>OX387604.1:10879075-13495009 GCA_947568835.1 Protonemura montana | reverse complement strand
GGCGGCATTTGCCGCCTGGCTGCCCTGGCCAGTCCGACACTGGATACAAACAAAAAAACATTGCTCTTACGCGATAATTTGTAAATCTTGACAATTGTGAATTTGCGTAATTCGCGATCTTGACGAAAATCACGACTGGTTCATTTGTTGTAGTCATTTGTAACAATAAATTGCTACCTTTCAGTCTCGACGTTGTTTTCGTTTCATCAGTTTTCTAAATCAACCTAAACATCAGAAAGTACATTGCCATTGTATTTAATAGGTTAAGTTATTAAAAATTGCGCTTAAACTTATATAATTCTAACATGATCTACATCTGCATTCGATATTTATGTGGAACTGGAGCATTCACATGACCTTGGTATATTTTTGTTCTTTTTATAGAATATAGAAACAAAAATTATGAATAAGCTGGAAATATTAGGTTCATCATCATCCTCATCATTATCCACTCATTCACCGACGCCATTAGACAAGTGCCAAAACAGTGCGTCGTGAAACCCCAATAATCATAATCATCAATCATCAGTAGGTCACTTTCTGCATACAGCTGCTATCCCCCCTTCATTTTGTGTTACCTGTGATAGTCGTTTTTTTACAATTGTATTGACTGGTTAGGTCACATCAGAGCAACTTTCCTAGAAGAGAGTTATTGAAAAACATACTTTCTCAAGATTTTGGTGTTTTGGCTTTAATTTTTTCAATGTATGGACGACGTCTTCACCTAGCCTAGCGGTTTCTGCATACACGTCAGTTTTGCTCAATACAAAATTAATGGGATATTGTCCCCAAAATTTTAATTTTGATCAGCCATCTTAGGGCATTTATTTCCCTTTCTACGGAACATTTTTTATTACATTAAAGATGATTTTCGAACTTAAAAGAAACTGCTGTTGTTTGTATGCTTTCTACTTACTTTATTTTTGATCCTGCATTAATTGTAATGTTCATTATTTTTCGTTTTCCTCTGCGATATGCCTGCTTACATACGATTATTTCTATCTACATTAATTTAGTTAATTATAAGTTGTTATTTTATACCTTGGAGCGTACTAATTTTCTTGGGAAATAAGCAATTTGACAAACTTACTGCTAAGGCGGTAGTTTAAAATTTTGTCAAACGCACAAGCACTTTAGCAACTTAGTAACTATTTAACTATTACCAGGAGTAGGCTAGTCCCACAGCCTCAATGGGGTAGTGAGAGTGCCTGAAATGCAACTATTAACTTTAAGATTATTTTGGCAAACACAACAACGAAATTTGTCGTGGGTCGTCGGCACAGGCTCGTCGGCCGGCGCGATCGGCACCACCCGCGTTTTTCCCTTCTGGCGGGCCCCACGAGCCTTCGTACGTGGGCCTCCGAGCCATCAGGGAAAAACCTCTGGACCCGGGGGCCGTTGCCCCGCCTGCCCTGCCGGTAGTTACGCCACTGAGTCCGCTGTGAGAATTTAAGGATACTATCGAAGAAATTAAGAACGTTTTAAGGTTACTCATTTACTAATTTTCCTTGGAGAATTTTCTTGCTAACCATAATAGAGGCTACTATGGCCAATGGATAACTTTTTAAACTGTAGCATAATTTTTCTTCTGGCTGAAAATCGAGTTTACAGTACAATTGTAATGTGTCGATAGTAATTTTTGTTTATAAAGGGACTGTGACTGTGTTGAATAACTGTAATTATTTTCTTATTTGCCAAGAAGGCTTCTTGAAGATATGACCAAAGTCGTGAGAGATCAATTCAGTATCCAAGTCAACCTCTCCCCAATCTTAAGTTCTGTATCTACCTCACAGATTATTACACAGCATTTATAGATTTTGACCTGTGATTTAATAAATCATAGTTCAATTTCAAACACTTTATGAACAGTTAGACCGAACGATCTAGCCTAGAGGCTTCCAATCCGTAGCTGCACGCGTGAAGAACAATTTAGACTAGAGTTCGTTCGATGGCAGTTCTACTCATGGCTGGTCTGTATCGAATCTTCGTGATTTTACTATCAAACACGCTCACGCTCTCATCGGGGAGTTTACCTACCAGTTATTTTCCCAAAAGTGTTGAAACTTTTAAATCTTGTTTTCTATGGCCACCATACATTTTTCTATTTTCGCTCGATGAATTTTTCAAACGAGTCTGAAGCCAAAGTATTTGATAGAATCTTTGAAATTTTCAGGGCTCTGCGGCGCGTTTACGTTTGGTAATTTTTAACTTTTATTTCATTGAAAATCGAGTCCCGAGGATGAAAATATACGTACACTAATTGTGACTTATCATTATCTAAGCCGAACCATAAATGATCCAGAAAATACCTTTAACAGCTAAGTACAATAATCGGAAAATCATATCATAAAACCGCTATTCGAGAGTTCATTTGTATCAGTTACCATCTTTTGAATGTTAATGTAAGGGGCTGTCTGTTGTAAACAATTTATTCATATCTAGCAGTCGTGATTCGAAGTGCGTGCTGCTGCGAGGGCGATACCCGAGTGGATAACCGAAGGATACCCTATTGGATACCCCCGCCACCCGCCACCCGCCAGCAGGCTCACGTCCAAGCTCTGGCTGGAGATACCAACGCACATGTGATGCTTGCTACGCGCTCAATGTACACATTCAGCTATTACTAGACTACTAATACAGCAGTGCTACGATTGTTGAAAACTGATCTATTCCGGCATGGCGACTGCTAGGCTATTACTTCTGTTCTGGCTAGTCTGGAAAAAAAAATCCTCTCTCAACGCGAATCTTCTTACGTCTCAGTGAATTTGTATTTTTTTTTGTCTTTAATTTTTATATCATCGAGCTAATTTATGAGTCTGATTTTTTTTCTTTAAATCGATGAATGGAATAGTATTATTGTTTGAGATGTCGAAATGAAAGTATTTTTAAACTATGAAACGTTTCACCTTTTCTTGTCAGCGCCTTAGGGCACACTACCACCAAGACTTTGCAGACTCCCAGAAAATGGTCAAAAACATGTTCATTGCAATGGAATAGTAATTGCTTAGGTATTCTTTTCTCTAAGGTACTAAAAATGCATATGTTGACAAGTGAATCTGGTCCAGAATCTATGCCATGAAATGCAAAAACAATCCGATTCCATGATCTGAGAAAAAAAATAGCTTGTGGCACCATGACTTTAGGATGTGACGCACCAGAGCGTGAGAGAAAGAAATTAGTACGTCTTTCTGCAGGGAGGAGGATTGCATTTTTGACCTCAGTCCAGGGTATAGTACCGTTTTTACTACTTCCGCTTAGAATACAATCGAAATGTTCGGGCGTCACTGAATTTTATCGAGTCTTAAATCAACACGTAATTAACAGTTTGCAATTTCTCAAAATTTATCTGAGCAGTATTTTATGAAAAATCGGAACAACTTAGTTGATCCTCGTATACGATTTGCTGAGTTTGGTCATTGCTGTCGCTTATCCCAAATCTTTAACTCTGGCAGAAAAGGTATACTTTATAACCTCCCAATCGAAGACAACACGTGTAGAATTTTTATATTAGTACTCTTTACTCAAACAAAACCCCTCTCCACCAACCACTCACAAGAGCAATCTTTTCAACCAGGAATCAGCCACCTCAAAAATTTCCTGTTGATATAACATGTCTTCGAGTCGTTACAATGAACAAACAAATCGTAAATGTGCGCCAAGTGTTCTGTGCAGCAGTCAAGTCATCGACTCCCGGTCAAAACTCCTTAGTCCTTGAGAAAACTCTATCTGTGAGCCCGCTATGGGCAAGGGTGAATTGGAAGGCAAAGGTAGAGGGCATTAATATCCTCTGTTGATAACCGGGTCATGTGTAATATCATCTAAAAGTGCAAGAGATGATTGACGGGACCTCCATTATGGGGCGCATTGCAAACAAACTCTCGAAGACTGGCTTTTTCTTGTCAACGTCAAAGCTCGATGTCTCGAAAAGAATGCAGTTTGGATTACTCTTCATTTTCTATTTGGATATAATAATTGGTTTTTTTATTGGTTTGTGGTGTTTAACGACGCGCTGTTTTGACAACTGGCCCTGCGGCACTGGTCTAATGGCGTCGGTGAATGAGAGGTTGATGATGAGGATGATGATGAACCTAACGTAGCCTAGAAGGGAGGAGGAGAAACCTAGCGCTGGCACGTAGCCCACTCCTGTCAAAGAGCACTAAGGGGACCACCGGCTTAACGTCCCTTTCAAAGGATGGTACAACTCGAACAGCAGGATTCCTCCACAAATCCATGCAGTCGAGAGGCTGATAAGCAAGGCGATTGAAGTTACTATACTAACTTTCATTCTTCCAACCTCTCTCCCAAACCTCTCTCCTCTCTCCGGTCATGTGTATGATGGTCACCCACCCAATACCTGACTCGGCGCAGTGTCTCTTAACTTCGGTGATCTCATGAGAACCGGTGTTTCCAACACGCAAACCCAATAATAATAAATGAGATTGATCTCCTAGTTAAATCCATTTGTTGATAAGGAAATATTCTAGTCCTGTAGATAAATATAATAATAAAACAATTGAATTCAATTTAAGAAAATGTTAATGTTCTTGAGTTACTAAGTAACCCAGGTGATTAAGCAATGCAAGTGGATATCAGTACCCACCTTCACTTTCAATTATTCAAGCTCGCTGTACCTACTTACCGTGCCAGTCGAGCTGTGGCTGGGATGGTCTCGTTACCCCAGTCAACCACTGCATCATTCTATACCGGCTCAAGCATGTGTAAGCCCGGCACCTCCACCACCACCACCACCACCACCACCACCACCAGTGAACTTCACGCACCCAGATAATGGACCATGCTACTGAAAATGAAGACCACGATTTGGCCCAGACAAGCATAGTGCCAAGAATGAGACTGGGTGACCCACAAGATATGTGTCAATGTGCGAAATAACTAACAATGATAAAACAAAACGTTCTTATTCTTCGGGTCAAAAATTACATTTCTATCGAAAGGTGTTCTCACATAGAATATGCTTTCTATGTTTTTGTAGAACACCTTTTTTATCAACTCTTCATTAATCGCCATAAAATCACCAGACCTGTTTCGAATGGCTTTCCTTGATCTTGATGTTATTCCAAATAGAATGTAAACAAGCGCTAGCAGATTCACTATATAAGGCATCTCGGTTCGTTTTCTTAGTTGTCCTCCGACTTCTTAAAAAAAAAAATCCATTACATCACAAGCATGTGAGACTAATCTTACCTATAGCTGCATTTTCATTAAATCATACAAAAAAAACGAGATCTCGAGAAAAGGAGGGACATTTTCAACTGAAAAGTACACCGTTCTCGATCTTGATTTCAAATAAATCACGAGTGTGTACCTATGTTGACTAAGGTGTGGAACTAGCTTGTTTGTTTTTTTCCCCGATGCACAGCCGTGCCGTGATGTGTAAAATGAATAGATACACCATACAAGCATAATACCAAACGAGATTCAAGTTCAGGTCAGCATGGGTCATTGGTCCCAGATAGTTTTCCGTAGCCGTAGTTTAATGACAAATGAAAGAGCAGAGCTGCTTGTTTCTCGAAGAATGTAGCCAACCAGTGTCGTTCATCGAGCGCCTCGAGCAATCAGAGTACGTTGTATAAAAGAACACCGCTTACGCTGGGGAGCACATTGTACTTAAAGATTCGCCTCTACCAACACTTGAAGAGAGAAACGATAAGGTTGGTGCAATTGCATAGTATCTACTTGACATTCATACCATTCAGGCTGCTTGAAAGATCTGCGCACGTAATTATTGCCGGTGGTTAGAGTAGTGGGGTTTCATTGGGAATTAGCAGAGGCTAGGTTGGGTTGGGTTAGCAGAATTTGGGCATGGATTTAGTCATTAGGTTGAGTTTTACCAACATCTAGTTGATAGCGCGTTGCCATGGTGACTGCCAATAAAATACTTCTGTTATCATATATGCATCTTAACCAGACGTAATTTTTATTATTTGGATAATGTAAAACTTCCCTTAATCTTCACATCCATGACTTATCATAAGGGAGGGTATGGTGCAGTCCCAACTGTCATTCTTCTCTACGAATGACAAAAATGTCAAAACTTGCAGCATTTACTATGAGCGTAGTAGCTAGAAGAAACGTTGCAGCTGAAAGTTTTCAAAGTTTTGAAATATGTCATGCATCAGTGGGCTCTGAAGATAACGCTGTGAACATTTGGTGCTGAAAGCAATTTTAAATACATTTCTTAAAGCAATTTCTTAAAAAAAGAAAAATCGGTTGGAAATCTTGAAAATACCACGGCAAATTAAACTAGGAACTTGCTATCAGTTTGGATTGAATCGTTGGACCAAACTAACCCATTGGGAAAACCAAGAGGGTGTATGCTTTGGTCCTTATGCACGAAAATACTACCACAACACATCCTCGTGATTAATAATAATATAAAAAATGGTGACCATTTCCCAGGGGCAAACCTGGCAAAGGGTACGTCAACATAGATTTCCTTGTATTGAAAGGTACACTTTATTGTAAATTACTATTTAAGGTTGATCTTAGTTACAACAACAGGACTCTTCGGTAAGGTTAGCACTGCTCCCGATGACTTTGCAGACGATATAGCCACAAAGCCAGTACAGGGTTCATCAGCCCGACTTCCAGTGCAATGCACCTCTTCATTGATATGCGCAAGCCAATATCAAGCCAGCCATAACAGCCATCTAATTACAGCGAATCTACATAACGACATCACGCAAGATTCTTGATATAGCTCTCATGATCAGGCACTAAAAATGTTACAATCTCACAAATTTTGGTGTAAATTAAATTTTTTGTCAATATGACCAATAAGTTGAACTTTTATTTTCTAGGATGATATCGCTACGTACCGTTTTGGTATTGTGCTTCGCGACGATGACAGCGGCGCAAATCCCGAGCTTTGGGTGGTGCCCCGAGTACGCTCCGATGGCCGATTTTGACATGAGCAAGGTAATACAGACTTATTGTTTAAAAAGAGATCCCGCTGTAACGCTGGGGTCTTATACAAAGCTGCATTGTGAGTTTCACTTCAGTATGGAAAAGTGTGGTTGTGACCAAAATCTGTTTCTATATTCAAAATAACATAAGCTTAAAGAAAGAATTGTTTCTACTGGTTGCCATGGCGACACTTCATATTCAACATATCCTTTCTCGTAGCCACCCTACCAATAATAAAAGGTAACCTTAATCAGGGAAAATAAAACCATCCCTCTATGGTAAAACCGTTGAGTTTATAGGTATAATCAGACGACCAGCGTTAATGTTAAACTTCCTGCTGAGCAAAAACCCGGCAAAATGTGGCAACAGTAGATGCCACCCGATGACGCTTGTGGTAGTCCTTGTTAACAAACCTCTTTAATCAAATAATTACGACTCAAAATGTTGATGGATGTTTGTCAATTGCTGAGGTTAACATAAAGATTAATTGAGCGTTAAGCAGTCTCAAATTTGAGTAATCTGCGAGAAATAACAAAATAAAATGTCTTAACCCTCGAAACGGAGGTGTTTCCATCTAATAGCATCCCCCATTTTTGTTGGCAAAGTAGTCATATGGCGGTCAGTTTAATACTATCGCTGTACGGCAAAACTCTACTGAATGGCCAATATTCTACCCCACCAGTCTTCTTCAAATCTGCCAGTCTAGATGCATTATCTCAAGAAAGTTGACGATACGGTGTCGGCATACAATATGATCTTAGCAGTGAGAACTGTAATGGGGGAAGATTTTACTGAGGGCAGACTAGAGCCATTTTTACAATGTACATCTATAAATAAGCAACCGGAGGTTACTATGAAAATAGAAGCATCTAATTGGCTGTGACCATGGAGATGAGTCTTTAACTGGCACTTGTCTTTTTATCAGTACATTGTAAAACTGGCCCAAAATGGGATCATACTTTCAAGGAGAAGATTCTCTACTGGTCAGCTATCAAGAACTTTTGAGTCCGCTTAAAAAACTGGTATTCTTATTCTAGATATAATATAAATGTATTAGTGTAAAAAGTGAATTGTTTTATTGCAGTATTTGGGCGTGTGGCATGAAGCTGAGAGGTACTTCTCCGTGCTCGAGGTTGGCTCTCGCTGTGTCACCACCAACTACACCCAAGCTCTAGACGGCAAGTTTCACGTCTCCAACCAAATCACCAACAGATTGTAAGTAGGCTTCAGATATTAAAGCCTCCCGTTGGTGAACTCAATACACGATGAGAGATGTGATTAGATGAGCTGACAATTTTAAGAAGTAAAGTTAGATGAGATAGACATGATTCATATCGTAGGCAATATATTGATCGAAATAGATATATAAATAGATAGACCTTTTTAAAGCCTATTCTGCTTATGAAAAGAAACGATTACATTTTTTTGTCAATTCGGAGTAAAAACACAAAACGTTTACACCTCTATAAGCTAGGTGCACATAGCATGTAAGTTGGCAAGTTAAATTCTATATTTACCATTTGTAATTCTGATTACATTGTTTTAAAACGTTAACGACGTGATTTTGTACCTACACGCAATTTTCTTACTTTTTAGGGAATACAATTATTCATGGTCGTGGTGAAATGATTCGTTGATTCGTTGATTCATGATTCTGTTTTTCTTACCTCAGGACCGGAATCAAGCGAATCCTTGACGGAGAGCTAAGGAGCGTTGGCAAGGCCGGAGAAGGAAAACTCACGGTCAAGTACACCACCCTTCCAGGTGTGTAAACAGCTCCACGACTCTCATCAATTTAAAGCCACGTTTCTAGCGATTACCTTGCAGCACTTGCGTTCAATCTTTTGAGCTCCAAAACTCTGAAAGCCCTAACGTGCAGGGGTCACGTTTCATTCGGTGTACGATCGAGAGTCTCCAAGTTAAAATCCTCGAGTTTTAAGGAGTTTCTTATCACAAAATAAGACGGGAAAACAAGTAAAGAACACCCTTGTCTCCTCTCGTTTAGTCTAGTCTAGTCTGGGAAAGTTAAAGGATCTGCACAGAATGGTTTGTGTGAATTGAAATGCTGGCGCGGTAGGTGCGTATGTAAAATCTTTGAAAGATAGCACACCCTTCTCAATTTTCTCTGTTCACTGACGTTATGTTATGCTTATAGCTTATAGCTTATGTATGACAAATTCAATCTTCTTATCCCCAAACGACACTTTCGGTGCATCAGGAAAAGTCTGCCAACGCTATTTTCTTTCGAAAGTGACGGACGATTTTCCCTGGGCACAATCCATGAACACACTAACCGTCTCGATTTTTCTGTTAGCAGTCTCGTTCGACACCACGTTCAGCGTACTGGACACTGACTACGATACGTACTCCGTGCTGTGGTCTTGCTCCGGTCTAGGACCGGCACCGGTCAACACACGTAAGTGTCCGCTGTCACATGTTTAATTGGTGTCGGAATGACAGGGTTGAAACCGAGCTCCACTAACATTATGAACTAAATCTGGGAGGATTACTTGAACTGGGGCTGTACCTGTTTTGACAAATTTGTGATTCTGCTGGAAGTTTATTACTTTTTTGGCCTGACCTTCGAACCCCGACCCGCCACGAGAAGAAGACAAGCCAGCTACATCAAAGAAAAATCAATACTTCTTATTCTCAATGACGTTACAACGATAACATTGCAATTTAATGTCTTCCGTTTTTCATGAATTTATCAATTCCGGACCTACTGTTAATTTGTCTCTGTTCCTAGATGCAAAATCGTTTTTAACTTAAAAATAGATTTCAAGAGTCAAAAATCAGAAATTTTTGCATTTTCTTAAACAAGACACAATTGCATAAACTTAAGTTCTTTACTGTGGTGGTAGGTGAGATGGATACTATAGCAACAAAGACCCAATGATGTTCTGATTTTGGTAGCTGCGACCTCAAGTATAAGTTGACACTTCTGGTATAACAGGCCCTAATGAGTGATAATTATTGGCAAAACATAAAGCCACATTAGTTCAACACGTCCCGTTAAATGTAAAGTGGCGTCGAGGATGATTGTAGGAATCTTATCCTGGATGTCATACGGAAATAACCCGGTACCGCCATGAATTTTCCTATTGTCACGCCACAGTATTAAAATACTTCTCTTCTGTGTTTAGAGAACGCATGGGTCATGACCCGCGAGCGCCTTGCACCTGGTGTGGTCCTGCAACGCGCCTATGGAGTACTGGACAAATACAAGATCAGTCGCACTTTCTTCGTGAAGACAGACCAGGCCGACTGTGCCATCCTCGAAGCTAACAACTCGCACGATGAAGCCGTTGCAGCCGCCGAGGAGGAGACAGCCCTCCGTGGAGCCGACGTGCCTGTCGCCTTTCACGTCGCTCAGGTGGTCGACCCTAAACTGATCGTTAAACAAGATGAGCCCGTCGTCGATGTAATGAAGACCCCGTCGGAGTCGATGCTACCTCCAGTGCCGGTACAGGCTGCAGATGTTGTCAAGTCGGAGGTTGTCGAAAAGGCTCCGTTTGTTGATGAGAAAGTGGTGGCTGAAGAAGCCCCTGTTAAGGTGGCTCAGCCCGTTATTGATGCGGTAAAAGCAGAGCCTGCTGTTGAAAAAGTTGAACCGATTGTACCTCAACTACCCGCCAAGGTGTTGGCAGCCAAATCTCATCTGAGAAAGAAAACTAACCAAACTTAATTTCATACAGCTTGGTTAAATAATTGTTTGTTTCCCGGGAGGAAAATAATTTATTTTTACTTTATTCGTTGTCCTGGAAGGAAGTGTCCACTTGAAGTCCCACCAATGATTGAGTTATGAGTAGAGAATATATTATTTCCTTCAAATGCTTCATTTCAGATAACGGTGTGGAGTTTTATTTCAATCATGTATTCTCGTTCATTTTTTAAATATAATAAAATATTAGTTCTAATAAAACTTCTCAAATGCTTATATTGATCATTGATATGGAATGTCCTAATGTGTTCTTGATTTCTTTCCCGTATCTTTATGCAATGCTGCGAGTTTCAGGAAACTGATTAGGAACCATGGAGTCCACCAGACTCAAGATTAGATTGCAAGGTTCCTCGTTCTAGCTGTTTGGATGAGAAGTAAGTTTTTTTTTCGGATCTGGGATCTGGATAAATGCTGATCTTTGGTCTTCGTGACATGCATGAGCACTTTCGAAAATTTTGGGTTGCTAATATTTCAAAATTATCTGTCTCGATATCAGGTTCCTCAGTAATAGGACTATGAAACCACACAACTCCGGAAATAACAAAAAAAAATGTCTGGTAAAATACTGGTATTCTATAAAAATCACTGTTGATTTTTATCACATATTTGCATAGCTAACGCATGTTTGCACTTTTGAAACAGTTACACAGACAATAGAATACATGCAACCAGATGTTATTGAGAGCGATATAAAACTATATTTCAGAGGTAAGTCAGTTGAAGCATTCGGATTACTAATTTGTGTGCCACCTACCTATCTCGCTCTGAATTCTGAAGAAATAAGAACAAAGGGAGACAAAATCAACCCCATTCCCCTTCCCTATCAGAATCACTATAACTACGAACCATCCTACTTGAACTTATTACATATTGATGAAAGCTCTTAAAACCCGCTTAAAACGTCTTAGTCCAACGAAACGAGTAATTTTAGACAAATGTCAATGTCCCTTCACCGATAACAGTTAAGTAGCGATATCAACCAGAACTAGAATGAAAAGATGCAAATGTCGGTCATTTTAAAGCGGGGGAAAAAACGAAAACCGGAATAAAGAAGAACAAGTAGGGCAAACCCAGCTTACCAAGTTAGGAAGATTCTATTATTCGAGCCGGCCGGTTTCCAAAGTCATAAACATATCGCGTTTATTACCAAAAAAAACCCTTTGCGTCAATGCCAGCCGAATAAAAAGTTATAAATCACACCAAATGAGTTCATCCATCTTGCCGGTCCATCTTACATCGGCCATACAATTATTTATCTAATCCCATATAATTCCAAAGAGTTACACTCACCTACGCTGTAATTTGAAACGAATGTAATTTGAATATAACGATTAGACACTTCCTTATCATGGCCGTTGTCATGCCTTCAGAATTTTAGTACAAGTTTATTGTCGAGAGGCTTCCCGCATAGCAATTGGTTGGGTTCACGATGCATGTACTCGCTGCCATTGAATTCTCTCCAGTGACCTGATGACATAATTGTAGCATGGTCGGTTGTTGAGCTAACCCACTACTTGGGCAACAAACCGTTATTTCTTCTCCCAGCACAATGTCTCGCATACTCCCCTTCGGTGCGCCTGGTCGTACGGAAATGCATCATCAATGGATTGATATTCAGTATCGTATAATCTGTCACTCAAGAAACACGGAACACGAACTCATCCCAATTCAAAGACATTACAGGTATTTATTCGGCTAATATTAGTAATGGTAATTACGAATAATACGAAGAATCGCTACCAGCTTGAGGAGGAAAGCAAATCGTTGTCACGACTTTTCGGTAAAATTAATTTTGCGATATGTCCGAACATTCCACTCGAATTAGGATTTCAGAAATCAGGAAGCGTATTGCAGATACCTTTTTTAAGGTGCATGTAGGTAAAATGCTTACTTCTACAGCTGACGGAGGATAGAAGAGATAGAGAAGAGTATTTTTATGTTCAAGATGCTTTGGTGCAGTAAATCGAGCCTTGACCATATTTCTTATAGTAGTTATCAGATTCTGTACCTGAAAAATCGAAACATTCACGCTTTCACACTTTAATAAATTAGTAAATTTGTGCCACAAGAAAATGTTGTCAGTTGCATCTAAGCTAGACGACAAAAATCTTCGAACGTCTTAGAAACGATATAATTGTGTTTTAGAAGGTTACAAGAGGTTAGACATGATTCCATCAATGTAATATTTCAAATTTCCGATGCCTTGTGCCAGTGCGCCTGTGCGATAATGCCGTAATGATGCAGCAAACTTTTTAGCTTTTGGTTCATTCGTCAGATGTGAGAAACATTGTGTATACGACAGTATTTGAATAAGTGTTTTACTTCACTTCCATAGAAAAAAAAAACACACTCAATTCCTTATTGGCTAGTTGGTGTTAATGTAACCCAAGACAATGTAACATATTTTTCTATCCTTATGGGCGGTTTTTACGATGTGATTTCCTCAACGTTCACGATGCTACCTTTGGTGCTACTCTTTCAAGGCATGCAGTTACTAGGACAAAAAAGAAAGAAAGAAAATGTATTTGCTTTAGTACTTAACGTATGTACTCAATAATACTGAGTGATTAGGGTCATACGACTGAGAAAACGCGCAAAAATGTAAAACATGCAAACAATCGTTCAGCATTATCTTGCAATGAGTACGGCCAAGTTGGTTATTCTCAATAATTATCAAATATATTCCCAGTAAATTATTAATTGAGCATGCAAGTACTGGAGCATTGACCTTTCTATGTAACGATGTCATGCAGGTTCGAATGAGCTCGTCATTTAAATCCTACTAACGTGTATTTTCACAGCGAACAGAATATACAATGGACGAAAAAACTGTTCTAATTGCTGTCCTGCTGGCAGCATGCTTTGGCTTGGTGGCTGCTCAGGTGCCTGCCCTTGGACAATGTCCATCGAACATCGAGACTATGGCAAACTTCGACATGACCCGGGTATGACACTCTTTTAGGCTTTAGCATTTTCAACTCCAATCTCCATTGGCGACGCAAGAATTATTTCAAGCATGGTTAACATTTTCGATTGTTTTATTGTAAAGTTCGAATTAATTAGCGACTAATAGAAACCACGGTCAGTGATGACAGAACACGCCAATACATCACTTAAAGTTATCGAAGAGTGTGCGTGTTTTTTTAAAGTAAGGTAATAGGTAGTTGTTTTTAATTTAATCTCTTTTTTTTCAATTCTTTTTGATTCAAAATGCAACATTTCGCCATAATTTCACTTAATTTTTTAATGTTCGCCGTAGTGGTGGGCCTACAAATATGATTCAAAATTCTTTAGAAAGGTGCATGTGTTCTCTTACCATCCTCCAAGTTTCAATTGATTCTAATCAATATTCTTTATGCAATAGACAAAAGACAGCCGCGAGAGGGGAAAACAGCCGCTATATATCTACATAGAATTACATCAATTTACCTCTGTGTTTACAATAATTCATTACACGTGTATAGCCTAGCTCATTAAAGTAACAGCGTTCGTGATTAAGTTCCAAATAAATATTTGCTTTATCTAGTTGCCCAATCGAGTAAATAGTTGCCCAACACGAAGTTTGCACTCCGAAAAAGATATCAGCAATTTCGATAAAAAAATATCTTTTATGGGCGAACTAAACCGAATTTTGAAAAAATTGTAAATTAGCAACATGGTTTGTGTGCCAACAACGCTAGTGTTTCATTTCAAGTTTGTAGCTCAAGTCCTTTCGTGGCAACCTGGCCAATAGCTGTAAAACAGTCCCCTTTTCTTTGGTCAATTTTGCATAAATAGATTAGAATCAATAGAAACTTGTAGGGAAGTAGGAAAACATATACACCTATTCAAAGAACCTTGAACTTGAATCATATTTTTAGTTCCACCAATACGGCCACTATTGTGAACTTATGGCGGAATGTTGTATTTTGAATCGGAAGAGAGGATTAAAGGATTAGAATAAAACAAAACCTTATTCCCTAACCTTAAGCACACCAATTTTTCAGTGAGCTGTGAGCACTGCCTTTTTTCACATTTCTTCTTAAGTGTCTTGCAAATCATGGCACTGTTAGGCAGCGAATTGGCTGGTAGCAAAATACAGGTAATCTTCATAGGAGTATTATGAAAATAAACAATAAACCTACAAACAAACAAGCCTGATGACCGTCAAGTATTCGCGATCCACTTAACAGTTGGGTATCAGCATGAAAATACACAGACATGTTCGCCGCAGTAAAACAACATTTGAAACCCCACGGCCCCTCATCATTTAAAAAGTAGTAAGCAGTGATTTCTTTGTTGTTTATAGTATCTTGGAAAATGGTACGAGGTGGAAAGGTACTTCGCGCTCTTCGAGTTCGGGGGGAAATGCGTCACTGCAAACTACACGATCGTTCCCGGCGGGAAAGTGAACATAATGAACAAGCAAACAAGCTCCCTGTAAGTAATATTTTATTTCTGCGTTTTTCTAGTGCACCGGCCTATGCTAGTACTACCATAACAAACAGTTTTCATAGTATGAAATGTGTTTCTTTCCCCCAGGACCGGGATTAGTTCCAGTATTGAAGGGGAAGTGAACTCCATTGCAAGATCTGACGACGGGAAACTCACCGTACGATTTCCTTCGCTGCCTGGTAAGGGAATAACGTCACTCGCTTCCTTATACACACTTGCGCCGTAGCACTTATCAGCCACCTTATTATCCATTATTAATTATTAATATCATCGACAGGTGTTGCAATTGTTGCGCGATTGGTGATAAATATTGTGAAAACTGCAAGCACATGACTACGCATCGCCTATTTGGTTAACTAACTTGTCAGGAGTTTACTCATTATAACTTTACGGAATAATATTAACACATTTTCTTCAGAAATCCAAAATTATTGAAAATTTTCGGAAATAATTTTTATCCCAGAATTATTTTCTTTATGACAATTACATCTAAATATATCAGTGTGGTGCCAGCCACGATTGCACGTTTACACGGGAAGAAGTTTGTGAGCATTGCTAATTGCTGTGTTATTTCTTCTAGTAATGATGGATGCGCCGTACTGGGTACTTGGCACAGATTACGACAACTATTCCGTTGTGTGGTCGTGCTCGAATTTCGGCATATTTAGCACAAGTATGGGTTTGCATTTGCATACTGCAGTATGGATTGTATGGATTTTTGATTATGGATTTAATGGACATGGATTAACTGTACAAAATGTTTGTTTGCAGGAAATGCCTGGATTTTAACGAGGTCCAGAAACCCATCTCTAGACGTGATGGAGACAGCTTACGCAATCGTGGATAAGAACGCAATCAGCAGAGCGTATTTTATCAGAACAGACCAAAAGAATTGCCCGTTGTCTATTAATTATTGACGTTTCCGTTAAGTTATATAAAAAATCATCAACGTGTTGACATGTCCACAATTATCCCACCATGTTCATATCATCACAAAAACGCGAGCTTAATTTGAAATTGTTTTGAGAAATTAAATCTCTGATTGACTTTCGTTTCCTACACTTGCGATTGTGATGCACCAAATTAGTGGTGCAGGGAACTTTTTTAACTGAGAACCTGCAGAAATTGCACCGACATTATTTACTCTTTATTTATTTATTAACATATTTATTTATTAACTTATTGGAATGTATTAAAGTAGTAAAATTAAAAGACATGTTTACCTATACCCTGAAATATGATTTATTATGTTTCCTAACCCAAAGTCAATCACATTTTTCTTAAGTTAGAATTTGTAAAGACTCCTAAATAAGTGTTGTTACATATCGTACAGTTGGATTTCCTTGGTTATTATTATCTTTATACTTTCTTTTTTGCAACTAGTTTTGGGATAAAGATATGAAGTAAGCATTAACCTAATTGGACATTTCCCGAAAACATAACAGGAAACACTTGAAAAAATTACGGAATTTATCTCTAAGTAGCCAAACTAAAATCTTTGATTCGTTCAGTACGCTCACACATTTGTTATATTCACTTGTTAATTTAAAAAAAAATTCTTGTTATGAAATTGTTGTTTCAAGGTACAATTAAATAGAATCTCTTCATATCACTGACTCAAAAAACAAGAACATATTTTTATTTGTTGATATCTGTTTTACGGTATTGCTATATGTTAAGGAGGTTCGCGGGCCTAAAAAGGGCCGAAAATCTCGACATCTTCAGAAGAATGAACATTGCTACCTCGGGGTTGTGACTGTATAGTATAATATATGCTAATAATGAACGTAGAAGTTGCAGAGCCGCTGGCGTTCTTGAAGCCTAAGAAGTTAGAGTACATTTTTTATGATCTTTTGAATATTTCTGACAAAAAAAAGCAGATAATTAGCCGAGTTATGATACCCAAAAAAAACTCTCGTGAATCGCCTTGAGAATTGAGACGTACTCGTGACGTCGACTCTTCGTCACTTAGTTGCTTGGAACCAAAATTTCCTTATTCAATTTTCAGGGGCACGGTCAATTTTTTCAAACCTTTCTTGGAGTTTTCATTATTTCTATTCGAGAAGGTAAAGGACTTACAGCTCGCGTAAAGTGTATTTGAACAAAATACGCTGTATCATCCGTGATACTAGTGCTAAATAAACTCTTGCGTAACTAGCTGATCACATTTGCATACTTGAATTATTTTCACGAGTATGGGAAGTACAAGAGAAAAAAAAGATTTTAAAAAGAGGAATATTAGCATCTTTTTAGAGGTCAAATAAGCCGTTGCACCGAATTATTACGTAACAGACCCCCACTTGGCTTACATAACTTGTCTTTGGTTCCCTATCTGTCTGCAGGTATACCTATATATATAAGAACAATAATTTGCCCGTGAAGTAGAGACGTTTTAGTCAAGCATCGACCGGTCTGGCATTCACACGGACTGACGAACCATGGGTGACCGACTCCTATCAGCTGTTTTGTTGTTGTCTGCAGGGATTGTCTTGTGTTCTGCACAAGTTCCTTTCTTTCGGCAGTGTCCACACCAAGAAGTCATCCAGAACTTCCAAGTCTCCCAGGTTAGTACTCTCGGGATGCTCTGTCGCAGAATGCTATGTGTAAACGCTCAAGGCAAAATCGATCGGAAATCTTAACAATTTCATAACAATGTTCATATCAAACTCTCAAATGACGATAATGACTCACTAAGGGGAGTCATAGCTAGCACAGATCCATTTAAACCAAAAACCCATAGAGACACTCGGTGTGTGGATAACATTGGATAAAAGGTATTGTAACAAAAGCGAATGAGAATATTCAAAGAAATGCCAAACTAGCGAAATATTGGCATTTATATTTAAATTTGTTAGACATAGAAATTAGGGCTCAAAATTAAATTACAATTGTAAAGAGGCAAAACGTTCTATAGTGTTGCGTCCATAAATGTATAAATCACGTAAGTTAGCATGCTAGTTAGTTGAATCTAACAAACCATTGTACCATTGTGTCAGGAGACTAAATTGTGGAAAAGCATTCGTAAAAAGTAGACAACGTCGAAGGTCGCTTGCCTTATGTATGTAATTGTTGTTTTACATAGAAATTACACCTATTTGCTTGATGTACTGTATTGATTTACACTCAGTGTACTGACTGACTCTTCCAGATATTATGTTCGCTATGGATAGGCATAATAAATTAAACCAGGGGATGAATTAAATATCGGGGAAAAACGTTATAAAACATGTCATTTGTTTCAACAAACAATAACAATAACAATAACTAATTGTAATTAGTTAATTACTAACGTAATTATTTTGCCAAAACGCAAAAAGAGAAAAAACCTGACGAATATTAATTTTCTTTTTCAGTATTTGGGCCAATGGTACGAGCACGAAAAATACTTTGCTATTTTCCAAGCAGGTGGGAAATGCGTGACAGCAGTGTACACTGACCAGGGAAATGGAGTCGTCGGTGTTAACAATGCGCAAGTGAACTCGATGTGAGTGCAAACAGGCCACCAATGCTCTTCCAATTACAGTCCAGATCCTTGAAAAAGTACAAAAATTTCCTATGTGTCAAACTCCTGGTTCTGACCATGACCTTATGACATCTCTTCTCTGACGATTGCAACTCCTGACGACGATGAAGGGTTTTGCATTGCAATGAAGCTACTTACGTGTCATTCCTTGTGAAACAATTTTTTTTTACCTTCACATTTCTAATCCTTTTTCAAAATTTTAGCGCTTTTTACCCAAGTCACCAAACGCAGATTTTTTTTTTTTTTTTTAATTTTAGGCTAACCAGTGAACATCCAAAGTTGGACTCTGTGTGTTATTCCTATTTTTTAAAACGTCTATGGCAACACTTTATATCTTAACATAAAAATGTGAAGAAAACGTCGCTAATAGATGTACATTGACTAATGAAAATTTTTATCGTAGGCATTCTATAGGCTCACAAGAAAAAAATCCACCGTTCGTCCAAAATGCGCGGTTTTCGCGCAGAGCTGACACTCGCGCGAGCTCATAACTAAACTAGTTCACCAGTCAAATAATAAGCTGAAACTTTCAGGAATAATTTTATCTTGTATGTATCTTGTGTGTTCTTTCTTTCTGGCTTCAAAAAGTTCGTATTCATCTTCTTTATCTTTCAAAAAATGTATCTTTCTAAAAAAAAGTATTATTTGAGTACAGTGAAAGAGCCGTTTTCATCATCACGCAGATTTCGGCGGAACGGTAATCGTATCTCGGACAGCCCACAAACCTTGAAACCTTTGAAAATTAGTATAACAATACTAATTTTCAAAATCAACTTTAAGTCACTGTCATGTCAAGCGACACGTTAAGAATATTTTGAACCCCTATGCGAACTCAACCCGGTGAGACTTTCGGAGGTCGAAAATTATTCGAAAAGTTCTGAGAAATCAGTGTATGCAGAAAATAGTTTTTCTATGGTTGCTAACACTGCATATTTTGATATTTTGAAAACGTAGACTGTGCAAACTGTGCCCGAAATAGCGAATTAAATATAATTCTTCACTTTGTTAAAACAAAAATTTCTTACAGCCGCTCTCGTAGTCAAGCGGTGAGATTGTACAATCCACTTGTCGAAGAGACCGCGATCGAATCCGTTTGAATCAATTATATTGGTTAACGTTAGGCGTCAATACATCAGGCGTACAACCATACGGGCCAGTCCGATGGTCAGTATTAATTGACCGAGTACATTTGATATCCAACAGAGTGCGCGGATGGTCTGAGAGCTTGTCTGAGAGCTTGAGAGCTTGTCTGAGAGCTTGTTCGTCCAAATCAGTCGGGCGGGTAAGAGAACCTAGAGACCCTGTGATCGGACAATAGGTTTCGACTGGCGTTGCTCCAGTCGGGCTATATCGACTGCCATTTTTGCGTTAGATCGTGGAAAATGCTGTAAGCCCTTATTTAGGAGTGGTCGAGATTCTCTGCCGAGATTCTCTTCTTGAACTTAGTGTGGGGATTGGGTCCATGTTTTTCTTGCTGCGGGAACGAGCAATAATCGGTCAAAATTTCGTAAATATTCGTAACTACCTGATATCTTCGTAGTATCGTAACTACTGCAAGTATCTGAGGTATCAAACATTCGAACGAGAGAACAATCTCACAAAAAAAAATATAAGTCCAGAGGGTAGTCCCAGATTCTACCAACAGGTGGCGCTGTTGACGCTAACACTAAGTACCGTTTCTATATACTTGTTGCTAGACGTAGGAGCTGCACACGGGGTATAGGTGGGGCAGGCGCGACTGGCGCGAAGCGCCAAAAGCGCATGACACTTTTGCTGCTACTGTCTAAACCATACGCCCAAAAAATTAAAAAAATTAGAATGTGGAACTACGTCGAGATTCGAACGTGATTCGAACGTGATTCGAACCTAGAAACTCCACATTATTCTGATTAGGTGGTCGATGAATTCAATGCCTTTAACCACAAGACCATGCGGACGTAAGTTTTCAAGTGCATTTTTGAGACTGTCTAAATCATACGCAAAAAAAATAGGGTAACTGCGTTGAGGTTCGAACGTGATTAGAACCTAGATTTTCCACATTGCCACATTGCCTTTAACCACAAGACCATGCGGACGTTAGGTTTCATATGCATTTTTGAGATGTTTAAGTCGCCTTACTCCAGCTAACTCGGGTGGGACGTGCATTTCAACAGTCAAAAGCTTCCTTCGTCAAATGGGTTCCATCCAGGTAGAGAATACTTTTGACCTCTCACGAATCACGTGAAACACGAAACAATTGTAATCTTTTGCCAATTTATATTTAGGCGTACGGTTTACACAGTAGCAAAATTGCCGGGCACTCCTGGCGCATCACGCCAATCGTGCCCAATTCTGCGGGCTGTTCTCACGATCTCGAACTCGTCCCGAACCCTACGCGTACCCCGTGTGCAGCTCCTAGGTCAAGGATCAAGAGTATAGTAACGGTACTAAGTGTTCGCGTCAATCAGCGCCACCTGTTAGCAGAGTCGGGAACTACTGCAAGTATCTGAGGTATTAAACTATCGAAAGAGAGTACAATCTTACAATTCTCTTTTTTACAAGTCCAGAGGGTACCAGATTCTGCCAACAGGTGGCCCTGATTGACGCTAACACACGGGGTAAAGGTGGGGTTCGGGGTCATGGAAATGGCCTGCAAAATTGGCATGCAACTCTGTTTCTTTCTAAACCATAGGCAAAAAAAAAATATATATATATATATATATATCTGTAATTTTTATTCGTTAAACATCTGTCCCATCCAACGGGCGCTCTCATGGTCCAGTATAGTGCAGTTGATGCCGAATTCTGACCCGCCCACGGAACGTTTTTTTTTAAATATACACACAAATGTGCTTTGCAAATTTGGTTCAGATTGGAGCGGGCGTTTGGCCGCTAGAGGGCGAACACACACACACACACGCGCGCACACACACACACACACACACACAAGTTACTTTTTTTATATTACGGGTAAGTAAAATTGAAAAATTCGCTTTGCTCCCTAGGTTCATCAACAATATAGAAGCTCTTTCAAGTGATCTTACCAAAACGTTGAATCCACTATAGAAAAAATCCTATTTGCTTTCAAAGTGGTGACAAAAAAGGTTAATTTATAAAACCTATGGGAGGATAAATCCTGATAGATGAGAGCAACGTGTCCATTGTACATTCGGGATGCTAGAGGCATATCCGAGAGGCTCTATTACCCAATCCAGTGTTCGACTAACCTCGGTGTGATGTTTCCACCACCAAAAGGTGCACATGAGATCTTGCATCCCACCCAATAACACTGTGCAGGGTTCAACAATACAAGTTTCAAAAATGCAATCATACATTTAAACTAACCGTACCAAATAACTCTGTCATTCTATTTCCTGGATTGATATCATAAAGTGCACGATGGTCCCTGGTCCAGCCATCTCGCATCCTACTCTCCAAACGTGAATCTTTCTATATCTAATCTTTCTAATCTTTCTATATCTTTCTATCTTTCTATCTAATTTTCCACAGAACTGGAAAGCCTACGACCATCACCGGAACGGCTACCTTAGCTGGAAACCCTGGAGAAGGAAAGCTTGCCGTGAAATTTCCTTCTGCTGGTAAATTTTGAGCTCTGTAATATCAACTATAGGTTTGGTACACAGGATTTTTATACGGTCAACGATTCTATTTTTTCAGGCAACATGGCATCGCCGTATTGGGTTCTTGATACAGACTACGTTAGCTATGCCATAGTTTGGTCTTGTACAAACATATTTGGGGCAGCCAACACCCGTAAGTATATAATCTGATTTGAAACAGTTTTTTAGCACTTGGTTCCGAATAATAATCACCTCTGGCCGTTGGCTTTTATACTGCACTGTGTAATTTACCATTTCGCAGAATTCATGTGGGTACTCACACGAGAGAAAGATCCCAGCTCTGAATTAATTTCGAATATAGAGAGAAAAATCAAAGACAGGGGCCTGAGTACGGGTCCGTTGAAGAAGACTACGCAAGATTGTTCGTGATGTACGAATTGTGGAGCATGATCACGTGAAATTGAGGTTCGAGATGTATCTTGAGATGTGATTAAAATCTAAAAAATGTTTAAAACGTGCCTAAAATTATTTGTCCAGAGTGCACGCCGGCTGGGGATAAAAAATAACGAAAAAAGAGTGGATGACTTTTCCATTTTTGGC
Source organism: Protonemura montana (assembly GCA_947568835.1). Taxonomy (NCBI): domain Eukaryota; kingdom Metazoa; phylum Arthropoda; class Insecta; order Plecoptera; family Nemouridae; genus Protonemura; species Protonemura montana. Next base: position 13,472,241 of record OX387604.1, on the reverse strand, counting down.
TTCACTAAATTTGGAATTTTCAAAATTTTTAAAGCGTTAATGAATTCTTGTAACATTTTTAAAAATAAAAAAATTGCTGAAACGTCTCTTGTCTCAGGGTGCTGTAGTCTCCTTGTACTAATCATAATTAACTGACATGGTGGTCAAAATGATTAAATTCCAAGAAAAACCAGAGTTCCTTAGCGTTCTCGCAAGTGGCCACTTTTAATAAATAGTGGGTGGGCTGTGTACACCATACCATACCAACTCACCAATTCCAACCATACCAATTCACTAGTTCACTCGTTCTTGTTCTATCACTAGTTCTACTAACGGTTCTACTAAAAACACCACCCTATAACCTATTATCAAAAGATATCAGCGTACAGGAAATGCTTGTCGGAACGTGGTAAGGACAAATTAATTACTAAAAAATCTTTCTTTCGGGTCTAATTAAGTTTAACAGAAATACATTTTCAGCAAATAGGCAATTGCTTTCAGATGACCAATTAAAAGCGTCTATAGCAAAGTCTATAGTAACGAATAAATACGATGCTTATAAAATAAAATAGCGTATACTTTTCTTTAGCAACAATGGATAATGCTTGATCACGTGTCAGCAAATATATGATAACTTACAATTTTCCCATTTGTAACATCTATCCTGGTTGCAGACGCATTTAAAACACAATCCTTGCGGATATTTTTCTATAACCGATGAGTTTATGCTGACCTTCAGGCTTGACCTGAAATGGTGTGTACATATTGCAGTCTATGAGGTCTATAAATTTGTGATAGCAGACAAAATAATGCCTAATATTTAAAATTCACAGCATTTTCTATTATTTCGCTTTTAATTCTAGACTATAGACACGTCAACTTTTATGATTGAACAATCATTTGCATTTACATTTAAAGCATTTTTTGTCTCCACTTCAACTATGCACATCAATTTTCAATTAACACAGTTGATGAACAACTGTTCAAAATTATTTATAGATTAATGTATTTTGATAAAATTATTCATATTATTTCAATTCAGATCTCTGAAGTGCTATTCGACAACTTCCTTGAACTCCTCTTTCACAAAGTGTTAAAGTGGGTTTTTTTTTCATTTTCTTTGCTGTTAGAAAACGGATGACGATTCCCCCCTAAAGTTTCTGCTGGCAAACGGCAATAGGTCTACAATATTTTAACGTCATTGTGGGACTGTAAGATAGGTAGGATTAAAAGTTTCCTCTCTTCCTGAAATTTCAAGAAAACACATTTTCATCAATAAAAATGAGAGATTTTGTAACGAGGATCTATGCCTGTGTTGGTACCTATGTCTCAAAATTTCATGAAATTTAATATAGGATACCAAGAACAATGTATTTTATAATGGCCTCTAGCAACCTCTTTAATGCTGTACATGACCTCCCAACACTTGAAAATATAGAGATGGTGTGCTACTCTGCTAGAAGTTATGTCCAGTGTCATCCATGTCCAACACATTTTTTTAAATTCTAAAATCTTTTAATTATCCAGCAACAATGGATTTTTGACTATATGTTCCACTGATAGAAACCTGTAATCATATTTTGAGACACGGCAACTAATAAAATGTAATAATTGGGTGACTTTGTCTTCGCCAATAACGCAAAGAGTCTCGGTACACGAAGTGCCTTTCACAAGGGCAACACTTCAATATCTCATTCATATTTTTCACTAAAGAACTTCTGGACACAATTATATATACACCCATAATTTCAAGTATGGCAATGTGTTGGTCAACATATTGGGATCCCATCCATTGCCCAAGAGATTCCATAACTACAACTGTTCAATTCTATTTAACATCCAGCACTTAACATATGTTTTGTTCCATGATAACATTTACACTAATTGCCCTAGTGCACTTTCTCATTTCTCCACATGAATAAGAATAGCAGCAAAAACCACACAAGTGCGCAGTTATTTTTTCACACACAATAATATGCTTTCAATTGTCAATATAATATGTATTTATATGTATCTAATATATCATTCTGTTTATTTACATTACACCAATTGTATTGTCCAATAATATGGCGGCTTAATCTTTATGATTTAGCAGTGTCAAGATCAATAGCATTTTAAAGATCAGGTGAAAAATGGTCTTGGAAATTGACAGTAGTATGGTCAAAATACAAATTTAAAGCATGATTAAAAATGTGCATACCGCTTGGTTTATAGACCACAGAAAATAATAACTACCATGTCGGCCTGCCCAATGTTGATTTATGATCTAATAAATACATTTGATTTGGCCGTGTGGTTAGTTATTAATCCCACAACTGTCAGAATTTAAAGAGAGACACTACATATTTTCTTTACCAGTTTTCTATTAGCTACACTTCAATTTAGAGAACAGCTTTATCACAACAGTTAACTGCTCACAACATACACATACGTTCCTTTTGAGCTCATGCAATTCACAATTGTTAATAGGGAATACTAACGAAACAAATACTTTGGCTAGCGAGCAGATGTGTGTGCTGTGATGTATTCCTAATAATTTAAAGGGTACATAGATCACCACCATCCCCTCTATGGCTTAGGAAACCCAACAATATATTCTGCATGTGAAATGCAAATTGGCATTTTATTAAGCAGCTGAGTGTAATATTTGATGTGGTTCACTTGAACTGTCAGGTATCTGTGCTCAGAAAAAAAGGTTTTTATTGAGGTATGGTTACTAACGTTGACAATCAGAAATGTAAGTACCAAACAATGCCAACAAAATTCAGATTAATTTACTGTTAACTGCCAAAAATTTGGTCACAAAGAGGAGGTTAATAGAGTCTAGCAAGACCTTCATCCATAATTCTCACAGTATTTATGGCACATAAAAAAACACGTAACTTATTATCCGTTGCTGTTCCTACGAACTAGATGTAACAGTTTTCATAATTTTGAATGCATAAACACGAGTTTTTGTGCTGTTGTTCAATGAAGAAGAGGTTGTATGCAAAAAGGAAGTAACGGGTGTGTATTTGATAGTATGTTGTAAATCTGCATTTTCCTACAATGCTCTGTACTTTGAATCTGGGAATGAAGAAAAAGTATTTCTTTATAGACTAGGCTAGCCCTTTACGTCAATAGATGTAGACAGACAAAATGGGCGTGCAAGGGGCTTGTCCACATTTAGTAATAGTGAACATATAATATAATATACAAGCTTACACTTATGCTGAAACCGTATGTTAATTATTACTTTTTTGTAATTTTGTATTATTATTTAGCCTTATTACTTAAATGAGGCTTCCTTGGTAAATAATCCTCAAAATATGTGAGATACTTTTGTTATGCGTGTGTTAAGTTCCTTTCAATTGTGTGTTATTGTTTTTATAAGTGTATGTACACCTACAACAAACGTAGTGCATCTTTCTACAAGTGCGTTAATTATCCAAATTTACATATATTTTTAATATTTCTTACATTAAATATCAAAGACATGCAGTTTCTTTTGGCAGAGTGCAATTTATAACATTAATAGCATGCAGTGCAGTACATTTTACAACATTCAGCAATATTGAAATATAATTTACAATGATCATGCAGCATGCAGTGATGGCAAAATTTGTATGCCAAAAACTAAAGTAACCATGCAGCTACACAGATAGCGGTAAGTCCTGAACCAAGGTCCAAAGTGTAACAAGTAAAAAAATGAGTATAGCATACTGAAGATAACATGTTAAATTTAAAGTCCTTGACATTCAGTAATTCCATTCAATTCCCCAAAGACTTGTCAACAAAGATTTTGATATGAGTACTTATTTTAGTGATATCATGAAATCTGTGGAAGAGGAAAGAAAGAGCGCAAGAGCACAACCAACCATTCAACTTTGGTAAGTTACAGTACCCTTATTTCCACTTCCCTAGTCATTATATTTTCCAGGCTTATGGCGCATTACCAACTAAATTAAATTACCTTTCTTTTATCATGTTTATGCAACAGCTCAGAAATAGAAGCATATAGTGCATCAAAAAATTCTCTAATTCACACTCAAAATAGATGCTTAAAAACACATGCAAAGTTTATAAGTTATGCATAAGTAGTGTCAGGTGCAACTAAGCAACATAGCATGACATAATTAGCTACTGTCAGTATTGTTTCAAGCTTCTGTAGTCTGTTGAGGTGACAGTATTGGTTAGGTTTAGTTACACATTTTTAGTTACAATTATTTGTCATTCACCACTACTAAATGTAGACACCCATCTGCATTTCCAACACTAATATTGTCAACTCTTGCCATAACTGAAAAGCACAATGTAAAACTCGCAAATCAGAGTGTTTATTCCCACAGGCTCCGTGATTATGTCCACACTCGTTCCAGTACCAATGATTTCTCAGTTAAAATGCTAGAGTTAGGCCTCTCTTCACCATTCATATTCATTGTCATTTATCTGATCCACACTATTATTTTAGAGTTTAAGTTGGAAAAATATTTCTTCAAGTCTATTCTGACTTCTGAGTTAGAATATATAAGATACCCTTGCAAAACCATGTAGTGGTTGGGATGAGATTACGTGTGTATGCATATTCACAGTGGGCATGCTTTTGGACTTTCCAGAGTTATTTTCTTGTTGCCAATGTTGTTAAGAGATTGGAATAGTTCCAAAAAGCACAAGAGAAATTGTTCAAATTTCAAAAATAGAATTATGCTCATTTTTAAGTAGCTAACAATTATTATTTTAGGTAATAGCCATCAACAGCAATTTTCTCTCACTGACAAGTTAAGCCTAATCCTAATGATTTACCACATAACTAAGTTTGATAATATTAATAAAAAGACAGCTATGAAGAAAATACAAAGCAAATCTAGCTGGGCTAAAAAAATATATTGAAATTTGACAAACTGTTTGGTATGTGAATACCTGAAAATCAACCCTAGCGTGATTCCTTTATTACCTTAGTAGTGTACATACAGTCTGGTATGATATTGAAAATGTATATGTTACTTCAATCACGTTAGGTTTCAACAACCGATAGTAGATATTAGACACTTATTTAAATTGGAATGCAACAATATGGAATTATTGATACTGCACCTAGAATGTAAAGCAACTAGATATAACCACCTTGTATTAGTTTAAAAGCAAATCAATCCTAATATGATAAAAGCAATCAGGTTACAAACTATTTTATATCACCTCTACACCCTTCCCTCAATCTCTTCACAGATAACTATGAGTGTGTTAGTCAGACCATACAAATTCACATATTTGTTTGATATGGTTTTAGAATCAATACCTCTGGTATTTTAAAATAAGATTATGAGTTTGCATTTCTGATTTTCTACCAAACAAATATTTACACATTTCTTGAAAGTTTTCTCTGGTTAGTTGGCATAAATGGTTGATGATAATTGTAAGATAGGATGTAATTTAAACTTTATTTACTGTAGAAAGAGCAAACTGGGTTTTGTATGCAACTATGGCATGATTATTTATTAGTCTTTATACACCCAGCTTCTTGATGGCTTCAAAAAAGGCAAATTTTTTTTTAAGTGCTTGAAAGAAATCTTGTTATGAAGAGTTGAGTTTTGGATGCTGGGTGATATCTTTAAGATCAGAATATGTCAGTAATGTGTGAGAAATTGCGGTCCCAGTAACCACCAGTGTAGAGCCAATCGTCTTGTTTTGTGTGAGGATTTGGACCAGGCGAAAACCACCTGAAATCATATATTTCAACAATGTCAGAAACTAATCCCAAGAACGTTTCAGCTCCTACCAGTGTTTAATAAAACATACATTTTTGACCATGTCCCCTGAATGTGCACATGTTACACTACTATTTTCCTAACAAGATCCGGTGATCCCTTTGAGTTAGATTTGGAGAGTTTGCTTGGACCAAGCATAGGCAAACCATGGCACCTTACCTTGCCTCCCAATCTGTTTGCTTCTTTCCTTTCCTGGCTTTACGAGCATCCCGCTGTTTCTCCTCCAACCTGTTCTTTTCTGCAGCAGCTCCTGTGATGTCCCCTTCTTCGAGCTTACGAATATCCGGCCGCAGGCTACAACCAAAAAAATTGTTTAACTAAAAACTAGCAAGATTTATTGAAACAAGTGACTGGTACTAGAGCTTACTAATAAAATTGAAATCAATTTTTAAACTGTGATGACGTAAGATGCATCCAGTTGTTGTATGAATAACGACCGATTAGTTAAGTAGATGTGGTTTATAGTGGGTTCCTTTTAATTCTACTTCTTCAAACACGAGGTTTAATTTAAAAAAGAATATGCAACTGTCACATAGCTGGTAGAGGTAAGACATATACTAACCGACAGTCAGTTGGACAGAGAGACTCTTGCATCCCTTCCTCCATCTCATTCAGCGACATGGCAAACAGAGTGAATTGATAATACTGTCAAGAAAAGAGAAGAATTAATTTTAACAAAAATTGCATATTGTAATCATCTTTCTGTAGATATGTTTTTCAGAGACGCACCTCGGCGGTTCTCTCAGGACGTGGATCAGCTTCCCATAACGTCACCGAGTTTGGAATATCGATTGAGTATGTGGAATCGCACTTGGATAGATCTCCATCGTTCTCAACAGGATCGTCACTCGATGCCTCGTCGCAAGATTGTGACATTGATTTGAACGGTCCCATTTTCAGACTGTTGAGTTTCGCCAACACTTTCTTTGGCGTGTGAGCAGGCGAATCCGACGGAGTAGCACCCTTGCCTTTGTCATCGGCACGCCTGAACAACGATACAAAGACGTGATATTTTCGTAGGTAGAAATATCAGTGATATGTGATATCTCTCTCATCACTCATGGTTTATCTTCTACTCAAAGAAAAAACAAACATTTAAAAGTTACTTTGCATCCATCACCATTCCCCAGCTAGATTTTTATCAGTAAAGACTTTTTAAAGCTTTGTTTATAACCTTTTCACAGTCAAATTTGTTTGAAGATTTTGTGAATAATATTTTAATACTAATGCCAAAATGGTTCAATACAATCTTTTCATTAATATTCAGCAGAACTGAATTAGTGGATATATACTTCCAATTGAAAATCTGACATCTAGAATATAATCTAGAATCTCTATAATGTTGCACAGCAATTTAAAAATTGGGAAAATGTACGCCCACTAACCACGAGATGGAGTAAGGGCAGATTTTACAACTACCCTTGACAATCTACGATACAATCATACAATACAAATTTGTTTCTGTCTCCTGAGTTTCTGAGTTTGAAATCATATTTGCATACATGCAACATATTATTTTTTTGTATTTTTTTTTGTCAAGGGTCATGTTTTAAAGGTGCATTGGAGGTTAGGCTCAGGTTAGTTTTCAGTCAGCCCCTCTGTCTCCTAGTGTACTCCTAACAGGCGTCCAGGAAAGACAACGATGGACTCATGGCCAATTTCACCGACGTTATTTAAATCTTGCCTGGCAGGCGGACAAGGGAGCTTTTTGAGCAAAATAGATTTTTCTTGTTTAGCTAACATTTAGAAAGATTTGAATGAGTTTGCGTGTTGTCTAAAATTTTTGGTTCACTATTATCAGAATATCAGTTTTTTACAGAAAATTACTTTGCCACTTAAAATCACCCCTAAACATCCTTTAAGAGCATTTTAAATGACGTTGGTGAAACGGCAATCAAGGGGACAGCATGTACAGCTAAAAACTGGTTAAGTGGAGTAGAAACATTACGTGGACCATCACTGTGTGAAAGCTCTACAGTAAAACAACAATTTGTGATAGAATTAGATGTTGCCATGAAAATTACATGCCCTTACACTATTTCTGTTGATGGTTAGATGCTATTTCTATAGTGAACTTGACTCACCTAAATTTGTGTGAGTTCTCTTTCAAATACTCGTCGTAAGACTCGATATTTGTGCAACGAATAAACTCGGTCCATTTTCCATAAAGAAAGTGCAGTTTCTTGTCGCTATTAAAAATAAAAAAAGAACAGAAACATTGTTATTTTGTGTAAGGGCCAGGCAGGATTCAATTAAGACCATGCCTCATCAAAATGAATAAATCATTATGTGTATTCGCTACGCACACCTTTTGTCAGTAATGAATCCCTCGACTCTGTGAAGGGCTTTTGAAAACCATGTAGAGGGCTTGAAGTTAAGAACTGCCTTCAATCCTAAAGCATAGAAAACAAAGTTTCAAAAGTGGTGATTAAAATAGATTACTATTTAATAAAGCCAAAAAAAAGTTGTCATTAATTTTGAATAATGGAAAGAACATTGAAAATGATGGGCTTACCATTAGAGTGATTAACAACCTCCATGGTGCCATACTGTTCCATCCAGAGTTTTCCAACAATTATATTGTGAACACAGCAATTGACATTAGTCCATGTGTATGCTTCACCCCATCTGTTGAACAAGAAATTTGCAGCCTGGTTTAAGAAGTGCCTACATTGCAAAAAATAGTCTATGTCAACACGTATTGGCATCCAAGTTACCTCGGAAGTTCAACAGTTACAACTCCTTTCGGTTGGATCTCGACACTTTTACCACAAAATTTCAGCTTAGGATGAATCGATCCATGGAAGACAAAGTCCTTGCTGTCTGCATGGAAAGCAGACACGGGGGGATGATGACTCACTTGTTCACACAGCACCCTTTGAAGATAAAAACAATGAAGATTGTGAGCCGATCAAAGTATTAAAGGAATAAAAGTACATGCGTTGCTTCATACATGATGCAAAACGGTTCGAAAATCATGTATTCACCTAAATTCTGGTCTCTCCAACTCATATGTCTCCCCCAAAAGTGGGTTAAAAGGTTTTCCCAACCTTTCCCAATTAGACGCTAGTGCACTCACTGCAAAACCTGCCACATACTGAAATCAATGGTCAATTAATTAGCTTGAGATAAAATTCCTAGAACGATGGGATGTATTTGAAATGTGTGTTAATCTGAGTCCATTGGCATACCTGCATTCGAATAACAGGATCTGTTTCATTAGCAGCTTTTCTCAGCAAATGAGCATATTCCATGTATTCAACCATTCGCTGGAGAAAACTGAGAGGTTCGTTAAAGACCACAGGCATTGTAATCTTGCTGAGCTCTTTTCCAATACAATTCTTTAGAACTGACCACAATGAAAAGTCATTCCTTGAAAGCATGACAGTAGGAAGACTTTGTCTGAAAGAATAAAAAAAATGACAGTAACAGAAGCTGCTTAGAAGACTAGATTATGATTAGAGAGAGCATGAGGTAGACTTTAGGTCATAGAATGTAAGACTGTATTATATGGTCTAGATTCAAGACTTTAATGGGGTAGGTCATAAGTTTACATGCTCTGTTAGCAAAGCTTTTATGACAGAATGGATCGATAAGGTCTCATCAATTTGAATAGCATTTCATAGATGATCAGATGATTGGGCAAAAGAAGCCATCGATGTTTGCGTGATGTTTCCATTGAAAAGACCCACATCAAGCATGCAATCAGCAACCAGTTTCGTAGGCGACTGTTTTTTTTAATTAGCCAAATTGTTCTAAATAATCAGTACTTTGGCATTGCAAAACCCTTGAAAATTGCGAACCTACTACAACAGCAACGCTGCATTTTAACGATACTGCATTATTATACGCGGCAGATTATGGGAGCCAGGACAAATCGTGGCTGGTCGGGAGGGAAAGGGTGAGCTTGGGTTGATGCAAAGGTGACGCGGAGATTGTGGTGGCCTTGCATTTAACCAGCGAAGGCGGGGGCGTGGAGATCGATGATTTTGTCCCCCATCCTGAGTTCACCCCCTCCCCCCTTCCAAATTCCAGACAACCTGTATACACTGGACGTTAAATTCCAAGTCCACAAACCAAACATGTTCCACTTAATATTTAAACCACCCCATCCGAATCAGTAACATATTTATTTGAAATGTTATGACAATTTCACTGGTAATCTCTCCATCGATAGCGATAGGGAAAATATCGTTAAAAATCCATCAATCTCTGTGAATCAACATCTGAATTTAAATTGAAATACACTGTTGAATTTTAGCTATTCACAAACCTGTATTGACGAGTTTTGGCAATTTCTTGTTCAGCAGCCATCGTGAATTTTCTGATAGTTTCAATATTATGTCAAACGGATGATTACAAACTGCCTCTTCCTTGAAACTTATCAATTCTTGGTGAAACATTCAGGTGTATGTTTAGGAAACAATGTTTGTTAAAGCATTGAAACTTTGGCCATTGGCGAGTCCCCTAAATCTGGGCACGGATGAGAGGATGATTTCTATATCATCTTTGTCCAAGCCGCTTTGTGAAACATCTCGACTTTCATGGAAATCTCAAAACGTTTACCTGTAGGTCCCAAAAACACCAGTATTCTTAGAAAATAACTCGCAGTTGCTTTTTGCTGTAGACGTGTGAATTAAGAAAAAATCATATTGAGAAGATTTCTGTGATTTGCACGCGACTATTCGAACGGATGATAAACGTCGTCAGAATTTGTGAACAGACAGATTATTTCTAGAACACTTGTATCTACATTACCATCTGCAACACAGTGACGGTAGGTACGTACCTGTTGCATAAAAACAAGATGTTACGTAAAGTGCCACTCACAATTGGTTTCTTGGGTGTTTTAATTAGGTAAACTAGACCATAGTTGCTGAATTCAATGTGACTCACATATCGTTCAGACTGGGGTTATTATCTACTACCCGATATTAACCCAACCCCAAGTTTAAGTACCCAAGTGGTCGGGTACTATAATATTCTTCTATACGTAACACGGCGTAGCAATTAAGTAAGTCACGTTAGTTAATCGATCCTAGCCAGGGCCTGACAGTAGGATCACGGTGATGCCTGAGCGAGTACAAAACACAATAAAACATTAATTGTAGTACCACGTACCAGTACCTACGCCTAAGGTTCGAGTAGGTGTGCCGTATTTAACACAATAAAATGTCTAAAACGCATAAGTTATGTGGCTCAAATGACACGTAAGATTTACGAAATTTTATGAAATTTGAAATTGATTAAAATGTACAGAAACTGGAAATTTTTTTGGGAATGTAACCTAATTTGGGAATGTAACCTAAGTTGGGTAAAAATATTCGCGGTTTTCCCCCAACGATACTGTCATGAACCTATTAACAAAAGTTTCGACAATATTATTATTTACAGAAAAGATCGACACAAGAACAGAAGAATTGAAACTTTCTGGTCACCTAACGTGGTTTGAGTGCTTGTTCAGATTTTCTCACGATCAATATGCTGTTCTAAAATGATCCACAGATTTTACAAGCCAACTAATAGAATTCACTTCTTATCACAGAGAATCTAACACTGTCAACCGCCACGTAAACACGCAGAGCAGATGGATTGCGGTCATTTTGCAAGACTTTTGGCACAATCTCGTTGAAATCGGGAACAGTAAGACGATGAATCGTCAAGAACACCCGGACCGTGCGCTATGACGAGGAGGGTGCGCACTAGGTCAGCGCGGTGGATACCGTTGGCATGGTTGGCATCATCAGATCGGAACTACCCTCTGTACTTGCTCTATATATATATATATATATATATATACTCTATACCTATATACTCTATAGTCATACCCGCTACTAGGACAACAATAATTACTTCCGCTCCCCTCCTCCATCCCTCGCGAGTACACAACATCGAGATATTAAATTAATGGTTTCGCACAACCAGTCTTTGAATAAAAACATTCAATTCTTCTATTCTACCGAAAGAGTATGATGAAATTAAAAAAATATTATAAGCCATTACAGCGAAAATATATTAAACTAGAACGACATTCAACGGCAGTTTGGATGATCGTAGATATTAACAATTGGATCAAGGATATAAATATAAAAAAGTTCGAAACGATCGGTATCACTTTATAACACGTACATAGAGAAACGACTTCACCAAGTCAAGAGGCCAATATATTCAACAAGCATTTTGCTGACTTCTTATTCTAGGACACAATAGAACGAAGGGAGATTTTTGAAATTAAGGCAAAATTGCAGACCACGACGAAGAGTCTCCTATCGAATTAAAAAATGCTGCAGTATATTAAGCTGAACACCTCGTTCACATTATTACTAACTTGTCTCTTGAGCTCGGAATGTTGCCAGACGTCTTGAAAAATTCGATTATTATAAACCGCATGACTGTGAACTGCATAAAAGGGGGACGAAATCATTTTTGGGAAAATATAGGCCTCGTGCACTTCAGTCAGTATTTTCGAAACTAATTCAGAAATGCATATGTTTCTTGAATCGTCCTTCGAGAAAAACGCATTGCTCACTATTTAACAGCAGGGAAAAGTAGCTAAGTTGCTCTGCAATTGCACATTTTGTGAATCAGCTTGTTTGTTTTCTACGCAAAGATATGACACCATATATAGGATATTGTACGACTTAACGGGAGCGTTCGACACTGTTAATCATGACAAACTTTACTGGAGCATAGGCATAGGTGTATACTATAAGCATAGGTGTAAGTGGAGTAGTGAACATATAGGAGTCATTCAACCCCTAGCAAAAGGACTAAACAGAATGCATTTTAAGGGTACAAACTTCTAGGACGAATCCATCGTGAATATCGGAGTCCCACACGGAGCGTCAAACGCCCCAATATTATTCATTATACAAATGACCTCGCTTTGACAACGAATCATACGACTTCTTACGCTGACGACACTACCCAATTAGTAAGTGGAACTTTTAATATCATTAGTGACTCCAACAAATTAGCTATCGAACAAATGATGGAATAGAGTGTTAGTACTGACGCTTCAAAGATTTCGCTTATGGATTTGATCACTTGTTCAGGTTTAGCAAAAACGTATCTACCCGGAATCTACGTAGGTACTTCCAAAAAAAGGGTCTAACGGTCACAGTCAAAATTTGATAAACAATAGATAAAAACTATTTTGCGTGAAAACGAACTTTCTCGATTTATCAGGGATCCCAGTTTGTTTGCAGGTACGTATAAGCAAATGCTTTGCAACAAATATGGTCAATATCTACAAATTGTTTGTTTTTGATAGTGAAAACTTAATAAAATTAGATCAAAAATCGCACAAAAACGATATACGCGCGCCAAAGTTAGCTGCGTGGTTCGCATTATGGGCCTCCGCGATTTTTTAGTAAACCCATTCGACATATCTGCTCTTTGGTTATTTGGAAAAAAATATAGAATACCAAAAGGTAAACTTCGCATTCAGACTTTTCTTCGAAGAAATGGTGGTGTCACGTCAAGTGCGTTTCTCGTCTGTTTATGCAAAGGCATTTACGAAATGCTGACAATGTGGCCCAAAAATTACAACAAATTGTTACAAATAATCATATTGAATACCAATAAAAGAAAAAAATATTTATAAAAGTTGCATCCTCGAAATGTCTTGCGACATTTTAAATAAAACAAGCAATTTTAATAATTGACATCATCTAACTACTAGATATATTTGGTAAAACATTTGAGTAAGGGTTGATAATGCCGCACTTGGTTGACTTGTAGGGCTTAACGACGAACAGTTTGACAACGGGCCGTGTCAACGTGGCTTAGAGAAAAGAATGGGTTGGTCTAATGACGTCGGTGAATGGTCGGGGGGTCGATGATGAGGATGATGATGAAGCTAGCATAGGCTGGAAGGGAGGAGGGGAAACCTGGTGCCGGCACGTAGCCTACTCCTGTCGAAGATCACCAAGGACACCGCCGGCTAAGTATCCCTTCCGAAGAACAGTACAACCAATCTGTGGTACAACAAAAACAGCAGGATTCCTCCACAAATCCATGCTGTCGAGAGGTTGATAATCAAGGCGAATGAAGATGCTGTACTAACTTCTATTCCTTTGACCTCTCTCCCAAACAGAATTACACATGTGAATGGTGGTCATCCATTCAATAACTGATCCAGCACAGTGTTGCTTAACTTCAGTGATCTCATGAGAACCAGTGTCTCAACACGCCAAACCGTTAATAATAATAATAATAATAATATGTTTTATTTGTCATAAAATCATACAATGATATCGACAATTGTCACTTTATATATAAAAAAAAAATCAACTTCCTACTTCTAGTACCTATACATTTGTATAAAATTCGTCAAGAGTATAAAAACAATGATCCCTTAAAAATTCCTTTAACAGCTTTAAAAATTGTTTCTCGTCCTTTAGAATTTGAATATTTTTGGGGAGTAAGTGAAAAAGTTTTTTTCCCATAGCTCCAGGACTTGTATCATTAATACTTTCTTTACATTTATATTTACTGGCACATCTTGTTAAAGAAAATTCAGTTGTTAAAATTTTCTGGTTAATAACATATAAAATAACATCATGAATGTATATACAAGCCAAAGGTAGTATGTCAAATTTTTTAAAAAGGGGGCGGCATGAATCTTTATAAAATACACCAGCTGTTGTAGGATTAAAACTAGCATTAGCTAGGTATCGAACCGCTCGTTTTTGCAGTATGAACAGTTTTTTTGCATAGTTGCTATGCCCCCAAAGAACAATACCATATGAAATCATGCCAAACCGCACCTATCACTAAAACTCGGCGATCACTTGCCCTAACTATGTTTCACTAAATCTTTCGCATGCCTCAGAGAAATGAGCATCTGGCAATTAAGAAACACATGTAGCCAGTCACATTGTGTTTCAAATAGCAAATACACCCTTAAACGGAACCCTCTAGCCAGTCGGTCCCAGGTAGTAAACATAAAAGCATTTTTTTAAACGTGAAATTTGTTCTCGTCATCACTGTGATATTTGAGAACGTCACTGGTTTGGCAAGTTAATTATAAGCGCTAAAACCACAATGGGTGAGCTTGGAGTTTTATTGTTTATCTGTTTACTTATTAATTTCTCGGGTCAAGATTCAATTCTTCGATATTTTCGATCAGCTGATGACGACGAGAATATTTACACACCTGGGCTACCCAGGAGGGAACATCTGGGGGGCAAGCCAAATCACACAGAGTTTGAATCTAATGCAATGGCTTAATGGGTGATCTGGCACACGAGGATAGGGCAATTAAAATGATAGGGCAAGAAAGTAAATTTCTGCAGTGTTCAAAACTTGCCAAATGCAACTCATTCGATTCTTTCAACGACCAAGAATCTGCCTGAAATTATGTTTCGGAAAGCGATTAGTGTTAGGCAGTTCTTCTCTAATATCAATGACCTAAAATTATAGTACGATAATGCCGTTTTTACCGAAAATATCACCCTTAAAGACATGGAATCCAAATTTTAAAAGCTGTCAGAGGGTACGTCAGAGGGTACTCAAAGTTAGTATTAATGAGCAATTATCTCATTGGGCGATAATTTTTAATAGTAAAATTAATTGATTCACTTAAAAATTTTACAATCAATAAATTTTTAGGTTTTTAGAAGGGTATAGGCCTGATATGGACTCTCTTTAAGGGGCTCTGCACAGTGAAAAAATGTTATCCCTCTCAAAATTAAGACGGTCAAAATCTACGCAATTATGTCCCAAGAGACTCCTTTTTTTCCAAATTTTGCCATTTTTGCAAAATGTTTCTACATTATTATTTGCATAATATAATTATATGCATAATTATATTAATTATTTGCATAATTAATATATTATTATTATGTTTAAATATGCTGTATACACCAGCAGACTCCTCTAGTGCATTATATTTATTCCTATTAACATTTTCCTAGAAACATGCAGTATTGACAGACAGGGTCCCAAAAGAAAGTCTCAAAATTATTCTATTAATTCTACTGAGGACCTCAAAAAAAACTGCACCTTAGTTTATGTAACCAATCTAATCTGATGTCTAATATTATTAATACTAGGGCTTTGCAACCACAATTCGAGTTGCATTGTAAGATAAGCAAAAGAGATAGAAAACACCTACGGGCTCAAAACTTTGAAACTGCTTCATTTTGATATAATTTACATCTTTGGGAAGTTTGGTGAAAAAATATGAAATGCTTTTGGCGGTACAACTCCGAAAAGTCTGTACAAAATCTGGAAACTTTCGTAAACTTTTAAAAGTTACAAAACCGACCAACTTTCTAAAAAATGAAGGGGGTCTTCGATGAGAACATGAAAATGTGCTCTGCAAATAGGTTCAAATCGGAGCACGAAAAAAAATGCACACAAGTGATTTTTTTCTGGGGTAAGTGAAATTTAAAATTTCCATCCGCCCGCTAGCTCGCTACACTCATCAATTACTTTATAAGCTCGAGTAATTGCTCCACAGAGTTTAAAATGTTTGCTAGAAATACATAGGGTTAGGTGCAATTGAGGAGAGACGGAAAGGATCATTAACAAACCGTAAGCGGTTGTTTATACCCTTAATTTAGGTAAAACACAATAAAATCACTTAAGATTCTCATTGCATCATTGCATGCACACCAAATTGAATCTCAGTTCTCTCAGTGACAAAGACTAAGAACAAAGAGATTTCTAGCCACACAATCTCTGTAAACTTTAGGGTATTTCTCTCTTTACTTCTACAATAATTTACAAAAACTATGACTTAAAAAAGGCTAGAGAGCAGAGAATTAATTAAATTGATTGCACATCCATCATACCTTGATTTGTATTTTGGCTTAACCTTGTAGTCACGAGCACATTTGTAGGCACTTCCTCCCATCGACACGAGCGTCCCACAAGATGATGCTGCAGACATGCAGCTTACGAGCGTGTCACTATCAGATGTTGGTGTTACTGCAGTCACTAATGTGTCGCTATCAGAATCTGCAACAGGATGCAATTTTAGTAGTGGGGTATTTCAAATGGGCACGCACCGCATTACCAACATGTCCTTATTGCACGTCCTTGGTTGGCATACTGATAAGAACTGGTTTACCAGCGCAATGCTTGATGAAATGCACTATAATAATGATATTTATTGGCTTTCAATTGCCCACAAATTGATTAGCTGAACTTCTATCTCTAGGATAAAATGTCTATCTCTTTCCAAACGACCAATTTCTGTTTCCTCGAGTGTTCCTTGACAATCATCCAAGCAGGGTTTTAACGGAACTCAGACATATTGTCCCTTTGAGTCAACAAGCACCTACGTTGGATATGTGTTAGGTGGACAGCCGAAAACCACTTTGTTTGAGCCTAGTTTTGAATCACATTGTGGCAATACTAGACACACAAGAAAATTGTGTGTTGTCTAATTTTGATTATCAAATAATCTTAATTTTGCATTTTCTTTTTGTTCATGACCTCTCGTCATTGTTTGAGTAGTGTAGCTTTATAGGACACCAGAAGGCTAAAAAAAAGTTGGGAAGGAGTAAAGACTAACAGCAAAACTTACCGAAAGGTTGAAGAAATTGAATTTAAAGAAATAACCTTATTACTGTTTAGGCTAGTCGTCTTGGTCTTAGAGAAGAACCGAGATAATCTCAGCATCTCAGGATTGTCATTAGCCAAAAATGTCACAATATCGTCAACCTTCCAGCAAATTAAGCTCTCTTCTCGATAAGCAATAACAGCCAAGTTACCATCATCTTCAAAGGCATCATAGAATTCATCGTCATCAGTATCATAATATCTGGGTCTTGAGCCTTGAGACATAAGTGAGTGGCTTGACTCAGAAATAGATAAATGAGATGCCATCGACTGCTCTAGTTCATGGTGTTCTTTGGCCAACACATTCAAAGCTTCTTCAAGTACTCTTCTTTTTTCCCTTTCCTGTTTTAGTTGCAGCTTGCGTACCTGAAATGTCCAAGTGAAGTACTGTTATTGACTGTTTTTGACTACACCACAATCATCAAAACACATAAAACAAAGAAAAAATTCAGGAGGAAAATGCATTTGTTTAATTACTTTAAGAGGAAAACAATTTTCTCACCTCCTCCTGTTGTATAAACAATGCCAGGCAATGACTTAATGACGCCATCATATGACCAGCAGTGTCTGACATTATTTGAAATTTCTGTAAAAATAATGAAAATGAAACACGAGTAAACAAACAACAAAACATTATGTAACACTCCAGCTTCAACAAAACATATTTAGTTATGAATTTTATATCTCTTACAGACATAGCTACTGTAGGTCCAGTCGGTGCAGTCACACTGGGGCCCAAGAGTCTTGGAATTTTCCTTATCTGTCCCATTCTCTCTCCAAAAGTCAATCTTAAATTTGGAAGGGTGTGTGTGTGTGTGTGGGGGGGGGGTTAACTTTAAATCTTGTACCGGTCGCATTGAATTTCTCTAACTCTTTATTTAAAGTACAAGCTATAAACTTAATACCCGAACCACTAACTATATTGCCACACCGCTGATAGTCTTAAACAGATATTCGGTTGTAGGTTAAAATGTCAAAATTACTAAATTAATATGCGATACCATGGGGTAGAGACTCCTGCAAGATGTAATGATAGGTATTTTGTGATTTAAAATAAATAAATAAAGGTCATAAAACGCACTCGTAATGCAGGTCCCGAAATGTCTTCTTCAGAAAGCTTGTCGATGATGCCGACTCTTTCATTAACTTGCCTATCCAGGACCTGGTGATATGCTGCTGCAGTTTGCAGTGCATCCTGAAAAACCACGAAAAAACATAATTAAATATAACCAATGAACATACTCCCATGAAAACAATTATTGATATTCCTAAATTGTCACCTACATCATTGTTGTTAACAGTTTTAAAAGCAATTTATATTTTGCTTTACCTGCATGGATCCCAGTGGTTTCAGATTATCATCTTCCTCATCACTGTCATAAGAACAGCTTCCTTGACTAAGATAGTGGTTACTAAATGAAATGTGTTCCAAAAATGCATTGATCCATTTCTGAAAGATGAAGATACAGATAATATAAATGATTGATTATTGGAGTTTAATGATGCACTGTTTTGACAACTGGCCCCACGGCACTATTCTAATGGCGTCAGGGAATGAGCGAATGATTATGAGAATAATGATGAACCTAACCTAGCCTAGAAGGGAGGAGGGGAGACCCAGTGCCGCCACTTAGCCTACTTCTATCGAATAGCACCAAGGGGACCACAGGCTTAATGTCCCTTCCGAAGGACGGTACAACTCATCAGGATTCCTCCACAAATCCATGCTGTCGAGAGGTTGATAAGCAAGGCGAATGAAGCTGCTGTACTAACTTTCATCCCTCCAACCTCTCTCCCAAACAGTACTGGTCATGTGTATAATGGTCACCCATCCAATACCTGACTCAGCGCAGTGTTGCTTAACTTGGGTGATCTCACGAGAACCCGTGTTTCCAACATGCCAAACCGTTCGGTTAATTTAAATGATGAAATTTGTGCTACACTGCTGAGAATATGGTAGAGAAAGAAGATTGATATATGTGTGGATCTGAATATAAACATGTAGATCAGAATGTCAAATACATTAAGCATAAAGAAATGAATAATGTTGTCGCATTAGTGCATCCCTTGCAACGTTCTTGCACCTGTGCTAGACTTTATTCTGGAGGATAAATAATATTGTTTCATTGCTCTAAAATATTATGCAACACTTAAATAACACCGAGAAAAATTAAGAAATCTGTGAAATTGTAACATAACAATGCTTAATAAGTAATTCGTCAGTATTACAATTGGTGTAGGTTCCTACAAAATTGGTGCCAACTCCTTGAAAATGAAAAAAGTATGAAAAGACAGTTTTGAACTTACCTCCCTACTTATTTGCTCTGATGAATCACCCGAATTTAAGACACTTAGCCTATGGACGGCACCATCATTGAAATGCACTAGGAGAGTGGAAAGATCAGCCTCGAGAGGTAGAATTCGAGCGGCATCTAAATACTTAAAGTCTTTTCTCTTGAATCCTGTTGAGGCATCCCCTCGGCTGTTGAAGTAGTTCAGAACTCCTCTCTCCAAAACAACCTTAAAAGGGTCACACCACTGATATAATTTACACAGATATTTCATTCTTGGTTAAAAATCGCTACGGAAAACCTTGGGGCAGGGAAGCCACTCAAAGCTCCACAGCATTCCCCTTGCCTACAGTGCCTACAGTGACAGATGACGTTTGATAACTTTTTCTCACTTATCACAATGGTTGTTTCTGTTATAACCCCCTCTCCCTCATTCTTATGGCAAGTGTAGCACTATCTCTTACTACCAACTACTTTAGAATCATTTGTGGCAGAAAAATGTACACATCATCAGAAATTTAAGGAGAGGTTAGGTGTCTTGGAAAACCAAACACATTTTATTACACACTAAATCAGCCAGCATCAAAACATGTAGTGCTTTAAGAAACTATGGATATGACCATAAACACTACATGGTGCTATATAATTTTTTGATAGTGATATATGTTATTCCAAGCCAGTTTAGTATTTACTCTGAAACTACACTGATTTTATATCCAGGCCACGGATTGACTGTGAACATTTCAATATCAATGCATGTATTATTTTATCTAAGCATGGCCAATATCGAACGCGAGGAGGAGGTAGGAGTGTCGGCGAGTGTGCTGTGTTAGGAAGCCCATGGTCTCATGCGTTCTCTCGTTATAACTGTTGTTTCATCGCGAACTCTGCCCCTAAGGGTGTAAGAGAAAACAATATTTTTCTTGCCGTAATTATCAGTTCTGCTGATATGGCCGTACTTTGCAAGTTGGGGGAGATCTTGTAATGGTTGAGCAAAATATTAAAGATTGCCATAGCAAACCTTTAGTAATGGCCATCAGTATCACAAATAAGGCATCTGTGGCTTTATCTTGGCTTGACTTTAGCAAAGCTTGGCTTTCTGCAATCTTTTTTTGGTGAGTAGGAGCTAATATTGGTTATAAGAAATACACATTTTCAATTTTCAATACTTTTTCAGAAATTGTCTACCTCGAAAATGTTCGACGATACTGATGGCTTTGACAACATTTAATTCATTCAATTAATTTGCCATAATAATAATAACTTTTCTAGCTTTTTTCCTTATGGAAGCTTTTGGTTAATTGCTTCTCAATTTTTATAAGATTGAGAATAAACAGCCTTGGTCGACTCAATAATAATATTTTTGCCCTCCTATTGCTCAGTTTGTATCTTTGTTCAAATTGTATTGCCCCAAACTCACAAAAAAAAATAATATTAGTCAAAATTCCCAAACATTGTAACAGGGATATAAACAAGCTAAGTCTTCACTCATATCATGTGTCCAAGATATTGTCTGTCATTCTCATTATGCTCTATCGCTCAAGTCTTTGCAATCGTCTCGAGTCGCTTGCTGTGATGCTAATGCGCTCTACCAACTGATTTCTACACTCTTTGCAGGAAATTCTTTTGCGTAGTGGTGATCCCTTTTGTGTGAATGTAACATTCTTCTAGTATCAGCCGCTTCCAAGTTGGCTACACTTGGTTGTAATTTATGCATTTGTGTGAGCAAGGGTATTTTTTCTGGGATGTATGGTACATCTGTGTGATCAGCATTTGGGTTCATGTGTTGAGCATTTGGATTTAACTCTACTGATTTAAGTTTTCAATTATTATAGCCAATTGTAAATAATGAGATAAATCAAGTCTATCTGCCTGTGTAGCAGAGGTGTGCAGATAAATTCTAAGTCTCGGTTTGAGTAAACGCTGCCCACCAAAAGAAGAAGATTGATAGATTGAAGATTGATAGATTGAAGATTGATATTCTGCAAGGACCTTCTCTCCCTCATGACGTCAACTCATGAAGGTCAAAAGACCTTCTAAGCTCTAGTTCTCCATACAATTGGACAATCTGTACAATCTATATGATCTAAACATACTAGTGCAATAGTATTCTTACCCAAATTGGTTTCCATCCCAGAAACCGAGATCGTTTTAAAAGGTGTCCTTCAAATCGGGTGGCTGTCTTTTGAAGAAGTCGAATTGGTTGAACACAAAGAACTTGCTGCATCTGAGCGTCCCGTGCCAGATCTAATGCTGTTTGTCCTGTAATAAAGGTCCAGTACGCATAACTATGCTGAGTATAGTCACTATTAAATGGCAAGAACTGTTTTCTACTCCTACCATGAGTCGGGCAAAAGCTGAAACGCTAACAATGAAGTGCACTAATTGATGCCAACCTTCAAGTTTCCGGTAAGCTACTATGCTTCTCATTTATCCTTTTTACACTTAATACAGACAATGCTTGAAATGTAATAATAAATATTGACTATAGACCACAGACCTCTAGAATTTTTTATTGACGTGTCTATTCCATTTTGAAGTAACAGTACTGCCGCCTCTTTGTGACCTCGGTAGGACGCACAGTGTAAACATGAATTTCCTTGTGAATCCACACAGTTAATGCTAGGTGGGTTGTTATCTTTCAGCTGAAACATAGCATATAAAAGGTATTCCAAAATATGGATGCATGTCAGTTTTAAAAACATAGCCTACCCATTTATTTAAAATAAATATTCAAATACTTCATACCTACCAATTGATTTAAGGTTTCAAGGTCTCCTCCCCTAGATGCTGACAAAAGTTTATCCTCTTTCTGTCGCACTTCAGTCTGTTCAGCAGCGAGCAGAAGTTTTGATACATCTGCATTTTCTGCACAATCTCTAGGTATTTGTCCCATTCCATTTTTTACATTTACATCAGCTCCATGTTTCAGTAACAGTAACACAATATCCTTAAAGAAATACACAATTATTAACAAATCTGCAATTACCTCTGTAGGTACTTCCTTTCTACTAGGGCTAGTGGCCTCTAAAAATGGGAATTAACGTTTTATGTATTTTACCTCACGTCCAATAAAGGCAGCTTTGTGGATTGGTGTGTCTCCTGCATCATTAACAGCATTGATATCCACACCATGACTTAACAAATGTTCCACAACCAATCTGTGGCCAAAATAGGTTGAGAGATGCAAAGGTGTCCATCCAAGATTGCTCTTACTTTTGCCTAACGATAAAAAGTTCAATTAATTGTTTCATTTTTATAGCTAATATGCATGAATAATAAATATTCCAATAGAAACATTCCATGGATTAGTTACCTTTGCAGCTTATATCTAGGAAAATTCTCCCTTCCTGTCTAGTAGTTAAGAGCTCTTGAACCATAGCTATATCGCCATGCCGAGAACTATATAATAGTATTTCTTGTAGCTCAATTTCAGTACAGCTAGCTTCACTCATAGTGAAATTTTAAACAATCCTTTTTATTGTAGTTACATCTCAATTATACCAATTAATGTACACAGGGGCATGGGATCTATTATTGCACAGATTCGATGCCCATACCCTCAAATCTGGGTTATTAGAACAATAGTCAGATTGGTTTGAGAAGCACTACCTATACAGTTTTTTACACAGATTTGTTTACACCTTAAATAAAATCCACCTTCTTTCTAATTTTACGAGGCATAATAATATGATAAGTACGTCAACGAGTAACTTAAAGTAAGGTTACCTAAACGTCAGTGCGACTAATGACAGCGAACGTCATGACATTTTAACCTCGTTCGTTTCTTCGCGCTCATACTTGAATCTTTGATCGCACACTTCCGGGGATCTTCGATGTACTTCGCCTGTTCGCGCGATCACTTAAAGTTTTGAGGATTCGCCCAAACTGGAATGTGAGACAGGTATCCATGGTCAGGTTTGTAAACCGTAAAACTATAAAACATACCTGGAAATACGAAAACAACGGAAAGATTTGCATAAACAGTTTACTCCACAGTACACGGAATTTGAATCATGAGGCGTATAACGCAAATAAGCAAATGCTACTAACTTTCAGTGAGTGAAGTTGTTTTTTGGATTTTGAGGATAACATTTAAGTGTTTGAAAATTCAAATAATTGAACTGACGTGTTAAACATAGAGGGGGTTTAGAAGTATAAATAATTGTAACAGCAGGACACATAGCTCGAGATTTCAAGTACCTAACCAAAGAAATCTTTGAAATGTAATTCATGTGGATAAATGGACAAAGACAGAAATATTTTACCTAACTGAAGATTCTTGAAAATCATGATTATCAAGACAATAATGAAAATGCACCAAAGAAAATTAAGATTTGAAAATCGAAATCTACATAGCCAATTTCTGTAGACAAATAATTCAAAATTGCATAAAAAAGTCCATGATTGATCCTGAAAGTTCCAGCTGTACAATTCGACCCCTGCCACCCACGTATTACTCTCCAGGTCCTCGGGAGCAATTGTTTCAGTTCACCGCGGACTCAGTTTATAGTTCCAACGTCCGTCAGGACAGTTAACTCTCGTTGATGAAACATTGTGGATTAATCACAGAATCTACGAAAGAAACGTAATTTGGTTTTGGAAACTCCTCTTCTGTTGGAATGCATGTAATGGGAAAAGCTTATGCAATATCAACGGTGTTATGGGACAAAACTTGAAAATATTTGTTGTTCTTAGTTCTGATACCTACTGCTCAACCGATGAATTTTGTGGTGGGTTTATATATTATGGACAGATCTTTCCAATATAGCATTTGTGCAGCTGGATGAAGTATGTATTAGATATAAGAACAAAAATTCATTTAAAAACTTAAATTTTCATCAACAGTAAAAGTCAATTTAATGGAGCAAAATATTTCCATGAAATAAATTTAATACCATTCACTTTATTTAAGTTACCAGCAAATGACCACACAAAGGGTGTATTTAATTGATCAACGAAAAACCCAAAATTTTCATATTGCAATCCAAATTACTAAATTTTAAAAGGTGGGCAGGGCAGGGTAGTGATTACGTTACTTTTGTGGTTTCGATGGCACTCATTGTTTTTTAATTTACATAATCACACCCTAGGTTATTGGAAGAGGGGAGTTGTAACGCTTGCGGACAATTTTTTCACCATAAAAGAAAACATACTTTTGGGCCAAATGCTATATCATTTAAGAGGATATTTGTGTATCCACTGCAATTGAGAACTGAAAAGACCTGTGTATGATATTAGACGTCATTTTCTTCATACAACTATTCTCTCTCAGCGTTTGAATTTTCTACAGCCAGCACATAAGTTGTTATTGCAAGTTCCAGGAAAATATCAAATACCGTTCACAGTTGCAAAGCATGTGACATCTAGTATGCATAGCTCTAGCTAAATATTGGTGTGTGGTGCCATATCTATTTGTGAGCTCTCAATCAGCAAGCACACCCAATAACAGGTACGTAATGAGTCAAACGTGGAGCCAAATAGCAACTTTAGTTACAGATGAAATCGTTGTAGTAATAAGCTTGGATGTATCAAATCCTCCTGTTTTTTTTTGAGAAACCATCTTCTCTGTAAGCACTTGTCGAGGGTGATAGCGAAGGAAGGTATCCGATCATTCATCGCACGGGCTCTCTGCAAATGTGATACCATAGAAAAAGGATCCTTATTTTTACCCTTTCCTTCTTCTATGGGTGTTGATCATCATGCGGAGTTGATTGCGAAGTCGAGTTCTGTTGCAAGCCCTACCCCATAAAGAGACCATAAAGCACGTTAAAAGATTGGATGATTACCTACCTTCTCTCAGAAGATATGATGTAGACAAAATGCTTTTGACTTAGTACCACCTCAATAAGAACTACTTGAGGCCTCACCACGCAAATTATACGATAGCTCTCTATTTCTACTGCGTCTTGGACAGCAATAACAGTCAATTAGGTTTAAAGAGGCGTTATTTTGATGAAATGGCTTCCAATATTAGAGCTGTTAAACGCTGACTGCAATTCAACAACATTATAAACTAACAATAACCACAGATTGCATTTCGAGCATATTTTAGCAACTAAAATTATGAAGTTAACCACTAATTCTTAAAAGGTTAAATTTGGTTGAAAACGTGTTTAAAAAATTATACAATAAGCATTGAAATAATACCTGTTTCGCCCGTTTGAAACGGCGCCATTTGCCCTAGCTGAGATTCTTTTGCAAGAGCATCCGAGTCAAATGGTTGCCACGTTTGTTTCCCTCTCACTCACTCAATTCGCAGAAGACGCCGGTTTGCTACCGATGCTTGCAACCACGCGAAGATATCGCTCTTTATCCAGCCAAACGAAAAAGGTAAAAACGACAAAATTGTCATACATTTCATATGCAATTTTTCAAGACGATTTGACGATGTTGCTAGTTTCAGAGATTTTTTAAAGATTTTCAGTAGATTTCATTTAGTTTCAGGGAAATTTTCAAGAGTGGGCATGCAACGTGCAAATTAGTCTAGGTTAGACCCAGATTTATTACTTAAGCATGTGCTAACAAATTATTAAATAGCATTTTTGATGTAATAACTAGAATTGCTAGTAGGTACTACTAATACTAGAATGCATACTAGAATTTTGTTGATGTGAATTTCTGCATATTGTGCAATATGTACGCAGTATCTTACTGATACAGGGTTTGTGATTTGTTCCACTCATGTCTTGACAGATGGAATTCACCCCATGTAAGCAGTGTGGTGCAGACTGCAGGGAGCTATTTTCCACCATCGGAAATCCTCCGTGAGTATTGCTTTTGAAAATCTGCTGTCCAGAGTCCGATTAGGTGCATTTGTACAACTGGGAAACAATCGCTAACCATGTTTATTTTTTAAATATTATTTTACATGCAATAGTGAGCGATTGGCTACAACCCACCATAATTTTAGTTTGCTCACGTTATTTTTTTTGTCACCCAAAGCCCTCAAAGTCCCGTTCAACCTCGTGGTCTGAATTTTTTTATCCCACTAACTGCTCTCTTCCTTGTTATGTTCCCACAGGTTTTCGGGGGATTCACCCCAAGCCTCAGTTGTTCGGGCCATAAAGTCTACGCTGGTATTGTCCGGATCATCGCCCACAGCAAATGGGGATTTTTCTGTGAGTACAATCTTGATTCAGTCGACTCCTCCTAACTGTCAAAAACTACCTCTATCCGAAGGGACTTAAACTACCTCTAACCGAAGGCACATAGATCAGTGTAAATTCTTTAAATTGCCATAGCTCTTCATCGGTAACCCAATTCAGAAAATCCTAAAAATTGCTACTAGAGGTGGTAGCATGGCTCACGCATTACTCACGACTTATGGTAACAGCGTGCGTGAGTGTGCACGCACCTGAAAATTTTGTGCCTGATCAAGCAGACCCCCAGGGGTAGCGTAAGTTTCACCCCAAGCGGTAGCACCTTCGATGGCATTGGTCTCACCGTGTGTAGCTACTCCTTTTGTATTTGTTTTTGCTATCGTTTGCTTTTGTTATTTATATCATAATTAATGATCGATTGCAAATGTAGTATGGTGCACTGTTTTGCAAAATCACATCTTGTCACGTCATTGCAATGCCTTCAGGATATGTCCATGACATTGCCGGCACTGTCTCCGCCTGGTCCCTGGGATTTCAATGAGGAACAAGACCCGGCCGGGACTCCATGTACTCCGTGAGTATCACTTTTGCTAATCTGCTGTCCAGGGTACAATTTGGTGTATTTGTGCCATTGGGAAACAAATGCTATGTGATTTTGTAAATGTTCTGTTGCATGCCATTGCAGAGCAGTTGGCTTCAACCTGCCGATACTCAAGTTCAAAGCTCTGCTAACTGATGCGTGTCTTACCCACGCTCCAAACACAGAAACAACTATGGCGACAATGATACGTATATTGGCTAAAAGGTTCCGTAGAAACCGTATCTGGAATATGTGCGCAAAGGTCAGTGTTCATTTTTTAAATTACCAATGCTCGTCATCGATAACCTGTTGGCACAGTATTATGAGCATGGCCACCCTCTATTACCTAGTCCCTCAGCTCCACCAAAAATTAGTATAATGGCATCGAAAAATTAACCTGTGACACATCATATCCAACGACAAATTCAGGAGGGGTTTTTCGTATGAAAAGTTCATCTTTAAGAGGTAATGGTTAGGATTTCTATGTAATACCTTGCATTGGCTGAGTCTATCTCCTCTGCAGTTGTCTCCTCTTGCTCCACAAGTATGTAAGGAAGCACATTTCTTATAAAGAAAGCAAATTTCATTGACAATAAATCTTTAAAAAAAATTCAATTTAATATTGTGAATAAAGACCATCATAGGCATGTTGCACTACCTCTGTACTTTTTTCTTCACCATAACACTGACATTTTGACGATATTTAGATTAGACTCAAGGACTTTTGTGTTTGTCCCCAGTTGACTTTGGCGGAGTCTCAAGCAAAAGAAACCTTGGCTAAAGGTAAAGACACCACGGCCCCGAGTTTGGGCCATCTCGTTGCCTCCGAATTTCAGGATGACAAGTGAGCAAATGAGAGTAGCGAAACAACCATTTATAATTTATAACAATTTACTTGTGGGTGTTTTTTTAAGCGTTACCAGCCAAACCTCTGCTGCAATGAGGTTTAAATTGTAAGGATATATATTTTCCTGTATGTTACCTAGAACCACTGGGCTTTTCAGAAAAATCTGTCAGAAAGTTTGCTTCACTAATAAAAATTTGTGAAAATTATCATCTCGAAACGGTGATGCAAATACTGACTGGTAGTTGCGTTAAAATAAGCAGTAATTGTTTAAATGTTAATTACTTAAGTCCATAAGAGTTTGGTGAACAGAAATTACAGAAGAATAGAAATAAAAATCAGAAATAAAAGAAAACGTTATCTCTATCCTCATCTGCGACGCAACTCAAATTTTTTTCGCTAAGATTCCTTAGATTCTATTTTTAAATGGACAAGATCTGTTTGAAGTGAAAGTGCATTTCAATACCTTTTGAATGCATTTTTCCATCTCTTTCCTAACTACAGCCGACGCAATTTGGGAAAGAAAAGCAGCGCGTGCACCCCAATTTTTAGTGCGGTCTCGCCGTTTCTGGGCCATACCAGGCAAACCTTTTGACTCTAAGGCAAACAAAAATATACGTCTACAACAGAAATTTTGAGGTTACAATCGCACTAAGTTTAGTCTATTTCTCAGAGATAGCGGTTTTGTGGTCGGTTGAAATGACATGGAATGACCCAATAATGAAAAAAAAAACATGTCAAATGACATTTGGCATAAGACTCATGAGAATAAAATTGATGTCAAATGAGATTCTTCATAAGACTGGATAGGCACTGGAATAAGACTGGAATCTGCAACACCCGGTACCCACATTATTTGCTTTCTATTCTTGTTTTTGATCATGTTGATAATGATATCATTCATGAATCATAACTATAATGATTGATTGCAAGTGTCGTGTAGTGGTCAAACTGCAGAGGTTATTCAGGTCATTGACATGTCATTACCATGACTCCAGGTACCCTCGAGGCTCCAAACCTGCTGAGAAACAGCGAATGCCTGGGTCAGAAGTTCTTAACCTTGAGCATCCCGTCAGAAAAATTGATTTCCTCTGTATGGGGTCAGTCAGTGATGACGAGCAGCCTCACTCTGTGGGCAAGGTAGGTAGCACCCAGGCAGGCGTTTGTATCATCAAACACTTTTTGGTGTCAGTGGTGCCACCGGCCCACTGGTTAACGGGTTTTTTTGTATGAAAAGTTCATACCCAGTTGGTAACGGTTAGGATTTTTATGTGATAGATTGGCTTTGCTGAGTTGATCGCCTCTGCAATTGTTTCTTTACTTGTTTTCTTTTACAACTTTATTTCCTCAACATTGAGAATATATTATTTTTTTAAATCCCTATATCATATTCAATTACATTTTTTGAATGAAGACCACTACTGGTATGTTACACTTTCACTCTATTTCCTTCTTCACCACCCCACTGATATTTTGCCTGTTTTGCAGGCGGTGCAAAATATTCCCTGACTCGGGAAATGTTGTGTTTATCCTCAGGCAGAGAAGGTGGAGTCTGGGGCATTAGACACATTGGCTAAAGGCTCCCTGGTTACCGCCCCGAGTTTGAGTCCTCCGGCAAGGCAGGGAAATATCGTGTTGCTTCCTCCATCTCACTTTTTGGGGCCAATCGGCGGCGACAATCAGCGTTACCCTATGGGCAAGGTAAGTAGTGCCCAGGCAAGCATTTGTATCATCAAACACTTTTTTGTGCCAGTAATTGTTTTCTTTTGCAAATGTGCTTTCTCATCATTGATAGTAATTTCTTCTTTAAATCCTCTATATTTCCTTATAATAATAATAATAAAGTCTTTTATTTAGCTCTTGAGCTAGCCATTACATTTTCAATTCATTACAATGCATTTTTTTTTTAAATTCTAAAACACTATCACAACATTTTACATTCTTTGGTAGCTTATTAAATTCCCTAATTCCTTTATAAAATAGTGACTTTTTCATTTTGTCTTTATTTGAGAGCTGTAGATAGTAATTTAATTGAGCATTTCTGGTTTTATGTTTATGAACATTACTAATTTTAACTAATTTATCTCCTAAGTATTCAGGCAGTAAGCCCTTCGTTAGTTTAAAAATAAAAATCATTCCGTTCATGGATAACCACTTCGTCATGTTTTGCCATCCTAAAATATTGAGCATATCATCTACCGATGTATATAAGTCACATTTTAAAATAATTCTCATTGCTCTGTTTTGAAGTAATTGAAGTCTATGTATTTCTTTGTTAAAAGCCTGATATAAAATGGTTGAACAAAAATTAAAATGTGGTAAAACAATTGTATTATAAATAATCAGTCTTGTGTACTTCGTAAAGTGGTTACTTATTCTACTTAAATATCCCAATTTCTTTCTCACCTTTTTTTCTATTAATTCCACGTGTTCTTTAAATTCCAACCTGTCGTCGATAATTACCCCCAGATATCTAAAATTATCTGCAAAATCCACTTTCTCATTATCTATGATTATGCTGTATTGCAAATCTTTCACATTAACCTTCCTCCATTGCTTAGCACCCAAGAACATAGCTTTTGATTTACTTATATTTAGCTGTAGCATATTTATATTTAGCCACATTTTAATTGTGTTCAATTCATTGTTGATAGTGTTAAATATTTCATCTATTTTATTCCCTGAGCAAAAAATAACAGTGTCATCTGCATATAGATTCAATGTACACTTATCCACGCATAGTTCAATATCATTTATATAAGCCAAGAACAGAAAAGGTCCTAGAACTGACCCCTGTGGTATTCCTATATTTACATCTTCAGGCTCTGACACAAATTTTCCATATTTCACTTATCACTTCTTCACTACCACACTAATATTTAGCCAATTTTGCAGACAGGAATAAGGTGCAAAATCTCTCCTGACTCGAGGACTTTTGTGTTTATCCCCAGGCGCCTAGGGTGGAATCTAGGGCAATGGACACCTTTGCTAAAGGCCCCCTGGTTATGGCTCCAAGTTTGAGCCCTCCGACAAGACAGGGAAATATCGTGTTGCTTCCTCCATCTTACTTTTTGAGGCCAATCGACAGCAACAAGCAGCGTCACCCTGTGGGCAAGATAGGTAGCGCCCAGGTAGGCAATTGTATCATCAAACACTTTTTTTTGTGTCAGTGGTGCCACAAGCTCACTGGGTAACGGGGTTTTTCGTATGAAAAATTCATATTCAGGAGGTAAGCGCTAGGATTTTATGTGATAGATTAGCTCTGCTGAGTTGATCGTTTCTGCAATTGTATCTTTACTTGTTTTCTTTCAAAAATTTATTTCCTCAACATTGAGAATATATTATTTTTTTAAATCCCTCTATCATATTCAATTACATTTTTTGAATGAAGACCACTACTGGTATGTTACACTTTCACTCTATTTCCTTCTTCACCACCCCACTGATATTTTGCCAGTTTCGCAGGCGGTGCAAAATATTCCCTGACTCGGGAAATGTTGTGTTTATCCTCAGGCAGAGAAGGTGGAGTCTGGGGCATTAGACACATTGGCTAAAGGCTCCCTGGTTACCGCCCCGAGTTTGAGTCCTGCGGCAAGGCAGGGAAATATCGTGTTGCTTCCTCCATCTCACTTTTTGGGGCCAATCGGCGGCAACAAGCAGCGTTACCCTGAGGGCAAGGTAGGTAGCGCCATAGATTAAAGAGTATTCAGATTTTTACTATCCATGTTAAACGCAGGGCACACAAAGGAGGCTGCCATTGGCAGAGTTCCGCATTTTGTTGTGTCGCGCGCTAGTTTTGCGCGCTAGTCTAGCACACGGGTTACCAAGCGAGGTAAATGGAAACTTCTTGCAATTCAATCAATTTGAATCGATTGTCAATCAACCGAATTTTGCGACAGATGCAGAGCTGCAATTGAACAGAACAAATTGACTCGAGCAGATGACATGTCACTACCTGTAGTGGGCCTAAAACTCATTCTGATAAACCAGTTTTGTTATCAGTAACTATTTGCTCAGAAAAATGAGGATCCGCAATGTTCACGAAATGGTTTGTTTGCAACTTCTAGATATTTCCAGCTCATTCTAATGGTCCAAATTCGTAATTTTGAAGATACGAGAAAAACTCAAAAACTTTATTTGTTGTCTCTTTATGAGACTTGCTTTTCTGTTACTATTTTCCCAATATTAAGAAAAAAACTTTTCTAAGCTCAGCTTAAATATTTTTCCTCCAACCTTTTTGATAGGTAACTTGTCCTGGCAAGTTGGCAATAACAAGATGGGTAATAATAAGTTAATTACCAATGTGGATTATTTTGGTGCAGCGAGAAAGGTTTCTATGGCCAAAAGAGCTACTTTGATATCACGAGGACAATGCAGATTTTCTGCCATCGTGACGTAAAATGACACACATAAACTTTGATAGATTTTTTTAAAGTCAAGACCCCAAGGATTACGCAAGTGGCAACAAGCACATGGCATGTGCTCGGTACCTATTTCCATTCTCTACACTGTATTCCATGATATCTAATCGGGCCTGTAATGTTTTTGAATGGACCATTTTCTGGGTCATACATGGCCTACACAACGTGCATACAACATGAGCTGGGTTTTATTTCCTTCCACTCAATCTTATCCTAACAAAATGAGTGTGATCTCTACCTGTCATCGAAATTAAAACTATGATAACGGAGGTCTGGTGATTACACAAATAAATTAAGAGTGCACGTTATCATGATATGGCACCATTGTAAATATGCAAATCAAAAGAAGTCGTGTGTAATTATACAACGCGAGTTTTCCGTGACCGATACAAATTGACTAAATTGCAAGAAGTTCCAATGTCCTGTAAAAGATAACCGTGTGCAGTGTGAGCGAAACTAGTGTAGCGACACAACAAGATGCGGAACTTGAACAATAGCAGCCTCCAGCTCGCTACATTTGTTTAACATTGATTGAAAATATATGTTCCTCATTAAACTATGGTAGCACCCAGGCAGACATTAGTAACATCACACGCTTTTTGGTGTCAGTGGTGCCACAACCCCACTGGGGAAAAGAGATTTTTTGCATGAAATTTTCATATTTAAGAGGTAATAGTTAGGATTTCTAAGCGATAGATTAGCATGGCTGTATGATCGCCTCTGCTTCTTTCCTCTACGCTGCACTTTCAATGTTTGCTTGGAATGTAGCACAAGAACATGTCCATGGCTTAGTCATTGTTTGTGTCGGATTATTTCCATCAGATTGCATCTGAGCACAATTGTTCATGTATTACTACACCAGGCAAGAAAGTGCTGTGAGTTGGAACAAAACAAGCGATAAATGATTAGGAACGTCTCTGATCTGAACTATCCTACTCTTATCTGCTTCGATTTGACAAAGTTCGGACTTGAGCAAACGAAGCTTGTGTAAGTCAATTAAAGTGTATTATGTTGATTGAAAGTAGCAAATTGATGTAGAATCCAGGATTCATGAAATGGCTAGTGGGTTAGATTGCCTACAGAATAGAGAAGATAGGTGGGTACTGAGTTTGTCTAAATAACAAACTCAGTTGCCCTATTGGTGGGGTCTAGTCTTAAGAAACCCTTCAAATACACAGGGAATGTTCTTACGTTCAAAAAAATATTCTGTATGTCGTGATGGCAGCAAAGCTGCATTGGCCTCATGATGTCTGCCTGGTGCTTGGTTGCAGCCTGGTTTGATTGTCTTGTGCCTTTTGCTTTGAAATGCAACGCAAACTGATTGTCTTCCGATTTTTTTTTCCAGATTGCCACTCTGCAAGGGAACACCATTTAAGCCAAAGATATTAGTATCATAATTCTATGGGATGTGTCTTTTTTTATGTATTTCTTGCAAATAAAAATTCCATCATTTTGAGCCAAGATTTCTCGATTTTCCGTCTTGTTTTTCTCCCTCGACCTTTTTATGTGGTGGTTTGTGGAGGAGGGGGGGGGAGGGTCCAAACATATAATTTAAAATTAATTCAAATGGTAATATACATGCTTCAAGTAATCAAGTAGTCCTAGTGTGACTGCATCATTGTTATCGTCGCTTCGGGTCCAGTGCCAAACTATTTTTCCGAACCAACATTAGCCAAAAACGAATGCCCTTGTTGCCACTACCCACTAGGGGCAGTAAGACCACAGCCAGATTCATGTTATCAAAATGATACAAAAAAATTTAATATTTTCACTCTTCATCTTTGAATTCATTGAAATAACTTCTTTCGCCTTTTTATGTCGTCAACTCAAATTGGCATCGGCGAAATGAGATGGGCATAGAAACATAAAGTTCCAAGCTGTCAAAAGCCAAAGCTGGCTAACCAAAGACCCTATCTATAGGTCTTTGATCTATAGCAAAGACCCTAACCTAATCGGCTCTTTGATAGCGGCGAACGCTACCGCTGTCAGTTGACAACCACCATCCTGCCCCACCCACATCCACGAGTGCTCACGTAATGGGTAGGAACATAGAAGGTTCTAAAATGTGCCGATAGCAAGCAGCACATAGATGCACAGAAAGCCGATGGATCTTCGGCGGGGTCTTACACAAGTTTGCATCGATGTTACGCATACTTACACAAAATATTAGGTTTGTTAAAATAGGGTTTTGATTATTTATTTGAGATTGCATTGATTGTATAAGGTAAGGTTTATTCACAATAATACTGTGAACACATCAATTTACTTTACTGGTTTATGTAATTTTGGTTTACTTTTGCAGAAATCGCAAATTATTTGGGTTGATTGATTGGTGGAGTTTAATGACTTGTTGTTTTGACAACAGACCATGGGTCACTTGTGAAATGGCGTCGGTGAATGAGTGGATGATTATAAGGATGAACATAACCTAGCCTAGAAGGGAGGAGGGGAAACACGGTGCTGGTATGTAGTCCATTCCGTCCGAAGGACGGAACAACGCGAAAAACAAGATTACCGCACAAATCCATGATGTCGGGAGGTTGATAAGCAAGAAGAGTGCATTTTTATCCCTCCAACCTCTCTCCCGATTAGAACTGGTCATGTGTATGATGGTCACCCATCCAACACCTGACCCAGCGCAGTGGTGCTTAACTTCGGTGACAACTGGTGTTTCCAACAAGCCAAACCGTTCCGTGTACTTTCTTTGGTTTTGTTTAAGTTGTGGTTAGTTTTTTTCATTGGATTAGGCTTTAAAGTTCATCCAGTGCCAGAAGCCAGCCAGGATATTCTTGCGGTCATGGGGTGGCAGAATTTTTGAGAATGAAATTCAAAATCCAACCACTGATTTCTTATACTCGCACCTATTGTTTTGTAAAATACAGACCAAATTACTTTTGATGTGAATATATTCACTAGTACCTTAACACATAATAATAGTGGTTTGCTTTCTCAGTTTTTTTTTTTTTTTTTTTTTTTTTTGATCTTTGCTTGAAAATGTATAACATGCGTCAAAGATATAAATAACAAAATACTATAGTACATCCACTTTTCTACCTTTTTTTTTAATTCTCGTATTTTCATCTGCTTAGCATGAGACAACTACGTTCATTTAAAACAGATATTTCCCTCTTACGCCACAGTGTTGTTTTGAACATTACAATTTTCCATCGACTCTGATCTTTGCTCTAATCTATGTCCATTACCCATTTCGATAAAAGGACGCTCGCTTGAGTGCCATGTAAACCTGTCGCCAGTCCCAAGGAACGATACGGTTACTGTCGCTGTAGTGGTGGAAATTACTGGAATAAATATATTTGGAGTCGTAATACAGTAAATTACAATGGTATGTTTCAATGCTTAATAACTTGTAGACAGATTAAAGATGATTCGTAGTTTTTGTTTGCTTTAATTCTTTTGTTTTTTGGGGTTTCCAGTCTGTCAAAGTCTGTGACATCGGGGAAGATGTGAAAACTGCTGTGAGGAAATTCCGGTTCAGGAAGCACGTGGGAAATTCAGCCCTTATATGTAATTATATTTGTGTCCATCACTTTTTCCTGCAATATATTGCCATTCTTGTGGTACAATGCAATGCACTAAAAACATTGAGGCAAAGGCAACAGCCAACACTTTAACCAATCTTATAACTATCTAGACTTACAATCTACTACAATCACAACATTACTAAACTAAAATACTGTACAATGCTAATAATCTTCTCACACTTTGTTGCTAGTGAAAGTGGATCGTGAACAGCAAGTAATCATAGTTGATGAACTTATGGACGACATCACCATTGATCAGCTGCGAGAATGTCTTCCGTGGCACCAGCCTCGATTTGTTATCTACAGTTATTGCATGACACACAAGGATGGCAGAGTTTCCTTCCCTATGTGTTTCATTTTCGTCACACCTAGAGGTAAATATCAATGGTAGCATTTTAACGTAGGTAATTTATTATCTGGGCAACTGAAGATTGACAACGTCCTTCAAAATTAGATATGGTTTAGAATACATCGGGTTGGACACTTGGTAGCTCAGTAGCATAGTAAAGCTCAAAAATACAATGCGTTCTTGCTCTCAAGATAATCCATTTATTTTCAACCTATTTGCCTTTTTAGTTAACAATATTTATTAAGCAATCTGAGCCAACTATTTCTTTATTTATTTAGTGAGCAACTGTCTGGCGCAATTCATTCAATTTATCCTCCATCCAATCACCCATCAGAAATCAAATATATCAGACCTTTATTATATTTTGTATTTTATTCAATTTGTCAACCTTTAAATGAAATGTGCCAGTAAATTTTAGTTATACCGCTTCACTATTTATGGATAAGGGTAAATCTGAGTTGCACCGCCGCACTGTTATCACTGTTTGGATTGTGTGGTAATTGGTATTTTTTAATTTTTTGAAAAATCTAGTCAATTTAGGTTTTTGAGACAATGTTTTGGGTAAGTATTTTGGCTGTCGTACTTGTTGAAAGTATGTGGTACTCTGTGTTGATTCTGTTTCAACAGACTTTCCTTGCAACTGTTTTACAGATTTCAGTATTACAGTATTCAGATTATAGTATTCAAAATATTTACTAAATTTGTTGTCCCTGAAACCAAATCGACGTAAATTTTCACTCAGAAATACCAGAAAATATTGCATGTTCAATAAAATTAATGGTATTCACTGTCAATTTCGGACTTACAATTCTGAATTTCCAAAATCAGAATTTCCAATTCTGTAGAACCCAATTACAATCACGATTTTGAATCTATCTAGTTGAAAAATGAACTAAGTCAGGATCGCTGATCCTTGAATTGAAGGCAAAATTCTCTCCAAGTGAAATTATGCTGCAAAAGAAAGAAATTGTGCCATTATGCCATATGATACATAGAGTTACAAACCATATTTTAAATTACCAACCCTAGGGTATCTGGTACCGTATGTTAAATGATTCGGAATGAACTGCTGGCAAATAAAATAAAAAGGGGTTATATGTTTGAGCGTCAGATGAACGAATAGAAACTCTTCAGGCTTTTTGAGATCCTGGAACTAACATTAAAGACATAGTTACTTAATAACTACTCAATTATTTCAATTTTACTGTAAATTAACCTTGTTGAACCCAATTGCAATGTATAAGACCCTCTCTTGATTTACTATAATTTTCTCCGTCTTGCAGTGAAACAAGTGCAGAGCATGCAAATTGTTTTAGTTGTTATCCTTATCGCTGACCAAAGTCGGTTTTCTTATCTCTAGGCATGAATGCTAACGACAAGCTGGATTCCGATAAACTGTGTTTATCTCGATGCTATTACCCTAAACACTATTTTTGGAGAATTCCTATTCTGCAATTAATAAAGTTCAGATTTGACTAAATAAAAACGGGATATTTTTGTGTACATTTTTTATGCATAGCGTTTGTCTACAATGCCCTAAGTGATTAAAAAAGATAATGCAGCTTAACACATTCATTCTGGTTTTAAATTCGGTTTTCTCAATTTATTAGTACCTCGTAAATGGGATGCCTCAATGATTTGTGTACTTTTATCGGGAAAATATCTTACGAGCAATTCGGACAACTCATTTAGTGAATACCTTATTTTGCAGGATTACAGATTTCTCCTAGACTTTAAATTTTTAACCATACAATGATTATAGTGTTGCAGGATAAGACGGTGAGTTAGGGGATGAGGGTTCAACTTCTTCTGCACTTTCATACACTTCGTTTTTTCCAGATTTTACTAGTTTTTGATGCTGGGAAAAATCTCTAGGATGTCTGCAGCTGTGACAGCAGAAACAGAGCTGTTTAGTGCCACCAAATATGGCTTACATTACCAAAAGCTATCATTTAATTCACATTCCACTTTATTTCCTGTTTTTCAGATAGTCAAGTTGAGCTGCAAATAATGTATGCCGGCACCAAGATGGCACTGCAGCGTGAGGCAAATCTGACTTGTAGTTTTGAAATAAGGGAGATGGAAGAAATGACAGAAGAGTGGCTCAAAGAAAAGTTCCAAAAGTAAATTTAATATGTGTATTTGAATCACACTGCAACACCAGTTTTTCTAATTTTTTAATTTTGTTCGTTTATCTTGTTGAAGTTTTACTATTGTCAAAATCATTCGTAATTGAACACTTTTTCTACAATGTGGCCTACATTAATCTCCTTACATTCTTATGACAATTTGTTAATATCTAAGTCAGTCAATCCAAATTAAAATAAACAATGAACCAAACCAGCATACCCAATTAAACATCAACAAAACATCTGCATTGCCTACTCATTTTAAAAGTATCATCATTGGGTCAGAGGCTTAGCACTATGTTACAACTGTCTTCGGGGCAAACGAGCCTACAAGTGTTGACCGTGGTGACCAGTGGTGTAACTACACCTGGGGCGACTGCCCACGGCCCCAGATGGGCCAACAGGGAAAATGTGAGCGTGTGCCGTACTTGTGCCGGCCGACAGGACCCGTGTCGGCAAACCACGAAAATTGAGTTTTGTTGTTTGCCAAAATATCGCTAAGTTAATAATCTAATTTCAGGCACTCTCGATACCCCTTTGAGGCTGTGGGACTAGCCTACTTCTAATAATGGTTCAAGTCACTATGTTGCTATGGCTGCACTCAACGCTACTGCCGCACTCTTTGTCGACGAAAATGACCGAATTCGCGTTATTTCTGCGGGTGTAGGGTCACTGATGTGGGAACTTTTGTGGGAAAAATTGCTTTTACAAGAGGCAGTTAGTGGTTGAGTAGTTACTTTTCATTGGACTGCAGTGGTAGCCACTGCGAGGGCCAAAAATGCTGCTTTTTCGTGTCTATTGGTTCAAGTTTTCCAATATGTAGTGATAGTTTGGCCGTGACAAAAGAAACTTCAAATAACACCGGAAATTTGCCTGACGTACACTTCTTGAAAATGTGGTACGACTAGATTAGACTAGGCATTAATTAATTATAATCCCAGTTTCACATATTCTCATTCAGATATGGTGGAAGGTGTCTTGTTTCATTTCCTCCCTCTTAAAGTATAGTGAGTGGTCCTTTCGATCTTAAATCTATCGTTCTTTCTCCATCTGTGGTCGCTTTGATGCGAATATCACTGCAAATTGAATTTGACTTAGCAATTTTTAGCTGTCTCAGAACGCGTTTGAGACTAAAATATTTGCATTCTCGTTATGTCGAGACAGCCCGAATTTCCCAAAACGAAGGAATGAGGAATAATCCAGTTCCCCGCAAACATGACCCGGACAACGTTGGTGGGCACCAAATATCATGGTATGAAACATTTCCTTGTTGACAAGGGCCCATGTCATCCTTCGAGGCCTTTTTCTACCTGTACCGAGTCAAACGAAGCTTTTCTGCATGATACTATTGAACAAATTCCAGCACGAGACTTGGCTGTTCACCTGCACTTGATGCCCTGTATTGTCAACCGCGTTGGCTATTTGCTGACAGAAACAAGACAAGCAGCTTTTCATATAAAGGGAAGCTACCCCTGAGCAAATGGAATTTGGGACTGGAAATATCTATACGTCATTTTTCACGTTGGACCGCTCTCGCTATCTCAATTAATTACTGAATCGCAAGTAATTTCTAGTAGCCACAATTTTTTTTAAAACTATCTTTTCGGAACTTGGAAATGAACGTTCATACAGAAACGTTAGAACTATTAACATTTTTGTTCAAACCTCTTCCTAGGGGGAAGGGGGGGAGACAGCAACAAAAGAACTTGTCCCCACTGGTCCAAGAATACCCGGTTACGCTACTGGTGGTGACGAAAAATATCGATGCTTGTAACTCAGTTGTCGAGGTTAGCAGTACTAAAGATTAATTGAGCTTAAGCCAGTCTAAAACTCAAAATATCTACAAAATAATTAAATTTTCAAGCTATCAAAATAATGGTAACTCATTTTCTGGCGGATGATCATTTTTAACGATACAATAGTCATTGGCTGCCATTTTTCACGATTACAGTTAAACATTAGCACTAAGGCTCTGACTTCTTCAAAACCTCAGGGAATTATACATGTCCAGCATTTTAATAAGTGCCATCGATTTATTGAGAAGTGAAAATTTGTGTTGCTTTGTAGCACACATAACATTGACTGTAACAAATTTGATGGTAAGTCAGTACGGAACTGTCGGACAATGCCCCTATCGAAGCCAAATTCATGATGGTGACGAAAGCAGGGAATAGATCATTCTGTAACAGTAGAAAAAAATATTTCAAAACCCTACCACTACTGATTGATAATCGACCAAGTAATAAGAGACCCAAAGTAATACAAAAATCAGAGTTTGTTTAAACATTATCAAAGAAAGGGTAAAATAGTAAGGAAGGAGGTATGTATGTTTTACTTACCCATACAAGTAATAAAAGAACGTCAGAAGGTAAAATGCTAATTTTACCCAACCTTCACGCTGACATTTTGTTAATGTGTCGGCATTCATAATACTTGTAGGATCGTACAATCCGGGACCAGTCATCACTGGCCGAGTGCGGTACCTGGATACGACATGGAGCAGAGTTAAGGGGAACGTTTCTAATGATTATACACCAATTTTTCTGGAGATTTTCTGGCGTTGGAGTAAGAATTTGAATATGTTGCAGATAAAGAATTAAACTGTGGAACAACTGGGCTTTTTCTTACATTTTATATAATATATAGTATATTTCAAACATAAAAAAATACATCTAGTTTGCAAAAATTATATTCTTCATCTGCAACAACTCTGGGTCATCTCACTTGATTTTGCTAGACACAAAATGTGTTGTGACTTTCACACAGGAAGTAATTTCTTACACATTTTGGTACCAATGACCGAGATAATATAGCGCTCTTAGATTGCGTTTTACCCACAAATCTTTTACAAATAAACACGTTTAAAAAAGTGTTACGAATTATTTCTGTTATTTTTCGGGATTTTGGGTGCGTCAACCTATGGGTTATTTTGGTTGTTATAGGTTGTTTATGTCAAACAACTCCATCGATAAAAATGGTAAAATCAATGTTTAGAAAGTTTTTTCTGATTCGTTTCTTATCTAAACAATGGAAATCTGAAATCCTAGTGAGCATGCATAATTCAATTGTTTATATGTGGATGTGACGCAAAGATGTGGTCAAAATGTTGTCCAGAATTCCTAATTATTACATACATTTTGTTCCATCTTCTTCGCAAAACTAATTGAATGGTTGTTTTTAGACTCATGTCTTCTTGATCTAACCTTAGCACTAGTTTGGACAAAAACTATTTTAATATTTTAATCAAAACAAATAGCCATCAGTCATCTGACTGCAATTTAATAGCATCTTAGCGATTTAGCGTATTCCCGAAGTGTACCCAAAGTAAATATTTGCTCACAAATGTTGCATGAAGCAGAGGGTTGCAGCTGTACAAAGTTTGAATCACATCAATATAAAAAAAAACTGTAG
The DNA here is from genome assembly GCA_947568835.1 of Protonemura montana. Taxonomy (NCBI): domain Eukaryota; kingdom Metazoa; phylum Arthropoda; class Insecta; order Plecoptera; family Nemouridae; genus Protonemura; species Protonemura montana. Next base: position 13,430,274 of record OX387604.1, on the reverse strand, counting down.
TGATCCTTCCCCTTACGATATTCCATTTGAAAGCAACTAATGAATACTTCAAAGAAGTCAATCTGAAATTGCTTACCTGTTGATATGGTACGCAATCAGTGGAATGTTCAGGCACAGCGAGAACCATTCTCCCGACACAAGAAAGAGAAGATTAAATAAAATGTGTACAAAATACTCTGGTAAAACTAGCTGAAAATGAAGAACAAAACTTGAATGAGATGAGCAGCGTACCAAGATTACAATTAAACAACTCTGCCATGTGCTTTCTTACCGGGTTAAGACTGTTGCATTGATCAATTGGATTTTTGTAATCAGTCTTTAACTCATCAAAAGCTATTACCTGAAAAGAAATATATATATTATGAAATTTTAGATTTTGAATTAGGTTTTAAGAATGCTTTGGACCCAAGGAAAAATTAGATATTTTCAAATGAAATTTAAAATTCTATGCCTGGATTGAAAGCCTGGATACTATACGTTGAGGAGTTCAGCGATAGTTCTGTTAATATACCCCAAAACCCTAACCACACTCGAAATGCACAACTATTTTCAAAACAAACGCCCGACTGTGCAGGACAGTACTATGAGTTAATGATTACTGAAAAACGTAACTGCTTAACCTTTGGCTATTAGATCAATGGAAAACTAACAATTGCCTAATGATCATCTTTGAACACCTACGTGAAATATAGCAAAAAATATGAGAAAAGCATCGATAATCAGTGCTGCTATGTAAGACGCCGCTGCAATATTAAACGCCATCTTGCTACTGGCACCGTAGAACCTGGCACTTCCCGAAAACTCGATTCATCGCTGTCAAACCACAGCTGCAGTCTTATTGGACATTGGATCGTCCCAAAGGTCTTTGGCGGGCTTTGGTCCCAAACAAACCCTCATCCATTTTTGCTCCCATCTGGAGATATCTGAAGTTCGTCTTATTATAATTAGTTCATCATGAAGTAAAATACGCGATCATGAGACCATTCTTTGGTGTTTAAATGCATGCTTGTTGCACTTTCTGGTTTGTTCACTCCCGCGAAATAAGCGTCGACAATTTGGAATAAGCTACCGTTTAAAATTCCCTCTCAGTACGATACAGCGGTGCAAAAGAACTTACTGATAGAATTTTGGATTGAATCAAAGACTATAGATAGGGATTGAATGCACTTGAAGCGAGAACAAGCAAGAAATGACAAGATCGCCGAGAAATGATATTCTTCTCGCAATGCTATGTCACAGAGTAACTGCTTACACTGTTTGAAAATTAAATTTTAGTGTATTCATGTCTCAGTCACAAAGCAGTGAAAGTGTGAGGGCACCATAATTTTCACTTTAAATGCCCTTGATAAAAGCAAGTCAGCTGTTCTATGCCACATGTATTAGGAACATGAATTTTGATTAGGTGACATTTGTTCCAATTGATAAAGCTGATGTCGTAATAGGCGATGATACTGAGGTTAAATTTAAAGATTGAAGGTGTTTTGGTTAAAAACTGAAAAGAAAATGACAGCTTTACAACGAGTTGCCAAATTTGGCACTAAGAGCACCTTTATTGAAAAGATCTTTCTCAAAAAGGTAATTTTTTTCTGGAATTGGAAAAAGCGTTCTGTATTGTACTAGCAGTCCAGCTGGGCCTGAAGCACACCATTCATGTCCAGATCCAGACCTTGCACTGATTTCCCACAAATGCCGACATTTCCAGATATCTTTATTATTGTCTTTTGTTCACAGCAGCACTGTGCATCTATCCGAAACACTTGCACATATGTCGTGCACACCAGATTGTTTGATCATAATCACATCCCTTTCACCTGCAAATTCACAAAACCAGTACATAGCAATTTTTTTTACACCTCTTATCCCGGATTGGGGAAAATCGTACCATTTAACTTATCGGACATTGGTGAAGGAATAAGAGAAGTTTCTGTAAAAGAATGGTCTGTACATTAATTAAATTTTAATTTTGGAATAACTAATTGTACATGCTCAGTAATTTTGTTTACACAAGTACTCTATAATACTCAGCAATTACAATAACAAAACAATTTAAGATGACTGTATTGAAAGTAATTGTTATATCCTTTTATTTCTTTTTACTTCAGGTACGTTAAAGTTGGAGACACCGTAGCACAGTTTGATAAGATATGTGAAGTTCAGAGTGATAAAGCGTCTGTGACTATTACCAGCCGCTATGATGGTATCATTAAAAAACTGTATCACGACGTGGATGGAATGGCCCTGGTTGGACAACCACTTATCGACATAGAGATCGTTGACAATAATGGCTCAAAGGAAGAAGTGCATTCCATTTCAGAAAATAGGGAATCATTACCAAAAGTAGACATTGATCCCTTGCAAAAATCAACCCAATTTACAAGAACATTTGCTACTCCTGCTGTCAGAAGAATAGCAGCAGAAAACCAGGTATTCCATTATTTTTTGTGTTTACCATTTTTACAGCTTTCTAAGCAGTTGTGCCTACACCACACTTGACTTAAATCAATAATTTCCAAGTGATTCTCAGTCATTGCTATGATGCATTAGCCACTGGAATGTGTGAAAAGGGCAACTGAGGTAGCTAACTCTTAGTTTTTTTAGCATAAAAATGATTTTGAATGTAATGGCCTTTTTTGTTTCAAATTTATGTAAGCATGTTGTTACCTAATCCGAGAATTTCCGATTTCGTTAGCTCAAACTTAGCGATGTCACTGGTTCTGGAAAAAATGGCCGAGTGCTCAAAGAAGATATTTTTACATTTTTGAACAGAGACAAGATTCCGTCCATTCAAAGCAATTCATTAAAAATAAACAAGCCATCTGCCGATTCTGTAATTCCCATTCAAGGCTTCCAGAAAGCTATGGTGAAGACGATGACAGCTGCGCAGGTAAGTTGAATGTGAATTAATTTGCACAATCTATAGCCAGCTTAAACTCATAATTAACCTTCAAAACTCAATTTTTGTTGTAGAAAATACCACATCTGGGTTACTGTGATGAAATCAATATGAACCAACTAGTAGCTCTATGCTCGAGACTTAAAGTTGCTTCTGCAGCCAGAGGCGTCAAGATCACGTATATGCCATTTTTCATCAAGGCAGTATCAAAAGCGCTTGCACAGTACCCTATCATAAACGCATCAGTGGACGAAAAATGTGAGCATGTAATTTTGAAATCATCGCACAACATTGGTGTGGCTATGGACACACTAAATGGCCTAGTGGTTCCAAATTTGAAGAACGTTGAGGGACTGAGTATATATCAAATTGCAATTGAGTTAAATCGTCTACAGAAGCTAGGACTTGAGGGAAAGCTTGGAATCAAAGATTTAACAGGCGGTACTCTGACGCTGTCAAACATTGGCGCAGTAAGCATTGAAAGTTATTAATACAACCGGAATTGTCATATAAAGTCGAAGCAAAATTGCTAACTATGCTTTGTTTCAGATTGGTGGTACATACTGTTCCCCATTAATCTTGTCTCCTGAAGTTGCCATTGCTGCTTTGGGAAAAGTTCAGGTAAACACTAAAAACTTACTTGAAATGTATTTCATTTGGCAAAACTAGCTTATGTGGGGTGCTTGTATTGAGTGCTTGTTGTAAAAATTTTGCTTGAATTTTATTTAGGTCGTCCCACGATTTAATTCAGAGGAAGAGTTGGTGAAGACCTACGTTATGGCTATTAGCTGGTCTGCTGATCACCGAATCGTGGATGGGGCGACAATAGCAAGATTCTCAAATGTTTGGAAGGAATACATTGAGAAACCAGACACGTTGATGCTTGACTTATGATAAAATCTAACTATTGTCGCAACGATGGATTTGTTACGGGTTGGAAAATGGAATATTTTGTATCTATTTTTGGTACCTTAGAATATTGTATTTTTATAATGAATCTGAATAAATAAAAATTATAATGGTACTAATGAAGTTTTATTAGGCAAAATTACATAAAGATGAGTTGTTATATCAAAGCCATCTTAAGGTGTTACTTTAAATAATCGAGGTTAGCCTTGGCTTTCTCTAGTTCGTGGAGAAATGTGTAGAACTTGGGTAAATTCATTTCTAGGAATATGTTCTTAGTTTTTCCTTCACCAGCATCAAGGATGACTTTCATTTGAATATGAGTGCGGCCAACTTGTTCGGACACGCTGCTAGCTGCTGTAACTGATTGAAAAATGTTGTTGAGAGTTTGATGCTTGAGTTAGAAGTCTTTTGTAATAAGTTAGTGCCAATCTATACCAAAATTGAAAACTAGCTGACATAAATGCAGATATTCAGAGAGTAGAACACATAGCAATGCAGTGGTTTTTAGAATAAAATCATTAACTTTATCACAACCTAGCAAAAGTTGCAGAAAACATTTTTAGCTCGTTTATGGAAGTATTGATACAGTGCAATACCCAATTTGGTTCTAACAAGTACATTCAGTTCAGACATTTAATGTCAGAGACTTACACAAAGTTAACCTAACAAATCCAAAACAACAAAAACATATATTTTGCTATCTCCTCTTACCACCAAACTTCCATTCGATATCGATTACTCGATTTGAATTGAAATCAGTAGACATTGATATTAAATTGTTGTAGAATTTCTCCTACTGGAATTATTACTGTTTTTGAATGACTCGACTCCTGTCAGTTTGAGGTCCGCCATGGGCTAGACTGGGCTAGACCAAAGACCGCTTTTCCCTGTAGCCATTTTATTTATTTGAACGAACGCGCTGAATATTATGATTCTTTCACATCATTGGAATTCCCAAATGTTCTTCAAATGTAGTTCACTTGTGAGATTTTTGTAGAGCTTTTCTCTGGCATACCTTTTTATGTAAAAACAAGATTTTTATTTGATCATGGGATGGAATGTAATAAATTGGTAGGAAACTCGTGTCAGCATAAGAAACAAGAACGAAAAATATTTGTCAGTAAATCACGCATGGGAAGGTTTATTACATATTTGCGAATCTCGTTGATTATAATTAATAATCGTACGCGATTTCTTGCTCTCTATTTCGCTTACGATTTTGTAAGTACCAATCATACATAGTGTCAGCTTTCAGGCCCTGAAACATATTTATGAAACTGTCAGTTTCGGTACATTTCTCAAATTTGGAGCAAGAGTATTTGTTTCGTACATTTATATTAACCCAGGCAGTCAGTAACCATTTTTCTCAAATTAGAAGCCTGTCTCAAAACCCCATGGATGGACCATGCTTGAACCACCTGCCTGGATTAGTTTTATTCATCTTCAACTAAAGCATTCGTTTTTCAAAATGGGCCTCACCTGATCGTCAGCTACTTTCCAAGTCAAGTCTTGATTCTGAATTTGTAGCCGATTGCGTTCCTTCGCTAGTCCTCCGTCCTTTGACCCCAACATAGGAATCATGGTTTGATACGAATCTAAAGCTTTGCTTAAACCACCAAGTTTCCTGGAATAAATACAATTTTCAGTAAAGTGTCCTTGTTTTTCAATCTTCGTCAGTCCACGATTAAAAATGATCTAATACAGAAATACCAAACGCACTTTTCTTGAAAAAAATTGTTGTAATTGTAATCATTTACCCGCTATTATCCAAGTAGAAATCATCTTGTGAACTGCTGTAAGCCCTTTTTGCAGCAACTCCTCGGCACAACGGTGCGAAAACAAATTTCCTGTAACAATGATGCATTATAAGTTTTAGCCCTGCAGGTACAACGCGGTGAACGGCTATGAAGACGGGACACAATTACCTGCAATCAACTCTTTGTGCATCAGAACTAGCTGCTACCGTCAGAAGCCACCAAAACAGCATGGAAACGCAGCATTTGGAGAACAAACTGGCACATGAACGAGACATCCTGCACTGAACTGAAAAGAGAGGCAAGAGAAAATTGTGATTAGAGATATTAGTCATGTCTTATTCTAGCAATTAGCAGGAAAGTTTAGTTGATTTTCGATCAGGGCTAGTAGTTACTGCAGGTGCTACGACCTGTGCATACCTCTACATTTTGAGCATATGGAGTTACTTATATATGTTTATTAAAACTACGGAAAAAATGTTATTTTGAATGTTCTGTCTCTGTCTTCAGTTCCAATTTTGACACTGTAAGAAAATTAGCTGACGGTTTTTATGCAAGCAGTAAGGTAGTTGTTTCAAAGAAAGCCCACTATTTGTTTTTCCCATTTATCTAATTGCAGGTCGTATTGCTTGAAGCTTGATCAAGACTCATGGCGGAGTGCTAAAAAGTACCCCAGTACCTAATTGAACTTATTTATCTATGTTCTCCGTTCGATCTTCGTCCCCGACGGCGCTGTCTGATCAGATGGCTTCTTGGACAAAATCACAAGGTTGGGTGTGCCTTTGATGTTTGAGGGCTCGGAGAATAATCCTAAAAAACAATGTATCACCAAAAAAACTAAATACCATCGTACCACCAAAGCGCTATTGTTAAAACCATTCCTTTCTCTAAGATTAAACTGTCTTCGCGAAAAATGACTACTTTACCCACAATAATTGAGAATCCTACTACATGGAGTCCTCTTAGTAATTTCGTTATTTGTTGCAGATAAAAATGGTTTACGCTCAATTAATCGTTATTAAAGATAACCACAACAATCGATATGCATGCATCGATAATTTGAGTCGTAATTATTAAATTAGAGTGGATGGCTGCAAAACGCCATCGGGTGGCACCTACCGTTAACAGGTGTCGTCAACTCATTTGCTCAGCAGAAAGCTCCGCATTAACGCTGGCCCTCTGATTATATCTATAAACTCAGTGATACCACAATGTACCTCTAAAGGTGTATCTAACAAACTTTTGTATCACCGTAGCCATACGAAGGTGCCGTCACACGAGAAGCTTATTTTGCGGTGACCTCAGCTGAGATTCAGGATTTCTTTTGTGTTAGGTCTCAGGACTTAGGTTTGAGGTCTTAGGAATTAGAACGTCCCACCCATGCATACATAGCTTAAGGTGGAAGCCGGATTACTATGTGAAATACCTTAAGCAAATATTGAGCGAAGATTGGGAAAATTGGTCGACGGAAAATCTCGTGTGCCTGTATGCATCTTCCCGCGTAAGACTTTAAGCTTTGAAAGTAAATAAGAGCTCCAAATATCCGATTGAAAAGATGTGTGAAATATGGTTATTACGATTTAGTCGAGCAAAAATGAATGCAATAAGGACTCGATTTAGTTAACTATGTGACGCTGTCAGCCTCGTTTTGATCGGATAACTGCGATTGAAATATTAAAATCACAATGCTGTCAGGCGAAACCGAACGAATTTGAGGAGTTGATCGAGTTCCGAATACGAAAGTAGCATCAAATTTATAACTCTTCAGATAGCTATTTGATTATATTGAAAGCCGGGTGCGGAACTTTCGTAATCTAAAGATTGTTACAGAAGAAGTGAAGCCACCCTTAATATTATTATGGTTTGACTCGCAAATGTACTATGCCTACAGGTACTCAGAACGGGATGCGACAAAAAGCGGAAACGGGTGTCAGAATTTTTTACTATTTACGAGACAGAACTACTCATTGGAAAAAGCTTACGGTTAAACCAACCCAACAGTAATTTAATTCATTTTATCTTTACTCAAACCAAAAAGAACACTACCTCTTCCAATTTTGGATATATTTGAGCATAACTAGCATTTGAAACAAAGGTGCACAAATTTTAACCCTTTTAGTTGCGTACGGCGATAACATTAAAAAGAAAAACAGCTAGTCATCGAGTAATTTCCACCTCCCACGGGAAAGCTGAAAGCTAATAGCTTCTACTGTCAGTGGAAATGGACACATAGTGTTAAAGTGTGGCTGTCCTGCCCACATGTGCGTCGACTAAGGTTACGGACCCGAATGGCAAACATTTGCGCTGACCACCAATTAATTATCAAAAGTGCTATTTGTTGTTCGAGGATAGCCGGATGTATATAACACGTCAGTATAACACATTTTAGGCCTAATAAACGAGCAAAGGTATTAAGTTGAGGTGAATTAACAAATAACTTTATAAAGTATGTCGAACTGATGATCAGTGTAGTATGTATCTGATATGTAAAAGGGTTGACATCTGTAACATCTTATGTCAAACCTTCCTTGTTTTAACATCTTCCGTTATACTTCAGAGCATATTTTCTTCGAGTCCTTTGCACTTCTCCCTCCCCCCCCCCCCCCCCCCTCCCCCCACCGCTGCTACCCAATCACCCTGTGCGCAATGCTAAGTTCCCTTTCTTTAGTAAGATATTTTAACAATTTCATGCGTAGTGATGTCCGATAAGTATAATTAAATTATCGTGAAAAAAAAAACCCTTAATTGAAGCAATTGAACGCGCGCACAAAAATTCAAACACAAATTTTTTGTTTTGTGTCTGTCAGAGTAAAATATTTTTAAACTAGTTGTCCGGCAATGCTGGCAAAGGAGTTCTCCGAAGAATATTCGTGAGCTTGAGCGCGTTTTTCTTCCTCAAACAGAGGCACTATAAGAGAGTTTTCCGAATAAGACAGACAATTAGTAATGAGCATGCATGAAAAAGAATCGTTCGACCATACCCACGCTGTGACACATGCAAATGTGGACATGTGTTCGTTCCTGACACAGAATATGAGCGCGATACGGTCAAGTAACTATGCGATCATCTTAAGCAACCCTGTGAAATAAGTTTAACTATAGATGACACCGAGTGTATCAATTAAGCAATTATCAATCTATAAGGAATGTTTTCCTCGACACTCAAAGGAGTTCCGTCTCCGCATCCATAGTGGATCTGTTCAATTTAAGACTTTTGAGTCCAGGGTCAAATGTCTGTGCTTGTTTCTTGTGATAACCTGGGGGGAGGGGGGGGGGGGGGGGGGGGGTTAGCTTCCTTAAGAAAGAAAGGTAAGTGAAAATCTTCTCTTGCAATTCATACTTCAGTAATAACATATACCAAAAGCATTCGATTCAATTCGAGGCAATTTTTTCATACATGTAAGCGTTTCATCGACAAAATGTCCATTCTGAAACGTAAAACCAACGGATTGTTGAAATTTAGTCAGTTATATGGAAAAACATTGTAAACTCAGTCTAAAAGTGATGGTAGATAAATACATATTGCACGTCTATTCTACATACGGCCTCCACGTACAAAGGCAGTCGTTACGTAAGGTCCTTCCTAAGAACAAATCCATGGCGCAAATGAGAGCAGTGAGGCGTTTGTTCGACAATAGTTATTAGCAAAGATACTAGGATAGTAAACTGTACAGCGGGAGACCGATACCCGTATGGAAATAGAGGATTCTATGGGCACACTGTGTACGCTCATCATTTTGATCGAAATACATTATCTCGTAATCGAGAATTTTCTGCTTATTTGACTATCAAAATGTTACCTCCTTCGTTTGCAGAACACACTAATCTTCTTTGAAAAGTGGCCAGGTGGGTGGACATTATAAGAGGATTAAAATGAAAATGGCATCGAAGAGACATGCTGGTTTATAGGTGTTTGCATGCATACAAATAATGGAATACAGTAAGAGTTTGTGGGTAAATGACGAGATCGGTATTACGAGCACACAGAGTTAATATAAGCTTTGAAAAATTGAAATAAGTGTAATTAAAAAATGTCCTGGACGTAAGTTGTTTTTCGCTAAAAAAAATCCTGCTTTATGCAACAATTAAAAGTGGAAAGCCTCCACCCCCTCCCCCATTGCCTTAGTATAAAAACAATATTTTTGCATTAAATTTCTCCATCCCTAGTGCATATACGTTTCTGCGCGGTTTCACCGATAAGAAACTAAATTACTAACAGCTGATTAGCTACCTAATAGAGTTGGATAACAACGAGATGTGCAGGGAATTTGCTAAGACTAATTAATGATCACATAAGAAAGAGATTTCAAGAAACTTAAGACCAAAATTCTTAATTCCAAAATATCAAAATGCCAAAATTACCCAAATGCCTAGTTACAAAATTCTAAAGAATGCAAGATTTCAACGCATCGCAATCTTTTTTGGTACTTACGCGACTGCGAAGTCAGCGTGTGAATGCGATTCCTGAGATGGTCTCTCGGTTCCTCGACCGGCATCAGCAGAGGACAAGGTGTTCTCGCTAGAAACTTCATGGTATTTAAACTCCAGCCCCTCCGTGAAAGTGCGCGTGACGGCATCCAAACATCCCCCAATCGCCGCACGTGGGAAACGCTTAACAACGACGCCCTCGCCGCCGCCGCGACGCCGACGATAATCATTCCAAGTGATCCTGAATTATATCTATTTGCTTAATACAAATAAGATCCCGCCCCCACACACTTCATGATCTGTTCGGTTGCTACATGTAGGTACTCAAAATTTAGTTAAACTCGTTAAATCACTACTCTGGTGTTTATGTTCCAATATTTGTCTACTGGTAAATATACATAGTCTGGAATTTAAATTTAGCTCTATTCCAACCGTAAGAACAGGCTTTTTTGGAACACTATAATGTATTCTGGGAAGAATCCACGAATATAAGGTACCGCAAGAGATATTATGACAACACTTTCAACGTTTTGAATTCGAATCCTTTGTACAAATAATGCGCTCTTACAAGGAAGCTTTAACAATATGACCTTGACAAACCCATGCATTAAATAGTTTTCTGTTAGTACAATATGCATGGCGTTAATGATCTAAAATATACGATTGCGAAGGTCAACAAGAAACAATGATGCTCTCATTTCATACACAACTGGGTCTGTATCTTTAAAATTAATTTATACACCCCTTTCAGAGGGGAGTAGCCACATAGCGAGACGTTTACAGAGAAATTATTATGTTTTCGAGTTAGAGTCGAGTGATATGTCGTGCAATCCATAATTTGTGATAAGTTGGTTTGTGCTTCTAGAGGTTTGTAGGGTTACAGCTGAGGTTATAGAGAGACCGTCGTTTAGTGTCGCTCAAGAGCAGTAATTCGACTATACGTTCTAACAACTACCACATAAAAGACATTTGACCAGCTTCCACTTCGTTTCCTCCTATCCCCGTTACTCTGTAGTGTCTTGACTGATAGTAGCACGATCGTAAGGTGGTTGGCAGGGGCCGAACATCCACCGCAAATTCGTTCCGAAGATCGTATTCGTACATAATCAAATCAAATAGTAAATAATATCTTAGTATTTCTCTTGAAATGGATTTTTACATGCAAGAATCCACTGTTCACCCGAATCCTTGTCAATTATACTCCTCCCTTACCACGACAAAATTTGATGAAAATGTCAGGAGTTATTAAACGTGGTATGCATACAAATATGGTATTCAGATTTTAGATTTAGATTTTATTTCGGAGACCTTCTATTTTGGCCGAGGCGGGTCTTTGTAAAACACGCTTTTGACTTTTTGGGGTGCACTGTGGATTATTATTTCTCTCTCTAGTGTTTTACCTAGCTCTTAACTTGCGCGGACACGAAGAACTTAAATTAAATTTACTACTTTATTACATATGATAATTATTGTATTTACAGACCGCGTATAATATTACTAATCATTCAAACATTTTTTTGCGCACCTGCGCAAAATAGAGCCAGTGAAATATACATCGATATTAAAAACCAACCAAAATCTAATCCTACGTTTGTCCCTCTTCTAGATATTCAGCTGTGTATAGACATTTTTTATAACGTCTTGAGTAATGATGGTTAGAATTTAGGAGTGACATTTTCGCACCATTACTTCTGAAAAATGTTTTCTCTCAATTAAAAAAAAAAATCCTTTCTTCAAACACATAACATTTTGAATCGAATCCGATTTACTGTTTATTCTCATGTAAAGAAATCAGTACGTGTGTTTTAGAATAACTTATGTAAAAAATGCATCTAGGGTTTCAAAATTAAATAACACTTAGAATTAAAACTCGATATTACAGCTGTATATATTTTTTTGAATGCTTATTATATATTCCCAAGCTTTAAGATACTGATTTCATATTTATGTTGCTGTTTTTGTGGACTGCTCTGAACAATGCCTTTAAATTATAAATGGGGTTTATCTAGGGTTTGTCATTGATAAGTGGCATATCTTTATTTAGATTATATTAAAATGATGATGATTATTGGGGTTTGACAATGGACCCTGCGGCATTGGTCCAATGGCATCGGTGAAAGAGGGGATGATGATGATGAACCTAACCTAGACTAGAAGGGTGGAGGGGAAACCCGGTGCCGGCACGTAGTTTACTCCTGTCGAAGAGCACCAAGAGGACCACCGGCTTAACGTCCTTTCCAAAGTACGATACAACGCGAACAACAGGATTCCTCCACAAATGGCGAATGAGGTTTCTGTACTAACTTTCACACCTCCAACCTCTCTCCCGAATGGATTTGGTCATGTTTATGATAGTCACCCATTCAAAACCTGACGTAGTGCAGTGTTGCTTAACTTCGTAATCTCATGAGAACCGGTGTTTCCAACACGCCAAACCGTTCTGTTTATTTTAAAATTGTTTTACAGGTCTTGCAGAATCAATGATCCATCACATCAAACATAAAATAAGTTATCTCAGAGAATTTTGTGAAATGTACGCCTTGATGTCTTAATTGATTGGTTTTTCTTGCTGGTATGCATATATTGCTATCTTTCCAAACCAGTTCGTCATCAATAGAAGTTCTCAGGAAATCCTGGGTGTAGCCTGTGCGACCACTCCGTTGATAACGCTAGGTATAAAAAATATAAAATGTGATTTTTGACAAATTTATATTTGCTTCTGAAAGGGAACATGGAAATACATGGTAATAGCTTGAGTAAAAATGTATTTACAAATACAAAAACCATCTTAAGAAAACACCTCATCGTGGATTGACAACCTGTCGGTTCAACCGTTTGGCGCGTGATCAGAACCACCAACCGTGCGAACGAAATTTGAATCAGCTGAATCAGCTGAATGAATCCAAAGGAACGGACCACTGACAGGTTACCACTTGTCACTTCATCAGATCTCACAAATGTCAATGTGTCGTTCGTTTGGAGGTGATGGAAATAGCGATAAAACGAAGCAGTGCTTATTTACCTGTGTATCTACACGAACGTAGGCACATGCCAACAAGGCATCAACGAACTCTTTTAAAATTGATTACGTTTTTGATCATAGCACTAACCCTATGACCCAACATGGATATAAAGCTGTTTATGATATTTGCTTCTCACATTGGGAGTGTCATATCAAACGATATGAAAAGTTTTGATGACAGCATATTGTTCAAAATAAACTGGCCTGGTCGAAATGGCAATGATATGGGATTGCTGGTGAGCTCTTTTTCTTGATTTAACTAATTTCAATTCAATCTGGTGTTGACATCACGTTTCTCTCTCAAATGGCACTTTCTTGAACTGCGAAGTAGAGAACTTGTGTCTTTACTCTTCTTGAGTATTGCTGAACAGAAAATACTATTGTTGCATATGCTACAGATAAACAATATTAGCAATCCAAAAACATATTAGCCTACGTTACAGTCAATTTTAACAATTTCATTTATTTTACATTTCAATATCATTTGGATGATAGGAATGAAAGCTATCAACCTTTTATATTATAACTTGCACTGTGGGGGGGCTCTAGAGCTGCGATCTGATCGTAATGTAGTTGACAGTTGTGCTCATAAAGGAACGTGGTTTACGTTTCCTCGGCTTTGAAGCCAACATTCAGTCCTGAAGATTTCGGCGCCAATGCCGACAAAACGTCAACCAAGGTCCTTTTTAGAACCAAAATTCAATGAAACCAGAGCAGTTCACACTGAAGTTATCTAATGTGTTATTTTTTTAGGACATTCCAAGTGAGGAAACACTTTTGATTACTACTGCAAACAATGACAAGTATAAATGTTTGCTTCCACACTTCCAAGAAAAGGAAAAGGCAAGTAAAACACTGTATGCCAGTCCTTGTCAATACTCAAAACTTTAATCAGCCACGTACATCAGTTCAAGACATTATAATAAAACTCAATATTATATGAAGGTACTTATTGCTGCGACCTGTGTTCCAGGATTCAACGGAGCTCTATACTGGTCCAAGCCCTCTGGAGCTACTCTCTCCGCTGTTCACTCAAACATCATGCTCCTATCGTGTAAGTCTTGTTAAAATCTGTGTAAGATTTCTATGATAAAAATGACAAATCTTGCAAGTCTTCAACCTTCTTTTTATAATCTTCTTAAACATGATAAATTAATAGGTATTTTGTTTTGAAATAAGTCATGAGACAAGAGCAAAACTAACCCAGCATCACTAAAATCAACAATATATCAAAAAAGATAATTCACAATCACAATCACAATTAGGATCATAGCAGTCTCCCATAAATAAGCGATCAACTTTTACCAGACCTATTCTAAAAATGCTAAAATCTGTGACAGAGATTTATTAAAACCCAGATATCACATTAATTGTTGGTCATACTAGTTTTCAACAACAGTTTTATTTTCAGCTTGAATCATATTGGACGTATGAACTTTGTCACGGACAGCACGTTCGACAATACCACGAAGAACGAGAAGGTAAAAAGGTGAAATTGCAAGAATATTACCTTGGAAAGTGGGACAAGTCTCTTACAGCAAAGCTAAAAGAAGCGCTGGTAGAAGATAATGTATACGCAAAGCATCGGCTAGAAACTCGTGTAAAGAAGATTGATGGTCTCAACATGCCATACCTCCAACTTAATATGACAGATGGTACCTTGTGTGACTTAAACCAAAATCCAAGGCAAACCAAACTTCTTTATGTTTGCTATCCTCACGGCAAACATGAAATTTATTCTCTAAAAGAGACGTCAACGTGTGAATATGAAGTCATAGTTCTCTCTCCATTGCTCTGTCAGCACCCTAAATATAAGTATGGAAATTTCTATTTTCATTCACCACAAATATTTCCACGTTACTAGTAAACACATTAATAATTTTATTTTTATGCAGACCTCAAGAATCTGGAGAAAATATGGTTAGTTGTCTACCTTTCACAGGGTCACCAAAAAAGCCAAAAAATTTACTGGCAATGGAAGCTGAAAGTTTGAAGTTGCGCCATCAGAAACCCGCTGTGCGTATACATACATAATTGGTATCAAGCATGCTTTTTATGCCATGGTTTGTTATAAGTTTGCTATTTAATTATCTATTATTTTCTACGTACTTTCCTATCTATATTAAACAAGGATGTCGGCAGGAAGACAAGACTGGATACCTGTGCAGTAATTCACCCTATTTTTGGCACACGTATTTTGGTGTTCTCTATGTAGGCGAACATACAATTTATTTGATGTGCGTACGTGCTGAAAATTTACTTTCTTTCTCATTCCTATCGGACTATTTAGCAAAATTTGGAATCACGTAAGCACTTTTTATGATGATATCTTTAATTAGTACCAAGTTAATGGACTTTTCTTTCTGTTTCGTCAATAACAAGTTATCGAGGACTGCCGACAATCTGAGCATGTAGAGTACATACCTTACCTTAGAACTAAAGAATGAGTTTTCCTCTAGTTTGTTTGTTCCTCTACTATTAATTCTCCCATTCCCCGCTGTATTTGTTTTGTTAAGTTTGAGTGTGCAAGTTTCTCTGTTTATTTTGGCATTTTCAACAGGATGAAAAGTTGCAGAAAGTGTATGCAGTTTTCTCTGTTGACAAGAACGGACAGGGCCAGGTTGGTCGTTTTTTTTACGGTTTTAAAGATAGTACAATTAAAATAAGACTGTACTTTCGTCAGAAATTCATTATAGACTTGACTTAACAATCTGGATTAATATAAAAACCAGGGGGTAGTTTACAATGTTATTTAAATCAAGCGTGGGTAACCTTGGAGAGACTCGGGCATGATACAAAATCCTGGACATTGGACAGGCCTAGTGATATAACTACCAAACTAGAAGTTTGAACTGTTTGGGGGAGAGGATGTTTCCTTACATATTTCCTCGCAATAACCATCCACATTTTCAACTCGAAGCCTTCGAATTGACCCAAAATGAAAAATAGCTTTTGCTCTAGTTTCTGGCAATGTTGTTTATCAACAGAAGAAAATTCTTTCTGAAAAAATTTGATTCTCTATCCCATAGTCACATAGAGCTAGTGAGATTGTGGAACCTGCCACCATGTTTTTTTGGGGTCTTTGCGTTATTATTCCATCCTTCAGAGATGCACTTGATTTTAGTATTTTACCCTCTATATTTCTAGTTTTGCTTTGGCTCAGAAGGCAGATATTGATAGAATAGAAACTGTCACCAAAAGTTATTCATTACTTTCTGTGACAGTTTCATAAAGAAAACGATTTGGTTGCTTGAAGCATGTTTCAAATTTTGTAGAACTCAAACACAACATTCTCTAAAATGGTTTATTATTGTGCCTTCATTCTTTAGTAAATTTCATAAGGGGGAAAGGGGTTTCAAAAAATAATAATTGAGGGGATCGGAGATCTCATCCGAAGATCAGAATATTATATAGTAATATATGGAAGAAAGGAAACATTAAAACTTTAACTTCTGCTCGTGTTTCTTTAGTACATAGTTCTTGAACGTACACAGTATACATTTTTGGCAAGGCCAATGACCACTCTGGTGTTGTATTTTTGTATACCTTTTAATTATTACACCGCGTGTAGTGATACGTACTAAGCCTCTATAGTCTCACCATGCTAAATTTTGAACCAAAATCATTAAAACCCATAATTTTAATTGTAATGTTTATTTTAATTTTAAATAGGGAAATCTCTTTAAATTTGAAACTATTTTTTGATTTTTTTTTGTGAGAAAATAATGAACACATATTTTTTTATTTTCTTCTAAATCCAATTTTGAATAAAATATACCTGTTTAAAATGTTTGCGTTTCAATCTCGTACGAAAACGAGGGTCGTCATTTTTTATGACATGAAGTGATATCTGACGTCAGTATGATGTCAAAAAACGTCAAGAAACAGTAGTGAACGCAAAGGAGACCCAAAATGACGTCAGAACACTATTTCTGATGTCACGGCCCGTTTTCATCCCACCAGGAGAATTGATATTTAAGCCATTCTTAAAACAAATATAAATATAAAAATTATGATCGGATTGTAAAAAAAAAAAAAAAACGCCAGATTTTATTTTAAACACGTATTTGAACACAACGATAATAAGTAAATAATAATCTTAAGGAGATTTCCCTATTGTGTTCTTCGGCATATTTATTTTGACATTGATAATGCTTGCAAACCATGACAGCTAAAAGTTTAAGACACGGTTTTTTTTGTTCATAGGATGGAGAAACTCGTGTACGCGTTGAATTCCACCCTGTGGAAATAGCCGATGAGGTGGAATCTCGTCCCAATCAAAGTCCTGCTGCAATCGCAGATGTGTCCCCGGTTGTCAACTTCTTGACAGGCAAGAACTGTCTTCATGGGGTAATTACTAAGTACTTGCGTTTTATTTTACAGTTCATTTGACTAGTTAACAACGTAAAATATGGATAAAAATGTATATGAATCGTTGAGGTTAGCATGAATAAATATCGATCAACTGAAACTAAACCAGTCTGAAATGAAAATTAAATGTCTTAACACTTGAAATGGCTGTCTGGGAGCAACCAATTTTGTTGGTATAGAAGTTATCTGTCAGTGATTTTCGCGAAAACACTCAAACATTGGCGCAGAGACTCCGACTTATTTTTAACGGAATGCTTTTATCAACGTAAATTAGGACCTTTTCTTAACTTTCCTCTATTTAAAGATCTCTGATTAAGTTTTATTTTACAAATTTAGGGATCTGGTTGGTGGAAATATGAATTCTGCTACGGGAAATCCGTCGACCAATACCATGTTGAAAAGGATTCTAAACGCAACGTTGTTAATCTGGGCAAGTTCATAAAGGAAAACCATTTGGACTGGCTGGAGCAAAACCCACACAAGCGTCCCAAACCACCTGGCATACGGAAAAGTATATCCCACTTGTACTCTATGGGAAGCATCTGTGATAAAACCGGCAAAGCTCGCCAAACAGAGGTACACATCAAAAGCATTCAACAATACAAAGCTGTGGTTTTATGGTTACAGCTCTTTAATGAGGGGTTTTTAGTCATAAAATATGACCTGACCTTTCATCAGAGAACTCTTGCCATCGTCAGGGCAAGAGCAGGCAGAGCAAGTTTTACCATCCCCTGCAAGTCTTTCACTGATGATGGCAAGTCCATTTTAGGGCTAAAAACCCCTCGTAACACAGCTGAAATCATAAAACAACTAATTTTAATGCCGATGAAGTTAACACAGACATTTCATCTATGTAAAATAATCAGTGCTTTAACATTTTGATGAGTGGTTCACAATTATGATGGACATCACTGTACAGTGATGGGCATCAGAGCGAGCAAGGCAGATTAAATTACTGATATATGTAAGCTTTTTGGTGATGGAAATACTGTACATGTTGCAATATTTTGCTAAACTATTTTTGAGGCATTTGGTAAAATTGTGAAAGCTTCAGCTATGTTAACAAAATCTCTTTCACAAGCGTAATTGTTTTGGCTTTATTTTTGGTGCAAATATCCTGATAGCTGTTGCAATGGTTTGGTTATCTATTAATAACTCTTTCTTCTAGGTGAAACTGAAATGCTTAGAGAAGAGCGCCAGTCCCAGCTCAGTAGCGCTTTACCTCCTCGAACCGAGAACTTGTGAATACATTCTCGGAATTGAGTCACCTCTCATCTGTGATATCCTTCACCAAGCTGATGAGAATGGCCTCGTTCCGATGCCGGAAACGATAACTGACAACGAAATATCTGACTCTGACGAACTTTATGATATTGATTTGGAAAGGGAAGAACAAGGTGATGCACTGGAAGGGACTATACCAAATGGGGATGAGTAAAATGAGGAGAAACTGGCGAAGTCTTTGGGGGTAGGAATTTTTACGTGATACAGTTCTGACCCAATGAAATTGCATACAAAGTTTTCTGGTTCATGAGATATTTTGGTTTTGCTGGAACGCTGGATTCAAAGGGTTGCTAATGGTTCAAGCTTCGAAGTTGGAGCCTTTTATTTAGCCAATCGTTCTGGTTTATCATTTTCTATCTGAATTCAGGTTTTTCTAAAAAAAATTCTCAATAGGGGTGATATGGTAAATATTTTGATACCAACAGAGCCCATGAGTCTGCCACACCAAATCTACACACAAAAAATGTCATAAAAATAACCTGATAAATTTCAAATCTTAGAATAGGGAACTACACCCAATGAATTCATTCAGAAAGGATTAAAACAATTATTTTCAAAATTGTAACTTACATTGATGCCTATTGAGTTTTAGCTCATAAATGTGTGATAGTGCTCCTTCTGTTTGGCTTGTAACTAACGACCCATTTTAAGTTACGGTTATATTCTGAGTGGTTCAAGGTAAAAGAACACACTCATCGAACACATCTAATGAAGAAACTGTCTTCAACATACAAACTTCCCCTAAAGTTAAAAAAAAAAATGCTTATTAGATAAACGGCCGCCAACCAGGTGGTTATTTTGCGTCTTCGTTGGTTATATCTTGATCTTGGCCAAAATGTCATGGGACGTAACCATAGGACGGATAAAGCTCATCTGAAAGTTTGGTACCAGTTTTGGGATGAAAAATATCACGCCACCGTAACATATGATTGGTATGCAAATAAATGCTGCTAGTCTCCTTCTGCTATCGACCGTTCGGTCCCATTTTTAGGGGATGCTCGTGCTTCAAAGTAAGACTTCCATAATACTATAGTACCGTACTCCCATAACGCTAATGTTAAACCGTCTGCACATAAATGGCCATCAAAAGACTACTTTCCAGACAAAAAAAGGAGAATGCCCATAGGTGAAATCACCGTCTTTTCAGGTGTTGAGAAGTTTTATTTTGTTTTTCCTGGTGCATTACTTGCATTTTCAGCTGGTTTGCCAATCTTTAATAATGCTTACCTTAGAATTGAAATACATGTATCGAAATTTTGAGTCATAGTTATTTTATTGTAAAGGATTGTAAAGAACCATTGGGTATATCATTCCATTACCACGCGTTGCCGGCTCGTTTGCTCAGCAGAACATTGTCGCTGGCTCTCTCACTTTACCTATACACTTAACAATAGTACTGCACTAACATACTTTGGAGTAACACATTTTTCCGAGTGAAGCATTACTAGTCTTTTGGGGTTACATGCAAGCAAAGTGAAAACTAAAAACACCAACTCGTTGACACCTGTCATTTTGCAATAGCAGTTAACATTTACCACAACAATTGAAATGCAAGAATCAATATTTTGAGTCATAATTATTTACTTGTAGAGGTTTGCTAAAAAGGACGGCTGTAAGCGCGAACTAGTAGCACCTACCTTTACCACGTGTTGACGGCCCGTTCCTCAGCAGGAAATTTAACACCGGCACTAAGACTTAAACTATAAACTTAATGGTCTGAAATCTCTGATTTTAATTACCCCAGAAAAAATTCACTTGTGTTTTTGTGTGTCTGTTCGACGTTTTACAGTTTTTGAGCCTGTATGTGTTTTCTTTTGTTATTAACAAATATCCAACTTAATTTTGTGAATTTTGGCTGTTTTGCTTTTATCTATGATCGGGTTCACATTTTATCACCCCAAAATCTCACTACGCTCTTTTTACAATGCAACTCAAATTTTGTTTGCGAAGCCCGAGTATAAATAACTAATTAAACAATTTGTTTAGTTAGCTAAATATACCTGTGTCGGAGTAATTTTACAAAGAAAAAGTTAGATAGGTTAGCTATTTTGAACTAATGACATTGGTTTTTACGTTGCATGCATTTAGGGAGTCTAAAAAAAGGCAAACGTGATTTGATAGGTTGTTTTGTTACCAGAAAACAGTCAGGTAGAGCACCCGACCGGCAATTGGGAGGTTCCACGTCCGTATCCAGGTTCGGTTGCATATTTTTCCAGTCCAGCTTCTTTTCCATCCTTTACTTGCTGGTTTCAGCTCCCTAATGGAAACACCAGAAAGAACCAAAAACCCTCCAACAACCGTCTATTTTTCGCAAAGTACTCGTCGATACGAGTTGCCTTGGCCTCCTCCCCCGTGAGGGAATCCTTTATCCCATCCCGCGAAGCTGAATTCTGTGTGCCCGGATAGCTCAGTTGGTAGAGCTGCAGCAATTGGGAAGTCCTGGGTTCGTATCGTGGTTCAGTTGCACATTTTTCCAGACTAGCTTCCTTTCCATCCTTTGCTTGCTGGTTTCAGCTCCCTGGTAAAAACACCAGAAAAACCAAAAACCCTGCAGTCTGTTCAGCATTCACCCTAGATAGTGACATGGATAAGTTACGGAATGTCAGGAAATTTTTTTGATTTTCACTTGGCATTCGAAAACCTTGTGTTAAATAGTAATGTAGAGCTTTGTAAGTCCTTTGGTATTGCCCCATAAGATCAAACTGTGAGCATAGGTAAGTTATAATTCTTTAGGGGATGTTTGTAGATTCAACATTTTTTTTTATCTTGATGTGTAATTTTAAGTTTCATCTTGTGGGGTTTACTCAGTTTCCTAATGGTATTTGTATTTGTGTAAATGTCTGATCACTAGCAATAAGCCCTAACATCGATAAAGTCAAGCCACAAATAGCTTGTAGGCTACTTGTATGAAATGGGTGTTTTTACCCTTCCTGGGGTTGTTTTATGCATAGGCATACTTTTTTTGTACATTGAAGTTGGTTAGGCAATGTGGCTGGATATTTGGGAATATTTGAGATATTTGGCTAGTGGGGAGATGAGTATATGAGAACATGGCTTGTTACGCAGTTTAGTGGGCCAGACCTTGCTACGGTAAACCAGTTTTCGTATCAGAATCTGCCTTGCTATGAGCAATAAAGTTTGAAATATTCACAAGCTTTTTTTTAGACTGCCGATTCGCAATAAGCCGCTGCCCTAAAATAGGTAATTTTGGAGATACCTTACTGCTACATCTGAACATGAACTCTATGGTTGTACCTTTGGTTGTACTTAACCAACAATGAGCAAACAATTACTTTGAATATTATAAGGTTATTTTTTCCCTACTAAGGGCCAATCTCACCAATTCCGTTGAAAACGCTCTAAAACGCCGTTTAGGGGTTATTTTACCTGGCGCAGTAATTTGCTTTAAAACATTGATATTTGAATAATTGCAAACCAAAAAATTAGAACACATGAAAAAAAAAAGGTTTTCAACAATATATGTTAGATTTGAAAAGGAATATGTGATGACTTGAGAATATTATCAAAATATGAATAGGGATACTTACCTTGACCTCTAAATGGCAGTTCACTGAAAGCCCCATCCTTCGAGGTTCAAATATTAAACAGCGATTAGGGCAGAGAGAAAATAGTTTAAGCTGCTAAATAAAATTTATTTTATTCGGCAGGATAAAGCCTTCCTGAATCATCAACAAATTCAAATTTAAGTTTACATATATTTTGTGTATTTACCTTAACATCCTCTTTCGAAACGTCGGCTAAACGGGGAAAATTAATTTTGGCCTGAAACCTCCCTTAAACGTCAATTAGGCAAGATTTAAATGGTGTTGGTAAAATCAGCCCCAAGTGCTTTTGCAATCTTTCAGCCAAGACTGTTGTCCGACTCCACCTTTTCTACGGTTAAGCTTTGTCAGGGCATGTACGAGAAAATCAAAGCGTAATTACCAATACAAATTATTATGACTCGGCGAGAACGATCAATCCAGGTTGACACATTTTGAGGGTAAAGAATGTTTACCCAGGTATAACAAGTGAGTGAGCAGAATTATCCAGTGTATATGATGGATTTGTTAAATCAAGACTCCACTTATAAGGCTATAATGAGCAGTAAGTTCCCCAGTGTATCTATCCCTACACTGTGGGCAATTTAACTTTCTTCGGTCTTGAACATTCTTTGAGTGGGCTGTTAAAGGGTCCAGAACTGTAATTGGTTTTAATCATTTCACTATCATTGCATGTAATGCACTCCAGGAACATTGATAAACACAAAAAACAAATTTGCAAAACATCGGAGTTAAATGCATTGTTACACCTAATTTAAAAAAGAATGTTTTGTGTAAAAGAACGTAGATGCAAATATTAACACTGAAGAGAACACCTTGAAATCGTGATAGGAACTGTATAATTAAATTATTTCAATTCAAGTTTCGGTTTTTTTCTGGTATCAATATCTAGATGTTTCTTTTTTACAAACTGTACCTGAAGATTATAACATTGAACAGAAGGGATCTCCTATAGAGATAGGTGGATTTCACTTTGTTTGGTGAAGGAACTAAAGTCATTAAAGTTGATCAAATAACTTTGGAGTATGTTTTATTTATTTCGAGTACCTGCAAGGTCAAGGACAATGGAAACACACACACCTCACACTATGTTTGTGTAAAACAATGTTTTTATATGGACTTGGGTAACATTAGCGATATTCCTTATCCATTCCCACCTCTCATACGACATCCTCTTCTGGGGAACAGCCCTGCAAGCCAAAAGAACCTTCATTGCCCAGAAAAAAAAGCAGTCCGGATCATAGCCGGCATCTGCCGTCGAAAGACATACAAGCCCATTTCATCACTTACAAAATCTTAACCCTCACCTGCACCCTCATTTAAATAGCTAGCACCATTGTCTGAACTCATCCCCACCTCTTCCCCCTCAACTCCTCCACCCACACTCATGAAACCAGAAGTAGGAAATAAATTCACATCGTCCCACACCTCACCTCCCTCTTTGAACAAAGTCCCCCTTACTTATGCACAAATATATACAACCTACTCCCAACCCACATCAAAGAATCCACCCAATACAGCGCCTTCGACTCCTGCCTACGAAACTTCCTCATCCAAAACCCCTTCTACAACCTCGAGGATATCTCGCCTAAACAACGCACCATACCCCTGGCCCCTCCACAATGAAGACTAGTTATCTGTAATAACAAACTCCCCCAACCAAAATGCAAATACTTAACTCAGTCCATTATTATTGACTGATTACTTATAGTAATTACTCATTGGCCATGGTCCAACCTATACCATTGATGTTAATTTCTAATTATTACTCCGAATTATATTATTTAATACTACTATTATACAATTATCTTACCATACAAAGTATTATATCATATTACATTTTTCCTATTATATATCATCATATCATTATTATTATTAAGCTCATACAGATACGATGTACCTGTCCGCAGCAATAAATAAACTAAAAAAACACTTTTAACCTATTTATCATCCTCTCACCAGATTGTAAGCCTACAGCAGTACCAATAATATTTCCTCTGTGCCCAGAGATTACGAATATTTTACAGCATACAGATTGTAGTATTTTGGTCAGCAGTTCAACTAAGTGCAGTTCTAGAGGCTAGTGGGAAAAAATGATTGCATAAAATACACGTTGTTCTAATTTTGGGATGAAGCTGAAAGGAAAAATAAATCAAGTTCTTGGTTTGCCTCTTGTGAGTTTTTTCATACAGTTATGGTATTTTGGATATCTCTGCACCTCTTAATATTTTACACCAAGAATGCAACATTTCTGATATGTTAACATAACATTTTACAAACATTTTTTTTGTCAATCAAGAGGGGGGGGGGGGGGTCAAGATGCCTACCAAGAAGTCCTAGAACTACACCCGAGTTGTGCATTAAAATTTATATTTGATTAAACAGGTAAATAATAGATAATATCCTTGGTTGTAGCCTGGACTGTAAGCAACTCTCTACTGTTAATTCCTGTAAATATTGATCAGTATATGAAGTCGAGATTGTTCATTTATATTGTTCAGTTCTGTATCGGTTATGCTGGTAGAAATGCCATTTCTTGGATTTTTTTGGTGTTAATTGAAGTGGTCAAAAGGACAATACCAGCTAATAAAAAAAACATGTGAAGGGGTGGGAGTGGAGAGGACCAAACTTAGAAAACATCCCTGTAGGGTAAAGTGCATAAGCTAATTAAGTGATATGAATTGTCAACACACAAAATGCTAAGGTTCCCACTTTTTTAGCATGAGATTTATTTTGAGGTGTCCTAAATAGCTAATACATCTAGTTGGTAGTTCTGATGTTAACCAAAAAGGCCTAGATAAACATAGCCATTTAAGTCTTGGGGTTTAATTTGTTATTACCTTGATGACAATCATAAAATATGTAGTATGTAAATATGCCATCTGCGACCAAATCATGGGAATTTCGTGAAAACCCCTATACCTGAGGAAGTTACCCAAAGGATATTCAGTGGCTCAAAAGTTATTTTTGCCATCAACTACAGTGAGGGCAAGATCAGAAAACTCGGGTTGAACAAGAAACACTCACAGCAAGAATCACATTAATTTTAATTTAATTACCAACTTATATAAAATCCTTACCAGCTGGTACATAATATTTCACAACGACAAGCCCAATTGAAGGGTAGTAAATTAGCCTATAAAATAACAAGAATATTTCCTTTTTATTTCTGCATGCTCAGAATATCCTTATTCCACTGTTTTGATGTATAATTTTCTTACCAAGAAAGCTGTTGACATGATGAACCTTTCCAAACAGTTGACACACTGAGCAGCAAAGTTTTTTTAAGAATGGGTTGACTTGCTTGGGGTTGTGGATTTGTACCTCTAAAAATGTCTTCCTATTGTTCAATGACCACAAAACAATTAATATCTATAGTAATAAATGTAAGGAATTAAGAGCTGATAATTTTCTCACCAAAAAATTAATTACCAGAATCACAAAGTATGTTTATTTTTATTTGAGTAAGGATTCAGGCTTAAAGCTTAGGCTAATTTCAGTGCCTCCCCTGGAGAAGTGATGTACCGACTAACATTCTTTAAAACGGTGGTTTGCAATAATTCTCCTACACATTTTCCAGTGTTGTTAATGATGGAATAAGACATTCAAGTCATCAACCGCTAGTAGGTATTCTTCTACTGATTTGAGAATCAACCAGCCCAGACATTTTACCAACAAATTGCCCAAATGATTTATTTTTTTTGTTGCATTAAACAAAAATACATGATACAAACATATTTAAAAAAATTGCTTCCAAGCTAAATTGAGAGAAAAAAAATCCTAAAAATAGGAAAATTTGACATGTGGGCTGATGGAAAATATCTAAATATCACCATTCAAATACTAATATTTAAAAATGGCATAAACGTTATTCACAAAAATCATATTTAATTATCTTTTGTTGTCTTAGTTTCTTTTAATCACCAGGTTTTTACTAAGATAATACTAGAAAAAGGTGGCAACATGTCAAGACATTATCCATACTTAATGATGCCATTGTGGAGTTGACAAAATAGCACAGCAATAAGTGAAGCCACATTAATTAAATATCAAAGGGAAATCTGCCTGATTGACTGAATTCCAAACCAGTTGCCTTTTGTTTGTAACAATTAAACTACGGATAAAAAAACACATAAAGTTTTAAGCATTTTCTTGATAAATAAGCTCAGTCTGTCTGGCTAACAGGACTTCCAAATAACTTCCATGATGTCTGTCAGCGTCCAAATAAATAGTCAGTATAAATACCCTTTATTTATAAGTGGGATCATTAAAAAAAATATATCTTTAATACGCATGTTAAATGAATACCTAATAGATTAAGGTTACATAGGTAAACAGAGAAAATAATAGTGAAATCTAAGAATCATGGCTATTTGAATCTCAAAGGGCTGGTTAATTCTATAAAGGGTATGTATAAACTAGAAAGGAAGCATTCAGAGAGGCTGGTGTAACAACTTTTTTCAATCTTAGGTTACACACTTCAAAACTAGTTTTGTCTTAAATTCTGACCTGGCCAAGTTGTGACAACAGCTTTAACTGGCATAACACTGAACGAAACAGCTACCTTTCCAGGAAAACCTTTTCTCTGATTTCTACACTATCATATCTAATAAGGGCTTAGAGAGGGCTCAAAAGACTAATCATACCGTCTACTAATTAAGTTCAGACTTTAAATAAATAAACACAGCTTGAATTAATTATGGATTTCCCATTTACATTTGCAGCACACCTGCCAGAAATTGGCTTTCTTTGACATTTGATGCAAGACATGGTATTGCTATTTTATTTACAAATATATTTTAAGAATACTAATTTTATGATAAGAACCTAAGCTTATTGGAAATCTTATTTAAACTGCAAACGCTTGCAATGCTCAGGGTATTTTATTATTATCAACGCTACTACCGTCTCCAAAATAAATGCCCAAACGGGTACTCGAATCCCGATCTCCACCTATCGAGGGTGTTGCTCTAACCCATTGAGCTACTTGGACACATGCTTTTTAAGACAATTTTAGTGTATTTGATAAGAATGACGAATCTCCAAGAAGTGGAACCATGAGGCTGTGAGTACTCACAGTCACTCTGATTCTAGTGACGCTAAACCACGTCACAACCATTCAATCTCGGGTAACTCCAATTTGACGTTTGATGTATTATATTTATTTGAAATATTATTTAAATTGCAAACGCTTGGAATGCACGGGGTATTTTACTATCATGAACACTACTACTGTCTCAAAAATTGTCTTTAACTCCTATCTTCACCTATCGCGGGTTCTGCTCCTTGGAGATCTGTCATTCTCATCAAATACACTAAAATCATCTCATAAAGCATGTGTCCAAGTAGCTCAATGGGTTAGAGCAACACCTGCGATAGGTGGAGAACGGGATTCAAGTCTCCGTTTGGGCATCAATTTTTGAGACGGTAGTAGTGTTCATAATAATAAAAGAACCTAAGCTATTTTCCTACGCTTCATTTTAAGATAATGCACTTTCAGTAATTTTTTAACATTCTGTGGGCAGTTAGGATGTCGGCAGGTGCATGTTCCCAAGTGTAATTTGATTACCTGTGGTTACCACCATTGATTGTTTTCACAGAATTGTTAAATTAACTACTTAGCTTGCTAAAGCTTGATGACAAAGTTAGCGGGCATTTGATGTCGTCTACGCTTTTGTCATTTATACCAAAGGAAGTAATAACCAATTCCAACTTACTATCAGCGTACTCCCACAATGCTAATGTTAAACTGTAAGCGCAAAAAATTTCCGCCAGAAGACTTCGTTACCAACAAAAATTTGAGGGCATCTACTGTCGTTTTGAGTGGAAAGAAATTTTATTTCGGTGTTTCTAGCAGTTGAGACAGCTTTACGCTCAATTCATCGTTATTAATGCTAACCTCAACGATTGATTTAAAAGTACCGATATTTTGAGTCGTAATTATTTGATTGTGGAGGTTTGTTAAAAAGGATCGCAGCAAGAGCCATTGGGTATCATCCTCTATTACCACATATGTTTTCTTCTCTGGTTATAACCTATGCACTCAACAATATCGGCATGCTCCAATAGCTACAAGACTACATGGGAGAAGTTTTCTAGTATGATACATTCTCAGGTGAATATATGGAATGAAAATATTTTATTTGCTAGTTAAGAGTTACAATTAGACCATGGTATCTAGTTTATAATTTTACGTCTGCCAACATCTCTAAAACATACACACATACATATATATATATACATATATAAATATATTACAATAAATAAATGTTTATGGTTTGTCTGCTTGATATAATTTTTTAATTACGACAAACAGGAGCCTTAGAGGTAGAAGTACAGCTTTACAATCTGAGTGGAGGAATATCAACCAAGAAAACCAGCATCAACTTACTTGGTGTTGAGTAAAGCTGACACAACCTCGACGCAACACAAGTCACAAATCCAGACAATTTATTTTATCAGAAGACCTCCCAACAAAAATGACTAAGTCAAAATTTCTTGATTAAAATCTATTATGTAATTCTTGATGAAAAAATCTTTAAGGAAAAATAGGGAGGGCATTTTTGCTAATAGGAATGTTTAATTATAATAGTTCTCCAGAACTATTTTTCCTGAACTATTTCTGGCTAACTATTTCAGCACCACACTCCAGTTAGGTGCCACGGAGTCAAAAATGGGTCAAATTGGATGATATTGATATCAGCATAATTCATTGACTACATGACTGCATAATATGTAACTTTTTGAACATGCAATTAGTATTAGCGATATTGTAGTATTGCGATATTTTTAACTTTTATTGCTGAGCGGTATGCTGCTGGGCTGGCCCCACGTCCCCATACCCGCGCCACCCGGCTGGAAAAATACTATGTGAAAAACGCTTCCTATTCCAACTGCTCCATACGTGCAATTCGCATGTCTCAAGATGTGTTTACTGAGAAATGGTATTTTTTAGGGGAGGAGTAGAGTTACAAAGGTCAGTTACAGCAGGTCAGTTACTTGGGGAGTTTCTAGCGCCATACATCATTGAACCCATTGATTCATCAAAAATATATTGGCATGCCAGCATACGTGTTTGCATGGCTAGCTCTCAAAGTAGAATCAACATAGTCGAGGAATATCGAGCGGCTATCTCGTCAAATAACGAAGTTAGGATATTCGGTGTTACATAGAAGTGAAATTTTGACATTATGTGCCTAACACCATGACACAACTCATGTCACAAACCCAAACAAAACATTACCATCAGATGACATCCAAAAAAATTACCAAAGTCAAAATTGCTTAAAAAATGAAAAATTCTTATAAGTAGGACATTTATGGAGGTAGAAATGTGTAGTTTTTGCAGAAGCCTAGGCATTGATGTGTTCTACCATAAACGTTTTTAAAAAACGTCAAAAAGCTTGTACAAATCTATTATATGAGCCAAAAAGTAGCTAAAAAAAAAACACAAAAAATATATATACCACTTTTCACTTATTGCCACAGGACCAAATATTGGCCCAAATAATGTTATAAAACTAGTTTGAAAAGATAGCTCAATTCATTGTCTAAAAGACTGCAGATGTAACTTTTTCAAAACGCCAAGTAAACAACTTAGATTTTTGCTTTTTCCAACGAGAGGTAAACTCTTGACGCGCTGCAAAGCGCCGCTGCGCCGCACGGCAGGCTGGCATATAGCATGCTATTGCTTGGAACCCTCTTGATACATCCATGCGTGAAAATATTTGGTAATTCACATCATTGAAGCGTTTTTTTGACGGCATTGTAGATCATGTCATTGTAGGCATTGTAGCATTCCCCATCACACCTGCATTTTGTATGTATTTTTTATGTGTGTATGTATTCTTTTTAGCATTTATTTTTCTGTTTAGAGCAACTGCAGACAGTTGTTGGTAAAACGTGTGAATCCTAAATTTTTTTCCACAGCGTTTTGCTAGATCCTGGCCATTTTTCAATGTCGTATATGGTTGAGAAATCTGCAGACTTCGCGTCGATGGATGGAATGTAGAGTGCGACAGTTTTGAGCGCTAAGACAGCGGTGAAGCACTAATCCGTGTATTTTATCCTTTTCAAAAAAGCACAAATTACAATTGGCTCTTTGACATTTCTCCAAACATTCCCCTAGAAACACCACGCAGCATCACCCATGAAAGATCTTTCATGTTGATTTGCAGTGAACGATT
This sequence comes from Protonemura montana, assembly GCA_947568835.1. Lineage (NCBI taxonomy): Eukaryota > Metazoa > Arthropoda > Insecta > Plecoptera > Nemouridae > Protonemura > Protonemura montana. The sequence continues at coordinate 13,399,864 of OX387604.1, read as the reverse complement.
GTGTTCTCGCTCTTGAAATTTATTTACGATTAAGTTGTTAAAAACATCTCTCAGTCTAGCTGGTTCTAGTTTGGAATGAGGCTTTAAAAATTGAATCACCCTACAAACAGAATCTTTAGTGACCCCCTAGAGTTTTTTTCTATGCATATTTCTTCGTTCTAATTATGGGACCAGCTTCCACGCTAGGGTCTTGATCTTGAAAATTGTCTCTGGCCATTACGTGGTACTGTTGTTTTCCGTCAATTGTTTCAACGTTGATGTCCACGTTGTTTGTCTTCTTGACCTTCACACCTTCATGACGATAAATGATGCCGATTGGTATATATGTTCTGTTCTTAACAAAAACCCATCTCAAATAGTTTTTGTTAAAACTAGTGCTAAGGATAAATCAGGTAGACATCAGTCTAAAAACTATCATGTAGGTACTGTTCTTGTTTCGAGAAAGTTCTTCTTTTGCCAACGACCTAAGGAAGACCCTCAGTTCAACGTAGCTGTCACAAATACCTAAGCTGTTTAAAGTGTCGATAAGTAATCAACTCTCCTTCTCGTGGTGAAGCTGGACTAAAAGTCCCAGGTGAAATGGGGGTGTAATTTGTGTGTGTTTTATTTCTCAGCGGATACAGTAAATGATACACTCAGCAATCGTTATACATTTTCTTTCAATATGTTGTTTCGATTCATAGTTGTCTTTTTGTCCCTTGGATAATGCTTGAGGATCCAATAAAAGTTGCATGAAATAGCGTAATTTATCAAGTACAAATTGCTCTGATGATTCCAGAGACACTTCGCTGTGAAGCGAATATTCTTCGCTGGGCATCATGTTCTCGACCTCTGTTTTTTAAATGTATGCAGCTTGGTGCAGAATTTTTTCCAGCCATCAAAACCCATGTCAAGTGGATACACCTCACCAAATTTGTTCGCAGTCTTCTTCAAAATCATTGTCTCGGATTCTGTAGATTCCTCAAACCTCTGCACGTGGTTGAACCGGAGCAGGGTATGGTTGATTTATATTGATTTGATATTTGATTTTTATTATTAAAAAATCAAGAAACAGACCAAATTTACAGACAAAAAACAATAAGCATAACATTTTAGGTAAATGATATAAAATCCCGTGCGAACCTAACGTAGTATCAAAGAGCCTGCACACTCATCGGTAGTATGCCATTCAAAGCACACAACGTATGCTATTTACCAGCCTGCCGCATGGCTCAGCGAAGCTGAGCAGCGCGTCTCTCGTTGGGAAAAGCAAAAATCTCAGTTGTTAACTTGACGTGATCAAAAAGTTAGATCTGCAGCCTTGTAGACAATGAATTGAGCTATCTTTTCAAACTAGTTTTATAAAATTTTCCTAATATTTGGTCCCGTGGCAATAAGTGAAAAGTGGTATACATTTTTTTTGGGTTTTTTGGGCTACTTTTTGGCTCATACCATAGATTTGTAAAAACTTTCTGAAATTTTTTAAAAACCTTTTTGGTAAAACACAGCAATGCATAGGCTTCTGTGAAAACTAGACATTTCAATCTCCAAAAATGTTCTACTTATTACACTTTTTAAAAAATTTCATTTTTGAAGAAATGTTGACTTTGGTAATTTTGTTTGGATGTTTTCCGATGGAAATTTTTTGTTTGGGTTTGTGACATGAGTTGTGTCATGGTGTTAGGCACATAATGTCAAAATTTCAGCTTTATATCACGCTGAGTACGGACACTCCCCTTTTTGCCATTGATATTCCTCGACTAACTCTTGTCGAACTGTATAAACCAGGAGTTTTAAATAACATCTTGAGAAGCTTGCTCACGATTTCACCCACAGGAAGGATACGTGACCTACAGTTCAGTAGAGAAGTTAGAAGTTGAACTTCAGTTTGAAGTTAAAGTTGTGCCTCTCAATTAGCCAAGTGAAGCGTCCCAGCGTTAGGCCTTGTTTTTGGCAACCACAACAAAACACGACACACAAATCAGTGTATTTTCTTCGTCTTGAACTGCCGAATTAAAAAAAACTCTGGAACTTTTTCAACTAAGTGTTCAAGACATTTCTGGGTTTTAACCACCAATTGAAAAAGTATAAAATATCCCATTACTTACGCCACAAATTTGTCTGATTAAGCAATTTACAGTGTAAATCGAGCTGTCAACGGAAGCAGGAAGCAGGTATAAAATGTATTTGACCAGCAGGATAGTTCGATGGTGCAGGTGCGAGGGTCACTGAGCCCACTCAGCAGCACACTACTCAGCACTAAAAGTGAAAACTTTTGCTACAAAAATAGTGAGTTCAAAAAGTTGGATCTGCTATTTTGGAACAAAGCTATTTTCTTACTTCAATATTATAAAATTTGACCCATATTTGGCACCGTGACATGAAGTAAATTTCGCAAATTTGTGGCTACTTTCTAGCCCATATTGCAGGTTTGAGAGAACTTCTTGGTTTCTTTTTAAATAGTTTTAATAGTTATAGTTATTAAATAGTTATAGTAATAGTTATAGTTATCATAACTTAAAACACTTAAGTTCTTGAGGGAAATTAAAAAAAAAAAAAAATGTCTCCCTATTTCACTTCTAGATTTTTCTTGATGAAAATTATTTGTTCAGATTTGTGAGATGTGTTGTGTCATGGTGTTAGGAAATTTAGTAAAAATGTCAGCTTTATAACTCGCAATATCTTAACTTTTTTATTCAAAGAGATTTCCTTTATGTCCACCCAAATTGAAACAGGATTGACAAGCGTCGAAAACGAGCTGTCCCAGCAGATATTTACTCGACTCACCAGGAGACAATCAAAAACATGCACAGCTAGGAAACCTAGATGTTTTAGATACTTTAGTTTTAAAAAAAATACTTTCCACATATTTTCTGAAGATGCGCAGACATATTTCAGCAATAAGTTGCAATTAAAAGAATACTTTTAAGCAGCTTAACCACTAAAACTTCCAAATACTAGTATATATATATATATATGTGTAAATATAGGAAGCCATTGGCCTGAAGACATAGCAGGCCACGATGAAATAAGCCACCATATATAGTGTGTTCGAGAACTAATCCGAGAAAGAATCCGGTGTAATAGGGGTAACCCGAGATTTCCTGATAGTTTAGAGCAACAAACTCCTTTCTGATTGGCCCAAAATTTAAAAAGGTGAGGTTTTAATCACCAACGTGTTTGTTAATTCAATAGCAGAGGATGAGTTCTGCTCTTATTGATCTTATATTTAATGCAGGAAAAAGCGAGGCTGGAAACATGTGTGGCCAAGCACCAGTGATCAGAAAGTCATGGGTTTGTTTCGTGGTTCTCTCGCATGCATTTCCAGCAATGCTCCCCCACCATTCATTGCTTGCTGGTTTGAGCTCTTTTGAGAAAACACCAGAGAAACCAACAGAGAATCCTGCATAATTTTTTGTTTAACTTCAAGAAATTATTTGGATGGCATGTTTTCAACTAGTGTCAACTCTTCTGCTAACTTCAAATCCATCTGGTTTCCAAAAAAGGAATAAAGCACAACACAAAACATTAGATGTTATACGGCAATTAATTATTTTTTGAAACTATCTCACCCAACTTCACGTCGGATATTTCTGTTACACGACGAGTAGCTTCCACAACAAAATTTTCCTCGTATAGCGGAATATCGTAAAATAATCATTTTTTCATGGCATCATGTGTAGTTTGGTGTGATTTTATATACGGTCGTTTCTTGGTGTGGAATCCTGACTTATTGGGAAATTGTAATCGTTCACTCATGTGACTTGAAAGGAGACAAGTTTTGACACATGAAAAAGGCAGGTCTGGGCCATGTTTGATCAGATTTGGGTATATATTAGTTGGTTTTCTTTCACAGTTTTTAGTTCAGGGTCGTGTATTTGCTACTTCACAATTTGAAATACCCTGGTTTTGACAAAAAATAGCAAAATTTAGCTAATTTAGGTATTCCAAATTATTACGATTATACCTCACAAAACGGTCACATTTTCGAAATTAGCGCGTAGATTTGACACCTTCTCCATTTGACACTGCTCGACTAGCAGGTCTTACGAATTCACTCCGAGGGTAGCCACACCCATTACACCGAAGCTTACAAACAAAATCGGGGTAACCCGTGCTACACTAGAATAGTTCGGAACACACTGATACACATTACCATACATTATGTTTTTTTCCAAGAGTAGAACATTTCAAGAGGTTTGTTTATTTTCCAGAACCTGTCATTAACTTGCCTCAAAGTTTGTGTGCCACTGAGAACTACCAACTGGCCAGGAGTTGGAGCGATATAGATGCAGAAATTTAGAAGACGATATGTTTCTGGTAGCTCGCAATCCAAATCCAGGGTCAGCCGCATAGCCAAGTATTTGCTGAGATGATCAACTAAAAATAAAAAGGAGAGGAAGTTTTATTAGCATATTTTGTTACTTCTAGGTATCTAGGGTAGGATGGTATAAAACAATTAAGTCATTGAGAGCCACATTCCGGTTGATCATAAATTCATAACCACATGATGGCTTTCAATACACTAATCAAATATAATTTTATTTAAATGTCGCATGTGTTGGGTTAATTGAAATTAAAATTGCAATTGAAATCTGAAAGAAACCTCTTGATACTTTAGGATCTGAATCTGAATTTTAATTTTTTTAAATGAAAAATCAGAAAACATGCTTTTTAAATGTTGTAATCGGTAAAGGAATTCACCGTTTTTTTAATTTTCTATCGGGATTTTTACTTTATTTACTTAAAATTGTCATCAGAAATGTAAGTGTTTGATGAGATTCTGACCCCCAATTAGATACTTGATTTCTTAAATCCAGTAACCAAGTAACTGAATGTAAATCTCTGATATGCTTGTAGGATTTTTCCAAGAACACCAATCAATGCAAAATTCATGAATACTGCATGAGTAACTTCACTCTAGAGATATTGACTGCTGACAGGCTCACGGTCAGGCTACATCAGTTACAGTCACAGATTTAAAAAAAATCTTAATACTTAATAATTGATGTTTTTTTACACTTGTCAAAGAGCCTTTTAGGCAAACTCTTAAAGCCTTTTAAGACACCTTGCGAGGATTTCCTAGCCAGACACCTTAGATAAGAGGGAATAAGACCCTTTCATGCGCATACAAATATGATCCATACAGAAACATAATAAGAAGCTAACAAACACCAAAGAGACACCTTTTTGAATTGAAGTTATAAAATTAAATTTGCTAATGGCATAATAAAAGTTTAAAGAGATTTTTATTAAACTTATTCCAGATTATCTGTAGGTTATCTTTTATCCCCAGGAATTAACCCTTTAACAGTGATGAGTACTAGTCGACTAGTAGCGACATGCAAGAGGAGACTTTGAGGCTGAGTCAAGACACATGCCATTGATTATAATAATTAATAATAATAATAATAATAATTTTTATTTATTTATTCTCGATTGACCAATAGCTTTGGTATGAGACATGTCATTACAATATATTCGTGTTTTACACTCAGTCATAGTATATAATATTTACATATTCACTTAGTTAATTCTATTACATACTAATTACACAGTCTTAAAGGCTAAAAAACTATTCACAGAATAAAATGCGTTATCTGCCAAAAACTTTTTAACATTCATTTTAAACACCTCGTCATCTTTGTTAGTTTTTTTGATGCTAAAAATGGATAATATTTTGTTATAAATTAATATTCCAAGCATAAAAGGATTGTTCTTGTCGTATTTTGATTTTGTTTTCTCATTTTTTAAAATATGTGAGTTACGTGTGCTATTGTTCCGTGAGCTGCTACCCAGATTTAGATGATTAATATTATCAATCATAAAACATATGGCACAATAAATGTATATGCACGGTAAGGTCATTATTTTGTATTTTTTAAAATAAGGTCTGCATGAGTCTTTGTAGTACATTCCTGGCGTACAGGGATTTCTACTTGCTGATGACAGGAGTCGGATTGCTTGCTTTTGTAGTATGAAAAGGCGATTTATATGCCGAGATTGCCCCCACAATAAAATTCCATACATTAGTCGAGAGTGTATAAACGAGTAGTAAACTAATTTGGCTGTTTCAAAATCGGTGATTTGCATCATTCGTTTAATTAAGAAACACCCTGATGCAATTTTTTTTCCTATTAGATTAATGTGATCATTCCAACTAAGTTTGTTGTCAATTAAGATTCCTAAAAATTTTGTGGTGTTTTGAGCCTGAATGCTTTTCCCATTTAAGTATAGTAAGGGACTTGTGTGAAGATGCATATTATTATTTGGGTGAAATTGAAGAATTACTGATTTTGTATAATTTATTGCCAAAGCATTAGATTAGATAAATATAGTATGTTTTACATGCAATGACCAATTAAAAACAAATTCTTCTCTTAACTTTTGTATTGGGTTCACACTGTTCGTCTAGCTCGTTTTTAAGAGTCGATACTCTCAGTGAGCCATACCATGGATTGGCAAAAGGAAGTCTCACTTTTAGTTCTGGAAGCAAGTTATCCTGAGTGTTGACTAAATTTTATTATTCTGAGTTACCTATACCATTTATAATACTTTTCAGATCAAGTTTTAATTGGTTTTTTTGGATTCCTTGTGGAATTCCAAGTTGATGGGACTTGCGGGTCGACAAGATTAGAAGATTTTTTGGTAAAACTGATCATTTAGTCCTTTAAGAGCCAATATTCAATCGGGCCCGTTAGCTATTTAGACTCAGATCGTCCGTTAAGGCTTTGCCAAACGCTCTCTGTTACAATCACTCTCACAGACCACAACCAAATATATGCCAAAATTGACATGTAGCAATAAGCACAAGCACAGCGAATTTACAAAGCGAATTTACGGAGTTTCGAATCTGGAGGTATATAGGCTTTTGCTCAGCTGTTACTTGTGTTTTCAGAAGAGTCCATTTGACGCTTTCATGTCTATTACATGTTTACAGTAGGATTGCCACAAAATTCTGTGTTTAATTTTACTCTATGCTAATCCCAGAAAAGTAGCATTGAGCAAATGAAACATAATATAAAAACAAATCACCCAGCAATGTCAGTCAGAAAAGACTGTCGGCCATTCTTGTTAAAATAATTTTGTGATTGGTTCGACATGTAAGCAAATCACATAAGTTGTTAGATTCTTTGAAAATTGTCAAATGCTTTGAATATGCGCCGTGCGCGTTGAGTCGAATTGTGGGCAGTCCCACATGATAACTAAGTTTAAAGTTTCTAATGCGATATGCATGCTAATTGCTGTCAATTGAGGGTAGGCCTTTAATTTTCCTTTTTTCCACAGGACTAAGCAAAAATGTTCTTGAAGAACGTGGATTGTGTATGGAACGTGTAGGTATGGATACCAGGATATGCTTTTATATTTCCATCCTCAGATCAGTTAAAAATTAAATTAAACACACGAAAAACAGGTTCAATAAATTTGATTTTAATCTTACCTGAAGCATTGGCTGTTGTTTTGATGTATCGAACTGAATTTTCTTTCAAAGCTTTTATTAAAAAGTTGTCCATACCCATCTCAGTAGGATGAGGATTGAACACAAGTTCAATTTCATCTATGTTCAATGGTTCGAAAAAGAAGTCATCACTAGACACATCAAACTCGGCATCCTCCTTTAATTCACTGCTTGCATTTGTGATGAATCCAACTTTTGCCTTTTTGGCAGATTTTGAATGGTTCACGTTAGCACTACCTTGCAGATTTTGAGGCTGAAGTACCACAGGTGAATTCTTAGTTTCACCAAGAAAGTCCACAGAAGCAAAGGGAGCACTTGGAATTTGAATGTTATTGAATGAATCTAGATCCGAGGATTTTTTTAGCCTGAATGGTCGGATCTGTGATTGAAACTGTATACCTTCAGCAATAGAATTTACCATTGCAGTCTGGCTATAGCTGTTGTTCAAAGTTGCCAACACACGTTCTTGATGTGCTTCGTATTCATCACGACTTGGATATATTTTTGAAATTAACAAATCGAAATTCGGATCGGGTCTTAGTGACCTTTTTGAAACTAGCTTCTTCCTACAAGTAGGGCATTCTTTATTGCCTGAACGTAACGCTGTTATTATGCAGTCAGAACAGAATCTATGTAGACATTCCTTTGTTGTCATAGTCTTTTTCAACATATCTAGACATATAGGACACATCAACTCACTATGAAGACTACGAGGCGAAACAGCTATTTCAGTATTATCGATAATTGCAATTTGTGGAGTCCTATTTAACTCGTATAACGAAAGTTCCCAAACTTTTGTACAACCAATCTGTTCAGCAGCAGCCATGTTTGCACTAGTTTGTTGTTGTTGATGGCTGGTTCTCGCAAAGCGCCAGCTGCTATTGAGTTTAAGCGGGACTACTCAAAATCCATTTCAAACGTTCAATCATTATTATAAATCATCGCATCCGAAGAAACTATTATAACCTTCGATTCTTTCTGATGTCGTTCCATCTCATGTCTCAATAACCTAACGTTTGTGGTTTGAAACAGCACTTGAAGCATCATTTTTAAATTCCAAGAACTTCAGAGGACAGTAGGTTTTTGTAGGACAGTTTGAGTGCATTTGTTGGTTGAAAGAAAGCAATTTCAATGTGATGCCAAAAATCAAGTTTCTAATTTAAGTTCCATCCTTTCTGGAACTGAAATTAATCAATTGAATTTCTAGAACTCAAAAACTCCATGACATCTTACTTGAAAGATTTTACTCTTTATTCCCCAAAGAAAAATTGATCAGGCGCAAAACGATCATCAAATTGACACGCCTATAAACCCTATTCATTAATTCAGGTAGTACCTACCAGGGTTATAAAAGCCATGACCCAATGCATAGCAACACCACTTGCTGTTGTTTGCAACTATAGCTTTTCAAATGGACAATTTCGGTGCAGTGCGACTCATGCCACCATAAAACCACTGTACAAAGGCAATGGAGACACAATGAAGGCTACTACCATCCAGAGAACTATCTAGGAATCTCACTATTAACATTTTTCTCAAAAATGTTTAAGCAAATATTCTTTAGAAGGCTCACCAAGTTCCTAGAAAGTAACCAAATACTCAGCAAATACCAGCAAGAATTTAGAAACAACCACTCCTCCACCACAGGGCCTGGTACTCTACTTAGGCCTAGAGATTAATCAAAACAATATTATGATAATGTTTGACCTGTCGAAAGCATTTGTCACTTAGTTTCTTTTTGACAGCTTAAAAACTCTTGAAGCCATCAACCACGGAATAATGTTTGATAAACTTAACTTCTATGGCACATAAAGTAATGCACTGAAGGTTATAAAATCATATCTAATAGGAAGACAGAAAAATGTGACAATTGGCTTCCCTGCATTTTCAAACTCCTCAAGATAGTTTGCCATAAGATAGGGTGTTCTGTGAGACAGGATCCTTTTGTTGATAATTTTCAGCATCTGTATCAGGGTCATTCCATGTCAAAGCAACCGACCAAAAAAACCATCACCTCTCAGAAATCAATCAAACTTGGTGCAATGGTGACCACATCATTTCTATTGTTGGCGTATTTTTTTGTTTGCCTCTGAGCCAAATGATTCTCCCGGTACGGCCCGGAAACTGTGGGAAGGCACTGAATTTTGGAGTACACGCACCGCTTTTCTCTCTCAAATTGCATCGGGTGTAGTTTAGATAGAATTATGAAAACAACTACTTGAAAGGTATTGAAATGTTTCATAAAACATAATTTTGTTGAAAAAAAAAAAGATATTTATATATCCCCCCTTCCCCTTTTTTATTTTTTCTACCCATGTTATCTTTCAAAGTACTATTTTTATTTTCATGAAAAAATTCTATTTAATAGTTATAAGTATAAACCCTGTTTTCTGAAAGTTTCAGAGTGGGACAACTAGGGAATTTTGAGATAAAAATAAAAAAGTATTGCCGTGTGTAAAAAATCGCATGTCTTTCACGAAGCTCGTAAAGCTTTGTGATGGAACTCGCTAAAGTTTTTCAGATATTTTTCTATCATGATTTCTGAATCGAAACATCACAATTTTATTAGATGTGCTGATTTACCTACTACATATATTTGATTGAGAAAAAAAATTGTATCTCAAAAACTGGCACGTTTGTGACCACGATCTTCGTGATGAAAAAGATGTTCATGCACAAAATACCGATAGGAAATGCCAATTTTAAACCAAATGAACTCTTTGGCACCAAAACGGAACCCTGCTATATGACTCAGTTTGTGTTACAGTCCTAACTTTTCCCACAATTTGGGTTTAAATTTCATATACTGTTTCCATTTTCAAATGTACTGGTTTCCATTCCTGGTTTCACAGCATATCACTGTACTGTTGAAGGAAGCACAATTGCACCAAATCGTAGCTTATGAGCAGTAAATAAATAAATTCAAGAAATTTGTAAATTTTATTTTACATACTAAAAAATGATGGTGCATCTTCCACTGATTTGCATTCTCAGCTGCAATTACAGCTCATCTTCGGAGTCATCAGATAGAACAAATTTGGAGTCTTCAAGCAGAACAACTTCATTGAGTACTTTTTCCTGTCTTCTTAAAATCTCCTGTTGAAACTTGTCAAGGTCACCCTTTTTTTCCTCATCAAACAGTCCCTGAACGTGTCGGATGTAGTCCTTGAAGCATCTTGTTAGAATGCTCGTTGGGTCTTGTTCCAGGTTTTTATTGATCCAACTGGCAAAAGTTGCATTAACTTCTTTCATATTCTGCAAAAACTCCTCAGACCTTCCTGTCTCATTGACTTTTGGGGTTTCTTCACTTGCTATTGTGGGCTTTGATAACAAGTGGGATTCTGTTTGGAATGAAGGCTCCGCAAAATCTCCTGGGATATTGGGAGACCCCAAAGTTAGCGTAATTTGGTTATCGTCGGAAATTTGATCTTTGGCCAGTTTTGCAACTTCGTCGATACTTTCCTTCTTCAATTCCTAGGAAAATGAAGAAAAAGAGTTAGTTAAAGATTGTTAGTTGACTGTAGTTTAGGAACTGGTAGTATAACTAAAAAGGATCGGTATGATGCAAATAACGGTTCTCATGAGATCACTGAAGTTTAAAAACCCTGCAGTGAATCAGGTAATGGAAGGGTGACCATCATACACATGACCAGTTCTTTTTGGAGGCATAATTAGAGGAAAAAGCTTCTACACTTCATTGGCTTTGCTTATCCATCTCTCAACAGCATGGATGAAAGGAGTGATCTTATTGTTTGAGTGTACACTTCCTTGGTGCTCTTCTACTAGAACAGATCAAATGCCTGCACCAGCTTATTTTCCTCCCTTAAGACTAGGTATGGTTCAACAACATCCTCATCTTCACACACTCGTTTCCATTTAATAAAATAGATTGATTCATCGATCATTCAAAGGAATATCAAGACTGTTCAAATCCTTTCCAAGTAATTTTTAGAGATATTTTGATGCAACAATCCAGCCTGCATTTCTAACACTGGGCAAATAACTCAAAACAAAGGGTATTTTTACAATTTCTGATGGTGTTACTCTGGATAGCAGTGATTTGTGTGCTGAGTGCATAGAGGTAAAATAATTCCATCCACGATAGAACACACATACATAATGAATATACTTAACAACGTTTTGATTATGAGAAGCAAACTTTTTCAGAATGTTCACTGCTCTCTCTCATGATCACAATAAAGAAAATCTGAAGAAGGAACTGGCACAGTTTCATTCCGGGAGTACATGGTAAATTTTGGAAAGGATACATTTTCAACAATCTCATGAGATTAAATTACAGTTGGTGTTCCTTTCAATAAATGTTATTATCAGACAATGTCTCATTACAGTACTAAAGAAGAGTTGTAGGTGCACAAAAGTGATGTCGTTGAGCTTTTAGTAAAAGTTGGCGGTTCAAAGATAATGTTTAACTTTTCGCTAAGCAAATGAGCCGGCAACATGTGGTAACGTAGTATGGCGCTTGCAGCCATCCATTTAAACAAACCTTTAAAATTGAATAATTACGATTCAAAGTGACGATACATGCACATTAATTCTTGGGTTTATAACGAACTAAGATAAATTAGGCCTTGACCAGTCGAAAATGCAAATACTGTGCAAGAAACAATGAAGTGCCATGCTTTAACATTTGAAAAGACCAATTTCTGGCCGACCGTACAGTAACCATCCGACAAATTTTTTTTTGTGAAAACAGTTTGTTATGGTAATACGGTTATATGGAATTAGTAGAATAACTCAAATGAATACCGGAACCATAGTAAGTACGCATACCTCATTTTGACAACTTGTAGTGGCTTTGCAATTCACAGATAACGGTTTTGTGTGAAATTCTCGGCTCGGCTTGATAGTCATAGACGAAGTAGCAGTTTGTCCGACAGGATATTTTGACAAGTTTTCAACAGCTTTATCTGGTGGATTTGTAACCTGTAAAATAATGAAGAATAAAAATAGTGATAAGTAAAGAAGTAAAAAAACGTAACTATCCAGCAGAAGTATGCATACCAAGAGAATGAAGGTAAAATTAAACGAAGAAATGCCATAGTACATAATGTTATCTGTTCTCTTTGTTCATACTGTTAATAGAAGTTAGCATGAATGTAAAGTTTGTGTCATACTTTCTCATTAAATCTTCGGAGAAAATCAAACGCTGGAACTATTCCCGCATCAAAAACCATACTAAGTGGAGGTTGATTAGCAAAGGGTCTCCTGGAGATTCCTTCGTCACTTTTTTGGTTTGCAATCCCTGTTTCTTTTGGAACCTACAAAAAAATGGTTAAAAGTTTTAAATATCAGACCTGGTACAGTGTATAAAAGCGTATTAGCAATGGGTTTATAGGTTTTATCAGAGTTCCAACGCTTATTTTAAACTGTATAAAATGGGCATCCTACGAGTGGGACCGGGGAAGACCACCCGATGGCACACGCGACCGTCATTATTAAAAAATCGCTGCAAACAGATTATTACGACCGAAAATATCAATGCATGTTTTAAGCACGAAGATAAACATTAATTCTGATTAATTGAATGTAAACCAATCACAAAAATGAGGAATCTGCGAAAAATAACGAAATGAAATTTCTTAACACTCGATACGACGGTGACTCTATCTCTAGCCACCAGTTGTATAGTAGCTATCTAAGCATTATTTTGTGCAAAAAGACAGTTTTACATAAGGTTTATGGTAGTATGGTTAAATGGAACTAGTATAATGACTTATATGAATACTGAAAGCATAGTTAGTGTGCCTACCTCAATCTGATCACGTCCAGCGGCTTTGCTATCCATAGAAACTGGTTTTGTTAGGAATTCCGTACAAATCGCAATGTTCCTCGATGTAGGAGTAGTGTATCCTTTAGTATCTTTTAAAATGTTTTCTACAGTCTCATTTGGTGGATTCATGGTTAGAACTTCCTTTGTAGCCTGTAACATAATAAAAAATAAAAATAATAACCAAAAAATAAAAATAATAACCAATGCACTAGTAAAAAGACGTAGCTATCTAGCAGAAGTACAAACTGAAGAATTACTGGAAACAAAGTTATTGATCATATCTACAGGCTAATCAATGCAGAGATATAGTGTGTTTCTAGCCCTGGTCAAAGATCTCCAAGCACAGTTATGTCAGGAGATTTGTTTTGAAGGGTTGATTGATGCATCTCGAGTGAAAGAAGGTAAAATGGAATGAAAAATATCATAGTACACCACGGCGAAGTTGTTCAGAGCTGTGTGTGGTTGGTGGTGAGTCGTACGGTTTTGCTCTGTTGAGACAGACTTGCAGTCCTAAGAAGGACCTAAAAATTTGACGTATCTCCAGGACTATCTAGCTCCTTTTTAGGGCAGCTTGTCAGTCTCAACAGAGCAAAACCGTACAACACACCACCATAGTGAACTACGTTATTTTTTATTAGTTAATATTTTTACTAGAATGTATATGTAACGCTCGTGTCTTACTTTAAGGTTAAATCTTCGGAGAAAATCAAAAGCTGGGACTATTTCTGAATCAAAAACCATACTAAGTGGAGGTTGATTAGCAAAGGGTCTCCTGGAGATTCCTTCTTCACTTTTTTGATGTTCAGTCCCAGTTTCTTTTGGAACCTACAAAATAAAGGTAAAAAGATGTAAGTATCAGAGAGTACAGGGGAGTAAAAGCACTGTGTGTTTAGGTCGAGTCCCAGCGCTTAAATCAAACTTTCTGCGTAACAAACAAGCCTCCTTCCAGTGGGACCAGCGGTGACCACCCGATGGCACTTGTGACTGTCCTTTTTAAAAACTATACCATCAAATAATTAAGACTCACTCAATAGATATGTGTAAATTTATTGTTAAGGCAAACATTAATTATGATTAATTAAGTGTAAACAACCACAAATGCATGAAATCTGCAAGAAATAACAAAATTAAATTGACTAGGTGAGTTTTATTTGTTCTATAGTATCCATCTGGTTGCAATCTGGCATCTGGTATAACTGCAAAGCGTTATGATAGTACCGGTAAATGGATCTAGTTGGAAACACAAATAAATTAAGGAAGCATAATTAGTGCCCATACCGCATTTTGATTACTTCCAGCGGCTTTGCAATCCACAGATTTCGATTTTGTTTCTTTTTCGTGACAAGACATGATATTTATAGATGTATGAGTACTTTGTCCATCAGGATTTTTTAAAAGGTGTTCAACGGCCTCATCTGGCGGTATCACATTCAGAGCTTCCTTTTCAACCTGTAACATAAAAAAAACCATAAAAGTAAAATAAAAACTATCTATCAGAAGTATGGGATAGGTTGCACAACTTAAAGAATTACTGGGAACAAAGTTATAGATAATTTTTACAGGCTCATCTTTAAATCTGGTCAAAGATGGCACAGGTGCTTCAGAATTTGTTCCGAACGGTAGTGATAAACGTGTTCGACGTACATTGAGGTGAAATTAGAAGTTATAATAATGTGCTTGTAGATAAAAATGTTACTTCAACACTACAAATATGTTTAACACATTTATTTGCATTGAGTACCTTAATCCATCCTTGTAACTAAAAAGAAAAGTACAAAGACTCTTCCATTTTCAAAAATAAGAAACATTTCTGGTAAATTTTCAGAGGAATTCCTCGTTGCTTTTTCAGTCACGTTTTTAATTTTTTGGTGGACAATCATCAAATTATTTGGAACGCACAGCTTTAAAGTAAATATAAAATTTGAACTTTAGACAGGAAAGAGGTTTAAAAGAGTCATAGGTAACAGTTGCTTAGAACTGGAAGTATAAAATAACAAAATACCAGGAACATAGTTATAATTTGCTTACTATATCTTGATCAATTCCAGAAGCTTCTTGGAGTTGAGAAATAGATTTTAATTTGGACTCCTGGCAAAACAAGGCTGTTTTGTCAGGTAGGGTTGTGATTGGATTACCCAATGATTTCCAAACAATCTCATTTTTCTGGTTAACAGCAAGGGTTACCTTTGGAAAAAAATATATATATCAGCCAGCAGTAAAAACCAATAGCATCTACCAGAAGCATAATATGTAAGCACCATTTGATACTAAATTGGAACATGTTATTGATTACTTCCAAATGCTCTTCAAAGCAGAGATTTGGATTATGTTCTTATTACTAATGGTCAACAGCAAAGTTGCCTTACATTTTCTTGAACCATTATTTAGGTAATTGGTGATAGGTGCATTTTCAGTAAATGGAGGTAAATGTTAAAACATTTAGAAAATGGTGCTTATGATTGATCTGCTTTATTTTTCTTATTTAATAGAAGGTAGGATCAACTTTCATAATCAGTATGCCTCACTCCAGCTTTATCCCCACACAGAAAATCAAAAGACGGGTCTGTTCCAGTTCCAGAAATGACTAGCATGGGAGGAAGTATCATTAGTTTTTTTCCAACCTTTTCAACCTCACTGCTCTTGTTAACAATTGGAGTGTCCTTTAGAACCTGCAATGGAAAGGTTTAAATGTAAGCACCAGCCAGTTTAGCTGTGTGAAAGAGTTATACTTTTCAACAAAAGAATGGAACCATTGGGTTTAATGTCAGACTCTCAAAGCTAATAATAAACTGTTGTAAAATGTTAATTTAAAATGCAAATGCTTGCAATAGGCAAAATATTTAATATTAGGAACACTAATAACCTCTCACAAATTGGTACCCAACCAAGCACTTGAACCCTGATCTCTACCTGTCGCAAGTGTTGCTCTTACCAATTATTTATTTTTCATTTGATAAGAATAACGGATCTCTTAGGAGTATGATCAAGAGGCTGTAAATACTCAGTCTCTACGAATCCAGTTTTTGGGTACCAATTTTTTACAGGTAATTAGTATCTCTAATAATATAATATTTTTGCCAATTGCAATTAAAATAAACATTAGTCTAAAATGAATCCAACGTCAAATTAGAGTTACTTGAGATTGAATGGATGTAACACAGTGGATCTGAGTATTAGCACAGCTGAAATACGCGTGACTGGAATCTCGTTCTTTTGTAAGGCAGGGTGTTAAGCTTGCCAAATGTTAAGATTAGAGCAAGCTTGAAATTCTTAAATTGTGACGTCACTGCTTTTCAGGAATGCTGAATCGATAAGGTGGCACTAATTTTTTGCAAATAGTCCTCCAGGTTTTATGCCATGTCAGTTCTCAAGAAAAATGTATTTTAATTTATGTTGACCTGAGCTTTCTACGTTTCGTAACTCCACTTTCCTAAACCCTTTTGGTATATTTTTAACTATGACATATTTATTTTAATGTGCCTTACTCTATCTGTATCATCATACAAAACGTCAATAGACTGTAAAGTCCAATTTTTAGGAGTGGTGATAATTCTTATATTGGCTAAAGGATTTATATTCCCACAGAGCTCATTTTCCTTGTTGATTATATGAGCTCTCTTTGGAACCTGCAATGAAAAGGTTTACAAAATGTAAATATTATCCAGTGCAGAAATATTTTTTATTTAAAACTGAAGAATAATACAATCTTTTAGTCCATTTTCATAAAATTAAAATATTTCCTCTTGTGGTTGCACAATAAGCTCATTTAATAATCTCATTACGTAAGGAAGAGTAGTACGTGGTAATGTACTAGTAGGTATCTAGTTAAAGGAGGTGTTGAAAGTAAAAGTGAAGAGTTTAATAATAGAAGAGGTTCTTGGTATGTATGAGTAGTATCCAATGGTAGTACATAAGTGGTTGTCTTAAAGGACAACTATGAACATAGGTCTTGTATTCATACCTTTTCTTCGTCATTCCCAGGAGCTTTTTGAAGCAGAGATATGGACTGTGTTTTGTACTCTCCACTTATATCTCCACAGACTGTTGTCTTAGGACTTTTTATAGTGTTACACTGGTCGGTGGTGTTGGAAGTATCCTGAGTGCATGGAGGTAACATTTTACCAGGTTAGAACATTTTTAGAACATAACTGATTACAAGATTAACGGTGATATAAAAACAATATAAAAAATAAATATAATAAAATGTTACAATAAATATAACATTATAAAAACAATTAAAAAAATAATTGGTTAAATTCGATCAGTCTCATGAAAAACTTTGCAGCATGCATATTCTGGTTTTAGACGATAAGGTAATGAAATAAACAATTATCTTTTCAAAACAATGTGAAAATGTATTTTGATCTACAATCGCCTTTTTTCAGTCACATAATCATAATCACATCATTTAAAAGTGAAACGTTTAAAAACTGGTAAAAACCATAACTGTCAAGTTACCAGTAAAGGTAATATTTAGACATTAATATCGATGGTGATGTGGCAGAACCTGATATCTCCACTTTTTTCAAAAATGGATTTCCTTATGAAAAATGTAGGGAAAAAAATCACAGACTTTTGTGGCACAACCTTACATCTCTATGTGAATTACAAAACTGCAAAACCTCAATAGAGGCTTGCAAAACCCCACATCTCCCTCAGATTTTATTTAATAGTTGACAAACCCTCACATTCATTGAATTTAGATAATAATTTTATAATTTATAATTTTGATTAGGAATATTATTTATGGGATTTTTTTTTTGACATTTACACATGCGAGTTTCACTTATAAGGTTTCATTGCTTAATTCATAAAGAACTTTCATGTATCTCCTGAACAATTTATATTTTGGAGATGTGAGGTTCTGCCAGATCACAATCGATATGTATATCTTCCCAGTATTTACTATTAAACTACTAAGTAAAATTCATAGAATTCTTACTCTATCTGTATCACCACTCAAAAAATCAAAAGATGGGACTGTCCATGTTCCTGGGGTGCCATGTGTTCGAGGTAGATTAGCGAAGGGATTCCTTGAAATGGTTTCAGCTATGTCATCCTTCTTGTCTGCTATCGGAGTTTCCTCTGGGACCTGCATTGACAGGATTATAAAATGAAGATATTATTAGGCATTTGAATGCTCGCACGTAACTTCAAATGCAATTGAAAAATATATCTTTAAACCACTTCTTTATCCTTGCTGCTACCTAACAAATAGAAAATAAATACCAAAGCCAGCTTAGTCTCAGGAATAACGTTGCTTTTCAGGTCAAGACATCCAAAGACATTCTTATGTATCTTCTCTTCTGTGTTAATGGAATCGGCAATGGCAGGCTTTCGGCGCACTGCTTGTTTAATAACACGGCGCTTAATTTCCTCGGGAGGGGCCAGTTTAAAATTTCCAGCTTCCTCTTTTGCTTCTTCTTGGTCCCAGTTATCATGATTCAGATCCGAGGTAGCGCTACGCTTGGCTCCAGACATCTTCAAACAAAGAAGCATGACATAGTAAAGCGCTTTTAATTATGTTTTCTATGCTTGTACCATAGAAAAAATACTTCTTGTACCATAGATTGTAGCTATGGTTGAAGCATAGAAAAAGGATTTAGGTATGTAGGCTAAAAAATAGTCGTAAATAAGAACTTATTCAGGTGATTATTAGCCCCCCCTGCAGACAACAATACAGTGGAAATTTTGAAATTTCTGTACGGTCCAAGATAATAATACGTTATTGTCTAGTGGTGCAGACAGACAACGTTTAATTGTTTGACATTGGGTTTATAGGTTATGCATGCAATGAACGACTCCACAAGAAAGCATGCTACTTACATTAACTGCTGATTGCGTATGCTAAATTGAAACTCGATATAAAAAAAGTATAAGAAACATAGTTCAGAAAAGTTAATAATATCAATAAAGATAGATCAAACAAACACAGTCGATAAAGAGATATTTCGTCTAAAAGCAATACCAGCGGCAACTCAGGCAATCCGGCTTCCTAGATCCGTGCAAAGTGTTCCGTGAATAACCTAGCGGCGGCGAGCCCAAGCTCGCTCGCACATAGCAGCCATTTCGTAGAACTCTACGAATGAGCCAATCGCAACGCGGCATATTACCTCTCAAATTTAATCGCTAAACTCTCCGTAAAGGAAATACTCGTCTATATCTTACTGAAGACCATATTAGATTCCCTTGGTCCTTTGGCCGTAGTCCTTGGCTACAGGTATATGCATTAAATGCGAATCAGTAAGTGAAGAAAATATTCCTACCAATAATTTTTGAAAGTAAGTTTTTGCACAAAAAGGGTTTGTGTAACAGAAGCCTGTCCCACTCGAGAAGAAATTTCTGGTACACTGACCAAAGTTACTCGTTTTTTTTTCTAAATCACATGTCTAATGCCCACTACTCAATGACATTATAAACTTATAAATTAAATTAAATTCTCAATTAAAAAATTACCTTTCTAATTCCGTGAGATCAAGAGCATCAAATCAGAGCACATATACTCTGAATTTCTAAGTTCAATGAAATGTGATTCTAATTCTATCCAGCAGACAATAACAAATAAAATTATAAAATTCAGCTACGGTATGTATAATTCTAGATTTCTCCATCCATGCCAGCTAGGCATAAACAGAACATACATTGGTGCACAAATATTGGTATTTTTTTTTTAAGGATTGTATTTTTTAACAGTTTTTCTATTTTTTCCATGAAACCTAACGACTCATCTGTAGGTTTGAATATATAAATTTACAATTTTGTTTACACATGGTTATATCATGGTTATATGTTGGACAGATTTTAAACAATTAAATTATTTGAACATTGAAAGATGATTTAATTTAAAAATTAAAAATTGACACAAAAAATACATAAATACATAGGTGTTTAGATTAACTTTCGTAACTTACCAGAGTACTGTTGGTTGACAATTATTAAATAATGCAAAATTAAAAACATTGACAAAATAAGATAAATGAACATGCAATGTACGCCATACATGTGCACGTACGGTATGTGGATTTTGCTCTTAGATTAAAATTTCTAGCAACTGTAAACATATTGCTTTGGTAGTATAACAATATTTCGGAGGCAATTTTCAGAATTATGAATACACCACAATATGCCATGTCACGATAAGCACACATTTTCTATGATATACTACGATACAGGTAATCTCTCTCAACTAACTCTGAATTCCTGCATTGATATTTAAATTTGCATTATTGAAATTCTATGTGAATAGAGTGTTACTGTGTAGCCTCGCTAAAACATATTTATTTTACCTGCTCATTGATGAATAACAACTTCTAACTCGTTTCTTTTTGCAACGACCTGCTGGACAGACATTGAATGCAGTTGTTTCCTAAGTACCATTTGTGACTGGTACCAGTCACAATCACTTATATGTTGTAGGACTCTCATATTGTGACTCTTAATGTGTATTCTTTTCTTTACATGCACGTAATCAATAAACAACTTACCTGCTAGAACATCGTCTTCATTCCTGTCCTGAACATACATTTCCTTATATACACGAACTGATTCTTCGGAAATAAATCACCGCTTGGGTGGTTATGACAACCCTGTATTTTTTTCTTGCACCAGTAAAATCTGTTGTAAGGAAGTGGCACTCACAAACATATTCTTCTGATGCAAATTTTCATCTTTTATCTGCATATTTCTGCACCTTTGCAGCTTTATAGTTAACCGTTTTTGGTCTGTTCTAAACATAAAAAAATGTGAATTCCGGATTATTTTGAGTTCTGTATGACCACATATAATAACTACGCTTTCAGCTACGAAAACTGACTCCGATATCTGGTAAATTTGAATTAATTCGCGGCGCCTCTAGTGAACCATGGCCTGTCTCCTCCTCCCCCCCCCCCCCACAACCTTCAGCAATAAGAGTTCCATGGGCAACGACACATTAGTTGGTTAACTCGCTGCTAGGTTTTTTCATTTTGTGTGATGTTTGTGATTGGCTCAACTCAGCCAACCACATTCATTCCTAAATATTGGTGTTAGTGAGCGCAGGAGCTAGCTATCCAAAATATTGTCAGTCTTCGATTGATAATTTCGAGATATTATTAACCCAAGAGTAAGGCGAAAAATGTCGCATGTGGCGATTCCTTCGAAAATTTTGCAGATAGGAGGTGAAAATCAAGATCAACTTGTTATATTAGAAGACCAGTTAAAAATGGCAGTGCTAGATTACAAGGTAACCAACCTACCCTTGAATTCTATGAACACCTCAAAACGCACTCGCAAAACCGCAGCCGTGGAAAAAAAATCTGAATGGTCCTCGGGATTTCTTGGTTCTAAATAAAAATGTAGCTTCCTTGCAGTAGATTATTATAATGGTTTATTACAATAGGTTAATTTAGTTAATTAATAAAATATGGAACACAAAGTGCCAAAAGTACTTGCTAACATTTTATCGGTCATCCATCAGTCAATGAAAACTTTTCATAGCCTAAGAAACTTTGCATCTGTCACCGGTTGCCTATGATTTTCTATGTACCAAACATAATATGAACTCTCAAATGCTTTTGGCTTTTGGATCCAATTCTAAAATTGTAGAACCACAGGTATACCAGCAAATTAATTTTTTTAACCTACCCAAATCCATTGTTTTTAGTAGGCTTACCTGTACAAAAAAAATATACACATTTCAATCTACTGTGAGAGTTGTAAAACTTTGCAGAGCACAACAAATTACAACTTTTTAAATCTTCATCGTTATTTTATTCTAAACCTTACTAAACAAGTATTTAATCAAAATTTAATAACTATTATTTGGCTATTTGGGTGTTAGACTTATTGTTGGTGGATTGGTGATTGTTGATAGAAATGAAATGCAGGTATTGCCAAAAAGTTGTTGAGATTAGCATCTTAAGTGGTACCAATTAAATATTCCTCTTTCTGCTTTCAGGTGACTAACACATTGCTGCAAGATGAGCCGGAGGTAATTATTAAAGCCCTTATTGTTATTGTTATTGTTATTATTGTATAGAGAAGATATGTAGGAATCTAGCACATGCCATGTGCTTCCCTAAATGACAAACCAATTGCCCTATCAGTGAGGTCTTGTCTTAACAAATCCATCAAATACACAGCAAACATTGAGTTAATAAGCCCTTCGTTATATGCCACGATGGAAAGAGCCTAGTGATACATGGGTTTCGTTTTGGGTCACCGAAATGTGTCAAGTCTGAGTTGATCTTTCCGGCTGCACGAAAGTAATCGGCATCGATAGTTACATTTTCTCCCGTCCATGTTTTGACTGAATTACTGGGATGTTTTAGCAATCAAAACGATTGGGACATGGGTGGAGCGACTGCCTTGATTGGGAAACAATAAGCTAATATTAGGTAGAAAATACAACTTAGTTAGGAAAACAATTTCTTTTGTAAGAAAAGTAGTACCATAGACGTGTGTCTCACAAAGACTAGAAGTTTTCTAGTTTTTCATATACCTACCAGTGGGATGAGCTTAAAACCTTTAGAAGTAGCCTTAAACCATTTCATGAACATTGCCGATTCTCATTTCACTGAGCTAGGCAGCTACTGGTTAGGGAACTGGCTTATCAGAACATGTTTTAGCCCCTTGAAAGGCCGTGATATGTCATGTGCCTAAGTACCTTCCCTACTGCTGTCTCAGTCATCAAGCACTAGGTAGCCAAAACATTTAGCAACAAGAATTTTTCATCACAGCTAACCACCATCGCTTTGCTTCTCATTGTCAGTCTCGTGACCACCTACTTTCCTCTTTTTTTTTGTGTAATCCATGTCAAGATCTTGGACCGTTTTATGATTCAATGAGTTTACCTTACAAACAAAATGATAGTTAGGGGTGGTACTCTGAAGTTTTTAAAGAAATTGCTAGATGAGATTGCTGGAATTTTTGTAATTCTTACATTTTATGCTCTCCTTAGTGGTTTGTTATTTGCAATGTAGTCTGTTGCGTGAAATGTGAATTTTAGTGTTCATTCCACAATCAGACAAAAACGCAAAGGCAGCTGAAAAGGAAAGCTGTTCGTTTTGTTCCCTATAACATCACTAAACACTTGGTTAATAATGAAACACAGCTTTTGGATTTTTTTTTGTATTTGATGTTGTCCATAAATCACAGATTTGCAGGTGTTGACATTGCATAATTGACATGCAATAGACATGCAATACATAATATATACAAAATATTGGTCAATTTTATATCTAGGGTCAAAAATGTGAAGGTGAATTTTGTTTCCAAGTGTGCCGATTTGATCAGGAATTATGAAGTGTACACAAAATTAAATTAGCATTCAATAAGTTCTATTGCACAGCCATAAAACTGGAACTATGTTATACACTACATTATTAAATGTAATTTTAATATTTTTCATTTTTACAGAACGCATTTGCAAAAGAGGAAGTGCGGCGCCTTGGGGCACTTATTAGGGCGCTAGCTAAAAGTCAGGTAAGGTGCCCTGTGTGTTACTGTAAAATCTTAAGTTTAATTTTTTTTTAATGGGATTTAATCTTCGACAGCTGTGATCCCAATTACATAAGGGGCATTCCAGATCAAACCATGGAATTCCACCAAATCCACCAAACAAATCTAGAAAATTCAGAAAAGGATGTTTTTGTAAATTTTAGGCCAACTAGTGTGTTGAGTCTGAGCGTGCACAGTTCCGTATTTTCACTGATATCTAAAAACTATTCTTGCTACGGATCTGCAGTTTAAAGTATTGGAAAGAATATTAAGATCCAAGTCAGAAACAGTCTCAAAACATTGAAAAACCCTTACGGATTTGAAGATGAACTATAAAAAGATATATTTTTAGAAAAGATTATTGCAAAAATGTATATCTTCAAAATAATCAAATCTTTAAGAAACATTGCTAATAGATGTACATTAGCTGCTTCAAAATTTGATAGTTGATATTACACAGGTTGGCAAGGAAAAAATTCCACCTTTCAACCATGCGTTAGGAATACATGATTTTTGCTCACAATTGACACTTGACATGGATATGTTTTTAGATATCAGCGAAAATACAGAACTGTGCACGGCTAAAAGATCCAAACTTTGGGAAGTCATATCTCCTACACGAGTTGCTTTGGGAAGAAAAAAAAATAGAATGCTTTTGTCCGTTTAGTGACTTGGGCATCAAACACTGACATTTTGAAAATGATGGGAAGAAGTATTGGGTCAAAAACATTTAACTGTACTGCTTTGAATGTGCTTATTTGATATGCAACGTTTTTCCTCAGAAGTCAATTCTGCAAGAAATTCGGAAGAAAAGTTCAGAGCCTATTACAGTGGAGCTGGCCATGCCCAAAGATAATAAATCACCAACCAGCTCTGAAATCGATGCAGCGTCTGTAACCAATGGACTGTCTTCAATGGAGAAAGAAAACGAAAGTAATGCTGATAATCGACCCATTAAAGTTGAATATGACGCAGAAATTCTCAATGGCTTGAAAAAAGAAAACTCAGAGAGCCAAGAGCCAGATCATGGGAAATGCCTGTTAGTGGCATCTCAGAGTAAAAGGCATAAACCACCAATCAAAACTGAGACGACAAATGCCAAGTGAGGATGGAGTTTTATAATTTACTTATTTTTTCAATTAAATGAAAAAGCTGCTTGATTTAACTGACTTTTAAGTTTATTTTGAGTTTCAGTTTAATTAAAAAAAGGAGCATGTTTTATAACATCCCACACATATTCTACAATGTAGTGCATTTAACCTAAAATTTGGCAATAGAGAAGTTTGCACCCAATTACAACTATTGCAGTAAATTATAGGTTTTTTTATTGCCTTGTTTTTGTTTCAGACTACGTTCAACATCTCCTTTTGGATTCGTGGAGGAAGAAAGTGAGACCGATGCTATGGTCAACTTTTTACGAATACTCGAGTTGATTCCCATGAATGAATTACGCCGACAATATCGTAAAACTGAAAAGAAGCGCGCTATCCGCCTGAAACGAAGCACAGCCAACCATTCTCAATTTGTTTATGACGATTCATGGGACAAAGATGACGAGGTGAGATATTTATGTTGGTTTTTTTTTTCGTTTTTCAATGCTGAACAAATAAAAATATAACATCTAACTTGTACCTATCACAATTTAATGACTAGAATCAGAAAAGGAAGAAGAAGGATACTGTTCCTGTAGCGTTGAAGACCATGAAGCCTGTGCCAGAAAACGAAGCTATTCAGCTTCGTCCGTCTAGCCGTAAACGAGCGAGTTTGTTAGCACATCAGCCAATAAAATATCACGAAGAAAAGAAAAAACCTAAAATTTGTGCGCTGAATGGGAACGAGATGTTTCCACCCCGCAAATCCTTGGCTCCATCTATATTACAAAGATCGAAACCAAAACAAATTCTACCGAACCCGGCCAACGTCCCAGTAATAAAAATCCCTTCCAGAAGGCCAAACCTTAAAAATGAGGAACAAGGAAAAACAAAAACAGTTGTCCCCTATAAAGTCAGGAAGGTTGTTTCTGAGCCGGAGAAAAAACTGGGTCCGAAAAAACGCGCAATTGGTAAGTTCTTCTTATTACATTTTTATTAAGAAGTAATTCACTATATCTTTTGGACACAACAAGAAGATAGGGATTTTGGCTTATCACAGTTTATGTCAGCTAGTGCCCTAAATATTACATAGAAAACATTTGTTTTATCATTGAGCTTATATAGTATACAGTATAGTATACAGTGAGTCTTGGCGCTAATGATGGTATTTTCATGAAAAATATCGACCCAGAGGTGAAGTTTTCATCATTTCGAGCGTCAAGGCTTTTTATTTTTTATTACCTACATATATTTTTTTGTAGATTTGCATTTGATACTGTTTTACTCTCAATTAATCTTGACTAATGCTAACCTTGCAATTGATATTCATGTATTGATATTTTTAGCCTTAGATACTTAATTATAGAAAGCTTGATAAAGAGAACAGCTGCAAATGTCATCAGTTGGCCACCACTGTTATCATGTGTCAGGGTTTTTTTTTGCACAGAACTTTTAAAAAGTGTAACATTAACTATAAATGCGTTTTTTTTTTGTTTTATCTAAAGTAAATGAGAAAAAATAGCAAAGATTCAGAGCTCATACCATCCTGGCTAATGCACTATCGATGCATTGTTTGGAATGATTGTACAAAATCACTAAAAGCCACATCTAAGGATCAAAGATTCCTAAATGGAAAGTTGATGTACTCATGCTTTGCTTCTTAGTATTCAGATTCTCAAGTTCCGATTCTGACTTGATACCCAGTACCTACCATGAATTGTATAAAATTTTTGTGTTTGTGGTTTGAACCTTGTTGCTCGACATGCAAAATATTTCAAATACCTCTATTTTATCTCGATGTTGATTTTTGCTACTTTATAAAAAAAAAAAAATTACTATCAACAGTATTGCATTGCACTTCCCACATTAATATTTAATCATAGAAGATAAACCTGTTTTTTAAAGCATCATCAGATGAGTTCTAATACATGATCTCTGTCTTTGTACAGATTTCTCTCTGGAGAAAATGCCGCTTCCTGGGTGGAATACAACCATTAGTACTTGCCAGAAGCAGGAAAAGCCAGTGTTAGTCCAGTGTACTATGCCTCCCGGTCTTTCATTGAAAATCCCGGGACTTCCGGATTCATTGACCATAGAGCGCATACCTGAGCAACAGAGAGTCTGTTGCATGTGCCGTAAACCAGGTGAGTAAGCCACTGGTTTATGGAAGAGATACCGGGCACACTTAAAATGAAAGAAAGTATACTTTTCAACTAACGGGGTGGATTTTGGCAGTCTTTTGGCACACTACACTTGAACAGTTTTCCAATCATTTGACACTCAAGTTTTCCTTTAAAATTGTACAGGTCACTAACCTTCCATTCTATGTCCCGCTATTTAGTTTTTTGCGCAAAAGGTTCCTACACCAGCCTCTGTCCGTCCCCCATTGCTTATACCTTCAGCCCCCCCCCCCCCCCCCCCCCCCTCCCAAACCCTGTTCAAGCAGGTCCAAACTGGCTCCAATTTCTCATGCACTTGGCTTGGCTCCATGCCAACAAACAAGTCATCCTTCTCAGCCACATTAACTTCCTTAATTCCTGTATCAACCTGTGCATTGCACCAGGGATTGCCAGGTCTGAAGAGTACTAACGTTGAGTGTAGGTTATAGGTAGAGTTTCAACGTCAATGTTACAGTCTCTGCGTGAAAGATGGCCGCCAAATGACCACCTTACCGACAAAAAGGCAGAGTACCGGTACATCACGTTAAGTGGAACCACTGTCGAATGAATTTTAATTTCGATATTTCTCGTAGGTTAACTCGCTTTTGAGACTTTTCATGCTTAAAAAATCTCCATCAATGTTTACCTCAAAGATTGATATACACGTAACGATATTATAAAGCGAGTAACCTACGAAAAATATCGAAATTAAATTTCATACGACAGTGGCTCCACTTAACGTGACGTTCCGGTACTCTGCATTTTTGTCGGTAAGGTAGTCATCTTTCACGCAGAGACTGTAACATTGACGTTGAAACTCTACCTATAACCTACACTCAACGGTACTAAGATAGGGAACAAAGAATGAAAACCGTTTTTTTGGGGAAGGGGGTTGGGGGAAGTAGCTTGGTTAGCAAAAATGTAGCCCGTGTAGCCCTGAAATTAGCCTTTAACTTTTTCTACTTCAATATAGCTCCATAGGCAACATTTTTTATTAACCCACAGATTTTTTGCAAACAAGATCTAAACTAAATACCCTAGATGCCCCAAAATTTCAGCAGCTGTTTTCAGTCAAAATATCAAATCTCTCAGAGTTCCTCTGCTGGGAATCAGTAGACAGAAACAACTAAATCTAGGTTTCCATCCAATTTGAGAAAAAAACATCTCCCCTCACCCATTGGTAAATTTCTTACAAGTTGTGACTACTAAAAATGCAAAATTTGTAAATGTGGACTTTTTATTGCTAAGTCTATTGCAAAGACAGCCCTGAAAGATATTTGGAATTTGCGATAAATTGCAAATATTTGTTTTACTTTGTGTACTTTGCCAAATGGCTGGATAGAGTTGGGGGAAAGGCACGTAGAATAGAATTATAGAAATAACTGGGACATTATAGATGGTAGGCAGATTTTCAGCTGTCACCTTGTTTACGGTTTAAAAAAAGAATGGTTGTGATTTGACTGATTGGGAGAGGGGTAGGTTAGCAAGCTATGATTCAAATACCATTTATTTTGCTGCTGTACATATCTAATTGCACTTTTTCTTCACAGCTCTTATGACTGGGTTGTTCGGTGAAACAGAGAAGAAGATTTCAGATGCTCTGACATCATGCAACGACTGTGCTATGTCATATCACTTAAGCTGTACCAGCAGCACCAGTACAAGTAATGAGATACACATTTGCCCACACTGCTTCTCAAAGCAGTCGACGTACCCCAGTGCAGTAGGGTCCGAGACTTCCAAACATACTTCAGGTCAGTTGCATTTTACATTTCATGTAGTTTTTAGTCTAACCGATTCATGGGTCAGCTCTCTCCTCTGTTTTGACGTAATTTGGTGTCACGCACCGAGTTACGCGGACATTGGTTTCATTGACACTATTTGTCTGATCGAGATAAGACCAAAATCATTGAAATGGTCATGCTTTAGGGTATATTACAACAAGTTATCACCATCAATATTTTATTTACTGGTGAGGTGTTAACGTTGAAACTTGGATGGAATTCTTACTCATTTTATTTGGAATTAGAAAATTAAGATGTATAAAAACTTGTTATTAGATGTATTAAAAAATTGCATTCTCAGACTGAGACTACTCCACTTAACTCACCAAAAACCAAGTATCAAAAACCTAAATCTTAATTGCCCACCAAAACCCCTCCCCAGCCCACCTCTCAAAAGCCTGACCAAACTTACAATCTCCATGATTACCCAGTACCACCCTGGCCTTCACAGATTAAATGGCATTCTCTAAAGCTGCCTCCACATCCTCACCGCCTTACATCGTCACACCCTCTGACACGGGTAACTAGCTCATCAAAAAATTACAAAACCAGATTCCTACCCAATTTAAACAAATGATAAAAATTGATGAAAAATTCAATGTATGTAATTTACATGCTTATAAATAAAAATGTGCAATTGAACTGTCTACACCCAAGAATGTTATGTTTATAAAGCCGTTGGTGCAGCAGAAAATGAAATCCCTTCTTACTTATTGGTAAACTTTGTATTAATTGTTCTTAAATATATTGCCATTTGAAATTGAGTGTCTCACAGGAACTAAGTAGAGCTGACAAAATATCAAACTTCTAATTGAATACAAAATGTTTATGTACTTTAATACTTCTGATTTCAGCCAAGGCAGCACGCAATGCTCTGCTTCTAGAGAAAATTCGCCTCACTACAGAAAAAGAAGCGTTGAACAGAAACCTTCTAGAGCTTGGGACGGACGTTACCGTAAGCTAATTTGTGATTCTTATTTCCATTCCCCAACCACCATGTTTTATTGACTTGTTTCTGTTTGTAGAATTTCAAAAACATAACCATCGTTAGTTCGATAGAGGTTAGTTAGTTAGATAGTTAAAAGGTTACCACTGTCTCAATTTGCATTCACATTTAGTCCTTTTTGTTGGGGGGGGGGGGGGGGGGGGGGGGGGGGGGGGGGGTCAATTATATTCCCGTGGTAGGAAAAATCAATTTACTGTTCTTGGTCAAGCTTATTACTATATATTTTTTTCATGTGCAGCCCCAACAACACTGACGACACTTTTGTTTCATCTACATTCTTTTGAAAATTGCTCCGAGTGCCCCCAAAAAAACAGAGCTCCACCAGTGGATTTTAGCATTGAGCTTTGATTATCAGTTTTAGGTTTATAATACTAGCATCTGTTTTTATGATTTCTTTTTGTTTTTTCAGTGTACTTTCACGAGAGGGGGCAAACCCATATAGAGTGGATTTGATATCCACCATTCCTGAGCTGTCTCTCTAGGCATTTACGAACAAAATAAATTTGTAAAATGGACTTGTTCTTTAAAATTGATGCATGAAGATTTTTTTATACTGTCTGAAGTATTAATAAGCACAACTTGGTAAATGGCCAATATAATAATTGGCCAATGGCATTAATGGCATTAATCTTTTACAAGTGTGGTTTGCTGGAACAAAACTACAAAATATTTCATGCTAGAACTGTTTCAGGTACAGTCTTCCATGAGAAGAAATCTCTTAGATACTGAAGAGACGATCAGGAAAAAAATTAAACATATCCAAGAGTTTGTAAACCTAATGCAATCTGGCAAAAAAGCTGGAGAATCTCATTAAAAAATATTGATAGCTCTCTTACATTCCAGAATGTAGTAATGCCTTTTACTTCTCAGCTTCAAATCAAACTAAATAAATTGCATATGATTGCAAGTTTGATGTATTAAAATATATCTTATTGGATGGGACTGACTAAAATATATCAATAGTGATTAGTCTCGAGCTCTAGGCCTATTGTACTAATCAGGTACCTTAAAACGAATTAATGACAAAAAAACACAGAAGCCAAGTTGAAACTTTAAGAAGTGTTTTTGCAGATTTTATTCCACTCGTGAAATCTTGAGACTGGAAGATCAATGTGCAAGTTTTGACATTAGCAAAATTGCATTACGCCAATTCAATATTTCTGTTACAGCTATGCAAACTTAAGAAATTGTGATTTAAAATATGTGCAAGTATTGGGTAATTCAGTGGTCATGCAACTGATATTTTGGGAAAATTAACCTCCGCTTTTCATAATTTGATTATATTTCATACGATTGCAACCGAGTATTCCTATTGTCGACTAATTTTTTTCCTTCTGGTTCAAACGGTTTGTTCGGGATGGACCGGAAACGGTAGGACGGCACCCAAATTCTGAGTGACAATTTTCTTTTACAAATTGCGTCAGCTCAGATATGACCAAAAATGTATTCGAAAGGCCATGAAAAGCATTTTTTTTTAATGAAGATCATTCCTATTCTTAATCTTCTATTTTCTTTGTATTACTTTGATATGTTATGTCTATTTTTTGGGTTTTTTGGCTATCTTTGTATCGTTTCTATAGCCAACGCAATTTGAGAAATAAAATAGTCATGCCTGTAATGCTGTTTCCGGTCCTTGCCAACCGTTCGAACCGGAGAGAAAAAAATCTGTTAGCAATAGAAACGTCTTGGCCACAATTGCATAAAATTTCGTTTTTTGAGAGATGACTGTTCTTTTTTATCCGTTTTGATATGGGATGACCATATTATCACCAGAAAGTGGTATTGTCAGTTAAAAAACGACTGTGACTGCTAGGCACTCTTGTGAAATTGTGATCGAAAAAAATGTGCTAGTAACTGTCTTCTGAAAAAATGTATTTTGCAAGTTAAATATTTCTGTACTTAGGTACACTTGTGATTTTATACTATCCATATTTTGAATGCACCGAATTGCAGTCAAAAAATGTATAAGTTATATTGTTATCTTATTGTTATATTTACTGGAATTACTAGCATTTTTTTGTTATTAGCTAAATCTGTGCCAACTTATAAGTAACAAAGGAAAAAAAAACGTTTTACCATACACAGGCAATTGAAGCTGTAGCACCCTACTTGAGATCTATTTGGGGGAGGCTAAGTCTAAATATCCAATTTCCAGCTGTTGTGTGAGTTGTGAATCCTAACCGCGGCAGGCTAGGGACTTATATTGCAAGTAAAGGCTTAGCTGTAAGCCTTAAACTTGATCTGTAAGACTTAGCCTCAGTGAGATTGATCAGTATGTTACTATTTTTTTTAAGAAATATTTCATAAAACAAGGATCAACAGGTATTAGACCCTAAAATAGCATGCAATATGCAATGTTACGAATTAATACCATGTTTATGTTATTCCATGTTCCACATAGTTTTTCAAATAAACTACTTCATACAAATGAGGACTACTTTGTTCAGTTTGACAGCAACTTTCAGGATGGATCAATGGATTAGTTAGATAGGATGTATTTCAGTCACCTGATTTATTAAAAAATTATTCTACACATAAATACACATCAGTACACCAGTGCACTTTGAGGCAAACTCGACACATTTGAGTATGTTTAGTCAAAGTCAGTTGTGACACCAGCACCACTTTCACGTTTCAAATGATTAATGAGAGAATGTCAGTGGTGGTGGCCAAATGCCAATAACAAGGGCAGTAAAGCGCCCAACACAAGACAGAACAGTTCTTTTGCATTCAGGGCATCTGATCGAGATCCATGGCGTGACGTAAGCTCCGGGAGAACATGTACACACGCCACATAGAGAAACGTTCCCGCTGAGAAAAGCATGGCAGTCCCTGTGGCGTCGACGGCCGACAACGTCTCCTTTCCTTCCTGTAACAATAATTTTCACAGATTAATCATGATTGTATGGAAGCAAAAGAAAATACCAGAAGGTTGGCGGAAAGGAACAATAGTACCCATTTTCAAGAAAGGTGATCGAAAACCACTGAAATCACTGATGTCATGAAAAGAGTAAAATTAGGGTTTTGGAAAGAAAAAAGATACCAAGAAAAAGAGTGTGAAAATATATAAAAGAAATGGCACCAAAGGAGACTGAATCATTTACATACCTGGGAAGTGTTATAAATAAGAAAGCAACAATTGAAGAAGAAATGAATCAAAGAGTACACAAAGCAGCGTCATTTTACCATTCTGTTCGAAAATTAATGTGGGGCAAAGATTTCCCCACCAAATGCATATTAATTGTGTACGAAATGTACTATTTGCCAATACTTACATACTCGGCAGTAAAGTGGGCTATAAGCGGGAAAGAAGAGTGACAGTTGCAGGCAGCCGAGATGCAATTTTTGAAAAGTGTGAAGGGAGAAACAAAGATGGACAAAGTGAGAAACAGTAGTATCAGGAAAGAGTTGGGAGTGAAAGGGTTGACATTTAAGATGGGAAGAGAGAGATTGCAATGGTTCGGGCACATGAAACGGATGAATATGAATAGAATTCCTTGACAGAATTTTTAAGCATCGGTTGGTAGTCGAAGAAAGGTGGGGAGAGTGAAATTGAGTGGAGTGATTAAAGGTGATCTAGAGAAGTGAAATATTGACTGGAAGGAAGTGGAAGAAAAGAATTTGTGGGACGAGAATAAGTTGTGAATGATGGTAATTGAGAAATTTGAGGAGGAAGACAACAACAGAGCATGAAAAATACAGGAGTTAAGGAGCGTCAGGCGTGGCTGGCCGGCTTCGATTGGTGTGGGCCTTAATAAAAAATGTCTGTACCTATTTTTAGATAATAAGACAATAAAAGATGATTATTATTTTTATTGAACAACTAAATTGACTCGAATAAAAAGTCTCACTTGCCTGGCCAATTCCGAAGTATGTAATTATGGCAAGAAGTGGAGCGGAACATGAAAAGACTAGTAAATGTCGGCGGATACGAGATCGTTCAGCACCGTCGTGTAGCATGTAAGTAACCAAACCGAATGCTGCAGGGGCTTTGTGGAGCATAATTGCGATAAACACAACCAGCTCTACACTTGTTTGTGCTACTTGGGCTGCAGCTCCCAATGCCACACCATCAGCTGTAAAAGGTAGAAAATATTTGTATACAACATTTATCTAATCTTTGACAGTTGCGTGGTTGTTTTCAGAGCCGTGGTAGGATGTTGAGATGGGTTTTGCAAAAGCATCATTCTCCTAAAAATGGCGAGCTGTGCCCGTCGAAATGTCGAGACGTTTGGCCCTTTTTAGGACCAAAAAACTCCTCAACACAGAGCAAAACTGTAAAACACATCTCAACATAATCTTTGACAGTTTATCTTTAAATTTGTGGCTGTTCTACTCCTGTTATAATCTGAAGTTTTTGAAATTGTTGGTGTTTTGTACGGTTTTGCTCTATTGTCAAAATATATCTCTCCTAAGAACAGTATCAACAGAGCAAAATCTTCTCCAGACTTAAGCCAAGGTCCTTTTTAGGACCAAAAACAGTTTGAAGAGAACAAAACCGTACACTTCACCAACAACAACAGCTCTGAACCACTCCGCCATGGAAATTTAGAAATTAATTTCTTTTTAATACCTGCTGCATGTACCACCAGCCCCAAAGTTGCTGTGACACTTCGTTCGGACTTATTTCCTCCTTCTACATCTAGAATAAAACATGTGAAACACTTAAAGACCTGGGGGACTTCTAGAACTAAGAGTTCTGGAGGAAAGCACAAACCCTGGTTTCTTGGCCAGGTTATTAACCTCAAATAGATTAATCATAACTCAAGACAATCGCAAAATAAATAGTATACTGACCGAACTTTGACCACATATGATTTTAAAAGTGTTTTTTTCCTTATACCTGGATGCAGGTGTCACAAAAAGAAAGATGTGAGAAAAGCCCAAGCAGCCGGTTAAAACTACCTATATTAAAATATAAAAAATGCAGAGCTTACCTCTACTTCTGGAGTTTGAGCACTGATCAACCAGCAGCATGAAAACAAATCCAAGGACGAGTGAGATGCCAATTCGGCTGTGGATATCCACCTCTTCTTTCTCTGGGCCATGTCCTATCAAAAATAATGTTCAATTTTTGCGTCAGAATAAGCACTTGTTTCAAGCAACTCTTTTAATGGTTACCTTCTGCGGAGTGAGTATGAGCTACATTAGCGCCAGCACCCAAAGACCGAACCCCTTCTGGAATGATGACTGCCAATGCCGTGCCTACGAGAAGACCAGCACCCAGGACAGATACTAACTGCAACTTTTCCTAAAATAATTAAATTTTCATTAAGCACCTAAAGTGACGTTGTATATAAGGTGGAATTAGAAAATTTGAGGTTAGGAACGCATACCTCTGACATAGACACGGTTAATGGTATTGAGCCTACCAAGTAACTACCAACTAGCATGAACACAACTAATAACAAAAACAACGTTGTCTCATCCATGATGAATACTCTATTAACGAAACATGTACAAAGTAAGTCCTGGCTTTGAGCAGGTTGACAGCAACAGCCGCGTTGGCATCCCTTTTAAATCTGTGGAATGTGCGGCTCTAGCGCACTGCCCACTTTTTTATCACCCGTCAGCACTGGTATAATCTTAGAGAAAAGATATAAGCTTTGGATATAAGTAACTAAAATTTTGTCGTTGACAGTTTGTGTCAAAAGTACACTAGGGCATATGCAGGGAAAGATGTTTGCTGTAATCCCGGATAATTTTTATATAAAAATTTACGTATTTTTTCTTTAAAAACTACTGGCATTCATTGATCTAATCTAGGTTGGGATCAAATTTGGGATCACAAGAAATGTAAACGGTGGGAGTGGAAGATTTTGCAAAATTTTGTGACCTTCATTGAACCCAAATTATGAGCTAATTTCAAATATTTCTTCAATCATAGACTTAAATATTGCTGCAATATGATGTGGTTATTATAAGGTGTGACCGTAGACTTCTCATAATATGGTTATTATCATTTTAGTAGTTGAAGTAATTTGTAATTTAAAAAACCATCAAGATGTGGCGCTTTTTCTTTGGAAGAAAATCAATTATTCTCCTCAATAACTCGAACTCTTCGAAAGGAATATTAGCATTATGACCTCACAACAAAATTAGAACAAGTTTGCATAAAGTTACATTTGGAAATGTATTTAAATATTTTGCGTAATAAAGATATTTCAATTCAAACTGTAAGTTTCACCAACGCTAACATATTTAAACGCGATAGTTTACCTTCAAATAACATTTCCTCCTACTGTCAACATTAAAATCCAAGTTTTTACTCGCTCTGTTAATTTTTTGTGAAAATTCAAATATTTCCAACCATAAATTAAATAATCTCAATAACTTTTTTGTTGTAGGAGTGGCAGTATCGTATTCATTTGACAGACTGCCGCCATTAATAAACAAAAGTTGTGTTACCCACGGAATTCAAGCTTTTCGTTAAACTTGTGCCTAATCTAGAAGAAAATATTAAATCAATAAGACGTTCGACTATCCCATCCAGGCTTACTCAGAAGTACTCAGGTTGTACAAATTCTCGATATTTTAATGGATAAAGCAACAGATACAAGTATTCACTTCACAGCAGAAAAAATTACTGAAGAAATTCAGAATACAAAAGTGTACAATCTTTTTTACTCCGATGTTCAGGTAGTATTTTCCCAGTTATAACATCCCATCTTCAAATATAAAAACATCCTTTCTTTACACAGTATGAATAATTTTTTGGCTTAACCTACATGATACAAAAATGTATCATAAAAATGTTGACTGACAAACAAGCGTAGAATCACGGTGCTGAGCTGGGGAAAATAAAGGGACTCGGGAGTTATTAAATTTATTTAAAATGGGTGAATGAGCCAATATGAGTTGGGATGCCTACCTGTCCCTCTCTTAAATTGGTATCTTATTGAAACAACTTATAAGCAAGATTATGAGCTGGGATATCTCCCATATCCCAGCATAGCTGATAGGAACACATTTTCATTATTATCTGCCAGATATTTTAAAGATGCTGAGTTTGATAAAAAACTGACAAAGATGCCTAAAAACTTCTAGAATTCAATTTAGCATTAAATCTAAAAAGCTGACACCTACTTCAGTGCAGACCACTGTAAACTTGTGATGTAGAAAGTGTTTAAATGTCTATGGATAAATATTTTATTACTCGCTTCTTTAGAGCCATGGGTGGTAGCAGCGATGGTAGAAGTACTTATAAGTAAATATACCTATAATTATGATACTTTAAGCTGTTTATTATATATTTTTTATTCTTATTATTATTATTATAATTTTATTTATGTACATATTATATTATTGTTTATATTGGTGAGGTAGTCTTGGAATAAAATGGGGGAGCAAATGACAATTGCTTTACCTACCTGTAACATTTTCTGATGCATTTTGGTTACACTCTTTATTTGAGCTATAACCAAAATTTTATGACAATGTAGTAAAATCCTGATCCATCTCTAAACCAAGGCTAAAGCTTATTGCAAAATGTTAAAAAACAATATTTAATTGTGCAATTTGTAAATGTCGAGGCCATCTGCAATATTTCACGAGTAGTAATTTTTTCGATTTTGAACATAGGGGCTGGCGATTTTGATAACAGTTGGCATTGTTTTGCTCATTTGGCAGGTCCTACTATTTCTGATCATGAATTCTGTACTCATCAAATACCAATCAAATAGCTATGATGTCTTCCAATGTTCTATACGATATTTCTATATTTTTATATTTTAATTATTTTTTTAAATATTAATTATTTTTTTATATTTTTAATTATATTTTGTATTGTATTGTATTGTAGTGTTTTATTCAATAGAACAATATATCATGTCATAGAATACGTCATAAGATAAATTATAATAAATTGTAACAAAAGTCAGTTTTTAAAAAAAGAATAGAAAAGAAAAAAAAATCACAGGAGAAAATCACAAATTACAATTTAGGCACACTATAAGTGGTTTCATTTTTTTAATTTTATTTCTATATATTTCTTTTTAAGAAAACCATTAGTGGAGGTGGGCCACACAAATAATACCGATGGTTGCTGGTTAAGTGCCACTGTTTTGGGGTATCATCAATAATAATGGTTTAACATTTATGGCAGAAAATGACATCATCTCCAGACGTTTTGAAGTCAGACTTTAAGGCCTCACTGACAGAGGTATTGAAGAGAGTTGGGAAAGAAAACGAGTTGAAGAATACAGTGTTCCACTGGGTGAGGCAAAACACTAGCCATCATGTCAGAGCAAATGGATACCCCAACAAAGAACCCCTAGCTTATCTTCGTAAAGCTCAGGTAGGTTTCAGAAGCAAAGGTACCTAGCAGACTATACTGAGTTAATACCACCTGGAAAGCAAGACATTATCTTATTGTTATTAATTATCATCTTATAGATAAATTTGAATATATTTTTGTAGTAAAATCTTGTTTAGATAGGTAGAAGCGCCTTGGACCAGTGAGTCTAGGAACTGTCATTTATTCAGAACAATGGGTTTTGGGAAAATTTTGATGAGCCTGTGCCAGTTTTGTCAATTTTTATTGTAGTCATTTTTGAGATCCCGTTTAGTTCTAGAAAAGATACAACTAACATAAGTATGTTGGCAGATTGCCTGGGAGAAGCGTATCCACAAGTCCTTCAACACGATGACTAACGAACTGCGGGTGCCTCTTGCTCGTTTCCGAGTCAGAGCCGACAAAGAGTGTGTTGATGAAAAGTGGTATGAACTTGGACAGTACGAAGTAGGTGAGTAATTGAGACTCTAAGCCCTTTCTTATGCACATGTCGCAGATCTTTCTCATCTTGCATTAATAATCTTTTAGATCTGAGTCAATATCGCCCTGTTTATGGTCCTAAAGACTTTTTGGAGGTGCTTCTTTGGATCAGGAGTCCTAACTATCGCAGTATCGAGTAAGTTCAAGCAGAAAAAATTTTGCCAAAAATCTATTTTTCTACTATGGCAATTGGTAATGTGAGCCAACGTATAAAACAGGGAAGGAGGATATATACATTTTACTGAATGACAAAGGCCAGTTGATTTCTTTCCTCATCATCAGAGTTATTTTTCTCTATTTGAAAGTTAATAATAAGGTCTTAGTCAAGAAATTGATAAAGTGCTGAAGTTTCCTGTTTCATGTGCACCTTTTCCCTGTTGCAGTGGAGAGCGTGCTTGGGACTTGACGCAGTTGCCTTTACGTGTTAAGAGCATGTCCCAGCTGGTAATTCTTCATTTCCAAATTTTGTATAATCAAGATCACAGCATTGAACTGAGATCGCATTGACTCATGTTATTTTAAGCATTAGGATTGCTACCTCAAAACAGTTATCTCATTGTTTTTTTTTTCTTGGTGTCAAGTCGTTTCCTCTAATCTCACAGCCTAGAAATTTGCACTTCAAAAAAGAGAAAATAGAAAAGCATTATCTTTTTAAAAGGGTTTGAAGCCAAGAAAAAAAAAACATAAAATGATTAAAATAAAATAGACTTCGTATGTAATGCAAAGAAGAAAAATTGGAAAGCTAGTAAAAAGTTGATGTGGTTTATTAAACAGGAGAAAATTAATGAATAAAAGGTAAATTGTGCCAGGTAATGAAAAAAAGCTTTGATCTCTCCTCTTTTTTCATAATTCAATATACTGCTTTGTAAATAAATGGAATAGGCCAATAGGGAAGAGAAAAATTCTAACTGGTTCAATCTCTTGTGCTATTACAGCGATCGTTCTATGCAGAGATCTCACGTGGAGAGACAATGGTTGGAATGGATCCAGATTTGCAGTCGATGGCTGCTGGCTACCCTACGCTTGAAACCGAACGAACAACTTTGGGAGAAAAGGGTTGGTGTGACGATTTTTGAATACCTTCTAGCCAAACCAGCA
The DNA here is from genome assembly GCA_947568835.1 of Protonemura montana. Classification (NCBI taxonomy): domain Eukaryota; kingdom Metazoa; phylum Arthropoda; class Insecta; order Plecoptera; family Nemouridae; genus Protonemura; species Protonemura montana. Next base: position 13,360,248 of record OX387604.1, on the reverse strand, counting down.
GTCATTTCAGTGGGTACTCAATGCTACATCTTGTTCCAGTGCTTGCTGAAAACCACTCGCCAGTAGCACAGGAGTTTCTTAAGCGCGGCTGTCCACGTGCTCTCAGGGGCCAGATTTGGGCACTTACATTGGGATGCACTCGATGCCCAGCAGTGAGTTAAGCAAATGATTTACCTATTCACTCTTTTTTTTTTTGATAATGCTTTGGTACTGGTTCATTTTTAATCAAGGTTGATTTATGTTTTGAACTCATTAGTCTGACTCTGAATGTAACAAGACTTTGAATGCACTGTGATATCAAACGTGAATGATTCTGTAGAAAAATAAGTTAGTCGAAGACATGAAAACATTACTTTACATTCAGGCTGAATCGGTTTATTGGAAAATTGTGCTCTGTTTTTTTCCTTTTAATTGGCTTTGTGCATCCTTCCAAAAAGATATAAAAAAAACTATTTAAAGATTGTTTCTAAAAGCAGTTTAATGGAATTAAACAAAGTGGCAGATTCTTTGCATACTGGCTAGACAACTGAACAGAGATTTTTTCTAATTCCTTACTCTTTACTGCAGAATAATGAACATTATGAAAACCTCAAGCAACTAGTCCTGCAGTACGACCTGTTGGTTGACAAACTTATAATCAAGGATGTCCAGCAGACTGCTTCCAACGATGATCAGTTCTTCGTATTTGAAGATGTTCTCTATCAGGTAAAATCAAGTGCATGCCAAAGTTACCATTTAGAATTCTCCTTATACTAGAATATTTTTAGGTGCTATTATGCTTCTCGCGGGACTCGGAAGTTCTCTCGGTACTCAACTGCAGTTCTGCAAACCCAATTCACGCAGTCCTCAAGAACCGCACGGCTTCAATTGAAAACACTGTGATTTTCCCTCCAAGTGGAGTCATTCCCTTCCATGGCTTTACTATGTTTGGTGAGTTAGTACCTATGCCACCCATAATTATTGGATCGGATTATATTGGTATCAATAAAAATGCAAATTTGATAGTTGATTTATCAATAAATAACCAAATAAATGATATGGTATTTGACATTTTTCAAAAATTATTACAGTGATTTGGCCTAGTTAGGCTAAAAGTTGGTCTGCTGTGTGTCAGGTATGATTATTCTTGCACACGTAAGCTGACAGGCAGGAATTGGAAACTAAACCAAGAGTATGCATTTAGTCAGTCAATGAAATCCACACTTGGCGTAGATACTCCTGTTCTTCGACGTTTTTTTTAAACGAAAAAAGTTTTTTTCAGCACAGAGAATACTTTCTATTAATGTGTTACAAATCTATCGTTCCTTAGCGGCTCCATTCTGCTATCTGTATGATGATCCTGTCGATATCTACCACAACTTCCGCGAGTTCTACACCCGTCACTTGTTTCGCCTGCATGAAGTATCGAGCCACGAGGAAGGTCTGCTCCGCCTTTGCTTGCTGTATGAGAGGCTCATCCAAAAGCACGAGCCACAACTGTGGGCACATCTGACTCACCTCGAAATAAAACCGTAAGTTTAAGAAATATATTTTGAATTGGAAACCTAAATAAAATGGGGATAAAAGGTGCCCCTTTTAAAATACTATTTTACACCAGGAATTTGAGTAATTGAATACATTCCACCTTTCAACATATGATAATTGATCTTAAATTGTTCATTCTTAATTAGTTATTAAATTAATTCTTAAATTTTGTTGTGCTATGAATAGTTTCATTGGGGATATCATCCTCTGCAACATGATTAACAATTATATTACAGTTTCAACTTTGGACAGTTTAGCAGATCCCTTACTCGTGGGCTAGTAAATCAGATAGAAAACTTTCACTAAATTAAAACCCAAATTTTTCTTTGTCTCTAATTGCAGCATTCAGCCAGTGTTCAAATGGGTGATGCGAGCTTTCAGTGGACACCTGCCCCCCGAGCAAGTGTTGCAAGTGTGGGACTTGGTCCTGGCTTTTGATTCCCTGGCAGTGGTCCCCTTGCTTGCTGCTAGCATTGTGAGCTTGCGCCGAGATAACCTGATGCTCGTTGATTCCGCTCCTGCAGTCGAAGCTGTGCTAGCCGATCTCTCGTCTGTGAGAGTCTTGCCGCTCCTGCAGTTTGCTCTCCTGCGAGAGTGATCTGAAGACGCTCAATTTGCACATTTACTACGTTTTGAAATATTGTGTTTAAATTAATAATGTTTTGTGTCGTTTCTAAATACTGTTGTTTATGCCAGTTCACTTTCGCCAATTTCAAAAGCTTATGCCATCGGTGTTTGTTATCACTAAATTAAAGTGATCATTAGACATGAGAACAAAATGTGTTTCTTTGTTAAGCATAGTATTGCATTCTTTGGTATCGCTAATAATGTTTTGAACTCTTAAGATACCAGGTACTGATCCCATTCTCGCCACTGGGTCATTCCATGTGAAACCAGCAAACTGGGATTTGTTTATCGACCTTCACATTTCTGATCCTTATCAATATTTCATTGTTTGTTCCTAACTCTCAGGAGCATTTTTTCTTAACAATCCCTAAAACGCAAAGGTTTCATGTGGAATGACTCCACTGAAAAGTAAAATTTTTATTGATTTTTGAATCATTGTAACATGTACAAAAATTCTAAATCCAGAATACTAAATTGTCAGAAGAAAGTAAAATATATTGCCCATTTTTTTGCAACTGGCTAGTTTCTAGTCGCTGGCAACCCATGACACCTTGGCAGGTCAGCTGCAACCTGAATAACACAAATATCTTGCACCTAAGCCTACTTTGATGCAGCTGCTACTTTAAAACTTAGTTCCCTTCCTCTCGATTCCTCGTGTCCCTGTGACAGTGGATCTTTCAGGTCCTGTTAAAAAAAAAAAATTATTTCTTCTTCAGGAAATTTGTGAACCAATCTATAGCCCAACTGCCATAAAATTTGCAGCTCAAGTTGATTGGGACCCAGAGAACGATATTCCAGTTTACAATATCCTATGATATGTATCCGGATCATCAAAATGTCTATCAAACTTACAAGATTTAAAATTAACCATCAATGAAAGATGCAGAAATGGTGTGATAAATTGGTTTAATCACAAAACTTAAATGAAAATAACGGCTATATAACCACAATACTTTCATGTGCAACAAGACTGTGTATTGCTAAACATATGCAATTTGGACACCATTAAATAATTTAAAATATATAGAGCTGCTTAAAAAAGTCAAGGATCTCAAAAAAAATCACCAGCCTTAACATCAAGTGGGAAAAGTTCAGAGTATGAATAAAAAGTCTTGTCTTAATTTGCTCAGTTATGTTCTAATGAAGCTACTTTAGAATAGTTTTCTTCATTCTTTGATCATTGGGCAATACCCTGAGTGATAGAGTTTTCAAGAACAATATCAAACTCATCCAGGCTTTCGAGTATTTGAACCAGGAAGGTCAGCAGCGTGGGGTCCCTCAAGAAGGAGCACTCGTCATACAGCTGAGCAGCTGATCGCGATTCAGCAAGGCTTGGTAGCATCCTATGAAGCAGCCGTTCCCTGCAGAAAACCACAGAAGCACATGAGCAAAAGTCAAGTGTGAGGTTAAGATAACACACGCCTAAACTAAAAACAGGAGAATGCACTGTTTAGGAGGGTCAGCAGTAAGCACTCGAGAATCTTTCCGAGGTTTAATATTAAAAATAAAAAAAAGTTTCATGGCATACAAATAGAATAGAATAGAATAGAATAGAATAGGAGTTTATTTACAACTTTGGAAAACATTAAATGGAATGAACACATTTTTCTTCCTGTTGGTTGCAATAAATTGTAGATTTAAAAACTAGATTAACTAGAAAACTAGATTAAGTAGTTTTGTAATACTCGTGGTAGGTAACTAAAAGTCTTTTGCAGATTTGATTTTACTCATTTTCTTTCTGGGGATATTGTTCCAATCTCTTATTGTTCTGCCAATCAATGAGAAACGACCCAGGTCCGTCTTGTACCTGGGCAGAAACAGTTTTCTGTCGTGGTCTCCTCTCCCAGCGAATGTTCTTGTCTTGACACGCTCTGCGAGTTCTTTCCATGCCGGTTCTCCAGAGAGGGCTTTGAAGAGGTCCCGTAGTCGGACTGAGCGTCTTCTGTCAACCAGTGATGGCCATTGGAGCATCGCCAAGATTTTTGTTACACTAGTCCAAGGTTTCTTCTTTGCCTTGGACCAGCGTTTCATCTTGTTGGTCACAAATCTCGCTGCTCTTCTCTGAACCATTTCTACTAAATGTGTTTGTGCATCTGAGTGAGGGTCCCACACTCCTGAGCAATACTCTATTGTAGGTCGGATGAGACATTTGTAAGCGTGCTCCTTGGTTTTCAGGGCGCTACCTTTTAAGTTTCGCTCGATGAAGTTTGTGTTCCGCTTTGCTCTTGATACCATTTTGGTGATATGGTTATTCCAACTGAGATCCTGGGTGAGAGTGACACCTAAGTATTTGACAGAGTCACTTTTTGGTATGTGCGCTCCATCCAGTACATACGATGTGTCGATACTCTTTTTTTTTCTTGTAAAACTTATAATGTTTGTTTTTGCGTTGTTCAGTTTCATGCCATTTTCTTGTACCCATTTGTTGATTTGGGTTAGGTCAATTTGAAGTTTTTCTGAGTCTGCCTTACATTTAATTGCCGAGTAAAGGATGCAGTCGTCTGCAAAGAGGCGGACTCGTGAAGCAGTATTTTGAGCTATGCTGTTTATGAATCCTATGAACAGTGTTGGTCCCAATACCGTTCCCTGTACTACGCCTGATGTGACATGGGCGGGTGTGGACTTCGAATTTCCTACTTCTACTACCTGTGTTCGCCCAGTGAGAAAAGCTTGTATCCAATTTACCACCCGCGAGTCCAATCCCATGGCTGCAAACTTTTCAATGAGTAGCTTGTGGGGAACCACATCGAAAGCCTTTGAGAAATCCAGCAGAATAGCGTCCACTTGCCCCCCTTTGTCCAGCTCCTCTGCTAATTCTTGTGTAAAGCAGGCTAGTGAGGATTCACATGAGTACCCCTTCCGAAAACCATGTTGGTTTTCGAACAACCAGTTTTCCTTAGACCAGGTAGTGTGGATGTAGTTTGTTATCAATCTTTCAAATATCTTGCATGAAATTGCTGTATTGCTGATTGGTCTGTAATTTGTCGGATTGTTTTTTGGTCCATTTTTGTAAATAGGATGGATTGTAGCAGAGCTCCAGTCGCTTGGTAATTGACAGTTGTTTATGGACATGGAGAAAATAAGATGTAGGTATGGGATGATTTCATTTCTACAGGTTTTCAGCATTTGCGATGTTACTCCATCTGGTCCTGTGCCGGTGTTGAACCTGATCTTCTTCAGGGCAAGATATATTGACTTGCTACTGAATGTGAAGCTAGGGGTGGATTCCAGTGTAGGTGTCCTGGTGTTTTTTTGCGTGTTGGTACTAAGCACCCACGTTGTGTCTGTGCTGAAGACCTTTTTGTACGTTTCACTCAGCATGTTTGCTTTATCACCGTCTGTTGTTGCTTCCGTGTTATGCATTAGTAGGGCAGGAATTTGATTTGATCCTCCTTTTTTGGCATTTATGTGCTTGTAGAACCTACTCCAATTTCCAGGGCGTTTAACATCTAGTAGGGTGTGCAGATGTGAATTTAGGGCAGTGATCTTGGCTAGATTTAATTTGCTTTTAAGGTTCTGGAAGACATTCTTCTTAATTTTCCGATTTTTGTACGCTTTTCGGCATTTCTTAATTAGCTGAGTTACTTCTCTGTTATAGTAGTTAGGATTTGGATTCTTTTTTCTGAGTTTCTTTGGGACAAAGTTTTGTTTAGCATAATCTAGGATCTTTTTAAACTCGGTCCAGTATGTGTTTACATCTCCAGACTGGGTGCTCCATTTTTGGTATGAGCTTTTTAGGTGGTCCATGATGCTTTGCACGTCCGCTTTCCTATACATCCATAGTACCTTACGTGGTAAGCTTTTGTCAGATTCACTGTTTACTTTGATTTCGAGGGCGATAAGCTTATGGTCACTTATCCCGTTCTCTACAGAGCTTTCTGTCCATATGTCCGGTGGAGTAACCAGAAACACATCAAGTATGTTATTACCATCATGTGTTGGTTCGGTGATTACCTGTAACATGTCGTGCTCATCAAGTATTGTGTTTACTGCCATTTGTGCGAGGCAGGTGGAGTACTGTGTCTTCCACGACACATGAGGTAGATTTAGGTCTCCTCCGATGACAATTGGGTGGAGTTTGTCTCCACCCATTGTTAAGCAATTTAACTGGTTATTTAGAGCGGATAGGAAAGAGACTGCATTACAGCTGTGGGGGCGGTACGCTCCTATGACGCTGACGACTTTTGGATTACAGTCAATTGTCACACACAAGATTTCGTAATCTTTGTCCACCCACTTTAAACAGCTTTTTAGTTTGTTTCTTACTCCAATAAATATCCCCCCTCCTCTTTTTCCTTCCCTGTCATGGCGATATATGTTGTAATCGTGTGGAAAGATTTCGTTGTTAGAATAATCATCAGTCAACCATGATTCTGTTCCTATGAATACTTCTGGGTTATACACTTCAACCATGGTGTTGAATGCAGGTATTTTGTTTCTGACACTTCTACAATTGATGTGTATGAATTTCAGGCTTGATATTCTGAGTTTTGTTTTTGTTTTTGTTTGGCTAGGGCAAGCTAGGTGTTGTGGGGTGATTTCCCGTCTTGATGAAAACCCTTCCCAAAATTGAAGCGTTTGTAAGCTACACCTTCAGGCCAGTAGTAGACCCCATATAAGTCTTCTTTCAGTGTGATGTCAGCACTTATTTTGAAGCTCTTGTATGTTGGAGTAGGGTTTTGTGGAATTATATGTTCCACTGTGAAAATTGCACCTGGGGACTTGAGTTGTAGGTGTGCTAGGATGTCTTCACAAGTTGTATTTAGGCTAACCTTGGAGATGTGCAGCCATAGCTTGCGGGGTGGTTTTAATGCCGCAGCAAAACTGGTGATATTTGTGTCTGGGATGGCTTTGCCGATGTTGTAGTTTTGCCTGATTTCTTTCGCTTTGTTCTTTGCTTTTTTACATTGCTGTACTGTCCATTTTTCTTTTTTTCCATTTTTCTCATTTTGTTCCCGTGATATATAGTGGCTCCCGGCTGATATAGACTGATGTTTTCTAGAGACGAGATCTTCCTCAATGTTTGTTATCTCTTTGCCTTGGGATGTGGGTTTACTTCCATTTTTATCGCTTTTGCCGCAGTAATCGAGTCTGGATATTATCTGGCTCCTCGATCCTAGGTTCTGATTGCTCGTGCCAGCCATGTTTTTGTCGTTTACTTGCCTGTTAACTTTCTCGGCCAGATTAGGTTCAGGTTGATCCAGTTTAGATTGTGATCTAGTTTTGATCGCAATAGCAAACGTTTTCTCCTGATCGTTCGTTGTGGAATTTTCAGTTGTGCAGGTTGTTTCGGCCTGCGCTTCTTTGAGGTTAGGTTTCCTGCCCGAATCTTCTTTCACCTCTTGGCGCACTTCCATGTAGGTTGATAGTGATTCTATCATTTGGGTTAATAGGATGTCTTTTCCTTTCAAGTCTGCTTGGAGTTCTATTAACTTAATCTTTATAGCTGTTAGTTGTACGTGATTTTTTTTTTCTTCTGCTTTGCAGAACGAACAGAGCCCGTCCGCCATCTTGTCAAATCATACTTAAGGACTCCCATCTGCTAACTTTTTTCGAAACAAAAGCCCTAGCAGTGGCTTCCAAAGCAGAGAGGTTTTATAATCAGTATTTACTATCATTTTCTCTATCCTAACTCGCATATATTCTAAGAAAGAAAGCTGCTTTCAAATCTGGCTCGAAGCAGTTGCATAATTGGACAAAATGGAGTTGAAGGGACGTAAGCTTGTGTCAACAGGGACAACCAAGAAGATATTTGACATTTCTGCAACTACATATTTCAATCTAAGATAATTTCCATGTATTATTTAAGAAAAATTCACTTCGAGAAGTAGGTTTGTTTTGGAAGTTCCCAGGAAATGTTTTCAATTTAAGATCATATAGCAGTAATATGCACTTTGCTTCGACGTTTCCGGCTTTTTGCGATTCTGCCGCCATGTCAAAATCTGAATAGTTGGTGCATACCAGACTATGCAGCATATGAATTTGGCCGAGTTGGAGCCAAGACCGAAAGCTGCAGCTCTAAATATGGACCAAATACCCAAAACGGCAGCCAAAGACCAGCATAACTGTTATTATTCATACAAGCTTGAAAAATCAGGCTCAGTATGGGAAATGGAATTTCAAGGGCACAAAAAAGGGGGTCTGCACAGTTGCTTTCTCCCCTTCTCATAGCCTGAAATGAATGTCAGGTCACTGTATAGAAACTTAAACCGCAAATATTTTGTATATATAACAACTTTTAGCATTTTGAAAATTTAACTAAGCAAATTTACCTGGCTGTACACACATGTAACCGATAATTGAATGAATACACATTTGCACATTACTTAGTTCTTACCTTGCACCAAGGCAGACAAAGAGCTGGAATTTGCCATCCTTGCCAAGTGCGTGGCTTGAACTGGCAATCTGATCGAGCAATTGGCAGTAGCATCCCATGACTTCAGTGTGAATTACACTTTCAGCTGCTAGGTCGGCCTCGAACTCCTCCTTCACGCGGACTGGACATTCAAACAGAGACATGGCCATGCTCAGAAACTGACACAGTTATCTTTAAAAAATAATGGAGGAAGCAAAAGTGTTTGCATATCTATTTCTTGGTTTGGCTACAGTTTCCCTTTGTCAGATTGTTACCAACAAGCGTTTGGTGTTAAATGTCTGTACATCAAAAAATTACCATCTGAGTTAACACGAACCTTACAACTTAGGCATGCAACAGTAAAATAACGAGAATCTCAACATACCAAAGAAATCCCACACATATAGGTTGCGGCCAAAGAGACGCGTTGACTTGAATCCTACGAGAAAGACCTGCTCCAGACATGAGACCAACCCGCGTTCACCGCACAACAAGATGGTAAGAGAGCTGTGGTCAGCTGACGGTTGGTACAATAACTTGACAATGTCGTTGACGGCTTGTCCGAGCATCTGCTGAATGTCGGCCACAGAGGTTTGCGCGGCGGCAGGGCTGGGAATGGCGGCTGGAACTAGCAAGCGCTCCAAGCAGCCGTCAGCAAGTCCTCGCCCGATCCAGCGGCCGCATGGGAAGCGGTAAACACGGCTCGTCACCTGGTTGGCCACCGTCACGTGGTCCACTAACCAACGAGGGGACAGGCCTGAATTGTCGTGGCCCAGGCGCAGCGACGTCAGCAAGCCCAAGTTCTTGTGCTGCAATCAAATTAAAGATGGATTGACCATAACTACCATCGTGCCTACTATAACATGATTTGAAAAGAAACAAAACAGCTAACAAGTCTGGCGATCTATGGAATTGATCAATTTTATGATGTAAACCTTTGCTTACAGGTTGTTGGCAATTACTAAATCATTACCCAGGAAAAAATTTGAACACTGAGTTTACATGTTCTTGACAATGTTGGGAAAATGCTTACAGTATTGTATTAGAAGTAACCTGCATAAATATCTCATTTACAACGCAGGCTTTATTAAATACAAGACAGTAGAAATAGGGCTACCAAAGTAGTAACCATGGGTACAGTTAGTCAAAAAATAATTTTGAAGGGTGCAAAAATAAAAAAATAAAACCAAAACACACTATTCTTTATATACAATTGCAGACTTGAAAGAAGAATTGAAAAAATTATGAAAAGTTTCAAAGTTAAAATTGACATTATTGGGATGAATTTAGGGAATGTGGGGGTTTAAAAAAAAAGGCCATGGTTGGTTAAAATTTCAAACATCTTTTTTACTATGCTAACATCAGCGATATTGAGCAAGCCCGCTTTTAGCATATGAAGTGTTCTACTCTGATCATCAGGTCGAAACATAAACCGTGCTAATAACACTTCAACTTTATCGAAATGGAGAAAACAACGAGATATCGAAGTTCAGCAGCAAAACTTACATAAAACACTAGTTCCAGTGCACCCCGAGGAATAGCAAGCTCAGTTGTTTCGCCGAGAGTGCCGGAAACAGCTAACCAGCAGTTGGCAGACGTAGTGGCCTTCCGAGAGAGAAAGAGCTCGCAACGGTAGCACATTCCTATCAAACACCGCACGGATTTTAGGAAAATTAAGTCTCATATTATTTCACTTTCTAGATAAGTAGACACAGCATTATTAGTATAAGTAGCACAGTATAGTACATTTCAAGATAAGTCCTGGGTATATTCACTTAATTACATGTTTTTCATTTTCATTATTATCTTGGGCAAAAGTTTGGCAGCATCTACAGATCTACATTCTACAAATCTACATTCAACAGATCTATCAAAAGATTTGTATTTGTGTTTAAAGCCTTTTACCATTATCTCACCATTACCAAAGTAGTAATAATAATGAAATAGTGTGATGAATAATGTGATGAAATTTCAAAATCACAAACAAAATCATGGCTTTAAAAAAAATTGAAATAAATTCGAGATAATGAGCTAACAAATAATGTTTATTTCTAAAGCTCAAGAAGAATTGTGAAGAGAAAATAACACAAAAAAGAACCCCTTAGTTGTTATTCAATAAATATAGTGACAAAATTATATGGATGCCAGTAAAAAATTATATATCTAAAAATAGCTCTACGGATGTTTGTAAGTAATCTGTAACCGAGGGCTGATATTATGGTGTGCTCTCTGTACTTACGGGCTCCTGGATAGCTGGAGGTGAAGCAAGAGTAGTCTACTGCATTGAGAGTGAGTAGATGGTATAGGAACTGTTCCCTTTCATCTTGACATCGTAGGAACGCAGACCTCTTGTAAAGAGAGCGCAACAAAGCCGAATCTGACGTGAGTGACTGTAGATGCCGTGAAAGAAGCTTCTTTTCCAGCGAGAGCCTTACCCACGCGCGAGCTAGGCCCGCTTCCGAGCGTATCTGAATTCCTTGCATGGCCTGCACGTTCCTCAAATCTTCGGCCAGCTCCGCAGGGGCCTGAGGTAGCCACTTCATCAGGTGGCACCAAAGCGCTGACTTTCCCTAGAAAATGACAAACAGTTCATATCAGTAGTTCTCTCAGTGATTAAAGTATCATCTGGAATTCTAAGGAGCAATTTGATTTCTGTCGATATTTTCTGTGTTGCACTCATTTCTTCACTTCTTCCCAAATAGCAACAGCTGTCAGCTTTAATCTTTTACATAAGTGGTCGACAGAAACTTAATATATTTTATCTATGTTTTAGTTACTTACGCTGACAATCTAGAAGTTTATCTGGCTTAGTTCCTAGTCTTGCAGCATATTTTAATTTTACCATGCTTATTGCAAGCACATATTCTTTACTGGATTAAAATTTCTATGCAAAACCGTGAGATAGAAGAGTTAGGTTAAGTTTTCTGGCATTCCTCACACATAGAAGCTAAAATAATTTGAATTTTTTCTAATAAATGGCATTATTTGGAGTTGAAATGTACATGGCTAATCATCAAACAGAGTTTTCTGTCAACTTTCCTACAGTATTATGATGCTAACATGCACCGCGTCAGAGATATAAATTACTTGAAGGGATTACTTTCGCACCGTCAACACCCCTCAGAATGGTGTATATGCGTAAAAAGTATCAGTGATTTTTCTTAAGCCAATTGAAGCAAAATACCTAGTTCCAGAATTAAGCCAGGGATCCAGATCACATTTTTTTAAATAATTATCCAATAAGACTTGTACTAGAGATGTAACAGCATGTTATTGTAACAGTTAAATGGTAACAAGCTCCTGAATTTGGGTTCAGATCCATGAAAAATATAGGTTCTTTGGGTTCTGGTTTGGAGCCCTATTAAAAACATTCGTTATTTATACAGAGAGCATGCAGAAGCTACCGCAGAAGAAAATTACCTGTTTGTTTTGCAAACCATGTGACCAAACTCGTTCGAGGAGGTCACACAACCCAGCAATGAGCGTGTTCTCCTCGACGACCCCCACCGAAGCTTCGCCTCCGTGACCCAATTCGACCGCTTCCTGGCCCATCTTGTGGACTAGCATCTTCTTGGTCTTGCCCTTGCAGTCCTAGATCGATTTCACACAGCCAATGTACATGTTGGTCCCAAATATATATAAAAAAAGCTAAATTTGAAGGTTGTATACTGTTTTATTGAAAAAAGCTTAATAGAAGGGAAGATATTTTACACTGCCCAATTAAAGTTATTAGGATTTTGCACAATAGGGAATAATGTCTGAATGAAGAAGGTAGATTTTGAAGCAGAGGGTTCCAGTAAATAAAGTGTGATATTGTTATGAACGAGTTTCATGAGAAAACCTAAAATCAAATTTGACCTAAATTTGGCATAGATAATGCATAAGTCACGTAAATATAACCACACCAGTATCAAAAGGTAATATTTTAATCAAAATTAGATTACCTTGAGAAGTTTCTCAACAAAGCTCCAGTTGGTGTGAGCTAAATCAGCAGGGCTCATGACTGGCACGCCAGACTTAGGAGGAGCGCAGGTGTCTTCTTTCTTTTGGCGCTGGTGTCCTGAATTACCTCTCCGTCGACTCAACGATGAAGCGCGAGGCTCGGAACGTGCCGAAGCCTGGTTCAAAACAACGTTGTCCAAAAGAGGGAAACCTCGATCATTAACACTTGTAGGAGAACCTCGAAGAACCTCGCCTGGCGGTGAAACGATTATGTTTGGCGAGGACAACCGTTCTTCCAGTAAACGTTTAGACTCTTCTCCGGTGTAGTGCCCTCCGGATTTCCTGAAACGGTTAAGAAGGTGTGCTGTTAGGTGTGAAGGCTGAACCGCAAGATTTTTTTTCTTTCTGGTGGGTTGAACTTGCTCACCCCTGTTCTTACTTCTTTCCAAATTTACCTGCCAAAATGTGAGATGATAGATGGTGAGTCATAGTAGGAAAGAGTTGATTGCTATGCAGTAGAAATTATCCCAATGAGACATAGACTTGTGTTTTTTTATAGCTATGCTATCATATAGATTGACAGGATCAAATGTTATTAAGGTTTGTTTACTTTGATTAAATCGTTTTCTTCCCCATCTCATTACATCAACTGGAGTATTTTTTTAAAAACATTTTTAAGATCTCATACCTGGCAAGCTTTATTCGCCTATCAAAGACGAGCAGGTTGGGCTCCGTTTCGTCCCACGCTGACATAACTTTGTTGTCAATTAGAGTGGCAAACATTTGACTCTCGATAAAGCGTGATAGAAAAGGGAGGTGTGACTGCGGTTGATCTGACAAGAATGTAGCTTTATCAAAATTTTGCATCGAGTCTCGATCTGACAACCAATCTTCTCGGCCCTAGGAGATAGAAAAACAAACATAACAACATAATAATAATAAACTAATCAAATAATAAATATAATAATCTAAATAACCATGTAAAGTTACACCTCACTTAACGCTTGTAAATACAACATAGTCTTGTTATATGAAGATATAACATATGATGTAAAGAACACCAATAGGCAAAGATACAAAAACTTACTCCTACAGCCATAGCCATAGGGAATGAATGGTATTTCTTATCTTGAACTTTCAACTTAGCCTGACCCCAATGTATCACGGCTAAATGCCGGCACTACTTTATAAGCAGTAAAACACATCATGAAAACATGTTGCTCAAGAATCAACATTTATGATTTGAAAAAAACAAGACTTAGCACCCGCAGTTTGGCAAGAATCTAACCATAACCATTAAACCTCACCTGGTCCGGTTTCAGAACACATCTCTCGTAGCTGGAAAAGACACAGACAAATCTGTCGAGGAACAATTCACGCACGGCGCAGTTGAACCGTGTCTGCTGCAGATACCGGTCGTGCCTGGGCGGTTGACGAGGTGCAATCGGCGAACCGTGTCTTTCGCGCGACCACGAATGCTTTCGGCGGGGTAGCGTCGAGTGCGTGCTTCGACTACGGTGGCCGTCACCTCTGCGCACACCATGTTCGTCGGCCAGCCGCGTCAGGTCTGCGGCAAGGGTATCGCGTGCCGGGAAGTCTGGCAACTCTTCTGGGAGCTGCACACTACCAGCATCGACGTCCACACAGCACAGGTTTGCCTGAACACAATTTTAGTCAGTCTCAGCGCTAATGTTAAACTGCTGTTGCAAAAATTACTGAGCGACTGCTATTATACCCACAAAAGTAGTGGTTGCCCGGACATTGATTCACTGTATATTTTATTATTTCTCCCAGGTTACCCGCATATGTCTATATTGATGCTAACCTCAACGACATGTATCGATATTTAGAGCTGTAATTTTTTAGTTATTGAGGTTTGTTTAAAAGGACAGCCACAAGCATAAGCAACCATTACCACGTGTTCTAGGCTGCAGAAAATGAATTATAAGTGCTGTGACTCTTTCTACCTTTAACACCAAAGCTCCTACTAGCTGAGGTACTAACCTACAATTACAGAAATTGGTTCAAGAATGCATATGAACTTTGTAAAAACATGATATTAAGATGTTGCCCGAATACTGTGTGAACACTAACGTAAATTTTAATGTTTGGGGACATATAGGTTGATAGCAGTAAGTATTATTTATAGAAGCATAAGTTTTTGTTTACTGTCGATTTGAATTCACCTGATTGCCAATTTTTTCGTTTGACCCGCAGCCATGCAATCCCATGATGAATGGCACGGGAGCATCTAAGAAGTGCTGCATGGATGCTGGCAGGACCGGTACGTACACGTGCTGCCAAGCAAAAGGGAACAGGAGTGCTACAATGCTCTCAGCTACCACCATCAGACGCTGATAATCTGAAACAATAACTCAAATTGTGTTTTCTACCAACTTAAAATTTACATCGCTAGCATAACATTACTACTCTTTGAGTTTGGACGCACCTGCAGAAACCAGTAGCACCTGATTCTCCAGCAGCACACATGTAAAAAGCTGTATCACGGCATCCACTCCTAGCAACGCAAACATCTCTTGCATTGGGAAGTCAAACAGTGGTAACTCTTCTGCCATGCATGGCCTCTGTAAGAGTACTGGTCTATCCCAACAGTTAAATGAAATGCTTTGGCCAGATGTTGGTACTTGTACTCTGTACAAAAGATGGTGCACGTGGCTTTCCAAGCTGAGATCTCGAGTAGAAAGAGAGCATGCTAGCAGCCCAAACAGGAATTTCTGGGCTGCATGCACGAAAGGAAGTTGACACAGTAGTGCAATGCTCTTGCTGACAAACAGCTTGTCATGAGCAGCATCAAAATATCCTGGTGCAGCACCTGGTCTTCGTGCAGACAGTTTGAAGTGCCGAGGAAGAGACCTGGTTCCAACAGCGGGTCCACCGGACAGTTCTGTCAGGTGCATGGCCTGTAAGGTCTGCATAGCATTGCAGATCTTTCGCTCTTGCATTTCTTCAAAAAAGACCTGACTGAAGCCATAGGTGCGGCTACCATCTTGGCGGGTGATCACGAAGCTGTGGAACCTTGGCTCTCGAGGGTGCTTTTGAGTGCGAAATTGAAGCCCATGAGGGAGACACAGCTGTAACCACCATAAAAGCACACTAGGTAGGTACTAGAGGAAGGACACAACAAGGTCGTGCATCTAAAACGAATTGGCTCACCATGCTAACAGCATCCTTGTCAAAAGGGTTCCAGGGCACATTGTCTGGATAGTGAGCTAGAACCTGTGATTTGTACGATCGATCCAATGGGGTCGATTGGAGGTTATCACCTGCAATAACATGGGATTTCTTGAGAATCATGCAGATTCATTAGAACTCAATGCAGTCTCAGTAATAGCTACCAGGCTTGGTGGTTTAAAAACTTTGTTCCGAGGTAGGTACCATTTGTAGCAAAACCATACAATCCTAAGTGTGAATTCTTTAGTGGCTTGGAATTGAAAATGGCAAGGAAATGATTCATTGGCAAAGAAAGGAACTGTTCCAGAAAAGACCTGGAATAGTTGTGCGGTATGGAATACCATGACCCGGATAGCCGATCATCAGGATCCGGCTTGGGACTTGACAAAACATGCAAACTTTCACTATCACACAATATGAAAGTAACAAATGTTACTACTTAGTCATATGCCGCACTTAATTACCATTACGAGAATTATACTCACCAGAATCAGGCTCCAACCCAGAACTTAGATCTAGACCTGTGATGACAAAATAATCTGCAAATCTATTGTTGGGTCCAGGAGACGATGCTATACGTGATGAGGCACTGCTCATCGCAAAATAAATCTTTGGCTTGGTTGTTAGATTTTGTTTTAAACATGTGCAGGGCACAGGCTACTAGCAAGGAAAACACCACACTTAAAACTGCTGTGCCATCCCTTCAGTGCCAGTAGCCAGGAAGATGTTAACATTTTAGCAAATCACTCATGACGCACAGTCCAGTGGAATCCAATTACTGTATCTGTGTTTTCAGCACAACACATTCATGATACCTCCGAGTCCGCAGCTCGACCATCACTTAGGAAACGAATCTTTATTGGATTTAGTTCATTTATCCGAAGTTTCAATTAATCAATGCTCCACAGACTAACCTAACCTCCGACCTTTGCCCACAGCCCTCTCTACACGTGCGAGTGCTGGTACGCTTCACTGCAACAGTGGCTATATACACGTTAAGTGTTGACAGTAATTGTTCATCCGAAGTGGCCGCGCTAAATATCGATATATATTTAAACGTGGTCTTTGAACGACAGCCCCATGATGAGATCTTTGAGATTGCGCTGAATGAATGTTACAGACCAAAATACTGCGTGGAATGACACGGGTGAAAAGATAATAAGAAGCAATTTTGAAGCAACTTTTAAATTAATTAATGAAAAGTGCAGAAAATCTCGTCGCCCAAATTTGCCGTCCAAAGGGTGCGTCTCAAAATATGAACGGCAGCCAAAAAAATTACACACCGGTGCCTCCAGTGCTTTTATTAGAGGTCAAAGGCATAGCCTACTTTTAATAAGATATTTGGGGCCAACCATCGTCTCGTCGTTACTTTTTTTCCAAACAAATCCCACATACCATCTATTATAATATTTAAGTAGAATCTTAGTACCCACTATTCAACTATACCACAGACTCTTTAGGTTGATCATACAATCATTTCAAGTTGCTAACAGAAACTCATTTTTTTTATGAATTGTAAAAAACAAAAACTTTACTAATTACGGGAAAGGTAGAACCAAAGAACTTAAATATTCAAAGACGAGGCAGGCCTACAGCTATAATTAATTGTAAATCATTGCCAGTAATCCTTACATTTATTGCAGGACAGCTAATCCAAAACATTTTCATCAAATCAGAACTAAAAAAATAGTCTGATTTTACAAGATAGTTTTTTAAGTTCTGGGCAAAATTACAAATAGAGAATAAAAGAGCCAGCGAAACGATCACGTGCGACTTGGCACAAGCATTTGATACGATAAATCACAAAATACTTACTGAAAACGCACCAGGTAAATGGGTTGAATCATATCTTTCTGATATCTGATAAACTTATATTTCAATCTTATCTTAAGACTCAAAATTATTAACTGTTGCTGTAAGTCCTCACAAAATTTTTTTTTTTATATAATGGAGATTATGGTTCTGGCAAGAGATGTACGCAAGTGGACTGATTATTGGCAGCCTTCTAATTGATGCCTACAATTTGTTTGCATTTATTTATTTACCTTGATAATACGTATCTTTCAAAGATTTAACGAACTTCAAGTTGGCCAAAATAACGCTGGTTTCTAGAACCCCAACATTGTGCTTGCACTCTTCTTTCGAAGTACACATTTCATGTTTGGTCGGTGAGATCGAAAAAAGTTGTTATTTGCTAATAGATTGGTATTTTTGCAACATTTGGCTACAAATAGATAAAAAATAAATAAACGTACAACTGACATCATTGAATTGAGTTCTTGATTACTCGATACCCAATCCATCTGTTCCTCTAAACTATTATTGGTTCCAAAACTTTTACCAAAAGGTGTAGCAACATTGTAAGATTGGAAGAATTCATGGCATTATCCATCTTTCAAATTAACACTTGTGGATTCTGTTAATTTTACTTGTCCGAACATATTTGCATGCTGTCAGGCTGTAAATGGCCTCAAGAAAGAAAAATCAGTATTGAATTTTGGTAGCAACATATTTGGTTGTTGTTGGGTACTTTTAAATTGCTTTTCTGCAATGTTTCTCTTTGTTGTTGACAAACACGGTGCCAGCTATACAGGGTTTATCTTTACAATGACTGGTTTCGGTTTAGGTAGTGGGTTTTCTGGATTTTTTTCCCATAAATGATCATGGGTATGCTTCTTTTCTGACTTTTGTGAGTGCAGAGAATCACTAGGAAAGGCCCAACAGCTTTCCACTACTTTTTCTAGTTTTGGAGTAAATTTCAAGTTTTTCCCATTGAGTGCTTTGCCTGGACCTAGATTTAAAGAAAAAGAGAATATGTAGTCCACAAAATAGTTAACCTGCAGGTTTACATGCACTGTTTTTTCCATCGTGTTATTGATGCTGGTAATCGAAAGGTAACCAAATTCTGAACATAATATTTAAAGTAACACAGTGCAGTATGTCACAGAGTTGGTTTTATTTAAACACAGGCCTCAATAAGAAATACAATGTTCTAAATCACTTTCATTAAATATAAATAAAAAAATAAAAAACAGTAGCAGTTTTTATTTATTTATTTATTTATTTGAGAAAACAGCTTAGGAACTAGAAAACATTCCGGTTTTAAAATACATTTAAAAAAAATTGTTTTTCTTCATCTTTTAGGGTTTTTCTGGCACCTTAAAACCCAACCAGACCTTTATGTGTTTATTAAGCAATTCTACAATAAATATTATATACAATTGGAAATTAGAGACAAGCTTTTTACTATTAACACTAGCATGGTGCTTTATATGATCCATTTCTTAAAAAAAAAAAAATGCTGGAGCAGAAAGTACTGATAGAAAATGGAGATTTCAAAACCAAAAAGAACCGTTACAGACCAAAACAGAAAAATAACTATTCATTTCAGTTCGGGGTCTAGTCGGTTACAATTTCTCCCATTGTTTGGAGTCCTGTTTCAATCCCTGATACTATGAAATCTAGAATAATCACAAGTAAAGATATTGATAATACATACCATGATCCAACTGATTTAGATTTTTGGCAATTGAGGATTTTTGTTGGTCATTTTGGGATTGCCTGTTTGTACGCTTACAGCAGCAGCGTGCCACAAAATTTTCCTCGTAACTATCAGACTTATCAACATCATCTTTAAATGACCGCTTGTTGTTCATGTTTCTTTCTCAGCACGCTGAACAGCTGGGGTAGGTAAGATTAAAAAATTAAAAACCATGCCAGGATTATTCTTTCTTTGTAGGTGCATTAAATGGTTCATTAGTATTTAAGTTTCATGTGGCAATTCGGAGGGTCTTTGTGGGATTCATGTTCACCTGGTCAGTGTTATCATTTCAAACCCTCCTTGACTCAACCATCTGAGCTGTGCTATCAACTCACATACCGACTCTCATCGCTTCCCATTAGGTAGATGCTTGGCAAAGTGAGAGGTCGCAACTTGCCGGTATATAATTTTAGGTTCTACTTGGAAAGAAAGGAATGGTTTCTGGTTTCTCTCTGCCACACTTCCTGACCACATGAATACAGCTGGGCCATTTGGATTAACGTGCAAAGTCCACCTAAGCACCAACTGCAACCATGCAGATCGCAACAATATAATGATCATTTTTCACCATCTAAAATTTTCTGAGAAATAAAAAGTGAAAGTCTTCATTCAGGGAGGGTGTCACTCCGCTGCACCGTAGAGGGTAAACAGGGGCTTCTGGAGGCCGCAAGAGATGAAACAAGACAGGAGAGAAAGGAGTGGTGGTGAAAAGAAGGCTTGGAAAGAAAATGGTGCACAGGACCTCCCTTAACCAAAGACCGGATTCTGCAACCGCGGCATGGCTGGACTCTTCTTGGTCTGAGCCCTCGCCGGAAGCCTGTCCGGTATAGGTGACCTTACGATGGGGGGGGGGGGGCTCCCCCAGGTCACACACAAACCCCCTCACCACGGCAAGGTGATAGCGCTGAGGGAGCAGTAAATTTCCCCAAGCTCAGTACAGTTGTTGAAAAATTTAGAGTAAATAGCCAATAACCTCTTGAACGTTGGTGTCTTGATGTTTTTTAGAATGCAATCACACAACACAGAAATTTAGGATTTGGGTAGATATCAAGACTGCTCAAACTTAAACAATTTCTAAGCTTATCATACGTCAATAAATAAGAGTATGATATGTAACCAAGAATCACTTGTCTACGATTCATGATATTAGTACCCAAGATAGTACTTGATATTACCACAAAGTTAACGAAAGCCCACAATTCCTGCTTCAACAAGTAGGATTTATCAAAATATTTTATACTTTGCTGAGAATTTTCTCTCATTCAAAGGATCCAAACTTTGTTATATGCATTTCGAATGAGTTTTGCTACAGGAAAGCTAGCTTGTTACGGCCTCATTTTTCTGTAATAGCTAGCTTTACAAAGGATTTTGCAGATAGGTAGGAGCATGGATGAGCTTAGTAGCAAAGTTGGAATCTTTTTACTTTCATTGTTGTCAGTTAATTGTATATTTTGTATAACTAATTTGACATATTTCATGTAACGGAATGTGTTTTTTGATAAAGTTTGTGAATGTGCTTTTAATTGATGACCTTCTCTAGGAAAAAATCCTGCAAACCCCACTTCCCCACACTCAAAATTCTAACCCTTGCGTTCTCCCTCATCCAAATTGCTTGCACCTATCTCCGAAGCCACCCCCCAACAATTCCCCCTAAACTCTTCTACGCACCCGTACGCCACAAGGAACAGACACGAAATCCACTCAAACACCCACTCCCACTTCCTCTTCGAACACAGCCCACGTTACCTCTCCGCAAAAATGTATAACAATCTCCCAACATTCATCACCAATTCGCCAACTCGCCCCATCTTCGATGCAACCCTCAAATCTTTCCTAGTCCAGAACCCCTACTACTCACTAGAAGAATTTCTAAATACGAAGATATAAAACATAATGTAGAATGGAACGAGTATGATGCGGCGGAATGGTGCATCTTAGCAGAACCAATATGACAGCAGAGAGTGTTCCACCGTGTTCCACGTACAGCCGCTCAATGAAAAATTTAATTAATAAGCAAGTAAAATGTGACCAGTGTAATAGAATTGTTAGAAAATGGATTCAATGTATAATGTGCAAGGAACAGAAACATTTCTCGTGCGCGAAAATGTCGGAAAATGCGGAAACCGGGACGTGTTATGCATGCCAACAGGTGAAGTTGAACCATCAGGTTAATGAACTAGCAAATACGGTAGAATCGTGTGAAAATAGAACGAGGGAAATAGCAATACTAGAATAAGAATTAATTGAGCTAAAATCGAGTATTGTAACAATCACTGAGGAAAGAGATCGCCTAAAACTGGAAAACAGGCAGTGAAAAATCCATCTAGAATCTAAATTTATTTATTTATTTGTGGTGTTTAACGACGCACTGTTTTGACATCTAGCCATACGGCACTGGTCTAATGGCGTCGGTGAATGAGTGGCTGATGATGAGGATGATGATGAACCTTACCTAGCCTAGAAGGGCGGAGGGGAAACCCGGTGCCGGCACGTCACCTACTCCTGTCGGAGAGCACCAAGGGGACCACCGGCT
The DNA here is from genome assembly GCA_947568835.1 of Protonemura montana. Lineage (NCBI taxonomy): Eukaryota > Metazoa > Arthropoda > Insecta > Plecoptera > Nemouridae > Protonemura > Protonemura montana. Next base: position 13,338,534 of record OX387604.1, on the reverse strand, counting down.
TAACGTACTTTCCAAAGGACAGTACAACCCAAACAGCAGGATTCCTCCACAAATCCATGCTGTCGAGAGGTTGAGATGCAAGGCGAGTGAAGTTGGTGTATTGACTTTCATCCCTCTAACCTCCCTTCCGAACAGAACTGGTCATGTGTATGATGGTCACCCATCCAATACCTAACCCAGCACAGTGTTGCTTAACTTCGGTGATCTAACGAGAACCGGTGTTTACAACACGCCAAACCGTCCGGTTTGAATCTAAAACTGAAAATGATAAAGGGTCATCACCCAAGACAAACTACAGTGCTAAACAATCTTTAAATGTGAAAGACTTGCAATATTTATAGCCAACGATAATGAGAGAGTGGACTTGTAGATAATTTTAGATATCTGGGTGTAATTATCGATAACAGGCTGGAGTTTAAGGAACATGTGGAACTAATAGAAAAAAAGGTGAGAAAGAAATTGTGATATTTAAGTAGAATCTGAATAAGTAGCCACTTTTCAAAATACACAAGACTGATTATCTATAATACAATTGTTTTACCACATTTTAATTTTTGTTCAGCCATTTTATATCAAGCTTTTAGCAAATAAATTCGTAGACTTCAATTGCTCTCATAATCAATCATAATATTAATTGCCATTTCGAAAACATTTGTTTAAATAGTAAACGTTCGTCGAAAATAGTACAATTTTACACCGCCAGACTTACGAAAATCTCAAACGGCAATGCTGTTTAGGTCTTTTCTCTAACCTCAAATTTCTTGGTGCGTGAAATTCTTTCAGGGACTAGTTTTGAATGATGTTCATATAACTCGTCTGAAATAGCACCTAGCGGCTCCGACCAGGTATATCTTTTTCTGGTCTATCACTCAATAGCCATTTAATAATTCCATCTTCGTCTACAAATCGGGGTGGTAGCACAGAACAAGAATTGGGTTAGTTTGGGAAGGGTCTTTATTCTATTGTGATAATCGTTCCAAAAATGTGAGAATGGAAACCTAATCCTTTTTCTATGATAGAACTTATCATTACCTGGCCTATCAATTAGTTTCATATATCCCAGTGATTGGACACTGAATTGGCTTTTGATAGGCATGATTTCCCAAGTATTATTGTCGGTACACTATTAAATTTAATGTCTAATGCATCTGGATTGCGATTTGTTAAACAATGAACAGACCTGTCCAGTCAAACTGCTTCTCTGAAACCCCTTCAGTCGAACAGTAAGTAACGTTGCCAATAGAAACATAACATTTGCATCTCTCTTTCTGGTCTTTTTTAGACGGCAAAGCCAATATGGCAGACACACACATGGAAAGCGTTGAAAAGTACGTAGAGGCCACTCTACGTGCTCTGGACCTTGAAATCCAGGAAGAATTAAAGAAGAGTCAAGATTCTCTTCTTTTGGGTGAAAGATCATTTAGAATTCAAGACACAGTTCTAAAGAGCTTGGCAGTAACGTCGTGTAATATTGCACCTTATGGAGAAGTGTTGATTCATTTTGGAAATGATGATAAGAAAAGTCTCAAATCACATTCCATAAGCACTGGGGACAAAGTTATGGTTACTGTCATGAGTAAAGTTAAATCCACGCTGGAGGGAGGCATGGCTGGTTGTGTTGAAGTTGTTAATGAAAAGGAAATTACTGTAGCATTTGATGATATTCAACTATTTGAGGCGGCTTCAAACAATTTGTTTCAACTTGTAAAGATAGTGGATGACGTTACTTACAATCGTATGAAAAATGCTGTTAAATGCCTACTTAAATTCCCTTCAGAAACCAAAAATATAAGAAAGCTTTTGTTTGACTCAGTAAAACTAGAGCAAATTTCACTGCCTCCTGCAATATTAGGTTCTAATGGCAAAATTTTGTTTTGCAATGCAACCTTACATCCGGCTCAGAAGGAAGCAATTGAGTTTGCTTTGAAACAGAAACATTTTGGGATCATCCATGGGCCTCCTGGTAAGAGCTATGATTTAAAAAAAAATCTTTAAAAGCTGATTTGTGTGAGATGAACCAGGATCTAATTGTTGTCATTTGCCATTTCTCATAGGCACTGGTAAAACTACCACTCTCGTTGAGCTAATTTTTCAGCTGGTCAAGTCGAGAGAAAAAGTGTTGGTTTGCGCACCTTCAAATGTAGCTGTCGATAATATAATGGCTAAGCTTCAAGATTACCCGTTAAAGTGTGTACGTTTGGGGCACCCTTCTAGGGTGTCTGAAGAAAACAGGCCGTTGACATTAAATGCATACTTTGAGGCGAGTTTGCCAGCTCAGGGCCTGAAGGACGCTAAGTTGGAATTACAAAATTTACTCAAAACTCTTGTCTTGTCAAAGAGTTCAAAGAAAGAACAAGCTAGCTACCAAACACAGATAAGAAAGCTGAGGTCAGAGATACATCGGCGGGAAACCAAGATGGCTAGCGAAGCTCTTTTAGGAGTTGATGTGTGTTTTGCAACTCTAGGCTCCAGTTACCGAGAGAATATTCTACGCTATTTCCCAAAAGAATTTTTTTCGTCATTGGTGATTGACGAAGCATCACAAAGCTTGGAGTCAGGATGCTGGATGGCCATCCCATATGCTAAGCGATGCATCTTAGCTGGTGATCATCACCAACTTTCACCAGTGATATTAAGCCAAGAGGCTGCCCAGTTGGGGTTGAGCATAACATTAATGGAGAGAGCAATTGATAAGCTAGGATCCGACTGCGTTATGCTCCTTTCCCATCAATTTCGGATGAACCAGAAGATAATGGACTGGGTATCTAGAGAAACCTATGGAGGGCAGCTAACTGCAGATTCATCTGTTGCCAATCACCTACTGGTTGATATACCTGGTGTTGAGGAGACTGATGAAACCAGTAAGAAAATTCTTAAATGTTTTTGTATTGACGCAGTAAATTTCTTGTAATTCCAATTGTGTAGTGTGCTCGAGCCAAATGTATTCTTGTTCTTCTTAGATACTCCTCTGCTGCTAGTGGACACAAGTGGATGTAGTCTTCGTGAGCATTGCTTCCACCTGTCGTACGGAAATTCAGGCGAGGCGGATTTAGTTGCACACATGGCAAACCTGATGGTCAAGGCTGGAGTGACCCGGCAAAGTATTGCAATTATAACACCGTACAATCGACAGGTATCTATAACTTAATTTTGTGTTACTGGAATTGTGTGTAAACAAAGTTGAAATTGAAATATTTGGCACACGATTGACTGCATCAAATTAAATACTTCAGTCAAGACGATGCCATTTGCATTATTATCATAAAACCACCAGGTGTGATATGCCTGCTATAGTCACAAAATCAATGCCAAAGGCCAGGCATTGATTTATTTCAGAGGTGGACTGATCTGGTACACTGGTATGGAATCCTGTATCAGGGTCTTGTCAAAACTTAAATCAGCCAAGCCCTCTAGTGAAATATTGTGTCAAATATATTAGAATCAAATTGAAATAGAATAAATAACATAATCTACACCATAGTCATAGTATTCTGTCAATTGACACACAGGGCCCCAAAAGAATGTGATTTGCAAACTCACAGAGCCAAAATTAGAAAAATGTTCATGTAAACAATCAAAACAGATGCCTAATATTCTTGACATGACTTTTTAGCCCCGTTGTGTCCAACAATGAAAAATAATCAAACAACAGTAATAAGAGTGCAAGGCAGCAAGACACCAACTTATTTTTTCTGTTTCAGGTTGATTTAATAAAAGAGAGTCTGGCCAATCTTTCCATTGGGGATATTGAAGTAAAAACAGTAGATGGATTTCAAGGAGGAGAGAGCGAAGCAGTAATCTTGTCACTGGTCCGTTCCAACTTACAAGGCGAGCTTGGCTTCGTCTCGGATAAGCGACGTATCAATGTGGCAGTGAGCAGAGCTCGGCGACTGCTCTGTGTCATAGCAGATAGCAGCACTGTTGGCAAAGACAAGACCATCGCTAGTCTGATTAAGCACATTCGAGAGTATGGGCAGGTCCGTTCGGCACACGAAGTGCGCGATGGTAATGATGGATGCTGGTTCATTGCATGAAAGTATCGCTTTGTCAGTTCTGTTGCTAATCTCTCCTTTACTAAAAATAATGTCTCCTTTGTAGATGTCATCTCAATCACAAACACAACTCTGCATCTAGAAGATCAGAAGAAGCCTGCACCAAAGAAGCACAAGAAAACAAAGAAAACTAAATTATATGATTTAGACGAACCTGTTACTTTTGAAAATTTTAGACAAAAACTTCAACAATTTGTTGCATCAAATGAAACAACTCTAGTGATAGAGAGCAAACTTACTGGTTTTAAACAACTCAAAGTTGTTGCAGAGATCAAACGACTTGGATTGGAGTTTGAAGTGCAGGGGGAGGAATGCATACATGTTAAAAAGGATGCGCCAGAGGAAAGTGCCTGTAAATTGCATGGTTCAAAAACTTTTGAACTGTTTGAGTCTGATCTTCAAGCAAAGTTCTTGCAGTTCACAGATTCAGATGCAAACGACCTTAGATTTCCTGACAATCTGAATGAGGCACAACAAGCGTGCATCAAAGAGTATGCAAATCAGAAAGGCTTTCGGTACACCAGTATAGGCTTAGATGGTAACAGACATATTTTAGTTGTTAGTAAGTCAGATTTGGATATCGATTGGACACCGGTACTCCGTGGGTTCTCGCATACTCAAGATACAGCCATGGAGTTCTCACCAAGTCTTGGTTCACGTGATCAAGCATGTATTGAAGAGAAAGCGGAGACTTTTGGTCTGTATCATTCAATAGTTGATGATGGTTGTGGTCAATACTCACGGCTAGTGGTCCAAAAGCTTCCTTTTGGAGAAGATTCGGAAGAACATCTTGAAAGAGCTGAAACTTTGAGCGAAATTTCTTTAGAGGGTCTGGAAATTGGGAAAGCAAAGCCCCAAATAGCTTCCACTCTTAGTCACTCTAGGAAGAAAAAGAAAAAGAAAAAACAGCCTGCATTAGCCATTGAGGAACCAAATAGCGATGTATCTGATAACTTCTTAGATAAGCTAGTGAAAACAAGCGGTCAATGCGCTTCAGAAAGCTGCAAGGTCGGAGTGCGCCTGATAGGGCATAACTGTCCTCATTGCAAGCAGCGTTACTGCATTTCCCACACATTGCCAGAAGTGCATGGCTGTACGGCAGAGGCAAAGAAAGCTGCTCGTAAAGAATTTACTCATCCTACACCAAAGAGTTTGAGTGATGACAAAAGAAAAGCCCTGCTCAAAACACTGAAAAGTAAAGTTGCTGCTAAGACTGACATGAGGACAGCTGCCAAGAAGTAAAGTTTTGAATTCGTGAATGTTAGTGTTTATTGTGCAAAAAGATGATGCTGTTGAGTTTTGGAACTTTATAGGGTGGAGTTATGGAACTTACCGACAGAAACAGTGGTAGGACGCAAGAGTTAAAAAAAAATGTATATGAATTGTGTGTTTAAACACAATATTTAAACTCGCACTGTCCATTATTGCTTTTCTTGATACATTTGGCAATTCCGTTCTACTCCTCTTCCACTTTTGAACTGTTTCTTACATATTTCACACCCTGTTTAATGCTTCTTATGTATTTTCCAACCTCTTGCTTCCTAAATGTTTAGAAATTATAATGTCTAGAATTTAACGCTTCAGCTAGCTGCTTTTATCTAAAGAGATGTTATGACTTATTGACTATTGTTGAGTGTTGCGCTGGTATAGTGGAAAGGGGTGTGGAGGGTTGGTGTAACGATAGGAAGGGATAAGTTGATGTTTCTTTGGTCACATGTATTTTCTTGTGCATTTTACCTTTAATCTAAGGTAAAATTAATTGATACTATCTTCTTGATGGAATAAACATAGTTGTTCAATAATATTTCTGTTTAAAAAATTATGCATTTTGTTTGAGACGGTATGTCAATCACCTACACAATAAAATGTTTTCTACCCATTCTTGGTGTTCTTGTTGAACTGGAAACTTGAAAAGACCAGCTGGCATATTGCCTTGAAGGTGGATGCAGTGGCAAAGTGCTTGGAAAAAAAGGGTGGAGATGTGGTGATTTTCCTCCAACCAGTTGAAGAGAGTTGGGGGAGAATTATGAAAATTTCAAAATTTTCTAAGCGAAATTGTATCCTAACATTTACAAAAATGTTGAATAAATTATTTACTTGAATTTTTTCTTGGTTTTGCTGTAATCTGCTCCAGGTACATTCTACTAAATATCCACTTGTTCAACCAATCAACCAAATTTAAAAAAAAAAAAACAAGATATTCAACCATTCTGTGAGTGTGTGTTACTGAATTTACAATGAACACCGAGTTCGATAGCATTCCCTTGTAGTTGTAGAAATGTGTGTACTGCATATACCCGCGAGCATTGACTATTTCGTTATTGGATAAGCGAAACATGAGTCACATTTGGCTTTATCCGTTCACCTTAGCTTGACCCTACCTAGTGTTCCTGCAAGTACCAGCTTATCATTTGACAATGGAGAAACTCGTATCATTTCATCTGGCAAGGGATACAAAAGAAAATTACTAGGTGCACCACTCCAAAAGGTTTCACCATCACTGGCAGGGTAACATTTAGTATTTTCCACCATCCATCCCAGTACCAAATGTGAGAATTGTCTACTCTGTGTTTGTGTGACATATAAAAAGCCATATTTGGTTAAGTTCTTATATGAGACACATTTTTAAAGTAAAGAATGATCTCAATCCCTCAAAAATAACATCAAATTTGCTCGTTCTAATTTCGATTTAAAAATCACAGAATTTCGGTGTCAACTTGAGATATTTCGAAAGATTTCGTTTTTGAGTTTGCATCGAAAGGCTTGAATAAAAAAAATATATCTTGCGTTGCACTGGTTTTAGAAGCCACAAACTATTCGGCGACGACCTCACAACTGCCCATTCAGAGCGATAACAATGAAGCATGTGGATATTTTGCGATAGTGTGAGGTACAGCCAATATTTAGGGGTTTAATATTTTAGGGTTTGTTTAAATTTGTTTCTAAATTTCTGAAAATAAATAAGCCCCTAGTGAAAGAGTGCCGGTGGCGGACATAATCTTGTTTACCTAAGACGCATAGTTTTTGTTCTGCTAGCTGCTACTTAGGGCTCATTCAGGGTATTTTTAAGCATTTGGAGCTTCTTTATAGCCTTCCCCTTCAAGCAGCATTTTTAAATTCAAAATTTGAACAATTTTGGGGACCTTGGAACACCTTTGGTTTGGGATCATAATTAAGGATCTTGAGTGGACACCATAGTCGGAACTTCGGCGACAGAAAAAGTTCAAAGTTAGAACTTAGAAAAGACGTCTTGCTGATCTTTGCTTGGTGATCAAAATCAAATTCAAAATCAAAATCAAGCCTAAGCAGTTATGGGTTAAGCGTGTGCATAGCAATTCAAGGCAATTTATTCACGCCAGACGTGTGCATAGACAAGTCCTAAGCTATACGAAATGTAAACAACGAATCTGATTTTTGATGTTATTGATTTTGTGCTATGGTGGGGAAGGTGTGGTTAGTAAAATCTGTCAACTTCAGTTGATCTCAAAACAACATCGACATGAATAATGTTTTAAGAAATAAAAACGGTGTTTCCTTTCTACTCGTTTGAAAATAAATTAGTTAAACTTGGGAAGGAAATGTATGAGAAATCGGTATGTGACATCGCCCGTAGGTGATAAGTGTCAATCTGTCAGCCGCCGCATCATTACCCTGTAACGTAGAAATTGTCCTCCACATATATTCATTAGGTGCATCATCAGAAGTATTTTACCTTGTTTGATTTCATTTCGCATTTTTTTCTCCAGGCTTCTTCGAATTTTCATTGCTACTGTCATATCATGGATCTATAAGTGCATATCATCAATGGCATTACCATACTCTTACCTTATGGCAGCTGCATTTTAAATTCATGATATTTCTAGCCGTTGTAAAATGTTCATGGCATATGAATTAATCATTTCTGTGTTAGATTTGGGGGTGACTAGCCAAAAGCTAGGATGACTAGCTGGGCAGAAAGGATGCATCGCAGAGCTGCTACATTTAGCAGTGTTGTTACGTCCTGTGGTCATTCAGCGACTGTACCATTTCCAAGACGATTGGAGAAAGTAAAGTTTGGCGTTCCTTTAGACGAGGTGTGCAAGAACGACATTCCTGGACCATTACTTGTGAGTTCAGAGACTTTTTTGCTCACAATTAATTTATAGAGTTTTATTAGTGCCAATGGTTTATGCATGCATACTTTGGCATTTTCTAAATTCTTTCCTTTTGACATTGGTTTTTCTATTTTATCTTTTGAGTACTATTGGCATATTTGTTCCAATATGTTGTCTAATGATCTAGGTACTGATATTGAAGCTGAATAAAGAAGCTCCTTACAAAAAGGATGTCTTCCGTGCACCTGGGCACCAAGGAAACATGAAGCAGTTGATCCACTTCCTTCAAGCAGGTCGTCTTGTGAATATGGACAACTTTTCAGTCTACACCATAGCATCAGTGCTAAAGAAATTCCTCCGAAAATTACCAGGCGGCATCTTTGGACAGGACGGCGAACAAAGACTATTTTCGATAATTGATGCTGAAAGTGTAGAGCAGAGAAGAGACGAAATACACAGGTATTAAGCATTAGCAGCTAGTAGGGAGCAAGTTACAATACCTGGACTTTGAATCCATATACTACACTTGTAATATTTATAGGTTGGTGACGGCCTTGCCAGCTCACACTCAGCGGCTTCTCATACTGCTGTTTGGAACGTTTCGCATGATCGCTTCTAACGCAGAACGGGCCTGCACTGGCATGACCGCTGAAGCTCTTGGCGTTAGCGTGGCTCCAAGCTTTTTCCAGTCGTGTGTTCGCGGGTCCAAACCAGTCAAGATGGAGGATGTTCATCGTTTCAAGGCAAGTCCATTGTCATCTCTGTGCTACCCAGGGGTGGCTCGTGATGAAGAGCTGCAGGGCTACAGCATTTTGACAAAAAAAAAACATTTTATTATGAAAAACAATAAATAATTTTATTTAAAATTGAGTTAATAAATTTAACTTAAATTTAAACCTAAACCTCGTTAAAACATGTTACCTATTTTAACCTGTTTGTAAATTTCTACCTGTTTGTAAAAGACTGTCGTGTTTCCGAAGTTTTGACTGGCGGCACGAGTTATCGAACTCAGCGCAATATGTCAGTAGCGAGATCGGCTTTGTAGCCCCTTAGCATGCGGCTGCCCGCTTCTAATGTAGAGGAGCTTCAGGAGCTGCAGCACAGCTGCTGCTGCTGCAGCTGCTGCAGATCATGCTTGGTTTGCTGTTAATGTCCTTGAATGTTCGCTTCAGCAACACAGTGATCCAGGCAGTGAGGGCTGCAGCAAATTAACTGCGCACGGTGGAGCTTGTAAACTTAGACAATGGTAGATAGGGCTGGGTTTCCTGTGCGTTGGTTTCATGGCAAATGCTTCAACTGTCTGTGCTGAGAATGCTGAGAATACTGAGAATAGAGTAGAGAACTCTGAGAACAGTGTAGAATAGAGAGGAGAGTAATAGAGTGGAGAATACTGTAGCTGAGTTAAAATACTATTCGTTCACTACTTTAAGCATACATAAAAAGCTTGAAATTAACGCAGGCCGACACCTCTCAACATCACCTCAACATCACCAAAAAGACCATGCGTCGACAAACGACTAACGGGAGAAAATTCAATCCATTTGCTTACGAAAAAACACCATGGTTACCGATTTTCATATAAGTAAATATTACGTACGCTCAAATAATCTACAGTAAATTTTTAGCCAAGGTCGCGTATTTTTTGTGTTGGGGGGGGGGGGGGTTATTTTGTTAATTGCAATGAGGCAATAGAAAAAAAAATCAAAAACATTTACCAACCGCCAGTGGCGCTTCCTGCTCTATTCTTTATTTGTCTTCATGAACTGTGGATTTTTTTTCTGTTTTCAATACTTTTCATTGCGCAGACTAAAATTACTCTAAGTAACTGTATTGGTAACAGGATAATTAGATTTACTGTAACCTCACAATTTATTACTGAAAAAAAAGTTTGGCTAGTTAATTTTTCATCACCTGCTATTGTGTATTAAAAATAAATTGTGATAAATTGTGATATTATTCGAAAAATTAAAAAATGTTCCTGTTGAGAAGCAGTTTGTCTTCAAAAAGATAACACTTCCGCGTTTTACAGGTTGCCACTCGGATAATGAAGTTTCTCATCGAAAATTTCGGTGTAAGTAACTTGTTTGGGCGTGACAACTACGAGTTCTACGCTCGTATCACAGGGCGAATTCTGAAAGTGGAGGAAGACTGGATATTCAGTTTTCGCTACCCACCAGAAACATTAGTTTCCCGTAAGCAAATTATTCCATATCCTGAATCCTGATTTCTGAATGCTTTGATGAACTGATTGCCTTCTAACAACTTGGTGTTTGCAGGCCAACTGTCATTGGAAGCTGAGAAGTCGTGGTTTAAGTATGAATGTGAAAGATGGGGGCTGAAATTTAACTTAGAAGGTGAGTTGGTCTAACTACATTATAACAAGATTTTTCTTTCTTAAAGAGTGTTTTAAATGCCCGTGTCTAGATACAGGAATTAAGAAAGTGCAATTATAGCAGGGCCATTGGTGATTTACTGGAAGTTAGCTGGTCACTCTCCGGTACCTTCATCAACGCTCGGTCAAATTTTCTAACAACCTTTTAAAAACCAGGAAATAATTAATAGACATGTTATTCCTTGTGGAATTGCTAGTACTAATTGAATTTTGATTCATGATGCAAAAAATCACAAAAATAAATGTTTTCTTATGCTTGTGAAATTCTGCTGAGTACCCTATGTATGGCCAATTTGCTAGATTTAGCTGCAGGTACCTATACAAAGTTAAATATTGGTACTAGTGGGCACATGATAAATTCATGGAGACGCTAAAACAGGAATGACAATGTTACTTAGAGTATGCATTTCTTGTACAGCAATGTCGCGTCAAGAAGAAAGCCAGTCTGCACCTGCTCTGAATCAGGCAGCCTTTGACCCTGGTGCCACTAGCTCATCGCTGGGAACAATACCGGAGAACAACCGGGCATCCGGAGCAGATGGCATGACATTGGATGAGCTGCGGGCAATTAACCGCTACGCGGAAAGCACGCGCAGCTTGTCCTTCCTACCACAAGTCCATGAGCGGCAGGCTGCACGCATGCGCACGCGCTCAGAGTGGTTCCTGGCCGATCAGCTGCGGAGGCAACGCTCTTCGTCATCTGGAAGTCTCGGTACGCTCTGAAATTCTGTAGCTTTCATAGACTGTCTCACATTCCCTCAGTTGACATCTAGTTATAGAAAATGCCATCAGTTTTTATGACCTTGCTAACTTTCAATTTCATATTGAATGAGTGGAAGAGCGTAGCACTATACATGATTTTATTATTTGCAAAATATAACTGTAACCATAAGTCTGCCCGCTGCGCTTGCAACTGATATGAGTAAGTGAGTTAAATATGTCGAGTTGAGATTTATTAAAATTCTTAAGCAATAGACCCAATAGACCTGGATTTTGTAACCCAAAACACTTGATAATACCTGTTGCAAATTAATGAGATCGTTGAGATGATTACTTCGTTTTGTTCCAGAAAACCAAATTACAGCCATTGTATTTTTGTTATCCAAAAATGCATTCACAATGCTGGATTGAAATTGGTAGAAATTGTTTCCATGGCAAAGTTCTCGCAGTTTGAAAGTCTTGAAAAGCGCCAAAAACCGTGCTATTTTTAAGTTTTTCACGTTTTAAGCCAAGAAAAAGTCCCGGTTTGAATTTTGGTTTGGATGATTCAATTCCTTGCTCTATTTTGTCTGAGAATGAAAGCAAAGTGATATTAACTGTGTTATTTTGCACTTCTTCACATTTTGAACTGATAAAGAGATGTGAGATCGAGGTCTGCGATGTTCTTCCTCCTAGAATTTGGAATAAGCATACCTTTTGAAACGTTCACCAAATAATGCCAGAAAGGTGAAAAGTGAATGCTAGAAATGAATTTTTACAATCCATACGGTTGCCCTGGCATGTCAATTTACGTCTTTTATTAAAGGTTGAATTCATTTGAACTATACGGCAGAAATAGTATATATACAGAGTAGACAATTGAAATTAATTTTCTATATTTAATTTGCTCTTTGCAGTTACCACCACCAGTGGCGAATCGATACGAAGAGCGAGTTTCCGCCGCCGCCGGGAACACCACCGATCGTCAAGTCGGAGGAAAAACAAAGAAAACGGATCAAAACCTGTGCAACAAACCCCACCTAAAAGCTCTTTACAAAACCAACTTAAAAAACAGTCGTCCTTGGATGAAAGCATTACTGAACAAGATTGTACAGAGATCGATGTGCACACTTTTCACGTGACTCTAACTTACAAGCCACGGATCTAACCAAAGAACATATCACTATCTTCACAGAGTGATGTTGCATTAACTTATAAGTATTACTCTAATTATTATGTTAGTATTAGTATTACTATTATATTAATCGTTACTTACAAGTATTTTTAATACGTCCTGAAAGGAAACGTTTCTTTTTAATTGATACATTTTTAACTAACAATTTAAGCGCTCGTACATTCCAAAAAAGCTAATTACTTAACAATGATGACTCTCAGAAGAGACTTAGTCGTAGTTGTCTATCTGGTAGGTCTTATAAGTGTCTCAAACCCATTGCATTTATTTTGTCCATATGAGGAAAGTTACCTGGTTCGCTAGCTGAAGTCTTCATTAACACTGACTAATGAACCAGGTGCAAATTGAATCATAGATGATATTTAGGAGTAGCATTTTGCACTCCTACATTCCTCCATGCAGTTACCACTGCTAAAAACAAGTCTGATTAGACTAGCACAATTGTTTATTATTATTTTTGTAAAGTTTTTACCATACTTAAAAATTCCATGGAACCATTAAAAATAATGGAATTTTAAAACACCAACAATGAAGTAGATAATGACGATTTATTCCATTATGAATTAACATTTAAGATGAGTGAAATGCAAATTAAACCCCAATTGCAATCTACGCATCTAGTCAACCATTTAACAAAAAAGCTAAAAGTCAGTCAAGATCACAGATACATAAATTGATATTATACAACTCTTTGTTACAAGAAACGATGGATGGATTAAATGCCATGTAATTTCACGCGAAAACTTTCTTGGAGCCATTCATTTTTAACTCATTTGCAAATGTCAAACTATTGTCCATTTAAGACACTAGCTTATTTTTTATGATTAATGCCAGCATAAATGTTGTCGTGTTGTCACTAAAAACTATGTGATTTGTCGATAACCTATTGCTGAGGACTCAGCTGAGAGTACTTGGGTTGTTTTAAAATATTATATTAATCACCTCCAAATTGATATACCTAATTCAGCTCTGTTGCCAGGTGTAACTGTGTCTAATTTGACAATTTAAATGTGAATGCTAGCTAAGAAAATTATGGTATTACATTTCTGTAAAGATCGGTGTTGAAATGGCCAATTAAAAATTACCAGTCTATTGTCATCACAGCTGATAATCAGATGCCTTGTTAGTAGATAATTTGATCTAAAAACTGGCAGTTACCCAATTTATTTTAAGATATTAAACATTGGCTGCTTTGGAACAAGTTTTTTGTTGTCTTGATTTTACTACTTACAACATTCCTTCTATACCTAAGTGTCGTGTTTCCTAAACTTTCGATATCTGTGTACCCCTTCTATAATTTTCGTAACACCGAGTTTCCCTCGTTAAAAATATTGCAAATGAACGACAAATCAACACAAAAAAAATGGCTTGACCAAATTTAAATCTTAAAAACTGCAAGCAAATAAATAAAGTATGCCTAGGACAGAAAAAAATATATATCTTGTGCTGTTCATGATCTGGAGCAGTCCAAACTTTAGCATTTTTGAGTATTTATCTGATGTGCCTTCCACAACGTTTGGGCTTATAAATAACCCCTAAACGATAGAAAGATACGACGTTTGGATTTGGCAAATTCCTGGCAACTTATAAAAAATAACAAAAAAGGTTCAGTAAATAGATATATAGCAGGCATACTCAAGAACGACAGAGGGATCACAATCGCTAATTGTGATGTTCCTAATTGCTTTAATGATTATTTTAGCTCAAATGTAACTGATCTAATCAAAACCCGAGGCAAACTCAGTAAGTCTATAGACACATCTAATCAGTAATCACACGAGAAATCATAAAAATTGTTTGTATCCTATGACAGGGAAGTAGTAGGTACTATGAAACAGTCATAAAAGTAACCGAAAAGTGGTCAGCAGGGTATGACGAGATACCCTGTCATATTCTTAAGAAATTGCGGTTTATATAGCAAACCCTCTTATACATATTGTAAATGAATCAATGAGTCAAGGTATCATCCCAGAGCGTTTAAAAGAGGTAGTTGTAATTCCCTGTTTAAAAAACGGAGCTAGATCTAAAATAGAGCAGTATAGACCAATCCCATTAACATCAGTACTCTCAAAACTTATTGAATCAGCGAAGCTCATAAGAATAAGTAATTTCATTAACCAGTTTGAACTCATGAACCTCGCCAAACACGGCTTTGTAAAGAATAAATCAACTACCAGGGCTCTAGTCAAATTCATGGAAAAGATAATGAATACAATTGACAATAGAGAGGAGGTTTTAGGTGTCTTTTACGATTATATGAAAGCGTTCGACACAATAAACCACGACTTACTCCTCTTTAAATTACATAAGATAGGCATATCAGGAGTCGCCAATAACTGGGTGAAATCATTCTTAAAAGATAGAATACAAATAGTGCGGACACAAGACAAAGAGACCTCTCAGGGAAAGGAATCATAAACGTTGGTGTCCCCCAAGCAGTGGCGTAACTACCGGCAGGGCAGGCGGGGCGACCGCCCCCGGGCCCAGAGGTTTTTCCCTGAAAGGGGGGCCCACAAGCTAAGGCTCGTGGGGCCTGCCAGAAGGGAAAGTCTCGAGTGCGTGCCGTACTCAGGCCGGCCGACGAGCCCGTGCCCACGACCCACGTTAAATTTATTTGTTGTCTTTGTCAAAATAATCTTGAAGTTAATAGTTGCATTTCAGGCACTCTCACTACCCCACTGAGGCTGTAGGACTAGCCTACTCCTGGTAATGGTTACATAGTATGTGCACTCAACGATAGTACGTTGTTACTGCCGCTGGTTGCGTAGGCTACACACTTACTGCCTTCTCTTTGTCGGTGCATAAGACGACATGCTGGCCAACACCGTTCAAGCCGACTTCTTGGTCAACGCATTCAACAAGACCCGCTTCATCAATAGGCTGACATCCGTCTTGCGCATCAGTATTTGTATTTATCCCATACCAATATATGTGTATCCCTCACCTGTACATAACTCAAAACCCGGCCCAAACCTCTTGGACTTCAATACAAGACTTGTCATAAAATGGATGTTTGTGTCTGTGGAGATACTAAATAAACTTGGTCGGCTGAGGTGAACTGCCAAATTTTTATTTCTCAGCTTCAATTTAACAATAATCGTCATCTGTGTATCGAGACAAAGCAATTGGCTTAATAAAAAATATCGAAATTCCAAAAAAGTTGGCATTTTATTCTTGATCGGCGATGCAATTTTGGGAAACCCTCTGGTCTTTAGCTCAACGGGCATACTTAAAAGCTCTGTACTTGTGTTGCAATTGTATACAGAGAGGACAGTGGCAAATTACGAAGGGTCTTATAGCCCCTTATACATTGCATTTGACTACAACACCGCTAACACAGGTAGCTGCCATGGCTACTTATGGTTATGCAATCATAGGAAATGCAAAAACAAAAAAGTTCGTCAAGATAGCTACGCTTATTTAAAAATGAGCGCCTAACTATAAACACACTAATAACAAGACTAATGGCACTTACAAAGCACTAACATATCACATATAAAAACTTTGCGAAGTGGCGGAGGGACTCAACTTAGACCCATCCTTCTGTCCGCTTGAGGCACTAATTTCAGAGCTAATTTCACTCTTATCAGTGTCAATTTCTACCAGACTCTTCCCCCATACATGCTTTTGGCGATCCCGAGAGAACAAAACCAAGAGGTAAAACAGCACACGGCTTATGTTATTCCAGGACCTGTCAATAAGAGCAAAACTCAGAAAGAATAATCTAAAAGAAAACCTCGTAGACATTTTTCCATTGCCGCAAGCTAATTTTTAAATAATTTAACGAACAATCATCATGGCAATAACTTAATTTAATTAAAAAAAATTTTAAAATAATTTATGTGAATAATAGTTCTAGATTTCCCAAATTCAACACAGACTCCAGGTTTGAGTAGTGAGAATAAGTTGAGATAAAGGATAAGGAGATAAAGACACCAAAGCAACTTAGATGTTCGAGTACTTAGCACCTCATGGATGCTAATTCAATGGCTGCACGGATACACTAGGTTGACACTATGTTCCGAGACCCATCCTGCAAAGCTGGAATCTGTGTGCCCTGATAGCTCAGTTGGTAGAGCACCCAAACGGCCCCGAGTTCATCCCCGGTTTGGTTGCACATTTTGCCAGCCTAGCATCCCTTCCATCCATCACTTGCTGGTTTCCAAAATTCCTGCAACTGCTGTTAATATTGTATAGATAAAGCAGTATTCTGGGGATAGTGACAGGCCAGTCCCTGTGGCAGATTGTCCTTCAGACCCATGGAGCGCGAACTCTCCAAAAAATAGAAAAACAGTTTTGATCTTCCCTTAGTTCCCCCAACCGTTTTTTTTATTTTCTTATTTTATCTGCGCACATAGTTTGTATCTCCTTATTGACGGGCAATCTTCAATAGTCTGGAACTGCACGAAGGGGAATGACGGGCGAGGACTCGGCGTGTTTAGTCAGTAAAGCTAGTGACACTGCATCAAGCCCACTTAAGTCACCTCTCCCATTTTTATATCTGAGGGACTTGGGACTTTGTCAAGGTGTGCGGGAGTCCTAGCTCAATACGTCAGCGGTGGGGCCCGACTCAAAGTGAGACGAATTATTCCAGTCTTTCACATGGTCTGTCAGCTCAGTTGGTAGAGCTAGTCACCAATTGCTGGGTTCGTAACTTGGTTCGGTTGCACACTTTTCCAGCCTAGATCCACTTCCACCTCCTGTTCTATTCATTTTCTAAAACAGATTTGCATGACATGCATAGTGTCTGAGTCTCCTAACTTTTGTTTATCTGTATTCGATATAATGAAGAGTCTTCAACAAGAAGCTGTTGCTGCGGCAAAAACATATAAACTGGCAAGTTTTTCTCTTGTTTTAATTTGATTTTTGTTTGTTTCTGCCATAAGATAAAAAAATGAATAGATAAAAAATGCAATTTCTTTAATTTTTAAGAGCATGGCAACCATGTTAATACAGCAGAATTTCCCGTTACTTCTTCGGTGACTTGGTTAATCTTTGGAGTTGGGCTTTCTGCAAGAAAAATGTGAATATAAAAATTTGAAAGTTAAGATCCATTGCACATCCAGACAGTTAAATATACATTTACATAACTGAGGTGACATTAGGCACAATAGCCAATAACTGCCACTACTTACAAGCCCCCCTTGATTCTTTTTCCCGGTCTTGACATTCTTCTTTTCAACTTGTAAATTGGCAATAATACGCTTTGCCTCTTGAGTCCTGTGTGAAGACAAATGTTAGTCTTTTACTCCTTAGCAACAATTCACTAGTGCATAAAATATAATTGATACATTCTTACCTCTCTTTCAATATTTTTTGTTGTTCTTTCTTCCAGATATCTTTAAACTCGTAACAGAAAGGTGACCAAAGGGAAAAGAAATCTCTTGTTGCATCTTCTCCACTTTTTTTCAATTTGTATTGGAAGAATTCTACAGTAGCATTAAACCTAATACAGATTGGAAAAAACACATTAGTTACGACTTGTATATATTTTCTTTAGAATTCTAAGCATTTTCTGTTAACAAAACTACTGAATTTAACTTACTTCTGTTGGCATTCCTCCAAGCTTTCAAATTCCCCAGCCAGCTGCTTTTGTGCTGAATGAAAAAACATCAGCTTTAAGAAATCTCCAAGGTACCTTCTAGGATTTAACTTATTTCTTGATTCTACCCTTGAGTCGGTTCTACCAACCACTAGGGTCGAAACACTTACCTAATTCCAAAAACTTCTCCATTTTTCCTTTGAAAGGTTGTAGATTTTCTTCTGCCGATGCAGTGATTACACGGTCAACTTTCAGTTGACAAACTAGAAGAAAGATTACAGAATTATTAAAATATTATTATCAAGTATAAAGAAATGGTCACGCCAAATTGCAAAAGTTGTGTAACTTTTAGAATAACTTAAAGCAGAAAAAAACAGGTAAGTTTTAAAATGCAACATGCCCATGCATAGGCTCGCGAGGAAATGTTGGTTTAGGAAACAATAACACTAATATGCATCCTGAAGGTCCATGGACCTTGAAAAAAAAAAGACAGGCAGTGATCTTTTAAGCACAAACCTGACAGTTGGTGTTCCAATGCAGTCAATTCGGCTCCAAGTCTTTCGAAGTCAACAAAAGATGCTCGTTCAATGTCAGCAGGCTCTGGCACAGGTAAGGCCAGCTCTGGATTCAATGGATCATCACATTTCTGCAAAAAGCAACTAATACATAAGATAATATTACTTAAAAATAAAAAGCAATTAATGTGCTTATATATCTGCTTTTACCTTCATGTAACTCTTCACTATGAAATGCAACAAAGTAATTGAGTTGTCGTTACTTTTCACATCCCGCAATTTTGATAGGATTTCCAAGCCAAAACCATCAGCTTGCCCTCTAGTTCGATTACCTCCATTCATGTAATTACCGAGTGTTAATATTATGGCTAATACTGTCTTTAAGCTTTCTGATGTCATCAGAAACTGACAGGTTGATTTCATGTTGTTTAGCTTGCTTTCAATTAAAGAGATTCCATCATCAAATTCCGTTTGAAACATGAAACAGGATATTCTATCAGCAAAGTTTGGAATGCTTGCCAGTTCACTTAGAAATTGTTCTGGTTTATCAAGTGGAATGTCTGGTTTAGTTTCCATGTGCGCACGAATAAGCTGCAACTCTTCATCAGAAGCTCGCTGTCAACAGGAAATGTGTCATTAAAAATGTATCCCACATAATCATGTAGAAGTAAGACATTGGAAGATACCAAACAGGGCAAATACAAGTGAAGACACTGACCACATCGTGTATCTGTTGTAATGCCTCCATATTTACGACACTGGTATCAAAATTGTAGATAGCTAAGAAAAGGAAATTATCTTATGTATTACTATTATTACAAAATGTCAGTAATTTTTTAGGCAGGTACAAATGATTGATATTTTTATTACTTTACTGACCATTTTCAATTTCTGAGAAATCAACATGTAGGCTGGATGAGAGGATTCCGACATTTTGAGACCTTTTGCCATCCAAAAGCTTGATAGCCAAATGCTTTGACGGATTACTCTGTCTTTTTTTGGTAGGCGCTCGCTCAATCACTTGCCGTGAAAATCTTGTCTGAAACTCGTCCATGTCGCCGATGTTGGTTTCTTCCAGCTTGGTCCACAAGAGAGAACTAGTTGATGGACTGCAACCAAAGAGGTAATTTTAAGACTAGTAGAAATTAAATATAATAATTGTATGCTCCATGTTTCCATGTTTGTGTGATCCTAATTATATCACCTAGGAAAACCAGGTAACATTCTGGTATCTACCTAGGCTCTGGCTCTGGCACAGCAATCTCGTTTGGAGGCACAATAATTCTTGTCCAATATAAGGGCTTCATTGGAACTTTGGGGTTCAGTGGTTCTTTCCGCATAGCTATAAAAATTACAAAGTAAATATTTTTAGTATTATTAAAAAAAAGCTTTAAAATATTTCATACTAAAAACAAAATATAACTTATTGATAAAAATGAAAGACTGACTAATGATTTTGACGTACTTGATCGGTTTGCCATCCAGCCTCCGGCAGGGGGGGTCGGGAACGGTGTTGGCAACATTCCTGGGGAGGGAGGAGGAGGGGGAATCGTTTTAGATAGAGGAGACGTTAAGGGTCCCATTCCTGACATTGGTGGGGGAGGGGGGCCCATTCCTGACATTGGTGGGGGAGGGGGACCCATTCCAGACATTGGAGGGGGAGGGGGACCCATTCCAGACATTGGAGGGGGAGGGGGACCCATTCCAGACATTGGAGGGGGAGGGGGGCCCATTCCTGACATTGGAGGGGGAGGGGGACCAATCCCCGACATTGGAGGGGGAGGGGGGCCCATTCCAGACATTGGAGGGGGAGGGGGGCCCATTCCTGACATTGGAGGGGGAGGGGGGCCCATTCCAGACATTGGAGGGGGAGGGGGACCCATTCCTGACATTGGAGGGGGAGGGGGGCCCATTCCTGACATTGGAGGGGGAGGGGGACCAATCCCCGACATTGGAGGGGGAGGGGGGCCCATCCCAGACATTGGAGGGGGAGGGGGACCAATTCCTGACATTGGAGGGGGAGGAGCCATTTCTGCCATTTTTGGTAGAGAATCAATTTCTTTCATTGAGGGAGGAGGGGATTGTGGAAGAGGGGATCGGTTGATTTCTGCCATTTGGGGAGAAATTTCCTTGATATACATCGATATTGGGTGACTGTCAGTGCCAGTTATTGGGGTGGGTAAAGGTGCTGCTTTTGATGAAGGAGTTGGTGGGAGACCTATCTCAGGCATTTGAGGTGATTGGGAATCTACCAGCAATTGGGTGGAAGGAGAAGGCATTGTTTGAGTCACAAGATGTGATTTTGGACTGTTATCACAGGGTTTCATTCCGGAATCGGTACCCAAGATTGAAGACGTTGTATCCAAACTCATAGTATCCGTGCTCACGTTTCTCTTGCCATTGACTGGCGACAGGTTATTTTCGCTCGAAGCAACTGGAGCGACAGTCGGGGTTTTAAGTAAGCCTTTCGGTACATTGTTTGTTTTTAGGTCCCGTTCAGGACTCGATGTTGGAGTGCCAAAGTCGGCGTTCACTTTATGTGTCAGAGATTGCACCAGATCGATTGTGTGAAACCTTTCCAGTTCACTCTTCAAGGACAATATTGTTTTCTCCAGCAATGCAATCGTCTCTTCAGCTTGAAACAGTCTCTTCACTTGATCTGTGCTAGCAGGCTCACCATCATGTGCGTTGCTTTCTTGTTGCATTTCTTGCAGAATTTCTATTGAAGGAAAGATCATGAAATTACATTAGTTCTCAGAATTTATACTAGAAAGCAGACTTTTGTTAGTTCCTAGGTTCAACCATTTGCAAGCTGCATGTTACTGTAATTGTGAGGGGATATCAAAAGCGGTGAACCAGTGGTAGTGCTGGTACGATTCACAGTGGACAACTAACGCCTGAGAGGAGATTAGGTAGAATATTATTCCATGATAGCCATTCAACATGAACAAAAGGGACGACAGCCTTCGCCTCCCACAAGCGTGGAAGCCCGTTACGGACAAGATCACCGTGACGCTACCAGTACACCCTGCGAGGCCAATATTGGTCACTACCCAATTGGCCGCACCTGCCCTCCAAGATACCCCAGCTCACTACACCTGCTTGGCCACAGCCAAAATCTATAAAGCAGAGGCAAATAAGCTATAAGCTATGAACTATCTATAAAGCAGAGGCGATGTATTACAAAACGATCGCCAGAGCGGACTGGGAGGGGGCCCTGGAATTTTCATGACAAAACATACACAACATCATTCTCCTGAAGATGACGAGCCGTGCCCCGTCGAAACGTCGAGACCCTTTTTAGGGCCGCAAACCTCTTCAACGCAGAGCAAAACCGATCATAAAATGATAGCGTTTGTATATTTGGAATGTATTTGGATCTCTGGAACCTCATACTACAAATATTTTACAGGGAACTAGTCAATAACAAATAAGAGATATTAAGTTTTAGTCCGAATAGTTTGGCGTGTAGGAGACACCGGTTCTCGTGAGATCACTGAAGTTAAGCAACACTGCTCTGAGTCAGGTATTGGATGGGTGACTGTCATACACATGACCAGTGTTGTTTGGGAGAGAGGTTGGAGGGATGAAAGTTAGTACAACAACTTCATTTGCCTTGCTTATCAACCTCTCGACAGTATGGATTTGTGGAGGAATCCTGCTGTTTGAGTTGTACCGTCCTTCGGAAGGGACGTTAAGCCGGAGGTCACCTTGGTGCTCTTCGACAGGAGTAGGCTACGTGCCGGCACTGGGTTTCCCCTCCTCCCTTCTAGGCTAGGTTCATCATCATCCACTCATTCACTGACACCATTAGACCAATGTCACAGGGCCCGTTGTCTAAACAGTGCGTCGTTAAACACCATAAATCATTAAGTTTCTGGCTGATTTATGGGTTTTCCTGAGTCTGAGCAACTTGCTTGAATGCTCTGTCGGTATATTGTACATAATTTGGTGCAGCGCGCCGACTTATGCGGACGTTGGTTTCATTGACACTATTTGTTTGATCGAGATAAGAATAACATTTTTTAAAACGTCGTGCTTTAGGGTATATAATAACAAATCATCGCTATCAAAATTGTATTTACTGGTGGAGTTTGGCGTTGAAACACGGGCGGAGTTTTTACTCATTTTAACACCATTAAAAACAATAATTTTATTTGGAATGAGATGAGTAAGATGTCTGAAAACTTGTTATTCTCTCAAGATTAGTAATGTAGATTTTATAGAAAATTGCAAATTACGCAACCCTATTACTTTTTGAAAGACCATAGGCGGCAACAAAATGTTGATTTTTCCGAGTTTCTCACCAATTTCCCGCAGAATAATTTGTCGAGTATTTTATTAGTGACTCAGCAATACGTGAGAATAAAGCCATACCAACAGATTTGTTTTAAAGTCGATTTTCAGGTTCGGTATGAACCCCTTAAGAAGCGAGTCGGGAGTAGGTACTTTAAATTAATTTTCTTTAAATATTTTAGTATACAAGAAACGATAATTGTTGACTGCCTGGGTATGCAGCTGAATCTCTACATGTACATTAAAAAGGGGATAGAAATGCTGAGAGAAACATTTACAAATAAAAACTAGCAAACTTTCCTCCACCATTCAACCTCCTTTTATTTGTATAATCATTAATATAATAACAAAATGCATTAGTTTATAAGATTTAATGATTTATGTCAGAAATGTCAATCATTGTATCAAAAAATCTTCTTTGAAATGGTTGTAGTGCAAAACACATATTCACTCAAGGCAGCCCCTCAATGAACATTAATGTGCACTTGCACAAGCGTGGCTCTTCTTCAATGAACGCTACTTCTAGTATTGGCAGCTTTTCACGCTTTGCTGTCATTTATATGTTTTATTGGTTATTTTTCAAAATATAACAAAAGCTTAGCGGACTTGATGGGTATTAATAACTTGTCGCAGATTCGTTTTTCGAGTTAAAGGGGTGGATGGAAAGAATCATGAAGTGGGGATACAAGATTTTTTCTGAAGGTTAAGAAGGAGCAATTGTGATGTGATGAGTTGAAATTGAGTATTTTGTTGATAGCAGAGGAATCATTCTAAAGCCTACTTAGACTGCAAAGCTGAATACAATCTGCAGGTTGGTTTGCAGTTGAAAGTTTCTTAGGGTATGAACAAAACAATAAATACACTTTTAAAACTACGATAATGTTGCTACCCATGAGACATTCTGCTTTAGCATGCCAGCAAAGCATACAGAGGCAGTTGTAACCATTAAGTTTCTAAGAATACCTGAAAACCCAAGGCAGGGTGGCAGACCCGATGGAGGCGTAGGAGGCCACGAAGCAGATGGCAAACGGCCCGGAGTTGCACTCAAAGGGGCCGGTATTTCAGAGTGGGACCAGAAATACATCAAGTCTGGCTAAATAAATAAAAACTTTGACATTATGATTTCTCAATAGTGTTCTATTTTTTTTACAATTTAGTTATGTCAAACTAACCCGGAATAAGTCATCCAGGGCTGCATCTTTATCAGGAATTTGACGCAGCACCCCTGCAGCCAGAAGATGAGTGCAGAACTGCATTGTCAAGATTTTCAAGTCGTGGGAAGCTAGTAACAACTTCAAGTAATGGTCTTCAGGAAAATTGGATACAATCCAGTTTATCAGCATTTGCCCTGTAAAACCATGTGAAAGTTGTAAGATTCTACAATGACAAGGTGTTTAAAATTGTAGATGATTAATAAGGAATTTTACCTTCCTACCTACACGTTCTACAAACAAACTCACCTTCAAATTTCTCATAAACCTGAAAATCAAGTTTCTCCGGTAAAAATCGTGGTCTAGTCACTCGTTGATCTAAACTCGCCTTCTCTAATGTCAAAGAGGCAACTTTCCGTAGGACATTGCTGTCAAGCGGCACATCGCTTAATGAAGAATGCCGTCGAACAATGTGTTCCGGAATGGAAATATTTGAAGAACCTGTGAAAACAAGGTTGTGAGCCATTGATATCATTCAATCCATTAGCAGTGAATTGGGAATATTCCAAATTCAATGCGATTGATTCTTAACCTGGAAATGGTGCTACAATTCATTACCTGGAATTGATGACAGCTCCACTTTTTTGTGGCGCACAAGAGTAAATGATGTTTGTCCTGGGGATAGTTGCTTGGCTTCCGTGGAAACCTCAGTAGAGCCCTCAGGAGATTCTGGAGAAACAGGGCCTCCTGCGTCTTCTTGAGTGGTACCCCTCATGATAGTGGAGCCTGCATCTGAATGATATATTGACGTTCCACTTCCACAATTAATGGCTTCAATTAAAGCGTGCGGAGTTAAAGGATCGGTAAACACGGAATCTGAGCTCGATTCGCAACTTTGAGGAGATAACAATGCGACAGGAGCCTCTTCACCCCTTGGACTTGTGATGGCAAGTTGTTTCACATGCCTCCATGAATCTGTGATGACGTATGTGACAGTAGGTGGTTGATGGTCACTGACACCACTACCGACGGCGGTCTTGGCCTTTTCTCCAGTTGGTGCGGGCGGTGAACTTGGGCCGATTATAGGGACTTGAGTGGGTGCTTTAAAGGTAGTCGATGATATTTTAACCCGATCTTTAGCAAGAGATTTCTTGCTAGACTTGTCCTTCTTGCCACTTTTTGAGGGACTCTTCCCGGCTCCCTTGTTCTTACTCTCATTACCTTGCAGATTACCCATTATTATTTGGAATAACGCTCAGAAGGTTGAGTCATTCATACTCGAACGTCAACAACTCTCGTCATAGTAACACGCAAACCAAATAGATCCTCGTTGTGAACTACACCTGCCTTACGCACACTGTTTCAAACCCCAAATGGCGAATGACGAACTGCAATGTTTTCACCCCATCCCTCAATTCAGCGCGCGCTGCCCCACCACTCACCAGCAAAAATCAATCTCACTGCGCATACCCCCCACTGAAATGCGTGGCCCATCAAGAAAACGTTGCAAATTTGAAATAGAAGTTTATTTACAGAAAATACTATCGCTAAAAGTTATTATATGTATAAAATTAGTCTATACATGTAGCCCATGTTATTCAAATATTGAATAAAAACAACAGAGTGGTTTGGAACAAGTACAACTAAAATATGTCATGTTACCACACAGATAGCAGTCAAAATGACCCTTTAAGTAGCAAGCCATAAAACGTGCTAAATCTGACCACATTATACCATCTAAAAACAAGTCAATTAAAAAGTGTTAAATATATTACATAAAATGAATGGCCTTATCAGAATATTAAATCTAAATTCTCAATTCTTTTCAAAGACTTAAAACACCAACTCCCATGTTCCGTCTCTAGCAAAGATTAAAGAAGCATGGAATGAATGTTCCATGGAGGTTGTAACGCTGAGATCATATTAAGTAATCAATTTAATCTATATTTTCAATAACCTCGAGTCATGCCAAAATAAATTGGTAGTATGTTTGCATATGTACCAAAATTACAAAATATAATATTGAACAGTGTAGCCGGTGGGAAGTGTACATTGCCTCGCTCCTAAAACATTGCATCATTTCCATAACATTCATGAGATTACACTGTGCAAAAGCATCAGTCAACAATTGGACATACAAGGCTTGGAAAATACCCATAGAATATAAAAATACAGTGCTCGTTTGAGCATTTTCTTTGAAATATCAAATTATCACTAATGAACGTACACTTGTCGATACCGTTGGCACGCAACTTGACCTTTCTTGAACCCCCAGGGTGTAGGATTGAATAAAGTAGAATTCTGAAGACATGTTTGGTTCTATCAAACATAGAAAATCAACCAACAAAAATACACGGAGCAGCCTACATCTGAAATATATGACAAAATATTTGAAGAACAGTTTTGTAGTCTGATCAATGCAAATTTTTAATCGGCTTCTTTCCTGGTCAGAGCAACCTTGAGTCCTGTCCATTCAGGCCTACACCCACAACGTTTTAAGTAAATTCATCCTAGCAGCTCCCAACAAGGCAGTCAGCATTCTGCAGATTACTTCTAAGCTAAATGTTGTTTTGTGACAATGCTTAAGTACATGCCGTTAAGTCACTGTTAAGTCAAGGAAGAGCTACGAAAATCACTTTATCTGAATCACACGATGATCTCGCGGATGACACGTCGGTTGCGAGAGTTAGGCGTGGAGTATCCCGACTCCAGGCTCTCATCGAAAGATAAAGAAACGTGTCTTGGCTTGCTCTCTTCGCAATCCATTGGGTCAGAGTACGGGTCAGGCAACCCGCTAACATCGCGATACCCTGGCGCATCTAAACAAAATTCAGAAGTTAGAAATAATAGCATGGATCAACTGCAAAATACAAAATAACAATAAAATTACCCAACGGCTGGAAACGCTTTTTGGCCTTGTGCACTGGTGCATATGGATCGGCAGGGTCGTACTCTTGCCGAGCTTGCTCTAGATGGGCATAAGGGGCGTAGTCGTCGGCTGCAGTCGTGTACCCCCCGTGCGCAATGGGGTCGTATCCGTAACGATGACCTTCTGGCACGCCAACCCCCGTGCCTGCCGCAGCCATCTTCATCTGCCACAGAGAGTCTTGCGAGTTGACCGAACCTCCGTTGTTTGAGTTTGAGTAGCTGTTGTCCATGTATCCCATGTTCACCCCTGTAAAGCAGAAAGTCAGATTGGATTATCGCTGGCATTGACAATGAAGGGATTAAAGAAAACTTAACTAAGAGTCTCAGAATACCAAGGAATTTGAGTTATTGGACGCAACCTCCCGAAATATAACGATGGTTCATAATCAGTAGAATACAAAACTGCTGTTAGCAGCAGCGATGCAAACTTCCTTACAATATCAAATCAAAGAAATCATTACTAGAAATGTCAACTACCTCCAGCAAGTGCTCGAATTGTTTACTGATATTTTTTAAGAGTGGTACAGAGGCAAACATCTGTCCTTAAACAATAAAAAAACAACGCTCTAATCCATACCATCAATTCCCACTGGCCGAATCTATTCACCGTTTGACATCATTCCCACCACATGCAACAAGCTTAAGATGAGAGCATACATTCACCAGCCGCTGGATTCTGTCCGGGTGGCATGCTGCCGTGGTATCCATAGAGCGGAGGCTTGGTGTCACAATCACGCTCTGGTGGCCTGCTCTCGGCAGAGGCATAGTACGGTGGGGGAGGCTGCGTGACCAATGACGGATGTCCGGCCGGTTCTGCCGCGTAGTCCTTGCCCTTGCCCTTCGATCGGCTCTTCTTGCAACGGCAGAACACGTAAAGCAGGCTGGCAAACAGCACGAACACGACGCACGAGACGACAATTGCGATCAGCGTGGGAGTCGCAACAGCGCTTGCCTCTTTCACAGAGACGGGTCCCACCTCAGCTTCACGGCTTGTAGAGCAGTGGTCCTTCTCTTGGCGCAGACAGAACTTGACGCGAACTCTTTGGGAGCGGCGTCGCGATCGATCCCCATCCGTTTCCACCTCGTCGCCTGGGCCTGCCAGAAAAGCTAGCGATCAGTGATAAATTGAAACATTCTCAAAGAACAGTAAAAATGAAAGATACAAGCAAGATCACTTGGACCAGGATAAAAATTGAATGAAACCTAAGTTACCAGCAACAATGGTTCTTAATCTGCTAGAAAATGCCAGAATTAAAAAAAATATGATGCCCAGACCAAGAAAAATGTCCTATCAGAAAGCTGACTGCAGAGTCAGTAGACCAGCAGGTTTTGCTTTACACATCTGAAACAAGATCCTGCCAACTTTGGATGAGTACAGAGGAAATACCAACGAGTTATGGAACTAGATTGTCTTACCGGTCGCCGGTAGAGTGACTTCGGTGCGGCTGGCGGCTATGCTAGGTGCGAGGTCTAAAGTTTTGACGAGCTGCCACCGAGGCTGGCCCTGGTCAGTGGTGCCGTCCGATGCCTCCACCAGCGCTACCAGTTCCAGACAATTAGCTCCCGAATCGACGGTCAGACGTCGACTGTAAGGGTCTAGGCGCACACGATGTGGAGCTGAAATGCGGTCGACGCGAGTCGTTGCTGGGACCTCTGCTGAGTAGTTGCTGTTGCCCTTTGTGTTGATTGCTTTTACCTGCAAACAGTTCGGAAGTTATGAAACTGGTATGTATGTTACTCTGACGTTTGATTGTTTCAGGCTTGGAGACATGATTGCTTGAGTAATTAGCTTTGTGCATCTCATTATTTTAGTTGTGTTGTGAATAACCAGAAAACTTGGCAGATTTCATTAACATTTCACTTGATAAAGTGAAAGACATGCTCACTTGTCAAGTTGGGTGCAAAAATATGAACAACTTTTTGCTCCATAGCATTGAGAAATTAGTGGAAAATTTGAAAATTTCCAGTGCTTAAATAACTAGTTGATCGACTTTGCTGAAAATGAGCAGGGGTCTAGATTGAGGACTCAAGAAGGTATCCTGCAAATTTCATCAAATAGGTGCATATGTTTGGCTAAAGCGGCCATAATGGATTGGCTAGCACAACACACACACACAAGAATGATAATTTTATTTTGGGTTAGTTAAATAGAAGATTTTGTTCTACTGTTTACACACTTTTGTAACATAGGCTCTCTATGCAACCAAAGACCCAATCCAATATTTAGCAGAGATAGTGCCACCCACATACCTTGAAAATATATCTGCGATGCTGGTCCAACGACGTGACATTGCAGGGATTATTTCGCTGACAATCAAACTCCTGCCACTCGGCTGATCCCCGGTTTTCTTCAGCTCTGCTGCAGTCAGCAGCACCTGCCTTTCCAGCCTCTCTCCGGTATGAGACGAAGAACTTTGTGTTAGAAATGCCCCCATCAAATCCAGGATCCCACCGCAGAGTGACGTAATGCGGCCCGGCGTCCACGGCTGCCACAGTGACCGGATGTTCCGGGTGCCCTTTCGGCTGCAGTCGCACAACTGTGTGCAGCGTTCCCAGCGAGTTGCTCGACCGGCAAGAGTACTCTCCATAGTCAGCAGAGGAGACGGCAGATAGTCGCAAAACACTGGCATACACGTCGCCGTCCAGACTAGTCACCTCTCCAATCCGCGGTTCCCCGCCAAACGACCAGGAGAATTCGGGCCGTGGGTACGCCTGCACCCGGCAGACCACCTCTGCTGCTTCTCCGACGTCAAACGCTGCCTTGCCGTGGCGGTGCAGCGCTATCGGCTCGTGCTCGATGCGCAGCTGCATGCTCGACTCGGCTCGCTTAACTTGGTTCTCCAGAGCACAAACGTAGAGCCCTCGGTCGCTGGCAGTTAGCTGGCCAGTGAACTCCAATACACCCTGCACAGTGAACACCCCACTGCGGCCTTTCGAGGATTCGGCTGAGAGCCGCACATCAGCAGAGTCAGTCAGCTCGTAACCGTCCTTGAGCCACTTGACACTCGGCTCTGGCTTGCCTTGTGCCCCGCACGTAACTGAAAAGCCCGAATCTCCTATACGTTTGGTCACATGTGGGCTGAGCTTAGTGAGAAAACGCGGTGGCTGGAAGACTTCTAGGCGCACTGTAGCCAATTGACCAGGTCCCATATCGTTGCTGGCCTGGCAGTGGTAGTCGCCTTCGCTGGCCAGATGCGCAGCTTGCACTGTCAGCTTCTGGCCAGTGGTCAAAACTGCAATGGCGCCGTCCCCTCGCCACCATTTGTACAAGGGTGCTGGCCAGCCGGGAGGATCAGCACTGCATGCCAATGTCATCGGGCTGCCCTCAGCGACGACGGGCCTCTCGGGCGAGATGCTGGCTCGACCGGGCTTGTGCCTTACGAGTAGCGTGATGCTGGCATTGCCGGTTCGCTCTGTGCGGTCGATCACGTTGGTAGCGCGGCATGTGTAGCCTCCAGCGTCGTCGGCAGTCACCCGGTCGAGTCGCAAGATTGAGCCCGGTCGACGGAAGTCTGGCTGCGATGATCGGACCCACTCCACACTGGCTGCGGCCGGGTTGGCTTGAACCAAGCATTTCACAGCGACGCTCTCGTTCTCTTCTGTCTCGCGGTGTGAGGTGGCACCCGAGGCCGTCTCTATAGAAACCTCAGGGGGATACAGCACGTCCAGTGTGAGTTGTGCTTCTCCGGGTGTTCCGAGACCGTTGTCGGCAGTGCAGACGTACTGGCCAGCGTTTTGTTGTGACACGCGCGGGATCGTGTAGACAGGTGCCGTGGAGATGAGATGCCCGTCTCGGGTCCAGCGGATGCTGGTGGAGCTTGGTTTAGACTGCACGGTGCAGTGGAGGCTGGCTGACGTGTCACGCTCCACGCGTAGTGGGTTTTCGGGCCCTACTTGAACTCGAGGAAAGTCTGCAAGGCAAATGGTGAGATTCAAAATCATAAACCTTGGCTTAGAAAGAGTTAAGCGTTGTCTGAGTTCATCCTAACAAAAATTCAAAGTGGGAGTAAGAAGTAGCTTTCATACGATTAATTTTCCATGGGTGTTTGGCACCAAGTGTAGGGTTAAAATTACTGAACTGGTATACTGGCACATTACTACAGCAACTGATTAAAACCTAGCATACATTTTGGAACTTTAGGAGTGGTGCATACTTATTTGCTTCTTTGTTAGCAAAATAACTAGTAATTAATTTGCCAAATGAATACTTTTATTCTCTACCTCTGGCCTCTTATTTGTGTTACTGTTGAAAGCTGATCTAAAGCAAGAAATCCAACTCACAGTTGACTTTCAGCTGCAACTTAGCCTCAAACTTCTCAGAGCCTGTCATGGCCCGGTTCCAAACGACGCATTTGAAGATGGCGCCATCGTCGTTCATCGTCGGCCGAACGGTCAGTGTTGAAGTTGTGACCGAGTCGCGGGCGGCTGTCGTTGTCTTGGCGTCTGTCAGCGCCCCACCATCGCGGAACCAGCTTATAAAGTAAAAACAATGTGAGACTTGCTTTGCGATGATGTTGCTATTTAACTCATTTTCTTACAAAAGAATACTCAATAATCCAGATTTTGTTTGTGGAGGAGAGTTTTCACATATAGACAAATTGAATTGTCGATATCTTTAAATACACAGCCTCTTGAGATTTCACGAAGTTCAGAGACTTAGCTAAACCAGGATTTCTATAAATGGAATTAGTAATTACCATATAATTAACCCTGGAAACTAAGGGCTTGGGACAAAGTAAGGGTCAACTGTATCCTCGTGAATTGAAAACGGAGTCAAACCAATGTTGCCAGACTATTGACCCGAGAAAAGAATGGCTCACCTGATAGTGGGTGCAGGACTTCCTCCTCGGCTTGAGCATTTCAATTCGACGGGCACTCCCTCGGTGGCAGCGTTGTCGGGTGTCAAGGGCCCAGAAGTTTGCGGAGGTCCCGGTTGAGTGAGCACGGTCAAAGTGATGGCTTGAGAGTGCAAGTCACGTCCACTGCCGGCTGCTTTCACTCGGCACTCAAAGTTGCCATCATCTCGAGCAAAGCTCACATTGGAAATGTTGAGGTCATAGCGGCCCAGTTCGGGTCGGAAGTCCACCTTGTAGTTTTCATCCAATGGAGTTGCACGAATTGCTACATTGTCTTGGTTCGACTTGTTTTTGCGGATCCAGAAATATGTGGGCTCTTGGCCTGATAGTTGCGGTGCAAAACGACATTCGAGAGACACGTTTTCACCTTCCCTTGTGTCCTTAGCCAGTGCCGCTGAATAATGCAACCCTGTAAATAAAACAAAACAGGGGCATTTAATTTTAATAACAGAAACTAATACCATGTTTCTTTACATGTTCTGCTGCAGCTGCCTGAAGTAACTCCTCCCCCACTATCTGTCCTTGTCTTCAGTATTATGTACTCCCTTTGCTCCCCATTCCTCAGATAAAAGAAAAGAAATAAAGAGGTCTCACACGTTTTTTTAAACGATGAAAGACAGAACCCAGATTTTTGTAAGTGCGACTTGACATTTGTCAGCACCAGTGATATGGTCCCTTATATTTAGTACATAGTCACACAGAATTCCAGAAACCATATCCCAATACACCTCTTAGGAGAAATGTATTAGATTGGCATTCTAGGAAAGAGCAATGTGAAGGAGAACCAAATTCACAGAAATTAAATGCAATGCATTTTCAATAAATCCATTTTATACTAGACGCCAGTATTCACTGTTCATAGAATTTGTCTGTGAAATTGATCTATTATGTAGGACACGAAGTCTTCACGGGACATTTGGACACCAAGCTTTGAGCATATTTGCAACATAACGGCCCCAATATCACATCTGCAAAGTCTTTCGTTTCATAATTTGTCAATTCCTCCTCACTTGGGAAATATTTCCAATAACAATCTGAAAACAAGCATCAAGCAAACCCAAATGATCCATCTGAAAATTCATATGGGGAACCCAATAATAGTTGAACAGACTATACATGAGTAGGTCTAAGTGCCCGAGGGGCAGGAGAGGGTGATGACTGGCTGTCGGTGGCTGGCTCAGGCTGGCTTGAGTTCAAGGCAGAGGAAAGACTCGTTTCTGTTGTAAAGGATGTATTAGCGGAGAGCAGGTGTGGAAGCGAAACATACATTGTCCGATCGTGTCTCTCTCACTCACTCGCTTGGCCTGCTCTTGGGCCTGCTCGGCCTGGCTTCGGTCGCTCAAGAGTTGGAGACGCCAAGCTCCACACGGCTCACTAGCAGCCAGGTAAGAGAGAGAATTCCTACGACAAGACAATGTTGCCAGACAACCGAGGTCAACTAACCACCTGCCAGTCTCCTCGAGCCGTTGCCGTGCTTCTAGTCAAGGGCTAGTTAGCCGTTTACCAGCTAGCAACATCGAGTTGACTGCTAGCTACTTCAGGCCAAGAACAGGCCAAGAAGTAAGGAGCGAGATGCAAGGAGCAACCAACAGCCAGGCAAGCGGGCCGACTCGGGTCAAAGCACGTATTAGTTATTACACAACAATAGATGTCGTATTTAGTGCGTCGACGAACTAACGAGCAACGAAGAAACAGGGTCAAAAGAAAGACAGGCCATGGTAGGCACGATCTGAAGAATTGGAACTGATGGAAGAGTTGAGATTTTGGGTGCCTCCTACCTTCAAACAAATTGTTGGTAATGAAGTATATGTGTCACAGCCGGATTAGTGCTATTTGATGACGGATAAGATGACTCAAATTGAACGGCGAATGTACTGCAAAGGGGGAAATATAATGAACATTTTTGGTAACATTAAAAAGATAGTTCTTTCCAGCTGCTAATTTTGATTTTTCCAATCAATAATATTGTTTGAGGAGAAAACACATCCCATTTTTCTTTTGTCTAACCAAAGGAAATAGACAACTAAGATTATTTTTATATACTTTTCCGGGCCGCATTATTGAAATTACGCGTAACGTTCAAATCTCGGTGATCACTTTTAAGTTGACTAACATTGGGTTGACAATATATATTTTTAAAACAGTACCTATCTCTTAGAATATCAGAGAGCAACGGTGGAATATTCTGGCCTGATGATAAGGAAATTTCTTTTTTCTACAACATAGGCATCTGATCGGCAAGAAAATATGGAGAGTCCGCTATGATCTGAGCACCCTTCTTGGACCTGGAGAGCGGCTTTCGCACCGCACTGCCCACGGCTAAATTTTCTACATCTAATCACAAAGAATGGTCCGTGTTTTCATTGGCCGTTACCTCTGGGATAACAAATTATCCCTGACACCCGGGGGTTTATATGACCTCGCTAACTGGATTCTCGACCCTAGAGTCCGTACAAAACAGACTTCCAATATCCTTGTAGCATAGCAACCACAGGTTTTGAGGGCATGATCACTTGCAACTAAAAAACATTATTCGACTGGATACTACTGGGAAACGGCGGGAGCATTGGACATTTTATCTTTACATAGTTTTAAAGATAGGTACCACGAAGTTTTTGATTTTTCTTCGGGATACAACTGTCGCACTGGCGGGATTGGTGGTGGGTTTCCTTTATTTGACGATAACTTATCCATATAAAACCAATCGTAATTTAATTCCTACGTCGATTCATCAAAGGCACACCCCTCCTCTCTTGCTATCCGAGCACTCTCCCGGCTTCAACCCCAAATTTCCACGTCTTGACACATGAGACATTGACTCCTAAAATGTACTCCCCTAACATTCGCATATTGAAATATACCTTTCAGTTACATGGACTGCACCAAATTTTTCTGACCAACTCTAGTTTTAGAGATGCGCCGTGCTTGTCCAGTGACATGAAGCATACATTTGTAACTTTACTTTCATATCGAAGCAAATTTCGGCATAAAGCAATAGCGCTAATCAAACCATGTGTGATCGACTCTCACGAGACAACCATTTCATCAGAAGTGCAGCGGTAATTTCTTCGGATCCTAGTTACAGTTCGTTCCCTCTGCGAGCGACCCGAGCAAGAAACCCGTGGCCATTGTTTCCCAGCGCAGATTAGCAGGTTTGATTCCGAACTTTTTGACAATGCTTTCTCACCCTAATTATGTGCAATATCAGTCGGCCGCTCTACGAACACATTTAAAAATCACACTTTTGTTTCGGTGTGCATATCCCGTTGCTGGGCACCCAGTCACACAAACTGCATGTTTTTCAGCAATGAAAGAACATGTTAAAATAATAGAAAAATTAATCATATTGTTCTCCTCCAGCACGACTAATCATTCATGCCTTCTCGCTATTACGTGCTAGCTAGGCTGTCTGATTATTTCATGTTGTATTTGCAGTACAATACAATGCAACGGAACACCACAAACTATACAAGTCTGTAATCTGTTGTTGTGTCCGCAACGGCACAGAAACAATGAAATGCAAGGGCCGAGGACTGTGAATGTGATGGCTGTTAGCCAGCTTGTCGTAAGTCAAAGATCGAATTGCAACTGCACCACCACAAACGGTAGGTACAGCTACCGCGTGTGATTATCGTAGTTCGTAACCCGTGATTAGCAGTAGTATGTGCGTTAAAATTGTTTTAATTAGATCAAAGAAGAATGCACAAAATTACTAATACAAGTTTGGACTGTGGAACTTTTGATTGTGTACTGGTTCTGGGTTGACTGCCTTTAAAGTGACCGCCCGCGTTCATTTAATAATAAAAAGACGTTTAAACAACGCAGATTTAAAATCCAAGATGTGAAGATGGCAAGACATGCAGTGAGCCACGAACACAAGACATTTCTAGGAGTATTCCTAACATTAATTAAATAGCGTTTGAATGCGTCAGCAAACGTATCGCGAATCTGAGAAAAGTTACTCAGCTACTCATTGCGGTTTTCCGGCGATACAAGATCTCTTCACTAACTTATGAGACCCGAACTTTCTTCATGCAAGACTCCAGAGTTCTTACTACCAGATTTCACATGCGTGACGGATTTAAAATTCAATGCAAGTTTGTAATAATAATAAACAGAATGGCTAATCCAAAGTGGACGCAATACCTTGTAGGAACGTGGGGAAATGTACCTTATTCCTACACCAGGTTCCTAGCAATTATTATAGTAGTTGCGCTCACGGAAACAGTAGGTAATTGGGAGATAAATATGATAGGAGATCGGACGCCTTGCGTCGGCTGGAAACTGCAATCCTACTCCTGGCCAATTCTAAACCGACGTCTCTTTCTCTCGCTAGACTAACGGCTGACCTCCAATTGGCAATTTGAGTCGGCTTCTACGCTGAATGTAACGCTGTAACAATTCCCGATATTCTTCAATGTCCAAGTTTCGATGTTCAATACTTATAACTATATACAGCCACGGTATTAAATGCACTATTTCTGTTATCAACGCCTGATATTGTGGGTTGGTAAGCTGTTAGTAGTTCGGTAGGTACGTTCATTATTTCAGCGTTAAATGTGGTTCACTTTCTCTTCAGGCATTTAACAAGCGATGACAATCGCGTAGTTTACAAAGCGTGTCTCGAGTCAGTGCCGCAGTTAAAATTAACGAGAGGCTGCAAGTTCGTTTTGATTCCGATTTAGTAAGCTGAAGTCGGAAATCTTGTTGCTGAAAAGCGTATCTGGTATTTTTTAGTTTATTAACATATGTTTCAAGAAATAATAAACAAAATATTGCATCGCATCTGATGATCAAGCAAAGCAAACAAAATGGTTTTTGCCATGGTAGTGAAATTTAAAAACCTTCTTGATACTTTGTGGACACCATTTACTCACTGAATGCTCCGGGTCCTTCAGCGCCTGGTCATAAACCAGCCGAAGAAACGTTAGTCCTGTTTTGAGCTACAGGACAGCGATTTAGATTATTTGGTATTCATGGCACCTATATTGCATTGCCCTACCACGGTTAAGTTGTCACCTACCTTCGCTCTCCACACTACCATCTCAAGACTTGTTGAATGAATGTGCTACTTAAACGAAAATTTCCAGAAGACGACCGTGCATCCTATCCCGCTTATTTTTTAACTTAAAAAAGCAAATTGTAACTGACACACTAGTTCCGAATGTGTCAGAAGTCTTACCGAGTGCCAGCACGCAGGTTGCGATTAGTAATATTTGTGATAAATCCATGTCCAATGCTGAATGAAGACCGTGCAGAGTTAACGAGATCACGAGCACGATCCAACGGAGAAGCACCACTAGTCATTTACACACATTTTACTCACTGGAGCTTATGGCACACTTTTGTCAACTAAACAACAATCACTATTTTACAGCACTTTAAATAATCTGTCCAGGATGATGAATTAACATCATATCACTAACGCGACGCACACAGTCAGGATTTAAATACTGCTGGCAGTTCCGAGACCAGATAACAGCCGCTGCCTAGAGCGGCCTCCCGTTTTCAAACATTGTGGTAACATTCACGAGGTTAAGGAAGTCTTGTAAATCGCAAGTTTTAAAGCGATATCAACAAATATCTGCCTAATATTCCAGCAGATTTCTTCTAATAAAAGAGGTCAACACTGGAACTCTTCACTGCACTTAACAGATTGTCAACGCGTCCAATCGCACGAGAGAGAGCAAGATACAGATGACGGACGACGCTGACGACGGCTCGTAACTTCGACTGACCGCGGAGACCAAAGGCGGAGACCAACGGTAAATTCCTTCCGCTCATTTCTCGCGGCTTGGGTGCGCCGATGCCAGATGGCCCATATGGCATCCATCTATTGTTGGCGGTCTGTAACAGCCGCCGGGTGCCGGCTGCCAGCATGGACTAATCTCTACTTTTGAGAGAGCTCGAATTTCAAACTTCAATTTACCCCTATCGATGCTAGGAGCACAAATAAAAACTCCAGAAACTTTTATAAGAACACATATTATTATTACTTATGTTATTAATAATATAACCACAACATGTACTTAGAACATAATATTGTTGCTTAATACCAAGCACTAGAGAATATAAGCACATAATAATACCAAATTGCATTGATATTTAATTCATATGGAACTCCTTGGAGATAAAATGTACCTAAAAGTCTGGTAAAGTACGTTACACAACAACAAAAACTATAAAAACAACCAAGTTATGTGAGGCATATCCATACATTGTTTTTATACATATTTGCACCACCCAATGGCCTGAAAACTTTACTAACATTGGAAAATGTGTATTGGGCCAACACCCTGCATTTTCCAATGACTGTGAATGCCATGACAGCAGCAAGAACATTAACAACAAGTGCTAATTGAAAGTAACAAATCAATAAAAATAAGCTTGAAAAATAACATATATCAAAAATTAAAACCATAAAAGTACTCATTCAAGATAGATAGGACCACAGATAAATAGTTGATGGCAATAATAATAATAAAAATAGCAATAACAATAAAAATGGTAAAACACACGCACATGACAGAAATTAGAAAGGATTCAGCACTAGCATCTGCTCAAAGAGTGCTTAGGAAAGTCAAGTCATGGTTCTTGCCATTATTTGCCGAGTTATC
This sequence comes from Protonemura montana, assembly GCA_947568835.1. NCBI lineage: Eukaryota > Metazoa > Arthropoda > Insecta > Plecoptera > Nemouridae > Protonemura > Protonemura montana. Next base: position 13,300,200 of record OX387604.1, on the reverse strand, counting down.
AGCCAACGCAGGAACAAGGGATAGCCACTAACTATACAATTACAATTTCAAAGGGAAAGTTGGAAAATATTTACAGCTGACTATTTCTTTTTCTTTCATCACTTCTTTTAAGGAAAATTGCCTATCAATTCCAATAATCACCAACCAAGGTAGGTGATGTTCCTGCAACATTATGAACACTTTTCATTCGCAAGAGAAAAGCTCGGACACATCATAGAGAGCCGATCATACAACACAACAATTCTGCAGCTGTCCACGAAATGTCTGAGCTTGCACAAAACAGGACCTTTCCTGGGCTGAGTGCAACGATCCAAACAGATATTTCCCGAATTTAACAGCAAACTTGGGGATTGTGACCAACAGATAGGAGATATAAATAAAGTAAGGGCACTGAAAAGTACTAGAACAGAAACATCAAGAAATCTCACAACAGTGATACCATAACTTTGCTTTAACAGTTGCATAATACTGGTCGACTATGTTCACATTACCATCCAGAAAGGAGGCACCGGGATTCAATGAGTTGGCTGGTTTTGACACACTTCCTGTTGGCAAGACCGACTGGTGGCCGCATCTTTGATCTTCATTAGGCAATAGACCAGGCTGCTGAATTCAGTCACTTGACACAGTTCAAGTAGGTAGTAGAAAATAATTAGCGTCTACTGCTCGATTATCCGATCGATTATCTAGTCAGATTCAGCGAGTCACGAGACATTCAGTGCCAAATGCTATTTTTTACTTTGACTCACCATCCATCTGTGTAAATTTAAACACAACTTTCAGATAAAAAGTATACGTCTAGCATCTACTATCCAGTTGATTGCATTTGGTAAAAACAAGAAACTATCGCAGTATAAACACGGAAGATTGCTAGGTAAAATCGATGGAAGATCGTGTACCAACACGTACACAGCAACACGGCCAAGAAGAACACCATTAGAAACGTACCGACGAGTCGAGTCAAACAGTCTTGGTAACGAATGCGGGCCGTCCGCCCAACTACCCTGTGCATTTCATCAATACAAAGTACCGTACATAACAAAACGAGAACAACCTCGATACGCTCCATCCAAAACTAGCCTCCGCAAAACAAGAATTTCCAACGCTCGTGGTTACCGACCTGTAACGAGATGGCATCAACGAATCAAGTCGTGGATTTTGAAAATACGACTGTCACTAAGATGGGGATCACTCGAAAATTCTTTCGGTTCTCATCAGAAGCCCCCGAAGCCGATGTCCATCCGATCCTGCTTTATTCGATCGAGGACGTGATTGGGCAGGTAGCTCGGTGGCTGGGGGTACGAGGAGTTGGCATACGGGGAAGGATACGGGTAGTTGGGGCTTGGCATGTGCAGACCGTGCGAAGGAGGGTAGCCCCCATACGAAGGAGCTGCTGGGTATTGTGAGTAGCCGTAGCTGCCCATGTTCATGCCAGACATGGGAGCGATGCCGCAAGCGCCAAACATAGGAGCCGGCGGCGCCATCGCACTGCTTCCTGCCATCATGTGACCACCCATCAGACTCGGGTACGAGTTGTAACTTGACAGGCTGCTCACCGAACCGAACGAGTTGGTCGCTTCGTGATTGCTGGTGCCGTTGGTCAAAGCAGACACAGAGAAGTTAGTGCTCTGGTGCAGACCATAGCTGGGGCTGTATAGGTACGAAGCGGGATCGTCTTCCTCTGGAGGGGGCCCATGTTCGGGTGCATGGTGAGCCGCCTCGCCTTCCGCGATGCTTGGAATCTGATCCACCAACGACTCGAGCCCCGACAAGCTTTTCGAGCTGACATCTTGGCTGGGTCGTGGGTAGTCGAGCTCTGATTCGGCCGCAAATCCCGCATACCCTCGGTAACCGTCGACGGCTTCCTCTTCCTTGGCACTAGCTCCGTCCCCTTCGCCCATGCTGGCTGGAGGGTCGAAATCGGCCGGACCTAGCCCGGGGGAAGCCGGGGATGGCTCATGCTCTGACGATATCGCCGCACTGATCTCCGAACTCAGGTCCGAGTGGGTGAACGGCTGAGATGGTGGCTGCGGGGACTGACTGTAGTGTTGGGACTGGACGGGTGACTGGTGATAGTTGGGTGTTTCGGTGGGGGATCGAGACAGGTTGGTCGAATACGCCTGAGATTGATTGTTATACGAGAAGCTCTGCTGGAAATTCGTGCCAGGAGATTGGATCGGCGGGGAGAAACAGTTGGAAAGTGTCGCCGAGGAGTTGGTGTGGTCCGAATGTCCATTGTGAGCAATTTCTTCCGTCTTCATTTTCTTCGGTCGGCCTCGTTTCTTCTTGGGAGTGTCACGGTTGTCGTGGTTGTCGTGGTTCCGCTGGGAGGCGGGGGTTTTCTTCACCGGGGTTGGCTGCTCGTCACCCTCGGACTTAATTTTCTTTGGTCGCCCTAAAATTTTGTGAAAATGAAATAACATTATGAAATAACCTTAGTTATTTTTGAGCTTGCTAACCAACTTCTACAATCCTACCAATCTATGTCATAGCAATAGCAACTTGTAAGACTAACAAAAGCTTCAAGGTAACTCATATGCCAGTCTACAAAATTTGAAAATTCTTTTGAGAAATTAACTTGACTAGTTGTTAACTATTTACAAAACCAAATGTTTGCATTGGTTCAAGTTTAATTTAGCACTGTTCAGCAGAGAATTTAATTTTTCCAGAAACAAATTATGGTCAAATTTTTACCTCTTTTCTTCTTCACTGGAGGCTGCTGTTCATCTTTCTTAACGATTGCGTTGCTCAGATCTGTCAATTCTCCATTGTTAGGGAGTCGCCCATACCCATAAAACGAGTGCTGTTCATCTTTTGGCTCCTCTTTAACCTCGCGTTCAAAATAGTTTTTCAGTTTGGAATCGCTAAATACCACTTCAGCTTCATCGAGATTGGAAATCATTCCATTGAGATAGTCACGGAACTTTTTGAGTGCCGCATAGAATGGCACTTTGTCAGCCGCACGTGGCAATTGAGCGCAGCGTGCGCTCGATGACGGCATCACCCACATGTACTGGAACAACAAGACACACATTACAAGGCTACACAAAGCTTATTAAAAAAAGAACAATAATAAATTGAATCAAAACCTTTCTCACAAAATGCAAAGAAGTGTAAATATTTGCATATTGTTTTATACAAGAAAAACAAAATCAAATTGGGATAAATAGGAAAATCCCTCCATCTTGATATTGAGTGCTCACCGTATTTGTTCCTTCCACAAACTCTGGCTGCCGACCGAAGCTGAAATCTTTCTTGCCCGAAAACACCTCGAATATTAGCTTGCCATTAAACACCGCTATCTTGGGCTTAAACTTCTGAAGCTTCTCCAGTAAGACTTGGCTCCCTAAAGACATCAAATAAAGATAACATTTTTTTAAGTGAAAACAAGTTTCATAACATTGGAAAAGTAAATTTGCATTGGAATAACACCAGGAAAAATGATTTATATGTTTAGCATCTAAAACTCAAACACTTGCAAGCAGAGGCCTCGAAATTACCTTCTTTAATTTCTTTCCGAGTGAGATCAGCACTGCCTTTCGTTGCCCTGGAGACCATGTTGGTAAAACCGATTCCGACCTGTTGCAGTTTAAAGTCATCATCGGCAGTCATCGGTTCGGAGGTTAACCCCGACAAATACAGACACTTCCCTGAAGACCGAAAAAAGAAAGTTAATGATAATTCCAGGTACAGCAAGAATAATTCATAAAATTTAACTAGTTTGTGAGATCACTTACAGAAATGATTGCCAGGCCCAGCATAGTGATGGCCTTTGTACGCAGCAAATAACCCCGGATTGATTCCTACCTGTGATTGAATTCCAAACACATTAGTATAAATCATATGTGATGCCCTGACAAAAACATGTTCACAACCGGATCACACTAGCAATTTTAAATAAGATAACGGCAGCCGAGGGTTAACCAATTCCAATAAACTCTGTGAACACTAACCGAATTTTGTTCACAGGATCAATGAGAAGCAATGTTGATTAACTCCTCAGCTGAGGCTAAGAAATGTAATGTGATCGGGGTACAATTCAGTCTATTTACGATGATTATGTCTAGATTCTGGGAGAGATGGTCTGGTAGTGTACGCTTGGACACTTCTTCCTCTGACATCCCATTGAAGCGATCATGTTTCTTGCGCTCCTTGAAGACAGGTGGGAATTTACCATCCTTGGACAACTTTCCCTTGATGGCCACACCATGACCATTTAGCAAATTCTCTGCATTTTCCAGCCTGTAATAAAATATTTCATAAAAGATTAATAACAGTAGGTAAGCACTTATTACAGCCTACGGAGAGTATGACAAGGTACAAAGTTTTACAAGAGATCATAGTTGTACAGGGGTGTCTCGCGAGGGAGGGCTGTAGACCCTCTTAGCATTTTGACCACATCATATAAATTGTATGTATTTATTTAATAGATTGTTGCCCTTCTCTGCAAGTGAATACAACCAAACATGGTCAGTCCAAGATGCATTTTTGGTGTTTTGCCCAGCTAAAGCAAATTACATCTCAGTAGCGAAAATAGTTGCGTAGTCACTTTGGATTCAGTCCCCAGCTTCTTTAAGGTTTTCAAGCCATTCAGAATATGTCCTCGAATGCTCGCCTTGTAGTTTTACGAAAAAAGAGACAGCTTAGGGTTCCCGTCCACTGGTTTCAAGACTAAGTTCAATACAAACTAGTGTTCGCAATACGGGTGATACTGCATTCAATTTAAAAAATGCTCTTTGGGGACTGTCAAACTTAATAAAAAATTAAAGATTAGGACCCTTTGCTCATTATCCCAGACAATAAAATGTGCTGCAAAAAAGTGTACCAGATGTATTTCAAACACCTTGGTTTCTCTTATTATGTAGCTGGTCCGACAACAAGTGACTTTCGTTTCCTGCCCATTCTGTGCGGCAAAGAAGAGGTGTGAACTTGAAAAAGAACAAACCTGCTTTACATTTTACTTAGCAAGAAAATTAAATGCAAAGTAGCTGTTATTGCAGACCCTTCTAGGAAAACACTCACGAGCCACCTCTGTAGTCTTCAGTAATACCACAAGATTCTTACCCCTCAACTTCCACCTTCTTCTTCCTACCACGCTTCTTAGGAACAGGAGCTGGCACAAACGCAACGGGGGCACGTGGTTGAGATGATGGAGGCGACGGGTCGTCATCCACAAAACTGTAGGGATCTTCAGGAGCCTCGCGCTTGACGGATTTATGCGAACGAAGCTCCAGTTCCCCTTGACTGGTTTCGTATCCATCATCTTGTGGCTCCTGCTTCACTCCCATCTCACCCCCAAACATTGACCTGGCAAGTGGCAATCAAACAAGTTATTTGACATTGAACCCAGAAACCCACCTATGGTAATCAATAAGTGCAGTAAATACCAAAAATCAGACAGGCCAGACAAATATCTGTCATCTTTCAATGGTTTGTTATTAAAATCAAATTATAATTTAAATATTTTTCATACCAAATTTAAAATACTCAGTTTGCTCATCCAAGTTAAATTGCTATATGCATTAAGTGTAACTGTAACCATGTTGTGTTACCCTAAAGTGGTGCTGATTTTTTTCTCTGACAGCAGCTATCTAACCTTGAGTGCCCTCCCCCTATATTGTCAATAGTTAGACAATTGCATGTTATATAATCACAGTACTGATCTGCCCAGGCAGAGCATGTGCATAAATGGCACTGCAGTGTTCATATGGGAAGCATTATCAGAAGTCTGATCATTCACAATTTAATCTACTGCAGACCTTTTTATAAACATGTCATATCTGTTTTGGCCTCATGCCATTCATATCAAATGTCACCAGCACCCTGGACCAAGGAACTGCACTCTCCTAATGCTGCAAGGGAGTGCATTTTCTTGGAATTATAGTCCAGGAGGGTGGTTTTGAAGTTTAACTTACAATTTCAGCCCCTGATTTTCTGATCCAGACGGGTCTTGCGATTCCATACTAGCGCCAAGGAGCGTAGCCGTTTCCCGGAAAAGGGTAGCCACCTGCATCGAAAGTTATGTCCGTCTCTTCAAAATTGTAGGCCCTACAGTTAAAGTGATTCAACTTTGTCTATTTCAATTGAACATTACACTCTTCCATACACTGGCTGGCCATTTAAACATGGCTAACCAAACTAGCATCCAAACCTCACCCTAAGAAAAGAATGAGCCCCTCCGCGATTGGTTAACGTTTTTGATATTGAAAAATCAATAGCCTAGCACCTACAGGAATCCATTTTAAGTTGGTGGCTGAACAGCAAGGTTGGTCGCTGTCACGGTGTGGCTTAGTACAAGAGCGCGCCGCGCAGCCTTAACTTTTGCATGTCGTATTCATGTCTTTAAAACGATATTTTTGTCCCGAAAAGACAGCGCTTCCCGATAACTGCACAACAGGGCCTCTCTACGAAAAATGCACTGATTATATCTCATTCAGGGCCACAATCTATTGACCTCTCCATTCACAGAATATATTATATCGAGCAAAACAAGAACTTCGGACTGGCACTGCGCTAGTACTGAAATCTCCCGCCGGGTAACGATTATGCGCAGGTCCACTGCCTTGAAATTGCTGGCTAGCAACCCCCAAGGCCACAACTTGGTACAGCACCACGCGTCAAAATTGCATGTCCAGCGGGACATTTGCAATAAACAATACAAATCCCGCACAAAATTCGACCCACAAATAGTATCTCTTCAGATCTCCGTAAATGCCTATACCCTCCCCTGCCCCCTACAAAAGCAATAACAATGTATGAACATGCAACTTATATTGCATCCTACAATATAAACCACAAGACAATTCATTTTACCCATAATTATTCCCGTCTGTTAAATATGAGCACCCCTGAAAGCTCCTGAGCACTACTGACATTTTTAACTTGCGACTCTCTTCCACCAATCGCATCTCACAACACCATTGATACTTGCCGATCGCGATCACTGCTAAAAAGGTCTGAATCAAAATCATAAGGAATGTAGGACATACCACTAACAGAACACAAAACAACTAAAAATAATTGACCTTTCATTGCCAAAGTAAGCTTTGCAGGGCTGTACTTTCAATTCTTGAAAATAATAAAATTTGAAGAACGTTGTTTGAAAAATAAATCATTGCTTCATGCAAACTACAGTTGTGGTGCTAGTTTCAAATTTCTTTTGTTTTAATTTCAGATGATAATTATTGTTTTATTAGTCATTTATGGTTTAGAACTTAAGTGTGAATAACATAATAATATCATAGTCTGTGTTGCAGTCAGCACAGTCACAATTCAATCACTAATAAAAACACTTGAACTTATGGTAAAAGTTGTTTTGCTGATTCCAAATTCAAATAGTATCTTAATTACATTTCCTCTTCTCATAGTTATAAATTATTATGTTTAGTCAATTATAGCTAGTATTTGTATCATTCGTATTTGGTTCACAACATCGAATCAATGCATGACAGCAGTGTAATATTGAGCTGCCAGCCCAGCCCAGATCTACAGTGTTTCATAGAATTATTCTAAAGACTACCACTACCTAGTGCAGTATGTGACTAAAATCATTATAATTTATTTTCATTATAATAGGCCTAAGGCAGCTGTCAAAAATGTGCATCTACAAGAGACAGTGTCTTTGATTATTTTTTGCCACTCAAGCATTGATCGTAGTATAAATGGCCAAAAAACGAGTGTTTTGATGGTCATATTGTTGTAAGGTCCTGAAACGAACAAACTCACGATTTACGGGCTACACTCGAAGGTAAGCACCAAACGAGCGGGATTCTCGTCAGTTTTAGCACTCCACAAAACATTATCCACTGGCTGGAGGATTCAAGTAAGCCGTTCCTCTCGTCCAAGACTCGGAAATTAGCAATATCGTTTTGCGAAGAGTCTAGGACCGTGTCTTTATTTCACAGAGGTTATAATATAAAAGATGACAAAGGGTGTTTAAGAGTATTGCCGATTTGTGTCAGCAAGCGCTTTCCAGTTCATCGCTTTGCCTCCGTTTCGCCTGGCGTTTACGAAACTCTTTAAACTCGTCCTTCATCGCTTGGACACGTGCTTCGATATTGTCGTACTTTGATCCCGGCCCCGGCCGCTTTACCTGCTTCTGGCTTGGGAAGAAAAGAGCCGAGAAGATGTCCGAATCGCTCGTTAACATGCCTGTGGGCGTGGTCATGATGGGCGTCACAGAATCAAACTCGTAGTGCCCATCAACGCTGAGGTCAGAATCGTGGGTCACGGGTCCCGGCGGACTACCGGAGCGGGAGCTCTGGTTTTGCTGTGAAGTATTCTTGCTACCGAAGCCGCTCGACCCCGAGGGAGACGTCTCTTCTGCAGGCGCCGGCCTTCGCCCCGGAGAGCGCGGCGGGAGACGGGCACGAGGGGAGCCGATGCGTACTCGCGGGGGCGAGCTCGTGGCCAACGGGTGCAGCGGTAGGAACAGCGGACCTGACGCGCGCCACGCCTCCTCGTGAATTGCGCGAAGGGACGGTAGCTCACGACTGTACCGCTGGTGCACCGAGCGCAGTTGCGCGATGCCAGGCGAAGACTTTTCAGCCGAGCTGGGCTGTCGGACTGAGCTGAGGTCACTTATATCTGGCCCTGGAGACCACGCTGCGGCCGCCAGCCGCACGCCCGGCCGCGGCGAGCTGGCGACCAGTGCAGGAATGGGACGCCGCCAAGTAGCACGTAGGAATCCGCCATCATCGCTGCCAGACTCGCTAGAGCACGCAGAGGCGGCGGCTGCTGCGAGCACAAAGCGGCCATCCGGTGCGCGAGATATCACGCCCACGGCGTTGCCGGGCCACGACGTCGAACCAGGGCGGCCGCCTAGCCGCACAGGCGGCGCTGACATGCACGCCAGCCACGAAGCCACCTCCGTTAGCAGTACGCTTACACCCGGTACTCGGCTTTGTCCATGTCTGAACAGATGGCAAGATGTAAGATGGGGAATGAAAGGGAGTGAGATGCATAGGCATGCACTTAAGACTTGTACAATATATTAAATCATGCAATTACTTGCAGTGATCGATTACATATTTATTATTTACAGTTCACAACAACTATAGTGCAATTTGTTTTAAATATAGCAGTTTGCTGTAATATTGGTTCACCTTTTTTTTTCCTGTGTAGCCGCCACAAAAGGAAGAAATCAGATGATAGATGGAGAGCAAGTAATGAGAAACACAAATATGAAAATTCTACACAATGCCAAATACGGCCATGGTTCCGTGGCAGGGTACAAAGAGGGGGAAGGGGGTACAATATGCTCCAGGGGGACAATTATTTGTGTTATTTGTGGTAAAGGCCCAATTAACCGTGTGCCTCCACCCATCTGGGACCGGGAGGGCTAGCATGCATCTCGAGACCGGGGCAAGCAAGCAGGCAAGCAAGCTACCTAAATGAATACTGAAAGAAAGAGCTTGATCAAGATGTATTCTCATAATATCCATTCAATAATGTTAAGATGAGCGGTTCTCAACTATTTCGTGAAGTAGTGACAAACGAAATCATGTCCTAACAGAATCGTTTAAACGGAACAAGCGCCATAGACACAATGTTCTATAGTTGAGAACCACTCTGCTTTGACAGTGTTGTTGTTATGTTAGCTTACATTTCTTACTGTGTGGGACGTAAGGAAAAATCTAAGCAGGCTGCTGCTTGGTGCCAATGTTCCTGCATAATAGGAGAATAAACTGTTTTAAAAATCCTTACAGAAACACTCTACATAGAAAAGTGACAAGAACCTAGTACCTATTGATGGCCACTTTCATTGTCGGAATAAGCGAAGAATGAGACGAGAGGATACAGAGAGTCGTGCTAGGTGTCGGGTCGGATCTGGTGCTATGGTGGCAATCGGCACTCACTTCTTTAAAGGCACTTGGCTGGCTGGAACGGGCAGCTGACCTCCGTTTCGAGCATCCGTCACTCGACATGCCACCATGTTGTACGCTGAAACCATTTCCCGCGGTTAGAAATGTAATTACTGATGATTCTGTGCTACTCTACGATCTAGTTTCCATAATAATTTAATAAGACAAAGAACACTAATTATCTTTGCCAATATTTTCTCCACATTTTGTTTTCTAAATACATAGGACAAGTAAGCATCAAAAATGGTTCGGTACACATCGCAACAAGAAACTCAGAGAAACAGGTGTATGTTACGGAACACGAAATATACTCTTTGCTCTAAAAAATCAGCCATTACTCATTAATTACACATGAAGTTCCATTATCACAGAATTTCAAATGGTTGTATCAAACACCCTCCTCAAACAAAGTAATCTTTGAAAACATGAAGGTTCCGAGAAATGGACAGAAGTTGACATCAGTAGGCTTGTTTTACCCACATTTTATCGGTGTTTGAGGCTGTATAAAGTTAGCTAAAAATATGACAGTATTTTGTTGGGTGGTCGGTTACTTTTTGGTGCTTGACAAGAAAAAATAAAAAGTTTTGACAACAATTTTACGTGTACCTTGCGATATTGCTATGGTGGCCATTGCGAAATAGCCGCATTAAGCAGAGAGAAACATGGCAGTTAGTATGAGTTATGCCATAGTGTGTGCCAAAACAGGTCAGTGGTAAGAGTAAGAGTCAGTAAAAGTACTGCTGACAATTCTAGGCAGTTGAAAACTTGTAACAGAGCTCTTAATGGGGAAATATAGATTATGTAAAGCTAAAGCACTGTCTCAAAATGTGATTTCTTGCTCGTAATCTCACAGCACTGTTTTCGTATCTTTCTAAATTGGCGGTTAAATTGCAGAAAATATCACCATTATTGCCACAAAGAGTTTAAAGGACTACTTGGTGGACTAGATTACGTAGCAACGCAATGGAGTAGTAAAAAATGCCCAGGACAGTGATTAAACAATGAATAAGCATTATAAACATCATGGAAAAGTATCTGTTTTGCATAAAATTGACAAACCTTTCTCTTGTTTTCGTCGTTTCCTTTTGTTGCATATCTTGACGGCACACACAGAAAGTATGATTGCCACAATAAAGAAGAGAATGCCGCCCACCACTCCAGCGGTGATAGCCTTATGTTTCACTCGTGCCGGCACGGGAAATTTGATCTCTTCAGAACTCTGGTAGCTATTGAGCGAATTGGCCAGCACACGGAAATAGTATGTTCGGCCTCCGACCAGATTTTTAACTGTAAGATAACATTTTTGTATGACAATCCAATGCTGGTTCCAGTTCAAGAAGTGCATATTATTGTTGGCCTTTGATTCACTTACCAAGATAACTAGTCTCCTCTGGTCGGATTTGACCTTTGTTTAATGTCTTCCAAGGGCCGTCAGTTCGGTACTTGATGGTGTAGTATTGGATGAGATGAAGACGTTCCAAGGGTGCTTGCCACGTGATGAGGAATCCGTTGCTTATCTCAGTAACGGTTAAGTTTCGTGGCAAGCCAGGCCTAGGCCCTATCAAAGAAACGATAGCATTTATCAGGGTTGGCAGTTAGATGCACTACGTGCATGAATAGCTAATTTTACCGATTCATGGAATGTTTATAACAAGCTTCAACAATTGAAAGTGGCAGCCAAGAAAATCAAGTGTGATAAAAAAAATGATCTATTTAAATAAATGTCAAATAAAAAGGGATACTCATACCTTTGGGGCGCAAGACTGGAGGGAAATAAGACCCTCCTGTGGAATCAGTTGGAAAGATAATAATACTAAAATCAAAAATGTCTGGAATGAAATAAAAAAGTGAAATGAATGCACAAATAAAACACAAAAGTCAAAGGAAAATGTTAGAAAACAAACAAACAAACGTAAAAATGAGCATGTTTAAAATGTTAAAATGAGCAGGCAATGGGCAGGCATTGGGCAGCAGGCAGGCAATCAATGGGCAGGCACTTGGGCTTACCAGAGGTGGGGTCGGGGGTGGGAAAAACAGTTGGATCCGAGACTTCGACCCCCACTGTGACTGTACGATGAGGAGGCGCCACTTCTGCCATTAGCCAAAGAGAACAAGAATATCGGTGAGTTGAAGCATAGACACCAGAGACCTAATTGGAGATTGCTAGTAGCCCGATAAAGATTTATAACAAGTTAGGAAAGTGATAAAAATTTCAGCTCTAGTGATTCAAGATGTGTCAAGAAATATTCACCAGGGACTTGATAATAATTTCAGAGAGTGTAAACAGTCGCCCATTTAATAGCTCAAACTTTTGAAAAGTGTTTATATCAAACAAATGTTGCTAGATTCGTAGAGGATTTCAGAACTGCTTGAATTAAGTGAAAGGTGACACAACTTATCATTTTTGCTTAACATTAAAACACAATTAATACTATTGAAGAGCACCTGTCTATTCAATTTTAAATTCTACCTATCCATCGAAGAAATTAATTTATATCTACCAAGAAAGATGGCCCCCTTTTAACAACATGACCTGCCATAAAGCATTGCTGCAACTCACAAAACAACCGAGTAATCAGTGTTTTCAGTTCTTACCAAGAGTGCGAACTGTTATAACTTTGCTGAGCATGCCATCGCCAAGAGCGTTCTTTCCCACAACTTGAAGCTCGTACATGGTGCCTGGCTGGAGTCGGTTGATGGTCACTTGCGTTGAACCGGAGGGAGAAACAGGGATGCTGGACCAATCGGAGATGCCGGTCTCACGGTACCTAGCAGAGAGAGAATCAGTACTTTACCTAACGCAACTCCACTCCACAATACATTTGTCTCTGTTTGCCCTTTCTGAGCCATATTTAAAAATTAAGTCCAGGGTGACATGCTATTTTTGACCCTAAAAACAAGTTTCCTTTGTTTATCATTACTTTGTGATTGGTGCAGGCACTAATATGAAACTATTCTAAAGCCATCAGTATCCAAGTGATTCCAAAGGAACATAACTTAGGATTGGTACTCTGTTGAACACAACATTACAGTTAGCTGCAAGAACTCAAATTCTTTTCTTGCAAATAAAATTAAATATTTGATGGTATTCACCACAGTATGTGGTACGACCGTACGGCACTATTGCTTAACGTAAGACAAACACCTTTAACTTACCAAATAGTGTAGTCCTGCTTATAGTCGGGCCCGCCACTGTATCCAGGAAGCCACTGAAGCGTGACGGCAAACTCGCTTGCGTTTCCCGACACATTGTAGGGGGCATGAGGCTGCGTGCCTTCGACGACCAGTTGAGTGGCCGTGACAATAGTCGCCACCTGTCACAGAGCACGAAAATGGTATTGAGACCAGGTGAGCACCAAATTATCCAGGTAATTGAATGGGTAATTGAAAGAACTGTGTACGGTTTCGAGGTTTTGAAGAGTTAGTGATTAAAAAAAACGACTGATAGATGTTTGGCAAGGGGTTGTGAATGGGTGGTGGTTACCCATGGGCCATGACTGAGAGATGCTTGGTTAGGGTTTTCAGATGGATATGGCCACTCAATTAAAAATTTGTGTCTTGTAAATGAAATTTTGACTGTATGTACGTTTCATGTTTAGGTAAGTTCATGAACAAGAACTTGTAGAAAATGAGAAAGTTAAAGTCTTTAATTTATTTTTTAAATCACAGTTTAAGTAAAATGTACATTCTAACAGAGCAGAATAATGAATACTTCAAACCTGATAAGTTTAGCGAATTAACCATTTTCAAAGAGTCTCATGTTGATATAAAATAATGTCCAGTCTAATTAACACGTGGCAATATGTACCTCGTTGCTTGCGATACACTGATAGAAGCCAAAGTCTGATCGCCTCAGGCCCTCGATGGTGATGTTGCCCCCGTTTTCGCGAACCCTGTTCTTCTGAAGCGGTGACCCGTCACGCTGAACCCGATAAAATACATTGTTAACTACTATTACAACGAACTCACTTCAAGAATTTACACATTCGAACTTGACAAGTATTGATATTGATATTGTATATTTATTCCATTTTGATGGTTGATGTACAATTTTCTAATGTTAATTTTTAGCACAAAATAACCAAAGCCTAGATAATTAAGGTTTTTACAATTTGTTGGCTTTGCAATTTAGAAGAAGTGCATACCACAACTACATTTGATTTGGAGAAATTGCGAGTGAAACATTAGAACGATTATTTTTCCAAAAAGCTAAGTCATCAAAACATTCCTTAGTGACATTTCTAGTATTTTTGCACCACTGCTATACAAAAACACAGAGTTATGAAGCTATTAACTTTGCACTTAACCTTTAACCAAATATGCAAGCAAGATAGATATGCAAAATATTTGTATTTAAAATCGTTAAGTACAGAGGAATCCTCTTTCCATATTATTTATACAAGAAAGCAAGCAAAAAATAAAAAAAATCAAGAAACTCACCCTCTGCCAGAAGATCTTGGGCTTTTGTGTCCCCTCAGCCTCTTGCGCATCGCAATACATCTCGACCGTCTCTCCGACCTTACGCTGGTAGAGAGTATCCGGTTCGAGCGTGAACACTGGCGGCTTCCGTACGAGCACTTCCATCGGCCCGGAAGAGCCCTGTGTGCCTTGCGCATTGTAGGGTGTGCACGTATACCGCCCTTGGTGATTCTGGTTGACTCGTGTAAACAACAATGAGCCGTTGTTCATGATCACAATGTCCTTGGTTTGGTACGGTTCGAGCAGCCGCTTATCTTTGGTCCACGTCACATATTGCAAGGGTGGGTTCGCTTTGATGAAGCATTGAACTACGCCAGCCAGGCGAAACGGCAGGTATTGGACCGTCGGCGTGAACGTTACCTTGGCAGGATCTAAAAGTTGAAAATTGTGTGTTAGTTTAGTTGTTTTCTTATCAGTTTATTAGTTGAGCATAGGAGAGTATTTTTTATGGGAGTCCTCAGATATCGTATTATTCTGTTGATGGCATTTATACTTTGTAATTTGATTTTCAGAGATTTAGCAACATAACACATGTTTGATGTTCACAAAATACAATCAAGTTTCAAATTATTATAACCATTTCTGAGAAATACTTCTGGGAAATACTCTATCAACATCTGCGTCAGTGGAGTTGCTGCTCCTGCCGGTGTGAGTTCGCGTGGGGTGTATAGTGCCATGCTGTGATAGATCCAATACTTGAGGTACAGTACACCATTTTAACATTTTAAGGTGGTGTAATATCTAATTACGTTAATCTATAAAGAATGCCTTAACACAAACATAAACAGTTAACACCCTTTTTAGATTTACAAGGCGTATATGGGCCATGGCGGATCGCAAGATACAGCGATTGTCCGGTGCCGAATTCAGAAGGCAAAGGCTGGCCCGTGAATCGGCATCTGCTCAGCATAAGAATGCAATTTTTAAATTTTTGGAGCGTTCCGCATCCGATGGCGGCCTAACGTCAAAGATCGACGAAAATGGAGCGAGGTCGGCGATCGGCAGAGAGAAAGAATTAGAAAAGTCATCTACGTATGGTCCAGATGAAATTCAGGATTTTCACGACGATGCCCTGGCTGTGACGCTGAAATTGCGAGTGCATCTCATCTGAGAGAAAACACAACCGAAGAAGGAAGTCGCTTTGACCAATAAGACTCCTGGACTCCTGGAGCTCCGCGAAGAAATATTAGCACTACGCAGGCGCCTCAAGAAAGAAAAGTGCAATCCGAAGACTGCACTCCAATTTCTTTGCAAATACAGTTTAGTGGAAATCTTTCCCAACCCTTTTTGTGGTGCTGCGAATACTTTTAAACCTCCCTGTAACAGTTGCCAGCGCGGAAAGAAGCTTTTCTAAACTTAAAATAATCAAATCTTATCTACGATCTCAGATGTCACAGGCTCATTTAGTTGGTCTTGCTACTATCACTATCGAGAAGAGTATCGTAGAAGAAATTGACATGGACGAGCTATTTCGAGATTTTGCAGCTATTAAGGCAAGAAAAGTCAATTTCAAATAGGTAGTTAAATTGATTGCTTTGGTTATCCTTATGCACACACAACTACAGATGAAGCAGTATTCATTTTCAGTTACTTTACTGTTCAGTCAAATTACCAATGATTAAGAATAGTTAAAATTTACAAATAACTACATACTTATACCAATAATGATTGTGTTATGAATACTATCTACCAATGGTTCACTATAAGAATACCTATTGTTACATATTATTTGATTTTATATAAATCTAAATTGTTGTTTTTTAATTCTCTGATTTTAATTAATAAATCAATAAAAAAAAATAACGTTTTAAATTATTTATACCTACTATTGTGGGTTGTATTTTGAACGATGTTCGTCTTGAGGGGGGGGGTAATCTTCACTTACATCTGAAAAATCTGTCGATCCGGCCCTGAATGCGATTCAACTTACACTCGACATTGAGATGCGCCGAGGCAGACTGCGGTTCGCCGATTCCGTTAGTCACCTCGCACAGATACTGGCCACTGTCATCAGCGCTGACAGGATTCACGACCAGAGAGCCGTCCCTCCTAATGGTCACTCGCGTCTCGAGTGCGGGCAGCTCTTTGACAGGCGCGCCCTCGCGGTACCATTTTACCGTCACATTGCCAGGCAGTGCTTTCGCCTCACACGAGAATTGCACTTTCTCTCCCTCCAATTTTGTTTGGTTGGTTGGCGGCACCATGATGACTGCTCCACCTGGTGATTATGACATGATATGTTGATGAAATTACAATTTTTATGACATTATGATGATACCTGTGACATTTGGTCTATATTTGACACAAACCACAAAAATGTACTTGTAAATTATATGCAGAAAATGAAAAAGTTTAGTTTGATAATAAAGGCTATACATGCTTCTTATGTTAGAGGCATCAACAAACACAATTATTAAGTTTATTCATTCTCTTGGGTATATCAAAGGTCATAGGAACCGGCTCTATCAGGAATCAAGATTTAAAATGAGCGTAGACAAACCTGCAATGATGACTCGAGCTGTGTGGCTGATCTGACCCTCCCCGTTGCGGGCGATGCATGTGTAATCCCCAATATCCTCGTGCCGGATATTCGAGATTCGCAGTTCGGTGCCATCGTTGAAGATTCCGACTGTCGCTGATGGCTCCACTGGATTTGCATCCTGAAATAGACATGAAGCATTACTCTCTTTTCCTAGAAAACACAGCTAAAAATTACCAAACCTACTGAATGATGTTAATTCCTGATAAAATCACCAACGCTCTAACGAATTACACTTGTCTATTTGACAAGGCAGTTTAATTTAGGGTTATATTTAAATGTGGAATATCGTTAGTCTTTACTACTGTGTGATACACATTAGCTATCCGTTGACGTGGGAAATTTCATACTCACTTTATACCAAAGGATTTCGGGCGTAGGAGTTCCTTCAGCCTGGCAGTTGAGGATGATGGCATCGCCCAAGTTGACATAGATGATGTCTTCAGGAGTGATACTGAATCGGGGAGGAGCTGGAATAGGTACAAGATATTGAGAGCACCGTTCAGCTTCTTAGCCACCCGTTTTGCTGGAACCATAAAAGTCAGTCTGAAAGTGATCTTGTCATTTGAAGTTAAATCTAAAATTTTCTCTAAAAAAAATTATGTCAGAAAAATCAAAATCTCCTCATTATTACAAGAAGTGAAAGCTACAAACATGGAAAGAAATATTTAAAAATTTTAGAATATTTAAAAAATGAACACAATTCAGCTATTTATTTCAATTATTTGCACCTTAAAAACCCCGTCTTAAAAATGATGAAACACTGAAAACATTGTGCGTCGTTAGCTCTTACCGTGAACGTCCAGGTGGAACCATGTGCCGTTCTTGTGTTGGTTCGGGGACCGGTTGAGGAAGACAACCTTGCATTCGTACCAACCCTGGTCCGATTCGCGGATGTTGGTCAGGTTGAGCGAGGCGAGCCCGTACGACGAATCGGGGGCAACGCGAGCCACCCGCCCTTCGTAGCCCTCCCCACTGTGCGTTGGGTAGCTGTCATACCAGATGTAGATCGGAATCTCCTGGCCCTGTGCAGGTTGTTGATTGGCAATGACACAATTAGAATAATGCTTTTTGGGTGCAAACAAGAGAAAAATGGAAAATATTTCCCCAATCTAATGAAATGCTTTGTGTGAGGGTTGGCTTTAAAAAATTATTCACATTGCATTCATCGAAACGTAATTTATAATGAATAATTATTTAAAGAAAAGATGTCAAGCATTATTATTGTATTACGTAATATGAGATTTTTTTTTGTAATAGTGACATCAGGAGAAAAGAAAGTATATTATGTATCAATATCTTAAACTTTTATTTTGTTTATTGACTTTTGCTGCGATTGATCTCCATTCATAGAAAATTGATTTTCTTTGACCACACACCCAGATCACCTAGTTGACTGAGAGTGAGAATGAATTTGCTGTGCATACCGTTTCCCCTAGCTTCTTCTCCCACTGCAAGACGTAGGGTACAGGATGGTCGCCAGGAAACTCAACGTGACAGTTGAACACCACAGATTCGCCCAGAATGGCAGTGATGTGAATGGCATCTTGGTAGCTTTCAACTGCAACAAACAGGCCACACTCGAACGCTATAACCAGTTCCTCGGAACATTTTGCCAACAATAGCGTGTCATCTATTTTTTGCATCAGTTATCCGATCCGCGGGGTGGGCTTCGCTTGTAAAAGCAAAAAATTGTTTTGCTTGAGGGAACATCTTTTTTTTTTGGTTCATTTAGCTAGTTGGACGTTTTCTTTTCCATGATAATTACCTATCTACGAGGAATTAACAAAGACCTGAAGTTTGTTCAAAGAAAAGGGAAATCTCTACAAACTTGTGTCAACATGCAGAATGACGTAGGAACACCTCAGATATCTTGTCTTGTTCCTAGTCGCAAAGCATGAGAACGAGCAACCGATTTGGGGGGTGGACTGGCGTACAGGCAACGCTATCTACCTGAACCAAGCAGACGTAGGAGCGTGAGGTGAATCAGGAAGTAGCGCAGTCTGCTCAGAATGCTGACCACTTGGTCACCGCACACGCCCATCCCTCTGTTTCCATAGTCACTGTTATACCAGCCCGGGCCACACCATCACCTGGAACAAGGAAATAAATGTTTGCATTGCAATCCTGTTTGGTCTTCAATGCTATCGCTGGTTTTGGAAAGAAAATTACCTTGGTGTAGTGTATGGCAATCTACAAGGGTAGGTAGGAGGTAAAGGAGAGGGTTTTTAAATATAAAAAAATATAAACAAGGAGATCAAGGCATCATTAAATGTCAAACTCTCAACTAATTGCATAGCTCAAGTAAAGTCCTGTAAAGGACAAAGATAAGTGGAAATGTGTAGATAAATAATATAAAGTACAGAAAGTGCACATTAATTACATGTCTAACAACTGGGGAATTGGAAAAATATATCTAGTGCTGCAAGTCGTTCCCAGATGTAATAATCAAAGCAAGTCCATTCAGTGTAAGCCGAATATCTTTTTTGCAAGCCAGAAGCCATAAATTCTTGTCCATTCTAAAGACAAGAAACGACAACTCGTCAATGCGTCGAATTCTCTGGTGTGTTACTTTCAGCCAAACCCATTTAAATAAGGATGAGGACATTTGCAATTCCTTCAGAAAACGTGTAACACGCAGACTATCAATGCATTTCGCAGGTAGGCCGAAGGTGGCGGTCGTTCTCTCAAGTATCAGACCATCCCGCTAGTATGGAACATTTATGTCAACTTTGACAACTTATGGATAAGCACCGAAGTTATTTCGAAAATCTTCAGAAATCTACGGAGCTCAAAATGCAGATCAGCACAGTCATTTTAAAAACGTGTGAGAATTATCACTCAAGTATGTTTACGTTATCTGTGTAATTCCTGAACTGGTAAAAGTTGATCCTTTTTTTCTGACATTGAACAATACAAAAAAGATTAAACTTATATGCTTGCAAATTTGGAATCGTCAAATCGTCGGCACTGCCCGAATCGCTCCCCAGCGTATCGAACTGAAATTCATGACAACAGACACTTAGGACATAGTCTCAGTCAACACCTAAAGTCGTTACACGGTTAGCAATCCGCGCGTTTTTGCGAAGGGGACAAACGTAATAAATGGTGATTTGAACTTATTTTTGTCTTTGTCAACCGTGCTCATCAACACCCTTGCTGATCTTTGTTCCTGAAAGGCTTGGCAGCAAGTTGACGGATGTGTATGATAGGTCTTCCCCGGTGTAACTAGATCGGCGACCAGACGAGCCAGACGAGGGCTGGCAGTGACTGCAAGCCTCACACGAAGGTGGTGCCCAATTCCTTTCCTAACAAAGTGGTGAGCTCGAATATTGTTTACAACCAGCTACCCTCTGCCCTTCGATGGTGATGCCACCGATCCAATATTGCATAGGAAGCCACAAAAGCCCTACATCCGATTCCGGGCGGTCAATGGCGGGTTCAAATTTGTAGCGATGTGTATATTTATTCTTGGTGTTATTCATTCATGTGTTCGCGACAGCATTGCTTACTGCAAAGGTTGTCACCTTTGGATGGATACATGTATGGATGAATAAATGGATGTTTGCAAGGAACTTAAGTAATGGTGTTTTGAATCTCCTTCGTAACACGTTCACCAGCAAATAAGAACAGGATCACAACAAAACAGAAACAATGTTTGGTTTTGTTTAATTTTCGGAGCTACGCAGAAATTTTTTAAAAACCTCTAAATGATTGCAGACGAATTAAACGAGGTGACGAGAGGTCATTTTGATTTTGATTTATTGGTCACTTATCATACGTAAAATTGGAAAAGTAAATTGTAAATGTAAAATACAAGCAATGGAATTGTTTGCTGGTATTTAAATAGGTGAACCACAAAGTTGTTACGTCTTATCTTCTAGTGTAAATGAGATAATTATAAGCATCCGTAGAAACAAATATTGCTCAAATTTGATGTTACAATGCGCTATTCAATTGTGAATCATAGCGAAGACTTCAGTTGTCAAAGTGGCGACCGAACTTTTGCTAATGCGGTGTTAAAGCGAAATTCGATGTTTTGTTTCCGAAGCCAGCGTGCACCCTCTGATAAATGACAAGGACGTTCCAGGGCGTAACGTTGGTCTCAGCTCAAAGCGATACCATGCGACATCGAAAACACAGTACATCACAACTATTATCTACAATTGTGCTTCTTGCTCGAGCCACGGTTGGTTCTATGTTGGAGAACGCCCTCGGAAGCGTCAAAATTTGAAGCTCGTCGCTTGCCTCCCATCTGTTAATGCGCTAAAACGTGCAGTTATTTTTACCCGGATTTCCACACCGGAGTCAAGAAAGGGAACACCGACATCGGGCTTCTCCATCACGTTCGTTTAAATACCAGCCTTGGCACTCTAATCCTTTGGTCGCAGAGCACATGAGAGGCCTGTGATCGATTCTTGATGTGCAGTAAATTTAGCGGGAATATTTCGGGTAAATTGCCAACTGCGAGTGTTTCTAGTCACCAATGCTCCCCAAATCACGGTGGGCGTGGTTAACACACCAGTGCTTTCCTTCAAAAACCAAGGGACTGCGTCAGATGGACTGCATTTATGTTTTGCAAGTAAGACAAGAGAATATGATGTTCAACGTGCAAGTCGACCAGTACGAGATGAGATTTGGCATTTGGTTACCACAGTTCAGTGCTGGATCACGAGCGCAAACGGGCAGGCGTCCCGTCGGTACCGTCCCAGATCCTGCGGCAGTACAGTCTTACATTCGTTCCACTGGCCCGGCACCCTTATCACGCGCGCCTTCCTGCCACATGCACCCCACACATAACACCCCTAACCACACCTCACAGCACGCAACACAAACAACCAACACACACGGACGAATGAAGCCTGCTAAATTGTAACAATCCTCGACTAGCTGAGGCTGGTTGCAGTTAGTTGGTTCTGTCTGAAATGAGCTGATACTATTGATCCAACGACGACGACGGCGACTACGACGACGTCGACGGCAGCGGCGTCGACGGCGGTAGCGGCGTGACAAAAATGCGCATGCGTGCTTGCTAGCTGGCCAGCTTCATTGCATCTTATTACTACTAGTGCTGCACGAAGACTGTAAGAGTACGACGCTGGACGCATACTTGGTCGATCTCAGTACCTTGAAAGACGTTCATTGCCTTCAGTCGAGGCGAGTGGCTGCAGCGCTGGGCCTAGCGACTGCAGCCACCAGCGACTGAGGCCTGCTAGGATGGATGAACCTTCGCGTTAAGGTCAAGGCCTCATGGGTGAACCCTTAGCTCGCTTCCTTCCGTCCTCTATCAATCACAAGGTCGCTTTACTTCACTACAACTCAACCATTGCCGTGGGAATCTCTGGGGAGCATTGGTACTCTCTGTTGTATAACCTGTGCCGACGTCGGTGTTGGCTGCGCTACGCTGCGCCGAAGAATACCACGATGCGAGATGGCTCGAGAAAGCAATGCAGCCCGAGTGCCGAGTGGTTTATTTGAGGCGGCTAGCACAAAGAATGGACCTACACCGCGCTGCTGCAGGACGAGTACTCTCGGCACTGGGCACCAGATATTCACACCATACTAGGATCATCCAACCCTAACTAGTGAAAGCATTTGAAATGGACTCGCAATTGGTCATGTTTAAGTGAAACCAGTACAAAAATTTCCGACATAAATCTCGTCGATAAAGGAAGAATAGGTACGGAAATAGTAAGGATCGAGGAGTAAGAGGCGGTGGCAGCGGCAGGCACTATGTACAAGGCAGACACTGGCAGTCAGGGCGGTCATATATCGATCTGTTATGTTAGCCAGCTAGCGACAAGTCTTTGCAGCGCCAGCACACCACCAACCCATAGGAAGCACTCTACGCACCGTGGTGCCTGCCGCGCCCACCCCTGCCCTGCGCGAAAACCCCACACACAACCATGCCCTGCTAAACTATTTAAATACCTCATAATTCTTTCGATTTCCTTAACATGCTTTGCATTAAGTTTTAAGTAAGTACGTGAATTGAAATTAATGAACATACTTCCGACCGTAGGACCATTCCGCGTTTGGTTTTGATGACGGTAGGTATACCAGTAATTGATTGGTTGCAGATCCCCCACCCCCTCCAATAGTATTACGATTACCACACCGTAAACTCATAAATTATGCAATTCAATGCATGCGGCACATAATGGAATTATTAAAATCATACAAGTGTGAGAATGAAAACATTTTATCAGTTAACCCGCGAGGGTGTAATTTACCCCAATGTTGAGTAAGAATTATGATCGCTTAGCCTGATGACTTAACATTTTGTGACAAGAACAATCACACAGTTAATATGAAAACCAGATTTATTTATAACAAATATACCTTGATGTGACCATAATAAGGGTGAAGGTATCAATTTATTTTGACGGTACTCACCCTGAAAGTGGCCAGGCAAAGCCTGTCTCCACTATTTGGGGTGAAAATTGAACCATAAATATCCAGAGGCACTAAAAGTTCGCATCTATTTATTTTAAAGACAATTCACTAGCAACGTCGAAGATGAAGAGTTGATACCATTGCACTTAGAATAATAAGCCTTTTTACCTAACAATGCACGTTTTGACCACTCCTCTTTTGAATAGGCCTACGTTTGTTTTCAATACACAAGTGCTTCAGAGAACTGAACACCTCTCGTTCTTTGGCAAACACACGAAAACTTGTTAACAAACACCATAAATATTATATCACACGTGTTTTTAGTGATAAAACGAATCCTTTTCAACAAAACAACGACAGTCGAAGCAACCGAGCTCTAATGTCACGGATGACATCTTAACTGGCCAAACACTGCACGGAACTAACTGATCTCGCTCGCAGCAGATCACTACTCAACAACACGGACCGAGCGCGATAGTACGGCGTCCCCTGATTTGACAGTACGCCCAATGTATATCCTGATGGGGTTTACGAAATCAGATTTGAATCGGGTTCTCGTTGTCTTTAGTCTATTGAGATAAGACATTAATTAAACGGTCTCATTTTGTAGGATTTACTCAAAACGTGTTCCATTAAGTATGGAGGACCCTTCACGCATTACTGATAAGTGAAAGACTCAGTCGCAGCAAACCACTACCAAAAATGTAGACCTTACAAACCTGTGTTGCAATTGTGGGTAAAAGAACCAGATGGATTGTAATAATTTTAATATTTAACAATAGTATTATTAATAACAACAGAATTGTGTACTGTCTTTTTCTTACACAATACCAAGGATATATTTATAAAATAGCATTACATATTTGAAGTTAAATTCAAAAATAAAAACTTAATAGTTGTTCATCAGAACAAAATAATTACAAGACTAGGATAGCATCCTGATGAAATTCTGGTACTGAGTTATTGCAATAGTAGGTGGCAGAGCTGCCCCTGCAAGACCACGAAGAACATATGTGGTATACACTTGTTCGCTTGTTGGATCTGTCTTCAAAACAAATGAGTGGGTACTTGTTCTTAGCCGAACCAGCCTCTGCGAGGATGGATTGTTTTCGATCTTCGTGGCCACTCTGCCTATGGCAATACACCTTAAAAATAATTCAGTCACAATAGGATAAGATCACAATGGTAGAATCCTTTCCAATTATTTGGATCTTTGCTGTTCCCACCAACTTTCACCTTTGTCTAATTCAACCTATAGCTCTCTCCTAGCGTTCCAGCAACAATTTCTGGCCACTGTCTCCACATACCTAGCATTCACATCATTTGCAAAATAAATAAAAGAGATGATTACCTTTTATACAGGTGTATGTCGGATTCTTGTGGCAACAACATCTCAACACCATAAGTTTGCTTTGTTGTAGGAAATAAACATTCATAGGTGATGTCCTGTCTTGGCAAGCACTCTTGTACAAGTGTCGTATTTACTTCTGTTTCCTCGTCATCAGAATCATCGCTCTCTGTGCTAGAGCTGAAGTAAAACTGTATGAGTACTCCAATGGCCTTTTGCATATTTAAATATTTTAAATATTTATATTTACCTGGCACTGGAAGCAGTGGAGACAGCCCACCGGCGATCTGTTAGCGAAGGATACTTGACAACGGAGCCTGAACCCGTTTCGTCCCTTCGCCTACCGGGCCGCACACGAACAGCAAATGGACTGAAGTCTGTGGTGAAGTGAGGCATAAAGTCCCTAGGGAAACACACCAATGGTTATTCCATTTTATCTATAGGCATGCACAGGGACATTAGGGGGACCGGCAAGTCACCGGGTAGGGGAAGGGCGGCGGGGGGGGGGGGGGGGGGGCAGAATGATAATAGAATAGATGGTTACTTGGGTGATTACTTTACAGTGCACCTGATTAAACTAACCTGAAAATGTGTGTGTTCAGAGTAGGAGCTGTCACACTAATAACATTTTTAAATCCCATGGAGCGTAAACAGACTTACAGGAATGTGGGAAGCGAAGTCGCGCAACAGAGGGTGTTTGTGGAATGTGGCCCCGCCCGAAAATAATTATGAAATCAATATAATTTTGAAGCAAACCCCTAAGATTCAGGAAATGCAATTTCTAAAATTTCCAATTGCCACCCTGTAGTTTGGACCTTTGATTTCGGACCTATTAGGTAAAACCCAGGCCTACATGACCTCACAAGTGCAAGCGTCTTTTGTTATTATCTCTTTAGTTAAGAAAGTGCAGTTTCTGAACGAAACTTCTTATAGTTTTTTTTTGTGCCCTTGGAAGATCAACAGATGTCACACAGAGAAAGATTTTTTGTCTTTGTATAATTATTATTGACAATATTTTTCTGAGCAACCAAGCTGAAAATCATCAACTATCGTCATTTTTGCTCGGGCTCTTGGCAAAATAAGGATATTTTAAGCAGTGTCTCTGAAATCAGGGCAAGGGAACATAAATTAGTAGTAGAATTTCATTTTGGAAGTAATGACCGCTAGAAGTAAATCAAAATCACCATTTATCAACAGTATGATACTACCAAGGTTAATTTACCAATTATAGGGGAACGTTCAAACGTTTGAAGATCCTTATCATTCCTAAAATATTTAAGCTGCACATTTTAAACATGCTTGAATCTATGCTCAAAGTTACTTTTCTCAACTTACTTAACTGAGTGGCTGATCTTGTATGCATACACTTCACTGAGCACACTTAGCTCATGTGGTCGGTGATAATCTAGATATCCATCTACGGTCTCGTCTAAAGCAGCCAGCTTCAGTACTTGAGTGCATGTCTTAGTAACTTGATCAAATGCACGCGGCAAGCATTTTATGGTCTCAACATTCCACCACTGAGTCAACGGTTGTCTGCACGGTGCAGGACTTGGATTGTGCAATCGATGATCAGTCAGGTGTTCCCATATAGGTGGTTCGCTTTCATTAGGAACAAATAGCCCCAAGAACAAGTTGATTGTGTGTTGCTTCTCTGTGTCTGAAAACGTGTTGCTGTAATAACGACTGAGTGTTTGCATGATATCGTTTCCTTGCGATGTCCATGGTGCCGTTTTTCTATAAGTCTTGATACGGTGGACTAGTTGCGAGCCTCCATACTGCAAGGCTAAAGTGTCACCATGGTCTTCATACAATTCCTCCAACATCCGTACACAATCAGAGTCGAATTCTAGCTGCGGCCCTACTGCTAGACCAAGGGCATACAACTGGAGGCCGAGTGCGCACTTGCCAACGGCAAACTGTGCCGTATTGGTTCGGTCGAGGCAATCGACGCAATTCGTACGCACCATGCCGGTCTGAAGCTGGACTGGAGCCTCTGCACGCCTTGCGCTGTATGGCTTCTGGCTCTGGTAGAATCCTGTTTGATGAATTGCATTGTATGCGATGGCAGCAAGACGATGCATCACATTGGCCTCTTTCCTGAGTAAAGAACAGATTAAAATATAAACGATAGAAAAAAATTACAATCTGCCACCAATTATTATTTGCAAAAACAATTATGATATTCTCTGACAGAATACCTTAATAGTTATAAGAAAACTCAACAATAAAACAGAATACAACTTTTGCATCAGTTTAAAAGTAAGATATAGCCTTTTACTGAATGTTACTGCATTGTACATTTGTGTACATTAGTATTAAAGGAATTATAAGATAAAATCAAACTAGTTGTGAGATTTATTGTTCAGTAGTTATAAGTCATTTAAAACTAGAAATATAGAGAAATGAGTATAAAATGTTGCACAGAACCCAAATGTGAAACGTACCTTTTGTTGACACGCGCCATGTCCAAACTAACATATTGTAGTCTGTGACGTGGGGGCAAGAATTGATTTAAATAGCTCACAGCTTGACTGAGCTCTTGGCTGAGTGTGCTTTCATGTTTTTTCTTTTCTCTCTTTTTCACCAGATCAAGGATTACTATCGGTGCGCCATACGCTCGTAACAAGCGATCAAAGTGTTGACCGGCTACCTCCGCAAACGGATCGCTTACATCCAAGCTAATGGTCGGCTTTGGGACCATCTTACTCACATCTTGGCTCCATTGAGCTGGAATCGACCCACGCATTTGGACAAACGAGCTAAAACGCCCGCGGCTCAACGAAGACATGCCAGATTCGTGAACTATTTGTTCCGTTTCTACTTCATTCCCAACGTCGCCCTTTACAAACAAGAAAAATCATGATGACACATGCACATAAATGAAACTTTTACAAATGCATGCATAAATCTTTAGAGAACCTTCTTCCAACACATCAAATTTTGAGTATGCTAAGCCAGAAATGCCATTTTCAAAAGCTTCTTGTTTTCATTGGTATTTTCTTCATCTACCAACCTTGAAATTACTGCCTCGCTTCAGGAATCGCGTCCCTGCATATTTATTGGATCGTCTGGCTACAAGTGTAACATAAATAGAGCGGCCAAATACACTGACATTTGACTGTCCGACAAATCCATGCATAACGTACAAAAGCCAATCTGGATGGATGGTTGATTCTACTCGATTTAGTAGATGCAAGTTCCAGATAAATCTTTCATTTGGCTTGTTGCGAGTTCCGTAAACTCCTGCCTCCATTCCAAAGTTCCAAGGCCGAGTCATATTTGTCTGCAGTGAATGAGTAATATCATAGCTGTAGCTGTGAATAAAATAAACTCATTATTTCTGCTTTGGAAATTATTAATTTATGTTGCTCCGTTTGTAACACAGCTTCAAGTGGGTACGACTTGGTACGACCAAAAATATGCATGAGAATCTAACATCATTGCAGAGTTCTACTTTGAATAAGAGTCAAATTACCTGAAGTAAAAGTTACTTGAAAGGTCAATGCTCTGGAACATTTTTACATAGCGAGCTTCATCGGGATGGCTATGTCGAAGTAACCCGGGACTGGGAATGTATACCATAGACGTGTCTTCAATCTTGTAGATTGTGTGGTGGCCAATCACACCTACCTTTCTTCGTTTCGTCACCAAGATGATATAATATCCTTCCAGAAATCGTACAAACCCTTGAAAAGATAATATACCTTAATATACTAACAGAAAGAAACCTGGAACTTTCCAATCACCTACATTAAGACCTGAACAACATCTTGCAAAGCAACACTGAGCTGACCTCATAACAATTGCTTTGTGAAGAGAGGTAAGAGGTTTTAATTCAAACAGGTGGTCAGAATCAGAATATTAATAATTTGTTATTTGGAATGTAATTGAAATTCTATTTCTTGTCAATTGGAACAGGAATTGCAATTTTCAAAAATAAAAAAATCTTGGGTAGAATATTGCTTTGCTTTCTGATCAATGACTCGACAACATGGATTGGTGGAGATGTAGCTGGTGGCCCCCTAGAGTCTTACAGATTATAGACGAACACATGCTTAGACTGTATTAAGCTAGATTAGGTCTGCACCGGTCTGCGCTGAATTAGGGACACCAAACTTTCATAGCCCTCACCAAAGTCATAAGAAAAGTGCATGTAGACCCACTGTAAAAATATTGTGTCAGTATATTATGCTACTATTAATTCACCAAACAAAAATAATAAATAATAAAAAATAAAAAATAAAAACTTAAAACTAAATAATAGATAATAAAAAATAAAAAACCCAGTTCTCATAGTTTTAGTCAAAACGATTGCTAAGATTACATCAAGTAGATATGAGTATGAAAACAATCGTAATTTTAGTCAGGTTTCTGCAAACGGAGTGATGGCAAAATCATGATTTATTTTAATTGACAGAGAGCTAAGCATGGGAACAGGTGTGGTTGGCAATTGTTGTGCTGCTTTTTGCATATAGTTTCACTTTTACCTACCTACTATTCCAAATGCAGAAACCACACGAGACACTCCACTACTTGCATTTCGATGGCCGATTCGAGTTCGATTTCCAATATCAATCATTGTGACCATTTCACGAATCTCTTCCTGGGAGTATTCTTGTCTGTCATCTACAACGGAGAGTTCTAGATGCTCCATTCGATCAATCTTCAAAACCCGGAATCGAGTCTGCATGTTGTTGGAGCCCATTAAATAGAATCTCTATAACAAGAGAAAATGGAAAAGGCCCAGCAGAACAGGACGTTTTAGTGATTATCAAAGAGTGTATTTATCACTTAATATTGAAAGTAATTAAGGGTAAATTCCTCTTGACAGATATAGAACTTACAGCCTTCGTCTCGTACATCGCAATCTTCTGGACTGAGCTTATAAAAGGGTGAAATTCGGCTTTCTCCATAATGATCAAAACTAATAAATTCTCTCATAAGAAAATAAACAGGAAGCTAATGAAAAGAGAAAAAACGGTACATTTGTGATAACCATAAAAAATTTAACCTAAAATAATCTGACAGTAAATGACAGTGATGGCAAAGGCAATGTGGTTTGGGTCAAAGCAGGTCAAAGGTTCGGTAGTCTTTGGTTCGGGTTATTTCGTTTTATTTCGGACATGAGAACGGTACTAGCGTTGGTACTAGATATAATTGCCATGGATAGTAATAGCGTTTCTATCGTTTTTCTATGATAGTATCATAGATAGTATCCAAGAGACAGTACCTTTGCCCTGGACCAAAGATGTACAGACCATGAGAACAAGGTCAAGAAAACCTGCCAAAAATCAATATGTTACCAAGAAGGCCACTGTACTTATAAAAACAGCTAAAAAAAAGTTAACAGAATTCAAGTGTAAACTAAAAAGATTTCTTTGATTTGGCAAATGTGTAATATTTCGTTTTTGAAAATAAAATAAAAAGCCAAACCTGCTGATAAGATGCAACCTACAAAGCGGTTGCCAAAGAGACAAATAGTAAGAATTTAATACTTAACTTGCAAATGAGTAAGAAGGGCCTAAGAACGACCTGTGCGGAGCATATTATTTAGACCAAGAGCAGACCAATATTTAAAAGACTTGAAATAATTTCCAAGAAATCTATTTATTCACAAGATCAATTCACCCATGAATCACTATATTAAATAATTAAATACACTTTTCAAGCTAATACAGACACTAACACAAAAATCCTTATGCAGCAATTTTTAAAAATTTGGAAACTAATTAGGAACTAGTGCCATAGAATGTGATCATAAACAAGCCGAGCCATCAGACCAGTGCCACAAGGCCCGTTGTCAAAACAGTGCATCGTTAAACCCCAAGAATCAATCAACAAACTGACCTAGGTGCATTTATTAGCTGTGATAATTCTATAGATTTTAGAGAGAATATAATATTTTAAAGCTTTTAACTTTTTTTCTTTAGTAAAATAAGTTATGACCAATAATAATCCATTAACATTGTTAAAGATATCATTCAGCAAAAGGGGGCAAGCATAGCAGTCCAAAATTCAACGATTGAAGTTCATTCCTTGTTGACTTTAGCAAAGACTCTGGTGATCCACTTCTAACACTGTATGCATTCTTGAACATTAAAGGAGTTACATCGAATGACCGATTACGATAAGAATCTGCTACAGGTCCAATAGCGAAGCACCAAAAATTAATAAAATGGGAATATAATAACGTACAGCATACGCATGTTCAAAATTAACATACAAATTAAGCAATTAGGTAAGCTCCAAATTTCTGCCTCGCTAAAATCATAAGGACAACTGATAAAAATCTCTTGACCATTAGTGACTTAAACAGTGCACAATACAAATTCGTAGATGTTATCTGTTGGTAAATAAGGTACTTGGAAGAGTGTTAATAAGAAAAATACTTATACAGAATATAGGACTACAGATGACTTAGCTATAGATTATCAGAAAATATTATATTTCTACACAAATGTGAAACTCTGAAATGTGCACGGTCAGAATGAGCAGCCTAAGGTTTCATTTGCAACTAAGCTGAAAAATACTGCCAAACTGCAGTTTTATTCTCCAGCAATCAAAAAAATAATTCTCTGGTCATTAAACCACGTGTTCCTACTGACCGGTAAAGAGCAATCCCTTGCAATAGCCTCAAAAGCGTAAACTTCCGACATTTAAATGCCATGACTTTATCCCAAAAAGGTGACTAACAATTTGTCAGCATAATCAAATTATTGTCAAGCCTCCAGACAAGTAACCAAATAACAAAGTGAGTGTTTCGATGTTGTTATCAAAAGTTGTTTCACAGAACTTAACTCGGCATATATTTAAAAAATTTATAAAAATAGACCAGCATGGGTGCAATAAAAAACCTAGCCTGCATTATTTTTCAATGGAAGCAAAACAATTTTGTTTAAAATACCAAGTGCTTTCATATCCAAAGGTTACCCTTTAATCTGCAACATTAATGCATAATGGCTTTTACCGTTGAGTGTAGGATATAGGTAGAGTTTCAACGTCAATGTTAAAGTCTCTGCGTGAAAAATGACTACCTTACCGACAAAAATGCAGAGTACCGGAAGTTCACGTTAAGTGGAGCCACTGTCGTATGAATTTTAATTTCGATATTTCTCGTAGGTTAACTCACTTTTGAAACTTTTCATGCTCAAAAAATCTTCATCAATGTTTACCTCAACGATTGATATACACGTAACAATATTAAGAAGCGAGTAAATACGATAAATATCGAAATTAAATTTCATACGACAGTGGCTCTACTTAACGTGAACTTCCGGTACTCTGCATTTTTGTCGGTAAGGTAGTCATTTTTCACGCAGAGACTGTAACATTGACGTTGAAACTCTACCTATAACCTACACTCAACGCTTTTACCTTACAGATATAAGTAACAATAAATATACCCAACTTTCTCAAACCGAACACCCGCGTATTCCAATAAAAAACAACGCCTCGCAAAACGATGTTAATGCCGAGCAAAGCGTGGAAAATCGGCCGAGGCAAGTATCTCCGCTAATCAGCCGGTAGATAAGACAAACAAACAATATTGCTAACAATTCTCTTGTCAAGAAATCGAGTTGTTTGTTTCGACTCGCGATCCACAACTGGCTGAAACATTTCGCCAAGAATTGATCGACAACGATGGAACTTTCCGACCGAAAGAACATCGCGACAAAGAAAGCCGTTTCGGCATAGGCGTCGTCTGGTTTCATCCAAGACTTGTGCCACCGAGCAGACACCATAGCAGACCAACGTTGGTACGGCGTCGGCCGTTCAACGCTCGGAATACGAGGAGAGCAGCTGTTGGTAGTGCAGCGACTGGCTTAGCTGAGACATGGCCTGAGAAAGCAATTCGTCTCCCAGGCACTGAAAGCAATCAGTTGTCAGTGTACTCCTAGCAAGAAGCAATTGTAGGCAACTCAAAACTAGGATATTTTTAAGG
This sequence comes from Protonemura montana, assembly GCA_947568835.1. NCBI lineage: Eukaryota > Metazoa > Arthropoda > Insecta > Plecoptera > Nemouridae > Protonemura > Protonemura montana. The sequence continues at coordinate 13,267,630 of OX387604.1, read as the reverse complement.
CCATTTAACATTACACAGCCAACACATGCATTTCATCTAAATAAAGCTAGGCTGAAAAGAACCATTTGAACAAAAACTGTTTAAACTGGGTTTTGAAGGCTAAGCGAAGAACAACTAAGTTTCCCAACGTTTTGTAACTTGTACCCGTTACTTTATTAAGGGCGAAAGCAGGACAGCCAAAAAACACAGCAAGAAACTTTAGGATAAGCTTCAAAGTACAATGTCAGCATTGATAAAAAAATAGAGTAACACTGTCACACACCTTTCCTTGGTCACTAAGAGCATCAGTCAGCGAGCGCTCACAATCCCCATCGATTATCGGTATCAAAGGCACCGACAACAAACCATCATGCTTCTTGCGTTGGTGCTGCAGCAGCTTTGCCTTGGATGCGTATTGCTTGTGACACCAAGGGCACCCATGAGGAAGAGTCGTGACACTGCCTACTGTCTGCGAAAACGTCGGATTTGGAACTCCAGGGACTACGGGAACACCTCCCTGAGGACATTGAGAAAGAATGTTTAAATTTAAAAAACCAAACGGCAATCTCTGGAGGAATGCCCGCAACTTATAATCGCCATTCTCACCTTTCGACGATTACTCATTGGCAGCTCAGCACCTGGGTGGTTCTTCAAAATATGTGCCTTCCTTTTAGAGCTGCTTTTGTACACCTGGAATTATGAACAGCGTTCACAGCACCGAAAACATAAGGCATTTAAAAGTGACCATATTATGAAACGCTCACCTTATCGCAATATTGACAATAATAATCACGGGTAGTCTTCAAAATGGGAAGGTTGAGTTCAGGTACTGATTCAGGACTGATGTCTGGGTGTCTCTTGGCAAGGTGGTTGACGAGCATGCCACGTCTCTTGAAACCAACCATGCAAGTATGGCACTTGTAGATAAATCGGTGATAGTCATTGGTAGACATCTGCAAAATACGCCCCTTGACCAGTCATAAATCATCAGTTACTATTCGTCTTTCCCTTATGTCTTAGATTGGTCACCTTTCTACCTAAGACGGAAAACTCACCTGCGATTTGGCCACGACTTTCTTGCTGGATGGTGTACGAAGAGGTTTGTTCACTATGCGATGCTCACGCTCTGTAGAGTGCATGCGCTTCATGTGCTCTTTTAGCTTGTCCTTGCGCTTGAATTGTTTCCCGCAGTCGGCACAGAGAAACTCCCGGTGGTCAGAATGCCTACGATACAAACCCATCAGTTCACGTCTCACCAGCACCCAAAGTGACATACAATCCTAGTTCTCTTTTTGCAAGTAAAATGTGAAAGTCATGCTAAACAACTAAGTGCTGACTGTTTAATAAGATATTTTTTGTGACAAAAAATTAACTGAATTGACCTCTTGTCTACACAGGATTGAGATCAAAGTCTAAAGAGAAGATTTCTTATTGAACTCGTCAGAAATGGCAGACTGACCTGAGCATATGCATTCGCAATTTATCCAAGGTGGGAAACAACTTGGCACAGTGACAACAGTCGTGCTTTCGCTCGCAGTGAAATGCTCGCATGTGCTTTCGAATCAGAGCGTACTCGTCAAAGGTTTTCGAGCATTGTGGACATGAGAAGACCCCGTTGGTTGCATGCTGAGCTACGTGCTCTTTCAGCGCCAACACTTGCTCGCAAGCTGCCTTGCAGATCGGACACTCAACGGCTTTCCTTTCTACAAGGAAAATACAAGTAAATATAAAGATGATATTATGTAGAAATATTATAAGATATTATAGTTATTTTAAAAATTATTTTAATAACATTACTATTAGTAAAATATTATAGATATTATAGAAGATGTTATAAAGATGATATCATATGAAGAAAATACAAGGACAATTATCGTTTAAGCTGGATCAATACCTGAGTGGATTTTAACATGACAAGAGAGTGCCGAATTGTTCAGAAATCTCTTCAAACATATTTCACACTGTAATGGCTTGGATTCCTCTGCACCGTGAACTAGCATGTGTCGTTGTAGCCGATCCTCGGAAGCGAAGGCCTTGTAACATAGCTCACATTTGTTTGGTTTGGCAGGATTGACAGAACCCCTTCGGCCCCCCTTTGTACGCCGACATGCTTCTTGGAGATAGCAGCGGCTGCACGCTTGCTCACTGTTAACAAGAATATAGTTCAAGAAAAACCTGTTATGCTTTAAGCCGTAACCTCAGCTAGTTAGTAGGAACTCACTTACCCAGAGCTATTTTTATCTTTGTTGTTTAAGCGCTGTCTTCGGATACTTCGTCTATTTGTACGATTGCATTGACAAGTATTGCATTGTAGAACTGCCCGCTTTACAAAAAATAAGCAAACATATTATTAGAATTGTACTTCCAAGTAAATAGCACATCAATCATTGACGGAACACACCTCGCGTTTTTCCACAGGCGAATATTTGAGTAATGAATGTATTTTCTTTTTAGAGATTCGAGTGATTTTCTTTGGTTTCTTGGTGGTGTCATCATCATTAGACAAAGCATCATGAACATTGAGATGCAGCTGAAGAAGCAGAGACGAGGGAAACTGTACATTGCATTGAAAGCATTGCCAGGCGCTCTCAATTTCGGCGGCTGTGAGTCAGAAAAAGGTAGGTTTGTAAAAATGTCACTGAAAGATGAGAAAATTTAACAAATTCAGCAGCTTGAGAAAATAACATGGCTTGATAGCACTAACCTAGAGATTGCAGCAAATCCAAGCCTCTCTTGATTGCATAAGCTGGGCCATACCAAACTAGAAGTTCTTGTCGAGGAGGGATCACCCGAGTGGTAGTAAAATACAACGAATCTCCCTGCTGGCTGACTATTAAATTCTGCTCTGCTACTTCGCAGGCAGGTCGGACATATCTCATCCAGTTGGAGAAGTCTGGAACAAGTAATAAAGAACAATAGTAGATTCCAGTCTAACTCCTTTCCAATCAGTAGATACTCACATCAGGACTATGTAAGACTTTTAGCAATATCAAATTTTAAGTATATATGTCAGCCAGACACTCCCAGTAAAATTACCAAATTCATGTTATCACAAAAAATGCGTGTTAAATTAGGAAAATAAGAACTAGCATTGCTTCTGAAAAAAAAAAACCCAGATAGTAACAGGAATTAAATAATATATTTTTAAATTGTCTGATTCAATACCCACTTTCGTCTGAGGTATCCAGGCGAAGTAGTTTGCCATCATCTTGTTCAATTGACAATTCCAGTTCTTCATCTCCAACACTGGGCTCGCTGAGTATTCCTTCCACTGGACCAAACTGCGTGCGCTTTGGTATCGTCTTTCGAGCAAACACACCCTTTGTATCAACACCGCGGCCAGTTGCCTTTCCAATTGCCAAGTACGACACAGGTAATGTGGCCCATGAACGAGGAGGTACAGGCTTGTCGGATATGCTCTGAACTTGGTCTAGTTGGCAACTGCCTTCTGATCCACAACCAGTGCACACTAAATCGGGGGTACTAGTGGCAGCTTGATATGGCTCGGTCAACAGCAGGTCCATGCAATTGGTTGCATTGGTTTCTTTCAATGAGCTATCTATTTCAGCACCAAATAGGATTGCAGAGAGTGCTCGGCTGGCTTCTTCACCCTCCTCAGAAATCTTTGATCCTTCAGAGTCTGGACTATTTTCATCCACCTGGTACTGAAATATTAGTTGATAAGAAACAATAGCTACATTGATGCAATAGCAAAAATATTGATTATAAACACACCTGTATGAGAGGATTGTTGGATACCTCAACACTATGAAAGTTTCCACAGATGGCTGGCAAAAGTTCCTCATTCAGCTGAGCATTGGTCTAAAAAAAAAATAGATTTTGAGGTGAGATTCCACACCAAGTGCAAGCTATATGTAGACAAGTTTTTTCTTGTCAATTTTAACACTTACTGTTCCATAAACTGGAGAATAACGTGCAGCAGAGCTCAAGTTGGGATCTAGAGGGCTCACTCGGTGCTCAAAATCTGATAATGATGTTGAAGGTTGTGGAGAAAATGGAGCCCCGTGTTCAAAATTTGAGAATGATGTGCGGGCATAGTCCAGAGTGGGATCCGAGTACTCGACCTATATGAAAATGTCACATGGGCACAAACAATAAGTACCAAGATATTTTCTTACTTATATTCTTTATGTTTTCACTTACAGCCAGCAAAAATAGCCTTGATGTCGACACTGTAATCTTCCGAATAGGACCTAAATCTGCGCAGTTGGAAACCGGAGTTGTCCAATCCCCGAGATCAGCTTCTTGATGATCAGACTCGAGAACTGTCTCCATAGGAAGATCATCATCTTCATCATCATCACCAGGCGAGTCCCTTGGTGCTGCAATGTCCATTATTGCTCGAAGACTCGACTACCAAAGTAACAAATAGGTTAAAAAATAATTAAGAAAATTGTAAATTCTACGGCAAAGCCTACCCAAACTAAACTTCCAAGAGTGAACTGTCATGTAAATTGTCAAGTGTTCTAGGCATTACATTTGTTGACGATATTACATTGGAAAGAAGCAACCTAGGAGTAACCTACCTACCTGCTCTTGGATGATAGTCTAGTGACCCATGCTTATCTGCTCAGCGCTTCGGATGTTAAAACTTTTGCTGTCGTTGCGAAAACCAATTCAAAGGGAATTATCAGGAGGATCTAGAATAAAGGTCTCAACCCTCAAGCCAAACGACCCGAGTGCGGGATCCGTCTCACCCCAAAGACAATGCTGAAGTGCAAAGAGGTGTACGATTCTCTCAAACGTAAACTTACCAGTTGGCCCAAGGAGTGTCCGCGGGTGTCAGTGAAGTTCACCATTTACCCGGCGGCAGCAGCACAATGGCACCAAATGGCACCTTCATAGTTCATATTTTGGTTCATATTTTGGTTCATATCGAATCCCGGCTGTCACGTTCTGTTTCGGTTCTGTCACTTTAGATCAGGAAACAAAGATATCCCAGTTAATATTTTCTAATTGGTATGTTCGCCTGAAAACTGCGAAATTAAAAGTAAACCATTCTACTCCAGAAACTTTTCACATGGACGCTACAGAGTTGAATTGTTCGGCGTTGAAAGATTTCGACTGGAAAACTTCGGTATGTTCTAACCTAAATTCATCGGCAAAATGGCATGTTATTATTTCGGGCAGCATTCTTATATGTACTAGAATTTACCTCGATTTTAAGGGTTGAGGTATTCCCAGGCCACAACAGCATCAAAATAAATTAAGTGTGGGGGGAAGGGGCAGCTTAAGTAACACAATTTACATCCGTAGGATAACCTCGATAAAACCGAAAATTCCATACACACATTTAGCAACACTAGCCTAAATTTGAAATTTCACGAAACATTCTTGCAAATTGGATGTCCTTACAGGTCTAAAATTTCTTTAGAGCTTGAGTTTTTTTTTTGTGGCCACACTTCAGACACACCGTTGAGTTTTACAAAAATCTGTTCGCGTATCCACCACTTTATGCAGCATTTGGCACTCATGACTGTGCATTCTAACGGAGTCTCAGTGTTTTCATATGAGAGCCTCTCGACACGTGGGAAATATTGAGGACAGTCCTTGTCTGCATTCTCTGCAATACTGCTGTTAAATCCAGGGCATCGAACCCAAACCCGTAACCCGAAAAAACCGCTATTATGTGTGGAACCCGAACCCGAACCGGAATCCGGAAAATTTGGAAACCCGAACGCGAACTGGAACCTGTATTTTAGTTAAGAAAAACCTGAACCCGAACCTGAACCGGTATTATTTCTCGGGTTTTTTTCGGGTTTTTGCACATCTTGCGTTTTATTTAAAATTGTGCAGATATCCTTCCAGGAGAGATGCAAGATATTTTTGTTTAGTGGAACTTTATCAAACCTTTATCTTACCCACCCATTTTCTGTGGGTAAGCACACTTACGCACCCAGGCAGACGTCTCATTGCGCAGTCGGGCTCAAGAAAAATAAATATTTTATACGGTTTACATCAGTGACGGAGAAATCTTTTGAAATTTCTGCAGAATACTCAACCTGCGAGAGCTGTAACCTGCAACGTTAGCGTGGCTATCAGCGAACTTGTAGATTCTCTTGAATATCAACAGTGGTCCTATCAACAACTCGCTTTTATATAGCGCCGCTACCCTTTGTCGGGCAGCGCCGACGAAGCAATGCGACAGTATGGTACAAAAGCAAAGACAAACTGGGTTGGGTATCGAGTGAATTGTTTCTAGTTATGCATCGTTTTTTAGTTTAAGGCTTACCCGCTTATTTTGTTACAAATTAACCACTTTAATACCATTTCAAGGGAAATGGACAAAATGTAGGAAACTGGGAAGGGAATATCTTCTATTTTAAGAAGTAGCAAGTTTGCACTTTACCAACTTACAACCAAATGTGTTGCTTGCTTTGGCTTGTTCGGTCAGTGTCAGTCTTTTTTCATTCGTCATAGGAGGTGGGCGTATTACGCTCCTGTGTTTTATGTAGACCTTTGAATCATGGGGCGCAAACAAGAAAGCAAGATCAGAAAATGTTTTAGTTATAGCTACGTCAAAAAGGAATCAAGTTGCAGAATTGACGGCTCTAATGTGATTATGAAGGTAAATTTGCAAATGTATTTATGAGTACATTGTATCGACTTTCGAGACCCAGTTTACAGTCTACAGTTTGTATCTATTTCTAACCTATTTCGTAGGACATATTACTTATTAGTATTATAACCACTTAAAACTATAATATTATGCAATAAATTGGTTGATATTTTTTTATATACTACCTAATCAAAATTAAACATCAATCTAAAAGTACCATTTTCATCCAGTACATTATTGCAAACATTTAAATGTCTATCACTTTATTGTTGGAAAAATATAATAAACAAAATTTGCTAAAACTATCGCTTGATCGAACTTAAACCCATACCCCTTTGGAATCCGACCCCAAGCAGACGGAAGGAAAAAAAACCTGAACCTGAACGAACCCGAACCTGAAAACGTACCGAACCCGAACCGGAATAAGCAAACTTAATAAAATCCGAACCGAAATTTCACATTTACCAAACCTGAAACTGAACCGATATTAATTTCGGTTCGATGCCCTGGTTAAATCTACTTGTGAATAATGTGAAAACATCTCAATATTAGAACTGAAACAAGAATAAATAATACTAGCAAATAACCGATAACTACTAAATGACAACTTAATGATATTGTTGAGTGATTTGATGTTTTATGATTTAGATTATATAAATATTTTAAATCTATTACACTACACTGCTGATATTTTTACGATTTATTGATCGATATCTCCTGCACCACTTTCTATTTCTCCTCGTGGCAGTTTTTTTTTTTTCACTCAATGTGCAATACAAATTTTTGAGGACGCTAATTATTTTTGCCTTGAATTGATTTTAATGACGTTGAAAAATATGCCAAAAGAATAAAAATAGCACCATTGTTAACTGTAAAGATAATTTTTAAATGTATGTGGTCCCTGTAAATCTAACAAATATTTTCAAGAAATTTGCAAACTTGGTGTTGTGACAGTTGGTATTGGAGAAAAGGATAGAAAATGGAGGTACAAACAAATCCACAACCAGATAAAACAGAAAATAAACACATGATAAATATGGAAAGTAAAACTGAAAGTCATTTAATAGGAGTCGTATTTCTGCAAATACTGGCAGAAAATGCTGACTGAAAATGGAGAGGGGTCCCTTTTTAAAAGCGTGTTTTGAGTCAGCCAACGGGTGGATCTGCGTCGGCCCATACCTACTCTTTGGTGAAAACTGTGTAGAACAAAAATGTAAACACAAATTTATCCCGTGCATTTTTACAACTTATGTTTTAAAATTCCGAGACAATTGAAGTGCTACTTGAGCTGCAGGATTTGAAGTTTTTTGGCTGAGCGTTCCGAAGCCCAGATAAGGCTGGTCCATTTTATTGCCCCACGTGGCTGCTACCAGGAATTCGTCTAGGATTCTTTTGCTTCAAAGAGATTGCCTTATCTTTCATGGTATTTTTTTTTTCCAGTTGGTGATGGGCAGCAGCAAATTAGCATCTATGAAAACTTCCTTGTTAACAATTCATCTTCACTTCAAAGGAGATGGGGAGTCGCTGCTTCTCGAAATGGAGAAGCAAGAATCAAAACTGCTACTAAAATCCTTAGAAGAGGCTCGAGCAGGATTATTAACTTTATGTAAACCAGAATATCAGGAGCCATAATTTACCAATGATTGCCATAAATTGAAACACATTACACTTTACATTAAAAATTGTTTACTATGTAAATATTACAAGTCTTATGTACAAATATATGTGCTCATGAAATACTGGAGTGTGAGATGACCAGCCAAGATATCACCAAATAAAAGAGTGATATCGGATAAACTGCTAATGCAGTGCGGCCGGGTGGCTGGCTTCCTCCAAGAAACACCATGGAAGCTAAAACCAAACCTTGCTGTGATTATTTTGATAATAAAACAATTTCCACTTCAACTGGCATTACAATTTGTTAAGTAAATCTAGAAACTGCTTTGCAGCATGTGTACCAGTCAAACAGAAATGAAAACTGCAGCGGCTGTGAAACTGGTGTGGGAATGAAAAAAGATGGTACTGAAAAATAAAGTGTTGCTATCCTTCCTTCCTTGCTGCACAAATCATCCTACCTTTTGGCACTCTAACCAAACAATGCCTAAGTAACCTTCATCCAATCCCAGGGCATATATTTACAGATTTCTTTGAATAGCGATAATTTAAAGAGAAGACAAAGTGAAGTGAGGTACCACTAACCCAAAATGATTAAAGTTGCTTCAAAATATCATAGCTTGTATACATGTACTGTAATACCATAGAATCATCTTCACATCAACTGCATCTGATGCACTTGTTTATATTCCCACAATGGCTGAAGGCTGTTTTATTTTTTTGTGTGTAGGTTTTGTTGTTAAAATATACCAAAAACGTAGAAAGTACAATAAATTTAATATTGCATAGGTGAGATTTAAGTTAATGTCAGCTGTAAGTGAAGTAGGTACTCACCGTATGTGGCCCATCCAAATCCGACTAATGCGACCACAAACCGAATAGCAAAGAGAAGAGTGGTCTGGTGGACCAACAGAATGATTCGGCAGACTATGAGTGCGATAGTAGTAGGTAGCAAACAGTAACCCAGCACGCACACACTTTGGAACAATGATCTGAAATAAAACGGCAGGCATGTTGTGTTTTAATGTTTCAGAACAGCATCTTTTTTATTATAATATCGGAGCGTCTGATTTTCTGTGAACTATCACTATCGTATTCCTTGAAATATTCTGTAATTACTTACATGTTTCCTCCGAGAAGTTTAGAATTGAGTGTGACAATAAGTGATCCAATCCATACAATAACAAAAACCTCTGCAAATTCTGGACCCCCGTCGTGCTGACCATTTATGCTCTCTTTTGAACCGTGCAGAATCCTATTTGGAACAGAAACCGATAATTATGTTTAACGATTTTCATTAGATATAATCCTAGGTTGGAGAGCTACGCTAGTATTGCAGCCGCTAGAATTTCCGCACACTTTGCCCGGCACTATGGCGATACAACCTGCAATAGTGGCAGATCACAGACGGACACCAGGCACCAGAGACAGAGATGCAGGTTAAGGGTGCTAGTCTTAGATGTTATTGATGGCAATACCTCTGACAGCTGCAAACATTCATGAGTCTTGACAAAAACTATTTGAACTGGGTTTTCAGTTTTAAGTGTTAAGGGTACATCAAGTAGACATGAATCTAAAAAAAATCATTCGTGAGTCTTGGCCAGAAAACAGGAAAGATTGTTCCACTACCCTAGAGAGCTAGTAACGATTAAAATGTGATTCAACAATCCTTTGCCAATCCGAGCCCACATTTTCCCTCGATTTTCCTGCCCCATTAATAAATTTAAGGTTTGGAACATTATGTGGGCAGAAAATGAAGATATAGAAAGGTTATAAACAAAGGTTATAAAACTTTTTCACATTTTTGCTTTCATATTCATAGTTATCACTGGAATTTAAAAAATCAGAAGGGGCTCAGGAGTGTTCAAGAGGAGGGGGAGGGGGGGGGGGCTGCATTGCAATAAACAAAATATCTCCTCCTCCCTAACACCAAAAATACACAACATTTTCTAGTGGGCTAAAATGTTACTGCAGCTTCTTTAAGCAGTGGTATTAGAAGTATTTTATGACAATTAGTAGCAAAACAATTAATACTAGCCGCTTGAATAGCTCTAAATACGGCATTACGTATTTGATAATATTCAATAGTAACATAATAAGAGAATAATAACATTGCTTTGGCAATGGTGGTGGCAAAGGTGATCGTCCTCAGTGTTGTCAGAGGGTTCAATTTCTATGGAACCGCTAATTTCTTGCACACTCAATAAACTTGGGCCTGGACATTTTGACCATAAGGGCATCCAACTGCCGCCTCTAAATTTGATTGCACAGTATATCCACGTGCGGCATTAAACAATAGAAAAAGGCAAGTCAGTAAGGAAAATTCGTGTCGTTCAAAGTGTGAACGAATCCTGAGGCGGCATCTATCGTTTTTTGTGTCGTTTTAGGATTTCTAGACAGAGCTTTGAAGCAGCTTTGCAGTCCTTTCTCGCTCTTGTCACAATTTAGATGTTAAAGTTCCACCTTTACAGAGCAATGATGGGATTTCTGAGATCAACATCTCCTGGTGCCTCAAGACGTTGCAGAGATCGGTAAAAAAAGCAGGGATTCTGGAGAGACTCGAGAAAAAAATTCTTACATCCATTTTGGGAAGATGCATGCTGCATCAGGAGATTATGTTGATGCACGTAACAATGCACAAATATGCAAATGGATACACTTCTCGCACTTTCTTCTCAACGCCTCTGATGGCACCTCGCTTGACAATCCCAGCGTTGTAGCTCTGAGCGATAAGCTTGCTAGGATATTTCTCAAGTAGGATTGCTAGTTTGGAGAGATTGCACGATGAGAGAGTTCCAGCGTCTTGACCACCAGGATTGACATACACCCAAAATCTCTCGACAGCTTTGTTATTCAGCTCAAACCGATAAACAAGAACCATCTGCATGGTCTCCGAAACGTCTCTGGTCTCGTCAGCCATTACGGCCAAAAACGACGCATTTTTTATTTCCCTCGATATTTCCTTGCGACAAACTTCCAGCATACAGTCCAATAATTCATTCTGAACCGTTTTTCACATCCTAGTGAAAACTGTAGCCGTTTGAGAATGCATTTGCATTGCAATGTCTAGCTTGCTGGTGAAATCAACGAGCCACTGAAATATACCTGGATTTTTAGACTGTTTGGTTTCATAATGGCCTCTCAGTGCCAGTTCAAATGCACCACAGAAACAAACCCAGTTAATTATCTTTGATCAAAAAACGATATTTTGGTCACTTTCTTGTTGTGCAAGTCAATTGACTGTATTAATTTCTACTACTATATTCACACGGCCAAGCATTTCAAAACCCATTATACAATTCATGACATTCAATGACATTTCGTGTTTTTTAATTTTTTCAGAGATATGTCTCAAGTTACAAGTACCTTGTTTAGTCCATGCCTCATCCCCGCCGAACAGAATACACAGGAAACAAAACAAAGAATTTTTTCAGCGCATCCACATAATCACACTGTTTTGTCGTAAGCATTTGGGTTGCATTTTCTCTCGTAACTCTTTTGACGATACATGGCTTTTTTGGTAATGAAGAGGAAAGTTGCTGGCCTGCCATTGGCTTTAATTTCACGTTTTTTATCTACACTCAAAATAACGAACGAACAGTTATTCAACGCACCCACAGTATACTCCATTGTTTATCTGTAAGCTGTTCACTACCAGCTGATGCATTTGCCTTGAAATCAACGTACGGGGAACTCAGCACTATTTCAGCATCTAAGTTTACAAGCTCCAGTTTGCTCGGCAAATCCGCAGCAACCCTCACTGTGTGGCTCCTGGCATTGCTGAAGCGAACATTTGAGGGCATTTACAGCAAAACAAGCATGATCGGGCTTCGCTGCGTTGCAACTCGAGAAGCCCAATATTGGCAGATTGGCCGGTAAACCGGGCCAAATTTTAACACCTGAAGTTCCTCTAGTCAATTATAGTGTGAGAACATTTAATTCAAAATTGTGATCTCACTTGGAGCAAATTGGTTGCCCCTATGAAGCATTTCGTAAGGAAAATCCCTGTGCCGCATGAGTGAGTGATTTCTTAAATGCATTGTTAAAATGTGAGTGAAGTTATCGGGTCAAATATACTTTCGCCCCTGTTTTTTGAGGCAAAAACTGTCACTGCTCTTAATCCAATGATAGTGCACACACATGATCATTTGGTAGTTGAACACAACCAGGAAAAGAAGATGATAACACTTACATAGCCATTAATGTGCAAAGAAGAAGTGGTCCCCACAGGTCCCATTCTTTGAGTAGCGTTGATTTTTCCTTGGGGTAAAGCACATACGCAAACTTGCTTCCAACTGCCCGAAGATCTCTCATTACTGTTGCTTTGATAGGCTCATCCAAAGTGTTAAATTCAGGAGGTGCTCCAGCTACGCGTTGCGATATAGGCTGGTATCCTGGTCTATGCATTTCACCCTCGATGTCCAATTCATCGTCATCAACACCGTCAAATATCTAGAATATGAAAACATTAAACAATTACATTTTTATACACAAGAATGTAAACCTTTAATACAGACTGAATAAAGATGACTGAAAAGAATGAAGGTTTGGAGGGAGGAATCGATGGAGCTGAGAGTGGGAGAGTTTTTAAAGTGGATGAGAAGGTGATTGTGAATTTTGGTGCAGATGAAGTATCATACAAATATCTTTCAAGTACTATTGACATTAATTATAAGCAATAGCTAGGTAAGGCACACCATGTTGTAACTCATGTCAATTTCAAGTCATGTGCAGTGTGAAAAAAATGTGTAACACAATCACATCCATATCAATACCATCGCAGCATGATAAGCAGGAGAACCTGGTCAGATTGGTACCAGGATTCAGTAACCAAATTTCAGATAAACAGAACTAGTAAGGCTCCACATAGTGCATTGCCTAAAATTTGTCATACCATTAAGGTAGAGTGGTTAGGTTGAAAACAAAAAAGTGATGTTTTCAATTTCTCAATCTAATAATGCACTCACATCAAGCTTTGCTTCGTGGAATTGCATCTCACTTGCAGGCCTCATATTTATTTTCGAATTGGTGTACGTTTACATAAATTACGTTATGATGAATTTCTTCAGTAAATATCTTTCAATTGCGATTTAAACGACGGCACCCTTGCCCCTGCTGCTGTGCTGGCCTGTCAATAATCTGTCAACAGTCTGACAGATTCTGACCGGATCTGACACTGACGGACGAAATGTGCCTAAAGTTGGCACACATATGGTTTCTCACTGCGCATCAGCTGATGAGCACAATTAAGCCCGGCAGAATTAAATAATGTCGTGCCCGTTTACACTACTTCAACAGATTCTCTATTAGATGATCTTATTAATCATAACTCGGTGTAGGAAACTCATATTATCGAGAAATTATAAATCGAGAAATTATAAATCGAGAAATTATAATAAAAAAATTTTAACTTGCTTGTTTAAAATAAATTATCTGTATCATAACTGTATCATATCTTTCACCATCATTCACCAAAACCATACCATCATTATTATTATTATTTAAACATCATTTATCCTTCACCACTCATCTACATGTATCATATGATCATATAAAATTATTCTATTCTAACCATACGCATAATCATAGCATAATCATATCACATAGCATAATCATAATCATTGACGATACCCATACCATGTACAATGTACTAGTCAACGGGATAATAAATACAATACAATACAATACATGTCTATCAATTTACCCCTCACAAATAAGGATTGAACAAATTCTCACCATACAAAGTTAACTATGCGTTGAGGCAATATAAAATCTAAGCCATAGCTCCAGAGCCAAAAATTTGCACCCTCAGCCACGATAGCATACATGTTGACAGAGTTAAGCCCTGATAAACATTAGAGCCTATGTCCACGGCTTCGTCGTGAAATGGCTTCGACATGTCTTCGTTCCATGCCTTCGTCGTGGAATGGCTTCGACATGGCTTCGTTCCATGCCTTCGTCGTGGAACCCTTGCTGGACATTGCCAATGCCACCTTCACCCAGGGAAGTTTCCCCAAAATCTGAAACAAGCACTATTAATCCTTATGTTCAAGAAGGGAGACCGAACAAAGCTGGAAAATTATAGACAAATTTTGCTGCTAAGCATTTTTTTAAAGTTTCTAGAAAAAGCTCTCTGCAGCAGACTCGTATCTTTTCTGAAAAATAACAACCTGCTGAATCCAAGCCAACACGGTTTCACAACTAAACAATCCACCACGACAGCAGTCACAGCATTCGTCTGTGAAGTACATGAAACTATTGGCAAGAAAATGAATGCAGTCGGTTTTTTTACGATTACAGTAAAGCGTTCGACACCATTAGCCACCACATTCTGCTGAATAAACTCGAAGCAATGGGAATTGCCGAGAACGCGAAAACCTGGATCGAAACCTACCTCCAAGACAGGACTCAGACAGTGGCACTCCCCGGCCCGAACAGGACAACACTCTCAGAAGAAACAACAACAAACATCGGACTGCCACAAGGGTCCACAATATCTTCAGTTATGTTTACGCTGTTTACAGCTGATCTCGTGAAGTATGCCACCGAGGGTAGTCTAACTCAGTATGCAGACGACACTACGCAACTAGTAGATAGATACAACTAGATAGACAACTTACTAGTTTAGATAGTTGGAATCAGTACAAAGCAAATCACAATATCTTTGTTAAGACACTTAGATTAGAAAAACAACATTTTTATGAGTACAGCATAGATGCAGTGAGAAATGACACGAAAGCTATGTGAAAGACGCTTAAAAAAATTATTGACCAATGTGAGGTAGTTACAACTCGTAGGTAGTTACGGTGATATTGTATTTCCCAGGGAACATGAATCAGATAACTTGGCTGATAAATTTTATAAATACTTTGTCCATAGTGTGGGAGATAAAAGTGGCAAGATAGTGTGGCAGAAAAGAGCCTAATGCAGATCGAAAAGAATTGGTAGACTGTACCACTGATATTGGAACTATACTTGAAGACTTTAAAACTATTAATTTACAACAGTTAAAAAAAATTATAAGTGGTCTACAAAATAAATCTGGGACAGAGGAGGTTATTTGTACCGAAATACTTAAGACAACGTTTGCAAGAAGTGTTACCGCACTACTTAATGTTATCAATACCTTGATCGTTGCCAAGTGCCAGAAAGGTGGCATAATTCAGAGATCATACCTATCCCTAAACTTGTAAGGCCCACATTAACAGAAGAATTTAGGCCCATCAACAAAATCCCAAGAGATGAGAAAGTACTAGAAAAAGTAATATACGAACAGCTGAGGACTATTTTACTTGGAACAACTTGCTTCATAATAATCAGTCTGGTTTCCGGAACAATCACTCGTGTGAAACTGCATTACAGTTAGTCAAAGACAAGTGATTAGAAGAATTAGGAAAGGGAAGAGACAGAATTATAATTGCACTCTTTTTAGATTTCAAAAGGGCATTTGAAACAATTGATAGACAAATATTATTAGAAAAATTATGGAAATATGAGGTAAAAGGAACTGCATATCAATGGTTTGTAAGCTACCTTGAAAATAGAACCCAATGTACAATTTATGATAATAATAAGTCTGAGCAAATAAATAATGAATATGGTGTCTACAAGGATCCGTGCTGGGGCCCTATCTATTTATAATTTACATCAACGATATTTTTTAAATTACTGTAACACAAATATCTCTATTAAACTGTTTGCAGATGATACCCTACTATCCCTAGCAGGGAATAACTTCAATGAAGCCATTAGAATGGTCAATGAAAGCTTAAGACTTTTAGTAGACTGGCTGAAGATGAACAAACTGAAACTAAATGTCAGCAAAACAAAGTGCATGTTGATAACAGCAACTAAAAATGTGAAAAATAAAATATTTAATGAGTTTGAATATTTAGATGTATGCGTATCTAATAAACAGGTGGACAACGCAGTTATAGAATATGTTCAGGAGATGAAATATTTAGGGGTAATTATACACCAGCACTCGAGTTTTAACAGTAACATTGAACATATAATTAAAAAGATGGGAACAAAATTAGATTCCTATCAAGGGCTGGAAAATCCTTATTACAATGGATACGAATGTTAATATTTAAAACAATAGTGCTACCACATGTTGACTACTGTAGCACATTACTGTAAAGTGCAAGTGACTTTAATATACGCAAGCTGCAAAAGCTTTAAAACAAAGCACTAGCGGTGGTGCTCCAGTGTGACAGTCACTTACCTGTTAGTGTATTATTAGATCGTACTGACATGTTAACAATTAGACAGAGAGTTGCATTTAATGTGCTTACTTTTATATACAAGTTACGAAAGGGAGAACTTCCAGATTATCTTAATGGAAAAGAAGGTAGCAAAGGAGAGCATACAATGCACATGAGAAACGATCATCACATTAAAGTTCAAAGAAAGAATACTCTGAAAGATATGCAACCAATATTCTACAGTTGTTTCAGGCTTTACAGTGAATTGCATATTGGTGTTGTAAATTCTATTGATATAAATGTTTTTAAAGATGAATGTATACTATTTGTTAAAAATAAGTTTCCTCTCTAGGTCATTAAATGTAGCAATTCTTTGATTGAAGAAGTGCTAACTCTTAACTGTAATAGTATTATGTGAACTGTATTATAAATTTAATGAAAGTAGCAGGACTGCTAAATAAATAAATAAATAAAATAAATAACTGATCACCGATGTATCATTTTCCAGAAAATCTCTTCTAAAACAAAAAAATTAGTAAAAACTAAATACTATCACTAAGGGAGGCTTTTTAAAATTGTTGGCTCGTGTATTTTTTTTCATGTTTAGTTTGGTAGTCCTAGTCCTAGTCCTAGTTTAGTCCTGGTTAGTCCCAGTTTGGTAGTTTGGTAGTTTATCCTTAATCTCTGGTAGTGTTAATAGATTGAACAAATTATAGATTGAAAAACACCGGAAAAACGCCCCGAACGGCTCATTTACAATGCGTGTAAATGAGGGAAAATCATGTTTTTTTTTTTTATTTTGAAAAGCGAAAATCTGTTGCCAATAAAGTGATGAGTCGCCTAGATTTTGTTTTGTTGCGATCGGAAAAGTAGTGTGACCGATTAGTTATATCCAGTAAACCTAGATAACTGGATAAAAGCCCACTCCAACAGCCTTATTATAACAATATCTTCTTCAATCACGAATTTGCTACACACCTAGACTTCTCAACAACATGTGCTGTAGCTAACGATCCATGTCACCAACTTGATATAAGTGACTTCATGTCGCGTACATGGGGACAGCTAACTTTCGCAAGCTATTTTGCCTATCAACTCCATGAAATCATGGAATTTGGTGTCCATCTTATCACAATCCATCAGCTCTGCATTGTTTGGCACTGTTTGAAAAAAGTATTTGCAGGAAAGGGGAAAGGCCCAAGGAAAGAGGATCATCCTGATCCCTTATCACATCAACAGGTGCAAATATTGGCATAAGTTTCTGTTTATTGTTACTCTAGAAACTTCTGTATCACATTCCTTCAGTCTTAATCTCAAAACAATAAGCAAAATTCTTCAACTTAAGAGCCAACCAGCTCATTAGGCTGACAAGAGATTCTGTTGAATACTTAGGTAAGTTTGCGGTTTGAGTTAAGAATTGTTTTTATAATGCAGATGTCGTCATCAGTATCGTCGTCGGATATGTCGATACACTCAATTTTGGGACCTTTTTGGTTTACAATTACTTCCAGAATGTCATCAGAGCGTTCCAGGATCTTTCGTGCATCAGAGCTAATGCCTGATAAGCCTGCAATATTGGCGTTTTGAATAGCCACTTCGCGTTTCGTAAGCACCTTTCCCGAATGATGTTTGACCCGAAAAACGAAATCCCCCACATGTTTACGAGCAGGCACTGCAAAACCGACCATGTCGCCATCTTGTAGCATGTGCGGAGTTTTCACTCCTTTGAGACACATGCTGTTTACATAAGTCCCATTTTCACTCTGTAAACATAGAAAAATGTTCACAATTAGTCCAAGTTTCACATGGTTAATTAATGCAGATTTCTTGTTTCATAGTTACAAGTGGCATAGGCTCAAAACAAAAAGCAAAATTCTTTGACTTAAGAGCCAACCAGCTCATTCAATCAAAAGATTGCACCTTTAAATCATTCAAAATTTTAGAAATTGCTGAGATTTAAGAACTGGTACAACAAAAAGCTGTAAAAGTTTGTGCTAAAAATGATCACGGCCAAAACTGTAAAATTATTAAAAATTAAAACAACACCCAAACCTTATCAAGTATTTCAAGCCTGTCAGCTTTCTTCCGCACAAGACAGTGTTTACGAGACACTTCCATATTTTTGAGGATCATGGTACAGTCTCTATGGCGGCCAATTGAATACTGGAAAAAATAACATCCTAGTTACTTATAGTTATTCTTACGGTCTTTCTTTGAAGTACATATATTGGCGTTCAAATTAGTTTTAGCTTAGTTTATACGTTTTAAGGGTTAATGAATAAGGTTTCTACGTCTTTATTGCAAATCCAAATCTCGCGGTACTTAAAAGATTTGGTATTTTCACTAATTAATATTGGATAAAGCACAAAGCTGTTTCCAAAATAGAAAAAAAAACATAACTCATTCTCACCCAATCAATCAAGGAGATCCCTCAGTTCTATCCAGAGATGGGAATTGGAATCAGAAATAATTAATACTTGTCGAAAAAAGGAAGTTCCATTGCTGGTTGGAATCAGAACCATAATTTTTAAGCCACAAATCAGCATATAACATTAAAAAAAAGCAATGCACTTGCATAATTGGTAGGGTTAGCACGTGCATAATTATTCTTAAATATTTATAGAGCTTTTATTTTGCCAGTATCAGAATTGGAATAAAAAAAATCAATATTACATTTTTAGAAAAACAAAATATTTTAAGTAAAATTATTATTATTATTTCAAGAGATAATTTCTAGGGTTTTAATTTTTTGAAAGTGAGATTAATGTAATATCTGTCTGACAACGGTCATACTTATGACTTCCCTCTCAAAAAGGTGACAAAACGCTTGACGTAAAAGTTAGCTAACACTCCGTAAGTTGGCTGACACAGAGAAGCATAGAAGCTTACTAGAATCTATAAATTCAACAAAATAAGTAGTAAATAATAATAACAAATAATTTGCTCTCTCAGGGGGGCAAAGGACTTTGTTATCCCCTAAGTCACAACTAAAATCTTGCAGCATTTTTTTTTGCAACACATTGATTTACAAAAATTGAATAAATTAATAAACAGCATCCAAAAGCAGCTTGGACAGACGGAAAGATTCTTCAAGCCTCTGTATTATTCGTACAATTGGAATCTGACTAAAATTATAATTTTGCTTGGGGGTGGGGGGGGGGGGAAGAGGTGAAAGCCATTAAGATATTTAAACTTGAACTTGGGAGTTGCATTTACAGAACTTATGGCCAACTGGATTTTCCAGGATAAACTTACCCACATATTGAATTGTCAATGTTAGGAGAAAACAAAAGGGGTTAGACAAAAAATACCTACGTAGATAGGTTGAAAAAACACTAGAGGAAATGTTATTTATGAGAAATAAAAAATAAAAAAGAACACGGAACTTTGTGTGTTAACTAACCACTTTATCTTTGATGAAATTGAGCTTGTCATATTTGGAGGTATCCTGGCCAACGAACGCAAACTGCCATCGGTCCTTCTCCATCTTGCACTACCTGTGAAACCACAAGAGCAAAGTCAAAATAGTCAGCAATAGACACTCAAAATGTTCTGCTAAAAAAGACGGACATATTTTTCAGTGAACTTAATTTTTTAATTGCTGTGCCTAATCAAATAAATTCTGTTGTGACTTGTGGTGCGACCGGTCAAGACTAAGATTCTCGCAGCCTCGCCACGTTACAGATTGGAGCCTTAATTAATTCAAGTTCTAGTCCAACAAAATAGCTTTCAAATGCTTTGAATTTCAGTTCAGGTTGTTGAGGTATTTTTTGAAGGTTGTTGAGGGTTTTGAAGGAACCCTAAATACAAGGGCTATGCACTGTTTAAAATGTCAATTTTATTGATACATACAAAAAAAAAAACTAAAACTAAAAAGTCATTTGGCACACAATGTGTAGTTTTGAATAATTGTCACCAACAGACTAATGCATATGTGGTTATAGATAGAGAAACAAATTGCATCTGGTTTTTGACCAGAAGTAAAACTATGTACATGCGCCTCATCGGACATTAATTGCAAACAATCTTATAAAGCGTACTCCCCAATAATTTCGTTGGTTGTACCCCTGCTTACATCAGCAGAAGTACAACTCTCAATAAGTATAAAAAACAAGATTTGACCGTTTTAAATTGTCAACACAAATTAGAGAAGATGGATTTGTAAGAACTGAAAAGAACCATTCAAACCAAAAAAGCACCATATCTATTTACTTTGGTTGATCTTCCAGTTCGGACTGTTACTACAGATTGAGCTATAATTTCAGGTTAGTTCCAGCATCAGGTCGCTGCTGGCACCTGGAAATTCATTTGAATACTGCAAATGTTTCAAATATGTTGATCATTCAAAAGATTGTGTAAACGAAATTGTGATAACGAAGCAACCCTGCAGCAATCTCCAGTCGAAAACCGTTCGAGGTTTAGAAAATGAATGTCTGACGATGCAGGGTTTTAAACCATTACTTTTCTCATGAAAACACTTGGCAAGTATTTACATCATGTCTTGATAAAATTAATCTTTCAAACATACCTGCATTATATCTATAATTTTTTGACATATAAATAAATATAGGGGCACACTAAACAGCGCTTTGCACCTAGGGTGCCTAGGGCAGAGTATCTTCCGACTCTAACCTTATCTTAAAATATTACTCAATTGAGCTTGAGTGGCAGAGTTTGTAATTGGATTGATTTTAATCGATTTATTTGGTACAATCTCCCATTTACATTCATATGATACTTTAAGGTATTGATAGGTAACTAGAGGTCCATCCCAGTGCCCTCAAAATAAACTCTGGCCAATGGCTTTTAAAATGCAAGGGCCGCAACTCATGGCAGAATCAATTTAAGTGCTTCCCTCAGTATTTGCATTATTAAAGCCAGTGATTTTTACATGCATTCAATCAACTGTTTTGACTGAGTGTAAAACCGAGGTTTAACCTAAGCTTCCTATATTGTCAATAGAATTTTTTTAACTGGAAAGATCAACAAATATGAGTGAATCTAGAAAACCATATATCATCACATCTGAACCCCTGTACGAATTCACATTTTAATGGTATAGGATTTATTTAAAAATGAAAAATTATATTTGAAACACTTGAAGATATGTTACGAGATTATATTACCTTCACGTGATGCTTCAGTTGTAAAATCGAACCTTTTATTACAAATGTGCGGCTCTGCGGAATTGACGATCGCCTATGTCGCTTCAAGACACCGTCCACCGAACCCAAGTGAGCGCCAGAATCCCGCTTTGAAATATGCAATGAAAGAGTCGCGTACAAAGAGTCGCGTACAAAGAGTCGCGTACAAAGAGTCGGGTATTGTGCGTCTAAAAACATCTTCGGATTACGAAACTTAACCGAATGGTTTACTAGTATACTCAACGCTAGTATCAACGCTAGTATCGTTGAGTGTCTAGTATCTTTGCTATAGTTGTGAGTACTTCCCTCGACGATAAGAAACGCTGAGCCTTTTATAAATAAATAAATAAATAAATATTGATATTTTTTTTCACTAACTTCAACTAGGTTGCTAAGGTTGTTTTCAGAGGATCTTGCTAAGGTTGTTTTCAGAGCAAAGAATTTTCAGAGGATCTTGGGCTGTCATTTGATGTGTGCTATCAACAGTCTATTTAAGTTCAAATGCGAATGCAAATGACCTGTTTAATAAAAACCGTAATTAGCTCGTTTAGCGACAGCCCTTCATATGGTTCCAAATCTCGGGTAGCTTTAAATATTGCACAAAGTATTGCGTATGTTAATTTGAAGCTGTTTACAATCGGATGTGTAGATGTTTACAATCCATCTATAGTCTTTGCGTCTGATGTTAAAATGTATCCGCGCTAGAAAACGGAGATTTGAAGTATTGCTTTTATTCTGCGGACTTTTTCCCAAAGACCTTTTCCTATTAGAGATAATCTAAGTTAAGCCTAAGTAGTGGTTTATTAAATTAAATATTAAAACAAATTGTCGGCGTTTCTAATCGTGCATAGTAGTGGGCTTTTGGTCTCATGGTACAAGGGTTTCTCCTTTGGTTACCATTTACATCTTCTTTTAATGTGTATACCAATTGTTATACATTTATTCGAAATAAATAAAAATATTAAACATTTGTGTGCGACGTTTTCGTTGTATATATTATAACAGTACCCTGGCGCTTACTTTGGTCTGTTAACAGCTGATGTACTGGGACGGCATTCGCATGCGCACACAGTGCAAAATTCAAACCAACGGTCGAGTGGATGTAGGTGTAGGTTACACTCTCTGGATGTAGGTGTGAGATCCCTTCTCTTAGGTGTTAGTTGTTCCTTGTTGTGGTAAAATAAATCGCACCTCGTGGTTATGTGCAAAATACTTGTTCATTTCTTGGGAGAAAAAATAAAAGACAAATAAAATAAACCACATCCTAGTGTAGTATACCTAATTATTGCTTTATTAATTTGGGATCACCTTTGCACCTTTTCCACCAAGTCTATAAGGCATTTATCGCGAGGGTACCAGCTAGTGCTGGCATACTCTAGAATCGACCTGATTAGGGATCTTCTTGGCCATGTCTTTTATTTCTCTACTGCTTTCCTGAATGCTCCTCATCCTGAATGTTCCCTTTCGGAACTCCGGAGTTTACCGGGAGCTCTTCGGTTTTTTTTTTTCTATTGGTTATCCAATTGTTTACCCATTAAACTACTTTAGTGTCTAGTTGTAGTGTAGTGAGTTTTGGACCAAAATAAGGTGCGAGATGACATCGAACGCTTTTGCAAAGTCTAGGAGTATTATTTTCTCTAAGGCATCAGCTTCTCCCTTTCCATTGATTATTTCTGCCAGCTCTTGAGACAGCCCAGTGAGCTGCAAGTCGTAGGAAAACCCATATCTAAACCCGTGTTGGGCCGGAATTAGTATTACCCTTTCTCCTAGGATTTTTCTAATTTGTTTAGATATTATTGTTTCTAAGATTTAACAGGTGCTGCTGGTTAGGCTAAGGGGCCTGTAGTTTTTGGCCAGTACCTTGTTACCACTCTTTGAGATTGGCACTACTATTGCGTTTTTCCAGTCTTTTGGAATTTGGAAAATTCTTTATAGATATGAGACTATTTTATATGCAATTTTTAAAAATTTATTTACAATACCATCTGGTACTGGAGATTTATTTTTTCCCAGTTTTCCTATTACTTTTGCTATTGCTTCACTGTTAAAAGTAGAACTATTTCCTTCCTCTATTTCTCTATCACAGGTTACCTTGTTGCCATAAATTCTAATATAGTAGCTATTCAGTTTCTCGGCTATTTCTGTGTTATCAGTAATATTAGCACCATTCTTTTGAAGGACAGATATTTTTTGCTCCAGTCCCTTTTTTGTTGCAAGTAGTTGTACAACTTGTTCCATTTCCCCCATTCATTTATGCTAGATATCATTTGTTAAGATAATTATTATAAGCAATTTTCTTTGCTATAAATAGCTATTTGGTTTGTAGAGCTTTTGGCATTTTCTTTTAAGTCTTTTGATTTCTAATGTATAGTACTGGGTTTTACTTGGTACATTTGTTTGTTAGCATGTTTCTACAATTTCCTTAAATGAGTCCCATGCTGTTTGGATGTTTATTATATATTGAGATGCCCATTGCTGGTATTTGTTTTTCTAAGAAGGTATTTAAGTCCTTTTTATCTGCTTTATTCTATTGTTTTATCATTACTGTTGGCATTTCTTTTTTGTTATCGATAGCATTATTAATTTCAAGTAATACTGCTCTGTGATCTCCTATGCCATCAATCACTTTACATTTATCAATTATTGTTTTTGTTTTGATCAGCATCACATCCAACAAGTTGTTTTCTCCAGATAGCAGGCAGGTTCTAGTGCCCTCTTGTACTACCTGGTTTAGGTCTTGTTCAGCTAAGGGGTCTGAGATGTGGCTCTGCGCAGCACTTGCAATGCTATTTCCTACTTTCCATACCACATCTGGTAAGTTTAGGTCCCCCCTCCGATTATTGTTTCCTTACATTCATCTAGGCATCTCCGAATATCATTGTTTTTATGTTTGATTGGACCTTGACACACATCAATTCATGCTTCTCATCCTGCCAGTCTATGTAGCTGGCTAGGGTATTTCTTACCGCTATTAGGAGACCTCCCCCCTTTTGTTCCTATCCCTTCTATGTATGCAATAGGTTTTGTCTATTATTTCTGCATCAGTAATTCCTTCATGTAGCCATGTTTCTGTGGCCACAATATATCGGGGTAGTAGATTTCGAGCGTTTGCCAAAAATTAACTAACTTATTTGCTAGGCTTTGGCAGTTTAGTAGTAGGATAGTAAGTTTAGTATTAAATTTTGTCATCTGCTTCTCTAAGTTCCTGTTTGGTTTTCTCTTCGTTGTCTGCCTGCTTAGTTTCAGTCATGCTTGCAGTGGTTGTGATGGTTGTCTCTCGGCCGATATTGCCCAGCGTTGTTGCTGCTGATGTTGCTGCTCACCTGGAGGGGTCCAGCACTGCGGGGGCTGCTGGTGTTGCTGCTCGCCTGGTGTTGCTGGTGTGCTGTGGAGTGGCTCTTGGCTTCCCTTTAAGCTGGGCTGGCTCAATAAGTCTCTGTGGCTCTAGTTGCCTTCTGGTTTCTGCTGCCTGTTGATTTTTACCAGGGACTGAATTCCTCCACTGCCTGGAGGTCCACGCTAATGTCCGAGTGCATGCAACTTGGTGAAATGCCTTTTTATTTGGATCCGAAAGACGTCTTCAACTACCTAAACCATTAAGGTCGTCATGAGATAACGGAGGACCAGTTGCTAGAATTCACTTACTGTAATTTTTTTTTAATCCTCAATATATCAATGGGTAATAATTCAATGTTACTCAGACTTACACTTGATTGCAGATTTGAAAAAACTTATTAATTATGACATGAAAAATGCAGGCAGTGAACCATTAGATCTGCCTGCTTTTGTAGAAATTACTTTAAATGAACTCACCCACTAATTGAATTCTATGGTGGATACAACCAAGTCTAATTTAACTAAGAATGCCACACTTGAGGAGGGTCAGACCCCTCCCTATACTACCCTATCTATAGTCTTTGGTCAGACCTCAATTGAAATTTCAGAACTGCTTTCCAGCGTTTCCTATTCCACCAGTTACAAAGTCACGTACACAGCAGATTGCTGTAAGAGACCAAAAACCCAAAATGTAGTAATTGCATCCAAACCTGCAGGCTGGAAGTCTATGTGCACTCTACCAGAAACACAGCCCAAATCATGCGATTCATCATATCCAAGGCAGTTAATCTGATATCCAAATAATCCCAATTAATCATTGTAGCAGTCATTTGTCCGTGGCATCTGGCCCAACCAAAGGGCCCAACTGTTCAGCACACTGAGTGTTTTGCTTTTCCACCACTACCAAACTGCATGGAAACTACAGAAACTGCCTGCGGAAGACAGGCATGTTGATCTAAGATGGATCGTTGGAGAGAGAATGATGGGCAGAGAGGTACATCCCCGTCCCACTTCTTAACTTACCACGTTTGGAAGCTCTAAGAGATAAAAGTCTGCATTCTACTCCCAGCAACCAGTCTTAAGGGGTGGAAGGTATTTTAAGTAATTAGGATGTGACTAGTACTTTTAATTTAAGTTTGGATATTGGCATTGCAAAATGACTAAACATTCTTACTTTGTAGGAGTACCGATTTAATGTTCTAATTACAATATGAATTACCTGTCTAGAGAAATATTTGATTGCAAACTTTAACACTCCCCGCTCGTGACCACTAAGTCCTTTAAAATACTGCACAACCTTGCGGCGGCCTTATGCAAAACCGACAATTGGTATTAAGCTACAAAATTGAGGTTTGGAAACACCGTTGGCATGTGCTAGACTTGGTTATTGTACTTCTCTATTGACCCTGACGAGTGGCCAGAACTATGATTCGAACCTGTAAAAAAATAAATCATGTTATTAACAATGAATAGTCAACCATTTATTTACCATCAACAAAATCAAAACAAGTCAGTGATCTTTTGTTGAGTACCATTACTTGGCAAAGTAGCGATTTATTCGCCAGCAGCTTCCATGGTACTCCAGAAGCGGCGAATAGTTGCAAAACTTCCACGCACGGCTCTGGCTGCGATGGTGACAAACAAGAACGCATAGCAACTGAAATTTGTATTACCTTTGGGTGCAGAGAGCGGTCTGAAGCCATGGTGGTAGCGGGCAGGAGGCAGCAGGGGTGGCGAAGACATACAGCCTAGGGGCGGGGGCCGTCGGTCGTGTGGTGACCCGGGGGCAGGGAACAGGCAGGGCGGCATCACTGCTACAGGAGGACAGTCAGGCATCGCTGCATGTAGCGGAGACGGTAGACCTAAGACAACAAGCATCCTGTATGTTCTAGCGCAACCAACTTTGTAGTATCCACTGACTGGCAACTAGGCAGCTGGCTTGTGTATGTAAACGACTACTTACGATCACCTAGCTGTTTGATGCTCTGTTTTTCTGCAATGGTCAGCAGGTTTCGCAGTGTGGCTGCATCTTGTTTTAATTCTTCTGATCTCCTATCAGCTTGTCGAGCTGCTACCTGTAACAAGCAACAAAACAAAAACGAGGACTCTTTAAATGATAGTCATATTAAAAAAATTACATTGAATTCATTACATTAAAATTATGATTGAAATTCTTTTAAGAATTTTAAATGCTGTGTTTGCTACGCAGAAGCTATGTTAAAATGTTTTAATTTTTAGACACATAATATATCTTCATACCCAGTTCTCGTGAGCTTTCAACTCAAGGGATGCAATTTGATCCTTGAAGTCACGTTCTTGGTCTAGTATCTCCCGTGTTAGCGCATCATTTTGGGTTCTATAGAGAAACACAAAACTTAATTGACAATGATCTAACTTTGAATAGTCTAATTTGTAAAATAACCATCTTACTGGACTCACTTGTAAATGGATATTTGTTCTTTCAGTGACAATATTTCATCACCAGACTGTTCACTTGCATCACGCAGACAAGCAGCTTCCCTTGATACGAGTTCTCTGTAAAAAAAAGTAGCGTGATATAAAACTAATAAACGTATTTATGTGAGACAGATTTTTTTACTACATGTTTCATACTTTTGGTGCTGATCCTCTTTTTCTTTGAAATAATTGGATAACACTTCTAGTTTTGTCTTGGCCTCGGTCTTTTCTGATTGAGCGGCTCTACAGGCTTCCTGTAGCATGGTTATTTGTTCCTGAATGACTGATCGGTGATCTAGAAAGAATCGATGTGAAATCAAACAAACTTTTTAAACTATTGATTCTAATACAACAATTTCCAAAATAACAAAAGCTTACATACCTTCGAGCATCTTTCGAGTGTTTACTTCTTCCTCAAACTGTGATCTCAAAAGATCTCTCTCCTCAGTTACAATCTGGAGGTCTGCCTGAACCCTGGCCACGTCCAGGATGTCCCGCAGGACTTGAAGATCTTCCTGTCCTGGAGCAGCAGTGCTCATTTGAGTGATGCACTCTTGAGCCACACTTATCTCTTTATCTCGTATGATGAGATCACGCTTGACTTGGATCAAGCTAGCTTCACGGTCTTCTGCCTGGTCGGCAAGCTCGAGTAATTCTTTACGAATTGCAATTAAGTCAGCAGCCTCTGTTCTCACACTTATCAGTTCTTCTACTAACGAATCAATCTGAAATATCCCACAGGTATTGGAGCATTATCATTACATTTAATCTAAGACAAAATGCTTGAATTTAGAATATTCCATTCAATTTTCTAAAGATTTCACAAAAGACAAAAAAGCCGATAATTTGGCTATACTTTGTCAAAAATAAGAGTAACATAAATATCAACCACGTTCTCTGAAGAATAGAGCAGCAATAGAATTGACAATATTATAAAAAGAATGGGAGCTAGACTGGAAAAATGTGCAACCGGACCGGGATACGAACCCGGGACCTTTAAATTGCCGGTCGGGTGCTCTACCAACTGAGCTATCCGAAAACACATTCTAGTTTTTGCCGGGTGGGATAAGGGATCCCCTCAAGGGGGAAAAGGCCAAGGTGACTCGTAATGACGAATTCGCCTAGGCCTCTTCCCCCAAGTTCATATCCCGGTTCGGTTGCAAATTTTTCCAGTCTAGTTCCAGTCCATCCATCGCTTGCTGGTTTCAGCTCCCTAGTGGAATCACCAGAAAAACCAAAAACCCTGCAACATTATAGAACTTTGATATCAAAGTAATAGGTAATTACTTTAAAAAAATAACAGCAATGATTCAATCATTCTGGTGCCAGCGAGACACCTCATATTTGAAGTTGCTACAAAATATCATTCTACCTCAGAGTCCTTTGCAATGAGCAGCTCATTCATATTGAGAATTTTTCCTTGTTGAGAGTTTAATTGAACTTGTAAATCCTCTACTTTGGATTTTAGTGGGTCGTTTTCCGAGTCTTGTTGTGTGGCTAGGTATTCAGAGAGCATTCGGTTTAACTCCAGTCCTGTTTCAGTCGCCGTTTCCAGCTCCGATTGAAGACAGGAAACTTGATCTTCCAGTTCCGCACACAAGTTCTAGTCAAAAAAATAAAATAAACAGAATTATTACTTGCTATTATTATAAAAAATACTTTTTAGAGTGTAAGTCAAGAGTGTAGCCAAACGACTGCTACTGAATTATGTGGTCAAGGATAGAAATTAATTTTGCAGTTTACCAAGACGATAAAATTTCTTATATAACTGAATTATGATGAATGAACACACACCGAACAACTGAACTCCTTGATTTGGGTTTCAGTTGTAGCTTCTCATTTCAATGAAGTACTCGATGTCACTCAATCGTTACCTTTCAAAATTGTGCATCGCTGCTTAATTTGGCTTAACATACCTGACTCATTATCAGCTTCTCTGTCAGCTCTGCTGCCTCCACATTATCATGCTTCTCAGCAGTACTATTGTCATGAATACCTTCCAGCTCTGCCCTCACACATGCCACTTCTGCTGACGAAACTAACAATTGTTTTTGTAGATCGTTGATTGCAGCTACGTACTTGGCGTCTTGTCTCAGTTTCTGTAACAAAAATCACCAATCTACAACAACAATCTATGATATCACCTGCAAATCAATCCAAAAATGTACAATGCTGGAAGTAAAATATTAGAATGGTATTAACTATAAAATGACAACTTATAATAAATGAAGAGGACCCACCTCAATAAAGTAGTGACCAAGAGTAAAAAGTAATACTGTGGCAGCGGTGATTATCAGGTAGTAAAGCTTGTCACTCTCAGTTTCCTGGAAAGAAATTAACTAATTAAAAGGAATAAATTAAAGAACAAGTCAAAAACTGACACCCAGTCATGCATCTTGACTTACTGACATCTGTAGTCCAACTAATTTGCTAGGAACCTAGGTAAAGATTTTTTTCCAAAAATAGAACACCTAAATTTACCAACAGCAAAATGTGTGACACAGTAATCAAAGTCGGCCATTACATTACAAAGTGCATACTGAGTGCAGCAAGTGCGTAAAATAAAATAATCTATGCCACCAAAAAGTCACGTCTCCCATTCACAGTGCACCGCGGGTGCAATGATGGACCAGTCAAAATTGTCATAAAAATTAACTAAAGTGCTTACTTCAAAGATTCCTTTTGTTGGATCCATTTCATAGAGATATTGGTAAGCAGACTCTGCTGGGGCACTCGCAGCTAAATCGCAGTTTCTTGCAGACTCATCATGAGAGCAGGTCTCGCCTACGTCTTTTTCTACTTCTAAATTAAAATGGACATCATCAGGCCTTGCAAAATGGAATATTAAATAATAACAGCATCTGCCACAAAGGTGTTTTATCTACTTACTGTTGAGGGGTTCTGATGATAGGCCAATATCCTCCGCACCTGATTCTGGCTTAGCAAAAGGATAAGAAAGTCCAGATAAATAACTGGAAACAAGTGAAAAGACACTTGGAGCTAAATCTTCAGTCAAGCTTTCAGTTGGTTCTTCAAGATTCTCATCAGCCGAGACAATGGGGGGTTGCTTAAAGAATGCCAAGTTGTCAGGCACTGCTTCATTTCCAGGAAGTTCCTCGGTCTCGTTAATTATTGTATTTTCATTTTCATCAACCTCTGCTGGTGGGTTCGGGCTATTTGTCGTATATTCAGGTAATGAGTCATCAAGCACACTATTTTGGTGGTTTGCAATTGGTGAATCTGTCTCCCAGTTATCATTCTTTATTGTTTCTGAAGCTGACTCAACTAAAACCGAAGGATTAATCGTTTCTGAATAGGGTTCTTCTGATACAAAAGAACCAGTATTTTCTGACGTATCTACCAACTTGGCAACGTCAGTAGGTGATGATGAAGTTATTACCAACACTGAAGAATCAAATGATTTTGATGACATTTCAGCATTAATTGGATAGTCAGAATATTGTGAAGAGGGGTCTAGCACAACTGGAGAATGTTTAATATCCGGAATATTTTCTGTTTCTAAGTAATGGATATCAGAAATTATCGGACTTTCTTTTTCCATCGCTACAAAAACTTCAGGTGTAACAGCATCTTTGCTGACTACTTCTTCTGAAAAATCACTGTGTTTGCTGTTTTCATCTTCTTTATTGTCTCCTGTTATTTCTTCTTGTATTGAATTTCCTTCTCCAGGTAAAAAGCTTGATATATACTGATATATTCCTTTTGCATTCTCTTCTTCTTTTTCGTCTTCGAAATAATCATCATCATCCTCTTCATCGTCGTCTTCTTCGTCTTCGTGAGAGCTTTCAGCCGCCTCCACATTGGCAGGTGGAGGATCAAGAATAGGAACAACCGTAGGAATGGGTAATTCAGGTTCTGTTAGGGTAGGTTCTGGAGGTGCCGAAGGAGTGTCCACACGATCGGTAGTAATTGGTACGACAGGGACCTCTATATGAACTAACATTGGCTCAGTAGGATCCGATTGTGAATGTATTGATGGAGGATCTACAAAACTTGAACTTGAAACAGAGGGCATGGGATGTTCATCTGCTCCAAAGCCAGTGTCTGAAGTTACCAATGTGGGGTCAACAGGAATTGGCTCCGACTTAAGTTCAGAAGAATTCTCTGTTTGAGAAGAAATATGCACTTGGGTACTTAATGAAGGATCCGGTAAAATAGGAACGTCAGTAGAGTGAATAAGTGGTTGCGACTCCACTAAGCTAGGCATAACAGTCTCTTCTTGTCTTGATGATGTCGACGGTTCGGAAGCAGTTGCTTGAGCAGTCAGCTCAGATACTGGTTCAGACACACTAAGAGAGTTGGTCTGATCTGCACTAGATGCACTCTGGTCAAGGAAGAATGTAGTTCCATCTACAACCTGCGTCTCCTGGCTCCCCTGTGTCTCCTCTGTAGTGTCATATTCATCTTCAGTTTCAGTTAAAACCAAATGGTCTAACTTGCTCTTTAGTATTCTACTTTCTCTCAAAAACCCTTTCGGAGCATATCCTCTACGACCGTTTATCTGTAAAATAAAAAAGAATACTATTAGGTAACTATCAAGAACATATTTCATTAAAAATATCAAAAATCATTTGACCAAATAGTCATAGAAAAAAATACAGTTTTGATCAGCTTCTGACTAAAGGATGAAACTGGGCCAAAACTTTCTGCTAGCAAGTGAAATTAAGCAAGATCTGATCACCAATGTTAACCTTGCTCGACTCATCAACCAACATTAAGGTACAGAATTTGAGCCTGGAAACTTCTTTGACCAAATACATAGGAATAAATATAGAATATTTACCATACTCCAAATACAATGACATATTTAACTTTAAAAGCAGTGGCATAGCCAGTGTAGCACCGTTGAGTATAGGGTATAGGTAGAGAAACAACGTCAATGTTACAGTCTCTGCGTGAAGCAAGCCGTTAAATGACTACCTTACCGACAAAAATGCAGAGTACCGGAACGTCACGTTAAGTGGAGCCACTGTCGTATGAAATTTAATTTCGATATTTATCGTAGGTTACTCGCTTTTTAATATTGATAATTGTATATCAATCGTTGAGGCAAACATTGATGGAGATTTTTTGAGCATGATAAGTCTCAAAAGCGAGTTAACCTACGAGAAATATCTAAATTAAAATTCAGACGATAGTGGCTCCACTTAACGTGATGTTCCGGTATGCTGCATTTTTTTCGGTAAGGTAGTCATTTAACGGCCATCTTCACGCAGAGACTGTAACATTGACGTTGTTTCTCTACCTATAACCTACACTCAACGGTAGCACGCCCCTGGAGCGAACGTACAAGTTGAGCCTTTCCATTATGGCCATGTTCATTATAGACACATGCACTTTCAAAACTCACTATTCAGCGACTGA
Source organism: Protonemura montana (assembly GCA_947568835.1). Classification (NCBI taxonomy): domain Eukaryota; kingdom Metazoa; phylum Arthropoda; class Insecta; order Plecoptera; family Nemouridae; genus Protonemura; species Protonemura montana. The sequence goes on along the minus strand of OX387604.1, from coordinate 13,234,928 downwards.
CTCTGTGACTTTATTTAAGGAAAGTTGCCCAAACAAAACAGATCTTTACCGAAGCACACAATTACATGAACCTCATCTTTGTTCTATGCTAATGAAAATTGAGTCTAAATTCATAAAATAATTGAAATGAATACGAACTAACCTCTATGCCCCACAAGTCCATTCTGGTTCCAGCAGATTTGCTAAATACTTTTACCTTCGCATTTGCAGGAAATGATAAAATTCGTATATCGTCACTCGAGTATTTCAGCAAAGTCGTTGCATAGGACACTGGTTCTATAAAGTAATGGAGAATGCACGATGTTAATTAGTTAGACCAAGACAAAATTTAAAATTTAGATATACTTTATTCTAGCAATCAAATCTCTATTTATTTTAAGGGAAGAGGGTGACTCGTAAGAGTTGTTATTGTTAACATGCATAACCTAGCCTGTACTACTTACCGCTGCAGGTAGGATCGCCACATAATCTCTGGTCGGAAATATTTCCCTCGCAACCAAATAAAAGCACAAATCCGACTATGCAGTTGAAAATATGCTTCGTCTTCATCGTTTATTCTAGGACCATTTAATTAAAGGTAAACTCGTCCTGCTGTTGGCAGCCTACTGGTCACTACTGGTTATCAAACACATATGACATACGTCATCCACTAGCTACTAGCAGAGCAATAGCAGAGCTACTAGTTGCGTGGTGATTGGAGGATAATCCAACGATTTCAAATTGTGGGTCCCGCTCCGCTGTAAAATGGCTAGGATCGTAAGAACGTTAAGAAACAATTGGAAGAAGAGCGCAGTTGGCTTGGCAGCTGTATCCTACGGAATTTTATATATACAATCTAAATACGAGTAAGTTTATTGCACGGTTAAGGGTTGGTTTATTAAGAACATGCACCATAACCTAACAACTGCATTGTGGTCTCTCACCAATTTTCTAGAGAATCGGAGTTAATGAGAACATTGTGTGAAGAAGCGAATGCTATTGGATGTATGCCTTTACCGGGAGGTGTGAAGCCAAGGCAAATCACAGTACTGCTAAATCCAGCAGCAAACAGACGGTATTTAAAAATCGTAACGCTTGGCTCTTGGATTCTTATCTTGTATTCGTATATTTTGAAGATGTATGTTTCCTTTTATAGGAAGGCAAAAGCCGAGTTCGAAAGTTACTGTGCTCCGCTTCTCAATTTGGCTGGTCTCATGGTTAACGTAATTCACACTGAGCACGAAGGACAGATGCGGACTTTCCTCGAAACATTTGAAGAGGCGTCTGATGCAATTGTGGTAGCAGGTGGAGATGGGTCATTATCAGAGGCTGTCACTGGTTTACTCAGGAAGGACGACAATAAGAGTCGTTATCCAATTGGAGTTCTACCCCTTGGCCGAACAAATACTGTCGCTCACACTCTATTTCCAAAACAAACCAGCCGTGTTGGACTGCTAGCAGTTGCTACCATGGCAATCATTAGAGAAGTAAAAAAACCTGTCGACGTCATCAAAGTACAAGTTCTTGATGCAAGTATCCTTTCTTACAATGAACATACTGTTACAACTTAGACATATTTTGAATTTGACACTAAAGCAGTACATCTTTTGCTTGTAGATGGAACTGGAGGGAGGCACTCCAGCACGACCAGTCTATTGCCTCGGAGGGGTGCATTGGGGTGCATTTAGAGACGCCACTGCTAGACAGGATAAGTACTGGTACTGGGGGAAGTTTCGCGCTATTGCAGCACACGTTTTCACAGGACTGCGTGGATCAGACATGGTTTCATGGGAATGTACAGCCAAAATGAGCTACATACTTCCTTGCAATGGATGTTCCAACTGCTACCAAAAAGTGAGGAATGAAGGAGGACGTTGGTGGCAGGCTTTCATTCCTCGGCTGAATAACAGCCCAGTTACCGACTACTCCTCAATTCAGAATACAGAGTGTGGCAAGCAGCACCAAGAGAAAATAAACACGGTTGACCTCTCACTAACTAATGGACAACGGTCATGTATTGAAATCTCCATTGGACCATCAGAAATGAGCTATGGGGACTTTTTACGGGAAAGCTGGAAGAGGATTTACCAGAAAGAAGAAATTGTCAAAGGCTTCCTTGAGGCAAGAGAAGTAGAAATATGGCCAGTGATCAAGGAGAAGAAGGTATGTGACTGGCTCAATAGAATATTGTCAAAACAATAAAATCTAAAAATTTGTTTCACATCATTTTGGTTTTACCACTCACCGTTTTCTCCATTAGGATCAGGAACAAGATCAGGAGCGGTGGATTTCGATTGATATGGAAGACTATGCACTGAAACCCATTCGTGTAACAATAATGCCACAGGAAGTGAATATGTTTTGTGCTACTACAGAATCGTGAACCACTTTCTAATGACGACATTACTATTTTACTACAAACTCATGCTAACTTAGCACAGAAAACATAAAATGAACAGAAAGTGAATGTTACCTTTCAGCAACTCTTTAGTATATGGCATTAAACATCATATAACAATGACACCACAACTCTTCGTAGAATAAAAGTGCTTACTCTAGAAAGGGAATTATCCTCCTTTGGACACATAATAATCTTTGTCTAATAGGAAATAACTGCAAAGCTATGCTGTAGTAAGATCAGACGTTGCTATGGGTCTGTAATTTATTTTCTTGGTTTTTCATCGTCGCTGCTGCTACTGCTGCTGCTATCACTGTCGCTTCCAGTTCTAGCCATCTGAAATGAGAAATTTTGTAGATATTTCAGAGACAATAATTGTTTGCAAATTAACCAGCAATATGCCACAAACCAATGATGCATGGTCACTGACCTTGATGGGTATGGCATGTTTAAATATTTTTCCATCTGCTTCAAGTGCATCTTTTAGACTGGTTAGAGTGTTCGAGTTCAAATTTTCTAATGGAATATCTTTAAGGGCATCTTCGACAGTTGTTGTTCCCAATTCAAGCTCCCCACGAGCAACTAGAACGAGATAATTGTTCATATTGTTATAATACTGCGTTGATTAATTTGAACACTACATCAAAACAGTGCTGCATTATTGCAACCAAATGCAAAGTTTGATTTCAGACCTACCTAGTACATCTAGTAAACAGCTGTAAGCATTTCCTAGGCCAGCGGGTGATAAAGATGAACCTTTGAGCTGATTTACAAGTCGAGTTGCAAGCTCAGAATCGGCCGTTCGTCGGCATGTTTGCGCAACGTGTTGGAACATTACATGTGGAGAACGAGCGAGGAACTCGCACCATATCTGACCAGCCTCAGAGTCTTTCCCAGCAACAAACAGATGCATCCACAGCACGTTGATCGGGGAGATTTCTCCGTGAACGGCGTATGTGCGAGCCAACTCCTCCATCTGTGGTACCAACTCAGGATTCCGCTGGAGCAAAGCAAGGCAACCACCTTTGGGAAACTTCTCGCCGAGGAGTTTTACTTCGCCTGTGGCAGCATTGTCAATTTCTTGCTTGAGTTTTTTTAGCAGTTCACTACCTTTTCCTGCTGAAGTGTGCGCTAGGCAAAGCCTGTTGTCGAATGCGAGTTTTTTCTTGTCCTCCTAATAAGAAAAGATGTTCAACCATGAGAAAATAAAGGACATTCTTTCTACTGTAAATAAGGTAATATCTTATGAATGAATGTGCTAGGGTGCCAAATAGCTGGAAATATAACTTGGAGAAGAAAGGAAGCAAAAATAAAAAGCAACAATCCAAAGGGTGGACAGCAAGAGTAACAAACATGTGAAACGGGTAATGCAAGATGTCACAAAGTAACAACAATGATGTTATTTCATTGCCACACCAGCATTCAACATGTAGGAAGTTGTGTATTTCCTCTTTTTACATTACAATTTAAATTTGTTCAATATTTAAATGAGCAACCTACGCTCACGCTATGATGATAGTATGAAATACTGGAGGTAGTATGTACTGATGATGTGTAATAAATTATGATAGTTTTGTTTCATTGTATCTTTGCACAACAGATATCTAAATATACGTACAGCAGACAGGAGAGCTCCCAGTGTCTCTACGTTAGCAACATCCCCCTCATTGGCGAGTCTAGTGAGCAGATATCGGAACACCCTGCTCACAGGAGTAACTTCCTTTTGCAGCATTTCAGTCACAAGGTTTACTCCGTCTTTCAGTTTTCCTTCTCGGACCATCAATTCCAAAAGAAGAGACAAGTCTGTGGCAGATGGCTTCTCACCCTTACTCTCTGAACTGCAATAAAATATGTAGACTAGATGGTTATTATTGGAATTCTGACAGACCTGTGTTCCACAAAAGGTTGAAAGATTTTAAATACCAATGTATCTTCTATATAACACGGAAATGGAGTCTGTATGTTTTTACGTTTGTAATTGCACTTTCGGATTGTTGCGATTGATTGATTTGATTTTTGGATTGTATCCATAGCAATGAATTTCAAGGAAATATGCCAATCGAATCGTCATGCCAACGAACTTTGAAAGCAGTGGTTTAAAACTTATCTTAGAAAAGGATCGAACACTTCAAAACTGGGAACAGTTGATAATCTGTCTTGCATCAAATTTGGAACAAAATATTGATCGCCTAAATAGTTTCCTCCTTTTAGAACCGTGTCAAAACGGAAGAGATCATGAAATATGGGTGAAACTGACAAGGAGAGAAGCAACAGCAACGGAGCCATCTAATTTGTACATCGTGGCAGATAGCAAAGGCGAAACAAAAAATATTGTCTACCGCCAGGTCCTCAAAAAAACTATATTGTCATTAAGTACATTTTGTGTGTTAGATAATTTGATATATTTATGTTAAACATTAATAGTTTAACTTAACATTAGTTTTAATACAAATATCTAAGTCCGAGCGACGCCGGGTAGCCATACTAGTCAACATATAAGAATCACCAAGAAGGTTTGGCAAGTTTTGCAATTTTTTCAAATGAGACAGTGGGCAACAAGATAACAAAACCTTGTTTTCATGGAAGCCACCTTACTAGTTCAATTGTAATTAAATCGTGACAATATTGAGTTCGAGTCCAAGGTGGTGCAGACACAAAATATAATAAATTTTGATTTTTGTATTACGCCAACCCTGTCAGCCCCTCAAATTTTAAACTGTTAGTAATCGCTTGTAAACGTAATATATTGTATGTGCTAGTTAAAACTATCTACTTTTTAGCATTATAAAATTTGCTTAATTTGACTAACTTGAGGCACTCTATCTAACAATGGTGTTAGTTTTACCTTTTTTTAGCATCTGTAGCAGCTTGAAGGTCACCCTCCTGGACAGCTCGCCGAAGAACAGAAAGTTCCAATCTTTGTTTGACTTCCTTCGGCTGCCTGGCTTGCCTCGGCTTTTCACGAAACGCTTCCGGTTGATTAGTTTGCGTGGTACTTTGTAACGGAACAGCAAAGGAGGCTTTCTGGCCATTTCGCTCCATCAGGCTAGCCAGATCTCTTAAAAACTGTTCTGATATAACAACATCTTCTTCTTGCATTTGAGTCCAGAGTCCGACTGCCTTCTCTACGTCATTTGTTTTGCCTATAAGTGGATAACAGTTCCCATGAAATCATTGATTTTATGCCATTCAAATAATGCTAGAGGTCTCAACAGCTTCAATGAGAAATTGTGATGGGAAGACAGTATCCAGCTTACTATAAGAATCCAGTAAGTGTGCATAGATCTCGGCACGATCGACGACGTGCGGCAGATTCTTCGTGACGGAAATAAGACCTTCTAACGGTGCGACTAGGCCCTCTTGCTGATAGCGCCGGCATGCTGAAGTAATCCTCTGGGGCCTGCTGCCCAAACCGGGAGTCTGCAGACATATTCAGTATATTACAAAATGAATTCTACTAATGGTGCAGATACTTGGAGATTATAACAATGGTGAATATAATGGGAACTCTAGATTTTAAAAGGTCAGTGGTGAGCTTTTAAGATATAATGATCACTATAAGTTTTCTTGAAACATACGTAAAAGAAACATAGACATATAGCCAATCACAAAGCCAAAATCAACATAATGATTCAGTTCTAATGATACAGCATCTGTCAACACAGTTAACATGAGATATAGCTTTCAACTTCAGAAGAGTCATTGAGAGGTATTTTGGTACATATTACCATATGTTTGAAATGTAACGAAATTCAGTTAAATCTGCAATGTGTATTTGAGTCTCCCAGGAATTCCGATATATAAATATATTGCAACTCACTTCCAGAATCTTCTTTGCCTGTCGTAATCGCCCACACTCAATGAAGCCAAAGACCAGATCGTACAAGCTGTTTACTTCTCCGTGAACAGCCGTGCTCAGATCTGTCAGCTTCTGCAGAGCTTCAGCATTTTCTGCCGCAATCAGCTTACACGTTAACTCATTCTTCCACGGAGTAACACGATACATCTGAACACATCGTTCCAATTCAGTCATTGCTGCTGGTAAATCCTCACTGGAAAGGTAAATTTTAATTAAAAAATAAGATAAACTTTCAGAGATATCAAATAGAGTTGAAATTTTCAAGAGTTGAAAAAGAGAAATGGACGGAATAAAATAGCGTGCCCCAAATATCTTACCGGATAATATGCACTTTCACTAGAGGTCCTAATAAAATGTTAGTGACTATTATGTAGTTATTCTCTGTGAGTACACTGAACACTCGCTTCAATTCGTCTAATTTTCCAAGTTCGGCTAGACCATTCAGAATTCGCCAGCAGTTTGTTGTGTATGTAAACGACTGTTCGGCTGGCGCTTCTGGGTGTGCTTCAGATTGCAACAAATTTATTCCATCTAGAAAGAAGACCCACACAATCACATATAACTCCTGTAGCAAATGGAGGTCAACAGAAAGACTTGAATCAGGAATTGAGGACAATGGTGGGTAAGCAAAACTATTAACACCTACCTTCAAAATGACCCTCTTTGATCATAAGCCCAGCCAACTTGACAATCTTTGATTGGTCCAATCGAAAACTAGGTTCAGTTCGGTTCAGTTCAGACTTGTATTTTAATGCAGAGTCCAGCTGATCGTTACTAGAGTACATTTCAATAAGCTGGGCGAGCATGCCAGGTGAGAATGTAACATTCTCTTTTTCCAAGCTAAGTTTTATTTCTTCAGCTTTGCTGAATTCTCTGCGGCGGCAGTAAGCAGACAAAAGACGCTTCTTGATGGCTGTGCTCGGTTCTCCTTTACCTTCTAATGCAATTCTAGCTCGTTCCAGGCCAGCCAGATCCTGAAGCTGTTGTAAGAAACTCATTTCAGACCCGGTCTACAGACCACACCAGCCACAAAGGTGTCCACAACAAGCTTGAGATTTCACTAGCTACTTTAAAACAGTTTTTACCTGAACTTAATCCTCTAAAATCTAACCTTTTTTGAGGCCTGGCCAAGGCAAAAAGTTTCACATCTACTTCATTTTTAAAGTATAAAATTGTACTCGGTCGGCACTGTTGGACTAGTTAAACTCCACATGGCCACTTGTCAAAATACAAAATAGAATTTTTGGGGGCTTGCCTTAAAAATGTCTCTTCTGTGATCTCCACAGACAACCACACATTTTCGACAATCATAGATAATAGAATATACATAAGAAAGCCAAGATGTTATTTGACAGAAAGATAATCTACTGTAGAGAAATGATCTTACCGGTTGTGCAGATTGTGACGTACTAACAACTGGGACCAAGTCCCCAGCTGTTAGCTGAGTGACAAGCAAAGAGATTTCTGCTGTCATATCTTGGCCAAGTCTTTCTTCCAAACGTACAGCCATAGAGGTACTTATACTTAATCCCTCTTCAACCACAGCTTTAAGCAGTGTGACCATCAAAACTTGTCTATCATTACGAGCTGTGTAGGCAACATCGACCAAAAAGCCTCCCACCAACTCAGCAGGCTGCTGATCTGTTCGATGCAAATGTCGCAATAATGCAACGTAAGAAGCTGCATCTCTGGTGCGACAGTAAGCATTCGACATGGAGCGTCGTAACAGCACCGGATTGTGTATAGCTCGGTGCCGAGATGCTGAAGAGAAAATAGCGGAGATTGCAATACACAACACAATTTAGCTTCTTCACATTAGTAATTTTGTTGGCAGGCATAACACTGACCAGTTTGTGCAGCCTCTCTCAGCTGATCTTTAGAGACTTGGTGAAGGACCAAAGCTGAACAAGCCGAGCCTGGAGAGACTCCTACAGTGCAAAGCCCTCCTATTATATCGTCATCGGCCATTTGCGGAATCACGTGGTCTCTCAAGGTCTCTGCTCCTGGCAACAGTCCTAGCTCCGAAACGGAACGTTGTAAAACAGTCGGAACACTCTTTAACTGGGTTAGTAATGGCCAAACGTAGTGTTGTCGCAAAGGTAGGCCGCGCTCTTTGAGGGCCTTAAGAAACGTGAATGCTTGGTCAACTCTGCCAAGCTGAAGGCTGCGCTCCGTTGCTATTAACAGTGCCCTGTCATTTAAACCAGACTCCTCCATTCGTTTACATGTCTCGAGAATGACTTCTGAAGGCTGCGAAGTTTGCACTAAATGACGTAGAAAAAACGCTCCCACAGGACTAGACCTTCCATCAGGCTGCGTAGATCTCGGCATTGTGCCTAATATTTGTTCAGCTACGCCTGCATGCCCAGCAGTCACGAGTCGTAGAATCATGTTAGTGGCATCTACATTGTAGCCCATGGAACGGGGCATGAGATTTAGAATTTTATTCACATGCTCTATTTGCTTGTTCACTGCCAGTGTGTAAACAAGCTCCAGAAAGTCTCGATCGGCAAGGAAAACATCTTTGGATTTGCAATCTTCCAATATTTTTTCCAGGCCAGCTATGTCACCTAGTTGAGCATATCCGCAAAGCAAAACTGTGTACGTTTCGGTGCTGGGTTCTAGCCCTGCTTGCGCCATGACATCAAGAATGGCATTAGCGCTCGCTGTGTCTCCTGCTCGGCAATGCCCAGTTATGAGTGCGTGAAACACCGCCTCGTTGATGGGCCAGTGGTTATCCCTCATTTGCTGCAAGATGTGAGCTGCTCCATCCATGTCGGCTTGTTGGCAATGGCGTGCTAGGAGGCGTTGGTATGTCACTCGGTTTGGTTCAATTTTTTCGGCAGATAGTCGAGCGAGAAACTGAGTTGGAGAGAATTTGTACTCGTTTTCCAAATAGACTCGAAGAAGTGCATTATAGTGACTTATATCCATTTTAACACCTTGAAAAACAAAATAAAAACTTGAATATCAGATATCCTTTGAAACTGACCTACCCTTCATAAAGAACCATTAAATTGTGTTTTCTGGTGACCAAGGCAGGAACCTAGCACTTGAATTAATTATCTTACCCAGCTTTGACAATGTACTCCATATTTCCTCAACCAGCTTTGATCGCACATCTGGTGGTTCTTCTGGCACTAAACTACCACAGCAGCGAATCATCAGCAGCGATTGAGAACTGGTAGCTGAACCTGTAATCAAATTATATTTTGGCAATCTTAGGTCAAAATGTTCTTTGTACCTACTATACTCTTGGTCATCCTTAATTTCAATTCAAGGCACATACTTGTTAATTTTAGCTCAGAAAGGGCTTCTTCAAGCTCACGCTGAGAGATGCGACCTGATCTGCGTACATCCTGGTCCAATCTTCGGAGAGTTTTCTCTAGATCGGAGCCAGAAGAGTTGGTTGTTGGCTGAGATGCTGGCATCACCATTACTCTGCAAGAGCAGATATGTGACATTCTCAAGATTTAATACAATTACACATTATTATAATTATTGTTTATTAATCAACAATGGAGGCAAGTCAACAAGTGTGATATTGGACATGGTATATATAAACATGAACAATTAAAAACATTATTTACAAACGTAAGCTAAAATTAAGAGGTAACACAAGATAATGCAGTTGGTAAATGATACATTTACAAGTTTTAATGAGCAGCTGTTTAATCTTGGAGTTTACGTCAGGATTTGTAAGTCATGAAGGAGTCCGAAAGGATGTCGATGTCAGGACAGGTAGCTGTAATTCTATTGTTGGTAGTCATTAGTCTTTTGATGCACCCGGGTGTGCTTGTGGATATCAATCCCACTCTTTGGCGGCCTGAAAGGATGGTAATTACGAGTTTGCCTGGACGGTCTTGCGAAGCAGATTTTAGATAGCAGTCTATGGGTGTCGATATTGTTGTTGAGAAGTTGTGTAGATATGTGAGGTCGGTCAGCTCCCTACACTGTGAGAGAGTGGGTAGGTTAAGTTTGCTGCACGTCTGTGAGTAGTCGAAGGAGTGATGGACTATCTGGTTATATGGACATAAGTTACTGACAAACCTTAAAGTCCCAATAAAGTACTTACCTTCGAGTATTTGTAGTTGTGAAGAGATGAGCACGCACTACATGTGCAGCACTGTAACGAACAAAATTTGGAAAATTCCGGCAAAACTTCGCTGTTCGCAAAAGAGACATCTTTCTAAAATTTCCAACTAGAGCTTAAATATAATGTAGTTTTCTTTTTAATGATTAAAAACCCCTAATTCGGCTTTTATGGTTAATGAAATATCTAATCCAATTAGTCACACGAGTTAAGAACGAGCAATGATGGGTGACAATGCGGAACCCTCGTTGATTCGTAAGATTTCTTTTTTTTTACTTTCTATCCGAGTCTAATATTTCAAAAATTTGTTCCAAAATAACCGAGAAACCTACGAACGTAAAGGCGCAGCATGGAAGTTACGGCCATTACTGTTTCCCAGTGTTTCCAAACTCACATCGATAATTTGTTGAGGATTCAGTTGCACCAACATAATTTTGTGCGGTTAATTCAAATTGAAAAACCGTAACCTGGGCATAGCCAGTTTTACAGAGACAACGAGCCCTTTTCGGGCTTCTTATTTTTATTTTATTTTTTAGGAACTGAATAAGGGATAAAATGGTGTTTCTAACAAACTCAAGCTCATTGCAACAAAAACAGCTCCCAATATATTGCACTAGGACATTTAAATCTTGTATGATCGGGACAAGGTGAGTTCTATAGGTAACGAACGTTCGAACGTGCTCATTCTACGAGCTATGAATGAACGGCGCGGCCCGACCGATAAAACGAGAATCATGCGCCATAGCACCCTACGATAGATTCTCCCCCGCTCGGGGTGGTTAACCCCGCAGTCACCAGACGGAAAGTGCAGACCGGTGCAGACAGACAGAAGAACGAGACGAAACGAACCGAACCGAATCATACCGAACACATCTGGCCCAGCTGGCTCGGCTGTCGGTATCGCTCAGACAGACGGGTCAGACCTTTGCGGCAACCGGCGGGGGGAGGTGATTCTGGGGTTGCTCTCTTCTCTCTCGATAAGCTCGGCTGGGGCCGACCATGCGACTGCGACACCGAAGACGAGACGAGAAGTTCTGCAGAGTTCGCAGTAAGTCAATCAAAGATAGAATCCGCACATAAGTGACATCATGGAGAATAATTAATGCGGAATTTTTTGAAATACACGAACATTTTTTAAATTCGTGTGATTTGGAACAAAGAGACTGGTGGATGCAAGCAGGTCATCAGCTAACCCTACCGGAAACCTTCAAGTTGACTCTCTGTCTCTCTTTCTCTCCGAGCGGTCTCCCTCTGCCCCCGACTGCAGACCGTCTAGACTGGTCTAGACTAACTTTCGCTCGATCATTTAGACAACGCGCTTTCTTGCACGATCATTGGCCCCAAACTGCATTGCAGTGGTAAATCTAACCGTGGTAGGATTCCGTCTCTGCATGCGTCACACACTCGCCGTGGCACTGCGTGGTGCACCGAGTGAGCATTACACAGGTGGGCCAGCAACAGTCTGGCAGCTGTAGCTCGAGCGAACTTGAGCGACAGCCACAAGCAGTGGCAACATCAGCAAGGACCCACTGCTCCGCGCGCTCTTCAGAGGCCAGTGGCTGTGATGAACCAGTCAGGTACCTGAAGTAGCGCGCGGAGCGGAGGGTGATGTCGTCTCTCCAATAGGGTCTGGGACTTTGTGGCCGACGAAGGATGTCAGGAAGAAAGGTCCTGCGTGTACTGTGTCTCAGGTCTCGAGTGGGAGCTGGCGGGCTTGTGCCTCATGTTCATTGTACTTCATCAGGTGCTCTGGTGAAACTGAAACCCGGCACCTGTTAGAGTGCAATTGATGTCTGGGCACAAATCTTCAAGATTGAGTAATACGGAGTAATTTTATTGTAAATAATGTATTTATTTACTTTCAATTTGTAACCTGTGAATATACCATATGACTTATGTGCATGCTGTTTTTTTTATAGAATAATACAATTGCATTTATGTATAAATTATTTTTCAGAGTGTTACGCATGGTGGCTTGATATACACACATACAATCTTGGAGGTTCTTGGGGAAACAATCTTGGAGGTTCTTGGGGAAACAATCTTGTTTTTATGACTAGTACTTGGTACGAGGGTAATCATCGATATAGTTTCATAAATTTTGGACAGTCAGGAAGGTCCAACGGACTGGGACGACCAAAGTTTACAAGAAAACGGATTCACAGCGCTTCCATGCCTTCTTGGATATCGTCAAGTAGAAGAAAAACATCCTCTCGACAACTCCAATTAAACGCACACAAATCCGTAAAAACATTTAAAAGGGCTGAGTAAATAAAAGTTGTGAAATAATTGATATTATAAAAGTTAAAGGATAAAAGTTTTAGGATAAAGTTCTAGGATAATAGTTATAAGATTAAAAAGATGACGCTCATAAATGTAAGTTGTCTACGCTGAGGCTGGGCTAAGCCAAGTGCTATGGCTGGGGTCGTCGGTTTCACTGTGGTGGTGGTGGGCAATGGGCTAGATTGAGCCGACGGGGGCGGCCGCGACAAACGGAGTCCACTTCAGGAAAGCCGGGTCGATCTCTTTGTACACAGAACCCCGTCGTTGTGTCCTATCCACGTACTCGTCGATCACATCCTGCAAAAATATTAATGGTAAGTGGCACGCTTCCGAGTAGCGATTCTCGTGTGGCTGTGGACGCCGGGAGCTGTCATGGACGATGGGCGATCATGGGCATCGATGGGACGGTGGAATCAGCAACATCAAGTGGGTAAGCAAGGCGGAAAGTGTGGGGAACCATAACGCACGCACCTGTTTCTTCAGAATGATGTGCTTTCCTTTCCAATACTTCATCATGCCAAGCGCTTGCAGAGTACTGACGATATCGTATGAATTAATGGCCATCTCTTGGCTGATGTCTGGAAAGCGACAAACACGTGGTTCAAATGAAGCGATGGTGTGAGGCGATAGTGGGTGCGACAATTCGAGGCGACGGCCGATCGATTCGGCGAGACCAGACTTCGCAAGTCACTGACCTACCTTTGATAGACAGCTGCTTGCCGCCGAAATTGCAAAGATACTCTAGAAGGACGTCTTTCCAGTAGCTGCGATACGATATAAGACCAAGATCGGAGAGTGGCTTTTCGGGTGAACCGATCTTGCCCTCGACGCGTGTCAGTAGGTAGCCTGGAAGTGAAGAAGCGTGCGTGGGAATTCTGTGTCTGTGCTTTGATAATAGCTAACAATAACACAAGCTCGAACTCGGCGTAGCTCGGCTAGACTTACTAAAGTCGATGAGAAGGCGGCCGTATCCTTGACGCTGGTACGGAGGAAGCGTCAATATACACGAAACATTGTAGTTCAGGAACGAATTCTTTTCCTGAAACAGAGAAACAGGAACGTCTTACTAGGATAGGCTGGTGATAGTGCCCGAGTGGAGACACTAACCTACGGCGTGGCGTGGCGAGACAGTATCGATCGGCATGGCTTACCCTGGCCTACCCCAAGCAACTGCATGACCGAGGATGACCCTTCAAGTGCATTCACCCGCCTGCCCGCCTGCCACGGGACTGGGCCATGCCAATGGGACACTAGCCGGTCAGCCTCCTCTCTCCACTCATCTCTCCAGGAAACAGTCATACTAGTCACTACTGCAGAGGCAGGCCAGGACGAACTGGTGGCGATCAGAGACAACTCACTTAGTTTGCGTTGCCAAATTATGGGGTGACGAATAAATTGATCTGGAGGGTAGAAGGGAATGGAATGCATGTCCTCCGGGACTTTGTCTGAACTTTCCGAGAGCAAAAGGCTAGCTATAGTTCGAAGATGGACGGAAGGCGAGGGCCAAGTGAAGCCGATAAATCGAAGATGCAAGTCGAAAGTAGATAGCAGTGGCAGAGCTAGACGCCCGCAGGGTGCACGACCACGGGCAGGTCAAGACCGGGCAGCCAGCTTATTTCGAGCAAGTTTTCGATAGAGATCGATCACAAATTTTTTCTTGGGTGGGATTTAAACATATATACCTTTGTGTTTTGTTTGATGATGTAGGGGGGGGGGGGGGGGGGGGTCAAATTTTTGCTGTGGGTCTCGGTCACGAAGTTTTGCTACTGGCAAACAGGTCTCTAAAATAAGAACCGGGAATTATCTCTAGACAGTAACGACCCATTCTTTCAAGGTGACTAATTTTAATTTAAAATCTAGCCCGAAAGTCCGCACTTTAAAATGGGTTCCTGGATTTGTGGAAATGCTTCTATGCTGGTTAGACTGGTTTTGATGAGTTTTAATTAAACCAACCATCATTTGAACACAAAATATTTCAAGACCCAAAGAGCGATCTTTGCTGCCAGGTTTTTGGGAACAGAAATTAAGTTTATCAGATTAATGCAGCCTGACACATCGCATCATAGCACCCTTTCCGCACAAGTGCAAGCCCTTCTCAGAAGAGCACTCGCGGTCAAGAAAGTGTATGCATGGTATTAAAGAACACTAACAAACGCACATCACAAGTAAAATATGGGCGTTCATTTCACCTGAGAAGCAACGACTAGTTTCAATCAGCTGGCTCTGGTTGGAAGAAATAATTATCCGGGGACGCAGTGGATTGCATGACGAGAGTGGGACACATGTGAACCTGAGACGGAGATAATTTTCAAGAAACACTACGCGAAATACACTTGAATGCATTTGTATGGTAAAATCGTGGGACACGTATCATCTGTTGCCTCGCGACTACCCGGTATGACTACAGGTGGAATAATGAGTTGGGACAGACAAACTGGAAGAGAGGGAAGGCGGGAGGTAGGTATTTATAGGGATAGAATTTTAAGTTTTTTTTTATCGGCCGGGCTCGAAAATTCCTGGTCCGACCCAACTCAAACCTGAAAATTTTCACTTTTAGTTGACCCAAAGAACCCGAGGTCCCTTGTCAAAACAGTGTGTCGTTAAACCCCACTAATCAATCATTTAAGTACTCGTCCGTATACGAGTCGCCTTCGGCTCTTCTTTAACGATCAAGAAGAGGCAAAAAGAGCGCACGGGTAATAAGCAGGCGAAATGTAATGTATCTAGGTGCATTGTACTACAATAGACTGCCCTTGCGGCTGAAAAAAGCAAATGCAAGCAGAGATAGTTTTAAATACGACGAATTTTATGATAACACATTGTTTTTATAGTACTGACGAATTTTTACATTTTAAAGAATGTGAATATAAATGTGAGGAATGTTTAAATACTGAACTAGTGTGATGGTTTTTATCAATTGACAATTTTTAATGCAATATTGTAGTTACGCAAAGGGCACGCACCTAGGTGCAATTAAATGTATTGTAATAAATAAAAATAAATAAAATCCCATATTCCACCCCGCGAGGCTTTAACATTAAGTGTCTGAATAGCTCAGTTGGTAGGCCATCCGACCGGCATTAGGAAGGTCAAGATATCGTATCCCACATTTTTCCTGCCTTGCCCCCCACCAAAATTAAGTCTCGGTGCCTTCTCAAATGTCAGGAGCAACACCAAAGGCGGAAAGCTCGCGAATGCCTGCAGGCCCGAAAAATACTAACCAGCTAGGGTCGGACGGATATAGCTCGGACAAATCCCGTCAGACCGAGAATTTCTTACTTTCGGGTCTGGATTTTGGGTTTATTTGTGCATCTCT
Organism: Protonemura montana; assembly: GCA_947568835.1. Taxonomy (NCBI): domain Eukaryota; kingdom Metazoa; phylum Arthropoda; class Insecta; order Plecoptera; family Nemouridae; genus Protonemura; species Protonemura montana. Next base: position 13,219,000 of record OX387604.1, on the reverse strand, counting down.
CAGAGGTACCATGCTCGGCTTCGAGAAAAACAGTCAAGGTGAAAGAGAATAATAACATATCTGCACTCCGGTCAGTAGGTTCCCCGTTTCAAACTCATCCCTGACGGTTGGCCACCATAGTGTGATTTCCTCGAATTGCCAACGAAACCCCGCATCAAACACCACCCAATTACAGCCCGCGGCTAAGGGGCATTGAGGATTGAATTGACTTCTTCACGAGGTTTAACGACGCACTATTTTGACTACGGAGAATGTGGCACTAGTCTAATGGCGTTGGTGAATGAGTAGATGAGGATGGACCTAAACTGTCATAAAAGAGAAGAGGGAAAACCCGGTGCCGACACGTAGCCTACTCCTGTCGTAGGGCACATAGGTGCTACAGCCGTACCGTCGCTTCCGAAAGACGGTACTACTCGAACAGGCTTCCTCTACAAATCCATGCTGTCGATAAGTGTATAAGCAAGGCGAGTAAAGTTGTACTAACTTTCATCCCTCCAACCTCTCTCCCGAAAAAAACTGGTCATGTGTATGATGGTCACCCACCCAATATCTGACTCAGCGCAGTGTTGCTAAACTTCGGTTATCTAACGAGAACCGGTGTTTCCAACATGCCAAAAATTAGCATCCAAAACGACGGTGACTCCATCTAGTAGCAACCTCCTTTTTTTCGGTTAAGTAGTCATTTGGCGACCATTTTTCGCGAAGTGAGTTCAACATTAACGCTATGGTGGTACACCAATAGTCGACCAGGGCAACTAGGGTGGAGTAAATGGAATGACAAACAGCTTATCACTTTGCTTAGAAAATTAGACTGGAACAAAGTCTGTCTGCTTTCGGCACAATACTAAGCCATATAACTAACAGGAGTCCCGTGTGACAGAAATCCAGTTTCTGGTCAGGACCGCAATGATGGTGTAGCAAGTGCTGTTGTGGTTTATAGAAAGTGTTGTAAAAAAAAAAGTGTAAAAATATCACTTTTCAGCATTCCGGAATATTACCGGCGGTGAGAAAATTTACATGGCAAGCAAGTATAATCTGCATAATCATCGTGTGAGTGAAGTGGTGGTGGTGGTGCCGGTGTTGTTATGGGGGGAGGGGGGGGGGGGATTATACAAACGCCACTGGTTTGCTTTAGTGGCGAGCCATGGCATCCAACAACACGATTTGAGAGTAGGAGGAAAGCAATTTTTCGAGTTTTAAGAGAGGTCAACAGGTAACACTTAATCTGACTTGTATTATTTTATTTTTGATTTTGAAGTCAAAAATAATGTGAAAATGTGTGAATAAAAAAAGAAAACACATGCGGGCTCAAAAACTTTGCAACGACTTATTTTGATGTATTTCTCATCTGTGAACAGTTTGGTGAAAAAATATCAAACACTTTTGTCCGCACTACTCTACGTTTCTACAAAATCTGAACATTTTCGTAAATTTTCAATAGTTTTAAAACTATCTAACCAATTTTGCTGAAAAATGTTAAGTTTGGAACACAAAAATGTGCTCTGCAAATTTCGTTCAAATCAGAGGTGTTTGACCGCTACAGCGCAAACAAAAATGCGAACAAAAAAACAGGTACAAGTGATTTTTTTCTGGGGTTAGTGAAATTGAAGATTTTGCTCTGCTTGGTACGACCTGGTAACGAAAGATGATACCCGATGGTGCTTGCAGCTGTTATTTTTAACAAATCCTTGCAATTAAATAATTAAGTCTCAAAATATTGATTTATAAAATCGTTGAGATTGATAATATTAATTAAACCAATCTCAAATGCGGGTATTATGCGATAAATAACGAAATTACATTTTTTATTAACGGTTTGGCGTGTTGGAAATGCCGATTCTGAAAGGTTCACTGAAGTTAAGGACCACTGTGCTGTGTCTGGTATTGGATGAGTGAACATCATATGCATGGCCACTTCTGTTCGGGAGCGAAATTGGAGAGATGAAAGTTAGTACAACTTTACTCGCCTTGCTTATATACTTATCGACAGCATACATTTGTAGAGGAAGCCTGTTGTTCGAATGGACCGTCTTTCGGAAAGGACGTTAAGGAGGTGGTCCACTTGGTGATATTTGACAGGAATAGGCTACATGCCGACACTGGGTTCTCCCTGCTCCCTTCTAGACTAGTTTAGGTTCATCATCATCCACTCATTCACCGACACCATTAGACCAGTGCCACATGGCCAGTTGTCCAAACAGTGCGCCATTAAACAAAATAATCAATCAATCAAATTTCTTAACATTCGAAAGGACAGGAACTCTACCTATGAGCATCCTCCATTTTTGTCGGTAAAGTAGTAATTTATTGCGCAGACAGTTCATATGACTCACTCTGGCAGAGCAGCCAAAAGCGCGGGCAAATTCTTCCCCACGCTAACTCATATAATGAGTAGATACTACCGCACTATTTAGACTACCCTACCCATGAGTCAGTTGACCCAAGGTTGTCGCGGAGGTTGGTTCTGACCTGCGCTAATGGGGTTTTACAAACTTGACGGTTTCACTCTGGTATTTTTAGTTCAGAGTAACTGCGAAAGAAATTTTACACTTGTGGTTTCAATTTTAGAATATTTTTCCATGATATACATGACTGGTAAAATTCATCAAATATTTCCTGTTATGTTATTTTTATTTATTTAGTACTGTGATGAACTATAATGAACAATTTTTTTGAGAGGAGGTATGTTTAATATAAGCCATTGCCGATTTATTTAATTTTTTTGTTCCATTCTTGGATAATTAATAGCCGAATTAAAACGATGAAACAATGATGAGAGCATACCGATAAGATGTGAAAATGTTTTAATCATGAGCGCCAGCAAATTCAATGTTATTTGTTATATTTCGATTGCAAAGGAACAATTTCTTTCAATCAAATTACCTACAGAGTGAATGTCACTCAAAATGGGTGGATCACTTTTGGCATAATCAACCAACAAAAATTCACTTTAATATGATTATAAATGTTTATTCTGAAAAAGGGCAGAAATATTCTATCTTCTGTCCACAGAGACCAATTTCCATCAATAGGAGTGGTACACTTTTCGTATCACTCTTTGTGATCGGATTTCTGCTCTTAACTTTTTGATGAAAATGGTGTTATTATTCTTTTGTTTTCTGTAACGGGTCGTTAGCTATAGGTTCAAACGTTGTGGAAGGCTTACCCACTCAAAAGCGCTCAAGTGTGGCCAGCAACTGGGCATGAATGTTGCGAGATAAAATTTAGAAAAAAGTGGTTTTATTCTATCCTAGGCCCACTTTATTCACAAGCGTACTTATTTTTAACATAGAAGTTGGTCAGGTTTGATGCAGTGTTTATTTGAGATGGAATGACCCCGTTATTTTTATTTCTCTTATTTGTTACAGCAATCATAAATTAAATAAGATTCAATGTGAATGTCTCTAAATTGCTTCTTAGAGTTTATGTTTAATTAAACCCTTTTATTAGTATATGCTCTAGTTTGCTCTAGCAACAAATGTGAAGACTTTCTTTAAAAATACCCTACCTATGAATTGCTTAACAGCCTAAGCTAAGCCTATTCATTTGGATGGACGCATGAACTAACCAAGTCTGATGGCAAACGAGAGTCTTATGATTGATTCCAAGCATTAATGCAAACGTTTGAAGCGATGTTTGGAACCCCAAAATTTGAGCACGCAAAAAGATTAGCAGTGAGGGATAGTTAGATCAGTATATGAATCTAAGTATTGGAGTAAAACAACCAAGAAAAATCCACAAGCGATATGAACAAGCAATCGCCTTAGATCCTCAAGATTTTGAGATACAAGGTTTATGATATTACATAGGTTGGTGTTCTTGACGGTTTTCACCAAAGTAAGCAAATAGGAGACTGTCTTGGCTTAGTTGTTTGGTATCATCCCTTTAATGTTCATATCATTCCCTACAGATGGTAGGAAGCACAAACAAGCAAGAAAAGTGCATAGTGAATCTGAAGGTCACCTGACCCCATCGGTATGGTAGAGACTGTGTACAGATGGAGACAGCTTTGTTCCCAGATAATCTTAAACACATTCACCTTAATGTCATCAATTAAAAAATACTTAAAAACTAGAAAAAGCAACGAACGTAACTCACCTTGCTGAAATACCCAACAGTGTGACAGCCTTCAGAATCTCCCATAGTCATCACGTAGAAAAGGAATGGCTCAACGTCGTAATACAATGTTTTGTGATCGAGAAAGAATTTTGCCAATAAGCAGAGATTCTGACAGTATTGCTTGTACCGTTTTCCATCCACTTCCCAGACACTAATTTTCTCCTTTCGATAAACTTCCTCGCCAGGGGGATGCCTCCAAACACACTTAGCAGAGTGACGAGTAAGAATCGTTGCACTTTTCATGTAACGCAAGCAATATTCACATAGATATAGTTTTGGCACACGTGCAAAGTCTTCAGGGTATGGGCTTTGGTACCACACTTCCATTTCAAACTTCCCCATTTCGATGTACTTTGTACCTTTAAGGTACGGCAAGCTTTCCAGATCTTCTTCCTAGAAAACATTAAAAGCATTAGTTATAAATGCAGTTTAACACTTTTTGGTTATGAGAGGAAGTCATACCAAATAACAAAATTAAATTAAATTAAATCCCTCAAAATGACGGTGACTCAGGGCAACAACCACTTTGTCAGGATGCTATTTGATCAGACTGTCATTTTTGCAAAATCAGTTTAATTAGCCACGAGACTCTGGCTCAAGCTATAAACCCCGTGGTTGATACTTTCGTAATACAACAACAGTATTTCCATACAATATAATAATTGGTAAACAAAAAGCAGATACAGAAATGCATTTTAGGAATTGCCAGCTTCAAGCAGAGAATGCCGGGAAAAGTGTAACAATTTATTTTTAATAATGTGCTTAATTTTGTTTCTGAAAGTGGGGTAAGGGAAGAGTTTGGTGGGGATACACACTGTACTAGGCTTTGGCTGGGCCTGGTGCAACTAGCAACGAGATAAGACATGAGAATTTTTATGATTTGCTCCGATTCGCTCTCATCTCTCTAAGCACGAACAGATATGAATACTGGTTCTTTTTTGGTCAACAATATTCAGACATGTCTGACCAATTAAGTGGGAGAAATTTTAGCGTAATTTTTTTGCTGGGTACTTGGCCATATTGGGCATCCGGGAAAATGAGCTAGTCGATTGAGCAGCAAAGAAGCATAGAAAAAGACCAAGTTGACAGACTCAAGAGTACCAACAACTGATCAAAAAGTGAATTTGAAAACCTGTTTCAAGCAGAGATTTCAAGAAGAATGAAACTTGGAAATTAACAACAAACTTGAAGAGACACACCCTACTCACCCATTCATACATCTTTATACCAGACCAAATTGCTCAGCAATGCTCCACTTGCAACAGAACTTAAAAAATTAAGTATGTTTCACTGGAGTTCAAAAAATACTAAAACTTGAGATGCCAACTCTAAATGGAAAAACAAGTTGAAAGGGTTTTAGGCAATGACATCCGTGAAATCGAGAAACTGTTTGAAAGATTAAACAAACAGGATTTCTGTTTTTAAAAATAGAAATAATACTTTTTCAGGGGTTGTCAAATGGATGTAACTCTATTACAATGACCTGTCGTACAGGTGCTCTCCGAGCGCTGCAACATTGGATCGACGCCAGCGCCAGCCGAAACCGGCTAGCGCTGCACAGTGGAATGCGCGCTTGCTACAATGCTGCGTTTGCATCTGAGACTTAACAGTTTACAATCGTACACAGAGTGCTGAAAATCTTCCTCGGTTATAAATGAGCCGAAAAAAGTTTTTCTGTGTCAAGTTTATTGATAGAATGCGTAATTTAGTTGAAACAGCTTAACGGGACGGATATATTTATGAAAAGACACTTTTGGCACTGTTATTTTCAAGTTATTGCACATATCTATTTAGCAGATACTCATTTTGACAGCCTAACTTGTACCACACCAAGCAACAACAAGCGGTGTTGAGCTGTCTTGACATGCTGACGTCAGCAGCTACATTCAAAACTAGAGGCCTAAAATGGGGGCGCGCTTGCAATAAGTATGTTATTGTAGTTTTTGTTTGGAAACTATCTTTTGGGTGCCCAAAACTCATCTCTCTTTTAAAAATATTTGTCATAAGTTATAACATATAAAAAATTATAAAAAATCAACATTCATTAAGGAACAAAAAACCCATGTGTTGAAGCACTTCAAAACCCAAATAATGATAATATTATTTATGTGAAGTTGCGTTTTTAGCATTTGTAGACAATAAGTCAAAAAAGGAACAGGCTTTGGAATGTGGAACAGCATCTCAGATTAAAATTAAAAACCAGAGAACCAAATTATGATGGTCTGTTATTTCAACACAAACAATTCCATCCTGCTCACTACTGTTTGTTTGATTTATATTTTTTAACGAGGGAATTTTATTTTTCATTTATTGTTGTTTTGTTAATTTACTAAAAAGAGAAAAAATAAATATATTTCGCTTGTTATTAAAGTATAAGCAATTTTCTTTATGAGGGGTGCTCAGTGTTATGCAAATTATACAAGAGGTAAACAGAAGTCAAATGTTTTAACAAACTCTACAATAGGGGATTAGAAACTTTTTCCATCACCTTTACGAGAAAAAAAATGTATATTCGTTTAACCAAACCACTGCAGCTCTGAGGTACTCTTTTGGAAAAAAAAAAAGTTCCATCTAGAAAATGTTGCAGTCTGGATTAGACTGAATTGCCAAGAGTATGAAAAAGAACTTGAGCGTATCACATATCAAGTCTTTTAGCGGGCCTAAAAATCACTCCACTAAACTAGATTTTTAATAGTAGCAGCCTGGCTCTGTAAAATGAGGATTGACTATGTTCCCAAATTGGTGTGTTCACCTTTTGCACATTTCCAGCACACCTAACTGACCAAAAATATGTAATTTGGAAGATAGAAGAATAACTAGAAAACATCCTGGGTTCTTTGTTAGTATTGTTAGTTTTAAGGAAAAATTAATTTTCAAAATGCAGTTTTATGTTTGGAGGTAGCAAGATTGAGAGATATATTAATAACTGATGCTGATTTATTCCTTGCAGCGGGGACGGTCATCTGGATATGAGGACAATACAGCTTTGCTATCATCATGCGGTAAAGTACCACATAAAGTGCCATAAGTAATGGATATTTTAAAGCAAGATCCCACCGATAAATTAACTGGTTTGTCGTTTATGCAGGCCAGCAAAGCACATGATATGCCACACGGCGAACAAACATTCAGCCCCGTTCCTCGTTAGGATAAAAAATATTAGCTTTACAGCCTCATGTGGGGACAGAGATAAAATGCTTCAAAAATATTTGCATTGTACTGAACCAGTCTCTTCAAAACTAGAAACTCCCAAATTACTAGCAGACACTTTTACTGAATGCATTTATATTTTGTACTTTGAAAGGCCAAACTAGAAGTATTTAATGAAAAAAAAAAAAAATGGTTCAAGATGAGCTCCCGATGTTAGTCCGTAACATTCAACAAACTTAAATTAAATGTAGGTAAGGTGAGAATTTGAATCAAACCCAACCATTTTCAGAATCCTATCTAGGTATTGGCTTTAAAAAAAATATAATAATATTAGAATATAATTTAATTTATTATAATTTATTATTATTGTAATATTTATACATTTTTGTGAATGTCAGCGGGACACATACGCAGCAATGCTACAAAAGCAGCAGCAAACAATTTTGGAGTCGAAAGAGCTCAGCCAACACAGCTATCAGGAAGACCAAGGACCGAGTATCCAGGAAAAGAGCAGCAAGGCAAATGAAGCACATCAGAAAAGGTCGCAGGGGCCAGTGAGTTCAAAATCATCGACTGTTCTCGGTGCACCAACAAATGGGAATGAAAACTCAAGAGAAGAAGTAGTCAACATGTCAACGAAGGAGCCTACCAACGAAGCCTACACAACAATCACGAAAAGGCGCTGAAATCGCCAGGACCCAGGTACGGTTGGTACATGTAAAGGAACAAGTGACTTCACTTTTCGAGCCGCTCCGTGTAAAGCTTTTCTCCATGTAAGCCAACTTGTTAGCAACACAACAGCTGCAGAGGTCGGAAAATACCTGTCAGCAAGGTTTGCCGGAGAGTCCTTTGTCTGCTAACAAATTTTAAGGGTAGATGCAAACGCAGCCTCATTCAAAGTGACAGCTAATTTCGACCTACTCGAAAAGCTAAAAGATCCGGAAACTTGGTCGGAAGGAGTGGTGATTGATGGTTTTTTCACACGCGGGGAAAACCTCAAAATCCAACCTAGTGCGGGACAACTCGCAGGCAGACTGGAAGGCAAAACCTTCAAAAGGCAAAATCAGTGTTTATCACCAGAACATGCAATGCTTAAGAAACAGAGCGAATCTAATAGAAATAGTGCTGTACCTACACCTCATTGATATTTTTTGTGCAACTGAACACTGGCTAAGCAAAGCCAAAATAAACACATTGATATTAACGAACTATGTGAACGTGAACAGCTACTGCAGACGACTCCATAAACATGGAGGGCCTTGCATTTTAGTTAGGGCTGGCATGAGATACATTAAGAGAGAAGACATAAATGAATTATCTGTGGAAATGGTCTGCGAACTAGCAGCAATTGAAATCAAAGAGAGAAACCTAGTCGTCGTAGTAGTTTACCAACCAGGAGGTGATGGATCTCTTTCTAAACGTCATGGAATCCATCTTGGAGAGACTATTTCGAGAGGGCGCGAACATAGTCATTTGGGGAGACTTCAATATCGACATACTGAAGAAGGCAAGTCGAGCTCAAGACGACCTGCTAAGCCTTATCGACTCATTTGATCTAAGACCATCAATAACTGTGGCAACAAGAGAGACAGCAACTAGTTCAACATGCATAGATAATATTCTAACCAATATCACAGAAATACAGCAGGCTCAAATAGTTGACACGTGTTTCTTCGATCACAAGGGGCAACTAGTTGTGCCACTAGATTGTCTGGTCCAATCGATTACACAGAAAAGGATCTTCAGCGAAAAAAACATTCGGAACTTCTGCAACCGCTAAGCAGTCACATCATGGGAGGAGGTTCTCAAGTCAGTTAAAGTTGATGAGAAGTACAGCCTATTTATAAACACCTTCATGCATCTTTTCAACAAGTGTTTTCCTTTAAAACCCTTGCAAAGTCGAAATGGTAAGTTGCGGTCTGGCTAGACGACTCGCTGATAAGTAAGAGAGAAGAGGTGAAGCGATGCTATAGATGGTCCAAGCTGGTTGGAGGGGCAGCAGCAGCAAAGGAATTTCGCCGGTTACGAAAAATCTACGAGGGGACATTGCAAGAGGCGAAATAGAACTTCTATTCAAAAATTATCCTGGATTCAAACAACAAGACCAAGTCTATGCGGAATATAGCAAACCATTCAACAAGAAATAAGAAGCTAATCAAAAATGAAATCAATGCAATAAAGGCAGGGGAAACTGACTTAATAGATCCCAGGGAAATCTCCTTGACATTTAGTGAGTACTTCTGCAAAGCAGCCAATAATTTAGTAGCCTCAAATGTTACCAAAGATGAAGAGGCAATGCAGAAGTTAGTGTCGTCAACCACGGCACTGAACAAATCAATGTTCTTGTACCCGGTAACAGAAGACGAACTACACCAAATCCTATCCGGTCTAAAAAATGTATTATCAGCAGGGGTAGACGAAATCCCTCTCAAATTGGTAAAAGCCAGTTCGGAGGTGATTCTGATTGTGCTGGTGGACATTTTCAATTGCTCCCTTAGTTCAGGTGTCTGTCCAGAAGAAATGAAGAAATCTAAAGTTTTTTCTATCTTTAAAGCAGGGAACAAGAATCAAGTCAACAACTATAGACCCATCTCAATGCTTTCCTCCTTTTCCTTCAATTTCTAAGGTTTCCAGACCCCACAGTTGATGATAGTTATGGTTTTATGATTTGCAGTTTTTTTTTCAAGAAGTGAAACTGTAAAACCACAGCTATTACCTTAAACAATAATTGACATTTCTGTTCCATTTTGTATTTCACGTAGGCAAATGGTTTACTCACCATTTTCTCGCTAGCAACTGCCTCTGCCTCCCAGAAAAGCTTGAGATCATATTCAGGAGACACTCCTTTGAGTAGCGGCTGGCATATCTTGTCGTGCATACTACAATCGCTGTTATTCTTATCCTGATCGCTAGACAAAGTATTTGGCTGACGCATTTCCTTCACCAGCGCAATGAAATTCTTGTGCTCCTGTGTCAGTTGATTTGGCTTGCCTGATGCTAAGCTAGATACAGCCTTCGTTCGTTCGTCAACTTTGCGAAGCCTCTCAGCAGCAGCATCCTTGCACTCCTGCAGAGTCTTATTATGGTAACGAGGACAAGCTTCCATGGTGAAATGCCTGTCATGGCGGCCACCCAGGTGTCCAGACGAATCGCAGCCCTCTAATGGACAATTGCGTTCTCCCGAAGGCACCTCCGATTTGCTGCATCTGCCTCGTGCCTTCCGAGGACTTTTTTCTGCCCTGCTTGCCTGTTTTGCAGCCACCTTAGCCTCTGGTTCCGATTCTGAGTCTGAAGCTTTACCGACCAAGTGCTTACTTCTACGGGCACTTGACGAACGGGTTAGCTTTCTTACTGCTGGCCGCTTTCTGTCATTCTCTGCACCAGCAGTAGTTTTTTTTTTGTTCTTTTTTTTCGTCCCACCTTGAAAACCTGACCCCTCCGAGTCCGAACTGCACGACGAGCTTGACGTCCCATGACTGGAAGCCCAATTGTTTGCTGCAACACCAGCTTTTGCCTTCGGCTTCAACTTTGCAATTGTTTTCGTTGCACAGCTTTTCATTGGGGCCAATTTCATTGGAGTATAATGATCGCTATCACTGCTATTTTCAGGACTAAAAATACTTTTAGGCTTCTTTTGTGCAGCGTTTTCTTTTACCGACTTGGTCGGTTCTTTTTCTGGTGGTACTTTACGCGCTTTCACGGCTACCTTTGAATTGGCAGCTTTTTGAGGTAAAGCGTTATTTTTAGGTTGTTTGACCTGTTTAGGAACAGCAGTTACTGTTGCAACCGGTTTGGGCTTAACAGAACTTTTCCGCTTCGCATTTGATTTCACAGCTAAAGGCTCCTCTGATTCCGAGGAATAAACTGGCACAGTGGCCTTCGTAGGGCGACCCTTCACTGTTAGAGAAAGCCTGCTTTTCGGGGCCGCTTCAGACTCGGAAGAATAAATTTGAGCACTCGTCTTAACAGACCGGCTCTTTGCTACTGCTGTCAGTCTACTTTTTGGTCTGACATCTTTTGTTTTAGTCCCAGCTAATGTTTTTTTCTTAGCTAGCTTCTTATTTTCAGAGTCTGGCGAGGCGACATGACCACTGCACTTCACAGCGCTTGCCTGTGACGTAGACGAGTTATCTGAATCAGATGAGCTAGAATCAGATCCCGACGATGATGACGAACTGGATGAGGTTGATGAACTGCTTGTTGAGGATGAATTTGATTCAGAGCTCGTTGGTGCAGTCTAGAAAAAATAACAAGGACAAGGACATGCTTAAAAATGCTATGACAGTGCCGACATTTATTTGAAATATGCCGTAGCATTCGAGTAGAGTTGACTTCTGTTTTCCAATTGCAAAATTTGCATCCATACACAACTTTCTTTTTGTCTCCATTTTCACTAATACGGTTGAAGTGTGCTAAAAGTGACTTCAATTTCTTCCCCATTTCAGCAAAATTTTTTGGACTATTTAATCAGCTGTTCACACAACAAGGGTGCCAAGCTTTAAAGTTAAAGTACCCTAAAATATCCCCAGTTGAATTTTTAGTAGACTTAAATTAGTTTTGAAGAGATTTTCTTTTTCAATGAAAATTTTTTTCTTGAAAATTTCAACTAAAAATTTTCAGCTTTACAACACTACTTACGGCCCATCAGCAGCTAGGAAATTTGCGCCCTTACCAGCAAACATCAGTCCAGATTTCTACTCAAAACAACAGCTTTCTCCACTGAAAGAAAAACATTCTCTATTCTACACTAAATTATCTCCCTTGAAGATCCTCTGCGAAGCTTGTGCATGTGACCGCGTACAGAGATTGCAATCAATAGGTGCTAGATTCTGATCTCGATTTGGTTTCACACTTTTCCTTAGGCCTTACATGAAATCTAATAAATATTTTATTATAGAATTGAGAGATGGATGAATGCTACTTTATACTGACAAATGCAGAAATTGATCGCTTCCAGCGTTTTCATCAAAGGGTGTTAAATTTAGTTCATAACTAGTTCCGAATCAGGGCTTGACTGCATGCCTGCGACAAATCCGTGGGTTCTACATACAATTTTAATATAGTATGCAATTGGGAGTTTTTAGAGTGACAGTTCAAAATAAATATAAGTATTAAGATGTGGACAGTTACCTTTTTTTTTGGCGTCATATTGAATTGTGAGATACCATCACTTGGTCGTAGCAGCTTGCGCGTTGGCGTGTAACAGAGACATCACCGCTCATCAGTAGTTTTACTTTAAAATTGATAATGCAGATAACAACAAAAAACAATCCGATGTAAACAAATTAAAATCGCGTCGCTCAACCTCCATTGCACACGGCCCACCATCAGCGCCAACCGCTGGGTGTACCATGTACCAACAGTGAAAAAAAATATATTCGAAGAATTTGTGGGGAATTCAAGCGCAATGATAGAGGTACGTACAGCTAAGATTAATGCAATCATTGAAATGATTAATGCACGGTAGTTCTTGAACTGCTACTTTGGTGCTATTCAAAACGGGCCGATGTAAATACTTTTTTAACAATGGAAAGGAAAATTTATTTTCAAAAGATTTCCAAATATTCAAGAAATATTTTTATTCCAAAGAGTTCGTCCATTTACCAATATCAAGACTTGCGGCATTGTAATGTACAAAATAGTAAAGCCATCAGTTCATCGAAATATTTTATGTTATTTTGGGTTGTACCAGTTGTACCTTATTGCAAACTCAGCGCTCTCAACGATTATTGAGCTTCACACTTTTTTATTATTAATTCTCTTGCGGGTTTAACTTTTTTACGTTTTGCAAAAGTTAAAAACTGTTTCTACGGATACTAAAGCTACCGATACATATATTTTGAGATGGGTCATTAGGCACCTGGTTATTCAAAATACACACCAGACCCATTACGTTGCAAAAACTGTTTGCTATTTCTCTTATCAGTGTGGGTTCCTAGTTAGCGGGGAAGCTCAAACATTTTACCAAATTTTAAACACCCCGATAACCCCCTGAAACCATGCTGCAATCATTACATTGCCAAAAGATATATTTTTTAAATACAAAACAACTACAAATTTTCTCATTTCACAAAGGAGATCAAATACCCAGTTTTGGGATTTAGTGTTAATAATGGTATTATCTTGTTTTTGCGGAAGACTATTTATCTTTTGTGGTACAGTATCATACTAAATACGTTTAACACGCCTTTGATTTTGAGGTCCTTGAAAATTGGTTGTCTGCAAGGCAAATACCCACAAGAATACCAAAATAACAACAAATTTACATTTCAGGTTCTAAATAAAACAAATAATGCAATATTGCAAATTTTATCTTTAAACCAACAATAGAAGAACCAAAGCCCCTGTTAGGACCGACGAACTCTTGAAACCAAAGAAGCAACACCATAAATCACATACCAACATCCACTAGTCCACTAGTCCAACATCCACTAAAAACCTCCATCAAATCAGTAATAAGATAATGACAAATAAAAACCCATGTCATCCATAATCCAAATCCATGATTTTCACGGACATATTAGGGCTTATCACAATATGTCTCTGATGTTAGTATTTAAGTTGACACTTAATTTCTTTTACGTGAATAACCTGTAAAATATAATAAAACATTTTGAAACCATAGCTCTAAAATCCAAGTCAAGGTCCATATTCAGTCTTCATGTGCACAAATATGAAATACATTTCAGCATATTGGCCTCATATTTTTTTATTTATTATTATTTTTGCTGCTATGTTTGCAGCTATGATCTTCACTAACTGATCCAATGTCGACACTTTTCTCTCTGATGAGTAATGACTCATTGAAATGTCTCTAATAGCTCCAACTTAACACGAATATGCTTTGCAGAGTTACATCTTTCTAATGGAGCCATTTCTAGCTGGAAGGTCGACAAAGACGGAGTCGTTTTCTGGCAACTCGACAATGACATCGTCCAAAGTCATTGGAAGCACGTAGCCATTAGCTGAACCCTGCAGAATGTGAAAACTTGTCATAATATCTACATCATCATGAAATCACCAAGGCTCAAATTCGAAAAATTTAAACTAAGTACTTAGTTCTGAATATGATACCGTTAATCCTCACCCTAATTATATATTAAGAAATATTTACGAGTGCTTGAATGGCAGAAATGGGGGGGGGGGGGAAGACAAATGAAGTCTTTGTAAAGTCTGAGCATGTAAAGTTTTAGTATTACTATTACACAAGTATACTAAGACAGAAACGGTAAAATTGTAAAACAAGTAAGTTTCAGACATTTTTTATAAAGGCTTGTTATGAGGTTGGCCAGCCATGCCTGAAAAATTTAACTGAAGTATGTAACAAAGAAAATGAAATATTAACTGTTCAATCTCAGAATTATTAGTAGGATTTTTGTGCCACTGCAGAGCATAGTTTTTCCCTGCGTTGAAGCGACCGATTGTCTCTGCATAAAGAACTCAAAATATTCTGGTCATTAGAAGGACCCTTAAGTGTGTAGGTATAGGAAGAGAGGCAGCATTAATTTTATGCTTTCTTGTTAGTAAACGAGTAGGCAAAACTGGGGAACAGAGGATGATATACGATGGCGCTTGCGGCCGCCCCTTTTACCAAACTACAGTTACGCAATTACAACTCAAATTATCGAAACATGAATAACTATCGATAAGTTTAGTATAATAAAGATTATTGTGCGTAAACCAGTCTCAAAATTAGGTAATCTGCGAGAAAAACCTAAATTAAATTTCTTAACACTCGAAATAACGGTGGCTTCATCTATAAGTACCCTCCACTTTTGTCTGTAAAGTAGCAATTTGGGGGCCATTTTCTCAAAGAAGTTTTAACATTAGCATTATGGTAGTACAGTAATACCTTTAATATGTCGGAATCTGCAGCAATGAGCTGCTCTCGTGACAGATGTTGGATTATCGCTGCAGCATAACAATCACCAAGCATATTGTTTGTAGTGCGTATACGATCTCTGAAACAATATTACGATGTCAAACTGTTCAAATCATTGCTGGGAAAATTCTAACATATTTAAAAATATAAAATATACAAGAAATGATCCTGCCAGCAACTTACACAAGCCAGTCAACAGCAAACAACAACGAAACATCACGGGTAGGTACATCCACTGTACCAAGCACCATGAAGATAAGCACCAAAGCAGCACTAGGTACACTAGCAGACGAGAAACTTGCTGCTGTCGACACTAGGCTAAGAAACGAGAAAGATGATATGTTAGGGTGCATACTTCCGAGATCCCACTTGCATTTAAATGATTTTAGGATTGTAACGAAATGCTCACCAAACAGTCAAAAGCTGACCCAAGGACAGAGAAATATCACTCATCTGAGCCACAAACACACAGGCTGCTGCGACAAATAAAGCGGTTCCATCCATGTTGATGTTGCAACCTACTGGGAGCACAAAGCGAGAGATTCTGGGGTCGATTCGAAGCTTGTTGTCCAAGCAGCGGAAGCTCACGGGAAGGGTTGCAGCTCTGTAACGCAGACAAATGATAGTTTTAACAAGATAGTTTTGTCGATTTAAAGATGTTTTAAATTTCAGGATGGGAACTTACGTGGATGCTGTAGCAAAAGCAGTTACGGTGGCTTCTATTAATCTCCAATAGTATGTGTAAGGG
Organism: Protonemura montana; assembly: GCA_947568835.1. NCBI lineage: Eukaryota > Metazoa > Arthropoda > Insecta > Plecoptera > Nemouridae > Protonemura > Protonemura montana. The sequence goes on along the minus strand of OX387604.1, from coordinate 13,203,101 downwards.
TTGCGACGAATAAAGATAAAGTAGATTGCTTGTAAAATAAGTAACTGGTAGAACAGCACTCCCAGTGTCACAGTGATCACAAACCAGCTCAACTGTTGAATCACTTGGGTCAGTTCTTCCACAGAAAGAATCTTCCCGCATACCACGCTCGCAACACCAACTGGGGTAAGCCTAGAAAATAAAAAGTGTTATACAGAACAAAGTAGAGTAACTACAGAATTTATCAAGACAAGCATTGATGTACGCAGAAGGCCCCACAAATAATTCATTTTCCTTTTTCCATTAGAAGTATCCAGCCTTTCGGCACAATTTATCCCAACAAAGTCTCAGGAATTTAGAGACTACATTAATCTAAATTTGCAAACTTCTATTTCACATGTTGTCAAGACTTCTCCACAAAGTCACTATTCAGCATAGCATATCCTCACATGTCAACTATAGTTGTGATTGATATGTGATTTACTATCACAGATGTGATCACATATCACTATGTGATTTATAATATGAGATTAAAAAAAAAAAACACTTACCACATCAAACCACCAACCATTCGCATGACTACATGGTCCATCGCTGTAAAGAATTCAACCAAGACTCTGCCCTTAGCGCCAGCGCCTCCCAAAATCGTTCCAAACACGAGACAAAAAAATATAATGCCAAGAGTGTTTGTACCATCTCTAAAATAACGAAATGACAAATGTGACTTAAAAAATATTTCAGTTTTGCACTTACTGTTTTGCTTTTTTAATGTATAAAAATTAATTTAAAAAAAAAATGATCATAAAACTTATGCCTCTGGAAAACTAGAAATGGTTCTTTTTTAAATATTTTGAAAGAGCAGAAAATACCTAAAATAAAATACATTTTGAAAAAACTGTGTAACTGTACAAAAACTGTTCATTTATTAGACCATAGTTTTTCCTGAAAACAGGTACCTACCTATATTGCAAGGACCGCACAGTCTCAATCTCACCATTCCAAGTAGTATTAGCTTCATTCGATACCTGGCCAGCTACGGGAACGTACACTGTATGTGCCTAAAACGTAAAATGTGCCCAATCACTCCCAGAACCATCAGTTCTTGAAAAGCCTCTGCTCTACCAACAAACCAAGATTACCTGCTGGAATGCAGCTTTGACTAAATTGTCAGTAAAGATATTTCTGCAAAGACAGGACAAAATGATAGTAAGTGTTTGATTGAAGGATGCTTAGCAGCGTTAACAGGGCTACCTGCATCTTCGTTGAGAAAAACAATGGGCACTCTTTAAATAATCTTTTGAGTCCTACCTTCCGAGATCCAACACTGCATCTAAGAACCTTGGCCTGTTATCACCAATACGAGCATCATAGGCACTTAGACTAGGCCTAGTGACTCGACCGGGGCGCATTAGGACAGCTATTGTTGTTCCTAAAGCTGCATTTAAAAAAGATGTTGCTAGAAAATATGCCAGTGTTCGAGCAGCGATCTTTCCGTTCAGTCTAGCGTTGAGTCGAGCGCAGCCTATAAAAATAACCAATCATCTGGTAGAATGATGTGAACATATAAAATCATTCTCACTTATAAAATGTGGGTCTGAAGGGGATTTAGCAAAGGGGACAACAGAGATTATTATTATTATTTTTAATAATTTCTGGGTGCTACCATATCAGAACTTGGTTCAACTTTGTATTGTTCATTTAATTTGCATTACATCACCCAGAAATTGTTTCACAAACTAAACCCCAGTCAATTAAATACTCTCATTTTCTTCGAGTCATGGCAGGGTCAGAGGTCTTAGGCAAGGGCTTCTTAACAGCTTACCCTCCTCAACACAAATGTGTCATTCGTCGTCGATGCGCTTTTTTCGAGATTACAGAAAGTTGAAACCTGATAGAGGTTGAAAAGGTTGAAGGTTTCATTTAAACTATAGAAGGTTGAAGAGTCCAAAAACACGCAAAATCCCTGACATGAATGTCTTTTATGTCAAAAAAGCATATTGACGATGAACGTCAACTTTGTAATTTTTCACGAATTATTGAAGAAGGCGGGCGGCGGCGGCGAGGTATGAGGACCGTGTTTCGACGTTGTTTATTGAAACATACCTGATACCAAGCTAGCTACTATCAGTGGAAGCATCATGAGACGAAGAAGTCTCATAAATAGTTCGCCAGGATATAGCACCAACATGATGACTTCAGCATTAGGGTGCCACGATTTGCAAGATACACCTGCAACAATTTAATAATCCTAACAGTAATCCATTGGTTGGGAGTATAATTTTACCAGAGCCAATCGGATTACTCACCGGCAATCGCGCCAACGATGACCCCACCAATAGTGGCCATCAGCAGCATGTTTTGGCTGATCCACTCTTTCACAGGAGCCCACGACATAGGCATGTTGGTTAACGGACGACGCTGGAAAAGGCAATAGCACTGCATAATATCCATGGTTGTATAGTGACTAATTGCTAAACTCTAATCACCGTCTTGATTGACGTGAGAGAACCACTACCAACCAGGCTCGCGCGATATTGATCGCTCAAGCCAAGACGTGTCACGTTGCTGGGCTATATGTTAAATATGTAGGCTAAGTAATTGATTCTTTATATTACCACGTGATTTCATTTTCAAACACATTCCTCATGCCTAGTTACTGATGTGTGATGTATTATAACTTTGATGTGAACTCGATTGTATGTTTGGGTGTCAATTAATATTTTCTCACTTTGCTGCAAGTGGTTTTACATTGTTTGTTGGGATGGTATAGTAATAATATTATAAAATGTGACATACCACTTCACAATCAATGGCAAATTATTACCTGGTAATTGCTTCTTACAAAAAGAATAAAATATTAAACACGTCGGAAGAAACGCCCTGCGTTCATTGTTGCAAGAAAATAAACAGATTTAGGCACGAAAAAAATTGCAAGCTATGCATTATCTTATGTACAGTAGATGCGTAATTCACCGATTAACGATAATCAGAAAAAGTTTGCCAGCTACTGAGCCATACAAAAACTTCTCGCTGGATGGCACACTGCCGAAAAATCTAAATCGGCGTAACCACGAGTCAACATCCTTACTTGTCTCCTAAATATAGGCACCGTGCACCGCTCTAACACATCGCGGAAGTTCGTACCTATCATGTGTAGGGTTGAACTGCTATTTTCCTTAGGTAGAGGGTGGGATTTACAGAATAAAATGATACAGCATCAAATAACAACACTGTTTCACTGCCAAAGTATGTACTTACCTATAAAACTACTTATCAGTTCTAACAAAAAACCATTATTATATTTGTGGGCAACCGCACATGAATCGTGCTCTAAGATAGATTTTTAAATTCAAATCGAGCTGATTTAAAGAACACGTTCTATTGGCTCATAGGCGAAACGTTCGATTCGGACAGCCAATAGCTTTGTAACGGTGCAACTTTTAAAAACCCATTTTAAAGTGAGGTACCGAGTAATCTTTCAATTTCAAATATTATATTAGATAGTTCCTTGGAGTTTAATAGCAGTGATGGCCTAGTCATACTTTATGACTATGACTACTTTATGACATTTTAAAACAGTACACTAGAGGTGTAATTTTCCAGCTAGATGACTATTAATCTACGTTGGCAGAAGTTTTAGACGTGTGTACTGCAATCCCCACAAAATTGTTTTACTACAGAGCCGAGGAGGAGGATATTTATTTATTATTTAGAAGCCATTTAAAATGCTTGAACTCATGTCGGCTAAAAATTAATTGACAAAATGATTGTCAGTAAACGTTTGCAATTTTTTTCAAATTAGTAAAAAAAAATGCAGGCAGGCCCAAGAAACAAGATCTGCCACAATTATTAGTCTGCATTTTCTTTGAAGTACATATGATGTCAAGAAATGACATGGTTCAACCGACCCAAGTGTCACAAAGAAATTTACCGGCAGGTCGGCAGGTTGGCGAAGATCCAATTGCCAGTTGAGGGACTTCCAAAATATTGTTCCATTACAGCAGTCCAGTGCAGTGCTCATCAGATTATAATTTAGACTTTAGACATAAAAAAAAAAATGTAGTTTTGAATAGAGCTCGAAATTGCTTATATTCCATTTCAGTGCTTTATTGAGTGATATTTTGTTGTCGACTTTTTACCTTTAGCATTAATCACGTGAATAATATTACAAACATTTTAAGGTGATTGTGATGATAATGTAATTACGTGCATCGTTTCATAAGGTCTAAGGAGGCTAGAGGCGAACTGGTCCAGAAAACCGGTCTTAATTCCCGTACCGAGCGCCTCCAAACTTAAACAGCACCGGGGCCCTCTAGTGAACTATTGTGTAAGAAAATATTAATCAAAATCAGAAAAGATAACATCGTTCCAGTAAAATGCAACCATTTTAAAACAGGATCCAAAATGATAAGATACTGCCGATTTATATAGCCAGGCAAAGGCCCTTAACTTCTTCTCGCCAGGGCCTCAAAATAAACCCCACGCAATGGTTCTACGACCAATCCAAACTGATAGCAATGATATTTTTAACATTTCTATATGGTCCTTAGTAAGCTCAACTGAGTGAAAAATAACCAAATAATACCTCGATTCAAAATTACAGCAGACTAAAAAACTTGTGGTGGGGGAGAGGGAGGCCATGTTTCTTTCAATGGTGGTGTGAAGACCTTTTCGTATAATGCAATTCCAAAATGTTTCATTCTAAAGTAAACACGAGTCCCTAGGAATGTATCCGAGCAATTTTAACGCGAGAGAAGTCGTGACGCCGTCTTTTAAACCGGGTTCTTCTTTTAACAGTTGGTATTTGTAAATTGTGCATACTCAAGCTGTCTGGCTTGACATACCTACCGAGCAATACCCGATTTAGTTTTCTGCAGAATTGCATTAGGATAAGATGGTTTGTTTGGTTTCCTAGTCTTTTTGACCGCTACGCGACTTCTAAGGCCAGCAAAACATATTATCTGAGTGATTATTTTGAGTCGTGTTTATTATCGAAGTGCTTTGACCATTCTTCAATATACAGTGGTGGCATAATACAACTGCTTTCTGCTCTTACAAAACAACAGAAAAACTACTACCATTTGTATCCAATGCACCCACTTAATTTGCAGAGTACCCAAGAAGTAGAACGAGACGATAGTGCGTGATCTTACCAAAAGTTCAATTGTGTAATCAAAAGAATACTTGTATAGTCAAAATTAAACTTGTGTAATAAAAAAATAACTTTTATAATCAAAAGGTAACTTGCAACAAAACATAGCACCTAAAGAGAACTGTGATCTGTGTTCCTTCATCAGAATCTAGACCTAAATAAACATAAAAAAATAAAATTAGATCATTTGTCACCTTGTATGCTTTACATCAATGATTAGCTCCCCTTTGTTTGCAGTAAAAACGTCACCCTGTGGTTATTTGCAAATTTTAGATGATGCGGTCGAAACGTTTGGCCGGAACTACTAACGTCACAAACGGAGGCGCGACTATTATCGGGTTAACTGTCTTGATTTGCAAGTGGCCTTCATTTACTTATACCTGTCTAAGACCCATAATTAAGTGTTTAGGACCCCTTCCCTTCCCTATCTGCCATCGAAGAATGCTCTAAAAAGCCTAATTTTCAAAACACAACGCATGTACAAATAAATTAATACTTTATTAGTTCAGAAACAGTTTTCAACTCTTCTTCCACCCAAGCCATACAGCAAAAGATACAATAATATAGTAGTTCACCTTCTACCTATATTTGTTCAGTCTTTGGACATATTTGGCTAGGAGACTAAATTGCAGAGACTAGTGTGCACTATTTAGCATTATTTAAATCTGAATTATTCAAGGACTCTGAATTTGTGCAAACATACCCTAATTTTAACAAACTTTAGGCTTCATGTCATAACTTTGTCAGCAATTTGGCTGAGTTAAGAGTACCAATATAACTACAGTGTAAATATCAGAGACTGAAATTGAAACCTGTTGCTTTTCGAAATATAAATGTCTGCCAAAAATTGTTCCAATGAAAACTCTTTAGTGCTTAATACCAGTGTACCTACACTTTCAATGCTTTGAAAAACAGGTGGAAACCATTTATATAAAAATTTAGTTTTTATAGATATGGATCTAGATAAACTGTGCACATTATACAAATACTGTAATTTTCTAATAACGAAGAAACATAAACATATTGTGATGCAAATATTGAGATTTCTTAATATGAAAACTATGCTGTTCTGACATCACAATTAATTAATAGCAATCACAATTTAAGAACGTAGTTACCATCACATAGTTCACATTATGCAAACATAGCATTCTTCAATCAATTTTGATGCAGAACAGGACACAGAAATGCTGCCCAATTGCGAGGAACTCCGCGGCTGTGAGGCCGCAAAGAAGTAACGCCGAGCACCCGTTTTTCGGAAGCAGGCAGCCCGCGCCATTCCTGACCAGTGATTCCCAGAGAAATAGTCCAGCACTGATGAATCAGTTGAATAAGAAGTACAGCTGACAGCAGCAGGCAGTAGATGGCACCCACAAAGCACAATGCGATTCTACAAGCAAGAAACAATGTTAATGTTCAAATTTTTTTTATCATCATAAAACTATAAATCACAAATAAATCACATATAACTCCATGACATGACATTGTGGGCTTTGTCTTGCCAAGATTGCAATTCCTTTTGTTCATATTTTTCCACCAAATTATCCAGACTTTCAAGCCAATGGTTCCTTTGCAGGCAATGAAAACATAAAAAGAAGAAGAAACAACCAAGGGCTCATTTTAAATTGTTCAGTCTTGACCAAAAATTGTTTACCAACAATGTACACTCCTGGACTCAGAAAACCATCCACTCAAAAAGTTTAAGTCCCTAGCATTAGTTAGATGAATCATTAGACAGTATTGGGAAGAGAGGTAAGTACCTATCGAGCACATGGCATGCCACGTGCTTCTTTAAATGACAAACCAGTTGCCCTGTCAGTGGGTTCTTGTCTCACCATATCCCTTAAATTCACAGTGAATATCATTATGTTCATAAGTGCATAATTATATGTCACAATGGTAGCAAATCTGCATTGGCCTTGTGGTACCTGGGCTCTTTGTTTGGCTGTAGAAATTTGTCAAACTTAGTTGATCTTTCCCATTGTTCTAAAGTAATCACCATATGTAACAAACCTATTTCCTGTTTATGTTATCTCCGACTAATTGAAAGAATTACCATAAAAACAAATTGGGACTTGGGTTGATTGGGAGGTGATACAAAAACTATTATTTTTCTTTCTATTGGAAAAGTAGAGACACAGAAGTGTGTCTCATAAAGAGGCAATACAGGAAGGATTGGGGGTTTTCTTGATCTTCAAATCTACGTATTTAAGGCGAGTAAGATGAGATGGAAATCTCATACAAATTTTTATGCTGGTATCATGATTTTTACTACTGTTACCAAACATTTTCGAGGGCACGTGAGCGCGGGCAGCTAAGCTGCTCAGGGCTTAGCAATCCTGAGCCTCTCAACGCCAGTACGCAATACGAATCCTCCTCCTTCCTGCCTGTGCTGAAAGCGCTATGTTTCCGTCAGAAAATACGTCAATTGGCGATGCTTAGTTGGGTGAACATCGCCAAGTGACGTCACGCAAAAATGAAAAAGCGAAAATATTTGCTATAAAAAACTAAAACACTACTTGGTGTTTTGAAACAACAAAATTTGTGAACCGGCTTGACATTTTGAGAGTACAATAATAAAAATAGGTAGTGCGCAAGTGGGCATGCGTTGCATGCGTTACATGGCTGCATGCCCTGACAGCACGCCCCCGGTGACATGTCATGTGCACTACAACTCTCATCTCAATTCCTTCTAACGAACTCGAGAGTTTGAAATTTTTAGACGGGACCGTTTTATGAGTCCAGGAGTAAACCTACTCTTTACACTTGGGTACGAACTTGAGAGAAACCAAAATTTCCCAGCAAACACATTGAAGAACTAATTATTTAATGAACCCTTCTTATAAATCATAGAACCTAGTCTTGCTGGCATGTCTAGGAACAAAGAGAGTCTTGAATACATACTCTAAGTCATGGTAGACATCGCTGCAGTCATCAGGTAGTAGGACTGCATTTAGAAAGAAGAATGGGTGGCATACCGATGTCAGTGTCAAAATTGCTCCATATGTGAGAGCCCCAAAACTGAACAATAATGCCAGAATATACAGGAGAAGATTTTTGTCACCAACACAACAGTCGAGCCTGAAAAAAACCAGATTACAAACATATTTTTAAAACATTGATATTTGGCAGTTTTACTGGACTTATTTATCATATTTCAAGGTACTGACCATACATTGTGGTGATCTCGCTTAAGTACACAGGCCTGGCAAATGTGGCAGTGATATGTCCTAGGTGGAATTCGCTTGTGACATACGGCACAGGCTACCTCGGTGGCAGTTTCAGGGGAGCCAGTGCGAGTTACGTGGTTAGAAATGGCTTTAATTCGGGTTTTATGAGCACACCAAATTGCAGACAATACTAATCCTACTAGTACAAAGTTTTCTTCAGGTAAAATTTCAAGTAGAGGAACAACATTCATTTCCAGAACAAAAAGTAATAATACTACTGAGGTGACAGTCCAAACAACAAAAAATTTAGTTTTAGGAAGATGTGACAAAATAATTTGGTGTGCATAGTAAAAAGCAATAGCAGTAATAGTAAAAACTATCACAGTGCTAAGGAGGCTTTGGGCTGCTATGTATGCACAAATTGGTAAGATAATTATAGGTAGAGCCGAGTCAATAGATATTTGTTTTGCTCCACCACGCCATGGTATTCGAAGCCGATCCTGCAAAGTGCTCGCTAGCCCCGACAGCCGTGATAATGGAACTTTCTCGCATACCAACAGCCTAGAATCAACATAATTTTGAGTGGTCTCTAAAGAATAAAATCTCTAAAATGAAAGCACATAAATTTAAGAATTCAGAGTGTGAGGTTATGACAGTGTTGTAAGACTCACCTGTCAGCAGCAGCATCCAAGTCTTCACAATTGCAACAGCATGCTAATATATGGCTTTTTTCCTGTTTATTGTTGAAGAACTCGAAACAACACAAACTGTTGGCTGATTTCGCATTAACAAAACTCTCGCTGCCGGTCATAGCAAAGAACCAAACTTGTTTGCCGCTCCAACAAAAGAGTAACGATCTTGCAATAGTGGATACTTAGCTCGCAAAATCTAAAACGCCATCTAAAGGCACCAACTCAACATAGCGCAACGAGAAAACGAGAAAATTTCAAGGGAGTACCCCCCCTTTATTTTCTCGCAAATAAATGATAACAAAAATTTTGAAAAAGTTAGCCTTTTTTTGTCCAGGGCTGGGCCAAAAATTAAGACCATCACAGATCGAAAGCCCATCACGTACTCTATCATCTGTGAAAATTTCAAGGGAGTACCCCCCCTTCATTTTCTCGCAAATAAATGATAACAAAAATTTTGAAAAAGTTAGCCTTTTTTTGTCCAGGGCTAGGCCAAAAATTTAGACCATCACAGATCGAAAGCCCATCACGTACTCTATCATCTGTAAAAATTTCAAGGGAGTACCCCCCCTTCATTTTCTCGCAAATAAATAAAAACCAAATTTTTTTATTGTTAGCCTGTCTCGTTCAGTACATCACGTATTTTTGAAGGCTAGCGCTTATGAGTTTTGTAGGCTTATTCTCATTTCTGCCCAGGGCTGGGCCAAAAGTTTAGACCTTCACGGATCGAAAGCCTATCACGTACTCTATCATCTGTGAAAATTTCAAGGGAGTACCCCCCCTTCATTTTCTCGCAAATAAATGATAACAAAAATTTTGAAAAAGTTAGCCTTTTTTTGTCCAGGGCTGGGCCAAAAATTGAGACCATCACAGATCAAAAGCTCATCACGTACTCTATCATCTGTGCAAATTTCAAGGGAGTACCCCCCCCCTTCATTTTCTCGCAAATAAATGATAACAACAATTTTGAAAAAGTTTGCCATTTTTTGTCCAGGGCTGGGCCAAAAATTTAGACCATCACAGATCGAAAGCCCATCACGTACTCTATCATCTGTGAAAATTTCAAGGGAGTACCCCCCCTTCATTTTCTCGCAAATAAATGATAACAACAATTTTGAAAAAGTTAGCCTTTTTTTGTCCAGGGCTGGGCCAAAAATTTAGACCATCACAGATCAAAAGCCCATCACGTACTCTATCATCTGTGAAAATTTCAAGGGAGTACCCCCCCTTCATTTTCTCGCAAATAAATGATAACAAAAATTTTGACAAAGTTAGCCTTTTTTTGTCCAGGGCTGGGCCAAAAATTTAGACCATCACAGATCAAAAGCTCATCACGTACTCTATCATCTGTGAAAATTTCAAGGGAGTACCCCCCCTTCATTTTCTCGCAAATAAATGATAACAACAATTTTGAAAAAGTTTGCCTATTTTTGTCCAGGGCTGGGCTAAAAATTGAGACCATCACAGATCAAAAGCTCATCACGTACTCTATCATCTGTGAAAATTTCAAGGAAGTACCCCCCCTACATTTTCTCGCAAATGAATGATAACAAAAATTTTGAAAAAGTTAGCCTTTTTTTGTCCAGGGCTGGGCCAAAAATTTAGACCATCACAGATCGAAAGCCCATCACGTACTCTATCATCTGTGAAAATTTCAAGGGAGTACCCCCCCTTCATTTTCGCGCAAATAAATGATAACAACAATTTTGAAAAAGTTAGCCTTTTTTTGTCCAGGGCTGGGCCAAAAATTGAGACCATCACAGATCAAAAGCTCATCACGTACTCTATCATCTGTGAAAATTTCAAGGGAGTACCCCCCCTTCATTTTCTCGCAAATAAATGATAACAACAATTTTGAAAAAGTTAGCCTTTTTTTGTCCAGGGCTGGGCCAAAAATTGAGACCATCATAGATCAAAAGCCCATCACGTACTCTATCATCTGTGAAAATTTCAAGGGAGTAACCCCCCCTTCATTTTCGCGCAAATAAATGAAAACCAAATTTTTTTATTGTTAGCCTGTCTCGTTCAGTACATCACGTATTTTTGAAGGCTAGCGCTTATGAGTTTTGTAGGCTTATTCTCATTTCTGCCCAGGGCTGGGCCAAAAGTTTAGACCTTCACGGATCGAAAGCCTATCACGTACTCTATCATCTGTGAAAATTTCAAGGGAGTACCCCCCCTTCATTTTCTCGCAAATAAATGATAACAAAAATTTTGAAAAAGTTAGCCTTTTTTTGTCCAGGGCTGGGCCAAAAATTCAGACCATCACAGATCGAAAGCCCATCACGTACTCTATCATCTGTGAAAATTTCAAGGGAGTACCTCCCCTTCATTTTCTCGCAAATAAATGATAACAACAATTTTGAAAAAGTTAGCCTTTTTTTGTCCAGGGCTGGGCCAAAAATTGAGACCATCACAGATCAAAAGCTCATCACGTACTCTATCATCTGTGCAAATTTCAAGGGAGTACCCCCCCTTCATTTTCTCGCAAATAAATGATAACAACAATTTTGAAAAAGTTTGCCATTTTTTGTCCAGGGCTGGGCCAAAAATTTAGACCATCACAGATCGAAAGCCCATCACGTACTCTATCATCTGTGAAAATTTCAAGGGAGTACCCCCCCTTCATTTTTTCGCAAATAAATGATAACAACAATTTTGAAAAAGTTAGCCTTTTTTTGTCCAGGGGTGGGCCAAAAATTGAGACCATCACAGATCAAAAGCTCATCACGTACTCTATCATCTGTGAAAATTTCAAGGGAGTACCCCCCCTTCATTTTCTCGCAAATAAATGATAACAACAATTTTGAAAAAGTTAGCCTTTTTTTGTCCAGGGCTGGGCCAAAAATTGAGACCATCACAGATCAAAAGCTCATCACGTACTCTATCATCTGTGAAAATTTCAAGGGAGTTACCCCCTTCATTTTCTCGCAAATAAATGATAACAAAAATTTTGAAAAAGTTAGCCTTTTTTTGTCCAGGGCTGGGCCAAAAATTTAGACCATCACAGATCGAAAGCCCATCACGTACTCTATCATCTGTGAAAATTTCAAGGGAGTATCCCCCCTTCATTTTCGCGCAAATAAATGAAAACCAAATTTTTTTATTGTTAGCCTGTCTCGTTCAGTACATCACGTATTTTTGAAGGCTAGCGCTTATGAGTTTTGTAGGCTTATTCTCATTTCTGCCCAGGGCTGGGCCAAAAATTTAGACCTTCACGGATCGAAAGCCTATCACGTACTCTATCATCTGTGAAAATTTCAAGGGAGTACCCCCCCTTCATTTTCTCGCAAATAAATGATAACAAAAATTTTGAAAAAGTTAGCCTTTTTTTGTCCAGGGCTGGGCCAAAAATTCAGACCATCACGGATCGAACGCCCATCACGTACTCTATCATCTGTGAAAATTTCAAGGGAGTACCCCCCCTTTATTTTCTCACAAATAAATGATAACAAAAATTTTGAAAAAGTTAGCCTTTTTTTGTCCAGGGCTGGGCCAAAAATAGAGACCATCACAGATCGAAAGCCCATCACGTACTCTATCATCTGTGAAAATTTCAAGGGAGTACCCCCCCTTCATCTTCATTTTCTCGCAAATAAATGATAACAACAATTTTGAAAAAGTTAGCCTTTTTTTGTCCAGGGCTGGGCCAAATATTTAGACCATCACAGATCAAAAGCTCATCACGTACTCTATCATCTGTGAAAATTTCAAGGGAGTACCCCCCCTTCATTTTCTCGCAAATAAATGATAACAACAATTTTGAAAAAGTTAGCCTTTTTTTGTCCAGGGCTGGGCCAAAAATTGAGACCATCACAGATCAAAAGCTCATCACGTACTCTATCATCTGTGAAAATTTCAAGGGAGTACCCCCCCTTCATTTTCTCGCAAATAAATGATAACAAAAATTTTGAAAAAGTTAGCCTGTTTTTGTCCAGGGCTGGGCCAAAAATTAAGACCATCACAGATCGAAAGCCCATCACGTACTCTATCATCTGTAACATTTTCAAGGGAGTACCCCCCCTTCATTTTCTCGCAAATAAATGATAACAAAAATTTTGAAAAAGTTAGCCTTTTTTTGTCCAGGGCTGGGCCAAAAATTTAGACCATCACGGATCGATAGCGCATCACGTGTTCTATTATCTGTGAAAAATGCAATGTAGTTTCTATTTGCTTTCATGTGTTATTAAGAGTGGAATATTTATGTGCTGTTCCTTTTGTACACACTTTTTTTACTGCGGTACGTTCACATAGTCTGTTAAGCAATTCCGAGCAATTCCGAGCTTTTGAAGGCGAAGGCTGAGGCTAACTTCCCACGAACCGATCTTGCTCTACACCACTCTACACCAACCACCTCCAACCATAACACAAGTCGCGCCTAGAATGACGTCTAGAAAGCAGCGAGCCAATGGCTGGTCTTGAACAAGTCTACCCAAGATTTTGAAGGTGTCCGAACCTGAACGAAAATACAAGCTACAAGTCCATAACTCCAAATTCCACAGGAAATTTATCTAGACTGTAATTTACCTGTAAATTTACATGACGAAACATAACATTGTCTTTAAATGTATACTGTTAATAAACACTATTATTATTATTAGTGCTTGTATGTTCATGTCATGATATTCAGGACGTTGGTTGTAATTTCTTTATAAAGTGTGGTTTGTTTCAGATGCAGCAGGGTAGCATACACAGATTATTGCATTAAAACTATAGATTTAGAGAATAAGGACAAGTGAAAATCATTCATTAAATTGAAAATAATATGTATATTCATGTTTTTGTACAATCTTTACACACACGTTCATTTATACAGGTAAATACAACCTGTTTGAATATGAAAAACATATCAGAATCCCATCAGGACCCTCTTCATGCAGGTAGGTCGTACTGTTACAAGGTCAGCCACTGGATCAACTTTATGCCATACAAAACGTCCAGAAGCCAACGCATTTTTGGCACAGGAGGATTGATGTCCGGCATTGGAGCTTGTCTTGTCTGCGGTACTTTTCCCGGATAAACAATAGATTTACCAGGAGGACAGTTGGTAATTATGGATGTTTCGTTGATGATCGTCTTGATGCCATCACAATCAGTCAGCTCCAGCTCTTTGTTGAAGCATATTCTTATCTCGAACAAGTACACAATTCCCGTTTTCTGAAATTAATAAAGAAATTACAGAATTAAATTAAATTTGAATTCTCTGCTACAATGTCAAGAATGTAAACGGCGTAATGCTTATGCAGCAGGTATTGAATTGGGAACTGTAACTTGAGTCAGAACTTAAAAGTGGGACAAATTAGAACGGGAACCTGAAATGAAAAAAAAAAACTTTAGAAAAAAGTTTGGTTTCCATTCCATTTAGTTCCAAAATTTTAAGTTCCTATCATTATCTTTCAGCACCAACACTAAAAAAAAAACCCAGTCATGCTGAAGGATTTTTGAAGGATTTTTCTTCCTGATGTATAGTGTCAGGAAGACCAATCAATGACATGTTATGGAGAAGAATGTTAGAAATGTGGAACCCAATATCACACATTTTCTGTTTACCGTCACGCTGCTTGCATGACACTATTCCAGGGATCCTGACTTAATGGCAGCATGCGCTTGGCAGAGAGGCTACTTGCCAAGGTGTATACAAGAGACATACAGTGCAAGATGAATTGCAAGACTACCATTAAGTTTAGACCCAAGACCTAACAGACCGTCGGAGTACCAAGGAACCGGCCAAGCGCAAGCTGTCACTGCAGTTATGTCTTCCTAGGATGAGGTCAGACAAGCAGTTGGCATCTAACAGAAAATTGTCAATAAATGGGGCTTTTAATTGATACTTGGCACTATATAAAATCATATAAGCAAATCGGGGATTAACTTTAAGCACTCTGCTGATACAGTTAACAGTAAAACATAATTTGGATTAGATTTTACAGTAGAAGTAGTCCACAATCACAATAAATATTTACTGTGTAGTTTGTGTTTTGGGTCAACATTGATCGAAATAATTTTCTAATGTTTTGCGAACATTCAGGTTTGTCAAGGTTTGCATTATAATGATAGTGTTTTTAGGTAAGTACAGACATGATCTTCCAGTGATACTGTAATTTAGTAAAAAGGCAAAGAAAAAAATTAGCGACAATATCTTGTCTACATCCAAAACTAATGTTATCAGCATATTTAAAATAACACTTCATTTAATAATTACTTATCTTTTTTCTTGTGCATATGTAAAAAATTGAAACTATTTGGAACACTACAGAATTACGGTTCCATGGAACCGAAATTCCTGGGGAACCAACCCAAAACCTTTGCAGACAATTTTATTGGACTACAACCATAATGAAATCAACCAAATTTAATCCAATTTTAGTTAACATACTCTGTCAGTGAGGCATTCAATTGCAGCATCCATGCCAAGGACCGTGTGCACTGCATTGCTCAGTTGGAGAGCATCATGTTCTGATCCAGGAAGGATTCCAGCCTTCTTCAACACCGTGTCCATGTTGTACTGAGAAATCCACTTGAGACCCTGACCAAAGTAGTCTACTTCAGAGTTGAGCGCTGTTAGCTGGGCAGCACATGTGCCATGTTTCGCCCACTCGTGTTGCCAAAGCGCATAGCGACTGCCAGAATGCACGTTGCCCCAATACTGTTCCAGTTGAGGTTCGATAGCAGCTAGTTGTTTTGGGTCAAATGGCCAGGTGTTGTTGCAAAATTGTGGGCCAATTGTTCCCAATTTTGTAGGCCTGTCAATCAGAAATATGTCTTAGATGCTGATGAAAAAAGTTTTTACCTAGAAAAAGTAATATAAAAACAACTAAGGGCTTGGCTGGTTTGGCTATTCTATGTGTACTTGGTCTCGACAAATAATGTCACAAGTAATGTCTGAAATGTAAAGTAACTGAGATCAAGGTCGCATAGCATTATGAGTGTGGGAGACTCCGGCTATGCAGTTTCGAAGACTTGGTCGTGGACACATGCCTGATTGAAAATGGGAGAAACCCGTGAATATGTCAGGTGTAAAAATTTGCCAAAAGGAGGATTGATGCCTTTAATCTTGTTAGCATGTTTGAATCTCTCTATAGTTTCCTCAGTACTCCTCTATTCAATGGTATAATAGTTTCCTTAAATAGTTCCTTACAGACTCCAAGCCTCTCCTGATCAGACTTAAAAGGCTTTGGAGGCTTTGGCTTCCCAAAAAAGATAATGGGAATAACCAATAATCATGACCATCATGACCATCAGCAATAAATGTGTAATGCTACATAGCAAGTTTTCCAGTAGAAAGTTAGTAAGTTACACTGCATAGTAGGTAGTAAATAAAGCAGTTGAAAGGCCATATAGTAATGTGCAAAGAACTGCCTGAGAAGTTGTTTTGTTGAACAATTTCCATACACTGAACAAAGCTGGCAGCCAAAAAGTACAGCAAGTAATTAATCAATCATTCACAAGACACACTTTGCTCACCACAGCATATTGCACACTTCATATGTTCCTTTATAGAAATTGAAATATAGATTACGTAGAAGCCAATCACTTGTGGGCGACTGCGAGCATGTCACCTGTAGTTGTGACAAAACCACATGGAGAATGGGTAACGCTTATGTTGGTTAGATGCCCAGCCGTGGTTTCCCTACATATTGCCAGCTGGAATTCAAGCCATTCAAATTTGGCGCCAGTTTTGTCGCTAGCTACTACCCTCTCAGAATACCTCAATCAAGATACCTCCTAATAGCCTCCATCCCTCCACCAAGCCCTCACATTATTATTTTATTATCATTGAACATCTATTACTTATCATTATGTACAATAGCATTTTATAGCATTATTCAACGTTAGTATTAGCAAATTAGCATTAACAATCTGACGATACCCATACTCTGTATAATGTTCTAGTCAACGGGATAATAATAATAAATACAAATACAAATAAATATAAGCGTTACACGCTAAGCCAACCGCAGCAAGCGAGCAGGTTCCTAAAAGCAATCAGCTTCTGTCTAACCAATATTTCAAATTCTATGGTCTATGGCCATTAAACAAGGATGGGTTTAGATTAAAGCATAGCGCTTAAGAAAAGAATGAAGCTTGCAACTAACTAGTGTTTGGTTGGAACGTACAAGCGCTAGTAGTAGCAGTAAACTGCTCTGCGCACGATGCTGAGTTCGAACATCATCTTAATAACATACATGCGCTACGTGCTCGTTTGCAACTCGCAGAGGCAGCTAGTTTAACAGTCCATAGTTCATATTGTAGACAGTAGACGTGATACATTGTAGCAGTTATAATAATGTTGCTATGCTATTATGATGATATTTTAACTATTAACATGTATTATCTGCATTAAATAGTCCATGAAATTAATTTGCTGTGATCTAAAATCAGTCAACCTCGAAGTCTGAGTGCATTGCTAAGAACTACTAGTGCATGCATGTTGAAAAGGTCTGTTGAAACTTGGTGCAAGCAGGCAGAGCGGTGCTCAAACGGTGCAACCTTCCACAAGCGCCTTCCTTCCATTAGCACCAGGCTTAAACGCATCCTACTTCGTGGTGTTAACAGAATTGAACAATTCTTTATTGATTTCGAATCAACATCGAACCTAACATAACCATACACAAAGTAATAAACAAACTTGATAGAATCACATACCAAATACCATGGACGGTCCATATATCTTTGAGGGTAGGTAAGACGCAAGTGTGGTCTGGCTCCAGCTCTTTCCATGCCAGGCAAACTGTGATCGGCCAGTGTTGGGTGAAGATCAGGACATCGAAGGGATGAGTTGTTGATACTAAACTAGAAACAAAATTTCAAGTGGTCTTAATAACGCACGATGCCCCCTGAAGAAATATTTAATTTATCAGCACGTTGTGGAGCGTTGCTTAAAAGTAGTAACCCATGTTAAAAAGATGGTTACGTGATTGCAATGGTTGAAATTAAGGTTAGCTTTGCCAGCTTTCCCTTATCATCGCAAAAGGAGAAAAGTGTTTAGTTGCGGAGAATATTTAAAGGGAATAAAGTCACCTGTCAACATTTTTAGAGTTTGCAGCAATCAGATATCCGAATATCAAAAAACACTGAAAAATAATTATCATTTTCTATCTATTTGAGCAATGACAGCTACGAAGCCCACTACGACCAGAAATCTACGACTCTTTGATAATTAAAAGCTCAGCAACATTTTGACAACGAGCGGAGCAATAACAAAACAACATATTACAATTTTACCCGCATGCGCATTTGCTATAGTAAAAATTTGTTGGCGGAAGTTTTCAAAATAATAACCAAGAAAGAAATACCTACGTGTTTCCTATCACATCATAATATGGTCAAAACTTATGGACTTGTTGGACTTATATGGAGTTTTTATGTTAGATAAAGGGAAAAGGAAATTAAGTTATCTTTGTTGACACATGCCACCAAAATCTTTATATTGACCACATTTGGTGCAAAAATGTTCGTGTTCAGAACCTGTTTTGTACAAAACAAAAAGTGTATACGACTGGAGGAAGTGGTTTAGCACTAACGAACCCGGTGTATTTTTTTCAGCCTTAAAGCCTGGGTTGTCTTAGAGTCCTGTGAATGTATGTTTAATTTCTTTTTTTGGTAGCTCTAAGTACTGGACAGATCTATAATTATTTCATGACAAGGATTTTTCCAAACAAAAATCTTGAGCTATTTCAAATAAATCAGTGTCATAACTTGCACAATAATGTATTTCTTTGGTCATTGAACACTGTACAGCTTAACTGTCTATCAAACAGCTCAGTAATAAATTAAAATTTTCTAGCGGGTGTGGCATGTTGAATAACGGTTGAATGGTTTCAAACCAATACTTCCCATGGGAATGAGATTCAGGTGCACATTTAATGATGTCAGCTCACTGCTCAGCAAGTTGAAAACATTTGAAAATTGTCGTTCACTTCAAAATTAGAATGCATCCTTAATGTTTTGTAGCTGTCGAATAGCTAAGTCGACGGGTAATTCAAAGTGCATTTCAGAAAGTTTGTCCAAGCTTTGCAAACTGTCTTCAAATCCTGAAAGAAAAAGAAAAATATGTCGATTGTTGTAATGAAAAATCAAATGGTCTTCATGTGCTTCTAAAAAAATTTCAGTCACCTGTTTTGGCAACATAGCTCCAGGTCTGGTAGTACAATTCAAGCAGAGTTTGACAGCGGAATATGAGTCGAAGCCACGGCACAAGCTTGTTATTACTGTTAACACAAAGAAAATGCCACTCAGTCAGAAACAATGAGAATTATGCCATCTATTGAGTAAATTATATCTCTGGTTTTATACTAACTTCAATGCTGCACAAATGAAGGCTTTGAAGTGAGAATCATAACTTCGTTTGTACCGCAGATGAGTACCAATAATGTTTCCAATTATGCTCAGCAAATTCTGGAAAGATAAAAAAAATAGATTGCTATTGCTCTTTCCCTATTTTAAAATTTATATTTTGAAGAGCACTAGATCATGGTAAATTATTGTTGTCATGAAATTCTTTATTAAAAAATATATAATTTCACTAGTATAAACAAAAATCTCGTGAGAAACAAGGTGTCGCTCACCTATTCCTATCGGATAGGAAATGTAACTGAGCCTTTTCACAAGCAAGCAGCCAACTCTCAGTAAAGAGCCATAAGGCACTGCTATAATTGCATTAATAAGTTGAATGTGGGCTCCACTGGGAATTGACCAAACCAGCAAATCGGGGTAATATCCAATGATATGGTTAATTCATGACAAAAATCACTCGCTGCAAGCTCGCATTACGAAACACATAGATTGTGAAAAACTGTCTCATTGTGAGATAGTTACCATAATAAAACTTGCCTGCTTAGTGGATATCGCCGTACCACCAACCATATCCAGGTTGAAACTTTGTGAAAGCTTTCTTGCTGGGGTTGAATTAAACGTATCACCATTTTTCAAATGGTAGTATTGAAGAATCAGCTCCCAAGGATGCATCTTTTTCTCGTGAGATTGAGATGAGAGAGCGAAGCAACCAACAAAAGGCACAACACTGGCTGCTTGCCCGACCTAAAAAGACAGTTAAGGTTGCATTACGCACATAGAAATGTGGGTTACCTTCATTTTCAACCTGTTCAACCTTCAACCTGTTCAAGTCATTATCAGAAAGCCCTGCATGGAGCGGTATCACACACAGATGGTCAAGGCAAACAAACTGTGGTAGGATGGACCATAGCTACAAATTACAGCACAGGGAGAGTAACACCAACATATGAAAATAATCCTTGTCAACAGCAACCCGGCTGTGGAACAAACTGCCAGAGTGCGGGATGAATCCTTGGCCAGAAAATGTAAATACCTTCAAATTAAAACTAAAAAACTGTAAATGTTAATAATACTAGCAATGTAATGTTAACAAAATGAAATCCTACAGAGGCTGAAGACGTATCTTATTTGTACCAAATGTCAAATTGCTGAAAACAAATAAATAAATAATGATTTGTTGGCTCAGTCTAAGTAAATGAAGAGTGTAAGTAATTCAAGTATTGCTACAGATAAAACACCTGCTTAATTTTGGTGGAATTATTTCTACAGTGTAACCTACTACAGTGTCACCAAAGATTTAGCTTAAATAGATGTTCTCTCCTGGGTTGAAATTGCTACTGGGTAGAGAAGCCATGCAAAGTTTCTGGAATTCTCTACACTTAAAGCTAATAAATGTTGACCCCTTAAGATCAATGGCAATATTTGAAATAAATCTCCTCTTAATGGCACTGCTGATCATGAAAACAATTTCCTCTGCCATAACTCTCTTTCTATCTCTTTCTTTCTCACTCTTACGATCGCTATGTTTACTCGCTCTGGCCAGCAGCGATTTGTTTGCATACACATTTCCCCATAGAGATGGTGTATCTATGTATGCTAATATGTGGGTTAAGTAAAAGAATTGAAATGGTTTTACCACAAATGTAATTTACACAGATATTCTATTCTGGGCTAAATTCGCTAAAGGAAACATTGGGGCACTCTTCCAGCCTTGGGAACCTTCCAAGCTTTACAGCATTCTCCTTGCCTACAAGCTAAAATATTACAGACCTCTTGCGATAGAAGGTGTTTTCTCGTCTTTATTCTCTCATGGGAACGGTTGTCTCTGTCATAGCCTTCTCTCTCACTCTCTCTCTCTCTCTTACAAATGACAAATGTGCCACTATCTCTTTCTACCAACTAATTTTAGACTTAGGTGGGATGCACAGACGAAGTAATATGCAAGCTGGCATCGATAAAGCTGAATACGTTTCAGAAAGCGTACCCTTATCACCTAGGTTTTAAGTAATATGTTAAATACACTGCAAGAAGTTACCACCCACACACAACGTCACACATGTCTGCAAGCGTGAATGGCACATGTGGTAAACGGTGCTGGCGAGCTCAGATTTCTAGAGAACAGTCACAAAAATATAAGACATTTTATAATATGATTATTATAAAAATATCTTTCTAGGGCTCGTATGGATCGACCTCTTAGGCAACGAAAAACTTCTTGATCTGTCAAACGAGCTGCTGTGGATCATTTCTGACCAGGCCAGGCATTTCCTACAAATTTTACAATGTAGCTGCTGTTGTCATGTTTCAGAAATGTCAAAGCATGAAAATTACCAACGATTCTGTTGGTGATGACTGATGATGATGAAAACATTCAAACCTATTGCAATGATCATCATTATGTTTGTAAGATATGTAAACTATATTATAGTTGATTGCTTTTTGATCTTTATACTAGTAACTTCAAGGCTGAGAAAATATTATTGATCGACTCAAGATTAAACGTGCTTGACCTCCCGTTGCTCAGTTTTGGTCGTTGTAAAATTGCCATACCCAAAACCCTCAGTGAGAAAGAATCCTAGCTAGAAACCCTAACTCATCCCCAACTCAATGTGCATACATTGCAATAACTGGGATATAAACAAGCTAAGGCATCACTAATACCATGGGAGCGAGATGAGCGAGTTATCGCTCACCATTCTCATCATGCTCTCTCGCCAAATCAGACAATCGTCGGGCATCGCTCGTCGTGATGCTAACGCTCTCTAGTGACAAAGTCTATAAGGGATAAGGGATAAGAACCTTTAAGGAGACAATCCTATTAGGGGGAATCTAGCGATCATAACAGGAAAAGCGTGGTATATCCATGTCAACTATATCTGTGTTTGCGCCAAGTATCAGAAATCTGCACACAAAGAAAATTGTTCAAGATCATTCTTAAGAAATCCTCAAAAAACTCTTTCGTCATGAAATATCTTGCTCTTGCATTGCAATGGTCCTACGCCAAAAAATGTGACTTACTGGCATCAAGCCGTGTTGCATCAGATTGCGGATACTGATAGTCAGTCTCTTGCGGACGGCAGTGGTGAGATTCACGTTGCACAAGATGGCCGGTGAATCCTCAGAGTCAGATAAGTAGGCGCTGTCTGAGGCTGGACCCGACTGCTGATTAGTAAGCTCGAGAACGTGGTTTACGGCCATCTCCAAATCCGCACGCAGATCTCTGTACCACAAAAGATGGAAGAGATGCTATGCTGTTCATCTTTGCTTGCTCCAAATTATTGGAAAAGGTAACTTCATTATTTTCACTATTAGAATGACAAGACACCAGTTCAAATGGTTGGCTTCTTCACTGCTCTTATGTGTTTGTGAGCACAAGATTACTTGTTTTAAATTATTGCTCTAATAGAAACAATATTGTAGGGAAGTAGAAAATGAACAATATCACTATGAACCTGACAAATGCTTGAGGAGTGAGACAAGCTGAAACATCTTAACCAAATTAAGAAATAAATATATTTTACTTGTAGTGCAACTCCAATTGTTTTTATTTAAAAGGAAGTTCAGAGAATAAGGCCCATGGCTAGACATCAAATTTTCTCTTCCAAACTAGTGCATGATTATTATAATGAATACAAATCTAAAAACGTATCAACATACCCCCAATGATTGGCTTTCATTGTTCTTTTCAGACTGTTTCTGGTGAACCGTTCACTTGCGCTGCTACAACCAAACTGTGCAGATGCAAACATTTGCAATAGGGTTGTTATCTTTTTCATAAGATTGATAGTTTCGCTTCTGATCTAAAATTAAATTCACAAAAAAAGTAAGAAAACATGCGCAAATTAGTAAGCAGCTTTCCAAGTGGCTTTAAAAATGGTATCTGGTTGCTGTGACAACAGTAGAAAGAGAAGATGCCACCGCACAGCATCGTAGATCAATTTTTTTTGACATAAATGCTAGTGAAGAAAATTTAAACAGAGGACTTGGGTTTGTTAACTTTAATTATAAATAAAATAATTTCAAGTTCAGCTAACCTCGTGAACATTTCTATTTTCGGACTTTCGAGCGGGGACTGGCTTCTTGCAATGGATCGGACAGGTACAACTGCATTTAGTTGCGTGTGGTGTCTGACCATCCCCTAAAAGAAAAATAATATTATTTTGAAAAAATTAAAATCCTTAGAGAATATCTAAGAACTGTGAGCAATCAGTTTTATTTCTGTTTAATAGATGTTGACACAAAATTGTATTTGTGTAGCACAAATACCTTGCAAAAATTCAATAAATCGTTCCAGATCCACAATTTGGGTTTTTAACTGTGTCACTAAATGCTCCTTCATCTTGAGCGGGTTAATAAGCTATAAAAGAAAATGTCATTAGATCAATTACACTGCACATAAAATAGGATAATAAGTTTCGTATGGGTGCCAATATCAAAATTTGACTATTGTCTATTATAAACACTCTTAATAACAGAACAATAGCTTTTAAGAGGTAAAAGAGTATTCTCAGAGGTTTCAGTACTTTTTGTCCAGCCGAGTAATAAATTTAAGTCTATGGTTCAGCATGAAATTAGGGAAATTTGTATTGGAGCTAGTAAGGTGACCCTAATTTATGAGGCTTATAGACGAGTCTGTTTGGATACATACTTTTGAGATGGTAAAGGTCACAATATTAAAAGTTCTGTCAATTACGAGCATTTGTAATTTCACAGAAGGCTTAATGGGTATAACACATATCCAACACAAAACTGGAATTACCCGGTGAGCATGAATGGATGTAAATGCTACAAGCATCAATGAAACCAGAGTCCCAGAGAGTATTCACAATCTCATGCGTTCATAACAATTCCCAATAAAAAATCTGAATTTACATCAAACAAAATATATCAATTAATATTTATCTAACCCGGCTGACAGCAAAGTCCACTTGGCTGCGAAGATCATCCACTGTTAATGCATCCATATTTTCCATATTGATGTTCAACTTGCTTTTCAATTGATCTAGAACAGAGAAAAATCACGAAGTGGATTGTTGCTTCTGAGCCTGGTCACTAATATTCTCAATAATATTAGTTATTGTTAAAACGTTTCTCGGAAGGGAAGAGGCGATAAAGTGCACTATAAGAGGTCTCAGACGTTGCACCAGCATGCTTTATAAAATGAATGAGACACCAACCAAATTGAGACGTAATTACAGTGTTTTTGCTACCAGTAAATTCAATTACCAATTACGACCCGCTGTCTTTCTAGGATGACACTTTGAGGAAGGCCTGCCTCTCCGGTTTCGTACGCATATGTCTCCAAATCCTCTAGTTGAGATTTCAACTGGGAAATAAGCTCTCGTTGCTTTGCCCTCTGAGCTTCCATTTTTCCTTCGGTGTCTTCAGTGCACTGCTAGATAAATAATAGCAAAATTAGGAGGTTTGGTTGGAGGTAGTACGGGTTCTTGCACCAAAAAGCTTTTTAAATTGTTTTTTCTGAATAGACGAAGAAAAGAAGAGATTATTTATTTAAAATTTGATTTGTGAATTGGATGCAGGTGTCAATGTAAGTACATAATCATTCGCTGCTGTGGTTATAATATAAAGATGAAATTGGTTCATTGCCTACCACTCCTGGAAGGTTGCTTCCCCATTCATCGGGCACTTCCGGAATCCCACTAAATGCGAAAGCTTCCAATGCCTTAAGTAACTCTTCTTTCTCCCCATGGGGGGCATCAACAATTTGTCGGAGCCGAAACTGAACCTATATTAACGAAAATTGGTAATTATATATATTTTTTTTTAATTTGCAATAGGAATCAAAGTTAGTCAAAGTGAAGAAGTGACAGTTAGTACTTAGGTAAGTATGAGATGAGAAATTTGAATAACATTGTTAAGAGTGTATTATAAATTATTATTGATTTGGCTGTTAGTTTGTCACCTGAGCAAAATGGGATGTTAGTGCAATTAGAGAAGAATTAAGAAGTTCTTGTTGCTCTTCCAATTCACATAGTCTCTCAGTCTCAAGCGCTTCACTGTAAAATCAAAGAATTTTTTTTTCTTGTCACCGTAAGGAACGAAGAAATTACGTCACCATGCACCATGCATTAATCGTTCATATTTCCTAATTTAAACAAAAATTAGAAAGAGATACCAATCCCAAAATGAAATAGATGGAAGGTTTTATTGATGAAATTTCATCCCAATGATCATTTGAATGTGAATATAGACACCTACTAAAAATGACTATTAAGTTTGTATCGCAGGCATCAGAGTTATTATTGAATTACATGGCGACTGTCACATGCCTAACAGCTTTTGCACAAAACATTGAGGACTCCTGTCAGCTAGGCAAGCTTTAAAATGTAGAAATTAAGTATTAACAAGTAACTACCATACCGATTAGTAGCTGGGTCATGAAACTCTGCATCCAGATCATCAGCTCCAAGAGGAGGCCACCTCTTTCCAGATGGCTCATCTTGGACACACTCAAAATCTTCCAGAACCGACATTCTCCGATCAAAACACACTGTAAAAGAATTATGCAATTCAAATCGAAATTTCTATATATTATCTTCAGAGGAGTGTATACAGTAATGAAACAAATAAAATTGCATAGAAAACGTACGACCTGGTCGGTAATTTGACAGAACCCGTCGTCTTGTCTTGTCTTTTGACGTCTTGCCCAGTAGAGTCAACTGTTGGGAAATTAATGTGATCGCTTTTTCAGTTGATGACATGTGCAGCTGACCAGCTGATGCAAATTTGAGCAAATTTAGCCGAATAGAAAGTAATTCTCAACTCGTAGGATAACGTCTATGGAAGGAGTTTTACATATAAAATTATATGTCTTATATTATGTTGGTCTTATTCTATGGTTAAACTAGTATCTTTGATTCAGCCGACAGACAGCAAGTGCATCTTATAGGTCTTTGACGTACAGCATGTACGGTCAGCTGACATTTAGACCAAGTGACTGCATGTACAGCCGATAGAATGCATAACTTACAAGGAATTTAAATTCGGGCGGCAATATTCCGTGCCCATGTTTCCTCTGCCTTAATTTTCCCTGCAAGTTTAGTATTTCCGAGCAATCTGTGATTGAGATTTTTGTGATTGATTGAAATATTTCCAACCACTACGAAGTCTATCGGTGATGCTTATGGTATGGACCAAAGCTAAAGAAATTTCTGCCAAAAAATTTAAAAGCAGCTACCAAAATGTCCAATGTCCCTTATAACTACATTAATAGCATTAAATCATTATTATAATTACCATTCTTAGCATTATATAATATCATTTATTATTATTATTATTATTATTATTCTATTATAACCATTATATTATATTACCTTACCACCATTACATAACTGTACAATTGTAAGAGAAACTTAAATAAATAAATAAATAAATAAATATTAAATGTTGCTTTGTTATGCAACTTGGGGTTCGGTGTTGCTTTGCACAAGTTAAGTTTTGTTTGAAAATGTGTAATTTTCGTCCAATTATTTAAATCATGAAGAAAGAAAGCTACAAAAAAATCTCGGGTGATTTTGTGAAAGCGATTGGATGTACAGACAGCCACTAACCCTGCAGAGGTTCCCAATTAAGTAAATATTTAATTATTACTCTTAAACTTGTATTCCT
The DNA here is from genome assembly GCA_947568835.1 of Protonemura montana. Classification (NCBI taxonomy): domain Eukaryota; kingdom Metazoa; phylum Arthropoda; class Insecta; order Plecoptera; family Nemouridae; genus Protonemura; species Protonemura montana. The sequence goes on along the minus strand of OX387604.1, from coordinate 13,176,186 downwards.
TAACCTAACCTTCACAATTGGTCGAGTGCTAAAGCCGATCTACCATGCCAGTTTCTCTTAAGGCTGAAGACAGAGTGACAAAATCACACATTTTAGAATATATGCTGTACTATTAGGATTAAACCAAATTAATGCTATTCTATTTTCAGTTGATTGGATTTACATGTTTTAAATGATGGATTGAAGCAAAGTTTCAAGCATGCCGTGCTAAATGCTTGTATAAGGCGATGAATGTAACGTTTCCTATCCAGTGTGTCCAAATTTTCTGTTTATCCTTTCTAACCATATCATACCTGCTGGATTTTAACAAGCGTACATTGCCCATTTTGCAGGCCTTGGCACTGGAGTCAGTGCACACGTTCTCTCGAAAACAGAAGAAAAACGAAACTGCTCTGGAGATATTTATTGTAAAGGAAACTGAAAAAGAAAAAACAATTAAAAATAAATTAAGAACAGTTGTCCCTTTTTCGGAGCACTCTATTATTTGCTGGGTTGACTTCCAAGGGTGACTTATTTGAGCAATGATTGCTTTCTGCTTTGCTAATTGCTTCATTTTCTACTGTCGCATCTACCGAAGACACTTTGTCAAATGAACTTGCTTCGACTTTAATTTTAATTTTATATATTTTTAATTTTATTTATTTTACAACTTGGGAGCAGATACAAGTATATAATGTAGGCCTCCAGGGTGGCTAAATAGTGACTAAGAAGTGTTGTTACAAGTGTTGAGCAATAATAATATGATGAAATACTAAAAAAATTAATATTATATAATGTAATAGAATATAGAAATAGGGAATATAGAATAGTAGTAGCAATCTTTAGGAATCTTTAGTAATAGTAGCAATCTTAGTATAAAGGTTATAGCGTTGAGTATGTTATGGGTTGCTTTTAATTATTAGCCTTTAGCTCTCTCCTGAGTGCTTCTAAAAACAAACGAGTGGAGCCCGATGTCGGAAGAATCGGGAGATGAAAAAGCGGCAAAGAAGCACATGGAGAGCACAAAAATGTGACATCAAATATCATCATGAGTTTATATTGTCAGAAGTTATGTTTGGAAATGATCGTTCATCAAGCATGGCACACTAGACGCTCGTTATTGACGTAAAAGTGCTTTCCAGGACTTGCATCTCTGTGAGTTTCCATTGAATGAGTTATGTCACCAGAAATTGGAATGTCGGGCGATTTCAGCCATGTTCAATGCGAGTTCTGTAAAATTGGCCTGTCAGTGCTGTGATGTAGGCAAAGATGTTGTAGATAGCTGTCTCGGTTATCATTCTTATTTATTCCCATTACCAAGCTTTCTATTACAAAAGGGCTCTACGAACGCAATTTGAGTTGCGTTGTAAGGTGAGAGTGGCAATATTTTGGGATGATCTCATTTGTAAAGATCCAAGCAAAATAGCCATAATTCACAAAATGAAGTCTGAAATTAACAGAATAAACAAAATTAACACAAACGAGCTCAAACACATTTCGGATCTACTTAATTCCATTTATTTCACATCTTTGCAAAGTTTGGTGAACAAATATTGAATACTTAAGCAGTACAACTCCAAAAATTGTTTACAAAATCTGAAACATTTTGTACATTTTTTTACAAAACTATTTGACAGATTTTTCTTAGTAGATAACAAAGTTGAGAATACAAAAATGTGCTCTGTAAATTTGGTTCAAATCAGACCAGGCGTTTGGTCGCTAGAGCGCGAACAAAAATGTGAAAAATTAACAAAACAAAAATACACAAAAGTGATTTTGGGTTAAGTGAAATTGAAGACGTTGCTCACTACGCTCATACACTATTGGTCCATGTTGTCAGATTTTAATGAAATGTCAATAGTCATAATAGGTACAACATTATCTGGTAAGAAAATATGGGAAGAATTAAAATATATATTTCTATCGTGGATTTAAATCCAACACAATTGACTGCGATGTTAGTGTAATGCTAATTTATTTTATTTATTAATTAATTTAATAATACATAACTCTGCTTTAACTAAGTATACAAATGATCACAAACCGAAGCAGTATGCAAAATTCTTTGATGGATTCATCACTTAAAATGTTCAGACTCGAGGCTTAGCAGGTTCCTTTAGGTTCATAATAAAATATATATCTTCGCCAAAAACTTTTCAAATGGCTTGGGACCAACGGGCTCGATTGGCTTTCGCAACAAAATATTCTTTAATAGCAAGTACAAATAAAAGTTGATAATGATCCATACTCTTCTCTAAGCAGTTTGACTCTTCTCTGAGCTAACAAAATTCTGACACAGCCATTTAACTATTTATTTAAAATTTATTTAAATGTGAAGTGCATAGACTAATCTAGGCCCCGACTGGTATATACATTATTTCCACTAGTCTAGTTCCAGAGCAAGGAATTTTGACGCATAACAAACTGATTCAAAATATGCAATCTGGAAACGTTGAACTGACTGCAGTGCATTTAAAGCTTTTGGACTAAAACCGGTTGAGATGTTGTGGCTGCAACCGGCAAACTATTCCCATGCATGTGACGAGCACACAGACTAACATGACGCATTGCATGCAGGTCGGTGACTCGAGCCTAATACTTGCACAGCTGTGTGATAATGTGGAAACCATTCGCAAAATTATGGACGAAAAACGCAGGTACACGAATGGATTGTATGCCTTCCAAGATGGAGATCTAGAATGGAAAGTCGCCTGTTGATACATGTAATAGGGTTATAACAAACTCCCGTTCCTGGCCTGCCTCGTGACGAAGAAACTGGATGACACACTCTGTCACTCGGTTTATTGGAAGCCAACGCACACTTACCGCTACCTGAACGCAACATCGCACTACCATCCCGCGCAGCTTTGCTTGATCGCCAGCTCACTGGCATACCGGACGAAGGCCATCTCCGACGCGGTCCACTTGAACGCTGAAGCCCGGAGCCTCAAGACCCTTCTCTTGGCCAATGGGCACACCAACTGTGACTTCCAAAGAGCTTGGAATCTGAGATAAAAAGTGAAACCCAACTAAGAAGGGGAGCTAGCCCTTCTTTCTGTACTTAAGAGGGACAACAGACCAGATCAGCATGCGCCTGGGTGCCGCCAACTTTAAAACGAACTTTCCAGCCGATCGCAAGATCCGAGACCTGCTGTGCAGCGCCAAGGACAGAGGAAAGAACATGGGGTATACGAGGTACCCTGTGCTGACTGTGACAACACCTACGTCGGACTAACGGGCCGCCACACGTTGACTCGCCGAGAACACCGAGCTGTCGCAACTGGCCAGAAAATGTTCTCTCTGTTTCAGAACACAGAGCAGACCAACCACGAGACAGATTTTGACGGTATAAAATCCCTGGCCTCCGTCGACCATCACCAGACCCGCACCATACGGTGCAGACGGTGGAGACGGTGGAGATCGAATGGCGCCCGTTCAATATGAATAAAAGGGACGACAACCTCTGCCTCCCTCGCGCATGGAAGCCCGTCACAGGCAAGATCCCCGTGATGCCTGCACTACCTCCGACATCAGTCGCTAGCCAGGCGGCTGCACCTGCCCTCCAAGTTGCCCCAGCTCACAACACACGCTTGGCCGCAGCCAGAGCCAATGAGAAGGCAGCACACCAGGACCCCAGTGCGACCCAACAAACAAGCAATCTCCGACCATAAAAACCAGGCGGTCGAGAGTACCAGCAGCATTCTCCTGAAAATGGCGAGCTGTGTCTCGCCAAAATGTCGAGACTTTAGGCCCTTTAAGGGTCGCAAACATCTTCAAACCAGAGCACAACCGTAGAGTATGTCAAATCATCAAACCACGGCTCTGAAAACCACCACGCAACCATTAACGATAATGCATACTTTATTTCAGTTAATCATCATTTTTACATAACAGTGCAGGATCACAACAAAATATTTTGTGAAATGTTTATTTAAATTCTAAATTCTTGCAATTAGCAGAATATTTTATTATTTAGTATCGACTCAGTATCGACTCATTATAATTACGAATTACCTTCAAGTAACTTGATATTCCAGATCCTGCATGCCACGTAACTGTACTTGTTTTTTGTTGTAATAAAGTTATGACATGGATTTCGGTTTAAGCATTTATCATGGCCCCTGTCTAAAGTGTTTGAAATGGCACGTACAATTATGTGATACCATTGAGTTGATACTGACATGATAGTTTTGCTTCTTATGTTCCAATCGTCGTCGAGCAATACTATGAGGTGGTGTTTTGTAGTCTAAATATGTGCATCTGACTCTCTGATATGATATCTGAAATAAAATATGGCAATCTAAAAATTTAGGAGAGCTGAAGAATTTTTCGCAAAGTAGGTTATTATCGATAATTTTTATTATCTACTGTATGACATGTTCTACAACAATTATTGTATTGTTCACTGAATAAATATACATTATTATTATTATTATTATAAAACAGCAACCAGGGAAAGCACTGGTGGAAGATCTGTAAGCACACCCGGTCTGTGGCGGGTAGATTTACTCGCATCTCTAAAATGTAACGTCACATTCTACAGGAAAGAATTTTAACAAGAATCCAAACATTATAACAATGTTGTGGAAAAGTATTCAAGAAGGTCAGTTGACAAAACAGTCAACAGAAAAATTATATCCGGACGTTCACTGAGTAGAAAGGTCGCTTTTTTACACTGATTTTTTCAAAACAGTAAGTAAGAAAGATCGAAGAATACAAAGTTCTGTCGTTGTTCCGGTAATTACAATTGGAAGCAACAACGTACTAACAAGGCAGGGGAGGGGGATTCTATCGGAAAATTATGTGTTGCTAAATGTGCGATCGCCACACTATGCTACCCTACGCTACTTTAGTCCATGGTGGTCTATTTGCCTTGCTTATCAATCTCATTGACAACATGGATTTGTGGAGGAAATCTGTAGTTTCTGTAGTACCTGTCCTTCGGAAGGGAAGTTGAGCTGATGGTCCTCTTGGTGCTCTTCGACAGGAAACGGCTACGTGCCGGTGCAGGGTTTCCCCACCACCCTTCTAGGCTAAGTTAAGTTCATCACAATCCGCATTATCATCCACTTGTTCACCGACCCCAAAAGACCAGTGCCGCTTGGCCCGTTGTCAGAGGGGACAAATCAATCTTCTTTTTTGCCTTTTTCATAACGGTCTTTGTTAGTGGCAACATATTTTGAGTTTTGTTTGTGTACAGCTATTTTTAATTTACTTACTTCTGTATCGATGTTCTTGTTTTTTTCTTGGTTCTTGACCATTTATTAACGATATCTTTTGTAATGTGGGCTGTGTTCAAAGAGGGAGTGGGAGTGGGTGGTTGAGTGGATTTCGTGTCTGCTTCTTGTGGCGTATGGGTTCGTAGAAGAGTTTAGGGGGAATTGTTGGGGGTGGTTGCGGACGCAGGTGCAGGCGTTTTGGATGAGAGAGGACCCAAGGGTTGGAATTTTGAGTGCGGTGAAGTGGAGTTTGCAGGATTTTTTCTAGAGATACTTGCCACTATGCGGATGGGTTGTTTTTGGGTAATAAAGATACGCTTGGCCTGTGGAGATGTGCCCCAAAAGAGGAGGCCATATGAGATATGGGAATGTAGTTGGGCATGGTAAACTAATTTTAGAATATGTGGGCTGACGAGGCGTTTTAGTCGACGGATGAGAAAGCACGCACTTTTGATTTTGGCCATTATGTGTTGAATGTGTAGAGTCCAGTTAAGGTTAGGGGTGATGTAGAGCCCTAGGAATTTGGTGGTAGGTGTACTGGGCACTATTTGGTGATTGACTCTGATGAGGGGAGAGGTCTGGGGTGGTCTATGTCCTGAATAGAATAGGATGTGGGATGATTTGGAGGGTTGGATTGCTACTTTGTTATTAAGATAGTAGATAAGGATGATTATTGTGGATTATTATGGATAATTATATAAAAATAGTTTTACTTTCTGAATGGCTATTCAGTTTATCGGTTTATTTTTATCATTTTTCTGACATGTTCTAATCTAATCCTAATTTTTCATTGTTTTAACAGATTTTCTGTACATACTTCAAGTAAACTAATGTGTTTTTGTCGTTTATCAATTTTCTTTTAAATCTATTTCTTGCAATTTTTTATTTCATTTACAAGATTTCTTAATTATTTTTTTTTTAATCTGCTCTTTTGCCTATTTCTGTAGCTATTATTCAAATTCTGTTTAGCATTTTATTTGAGATTACTGTGTAATACGAGGATTTTTATAATTACTGCTGTTATCATTCTGTATAAAAATAATAACAGAAAATGTTATCTTAAAAAATTAATTAATTGGCCATCAATTTTGCCTTTTCTAGACCTACTATGTAAATGTGTTTAATGATCTACTGACTTGGTACACGTGGTTCGAAAAATGAAAAGAGTTTTAAATTTGAGTGGCAACATGCCGCTTTCCGATTGGCTAATCGTTTCTGTGCAAAAATGGCGGCGGCCACATTGGAAAGCACACGTTGGAAAGTACGGGAGAGTTCGTTCGCTTCCGCCAGATGATCGACAGACCGGCTGTTTTTTTTGAGTTGTGTTTGTGTAACTGCTGGATGGCTGAGTGATTTTTGTCAGATTTTTGTGTGGAGCTCAAAAATTAAAGTGTAGATAAAGAATAAAGTTAACATTTTTGAAGTGTTCAGCCTTCAAGAGTATGTATCTTGTATTTTAATTTAATTTATCCATAGAATTCTTGTACATTTTCTGTGGAGTTTGCACCATGATTGTATGAAACCGATATGGCTGCAAACTTAAGTGAATACGAATCTTAAGTTAATACGGACTAGTTTACATCCCTGCATAGTACATGAGTGGTTTTTGGTAATTGACATATCAATATATATATTGTTATTAAACATCGATTAGTTATTAAATGATTAACTTTATTGTCAAAATTATTAATGATATCTCAGTTGCCGCTCATTTTGTTAATGTTTAAACTGGAACGAATTGGCTCATTGTCGTCGCTCATAGGAGAGGTACGTGATTGGTCCGCTTCAACAATGTACGAACGGGTGGTAACTGCTTCAGGCTAATGGGTTACTCTCAAAGGTAGATAGTTGATCTTCCTGTGTGTTCGCGACGGTGTGAAGAAAAATAAGAGTTGAGGTAATATATGAAGGATTTTGTTTTTGGTGGTGATCAGGCAGACATGGGATTAATATTTGCAATATAAGAAAGCAGAAAAAGAAATCTGCATAGTCAATTGCTTCTTAGTTCACATTATAGGTATGGCACCTTCATTTCATGATTGTACTATGGTAGCTCTTAATGGTTATGTGGCCCAGGAAATGTTGGCTCTAGACTGCAGTGATAATTATTGGTGGGCTTGCTGCAAAGTTAGTTATCTTTCACTTCCATAGTCGATTTATAGCGATGTATGTATGTATAGAGATGTAATAATTCCATTGGATAAAATAAATTAAAAATAGCAAAGGGGGGAAAATCATCCCAGCCTTGAATAGAAAGACAGCCTTACAAGATATTGTTTTGAATACAGAGGTAAGGTATGTTACTAAAAGGTAACACATTTTAAAACCGACCTGAACCGAAATCAGTTGAGCTGATGAAATTTAAATTAATTGCTTTGGTTCCAGTAACATTTTAAAATATTGATCAGTCACTTTTCCAATTCTCAAAATGTGGTTCCTCGATAACATTGAGATTCTGCTAAGAGTGTAGGTGCCCTAAAATGTGCTGCTGCATTTAGGTTTCTTTGGTTATTGTGTTTTAACGACATGCTATTTTGACAACTGGGTTTCTTTCACACATACTGACGATTTATTTTCATGGTTAAGTCAAATTTACTGATAGGTCGGTTTTAAAAATGGATCAGTTAAATCATGGAAGCTCACTCGTATTTTCCTTCGGCAACATAAATTGTATAATATTATCTTTTATAGAACTATTATCATATATTCTTAGATTTTTCTAAAAATGTGTATTGGAAAATGATTCCAAGACCCTAAAAAAAAGTCTTCGATAACGGTTTGAAGAAAACTTCAAGTATGGGGGCTTTTTCTGATTTATGTCTCTCGATTCCGGTTTGGGTCCCTAACTCGTGTTTATTGCAATTGACTTGTGCAATTGACGCAAGCATACGCAATACTTGCGCATTTAATGCAAGTTGCCGCCTCTCTGGTTTGAAGTTTTTGAGAAACAATATGTGCTTGTAGATGCATTTGTAAAATCTCTCTATTTTCTGATTGGGTAAAAATATGCATTGAGTCAATTCTACAAACTAGACCATTTCTTACTTGAAGTAATCAACATGAAATGGAGCAATAAGCTTTAGAGTTGGTGTTTTCTTGTTAAAACTTGTAGCTTGAGCACTGCATTTAAAAAACCTTACACTTCTTTTGAGGCTTCAACACTCAAATCGGGAATACAGCACTCTGGTTCCTGTTTCTTAAACTTAACTTTCCAACCACTATATTGCTTCCACTGTGCTTCTTATTTTGTGCTTCGTATCATGCTTCTATGAATCTTGAAGGGAATTGATTGCGGATGAGATTGGGTTTGTACTTATCTGCCATTCACAGTCATGAGCCACCTTTTTACCCCATCTGAAAATTTAAAATGTGGAACTGTTATCAGGTGCAGTCACTTTGAACCATGGCCTCTGAAGAGGAAAACGCTCCGATGTCCCTGGAAGGAAATGTATCTGAAATCACGCAGTTGGTCGTAACCGGCGACCGAAACGGGATGGCGACGGTTGATGGATCACAATTGAACAGTGCCAATATGTAAGATACACTCCTTTTCTGCCTGTTTATACCTATTCATATTAAGGAAGTTTCTTACTGCATAACTAGGAAATGGGACTCGGTGATTTTTCTTTTCACAACATTTTAATTTACAAGCACAGGGATTGCATGTAACTCAGAGGTTTGAATATTTAAGAAGACCATTAATTGTATGATCTTAGGTGCTATGTTAAGTGCCACTTCATTGACAGAATTTCTTGATTTTCTTAACCCGCTGAGCTCATACTACTTCATACAATGTAATTGAAACTGAAAACTCTCCATAAGCACCACGACAATTGTATTCATCATTTTGGAGTTTAAATATTTACAAAATATCTTGAAATTACCATCTTTGGATACAAGTTAATACTCTAAATCTGCTTCTCCAGTGGTTAATGCTAATTCTCTTTGTGTTTACAGCTACCAAGGCATTACCATGACGATGTCTGCAGAGTTACTTAAATCATCTGATCAAATTAAGGAAATGATTTTGATCGTTAATGACGACAACTCCTTGTCATTGGCGAAGGAAACCCTAGATGCAATTAAAGGTATGTTATGAAATTTTGAGCTTTATGTTCGACTGACATTACTTTTCCACGATTTTATATTTAGGGGCCATTTTATGTTCACGAATTTCTTTTTACACCTCTATTATCTAGGTTCGGGTGACCCTATGAGAGGCCCTAGCATATATAAAAGAATTCCGGGCGATGAAGGTCTTGAAGAAAAATTGGGAGACGTGGAAAGCTCGCTGTTCTTTACTAAACCTACTGAAGAGGTCGGAACCCCTCAGAAAGAAAATGCGGACGTCGACATGAACGTTGTGTTTTTATTTAATCCGGAAGAAATGGCGCGCCTTGAATCGGCGTTGTTGTCTGATGAGGTATTTTTAATTTATTTTTTGTTATCAGAGTATTAAGGTGGCTGTCTCAATGAAAGTGTTTACTGGTCTTGTTATCACCGAATAGCTGGTATCATAGTTCCTAATATGTAGTTAGAAGAAAGGTGAGCTCTCTTTGATTTTTTGACTACTCTCATTGCTTTTTTTAGAATGTGAGAAAAATGAGTTAATATGGGATGTTCTGCGTTTAGTAATAAGTACACACTTCATTTTCTTACATTAGCTATCAGGTATAGGCCAGCTACATGAGTGCAGGTGTCGCGTCAATGATTCTGCCCAGCACTACTACTTTTTCAATAAAAATTACTTGTTTGATAGTTCTTTTAGTGGTTTTGATTACAAAAATGGATGGAAGATACAATTTTGAAAACATTTAAAATGTTATAAATTGACGATTTCTTATCCCAAGTCTTGTAAAAATCTTTGTCATGTATTTTTACAGCTTGTCAAAAAAAGTCAAATGTACTTTAGTGATTTTAGATAATGGAAAGGAAATCTACAAATCTATTTTACTTAACCAGATGATAGCATAAAATTATTATATTTTATTGAGACCTGATGCGTTGATTGAACGGCAGCATGGTCACAATTTCTGCTATTCTTGGAATACATTAATTGCATTCTAAGTGATACAATTTAATAATATGCAGCCAACTTAGCAATCATGATGAACACTATTTTCAAACTTGCGTAATATGTTTTTCACTTCTAACAACGTTTAAAAAATAAATCTTACAAGCATACTGAAAACCAAAACTTGGCCCTCACTGATAGAAGCTGTAGACTTTATTTAATTTTAGGAACAATACATTGTGCCGGCTTATGTAATGATGAGCGATTTTGTGTAGGCTGAGACGACTGGCATCCAAGAATCCATTTAACGCCATCTGGGCACAAATCCTTTGTAGCATTAACCTGAATATACACCACACACCGTTTCAGCCGATTATACTAGTGATCGCAAATCACTAAACATCTTTAACTCAATTTAGTAGTTTTACAGTTTTTGGTTGGTTTTTGTAAGCTTTTCTTTTGTAATTTTTTGACAGAGGAAGGGGGAAGGGGGAAGGTAGTTATTTTAAGAACGAAATTTACCCTGCAGTTTACGTTTAGTATCAGGAATGCAGCTCTATTCCAATCTTTATCTCTCGTATATTTACCATATTTTCAAATTTGTCAACTTCTCAGACTTCTCAACTTCTCAGAATATGAACGAACCATTCCTACAGGCAGTAAAAAAGACCTGTGTCCCATACCTATCAGTTTCTAAAAAACTGGACATGGTATACGTGCACATGCTTGTCAAGAAGGATATCATTCTTATAGAACTTTATTTGAACAGGCAAAGAAGATGTTCGGTGACGATTTTGCCGCCCTGATGAAAGTTTTACTCTCCACCAAAAATCCCGGATTAACAGGGACGCCTCCATCAACTGAGACCTCTCCAACACGGATTATGCAACTCAAGGTATTTCGTCTCAATTGATTCGCCTAAAGACTATGATTAATTGTCAATAGAAGGTAATTCATCATTACCTTTGGTTTACTTTTTCATGTTGTAAACGTTACAATACTACCATGTTACCCACATATAAAAATCTATATTAGAATATAAGGCCCATACAACTACAATGTACTTGTCAGCAGCCAATAAACAACAACAATAACAATTACCAACTGTGTAATTGTAACAGTTACCCTTGTCCCGCGTACAAATGAAGGAGAGGGAAGGGTTCAAAGGGACTTGTTCAAAGGGAATTTATGAGACCGTACTAGTTACAAATGATGAACAAGACGTTTGTGAATCTATACTGTTTATTTGCGGGTAGAGTACAGGACGGTGTTGATATCCAGGACTCTGGCCCAGCTCTGTCTTGTCCCAGCAGGCAGACGAGCGTTTTGGTGTTAGTTGCATGGTCAGCAATAATGGTAACCTGAGATGTGCGTTATAAAGTTGTCAAATCTAAGAAGCTGGACTTTTTTCAGATTATTTGCTCATTTTCAAATTTGCTCGAGTGGATTGTTTGGAAAAGGACTCGACTGTGGGAGTTCATACACACTGTATATCCCTCCTTCCCCCCCCCCCCCCCCCCCCACCTTACCCGCACATGCATCAAGTCTTTACCTGCAGTACCTATTACATTTATTAGCTGATATGTTTTATTTTTCTCTTCATTAAATTTGTATTTTGCAGGGATCTGTGGAGGATTCTGATGGGTGGGAAATGACAAGCCCAGTGACGATAAGTGTCTTGCCCGTAGAAGTCACGGAGGAAATGCTCGACGTGATGCTTAGGCACGAACTTTTGAACAAAGATCATTACGTCCACTTTTCTGATAAGAGCTCGTCGGACTCCGAGCAAGACATCGACCCCTTTAAGGAGCTGGAGACTCTATCATCTCGTAAAAATTCTATGAGAAAACAAGGCGAAAAGAAACCACTTGATACTGATCAATTGATTGCGTCAAATGCAGAGGAAAAGTCTCTGGTGGTAGCCAAATCCAAGCAAAATGGCAATCAGCCCGTATTATCTACCTGTAATAGCCACTTGCCAGACAGACTACAGGAATCCGAAAAACCAATGGATTTGGTAAACAACTTCAGCCATAATTTTAAGCGAGGCTCTACCGTGAAACCTAGAGAACTGTTTCCCCAGCAACAAGCTGGAGTTTTTGGATATTATAACAGTGACATCGGTGCGTCATACTCGGCTGATCCAAATGTCCGAGATCTGGGGGTAATGGCCTCAAATATGACTTCGGAGAGTACATCTTTCGAACTGGTAAGCTGCATATCAAAATTGACCAAAATCAAGTTCTTCATCACAACATAATTTGTTATTATTTTCCTTGCCTCAGAGATCTGGCAAGTTTTTGTCTCTATTTTTATTTTTTTCGCATAAAAGACTGATTATTTAAGTAGTAAACGTACAAAAAAAAAACTTTACATCCACTATTTCCTGTACTTACTACAAACACATTCAAAGGGAAAATACCAATTCGTGGGACATAATTAGTCTGTGACGGATTTTCAAGAAGTCGCAAATCTTTCCCTTTAAGCAATAGATACATTCCTTTTCCAATATGTGTGATTTAATGTTTAATCCATAATTTGTAATTTTGCATTTTTCATGAAGGATGATACCACATCCGAAGCAGAGGAAATGTTGAGGGCAACATGGGTTGAGGGACTAGGATCCAGCATGGCCGGCCCCAGTCCTAAAAAGGTTGGTGGTAAGATCGCTTCGAGCTACACTCAAGCTGCTGTTGATGATCCATACCGCCTCTGGTGCATATGCCGGAAACCCCATAACAATCGCTTCATGATTTGCTGCGATATGTGTGACGAATGGTTTCATGCCAATTGCGTGAACATCACTAAAGCTAGGGGTGAGTTTCATTTTCAATTTGTTTATAGCAAATGAGTATTAATCGCAAAACAGAGCTTTTGCCGGGGTGTAAAGTATAAACATTTAGATTTCTCACATTAGCCAGGCCAATCCTGGCTAATTAGCCAGAATTGGACTGTTTTAAACGAACTGTTATTTTTTTCATTGTTTTTTTTCTTCGAGTTTGAAATACAAGTTAGGCTATTTATTTGTTTAACGCAACCTATTTCCAAACATAATACAATCATATTCATTGCCTTTGGTATGGCGTAAGCTTTCAATTGAACTGTTTCTGATATTTTACATACAAATTTTGTTTATTTTTTTAAGTTTAATGGTACTTGTTTATGTTCATGTGATTTGTAATAGATATCAGCTACAATTGTGCTGACTAAATTAAAAATTTTAAACTAAAAATTAAAAAATTTTAATTTTAAATGTAAATTATTACAATTATTAAAAATGTTAAATTTTAAATTAAATTTATCATGATTGATGATTGATTATTGGAGCTTAACGACGCACTGTTTTAACAACGGGCCCTGCGCCACTGATCTAATGACGTCGGTGAATAAGTGGATGATGATGAGGGTGATGATAAACCTAACCTAACCTAGATGAGAGGAGGGAAAACCCAGTGCCGGCACATATCCTACTCCTGTCGAAGAGCACCAAGGCGACCACCGGCTTAGCGTCCCTTTCGAAGGACGGTTAAACTCAAACAGCAGGATTCCTCCACAAATCCATGCTGTCGAGAGGTTGATAAGCAAGGCGAGTGAAGTTGCTGTACTAACTTTCATCCCTCCAAACTCTCTCCCGAACAGAACTGGTCATGTGTATGATGGTCACCCATCCAATACCTGACTCAGCGCATGGTGTTGCTTAATTTCGGTGAACCTTTGAGAACCGGTGTTTCGAACACGCCAAATTGTTCTGATAATCGAATATTGTGAGTGAACAATACCGAGTAATATGTTGTCATTACTTGTTTTGGTGGTTTCTACCATTTAATCTATTAATCCAACATTTAATTTTGTCTCCGGACAATTTTTGAAACCTAGACTTGCGATCTTGAAGTTCTACAGGATTGTAGGTCTTGTTTACTTCTAAGTAGATGTCCACGTAAACTAATCTTGGCGTTATCTATTGCTACACGTGCTTTGTGAATTCCCGAAAATTACCACGAACTAAAAATCAAACCCGGCCAACGTGTTCAATTTTTTATTTCGCGCTAGAAACTCAGCCATTTTTTTTACGCTTGAACCGTTATTATTTGCGACATGTTCGAATTATTCAAGCAGGCTATTTGTTTAAATACCTTTTGAACGCATTTTTTTCAAACTATTTGACATATTTTGAGTCGACTTCGATTCGAGACGAACTATTTAAGGGGTTAGAATAATTCACACTTTCTTTACTTTCTTCTTGCACTTTCTGCAATTTATATATATATAATATAATATAATATAATATATAAGTATCCTAAAATTATCATTGCATACTGAGATGGTGAGATTCTCAGAGTGATCATTTTACATAGAAAGAAAATATGTACAAATTCATATATGATAAGAATAATTCTCAGCTGACTGAGGGATTTTTAAATGAATTTTGATCCGAGTGTAACTTCCACTCAATGTTTAGGGAGACAAATGGAGGAAGATGGAAAAGATTGGGTGTGCCGAGACTGCAGGAAGCAGAGGAAGAAAAATAGAGAAGCGGCAATCTCTAACAAGATCGTAAAGAAAAAGCGTGAAATGAATGCAGAGAAGCGTCTCGCAAGCGATACAATGAGCGGAGACCAAATGCCCGGTCCGACAGGTCCGAAAATTTTTAAAATATAGTGAAACAATCTAGGAGACCTAGAGGTTGCTCAATCTGGACTAAAGTAAAACCACAGGTAAAACCAAATACGACTGCTAAAGCATTCTAGTTTGTTCGTCTTTTTGCCTGTTTTTTCACACTTGCATACCCCCGTCGAGATACTCAAAAACGAGTGAGCAACCATGTTTATATCTAGCTACAGCTACATTTTGTTCAATTCCTAATGTAATTTCCTAAATGTTCGGTATAAGGTTCCTTTACTTACCGATCACTTCGGTATAAATAGCATATTTTAATTAAGTTATCTGTTTGTTATGCGCTTTGTTTATGCTATAGCATATGCTATGTTACATTTTAAGAATGGCAACAGACTAATAATGTAATTGCCTGTATAGTTAAGTTTTTCTTTTTCTATTACTAAGTATTTAATTTTCATGTGTTAGCATATTTGACTTCAATATTTGTCTGCAACTGTATGTACCAGCCGTACTTACGTTGTATAGAGTCACCATTCAAATAGAATATTTTTGTAAAATTGCAATGACACTTTTTTGTGATACTTCGGAAATTATTGGTCGGAAATTTACAGCAAAGCCTCGTGCTCTTACTTGACCAAGCTAAAGTAACAAGTCAATATTGTAAAAAGTCGAAGACTTGATACAAGTGATACTTTAAATATTTCTGAAATGAATATTTTCTATAAATTCATGAATTTGCTAGAGTACCTGAACTGCATGTACAAGATTATAAAATAAGTTGATGTATTTGTATTACATGTTGGTTTGATAGAAAATGCCAAATAAAGCCTTCAAGACAAGGATTCAGTTTTTTTTTATTGTTTATTTCCCCAGGAATTGTATTAAACATAAAGGATTAACAAAATGTTGGTCAAGTGCATGGTTTTCCTCTTTTGAAACTGTTTTTCGTTCTGTAAGAGGATCTTAGCTTAGCCGACGTTTCGACCACGTTGGCGTTCTCATCTTCAAGACTGCTCAGGTCCTTTTTAGGACAAAAAAAGAGGTTTCAACATAGCAAAACCGTACACTTCACCAACATTAAAGAACGGCTCTGAACGACTAAAGCACGTTTTGTCATCAGGATAACAGCCATTCTTTGGAGTTACGCGCTTTTTCACCGCAATTAAAAGTCCAAATTTCTTTGCTATGTCCTCTTGAGATTCATTGTTAGTAAGCAAAATAACCTTGATTGTGCTTGCTATTGGTTAGCAACGTTTTTCAATAGGTTGGTATTGTGATAAGCTTAAATTACAAGTTACATGTTAGGATACACTTTTCAGTGAAAGGTAACCAATGACAGTCATTGAGTTTTGAGCAGAGATCATGTTGTTGTAAATTGTAGTCATACACGCATTCCGTTTGAAAGTGGCTAGCATGATCAGGACCATACTGTAAAACTGTTCTTAACACGAACATTTTAAATTACATTCTTCGATTTTAAGCTCGTTTAGTTCTATTTCAAGGTTTATAATATACTAGAATAGGATCGAGCCTAATTAATTTCTTTTTCTAGAATAAGGCAGATGAAGGTCAATTGTAATAGGCAATAAGATATGGCACTCCTCCATCAGCGTGCTCTTTGAGTTGGTAGAAAGGCTGCCCAACAAAGGATTGTGTGCGTTGAAGTCACCAGCGATCAGGAAGGTTTGTGGAATTTGTGTCAAAAGATCGTCCAGTGTTTGTTGGGAAACAACACTGTCCGATGGAAGGTAGACGTTGCAGATGTGGAGCGGGCTGGGAAGATAAGTCTTCACAACCATAAGCTGTATAGTTGTGGTCTCCAAGTGAAAACTGTTCTGGACGGCCGTTGAAACGCCTCCTTATGCCCGCTGCTCTGCGACATAATCGAAACTATATATACGTTGTAGTTTCTAAGGGCAAGAGTTTTGGACGGTTTCAATTGCGTTTCTTGCAAACAGACGACCCCATCCTGTGATAGGGTTGTCGCAGGATTTGGGTAAAGTTTTTGTGTGGAGTGGTGTGACTTTTTGATGTTACTTAGTGATAGTTTTCCCTTTCTTCTTTCCTTTTACTGCTTGTCAGGTGTTTGGCGTAGTGCCTGTGAGGTCTATATTCATGGCGTATTTCCTGGTCGGTCGACAGGGAGGTCGGCGTGGACGCACCGAGGATTGTGGGGGCGAATATGATCGGGACTTTCTTACATGTCGAGCCAGTCTGCTTGCTGGCTTCTTTTGTGGCTGTGAGTTGTAGAGACCAAGCCGCCAGCAGTTCTTGGACCTGTATTCTATGAGTCTATTTAATTGACTTGCTCACAAGTTCCTTTTTTAAAATTTCCATTACTTGCTTATGGCACTCCTCTATCTCTGCATGGTGCTTAGCCTGCTTGACGAAGAGTTGCAATTGTTGTCCTATTAAGGGTTGCATACGAGCGGTCTTCGCCGAGACAGTAGCGTCAGTCAACACACTTCGCATACGATTGGTGAGAAGTGGTGGTGGAATTGATCGGTTGGCTCTCCTTGGCTCTATTTACTTACTCTCTTAAAACTCCCGAATCTTCTTTTCCAGCACCCACTGCGGGCAGTCACGAGACCACAAAGGGTGACTGCCAGAGCAGTTGACGCAATGGGGACTGTTTGTGTAAGAGTCCGCCTCTTGCTCCTCACAGGAAAACTTTCCCTCAACAGGTAGTTTCAGTGTATCGAATGCGAGCAGCAGCTGAGGTGCTGGTTTTAGGCTGGGAGTTTTTCTGCTTATCATCCGGGATACTTCTTTCTTGTGCTGTGATACCAGTTAGAGTTTTAATTCTTCGCCCTTAATTTCTACCTGATGCTTGCAACTTTCTTGAATGTTTGAAACTAACATCCTCGACAAGCAAGGAGCCATCTCGTAAAATTTAGAGCTCGCCACTTCACCGATCAGTAAGAATAGTCCCCGTTTTTGGGCAAAAGGTGAAATTGATTTTAAAGTTTTGTTCTTAGTCAACTCAATAGTTTAAAATGTGGTTCCAAGGGTTTTGGAACCATCGTTGACCCCACACTCATCACTGCGTGAAATTTTAAAGTCTCGTGCAAGTCGATTGGTTGGGGATGGATTAGTCCAAGCCTCCTGTTTAGATAAAGCAGTAACTAAAGAAGCGTGTTGGCAAGTTCCCTTTATTTGCCTCACATTATAGACTAGAGAGGCAGCCGCTTGACTTCCAAGACAAATTTGCCACCTCTTCAGTTCACAGCGCACGGCAAACACGCTGGTAAGCGTTTAGGCTTGCGCAAGGGGTCGGCCAGAAAGGACGAAAGAAATGTAGGACAGTGAAGAGGAAGTAAGAAGATGAGCGCGAGAACTGCCTTCGCAGGCCAATCAAAGAAAAACTGGCACTTAAATCGATTGTTTTTCGCAGTCATCGAACATTGCCGGAGGGTACCCCGTCGCTGCCCCGAAACACAGAAAGTAGAAACGGGAGTTGGCAAGCGATGAAACAAGACGATGAGAAAGAGAGGTGGTGAAAGAAAGTGATAGAGATATAGATCGCACAGGTCCTACCTGTCCAAAGTCTGTGTTCCGTGACAGCGACGGGGTGGGAGTCTTGGCTTGGATCCTCGTCGGGAGCCTGTCCGGTATAAGAGGCCTTAACGGGGAGTAAAATCTCCTTTTCGACATGGCCTCCCGGGTCATCGGATCGCACAAACCCCTTTACCACGATATGGTGCTAACCACGAAGGGGGAAAGGTAGGTAAATTTGTTGCACGGTAATAGGTGTTGGCTTATTCGATTTTTGGCTCGTTTCTTATTGGGTCATTTACGATCTCGATTTGATGATTTACCTTATAATGGCCGAAAATTGTATTGTATTGCATTTTTTTTCCGTGACAAGTATAGAATACAAGTGTGGGCAACGTCAGGTTAGCTATAATATAGCATATAGGTAATATTGATAGGAGTAAAGTATAAAAGAAATAACAACAATAATAATAATTTGTTTTGTTCCAAGAGATTAACATATTTACAGATGACAGTTTTGCAAATTGTTAGAAAGGTAGTATTCATCAAGGGAGTAGAAGGGGTTGTTGAGATTGAAGATACGCAGTTAAGAGTCACAGGAGCTGCGGGTAGGGGAGTCTTTGATGAGGGTGGGAAGGTGATTGTGGATTTTGGTACAAAGGTAAAGGGGGTTGTTAGTTAACTAAAAAACGTTACCTTATCTGAGCTTTTTCCTAGAAGGCTAGACAGAGGATAATTAGTAAACTAAGAAATGTTACCGTACCTAGACGTGCCACTTTTATGGTTTAATGTTATGGAATTTTTCACTAATCATTCTACCATTGGGTGTGGTTGCTAATTGAACATGTGATTTACTCCAGTTACCAGAGTTAGTCACAACCTTCAATTGAGTCATGGACGTGGATGATCCACGTTTGTGTGCCAGTGGCGTACAAGAAGAGGTACATTTGAGGATCTGAGGTACATTTGCATGCAATAAAAATAAAGTTTTGGTGATTATACCTGCAGAGAAATAACAGCCAGGAACTATTGCACGCTCATAAGTAGGTGGGTAGAAGTTTGTGGAAGAAAAATTAATGTATCGTACTCCTGTGTTCCACACAAACTAAATACAAGTTCACAAATGAAAAAAACCCAACTTCAAGGTTGCTCAAAGATCAAATCTAGGAACTATCGAATTCAAGGCCACCGTCAACCCTCTCACAACAAGAACCTGTTTGGTAAGAGGTTACCTTAACTAGGCATTGAGTATTGAGAATTTTATCGATATTTATTGGTTTTTCATTATCTTGAAAAAAAGCCGAGTAAAATATGTGTATTAGCGCAGTACTATCGCCACTGGCGATTTAGTCACTGAGCTCGGCGATCGGGTAGTTTTATTTTGTTTAGGCATCACTTTACCAGAGGCTGGAAATTTCCTCAATACATGTAATTATTCCAAGAAATGTTTAGCTTATTCTGATCCAAAGTAATTAGCATACGTGGTAGATAGATAAGCAATGTGTTATCAGCAAGGCTTTAAAAACGATCCTCTTACGCTACAGGAGACTATCACTTTCTTGACCATTGTGATAACGAAGGGCGTTTCCATCATTTTAACCTTTTGTCCTCGAGGATTTCAAACATACATGTCTCCGAGGTGCATTGGCATACGACTAGAAGTCCGAGCTCACTTCACGATCAGCAGCATTCGCGACTACAAGTCTAACTAGCGTTCAACCGTCAGGAACGCACTAGTTCAAGAAGACTTCTCTCAAGTTCAATCTACTAGACTTCAAGGTAAGTTCTGATTTCTCATTCTTCAACTCTCTAGAAATGAGATGCCACGGGCCCATGCTACTTAAGTTTGGGAATTGGCACTGCACATCTTTTCGAAGCTGATAGGTAGTATAGTTCCTTAAGATTTATTCCTGCTGGACTTTCTGTTTTCAAAGACCGCTTAGGAACAGTTTGTAGACCTTCTAACTGAAAGTTTCAAGTAAACTTTAGCTGTTCAAATTGACTTATAATTTTGGCTCTTCAAAGCATCTGAGAACGGATGAATGTTTCCCACCCTTTGGTCACAACTCAAGAGTTTGTAAGGTTTCAAGGACAAAGATTAAGCAAACTTTAGGTGCTCAACATGACTGCACGTATTGGCCGTTTACTTTATCTGGAAACAGATTATTGTTTCCCTCTTTTTGGTCAAAACTCAAGACAAGGCACTTTCTAACATATCGTGTTTTTCTTCCAGATCATCTGTGACTCATGATGCGTTTCATGCAAATGCTTTTCTTGGCCGTGATGTTGGTAGCGACCCTAGGCGTTGCTAAGGAACACAAATGGTGAGTCAACTAAATTCAAAACACTCTTGAGACACTCTCGTTGCAACATATTGTCGCAACTCTCAATTCCTTTACCTGATCTTGGGGGATCTTGTGAGAGGCGTTGTGACCTAGGCATCTGGGTGCTGATTAACATTTCTTAATTAATCTTATTCTTTATTGAGACATCGACCAGTTGCTGTTAGATTTAGTTACCTATTAGGTATACGTATTAGGTTACAAGGATTCGTGAACTTATCACTGTTGAAAATGAGTCGAGATCGCCGTTCACCTTCCTCCGGCCGTTCTCACTCTCTCGTGATTTCCACGATGTCTTGCGATCTTCATTGCTTGCCGTCCCAAGGTCTTCTCCTCTGCTTGCCGTCACAATTTCTTCTCTCCATGTGTTCTTCTAGCCGAGGTGTTTTGGCACATCGCCGCTGTGTTATTATTGCTGATCATTGCTGTGTGAAAGAAAACTGTCAAACTGGATTCAGCAACAAGTGCTAAACTTCACTTCCTCAACACACAAATTTGAGCTGAAGCAAAGCTCCCTTTATATTTTTCCCTGAAATAATATAGTTTAATTCAGACATCTTGTTCTATTCTATACGTTTCAGGGATGAGATACTGTGCACCTGTGCCGTGTTTGGCCAGAAGGGGAACGATAAAATCTATGGGGAGCCACTTTTGACCAAGGCGATCAACATCCAGGCTGAATGTGACGAAAACGGAGAAAATATTTGCGGACTACTCTGCAAGGCTCTTGTGAGTTTCAATCTTTCTACTTACCCGAAGCAGATCTTATACAACTAGCTTAGTCAGGTATTTTTCAATCTGCTTTTTTAGTTGTAATTCATTGTAAATCTGCCTCGTAGTACCACAAGTTTGACTGTGTAAGATCATTTTAATCTCCAAATAACTAAATCTTGTCAAATTTTTTTATTAAATATAGGTTAATGTTCGATTTTTATGAAATTCTAATATTACGCATAATGTTTGGTGACCAGGGTCAAGCAGCCGCAACCATGGAGAGTCAAGAACTGTGCCAGGCCATCCAAGAAACGTCACAACCTCTTCGCGTGAGTCACTCTCGTTAAAATACATACTCTTTGGCTCCTTAGATTACGAGTTACCGTAGAACCTGATAAGATTTTCGCTTTAAAGTTGAAAACAGATAAGGGGAATAGGAAAATCACACGAGTAGTGTACCACATAGAACTAATGCCACATCAAAAGAGCAGAAATGTTCCGTCTCGTTATCATACAAAATTTGAAACGGCTCCACTCTGCAAATTAGTCTACTACTGTAAATCTGTAACAGCGCTTTTCTAGATCTTCAAGATCACAAATCTTCACAAATCACAAGTCCACAAATCTTTTTATCCTGTAGATCACTTGCCGTTTTTTTCTCTTTACCGTAGACGCCCTTTTCTGCAAAAGATTAAATTTTAAGAGTGTTTTTTACAGCGAGCTGAGTGTTGATCATATATTTCGCGTTCCGGAACGTACTGGATCTATTGGGAAATATTTCAATCTTTTACTGGAGCTATTCTGTACAATAACAACAGAAACAAAAGAAACAACAGAAACGTACTGTCCTGGTGTTCGGCAAGCTACTGTCCCTGCAAAAGTATCATAAGAGTCACTGGACCTAATTTTATTCAATAGTTGTATCTAGACGTCTGTTAGTCCAGTAAATCCAGTACGCCTAGAAACTCAACATTCGAAATTCTAAATGCAAACAAGTAATTTATATATCAATCTTAAGCATTTAAACGCGCAATGTACATTAAGTGAAATAAGACCTTAAGGAATACTTCGATATTAATGATGATTTGCCTAAGTTGCAACCGTTCATGAGATCCCTGCGCTGTTTACACCATGAATATACTTCTATTTTCTTTTACATAAACCATTTGCAAGTCAAAATCAACCATTGGTTGTCCAGACTGGTCTAGACCACTTTGGGAATCATTGTTTTAGACTGACTGAATAATTTCTCTGGTACTCAGCCTACCATCTACTCGAAGGTCTGCGATGCCAAGGAGTGGACCTTTATCGGGCAATCCTCTTCCAGCGACTATTGCTGCTTCGCTGGTAAGCATGGCCCTTGCCAAGGAACTACAGGGCAGCTATTACATCAAGAACAACGTCTTCAACCCACCGTTCGGAAGAGTGCTATTCAGCGATGTCCAGTAGTGAAAGCAACGATCATTTATTTATTAGCAACACTTAAAACGTTTTCGATGCGATCGTTGCTCATACTCTTTACCTGTACAACACTAATGTCATTTTTTACAGTATTCGTCCCAGATTTGGTGGCGTCGTTGATAGCTATAGTTTTATCAGTGTTGCCAGTAGCATTGCTAGTTTTGTGTTCATTGTTAGAGGCGGTGGTACTGGTGACAATTTTTTTGGCTTTGGTGCCAATTACGTTCGTGGCAAGAGCGTTGAGAGCGGGAGAGCGATTCTTAAACCTGTGGCGATGGTTTGTGGTGTTTGCATCCTCATAATTCTGCTTATTTTGTAAAGATAGTATTGACAGCACGTATTAGATACGATGTTCGAGCTTATTTAGTTGCATTTCAAAATGGGTCCACATGATAATCACAATACCTATATCAAAGGAATTTAATATCTATAGCGTTTACTTTCCGCGAACTAAAGGCGAACTAAAGGCGAACTATTTAGTTACTGACTCAGCCGGGAATATTTACATTTCAATTGCATTCTACTGGCATAATTTTGCTTCCTGAGCAGAAACCGTACTTACACGTCGGACTTTATGCCGAAAAATTGCTCCTAATAAAATCAAATAACGTCCTGTCAATTAAATGGCAAAAAAATCCGTTGCGTTTGATATGTTGGAGTCCCATATTCCTCGACATCGGTTTCTTTATATACTTATAAATAAAAAAAATTACTACTATTATAATAATGCTCGTACAGATACTTATTTCTTGTCCAAATACATGTGCAACACACGCCAAGGCTAAAAGAAAAGGGAAAAATCACTCGGTAGTGGTTTAGAAGAGTAACTACTAAAAATCAATCTTAAAAAAAAAAGGAATTTGTTGAAATCTGACTTTAGAACAACCACCATCGTCGGCCATCGGCAGCACACAAGTGTATGTGTGGTGAACTGGCGATATAAAATACTTAAAAATTAACGAACTCTCAAAATTGACTGGATTTCTAGATTTTCTGACTGGATTTGACAGGATACTTTCTATTCGAGTTGTAATTTTGTCTTCTGTAGCTCTATTCTGAAACATTTTCTCTCTCTCTGGCATTTCTCTGGCATCACTTTTTAGCTGAATAGATTTTACTTTTTTTAAGGGCAGATAAAAAGTACATACAGTTTTTATACAGTTTAAGAAGGATATTCGTAAGGCATCTACATATTTTGGACTTTGCTCGAGGTTATCTGTTACAACACTCTTTACAGAAAGGGACTCCTTTTTTGGCAAATTTTTAAGGTCGTAGGCTCTGAACCTTCCAGGTTCTGCCTTAAACAGTTTTCAGCCAAGAGTTCCCTGCTCAAAGCTTACACAGAAATGCCATGATAAAAACCATTATGTTTTGATGGTATTTAACGCTTCCAATATATAATTTTCTGTTTTACTTGCTTTCATGCTAAATAATAAATGATACGCAAAAAACTAATTTAAATTATTTACCTTCTGTTCAGGACACGTCCCAAAAGCCAAAATCATGTTCCAGATACCTAATTCTCAGAATCCAAATAAAAACATTTTAGAAAGTTAAGGACACAAACCTTTCTACGGATTGGCACGCTGCTAGGTTTTAAATATCAATTAGCTCAAACAAACAGTCTCACGAGTTGGAAACACCGGTTCTCATGTGATTTATCACGGTAAGAATTCAACACTTACGAGTTACGGTTGATGAATTTGTTAGCAAATTATTTTCAGTTCCAATTCTCTTACGCTGTGGCGATCAGTCGCTTCGAAGTCTGCCTCGTTGATGAAAATTGAATTGAAATAGTATTTTTATTTCTAATCGCCAAGATGTGTATCTTGATGACAAAGTTTTTTTGTTGGCTGAAGCTACATTCTGCAAAGTGTCATTTTAGTTGTCAGTGACAAAAATAATATATTTGATGTTATGATGCACTGTTTTGACAGTCAGGTTGCACTATTCTGTACCGTGTAAACAATTTTTCTCATACCAATTTTTGGTCAGAAATTTGTTCAAAATCACGCGAAAAAACGTGATTTTTTGGGAGTAAGTGAAATTGAAGATATCGCTCCGCTCTTTTCGCTCGCTAGGCTCATCAATAAACACAATACAGTGTGATAAAAACCAAAACATATTCACCTGAAGTAGTACGTGTTAGAGGATCTTTTACTCCGCAGAAAGTTAAACATTTGCTTAATAAAGCCAATAGGTTAAGGCTTTTATTCCAAAGGTTCAAAATATTTGATTGTCTACGGAATATTTATAAATGCATCGCTTTTCATGGTTTTCCACGTTCTAGTGTTACATGGTTCCAATGTCTTGGAGTATTAGGCGTCGTCGAGCGATGGAGGGTCAACCGTTCCCAAATAAAGGGAGACAATGTTTCAGAGTAATCGGCGGACCTTGAGAGGGTGTCTTGTCGATGTATGTTGATGAAAAGTCGAATTGTGATAGTCCAAAATTGGTTTAGTCGGAGATTTTCATTATAAGTGGTTAGCAAGGAGACATTTAGGTACTTTTTTAGAGCTGACCCTGAGAGTGCTCTGTCTTGACCCAACAGGCGTCATGGGGGCAGGTTACATGGTCAGAAATAGCGGTGGATTATGATTAGTTGAAATTGTTACACTAGAGAGCTCGTGGAATTGCATGGCTTATAACATTTTTTTTTTAGGGCAAGTTGGGGGTGTTGTGAGGTTGCGACTCACCCTTCGTTTAAAAATGGTATTCAGCTCGAGAAGATTTTTAAGGAAAGACTTTTAAAATTATTGCTTCGTATAAGATTTGAGATTGATCGTGTTACATTTTTTTGAGTCGGTACGACTTCTTGTGGGTTCCATCTATGCTAGGTTCCGCCACTGCGAAAAAAAATCACCGTCGAATGGTCGCTTAGAAAAACCTTAGGGAAAGTAATGGAAACTAAGGAAGGAACCTAACCTCACCTAACCTAACCATTCATTTATCTAATGTGAAACTATGTCGTAGTGCCCTCCGAACGGCTTATGCTGCCTCTGTACTAGTTATACCTCTTGCAGGATCTCAATTAAAATTACTGGTGTTTGAACAACATATTGCTCGTTTTATATGCTAAATCTCAAAGTTTGGATAAAACAACATCCCCCAAAGGCACATCGCCATGATCAAAGCCTATCAGATACTTCAATATCAATGTTAACAATCTTAAGTTATCTTATTACTCGGGCATTTTAATCTTGGATCTTAAAAACATATTTTAGTTTGTTGAAAATTATCAGCAAAACTATCAAAATAATTCAATATAGTTACGGCATAATAAATTGAGTTACAAGGATAGAAATGCTAGTGTCGGTTCAGGTAAACCTTCTCTATTCGAAGACCATAAATGAACAATCGATTAAGAATTTAAAACTGAAGAGTAGATGAATATCAAAATAAGTGACCGAACTTTGGTTATCAATGGATACTGGGATGAATAAACTAGAATAGTACTACTACTACAACCACTAATACTACTAACCTATATAAACTCAACGCTACTGACTTAGAAGTTCGTGTTTAGTACGAAGTCGAGCGAGTAAATATTAGGGTAAGAGGGTTAGTGACTAGCAACAATAACATTGCTTTATCCTTATATCCTTTATCCTTAGCTTTATCCAGCCGCAAGGCTGTCCTTGAATGAGCAAGGTCGTACTGGTCGGGTATAGCGTACACGTAGGAGTGGGTAGCCAGGGTAACGGCGCTGATCAAAGGTCTTCGGCGGTGAGTGGCACACTTCAATAATGGCGTTAGGTGTTGTGTCAAGCCGCGTGGCGGCACCCTGTAACCCTCGGCTGCCTGCTAGCCTAGGCTATTGGTCGGAACCCTGTCACACTCAGCTGCCTGCACTTGAAAATTACGACGAAATACAGTCCCAACCGGTGTTGACAAAGTTCATGCACCTGGCCTACTCTAGCATGCACGCCCGGTGCTGACGGCGTCTATGTACTTAGCCTAGCCTAGAAGGCTGTACCCGGTGATGAACACTTTCATTAACCTAGTCTAGCCTAAAAGCTACACCTGGTGCTAATAACCTCCATAAACCCATCCTAGCCTAGCAGGAACACAAAAAACTAACGAAATTCATGAACATAGCTTAGCCTAGCAGCATAACAGGTGCTGACAGAAGTCACACCTCCTGATGACCATCATGAACTTAGCTTCACCTACAAGGCTGCACCTGGTGCTAACGGTGTTCATGAACCTAGCCTAGCCTAGAAGGCTGCACCCGGTGCCAATAACCTTCTTAAAACTAGCGTCACCTAGTAGGCACACCCGGTGCTGACGGCGTTTTTGTACCCTAGAAGGCTGACCAGCATTGGGTGCAGCATTGGGTGCAGCCTCTGCACCCAATGTTTAAGATCATTATGAACCTTGCTTCACCTAAAAGGCTACATCCGGTGCTAATTAAATTCATAAACCAAACCTAGCTTAGAAGGAACACCCAATGCTAACAAAGTTCATGAAACTAGTCTAGCCTAGCAGGCATACCAGATCCTGACGGAGATCGTGAACTTAGCACAGCCTATCAGTGATACATGCTTATGACCTTTATGAAGCTACCTTCACCTAGAAGGCTGCACCCGGTGCTGTTAGCGTTTTTTAACCTAGCCTTGGCTAGAAGTCACACGCGGTCCTAATGATCTTGATAAACCTTGCCTAGCCTTGAAGGCAAATTCTTTGCTGACGGAGTACATTAATCTCGCCTAGCCTAGAAGGCTGCACCAGGTGAAGATAACCATCATAAACCTAGCCTATCCTAGAAGGAATGCCAGGTGCTGACCTGGTGCTGTGCTGTTGAACTTCTCAAACCTATCCTAGCCTTAAAGGCACACGCAGTGCTGATGACAGGTATTACCCTAGCCTAGCCTAAAAGTCTACACAACCTTGATGAACTTAGCCGAGCCTAGATGGCACACCTGGTGCTAACAGAGTTAATTAAAATAGCCAAGCCTAGATTGGGCCCGTTGCGGGTAACCTTTATGAACCTAGCTTCCCCTAAAAGACAACACCCAGTGCTGACGGCGTTTCTTAACCTTGCCTATCCTAGGAGGTACACCAGGTGCTGATAACATTTATAAACCTAGCCCAGCCTATAAGGCACTCCCGGTGCTAACTTAATTTATGAACCTGGCCTACCTAGAAGGCAGCACCCAGTGCTGATAACCGTCGTGACAATACCTCAGCCTAGAAGAATTCACCCGGTGCTGATGACCATCGTAAACCTAGCCTAGCCTAGAAGGCATGACCCGGTGTTATGACTGTCATGAACCTAGCCTAGCCTAGAAAGCTGCACCCGGTTCTGACGATCATCATGAAACTAGCTTGGACTAGAAGGCTACACCAGGTGCTGATGACCTTTGCGAACCTATTCGAGCCTAGACCGCAGTCCTGGTGCTGATGACCTTACAAAACCTAATATTACACAGAAAATTATTATTATTATTATTTGTGGTGTTTAGCGACACACTGTTTTGACATCTGGCCATGCAGCACTGGTCTAATGGCGTCGGTGAATGAGTGGATGATGATGAGGATGATGATGAACCTAACCTAGAAGAGAGGAGGGGAAACCCGGTACCGGCACATAGCCTACTCCTGTCAAAGAGCACCACGGGGACCACCAGCTTAACGTCTCTTCCGAAGGACGGTACAACTCGAACAGCAGGTTTCCGAACACAAATCCATGCTGTTGAGAGGTTGATAAGCAAGGCGAATGAAGTTGTTGTACTAACTTTCATCCCTCCAACCTCTCTCCCGAACAGAACTGGTCATGTGTATGATGGTCACCCATCCAATACCTGACTCGGTGCATTGTTGCTTACCTTCCGTGATCTAACGACAACCGGTGTTTCCAACACACCAAACCGTTCGGTACCCAGCAAATATTACCCTAGTGCTGATGACCATTGGGAACCTAGCCTAGCTTAAAAGGTTTTACCTGTGCTAATCACTTTTATAAACCTAGCCTAGCCTGGCTTCGTCCCACAAATCCTCGAGTGGATTTCCTTCGATTCCGATGGAAAATATCCCACACGTGACTTCTGTTGTTTCAGTGACGGTGTCTTCCTGCTGGTGGGTATCGCTTGGAGGCTCGGAAGTCTCAGGCGCAGCTACGACTCGTTTCCTGACGTCTCGTGGTCGTCGTCGTTCTCCCTGGGGGCATCGTGATCCTCCTGGGCGGAAAGCTGGTTCACTCATCTGCGAATTTCGTCTTTTGGCTTGGAACGCCAGTTGCTGATGTTGTTGGTCCAGTTACCCTCCATTCAAATTACGCGAAGATTGGGCGTTTGATTGAGGCTGGTGGATTTGGTTGCTGAGTCCCTGATGTCGCATCGCTTGTCGGTGTGCGGTGTCCACGGCAACCTGCCAGTGGCTGCGTCGTGATGCTCCCTCGTCCATTCACTGCAGGACTTGCAGCAGTTCAGCGGTGGTGCGAATGTTGCTTGCAGCTAGGATATTGAACGTGGTTGCTGGCAGCAGAGAAATGAACTGTCGCAAGAATCGGGCTGATTCTACTGGCGGTGTGAGATACTTGAGTTTCCCCATCCAATAGATGAGAAACTAGGCCATTGATTTGTGCCGTTCTCTGGAATACACTGCATTTTCAAATGCAGCAAGAAGAGCGTCTTGTTTACACATGGACCAATATGTTGACAAGAAAACTTCTTGGAACTCCTCCCACGTCGCTCACTGGTCGGACAAAGCATTCACCCAGTCTTGCCGGGGGCCGCCAAGATGATTAAGAGCGATCTCGATCATTTCTTCGTCGTTGTGTACCGTAAGCTACTTTTGGAATTGTTTTATAAATCTCTCGGATGAACTTTGCCATCCTCTACAAAGCGTCGCAGGGTTATTGGTGGCATGGGCAAGGTAGCCGCCACCGATGCGCTCTTCGGAGGTGTGGACGTGCGCTCTTGGAGGGTGACGGGCTGCGGTTGCAGATTGTTTAATTTGTAATTGATCGCCGCCAAAGCTTGCGACATGGTTACGTGTGCCTCAGAGATGTTAACACTCTCTGCGGACGTGGTTTACTGCACTTGTCGCGTCTTCATCATTTTCGTATATTTTTATGAGTTCGTTCCGTGCAATGCGGAACTTGCAATTGTCAAGGAAAGCAATCGAATATTCAACCAAGTTCCAGATGACCAAGTGCTAGAACATATCAACAAGTTAGCCAAAGTATCTGGTGGTTTGGTCGGAATCTCTCAGAATGAAGAAGCCAGATCGCGCTGGGGCCTCAGTTTCATTTTCCGATCATCTCTTGCCAAACAAACGCACGAAACGTTTGGAATGGAACTTGAAGATCGAAAGTACGCTCTTCCAACAGATTGCAGGCCAAGCAGGATGAAGAGGGATTGGCAAGAGATGATATCCATTAAAGATACCCTGCAAAGCTTTCACATTTTTAAAACTCTCCCTGAAAAAGATCTTGTCTGTTTGTCAATGGGTGATGTGGCTCGAGATGATATTAAAACAGCTCTTCTCAACGCGCCGACGAAAGGCAGTCAATTTTTCAACAATATTGTGCTCTCCCGACTGATTGATAAAGACGTTAGCTTCCACCAGACAATGCATAAACATAAGCCAAAGACATTCGATTCGCTCCACGAAGTACAAGTAACGAACATGAGTAACACTGAAGTGGTTAAAGCTGATCGAAACTAACTACATCCTGTAGTTGTGGCGCTTGAAGCTGAACGTGACATTCAACTAGACGTGTTGCTAAAAAAAGAATTGTGCAGTGTGTTATTATCTCTTGCAAAGAGTGACGGAACACTTCAATCGTCCAACAAAGCTCAGCTAGCCAAGATTCTGGAAGAAGGTGAAGATGTGTGCCATGTTCATCTTCCTCGTTCAGATTTGGGAACATGCACAATCGTTGATGTCATGGCGTTAGTGCAAGCAATCGGAAGGCCGAAGAATGCTGCTACTATTGGGAACATAGCTGACGCTGTTGTGAAGAGCGTGAAAAGTAACTTCTCTGCCTCGTGCACGCATGTCGATTTAATTATCGATCGCTATGATCGACTCGTCAATCAAAAGTGGCACCAGGGATCATCATCTACGGGGTGTTTCGGGCATTCAGCGCGTTATTACTGGTCGTGACACCAAGCTTCCGAATGATTGGAATAAATATCTGTGTCTTGTCGATAACAAGCGATTGTTTACAGAATTTCTGGCGCGTGAATTTTCCAGCCAAATTTGTGATGGGCTGGAAATTGTAACAGCAGGAGGCTTCACTAAATCGGAAACCGTTATGTCCAGTAAAAACAGGGATGTTACTAGACTGTTTTATAATCTCGGGGAAGCGGACATCCGAATTCTTCTCCACGCGAAAGACGCAAAGAAGGAGTCAGAAGAAGACAATCATCCACTGCAAAGAAAACGATGTTTGAGTTCTCTGTGTAGCTCACGTAGACGAATTACCACCAGAATGTTGGATGCCTTCTGGAACCGTGGTGAAGAGGCGTTACATCGCTGTTCACAATGTTCGTATTCAAGAGGACATGCGCAGTTGTCTCATTCCATTCCATGCAATAATGGGATGTGATTCCACCAGTCAATTTGGTGGTATCACGAAAGCCAAGGCATGGAAAATGTTCAACGACCATGCGCCTCTTCTTTGTCGCCTTGGGAAGAACATAATAATGGATGAAGTTACGCTTTCCGATACAGAAGCTTTTGCTTGTCAGCTGTACGATCCATCTACAAGCTTGGCAAAGATTGAAGAGTTACGGTGATCTTTGTTTCGCCGATCGGTTAAGGACTTTGAAAAACTTCCTCCAACGGAAGATGCGCTGAGGCTCCATATAAAAATACCGCATTACCAAGCTCTTGTCTGGTGGCAGTCAACTGAGCCCAACCCTGTTCTTCCTAAGTACACAGACAGCGGCTGGCAGGTAATGTTTTATATACAGTCAGCTGTTGGCAGGTAGTTTGTTATATTTATAAATATTATATTATATACACTAATATTTTATTATATTAAAAAAAAAAAAAAAAATTTTATTACTTATTGGCTTGCCAGTACTTGGCTTTTATAGGTTATTTTTATTTCAGGTAGTTGATAATAGTCAAACCATTGCTCATGACTCCGGCTGTTATGTCTTCCAAGCTTCTAATGTTTTTATCATGTGGATGCACAGAAGCCAGAAGCCAATATTGGACACATCAGTGTGCTTGTCGCAAAGCTTCTCTGAAGTGCATCGGCTCATGCAAGTGCAGTAATTGGTGTCACAACAAGAAATGCCAGGCATGATACATTACAGCGAGGAACAACATCTATGTCCATAGAAACACACACATGTGGGTTTTACTCAGATAATAAAAGCAAAAAACAGCCTCACTAGAAATAAAGTAATCTAATCAAGCACTCTACGACTAATTAATAGATAGCAATAATGTCAATAATTACTGCCGAACGCGCCGCGCTTATTGCGTGACCAATACGTTACTACTCACACTTCACGGGACGCGGCGGGCTGTAACTTTTTTATTTACCATTTGAGTTTTGTTTTGTTAGTGCACAATATTACAAAAATGAATTCTTGATCATTAGTTATTGAATGTTTGCTAAAATATCAGAAGCTAATGAGACATGTAGAAAAAGCTTCGATCTTATTGAGAAGTTTTTCAAAAACTTGTGTTAGATTGCAGTTATTGATATAAAATTACATGTATCAACAATGATAATGAAAGTGCAGGATGTGAGGAAGGATTTGGAAAAAAAATTGGTCGTGCGACATTTGGTTTAGAAGATATATGCCCTCAAGTGCGGGGGCGTGCACGCCCCCTTTGACCACGCGCCCCGGGCACCCCAGGAATTTCCCAGCCTGACAACCAGTCTTAAGTGGTTTAGGACATCCTACTGAACAAAATGAGGGGTGTTGCCTGCTTTTACTCTACGGCTCGAGATCTTTTAAAAATTGGATTTCTGCTTCCTGACTATTTTGTAACTTTTGAGTTCTTAAGTTCAATATTCTTGTTCAATTATTTTGGTATTTCTTTTTGTGGTTGTTGTTGGTTTACCTTTGGTCTAATTAGTTACAAGTCAGAGAAAAATATCGTAACTCTTGACTATTACTGACCCTGTTCACCTGCTAACGGTTAATTCTACCCAGCCGAACCAGTTATTTCAACTTTCCCTGTTTTTTCATTGCTTTAGCTTTTCTGAAGATGCCAAGACATTAGGTTGGCAAAACGTCGAGTTAAATTAAGATACTTAAACCATTTATCAGCAGTGTCACTGCAAACAATTTTTCTTTTCAACAAAAATGAACTGCATTAACAGTCATAATTTTATACCACATGCATATAATTCAATGCATTTTCAAACTTATCCCTTTGAGTGATAAATGAAAGTATATATATTAAAATGCTTGGATCATAAAGAGTCATTGAAATGCATTTTGGACTTGCATATTTCATAAGGTTGTATTTCAATCTATCTTAAGGATGGCAATCCAAAATTAACTAGTTTTAACAAGATGAAACTCTACTTCAAAATCATTTGAATTCAAAATCTGTCAAATCTTCATAGTTGACATGTAATTTTTACTATAAAATTAATAATACTAACAACATAACAGAACACTGTCTCTCGTAGAACAAGTCCACAGAAAAAAAAAAATCCAAACCATGTTTGGGGAACTGTGATCAATAAATTAACTTTATGAGAGACATATCTGTTTTGATATTAATGGAATATAACAAAGTAAAATTTTATTGTAGCAATGATCCCACACCCTTGATTCATAAAAATAAAAGTACTCGGCACAATTTAAACACAGTTTTCAAGACAAGCTGCAAACCAGAAAGCCGCAATAGCAGCTTGGGAGCTCGCGAAAGTCATATCTCAGATATGCAACAAAATAACCAGAGCATGTGGGCCAGAAAATAATTTGACAATCAGTTCCCTGTACCCAACTGTTAAGCACGCTTAATTTTAGTTAGTTCGTAGCTGGTAGTCTCCGTTTTGAGTGATATATCTGACCCAAGGCAGTGCTTGGTAGCCACTCTTCTCAATAATTTTCAAGTACCTAACCTGGATACCTGAGGTGGTAAAATAAGGGATCTCGAACTTGACTTGAATCGGTGGTTTTCCTTCGCTATCTTCACACTGGACACTAGGTAGCCCAAAGTGTGCCCGCATGAGAAACTCTTTACCCCCCGGAAAAGACTTAATCGCCCACGTGATCCCACTCTGCTCCGGAGCGTACTTCACGCTGCCAACTGTCGTCTTGAACTTGGGCGAGTCAGCATCGGCAGGAACGGGGATCACGATCTCCACATTGTTTGCCGTAGATCGCCGTTTGAACTGAGACTTAGCTTTGATCATGTACTCCACACGGCTATGCGCATGTCGCTCGATCACAGATTCGATCCAGATCAATGGTTTCACCTGTTGGCAAAGGTATGGGTATGTTAGCTTCGAGTCAAAAAACAGGCTTTCATTCTTAACAATTGAAATACTTACATGGGTATTGAGCCGATATGACATTAACTCAAACTCTCCGTCCGGAGGAATGAAAGAGATGGTACGATCATTCTCGAATCTGAAATATAAGGTAAGTAAGTTTTTGCTCATAAGGTTCACTAGTATTGGTCTGCCAACTCTGAATTTACCTTGAAAGTCGCACGCATTGATGAAATTTAACATCCTCGAGCTCCACAGACTTGGATTTTCCCCGTCCTGTACTCTCGAACAGAACCTTGTCATTGAGGCCTAACCGCAACTCTGGCATGCCAGAGAGGTAGACTCGCATTTTGATCGCACCCACTATCTCACTACGAAGAACGTTGCCATTGGCGTTGGCCTGAAATAATTTAAGACAGTTAATACACTTCGAATCATTGCGATCACGAGAGTCCACTATGGTTAAGGAGAATCAAAGAAAAATGTTTATTTGTGAAATGAATGCCTACTCTATGCTGAAACTTGATTTTAAGAAATCCTGGGCTCTGTTATGGAATATACCTAGGAAGAACTACAACACTAAGGGTCTCATGAACAAGTTCCATAGGGCCTCAAAGCAGTAAATAAATGGCACTGAACATCTATGTCATCTATATCATAATATTTCAACTTACAAGCAGGTTCACTGATTCAATTACGTCTAGGAACACTTCGTTTTTTCTATATTTGATACCCTCGGACCTCCAAGAAACTGCATTTGTTACAGCCATCGGTATTCGCGGTTGAATTTCAAGTTTATGGCCTTCTTGCGTTATGTACCTGAAAAAGAATCATGTTAGTCGTTTTACTTACCATACTAAAGTCTCCTGATCAAAACAAAAAAAAAATGCATTTATGCATTTAAGGTTACAAAACCTTAACAGGAATCCAAGCATGTAATTCCAACTTACTCTTGCAGGATTTTGCTATCAGTTGTTTGAGGGTAACCAAAATCTAAGAGTTCATCCATAAGCTCGTAGATGACGACAAAATTGTCACGGATACTTTCTTCTTCGAGTTCTTTGAAGTATTCTATCATCACCTGATTAAACAAAGCATATTGTGATCCATTGAAACCAGGTAGACACATGGTCACATAAGAATTGCCCCGCTAAGCTCAATTCAAAATATCACGAGAGCAGAGTTAAGAAAGAAAGATACCTGCATGTAGTCATACTGTCCAGGTGGGGTTTAACAATCAGTATAATAAATCTGCAGTAAGAAATTAACTACAGGAAGTGGAAGGTAGAAGGAAAATGTAATTAATTAAAATTTGTGATGGGACTAAATCATTGTTGTTCTAATCCACGTACAGATCCACGAACTAATCCACAGAGTAAACGACTGCTTACCTGTACTATCTTATGGAGAAAAACAAATACTAAGGCAATGTTAGCATTCTTTCTCGTTGTGGACACAATATAAAGATTGTTATACTTTATATAAGCAAAAGTGCATTCTGGTGTTTGAAGTATAGGTGTAAGCATTCCTTCTTCTTCCTTTTCCATTAGCAGTGGCATAAACTTGTCAATTACGCCTAGGTCTATGTCCCCACGGTAGTTCCTTGATATTAGGACCTACACCATGAAATAAAAGTTAGGGTTAAAAATGCAATTTTATGCCCAGGTAATCAAGTAAATCAAATACAGTGCTTTAAGCTGGGTAGAGAATTTGGTGAACATGAGAGGTTTTTAATCTAGTTTTTAATTTCTTGATGCAGACAAGATCTGCAATAGAAACTCCACAATCGAGGGTAAAAGAGTTTAATAGAATGAAGTACAGGAAATAATATAATTATGGCACAACAGCTATAAAGTCTGAGTTGCGAGCAAATATGTATCTTTTAAATTAGTTAGGTCCTAGTCTATGGTCCTAGGTAGGTTCTGCACTGACACTAAATTTGCAGCCCTTGTAATTACCGTCCATACTGCCAGATATGTTAAAATCTTGGGTAAACCTCACTAGGGATAATGCCTCATATCTTACCGCGTCAAAAAAGCAACACAGCCACGTCAATTTCTACTGACTGTCTGGTTTTCTAATAAATACCTTTAGTTATCTTGGCAATAAGTAAAGGGGCTGGTCTGCTACGAAATAGTTAACCTCGTACTTACCTTGCCCTTCACATCCAGAATATAAACAGCATTCGAAGACATTTTGGAACAGAAAGCTGCATCTGCTGAGAATATTTCTCTACTCAAAATGTGTTTATTTACTGCCACAGATTACAACTTGCAACTCGATCTGCTATGACTGGCCTACACCATCAGTGACTGAGCCGGCAGCCATGTTGGCATGGAGGCGGCTGGAAGTTTTCCCAAATTACGCGCTAATTTCAAATGATATTTTGCAATCACGATTCGTTTTTCGTCCAATATAATTGCGTCCAAAAATCTAAATCACCACGGTTTCTTTCGATTTTATCAAATGTTTACCTGATAACTGTTTTTCGATTTAAACATCATTCTGTCATATACATATGGAGCCGCATAAATTATGAAGAAGAATCTATATAGCAACGAAAACGTGACACTAAGAAAGATCATCTGGGAGCTGAATATCTACAACATCTCAGAAGCGAAGAAAGAAGTAAGGTAGCCAACAGGAAGAAAACCAGAAGTGGAGTCTACAGAGAAAATACCTTCGGTGTAAGAAAGTTAAAGGACATAGAAACTTCTGCTAGAAGAAAAAAAACTCTAGCTTGCCATATGAGCACACTGAAATGGAGGTAAATTTACTACTATATGTAAATATTCAATCTATTAAAAACAAAATCGATCGCATCGACTGTTACTTAAAAACGTATGTATATATGCCAGACATCATTATGCCAGAAGATATTGAATTATATTAAACTCGAGGGATATACTCCTATAACTGCATACTGTAGAAAAAACTTTATCCATGGGGGAACAATCATATTTGCAAAACCTGATCTAGATGTTAAACGATAATTTATTAACAGCAATTTGTAAGAAGATAAAAATTTCGAAATGTCAGCAGTAGAATTGAGTGTTAACCATGGGAACTATTTAATATTGTGTGTCTATAGGTCTCCCAGAGGAAATTTTGATAGATTTATAGAAAATATTTCTTCATTTTTACAAACTATTTCACCAAAGAGACAAATAGTTGTAAGTGGAGATTTTAATTTTAATTTCGCCTCCAATTCCAAATATGCTTCAAACTTAGTTAATTCATTGAGAACATATGGTATAATTTTAAGGATCAATAAGTCCACCAGAAAAACAAGAACCTCGCAAACCTGTATCGACAACATATTCACCAGTGGTACGTTTGGTATTGCAGAAACGCTGATCACAGCATTCAGCATTAAAAGTGTACGCTCAGAAACAGAAGCCCAACGCAAGCTTCGTTTTCAAAAGAACTTTTAGCAATAAACAAATCAATGACTTAGGGATAGCTCCAAGCCAAACAAATTGGGACAGAGTTTTTGGCAAATTAGATGTAAATTAAATGTTTCGAGAATTCACGGAGATATTTAATAATATTTTCAAGAAAGTATTTCCAATTAAAAAATCGAGAGTCAAAAACACTAAGAGACCACCGTCAGACTGGTATTCTCCGAAACTACACATTTTGTCCGAACGAGTGATGGCACTCTATATTTAATCTAAGGGAGCATCAGGTACCGCAGACGTTAGAACCGAATATCGCTTATTATTGAAAAAATATAAGTCGTTAATTCAGGAAAGTAAACAACTGGCAAACAAAAATAAAATGCTAATGTCAACAACAAATCTTAACAGGCTTGGAATCTAATAAACGATAATATAAACAAAGGATCAATAAAAAGTGACATAATATTAAAAAATGCTGGCAATAACACTTCGACCAAAAATCCTACCGATGTTGCCAACATGTTCTTTAGCTTCTTTAAGGATGTAGCAACAAACTATTGTCTGACATTAATAATACCTCAGAGCATTTAATATACAATACATTAAATCTAAATGTGCTAAGAAATAAACATTCGTTTTTTATAACCTCAGTAACCTCTAAAAATGTACTTGATGCTATTGACCTAGGAACAAAAAAGAGGAAGGTAGCTGGATTTGTCGGCATTCCGGGTCACAATCTTAAACACAGTGCCAGATTTTTCATTGAGCCCCTAATGTACATTCTAAACTCGTCATTCTCTTGAAGCACAGATCTTGAAGTATATTTCCAAACAAATTAAAACTGGCGCTCATATGCCCACTACACAAGAAAGGATGTAGAACCTCGGTGGCAAACTACAGGCCTGTAGCAATTTTGTCTGTTTTTTCTAAGATTATCGAAAAGTGTTTTTGCAGTAAAGTAACTGATTTTCTTGACAAATTTTAAATCATATCAGAGAGCCAACACGGCTTTAGAAGTGGCAAATCCACAACGTCTGCTATGCTTAGCTTTATAGATGAAGTGTAAAGTGCATTAGGAAGCCGAAAATCTGCCATAGGTGTTTTCTATGATCTAAGCAAAGCGTTCGATATGGTAAATCACTCCAAATTGATAGATAAATTAAAATATTTTGGTATAAATGGTGTAGCGAGTGAGCGGATCAAATCATATCTAACCAACAGGAGATATATAACTAAAATAATTAATTCAAATTGCACGTTCTTTTCTAACGAAGTAAATATAAATATCGAAGTTCCACAAGGTTCCATTATTGCTTCCCTGCTATTCATCTTATATACTTATGATTTGTCATCCTACATCGAGTAAGGTCATCTAACACTTTTCGCAGATGATACCACTCATCTATTCCACTAAACGTTCCACAAACCGATACAAGAGAAGAACATAAAAATAAATTTGCAACTAATGAAATCTCAAATTGGGTACTAGAAAATGAACTGTCAATCATTTTTTCCAAAACGGTAATACTTCAGTTCAATTATAAAAACAATTTCCCCTTTCATTCCAGTCCCTTGTTACACTTTGATGGCAAAAGCATTGAGTCACAAAATAAAACTAGATTCTTAGGAATCATTATCGATGACAGGCTCGAGTGGGATGAACATATACATTCAATCAGTAAAAAATAGCTTCTGGAAGTATCCTCATAAATAGAATAGTACAAATTGCCGATCACGATACAGCGAAACTAGTGTATTACTCGTACATTCACTCAAGTCGGGATATAACCCTACGGGATATTACTTTGTGTCTCCCGGCTCACTAAGCGATTGTTCATCCTTCAAAAACGAGTAGTACTACAACTAGCAGGAGCTAATAGAAATCCATGTAGGTACAACGGACATGTTCTACAAAGATTCGTGCCGACCGTACTTCAAAAAATTTCAAATAGGCTCACCTTACCATGTTATATATTTATAGTGTCATTTGTCTGATGTTAGAAAATAGAGAAGCATCTTCATGCATAGATAATATCAATAAGAAAGAAAACACAAGGTATGGTCACCTATTAAAAGCAGAAAAAAATAATGACAAAATAAGACACTAAAAATCCCTATGTCACTGGTTTAAAATGTTACAATAAAGCCGTAGCAATTTGCAATTTCAAACCAACAACTGTGAATATATCATATTGTAAGAGTATTGTAAAAAAAATTTCTTGTTAAAAATGCATTTTATTCAACTGACGAATTTTTGTCTTGTACATTATGAACTGTGAATTGTATGTATCAACATTCCTCATGCCAAAAGCGACCAATCGTGATAAATAAACAATTATTATTATTATTATTATTATACGGTAGGACAATCCTCCGCCGTCGCGACTCACGTCGAGTTTCCAATTCAAAATTGATTTCCAATTAAATATTATCATGTCGCAAACTTGTAGCATGCAGTTACCCACGGCTTATAGTTGGTCAATAATTACAGAAATTTTAACCACAGTCGTTATTGAGAACAGGAAAAGAGAAAAGGCCACGTAAAAAATTTAAAAAATACAATCTAACTCAAATGTTTTATTTATTATAGATACAGACAACACTCTAATACTACCTAACACTGACTTACCTGAAGTTATAGGTACGAGAACGGTACGGGTAAAAAAAATATATTGAAAGAAAACATCGGGTTCTCCCTCCTCTGATAACATTCGAGGGTAAATGGTCAGTGATGTATTCGTAAAATTTTTAGTGGGGGTACGCAAAAATGACAAATTTTTTTGTGTCGGCGGGCGGGGTGGGTGGGGGGGAGAGGAGGAGGAGACCCAAGGCGAATGCACCGAAAGAGTGGAAAATAGGGGGCTTTGGGCGCAGCTCCAAGTGAATTTTTATTCTAAGGTTTCTTTTGGAGTCAATCTACGAGTTTACGATGAAATTGGGCTTGGAATGACATGGTCAGAACTGCATTTTTAATTACGTAATGATTTTGAGAAAATTAAATTAAAGCCGCCCTCTCATGTCTACACCTTCCCACATTGTTGCAGTCTTGAAATTTGGTGGGGATTCGGGAATCTGGTAAAAGAAAGTCTATCATTTTAATCGAATACTGGTTTAAATTTTTGTTGAAACTATCCATAGATACGCGCGTACTTTCGCGTTGAGGAGATTACATCAGTTTCGACAATGACTCTTTTTCATTGAGCTCTTCTTCATTCGACGTTGGTGGTGTCTTCAACTTCTCCCAAACCAAATTTTGGTTTTTTAGGAGGAGCAAGGCCCGAAAGGGAATGCAAATCCACTTGCTTCCTCTTCTGTATCTTGAATTGAACTAACTCGTCCAGTGTGGCTCGTATGTGGCATTTTGGTTATTGTTTGTATTTTTGTCTTTCCTGCGAATTCTTATTATTTGAAGCGGGCTTGCTTCTGAGAGCTTGCACCGCCGTGCGACGCCGCGAAAGCGGCTACCGACTTCCCTAAGTGATAACAGTAATATGGTTCTAACTAACCCCTTTGTTGCAAGTCGCGACGCCGGCATAGTTCCAGCCTACCTACTCTTAGTATGTTCGCATACAGTGGCATTCTTGGTAGGTTTATTTTCAAGTAAGTGGATTATTAGGAATAAAACCCTTAACTGGGATATTTTCGCCTTGAAAATAAAGAAGTGCAGGATATTTCGAATAATCATAATTTAATACTGCTTTCCCGTGCGTTCGCCTGCGTTCCCTCAAAAGTTCAAAGTGGGGGTACGGCCAAAAATAAAATTAATAGTGGGTGGACTGCGTACACCCGCGTGCATTGACCAATACATCACTGTAAATGGTTCACCCCTTCAGCAAAAAAATGTGCACAACGAGCAGACAAGCCGGAATGATTCTGTCCTATTCATAGTGGAGTACAGAATACAGATATACACGTATCTACGACCATTAAACGTTACAGCATTAAATTGACACACATATACAAAACACTAAAACTTGAGATTAAAATATACAAATACTGATTGTAGATAGTTTTAAAAGTCGCATTCAAATATTTGGGTTCATACTGTTCTTTCACGCGGATCATTCTATCATTTTGAATAGAGCGCATGAGAATATCATACCCAGAAGCTGTAAAGAAAAATAATGTGTTACATTTGTGCCAAACAAATGATAATAACGTGTCGATTAGGTGTGTATTTCCGTCATTTCTTACCATTAAGCAAGCGACTCCGATTCCCGCACCGCCAATGATGGATGCATGATCTTTGACAAACATTTCTGTTATATCCAGGCAGCCGTCGGTATAGATGTTCAACGGACTCTGGACCGATTGACAGGGCAACTTTCGGCTCTGGAAAGTGAAGAGCAGTGGAAACAGTGGAACAAATCGCTACTTTTAAGGATGTTTAACTTCTCCACCTTCATGACATTAGAAGATAAACTTCACAGTATCTTACCACGCCTTCGAGACGAGGAGCTTCTTTGCAACAACTATCAGGAATACCCTTACTCCTCCAGTCGTTGTAGTTGTTCACACCACAGCAGTGCAACTAGACAGAAACACCAAAAAGTCGGTTGAGTACCATTAGAATAATCATACCGCAACAGAATTAACGAGACGTTGAATTTTTCTTTGACCAAGCCTGATTTAAACTTGCAAAGGACGTACGTTTTCCTGAGTGTTGTCCCACGCTCTCGTGATGCTCCTCTTGTCACCGTAGAGTCTAAGCGTACTGTGCATTTCTTGTTCCATGGTTGTGCGCACTTTTTCACGGAAAACGTACCCCAGGATGCCACCGACAAGCATGGTGACAAAAATCAGGAACACGATGATGAAGTACTGCAAGTCATAAAACGTGTGTTCAGAAACTAATTTGAAGCCGTGGTTAAGTGAAAAGGATTTGGCGGGAATTATTTACCGTGAGCAGCATGCATTTGATTTCCTTAACTGCCCCTAAACACCCGAAGAATGCAACGAGAGAAACAAGGCCTCCTGTTGCAATCAGGATGTAGACCGCACCAAGGAAAAGATTTGTTCCTAGTAATTCATTGATAAATGATTTGTCGACCAGCGTCCAAATTCCAATGCCAAGCACCGTCACTCCACCCAGCTGAAAGAGGAAGCAAAAACGTTAAAACATTTGTACATTTTAAGCTCGATATATTTCTACCTCGGA
The DNA here is from genome assembly GCA_947568835.1 of Protonemura montana. Taxonomy (NCBI): domain Eukaryota; kingdom Metazoa; phylum Arthropoda; class Insecta; order Plecoptera; family Nemouridae; genus Protonemura; species Protonemura montana. The sequence goes on along the minus strand of OX387604.1, from coordinate 13,133,364 downwards.
TTCACGAAGAGAATATTGTTTTAAGTTGAGTCCGATTCTCATTTAGTCCTAATGGTTAATTGGCTGTTTAAGGTACTAACGGTCTGTTAAATCGTTTCGTAGCTAAAACCAGTCGGAGAGACTGGATGTGTGTTTGCAACTTTGCAGTCATGAGAAATCAGTATGATTATATAATCGGTTGGAAACGTGAAGCAACATCCGAAAAATGAAATAGAACGTAGTAAGTACTTACAAAAATGATGAAGTTTGCTACGAACATGCTGTACTTCATAAACGAACCGCAACCGTCCATTTCACGGCCGAACCCCATCTCTGCAGATTTATTTTCGATACAGATCTAAGACTGAAAGATACACATTAATTAGATGTAGTGCACCCTTGCGATAACAACATTAAACTATCAAATTCCCTTACACAATCGCTCTGTTTGTATGTTACTTGATGTTACTAGAGCAGCAAGTTGGGCGTCCAGTGAATTATTCGCAGCGTATAATGCATGCATACACTAGTACAGATACCTATTACAACAATAGAGCTCGTTATTATACGCAAGCCAAGGCTTTCAGTGAAGGTTCCGGAAGGTTGACGCTGTATCCATGCTTGGATAATGATTCATAGGCTACGCTATCACGTCATCGCAGGTTCAGTCGAAACTCAAAAGTATGTGTACGCATATTATACGCATATTATTACCATGAGCCAGGTTACTGCATGAACACGGAGGGTGGTCCTTCCTTAAACGCTCGACCCGAAATCGCGTACTAACGAGTACCTATCGTCATATTTATCAATAGGGGAACTGGCCAGCATTTTGTGACGCGTCGCAGAGCAAGCAAGCGAGTGGCCAAAATCGAAATAAGTGTCGGAATTGTCGTACTGGCTATTCAAAGCTTTCTATTTAACGTATGTAAACAATATTTCAGTGTGTGAATCAAAGGGTGCACAAAGAACCGTATGCAACTATGCCGCATAAGATGATAACGCTATATTTGTTATTAAGCCTGATCACGCTTCACATTATGTTACGTTAATTCATTGATACTAATTGCGTAATAATAAATTATGATAAATTTACTTTTCCTGAGATAGCAGGAATTATCTGGAGTAAGGCCAGCATCAAGAATTACAACTTTAAATTATGCATAATGCACGTAAGAAAAACGTGGGAAATGGTAGCCATGGTAAAAAAAAACAGCAAATCCACCTTGATCGTCAAGTCAGATGGGCCTAAGCGCGTGTGTCCAAGGACTGAGGTCCACGGATAAACATAGACATAGATGCGATTTTGTTGGGTCTAGCCACAGAAATCCACAGCCTTTTGTTCTGTCCGAAATCCTACACGCACTTCAATGCGGACACCGAAACCGCAAGGTATTCTGATTGAGAAAACGACCAAGAAACATGGTGCTGACAAGTAACCAGTGGAGCATCAAACACCTATTGCTTTTCGGGAATGTATTATCAAAGAGACGGACAGTAGACGTCCGTGTAGTCATTGTAGATAATATATCTTAGACAAACTGTTCTGTGGTTAGGAAGCCATTTCATAATCATTTTTACGCATTTGCTCTTTTTCCCGTTTCGAAAAGTGTACTTTCCAGCAACATTACAGCGTAAGCTGTGGACCATTCGATCTGAAGGGACAGTGGGCGGATGTGTTGAAAGTTGAAATACGACAATAAAAATTTACATATCCGCCTGGTTTCTTCCAAAATCGATAATGGTGACCATTAGGTATATACGTATGTAGTAGTTATTTTCATTTGAAAGGTGTGAGAACGTAAAATAATCAATTGCAGGTTGTGTTCACTATCGTTGCTGTGCGACGAGCATAATATATAGGTAGCAGCAGGAGCAAGCATCGATTTGGTACCTGCCTATCCGATCGTAACGACAGTCAGCACAATAAAAATAAAAAAGATAATAACAATTATGTCTACTATTGCAAACCAATATCGACCTCGCTTACTGCAATTTTGATGATCAGATAATGCAACGCACACATGCAATCATATCTATCACAAAAAACAATTGCGACTCAATTGATCTCCATTCCGAATGAGCTTACTCCATGTTGCTTCCTAAGTTGTCATCGCCGCACCAAAATATATCAAAATAAGCTATCAAGACAATACTAAAATAGTATGGTCGCGTAGTCTATAATTAATTTGAGACTGTAGCAGGTTCGAACTGCTCATTTTGGTACAATGATGACATGTCAAATTAGCATAATATTGCAAGGTGAATGAATAGAATATAGCATTGTTAAAATCTTGACATGGTCTACCGTGTTTGTATTTGGCTTGGTGTTACCTCTTAGAGGTAACTGCTGGTCGTAACTTTCACTTGAGAATCTAGGACGCCCGGTATACTAATACATCTTACTTCTAAAATGACCATGTAGCATTATTGTTGATAAATGCATCGATGCTTTGATTTCTGATCATTTAATTCGCAGGTTAATGTTCGTCTTATCCAATTACATTAAGTATCCTAGTTTATTTATCCCACCGCGCGTTTAAAGTATGCTTTTTATCCCTCCAATAGCTTGAGATTGCCGACGTAATCTTATGGCCCGCTGCATTTCAAATGTCAATGCTTTCATGTCTAAAACAAAACAAACGGAAAAAGAAAGTCACTATTTCGTGGTCATTGTAAAATTTCGAGTCTTGTAATCTTATAGGGGAGCTATAATTAAGCATATCTGCAAAAACGTGTCACCAACTTTATATGTATTGCTGCAAGACGGTCTAAACCAATGCATTAAACCTCCAAAATAACAATGATCTAATGCAGAACCATCAACGAGGACCAAAAAAAAAACTTGTTGGCTCATCGGTAAATATAATTTACCTACATTTAAACGAATTTGTCATATAATTTTACACTGAGTTAGCACAAAATGTGACTAATTAAAAGCGTAAATACATGGCGTACTTACCAAGCGGGTGGGCTTGGCGTGCTCGTGAGTGTAATCCTTGGCTTCAATGCAGTACACTGGCAGTACTCTCTGTGGAGAGCGGCGAGTGACGACTGGAGGGTCAGCACCAGCGATATTCTGATCCTCCTATCCTCCTAACGCAAACGCCTTGTGCACCAACCGGCCCCGACCACATCAGAATTATTCGACCTTGGGGTTAGGAAGGGTCATTTATGCTCCTTGGTTACGCTTATCCATTCGTTTTTTTTTTTTTTAATATGTCGAGTTTACGAAAATGTTTATCACAAATGTATTGACCATAGATTCTTCGAGAAAATCAGGGAGCTGCGCTCTCTTCCTTATTATTGGGGTTTAACGATGCACGGATTTGAGGATGCGCGCTCCCTCCCTCAAGGGGCCACAGTTTTTTTTCTATTCGCCGAGCTCAAAACGAGAAAATTGGGAGGACTGCGCTCCGGCTTCGTAGGAACGACCATCGTTTTGTAAGACATCGTGCGCTATTAATAAAAAAAAATGAAAATAAAATAGAAAAGGTATACAATAGTTATTGAATTAGGAGGTTATAATATTACAGTTAAGGTTATGTATCTTGTTGACGAATGGAAGAGATATTGAAGAATATAAATATGACCAATGTATTACAAAACATATGAATTAGCCTAATTTCGGTAAAAACCAACGTCAAATGACATTACAACGAATCCAATTCAACAAAGATCCACGTGAATGCTCATTTACTTGATTTAAATCCGGAAATCATGCCATATCAGCTCGTAGTTTAACACAACGCAACGAACATTTGCTATAGATTGAAATCCATGTCTCTTTAACGCTTCAAAGAACCTTGATTCGATTTTTTTTCCTCATTGAAGGTACACTTAAATGATAGGCATATCGGCACATTGCAAAAATCCTTTCGCCACGGCCAAATTCACATTTCGGAAGCGAAAAAAAAATCAAAATCCTGATGCAAGGTTTTCTGCAGACCTCCTTTAGTTAGGTAGGTAAACTCTTGATACATTCAGTTACGTATATTATTTCTGCATGTCAAAGCCATGGATTTGCTTTCAAAAAACAAATAAAAAAACTCATGGAAGATTTTAACGTAGGTAATAATTGTAATGAAATAATAATAATGATCATGACAAAATAATAAAAATAGTATGAAAAATTGCATTTTAAACGTCTACCTACACCTGTACCTACCCGAATGCAGGAATTTTGATTCGAAATAAATAATAAAAGTAATAATAATAATACGTTTATTGTCACATAAAACACGTACAGTTTATCTTGACAGACATTTTGATATAGGACCTCTGACCAACTCATGTCCATTTTCTGTTAGCAACATAAAAAAAAAATCAAATCTTTATATCGCAAGCAAACGCAAACGCTTAACCTCTGCCATCAGAGTCCGAAGGTGTATGCTTATGAAGGTTGATCAGAGTTGTGATTTTAACATTTTATTCAGTATTGTTATCTGATGGGGGTTGGGGCACGGAAGCGTGATTGGTTTGATGACCCCATCGGAAGAACCGCCCCAGACTGACAGTTAGGTGTCGATTTATAACTAGTCTTTGATTAGCACGGAGGTACCTAATAGTTTTACCTACAACGCCCGTCCGGCCTTAGATAATTTCCCGTCATAGACAAATTGCAGAATGTGCCAATCACACAATATTTAATCATTGAACCAAACCATGTTGAATATTGTGGGGGTGGGGGAAGGCACATTGAAACAAGAGTACAAATTCATGTATAATGAAATGAATGAATTATTTTTTCAGATAGACTAATACAATTTTTCCAACATGTTTGACAAGGTGTCGGAAAACGCCACTAGATGGCGCAATCAGCGACCTTGGAGCTGGAAGTAGGGCGGTCACCTTACGCATACGCTCTTCGACGCATACCATATACCTGTCAAACGTGCTAGACGTGCTAGACTATCCTTCTTTCTGTTTCATTCCACGAGAATTTGAGATTCAGGTTGAAATTCGGGGTTATTTAGCGTTGGTTCGCCTATTTCTGAAATGTCAGAGGCAAAGCAATATGAAGATCGTTACGTGAGTTCCTGTGCTTCTTTTACTATATGACAGCTAACACGTGTATGTCAGAAGCCAATTTCTTATGTCATGTATTGTCTTTTAAGACCCTATAAATAGCAGTACCACTAAGAGGTGATTTTCAAGTGAAATGGACATGTCTTATCGCATAGAATATCGATATTATATTCTCAAATCAATGGCATTTGCCTATTGTTTTAGCTTCAAGATTTCGGAGAACTTGAAATCGAACCACGATTCGAGTGTCCAATATGCCTACAGTGCCTACAGGACCCAATTTTGACAACGTGTGGTCATCGATTTTGCCGGGAATGCATATATCAGTGGCTTCAGTAAGACTGTCCAAAGCAACTTATGTGGATCAATTTTTATTTTGTTCTACGTTGTTTTTTCTAAATGAACTTATGTTTACTTGCAGAAAAAAGGGAAGTTGTTGTCCCGTGGACAATCGTCCTTTAAGCATAAGCACCGACCTATTCCCAGACAACTTCACTCGGAGAGAAATAAAAGATTTGGAACGGTCTAGTAATAACACTCCCGATAACACAAATCAGTTACACCTTTTTGGACGCTCAGGCTTGAAAGGTGAACATGCTGATATCGCTACATCTTCTAAAATTACAGATATTATTTTGCATCCAGATTGCCTTAATCAACAACCAGGTACCGCAAATGTAAGTTGAGATAGTGAATCACAACAAACCATTAGAAGGCTGATCGAGGTTTGCTCCATTTTATAAAATGGTCCTCATTTACAGAATGTGGGTGCCATCAGCTTGGAGGCCACAAATTTATGGGACCCTGACCCCAAGACTAAGACTGCGCAGACTGACATGCAAGGTCTGCTTAGATCGCTCTATGAACGCATTGTGCTGCTTGAACAACATAATCGTGAACAAGCCATTCAAATTGATCATCTCAAGTTACAAATAGTGTCTAACAAAAATGGAGTGAAGAAACTAACAGAAGACTTACAAACGGTTCATTGTAATGGAACATATATTTGGACGATATCAAACTTTTCTGCTAAGATGCGGGCACAATTATGGACACCTGGATTTTTCACATCTCCCAACGGATATAGATTTTGTGCTCGACTGAATGTAGCACCTCATGACAAATCCTGCTTGGCACTGCATGTCCATTTGATGACGTCCGACCACGACTCTTGTTTGGAATGGCCGTTTGTTGGCAGGATATACTTCACTCTTGTAAACCAAAATACAGCACTCAACAAAGATGATTTAATGCCAACAAATTCGACATTACTTGCTTTCAGGCGTCCTACTTCGGAAATACATTCTAGAGGGTTTGGTTATTCCGAGTATATAACTCTCCACGAACTGGCTAGAGGATACTCAAATGATGATTGTTTGACTATTAAAATTAAGATCGTGTCTTTGTCTGATAACTTAGCAAAATAAAAATTATGTTGGCCTTTTAAGAATGATCCCAATACCTCATTTGAAGACAAATTGTAACCTGTTTGATATTTTTATAATAAATTTATCTTAAAATTCTTTGTTTTTTATCTCCAATTTTTGGTTTGTCTGCCATGTCCCTCCAGTTGCATTAAATAAAAAGTGAAATTTGGTAATTTAATTGTAATTAATGGGAAAGATTAGTGTTGGTGATAATTGAGTATAGCTTAAATATTTATTTAAATTAGCTTGTTATTAAAAATATATTGTTTTATTTCGTCTCACAGTTGAAAAGCAATTCTTAATTACCATCACTAATTGCGTGAAATAAAAAATTTGACTATCTACATCACTGCACACTGACGAAAATGATTTACAGAATTTAAACGGTATAAAAGTCATATGAGATAATGTTTCGATAAATTCTGAATTCCTTTTGTGATAGTTATTTAATAAGCTCTCACGGGGTAATAGCCTGTGCTCTGAGGCACAGCATAATATCGTTTGTTGGAAATAGGATCTTCATAATTGTCCAAAACTTGCACGTTTCCCTTGCCTCTTCCATTCCTAGCAGGTGCATAGTAGTTATCTGCCTTCACTGGGTAGTAGACGGTGGCCGCCGGATAATACTCTGCTTGTTGTTGATAAGCTTCCACTGGAGCTGGATGGTATTCCACACCTGGATCTAGTCCTACATGTTCATTGACAGGATAATAGTTTCTCTGGTAACCATTATCCACTACGACCGGAGTTATCGGTTGCTGGTACGGAATGTATGCTTGTCGTTGTCCATATACTTTGCCATTTTTAACAAACTGGTTACCATTTTGGTGTTCACCCGCATCTTGGATATTCTTGTTGTAGGATTTACCCGATGCCTGACGTCCATAGTCCACCTGTTCTTGGTTGTATCTGTCTCGAGCATAATCTTCTCTCTGTCCACTTTTGTCATTGAAATTTTGACTTTGATCATAGTCTCCCTTTTTCCCTTGAACCTCATTCTTAAAGACTCCTTCATTCACTCGGCCATGCTGCCTACTTCCCTGCCTGTCATTGAAAAGGCCACTTTGCGCTTTGGCCAGATAATGTCCACCTTCGTCACTGGAGTCGTCGAAAAAGTCGGACTTGCTTCCCGATTCGTCCTTGTGGTAAGAATTGGTAAAGCCCGATTTGTGATGTCCTTTTCGATGGCCACCCTTTGTACTATACTTCTCTACTCCTTCGCCATTACGAGCAAATTCATTTTCGCCGTGCTGAGATTGTCCAATATCACGTAAGTTTGTGGCTCCGTTTGCTCCGTTGTAGAAACCGGAATTTGCCTGCTCGTTGTGTACATCCTTTTCTTGTCCTTGATAGCCCTGATTAGATGCACGATCCTGGACTCCCTTTTTTCCCGCCCGCCCAAAGAATCCCACTTCCCCACGTGCTGCCCCGTTGTTTTCACTGTTGTAATATTCTCCGGCTTGCTTTTTCCCGCCGTAGACCTGGCCCTCAGCATCTCCGTACCCTTCCGAGTAGACTTGGGATCCCGCAGCAGCAAGATCCTCCAGTCTTGGCTCTTCGGAATGCTGGCTCTGCCACGAGCGATGCCCGGGGTTTCTGCGCAGGCGCTTGCCCGCACCCGAATCGATGCCCAGCGAAAGACTTTTCCCCAGTAAGTCCGAACCCAAAGACCGCATCTCCTCGGGGATCAGTTCCACATCCTGAAGAGTTCCTCCGCTCGATAGCTGTACTAAATTCACTAAACACGCCACCGTACACACAAGCTTCTTTGTCACAGATCCTACCATTTTGACCATTTATGTAAAATGAAGTCAGAACTAGCTAAGCACGAATGTGTGCCTCAGCTGAAATCTGCACCGTGAATGAATGGTTAAATTCCCTCAATACCTTTTATATGAACTAGTCTGTCACGCTCTAAGGTAATGCCAAGACATCAAGTGACCTTGCATTTAGGTTTCTGCTTAGGTACAGGTTTTGAGATACTTTTCCAATTTAATTGTCAATAATTGGATCTGGTTTCATTTGTCATGGTGAATAGGCAAATAGGATATCCTTATAATTTCATAACAATTCAAATCACACTTGTCAAATCAACGGTGACCTTTGAATTGATTGTCCTTTCGAGCGATGCTGTTTTTGTCTGCCTTACAATTATCTGTCTAAAACACACTGTTGTCTTGTTTCTAGACCCTTTCAATTGTGGATGTGAATTTCTGAGAATTTGCTTAACCTTGAGAAGGATAATCAGAGACCAATCAACCGAATAAAATCCAAAGGAACGAGAATGGAAGTCAGCTCTTTTGCACTAACCAAAGGAAGAAGATACCCAGAGAACTAACAGCATGCAATCGTACAAGGTCCTATTGAATGTGGATGATACGGTGATACCTTTCGGTTTTGCTCAGTATACCAATTAATTTCATGGAAATGCCCAGGTGTCGTGCTTGCATGTAATGAACATTTAAAGCGTAGCAAATAATGCTAGAAGTTCGTAATTTAATAAAGACAAAGATCACCACCAGACCAGAATACATTGATCCTAAGAAAATTCTGGTAAACCAAACAAAATGTCACATTCTTAATGACAAAGTGAACCTAAATTAGAACATATAAATAAAACTAATTCTAGCTAAAACTAAGTCACATGGACAGTAAAAGGTAAATACACATTCCTTTTCTTTCCATTAATTTGATGGAAATTCCCAGCTATCGTGCTTGCATGAAATGAACATTTGTAGCGTAGCAAATAAAGCTGGAAGTACGTATTTTAATAAAGAAAAAGATCACCACCAGACCAGAATACATTGATTCTGGGAATATTCTGGTAAACCAAACAAAATGCCATATTCTTGATGACAAAATGAACCTATACATGAAACTAATTCTATCTAAAACTAACTAAAACTTAAGTCACACGGTCTGTAGAAGGCATGTACAAATTCTTTTTCTTTCCTTTGGCAATAGACAAAGTACCATGTTTTTTTAGGATTAAGGTCTGTAGACTCCATTTCCTTTCCTATGTTTTCAACTGAACAAGGTCGATATAGCCAACCTAGAGGTAGACAACTAAAATTTAAAAAAATCTTGTAACAATGGAAACTTTCTGCTCATAACTGACACAAAATTAATAATAAATGTGGTTCATTTTAATTGGCAGGTTTTTTTTATCTTAATAACTGTAAGCCAGTAAGACAAAATTTGTAAATTTGAAAGAAAAAATAGCCTTCACTAACAAGTCAGGGGTGAAACTTTCTCAAGTTACAAAATAAATCTCGATGCTAGACTGATAAAATAACATCCAGGTGGACAGTGAATAACTCTACGAGAGATTTACAGTATGAGAACATTTCTTCAACAGACAAAAAGACAGTTGACAAAAAGTGCAACGCTTCAATGAATTTAATGCATTCTTTAAACTTGAATGAAGGTCAAATGCTTTCATGAAAAAGGATACATTGGTACCAATTCCTCAAAACCTCATCCAGTAAGCAGGTGCTACTTACATAGATAATAAATGTAAAATAAAGTAAATAAATAAAGTTTATTATTACTAAAGTAATAAATAAAATATTAATATTAAAAGCTCAGACTTCCAAAAGAAACAATGTGGTACAAAATGGTTGAGGCAAGATCTGCCATGCAGGTAGGGATTCTTACGATTGTTTAATTCGACCAATTACGGTGTGGCTAAGGGTAGGTGTTTGCTTTGACTTGCAATTTCTTTCTCAGAATTCACATTCGGATTCGAAAACAATTGCAAGTCAGGACTTAAATTGGGATCGGTTTCCAGCAGCTTTTTTAAAACATAAAAATCAGTCAACTTGTTTTCACTGCTAAAACAGCTAAGGATAGCACCCTTTTTTTTAACAAATTAAGGACCATAGTACAAGCCACTGGAAACTGTCCTCATTAACCTTTGGACAGTGGCAACGTGGAGTCTCATGAAGTTAGTCTAAGTTTGCAAGTCTCTCTTTAATCTCTTTGACCAAATTTTCCCGAGGCACTTCTACCTCGACTCGTGTCTTCACATTTCTTAGTTTCACAATACCTTTGGCTATTTCAGACTCGCCAACAATCGCTGCAAGTGGGATTCCAGAATCTTCACAGAATTGGAGCTGAACCAGCAATTTGGGGTTGTGTTTGTATGACTGCTCAACCTGAAAACAAACTCCTTGTTACAAAAAAAACTAAGCAGACATTTTAAATACCAGTGCCATGCTGTTATGTTGCCAACGTCATGCTGAGACAAAAAATTATTTCAGAGCAAAATGTGGTAGGTATCAACTCTTTTGGGCACTGATTATACACACTTTATTAATTTTGTTTTTAACGAACAATTGTGCATGCATACAAATTGTAACAATGGTGCCATAACATTAAAACCTACTTTGATGTCTGCATCCCATAACTCTCTGCAAAGTTTCATCCTCACGGGCAACAGATTCTTCTGCGCAGAAGCAACATACACCTCGACTTCAGTAGTCCTTTGCTTTGTGTTTTGCAGTGCATTCTTGGCTTCAAGCACAGAGAATACACGTTCAACACCAATCGACACACCAACGCATGGCACAGCTTTGTGCCGGGAATCAAATAGCCCAACCAGGCCATCATAGCGACCTCCCCCAGCTATACTACCCACACCAATTGCTTCTCCGTTACCATCCTTTTCATCTCCTGGAAAAGTCCAAAAATCATTAAATCATCATTGAGAATTTAAATTCTTTAAGGAAAATGTACAAGTGTTGATTTCAATTTGTGGCAACTTACCTAGTAAGACGGCTTCATAGATTACACCTGTGTAATAATCAAGACCTCTTGCTAGACTTAAATCAAAGCTGACAATATCCAAAAGTCCGTACAGCTCACAGTAATTAAGAAAAGTTTCCATTGCTTCCAGTCCTGCCTTCGCTGTTTTGCTGGATACCAATACTGGATCTTGAAGTAACTGTTTCACTAAATCCAACCTCCCATTCAAGCGGACATATTCACCGATCTTGTCAGCAACTACTGGGTCCAAGAATTTTTCATCTACCATTTCTTTTCGAACGTCTTCCCATGGACTCTGTAAAAATGTGTGAGCGAAAGGTTTTTAGCATCATAAGTATGTATTGCATCACCAATTAGAAATGTGTGACCTTCAAGCCAGTAAGCTAAATACCTTGTCCAGCTTGTCCACAGCTGAGCAAATTGAGCGAAATTTATCTTGCGGAACACCACATGCCTCAAACATTCCATCTAATAATTGCCTGTGATTGACTTTTACTTTGAATGGCCCCAGTGCTAGCGATGTTAAAATCTCGTAGACAACTCGGACACATTCTACATCAGGAATCATCAGATCGTATGTACCAGCAATATCAAAGTCCTAAAAATAAATCAAATATGTAAATATTATTGATTATAAAAGCAGCACAAAACAATATATCAAAATGTTTGAGTAAAATAATTTCTTACGCATTGGTAGAACTCTCGATATCTCCCTTTTGTCATTGCTGGGTTGTCTCGTCGATAAACCTTCCCAATGTGGTAGCGCTTCAAAGAGCTTATCTTGCTCATTGCAAGATAACGGGCAAATGGTACAGTCAAATCATAACGGAGAGACGATAGCTCTCCTCCTTGGTCTGCCAAATCATATATCAGCTTAGAATCTTCGCCATATTTTCCAGTGAGTACTTCCTACAACAAATAAGAGGAAATTAGAAAAGAAAACAAGAAACAATACCCTTATCTTATATCTTAAATCCTATATCTTAATGTATAAATATAACTTCACTACAGTTGGCTCACCTTTAATTCAAATATTGGAGTATCAATTGTCTCTGCTCCATGGCGCTTAAAAACTGCTACTATTTTATCAAGAACTCCCATACGGAGAGCCATTTGTTGGGGACCATAGTCTCTTGTACCCTTTGGGGTTTTCAGTGTAAACTTTTGAGGGGCTGTGTCGTCGCCACCAAGCTGAGCTTTCAGCTCCAGTAATTTCGAAACCTCCTCAGCAATCTAAAAATTAAATAACTCTTTATATTTTTTCAATATATTTAGATAACACATAATTCAATGATTTTAGTTGTGTGCAAGAAATCTTTCAATACAGCTGCAATTGATACCTAGGTACTCATACAGGTATGAGTATCTTGGTCTATCAATGGGTACAAATCATGCAGTCTGGCATTCTCATAAAGCATGCAAATGCACTCTTGAGAGAGACAGCAATTATTGTTCTTTCATGGTAAATATAGAATTTAGCCTAACTGCCTCCATTTCACATATTGCACACTGGTGCCAGCTAAACAAAATTGCAAAAGAAAAGCACCAATAGAGTGATTACATCAACTTGATCAAAAGGCACCACTGACCGATTACATTTGAAATGGAATCAAGTCGATAACAGTGGGGATTCAAATCAATCAAAATTTCCTAACCTGAGGGCCCATCAAATTAGAATATTGACGGTGATAGGGAGTAAGCGATTCAAATATCAACGAAACGGCTGGAACCATGCGCTTTGTATGACGCAGCATCATCAGTGAGTCAATATTACGTTTGTAGATGAGCAGTTACATCACCTGTACCATAGACTATTAGTGAAAGGAGTTCACTTATCCACATTCCACAATTTAACAAAGTAGGAAGGTTGGTAGGTAATTACAACATCTAAACATGTGACAGAAGATGACAATAATAACATGGAAGTTAATCATACATAAAATATAGAATATTTGCAGTGGACTACCACTTATATTTCATTTTTCCACCATCTTGTGAAGTTATCAGTTGGATTGCAAAGTTTTGTGAATGTTACTACAAAAACTATTCAGATGGAGAATAGAAACCTACCTTGGCCTTGTCGCCTTTCTCTGCTTTTAATTTTCGAACGAATAATCCTTGTTCCTCTATTTGCTTGACTAAAGTCGCTTTTAGTTCGTCACTCATGTTCACTGCGTTATTAGCTCAAGCGCTATGCCAGTAATTAATTAACAAGAACAATTTCCACACTCAGCACAATCCACGTTCTACACGTTCCTCCTCTAGATTCTAGACAGATGGCTGCTAGCTCTGCTTGATTGCTGAACCGAAGAAACTAGGTTAACTGTGGGGCGCTGTGTGTCACCTCAAAGATTTGGCGCGTTATTTTGTTTTTAGATGTGTCCAATGTATTTCAAAATCAAAAAGAATATCGGCGTACCTAAGCTACTGTTATGATAATTTATTTAAAATCTGTGGGAATTATACCAGTTTCAACTTAAGCGTTAGGTGAAGGCGTCAAATAAACTTCTTGCAGAGAGTTAAAGGTTAAAAGGAAACCTAATAAATAGTAACCCGAGGAGAATGTTTTTTTTTCGGTCGCAGTTGCAAGAGTCAATATGTTTGATATGGCCTCAACAGCATGGCTGGCACGCACCGAGCATATCCGAGCATGCCCGAGACTATTCCGAATTCGAATGATGGCGGGAAGCGGCCTGGGTTTCTCAAAAACATTGCAATACATTCAGTAAATGTGGAAAATATTCATGCAATTTATTTATCAGTGTTCATCAATTGACCACCATTATTTCGTAAATGTATCTTTAAAAATAAAATTTGATTATTTATTGGCATTTTCTAATAAGTAACCCATGTCCAAATGTTTACCCATCGACATCTCTAATAAATAGGTATTATTTGCATTTTTGATAAAGCCTAGACATAAAATGTTTCAGGAGGCAGGAATTAGGGCTAAAAGGATTATTAGTTGCTAGAAGAATTTGTTGAAGTGGTATTCTACAGGTAAAATGGCCTGTGGCAGGAAATTCTACTATAGCCATAAAAGAAAACCAGAGGAAAATAGGCGGAAATAGAAGTAAATATTTTTATTATGAGCACATCTAGTAGGTTATGATATAATATCTTTTTTATGAGTAATACAATACAATACTTAGTTCAACGTTACTATTTAATATCTATGAAGGGATAAATCTACGCTGACAATTTTTTGTTTTTTTATACAAAATTTGTATCAAAGAAACTGGAAGTTATAGGTATTTCAATATAAAAAGTAAAAATGTGGATTTTGTAATGCATTTCATTTGATCTAACAAAAGTGAATGATTTTAGACAGTAGGTATTTGTTATCGTGTTTGCATGTGACTATCTGTTCCAAGTTGATGGAGAGTTTCTTAATAATAAAATATAAAAAGTGTTGTGCTTCCAGTTTCTTGGTCCACAGGCAAGTAAATTGCAACAATTATACAACAATGCACATACACTACATTTTTAAACCCTATAGAAGTAATATTACTATTTTCAATTAATACAATCTCAAACAATATTTTCCCAATGAAATATTGCCATAAATAGAAGCCAAAAAATTTGTTTGATTACATGTTTTTGAAGATAGTGAAATGAAAAAACATCATTAAAGATATAAGTGCCTAAAACCTTTGCAGAGAAAAAATCACAAATTAGGCATTACATTTTCTAATAATTAGAATATTATCTGAAAAATACACTTTATTTTACACCTTTCCACTCGCAAAACAATATGCAGTGAAGAGTGTAGGCAGGACTTAAATCCACACCATTGCCTGCCAACCGTGCCTACCACGAGTACCTTCCAAAACCTTGTTCAATTCTTTAATTGCCTACTGACTCTATCAGATCAGTAAATACTCTTTACTTCTTTCTGGACCATTACTGTAATATTTTGTTGAGCATCCCCAAATTATCAAGATAATACAAAATGAAAAATTGAATAAATATATGTACATTCAATATTATAGATGCACAATAGGCCTAACAATAGCCTACATATGTAATATATTTTATTATGTATGTATATTAAATTTGTTTTATTAAATCTACAGAAGTTACACATGATTAAGTACGGCAGTGAGATTGAGATTTTGATCAAAGATTTTACCATCTTTATTATTCTTAATTTGATTATTTGAAGAATCAAACAATTAATTTTTGTTCCATCAAGTTTCCTTACGAGGAAAATGCACAGCAACTGAACTAATTATCAACTTAAATACATGTATAAATTCAGTAACAAAGTTGTAAAATCTATGAAGGATCTGGTGAGAAATTTGTAGGTATACCTTCACAACTAAACATTAGCTAGGTTACACAGACTTGATTTTGAATCTTTGGTCACTTACTTCTTCCCATTGCAGTAAAACAATGCAATACGTACATCAATCCTCGGTCGTATGGGTGGTATTCCCATAGGGAACAGATTGCAAGAACACTTATCTATGAATATCGTACTGAAGTAATGCCAAAACAAAAACGTTTTGTTAAATACTGTAGGGCCTAATTGTTTTAGTTAATAATCATAATTCATTAATCACAATTAAAAATAGCCTTTGTTAACAGACTTTATCGCACGTTAAGGGCACATCAATTAGACACCAAGTAAACACTGTAAATTTTAGCGCACAGGCATGGCTACATGATGAAAGCGTGAGGGCGTGAGACTACGTACTCTGTAGCAGGTAATGGCAGTGAGAATACGAAAGGGGAGGGAACCAACCTCAGCCTAGAGCTTTAATTAGATGCATCTTCATTTGTATCCTCTTTACTTCATTTGCTTAGTTCTGCTCTTGTATATTTGCTGTTACTTGCAATCATAATGAGCTGCCGCAAAAGAATGTGCTTTTTATCGATGTGGATATATTGAATTTAGCATGAGACGGAAAATTGTAAGATGATGTTTGGGGAAAATTTTAAGAAATTTTGCTGATTTAAAGTGCCATAGAAAAAATAAAACTGATGGCAAAGCCCACCTTAGATTCATATTATGATTGAGAAAACTTGAGTATAATAAATAATTTGTCTGCATGGACCAATTAAGGTATCACCCTAGAGGGCTTATCCTAATCAAACATAATTAGGCTTTAAATGCTTGTAATCACTTTAATATCTTTCTGACTAACACACAATAATCATTGTACTGTGCCAATAATATATTGCACGCCCCACTCGCCAATAGTGGATTCCGGGATTTCCTCTTGACAACATACTATGCCATACTTGCTGATGGGCGATATTAACCCATTCTCAGTGATTGCATGCACCCAAACAAAGGCAAATAACATAAAAAACCATTGGTCAAGATAGGTCATAAGAATAGTATGTCATGAAAATAACCTGATCACCATGGCCAATTTTTATTTGCTTAAAACATGAACTCAAAAAACTATATTTATTCAATATTCGCAAAATTTATGTTCCCAATAATTTACAAGCCTCCCATATGCAATTTACCCATAGTTGTTTGATGGACCCTTATGGTGGGTCTTGGAGTTGGATAAGAAATGGAGTATAGTGCTCACTCCAGGCGGGCTTTGTAACTTGTTTTCCAGATCTCGGCAAGCGTAACTGCAGAGTGGAAACGATGGAAAATGCACAGCGGCAGAGTAACTCGCTGGACAATGGCCCACGACAGGAACCCATAGAAATCCAGCTGGAAAAGAATAACTCGTTAGTTTCTTGATAAGTATCACTTCATTTGAATTTTAAAAGATATTCTGAAAGAACTCAGAAATGTATTTCAAGCTTAGGGGCTAAGTGAAACCTTTAAAATGTCTGTTGATATTCATCAATTTGCTTTCGTCGTGTCAAGACAATTTCTTTTTCAAGTTATTATAAGAATGTTTCCAGCAATTACAACTGTCTTGAGAATTCTTTGTAAAATAAGTATTTAGAAATTCTATAAGTGATTTCACTACTGAAATATAATTAATGGATTGATAGCAATGCCTTGTATGTTGTATGTCCTTGTACTGACATATTCTCTCAAAAGCTAGACTATAGTTACCTGCACAGGATTGGCAACCACTTTCTGCATCTCAAAAGTGTAGATGACCCACATGGTGACATTGCAGATGAGAAGGAACGTTACCACCTGGCGACCGGGTTTGCTTCGATCGTGTTCAGGCAGGTGCACGCGACGGCGCGCCACATCGGCGATGAACAGAAGCTGGAGCACCACCTGCAAGTACAATTTACTTTTAGATGGTCTGAGTTGAGCAACGCTACTCACCCAAGTAAAGGATGGTTGAGCACCGAGGGGTTGAAGTTCGCAGAAATAATTTACTGCTAGTCTCAAGGATTGCCGAAGCCTGGTGATATTTGCTCCTTTATATGCTTTTTCTCATGAATTCACTTGCCTAGTCCATGGTAAAAACTCAAAATTTAGTTTCGATCACTCTCAATTAACAGTGGTGTTGGTGGAGGAATCCACTTACCTACTTATATTCCACCAGTATTTCTGAGATTTATAATTTTTTTTACTCTAGCTAGATTACCAGCAGTTTGCACTTTGTATTCACAATTGCTTGTATGTAAATGAACAACCACTCTAAGAATGATCTCACCTGTAGAACTGACAGAATGCCAGTGATCATCACCAATAAGTTGGGTTCTTTTGTGAAAGCAGCCATAGAACCTGCAATGATGCTGAACACTGCGTAGACAAACAGGCCAAAAGCCGAGACGCGGAGCAAGATGTCGTTCAAATCGCTTTGCTCTTCTGCACGGAACTTCAAGCTTTGCACCCTGGAAATGATTTCAATTCTTAGTAAATACTAAAAGGGAACATTTTGCAGCTAATTTTTTTAAATTTAAGAATTTTAACTAGCCCATGTGCAACAAACATGATTTATATATTTCGTTTTTTTTAAAGCCTACTTGTTTGTCTTCTTGCTTGAGGAGTGCATTTGTTGAGTACACAGAGAATATATTTAGCAAGCTACAGCCATATTTGTAGCCATTTTATGCACCTAATTTCCTACGTATGTGTGCCAAGATCTGAGCCACTATTATATGTAACTAGTATTTTCAAAAAAATGATTTACAAGTCCATTCAAAATACATCTGGTTTTCACCATCAATGGATTTAATTAAACAGCCTGAAATTTCGGCAGCAACTTTTTTTTTTTCTTCGATCTATATAAGCCCAACTAACGTTTACCTTATAAACCCGACAATGATAGCTATGATGCTCAGCACCATGACAACACAGTGAGAGACGTCAGCCAGGTAGATGGCAACCAAACCGAGTTTTGGATGTTGGATCAGCACAAAGAAGAGGATAAGACAGATGAGTGAACCAACAAGCAGCAGCAATCCGAAGAACAAGCCCTTGCTTGCACCGACACAATCCACCCGCCCATGTTGTGCACGGGCCATTGCCACTGCCCGACGAGAGAGCATCATTTCCAGTCGACGTTCCAAATCTTCCTCCGACACGTATCTGAGGGAATACGCCATAACGTTAGACATTTCCAAGACATTTTGGTTTAAAATGTTTCTTGAAATGGTTATATGGGGTGAATAATCATTTTATGTTGTTTTTTTTATTCTTATTGATGAATTAACATGATCATAAGAAGGACTAGTGATCTTTAGATGCTTTTTGTCTAAACACAAAATATTAAATTTTCCGATTTGTTTTTTTTTTTATTTACAGCAAGATTTTTTCCAAAGCTTCAATAATTTTTCCAGTGATAAAATTTTGCAAAAAGGCTGCATTTAAAGAAATATCCAAAAATAATTGTAGGCGTCTGATCTAGAATGAGCAAACACTGTACAGGTACCGAATAGATTCAAGATGTTACAGGGATGTAAAATGCTTGTCCACTTGTTTAGGTACTCTAATTGGTACTCTAATAATAGGTTTTATGTCTGGGCATACTAATTTAACATACCAAATCTTCAGGTAGTGTGATGTTGTAACTGGAGTTACAATATTATTAGGCATCCATATTATACTACGAAATGTTTTTCTCTGTGTGATGATATAAGCAACATGAGTACCTGGGATGGTGCCCAATCTGCCTCCACATGACAAACATCACTGCAGCGCCAATCAGACTGTACTCGATGATGGATGGGAAGAGGTACGGAGCCGAGTCCTCAACGATGGAACCCATGATGTTGACACGACCGCATGCCTCCATCGCAGCTGCTGTTCCGTTCCCAACCATGCCAGTCAGAGCAGCAGGGAATAATGGGGCTCCTCCGCTCCCAAACAGCACTGATGAAACATTGCTGGCAGCTGTAACAAACAATATAAGTTCAATTTAACTGCAAATCAGTACTTTTTGCTGATTTATTTTAACCAGCAAAACTTGGCAATAATGATCTGGGAGTCTTGATTTTGTGTTTTCAAAGGGTTGATGCAAATAATTCAAGAATAGGAGATTATTTAAAACCAGAAACATAGTATCAAGGTTTTGAGAAAAACTAAAAAACTGAAGTAATTTGAACTGTATGAGCATGGTTGAGAAAGAGTACAACAGCAAATATTTCTAATTCATCATTTTGTCCAAGCAATAATCTAGCAATCCACGAGCTTTTTAGAATATATCAAAGCTTTTGAGTATTAACCTTTAGGAAGGTCAGGGACAACATCATAGAATCCTGGGAACGAGTTGAAAGCGGCGGCAGCAGTAGTCGTGGTGGTGGTAGGAATGGTGGTCGTTGGGAAGGTCGTAGTGGTTGTGGTGGCAGCAGTCGTTGACAATGTGCTCTGAATGGTGGTGGTGGTTAAACGAGCGAGGGCGCGGGTGGTAGACTTGGCGACCTTGTTGTAAAGAGCACGAAGGGTTGGGCTTGGGCTTGACACCGTACGTGGAATCACCGTGCTCGGCACAGAGGTCGACGTCCACGGGGGATACGTCTCGTGCGTGACGCCAGGAGAAACACGCATGAACTCTGCCAATCAAACAAAGTTCTTGTCATCATTTAAACCTTGCAGCTATCTTAGTTTGGACACAGATGGAGTTTTTGGTGGAAATTGAAGGAAGCTTGGTGGATTTTTTCTCAGGTTAATTTTTTCTCCTTTTTTGTGGGGCTAACTACCCTTTGAAATGCAAAATAGGAAGAAATTGTAGACTCACCCAGAACATTTACTTCCTCCACTGAAGACAAGACCTCTCCAAGTCTGCGATACTGATAAGCTTTGATTTCCTTTAAGCTCTCCAGGACTAAAGTGCGAATCCATACGCACAAGTTTGTGGCTACAATGTGCATCAGACCAAAGCGTGCCACCACTTTGAAGCGGTGGATGTTTAGCTGAAGACAAGAGAACAATCTTAATTAACAGATGATCAGTAAAATACATGTAAAGTTTTTCTTGTTGAGTCTGAGGTGCTTACCCGCGAATTCATGAAAATGAAGTACATTTGCATGAAGGTGAAAACCATCTGTAGCACAGGGTTTACTCCACGCAGAATCTGATAACATGGGGATGTGAAAGGGATCTCGAAGAACTGCCCGCATTCCAGTCCGTTGTAGATCATGGTGCATAGACCAAAACCTTAAAAAATAAATTAAATGAAAATAAGATTTCTTTATTTAAGCAATTCTGTAGTTTTTTTTATTGGAAATTAAAGAAAGGAAACTCTTATCTTTTTGCATTTGAAAATTTGACTTTTTGCAGCTCACATTAATTAATTGATAAGTTTTTGTGGATTTCCTCAGAAATCCCTAGGTTTATCCAAGCGGTTCACCCATACATTAACATTAAATATGTGATGTGCTGCCTTTGCAATTTTCCTCAACTTTCTGCAAGATAGGTAGCACTTGAATTACAAGAGAATTTAATGGACATACCAATCGCTCCAACTCGAAGAAAGAAGCTCCCATGGCTGTACATGTTCTGCGAGGTCTTTCTGCGAATCTGACGTCCTCCTCCTCCGCTGGCTTCCACATCACTGTCTGCCAGTTTTTCCTGCGAGGGACTTTCTCCTGACCCATCCAGGCCCATATCCTTGCTGCCCCGGATATTTCGCAGCACTCCCTAGAGTAGAAAGATTAATTTTACTGCTGCAAATGTCTTGTTTTGACATTATCAGTGAGAATTTTGGTAAGCATTAAGGTGGTGAATAATTTTAATCCAAAGATATTTTAGTGGAGCGAATCAAACACTGGTTTCATCAATCACGAGGAAAAGGTTTTTTAAAGAGTTTGTACGAAATTTTGTTTCACAGGTGACAAGTGGTGATCAAAACACGAAATTAGTTAATTTTACTTCTGATCAGATATGCTGAAGACATTGGGTAAATATGTTAGAAATTGGGAAGACAAAATTTACGTGCTATTAAACCATCACATCCGTAAATTTTATCTGATAAGATTTAGAAGGAACCAGTGAGCATGTGAATCGCTTTTAGTTCAATTGAGTGCCACTTTTTTTTGTACTCTTAGCATATTTCGGTAGACTGTTGAGTGTTAAAAAATGGGTAATTATTTTTATTATAAAGGATGGATCAGTGAAGAGGTCTGACCTGAAAGCCTTTGTTTCCCGCGCCGGCTTCTGGTGGGGGTGGAGGGGGCGGCGCACTGGTAGGCTTCTCAGTTGCAGCTCCCTTCTTCTTCTTGTCCTTGTCCTTACTCTTGTCCTTTTCTTTCTCTTTCTCTTTTTCCTTCTCCTTCTCCTTCTTTTTCTTCACTTCTTTCTTTTTCTGCTTTTTAGGAGGATCAGGACCGGAATTGCAACAAGAACTTTCTTGCAGCAAGAAGCAGAACACGTAGAGAAGGAATAGTATACTGGTCCCGTAAAGGTACGTGAAAAATCCCTGGAAAAAAATAAAATATTTTTTATGGGAGAGCTTAGTTTGTTGTATTGGACAATCATTCTTGGATATTTTTTTTTTTGCTTAATTCTTTAAAAAAAATGTACCTATGTGTTATATTGGCAGTCAAACAATGAACTATTAAATAAACAAAGGATCGACCTAATTTGTCATGGTAGGAGGAGCAGTTCATTTTTCTCGTCTCTTCATCTATGTTATGGTTTTTTAGATTCAGAAGAGTGTCAAGCAGAATCAAATATTAAACGAGGTGGCGGCGCGGGAGCTACACCTGAAGGAACCAATGATCGTACCAACTACCAACTCTAGCAGACCGCTTGGCAGGGACCCCACAAGCCCAAGCAAAGCCCTGCCCAACACAGAGGCACTGGCAAAATCAATACTGTATACACCAGGAACAGGCCGGGGCAGGCAGCGGCGGCGGGACCTCGCTTGCCCCATTCAACCCCCAAGCCCGAGCGTACAAAGCACCAAGTCCTGATTCAGTCGCCCAAAGAAATATTGTCGAAACTATTGAGTGAAATGAACCGATTCTAAGCACGCTACTAACAGGGTTTTATGTAACAACTAGCGAGTGACCCATCCGAAACCTCCCCACAGACTTTTATTATACCACTTTATTATTTTGGTGTATTATAATATGTGTAGTAATAAAGCAGCATACCAGAAATGCATTCACACGCAAAGAAACAAACAATGAAAATAGGCGTATTTATAACGACTGGAATAGGTATTTGACAGCAATTCATTTAATTCGTGATGCGTTGTGAGAAAGTAGCCAGCGAATTAGTGCGACGAGGTTCATACAGGACATGGTCTACAATAATGAGTTGAAAACGAGCGTGCAGTGACACTATCTGACAGCTTGGGTAGCTAGTTGGATACACGAGGTTTGCATTCAGGTGTCAAGGGGGTCATGCGTTCCGAATAATCACATGTTAAGCACGGTAGAGACATTCTAGGGAAAACAAGCACATTTGAGAAGAAAGATTTAGCGAGAAGCTACAAGTGTAAAATATATATATCTAGATAATATGGAAAACACTTAAAGAAACAAGGATTGATGTTCACCTCGTAATAATGAAGTGGTAGATTGTGCGTGACCACTTCAGAGATGACATATGCTATACATATCACCACCAATAGCTTAGCGTAGATGAAGCTCATGATAATGAATAAAGATGTCCTGGAAAATAAAGAGATTTGGTAGGAAGGTGAATAATTTAATCAACGTAAGCAATCCGTTTTATATACTGCTTATGCATACAAAACGTTCAATTAGTGGGATATTTAAACGCAAGCAGGAACTGAAAGCATTCCTTGGATTTGCGCGTAAAAAGGTCCATCATTTTTTCAAGACGTTTTCAAGACGTTCTAATGGGACACTACGGTGACTACCTTTTCAACGGCTGTGGTCGGACTTTCTTCAGTTCCATTTCTTTATTAGCGTGATTGTTCTTCTCTATTGTAGCATCGCTACCGGCACCCCCATGAACCCTTACAGGTAAGGTGGCCATGTTATCAGCCGATTCTACATCCACAGTAGCTACCTTTACCTCGCCCCCTCCCACCATCTCGTGCCTACTGCTTATCACTAAGAAGTACTTTCATCTATAGAAAGCACTTGCAATATTGCATTAGAACTATAACTATATTCGTTGTATTCTTCGACGAAATACTCTGCTTTGAACATATATTTACGTTACACTTAAAAAAAAGTTATTACTAAATTCGTTGTAAATTTCCTAATCCACAATTGGCATTCAACTGAGTTACCGGGACTAAAGTATTAAATATTTTAATTATTTTTTCGATATCACCGATTCATCCACTGTGTTACCAAACCCGTGCGTTAATAATAATGACAATAATAGTCAGTGTCCCGCATTGACTAGGTTGAATTGAGAAACGCGTCGTGAATGCCCCCGTTCACCAAAAAGCAAGCAACCCGACGCACACCAAGAGGAACACTCCCTGTGCTTATCCGGTGGCTGGAGAGCAGCATCTCTGCAACCGGCACGTGACGCGTGCTAGCGCCTGGATTGGACGGCCCAGCGCAAGGCAGGGATCCGATGAGGACCCGGCTACGGCACGGGCAGCGGCAGGGATGCTTTGCTCCAGACCCTCGGTTCCCGAACGAGTACCCGAACTTGCCACACCGCGCCGAGTAGCTCCCAAGCTCACTCCGCGCAGCGTTAATACCGCCGATGCTCGGTCAAGTTGCTCAACACACCCTTTCCCCGCCAACCCCAGCCTCCACAGCCTCATTTGCCCTGTCGACTTCCAGCTAAGAAACGTGTTTAAATTATCTGAGCAACGCGGCACCCATTTGATCAGATTTGATTTGACTTGATGTGAATGAGCCAGTTCATTAGACTTTTCCGCGAACGAAAAACAGCGTCAGATGAGACGCCCTCAGCATTTCATTGATCTATGATATCTTTTTTACGAATCTGAATTCCTAAATTAATTTGCTTATCGTGAATGCTCGTGGTTGTTCTCTTCACATTGCGTTACAATGCGAAGTTATGAAGCTGCTAATGTGATTACTAACTGAAGTTAGATTACAACTGAGTGTCATGTGTGTCATGTCAGCTATCGTCGAGCTTGGGTGGAGGAAACATGGAATCTCTATTGATCCAGAGGTCCTGTTGGAGCTGGTATCGCCCGTGCCACACACCCATACCTGCATGCAATGATAGCGCCAGGAAATTACGCTAAGGATATGACAGATAACAACAGTCTTTTAGTCATGGCTTTTCAGTCATGAAGCGAACGAAATCGAATCTGGAAATGAAGTTCTTACTTCGCATTCTTCGGCGTGGACTCATCGCAGTAAGGTTCATTTGCGATCAAAGGCTGGTGGGTGGGGGATGTATGAGACCCATACCCGTCGGGATTCAGCTAGAAAAATAACAATTGGTCATGTTTTCAGCGTGATTCAAGCTGGAGTGATCATCGAGAGCCAGAATATGATTCTTTCCAAAACGACACCGATTTCAGGGCGTCGAGCGTCGCCATGGTTACCTTGACAACTGTACCGACGGCAGAATCCCCGTGCATCTCCATGATATCCTTGTCCATGGGTTCCAATAACAACTGTTCCGGGTTCGATCCCTGGCTCAGCAATCGCTCCTTCATCTCGAGGATATAAGGACAACGCCGCATGCCGAGGAAACTCTGAAACATTAATCAAACAACATCCTTTATTTATTATGTACCCTTACATCCTCTGTTGTTTGTCAGGAACAAACATGTCCTCCACAAAACCAACAGTCATCATCATGAAACAACTTGTGTTTTATACCAATTGCTACTGGATCAGAAGTTAACACCCTTGTACAATCATAAAAAGCATAAAGTGTGGAAAAAACAACAAACTGTGCTTTACGACCATTTTTTATATTTGTTTTTAATCGAGCTCAAACGGATTTAAGACTTAAAATAAATATTTTTTAATTTGAAGAGAACTATTGCAAAACGAACATGACATCTGACAAACTCCGAACTGAAGAAATCCAGCCATGGGTTAATGCATAAGAGGTTGACTGCAAATGTGGTACCTAAGGTAGTACCTGTGGTAGTAGGTACCTATCTAATTTCAACGAATACACAGAACTTGACACCAATCATAAATTGATTCGCCACTAAATACGCATATATTTATTTAGCTTTCGTGTAGGCGTCGGCGTCGGCGTCCCTCCCCATTACAATGGCACTGAGATTCGCGTCAGGTCGCGAGGAGTCGTGAATTGATCTAAATATAGAAGCGTCGTGACTCGTGGAGGAAAAAAAGGGGGGGGGGGTGAGCAGTTGGAAATGTGTACCCCGTGTTGACTGTTGCGTAGGTGACGCCTTGGCCTAGCGTCCCGACGTCGAGCGCCACGACGCCTGCTTCATACGCGACACTTTACCGTTCTGGTCCTTGTAAAAATATCCTTATTACTTGTTCATAGCTCCGAAATAACAACAGCCTCATGAATCAAAACTTTTACCACAAAGGACTGGGGACATCTACAACTCTTTGACAAGCTACTGTAGAAAGCAAGGATAACGTTTTCTTGCTTTCCATCAAATGTAGTTATTTTATACGATCAATAAATAAATGTAATACAGTAATTTTATAAATTTTTCTTTTGTTGCTTGTGCTCGGATTGTATTTGGTAGCTCATGGGAGCTCAAAATTGATTAAACCAGGAAGGTAACAATAAAACAACATTACACCGAATAAGTGTGCCAGCTAGTCTCATGTCTTACGGGAGTAATTTATTTGGACACCCGCAAGCACCCCTATCGTGCGCATGCTATGATACGACACATATATCTCGACGCCAAAAACACGCACGACACGCTGAGAGTCGACGCATTGAAAATGCAGCAGGGTAATGAAAGAATTACATATTTAAATGCGGTTCCCTCGCACCCTCCAAGTCCGCTAGCATAAATGCATCGATCTACTTTGTTCGTAAAGACGTACTGAGTCATACACCTGACATAAACATACCAGCCGTCACGACATCAGGCTAGACGCCGCGGCGCCCCCCCCCCCCCTCCCTCCCCCCCGCCAACCACCTGTTTCTGATCAAAACACCCCCCTCCCCCAAACAGAACCCAAAACAACGAACTATTCACACACTCCACTTTTAAATACAGGAATTAGTTTCCTTGAAAACATTGTATTTCCTCAATAATTTTGAAATCGTGTCTTGAAATAAATTCTTACCTAGCCATTTTTAACGCATTTGTGTGATTATGTATTCTTCACGAAACCTGTCTATGCGAGTTCCAGGTAAATACAATCACTGACAATGTAGTTAATGAAGATGCCACCTTGAGTTTCCTCCGCTCCTGACACTTTAACTTTGCACTGACAGGACGAGTATAAGTGAACGAGATGCGTGCTCTAATGTTTACTGTTTGGATGTCTAGGATCACGAACCGACGCAACCTTCCTCCCTTGCACGCCGCCGCTTACTAACTTAGAGTTCGGATCGGAAACGACACCACCTCAGCCACGGCCAGTCGACGCTAGTCAACGCAGTACGCACAGACACAAATAACGCACGCACAGCTCCGCACGCACGTTGCTTCTTGGTCCTCGTCCTCACAGCTCACACACAGTTCACTCCTTGCCATAGACAGGTTACGGCACGCACTACGCACCATCTATCCAAAATTTACCGCACTAGTTCTGATGGGGGATCAAAGAATACGCACTTTCCGCGGCAAGTTTATTTCATTGTCCGTCTTAAAGCTAAGCGGAAGGTGCGTAACTGTGACCGAAATGCAACCGTCAATCCGTGAGGAGTAATCGACTTGTTAGTTACGCAGAAGCAGAGCAAGAACCAATTTGTAATGTTGTGAAGAGTAGGGATCGGCCATCATTCGCTTCGATATTTGAAACCCCATGTTATTTACCATAAATCCACCCCTACCTTCCATCGTTCATCCCCTAGAACAGAGCTTCCAATCAATACGACGGACCAGCACCCCTCACGCACAAAGCACGGGGGTTGCTATGGCAACAAATGCGTGTGGTGCTGTGCGTGCTACTCTCACGCACCGCGAACTGTAGACTAACATTGAACCGGCGCGGTATAGTGCGGCGCGTACTCTTGGGCAAAGATTATTAAGTTGCATCGAGCCACGACTGCCATGCACCATTCATCGATCGTAACGATGGTCACCGTTGCAACTAGTGGAATTCCATCCTATGTCGTACTATGATCGTACCTTTGCGTGCCAGGCCCTAAAGGCGATTAAGTATTGTCATCCGCATCGCATGCCCGTTTTGGAAAATATAGGTTTCTTGACTTGTCCATTTCTGTACATGCTGTAATAATGAAATGTCTGCGTTACGATTCTTTAAATCAGAGAAGATATTTAATTGTGTTCTTATTGATATGGGGAATGTATTGGTGTGTGCTCTTCTTGGTTACCGAAGGGATTGTAAACACCACAGACCATATACAGGGTTGTTCACACGTCCTGTTATTTACGTCCTACTAGCACAGCTACTAGCTTGGACTGGCAACATGGTAGCCGGCCGAGCCTCCCCTAGTGAAGACGAAGTTGGATCAGGATCTGGAGACAGGAGAGTGAGACAGGCAGATGCAGTGCGTTTTGGGCCACTCGCAATGCAACTGCATCCCCTAAATGCATACCGCTTATTTAGTGCTAGCCGTTCAGCTGCGAGGAAGGCTACCAGAATCTCCATGCTAAAACTAATTAATTGTAATTATACGCCACCGTTCCTCTAACGTAATCTATTTAATCGTAATAGTTCTTGCAAAACATCAATATCAAAACATGAAAACATAAACAATATTTATATGGTATAATATAGTACAGAGTAAGAAAGGGCGTAAAAATTCAATTCGTTATTGGGTTATTAATAGCGCAATAACTATAAGTATTGTCGTTTGAGTATGAACGCCAGTTTTCTTTGTACATCGATAATACTTTTAGTTAATTTTTGTGCTGAACCGAGAAATCTGCCCGTCGGGCGGTAACACGTACATGCAGTAACCACAATTTGCTTTACAATAAGGGTATAAGGTACATCGAGCTATATATGTGAAAGTATGCAGCTAAAAAATATCGTACATTGGTATGCATTGTTCTGCATTTCCTTAAATTGTCTTATAAATCGTAATTTTAGTTTGTACCATTAAACTTATGCTAAAAATCTTAGCCGACATACAAAAGCATTTTGTGTTAAGTTTTGTAAATTGGATACGCACATTTAGTGCAAGGGAAATGCAAGATTAATAACGAAAATACGATCTCATGCTACGAGTACGTTCTACAAGGACATACAGTTGGTCAATATATTTTGGAAATGAAGTAGAAAATTAGATTTTCTAACTTAATTTGTTTGTTTTTTTAACATTATATGGCTAGTCAGTCTTAATTACAATGAACATGATTTGGTTTATTGTTACGGTTCATCGCACTCAGCTTGAGCGACGACGTGCGAATTGGGAAGACTATAATTATATTAAAAACAATTAGGTTTAAAATAAAGTTAAATTTGGAACAATCTTGGTAAGTTTTGGGCCTAACTTTGCGGGCTGAAACTGTTTAAAAAGACATCGATACACACAAAGACGACGACTAGAGTACGCTATTATGTTTGGTTACTTGGTTACTTGGTTGCTTGCTTTAAAAGTAGTTGTAATTTCGTAATTCGTACAGATATGGTTTTTCAAACCAGTAGGCTATCAACATGGTTAACAGTTAGTAACCCAATGTATCTTCCAGGTCCCTCAGTTGACTGATAGCATCTGACTCGTGGGACTTATAGAGCCACTCTCTGTAAAGTAGTGCCGGTCCAGATGCTTACCCCTATCTCACATATAAGTTGGTTTGATTTTGTAGGCTCGCTTCCAAATTTCACACAGGCAAACTGTGGAGTGGAACCGGTAAAAAATAGCTAAAGGCATGGACACATGGGTAATGATAGTCCACGCCCAGAGTCCATAAAAGTGTAATTGAATGGGGTGAGATTCTGCCCTAGACTTCTCCAGCGTGTTAATGGCCCACATAGCCAGGTTGGTGACCAACAGAAAAGTGACTAGCTCGCGTCCTGGCTTACGTCTGATCTGTCCTGGAGTGACACAGGACCTTCGAGACGCATCCAGTACAAACATCGTCTGGCAAGTGGTCTGTACAAGAGATGCAAGAGCCGTTATTAATACTAAAATAGTGTTTTTTTCGATAGTGAAGTGACCTCCAATGATAGTGAATGTGCTGTAGATGAACATTCCTGTTTGGGCCCCCACAAGAAGGATGTTATCCAGTTCCAAATTGCGTCCACCGTCGTATTTCAACTGGCGCACCTGTAACAAAAAATAATTATGGTATCCCTACAACCATCCCTCGATGTCAATTCGTTACTTGGCAAAGGTCACCCACCTGTAGCATCCCAATGAGAGTTGCGAGAGTGGTCATAGCATACAGAGTGAGCTCGCAAATGTTCACTTCCATCACCGCCAAGTTAACGAATTCGGGTCTTGCGATCAAAACAAAGAATAAAATGAGAGAAATTATGGTTAGCACTAAGACGAGGATGCCCACAAAGAGCCCCTTGTGGGCACGGGCGCAGTCCACCGAGTACAAGTGAGGGGACCTCTTGTATGAAGCGTGGGAACCGGCGGCGCCCACATGACCACCGGTCGTGGTGACGTCCGAAGACGCCGAGACCGACGCCCGGGAGATGTTCTTCCACATCACGTATAGGATGGCAGCACAGATGAGAGAGTACTCGATGGTACAAGGGAATAAGAACGGGCTGGCGTCTTGCACTAGTGAGCCCATGATGTTCGTTCGGCGGCATTCGTAGAGTTTGTGTGGTCCTTTGAGTCCTCTCGCTGGTCGGGAATGAGCACTTGAGTTACTCAATGTGAACGGCTTGAGCGCTGAAAGAGATTTCGACAGTCGTGAAATGCATGTAAAATCACGAAACCACGTCAGTGGGGTTCTTATTAACTGGGAGGATTTGTGAGATTGTTTCCTTTTGATACTCACATAGTCGGTGCGATATGCCAAGAGTGTTGTTCTCAGGATTGTAGAATGTAAGTATTTCGTGTTTGGTTTCTTGCACCAATACGTTCAGCCAAACAGATAAGTTGGTCCCAATCATGTGCATTAGTCCAAACCTGGCTAAGGCACGATGTCTCCAGACTTTCATTTGCTGCACAAGAGGAACGAAACGCTATTTTAAACTATCAGATTGAATGGTCATAATCGTATATTTCCAAAATCAAATGAAAATCCGTTCTTCTTGCCTCGTTGTTAAGAAAGATGAAGTACATCTGTACGAATATAAACGCCATCCGAGTAGCTGGTGTCAACGCCAGGAGAACGTTGTGACATTGGGTGTCCCGTTCGAGTTCGAAATACTGACCAAACTCAAGACCGGAGTAGATCATGCTGCCAATACCGAATGCTATACAACAACAAAAAAGATTACAGTTGAGCTTAAGAGGGTCAATATGTCTCTTACATAATGTTATGACAGCAGAAGTGAGCCAAAGAGGGATATCTTTGTTTGTTTGGTGTCTTACCCACAGCCCCCATTCGCAGGTAGAAACTGCCGTAATTGTACCGTTGGTACCGCGGTGCCCTACCTAGGCTACCGTCGTTTTCGAAATTACATTCTGTAACGGTGCTCAACTCTGTATCCGTTTGGTTCCCGTCTTGGCTTGGCGCATTCCCGTCGGAATGCATCGAAACTGAAGATCGTGGCCGTTCTGGAAGAAACGCAAGAAGGAAATTTTGTAATCCTCATTGCAAAAGTTCCTCAGTCCAGTGACCTCTGTTAAATGTGGGTGTTTCCAAATTAAAAAAAAAGGAACTGGATACATACTGAATGAGTTTGCCACCGACAATGAAGCCTTCTCGCGTAGGAGCATTACGTACATGTAAACAAGGAAGAGCATACTTCCAAAATAAAGATATAAGTAAAATCCCTGCGAAAAAAAAATTGCGGTTAGTTCTCAACTGCGAGAGTGGATTATTCATAAATACATGAAGAAACTGCACACAAATTATATTACCTCATAAAAGGAGGGGGGGATGTATGTGGAAATCACTTCAGCCATCGGAAATGCAATCCCCATCACTACTAGCAGCTTGCCGTACAGTGCCGAGAGAGTAGTTGTAAGTGCCTCCCTGCTGACAGAGAATCCAGAAATCCGATTAATTATTGCAATGTATATTATAATAATCCTCTCGGAGATTTGGAAATGGGATTTAAGACATTACACACTTACGTTCCCAGTTTTCTCCAATTAACTTGCATTTCTTCAATCCTAGAAGGCCTTTTGAAGGCCGGGAATGAGGCATGATGACCGTGATAAGGTGCCATCATGGTTGATGATGCTGGCCTCAGGCTGGAAAATACACGAGGAGGTGGAGTGTTAAAAAGAGTTGCAGAAAAGGTGAGACCCTTCCACCCCGGAAGGGTACCGACATTTTTAAGGTCAATGGCAGCAAAGGCAGTTGGATTCCTATGAAAAATATTATGAGAGATTAATAGATTAATGACAGAAATTAGTTTTTTCGTATTATTTCAGCCAAATCTCGTCGCCAATCTGTACTAAGCTTCCAAGGCGAAGTAGTGAACATTTAAATAACCTACACCCATGGATATAACACAAATATTTTCTAGAAACAAGAGCAATTTTGTGCAGATATTTTTAGATATGTACAATTTTTATACTTATCAACAATTATTTTTTATAGATAATATCAACTTCATCAGCTCTTATTTCTAGGAAAAGAGAAGATTCAATATAACATACGTGATCGCACAATAATATGGAAGCCCAAGTGTAACGAAGAACTAAGTCTCCCTAGTTCTTTATTTGGCCTACACTATCTTTGGACGACACCTACCCCATGGCTGACGGTGTCTGGTGCAGCCGACTTGAGCTAGGTCTCGAGGTTGGAGATTGACGTCGACTGCTCGCTTGTCTCGCAGGCGTTGATTGATGCGAAAGACTTTCAGGACTGGCAATCACGGCACTAGGACTCGCAGGTGACGGCAGCTGAAGAGGCTCTCCCCCACTTCCGGGCCCGTTTGCCATTCCAGGCCAACTAGACGAATGTGACAGAAACGAGTCAAGAGTCAAGTCATGTCAACGTGTACGCAATGATTTTTTTGTGAGGGGGGGGGGGAGGGGCAGTGGAGCTACGTCAAAACCTGGCAAAATAAATTTGTCGCCAATTTCCCTCTCAACCACAATGTAATTTATTTTTTATGTTTATGTTTTATGTTTATGTAAAAACACTTGTTTATGGAATGCGTGTATCGTTTTCCGTGATCGGACACGGTCTTACTAAGTAAATTCACTTACCAAATGACCATTACTGAACTTGCACACATTAAATCAGCAAACAGGGTAGCTCTACTTTCTGGGGCATAACTTTTGCTGACATAAGAAATAGTGAATCTGGAGATAAAAATACCATTCCTTTCTCTAAAGTACCTTTGAGTGTATGTTTTAGTTGTCAATCTTCATTTTTTTTGGTACAATGACGTTATACGCACAACATGAAGATACCTAAGGTAACCAAAACCAGAATCACAGACCGAAAAACTGTAACATTTAACAAACCTCGTAATACAAGTAGTACCATCGATAGGCTTCCATAGGCTCTTTTATCGATGGTTTTACCGCAGGAATAAAAATACCAGTTTACGTTTATGAAAGCAAGTGTTTGGGAGGGCTGATCAGCGACTTAAAATAGACATCCATCGATTGATTGATATAATTTAGATTTCAGATGCGAGTGAAATCGGGTAGTTATGAAGATTTTTGAACGTATCTACCAATTAAATAGTTATAATTGAAACCATTGTTTAATTACTAAATTATTTATATTGAAACAGGAACAAATCAATTACTGTTAAGCTTTAGAGAACGGATAGAACCAATTTCCAAATGGCCTTCGGTTGCGATGTAGGAGAGCTGTGATCCAGAAATGCAACCATCGTAGAGCATTTGCTTCCCCTACGACTGGGTAATTTCAATCGATTATCACCATCAGTGGGATTGACAAAAGGTGTGCGGTCTCCGTGATAATACATGCATTGACGGTCATACTTGCCATGCAGTAACTTCTATTAAATCAGTCGTAAAAACGAGAATAGACTTGTGCAATGACAAACACTATTTTAAATGATAATTGTAGGAAAATTTGAGTTATGTAGATCAAGTGCGTGTAACATAATGAAAGGTAGAGAGAGACTGTCTACAAATGTCTCGATATTTTGATAAGCATAAGAGATATAAAAAGTATTGGCAAATAAGGTTGAGCTACTTAATTATAAGCGAAACCACATTCCATGACTAGAGTTTACAGATGATGCCCAACTAAGTAACGTTAAGACATAAAACCAGTGAAACACAAATTTGAACTAACCTCTCGGTTGTTTCTCGAATCAACATATTATCTGGAGTTGCAGCTCCCGTAGCGAGGCTGCGAATGGTTAATATTAGCCGGGTAAATTTGAACAGGCTCTAATATAGAAACTGCCGAGGTTATGAATATTTTTGGTAAACTTGCAAAGTTCATTATCTAATCGAATGAACTGGTCTGAAGGATAGGGAACAGAACTGGTCAAAAGGCACCGTTTGGTTCGCTGGATGTTAGACGGATTTAGGGAAAGGTTGATTATGTGCTTCACTGGCCAACCTGTGTATTTAGAAACAGGTGAACTGTATAGAATTTCATCCCTGTCACGAGATCCCTTCTCAAGGCAAACACGGTGGAACAACCGATGGTTTAGCGTTGGTAAATACATTTTTTTTTTAAATATTATAGTTGGATGTTTAATTAATGTGTTTGACCCCCGTTCCCAACAAAAATAAAAATCACATGGCTTGCAATTAATTGCTATTTTGAATTAAATGTTTTACTATTTATATCAGGATTCAATGTGAATGCAACCTCGTTAACAATTTGGCACAAAAATATGTTCACTTATACTAGCTAGTTCTGAACAGACACTACGAAGAAGACTTGTAATGTTTGCGTTTTCTGTACCAAAGCAAGATTGTCAACACTGCACTCTGTTAAACTGTGATGGCTTTTCACGCGTCCCGCTCTGCGTTGGGGGTGTAGTGTGAGACGGGTGGGTGGGGGCGGCAGGGACGCGGGGGCGACGGGGAAGTGGCGGAGGTGGGCAAGGCGGACACATTGAGCAATCAATTTAATAAGCTTTATGCAATACTGATTTGTAATCATGCTCTTCAAATTAAGTACCCAGCAACTAAACCGAACGGAAAAAAACAGGAATTTTATATGCAGCTATTTATTTTCTTTAAAATTAACACAAGCCACATGGGAGAAGTACAATTCCCGGCACATATATTTTATAAAGAATATGGTACCTACCACAGGGTGTCATCTCTAGCTGTCAGGTCGTCATCGAGGGCCGTCCCAGACGTTACTTCTTCTATATCTGAGTCAATACCTTGAGCAAAGTCCATGTAAAAGGAATCTCGAGAATCGCTGGAACGACGCCGTAATTTCAAACTCAAGTCTGGAGAACTATCATCCATTTCGATTGATATAAAAATAATGTATTTATTTCTTATTTGTGCTAGAGTTCTTCACCTGTGCCTCTCAGCCTGCTCACTGACACTGGTCCAATGCTCCGCCTGCAGCCAGGGTTGCTTCACCGATGAATGAATGCACTGCCGGCACACGAGGGTTACTATACAGCGTACTACTAGCTCGATACAAAAATCTACGCGAACATATTCACTCTAGGAGCTCAATAATTCTTACATTCGCCTGTCCTTAATTTCCCGTGCTTATTTTACCTCGTAATAAACATATTTGAATATATTTTAAGAGTGCTTTTGGTCTCCATTCAGGCCGTCTCTACTCTCTTCACTGTCCTGTGGGATTCACGCCCTACGACACGATCACGATGTGCTTGGAAACTACCCCCCGACTCCCGATAGGGTTGGCTTGGCAGTAGCAGTGGGCCGTCCTACCATGTTTTACCGACTCCCATAGCTACGCACCCTCTTCCGAACAGAGCTGGCTCGCTCTACTGGATTTGGGAGCAGTGTCAGACCCACCAATATGGACCAACGTGATCCATGAATTTATGTGGGACTCGAAGCACTGGCGTTTCAGCATTTTTCTGCTGCAATGCCAGTGCTATATAATACATTGTCCAGAGAAGCAACTAGATGGTTTTATGAATGACAATCAACAAAATAAATCAGGGTGTAGCAGCAGTAAACAGATGCACTGACAGTATGGCAGTTTGTAGTAATATCGTGGTCAATGTAGATTTTGGGATAATTCCGAACGAGTTTTTGGGGGCAAACTTAATATGAATAGTCCGTGGTCGCGTATGGCATGGCAGAAACAATTAATTGATTTATTGATAACAGGATGTATGAGATGATTAGATTTTAGGAAATTTGTCTGGGTAGGGTCGAATGTAAGACAGTTAAGTTTCAAATAGACTTTGGTATTACAAATCTGTATTTATAAATTGAAAATCAAAATAAAACATATTAAGAACTGCATTAACTATGCTTACATGCCACATTAAAATAACAGCATACATGATATTTATATAATTGATCATGGCTGGTTATTTATTTATACCACAGAAATACTTTCCTTCAGTATCTTACAAAATTTCCTAAAAACGAAAATTAAGCTTTGCAGATAAAAGCAAAAGAATATCGAGAGTGAAAAGACTCATATCCAAGCACAGAACTGACTTAGCAATATATTCTTGTAAGCCCTCAACACATAACTTTCAAAATACAATTATTTACCTGTGCTTAGGAATAATGGTTATATTTCACTTCATTGATAATTTTATTTGGAATCAGAAAATCTCCACCAAGATACAGAGCACGTCAAATTCCATCTCCTGTAACGCTGCCTAGCGATATTGACTCGAAAGAAGTGATAAAATAATAACAAAAAGCTTGTAGACCAACTTCAGTACCTAGCTTTTTGTTCCAAACTTGAAATCAACTAAAATAAAAAGTGGACCATTCAAACACAGATCTTAGCATATGGAGACGAGACGATCTAGCCGACGCAGCTCTGCCAAGCGAGTCCACCACAGGCCATGGAAACAATGAAGTAAAGAAGGATCTGTGAACACATTTTTAAGCCTGTTAGAACAAATACCCAGCAATCATGGGCTTGGGCTGACTAAGAGCATCTCGAGCGCTCCCAAAGTCCAGTTTGTTTACATGTTCTGAGTAAAATAAGGTACAATGCACTTAACTTTCTAGTCTTAAGCTTTATAGTTCGACTACTAAAGGCTGGGTTATTGGTGTGGGAAGGAGAAAAAAAGAGTGGGAGCGCAACATAACGGGACCTTGGTTTAAGTACCACGTAATGGAAATTTTGGGAGTTTCTGGTAGGTTGCGTTCTCCTTCTTTCTTTCTCCTTCCCATACCAACTGTCAGCAGCATAGTCAGGAAGAGGGAGGGGGAGGGGGGGAGGGATTCGTCGCACATACTTAGCTTTCAAGTTTCAGTACAGGAAAAAATGCAAGCAGCAAAAATGCCTGGTGCCTCTTTTACATTTACTATTTAAAAAAAATGGCTGAGCACTTTTATGCTGGGCGCTCAAAAATAATGGGAATCTTCAGATTTACATTGCCTGACTACAGCCCTTACCTTAAAATAAAACCTAAGCAGTGGTTAAAGTGAACAAACATAGTGTTCAAGCTGTTTCATGCTGTGGTCAAGCGAGACAGAACAAATATGTATTAATGAGAAATGTTTGGCACTCCTCTCCAAAGGTAAAATTCTGGTTTCGCCACTGCCAAGCGTTGAGCAATATAATTCAAGATTTGCTCCGTCTTTATCTTGTAATTGCAAAGCCAAATTGTGCAGAGATACTAATGCCAGGTACATCTTTCAAAGACCATCACTATTGAAAGGTATGCATTTTAGAAGTTTAGGGTAGTAAATAAGTTGTTTTATACTAATTCTATAACGAGAGTGATCAAACATTAGTCATTTTGCAAAATTTATATGTCACAATTAAAGATGGTATTATTTTTGAAGTGTCCTTCATTTTGGTTAATTGGCAATATTTGTGCATTGGAACTAGGTAAACGAAGGTTTTTAGTTCTGACACCAATAAAAAAAAAAAATTCTTCTGCTTGTAGTGCAAAATTGCACTTCTTCCTTTTCTTTCTGAAGTATATATTAGACATTTCATGAGTTGGAAAAATGTACTGCTCATAACTATTTGACAGTACCCGGATTTAACGATTTCGACGATCCAATTACGTGTTTTCCAAAATAGCTTGGGGGTAGGTACCTCTTGGCTGGGAGTAATAGTCGGGTCAGAAAGCTTGGCGCGTCAAGCCTTTACAAACGTACCGCATGCAATGTCTTGTCAACAAAAGTATAGTGCATTATTATAACATGACTATATAACTAGCTTTCAACATCAGTTTAACACATTAAACAATTTAATCATTAATTCTTCTTTTTTTTAATTCTTGTAATTTGAATCTAGTCAGGGAATTGAACCCCAGTCTTTATCTTTCGCGAGTGGAGCTCGGACCCCGGGTCCAATTCCGTGATTGGATATAAACTTTTGAAAAGGGTGATTGGTGTTCATAATAATAATAAAGTGAACATCTCACTGCAAAATTTAATACATAAATGATCCTGGCACAAGTCAAAAGGTACTGCAGTAGCCTAGGGACAGGGAACACTGACCCTGATGACATTTTCCAATTTAAGATTTCTGCTAAACTAATAGATTGCCATGTTGCTATAAATAAAGCGTCACTGAAAGTGAATAACTGATATATTTAATTACCTGCGTGAATTTGATTAAAAAAAACACAGATAATGGCAGTCTTGCAATCAGCATTACCAACAATTCTTATTATCGGTAGCCAATAACATTGAGAAAGTTCAACTGACTCAACCAAATAATTGCAATACAGTTAAAGTTACCAAGCAGTTATTGGTGCCAGATAAAAGTCAAATTAAATAGTTAGTGTATGGCAATTTCTAGCAACTCCAAGTTGCTTGGGTTGCCTAGGCATATTTCTATAATTATATTATAAAACTTACAATGATTACAACACCAATGATGACATAGAGTTTCACATTTTTCCAGAACATGGAACGGGCCAGATTTCTGCTCGTCTTGCGGAATGTGACAGACTAAAAGAACAGAAAGGAAATTGATTTTATTAACAGAACACTGGAAAATATTACCAACAATAAGTTAAAGCTCTATGAAGATACTACAAGAAAATCCCAACTTACATTAGCTGTTAGATTATCTGCTTTGTTCACCAACAGCTCCAGACGTTCTCCTCGCATAGCAACATTGTCTAGAAAAAAAATCGCACATCAACCTCCAGTGCCTAAACAACACGCTCAAACTCAGAATCTATATTTGAACTGTTAACTACCATATTCAAATTGCAAACCGAGTATATTTCAAATATAATGTACTAGAAGCTCTGACATACCAATATTCTTTACCATTATGTCCTTAAGTTCATCAAGTTCACCATGGACTCGTGAAATGGCATCAATATCTCTGGATTCTGAATAATGCTTCATTTCGTTGGCCATTACTTGCGCAAACTCAGTATTCATTGCATATGCGAGGGCTGTATCAGCACGTGTTCCATAGGATGTCTGGAACCTGCGCTTTATTTCATTCAGATACAAGAATGCTCGCGACCGCTCAAACTCCTGAAAGATTGTAAAATTTAGTTGGTATTTCCTATCTCTTTTCATACTGGCTCCATACTGTTTAATATTTTTAGATTTCTACGAAAAAGCTTGCCTTGGTTTCTTAGAAAACAGGCTGTTAAAATTACTAAGATAAATAATGTAATACAGGTTCAGGGAGAACCAACCAAAACTGGACTATTTCCTACACTTTACTCACATCGTCTGTTATGCACATGTAGATGATGCGATTTTCACAGATGTAGTGGAACAGGTAACTTCCATGCGAATATGTTAATTTGGAATTTTCAGGGCTTATTTTCGCTACTATCTGCTCCGTAACCTCGGCAAAGTTCCCAGCACAAGAAGCATACTTTGTCAGCACTGTCGTACCACGGGAAACCACGCTATAAAGAATAGGCATCGTGACTTCTTGGTCGTTTGCCAGCTGTCGCCAAAATTCCTGAAGAAAAGATACATTGTCATTACGTTTGTCTTTTGTTTTCGCTGAGAGAAAATTAGCCAGCCTAGTTTTTTAAGTTTCTCCTTTTATTGGCCCCTATGTTCTTATCAATATGGTATTTTATAAGTTTATGCACTATTTGGCTGTTCTTGCCTCTGCTTTTTGATCTACACAATAAATAAATAATTGCGATGTTTGTAAATACCAATTTGCGTACCAACACCCTTCGATCCCTTCCTCTGATTCTTGATGACAGCAATTTGAGGACAAAAGAATGACAGTCGAAGAATGGAACGATTAATCGGATTATTCACCAAAGTGAAGATGGCCTTGTGGCCAATCAACAGCCGCAGCAAAAACGTCGCGACTAAATCCTGAAATTGAGATTTGTGGATAAATTTCACTTTTATTTGAGCAAGCAGTCACATAACAACACAAATTTTTATGAAATTATTTATAAACTATTTTTTTGTTTTAAAATAATATTAACAAAGTGCAAGTTTGTATTTTAAATTTGATCTATTGCCTATACCTCCGTACGCGGAGCAGGATCAACTGTCTAAATTAGCGTCTACTTCATTGTTGTTGTTGGTAAAGGAAGGTTAGCTTAAAGTTTGAATTGAACAAAGTTGATCTTGTTTGACGGGACGGGTAATATAGTATTACTGTAGGACCGCAAACAATGCGGTTACAATGCGTTATCGCTACCTGGCAAATATTGCCAGACCTATGACCATACCAAGGTCTAGATAAATTTGTAACCAGTCACTCAGCATCCTAAGTCCAGTGTTTGATCCATCGGACTTTGCTCAACAGCTCTGACAGAACAATTTTCTACTGTGTACATAAATACCTATCAATATTTTTTAACATTACAGTATTTTTTACCAGAGAGATCATCACTTCAATAGAATGGGTCTAGGCAGCATTTTTGGTGCATTGACTGGTAATCCTTTTTCGATCCCTGCTTGTGCTCTTTTCTTATTTTAATTGATAAAATATCCATTAAATTTCCTTTTGTCATTGTATTGAAGTCAATGCTGCCATATTTGAAAAAATATTTTTTGTAGCAAACCAGATTGTCATGATCGTTACGTCTGTGGTGGTTTTTGCGGCGACTCTTTACGCCACTCGAAGAAACATCAAGGAAAAAGCCAAAAAGCCTAGCTCAAAAGCATGGAAAAAAGCTGGCACTCTGACTGCTGTAATGTGTTATCCTATAAAATCTTGTGGAGGGGTGAAGATGCTAAAGAGTGAATGCTCCATCCTTGGATTAAAAGATGGATTTCTCAGGGATCGGTAGGCGTGATTTTTCTCAACCGAAATAATGGCGGAAACATATATTTCCAGAGTGACAATCTCTCTAATATTTTGTGTTATG
This sequence comes from Protonemura montana, assembly GCA_947568835.1. Classification (NCBI taxonomy): domain Eukaryota; kingdom Metazoa; phylum Arthropoda; class Insecta; order Plecoptera; family Nemouridae; genus Protonemura; species Protonemura montana. Next base: position 13,092,289 of record OX387604.1, on the reverse strand, counting down.
CATTTTAGGATATTTATGGTGATAAATAACGAGGGGCAGTTCGTCACAGGTAGAACTCTTCCCCAACTTACTCAAATACGACCCTCTTTGGAGGGGTCATTAATGACTCTAAAAGCAGAGGGCATTGAAGATATAACCATCAATATTTTAGATTTGCAAAGTCGCACTACAACAAAAACTAGGTACTTAATAACTTGTATTATAATCTGTAGATACAGTACATCTAGTTTTTCAAATACATTTTGATAATTTGTTTAAAATAATTGAATTCCTTTTTTTAAGTGTTTGGGATCAAGTGGTAGAGACGGTGGATTGTGGAAATCAGGTTGCCAAGTGGCTCACAAAGGCTCTTTTAGAGGGAATAGAACCAGGATTGAGGCTAGTTTATTACCCTAAGGACCATTCAACTCGTCTGGTTCGTCCTAAGAACCAGGCCTTTAATAAGTGTACATCCAAAGATGTGGTATGGATAAGTTTTACTATATTGGTACTCTTAGTCTTTTCAGGTACACATTTAGTTTCTCTTGTGATACTTAAATCAGCTAGTTTTTACTTTTAATTGATGCTTAAGACTTAATAGAACCTCCAGTACCAACTAGCATTTCTTTTTAAGGGTGCATTAACTGATGCTACTTCATACAGTTTGCTAACTCAAGGATCGATAAATGACTTGAACAGCCGACTAGTTGTGCCTGTCCCAGCCCGACAATTCCGCGGAAATTTTCTTGTTGACAGTGAGAGACCATTTGCTGAAGATAGTTGGGACTGGGTACGAATTGGGGAAGTACTATTTCAAAACATCAAACCTTGTACACGGTAGGGGTGCATACTAAATCACTGTGGAAGTTTACTCTCAAATTTATTTTTTTCACAATATTTGACTTTTGATTGTACATTATTTCAGATGTTTGTTTACAACAGTAGATCCAGACACAGGTATTAAAAGCCAGGACAGAGAGCCGTTAAAAACATTGGAAACGTATGTCAATTTTCAGTTGATTGGTGGATATTTTATTGGCCGTTCAATTGATGACTTAAAACTAAATAAACTTGTTTTTCTAGCTATCGGAAAGTAACTGATCCAGCAATTGCACGTTTTGCGGGAAATTCTCCTGTCTTGGGAATACATCTGGCACTGATAGGTCCGGGAACGATTTCTGTTGGGGACGAAGTATTCATTCAGTAATCTTACTGATGCATCATCATCATCACACTTGAACTTGCAGTGAAACTACAAATATCTTAGAAGTTATATATTTTTGAATTAGAATGTAAATTTATACCTACAGCCAATGCAGAAATTAATGTATGAAAGAGATTTAACCTTCAACTTTTTCCACATTGTCATTTGGACCTTCAGATCATGAAATTTGATAATTAATATGTACATTGATATTTTTGGTCAGCTCATTTTAGCACAAGTTCAGACAGTCAGAAAAGCTGTAATGTAAATTATATTTGTTTTTGCATTTAAATTAAATCAGATACGTCTCATGCCTATGTTATGAGATGTATTTATTTTTGTCTACCCTATATCCACTTTGGAATTACATTTTTCCCCAATTTTATCCCTGTTTATAGACAACCACATTTTTTATACATCTGAACCAAAAATACTTGAACTATCTGGTTTCAGGTGCAGAATATTTTGGGCATGACAAAGTTGTAATAGTATTTCAAGTCTTATTGGGTCAACAGGTCATTTACATAGATTGTTGCCTGTTAATACTCACTTAAAGTAGGTAACTTGAGAGAGCCACATCAGTGTGTGGAAAACTGTTGCTGGATACTAGAACCAAAGTGCTAAGTATGTCGGATTCCAGTCAGCGCCGGCTATTCTTGACTGGTGCTTCGGGATTGCTTGGTAGAGCCATTTATACTTTATTTTCATCTAATTGTTGGGAAGTATATGGAACTGCATTGAGCAGGTAACTATGAACCAATGGTTAAAACTTGCATAACCTAACTTATTTCATGCAGCATTTAAGTTGTGAGTGAATGAAAGGTTAATATGTTGAAAACAGATTAAAATCTACATTTGAACCCATCTGTGCATGTAGAAGTCAAGTTATATAGCACCATTTACAGTGTATTTGGCTTGTGTAGGTACCAAATCAATGTCAGTTGCTTTACAATTGTGTACCAACTAACAAAATATTCAATTGCAGGGTCGCATCATCTCTTCACAGACTAGATCTCACAGACGCTGATGAAGTAAAAAGAGCCATTCTTGAATTTAAGCCGAGCTTTTTTATTCATTGTGCGGCTCAGAGATTTCCTGATAAAGTTGACGCAGATCCCAAAGCAGCTTTAAACCTAAATGTTAAAGTTACCAAACAGCTGGCTGAAATCTGTGATGCTTCTGGAATTCCATTTTTGTATATAAGTACTGATTATGTATTTGATGGGCAAAAGCCTCCTTACATGGTAACTGATGTGCCTAGCCCAATAAATATGTATGGGAAAACCAAACTGCAGGGGGAGGAGGTGACGTTGGAAGTCAATGGAGGTATATCATTTTTAGTATATTTCGTCATTCTGTCGAAGGCAATGCCTTTTTTGGTACAACTTATTGAACTTCTGTGTACAAAGCAGGATTTTTGTACCAACTTTTTGTCATCAGGCAACTTGGTACTACGGATTCCTGTTATTTATGGCAGTGTGGAGTATCTGGGAGAGAGTGCGATCACCGTACTGTTGGAGAACCTGCTGAACCGTTCCATACCATCAAAAGTTTCCAATTACGAGCGACGCTGCCCTTCAAACGTTAATGACATTGCCTACATTTGCCACAGATTGGCAGTCAAACGATTGGAGGTAGGGAAGGGATGGGAAACTGCAATAGAATCAAATTATTTCAAAACAAATCACTTTATTGAAAAACAAAAAAAAAACATTGTAAATGTTACATGTTTCATTGGTTCAATTTGTTCTATTCCAGGATCCAAGCACAAGTGGTGTATTTCACTGGTGTGGTAAGGAAATGTTCACTAAATACACGATGATCGTCGCTATTTCTAGCGTATTCAATCTGCCGCACAGTCATGTCGAACCGGTGAATGAAGCACCGCCATCTGGCACCGCTCGGCCATTTGATACAACACTGGACACTAGTCGCCTAGAGAATCTGGGCTTCGGCCAGCACACGCCTTTTATAGAGGGCATCCGAACAGCTCTGGAAAAATGGGTCCAGCGTTGATTCAATATTAATGGCACAGTCCATTCTTAGCAATTCAAAAGAGATTGCAAGCAATAATCAAAAAACTGAGATTGAATGTTTATGGGTAAAGTTATTTCACAATAAACAGCTTCCTGTGATTTACTGAAGGTTGAAACCTACCTTTATTAGCATTCTATCCAATCATTTTGAGCTCTTCAGCACGTCTATGAATGTTTCTCGTGGTAAAGCGATATTCGCAATCATTTTCATTTTTTTCTTGCCTTCTGCTTGCCGTTTTAACAACTTCATTCTTCTAGTTACGTCACCTCCATACTGAAATGAAAACCAAGTGAGACAAGTGATGTTGTGTAATGGGCTGGATGCAGGTGGTTATTAACTATGGTTACCAGTTTTGCAGTGACATCTTTCCGATATGCTTTCAGAGTTTCTCTGGCTACAATTTTCCCACCAACAGCAGCTTGAATTGCTATCTGCAAAACAAAGCATGTTTCCTGCGTTGTTCACCTCTCAATTCATAAAAAAGGTTTACTTGAAAAATGTTTGTTCGGTTTGATTAATAATAATAATTGTATTGCTTCTTCGATCACAAATATAAGACAGTCAGTACTCATTACGTTTCACACATAATATAATAATAATAATACGTGGTAATAAAACAAGACCAACTGACAGGGGACTGACAGGGAAACTGATTTGTTGCTTAGACAGGCCATGGCATACCATGTGCTCCGTGCCTACCTTTCTTCCCTATACTGACGGCAACCCCACTTACTCCGAATGATAACATTTTTCAATTGGACCATTTTAAGATTTGGGAGTGCACATTCAAGAAATTTAATTTTTTGCATAAGTTTGATTCTCACCTGAACCATTTGTCTGGGAATCATCTCTTTCAGCCTATTGCACATGCTCTTCCCCATTAAAGTTGCTCTGCTGACGTGCACTACAGTACTTAATTCATCGATCTGCAGTCCGTTTAGGAGAATGTTGAGCTAAGAGAAAGCAAGGGGTTATAAGCATGTATTATGCAAGCTAAACAAAGTTACTGACTAAAGATCTTCTAGAAAATAATCACCTTAACAAGATTTGAAGGAACATAGCCATAGTCTTCATAATCAAAACTGGCATAGCCAGATGACACAGACTTTAAAAGGTCATGAAAGTCGACAACTATTTCGTTAAGTGGCAGCAGAAATTGTATCATAACTCGTTGGTTGTCAATATTTGTGGCAGTGCGCTGTACTCCTCTTCTTTCCATACAAAGTGTCATAATGGGACCCAAATATGTGTCTACGGAAGAATACACTAATTAGAGATTGATATTGCATTTAAATCCTGGTCATTTACAACAATTTAATTTTAAATAATAATTTAAAATTCCGTTTATGGGAAACAGAATACCAATATCACAATTAAACCAGAAAGCTTAACTTTTGGGTTTAATTTCATTTCATGTCTAGAATAATTGCAGACAATATTTAGCAGAGCTCTGAAACTGATAAAATACCTGGTGTGATGATTGTCCCAATAACCATCGGCTCAAAAAGCTCCGACACAATCTGTGGCTCAGGAAAGTTGGCAGGATTTGATACAAATATATCAGGCCCACCAAGTCTTTGAATGTTTTTTTCACCTAAGATTGTAGCTGAAAATAAAATGTTCACAACAAAGCAATTAATATGCTCATTGGTGTAGTTAAATAATTTATATGAAAATTGATAATACCTTTGTATGTGACACTTGGAGCTGTTACAACTGCTTGAGCACCATATTCTTGTTCCAATCGCTGGTTAAATACCTCTAAGTGCAAAAGTCCAAGGAACCCAAGTCGCCATCCTTGGCCAAGGGCAGGGCTGAATTCAAATTCAAAATAAAGTTTCAAAATTAACCACATAATTACTAATTATAATTATAAAATCATTTTTACCTTGAATCAATAGCTACAGTGACACCAGAGTCGTTCAAAACTAGCCTCTCGATGGCACTGCGTAGCGCTACATGCTGTGATTGGTCCATAGGGTAAACCCCTGCAAACACCATTGGTTGCGTAGGTTTAAATCCTTGCAATGGTTCGACAGGCTTATCTCGCAGATGTAGAGTGTCTCCAATTACTGCTTCCTTTGATGCTCGCATATTGCATGCCAGGTAGCCTACTTGACCTGCAAAACTAAATAATGCAGCCGAGATTTTAGCGTTTATGTCATTTAAATGGTTTACATTAATAAATAATATAAAATGGTCAGGTAACCTCACTTACAGACTCTTTCTTGGTTCTTCGTGTGGCCTTAAAAGCCCAAGATGCCTGACATCGTAGTTTTTTTTTGTGTGGGACGAAGTGATTTCATCTCCTAATTTAACAACTCCATCACAGACATATATTAAAGCAATGGCACCACGGTATCGATCGTGCCAACTATCGAATACTAGAGCTCTAAAAGTTGCACTGCGGCTTACAGGGGGAGGGGGAATGCGTTCTACAACTGCATTCAGAACAGATTCAACTCCAGTTCCAAGTTTTGCAGATATCTATAAAAAATGTCCATCATGAATAAGAGCTGTTGTAAAATAAATACTTAATTTATAAATTTATTGATAGTTTGTTTCTTACTTTCAAAATATCATCTTTGGGAATTTCGAACAGCGTTTTTAGCTGCTCTATTACCCGATCTGGGTCTGCATTTTTCAGATCAACTTTGTTTAAAACAGGGATTATAACGAGTTCTTTGCAGAATGCTAGATAAAAGTTAGCCACAGTTTGAGCTTGGACCCCCGAATTGGCGTCAACAAGTAGGATTACACCTTGGCATGCAGCCAATGAGCGTGATACCTCGTTAGCAAAGTCAACATGTCCTGGAGTATCGATTAGGTTCAACAAGTACTCATTGTCCTTATAAACGTATCTTAATGTAGCTGTCTGAGCCTTCACTGTTATACCACGTTCTCTTTCTACTTGTAAGCGATCTAGTACTTGCTTGTTTTGTCCTGAATTTTCAGAGATAGCTCCTGTCATTTCAAGTATTCTATCAGCTAATGTGCTCTTTCCGTGATCAACGTGAGCAATGATGCTGAAGTTTCTTATATTTGAAACGTCTATCTCTTCTTTCGTATCTGTTGTTTCTGTGGTGTATTGTCTCATACTACTTGTGTGACTGAAATAAGGAAGAACAAGAATGAAGTCAACATTTTGTAGAAATTTTAAAATATGAAGGTCTAAAGTTAAAGTTTTAATAATATATAATGGGGTAATAATGTGCTATACCGCCGCATGGTTAATCCTAGCTGGATCTGATTTTCCTAGATATTGTTATATTCCTTATGCCATTTCGAGTCAATATCGGTCTGGAGACATTTGCAGCGACATCTTTTTTGGGTGTAGTTGTTGTCTGAATTCAATGGTTTATTGCGTTTTCGGTCCGGATGTACTGTGCGGAATTGCAGCTATTTGACAGGTGGTCGTTTGTTATGGTTTCTTGATCATTCGCCGAGGGTGCTCTCGAGCAGCCCTTACCGTTCGCATTTTTTTTTGGTCCCCACTGATGCCTAATATGGCATAATTATCAAATGCTTGGCCTAATGCTTGGATGTCTCCTATGCGGCGGCTTAGCACAGTTTTACCCAATATTTTAAGAGGCAGAAGGCAGAATCAATAAAGTTTGCTCTTATTAATGTCAAATTTTAATGTCGGTATAATTACCAGGTTTTGAGGTTGGGTTTCCGTAACACACATGTTGTGTGTCGAGTTAGACCAAATAATTGATTAATTTGGCCAAAAGTGCCAGAAACTCGTAAAAGCGAAGTATTCATTAATAAGCGCTTTAGCAAATTGCAACTCTTCTAAATGTAATGCTTATAACCCCGGTGGAAATGCTCATTTTGCCCATGAGCTCACATGACATCTCCGCACATATGTCAAAAGCAAGCAATCACGTCAAAAATAGTTCAGCCTGCGATCACTCGGTCAAGCACTCGGTGCGCGTTCGCTCGGTTTCGGAGTATATATTTTTTCAATTTGTTGAACATTTCGGGTTGTTTCTTACAACACAGCATATGCATCTTTCTTGAGTGTTGTTCTTAAACTAGGAAATTTAAGTAGATCGCTTCACTTATACGGTGAATAATCTCACCAAGTTTCCGGGCTGTTGTTTGGCGGCAACATTTTGAACAAGGTAGGTCGAGATCGTAAGTTGGCAACATCGAATCTCTGATCGAACTTCACCCCAAATGTGTGCTGCCGCTGTGCACCATGCAAGTGGTTCGCCGAGAGGTTATGTTCTCAAGCGATTTGTGCAAAATAGCTCACAAATGTGGTATTAATGTTTATATAATTGCTTGAGTAGATGATACATTTAAAGTATCTTTAACACTGACTCACATTGCTGTGACTTCTGGAGAAAGGTGTACCTCGAACGTAAGTGTCACATTTTCAACTGCAAAGTCTTGGCTGGAGGATACTCCCATAAAAAACACTGAGTAGTGTAGTTTAGTATATAGTGGCCCTTCATTTTTCGTCTGTTTATTGCAATCTTTGTGTGTTGACTTCTTAACTTTACCTGGTGTTGCTCTAGATCGAGAAAACCTTTAAACTACTTGTATGATAACCATGATACGCTACGTCCCTTGGATTGGTTTTCGAACACTTTTTCGAGTAACTCGGCAGTCCACAGTCTCTGCATCATCATCAACTACAGTGATTGGTTTAAATCTGTCAAATTCAGATACTATAGATAAAATAACAGAAGAAACATTGGTAGAGAGGGATCAGAAATCAGTATCAGGCGTGCTAAAACTTAAACCTCTAGAAAGTAGCAACAAGGATATCAAAAGCAAAAGTATTGTAGCAGCTGCATTTGCTAGCTTAAAGCACGAAGATACAAATGAGCTGCGGAGAAGGCATCCATCATCTTTGGACGAAAAAGTTAAATCAGCTGATTCTGTTGCCTCACTGTTGACCATTGCTGAAAATGTGAACATTTCTCGTCGACATGCTTTAAGAATTGTTTCAATACTAGCTGATTGGACAGCTATCAACAGAATAAAGTTGGCAGATTTTGAGTCTGATCCTCGATTTGTGAAGCTTTGCCGATTATTAGGACGTGGCATAACCCGTAATGCCAAAGATGCGCTGCATGAATCAACTGGGTTTGGAGACCTTGCTATGGTAAATATTTTTGCTTGTGAACTGAATTAAAGTAACTTGTGGTGGTCATCACCTCTCCAACTATAAGAGTGATTATCTTCTAGGTTCTCGGTGTTACTGGGGATGATGAAGCTGCAAAATTAGTTGCTGGAATATCTTTAAATCAAATGATACGGGTTATGTCAACACTAGCATTGAAACGCAAGCGTTCTACGCCACTTCTACGATCTCTTGCATTCAACATTGGTCGCTCAGATGAGGTTTTAGACATTAAGCAAGGTGCAGACGTGCTGTATGCAATGGCCATTCTTAACTTTCCTGACGAGTCTTTGTTGGAGCGGACATGCTCTAACCTGTGCATGGGCATTGATACCAACAAAAAATCATCAGTTTCTGGGTCTATTCTAGTGAGCATTGGCCTTCTTCGCTTCAAACACGCTGGTACGAAAATAATGGCACTATAATGGCACTATTAGCACTTTTTACAAAATCCTGGTATAACAGATTGTTTTACCCATATGAACAGAATTGCTGGATGGTCTCTCAGAATGGGTTGTGAAAAATTGGGAGATTTGTCGTCCCAAAGATCTAGTAGCACTGTTGCTCACTCTTGCTACTGTCAACCACTTGCCTGCCAATGCAGATCATTTATTTGAAGTGAGTGCTAAGAGAAAATTTTGTTAGTAAATACCTATCCTAGATTCTTATTTAAATGTAGGCTTGTTACCCTTATGTATTTATATAAATATTTTGTGTTTTAGAAAGTGGTGCTGAAAGTGACAAGTGATGACATGCCAAATGCAGTGGCTTGGCTAGATCTAGTTTGGACATTAGTTGTCCTTGGCAAGGTTACACCAGCCCACTTGGAGTCTGTACTGTCGGATCAGTTCCTTGAGAAACTGGAGCTTGCTTCACCAGATGCGGGTGGCATGAACATAGCATCGAAACTGAAACTGTTGAATGTGAACGCATATGCACAGTTGCTCATGCCAGGCTATAAGGGACCAATGTTGGCAAACGAATCTGCTGTTCACCAAATTCCCATAAAACGTTCAAAAGAAAAGAACTTGTTGGTATCGGCAATTTTAGACTCACTCTCTAATCTCCTGCCCTCCGCTACTTACTTGCAAACGGAAGTCGATACAGGAATGGGATTTCTATTAGGTAACCTTAAATGCTTCTTTATTTGTTTACAATTCTTCTCTACCAGACCCTTCAAATAACAACATATCTATAAAGTATGATTTTTTTAGATGGGGAGTGTGTTGTCGATGCAAAATGCAATCCACTACCAGTATCCGAACCAGTGGATAACACCAAAGCATCAAGGTACGACTAAATTTCAGAAAAACTGAAAAGAATGCAAAAGAAAGATTGCACTAATGTAACATATTCCTTAGGGTGTCCATCCTCTGCTGGGACTACAATGACATGTGTCGAGGCACACGCTCTCAGCCATGCGGAACTGCGAGCTTAGCCGTCCGCTTGCTCGAGGCAAAAGGGTTTAAGGTGCTGGCTGTTCCATACACAGAGTTCAACCCGAGAGAGAAACTAGTGACACGTGTACAGTATCTAGAGCAGCAGCTGAAGGTGCTAGCCAGAATAAGATAGTTCTCTTAGAAGGATTTTAATTCTTGTCATAATTGTTTGTTAATATTATCATTAATATATATGAAAATAGTTAAATAACTTCCTAGTGTTGTACAGGTGAAATTAATTAATTGGATTAAACAATTTTTCCTCTCTAGTGTCAAGTGCAGTGGTTTGAATTTTAACATCAAATAAATTATTTCCACCAGGTTGTAAACTGTTCCCGTTTGGTATCCACAATCCCATGAATTGATTTGGCTCAAACTATTTATAAAACTGTGATTGCCCTTTTTGGTAAGTGGGCTCAGTAATATTGGACGTTCTCCTTGTTCAAGTAAGCACTAAACAAACAGCTTATAGCGATGGTTACTGTGTGGCGGTCTCGGATCTTAAAGGTAGGATTAAGATATTCTGCGATTTGCTAGACGCGTTTGTAAAACGGCAATAAAGAAAAACACATAAAAATGTCTTCTGGTTTGTTTTCATCCTCACGCACTTCCTTGTCACTTGTTTCTACTCCCGAATTGTAAGGCGAAATATGGATAATGGATAAGACGTCCGTATCAAATACGTTTTTCATTTGAAGCACTTGTCTGAAAATTGAAGCTAATGTTTTATTTGTTTAAAATACCTCGTTTCGCGGTATTGACATGTGTACTGGTGTCAAACCGTTACAATAGCTGGTTCTATTGACTTTTACCTTATAAAGAGGGATAACATTATAGTTCAGGTGCGAGAGCCAGACAATCCCGTGTATTCGAGTTGGCCTCAGCGAGACGGATTACATGATTCAGTCAATTCACTTGAAGACAGTGATGTAAAAGAAAATCAACCTATTCCGCATTTTTGTCGGCATTTTTATGTGAAAAAGTACATCAGTCTTTGCATCAATTTCTTGAATCGGTCCCAATTGCCTCATGCCATCGAAATTCCCACGGATCATGCATGGTGCATTTTAAGCTAATTAAAAAATCGCATCACAGAAATATACGCAATTTTGTTGGGATATCTTTCAATGGTTCACATTTTTGGGCAAATAATTCAATCCCCAGAAATCTCTTCGGAAGAAAGTTATGAATGAATGGGAAATAGCAGCTATTTTGCCGTGCCGGCTTAGTGTGTCTGTGCTGCAGAGGTAGATGTTAACCCCATGAGTAGTAGCAGAGTCGTGTTAGATTGGCGGCGGGAGACCCCGTTTCAAGAAAAAGTCTTTCCTCCAGTCCACCTTTCTAAGGTAACTGAAGAGACTTTCAGTCTGTACTCAACCATTGCAGACCTCACAAGTACAACCTCACATCGAAATGGAGGATATCATTCAAATACTTAATTATAATACCATATAATTAAAAGTATTGTGCTTTTTGTTACGTTTCTTTAGTTTTACAATTTTACAAGTTTCTACGCGATTGGATTACTATAAAAAGTGTTGTGATCTACTAGTGCCAGTGATTGGGGGTTTTAATCAATTGAATTAATTCGGTTGCGATCATAGACGGTTTTTAGTGACACCATAATGTTACAGCCTAGGAGAAAAAAGATAAGGGAGCTCACTTGGCTGTTACTTGCCGGATTCTTTTTGCACCACGTAGCATGTGATATAGGTAAGTAAACAAAAACAATTTTACTAATCATAATATTCTTTACAAAGTAGCAAAACGTATTGCGTTTAGGTCTCCATATATATAAGTGTCAATATTACTATACGGTATACCAACGATCAGGAAGTGGTTTACGGCAAGTCAATACATCACCTGCCATCATGGCTACGAGTGGGAATTTAACGCTATTGACGCACACCTTTACCATTTGAAATTGGCTAATGAGACGCAAAGAAATCGTTGGTTTCAGTTAATTGACATATAACTACCCGTTAGTTAAAGTCATGTTAATTTTCAAACCTTAGGTGCGATTGCGGTGGAATGTCAATGGTTTAAGCACGATTATTTACAAACAAGATACGTCAGTTACCTACGTTCCAAGAAATTAAGGCAGTAGGTGAAGGGGCCGACTGGCAGTACAGGCATACGTGAGGATCTGAGGTCCATTCCAAGGCAGGTCGTAAACAAGGCCCCGGTCGTATGCATTTTTTACTTTTTGCAAAAAATAACTGACTGGGCTTGTGAAAAGTAATAAGGTGCATTTAGAAGCGATTTTATTATCTCAGTCTATATTACGACAACGATGGACTAGCTCGGCGAAGTATTTAGGGACGTAAACTAGGGTCTTATGGGGGTTGAAATGGCACCAGTCACAACTCGCTACCGAAAGATACCAATACCAACATCATTCTTGATTAAATCAACGTAAAAAAGTAAAATATAAAAAACACTGCTGGAATGCAGCAAAGAATGACTGAGTGAACCGTTTTGGATTCATTTCGTGCGGGATTCTGTTGAACCATACGCTTTGCCCGATGGTCAATGGTATGGCTCTAACTAGGCCACGATCACTTCCCTTCCCCTTAAATTGCGTCTAGATTTCGATCATGAATATTTAACTTTTTGCAATGGAATGCTGTCGCTGGTGCCAAACCAAATTAGCATTTACCGGAAACATACAAAAATGTATCATTGAAAGACTTCATTTTTCAAATAGTCAACACACCAGTGTTGAGGGTGTGGCAATTGCAAGTTAAGATATTTGAACAGCTTTCCTGCCTTCGGGCAGGTAGCCCTACGTTTCCTAGATCTGTGAACTTTGCTTGCTGAGAGAAAGCCAGTAAAGCTGTGCGTCTCTTTGAAATTTCAAGCAATTTGCTTTAAAAGTAGACGTCCTTTGGATAACCCCCTGTTTAGGAATGTTTTGAATTTCGTTTACGCAGTATGAAATATTTTGATATTTAAGGTATCGTGGGACGAGCGTGCGATATTCTCCAAGAGTTTATATTAAATACCCAACATTTAAATCAGGTTTATAATGTTTGCTCGGCTAGCGGCTATGTTAATTGGAGATAATACAAAATAATTTTAGGCAGAGGAGGGGGAGGGGGGGGGGTGAAAGTACATAGTGCGTAGGTCAAATAAAATACAAAATCTGATTGATGTGCGGATGGGACGAAGGTACTGATGCAATGAAATATTACGATTTGCGGGTATTGCTAATATCCTGCAACTGACCTGACCATCAACAATAAACGATAATCATTGGGGAATCAAAGACGGCTAATGGCCCGGATGCATATCCTGAAACTCGCATGCTATGTGAGAATGTTTTTATGAAATGGATGAAAGTTTTGCCGAGATATTGTGGTATGTTTAGCAGCATGGATCCATCCAGCGTGTCAATATAAACCGGCCTTGGCTCCCTTATTCAAGCACTCGAACTAAGATAAGAGTCTTCGCTAAATTTAAGACAACAACCTTTCCATACCATTTAGCGTAGACCACCTATCCAAAACAGAAGATAGCTACCTAAAGGTATAACGTGTTCTCTTTATAATTTCAGCACCAAGCTTCGGGTGTCTTTTGGGTCAAACAACATTTATTTATTTTGTTAAATGGTTTAACGACGCACTGTTTTGACAACTGGCCCTGCGGCACTGGTCTAATGGCGTCGGTGAATGAGCGGATGATTATGAGGATGATGATGAACCTAACCTAGTCTAGAAGGGAGGAGGGAAAACCCGATGCCAGGACGTATCCTACTCCTGTCAAATAGCACCAAGGGGACCACCGGCTTAACGTCCCTTCCGAAGGACGGTACAACGCGAACATCAGGATTCCACCACAAATCCATCCTGTCGAGAGGCTGATAAGCAAGGCGAATATAGTTGCTGTACTAACTTTTATCCCTCCAACCTCTCTCCCGAACAGAACTGGTTATGTGCATGATGGTCACCCATCCAATACCTGACTCAGCGCAGAGTTGCTTAACTTCTGTGATCTCACGAGAACCGGTGTTTCCAACACGCCAAACCGTTTGGTAAACAACTTTTTATACACTCGATCACGTGTGTTTTATTTTAGGTAATTTATTTTTATTACATTTTTCAATAAATTAAAACCCATTCCCTTCAGAGCTTTATGTCAGTATAAAGAAGTCAAAACCAGGAATACAGAAATTTTCAGCTTGCTCTTGCGAGATGCAAATTATGTATGTTTACCTGCATAGCATACAATTATGTGATCGAGTTAAAGGCACGTACGATGCGTGTCCAAATGGGCAGTAATACGACTGAGAAGTGGTTTTAATCACAAATATCAAAAACTATCGCTTTCTTTATCACTGAGGCTATGGCTGCTAATTTTAATAATGAAACTGTTGGTAAGCGGAGAGGCTGCTCCCTAGCCCCACACTGGCCCTTTCGACATCATCATTTGGAACGTTGGACCCCACCACTTTACCGGAACAAAATGTAAAATCGAGTGCCAAGAAAGCACCTACCATTTAAACACTCGCATGCTGCAGTAATTACAGTTTAACACGATATAAATGAATGCTTGTTTCTTTACTCGGATGGATCTGACAGAAATAGCGACATTCCAAGGTAAAATTTATAGTTGCATTATTTTGGAATCATTTGATGACTCGGGGAAAGGAAAAAAGGTCTTTGGTCCAAGGACTGAAGTCAGTAAGGATGCTTGTTTCGGATTTAAGCTAATTTTCCCTGTGTTGAGGATTTTGTACTTTTTTCTAGATTTATTTTGAGTACAAAAACAGACAAACAGCAGTAATTGGTCCAACACTTCGGAGAGGTTTTGTTTAAAGCTCATGACCAGCTTTCATCGGTTCCTAATGCCATCCGAAAATAATGTCATATTCTCTAACTTACAAAGGCGCTGGAGGAACTGAAGGAGATCAGCGTTTTAAGTTCAAAATGCAACCTGAAAGGTTCAATAGAACCCAAAGTCGGGAAAATAGCATTTAATGCTTTGCCCGTCTGTACTTTGTTCCTCTTTCAAGGCGAATTGCCGATGCAGAGAATTTGTCTCAGCTCGGGCTGTCTTTTACTATTCGATCAAGGGTATATTCACTTTTTATATCTAGATGCGTTTAATGGTGGTTTTATCAATCTCATTTTCACTCATTAAGTCAATGCAAGTTGAGGTTACGCTCTAAGATTTATAAGTCAATAGAAACGGTTGATGTATTTTCAATGTTAATGACCGTCTATATAGAAGCGAATCAATCTGCGATGGAGGAACAAAAAAAGGCGGATCGCTTTCTTTTGTTCAAAGATGTCCATTCGTCCACACTGGTCGCAGCTTCTCGTTCTTCTGTGCGAGGCACAGTTCTTTGGCCAATGTATTCACAAATCGCTGATATATTGTCAATGATTTTAGCTGCACTGTTCACTCAAATAGCTGTCTTTGGACATAAGAGATTTCGCGCAATAGTTTACAAATTGAGAGTCACGAACTCCGCACTTCTAAAACAACGGCCGCTCGGACTGCAGGTCACTTGGGGTCTTCCGACGAAGAAAGAAAGCCACACTTTTCCTTTATGAAGTTGCCGGGTTGAATATTAATAATATTCGGCGGTCAGTAGAAGATTAAAACATTTTAATGTGATGCAAATCCTCGATTTACCTGGCCGGCCTGAGAAGTTCTCGATTTACCGACGCCTTGCGCCATGCGCTGAAAAGGGGTTTTTATCCGCTAGAGGGAGGGGAAGCGAAATTCAGATATTTGATAAATACACATGGGTATATGTGATTAATTCTTTATTTCAAGCCACATAGTGATGCGAACTAAGCGGACTATGGATATTCTAAATAATCACGAGATAAAAGGTATATTCGAAGTTTAATTGTTCCCTAATCTAGTATTGAATTTGCAAATAAGCATTAATACTAAAATGTTCGTGTTTGGTGTGCCGCAAGTGGGTCCTAAACAGCAAGAACAAAATGGAAAACGAAATCAAAAACGTTTGCGACCCTGAAATAGAGCGCAAAGCAACGAAACTGGTGGCATGTGAAATATTCCCCCACCAGACCATAATACTCAAGCGTAGCGAAAATCTAAAGACCTGGCGATAGAGTCACGGAAAATGAAGGATGGACTTTTAAGTTAAAATGATTACGCATTGTGTTTTCTTTACTGAAAAAGAAAATTACCGATATATTTTAAGAACTCTGTATTTAAAGTATCTTACACATCTTTTAGCTGTGAAAGGAAGTGAGCTAAGATATATACATAACATAGGTACATGAGACATACTTTCATTGGCTTCAGATTTCAATCGAATTACCGAGACGATCTTTATATACCCCGCTCGTAATTATTTTTACCAGACACCCTGGAGCAATCTACTTAGATATGTAAATGCCTAGTAAATTACCTAACACATTATCCAGTGAGTGGCAGCTGCAACGTGGCGACCGATAGTTACAGGTTACATAAGGGGTGAGAGAGTGTCGTATATGTGACGATTTGAGATCCCCGTTTCAGATAAGTGACCAGTCGGCCATTTGCACTAGCAGCCCAGGCGCATGCGCCATTGCTCCACAAACTTCCAAATTTCAAATTCGTCGGTTAGCGCTATTGGTGATAGTAAAAATTTGCGTGAAAACACATCAAACACGCATATTGGCACAAAAATAATACAAATACATCTATTTGCATAACCTAAAGAATGATGAAGGAATAGCTGTGAGTTTGGAACAGAACACGAATCTCACTAACAGTGAGAGACCATGCGCAATGTCCAACACTATGTAATTATGACAGTTACAGCAAGCCCGGGGAAACAATCGCATGCGATGAGCCAGGTAATGTGTGTAACGTGGATTTTGTGGCGGCTTGGCTACTTCCTTGAGCGGCGGAAAAGAGTTCATTAGCTGTAGCCATTCCATAATCTTGCCAGTGTTTAGCTGTACATACATTTTGTACGTGGGACCCGTACAGTGTACACGAAGAATAATAATATGCAGATTCAAATTCCACACTTCAACACTGTGAAATTGCCAAACTGTACTATTGAATGAGTTTAAATATCTAAACGTAAACTAAATTCCCATCTATTGCCAATCCTGAGTTCATCCTGCAAAGTTGTAATGCAAGGATCGTGGGACCTGACTGAATTTCATTACTAGATCCTCATGATTAGAATTTAGATAGACTAGTCACTACGTACTGTTCACTGCAGTGACTATAGCGTATAGCGTATAGCGTATAGCGTATAGCGTATAACGTGCAGTGTGGGGATAGCCAGAGGCATTATGTGGCCTACACTCACTTATTGAGAGTAACGGAGCTTTCCAGACCCACTTCGCGGGACTTCCGTATCATTCTTTCTTTCTCTACTCGATACACTCATCATCTATTATGTGTGAGCATTTAAATGTGTGTGTGTTGCCAGCCAAATTGCACAGGTAGAGGCAACCACCCAGTAGGCCAGATCTGTGATGTCGTAACTCGTTAGAGAGAGAGACTTAGCGACTACAGGTGGGCCGCGAAACGCTGCATAGCCCACTTTATGCCCATACCAGCGTCGAAATCTTCGTCTAGGAATGCTGGCCCGAGGAAAAAAGTATGATAATCGATTCTTCATCTTTTTGCTGTGCTAGATTTTATACTGCCATTGAAAATCAAGCTAAAATTGATATTGAAATGAATGTGTTATTAATTAGCGGTATGGTATGCGCTGGCCACGGTGTATGAAGTACCTACGCACACGCATTATTTTGTACACTAAATGCTAGCTTAATCGGATATAATTATCTTCACACTCGATGGTTTAGGTGATTTCTTTCAGGCGGGTTATTCGTTTGATTAGAGTAAACCACGACAAGTTTTCCGCTAATTATCACAGCAATAAATTAGGGAAAGAGTTGGTGAGAATGGTAAGACTATAATCCGTCTTGATCGAATTTCTTCTATAGGCATGCACCCTGCTGACACATTGAGGTAGTTTTCGAATACTTGACGGGCAACACCCATAAAACCACGACATTATATTGAAGTATTGTTCCCTAGCAGAGAGCACTTAGCATGCCGTACCATAATAACTTTCATAGCATGGGAGTTGGGTTACATAATCGGAGATTTGAAATGTTTGGTATGTCAGGTTTCCAAAGGTTGTCTCCAATCGCCATGATTTTGCCCGATAAATGAATGACTGGAAACATTTTTAAAACAATGTACATTGTATAGTAGAGCATAGTTTGCAAATCGCTCGTGGCATGGTTTAAAACATTCATTAACCATGGTCTGTGATTTTAAATAATTTCAAATTTGTATTGCAGCATGAAGTTATCTATTTAGATTAAGAAAGGAGCCATTAATTATATTTAAATATCGTTCAGTTCACACAGTATACTTTCCAGAAAGTATGGATAATTATTTTACATGAAGTTAGTGGTCCGTGGACGCGTCGATATCGACGGGTTTAACTTCATTGTTTCTCGAAAGTTCTATTTTACCACGTTCCAACATTTTCTCAATTTCCAATCTTAATAATTTCTTCTTACAATCATATGAAACGTAAAAATTACGCTCTAATCGCCAATATCAGTTGCATGGTAGATAATTTTCTACAATAATCTAAGAAATTACACTTTTATTTGATCTACATAATATTTCACACCGTGCGCGCTCGGAAATGCATTTTATTCAAAGTGTAATGACCATATCACAGTACGATTATTGTTGTTGTTGTTATGGCATTGAGTTATTATGTAGGCACATCATAACGTCTTTTAATACTAGGCGGTTCGGATTCACGTTCTCTTGTGGTTCAGAAATGAAAATCAGATTTCACTCATTTTACTCTGGTAGGTACTCGATGAGGTGAGGACATTGCCTCGGGGTTTTGATCGAAGCCTCAAAGTGTATCTTGCTGCAGTAGAGTGTCAAGTTAGCGGATACTTACTGTACCTACTGTACTTACTGTACCTACTGTACTTACTGTACCTACTGTACTTACTGTACCTAAGAAGCATGTACAAATATATTCGAGTAAAAAATATAAAAATGCGGGAAACGTATTCCTAATAGGTCGATTAAACGAACATAAAGTGAGCTTCCTATAGTTTTGTTTATTCTCTTTTATTTTTTTATGAAATTTTTTTCATTTTTTTTTTCATATCCGTTTATAAAGACAAATTCTGTCACAATCATTCCCATAGTGTTAGAGAAATAAAACTCTTTAAGAATAGAAGGTACACAAATATAATTCAACAGTTAAAATGTCACGAGTTAGCACTACGCCATAAATGGCACAAAAATGTAACCCCTTCTGTTTGGAAATTATATTTACAATTAATGTGGTCCAAAACGTGTAATCAAGCCAATGTCAATTAATGCTTAATAACTTTCTAAGTACGGTCGACCGTGAACATTGCGGTGGTTAGCCAGACTCTGGCATGTGTGCACTGGCTTATCCTAGATTAGCTGACCACACCTATAATACCATATGAATACATACAGGATGGTGTTTTATAATAGCCTTGGCAAGAAAATTTGATTCGACGAAACCAATGACTAATAATTGCATTTGTAATGAGACTTGGACCAGTCTAATAAGTAACAGCCTACGCATGCGACAATCGTTAACATTTTCAAAAAAATAAATGGTTTGGTTTAGATATTGAGTCATAGGCGAACAATCGCGGAGAAACCAACATGTACCTGGTATTATGCATTTGAAGGACCTGGACGACTAGCTAACTAAAATCTAACTATCGACCAAATTTTGATGAGCAAAGGAATGCAGTTCATCAGATTCGTTCTTGCATCACGTTTCAAGTTGCATGATTGGATTACAGGCTATGAGCGCTCAGATATCTATGAGGTAAGGAAACGATTAACAGGAAGTGAGTCGAGCGCCTCTACAATGACATTATTTCGGTCTTCGCCTGATAGTAGTCGGTAATTTCCGTTACGATTATTGTCTTAACGTAAATGTAAAACATCATTTAAGTTTATTTGCATTGTCACAAGCACAACAGTTAAACTGTGTTTGATTATCATGAGGAAACCACAGAAACTGTATTTTGGTCACTTTGTACTATTTCCCATTGGCTTATACAGCATCACACCTTTTGTTTGACTAAGCTATTTCCTAGCTATCGGCCAGACTGACCTGAAACAAAATATTTAATCGAACCTGTATATTTGCTCGCTATTCGTTGTTGAGGGTCACTGCGGTCCCCACAATGCTTATAATGGAACGAGATATTATGTCAGTGGGTGTATAGGGCAAGGATCTTAGACAAGCATTCCATTTAACTTAGATTATGCGCCTCAGGTGTCAGCTGATGATCTGACCCGCCTAAGCCTCGAAGGATCGGCCAGGAATCTCACTTGAATGTCGATTTTCATAATTCCACGAACTTTAAAGTTGCGATGCTAACTTGAACAAATTATCTCACGTATATATAATTATCTTTTTAGTAATTGTCAATACAAACAATACAATTTATATAAATGAGTAATATTTATTGGTTACTAACAGTCAGCGAATAGTTCTTGGGTGGCTCCATTTGCTCTTTAAAACTGTCGTACATAGCAATTCAACGTTGATCCGGTGTGATCAGAATGGTTATCGAGACAATGATAGAGCTGGCTGGACCTGGACATTAAAGAAGTTGTCCGTGATTTTTGTTCAATTGACCCTTTCTTGTAGTACAGTTACTTAGTTACGTCCTTGACTACTAGATTATTCACCTGAGGGCACTGGTGTTACCTCTTTTAACGGTATCCTGGTGCAAGCCCATACGAGCAGTACGTTCATACCAGTGTCCACGCTAGGTTGCCCGGACAAACGGCTCAGCAGCTTGGTCTGCAGACTGTTTACTGCGCAGGCTCATTCCATGGCTGTCTTGCCCTAGAAACGAATCCGCTCTTTTGACGCGATGAGCCGCGGCGAATGGTGTATGGAGTATGGTATGACACAGGCATGACGTTATGACGTGGGAACCTGCTGGCTGGCTGGCTGACTGACTGGCTGACTGGCCGGCTCACACATTCTATCCTAGTTCCTAATTCTAGGGTGTGCCAATATCGTCATTTTGTAATGGAAATGGACATCACGTTTCTTGAGATCCGGGATTGGATTTGGGTTCAAACATTTGATGGTGCCAATATGCCAAACCCGCTTGTAGAATGTATTACACTTATAAAAATATAATTTAACACTATTTTAATATCACTTAATTTATCATTTGATTTAATTTATAATTTTTTTAATATAATTTTATATTTGATACTCGTCATAGAGAACCAAAAATATCAAGATTGAATCGATGTCGGCTTTTTTTTTTAGCACGAATAAAAATTCTTGTAATGCTTCTACCATAGATTTACGATACAGCTCTTTAATCTATGCTACAACTACTGATGCCACACTACTACTACTACTACTACTACTTCTACTAATACTACTACTACTTCTAATTCTACGTGGAGGTAAGGTATGCCAATACTGTCATTTTTGTATCATGGAGATAAAGCAATAACTTTCAGGGAGAGTGGTTATGGAGAAGACTGACTTTATGTAAAGTGGAACATATTTTGAGTGAGTTTGTCCCCGTTCGGCATATCCGGGTGACGGGTGTCGCCGATGAATTCAGCTCAATGATGCCGAGGTGCTGCCGCGACTTTGCAACACCTCGGAAGATACATTCATTGAACCTCAGTATTGCATTGTCACGCTCCCTCGTTACTTGCTACCTATTGATCTTTACCTACGCATACGTTTTCTCATACATAATGTCCAGCGCAAACATACTATTTTGGTGTCAAGAATTTCTCGTCTTGACCTTCTTACTACCAAAGTAAACCGCCTAATGAGATTTGCTTAGCAGGAGATTATTATTGGGTTGTTATTAAAAAGTCATTGGTGTTGATTTTCTCCAGGAGTTTCGCTGCGGTACAAAAATCTTTCACACACTCGCACTTTCAAAGCATTATCTAATTTTGATGATAGACAAACTCTTCCCATATTACTTTCTTATATCATTCATGCATCTCATTTCTCATCACTTCGTCTTCGTAGGGTGTATATTTTTCTCGGTATTATTTGAGCGTTGGGGGGGGGGGGGGGGGGGAGGGAATGTCCGTTTCCAAAATCCCAAGGTCGCCGTGAAAATTTCTTCGACCGAACCAGCCAGCTCACATGTTCACGGTATCGTATCGGGAAAGCCCCGAACTGAATTTCAGGCGATGCGTTTTCCTACTGCATGCCAGTTTAGTTTTTCTACGGAATTTCAGGAGGAATTAATTTATTTTTGGGGGGAAACGCTCGGCTTTAAAGATTACACACGTTATACGATCGATTTACAATCAATGCAAGTGCGATAGAAGTTGAATATTGAATAGAAGTTTTATCAACAAAAATATATATAACAATTTCTGGTTCGTTTTCCTACTCAGTCCAAACTACATTAATGGGGGTGCCATGTTATGTCAACAACGTTGTCAATAAAGCAAGGAAAATTAATGCTGGTAGAATTATTCTTGTAAAATTACCTTGTGTGAACATGGCCTTGATTTCATCAAATTAATTGATTTCTCGATAAAAGCACATTTTTAAAGTTATCAATATCTCTTTATCGGTAGTAAATAATAATTAGATGTGTGTGTCCCTTGTTTAAGCGGCTGAAACTTGTCGCACTTTTGCTCTCCACAACACTTTCTTTTACTTTCCCCAATAATTCGATAACTTGGTGCTATTCATATTTTTACATTAATATTCTTCCGCTAGCCGATAATAACATTGCGTATGATGCAAATAGTTCCTCGTGTTCTGTGTTTTAAATGAACTGATGCATATTGATGAGACTTAATATTCAATGATTGTGCTTCATGTATTAACAAGTAGGCATATTTCAGGTGTCCTATAATTACCTGTAATAGAGTACTGAGTCGTATATTTGGTATTCGAGACCTCTTATTAAAATTGGCAAGCTGTAGCATTTATTTAGTATCTGTTGCCAAAAGGGCATTAGATAGCGCTGGCCGGGTGTGCAGTGATTAGTGATGGGGTAACAGTATTACGCGTTTTAATCGGACTCTGTTTCGACACCAGACGCCTCCCCTCCCCCAACCCCATTTCAAAGCAAGTGGGGCGATTTCCCGGCGCCAGTCGCAGCAAATTTTCTCACTGATAAATCAATTAATCATTTATTCATTGACAATCAATTCAGTTTTTACATTGAAGAGAACAGGAAGGAAATCAAACAGAATGCGAATAAGATTGTAAGAATAAAGAAGTTTACACGCAATAACACTGCACACCTGAATAATGATGGAACAGAATTAAGTTTCTCATAGAAGTAAAGATCGATAAGAGTTCTTGGTCACTTGATCACTAAATGCCGATTAGACCTTCTTCACGTAGCTTAGTTAATGATTGGAAAGTCGCTTCCCGAGAGTTTCCTTTACGCGAGAATATTTTCATTGAACACGCATGGCACGTGCGTAAATGCAAGAGGTGCGTGGGGAAAACACACTAAAGCCCCCTTCACTCCGCCTCATTATCTTTTAACCTCTGGACCACGCTATCGAAATTATTTTCGCATTGAGATGATTCGTGCGGTATTCATTTGGAGACTGGAAAAGTGGTGGCAAACTGCAAGATTCGCATTAGGTTTAAGACAGCGGGTTTCTGAAATGCTCATAATGCAGTATCTTCTTGTCTCGAAAACTCGAGGTCACTGATTGGCTGATAATTGGTGAAAGTCTGCAAATTTCAGCCAGCTTCGTCAGAAGCCTTGAACTTCTCCAGTTAGATATTTGCTCTAAGCCCTTAATTGGTGTAAACGAAAGATTTCCTCCTAGTCGTCATATTATCAACATCGTGCGAATATAATAATAACAAAGGTGAACAAAATATCTTCTTTGAGAGAAAGGTTATACACCGCAGAAACATGGCGTTGAGCACGCCGCATATAAGACGTCTCGCCGTGGACTCGAAGGTCTCACGCTCAACAAGACGCAGCCTGGAAAACCACCACTATTGTTGCCAAAAACAATAGGAACGGGACTAAAAGCAACGGCTCATCAAGCCCCGTAGTCGTAATTATTATCAGTATCATAACCCATGTTGGCTTGTTAATAAATTACATAAGTTGGAGTAAAAGCGTAAGTTTTATGAATGGACACTAACGTGCGATGAGCCACGGAAGAACAGGATGAAAGTTAGCGAGTCTTCGGACTGAGAATAATTATACTCATGGGTATGTAAGTAGGTACGACTGTTAAAAAGATACTCGCCTCATAGCTGTACTGTTTCATCAGCACCTGATGTTTCATAAGCCAAATAATGCTAGGTTCACAGTCGCACAGCGTTGCAAAACACGTCTTGGGATGGGACGATAGGACGGGAGTCACGATGCCATTCAATGTACAACGTCTTCGATCAATCGTCACGTGCAAGATAACACTGTAACTTTTACCAAAAGTTGTGGAATGTTTTCACTGGGCTAAGCACGGTTTTTTAAAATTCTTTGATCTGACAATGATTTTTTTTGTGTGCAGGTACACGATAATGTTTACTATACGATCATTGTGGGAGGAAAATTCCAAATTGGCCAAACTCCTTTTAAATCACTGTGATTAGTTTCAAGTCATAAGATATGCACTCTCCAAGTCTTGCTAATGCTCTGTTGGCTGTACTTTACGGTGATCTTCCATGTCAAAAAGGGAGATCATTCACAACAATTGTTCTTGCTTGCTTGAAAGTCTTGCGAGTCCGTTTCAGCAATGAGACAAGACGAGGCGGAATTGTTTGATATTAATCGTAACCTTACTAGGGACTTAGCTTTTATAGAAATACCGTTGCCTATCCTTTCCCAGATTTACCTGCATATTACTATTAGTATACTACAAATGGTAGTTGGTGTAAAATTTCATTGTTATTTACGTCAATTGGATAAAAAATTTGAATTTTATTTTATTTTATGTAAAAATAGCATTCTGCCGTCGCATTTCATATGTTCTACAGGTCATGCAAGTGAAGAGATGGATGAACAATGAGATTATTATACAAGTTGATTTTCATTCTTTCAGTTTGTTAACTTTGCCTGAAGTTCTGCACTTCTTCAAGCTAGTATTCAACTGCATCATTAGCGTTGACGATTACTATTCGCTCGCAATTGTTACACACAAATTTGTATTACCATATAATGGATCTAATTATTTTATACACGAGTGTGGTTTAGAACTTCCTTGACTATTGTTGTCTCTTGCTCGTGTAAATTGTAGCTGGGTGGTGGGCAGTGATACCCACTGATGATACCGCTCCATAGACTGCCCTCATGAATAATTTAGCTCATCCTGAAAAAACTCGCTCACACTTGTTCAAGTGACCGTCGTGGAAGATGAAGCTATTGTAAAGTTCAAATTTGATCATAACAGATAATGATGACCTTAGAACATGCTAGTAGACCATCACAAGAAATTGTTGTCCAAAGTAAAATCTTAGGAAAGTATCTCATTAAAAAATTATTTAATGAACCAAATTTGGTTCAACCACATTTCAGTTGTAAGCTCCCAATAACGAAATTGATCAGAACCAATTTGTATGTAAAGTCTGCAACGAATTTACTGTACACAATAAACTAAATGCAATTGGTATTACCGCATTATTGCTTTAGCTGAATCATGCAGATTCTTAATTGTGTTCATCGACTGAAATGCAATCATGATTCTGAATGGTCCACTGGGGTTGAAAGACTAGCACCTTGCCAGCCTCCCACGCTCAAATTATGCCTACTACTTCGTTCAGGAAGTGATCATTACGTTACCGATTCACCGTTTAGAAAAACTTGCCAGATATAACTTTCTTTTTCTCAGCTTGCTTTAGTAAATAACGTATTAAGAATTGAGATAATGCGCGTTACTTTCTCCACGCTTGAGTGCAGGTTGATATGATGCTAGTATGGAGCATATGTGTGGATGCATTGATACACTAAGATTATCTGAACTCGTTTAACTTCGAATTTACACGGCATTGTATGTAATATTTGGTTAAAAAGCTCTAGGTACACGGTAATTTTAATAACAGTTTCAAAAAATGTTTAGCGATTATTTTTTGGTAGGATTTAGCTGCGAACCCATGAGATCAGAACTCAATCATCACTCAATTGCAATGATAGTGCAATTCTATTTCGTGAGATGATCAAATGTCTTAACGCCCACATGCCCAAACATTCTTATATAAAAAGTAACTAATTTTTTCGCATACCGTATACCTACCACACTCGCTCACTTTTAACCTTTCGTTACAAACCCGTGATAATTGTGAAATCTCAGATTGAGTTTGAGACGTCTTGAATGGACTAGAAATAAGATCTTCTAATGGGCTAATTTGCAAAGGAAGTCGTGAGATTTCAGGCAATAATAATAATGATAACAAATATTCGTGACAACAAAATAAATGCGCCTGTGAAAATAGACTAAAATCGAATTCACATCATACACAAAGAAATAAGGGATATAGTGGTACAGCATAAACTGTGCGAGTTATTTTAAAAAAATAATCCGATGTCAGATGGGTTTCATTGATGTTTGAAATTTCAATCAGTGTTAGTTTTGGCTAGCTAGTGGATCAGTGTAGGTTGTATGCTGGCTGAGGAGGTGGGTTTCTTAGATGGTGAGATGAAGATATGTGGGTCAATCGACAGTGAGGAGCGATAGGCAGTCTGCACTCAGCCGAATACGGACACCTGTCTGCTTGGCTCTTTCACCTCTCGTCGGTATTCAGGCTAAAGGTGCGCATTTTCTCGTACTAACCATAGAAGACACCAATGGACAAAACAGTACGCATCTTTGGCGCAAGCGATTACGACTGTAGATAGAACGATACAAGACGCACCAAAAAAGAATATGCGATTCACATTGGCGTACTTTTTCAATGATTTAGTTTGTCAATCGTCAGAATTTTCACACGGAAATATTTTATATTCAAAAAGTTATTTTAGGAAAACTTTCACTGAAAGAGTTTCCATTTTCTACCTAGCTAGCCCAACAGATATTATCTAAAACATATTATCAAAAATGTACGAACATCTTTTTGTTTAAGTCTCTTTCGAATTACGATTTTTTTATAAAAAAAAGAAATCTGATATCAGGTTCGTTAAATTTATAATATTCTGTAAAAATACGCATTGGGAAACGGTTACTTTTTTGTAGCCAGCGGGCAAATATCTGTTTTGGTAGCAAAGCTGAACAGAATTGGCACAAATGGTCTTTTCTCAATTGATTGCAAACTTATTGCAGCTCAATTTTGTTTTTTCATTCGTAAACGAAATCGAACACTTTGTGACACAAACATTTTCCTTGTAATTTCAGGAAGCGATGGAATTGGCAGTGGAAGGGTGAGAGCAGAGAGGGTGGGACGAGATGAAAATGGTAAGTCAACTAAGTTAGTTTCCCTCATTAACCAAGCCGAATGAAACGAAATCACGAATGCCAAGACAAGCATCTTGATCGTTGTCTTGCCCCCCTGACCTAGTACCTACCTATCATGATGGGCTTGGCGGGTCCAAATCACCTGGCACGGCTGGCGCCTATGCCAGTACTGTGCATGGTCTCGGTCCGGCCCTTGGGTCCTCACCCCTGGCAGGCTCCCACGAATTCCTCAGAAATCTATCACTCAATCACTATCACTCAATATCGGCGCACCTACAATTATGAGGTATTTTAAATTGATGATAGGAATTGAACTCCTGGTGAATTCACTTGTTTTTTGTGATTTATGATTCTTAGGCATTGTATCATTATAATTATTATGGCTCACTAACAGCAATAGTTTTAGAAAGTAGCGAATTCTCTCAGGGAAGAGGCAGTTGCATTCTTTGATGATCCCTGATTTTCTGTTAAACTTACATGTGTCTACACGCTCACATAACAATTAATTAGGATTTGCACAATGTACACATCGTATTACTTACTCTTGTTTTTCTTTTTGTGGCACTGCTTTAATTGCTAACACTTAAAGTGTAAACGAGTCATTTCCTTTTTACCTTGTTATGGTCTAATGTGTACTAATTTGAAAATACCCATCGCCAGGAGATGTAAAAAAAAAAATACTTTGTGTGAAATCTATTACTGGAAAAACTTATAACATTTGGTCTCGGTTACAAGATCAAGCTGTAATGCAATTCTGTATTTAATTATTGCAATTCATAGTGAAACTTATGGTCTGAAACTAAAAGCCACAGCGCCAACTATAGCGATGAGAACTTTCTCATCACATACCCGGCCATTGCCTAAAGCTGTGAAAACAATATTATTGAAATCGTCACTGACGATACATGCCTATGATGTGGATAATACACGACATGTCTTCATCTTGTAAATCACCATGACAAAAACAAAAACATCATTTCCAACACAACAACAAACAATTCTTCTGCATTCTGTCAAGAACCCATACATATTGAGTACATGCCAACCTATCAAACATGGTATATTGTTCTTATTGTCTTCCCTATACGTTCATTATTTCAATCTATCGATCTGTAGATCGATTTGTTGACTTATCGTTTTGTATCTCTTTTCTTGACCTCTCTATCAACTTCCACCAGATGCCAACACTGTGTTGCTCCTGGATAACTCTGGGCGTAATGGGCGCTATTTGGCTACCGCCGTGCCGGTGGTCACCTCCACTGCTCGG
Organism: Protonemura montana; assembly: GCA_947568835.1. Classification (NCBI taxonomy): domain Eukaryota; kingdom Metazoa; phylum Arthropoda; class Insecta; order Plecoptera; family Nemouridae; genus Protonemura; species Protonemura montana. Next base: position 13,063,820 of record OX387604.1, on the reverse strand, counting down.
ACGTTCGTGCAAGAAGGAACCACCACCGAGTACGCTACACATGTCATAGGGACTAGGCTCGACAAGGGGAAACTATACGCGTCGGTAGTCGGGACCAGTTCCCGTGTTTATTATGACACACACCTACCGCGACTCAGCATTGACAATCAGATCTTGCCTACTAATCCGCGGTCAACAATTAAGCCGACTGCTCATTTAGTTTATCCTGCTAAGGACACTCGAGTACCCCACGGTAGTAGCTCGGGGTTGGTTTATCAGACGGCAGTCAAAGGCGATTCCTTGTTCAACAAACCTTTAAAAACCATCCCTGATCTCGTCCCTTTGGCAAAACATCATCAACAAGCTGGGGGAGACGAGGCAAATGATGGAGTGGTCAGATTCTCCAGCCAGTCGTCGTCCAGTAAGCACGTGGAACGGAAACACAAATACGCCGACGAGCAAGACAATTTCCTGGTGTCACCGAATACAGATCCGTTTAAGAAGAGGAACGTGGACGCAGCTGAAAACTCTCCACAAGTTAATCCGGCGCAGGTTGTTAGACCTACATTTGGCCTTCCAACGTTCACGATCAAGCACGATTTTGCACCAAGTGGGTTTTCTGCAGATATTGAGGAAGAAGAAACTACAGAGGGAAAGAAAATCAAAGATCTTCTCAGCTTGAGGGGAGGAAAAGCGTTATATCGAAATGGAGTGAAAACTGATTCTCGAAAATTGGATACGGTTACCTACAAAGGCTTTGCAGATTTCACGACTACAGTTGGTGATACAGTAATAATTTTCATGCCGAATACTGCGCCAATGGAAGCAAGTAAGCCAACTTCGTCTCCTGTACAGGTTCCATCGACGGAAGAACCAAACAAGATCGTGACAAAGATGAAGACGTTCTATTCCGTTACGCCCGGAATGCAGACGAAAACAGTAAGCGGGCACAGTCTCAGTATGCAGACGAGTTTACCAACTCATCTCATACTCCCGGAAAGTGGAACTCGACATATGAAGGCATTTCCCCCAGCTGGCCCTGTTCACGTGGTCACTGCTGATCTGCACTCAGCCTCTTCGATTTCGCCACCTGACGTTGAAATCAAGCCGTCCATCGTTGCGATAGAGCCATCTCTGATCGAACCATCAGTTGAAGATGTCGTTACAGACTCACCGGTGGTAATCGGTTCTACCACGTCATTCCTTCCTACAGCGACCGAGCCACTGGCTACATTTGCTACCACTAGAACGCAGATTTTGGCAGCAGCCGACCAGAAACAGCCCCTTGGACTCGTCAAAGTCCTAGGAGGAACGCGTGCATACAACGCTACCACCACTCTGTTTACGTCACTCTTTTATGGAACGATAGTTGATGGAACATACACACAAGTAATTCATTCAACGTCGTCGACCTTTTATTTAGCTCCAACGACAGCCGTAGCAGAGCAGCCTAGTTCTACTACGGAGGGAACCACAGAAGGAACCACTACAACTGGGGACGATACAGTCAGCACTACTCCTAACGAATCAACAACTCTCTCATCAGAGGACTCATCGGATGACCAGGTGAAGACTGGCAGGAAAATAAAAACACGGCCAGTTGATCAGATAATTGCGTACAACAACGATAACTCCAGTAGTGACAAGCAGAAGGAACTATCGCCGAGTGAAATTAAAGCGAAGACTTCTTCCACAGATAACTATCTGACCAGGATAGTTCCGACAACTGCCTATAAGACCTTTACATATCTTACGACTTTCTTCATTCCCGATGGGGATAAAACTACCACGTCAGTGCGATCGAGAGAAGTAACAAGTTCTGAAGTAAGTTTAGTCACCAAAGTGATCAATGCTAATGTTGTCGAGCCATCAAAATTGACAACCACTGCTGCAAGCTATCTGCCTGAAAAACTGACGACTTCAACACCGATCACAACTGAGGAGAGCGACCAACTATCGACCACGGAAAAGGAGGCAACCACCGAAGAAACAAAATCAACTACCGAACTCCCAACAGAGAAAGAAAAGAGCACAGATTTCGTCTCAGAACCTATGGAAACGACAACTGAAGGTGTAGAACAGCAAACAGATGTTACAACTGAAGCTGGAATAGTTCAGTCTGAACAAGTCGTTACGACTGAATCTGAAGAAATCACCATCACCACACCGACTCCAACTACGCCATCAAGTGAAGATGACGAAGAAGAAATCGATTTGATTTTCAAAACTCTTTTTACCACTTACACATATCTGACAACATTCTTCCAAGAATCGACAACCAGCGTGTCCAGCCGTGAAGTAGTAGTTACAAATATTGTTACGTCCACGCTTGACACCAAACTGTTCTTGCAGTCATCCCCAGTTGCAGGGTTGTTTGAAAGAAGTGAAAGTCTGCTGAGCACAGAAGTGATGCCAACCAGTGTGGGAGTAGGGCGGCCAACTACCCAGTATTTCCCCAGTATCGATGCAATCGGCGACTCGTATGGCGAAGAGGCATCTAATCAACAATCGGGAGTAGAGTCTCCGGATTTGCAGCCTTCTTCAGAGACTGAAGGTGCGACCAAAACGTTTTTCACTACTTACACTTACTTTACAACAATATTTGTCGATGGAGAGACAACTATTTCAAGCAGAACAGAAGTGTACACCAATGTAGTGACTCCAAGCATCGTTGCAACAACAGCGACTGATGACATCCAAGTAACTCCCACAGCTGCTGCGGGATACGCGAATGATGAAGAGTCGTCCCTAGATGATATTGACGGATCAGATAACTTGGAATTTATCCAATCCTCTCACGTACGTACACCTGTATTAAAATCAACGCCCCATTATGCCTACAGCAGCACTATTTCAAGAAATCGGTTGTCATCAGGAGTAAGAAGTTCCCCTAACGTTAACGATATTACAGTCAAGTCAACGCCAAAATTCGACGATAGATATGCAACTATTTCAAGACCTCAAAACGATGCAGTGTCTGCAGCTGCATTTGAAGGCACGACTAGGAAATCTCCAGTTTCTTCGAACGACGAAGAGGAAAACGAGGACTCGGCAACCTCAGTGACGCAAGAACAAACAACTGGAAAAGACGGTATCGATGTGCGTGGATCATTTGATCAGGATTCTTCCGCATCATCTGTAACACTTCCAACCGTGGCAGACAATGGTAGCCCTCAAATTCAAGTGCGTCTTGACACATTTGCTCCTGGTGAAGATATCGATGCCTCGCCCGTTACGAATGAACCAATGATCGTCAAGACAATGGCGATGGTCACCGACATAACCAGCAGCAGTTCTGGGGGTAATGAAATTCTTGACGATCAAATCAGTTCCGAAAGCAATACTGAAGAAATAGAGCCGTCTCCTATCCTTCTTCTCCAAACCTCTTTCACAACATTCACATATTTCACAACCGTGTATAAGGGTAGCACTTCTTCTGAAGTGATCAGTAGACTTGAAACTGTTACTAATGTAGTTACTGAGACCCTGTCTCCCACTAGCTCGGCTGTAATTGAAGAAGACTCAACACTCCCGATTACATATTTTACTACTTTCACGTATTGGACAACCCTTTATCGAGACGGTAACACTGTCGTGACAAGCAGGGAAGAAACCGTGTCAAACATCATTACACCAACGGTGACTCTCCCCCCTGTTTTGATAACGGCGACCCCAGGTCTCGAGACTTCAACTGCAGAGATTGAGCCTACTAAAACGGAGCCAACCACGTACTACACTACCTATACGTATTTCACTACCTCGTATATCGGTAATAACACGGTGCTGAACAGCCGACTAGAAACCATCACTAACATCGTGAACGAGACTGATGACCAGACTGGCCGGGCAATCGGTACCTCGGCTCCTGACCAGCTCATCGTAGACCAAATCACCAAAACTGAACCAGCCACCCTGCCCACTGGCCTCCTTTCCACAATAGCAACCAGCCAAGTCGAGGATGGAACTACCACATTATTTTCCACTGATGTGTATGGCACCTACATCGATGGACTCTATGCCAAGATCTTGGAGAGCTCCACCCAAATAGTAACGGACGGAATTTTGCCGTCGGACGCTGTTCAGGTGAAACCCACGGGTGTTGTGTCTCTTAATGAAGGAAGCATCGTCGATGCGAATGGAATTAGCACCACATACTTTACAACCAAAGCGATTGGGACATATATTGAACAGCTTTACGCCGAAGTGCTCGAAAGCACCTCCTCGGTCAAAGTGGATGAAGAAAAGAAGACCCAGTTGACATCCGAGCTCGACGAAGACAAGCAATTAAAAACTGGATTAGTGCGACTTATTGAAGGAACGATAGTGAAGGATGACACTACTACTTTCTACGAATCAAAGGTGGTTGGAACTGTTATCGACGGACGATATGCTCAGATCATTGAGAGCACTTCGAGCTTTAAGATTGGCATGAAAACTAAACTACCCGAAGGCGTAATAGTGCCTACATCAGCTATTACATTAGATCAAGCCATAACAGGGACCAGTTCTCATGGGACGTCTCCCAGTTCCAGTGTTCTCGAAAGTTCCTTGGGAGATGCTGGAGGTGAGGATGGTGAAAATGATGAAGATGGCGACGATGACGAGGATGACGAAGATGACGACGACGACGACGACGATGATGGCGATGGCGCAAAGAAATCGAAGAAGTCTCGATTGACTTTCTCGACACGAAAACGAACATTTACGCCGGTAATCCGTCCATTCGCATCTCGGAACCGACCTACGTTCAACCCTCGCAGGAAGACAGCCAACGCGAGCAGTGCAACTACGATCACTCGCACCACGTTGACGCCGACGATCACCGCGACTCCTGCCGCCAAGACCACAGAAGGAAGGGGTAGGTTTGCAAGCAACCGGCGTCAGAGCTCCTCATTAAATGAAATAGGTGTTCGACCATCATCGTCAAGCTCTAGGAGGTTCTCCAGAGTGCGTGGGTCGACTCCGGCGCTCGGGGTAGCTAGCACTTTGTCACCTACAGTCGGACGAGGACGGTCAACGACCAGAGTTTTCCCTACAGCGACAGCGAGTGCGCCTGGATCTTCGCGACGTGCAGGATTCTTCAGGAGCTCGTCGACTAGAAGTGGCGCATCTGATTTCCCACTCAAGTCTACGAGCGGCGGCGCGAGCAGCTCAAGATTGAATCTGAGACTCAGACCAACGTCATCTGGATTTGGAAGAGGAGCCAGCTCGGTGTACACAACGCCGAGCACCGCTGAGCCATCCAACCCAGAAGACAACGTAGTTACCACTTTCGTGACCGAGGAGACTCCGAACGAAACAGAGGAAGAACAGGAATCGCCGACTCAACCTATCTCCACCACTACCGAGTCCTCGCGGCGTTCTAACCCCCTACTGAGATTCCGCCGACCTCCGATCCGCACCCAGTCCACGTCACCGAGACCATCCACCACTCCGGCTCCGAGGAAGAGTCCTCTTCGCCGCACTTCAGATGCCAACAACAACAACAACAACAACCGTTTGACCACTACAACGACGACGACAACTGCAAAACCGGTGCCTTCTTTCAATAGTCGGTTCAAGAACTTAAGCAACAATCGTCCTCGACCTTCAAACAGCTTATTTCCAAGGAGAGGACTTTTGAAAAAACCAGAGGAAGAAGTTAAAGAAGTGCGAAAGGAAGTTGAAAAAGTAGAGGATGAACTTTCGAAGGACGAAGTCGACGAGGAAATTGCTGACAACGATTATGAAGGGTCAGAGGTTGCGGAGGTTGAGGAGCCAAAAACTGAGGCATCGCTTCGGAAGAGCAAAGCACTTAGTCCTCAAATCCGTCCGTTTGTAGGCTTCCAGCGGCGGCGCTCTAAGAGGCAAACATCTGAATACGGAGCAAGACGTGAAACCGCTAGAACATCGAACTACAACCAACGATTTCGCCGCCCAGTTACCACTAGAACGCAAGCGCAAGTTCAAGAAAGAAACGACTATGTCGACGAGGAGCCCTCAACCGAAGCACCGCGAGCAAAAACCACGAGCAGATTTACCCCACGGTCCAGGCCATCTCAACCCAGTCAGCAGAAAATCAGATCGACGACGGCGTCCTCGAACGCTGGCCGCTCTCAGTTCACACTAAGGGAAAAAGACACCACGCCAAGGACAAATTTTCGTAGACCTACGCCGGCCCCAAGACGACGTCCTCCTACTACGAAAGAGTCTCCCGCTCGACAGACGCCAAGCTCCCCTCGGTTACGCCCTCAGTCTAACTCGCAGACGGACTCTTCGCAGTACTCGCGGCTGAGTGGACGCAGGGGCTACTCGAGCTCCAATACTAACTCACGCCGTCCCCAGAGCCGGTCGCGAACTCGAGGAGACATGGCAGACAGCTATACGTACTCGCAGGCGAGTTTTGACGGCACGATCACGGTCACCCATCGTGTCCCGACAGAAGTTACGATTCCAATCGTCAATGGGAAAGTAACCGAATACCGCAATGTTATAACTGCCAGTCCTAGCACAGAAATCCTGGGACCACACCAATACACGACGACATCCGGCAAGGATGGCAATACTGTATTGCTTTTAACATCGGAAGTGACTGGAACTTTAGCAGGGGGAGTCACCGAAGTCACTCAATACATTCTGCACGAGACACCAACGACGAGTATCACTTTTACTCCCACTGTAATTCGTGGGCGTAAAACTTCGTTCTCTCATGTGGTACCGAGCACCGTGTATGATGTTGAGCGGCTCGTCAGCACTATTCAGCCCCATCTCTCTCCCAATGCACCCCTAGCTAACATACTCCTCTCGCAGTTACTCCTAGGAAATCTAAATCTTGCGCAACCAAATATCAATCCTTTGCTCGGACTGAATTCCGCGACGACTCCAGCCACACCCGTGACTGAATTCAAAACTCACGCGACGACGTATGTTACGACTGTGACGAAAGGGTCTAGTACTATCCTACCCCTTACGTTCCGAGGGAAAGAAATTCTGACGACAATCGTGGATACAACACTGGAGACGATAACTGCAACCGAGTTTATCACTAACACCATCGTGACGACGCCCACGGCAGCCTCCCCTCCAAATCAACAGCAATTGAACTCATTGCTCCTACCCGCACTACTTCAGGCGCAGTTGCTGCAAAGTCAAAACCAGCAAGCGTCGCAAAGCCCGTTAATAAACATACAGCAGCTCCAAGATGCTAGAGCAGAAGAAGTTCTGGACATAGAGTCGATTGGTAGGGGATCACAGAAACGCCGGAAACAAGAGGATCCTGACAGACAGGTACGAGACTCAGAAAAAGAGTACGATGACGATGATTTGGAAATCGTGGAAGTAGAACCAGTTGTTCCGAGATTTAAGTCGTCACGAAAGAAGCCTTCAAGGATGCAAATAGCTGATAAGAAACCTCCAGATCCACCAAATCCACCCTCGACTTCGGTGATCACGCTCTACGTTTCTGGCCGACGACCAGGAGAGTTCAGCACTGTCCTCTCCACAGTGGTAGTCGACGACTATAACTCAGCTACGATTAAGAAGAGGGAGGCTGAATTTGCGGCCCCTGACCTTTTCATTGTCGACTCTTCCAAGTCACCCGACCTAGAAAGATATTTCGCCAACGATCTGGAAGACACCCTTTTGTTTTCATCAAATGATATCGCCATCGAGAGCAGTAGGACAGAGACTCAAAGTCTTGAGAGCATCGTGGGTGATGTTAGCAAATACAACGTTGCTGACCGATTTTCGCCTACCATAAACAGCAAGCCTTCTACCGAAATCGATGTGGTTGAGAAGTCTGTGACGACCAGTGATAAAGCTACCGGTCATTTTTTATCCAAAGGCCCCGCTGAGTTAGCCCCACTCAAGCGGAAGGTCGTAAATGAATCAAATAGGGGCCAAGAAAAATCGTATTACGAATACAAAAATTATCGTGCGTTGACATCTCCGAATGACTATTCGTATCCACTTCGAGTTAAAAGGGAGGTAAGCGACGAGGACCAGGCCTTGAGCCGACAAGTATCTGGGCGTCGGAGGGTGCGGGTTCGCGTACCGATTGCGCGGCGTGTTTCTGATAACAGAAACTATAAAGACCAGCCGATTTCGGAAGAATTGCGTCCTGACGAACTTGCTATTGCGAAAGATCTGCGGATAGGTGAACAGGAGTTTGGAGTTCGAAATGTTAAAGTCATAAGGACAGGAAATAAAGAGCATCATAATGATGATGACAAAGATCACCACAGGAAGAGAATTATAATTCGCAGGCGAAAGCCAGTGGATAATTTATTAGAGGACAGAAAGTTATCAAGTGATCACGAACAGCACTTGGAACCGCAAAAGTTACCAGTCACATTGGAGCACGAATTGGCATACCACACCAGTTCTCAGTCAATAATGCCCTCGCATAGGAGGCAGATTACTATTACCAAAAAGAGGCCAATTTTGGCAACGTCCTCTGTTGCACCCTCAACTACTCATAAACGTCGTCTGATTGTCACAAAAAAGAGACTCGTGAGTGCACGGGAAGAAATAGCTCCCACTCATTCAATGAAAACTTTGTACTCATACATGTACTCTGTAATGGATGAAACCGATCAAGATGAACCACATAATATGGTCAAAGTGTCTCAGGTCTTCATGATAGGAAACATCCCCGAAGAAAATCAGTTAGAAAAAAATGACAACTCCTCGATGATCGAAGAGTCGGTGGAGGTCACAACTGAGACCGAGGAAATAACAACACCTGAAATAATTTCTCAAATTGAGCCGTCTCAATCTATTGAGACTTCATTTAGTGATTCTGAAACCATAAACTCAAACCCTGTCGAGATGACCCAGATGTTGGAGGGAGATGGTTTTGTTTCAAGTACTAATGGAAATTTAATTGCAAGTGTTTCGCATGAGATAGAGAAAGAAGAACATCAAGCTACTAATGTCACTGAAAAAGACATTAACCTAAAGGATGACGTTTCTGCAGTGACAGACAGTTCATCGAATGAAGAAAGTACATTTGATGGGCCACGGTTCATTCGACCAACCCGATTTTCCATTACCAGAAAGCCAAGCCGGGCTAAAGCATCATTTCCTGGGGGACGACGTAAAACTAGCGAACATCATGCTACGACATCAGTAACACCCAGCGAAACTACAAGTACAACACGAAATAGTTACCGCTCAACTTCGCATAAATACAATCCCAACCGACTGTCCACACGCCTCCCTGAAGTGAACCCAACGCCGTCTCTGTCATTAAATAATTTTAAACAATCTAGTAAATCATTCCGACCAAGTAAGAGTAAAACTTACGGAAAACCCCATCATTCTTCTGCAATCTCTGTAGAGCCAGAAATGATAAAAACAGAAGACAAAAATGTGGAGGGTACTTTTAGCACTGATGCTCACTTAGCCGACCAAAAACTAAACATAGATGAGCCCATCACACCAACTATCCCTACTGACCAGTCGGAACCACAATCGTATTTGACCCGACTTGTAACACGCACAAGACTAAGGACTTACACTTACATCGTAACACGAGTATCTGGAACCGAAGAAGTTGTTACATCCAGCACCGAGGTCAAACCCCACGTCATTACAGCAACATTGACGCAAGTCGTTCATGATCATGGTGTACAAGACCTAACAGGTAAGAATTAATTTATTGTCTTCACATCTTCTCTATCTCTCTCATTTTTAACACACCATTATTTTTAACGTTCTCATGATGTTCTAACATTTCTTCAGATTCTGTCACTATTTTGTTCTATCAGTGTGTGGTAGACATATCTTAAAAGTTTGGCACTGTTAATTTAAAAATTTTTTTTATTTTAATAAAGATTGTTTAAAATATGTTTTAAAAATGATAAAAACAACTTATGTATGAGACAATTTGAGGAAAAAGGTATACCTTGAAATAATTGTTACCTGGGTTAAAATTATTTCATCAGATCACAATTCCCTAAAAGATTTGTAAGCCTTCATTTAAGTCTCAAATTTTTTTTCATGCTGTTACCGGAATATCAAGGTTTTATTTTTTCTAAAGCGAGGGATGATCGTGTGCTGAACATGGCTGAGGCCCGGTACAACTTGGCAACGAAGGTGATGTCCAATGGAGTCGAGGTGATCGTGGCTGGCGATCGGAGTACGTTGCCCGGAGACCCGGAAATCCTCCGCGTCCTCACGTCTTCGCAGACCAGACCAACAACGCTACCAGCAAGCACGCTCACCGACCACATGATGATGTTCTTGCCACAGAAACCGTCCGAGGTGAACTTAGCACAAATACAGAACAATATCACCATACTTAAATTCCTCAGACCTTAGAGAAAATAATACGGGTATTATTTTCTCTAAGCTCAGACTCATGTCCATTTCGTACTGACTTAAGCACTGCGAAAAAAAAAATATATATATAGTAGTATATAGTTAGTAGTTCTATCTTGTTGTCAAGAAGCTAACAAATATAGTTGCTACTGTTGCTGAATAAGTTAAAGTTACTAGAACAAATTATGGAAAATTCGACTTGCCTATTTGACTTGTCTATTAATTTAATGTTTTAATTCAGCTAATTGGATCTAGAGGGCTAGTCAGTAACTTTTCTTGATATGAGATTTTCAGAAGCTCAAATGGCAATATTGACAGCTATGGGTGATTTCTAGAATTTGAACTTCCAAAGCAATTTGCAATACATTCATTACAGTTATCACATTAAGTGGTTATTGAACGCTTGTCATATAATTTACTTTCCACAATAATTACAGACTTCAACCATTTTTGGCCAGCACAGTTTCCTTGAAAGCTTTTTAATGATAAAATATTCCATTAAAAAAAAAATTCAAACAATTGAAAGAGATAATTTAATACATTTTTATTACTAACTACTGGCATTTTTCTTACATGTGTGTCTATTTTAATTTCAGAGCAATGAGTTTGTCACGAATACTTACTTGACGACGTATGCCTACAATTCTGAGGAGCTCGTAGTGTCGAACACCGTGACCGAGGAGAGGGCACCAGCATCAACCGATTTGACCAAAGTGATTTCGCTGACAACAAGTCCGGTGTTGGCAACGGGAGTATTCCACACAGCTTACACCTACTACAACACCCTGGTAGACGAAGACGTCCCGCTCGTAGTTTCATCAACGGAGCTTATTGATAATACTGTCACTGCATCAATCGACCAGCTCACTCAAACAGAGCTCAAAGAAACCAACACTTATTTGAACCCAATGGAATTCAGTAAAACAGTCACTGAAGGTGGCAAGCTGCAAGTCTTGAGTACCAGCAATGTTTTGACACAGAAAGTTGTAACGAATATTGAGTCACAAACTGTGACTGCTCTGCCACCGACAGGCTCAACAACGGATGTAGTAAAAACTTATTTTGTGACTTACACTTATTTGAACACTTATCTAGAAGATGGAAGCACAGTTGTCAGTTCAGATGTTTCGATTTCAACAGATATCGTGACCGAGAAGTTTTATTTAAATCCAAAACGTACCAGCGTTCCGTCTAAAAGTGTCGCTGATGCTGAGAAACAAACAACACCTGTAAAATTGTTTGCAACTAAAACATACCTCACAACTTTTACATACTTTACGACACTTTTGCAAGAAGGTGCTGATCAGAAAACTTCAACGCTAGTCAGTTCTCACACCAGCGTCGTACAGAATATTGTGACCGAAACTTTATCTCAGGATATTTTTGGAAGTCAAGAACAAGAAGAGAACATGAAAATCACATCAGTTGAAAACTTATCACCCACCAAGACAGTAATGCAGGGTGAAGAAATGACTTCCACTCTAGGACTTGCTTCTTCGATGGAAGATGACAGTGAAAACTCTAACACCAACAGCATTGTCACTGGCTCGACAATTGTTTTCTTCGATGAGCACGACCAAATTGACAGCCAGTCACCGCAGTCAGCAACACCTGCCTTGGAATCTGCCATCAACTCGCCACAGACTACCATTCTAAATGGACAGCTCAGTGAGAGCCAGGGAGCTGTCAGTCCACAAGCTTTGACCAGCCAGAGTATCCAACAAGATGTTCCGAGACCACAGGGTGTTAACGCATTCGAAACGTCGATTCTTGCAGCGTCGACCATCACATCATCCGGCAATACTCTTCTTCCTGGGGATGAAGTTATCATGCTGACTCAAGCGAATGGCAACATCTCGATGATTCCTGTCTCTGATCCGACGAATAAAAAACCAAACGGAGGAACGTTTGGTCCAGGAGGTAACGAAATCCAAGTCAGTGATTTGTTGAGCTTGGGATCGTTAGGAATCAATGGACTAAATGCTCTAGGTCCTGTAATTAATGCCATGGCTGGATTGATTCAAAGTAACCTTCACGATAACAACAGAAGAAATGACACAGCAACCAGTGCTAAGCCTGGGCTTTCATACCTCGATGGAAATGGAAATCCGAGACCAGTTTTTACTGCGCATGGAGATCGAACGACGCCTAGGTCCCCGATTTACATTCCTGTAGGTGGTCTTGCAGAAGATGCCGACACAGCCGAGAGCGTGAACCAGGAGTCGTGGAGTGACGCACACGGCAGACATCCTTCTGTCGAGAATTCTGTCGCCTTGGGACGGCCAACTCACGAGAGTCCTCTTCTCTCCGATGGCATTGCGATCAGTCCTGGGCAAGTGATAACAGCTAACAGCGACGTGATTGTTGGCAAGCCAGGCTTGTTGGGACCGAGGCCACCTAAAATTCATTCAGAGAAAGAAATCCCTGCTGGCATGAGACCCCCACCCCCTCCGCGGCCAAAACGCCCAGCGAACGATCAGTACTTTGGACCGCCTCCAGCTCTAGACCAAGTGGGTCATCAATCAGTGAATTCCCACTCCGGAAGTCCGCCGCCCCCGCCCAAGAGGGAGCATGTTCCGAGCCACGGTCCAACCAGAAATCACGTCGGGGGATCTTCTGGCCACCAACCGATTCGAGAACAACCTATAAGAAACTACAATGGTGGGCCTCCAAATAGAGATCATCAGCAAAACCAATCTCCTGTCAGAAATCAGTTCTCTAGCTATGCTCCATCACGCAATAATCCTAACATCGAGTCTGATCTAAACCCTCCTCCAATTCCCAACAACCTTGCATCATTCCACACAGAACAGGATATTCCTCTGTATACTCCAGCAATTGGAGCAGATATCATTGTTCATCCACCGATTCTAAACGAGAACCATTACATTATTACAAACAATCCACTATCGCAAGAGTTTGGCCAATTCCCTGTATCCTCAGGCGTGCAAGCCGTGTACGGTGGCCAACCTCAGCCAAACGACATAATTCTCGGGAAAATTCCAACGGGATCCCATGTTCTAGACTCATCAGCAGGCCAACCATTATTGGTGGATATTCAACCTTCTCAAGTTGCCAATGTTATTATCAAGGATGGAAGCTCATCGGCCAATCCATTTGGTGAGAATGAAGAATACATCAACCACGCCCCATCACATGGATTGCAAAACAGACCAAACTTCGGAAGTGATGATATCATCGATAGCAACAACCAGCACCACTATGTTGTACCAGTCGGGTCCGTACATCAAACTCGTATGGACCCACCTGCTGCTGATTTGGCTGTCTCAGGACACGAACACCAGCCAGGAAACATAGAGATCAGTCCGCTTGGAATCAACGTAGACATCAGCCCCGGGCAGGGGATAAACGTTGACGTCTCCTCCAACCATGGCCATGGTGGCCCAGCCTCTGGACACGTGCACGGTAATGAACACATCTCACCGAGTGGCATCGTCTTGGATGAGCCTTTGAATAACAGGCCTTTGTTGAACGAAATCTCCTTTGGAAAGCCAGGACCATCAAATTCGAGACCAGAAAGTCCTCAAGATTTACCCAGAAGACCTCAGCGCCCATCGCCATCCAACGGACTATCAAGACCTCGCTTCCCACCAGTTAACTATCGGCCAGGCTCCAACAATAAACATCACCCCACAAATAATAATCAGTTGTTGCAAGATAAAAACCATGGTGGGCATCAAGTACCTCATGGAAATAATGGGCCACATGGAAACAAGCAAGGTTCAGGTGAACAAACCATCCACAACTATCCAAAGTCGCCAACCGAGTTTATGGTTCCTCCACCTGCGCCGCCAAAGCAATTCACCAACACACCTAATGTCATTCCACTTAAAGCAATCCTGTCTCAAGAGAACACGGACTCAAGCAAAGACCATTCTTTCCCTGATGACAACGAAGGTGATTATGACTCGCTTGAATTAGATGGCGGTGAAGTGGTGCAGGCATCGAACTCACGACCACTGACAGTTGGGCAAGGGTCTCAAAACTCAACGACTAGAAGGCCAATCTCAAAACCCACGGTAGTCACAGAGATGCCCGAAGTGTTTATGAGACCGCCACAGCTTCCTATATCCAACATAAATGTACACCAAGTGTTTGAAAAGCGACCAACAAGACCTGGAAACAATGCTCCATCCTTTGATGTTGTAGTACAACCTCAAGGGAACTTTGGACGGCCGCAGATTTTTGACGAAAAGCCATTCGATGAAAAACCAATCGTTCCAAACTTTGATGAAAGACATGAAGTACTGAATCAGGGATCTCAAGGCAATAGAGTACCTTCTTTTACACCAGCAGGCAGACCTCACTTCGAAGAGACCCCGAAGAAGCCACATCTCAATATTAAACGGCCTTCACCTCCATTTGAAAAGCCAGCAATATCAACTTCTTTTGATCAAGAGTCGCAAGGAAACACACCTCGTCCGTTCGTGAACCGCCCTGCTCCTCCGAGTCAAAGCGATATCGACCGTGAGTCAGTTGTGGGTCTTTCACCACCACCTGAACCTCAACATCACCCTGTCATTAAGATCGGAGGCCAAAGACGACCCCAAGTGCCAAATTACAGAAATCACACTCGCCCAGGGTCGCCTTACAAGTTTGAGGTCCCGATTCCTGCAAATGGAAATGGTAACAAGCAAACTCCTCGACCACCAATACAGGAAATTCTTACTCTATCAGAAACTTATTTCCAGCAAAACCATAGGCAAGGAAGCACAACACAAAATCCTATCAGACCAGATAAAAATCCAGGACATGTCGAATTTGGAAAAACAAAACCAGTAGCAATACAACCACCACCAAAATCTAAGCCTATTCCAACTCCTGGTGTGTTGGCTGATCGGGATCGGGGATCCATTTCCACTACACCTGGATTCAAGTCAAGCATTTCAAAGCCAAGACCCTCGGCAACTGAAGCTTCCTCGCCGCTGCAAACTGTTGTGATAGTAGGGAAGCCGATTCAGTCAAATCCTCCATCAGTGCCATTCTCGATTCAGAAACCAGCTCAGTGGGATGGTCAGGTAGTCGGTTCGGAAACTCTTTATCGCGATCATGTGATTCAACCCACACCGACAATAAATGATGTACGAAACACTGCTCCAACGTCTAGGCCTGTGTTGACGAGTTCAAAAACTCCTTTCGGCAACCACTTCACAAGGCCATCTAATGTGTTGGCACCAACTAGAGTCGCAGGAATTGGAGGTTTTGGTAACATTTTTGCAGCTGGAAAAAATTCCAGTTTCAAAACAAAGCAACAAGCTGATATACCAACTCGTTACATTACACATACCAAAACTTTGACTGTAACGTTGACGGAAACGACAGTAGTCAGCAGCGAGGGTCGTCGACCATCGACCAGAACAGTTGTCGTGACGAAGACTCAAACTACAACTCAAGTTGACACTGTCACTCAGATCCACACTCTAGTGAAGCCAACGGAAATCCGAGCGACGTCAACTGTTACAACCACTGTGTCAGCCTCTCAGTATCCACCAGGGTCACCCTTCGATCCAGCCAACTACCCGCAGTTCCCAGTGAAGATTTCCCCACTGGATAAATCAAACAAGAACACCGAGGTCACGGAGAAAGGTACTTGTACTGCTTGTTTACTCAACTTCAAAATTATGTTTCCAGTTTTTCTCTATGCATTGACTCTGGAGAAAAGTGGCCAGAAATGAATGAATGAGCATTTTGTCAACATTTTCATGTCAAAAAATTATTTTATTTACATTTACATCCTGAATCTTGCCGAAATTGGCAAGGGAATACCGTAAAAATTGCCAAAAACATTTAACAATTTTAACCAAACACTGCCCCCCTAACAAAGTTCTTAATTTATCTTTTATCTAGATTCTGAAAAGCCAGAAAAGAAAGGTGTGAAAAAAGGACCAAGCATTTTACCAGAAGAAAACGATACTTTCTTTGTCGTGGTAAACGATAAGAAGTTGAGCTCGGTAAGTGTAAGCACGTCGAACAAGGATAAGCCGATAGTGTCAGTGGACGTAACAGAAGAAGAGGTGGCCAGCCGTGACGAAATCGATTCCAATGCGGTGAACCAAGCTGTGCTTCTGGAGGGTGTGCTTGTGGCTGCTCCACCACCGCGCCACGGACCTCCCTCATCTACACGGCCTGCCACAGCCTGCCGACCCGACTGCAGTGCTGCTCGGAACGAGCTCTGCCAGCGCGTCAACGGCAACATGAGATGCGTTTGCCGACCCGGTTTTGCAAGAATGTTCCCTGACAGACCGTGCAAACGTGAGTACACTGGTTGGAAAGAGAGATTATTGGATTGTCAACTCCCAATTCAAGTTGGCTACACTTCAAGTCTGTGGGTAAATGAAAATTGCATTTAATTGCTCATAAATGCAATTGACTCTGGGCTGAGAGTTTTCCTTCGTGACATTACTATTGACTTAAATACTGTTCTACTGTACTAGATATGCATACAACACTTGGACATAGACATGAAATTTTTTTTTTTTAGTTATTTTATTCAGTCGAACATAACTAGTTGATGAAAATGATTTCTTAAAATGTTGGGTGCAATGATCTGCATGTCCAAAATATCAATTATAGAAAGCAGAATGTGGGATATTTTTAACAAAATTATCCAGGCTCAGACGATGGTGTTTTAGATCAAAAAAGGTTTATTTTTACTTGCCAAATTTCATACCTCTGTAAATGGTTCTAAAATCTGAGCAATCTAGCAGTTTTATCATCTTTACTTGCTATCTTTCTTTAACTAATCAATTTATTTTAAATACGTTGGCTACCTATTTCGTAGTGCTGATTCATGTATTTTTATTTATAATTTTAGCTACATACACCTACACTCTACGGCTTGACCTAGACCATCACGGTAAAGAACCCCTCAAGTTCGATCCAGTCTTGAGAGAACCAACGTCTGGCAAGTTCCGTTCGCTTGCCGAAGCTTCGAGAGAAGGCCTTGACAGGCTTGTCATGCAATCCGACCTTCGAGATATCTATCACGGTGTGGCAGTTCACGGATTCCAGCCATCACCCAAGAAGGATGGCATTCAAGTTAGCTTCTACGTTCAGGTAACAGTAGTTTCACACATTTTTGGTTTATGATATTAATTTGAGAAGGGGAAGATACTTATCACACTAAACAATTATTTCAGCTCTCTGACAACGCGGACGAAGCTCGCCTGAAAGACGTCTTTAAGAAATCTTTGAGAACCAGCAATTACAGTCTGGGAGGAACGGACATGTATGCTGACAAAGAACGATTGCAGTATCTCCTTGCCGAAGGTACGAGTTTCTAAATTGTTTCACTACTAATTTACATTTTGTATTTACTGCTAAAAAATTCCAAAAAAATATGTTTTTTTTTAATTGTAATTCTTTTTGTTGGGCCAGATTTCGATGAGTGTGCCAGTACCCGTTTCCACGACTGTTCGGAGCACTCTCATTGCTTCAATCTTCGTGGAACTTACACGTGCAGTTGCAAGGAAGGGTTTGCCGATCTATCGGAGAACCGTCTCTTCCCTGGACGTGTTTGTTCTGCAGAGTTGATCGGCTGTGATAAGTGCCATTACCATGGAACTTGCTATTCCCGAGGAGATGACCAACTGATGTGCGAATGCTTCCAATGGTATTCAGGAGAAAACTGTCAAGTAAACCTGAAAGGTTAGTATACCGTTGGTACTTTATACTTTGCATTAAAATAGTAAGATAGATGCACTTAATAATAGAAATATTAAAATTGGTAGAAGTAAGTGGACGTTCTTAGATATGTAGGTGGGTCAATGCTAACATGGAAATATAATGTGTTTTCTTAGCAAGCAGAGCACTCGTGTACAAACAATTATTATAAATAATTTAAGTGAAACTAACGCTTGGAATGTGATTCTCCAGTGTTGCTGATTGCACTGGTGACAATTGGCGCATTACTTCTCGCGCTACTTTTGGTGTGTGCCGTGCTGACATGCTTGAAACGTAACCGATCGCGTAAGCCAGGCAACACTGCACCAGGATTCCTGCGCTACCGTGGACCGCCGAGAACACTGGACAAGAGGGCTATGATTGTAGACTCCAGCAGTGAAGGCAGCGTTGACAATGGACCTGTTACTTTTCTTGCTCCAACTCATCAGGTATGTAATGGAGACATAAGAGTATCTTTCATTTTGTAAGTCCTGGGAAACGTCTCCACAATTGATACCCAACCCATTTTCATTCAAGCTCTGTAGCTAATTTTGATCATTCTATATTCTCTCAGCCATCTAGTTTTCTTGGCAACAAATCGGTCTTGAAAGGAGCACGGCGAATTTCTGAGCCACACCCTTCGGGAACGATGATTAGCGTGGGTTACGCAGATCAGCGAGATCGATCACTCACCGTCATGATTCCTCGAGCCAAGTATCGACCTGTGCCACCAACATCTCCTCACCTTACTATGTCTACTTTTGGTGTAGAGGAAAATAAAAAGGCAATTGTGCAGGAGCAGAAATTGCTCGGTTATTTGGAGCATGGAGTTCAGGTAACAAAAAAATTAAATAAATAAAACAGAATTTTAAACAGCAATGGTCAAGCATTTTTTTGCATGGAAAGTTTATAGTCCTGAGTATTTTGCTTATAAAAACACTTTATTTTTTTATAATAGGAGACCCGAAACATGAATAATCCTAGGAGGAAGCCGAGCAATGGTACAAACCATGGTTCTGAATCGGGCACTCCAAAGAAAATGTCGTCAGCCAGGAAAGCATCAAACGGTGCACTCGTGTCGGCTGGTTTTGAAGTATCAGCAATGGTTGGTTGTAAGGAGGGCTCTGACCATGATCTGCTCACTCCTCAAGACACCATCAATCAACATTTCCCTCCCATAAGAAGTAACGAGAGGTATGTTATTGAAGCAATAAATTATTATTCCACTCCTTCATAGAGCTAATTTCTATAGATTTTTCCAATTATTGATCATTTTCACGAAGGGGACATGCAATTAACTGCTTTATTGTGGTTGGTATAATATTTCATGTGTATCTTAATTGATTTTATATTAATTGGTTTTTTTTCAAACACGATATTGTTTTTTTGGTTGAATACCGAAGAACGGGGTGATTCTGAACACTTTTGACGTAGTTCTATGAATAATTTTTACACTTCAGTATTTATTCACTTTTTGTTTTTGGCAAAACTATTACTAGGGTTTAGACTACAGGATGTGCTGTAAAGCAACTGAAAAAAATCCCATGGTATCAAAAAAAATAAAAAACCTCCGCATTCAGATTGAGGCTGGGGTGGATCTGATCACACCAATGGCTTTTCTAGAAACATTTATATTTAGTTCATATACTGCATGCAGGTATAAGTCTTTTGTTGAAAGTATAAGTATTACACATAATTGATATAAGCGTGTGAGATTTTTATCAAATTGTAAAGGTTGGAAGGTTTATCAAAGATAAAGCATCTTCCAAATGTTGGGCAGTATATTTTTTATTAACAACAGTTGCAGGTTTGTAGGTTCCTGTCTGGAAAAATGTGATGTTGTTACGTTTGTTTGGTGGTGAGCTATCTTACCATCATTACATAGTCATAACACACATAAAAGTACTCATTAGTATTGGAATAAAACTTTATGAATTCATATGCTAGACCTTAAAGTATCTAACTAAGTAATTATGTACATATTTACCTTAAAGATATATGTATAACATAAAACACGAACCAAACACTTCTCAACAAGTTTAAACAGAGGAAATCAGGAAAGAGCTTGTGTTTAGATTTACCCCACTCAACACCACATGTCGAACTTTTCTCTCTGGTGGTCTTTAAAGAAATATTTTCAAATTTTTTATGAGCTGTATCATATCTCAAAAGATGGGAGAGTAGTTTCTATCCAGAACCATAGTCGTCGGTAAAGTAATTTTCTACATGCACATTGAAGAATTTCGACATCACAAATATTGTCACTTTTTTAATTCCGCATTTTTTTAATTTCCAATTATGCCTGCAGATTTATACATTTTGTTTAATCAAAATAATATTATTTGAATTGTTATTGATTTTTGGACAGCTTCTGTCAGCATGTGCAATTGGTACTGTGAGAGATATTGAGCAATGAAAAAAATTGTGTACATTTAGTGTTCAGATTCACCCCAGTGTTCACCTTCACTCCATTCTATGGTACACATATATATTTTTGAACATAGAAATAGTAAATATTTCATCAATGCATCATTCTCTCCTGTTACGGCAGAACGGTTTCAGAGGTTCGTTCTTGCAACGAAACGACCATCCAGCCACCTACGAAGAGTTTCCATGGACCTTCTCAGTACGGCTCCAAGCCTTCCTCTCGGAACAGAGATGTAAGTCACCCAAATTTTAGATCAATTCCTAACAAACCCACAAAAATGTCAAAGAAATTGAAAAAATGTTTTTCATAGATTGTATGATGTAAGCAACATAGGATGTTGGATATAATTTGAATGGTTCTTCCTTTCTGCAGGAGGCTCATACAATGGCCGAACGGGACTTGGGCTCAACATTACTCATGCCTCAGACGCATTTGTACCGCCCTGATAGGGTAAGAATACATTCCTTTTTAGAAGTATCATTTCAGATTCGACATCAAATTTGTTTCACTCAAATTTTTCTTTCTTTCAGGGAAGTGACATCTCTAATTTTGACTCTCTATAATACAGGAGAACCTTATTTAAAACATCAAGAGTTGAAGTAAGTACCAGCATGAATCTATCGCAAAAAGATATTGTTTTATTTCCAAGATCTTTGGCAGGTACAAAGACAAACAACTTGGGTATGTGCAGACCACAGAGAGAACTAATGTTGTACTTTGGGGTGTACGATACAAAACAAGATGAATTAAATTGATATTAGGTGTTAATACATCAGGGTTCAGAGAAACTCGTTGGCTGGGTAATATTATTTAATGTAAGAAACTATTGTGTAATATGTTGTTATTTGACTTCTTAAGAATGTTATTTTTATAATATGAATCAGCTCTAATATTATTTTTAGTGTTGCATTTATTGAACACTTCATAAAATATTGTGACACTTAATCATAGTAATAATAATAAAACAGTGTATAGTAATAAGTTAATCTAACAATGAATGACTGATGATCTTAAAAGTGTAAAAGTAGTACAATTGAAACACTATAAATTAGACTAGACCATCTCTCCATGCAACTGTGTAGAAATAAATGTATATCATATTATTATGTCATGTTGTACCTTTATCGATTGTAAAATTGCAGTTTTCAGTCCATTTACTTGTGCATGAGAACTTGTAAAAAGCTCTGGTACCTATATATAATTGCTGTTAAAGAGAGCTGGTTTCGTATAATATTAATTAAAATAATTGCTCCCAAAATGGTTTATATCTAATAATTGTTACATAGTCGAGTGCCAAAAAATGACAATTGAGCCGCAGTTTGTATGGCCAGTTGAAGCCTATGACATGTGGTATTTTGATGAACGAATATCCAATAAACTAACTTTTATTATTACATTTTCTAGTTCCTGGCTTGTTGAAACAAAATAAATTATACCTATATGTGATATCCCCATCCCAGTTCTTATTTCTAAATGACTAATGCATGTGTGTATGTTCATCCCAATTTTATTTTTGGTAGATTCTTAGTACCGTTTCTATTACCAATATGCTTTGAAGATGCAGTATTCTATTTTAACGTACATATGAGTGCCTATTAATGAGTTAATAAAGGAAATTCTCTTCTTCGGTGATTTAATAATGATACATTGTTTTTCATGTCGGAATTTTTCCTTTTTCAAGCTTGACAACATACAAGACAAAGACTATCTATAGGGGGGGATCCAAGAGTTCATAAGGCAGAAATGTCATACAATGCTCTAGGTTATTGTATCTTTATTTCTCTACAAATCTTATCAGAAATCTAGGGTATGTAGATTGTGGTCCAAAGATATTTCGTTTCTTAAACAGGCACTTAGGTATTGGTGAACGTGAGAACGTTTTTTCCTGAAAAGTAAGATTACTCAGTCTCGAAAATAAAATGAAATCATACTTTTATCGCGATGTAATTTATAATCCTTTGACGGTAGGAAAATGGCGCGTACGGATTCGAAATGGTTCGGATCAGTTCGGATCCACGGCACAGGTTCGTTCGTTTCCGTCAATTTGTGTGCGTCGCCATCTTGTTACGTCTTGGAATGGATGTCCAAACTGAAATATGAAAACAACACTAAAACAATTTCGATAACAAAATAAAATATAGAATAAAAATGTTGTGATACACATTTGAATTTAAAAAAAAATTCTCGATTCTTTTTGATAGAAAGATGTTCTTGAACGCAGTAGTTTTGCCATTTGCGTAATATGTGATCAACTCGAAATGAAAATATGGATATAACTGAATTTTGGGATTTTACCGTCCCTTACATGTATCGTTCTCCTCGCCATTCGCACGAGATTCGTCTGGTAGGACGGTGCTCGCTTCGGAGCGCTGCAAAATTGCTGTGAGATTTTGATAAAAACATAAAAATCAACTTACTACAACCAAAATTTTGGCTCACCAACTCAAAATTAACGTAAGTTTTTGCTTAAATCGTGTATTTAGTTTTGTTTAATCCTAATCCTGGGAATTTGCCACAGGCCCCTCACAAAATTTAGGATTATAATCGGCCGCCATCTTCCTTGAAAACATTTTATTGTCATCCACCAACCACCTATTGTTCCGGGGTTAAAACACTGCGAATTGAAATATTGAAGGTATATTGAAGCGATATTTTGGTTCATTAAGATATTTGTTGAAAGTACAAAAGTATACTCAATATCATTTAAAAATTATTTCTTAGAAAAACAGGTAAAACTAGATGGTCGGCTAGCATGGCAGGCCGTCATATTTGAGGTTTGTGGCAATAGTTGTGCTGCCCTGTGCCTGTACGTCGCTAATTAACTGGAATATCGTAAGTGCAAGCGCCTCGAGGTGAAAGCAGGAATTTTAACAATAACAATAATTTGATTTAAAGGGATTTGAGCGATTTAAAGTGCACTCCTTCGCACCATTTTCATATCACTTAAAATCATGACCTGTTCTCCATGGGGATGGAGCATGTATGTATGCTTCAAATGGTAAGACTAGTCCAGACCCTTCTTTGCTTCTAGTTTGTCATTTAGGCTACGAAATAATCATGCTTTATTGTTTATTGTTTTAGGCAACATTGATCCCTTCAAGTCATGTTCTGAGTGTTGATTACTCAGCTCCATATCTCAGTACTTCTGAATCAGGCAGTTGTGGTGAGTAATAGAATTTTTATTAAGTACTTAATCATATAACCAAGTAAGTGTTAGCTGTGTCGAGCATTTTCAATTCATCTAGGTAGGGAAGTAATTAAGAAAGAGTGTGTATCTAAATGGACCATTGTTGTTCCAAAACACATATGTAGTGGGGGAAGGTCAGTCCACAACTTTTGCCCATTTTACAACCTAGTAACAATTATTTGATCTTTTTTTAACAAAATGAAGCCCTGTCCATGAACATCAGACTTAATTCTGCCTATTTGTAGGGCATATGGGTCTGATATTGTAAATGCTATTATAATATGCCTGTAGGTAAATAACTTCACTTTCCAATATGATGTAATATCTAAAACTCATTGACCAGCAGCCAGAGTGGACTAGTCAGTTTTATGTAAATGATTCCTGTTTGCAATTTGAAATGTGACAAGGCAATATGTACAGTGGTAGTCATTTCTTGTTCTTTCAAAAAACTGTTTTTAGTGAATCTGCATCTTCAAAAAATGGAATTCTTGGGCATGGTTCAAAATAATTGTGTAACAAAAGGGTTTACATTCTTATTCTCATTTTCTAATTCATAGTTCTTAACTAAGATCTGGTTCAGAAAATCAAGTTAATCGTAGTTATCGATGGCGTCCATTGTTGTTCAGTGAGTTCTGGAATTCGGTTGATTGTTGAGCATTGCTGCTTATTGTTGTCCATTGTTGTCCATTGTTGTTTTCACTCGTCTTTCTATTACTACTGGCAAATGCTGGTTGTGAATGGTTACTGTAGGCTAGAGATGCAATATATCCTTTTTTTTCGTATGCTTGACCAGAGTTTTGCTAGAAACTTCAGGGCCGACCTGTCCCAAAAGAAGTCATCCTGAAATGACGAAAATCCAGCGGAAGCCCCAGAATCAGAGCCTCACAATGCATTTTTAATGTGTTTTTCTGCAATCGATAAATAATGTTCATGCGAGAAATTTAATATTGCAAGAAATATCTCCCTTTACGCTATTATTTCTTGTAAGAATTTCCACTCTTTTTTTTTCAGACAATTCTCCTCTGAAAATAATTTGTCCAGATTGGTCACACATAATGTGTCAATGTGTTCTTCAGTCAAAATATCGGATTTATGTAATGCCAATTGTCTTGAGGATTGAAATACAAGCATAATTATGCTGTGCTTGAGATAGGTACTAAAAAGTTCTATGACCATTCTGTTATCAGCAGAGTCATTTCATATCTTGATTAACATAAATGGATTTCAAGGGACCAGATGTGGTTTTGCATTGATGGTTATTGATACTTTTTTGAATGTGTGGGGTAAAAGCTGCTTGTGTAAAACAGTTCCATTGGATTTCTTTTGAATTAGGTAAGAATGGAAAACTCTTGATTGAATGAAGAAAGTTGGAGGTTTTTGAGTAGGAGCTATGAATTGAATCTTTCTGCTAAGCCCAAAAGCTGACCATGAGACCTGGCTTAGGCCTGAAAATTTTCCAAAAGTTGGGCCGAGTCCAGCGGTACTTTGAGGCTCTTTTGCGCATTGCTACTGTAGTAGTAATTAAATATTATTTACCCCCAATAAATGCATTTAAATAGTTAGTTACGTTTCCAAATGCCTTGAAGGCCTGATTTTATTCACACCCATCAATTATAGTCTCCATATTGACTTCATATTAGTACCCCTATCTAATGGCAAGCACTAGCTACCCATAAGCTGTTCAGTTCCGATTATTAGTTAGTACTAATGAAGGTAGACCAAGAAAGAAGGCAATTTGCATAACTGTTGTGGGTTTGCTAGGAGAGTATTGGGAGGGGATACTGCCTTTGGATTCATTTTCATGGTCTTGCTGTCAGATGCTGGTAGTTAGTGAACAGTTTGCTTTCAGGAAGTTAACTGGCTTCTGTAGTTAGCGGGAAAGTGTATTACCATTCATTTTCACTTGTGTGACAAGTCAGTTTGTGTTGGTACTTACAGTTTAGTTTTGAGGTAGATTAAGACGAATCACAATCGTAAGTGCCTTTTTTTTCTACACAATGGTAATCGACCACAATCACACTCAAAACAGCCAGTCATAGATCACCAGGAAGTAATGTGATTGAGTGAATTAAAAGTCGCTGTCAGTCTGTAGTGGCATGGTGTCATGTTGTGCGTATTAGCTGGTTTGGCAATTTGCCTAATCCCGATAATTTCAGCCAAGAGATAGTCAAAATGTAGTAGTGTGGAGTTTTCTTTGTGTTAGTGCTGCTTTGAGCAGCCTTGAGGTCGGTAGGCAGGCAAGGCAGGTGGAAGTAAAACAGCTGTTTCCAGCCATCATCATATATTACGAACGAGGACAAATAAGCAATATTTTCGTGTGGGAATCTCTCACAAAGTGAATCAGTTTTGTGACAATATCTGGACTAGCAACCATCGCTATCTTACGAGTTTCTGTCAAGATCTGCTATTTTCTTGCAGTGGAACTATAACGTCCAGTTTAACCTTGCGATTAAAGATGATTTAGAAGGGAATGGGAAGAGGAAGGACAAACGCTACTGCTTGCAAAATGACATGGCTATGTGGATTTACACGTTCTTCTACGTTTGCTGGGTTAGGTACGCATATCTGTCTACATCTTGTTCCAGTCTTAACATATCCTTTTTTAACTTGCTCTATTTAATTTGTTGATTTTGAAATGGCATTGGAGGCGAAGCGTAGTGTTGTTGTCTTGACTCTGTCGATGTTGAGATGATTGGTCAACTTTTCAAAACAAGGCACATTGGAAGTAAGGCGTTCGCAGTTCAGTGCTACGACTAAATTTATCCACGGACGGTCCGGCCCGGCCAGACAGGTCGACACTACAAATGACCTTTGCCACTAGAATCTAGATATTTTCCTGAATCTAGCGCAATACTGTGTTTTACTGCATCACGTTAGCGCGCTGATGGTTAGTAACTTCCTCGTCTTGTCATCAACAGCTCGTTTGGGCTTACAAGGAGAACATATACGCATTAAATCACCCCGAGATTGCCATTTAAACGTGTCGTCACTAATTATGGTGTTTATTATAATTTCAAGGTACAATGCTCCTTTGACAGAATACACAAACAATTTTCGTTTTGTGATGTTAAAAGATCATTGTCGCGTCGTTTTTTGTTTGCGATTTTCTAACAGCTATTTCAATCTGCTAGCTAGTCTCATTCTTCCTGGTTTGAAAGCCAAAATTTCGTTCTTGTTGAAAGAAGCCACTTCTAGAAAGGCTGTGCGTAGCGTCGCCTCAATCTAAAACAATCGTCGGTATTGCGGCGATAGTGCGTCATATCCTATCGGTGCGTTGTGCCCACTGTAGGCTAGCCCCAAACCCGTAAGTGGCAGACGTCTGACGAAGATGTGTTCGAAGAAAGGCAGTGCAATGCGCACTTCGCAACGAGCAGCCATGCGAGCGTAGCACGTGCTCCAACTCCAACATTGTTGGGGTGGGAGTATTCGGTTCGGAGCGGGGCATCGGCTGGATCGTAGTATGTTTTTTTTTTACAGCGATCGGTTAGTCAAGCGGTTAGTTAAGAACCTTTTGAAAAATCAGAACATCTTTCAGGCTTCGAAATCTTCACTGTCTTGGGTTGGCATTAGCACATTGATTTGAGTTAACGTGCGTCAACGTTCTATAGTTGTAGTGAAATCTATACTAGCGAATGTTTCCCCTTGTTTACTATAGCACTTACCTTCGGTGTAGGCCGAAGGACATCTACGAAAATATACGTCAAACGGGGGCACGAACACTAGATTTATTTGCATATAGGTTTCATTGGATAAGTAATAAATGACAAGCAAATCAGTATAGAGATAGTTGCATGCATCATATTTAATTGTTTACGCGAATTTACGTGCTTAAAGATCTAATCTGATCACCCTTTGTTATTGCCAGTGCATCATTTTTGTCTCTCATATAATTTGCAATCAATCGCTTTTCAGAAAGCTTGGGGCTCATGCAGGCTGAAAGTTTTCCACAAAATATAGCATATTAAATTTCAAAACATTTATAGGTTTGATCAAATCTAGACACCAAGAAAAATTTCTCTTCATTTGAATGTTGCGTGGGGTAGGTACAAAGTTACACTTGGCTGTCCAGGACTTCTGTTCCCACCTCCTTTCGTCAGTTTCACCTCAGCTTGTCAACGTCTTGGGCCACTAGTCACTTACTAAAACTTTGCAGTCCCCTTTGAAACAATTGAAAAACGAGTTACAGTTGTCTGGTGATCACAATGGGCATTAAGGGTGAACTTTTTGCGCTCAGGCCGGACATCGACCATTCACGCTGATATTAAGTCAGTCTAATAGCCAACCAAAACAAGTCCTCGAGGCTCAATAATTTAACTGCTAACATTAATATTTTTGGATTGGGGTAATGAATAACTCACACCAACCAATGATGTATTCAAATTTGTTTTACATGACGACAATGAATTCATCTGTTGGTATCCACCTTTTTTGTCTGTAGGGCGATCAGTCGATAATTTTGGGATGAAAGTTAACATTAGTGTCTTGCTGACTAAGGGACTCTGACCGGTCTAATAAACTCAAGATGAATCCTGTTAACCAGGGATAACTGAGTATATAATAGTATTCCATACAGATTCTTTATCTAATTTTTTATAAGTGGATTAGTAAAATAGCCATTTCTGGTTTATTTTTTCATGAAATTTCCTATTGTAGTTAAAATTGGCCCAAGCAGCTCTGCAATCTGCTTGCACTGCTTGGCTGTACTGATATACTCACATTGAGCGAATTAGCAGAGTATCTACATTTTTTGACCAACTTGATCAAATACCAACATTTCATACAAATATCAATGCTTACTTGAGCCAATACAGAATTTGGGTCCTGTCAGCTCAGTTGACAGTCATCTTAGCAAAATTGCAAAAACTTGTTTCCTATTTTTAGCTTTTGAATTGAATGTGCTTCATTAAACTGTTTTCACACCAAATTGAACTTTAATATGATAAGTTCCTGCAAATTTGAAAAGGTCTAAAATAATACATTGTTTTTGAATCCAACATGCTTGTATACAATACACTTTTACTAGTGTGCTTAAGAAATACTAATATTGGATTTAACCTTTCCTTTGTTTCAGATCTTTTAGTCCATACTTAGACATTTCCTCTACGTGCTAAATTTACAATGGAGCGAGAATCTAACCCAATGCAAGCGATGTGCCGTTCCGGCTGTGGCTTCTACGGAAATCCGGCTACCGAAGGTCTCTGCTCAAAATGTTTTAAGGAAACTCTCAAAAAGAAACAGCAGCCGCCAGCTACAACCGTAACTGCCACTTACCAGGGGGCTGGTAATGCCCCGTCCGCTCCGTTTGTTCCTTCCACACCCAACACACCTTCCCCCTATCCGGTGTTGGTGCAGACATCGGCTCCGATGCGCATACCAATAGTAACTGCTGCAGAATTTCTCAAAGAGGTGAGGAAGGAAGAAGGCGAGACCAAACGAATTCAGACTGAGCGCAGGCAGTCCCAGGAGGGATGGATCGAAATTAAAGATGATGCTGACGAGGTGAGCAGACCAGCCTTGTTTAGTTGACACTTCACGGGGATTCTAGCTTTTTTTGTAGATTTTTTTAGACCTTATTAGATGGCTCTTAATTCTTATGCATAGTTTCCTTCTAATTTGGCCAATTGAGAAGTGTTTCAGCATGCTGCTTGTGGTAATTAAAGCATGTTTTTTTATTGACAGTTTGCAGCAAAAAATTCCATTTCGAAATGTAAAAAAAAATTGGTAGCTGTAGTAGCAGAAATAATATTTAACTAATGTTATATCTAATATTTAATTTGCGGTGGAGAAAGAGAGAATGAAGGGGTGCAACTTACTGCAGAAGAAAATTGACTCCTTGTGTTGCATTTGTTGAGAAGTTACTTTCAGCAACGAGGCGGA
Source organism: Protonemura montana (assembly GCA_947568835.1). Taxonomy (NCBI): domain Eukaryota; kingdom Metazoa; phylum Arthropoda; class Insecta; order Plecoptera; family Nemouridae; genus Protonemura; species Protonemura montana. The sequence continues at coordinate 13,034,364 of OX387604.1, read as the reverse complement.
ACGTCAAATTACTCGGAAATGCTAGTAATTTCTCGACAAGTGCACCACCAACGCCAATTTCCTTCTCCGGTAGGTTGCGCTCACCCTCTCTTTCCTTCTCCAGCACAACAGATATCCAGCCTCTTGGCACACTAATCGCATTATCTAATAGTTAAGTTGGCTGAATGTCGGGGAGGGGGAAAGAAATTAGATATATAGTGGTCAAAAGATCAATTGATCTGCAGATCTGGCACAGGCTCTCACGAGCGTTCACAAGAATGGTTAAAATTTATGAAAAATTACTCTCATATAGTTCTAGCATTTTGTTTATCATATTGATAGAACATTTAAAGAAGTTGGATGCTGTCTGCAATTTAATTTATTCAAGTTTTTTTATATATGTTTTTTAAATAGTCTCCTTGGAATTGAAAAATGTTAAAACTCTGGCGCTTGTGGCCTACATAACTTTAAATCAAAACAAAACTTAGGGAAAGGCTGTAGAGACAGTTTGCATGCGGCAACTAACAACTGAAAATGAAAAAATTTGTCAATGGAGAAAAGAACTTGCACAGATAGCTACAATGTAGCTTGTTGTGGGCTTTGATTTTTATTCCTGCATTCTGCTGCAAGCAATATGTAGACAATTGTCTTGGTGAACTTTTTGTACCATGCACGTGTAGTTGCTTTTCACTTAAATGCAAGTTCTAAACCTTTTTAATTGCCAACCATTATTTTGATGTAGTACCAGATATTTTAGAATTGTGGCTCGAAATATGAAGTAATCTATTTTCTAATTTTTGTATCCGTTACGAGCACAGTGGTATCAGCCTACAACTGTTTTTGCCAGCTAGTTTCAATGTTCCGAGCAAATGACCAAAATCCTTAATTGAACATCAATTTATTTTTTATTTGGATTATTATTTATGTTTTGACTTTCTTTGATTCATATCTTTTAGTTTAGGCACTTGTATGGCCAGTCAATGACAGCCAAATCAATTACTGCGTGTGCAGTTTATGTTTATGATGAATCAGTTTCAGCATGAGTGAATAGCTACTGTGTTTCTTTTAGGCAATTGACTTGGGTGGTGCCACGGCTAGTGGTGGTATTGAAAAAACAATGCCCAGCAAAGATACCAAGGACCAATGCCCTGATGGGGAACCTACTGATAAATCATCTCCAGTCAAAAAGAAGAAGAATCGTTGTATCAGCTGCCGTAAGAAGGTTGGACTGACTGGTAAGTTAGCGAGGATAAGTTGTCAGTTGACATGGTTCTGTAGTAAGTTCTGGTCACGTTTGTCTCTGCAATGTGGTAATGTAACTGTAATCGGCACTTAGAACATTACATTTATCATACTGTCTGTGAAACCTGGTTGAACTGTAAAATGGGAGTTGGGAGCTGTAAAGCTAGGGAGTTCCCCCTATCACCTACTAGGGGGAAATTTAACAGATATAGGGGGTTTTTCATGTAAAATGCTTTGTATCTAATACACATTTTTTCATCTATGACGCAGGGTTTGAATGCCGATGTGGTGGTCTATACTGCTCAATCCATCGCTATAGTGATAAACACTCGTGCACTTTTGACTACCGAGAGATGGGCGCCCAAGAAATTCGCCGCAACAATCCAGTCGTTGTCGGCGAGAAGATTCAAAAAATTTGAATTTTTAGCGTTTGGAATTAATTACTAGGGAAGCAATTGGTGGGGTAAGATACTGCATTGACATACATCTGTGAAAAACGTATGGCAGCTATTTTGTACTGTTCATATATATAAAACCAATTTTTAGTAAAAAATTTGACCGTGCCATCTACAGTTGTGTGCGTCGAGAGAAATGTTTTGCCTTAACTCCAAGACTTGAAGGTTTGGTAATGGCATAACGCCCACTTGCAGTAAATGGGTTGTGTGCGCTTTTCTTTTTTAACGTAATATGAATGAAAATAAGTCTGAGAAATAGTATTGGATTGATTAATTGTGAATGATTGTTTTTGCGTACCAGCCTGAATTTTGTAGTGGACAAATTATTCATCACAGTACTGATACATAGTTTTTTTTCTCACTACAGCTTTTGAAGAGTCTTATTCCAATGACGGTTGTCACAACCGGTCCATGAGATACTTTTTATGTTATTTTGAATTGTTCCTTGGTATAAAACCCTGGGCTAACTTAGGTCTCGCCATTGGGTTAGTTGTTTTAGTCCCGAGTCCCAGCGCTAATGCGTAAAATCCTGCCGAGCAATTGGTCTGGCTAACCCTGTCTGCCTATTCTGCCATTTGGTTGTTAATAAGAGGTTTTTTAAAATAAACCTGAAATTCAAATCATTAAAACTAATGCAAGTTGTTTGGTTTGTCTGTAGTGTTTTTCTCATCAAACCAGCAGGTGATCGTTGTAAGGGGAACATAGCTTGTTCCCCTTACAATGATCACAATGATTGTTGCTAGTTTGATCTTAAAAGGTAACACCAGAGAAACCAAACACCCTGCAACTTATTACCACTGATCTTTCATAGCTCGAAATGGGATTCTGGGAATGGAGACAACCAGGGTAGGGATCATGTAATTTTTTTGTTAGAGATCACGAACGTTATCTCGGTAATTTCCAGGGTTAACATGTGTTATTTAAGAGAAAACGTTAGTGATCTGTAACGAAAAAGTTACATGATCGAAACCCAGGTCTATGCATGGAGCACACACTCAGAGTTGCTAAGTACTCATCCCATTTACAAGCCACCTTGGCCTATTATCCTTCCTCTTTACACCCTTCAAATGATGTGTCTGAGTTTGGTGTGCTAAGTTGGCTCGGTGGATGGAGAGCTTGACCGGCATTTGGGAGGTCCAGGGCTAGTAACCCCACTTCGGAACCTAACTTTTTTATAAATCCGTTGTCTTACTAGTTCTGCATTCCTCCACAAATTTTTTAAACTAATATTGTAAATACCTGCCTTCTAGTATGTATATAAGATTATCACTTACCTCGAAAAGACGATGGTATACCATTTTTGTCAGCTGTGGATCTGAAAAGGAGAGGGGGAGAGCGCAACATACTGGAAAATGTCTAAAATGGCTTTGCATTGTGCACTTAGTTGTTATGTTTCTGCTCTTTCCTTCGTTGATTTAGAGGAGGTACTAGAACCCAATTATAATCAATTAGGTGGCCCTCGCCAGGCTGTTCTTAAAGTTTTCCAGTAAGTTGAACTGGCCATCTCCCTTTCTTCCAAAATCCATTATCTAGACATTTTTCATCTATCCACTATATTTTTGATGGTCGGTAATTTTAGGTAGGATGTTGAGCGACATTAACGGCCTGTACTCTGGCGAGATCTATTGCCCAATGGTCATGCTTTGTCTGTATGTATGTTATGTTAAAGTTAAACCATTTTTTAGTTGTTAAGATTTGAATGTTAGAGATTTCTATTATAAACTGTATGATGAAATTTTTTATGGCAAACTGTCAAATACTAGGACAAATTTCTTCCCTCAGCCTAGTTTTAATATTTTCTTGCCTTGCCACAAGAATTACTGTCACTCCTGAAGTAATAAGTAGGTAGTGACACCAAAGCACGGAATGTAATGATATCGTGTTAAATGTTAGAAGTGATGAGGGATGTTTATTCACTTGCTTACATGGGAACTGATGTGAGTTTTGCAGTATAGAAAACCAAAGTTATCTGGGATAAAAGTATCATGCATTCAGTCAACCAGTAAGTTAGATGCCGATGCAAATAAGGCAACAGTTACCTATTACCACTTAACACTAACTAGTTTTATCAGGCCAGTTTATCAACTTTTCCCAAAACGAGATCCGAGGGACACATCACAATTTTTTTCCTGTTATCCTGTAACAATTCATGGTCACTGCTATTAACTGCTACAATGGTTGAATGTATGTTTTGTGTGCTGGACGGGCATTTCAGATGTCAGTCATCCTTTAATTTATAACTATTTTAAGGAATGAAAAGAAATTCAATTCTTGTTTTGAGAATTCTTTCTTGTTTATTTGAATAACCTTTACTCAATCCAATTTCTGCTCCATGTCAACTTTGTTCTCCACTTCAACTGTATATGCTTCATTGGCAGAAGAGGAAGACTGGAGGGATTGTTAGCCTAGGCTTTGGAGTAATACAGGAGCATAACAAAAGCAAGGTAGGCATGAAACAGAACAAAACTTGAACTAATGCTGCCTATTGGCAGCGCTCCTTTTCAAAGCGCCTGTTAGCTGAAGATGGGTGGAATTTATGCTGAGCGAAAACTAAATATTTGTTCCGAGTCCAGGTGTTAAATTTATCATGAATAGGGCCCATTAGAAATGTATGCTAACAGGTATTGATCAGTATCCTTTTTGGACAGTTGGCCCCAGTAAGTGCTGGCTGTTTGCTTATTAGTCATTTCAATGATGTTAATACATAAAATTCATACTTAAAATCACATTTTCACCCATTAATTGGAGATCTTGTCCTATACTTGAGTGAAGATCTTTCTTCTTATGCATGTCTGAATTGACGTTTAATTATAAGGGTTGGCACATCTGGTTGTCTGAAATTAAAAGTGAACGATACCAAGTTTGCTAGCAGTGGGAGTGAGCGAAACTCTGGCGGCCAGTCTCGGAGACTTGGTCTTGGTGAATTGCCTGGTAGGTAATGGGTGCAAACCTAAGCTTTGCCAGGTAGCAGAAGTCACCGTAGCAAATTTCTGCCAAAATTGTCCCCTAGACCGAGTAGGCAAGTTGTATAATTTCAATCAGACACCTCCTCGGCTCGTAAACTGTATTTCTCATATAGTTGAATTTGGCCGGTGGGAACAGGAGAAATATGTATTAATAATAAGCTATTTGTATATTATTTATTAAATAATTAATTAACAGTTCATACAAAGTAGAATACCATAATATAATAAAATGTTATAATGTATTAATGTTGGCACATCTCTTCAGTTTGGATTGATTAAGTGCTTTAAATGCTACTATCAGTCTACCCAACACGAGTGATAAATACTTTTTCTTATGGAAGATTAAACATTCTGTAGCCTGGCTGATGATAGGTGAAGTTAACTAGGAAAGGTATCTGGTCTTTGGTAAAGAGGTAGGTAAGGTAACCTAGCTTCTATGTCATTACAAACAGAGTTGGGTAGATTTCAGTTGCTCATTCTTAGCTTTTGTGTACTTGATCAACATGCTAGCCTGTGATGGTGCTACATAAAGCAGGCTATCTACTAGATTTCTCTTCCAGAGGGTAAGATATGCAGTAAGGGGGTGCTGGGTAATAATTAGGCCTCCCCATGGTTGGATAGTTACTTCTTGCTTGCGTTGAAACGGAGGGGGGAGATGAATGCATCTTTGACGGTGGGAGTGTTGCATAACTGGGTGTATGGGACGGTGAAACCATCATCATCGATGGTTTCATGCATGTGCATAGTGGTGAAGGGGCCTGCATAATGCCTGGGGGACCCATGGCCATGGGACCCCCTCTGTACTGGTTGTTGGAAATACGAAGCCTTACGATACATATCACGATTATAAGAATGGCAATGAAAGCGACCACCCCCCCGACAATCCCGATTATGAGAGTGTCATCATTTCCCAGCCCAGGTATAGAAGCGGTTGATATTTTATTTCCATTGGGTTTCTCCTTTGCTATTGGATGTGGAGCTGCTAAAATGATGTCGGGTTCTGATGTCATTTTAGTAGGGTGTCTCATGATTTTTTTGTGGGTTGTTATCGGTGGCAGGGTTGATGTTGTGCGTTTACTTGAATCGCAAGTCAATTCATCGTCTCCAACTTCCCCTAACAATCTACCTGACAGATAGTCTGGAGCTGAACATCGAATGTTGGTGATTCCCGCACCAGGTAACCACCTGCGGAGAGCCCTCACCCCACAGTTGCACACTATTGGATTGTTTGCCAGGCCAAGCAAAGTGACATCCCCTCGCCGCTCATCAAGAGTGGAGAGTAGTTGGCGACTCAAATTGGTTAACATGCTTCCACTGACATCGAGTGTTATTCGTGTTGATCGTGGGACAGGAAACAGAAGAGCTTGAGGCAAGGTTGTCAATCCAGTGTTTCGTAAATAGATAATGAGTTCGGGACCTTTCAATCCAACTAGCGCTCCGGAAGAAATGCTTTTCACTCGATCTCCTCGAATGCCAAGGGCGAGAAGCCTTGGCTGAAGGGCAGGTGCTAGTTGTTCTCCACCAACAGCTGCATCCTTCAATTCAATGTCCAATGTTTCCAGACCTGTCAAGTGATATAACATACCGTGGACATCTAGGTACCCGAGACGGGGATATCCATATGCTTCTAACTTGTTTAAATTTTCCAGCGATTTAAAAACGTCTTTTTCTAACAGGGAGCATCGTTCTAGGTTCTTGAGTTTAAGAGATCTGAGAATTGTCAGTCCATCCAGATCACCTTTTGATATGACTTCGATGGGATTTTCAGAAAGATCAAGACTAAGAATGCTTTTCAGTTTTGGCCAGATATGAGGAAGTAGTTTGGATATCTTATTCCTGGAGATGTCCAAGTTTTCTAGAAGTGTTGTCCTAGCAAATACTTCTGCTTTGAGGTCTGTGATGGCGTTCCCCGAGAGATTTAAACTCCGTAGGAACGGTGTTTCTAGAGTGGGCACTTGGAATATTCCAGTATAAGCTAAATTTAGTTCTCGGACAGTTTTTGGTTCTCCCAATATATTTCCAACAGCTTCGACCGAGAGTGGGTTGTAAGATAGATCAAGCTTTTTAATGTTCACCATTATTCCATCCTCTGGAGGAATCTGTTCTATTTGATTGTGTGATAAGTCCACACTTGATAAAAAGAAATATTGCCGCTGCAGGGTTTTTAGTGGGGCAATTTGAAACCGATTTCGGGCCAAGTTTATGTTTTCAAGCATTTGGAGCTTAGCTCTCTCAAATATCGACTCCGGAAGTTCGGTAAGCATGTTTCCCTCTAGATTGAGCAAAGCCAAGCGTGACAGACCTTCAAAAGTTCTCTCACCAAGGCGTGATATCTGGTTGTCGGAGAGGTCCAATAACTGGAGCTGAGTTGAGTTGTGAAAAGCTGATTCTCCGATGGACTTGATTAAGTTTTTTGCTAAATTTAATGAATACAAACGAGGTAAGCGCGCAAAGTCAAGCTCTTCCACGCCACTCAACGTGTTATTACTTATATCGACACGTTCCAGAAATTGAAGTGATGCCAAAAGCTCTGCCGGAAAAAATGAAAAGCGGTTTTTAGACACATTAAGAATTTGGAGCTTTGGGTGGACTCGAAATGCTGAAGGAAACAAGTAACTGATTTCATTTTGAGACAAGTCCAGTTCTTTCAGAGTAGTCCCAGGTTCTGTCACTTTAAACATTTCTCCTTTGAAGGCTCCCAAGCGGTTACTGGACAACAATATAGCCTCTATCGAATTAATACCAACGAATGCACTCTGGCGAATGTTCAGGATCAAATTGTTAGACAAATCTATAGTTGTCAAATCTCTAAGATTGTTGAATGCACCTTCTGGTACTTCTTGTATCAAATTACCCCTCAAATTTACGACCTTTAATTTATAATTTTTGGCAAGAAGCTCAGGTGACAACACCTTGAGTTCTGTGAAACTCAAATCCAGATTGGACAATTTTGATAACTGATGGAATAGCTTGCTAGGTAGTGTGCTAAGAACATTGCGACTAAGATTTAAATGCGTAGTTTCTTGGACGTTTGCAAGTGCATTAGTAGAGATTTCTTTGATGTGATTTCGGGACAAATCGAGCCTTTCTAATTTGTTAAGCTTAAGTGGAAGTCCAGTGATAGCAGTCAATTGATTGTTTTGCAAACTCAGCTCCACAAGAATGTCTTCCAGCCCACTAAATGTGACAGTAGTAATACTTCCTAAGAGGTTTCCACCAAGATTCAAAGATTTGAGGCTCTTGAACTCATTAAATGTATTTGGAGGAAGCTCTCCCACAATATTTCGTTCCAAATTCAGTGAAGTAATCTGGCCAGCCACAGCCTGAAGCAATTGCTCAGATAGGGCTGCCACCCTGTTGTATCCCAGGTCTAGTGATGCCAAGCGGGGCATTCGAGCCAGAGCAGTGGCAGGTACAAGCAAAATATTGTTGTCTTGGAGCGAAAGAAATTGCAGATTATCCAACCCATCGAACATATCATTCTCGATGGTCCTCAGTGAGTTTATGCTGAGGTCTAAGCGGGTTAGCTTGTGGAGCCCAGTAAATGTTCCAGGAGCTATTGTGTTGATGCTGTTTCGACTCAAATCCAATGTTTCGAGCAATGCTTGTGAGGCCAAGTTAGCACTGTCTATGGTCTAGAAAAAAATACAAAATCAATTATTATACTTTGGATTTTAGCATGCCATGTGGACAGCATAGTATCTACTCAATCATCCAATAATTTGTATGTATTCTATTTTAACCAAAATAATTTTCTTTTCATTTACCTGAATAAGGTTAGAAGAAAGGTTCAGTCGCTTTAAATTAGTAAAATATTTCAGAGCAACATTTGGGAACTCGGTGATGAAGTTTTCAGACAGATCTAGTTGGACCAAATTTTCAGCTCCTTGAAATACATCGCTGTTAAGTCTTGTAAAACGATTATGCCTTAGATTAAGATTCCTCAGCTTGGAGAGGCCAGCCAATGATCCTGCTTCAAGGGAAGTTAGGAGATTATAACTCAGGTCAACTGTCTCAAGTAATCGCTGTGCCTGAAATGCGCCAACTCCAACAGATCCTGCCAAACAAAATAACATAGTGAAAAATAATATTCCATGAAGTTTAAAACTTCATCAATATATTTATTATATGCACAATCATCTTGTTCTATTTTTAGCTTCGAGTACTCACCGATTCTATTATTTTTTAGCGATAATAAGCGCAAAGCTTTAGGGCCATTAATTGATGTGGCAGGCACACTAACAATACTGTTTCTCTCCAGCCAGAGTTCCTTCAGATTCAAACATCCTTTCAGGAGCCCTTCTTCAATTCCCTTTATTAAGTTGCCACTCAAATCAAGAATTTCAAGCTCTTCTAGTCCATGAAATTCGCTGGTTGAGAAGATTGGGTTCAAGTTATCTCCGAGTAGATTGTCAGCCAGTAATATCACTCGAAGAGTTCCTTGAAGTCCCAGGAAGAGTCTGAAAGAATGCAAAGAATGTTAATTAACATTGCCATCGAAATAAGCATGGTGAGGAACGACATTTGTTATGTCATGATGTGCCGTTCATTTATAATGTCTTGGAAATACCACACCTATGGTACAAGTAAGAACTTGGTTACACCCTCTTTACAGCTGAGAAGGGGTTGTCTGTTAGTGACAAGAATAGAAAAGTCAGTGGGACAGAGACACTCATGCCTATTTAGATGTGGTTGAACGCTTACAAGCCCAGTATTCCCTTGAATGCTTCAGCACCGCCATTAACTTACCTATTTGTTAGCCGGCGAAGCAAATTTCCCGAGAAATCTACTTTGGCCAACGGAAGGTTTGCTGCAGTGAACGCTTGTGTGGGCAATGCCTGATGCCCAACATATTTGTGACTGAAGGAAACTATTGGAGCTCGAAATGGTAGAGTTGGTAAATTGTCCATGAACACGACTCGATCACAATCCATGTGAATCCCTTGCGTTTCTGGGTCGACGAGGCAAGTGCATGGCACTTGTAACTCGGAGTGCACCTCTGAGCAAGGAAGTGCAGCTGCAATGCTGCATATCGCAACTACAACCCAGGCAACCAGCATTTTCTGCAAGCAATTCAAAAAATTTCAATTACAGTTGGTACATGTGTTATTTCCTGGCTCTACTCAGTTCCATCTCTATACTTTTTATAAAATAATAATAATTTGGAGAAAAAGCAAACCGTGTATTCCATAGGGTATATTTTATATAGGACCATATTGAGCCATATAGGAATGAAAATACCAAAAAATCCAACACCAAAATACCAATGAAAATACTAAAAGAAAATAGGGTTGCAATTGGCCCACTGTTGTCTTTGGCAGTCTTTGGTTTCGATACCCTAGCATTTAGCGAGATTATTGTTCTCATTTGCTTTGAATGTAGATTCCACCGATTTTTTTTAAGTTCAACATAATTATTTATTTTGAAAATTGCTCAAGATATCAAAATAATAACTGTGTACAAAAAAAAACTATTTACCAAGCACAAAATGAGCTTTAGATCGTTGTCTTATACAAGCACTTAGTTGCTAAGACTAGGAAAATCCTCATAATCATTGCCTAATACTTTATTGAGACTTGAAGCGATTAAAAGTATATAGATATAATGAGCACCAAAACTTCGCCGTTATGGTGTCAAGTATTAGGCTTGTGAATCCCCTGGAGCACCTGTTACCGCAAACGATCTACCTATCTGTCGCTTTCAGCAAACGAACAGGTAGAATGCCTGCGTAAGCGGTACGATGCGCGTTGAGATGTGGTGCTCTTAAGTATAGAGGAATGTGAACATAAGGTCAACGCTCCCTCGCAGAGGCCGCGGGAAAGTGTTCTCAAAGCTGAAATGCCATGAAAAAAGTGATCTTGAGACCAAAATCCACCTTCATCCCTTAGTGAAGGTGTACAGGGGTGCACAGGAAACGTTTCAGCAGAGATTTCAGTGACATGGACCTCAGGGACGCGGTGTTTATCTTGAGATAGGAAGTGCATGATAAGTCTGAAAAGATCGAGTGGGTGCGTGCGGTACACCTGACTGACCAGGCACCGGGCTCAGCAATCCACTCGGCAATAAGTAGAAACGACGACGCATCGCGTAGGGTCAACTCAATTCTTATTCCCGTTTTGCGGCGTGTTTCGTAGGTATTTCTGATTTTCAGAAAGGGCAATGCGGAAGACCAAGTAATATAGAATAAGAAAATACAATTTTATCTCGCTTTCTATTCAAGTTATTTGTAGTATATTTTAAACGCAATCTTTCCCGCGTATGATGCTGATTCAATTAGTTTTCTAGTACATTATTATGCCGACCGTCCCAATTCCCATTCAAACGCACTGAATAAATAACGAGTGCTGTGGAACTGAAGTCAGGAAATACAATAGATTCAATTAACCATATAGAACCATATCGGATCTTGTCAATCAATACTTATCGTTTGCCTTGGCATGCATGTCCATTGCTGCTTCGGTACAAATACTGGGTACTCCATGTATGTCTTCTAGTCACTGCATCGCCCTGAGTACTTATCGGGCATTAACGACAATTACCGTTATGTCACAGACGGTTTATATCAAATACATTCCTTCTAAGATAATTGCTAAGAAATTTAACTAAGATAATTGAAAGTATTTTTAATACTCGATGGTTTCACAAAATACATTTCAAATGTTCACATGGCCCAATTCACCAACACACAAATTTTTATTTTATTAACTATCATGAGATTTTGATAGGTCTACCTGCAATTTAAATCACAGCTAACTACTAAAAGAGAGTAGGACACAGTTTTCTTTCATCACCAACGACAACTCGTGTAAATAGTAATTGTGTTGGCGCTGGTGTACATACTCTATGCAAGGTGTTTCATATCGGCGACGTCAAATGCACTATGATAATTACTTCTCATTCTCTTTGAATCCCATTCATATGTCAAAACAAAAGTGCATGTAGCTATCAACAAGCGAAGGCAATTCGAGCAAAATGTATTGACGTTGCGCAAGTAGATTGTTTTTGGTTACATTTCATGTTTCTCTTCAAAGGTTACTCTTTTCACACATTTTTTTTTTGTAAACTTCTCTGGTCGATCCTTTCTTATTATTGCTGAACTGTTGGTGACAGTATATTATGGATATTGACGGAGGATTTTAAAGCTTATCATCACTGGTTTTGTACTTCCTACGACTCGGATTCACCAAGATGATTTGGTGTTTGGAAAATATATAAGACAGCGAATCTGTGGTGACATTGATGCCCAAAGAAGAGAGACACTGACATTATAAATGTTAACTCTGCGTATTGCATACATTTTTTTAAGTGAACTAAAGTAAATGTAAAGCGGACAACCGTGTAGGTATGAGAGTAAAGCTAGGAAATGTACTTACTTGTTATTTTCTTGAAATTGCTTGTCTTCGCGATGACTGGAACGAATGTTCACCTCTTGTCCGGCCAGCCACGGATCACAAACTGCAGAAAATACCTGACTTACCACAGTATTGCATTGTCGATATCTATCTTTCTGGTCCTACTAGCTTGTAGACGAAATTATCAATGAAAGAATCGACTTGCTCAACTAATTTCACTCATAAAAATTCAGATAACGCTGATTCAATGTACCTCGTCCATAGCAGGCAATGATAGCAAACACCCTACACACCGGAGAGGTGTTACTGGGACCTGTAGAGACTAGCAACTGACGGTGCTAAGCCGCCACAGGTCAACCTTTCACTAGCGGCGAATAACGGGACGGCGGACGTGGAACTCGCTTGAATACCTGCACATACTATTTAGTAATTGAAGGGAAAAACAATAATTTTTACTTTTATTTTGACTTATAGGTATCGTTTGTTATTTTTATAACTATTACATATTCTAATCGCTGCCCCATTTGAATAATCTTTGACATGACTTAAAAGAATGTATTACAGCATTGAAGAAATTTTTGGAATTCCAAAACTATCCTGATTTTCGACAAATGATTTCACGAATCAAGAGGATTTGAAAAAGTGCTCTCCTGGTAGTGGTGGTGTTGGTGGGAGGGTGGGGGGGGGGGGGGGGGGGTATTAGAAAATGATGATCTGATTATCAACACCATCGATACCATCAAAATAATTGCGGGTAAAGATCTGTCTAATTATAAAAATAGTGCTACTTCGAAATACAATTAAAAGTAAAATGTTCTGCAAAATTAATTTTTTCGCTTACTTTCTCTCATCTGCAGGGTACATGTTGTTAATTTCACCGAGAGCATTCCATGAAGGCACCCGCATTTCAATATCAATTGCCGCAAATAGCATGACAGACATTACTGTGGCGAGATACAGCTAATAAATGGATATCGCACCATTAATTCGTATTGCACACCCAAAGTAACCATTCTAAATAGAAATTAAAATCCCGAACCCCTGAATTTCAGTACTACGCTCCTTTATTTAGGCAACAGCGTACTAAGAATTATAGCATGTATTTACACGTATATAAGAGTTTGAATTTTGATCGGATTCAGTCAAATAAACACACATTGTTTATCATCATAAATACATATTGTACATTGTTTACATTTTTACACGGTGTAAATATAAATTGATTCGAATTTCAATAATATTACCTTAGAGGTATAACCTTTGGTATAACTGGAAAACAAGTTATCCACCTACTTACTAATAATATTGCTTGTACTTGGTACTGCTTATTTGATTTTTACATTAAATCGTGAAACAGGCCGGGAGATTAGCATTTATGTACTGTTACTACATGATTTTTGGAATTTATTAAGCATGAGAGGAAGTACTACATCTAGCTCATATAATGTTATAATTGTTACCTTTGCCTATACTTAATTTACTTTCCAATACAGCTTTACAGTGGAGTGACTGACCATAGTGATTAATTCACTAGCATTCGATCTGTGTGTACAGATCGAGAGCAATGAAAGTCGACAGATTAAGTAATTTAAAAACTTAAAGATCAACAGTTGACAAAAACTAAACCTATCGACCTAACATTGAATATGGACACCTAATCGTTTCGCCAATGATAACTGAATATTTATTAGTAATTAGCATTGCTCTCTGGTTTGTTGTTCAGACGATGTTTGTTTGACGGTTAGAAGTTGCTTATGATGGTTTCTTCAAAATTTCAAAACACTTCATTGCTAATAAGAGCCAAAATCACCCCTGACAGAAAGAGTGGCATGATGTGTGTGTTGACCTTGAAAGCGCTCGAACCCCATCCGCATTCGATTTCAGATTGGAAAACTTGCAACAAGGAAACGTTGTTTTTGTTCATGCATTGGGCCATCCGGAGGTCGTCGTCGTCCGACTGACACTCGTCGTTGCTCTCGAGGCACAGGTACTGCCTTTTCTTTCGATTCCACATCTCCACCCAACTAATCACAAGCACACGTTATGAATCTTCGACAAATATTTCAAACTCAACTACGGCTATTCTACAGTTCGTTTGCCCTTGAGTAACAACTAGTCTAGAATTATATTTGAATCATTCTACACTGGAATAAAGTGGTGAGTTCTAACTACTGAGGGCAACATGGGCGAAGGTTAAGAACTATCAGAATTCAGAAACCACTGTCACATAGGATATCCATAATAGAATCGTCAGTTGGAATATAAAAGCCCTCATGAGAGAAATGTTTGGCGATAATCTTCGGCACATGTGTGTTAGTGCACCGTAGCAAAATGATAATTTCAGATGCGGGTTAAAGTATTTTTTAAATAACGTACCCCAAATCACAGTCGCATGTCCACCTGTTTCCAGTCAAATGAAGCTGCTCCAAGAACATCGACCAAGGCAGTCCAGGTTTTTCCCCAGTATTCGGATTTCCCAAAGTACGTAAAGTGTTGTTACGAAGATCCAAAGTAATATTTCTGACTCTTCTTGCCAATTGGAAGATTGACCTGTTTACATACGTGCACGCGTGTTATTCATTTTACCCTTGACGATAATTCTGAACACACAAATTAAGCGTTACGACTACTTGTATTTACACTTGCAGGCTATTCAACCATGCTCACCGCGGTACAGATTCAAGAGTAGTGTTATAAACAATGAGATGTAGTCTAGGACTGCGTACTCCTTGCAGTAAATTGTACGGGAGAGACTTTAATCCATGTCCAGTCACTGTGAAATTCTGGACCTTTGTTGGCAAATCTCCTGATAGCATTCCCTCTGTCAGATCTTCTTTTTCTTCAACCTATATTGGAACAAGTAACCGTTTTGTAGATTAGGGAATAAGTCGTACTTTCAAACAAGACATATGAGCGTACCTGAATATGCAGATGTCGAAGGCCGGTATTGAACTGGAGAACTCGTGGTAGATTAAAGTCGTAGATATCTGGATATGGACTAACGTGAAAAGTTCTCAGAGATCGCATCTTGCTCAAAGCACCATTCTGTAAGAGGTGAAGTAATTGCCATTATATCGTTATGGTTTCTCTTTCCGCCCCACTTTATAGCCCTCGTGGATTGCTCAGAATTCAGTTGGATCATAAGTTTTATGGAACCAATCGCTCCATTTAGAAGTGCTATACTTTTAGAGGCAGGATCTAATTAGGTTTCGGACAATATTTCATACTACAAATAAATGAAGAATATCTCAAAAAACTGTATCGGTATACCGTGAACTACCATTCGGGAGAAAAAACCTACCACAAGCTTTTCATAACGAAGTAATTTCAATATACTCATGTAACATCTGGATTATAAATGTAATCTGTAAATTGAATATGAACCTGTAAATTAACCTTCAGTGACACAGGGAAATCGGAATTTTTTAAGACCCCTGGGCCATAGTTATGCACGCCAAATTATCCTGTTTGTGGGTTCACGTGATGTCAAACAATCGCCCTTAAAACACAGTTTTCTTTTGGAAAGAAAAAGGATTTTAATTTTCCTACATTCGAGTGGTATTATATCGTTCACTCCCCTCCCCCTTCTTCCTTCGCCACTCTAAATGTATTTTCCAGGGAAATATACAACCGATGAACAAACGGACTCTTTTTCAATTCTAGCAGTAAGAATAAGTCAAACTTAATTATTAACCTCAAAAAACGTTAGTGGAAGATGCTGTAAATCCAATTCTTGCAGATTCTCTGCGACAGGCGAAAAGCTTGAATTTGATAGAGTCGTTATTAAATTCCCTCTCAAAATGAGTTCTCTGAGTTGAGGAAGCAACCGAGCGAGCGGTGGAACCAATTCTAGTCGGTTGTTTCCCATGTCCAGCCTCCGCAACAAACTGAGATTCACAGCCATTTCGTATGGCGCTTGAGCTATCATGTTGTCAGCTAGGTTTAGCGATCGCAGCTTGTTCAGGGGCAAGTCAGGAACGATATTAAGTGAAGTGTTTTGCAGATTCAGTTCAAATAATGTGTCTTCGAGTCCATGGAAAGTTCTCCCCCTTGATTCCAGCATCAACTCAATGTTGTGACTCAAATCTAGCGACGAGAGCCGAGGAAGTTTCGAAAACATTGCATCTTCCAGACGAACCAGACGATTGTTTGACATGTCCAGTCGAATCAAGTTCTAGAAATAATTGCAGATTTTAATTCTCATTAGATTTTAAGTAATATTCTTCAACTCATAGGTTGCTTGGTCCCTGTTTAATTATTCTTACCCTGAATCTCGCGAACGCATCGGGTCCGTGTAGAGAAGCGATATAATTGTGGGAGAGATCAAGCTCGCATAAAGTCGCCGATGCTGCAGGCCCTATGCTTGAAATCGGCATCCGACTGAACAAGTTATGAGAGATGTCTAATATTTCAAGCCCTTCTTCGTTTAACAAACTCTCTGGAAGTATGCGAAGCTTATTTCTGTCCAAGTGAACAATTCGAAGTTTACTAAGTCCTTGCAGAAGTTCTGCCGGCAGTTCAGCCAGGTTGTTTCCACTAAGGAACAAAACCTGAAACTCAAAAGTTGGTAAACTCGTACGACCATAGCATGATAGTTAATAAGACATGATATTAACTTGCAACTCATTGGTCACCTGTAGCGATTTGGTGTTACGAAAAGCATCGAAGTCCATTTCATCGAGATCATTGTCAGTGAGATCAAGCCATTGTAGGTGAGGCATATTCCCGAACACGTCCCTAGTGGCATTCTGCATGGCATTGTTTCGAAGGTACAAGTGTGTTAATGAGGACTCCAGGGGTTTGAAATAGGAATGACTTATTCTTGAAATGTTGTTAAAAGACAGGTCCAAAACTTTGACGTGAAGCTGCAAACTACCAAAAACTTCTCGGCCAGTTATATTAACAACCAAACTTTTGATATCGTTGTGACTAACATTTAGTTTTAGGGTTGATATGGATCCTACTTGATCCATAATCGACAAGTCTAAACCGGTAAGTTTATTGTAAGCCAGGTCAAGAATTCCGAGATCTGGCAAGTTTTGGAATGCTTCCGGCGAGATCGTCTGAATTCGATTTCCTCTGAGAGTAAGTTGTTTTAGTCGGTCCATCGTCATGAACGCGTGCCGATCAATGTGCTTAATTCGGTTATCGTTCAAGTGCAATCGATGGAGTGACGTCAATTCCACAAATGTTTCAGTGCTAATCTTCTCGATATTATTATATGAGAAATAGACCTCTTCTAAATCATGATGGATGCTACCCTGTAAATGAAATCTGTGTTATTGAATCAGGTCATAGAATGAAAAAAACGATGAATATTGGGGGGTTTTCAGTGGAACGTTAAAACGAACGTTAACAAAAAATAAAAATAGCTTTTGATAAGCCGTTGCCTAGAAAATAATAAGTTAACAGTTCGTTGAGTTTTTAACTAACCACTGAAATACCGGCATTAAAACTGAGCTTATATTTAACCTGAAAAGTTCCCTTATGGACTTGATCAATTTGGTTGTCTTCGAGCTGGAGAACTCTCAGTTTACGCAAAAAGTGAAAAGAAGTTTCCGGCATGAAATGTAATCGGTTGTTACTCAAGTCCAACGTCTGGAGCATCGCCAGTTGTTTGAGAGCGTCCCCGAAGACGGAACTGAGGGATGGTGCCAGCCCATGAGCAATGCTCAACCACACTAACGAGTGGCCGACCTAAAGAACAGTGCCATTGCATTACTAAATACGACGTGTCACATTTTTTAGTTGGAGTTGGTTGTACTTTGAAGATGGTAGAAGTAGTCAGTAATAACACAAAGTATTCGTGTAAACGTGGACGCACCTCTGTAAAGGCATCAGGTTCGATCGACGAAATGGAATTATCGGCTAAACTAAGCCGCTTGATTCCTCGCACGTGTTTGAATGCGTGGTTTCGAATTGTTTGAAGATTCCCTGAACTTATGTGCAACTCTTCCAGATCTACGCCAAATTCCAAAAAGTCGTCTGGAGACAGTTCACTCTTTGTAAGTTTGCTCAGAGACAGAGATCGTAAATTACGCATCCTGAAACATTCGAAAGCTACTGCATGTTTCTGTTTGAAAATTGGTGCTTTAACTTAAATATGATGTCCCAAATACACACCTGCGGATGTCTTGAAGAGCTGATGCCCCCATAGTCTTTCCTCCCAAGTCAACTTGATACAACGAGTATTGAAATCCATTTATCGTTGACTGAGAGTCTGGCCCGTGGTGCAAATTATTCGCTTGCGATTGATATACACTGGGAATATTATTTTCTCTTATGATCAAATTTCTTAAGAAGTCATATTCTGTCAACACTGAATCGGGCAGGTCTGTTAAATTATTTCCACCAAGATCCAAGAATTGGAGAGAGGGCTCCAAACCAGCAAATGCCCCTTGCGCCAAATCGCTGATTCCGCAATCCCGAAGCGACAGTTCGCGCATTCGTGCGTCCCGAAACGCATCGGACTGAAATAATCGTGCAGGAAGTATTTGATTATCAATTGATTCAGTTACCTAAACACAAAAAAAAAAACTTAAAAACACAACTGACCTGAATAACGGATAAAGGGTTGCCGTCAAGATAAGTCCTATTAAGAATTTCGAAATTCTGGAACGCTCCTGGTGGCAGGTATTGTATTTGGTTGTAATCAAGACGCAGAGTATCCAATGCCATGGGTGCATCTGGCTCGGAAGACGCTCCCCGAAGTACTGTTATGCGGTTATATGACAAGTCAAGCGTGCGGAGGAGCTTCAACTTCACCAACTGCTGATAGGGGATGTTCGATAGTTGGTTATCGGCGATGAAGAGATGTCGCAATCTGAACACAGAACTGTTCCAGTGAGTTGATAAAAACACATCTGAATTTTACAAATAAGTCACTTTTACTTGACACCACCCGCTGTCACCTCTGTCACCACCTGACACCTCCCTCCCCCCGCTCCACCATTGAAATATTATAAAACACCCATTGGTCTTTCTTTGTGGGATGCAGACAATAGGTGATACATGCCGCTGTTGGACCGTTGGTCATTGTGACGTAGCAACTGGGCTACTTTAGTTTTGACGTTAGTCTTAGTTGGTACGTAGGTTTGCATGTATATAGATCTATCTACGTGTACCTAATTGTAACCTATTTAGCGACATATTGCGACTTATTCTACTTCAATTCAACAATTGCAATATTGCCATTATGTGATGTTCCTGGTTCACCACAAGAAAAGGACACATGTGTTTTAACTCATAATTTAAAATTAATTGAGTTACCGAATCTACGTGTGTACATTTCAATCGGTGTCTTTTTTTACATCTATATTAAAAAGTGAAAGACGCAAACACAAAGATATCCCATGGTCCGTTTCCCGTCTCTTGTCAGCACCTAGGGCTACAGGAAAATCACTGAATCTGTGCTTAGACTTTGGATGTCATTTGAACAAATTACCCTTGCCCGGCATCGGTCAGTTCATCACAATGTTAAAGTAAACGAAGGGTTCTCACAGCAATCTAGAAAAGGTTTCGGGTGACAAGTGAATCATATTTAAGAAGTTAGGCCCTCCACAACAAACTAGTAGCATCTTAATTATTATTTAACTGGCGTTAAAAAAATGGAACAATTTTTAGTACATTTCATTATTATAACCGTCTCTAAAATGTGTACCAAATCGGGAATTTGAACCCCAGTACAATGTTTGAGTGTTCATTACAACATTATGTGGTATATCATACCGGTGCCAAATTTCTTATCATGGCAACATCCCTGAATAAATGTAAACACCATATTAGATAGGCTGTTCAACTTTTACTTCGGGGGTTAGGCATTCCTCCTTCTCCACTTCTTCTCCTTCTCCCCCCCCCCCCCCCCCCCCACTGTCTCTCCTTCTCACTCCAAGGAAATGGTCTCTGTTTGCGTTCGACTCTTCGAGGGAATATCCCATACATGTATCAAATGGAATAGCCTCATGTTACTTCTATTGGCTTCTCACCTTGGAAGTCCAGACCGGAAAGTGTCCACGTCCAACTCCATGATCGTATTGCCTCGAATGTCCAGCGTGTCTAGCATACTCAAAGAAGAGAACGCATCACTCGGCAACGTGGAAATCCAGTTGTTGGCGAGAATCAGAGTTTGCAAAGACGATTCCAACCCTCGCCAACTTTCGGGGAAAATCTCGGTGATCTCATTTTCTGAGGATTTGCGTTGATTCATTTTAGAAGTTTTATGTTTCGGTTCAGGGTTAATATTTTATATCTATAAACCTAACGTTTTAGTGATTAAAAGCAATGTTTGAAAATAATTCTCGAACCTGCTAAATCTAGTATTTTAAGCTTCTGCAGGTGCCTTAAAGCTCGGCTGGGAAAAGTGGTGAGCTGGTCACCCTGGAGTTTTAGTTCCCAAAGCGAATGCTCCAGACCCATGAAAGCCTCGTCTGGAATCTCTTCTAGAGGGTTATGGCTGATTGCTAAACGGAACAGTTCTGTTCCTTGGAAGAAATGCGGCTCCAAAGATCTTAGCCCATTGTTTTCCATATGTAACAGGAATACCTTAAACAATCGATTCAAAACATTTTAATATGTTTTGTACTAGTTTACAAATTTCAATGTTCCGTTAGTATTGATGAAAAAATGACGTACTTTTGATGTGTTTAGAGGAGGGGGTAACCGTGGTAAGGGTACGTTATGACAGTGAACGATGCCCAGATGTGGCACTGCCCTTGAGCATGTACAGAGAGGGTTGAAGAAGCACGGAGGGTACGTGACGGGGGCAAGGTCCCTCGCGCCCACCAACGACGCCCATAACATCAACAGTACTGACACCACAAGAAGACCGTAGCCGAATTTTACGATCGTACCCAGGGATGTCTTAAACAGAAAAAAAATAGTCAATGGGATGCATCCGTTGATGACACAAGCAACGTTATGTTATGTGAGGTCATTAACATGGGCTAACCGTAATTTTAATTTATTTGCTACATTTTTTGGTTAATTTTTTGGTTATTACTTGAGAACGTTATGAACACATTTCTTGTTATAATTTATGGCGATTTTCGCGTAAAAAAAATTGTGGACGCTAAAGTTTTAGAACTCCTTGCATTCGTATTTAGTCCTGGTTTTGATAACAGTTATCCGTTAGGCTGTACCAAAACAAATTAAACAAATGTGATTGAAGTTTTTAACCATCTTCCATTTCTTTGACACACAAAATATAACAAAATCTCGTTAAGTAATTCGCCAGACACCGAGCTATGCTAACTAAAATAGCACATGTACGAATGCCGCACTTAATTATGTAATGACGCGGACAGATGAAACTGACCTAAAGACTGCATGCAATTCCCATGTACGTTTGATCGACGTTTGATCTAGCTAGCTATTTAGTAGCGTGGCCACACCACAATGATTTTTGTACTACGATGTATGTGATGCACAATTCCTTTCAGTTTCCTTCAATTAACCATTTGAAGTTCACGAATTCTCTCAAAATAGAAATGAACTTACCATCTTTGTATGTTCCCCGTAAGTCCACTTTGTCTGGGGCCAGTAAGCGAACGACTGGATTTTACTTTTCTCTTTTGTCATCTATGTAAACTTGGTGGTATTACTACGGGCTCCCAATCCTCTGGCTTAGAGGAAGTAGCCTTCCTATGAGTAGTATGGTGGCGACGGGGGACTCGTTTGCCAAGCATGAGAGGGACGATGTTTCTTTCCTGCCCTATATTGAAACCAACTAGGTATTACAATTTTTCTTGGCTTCCCACAATTATTTTACATGCTATTACCAATGCATGCATTCCAAAATCAATAGAGGCCTTTTAATCTTCAATATTGCCTAAGCAAAACTTGTTTTCGCCCTTGTGAATGCAGACATACATGTCTGCAATTTTAGCATAAATTGATCGTTATGTTCTAATAAATGTCAGACAAAGTATTATTGAAAATCAGTGTACCAATTGTCTTCGTTGACTTCCAATACCAACCGTTTAGGCTGATTATGATTTAAATCCTTTTGTCTTCAAAACTGTAAAGTTTTATGAAATCTGGTGAGCACTTTTTATAGCATCAAATCCCTCTCAAAGTCTTCAAATCAATCATTTTCAATGCCCTGCGTTTTGGAATACAAACCCCCGTTTAAACACACATTTTGAATGATAGTGTAAGTGTCCTTTAAACCAAGCATGAAGAAGGTTTTTTATGAGGGCCATATGCCTGCATAAAAAATGCCCATATGTGATCATTTAGTAATTGTTTCAATGCCAACAGAGAGAGGGCATATTTTATATGCTAGTTGTTGTGGGGTACTGTGCGTCTCTTAAATGCACTACATCTTAAATCGATTGTATCGTTACTTCTATTGGAAGGTTAAGAAAATCTATTATCTATTCAAGTTTCAAGGCTGGGTTATCCAGTCATTACCATCCGTAATCCTTATATTATATACATATCCCTTCTGGAAGTTGTCAAATTGGAGTGCGAATCCTAAATTTATACATAGAATTGTCCTCATTTTTAAGAAAAATTCCAACGAAACTACCAATCGATCAGCATTGATTGTGTTAGTTATCACTTATTGGTGCGTGCATGTATTTCCAAAAGTTAAATTAGTTTTGATTGATTCATGCAGCTGTTTCATTAATATAGATAGTGCTTGTAATAAATAATCACCGCCTTAATAACAAGCCATCTTAACTTCGGCAAGTGAGTTTTGAGCAATATTAGGCATTACATTCATTTACATCGACTTGAATTAAGTTGACCAGCATTAAGTTAGTTCACATTTCTTTCAGAAGATACTTCTTTTATACATGCAAGAAAGCACTAAGTGAATTTTTTTCTTGAAGAGAACAGTCTGCGCCCCTGAAAATGTCAATGCCAAATTTTTGTATGATACATTTGTTTTCTTATTTGTAACTGGTTACAACTTATTATGGAAACTCGTTTGCGTACAAGTACAACCCTTTTAATTATTATGAAATTGTGAATTGTGTGTAATATAAATATATTTTTTTAGATTCTGCAGAGCCTGGTCTCAAAGTACGATAACCGTCACTTAGATCTTTGTTGCTCTTCATTCTATGACGCATTAATAAGTCCCTATTTGGTAGCACAAACAAATTGTGTGGGCCACAGCTGCCAAGGAGATCACCACAGAAAAATGCGTGCTTTTTGCTAGCACTGGCACACTCGCGACATTCTAGTTGAAAGCTTTTTAGCATGTGTTGCAAACATCATACACGAGACAGCGTAATTGGTGTAATCAAACTAATTCTGTTTTACTTTCAGTTTTTTTTTCTTTAATCAAGTGAAAAGCCGACTTAAAAAAAATCAATTACTTGTATGCAAATAAAGGCTTTAAATCTACCTCACTGCCTTCCCATTTTTATTGAACTCAGAAAGATCGCTAATGATGTAAGAAATCAAACAATCTTATTATTTTTCGGTTTCGCCTAAGAATCGCTTAACCCCCGCTCAGTTCTTTCTGTCAATTCGTAGGTTTATGGATGGACATATTGCGACTATCTCACCCAAATTGGGCACCGCCCCACTGGTGTGGTTTGATTACAGGTTGAAACGGTGTTTTGAAAAGTTACCTCTCGTCAGATTTCCAAAGTCAGGGTGCTAGTTACTTATATTTATAATAATATATATTAAAACCGAAAATATTAATAACTTGTCCAATTAAAACTTTTGACCATCGGCTGTAACGCACCCCTGAACTTTACGAAGGTTGAGAAGTGATACAATGTTCGATCTTACAGATTCCCACAGCGAGCTTAAAATGGCTTGCGTGGCTAGCGTTCCGGAACAAAAAAAAATTTACATCTTTTAACGAGTGATCAATTTCGAGAGGGTCACAGACGAAAAAATTGACCCGAAATCCAGGGTTATCAAACGATGAAACACATACTTGTGTCTTCACCAACTTTGTGTTTATTATTAGTTCTTTGGATATTGCTTCACATTCTTTCAACTTTCCACCAACTCAACGGCTGTCTTCTGTGGATGCAACCTTAACACTTGATTGTAGTACCAAACAACAAAAAAAAAAAAGAAAAATAATAAGTTCGATTAAATTCTTAACACAAAAATTGCAAAATCTCACTACCTTATGGTCATTTAGCTTCCTGACAGGCAAAATGATTTTTTGTCCAGTAACTCTAGTAAACTCAGATCATGTGGATCCTCCTTATCGCTCCCATTTCTCCTTCTAGTTCCTCCTCCTTCTCCTCCAGCTTCCCCAACTGCATTAGCCCATCTATCTCAACACAAAATCATCTGGCAGAGTTGTAAAAGCCAAAACAAATCTTTCTCCTCAGTGATCAGACTTTCTTACGAGCAGTTGGAAGGTCTGTAAAAAGACTGCTGCAGTCATCGATAGTTCCTTGCGAGTGACCTGCATTGGGATCGGGGTTAGGAGGACCAGCTCCCCCAACCCTTCTCCCAAGTGCAGATATGCGCCACCAATGGGTGTTAGGGGCGCTTTTTTTAGCGGCCCTCATATGCTCTTCTAGCGCACGTTCCCAAAGACGTCGCAGACCACAAGCCCAACAGCCCAGCCAGCCAGACAATTCGAACAACTATGAAGGGGACTATAACTACGATGGTGATTATTATGATTATGATGCGGAAAACGGTGAGTCATGCATATATATTTTTTTACCTGTTAAAAGACCCTCTGAATGTGGACATCCGTAGAAAATTTACTAATTTTTACGTTAGATGTTAAAATTAATGCTCTGGTCACAGGAAAGTCAACTACCATAGTCCCTGGATCCTCTCCGGCCTCTTTACCACCAAGGAAACCGACACCGGCGGTAGAGGTTGAGACAGATTCACAGGAGGAAGGAGACGAAGTCGGTAAAAACTCCTTACTCTTTCACCCTTTACAATTACTTCTTATCATTTATAAAACAAAAACAATGAGTTTAATGACTTGAGCACTTTTTAGAAAAACTATTTGAACTGGGTTTTGAATGCAAACCCCAGTTCAAATAGTTTTTCTAAAAACTTGTGCTAAGGATAAATCAAGTACACATGAGTCTAAAAACCATCACTAAAGCACTTGATTGACGTGTGTTTATATATTTGGTGTGTGTGTGTGTGTGCGCGTGTTTTTTTTTTAAGAGGATGTGAGACCCGTCCCCACCAAGCCATCACCCGCACCAACTCCAGTAGCATCTCCAGTGACGCCTATTCGGTCTTTTGTGACAAGTGCTCCAGAATCTCGCGTGTCTCCCGTGTCCAGAGGTAAATTCTGCTACAAGCGTTCATCGACATGTGTGCCTCGACGGAATTTGAATAGCACTGATTTTTCTTTAGCATACACTTTTTAGTAATTTTTGCTCTGCACCAAGAAATTGTCTACCTCCGTTTAAAGTTGCCTTGCTTTTGCCCTGCATTAATCAGGTCCACTTTCGTGCACATTTGAGAATACAAAGTACGATGATGGCGAGACGTGGTCACCAGATTCTTGTACCACATGTACTTGCACTAACGGCAGAGTGGACTGTATCAGCCAGGAGTCTTGCAGATCAGGTAACCTTTGTGAAATTGCCTGATTAAGAAACTTTTGACAGAATCTTCAGATGAGGTGCAAAATGATCAAAAGATTTACGCGCCTATAAACTGCACTATTCATATAACCCTTAGATTTATTTGCTAATTTGATGATGCTACAAGTGAGAATTGCAGCTGCAGTTCATTAACATTTTCAATCTTGTCTATTTTATTAAACATGCACAATGAATGAGATTTACAGTTACCCAAATAGATTTGATTAAAAACTTGATTTTGATTATTTCAATCTTATGTAACGCAAATTTAATGTGTCGAGTGTTTCTGTGGGTGATCTTTAACCTATGGACTCGCAGTTCGTTTACACGGAGAGCATAATGATCAAATTGATAGGACTTTTTACAATAATTGGCAGCATGCACTCTCTATCCCCCAAAATTTTTAGCATTATAATTTGTCGACGAATCAGTATTAACCGAACGGTTTGGCGCGTTAAGAAATACCGGTTCTCGTGAGATCACCGATGTTAAGCAACACTGCGCCAAGTCAGGTATTGGATGGGTGACCGTCATACACGTGACCAGTTCTGTTCGAGAGAGAGGTTGGAGGGATGGAAGTTAGTACAGTAACTTCATTCGCCTTGCTTATCAACCTCTCGACAGCATGGACTTGTGGAGGAATCATGTTATTCGAGTCGTACCGTCCTTCGGAAGAGACGTTAAGCCGGTGGTCCCCTTGGTGCTCTTCGACAGGAGTAAGCTACGTGCCAGCACTGCGTTTCCCCTCCTCCCTCCTAGGCTAAGTTAGGTTCATCATCACCCTCATCATCATCCACTCATTCACCGACTCCATTAGACCAGCGCCGCATGGCCAGATGTCAAAACAGTGCGTCATTAAACACCACAAATCAATCAACCAATCAGTATTGGCGTCAATGGTTGGTATGGCACTTACACTTTAATAACGAGCACAAGTGTATTTTCATGCAATTGGCACGCGCCCGCCAGTTTCACCAATTTTCAATTGTGTTCACTGCGGCTATTGATATCGAAATATGTCCGATTTCAATTGAAAGCATGTTTTAGGCTAAGTTGGACTGTGAATTGGCTTCTTGAATTTGAAGGTGATTGAATTCACATTCAAAATGTAGTACTCTGATCGTGTTGATTGGAATTTAGACAGATAAGCGAATCAAGGTGATTTATAAATGACCCCCACCGCACAGCGTATTTGATTCTTTAGGATCTGTGACCTTTGAAAATCACCACCACAAGCTATAAAAAATATCATCAATTTCTAAATGAATGGTGATGGTTCCCCTAAATTGGTTGAAATTTGTAACAAATGCGTACACCTACGATTGCTATAGTTTAGAAATCATAATTTACTTTTTGTAATACATTATTATTTTCAGGCAAGTCTTGCCAAGGAGTGGAATGTGCAAAGCTGGAGTGTGGAACGCAACAATATATCCCTCTTGGTGAATGCTGTCCGATCTGTGCAAATGAAGATGTCGAGGAAGATCTGCCGTTGCACACAGTCCTTCCATCAAGACCTGATTTGGGCCGCGGTGTTAAAGCAGCTGAGGCCTCACCTGTGGACACCATTGGATTGCCTGGGCCTAGAGTGAGCATACGAGAATAGATCAAATGCTTTTATGGGGTGGGGGGGGATTAAGCTTAACCTTTTTTCAACCCTTGTTTTAGGGTGAAAGTGGCAATACTGGAGAGACTGGCCGTCCTGGAGAGTCAGGATATCCTGGATCACCAGGAACACCAGGAATACCAGGCAGTCCTGGACCACCCGGCCAAGCACCCGACGTAAGTAAATATTTCATGGCCACAGTCCAATGATATTGGTGTTTCTTGTTCCGTAAGCTCTGTTGGATCCTTGGGATACACAGTGGGACCTACTAGTATTTGCACTCATAATATCTGTTTGGAAAATTACCAAAGTGACCAAACGTTCCTATTAACCCTCTCCATAACAATCTGATTTAGTATCGATATTTCAATGCTCTAGCAATCAAAACACTGACTGTAAATGATTATATGACTTATTATGTAGACTGTGAAACTGAAACTTGATGAACAAATGTTGGCTATTTACTTGCAGGTCTCGTCATACTACCATCAACTAGCTCTATCACAAGCGGGAAGTGAAAAGGGACCGTCATCTGGAGGGGTGGCTGGCCTCTATGCTCCAGACTCGTTTGCATACTTACAAGCACAGGTTGGGCCAGTTGGACCACGAGGCCCCCCCGGACCCTCTGGATCTCCTGGTCCCCAAGGATTCCAGGGAACAAGAGGAGAGCCTGGAGATTCAGGGCCTATTGGCACTCCTGGGGTCGCTGGCCCTCGGGGACTTCCAGGGTTACCAGGCAAAGATGTAAGTTTGGTACTTACTCATGTACAGCGACAAAATGTATTTTGCCTAACTGAATCAAAGATTGAATTCAATTTTTCCAAGTTGATGAGAAAAACATGGGGCTATTCTCAATTTGTTTATGTAGAAAGCAAGCATAAGACATTCCGAACTGATTTTGAAGTATCATTTCAATGTTTTTCGATCCTATTTTTTTAATTTATACATTTTTGTTGATTTCCACAGGGTGAAACAGGCGAGGATGGGGACAGTGGTCAGCCTGGTTCAGCAGGGCCTGCGGGAACAAGAGGATTACCTGGAATGCCTGGACTTCCTGGAATAAAGGGACACCGAGGATTTCCTGGTATCGATGGTGCTAAGGGCGATCAGGGGGCCTCTGGGGAAAAGGGTTCAGTTGGCACTGCAGGACCTATTGGACCAGTCGGACAAATGGTATGTGTAGATTGTAGTTGTTTTATATTTGTGACTGTCATTAGTGATTGGTAGGCTACAGGACGGGACCGGCTTGGCCTGTGCCTAATCCACTACAAAGTATCCCTTATTACATATGAAATATAAATATACCTAAAGAAAAGCATGTTACTCTTATTGCGACGTCCTTTGCTGCTTTCTTGGGGGTTGTGGGGTACCAAAACTGCACCAATACTAAGCGTGAAGGGAACCAATAATTATTTATCGAGTCAGTCTTTTGGATTGCAGGTGCACAGGGAATTTATTTGTGTACAATTATTATTGTTTAGGGAAGTGCAGGGCCCCGCGGCGAACGTGGACGAGAAGGACCTCCGGGACCCCCAGGATTGAGAGGAATCGACGGAATTGCTGGACCTCCTGGACAATCTGTAAGTTTTTTTCTTTCGGAACTGCTTTACAGATTTGAGTTATCTTATCAAAACTATATAATCTAAATAATATCTATCTAAAAGTATCTAGGTAGTTGGTGATTGATTTCACGAGCTAATGTATTGGTAACTTAACTTATGTGTATTTTTTTATATTCAGGGTGCAATTGGAAAGCCTGGTGCTCCTGGTTTCCCGGGCAGTCCAGGAAATAAGGGCGACTTAGGAGGCATTGGTCCTAAAGGAAGCCAAGGGCTGCAAGGGCCAAGAGGTATGACCACATCATGAGAAGGTTTGAGACGGATGAAAAGTGTTTTTCTGAACATCTAATTTCACTCGTTTTTTTTGCGCATCATTTACAGGTGAATCAGGTCGCCCAGGTCAGCCCGGTGAATCAGGATTAGCCGGCGGTCCTGGCAAGGACGGCTCGCCTGGAGAAAAGGGAAGTCCTGGCTCTACTGGTGTGTCAGGTCCTCCTGGTTTCCCTGGGGCTCGAGGGATCGCTGGAGTAGCAGGAAATCCTGGAGCGGCAGGTGTGAAAGGAAGTCCGGTGCGTAATTTGTCTGGGTCGTGTATGTGTTGAGAACGGAACTTTCAATAATTTCCGTTTTAAAAACAATGTTGGCTCAACCATTGCATGTCACTGTCAGTGCTGCAGTATTTCGGCTACGTTCTAGTCAAGATACACGATAATTGTTATTGGATATGATGTTTTGCAAACAGAAAAATCTGTCACTTTTTTTAATTGCACCAGGTTTGAGTAGGCAAGAAGCTGAAAATATGCTATATTTAATGTAGTATTTTCGACCATGTTTAGGGAACTGCAGGCGAGCGGGGATTCAAGGGAGAGTCGGGAATGAAGGGCGAGCTGGGCACTCCCGGGCCACGGGGTTTACCCGGTCCGGTCGGCTCAGAGGGAAAGAGAGGGAAGAGAGGTCTGCGAGGTCCAGACGGTCCAGGTGGACCTCCCGGAGAGAGGGGAGCACCTGGAGGGCGGGGATTACCGGGACCTGATGGAGCAGCTGGACTCAAAGGTATTTGCAGTCTGCTGCTGATATTTCCCCAAACAACGTCTTACACACGTTTTTATACTTCGTAAGAAATGTTTTACTATATAGCTACTTGTAAGCTTTGTAAATCAGTCCATACCCTCTATTTTCTTGACAGTTTTCGATCTATATTCAAACAATGCCCTTTATGAAGGTTGTGCTAACACCATTACTCTTCTCACCAAGGACAAAATGGAGATCGTGGGCCACTTGGTCCTCAAGGAATCAAGGGCTCTTCCGGAGATCCTGGAAGACCAGGACCACCAGGTCTTCAAGGCTTGAGAGGCGTTCAAGGTCGCACCGGTCCTGCCGGAAAAACAGGGAACCCTGGAGAGCGAGGAATCGCGGGGGCGGATGGAAAGCCAGGCGAGCAGGGAGTCCAGGGTCTTCAAGGTTTGCCTGGACCTTTGGGCATACCGGGAGACAAAGGTTTCACGGTCCGTATAACACACTTTTAAGTACTTGTTCAGAAATTATTCTATGAATTCCAATCGATTTTCAGTTGCTTTTCAGTTTTCATCCAATATAATTCACTCTGCACACTTAGAAACTGGACAGTGCAAACGAATACGAGATCAGGGAGGCTTCTGGCTTCAAAGCATTCGTTGCATTCAAATCTCGTTGGCTTTTTTCCTACATTTCACATTTTTAAACTTATTTTTGTTATCTTTCTCTCGGTCGCTCTTGGTTGTCACTAATCAGCTGTTTTAGTGAATTCCACCGCCATACAGCCATCAAGATGTAGGCTGCGACGTAATTTTAACAGAAAAGGTTGCCTCTCCCTAAAAGTGTTTGCTTCTTGTAGGGTGATGCTGGTAAAGATGGAGACTCTGGACCTCCAGGCCCTCCAGGCCCTAGAGGTGATTCTGGCAAAGAAGGGGCCCCTGGAATACAAGGCCCTCCAGGCCCAGCTGGTACTGATGGCGAGAGGGGTGGCCCTGGCCCTGTTGGTCCTACAGGCTTCCAGGTAACATTTTACCCTATTTTTGACTTCTTTTTGTTCTCTGTGACACAGATCTAAGCATTGAATAATGGTTACTTTATTCTATGATACAATTATTGTGATGAAAATTATTAATCCAGTCTGCTGGTGTATTTTGCTCTGGCAATATACAACACAAATTGCTGTCATGGCTGGGATTCATTCCTAGCCCCCTATGAATCCAAAAAATTGAAAATCTAGGAAAATCAGCTGTTGAAGGTAATTTTAATACCAGTAACACAACCATTTCATGATTCAGTACATTGTTGTTTAACTTAAGTGGTCCAATCAATTGAATGTAGGTGCAAATAATTCTGCTCTCGTCCAATGATTTGTATCATCTTTGTAAGCCCTGAAATCTCCGTAGCAATGAAGACTAGAGTGCCAGACCTTTGGAATGGTATTGAATTACTAATTTTCGAGTTAGTTCTGAAGGCTTTAAAATATAATTCAATCATTTGATGTTGAATCCAGGGTCTTCCCGGTGTGCCGGGCAATCCTGGCTCTCCAGGCAAGGATGGAGAGGCTGGAATTCAGGGTCCTTCCGGGATTCCGGGAGCAGCGGGATCGCGAGGTGATCGAGGATTCCCTGGTGAGAGGGGCTCCGTCGGTCCTCCAGGATCTACTGGACCTCGAGGGGAAGCAGGCTCGCAGGGATCTGATGGACCAGCGGTAACTCATATCCACATACTTTTATAGAAAACTCATCAATAGAATGCCTGTTCAAAATACTATATTGGTGTTTTGTTTCTTACTTTTTTAAAAAAAAATAATTCCCCAATTATCACGGGTACTTTTTTTGCATTTTTGTCTTTTTTGAGAATAATCAGTATTTTTATAATTAATTAACATTTAAAAAAATATAAATTAACTATATAACTATATAATTTAATAACAAATTAAAAAATATATGCAAGTTATTTTATTTATTTATTTATTTATTTTTGCTGAATAGGTCGTAATGTATTGCAAAAGTGAATCGGAATTTTTATTAATACATTAAAAAAATTTAATGACACACGACACTTTTTTTTATTAACAGGAAGTTTAGATTAGTACAAGAAAAATCAGTTGAATAAAAAAAAAGTAGATAGACTATTTTTAAAACATTTGAATTTTGCATATCAAAACTACCTCGAAACACTGAAAATACGTGGTAGCTATATAAAAAAAGAAATTATATAATTCCCTTACAATACAAATAATTCGTCTTAGAAAGCCACCACTTAACCACTCGCAGGTGAAAAGTGATTGAAATTTTGGATGTTTTTTTGTGTGCTATGGAATAACAATAATGTTAATGGCTTAACAGAATTTTTATTTGAAGGAATTGCTGGGTTTATTTCCCAGGGCTCGCCGGGAGGAAAAGGAGACAAGGGACACTCTGGACCTTCTGGATTAGTTGGTTTACCTGGATTAAGAGGCCCACCTGGAGCATCGGGAGAAAAAGGAGAACGTGGTTCATTTGGCCCGGTGGGTCCAGAAGGACCACCTGGTAATATTGTTAAGATACACTTTTAAATTAATTATTATGTCTTATATTATTTTTAATTGGGCCTGACTAATTTTGTTTTAAAAAACTGGGAGAACTGTGAGCTTAAGTGCAGCTTTTAATTGTAAAGTTACTTTTATGACACTGCATAAGGAAGGTGGTTGAGTTAGCTGGGCAGTATCTCAGCCTCCAATACCTATCAGCCATCTCAGCTTTGATAAACATGCTTATTTTTTGCTATTATTAGGTCGGCAAGGAGAAAGGGGACCACAGGGCCAAGTGGGCTCTCAGGGACCTCCAGGAGAACCAGCTGAACGAGGAGACACAGGTCTTCCTGGCCCGGCCGGAGAGCCCGGAGCGTCCGGAGGCCCAGGGGAACGAGGACCGACAGGACCACAGGGGCTTCAAGGTTTCCCAGGCCCCCAAGGACAAGCAGGAGCGGCAGGAACCAAAGGAGAGCGAGGTTTTAATGGAATGAAGGGTGACCAAGGGAGTTCAGGGTCTGTGGGATCTCCTGGAGAACCAGGACCAGCTGGTCTTGTTGGTCTATCAGGATTGAAAGGAGCAAGAGGAGAAGCTGGAACTAGAGGAGATTCTGGCTTAATGGGAGCTCCAGGAAGGCCAGGAGAGCCAGGCTTAGCAGTATGTCATTTTATTTTATTTTTTAAAATTAATTATATTGTACTAGTTTTTGCCAAATGGACTTCATAGATCTTTGTATGACAATTTTTATACAGTGAATTGTTCAATTTTATCAGGGTCAACCAGGTGCTATAGGTCCTCCAGGAATCGCAGGAATCCCTGGCATAAAGGGATCTCATGGTGACACTGGTCGTGTTGGAAATCCAGGACCTCAGGGGCAGCCAGGAGCCCCTGGTTTGGAGGGTCCTAAAGGAGACTCGGGTTCAGAAGGTCCGACGGGCCAGTCAGGACAACCAGGTCCTCAGGGGCCGTCGGGTGACCGTGGATTGCCGGGCTTGCCAGGCCCTTCAGGCGCAGTTGGCGTCAGGGGACTGAGAGGGTCTGCTGTAAGTACATTAGGCAGTTGCTGTACTTTTCGCTGAAAGTCAGGGATTGTAATATATCAATTTCTTGTTTATGAGAACCTTCTTATAAATGGAAATATTCAGGTCGGAATAATGTACTAAGCTTAATTAAAAGACTGTGAAAGACAACGTCAGTAGAAAAGCTTTGTGTCAGGTGCAATGTCAAAACCTTAAAACAGGTTTTATAAGAACTTGATATCAACAACATTTGTTTTTAGGGTGAAACAGGACCTCCTGGAAAATCTGGAAACGAAGGACCACCAGGTGCCCAAGGCTTGAGTGGACCCCCTGGACCTAATGGGCCCATGGGTGAACAGGGGCCCGAAGGGCCTTCAGGCAAATCAGGACCAATTGGAATCGCAGGTAGACCCGGAGACAAGGGCCCGATTGGGTCGCCGGGAGGACTTGGACCATCTGGAGCACCTGGCTTACCTGTAATTGACTTTGGCCTTTTCTTCGCTTTATCTCAATAAATATTAACCGATAGATGAAAAGTAATAGACTTTATACTGTTTATTCCTTAGAGTGTAAAGATGCACACTATTAAGCAAGACCTCCTTTATTTTAAATTTGTGTCCTTCATTTATTTTCCAGGGTCCTCCAGGGCAAAACGGTCAGCCCGGCTCCACCGGCGAGAGAGGCCTTCGTGGAGAAACTGGACCTCAGGGAGTAGAAGGACCTATGGTGAGCGTTTTATTCTTGGTTTACCTATGTTTTTATTTTATTTTATTTTTGTCTAACACATTTTGTGTTGTCTAGGGCGGGCGAGGAAAGCCTGGACCAAACGGACCTGAAGGTGGCAAGGGTGACCGTGGAGAGGCAGGTCCGATCGGATCCAAAGGACACCGTGGTCTCATGGGCCTTCAAGGACTCTCCGGCGCACAGGGTCTTTCAGGAGAAAAGGGAATGACAGGCAGTCCTGGATTGCCAGGAAAGGATGGTGAATCAGGAACCAAAGGTAAACATTGTTGTTCTTCACACGTTATGCAAACTGTTAGACGAGACTCATCTAAATTACCTACATACCCAGTGAAAGGCTTAATTTTTTCTTAAAACACAAATTATATAATTGAATTCAATATTTAAAATGTTGGAAACTTGCCAATGACTTACCAAAAAACCCAATGACTTTGGAAAATGCAATTAAATCAATAGCAATAGTAAAGTTATTAATAAAGATGATCAATGAGACTTAGAAATAAATTGAAGCAGGATACAAATTTTCAAGAAATATTGTACTCGAAATATTTTTTTTGCGCACATCTTTTCAATCTTTTGTAAATTGTAACCTATGGTAAAATTTTCTGAAAATGGAGGCAAAATATATGATGTAAAAGTGTGTGGATTTTGATATTGTACCTAGATTAATAGCATTTTGACTTTTTAGATCATGTTATTCCAAAGATGTGGATGAATTTTGTGCTTTATAAGGTATTGTCTCTTATCAGGTACTTCTGGACGAGATGGAAATCCTGGGCCTCAGGGCATCTCTGGACCTCCTGGGTCTAGAGGTCCTCCTGGAGACTCAGGCAAACACGGGCAGAACGGATCTCCCGGACCTCCCGGACCTCCTGGTCCACCCGGAGAGCCCTTGGGATATGATGCCGCTGCTCTGGCTGCTTTGCTTGGACAGGGTCAAAATAAGGTACAAATAACTCAATATTCTCCTTATTTCAATTTATTTGATTGAAATTTGATTTAAAATTGTGTTCTGAATGGAAACAATAACCGGCATTGATAAAAAAAAGTAAAAAACTCTTTAAATAAGTAACCTTTCCCTTACGTTTCATAATTATAATCAGGGGTGAAAGCTGGACTAAATTGATATCTCATACCAACAGTACCAAGGAAAACAACTACCAGGCCATGATTTTAAATGAACCTTGATTGAAAATAATAAACAAATCAATCTCAATTCTCTATATTCAACTTGCTAAACTTTTATTCTCTTCAAACTGATAAATTGTCTACATAGCATTCAATGCGTACCATTTTTGTTATTGTGTATTAGAAAACTTAAGACAAAGTTAGGAAAGATGAAGACAAGAGTCTCAATGTTGTTTTAACATTTGTAATCCACCTATTTGAAATGTGGTTGATTTCTATCTTTCAAGGGCCCAGACTCGTTAAGTGGTGATGAACCCGCTCGAATATTTGGTAAGGATATCACCGAAGAGGAACGCCGAGAACTGGTACTTCAAGCTTACAACCATCTCAAGGCATCATTCGAACGCTTCCGCAAACCAGATGGACAACAGAACTCGCCAGGAAAAACATGCAGAGACATAAACGTTGCTTACCCTAACCTACCAAGTGGTACAATTTTTGCTAGATTTAAAACTGGAATCATACATTTTCACTCCTGTGATTTTAATCTATGTTTTCTAATTCTCGCAAATGTGTATTTTAGGTGAATATTGGATTGATCCTAATGAAGGTGATACAAGGGATGCCATTATGGTCCACTGTGATATGGAGAAGAAGGCTACTTGCGTTCTTTCTAAACCCGAGCGAACACCTGAGATTACATATGTGGGTGAAGAGCAAGATGTTTGGGTTGGTGAGGTTGAAGGGGGCATGAAGGTATGTTGTTGCCATGGAACAAAGATAAATATTTCTATCATGTTTGGTATTTTTAATCAGTGTTGCACACTGTGTTTTTTGTTTCTGGCTAGAACATTTTTCCTTGGGTATTCAAATTGAGGGGATGGACAAGTATATTAAAATTGCATTTTTGTATTACCTTTTAGATAACATACAAAGCAGACAGCAACCAACTTGGCTTCCTCCAGTTACTTTCTTCGCAAGCAACTCAAAATTTGACGTACCATTGCAAGAATTCGGTTGCGTACTTCGATGCCGTTAAAAGGACTTACCGTAAAGGTCTGAAGCTCTTGGCTTGGAACGATGCTGAAATTACGCCCCGAGGAAACCAGAGGTACCGATACGAGGTTTCAGAAGATGAGTGCAGGGTGAGTGGAGTTGTTATAACTAGTTCACTACCTATGCTAATTAAATTGAGAGCCATACCTTGAGAAATAAGCAGACCTATCTAATTATCGACCTTCTCAAATGGGAGAAAAGAACCTACCCACATGCATGGGATACTGGAAATTATAAAAAAGCTATTTGTAAGTAATAATTGTTTATAATATATGTGATATCGTTTTTTCAGTTCAAGAAATCCGAGTGGGCCAAAACAGTGATTACATATTCAACAGATAAAGCAGTTCGGTTACCGATATTGGATGTGTCTGTTAGAGACATTGGGCAACCCGACCAAAGCTTTTGGCTTGAAATTGGTTCCGTTTGCTTCTCATGATCTGAAACTTCATCAGATCACTCAAGAAACCATCAAGTACACACTTTATATCATATAATTTTTAGTAGCTAAATAAAAAAAATATTTTTATAACTTACTGCCAACATCTCACTGCCATCAGTCATACTTATTTTAGTAGTTGAAATATAATATAACAATAAACACTTCTTAAATAATATTTTACGTGATAATTTACTTGCCCAGAAATAACAGCTCCATAGGCATACTTATATTTCATATATGAATTTGTTCTTGTAGCTTGTGAGACTTTCATAAATACAATAAAACAAATAGCTTTAAAAGCTGATTATGATACAAAAACTTTGGAAAAAATATATTTACCCAACAAGGCTGTGATTAATTGAAATAGAAAAATCACATGTAAATAGTTAACAAGATATACATTTTTTTAGTTTGTTTTATTATTGGTAAAAGAAATGTATGGTTGGTATAAATAAGTTAAGAACAACAAGGTTGGGTCTCTATAATATCAATATTACTACCAAATTACTTTGGTGTCTCAGTATAATCATATTTTATCTTCGTTATCATTTTCATTCGGCGATAATTCGTTCGTGTAAGTTGGGGAACTTACTGTGGAAGGCACGTTGCAGTTCTGGACAGGATTTTCACTAATTGGAATCCTTATAGTAGGGAGGACTCGAGGAAGGGGAGGAGGGTTTGGTACCCCGTATTGCTCATGCAACTCTTCCAGACGAGAGCACAATGCTGCACTACGATTGGTTGTTCTTGTGACTTTCTTAAAAAGCATTTGGGTTTGTTCTTCTAGCCGTTGAAGTCGTGCAGCTCTGGCTGCTAAAGCTTCTTCTGGGGTGCGTCCGAGAGCGTCCCGTGTTTTACTGCCTGCATGACTACTTGTGCCGGAGGTAGATGCACGTGGTTCGTTGTTTCTATCTGACGGAACTTCATTTTTTCTGATTTGTGGTTCTTTAATCTTTTCTTCGATGACAACTGAATTTCCTAAATCGTTTGATGGGTTCTTCTGTTCCTGTAATTGTTTTAATATTGGCTCTGGTATTATAATTGGCTGGAGAGAAAAAATTGATTCCAAAGATTTCATGTCATCTGAGTGATTTTGTTCATAATGAATGGTTCGATTTTGGGCAGAAAACATAAGATGCAATTTCAGTAAAGACATCCAAATGAACTTTGTACAAGTATGCGTTGCTAATCGTTGCTGTGAAACATAGCTTTTATTGGTGACCGAGCTAGCATTTAGAGCAAAATTTTCTTCTTCATTTTCGGAAGTCTGTGCAGTAGTTTCGGCATCACAGGATGTTAGGGGCTCCTTAGTCCCTGACTGTGTTTGTTTTTCTTCTGCTGGTGCCTTATCAACAAGACATTTGGAGGCAGTCTTTTCATCATCTCTGCTCTCATTTTCTTTACCCTCAGAAAATCCACTCTCTGAAGAGTTGTTCTTATCTTGCAGTTTACGGGCAGCGAACTCATTCCGTAACTTTTGGCACTCTTCTGCCGTTTCTAGATCTTTTTGCCTAGCTCGTTCCCACTTTTCACGGCAATATTCCAGCTCTGTTTTAAGCTCAGTAAGCAAATTTCTCTTCTGCTGAAGTTCATAACGAAGAATCTGCTCGTGTGTTCGAAGCTGCCGGAATTGTGATCGCAGCCTTCCCACCACACCCCACGTTTTTTGGAGCTCGGCCGAAACTAGCGAGAGCCTCGTTTCTTGTTCATGCAATTTGGATTCCAAGTGGCCGTTTAGCTGTTTCAATTTACCTAAATCTCTCTGCAAAGATTTCTTCTCTAATATCAAATCTTTCAGTCTGATATATGTGTTGCTTACGCTCGGCACCAGTTTAGGGCCAGACGGTGTGTCAATGCGCTTGTAGCAGCTAGACTTGCTGTTGTCTGTTGGTGTTGGGGCAATATGATGACTTAACAGTTCCATGAGAACCCTCCACACTTTAGGGAGGTTTGAAGCAATCTCTTCTACTGCTAGAATAGTGTTACCTCCGTCCTCTTCATGTGAGGTACCTACAGATAAAATTTTACTGTCACCATTCACTCTATGTTTGATTACACTTTTGTCTGTACTTGCCCCGTTTTGATCAGAAGTGGACGGAGCATTTTCACCGCTATCTATTTGGTTGACAAGGTCCAGAAGAAGTTTTGGCAAGCTTGCTGCTGTCTCGCTGCTATCTTCCTTGGTGGTCATTTCTGTTATCAAATCATGATTCTCTTGCAAGAGGCGTGTAAGCTTGTCTAGATCTAATGCTGATGAACTGTTTCCTACCAACATTTGAGTGAAAATACTATTTATTACTGATATTTCTTTGGAGAGTCCGTTGCTTTCATCTACAGACAAATCCAGTCTTGTTTGTAAGCTTTTATTCATATCCTCAGATTCTGACAATGTGATGTGCAGCTGCTCATTTTCTTTTTTAAGTTCCAGGTATTTTCTCTCGTAATCTGATGACTCGGCAGATTTTTCTTCCAACCTTTTAACCATCAAATTTTTTTCTCCATCCAATTCCTGCAGTTGGTTTTCATGCTTGATTTTAAGGTTGGTAATTTCATGCAGCTGACGTTCAATTTCAGTTCTCAATTCTTGCATAGTTGAATTATCCCTTGGGGTGTCATTAATGATTCTGAGTCTCTCTTTTAAATCTTTAACTTGACTCTCTCTTATTGTCAACATTTGTTTACTCAAAGCTGCAACATCTTTTAAAGCGTCAATACGACGCTTTGCAAATTCTTGGTCTTGTTCGTTTTTTAAATTCTCTTCCTTCAGCATGTTCAAGAAACGTGCAATTTCATCTTTATCTTTTTTCCTTTCTGTCAAAATATCAATCTTGTTAGCATCTGCAATGCTTAGTTCATTTTTCAATCGACCAATTTCTAGCACTAGAATATCTTGCTCGGTACTCTTACCACCATTATCCAAACCACATCGAAGGCCTTTAAGTTGTTTTTCCACCAATTCCTTTGCTAATCTTTCTTCTTGCAACTCCCCTCTCAATCGCTCCATTTCTGAAGATCTTGCAGATATGGCCCTGTGTCTCTCCTCTCGCTTGTTTTTCAAATCCTCCTTGAACAGTTCCAGCTCTATTCGGTTTCGGGCTCCACGCACATCAACATGATGTGCGGCGGCATCATCCTGCGCATTGTTTATGTGCTCTTCGCTGATACCGCTTGACAACAACTGGCTCCTTGCTGACATACATTCCTGGTTACTTGAGCTTGCTTCAACGCAGTCAATGTTGGTCAGATTTGATGAGATTTTCCCCACAAACCCATGATCACTTGATTCCCTACAAGCAAGCTCCGTTTGGGTACTGCTATGAGTTTGATTTTCTTTGATTACCTTATCCTGTGCTCCTAGGCCTGGTAATGTATCAATCCCAATTGACTTTCCTGACACCTGTATTTTTATATTATGCTTCATAGCATAGTTTTGGATTGTCAGTACTATACCACTTTCTTGCTCCGCAGCTACACTGAAACTGTCAAATCTTTTACTGTTTTCTAAATTAACATGAGACAATATTTTTTCTACTTCTTTTTTCTCGTTATACATATGCATGTTTTGAATTGCCAGAAATTGTATTGTGTCACGTAATTCTTGCCCGTTATCCAGAAAATTAGCAGATGTCCCAGAATTCGCTCCATCCTGCATCTTGCCCCCTACGTTTGAATACCGATTTGCCTCCTCCTTGTGAACGTTCTCCTCAGCATCCATGTCTTCTTTTCTGCCAAGCCTCTAACAAAAAGACACAATTGTTAATTCTGCTGCCTCTACACAATAGCATCAAATTAATTAATGTGGAACAAAAAGTAACAATGTGAATTTTACTCTTTCTGACGCTCCACTCATATCCACCAAGATTGAAAAAAAGATGTATTCTATGTTATGACCCCCACACACACACACACACACACACACAAGCAGGTACAGGGAACCGCTTCAATGCTACGCTATGTTTGTTTACAATTTTAAATATTGTTTGATCATTCTACTCTGCATGGGTTAGTTTTAAGCTGTTGAAGAGAAAAGAAATATTTGTGCTAGCGAATGCAAATAAATATGATGCTCTGAATGCTGTTTTGGTTATCTTAACAGTCAAAATAAATATTAAAACATCTCTATTCTTTAGGTTAGATTAAGTTAGAGCTGAAAATAATGCGCACGTGCTTTTCTGCACTGAAATATTTCTTACATTCGAAGGAAACAAATTTCATAAAAATTCTACATACTTACAATGTGTTTTAAGGCAGAAGCTTGATGTCGTTCTCTCTGTTTCTTTATACTGTGTGTTGTAACATGCTACTCTTGGAATTGCATATCCTACCAAAACCAGGTCCAATGCACTACTTATTCCTTCTGTCACCTTTATTCTAGAATTGCACCACGTTATTGTGTCGTAGAAATGTAGTGAGCTATAATTATATATTTAACAAGGCGCGTGCTGTGCGCAATGCAACTGTTTCCTCCCCTGAGCTTCATCTATTCTAAG
Organism: Protonemura montana; assembly: GCA_947568835.1. Taxonomy (NCBI): domain Eukaryota; kingdom Metazoa; phylum Arthropoda; class Insecta; order Plecoptera; family Nemouridae; genus Protonemura; species Protonemura montana. The sequence continues at coordinate 12,993,255 of OX387604.1, read as the reverse complement.
AAATCAACCAAATAATACTGGCTGGTCTATTATTAGATATGTACCTCATGCTGGATTCAAGCCAATCTTGGAAGCCAAATATATTTTAAATAATTGTGATAATTTGGTTATTATGGTTTAAATATGGTGGTGGTTAAATAGTTAATCTCACATATGGTCTGACATGAATTTAGTAAAAACATTACCCAATTTCTAGGTATTTTCACGTACATGCTAAGCCAAGAATTTCAAACGTCTTCCTTGGTTGTGTTTTGTGTTACAATATTTTCCTAATCAATATTGCTCATTAAAACTATTAGTTCATTATTTACTTTAAAAATAATACGGTTTACTGTCTTAGACCAACACAAATTGCAATTCATGTAATTAAAAGTTAGTTGGTGGGTTTTTTTTTATTTAGTTATTACGTTCCTGCGGCTTCCAGACATTTAAAATATTGCGCGTGAAATGGCCTGAAGGTCACGTTGGGAGCCATTGCAGTCTTCATTCTGCCAGGGCTGGCTGAAAGTGCTATGGCGGAGGTTGTTTACGTAGTTCGTATATCATTTATGTTTCAATCACGGATGGAATTTAATTCCTAACTGACGAACCCTTTTCATGCGTAAGTACCTATTTTGTCGTATCGAGAGTCGCAGCGTCTAGCGTCGGTGATGTGCAAAAATAGCACAACATTTAAAGTATGTAGTATCGCCGCGCCGTGTGTAGCAAGGAATCCCCTTTTAGGGTCTAGGTCTTTATTGATTTTTAAAAATATATGCTTATTCTAAATGAAATCTCTGTTACGTAATAATATCTGGTTACCGGTGTTCTCATATTATGCCAGTATTATCCGAAAGCTGATGTTGTATCATTGGAGCACTGCTGCCAATGCTTGGGTCGATCAAGAATGCTTCCTTACCCTGCCATGCATATTAGGCCTTGGTGGGGATTTGACAAAAGCGACCAGTCTTATTTCTTAACTCTATGTTGTTGCATGTTTGTCCAGGTTCTTTACGTACTTATCAATTCTTCTTTTCTTTTACATTTAAAATTTTAAACTCCACAAATTTCAAGAGTTTTATTTTATAACTAGTCGTCAATGACGGGCGGCTTTTGCAGGCAATGCAACGAACTGACCTTTGCCACTGATTAAATATCATCATAATATTTTTGGTTGGTGCTTTTGTGAAACATCCCGATGATCACAGCTTGCTACTGTTGGTGTCAAGTGTGGCAAGTTAGTTGCAGGTATTTACTAATAGTGACGTGTTTAACTTGCCAGAACAACTTCAAATAACATTTTGTATGTAGTTGCTAGCAGTAGGTCTGTTTGCCAGCAGCACACTTTCCATACTTTTTGCACCGTGGTATAAAGCAGTTCGATTGTGTCTGTACATAACATGTTCTAGGCTCTACACCAGTGTTTTTGCCAGCCGAAATTTCCCACATACTCCAGCTCTGGAGCTGAAAAGCATGACTCAATATTTGAAAACAGCTGAAGTACCTTACTGAACACTAAAATGAACTGGTTCATGAATTAGTTAATAGCTGGCAAAGAAAGCTATTTATTAAAATTAAGGAAGTCCAAAAGATAGCACTCTAAAGCCACTCCAACCATCTTAAAACTCGTAGTGTGACTAGTCCAAAACTCGCAACAAGTGCCAGAGTGGTTAAATTATCGATTGCATTGTGGTGCTTAACGACATATCATTTTAAAAACGGAACCTCTGCATCTTGTCTAATGGCCAAAGTGAATGAAAGGGTAATATGAAGATGATGATTAACAAAACCTATGGCCGATTTCACTGACAAACACTGTTTAAAACACCCATAAACAACTTTTACGGTTGATTTTAACCGACAGTAATTTGCTTTTAAACACTGATATATTAATAATTGGAGACCAAAAGAATCAGAGAGCATACAAAGAACAAAAAAACAGTCCTAAACAATATTTGCTGTGGAATATTTCGTGGTTTTGAAATACAAACATAATAACAAAGGAACTTCTTTACTTTAACCTCAAAGTCATGTTTTTAAAGTTAAACCACCGTCCTTCCAGGTTCAAATATTAAACGGTGATTTGGGCAGAGAGAAAATGGCAACGGCTGCGTAATAAAATTTCTTATCCGTGACAGGATAAAGCTTTCCTGAATCATTACCAAATTTCAATTTATATATTTTTTGTATATATAAACATCCTCTTTCAAATATTTCTGAATGTTGGCTATAAAGGGAAAATCAATTTTGCCCCAAAACCTTCCTTATACACCAATTAAGCAAGATTTAAACTGCACTGGTGAACTGGCACCTAGCCTAGAAAGGAGAAGGGATAACTGCTGATTTTCTTCTACTGTCGAGCATCAAGTAAAAAGGACCACCGTCTTAACGTCCCTTCCTAAGTATGGCACCACTAGAATAACAGGATTCCTCCTCTAATCCATGCTGTCAAGTGGTTGATAAGCAAGGCAAATTAAGTTTATGTATAAACTTTCTTCCCTCCAATCCCTCTCTTATGCAGAACTGGTTACCCAGTCACTTGATCCAGCGCAGTGTTGCTCAACTGAAGTGATCTCACGAGAACCGTTTTTTTCAATATGCCAAACTGTTCAGTATGCATCGGTGCCTGGCAGCGTTGGGTAATGCGTCAGGTAGTTACGAACATTTTTAAAGTTTTCTTGCAGTAAAATTATGGTACCTACTTGACGCACCTCTGTCTTCAGTACATGAACAAAAGTATTATTTTCATTATTTTCATTTTAATTAAGAGTGGCAATATTATGATCATTCATGGTGATGCACATATACTTAGTTTGAATGCTTTCGTGCTGTAATGAAACGTTTGGCCAGACCGAAACTAGTTCAGCTCCAGCAGCTCCCAAAAGCACGAATAACATGTTTTTGACCACACCCCAAATTGTGACATGTGTCGTCTACATATTCACTAAGCTAATTTAAAACAATAATTTCATGCTCTTCTATTGTTCCAGGCTAAAATTACTTGAACAACCTACCAGTGAACCAGGCGAGGTGCTTCTGCACATGAAAACGTCATCTTCATCTTGTTGGAGATTCACACTGCATAATGGACATCCCCCTACCAGGAGAACCAGAGCCAGTGTTTCTTATTCCTACGCCAGATTCTCCCAAACCTTCCAGGGTTGCCTTGCATCATTCAAATGATGTCTTAATTCCTCAGCCACAGTCTTCAAGGACTGAGTCATTTTACTCAGATATTCCTATGCCCGATGAAAAACCTGCAAATCACAATCCGTTATCAAGGTAGGTGGTAAACTGATGCTTTTGGGCGTATAAAAACCAATAAAATTCAGTGTCACATCATCTGCTGTTTTTTCAGCTACTCGCCAACTGGACCATTTTTGGAAGATGAACCACCTCAAGGCAGATCCCCAACTACAAACCATACCAATAGGTTCTTAGTGCTTGGTAAAGCTCAAGCAAAGAAGAGACTGCTGGCATTCTCTGCAACCAAACAGGCTGGTGGTGCTGGTCTTACTTTCAACCTTCCAAAAAAGACGACAGTAAAACCCAATTTGGCAAAAGGGTTTGAACAGCTGACAGAGGATGGCGACCTTACTCCTGATGCTCCAGCGGTGAAAAAGAAGGTTACAGGAAAAAAGGGTAAGTAGAAAAATGACTTGTAGGTAGCTTTTTGGTATAATTCTTACACAAGTTACTATTACAAGAGTAAACACTAGCTATTTTGGGCAGCCCTGAGGCTCATGGAAATACTGGTTTACGGACATAAAATGTACATAGAATGGACGTTTTGTGGGCATAAAGTCATTCAATTTTAAACCACGGCTCTGAACCACTTTGCCTCATCGATCATTATAATATAATTTGTGAGTATTTATACTTGGGTATAATGGTAGAATATCTTAAGCTAATTTGAGTAACAGTTATAGGTAGTTGGTGTAGATTTTTTGTGAAATGTCGTAATATGTTTCAATTAGCAATCATGTCAATTAATGCATCCCCTATCTATTATGACAAAAATGGGAAAATAGTGTCTCCAAGATGTCCCCAGTTTTGTGTGTCAAGCACTTCAATTTTTTTCCTGTCATTTTCACTTTCTCTTAAAAAGAATTCATGCATCAAAGAAGCAAAATCAATATAAAAATTGACTAGAGTTCTTGTATCTAGAATAAATGATGTGGCTTGAAAAATGTTAGAAAAATAATGTATAAAAACTTTTTTTAGGGGGTCCTAAGGAAGACAAAGCAAAAGCAGTGGTGTCAGCAATAGAAGAAATTAAACGAGAAGAGTTGTTGATGCGAGGGGCATTTAGGATGGCAGCTCAGTCTGGTGGTTCCTCAGAAGCAATTCACAGCTCTTTACAGAGACAACTGGACAGGAAAAAAGAGGGAGATGTGCAAACTTCTGGGGATGATTTGCTAGCAAAGGACAAGGACAGGGAAAAAAAAACCAGAAGTAGAAAACGTCGAAGATCTAGTGATAAGAAATCAGAGCGGCACACTCGCGACAAAGAAAAGGACAAGCACAAAGCAAAAGACAAGGAAGAGAAGAGCAAAGAAAGATCCAAAAACAAAGCTGAAATATTTAAGCTTCCTGATAGTTGGGCTGAGTTCCGCTCGCAGAAGATGGACTTTGAGCAAATTAGACGTGCTAAACGAGAATTGCTAAAGAAGAAACCAAGTAGTCATTCAAGCCGATCGAAAGACGCTCAAATTCTTCAGGAGCAGTTGGAAAAAGAACTTTGTAATCCATTCGATTTTCCTGCTCGTCACAAAGAACAGCTGAAGGCTGTGGGAGCAAGGCAGCGAGAGAAGCTTTACTCGCAAGACACAGTGCACTTTACAAAAACTTCTCCTGTTATTTCTTACAGTGAAAATCCAGACATTCCCAGCTCTAGGTACAGGAACCGGAGCGAGATATTTTCCTTTGCTAAGGCCAGTGCGGTTTCTATTATGTATAGCGTGATCAATTCTAAAGCAAAAGATTGCGAGTACAGTTTGACCGAAACTGAGACTAAATTGAAAAGTAGATTGTGGTATGATTCATCTGAAGTTTTCATGAAGCCAAAAGACTCTGACAACTCTATAGTGTGCAATCAAAGTCCATTAATAATAACTGAGTTGCAGCCATCGTCCGTATCAGATGTGTCCGAGAAAAAGGAACCTGATCAAGATATGAAAGAAATTGATTCTGATCCTACCATTCCTGATACCGCCCCCTCTAAATGGGATAGTGAATTTGAAAATGATGCTGAGGAGTTGAGTGTTGTCGAATCAAGAAGTCTCCTTACAAGCTCCGTTCCCAACTCCATTGTGCCGGTCTGTGCTGATCAAGATGCGAGTCCTGTCAAAGACATGCCTGAAGAAAAAGAAGTGGCTCAAACAAATGGACTCACTAATGCTGGTGCCACCATACCCGAGCAGCCCAGTCAGTCTGCATCGTTAGCCTCCGTGGGTGTTGGCAGTGACCCGTACTTGGCGAATGAATACGAAGAATTCATGAAGTCAGTCTGCGTCAACCCTGAAGAAACTGGTGTAGATATATGTGATAAACAATTGGTATCAGGTAGTGAAAACATTCTAGAAGACTTAAAGAAAAAAAAGCGGCAGAGAGTCAACTCTGAAGAAAGATCCAAGTCTTCTTCAAAAAAAGAATCCTCGAGTAAAAAGTCCATGTCTACCAGAAAAGAAAAAATTAAAATAAGGCCAAAAGTCGTGAAAAAAGTTAGTAAAGATTCTGGCTCTTCAAGCTCAGTTAGTTCTGACGATGAAGAAGATGAGAAACCCCGGGTCAAGCGTAGAAAAATTAAAACTAAGAAAAGCAAGTTACGATCGTGGAAGAAGAGTAAAAAACGGAAGAAACGAGTGAGCAGTTCGTCATCTGATGAGATCAGTTCAAGCTCAGTAAGCAGTGATAGTTCAATGTCTGATTCGAGCTTAGAAAATTCCTCAACTTCGGAAGAACAAGTCCCTAAGAAGCGTAGTAAAAAAGGATCAAAAAAGAAAAAAATTATAATGAAGAGAAGCAAGCAGAAGAAAGGAAAAAGTAGTAAGAAAAAAGAAAAAGATAAGATACCAAAGGCAAGTGAATTTACTCTAGCCAATAACCAGAAAAGTTCAACTCATTCTAAAATTCCAGTGATTGAAAATACCGTTGAAGATGAAAGCTTAGTAAAAGTTGTTTCTACAGAAGACTGTTGTTGGGTAGATGTGGAAAACACAGAAAAAGATCAGGTCATGGAGATTGACCCATCAACTTTACTGGATCCTGTTCAGCAAGAGCAAGTGATTGGGAGGCTAAAAAGTAAATCTGATTATTCAGGAAAATTTGCTTACCTGCCGATAGCAGGACAGGATCAATGTGAATCTCCATCTTTCGCTGTTGTGAAAAACCATCCTACAACTTCGTCACTTCAATGTTCAGTTCCCTCCGATGGTAATGTTGGTTCCTCTAGCAGTGTAATAACTCAGATAAGAACATCGTCAGAGGCCATTTTGGACAAAGCAACAAATCTCGACAAAACTGCCCAAATTTTATTCAAAGGTAACGAAAAATATGAAATTGAATCTGTAGAGGATGGAGATTCTTTAGAAACAGCTTTCCCCAATGGTAGCCAGGCAAGAGAGAATCACCATGATTGTACAAAAGATGCTGAAGCAAACTTTTCTAGGCTTGACGTAATTTCGGCTGAGACTTGGGAAAATGATAGTCAAGAAAAATTGGACAATGAGAGCAAAAAATTGAAGTATGGTGGAGAGTGGGAAGAGGCATCTGTGAACTGGTTCATTAAAAGCTCGCCCAAAGAGCGTGTGAAGTCCCCTGAAGAACTGATGCCAGCTGTTCGTTTAGATACCCAGAACACTTCTTCACTTTCTGACGATCTACACCAAGAAGTGGGAAAGAGAAGTCTGAGAGAGCTAAAATATCTCCGTGATGTCATTAAAAACGAGGTTGTTGATGAAGGAGCATCGTTTGAATCCCCACCAGTAAAATCAAAAGATGCAGCTGATAGCAATTTCCTAAATACTGTGTCATTAGCAAAAACAACCATGGTGACTAGTTTTGTTAAAGACTTTTCCAAACAGCCGGACTTTCTGCCTGTTGCACCTCCCACTCTTGAAAAAGTACCTTTGGCAAGTGATCTGTACAGTCCAGGTCAAGAAGATGACAAGTCGACAAGAAGCAACTCTCCAGACTTGCCTCTGGTTTCGTCCGAGGAATCTAAGAGTGATATGTCATTGGATAGTCCAGATATTCCACATGAGTTTGATAGGTATCCAGAGAATAATTTAAAAGCGGAAAAGAAACAGTTCGAGTTAGTGGCTCGGCAATTTATCTCTCTAGGTAGCATTCCTTTGCCTCCCAAGTGTGACCTGGAGGCGATTGAAGTGCCCGAGGAACCCGCCCCTTGTTTTCCCCCCACATTTAACCTGCAGTCAAAAGACGTGCCTGAAGAGCCAGCAACTTGTGTTCCCAGCTCTGTGGAAAGTGCTCTTGCCACCATGATTGGCAAGTCCCGCGCCAAAGAAACCGTTGAAAGTTCCTTGATAGCGAAATCGAAACACGTTATAACTGTCAAATTGCTGCCTTCAGAGTTACGTTTTATGAAAGTAGAAACTCAGCCCTTGGAAGTTATGGGTGCCCCAGTGAGTGAAGTGATGCCAAGAAATGATGGGAAAACTGTTTGGAAAGCTATTGGAGGATCAAACGAAACAGCTGTGCCAATAAAACTAACTGTAAAGAAAGCTTCGAGGTGGAATAGTGGTCCTTGTGAAGCCATAGTCCCTGAAAATCTTTTACCATCTTTGAAATTGTCTCCACTAGACAAAAACGAAGCTATTGGTGCAGAAGTGTCCAAAGATGCCGCTGAACTAGAGGCACCATTTGCTGCTATTGGTTCATGTGCAGATGAGTCAACAGTAACAAATGGTAGCAATGCTGCAGTTAATGAAGTCAGCAGCTCCATTGTTGGATCAGACCTCGACACAAATGTGTGTGATCCAAAGGAGCAGGTGTTGGGACATACTTCTGGTGACATCAGCTTGCTTAAAAATTTAGTGCCTCCAGAAATAGATGAGTCGAAACATGTAAAGGAAAGGGAACAAAGCGAATATTCTGACAAAGAAAAGGACCTCTCTAAAAAGAGGGAAACCAGGGATAGGGATGACTCTCAGGGCCGGGGAAGCCGTAGTCGTGACAATTCTAAGAGACATGAGAACAGAGAAAAAGACATCAAGAGAAAAGAAGATCGTTTGAAGGAAGATCCAAGAAAAGGGGATAGGGCTGATTCACGAAGCAGGGACAGACACAAGACAGATTCTCGCCGAGACAGAAGGGACGTGAAGAGAAGCAGGAATGACAGACGCAGGAGCTCGGAAAGAAATGATAGTCGCCATTCGGAGAAGCACCGTTCCCGTGGTAGAGACGACGAGCCTCGCAGCCCAGGCTCCAGACGGAGTAAGGAGAGATTGGACCGGCGTAGAAGAAGTCGTAGTAGAGAAAATAGCGGAAGCCATCGACGAGGAAGCCGGAAACGCAGTCCAAACCTGGATCGCTTGCACAGCTCTGAGAACAAGGATGACAGCAGGTTAGTCCATCATCAACTTGATTATGCATATAATCAAGCAATCAATCCTTTTCTTATCTTCATGTAGTTTTGTGAAGCCTGTTGATGTCTAAAGTAATTTCACAACAAATGCCCTAAGTTTTGACACCAGTTTTGTTTTGTAGGTCTAGTAGTCATAAATCCAGCAAAGAGAGTGATAAACGTCGCAGTGAACGCAGCGGCTACAATGCTAATGGGGATTCTCTGGTGAACATTCCGTTGCCTGATATACAACACCATGGCAGGGACGACTGCTGCTCGATGGATATGGAATGTTGTTCTCCTGTCTCTACCTTCTCACCGCTGGTAGGGCTCAAGCGGAGCTTAGCTGATTCAACAACAATCAGTGATGAGGAACTCAAGCTAGCTAACTGTGAACAAAAGTCATCAATGGAAGGTAAACTATTTTATGTATTGGTATGTTTGTGTGTTTTTGTTCCCATTTTGTTTGATCTACAAATGATGCCTGCTCAATTACTTTGGTACTGTCAAAGGTTTCCTAGAAAAAGGAAAGATGCCTTGATCAAATGGCAGTAAAGTTGTCGACACAACTTGATGTGCGTGCATAACTTTTTTTTTTAATTTGTCAATTATTTTCAATGGTTGAATATCCTTATTGGTTTATTGATTATATTATTGAATATTGATTTCCATCCTGCTTATTGTTTGTATTAGATCGATATAACCTGTTCTGTTTCAGCTGTATTATTTATACAATCAATCTTTCACTTTAGATTACTCCAAAGAATCTTACTCATACAAAAGCCTGCCAAGCAGTGAGATCAGGAATACCTCGATGGAGAATATGCCTTCCGCCGGCGAATCAGAATTTTCTCCAAAGCGTTTGTCGCTGGATGAAAGACTAGAGCTCGAACTTGGACTGCGAATGTCACCTAGGCAACAGCAGGAACAAACGGGCCCTCCCGATGGGGCACAGTACCCGTGCTACTGGCAGAACCAACCCACTCCACCTGATGGACTAATACGACCCCCAGTTCATATTACCCCTACGGGATCTCAAGCTAACCAGTTCGTAGGAGCCCCAAGTAATTATTACGGTCAACCACAGCAACAGCGATTGCATAATTTTATGGGAGCCATGAACAGTCCGTTAATGCCAACAAATCCGGACAACAATTATCCAACGAACGTTTGTTGGGATCATGCGCAAACCTATCCAGGAATGAGCACCCTTCCTGATAGGTCTCAAGCCCAACCTTTACAACAAGTTATCGTACCTGAAAAACAGTTCATCGCTACCGTGCCGATGGATAAGTACGTTAACGGGCCACCTTTACCTGTTGAACTTGTGAATAGACCTTTACCTGGTGCTAGGCCTCTCTCCCCACGCGTATTGCCAGCCAGCATTCCTAAAGTAGTCCTCATTCCACCAATAATGGCTCCAATGGTTGTCCATGCTCAAGCTGTGCAGTCGCTGATTTCACCACAAGACTTCATTGTTCAGCCCAATTCCATTGCCGAGGTAACTAGTAATTTGTATTTAAACTGTATCGTTAGTCTGTAGCAAAATTTACATTTCAAGATGTGACACTTAATGTTTATAATTTACTACGCTCAGAATATTGAATTAAACAATGTTTTTTTTATTCTCAGAGTGAAATGCACTTGGTGCACAAATTCTATTCTGAAGAGTCTATCTTTGGGGATATACCTTCAGACTCGGAGGCTGATCAGAAAATTATTGGTAAGAGATTTGAAAATGTTTGGCTGTTGGTTGTTCTAGATTTAACTCTCTTGCATCATGATGTGGTTATTTCCCTGATAACCATATTGTATGTTCAAAAGGGCAGGTTGACACTGTTTTGAATACCAAAAAAAAAAATCTTTTTCATAAAAATTGTTACTTAATTTATATCCCAGAAGTTGTGTGTGGGAATCTATAAAGAATTGCCTATTTATTTTTGAATCGATATAATCTAGTCCAAAATCCAAATGCAACAAAAATGGTGTCACGTAAAATAAAAGATATTTAAGCCCACGACAACATGAGTCAGTTGAAGCATTATTTATATTTATTTATTTATTTGTGATGTTTAACGACGCATGTTTTGACATCTGGCCATGCGGCACTGGTCTAATGGCGTCGGTGAATGAGTGGATGATGATGAGGATGATGAAGCATTGCCTTCATGTAAGCCGTAACGATTTTTGGCAATTGATATGAGTTGAATAATATAAAAAATGCTGATCTTCAATTTTGTTTGTAGAAGTTAGTATTAACTTGTCAATGATTTTTTTTAGAAATACTGTCCAAAGCCAAGAAAAAGTCGTTAGGAAGGAAGGCAGCACACAATCAGAAAGAACTCATTCGAAAGAGGGAGATTTTGCAGGCCCGAGAACTGAAGAAAAAGAAACTAGCCAAATACAAGGTCAGTATCACCGGCTGCTTTCTTTTTCACGTTAGTAGCGTTAAAAAAAACTACATTCATTATTTTCAACAATGTAGAATGAAGTTTTTGAATTAATGGGAGCAAACCAAGTTAAAATTGTTTGCTGAATACACATTTCACAATAAAAATTAAGCAATATGCAAAATTCAGATACTTATGCAAAAACCTTCAAGTAAGCTGTTCAATGTTGACTTCTTTTGACTTCTTTTGACAGAAAGCGATTCTGCATGAAGGAGATACTCTTCGCCGCAGTGTTCCTTTGGACCTCGAAGAGATGCGTCTCAACACGGGAATGCTACTCTCACCAAGACCTGGGACGTCTTCTAGCAACATGACTAGTTTCTCTCCTGTTGGCAACTTTGCTCCTCTGCCACCAGCATCCAAGGGCATCCTCATCTCGATAGGGTTTGGTGTTGGGTAAGGCTTTTCAGATTTACACTTATCAAATCAAGTTTTGATATAATATCTACTTTGAAATAGACACTGAATTAATTATCTGTTAAAAAGGTTTTCTTGCTTGACATGGTAAATCGTATTTTAGAATCACATCGAGTCATCTGCTTTCATGCCAAGTTCAAGTCAAATTTTTGAACTTTAAAATAGAACTTGTGAAAGAAAAAATTTGTATCCACCTACAGTATATGCCCAGGGCCAGCTGAATTGGTAGTTGCTATCAATTCATGAATGAAATTTCAGCATTGATTTCAGCGTAGTATTTTTAAGTACCAATTACAAACACCAGATTCGGTGTGCCGGATGGTGGTGCGGAGGGTCGGGTTTGACTCCGTTGTAAGAAATCTTAAGATTTTTATAATTGCTCTGAAAATTTTCATAGTAGTTCAAAAATCGAAATGTTTTGAGATGAGGACATAGAGCAAGAGGAAATTGGCACATATCAAAGATGGTTTTAATGTTCTTACAGTTTTCACTTAGCTCACATGTCATCCTTAAACTCTGGTGGGGCCTTTCTGGAAAATCATGTTCATCATTGAGCGGAGTATACAATTATTTCTGTTAGTAGTGCTATAACACTTACCTATCACTGCTAAATAAACATGATTTTTGGTAACAAATCAGTATGCACCACAGAGTGCAATTAATATACAAGGTTGGTTGCATTCTCAAGGCTTTAAAGTATTAATATATTTATATACAACTAAAAATGGGTTTGTGACATCTCATACAACCCTTTATTGGTTGAGTGAATTAGTTGAGCCTAGAGGTGTAACAATGCTGCGTGGTTTCTACAGAAACGACGTGCCATTGATAGATCGGCGAAAGTCTGTGATGTTTGCGGATGGCATTCGACCTGGGGAAGGCACATCACCGTCAGCTGGCGAAGACACACTCTCACCTACCTCGTACGTGCCTAAGGAGAAAAAGCTGCGGAAGAAGAAGAAGAAGATCAAGGTACCAGTCAGCCACTCAATCCATATTTAACAACTTCTGCTCAAGGTTTCTGCAGACAGCAGCTGCAGCATTCATTTTTCAGTCCTGAAAATGGCAATAATAAGATTGTACGATGTGGTGTAGAACTGATATTGCAAACAGAGTGCCAAGTGGCTGAATTTTGGTTGTGGTGAAGATGGAAAGAGAGCAGAAGCGCAACGAATCGGAGAAGAAAATTGCGTGATGGACTTGCCGATAAATTTGTAGAGATCCCGAGAGGTTAGATATTTTCGTGTTTTGCTTTGTCTTTAGAGAAGATTTGACTAGTTGTAGAGCATTGCGCTGGTATCGGGTGAAGGGGTGTGGAGGGGTAGTGTAGGGATGGGAGGGCGTAGTTGGGGGGGGGGGGGGGGGGGGGGGGGGGTCCAGACCTTGTAAACTACTGGTAGGCAAGTTCTTGTCTCTTCTCTAACTATGACAAAGGCAATGTCTAAATTCTCGGGATTTCTACAAACTTCTCAACAATTTCATCACACGTCGCCAACTTTCTTTTCTCGTAAGTTGCGCTTCCTCTCTCTCTCCTTCTGGTTGCCAGACCATCGGAGATTTGTGATTACGTGATGGTTACAAACACCTAATTTACCTGGACTTAAATCGAAAACTGTAACTTAATGAAACAAAATTTATGAGGAAAGACCTTCTACATACCAGGACGTAAATATTAGCAATGCAATCAACCAGCATGCTATGATTGGTATGCGGTTGTGGCAGGTTTTGACTGATCTTATTTCTTCCAAGGTACACGTAATCCGGCAGCTGGCCACTGAGGAAAGCAGCAGTGATAGCGACACACCGGCACCACCACAGCCGCCTCCTGGTTCCCCTCCACCAGAGCTCAAGCCATATTCGTTTCCTGGACCGAGTACTGGCAAGATGATCCTCAGACTTTCCAAGCGCATTGGTATGTTCACGGGAGCTCGTGAAAGAGAGTTGTAATATTTTTGAGAAAGAAATTACATGACCAAACAAAAGTCCCACTTGCAGACATGATATATTGCTTTACAACCAGCACGAAACAAAGAAAGTCCTGTTTCAAGTTTCTAAAGCTGTAGGGAAAATACTACCCTTCAAACTGTCAAAGAGCTACAACAGTGCAAGGCACAGTTCATGCCAGCCTGGCTGAATGGACCATCACAACTATATTGACTTTTATAAGTGCAGTTAAAAAAAAAATACCAGCAGGTACCAGTTTTTGTACCTGGTTACCAGGCGAGAACCTGCCGAGATCCCTTCATTTTAGTGGCCATAAGTAATTTTTCCACAACTAGATGTATCCAACTCCTAAATTGATTGATGATATGTGCTTGTATCTAAATATAACTAGCTTAAGTAACTATTTAGTTTCTACAGATAAGCTACTTACAGGCTGAGCTGCAACTTAGGCTCTTGTTTTTTCTGCATTTTGGGATTGCTAGTGGAATTGGATGAGAATTATAATGTTGGGTCGTCCTTTCTGTTAACTAAACAACTGGTATGTACCTATGCTGTTACAAAATAATTTCAAACAACAAGGTACACCAGACCAACAAAAATGTCTTATTTCAAAAAAATTGCATAGAATTGACTATTATTTTCTTTATTTCCGTCACCATATTACCAGCGGTTTAATGTCATGTTTTAGCATTGGGCGGATCTCGAGTGCCTAGAGTCATTCTGCTGGACCCCATCGCATCCAAGCCGACCATTGCTTCTGCCGTCGTTACCTCAGAAGCATTTGAGAGCACCTGTTCCGACGAGAAGACTTTAAAACTCATTGCTTATCACCAGGCTATGATCGCGATTAAGGGGCAAGTTCCCTTTTGGTCCTCTAGTGTACCTTGTCAGACTGTGGGCTCGGAACAAGAAATCAAACCCCAATTACCTCATACGTCTAATATTGTGATGAAAGCAATAACCACGGGCCCTGTAGATGTGTTTGATCATGGAAATGGCAACAACGCCCCCTGCCCTTCGTATCCTCCAAGCCCCAATTTGGCCACAAAAAGCTTGAGCTCCATTCCCAGTGCACCTGCGAATCCGTTTTTGGACACAATGGGCAACTGCGTTGCTCCTTCTCAAGGCATGTTTAGTGAACCGAAATTACCTGCAGCTGGGGAGAGAGTCTCGACTGTAAGTTCGGTCTTGTCCCAGGGGTTTGGCTTTCCCTCCCCGCATGGGCTTCAGCCGCCCCTTCCCCACTCGGCTCAACTGCGCAATCCGCCTCCACCACCCCCACCTCTGCCTGTATCAAAAACTGCTGCCACGGCAGGGAACCCAAAGGTTTGATTTCAATAGCTAGCTTTTGATGAATTTTGTTTGTATCATTTTGTTACCACTATGTTCATTTATATGATAAAGGCAGGTTGCAAATATATTCTCTTAGTTTCACGTTTTATAATTTCTGCATATCCATGATTAATATCTTGTGCATACCTTAGCCAAATCATGGCTTGTCCAAATTATCATGAATCTGTTGGGGCACAAAAAAAAATTTCTACCTAGAGAGCATAGTCAGTTTTCATCCTTGGTCTTACATTTTGACTGTGGCAAGCACCATAAAAACCAACTTTTTGACCTTTTTGGTTCGTAGCTTCATAACCGTACTTTCTGTTCCCAGACTTGATCTAATTAATGCTAAGCTTTTTTAGAGGCAGTATATAAAGTGAGGTTGTTCTGAAAAATGAAAAAATGCAAATTTTACTTTTTGAGAGATTGAGAGCTAAAATTTAATAGGTAGTACAACTTTTACATCCTGAAATTTAGGTTTTTGTTAGCCAACACAAGTTTTTAATAGCTGCACAAGTTTTGTTCTTTTCAGCCCACCAGGGCTCTTTAAGCCCAAAGCACTGCAGAGAAAATTAATCTGCCAGCCACCCCAAAAAGTCGAAAAGCTGGCAAAACGATCAAAGTATGAGACTTGACCAAAACTGACTAACTATATTTTAATTATGTCGTTTTCCAAGTATCTTCAAATTTTTATCAATTTCTGCAATAGTAAAAGCCCATTCACAAAAAATGTTTGCCATGAACTTAACAACAATAATGTTTGTCTTATGGCACAGCGCATTGATTTCCACATTTCATGGCTATAACTGTAAGAATGTGATCACTAATTACAATGCTACTACATCCTGGATCTGCCTTAAGAATAATCGTATCGGAGATGAAACTTTAGTGGCCGTAAATACAGGGGTCCTTAAAACTAATGGTAACACCATCATTGACTTTAGTTTTGAGAAACACAAACACTGTGCCAGTATTTTTTTATTTTTGGCACTTACAAACTTAAGTTTATATGAATCCGAACCATTAATAATTCTGTGCATCTGAGAGATTTTCGTAAAGGATTTTGGCAGAAAACTTTCATTGCTGCGGTGCGATGGTCTTTTCTTTCATCCAGGCGTCCGCCGCTCTCGATGATTTTCTATTGATTACTAAAAAACCTGATTTTGAGTTAACGTTAACCTGGTGCGTTTGTTGTGAATGGGCCTCGATGGTTTTGAGTTTAATAATTTGGAATGGAATGGCTCTTTTTTCTTCAAAAATAGTGCTGTTCCAAACAGAAACTTGAATTGGATCCAGTCTTTTGGCACACACTACATACCAACTTAAAACTTCAATTGGCATTTCAAGTGTCTGATGTCAGCTCTACTTGCACACAAGTCTGGGGTATCGCTTTGCCTGAAATTGCACTGAAATTTTGCTTGTGGACAATTATGTTGGGTTGGTTTCAGCCAGTTGCCAAGATTTCCACTTCGGTCGGTAACCACCCACTACTAAAATAAAGCAACTCGGGCATCACAACTGGTCAAGTTGTGCAGGAACTACATATTGAGCAGTTTCATGCCAATTTAACGACTTATTTGTATGATTTTACATCATAATATTTTATAGCTAAATACCTAATTTTTTTTTTATTGTACATATTTTTTATTTTTGGGTTGCTAGAAACTTATTTGCCCTTATTTTTTTTTTATTAGCTTTCATAGACCCATCATTTCGTGTGTACTTGAATGTCAACGGTACAGATAAATTGTAAATTTGAGTAATGGGCCTGCACCTGTCTAATCTATCGAATGTCTAGTATACTGTTAACACTTTGTGAATGGGTATGCGTCATTAGCTATCGGTCTAGTTTTTAAGCCGCGGACAAAATATTTCTCATCATAAAATGGAATTGGCTTTACTAATTTGTTCTTAGTGGTGAGCCTAGGGTGTCTCTGGCTGATCCTCAGTACTGACTGTACTTTTACTTTCTCAGTTGCTACCAAATATGTGTAACTAATTGGCTATATATTTATACAACTGATATGGATATCAATAGCAGGTTGATGTACATAGTCGAAATTGGTTATAATGTTAAGGGTTGTGCCTATGGCTACATTTTATATATCTGATACAAAAAAAAAATGCCAGTGTGAATCTTATGAATTTTTAAATCTGTATATACATGCAATTTAAAGTGTAGAAGTTATGTAAATTAGAAAAGCATCCTTCAAAAAAATTGTGATTTATACATTTTGTAAATATTATGTTTGTATTCACAATCTGTTAAGTTTTTGGTGGCTTCTTCTAAAAAGTTCTCTGAGGTTCTCAAAATAATAACGAGGAAATTGAGAGAATGAGTTCAGTATTTTATTTATTCCCAATTTTCATTTTTCTTGTCAGACTTGCCCATCAAGCGCTAGGTGCTGTTTAGTTACGGGCATCTGTAAACCAATTATTATGGTTATGGGAAAATTCACGTTTAACAGAAAAGTTGATGGCTTGTACAGGCAAACGCTGAAACTAATTTATCAAGGAACCTTGCTGGCGTAAAAAGTTCATGGCTGCACGTTTCCGCAGCAAATCTGGTGGAGAATTAACTTGCATGGTTTGCTTTTGTTGTAGATCAGCAAGGATCAGCAAGTTCATTACGCATCTTACAGTGATTTACCTCGTCTCTTCTTGTTACTTCTTGTGACAACTGTGATAGATTTGCTTGTTAGAAAAGGAACTTTCCTTTCCCCCATTGTTTTTCCAAGTTGTCTCCCATTTGATGTTTTGAATGAATTTAGCAAAGGAAGCTTACAATGAGTTTTGCAAGCATTATTGAAAAGTTGGAAGTAGGTGTACATTGTGCATTTTTGTCATTCACTAACTATAAATTATCTCTACCAATGACGAAGGCAATTCGCCGAAAGGTAAAAATTCTCGACAAGTGCACCACGCAGTGCCATTCTTCATAGCTGGTAAGTTGCGCTTCCTCTTTCTTTCCATCTTCACCACAATATTATCTAGTATCTTGGTACCCTGTTCACATTGCATATTTAATTTGTTATTTGTAGTTTGTTTATTCACCTACAAGTGTACATTTTACAGCACAGTTACAAGATAAGCTAAGGGTAATATAAAAGCAGCACAGTGGGATTTTTTTTTCTGACCTTCATATCTCTGATCAATTTTAAAATTGCAGCATTTGTTACCCTAGTCACGAAATGCACAAAATGTTTTTTTTTGTAAATTTTAGGCCTAGTGTGGAAAATATGACCTTACAAAGTTGGTTATTTTAGAGGTCTGCGCGTTCAGTTTCGTAAAATCGCCGATATCTAAAAATTCAGCTCTCGAACGAAGGCGACAACAGTTTCAAAATATTGAAAACCTAACAAAATCTTTGATACACTTTTCAAGGTCTGATTTTGGGAACGACTATAGCAAACATTTATTTTATAGAATATTGAGATACTTGAATGTTGATCAATTGGTCAGTAACCCATTTAAATTTTCCAAATTTTCGAAAAATTAGCTCATAGATATGTGTCCTGATCTGTTGGACCCATGCCTATTACTCCTGAGAGTTTATGAACAAGATAGGGGTAATCCATGCAACGTCGAATTAGTTTTAAAACACTGTCCAATGCTCTTGGAATCCAGTGGCTCTCGGTCGAAATGTTCAATGTTGGTCTTTGAATGCCCCCTCTAATAACACTCGAGACAGTTGTCTTCGACCATGAAACGCAATGCTTCATTTCGTTACAGGGTATAAATAAGAATTTCACAAATGCACAATTGCTTAAACCCCTTTCTTTCAAAGGCTTTTGCAGTTTCCTCAAAATTAGTCAAATTGAGATCAATGCCTTTTCAGGGTTAAGAAACTGTAAAATAAATGTTCACTCATCAATTTTAATTTTATTTAATTAACTGTATTTATTATTTTTAATTACAATTAGAAGCAGAACCAAGTTCCATCTTAGCCTTGAGCATTATTTTAAAAGAATGGTCACATGTGCTCAAAGATTTCGGCAAAGAGAAAGTTTTCGTCTAGCTCCTGTCCATGGAAGAGCAGTTGGTGGCATGGAGACTGTGGCGACAGAAAGTGGTTGTAGGGCTCCGACGGGTCCAGCTCCTTGGTACACAGCCAGCAGAAGTGGGTGTTGCATCGCCAACACACCTGGAAGCACGTGGGAAGTCATTCGTTTATCAGCCAGGCGGTTCACAAAGCAGTGGGTCTTTGTGTGATGCTAGGTAGGTAGAGTATTTTCAAGATTAAAATTGCTAACAAAATTGGCCAACGCTCAATCTTCTTTCCTATTAGATGGGCGAATGTAGTTCACTATTCCTGAAAATACTATAGGCAAGGAGAAAACTCAAGGTAGCAATTTTGTACTCTGCCTCTAGAATAGTTTGAACGGAAGTCACAGGTTGCTGAAGCTGAACCTACTGAAATAAAAAAACTATGTTTAGTGGTTCTCCAGGAGTCTTATTCGCTAAGTTTTTCCGTTGCCAAAGTCCCGGTAACTGAGTCTACTCGAAATGGCATTAGCTCCTTAAAGTTATTATTCACTAACTAGTAATGCGATCTAAAACCGCTTAGTAAAATTAGAATCGTGACTTTAAATTTCTGTGTCGATTGAGCCCCGCAAATGGACTTAGTTGGGTAATAGATAATTAAACAACCAACTAATTGTACATGTTAGTGACTTTTAAAGTTAAGTACATTTTTTTGAGAAGCTTCCTTTGACTGCGTTTCTGAATCAAAGCCAACTGATTACCTAAGATTTCAGAAAAAACATGCATGATAATGAGTTATAAGATGTATGGCAAGAAATTAAAATATTGGAGTATTAATATATAATTGTGATATTGATATTCCTTGACCAGCTACGCAGGCATCTTTATACTCTTGTGCTCTCTCTTCTCTTAAAATGGCATATTTAAAATATTTTTATAACTAATAATAAAGTAAGTCCATTATTAGAGACAAAAGGCCATTTAATCTTCTTTAGTGCCGGTAATTACAAATTTTCTCCTGCCTGGCCTTAGGGACACTGTGCTTACGTAATTGGCAGGTTACAATCCGTTTTGTTTTGAAAAGAGCTGAAATTTGAAAAAAAAGGCTTAGTCACTGATGTTGGCTGTGATTTTTTGCATTTTTTACTAACAAAAATTCTCAGATTACATTTTAACTAGCACGAGGGTATTTATTGGTCAATATTGAATAAGAATCAAGCATTAAAAACAGCTAAAACTTACTTTGATTAGCTTAAAATGCAAACCACATGTTTTGTGCAATTCAGTTTTTAAGGAGTTTACCACCCTGCCTTCCTCCTTTTCATCTCATTGACTCCTGCTTTGTCTAGGCTTCCCAACTAGCCTACACAATTCTTTGCCAAATGTTACCGAATACTAACTTTTGCTGCAGCCGCATCCAAGAGAATTCAGCGTATGGGTATACGGTATAGGGTATTTAACCCTAACATGGTTAAATAAAATTTTTCACTATTTTTCTTTTTATCTCTTTTGTGAATAACATTCTATTACTATTTTAAAATTGGTTCACTACATTTGTTTGATTAATATTGAGCAGAACTGTTAAATAAACTAGATAAGGTTGCACAGCAATTTGAATAGTGTGAAACTGTATTTCCACTAACCACGAATGGGTTCAAGTCATTTTGGAATTCTGTCCAATTACTTGGCAAGTTAGCGAATAAGCAACCAGTCAAATCTGGCGGGGCATAATTAGGTTCAGTACCCCCTAGTAAACTTCTTTGCTGTGACAGTAGGTTTGGGATTGCTCATTTAAGTCTAATGTTGTGGTTATATAATGAATCAACGAAGATCTCTTTAGTCTTTACTGACCCAGTAAATGCAGTAAGTTTTGAAATCTGACCAAAAAAGAAAACTTCATATCTAAGCACTGAACCTAATTTGCCAAAAATATTGTATGAAGAGGTTGTTGTGGTGAGTAACGAACTTGCTCTGTCGAGATTGACATGTAGTCCTAAAAAGGACTTAAAAAGGACCTAAAAAGTCGATGTTTCGTCGGCGTTGGCGCCGACATCTTCAG
The DNA here is from genome assembly GCA_947568835.1 of Protonemura montana. Classification (NCBI taxonomy): domain Eukaryota; kingdom Metazoa; phylum Arthropoda; class Insecta; order Plecoptera; family Nemouridae; genus Protonemura; species Protonemura montana. The sequence goes on along the minus strand of OX387604.1, from coordinate 12,972,503 downwards.
GACTGTCAGGATTCATCCATCCATGGCATTCATTCTGCATGCATTTTAATTTTAAAGACCTTAATTTTGAGCCTGTAAAAGTAGCACTGTCAAAAGTGTTTAAAATGTCAAAAGTGTGGAACCTGTTGTTATATCTGGCGAGCTCAGCCTAGACCAAGTTTTAGACCCTGCCACTCACCATCTTGTTGCATCCCTTTGCCTTCTCTATGCTGGCCTTGCAGTGGGGACATGACTTGCTGTTGTCCTCTAGCCATATTTTCGATTGCTCCATCTCTATAAGCACTCTCAAACGGTGCTTGCCATAACACTTCTCAAGAGTAGCCCGTTTTGCCGCATCACCCTCGCGGTACTCGGTCAACTGCGCACAGTGCAGGTGCAAATGCAGATTTAGTAAGTTAGTTTATTTTTACTAAACTGATGGGAGATTTTGTAATAGTTGAAAACGCACTTAGATTTTGTAAACGCACTGGTTTTTGTGCGATCACCTAAAGTAAGCAATATCGGCAGTGGTCAGCTCTAAGGTGGGTAAACGCTACCTTACTGCCAAAACAGTTTGACATGCTCGAAAACTCATTCACAAGAGAATATTGAAGCTTAGAAACATTGTGGAGAGTCAGATACTATCTAGGTTGATAATATCCAATTGATAGCTTTCTTGGCTCCTGCACAGTCCATTTAGTAATTTTAGGATTAGACTCACAAGGAAAAACATCTAAAACAAACTTGTGAGTGAATTCTGTCAAAAGGTTGTGTGACGGTCAGTTTCACTGAAAATACCACCACGCATCCATAAAGAAAGACCGTGGGAATCGGCCGACGTAGGCGACAACTTACGAGGCGTTGCTGTTCGTCGTGACTGAAGCGACAGGGCTCAACACCGTGGTACCCCTGACGGCAGTCGACGCAGAAGGAGAAGCGGCAGTTAAAGCATGTTGCTAATTTTCTGTCTTCAGAGTTATATGTTACGGGGTACTGGCACGCTCTGCGCGGGCAACGGACGATGTCGGCCAGAAAAGACAGCGCAGTCTCGAGCAACCGTGTGTCATACCTGCAAAATCGATACCATGTATGTCATTGTTGTGTAGGAACAGGGCAGCGAAAAAATTCGAACCATTTAAAAGCCCTCTATACAAATTTATTTCCACAAGCTGGTATAACCTTAAGTGCCTAGGGCACAAGTGAATAATTTACACTTTGCAGGCTCCTTGAACAGAATTGAAAATCAGGCAGCTTTGGCAGTTATGGGTGGGTAAACAAGGGTTCCCATGGTAATTTAACAACGTCTCAGTTGGCTTGGCCCAAACTTCAGTTACAAAACGGAAAGCAATTGAAAAGGTAACTTGGTATTTAAACCCTCATTGGTTAACAGTTTATTTTGGGATATTTGTAATTCTAAAGTACCTGTTAAGTTAAATGACAAGCACTGCAGTCAATAAAATCGCAACACTAAGTGCTCTTGCAGTGATGTGCCTCTTTACATCCGTTTGGAGAGCCCATCGAAGCTTCTGCCTTGCATAATGTACATAGTAAACAAGTTTACTGAGTATACAAGTGAGTATACAAGTCAAAAGCAAATAAAAAGAAAATGCTACAATGAAATATATTAGGAAAGGGTAACCACATTAAAAAAAACTAAACCTCGGGCTAAATATGTCAGAGTCTCTAATTTAAATATTTGACAGGGTCTATCAAAATGTTTGCACCGCTCGCTTCAAAACAAAAGAGCTTCTTTGCTGCTTCCACTTGACTGACAAGGGCAAGGGAGATGAAATTAAGCAAGACAGGACATGTGACAACTTACAGAAAATGATCAGCAGAGGCAATAATGTGTAAAATTAACTTTAATATCAGAGTGAACATGTTTGTTTCTATTAGCAATGAAACAATTAATTGGACTGGAGACAAATAAACGGAAATAATAATTGATAAATTAATGAAATTTACCAAGAATGGAAAACTGGGACATTTGGGCTTCGTGGGGAACAGTGAAAACCAGGACTGTCCTGGGAAAACCGGGACGTCTGGTCATCCTACCTTACGAACTCAACATCTGAGAGTAGCTCTCGTATGAGGTGGTGGGGGAAGAGGACAGAGCACTCAAATCCGGGGCACATCACGGCGGCGTCTCTTATGGTCGCCTGGCGGAGATACATCGTTGCACATTCTCGGCAAGCCTGCGCACCAATCAGAGTTTAGCCGGTATAGTGCAAAGAAACACAAACATCCAACTGTGTTCTTTTGTAGGGTGGTGAAATTGAAGATTCTATCCACTCATCAAAAAACACTCTTCAGCTATTTTAAGCAAGAGCATCAACTCAAAAACAACAGTTTACTACTGTCTCTAAATAGCGTAGAATACAAAATATATTTCTATGATATTTATCAAATTTTTATTTTTGCTAGTTGGCAACAAAAATGATAATTTAAGAAAATGTTTAGTACATAGGTTGGAACCATATGTGACAGACGTTAACATTAAGAAGAACGTCATATATACAGACGTTAACGTCATATTTTGCAGACGTTAACTTCACAGAGCGACTGATTTCTTTCAGAAAGATCATCCCTGTTGATTGTTTTTAGACTCATGTCAACTTGATGTATCCCTGTTTGGTGCAGTTGATCAGAAAGCACCAACCATGACAGACTAGAGTTTGAGTTAGTGAATGAACAGACATTCTTGGAAGGTAATGGATGCTCTAGAAGTGAATGAGTATGCAAGCTATTGAAAGTAGCAGGCCAGAATTGGCACCTTTTTACTCAAATGAACCTTATTATAGCACATTTTTGGACCCCTAGATCTGCTTTTCATAGATCTGAAACGGTAGCTTGGCACCAATTATTTATTTGCCCCAACCAACATATATACTAAATGGGTTGCCGTGAAAACGGCTAAACAGACTCACCACATGTCCGCAAGGCATAAACAGCACGCTCTGCGTGCCAGGGTATGACACGAAGCAGACTTGGCATTCTTGCACACTGCGGTTAAAGTCGGTAAAAACCTTTGCATTTGAATGTTCAATTAGAAGATGACGCAAGCTCATGCCAGCAGCCTCCACCATCGCCCTCGAGTCGCCACAGTCTTGTGCCTCTTCACAGTCTATTGGGTATCTAGAATTTTTCAAAATTTCACAGCCCTCCCCACCAGCCTCTATGTCATTGGGTGACATCATAAAATTGACGTTTAACAATGTCCCCCCTGCCTGCTGGCCCAGAGATAATTGGTCGTCCTGAGATACGTTATTTTCGTTATTCCGCTGCGACTGGACGTCCCTTCGAGTTCTTTTGCCTTCCATTCCCTGGCTTTCAAGTGCTGCGATAGATAGCGTGTCTGAGAGCTGGAGGAAACTCCAGGTCTCTTCTTGCAGAAAACGGAACCACGTGAACAGAACTTCCTGTCCTGGCTGGAAAAATTCATCTAATCGCTTGCATAGTCGTGAGAGGCAGTCAATGGTCAGCCAATTACCTATAACCGATAAAATTCAAGGTGATACACAAGTCTAACATAAACAGTAGATTTACTAAACCAGTTGTAGTGTGCAATTTAGATATACTGTATATATTTTCAATTAACTCATCGTTCAGACAATCTGCATAAATTTTAAGATTGTGGTCGTTAGTGGTACTTGTCAAAATCTCTCTTGTTGCTTCATATTGTCTTTGAGTCATTACTGAGAGCAAGAAAAACAGAGTTCCGGAATTACAGGCCTGCAGAGAGAGCAGGTGCCCACCTGAAAGTATGAAGCTTGGAGGGGCCTCGTCTGGGTATCCAGGGGGCAGAGTGAAGCGAAAGGTGAGAGGAGGAAGGTGCTTCAACACATCGTGAGTGCCGCTGACCCCCGTGACAACAAACGAGGCGGGAGTATGGACATTGGCGTAGAAAACACCGCCTTTTTCACATATGATCAGTTCCTCAATAAAGTAGATAAATGTAAGTGATGATACTTCATCTTCTTTCTTCTGCTTGGACGACATTAAAATCCTGGCAAGAAAAGTTAGTTGCTGTTAGAAGAATTGTAAAAACTACTAAGAAAAGGTACTAATATTACTTATAGTATATATAGCCACTAAGCACACTTAAAAAATATTTGATAGAAACTTAGTTAACAAAATAGCTGAGGTAATAATTTTGCAAATTAGATGGGCTGTAAAATAACCCAGTTTCTACCAGTTTTTCCTGAATTTTTCTATGTTCACCTAGTGCCGTTTGGACAGTATGACAAGACACCTAGGGTAACATTTCGACAAGTTGTTGTCGTGCGTTATAGTTGGCATAGCCCAGTTGAAACACAGTGTACTCTTCATTGTCTATAAACTGTCAACTTCACTTCCAATCTGGAAGTGACAAGTTATCGTGATTTCGACCATTTCGCCCTTTGAACGTGCTCGTAAGGCAAAATGAAGTGATAAGTGAAGAAAATAGTGGTAAAATAAAATGCGGCTACCTGTAGATATTCAGATATGAAGTCTATAGACGTAAATGCTAGTATAGTTGGTAGCAGCAGTTTCGTCGAGTGGTACGATATTTTTTCTCGTGGAAATTGAAATACCTAGGTGAGCATTACCAACTAACCTTCTCTGAACGCTAAGCGCGGTGAGTGCGTCTAAGCAAAGAAAATTACGCCGTGACGCCCAGGTCGGCCGAAGTTGTAAGCAGAGGAAGTGCGTCGAAAAATGGCGATGCCATGTGCGCCTGGTAAGTGCGAAGATCCCTAGCAAAAGTTGTTCCGTGTCGCCAAGAAGGACTGCTTCTACTGGAATGGAGCCGATTGCTTAAAAAAGAGGAGTATATCTCCAAGTACATGCAAGTTTGCAGCCTGCATTTCAACGCTGGATATTATCATCTGCCATTGCAAGCCGCCCCCATAGGAAAACAGCACCACGCAAGCACAGCGAACGGAACAGCAGAACGAAAAACAAGACATTGAAGGGAAATATCCTCAAAGCGTTTTTATTTTATTTTTTTCATGAGATGACTCGAACAAGTAGCTGCAAAGTTCTTCTACTTATAGACACCATTTGTGAGCGAATATTCACAGCATTATCCTAATCTCATAAGCTTTTGGCAGCGTTATTTTCCGGGAATATGCTGAATTGCACAGATGATATTGAAATTTAACCAGACGGCCGGTTGACTATTTCTTTGTTTTGACTTAGGTATACCATTCAAATCGTCTTACCAAGAAGATTGTGAAAAAACTCAAATCAAATGTTTAGTGTAATGCTTGCGAAATCAAGACAGAATTTTGATCTCGTACTTGCCTTACATCTGCTTTTCTCGTGGTGAGTTTATAATCCTTAGGTAATACAAAAATTAACTGCGCTTGATCGCTAGGTTTCCACATTTTTGTCGATCAGTTAAGAAGCGAAACTATAACTTAAAAACTTTCAAATCATTGATTTTGCCATTTTTATCGATGGAATAGGCGGGTACGACACAATGTAAAAGCGCGGTCTGTCTCAGTCATTAACACCTGAATGAATTCCTTCCTGTGAAAAAGTCCCGACGCATTTTATGTATGGGTCATTCCATCTCAAATCAACCGACCAAAAAACCGTCACCTCTCAGAAATCGACCAAACTTGGTAGGATGATGACCACATCATTTCTCTTGTTGACGTATTTTTTTGTTTGCCTCTGAGTCAAATGCTTCGCCCGGTACGGCCCCGAAACGGCGGGACGGCACTGAATGTTGGGGTACACGCGTCTTTTTTCTTTCTCAAATTGCGCCGGCTGGAGATAAGATAGATTAATGAAAAAATTTTGTATGAAAGGTATTGAAATTTTTTTCATAAAACATAAATTTTGTTAAAAAAAAAGTAAAAAATACCCCCCTTCCCCCTTTTTATTTTTTCTACCCTTATTATATTTTTAAGTACTATTTTGATTTTCTTAAAAAAAAATCTATTTGATAGCTATAAGTATAAACTCCATTTTCTGAAAGTTTCAGAGTAGGACATCGAGGGAATTTTGAGATAAAAATTAAAAAGTATCGCCGTGTGAAAAAAAACGCATGTTTTTACATTTGTTTACGTGTATATGGGATAGTTCATACAAAATCAACACATCATTAAACCTGACCAACTTTTATATGAAATAAAAGTATGCTTAGGCATAAAGTAGACTTAGAACAGACTTTCACTATTTTTTTCAAAATTTTGTCCCGCATCATTCATGCGCAGTAGCAGTCCAAACTTGAGCACTTTTCAGTGTTTTGGTTCGCCTTTCAAGACGTTTGGGCTTCTAGCTAACTACCCGTTAATGATTACGAAAAAATAAAAACACTGATAGAAAGCTGACAAAATTTAGGAAATGTCGAATTGAAAAAAAATCTTAAAAATATAAAAACTACCCTTAATGTACAAACATCCCCTAAATTGAGAAGAAACAAGATTCCCCATACTTTGAACCTGAAGAAAATTTAAAGAAACATCACCAAAGAACTGGTTAAGCTTATCTGAAAGTTTCGTGATGGAACTCGCAACAGTTTTTCAGATATTTTTTTACCACGATTTCTGAATCGAAGTGGAATGTCACAATTTTACAAGATTTGCTAATTTACCTACTACACATATTTAATCGAGAAAAAACCCATTACCCGTCAAACCCGTTAAAAACACACGTAGGTTTTTCAAAGATAAAATGTTCCGATTTCAATATTAATAAACTCACAGCTCGAGCTAGGCGCCCTGCAAGCGAAACTTTTCTTATAACAATGGGATTGTTGGTCCCTAATTGACCAATCCAAACACAGTTACAGGTGCTTTATCCGGTCTAAATTCACCATGGCACGCACATGTTGCACATTGTTGTCGAACAGCTGCTTGGGAAGTTCAGTGGGCACAAAACAACACCGAAAGGGTGCTGGCAGGGGGGGGGGGGGGGGGGGGGGGGGAGGAGTAAAATCATGCCATGCTGATTGCTTTTATAACCTTACTTATCGTGAGGGAAACACTTTGTTTGCTTGTTTTGGGAGAGTCGGTTTGTGCAACTATGATTTTCAAGATCCTATTGCTGGCGCCTTAGGAACCGCGACCCAGATATATTTTGTGAAACTTCAAATCTTAACTATAATCTTTCATTTGTCTGCGGTAAGTCAACGGCACAATGCAAGGTAGGTTCCCGATGACCGACTCGGGTTCTTTAGTTGCAGCATTTCTGTGGGCGACAAGGCAATTACTAGTCGATCGCAGTGCGCTACACTCATAGAGCGCTGGTTTACGCAACAAAGGGATGAGACCCCAAGCGCCTGGACATAGCCAGTGTGAGTGTACAACCGAAAGCAGTGAGCAGCACTTGTAATATTTTCTCACATCGCTTATCTCTACAACATGAACTAAATTGTCAGTGACCATTTTGCTTTTCTTACTAGTTCTTAGATTCTGCAGTTTCTACATGGATTGTATAATTTTAGAACTACTTATTAATTGCTTATTGGAGAAAATCAGCACTTTTTGAAGGGATTTAGATTCCACAAATGGTTTATTAAGTTCTCAAGATCATGGTGATCAACCTTTAATAGAGCTATGAAGTAGCTGGAAGCAATCAAAATCTGGAGACTGTGGGGAACTAGTTACCACCCTGTTAAATGCTGTCAAAGACACTGCCATGCAAGACTACCCTAAAGATGCCCCCTTCGAGAGCCTACCATTCAAGGCACCGCCACACAAATTCCACATTCCGAAACTTTCGGCGCTGGACTGGTGGCCAGCATCGTAGTGGCACTGCCCAAGTCTCCCGTGGTGAGAGATCTGAATTTAATGGCGACGCATACCAGCTCAAGAAAGGCCAGGGCCAGCAGACAAAGGGACAACAGCGATGATGACCTCGTTCAGGATCTCTTTGCCGGTGAGTTAATTGGAGATAGTTGTGATGTACTTGGGATCTGTTGAATTGCCAAGTGATACTGGTAGAAAATATAAACATTTTAGTTGGCTCACATACATGTGCCCAAATTAAAAACATGCATATTTACATACATTTTCCATCTCTGGTTTAAACAGCGATGGGAAACCTTGGTACCTATAGGTTTAGTCTAAATCTTTGCACTTATGTTAAACTGTTTTCACAGAAAATACTGACTGGTAACTACTATTTAGGTGAAAATTAAGGTTGCCTAGAGGTACGATTTACCAGAGGTTGCTCTGCAATATAGAATATAAGTTTCTGAATAGTTAATGCTGTGATTTTAAAAGTATTAGAAAAAGTCAGAAAAACCCTGCACTTTACTCCCAGACATGAAAAACCCTGTTCTCACAGGCAGGCACTCCAATTGTCGGCCAGCAGCTTGACAGGCATGAGCAAGCTACTGCCTGTGTCAGAATGTGGGGTCCACCACATCATATGGCACTCTACGACGCAGACGCTCGGCCACGGCAGACACACGTGCCAGTTGCTGCCCTTCCTGGTCAAGTTGGCTGCGTGGGCTGCAGGTGCCAAACCGGCCGCCACTGCTGGTCACTCGTATCCCAAGAGCAGGGAGCCAGTGATGAGCGAGGCTTGCACAGACTGTGAGTCTTGCTTTCTGTTTATTTCTTTTGTGGGGTGGTGGATATAGGAGCCGTAGATCTGCTCGATGGGATAGTGTGTTGGTTTGAGTGGTCCATGATATGTCACTGTGGAAATTGAGTAAGCCTTTGGCTATGGTATCAGTTATACCTGAAATGCATTATTTTTTGACCAGAGATAAACATAGATAATTTTTGTACAGTTAATGTCATTGTCAATAGGCATGTAATACATAATTGACATGTTTAGTTAATATTTATATGGCATTCGTGAACAGAAGTTGTCTATTGTTCGTAAGAACACCTGCTTTGGGATCCCTCACGAAACTAGAGGGATTAATTAGCTTTCTCTCTTAAAAATTAAACAGATAGACTCAACCAAAACAGGGCAGCTACCACAAACATTTGATTAGCAATGTAGCCTCACAGGCAGGAAAGCTCTGGAATGCTTTGTTTTATGATATCTTTCATACTTGTTACCTCCCAGTTCCAGACTTCCAGAAATTTAAAAGAAATGTGGGTCTGTTTCACTCCCAGTTAAGGTTAATTTATTGTATTCATTAATTGCACCAAAGTCGTATTTGGTGACATGCAATTAGGGGGTAGAAAAGCAACAGGCTCCAAGGTTTATGAGCTTCACTTAGCTGTTTTTAACAAATTGAGCTTCAAAACCAATTAATTAATTACCTAGTATTACTAGTATTATTATTAATTAATCAGTTCGAAGACAATGCCATCACACTGAACTTCTTACTACTAATAACAGAGTTGCAACAGTTTTGATAACAATTTCTATTGTGACATGTGAAAACTGCAAGTGCGCTTGCTAGTCGCTATACTGAAATCTTTCTAAGATAACTTTATGATTAGATATGCGTAAGGAGAACAGGAAAGTGAAGTGGTTACGGAAGTTATTGACGAGAACTAAAGCAATGCCTATAATCTGCAATGGTTTTGAAGTTTGGCCAGTGTTTCGGCTGTTGCTTTTCTCACTTGTAGAAAGACTTGTGGATTAATATAGGATAAGCACCATCGCTCTGCGTCTCTTGGTAAGTCCCGTAACTACTTTACTTTCCTCTTCACCCTACGTATGTATCCAGCCTTTTGGAATACTACACACCATCTTAACCTTAAGTTTGGTAGCCATAGAGATGCTGAAACCACTGTTTAGAGCTTTCTTCCCCCCTACCTCCTCAAATCTTACATAAACGCTGAACACCACTCATCCCCTCGAATGTTTGAGGGGATGGATCCCTGGCCATCCCTGACCACAGAGCTACCAACTCACCCCCTCCCATCCTTACACTACTTCTCTACACCCAATGCTGAACGCGCAACGCTCAACAATCAGTGATCATGTGATATGATCAATCATGGAATTAAAAAAAAAAAAAAAATACAATGTTAACTCGCTGAAACATCTAAATTCTCGGAAATTCTGGAAATTTCTCGACAAGTGCACCATTCAACGCCAATTTTCTTCTCCAATAAGTTATGCTCCCTCTATCTTTCCTTCTTCACAGTAAATATCCAGCTGCTTGGCATTAAACCCTCGAAACTGTTTTTACGATCATATTGTTTGTAGGATTCATGAAAATCACATTCACACATTTCATACATTCACCATCTCTGAGGTTGGTAAAAGATGCCTTGCAGGGCTGTCTGGTCCGCAAGTTTTCTATGATTCGGATAAGTTTCTTCTGAGCCACAAAGACCATATGGCAGTTAGGATACTGCACTGCATGGAACTATGCAAATCAGGGACGGTTAACAATTAATAGCAGTGATGTGTTTCATACATTCACCATCTCTTTAGTACTTGAAGGCAAATATAGTACTTGTTAGGGCATTCAGTGCTATTTTTTAAATGAGTTACATTTGCCAATGTTTGATCGATTCCATCAATCAAATTGTTAAGCTGACTGGAAAGTAAGGTTGGAAAGTAAAGAAAGGTTTACTAGTAGCATAGTGCATGATTGTGGACTGTGTCTCGGAGTTGTAATGCTGCAAGCACTGCTATTTCAACCTGATGCCTGTTGTACATTTTTCCATTGCCTGGAAAGATTTTATAAGCACAGCGAGCAAAGCAAAATCTCAATTTGACCCCTCGAAAAAATAATACAAAATACGTCTTGTTTGTTTGCTCTTTACCAACCAAACGTCTCAACCAAATTGGATTGAACTTCCAGGACACCTTCGAAATCTCTAAAATTATAGCTTCTAAATTGCTTATAACAATTGGTATGTTGATTTTTTTAATCAAGATTTATAAAAAATATCACCAAAACCTCTATACACATTGCTAGGTTGAAATTGGCAGATAAAGTTCCCATGGAAAAATATTACGGAACTGAAAGAAGCACGAGGGTTAGTCTTTGCCAGAGAAAAATAAAAAATAAAGTACAAAATAAAATGCTCTCAACTACAACACAACTAATATTGTGTTTGCAGCGCCGTAGTAATTATCACACTTGGTTCTGGATGCAGGAACTTGATGTATCTAAGTCAGATCAATGTGATCTAAAAAATCTGCTGGGCTCTTTATTTTCTGTAGGAAATTAGCAATTTGATATTTTTTTTTTTAGTTAAAATATTTTTCAAACAGACCGCAGTTGGGCTATACCCCCTTCCTGAAGAAACCTAAAATTACCCCTAGTGGCTTACATTTTTGGAGGATATATTTGCCATCAATATTCCGTGATATTATTCATCATATTTCCACTATTGAGTTCAGATACATCCTCGAAAATAAACCACTTCGGTTTATCTGTTCCTCAGCCCGCAGAATTAGAGTCTTCTCTAGAAAGTCTATGCGCCCGAATTTTTTAGTTCTTTCCGCGAGTTTCCGCGAGTGGGCAGGCACTTCGCCAGTGATACCACCGTTGCTGGTGCATGACAGTTGAGGTCCGTCCACGACGAGGGTAGCGTGTTTCTAGAGTGACCAGCATTTTTTTAAATTCATATTTGATTATCGTTAGCTGCTTCAAAGACAATGGCGGAGTTTGTCAGGCGTACGTTAAAAGCAGGTAAGTTATGGCATCCGCTGTTTGTAATTTGCAACTTACTGTAGAGAAGTAACTTCGCTAATCCAGCATAGCAAGTCTTTTTTTACGGTGAGACGATTAAGTGTGTGGATTGAGTTGACGCCGTCAACATGAGGGTGGAAGCTTAGAAAAAAGATTCGTCAACGCTCAGCCAAAGATGAGAATACTTAGCTATGTTGTTGTGATATTTGCAGCCAGGAAAGTCACACAATATGTTTATTTAAATTTCTAATTTATCGTGGAAAATCCGTGCAAATATATACGGTAGACCAAGTATGCAAAACCACAGAGGATTGTATCTGAGATTTCATTTCGTTGCACTCCGCGATTATTGTTACCAATCTATCAACTGATTGATTTATTTGTGGCGTTTAACGACGCACTGTATTAACAAAGAACCCTGCGACACTGGTCTTATGAGGCCGGTGAATGAGTGGATGATAATGAACCTTACCTTATAGTCTCGAACGGAGGAGAACCTGCAAGTAGCTTAATCCTGTCGGAACGCGCCAAGGGACCTCTGACTTAACGTTCCTTCCGAAGGACGGTAAAACGCGAATAACAGGATTCCGCACACATCCATACCATCGAGAGGTTGGATAAGCAAGGCGAATGAAGTTGCTGTACTAACTTTCATCTCTCCATTCTCTCTCCCGAACACCTCTCCAATTCCTGACCCAGCGCAATGTCTTAAACTTCGGGGATCTCACGAGAACCGGAGTTCTAATTCGCCAAGCCGTTCGAACCGAACTATCAAGTTGCAGACAAATACAATAGAAGCAAACGCGATATTGGAACTGCGTAGTCCAAATCAACGACTAGCAGTGTACTCCTACAATATCGCGCATTTCTTCGTGGAAACCTCAACGTATTTACTATGTAGCAGCAGCAGCTGCAGATGGTGGGGTAGCGCGGTGGTTTACCCAGTTGTAACATCCATGGCTACATGGATGTTACTACATATGTACTACATACTACATATGTGGCTACATATGTTGTGGCTACATGAGTTTCTAGTAAGCACAGCGCGTCTCGCTGTGATTAGGGAGAGAAATAGCAAATACCTGTGGGATTACAAAAATTACAAGCAATGCGTAGGAATTATGTGGAGCTTGGGGGTCAATTTAGTTTACCCTGTAGGTTGCGCCGTTTACGTTGGCATAGAAATATCGCTAGTGACGGCAGGTCTTGGCAGGTCGTAGCGAGGATCTTAGAACAGAGAAAGAAACCCTGTTTTTAAAGTAGTATTATGTTACGTCTAATTTCGTTAATATACCAATAAAACCCTTTCCTCGAATGCTCAAGTGTCTGCATGGAATAAGTACGAGAAGTAGGGAGTAGGGTAGTTTTATGTAGTGAACAGGTGTTTAAAGAATTCAAGCTGAGTTAAGGAAGTATTCACAGTGTTTTTTGGGAAAATATTTGGGTTACATTTATCTTTCCTATTCAAGGTGAAGATAGAACACTAGACACGTTGTTTGATGCGGAGTGTCTCATGCGGCATGAAAAACACGAACATTTCGTGAATCTAAGTCGGCAGAAAGCTATTTGCACGAAAAAATACGAAATTTTTTGGCATCCAAGATGCAGAAAGCTATTCGTACGAATTTTTCGTGTCTTAAGTGGTGGCGGTAATCGGCGCTTTAACCTTTCTGAAACTGCGCCGACCTCGGAACTCTGGTTTCATGCACAATGTCCAACCTCACGGAATGGGGGCGACGGCGGCGTCAACGGGATGGAACTTTGTTTCAATACTCGGCATGTTTCAATACTCAATTTTAATTTGCGACTACGTTACCCATTATGATATAATGTACTCTAACAGATGTAAATAAATAAATAAATAAATAAATAAATGTTGCCAACCCTCACGGCATGGAGGCGAGGTCGTTGTTGATGGCGCCTACTATGGAACTTTGTTTTGATGAACTGTGCCGACCTCGAAACTCTGTTTTTTATGCACAAAGTCGTCATCACTGACGGCGCCTTCAACGTCTTCATGGGTGTTGTGCATGAAAACCGAGTTCCGAGGTCGGCACAGTTGTTGACAGTCACAAACCGGCTAGTACCGGAAGCACAGATTTTTTTTTCTAACAATGTTCCGTAATACTTTCGGTAAAAATGTTCCGGCGACTTTGATAATTTCGTATACCTTTGTGTTGTATTTCGCGTATTGCTAATATCTTTCTGACATTTGTGATGTACGAAAATTTTCGTGCAAATAGCTTTCTGACAACTTCGATAAATGAAAATTTGCGAAAATTTCGTGCGAATCGGCTGCGAACCGGCACTTTCGACAAAAAAGTTTTTAAGAAATATGTAATGAACATCTTTATGCGGGAAGGTATGTGATATCAATGAAAGAGTGAGATCAGAGTAAAATCTGAAGTAATGCTAGCACAACCCCAAAGGATTTATCAAAACCTAGTCGCAAATAATGAGTTAATCAATTTTGCTTCGAGATCATATTTGAGTAAATTTCTGAGCTAGGTAATAAGTTAGTGATGGCATCTTTAAGGTTTACTTGGCTTCATTTTATTGTGTAGTCATATGTGTTGATGGTTGGTGTTAAAAATAGTTGCATTCGTTTGTGCTGATAGTTTCTGATCCTTTTCTCCATCCTGCTCTTCCAGTGTTCTGTTGTAAACTAGGGGTTCACGAACACGATTTGGGTGCGTGGTACGATCAGCGTAGCGGTATTTTGAGAAGCCGGTGTAAAATGAGACCCCGATCCGTTGTATGGGTTAAAGCATAACAGCCAAAATTCACCAAATTAACTCAGACATTTGTGGATAAAAAAAGAAAAAAAAAAAAAACACGTACGGGCTCAAAAACTTCGTAACTTCCAGATTTGATGTATTTCGCATCTTTGAAAAGTTTGGTGAAAAAATATCACACACATTTGGAGGAACAACTCCAAAACGTTTATTCAAAATCTGAAAATGTTCGTGCATTTTGAATGGTTATTTATTTACTTATTTATTTTATTCATGTTCCTTAAACTAAACACGATAATAGTATAGAACGAGTCACAGTATAAACATACAATATACAATAATAATAATAATAACGAGCATAAAGTTATCAGTAAAATATGCAAGAGATTACAAAAGGCATTACAATTGCTTTCTGCCGCGGCTAAAATATTTGTCAATGGAGTAAAACGGCTTTTGAGTGAGGTATGTGTTCGCCAAGCTGTTAAAATCTTTAAAAGAGGAATGTTTGATGTTGTTAGGGAAATAGTTAAAAATCATGGCTGATATGTATTGTGGATTCTTGTTTGAGAATTTATTATTATTTATTTATTCTCATACTTAGGCATGGTACATGTTCTTATGCAAGTTCTTGCAAGTTATGCAAGATTGCTGGTTGTATGGTGTTTGGTTAGTGTTACAATATATTAAATTTAGTAATACAGTTAAGTTATACAGTGAAATTAGCTAAGTTATTTGAAGATAGCTACGTTATTTACAGGGCTAGTCTTTTGGATTGTTCCATCTTTGGTTTTCTTTCTACCGGTGTCTAAATTCCTTTGCATTCTTGGGAAAGGGGGACATGACCAGGGCAGGGAGTTCGTTCCTCAGCCGTATTCCGTCTGCCACCAGGGAGAACTTCCCAACTTCGGTTCTTGGTTGGGTCGTCTGGATGAAAGTCTGGATCTTCCGTATGTGGTCGTTTCGGCCAATGTAGGTAGGCTCGCGGAGCATCTCGCCTATCTCCCTCCAGGCCTCCTCGTGGATGACGGATCGGTATATTGCAGTCACCCTCGAGGTAGCCCTGCGCTCTTCTAGGCTTTCCCAGTTGAGCGTCTTGATCAACTCGGTCCGGGGGAGATACCAAAGGAGTTTTCGACATACCAAGCACCTTCACGTTGCACCATATTAAGTTTGTAGGTGCTTGCTGTCGTGTAGATGCTAGAAGAGTACTCTAGTTGTGGCCTGACAAGGGTTAGGAATGCCAGTTCTTTGGCCTTTTTGGTTGCACCTTTTAGGTTTCTCATCACAAACTGGAGGGTTCTGTTAGCTTTCTTGGTTGTAATGTCAATGTGGTTGTTCCAGTTCAAGTTTTCTGACAGCCAGACCCTAAGGTATTTAGCGTGTCTGATGTTTTCGATAGCGTGGCTGCCTAATTGGTAGATAGTGTTAGTTTTGGTTCTTCTGGTACAGAATGAGACTTTATTGGTCTTGCTTAAGCTTATTTTCATTTTGTTATTTGCTACCCACTTGGCAAGTTCGTGCAGGTCTCCCTGGATGAGTTCACAGTCTTCGGTGCTGCTGATTGTACGATAGACTACGCAGTCATCTGCGAACAGTCGCAGCTTCGAGTGTGTGATGGATTCCGGGAGGTAGTTCACGAAGATCAGAAAGAGCAGCGGTCCCAGCACGCTCCCCTGAACTACTCGGGATGTCACAGGGATGGGGTCGGATATTGTTCCTTCAACTCTCACTTTTTGGCTTCTGTTGTTCAAAAACCTAGAAATCCACGTGACGTTTTTCTCATTGATGTTTAGCCTGGATACCCTTCCTATGAGTAGGTCATGGGGCACCAGGTCGAAAGCTTTTGCGAGGTCGATAAATACCGCGGCAACTTGCTTTTTTGGCCATCAGCTTCTTGGTTGAGTTCTTGCGTAAGTCCTCCCAGGCTGGCTTTGCAGGAGTAGTGGGGCCTGAAGCCGTATTGATTTTTTTACAAGAATTTATCTTCCTCTAAGTGCTGCCAAATTGTCCATTGTCCATTGTCAATGCTCGTCCATTGTCTTCTCCAAGTTTTTACAGGAGATTTTACAGGAGGTTGTTTACTGGGATGTACTTGTTGTTTTGGTTTCTTGTATGGTGATGGTGAGTGGATTCAATAGGAGTGCATAAGGAGGAATACATTTTGAAAAAATAGACAGCTTCTAGAACAAAAATGCTAGTGACAGTGAGTATTTTTAAGGAAATAAACAGTTCTCGGCAGGAGTGTCTCCATGAGGCACCAGCTATCTTCCGTACGGCTCGCTTTTGAAGAAGTAGGAGTCTTCTAGTAGCAAAAATATTATACTGATGTTGCTAAAAAAATGCATGGGCTCTAAGTTGAGAACACCAAATAGTACGCTGCAAATTTTGTTGAAATCGGAGCAGGCATTTGGCAGCTAGAGCGAGAACAAAAATGTGAAATCAAATACAAGTGACTTTTTCTGGGGTAAGTGAAATTGAAGTTTTGGCTCCGCTTGCGTCGCTCGCTACTCTCATCAATTATCGCATAAGTATTGCCATCGTCTGGTGTTCCTTTGTGTCAGATCAATTCAAACGGGTCTCCTTTGAGTATGTTTTCACGTTTTCCTGCATCAGCCTTGGAGGTGGTGTGAGTTGGATAAAAATCTAATGAAAAATACTAAAAATTATAAGGAACTATTTTCACCGGAGAAAAAAAACATGCGAGACATTCCATGTCAAACCAGCACACTTGGATTTTTTCTGACTTTTATGTCTCCGATTCTTTTTAAGAGTAAAAATTTTGTGTTTTGTACGCGAAAAATGTATCTTGAAAGTTTCAGCTCGTTATGTATGCAAAGTTTCAATTGTGCGTAAAAACCATACATATTTTATATTTGTTAAATACAATTCTTATAAAATGATTATTTAAACAAACAACATTTTCGACAAATTTTACACAATCGTCTTCCTGATACCTATTCCTGAACCTGCTGAACCTTTATACCATCTTTCTCCTGATCTAACAAAGTTCTGAGTTCTGACACAGCCAAGCAAAGCTGATAGGCTGAAAACAAGTTTATTCAGAAATAAACAATCTTTGGATTTTAATCTGTTCATTTTTAATTGTCATTTTCTTGAACCATTCATAGTGTCTAAATAATTCTAACCATAAACACAAGAAAAATACGTGGCTACATTTGCATAAAATTTGCTTTAACTTATTTCCAAGATTTTGCAAATATCCTATCACTATCAGGAACTAGAATATTTTTGAAAATACTTTCAAAATACACCAGCATATTCGATCTTACTTTTTCAGTACCAAATAAAATGCATTATCTTTCATTATTGTTTGTTTACAATACTTCATTTTTATATATGAATTAGAAAAAATATAGGTATATGGACATAATAGAATAAAATTAACAATCATATAGGTCACCAGAATTTGAAATTTTGTCACCAGAAACAATTTGAAATTTACCTGCTCCTGGAAAAAATCTACTCTAGGAGGTGAATAAAACCCCAATATCTAGGCTGGAATGCTGCTACCAAGCTCCAAAAAAATTCACTTCCACAGTGTATCCCATCAAGCAACGAGAGAATGTTTTAAACTTTGTGGCTTGATATTGCTTGCAGATGAAGATGAAGACCAGGGAACGGACAGCGATTGCTCCTTTGGTGAAGAAAACGAATGTTGGGAATTGTTGTGCGCAACCATGGCTGTGCAGCATGACTATTTGGGTTACTGCCACCGCTGCCAAATTCTTAATAACCGGTGTCCGACCTGCGAAACCAACATAAATGGATTGGTGAGCAAGCCTAGGACTTTTATCAGGAAGTTTGATTAAAAACATTTCAACTAATCAAAAATGCCCACATTTTCCTTTTTTTTTATGGAATCTTCAGAAGTCTAGTAAATCTAAAACTACGTTAGATATTTAAAATGTTAAACTATGATAAAATCAAAAGCACATTTAATTTAATTTTAATCTCTTTAAATCCTTCATCCTTCTTACCACGAAAAATAAAGAAAATATTTGTACAGTTTTTTGGTAAAGAAGCCCACATAAGAAAACTTGTGTGTGGGCTTCATAAAAAATACGACATGTTGCATTATTTTGCTTTAAAATAACAATTAAGATATATTTACTATCTGAAAACATATGAAAACATATGAGTAAAAAGTACTGGTCTACATAAGTAGATCAAAAATAAAGAATCAGCCATAGGCCAAGTAATATCTTTTACTTAAACAGAGTTCTATTTGAAATTATGAGTGAAATATCACATCTACTTTAGAAAACCGATATTTGGTTGGACCCAAGGGTTGCGTTTTCTGCTTGCAGGTGGCACCAAAGGCACCAACTTTTATTGAGGGGAAAAACCCGAAAAAATGTAAGACCACCTCCAACATCGTACACAAACGATTTCAGCAGAAGCAGAAAAAGGTAACTGACTGCCATTTAACTACTTGATTACAATATCATAAAATCAACGTCTTGTTATAATGTTTTCTGGACTATAATGTTGTCCGCTTACCACAAGGTACAAATATATTAGCAGCAAAACTAGTGAACTTGTATTGCAATTATGTATATATTTTCTAGTGAATGAGATGAAATGAGATGTCGCTTGTTCCTTTGTTAGTATTGGAAAAAATAGCTATTCCATGTCATTTCATGTCACTTCACTAGAAAAAAGTTACAGAATCACTCTCCAGGAGTAAATTCCTTCAGTGATGGTAAACCCTTGTTAATATTTGTTTGTCTCTGATTACTACTACATCTATATCCACTGGGAATGCATTCTCTAACCCTCTTCCTAGTATCAGTCGGTACACTTTGCAGTCATCCGCAAATAGTCGTATCTTGCCGGAGACCACGTCCACAATGTCGTTGATAAATATAATAAATAGCAGCGGGCCCATTACACTTGCTTGTGGTACACCAGATGTCACGTTTACCTCTTCTGAGATTTCATCCTCCACTCTTACACACTGGACACGGTTTGCCAGAAATTCCAAGATTAAATTGAGCACTGCCTTATCCTCCACTAGGCTGTAAATTTTCTTGATTAACTGAGCATGAGGTACTGTGTCGAATGCCTTCCTCATGTCGAGGAAGGCTGCATCTACTATCCACTCTTTATCGATCACGTCTGTCAGCTCTTGAGTCAGTGCTACTAACTGGGTTTCACAAGAGTGCATTTCTCTAAATCCATGCTGGGCTTATGATAACCACTTTTCAGCATCTAGAATTTTTCTTAGATAACTGCAAATAATTTTTTCAAACACTTTACAGGCTGTGCTGGTCAGGCTGATCGGTCTGTAGTTCCCTATTTTTCTCTTTTCACCCCCCTTGTGTATTGGGATGACTATTGCCTTTTTCCAGTCAGTGGGTATTACACCTTCCCTAATTATTTGATTATATAATGAGTCAAGGTACATGGCTACTTCCAGACCTGCAATTTTGAGAAAAGTTGAGATTATCCCGTCCGACCCCGGCGCCTTCCGATTTTTTAGGCTTTTGATGGCTTTAAGAACGGTTTATATCCTGCATGCCATGGGTGCCTGCCCTGTCACTATGTGTGTCTTATGTGTTTCGTGTACCTCTCCCCTGCTGAGAATGCATGAAATAGTGCCTATTTAGGGCATCCGCTTTGCTTTTGGCCTCTGCATGAACCATGCCATCTGCGTCTACAAGACTTAGGATAGTATGCCCTCCGCCTCTGGTTTTGCACACGTGCCCATACAGGTTATCCCACCCATCCTTTTCTCCACTCTTGAGCATGCTCATAAAGTACCTTTCCTGTGCCTCCCGTATGGCTTTCTTTATTTGCTTCCTTTTCTGTGCGAGTCTCCGCCTACCTATCCCCACACAAGTATAATTTTTGTATAGTTCTCTGGCCTCCTTTTTTCATTTTCCTGATTGCTCTATTGTAATAGAGCAATAGAGATTGCTCTATTCTCCTCTGCTCAAGACTAATTAGGTTTATCGTCACCCACTCATTCACCGACGCCATTAGATCAGTGCCACAGGGTAAATTGCCAAAACAGCATCGCTAAACACCACAAATCAATCAATAAAATATTACTTGACTGACGTTTGTCGCTTGCCGATTACAGGAAGAAGGGAGAGAAAGTGAGCATCTGGAAAAGAACATAGGCAAAGAACTGATTACTACAGAATCCCCCTGCGTCACCAAGGAGAGCCAGGAGGCTGATTTGGCAGCAATCTTGGAAGAGACATCAATTACCCTGAAAAATATTCACTTCACACAAGACAAATTGCCAAACACTGCTGAACTAAAAGTCTCATCCACAGAAGCCACTACTAGCAAAGATTAGGAGCTCCTTCTCGTTGATTTTTGTCGTTGACATTTTGTCGGGTGAAAATATGTGTGTTCTGGATTAATGTCTGGTAAACAAGTAAGCACGTGCTCTTTGTAGGGCTCACTCTTCTTTTCTGCAATTTGTTTATTATCTAGTTACAAATGCAACGGTGGTATTGAAAAATTGTACGGAAATGGGCACTTTTTTGGTTTTATTTGGCTGTTTCTTCTTGGTTGATTCTCATCCAAAATCAACAAGGAATGGTGTTGGTCAACTACGAACTCGATCCGATGCAAAAAGCACCATTTTTGGCTCTTTAAACTGCGAGAAGGTTCCCATGGAAACATTTTCTACAAATTTCAACCCAAAAATGTGCGTGTTTGTTGATCAAAATTTTGATGTAAATTTTGATGCCGTAATTTGGATTCAAACCTCATCAATTAGCACTCTGTTTTGTGGTTCAAAATAATAACTTTCTTGGTGCCATTACTTAGTTGAATGTGAAATTTGCAAGAATGAAGAGGTTAAGGACACGCACGGAGCTGCGGTAGTTCAACTATGGACGTACGTAGAAAAATGGCTGACTAATCATAATATGATAAATCATATTCATATTCCAGGGTTATTTTGCCAGGGCAATTTTCCAGGATAGGACCTGTACAAGGAACAATTTTATGATCACATCACTCATTTAACATTATGATTGTAATTTATGGTTTTTCCAAAGTGACATGTATGAAAGACATAGCATTGGCATGTAATTACCACGCACACACTCTCGTTGTCTTGCCATTCATTAACTTTAACGTTACCCCGACTAATTACTTTCAAGTGGTGGGTCTTGATTCATCAGACTTGCACTCCTCAAATCCTTAAGTGTTCCTCGAGTCTCATCTGCAAATATTAAAAAAAAAATTCAATATAAACTCCATTATTATTGGTGAGGTGTGCCAAAAGGCTCGTACTAATTTCGGGGGAAGAGGGAAGAAGATCTAACTTATTGAAGAGTGGAAGGCCTGCTGCAAATGTGATACATAGTTAACAGCTTCAGCTTTAAATATTCGTCTGACAGTCATATCTACCAATTTTGCTATTTAATAAACGTACTTCAACCATAAATAACAGTTTGATATTTCACACAAACTCCCGTTAATCATAATACTCTAATCATAATACGTTAACACAGTAGAATCGACCTAGATTTAGCCTTCTTTGTGTAATTTGAATTGTGCTCAAAGTTCTAGTCAAATTTTCCCAAGCAGAAGAACACAAAAAACATGCAGAAATTCAGTGTAAATGCACAGGAAATTAGTCACCTGATGTCTTAGACTAATGACATTTTACAATTGTGGTAACGATGTCAGAGGGTCACTGAAAGGATCTTCTGTCTTCCTCAATGAAGATTTGACAACAGGTGGGTTTGTTCTGGTCTGGGGTGCTTGAGCTGAAAGAAGTAAAAGCAGGTTTGACATAAAAGTTGAAGTGAAAGACCAGTCTGGGAAGGTGCACTTTTGTGTACAGGACATGACTAAAGAGGATTCATCTTACTACTCATTCTTGTGCACCGGCCTTTTATGACTTAAAAGTTGTACAATTGATCCTACAAGTTTAATATTTTTTGAAAATTGCAACTTTTAAGTTGAGAGTATTCACGGCTACAAAAACGTTGGTTGTCCATCATTTGTTACAGAACCGACGGTTACTTTTAGCAATAGACTTGATTCTAAGCATTTATAAAACTTTAACCACATGCCAAATTTTGTTTGTTATTGGTTTGAGTGATAGGTAGCTGACACAAAGAAGTAATAAGAAAATTGAATTGAAAAACTAATGTATTAAAAAGAGATTGAAAAGGAGAATACGCAGCCTACGTTTCGTAAAACCATTCCATACAAATATCTGCTCACCTGATTTAGTAGCTGCTTGCATAGGTGTTTTAGAAGGCTTGCTGAATATATCATCATCATCTTCATCATCAAATAATGATTTCGTAGTTTTCTTTGGTCCAGTAGTTTTTTTCGGAACAATTTTTGAAGAACCAGTGCCCATAAACAAGCTATCTTTTAAATCTGAGGTGCTTGAAGAAAACAAGATCTCATCACTTGAAAATGGATCTGATGGAAGGATATTTACATTTGGCCTGGTTTTTCGATTATGATCTAATTTTGATTTCACAATATCTGGCTGCGATGGAAATTTTGAGCTGGAGCTGCTTTCTGCTTCTGAAAGAATCCCCAGATCTTTCTCATCATACGGTGACAGCACAGTGGCAGACCCAAAAAGTGAATCTTCTATCTCTCCTTTATCTTTGTAAATGATCTGGGGGACCCCAAACAAATCTTCTTCATCAGTTGAAGGAGATGCAATATCTTGAGCTGTCCGCACACCTTTTGTAAGTGTATCACTCAAAATAGTTGCCCTGCTAGAAGTAGTTTCAGACCGAGTTGACTTTTGGGTGGTATCAACATTGGTTTTCTGTAACAAGATATATATTGGCATAAAACCATTTCATCCAATTGGGCTAAAAAACAGGGTATCCAACTTTAACGGGCCGTTTGATTTGCATTTGCAACATACCTCTGGTGATTTATCTTTCACAAAGAAAGTAGGCTCTTCAATTGGAGGTTTGGAGACAAAATCACCATCTTCAAGCAATGCCGACGAGCGGATAGCCTCATGGCGGGCACGCCGACTTTGAGGTCTTCGCTTCACTTGAATTTTGGCCCGCTCCTATAATGTTAAATTTACCATAATATATAACCTCAACAGAAAATGTTAACTCGCAAAATAAGAAAACACAATTGCAGTTGGCACAAAAGGAACAGTTGCTCCAGGTGTGTCCAGGTATGTCAATAAACTGTTTGCATGTTTGAACATGGTATATGAGGAGAACAGGAATCATAAATCATTGTTACTTGCTCGAAGCTTGCAGCTAGTCCAAAACAAATTAGCAATGCACAAATTAAATTTTAATCGAAATTAACACAGTTAAGTGTTATAATTGATAGATAAAAAATATGTTTATAAGTCAGAGGTGCAGTGGGTTTCCAAGTTTTGAAGTGGTAATGGGGAGGGTCTTTGTTCGATGCATATGTCAACATTTTAACTTGGCTCAACACCACCAACTAAGCCAGGGTGCCAACTCACATACCCATCCACCCTGGCATAAGCAAGCACCAGGAATAGAATTGCAATGCATGCTCAAGGGTTGAGGATGATTAGATTCAGAATATTTTTACAGTTGACTAGTGGGTAGAGTTGCCCTCGATAAACACATCATATAAAAAAGTATAAATGTATGCAGTCTACCTTTACAGCACTATGCAAAGTGGGAGCAGCTTTTGAGTCATCGAAGCTGGAAGAAGATGGAGTAGCATCTGATGGACCTTTCTCTTTTGATGTGCTATCAACACTGATCTTGATCGCTTGGCTGTCACTTCTTAATCCACTGCCACTGACCTGGTCATTGGCAGTTAACTTTTCACGTGGTGGTGGTTTTGACCCAGGCAGAAGAGCGAGTGGATCCACAACAAATCCAACGGGAGTTTTTATTTTCCCGATCACTTTTTCTTTACCCCAAGGTTTTGCTTCAGTAGTAGTCTCCATTTCAGTAACCACTGAAGTGGTTGGTTCATACGATTCAACCTTTTGGAGGGCAGGTAGTGGTTCTTTGAACATTTCCAACTGCTTTTCTTTATCATTATCAATTGGCTTCAAGTAGGGTTTTTCACGATTGCCTGGCAGTGGTTCCAAAAATGTCCTTTGGTCCCCACTAATATGTCCAGACTGAATATTTGGTTCTTCTTCATTTGCTTCAAGAGGAGCACCATGGAATAGAGAAATAGTACCATCGTTACCCAATGCATTAGCTTTTAAGCCAAATAGATCCACGTCAGCATCATCATCATCCAAGAATATGTCAGCGGTCTGTTTGCTTAAATTGGCAGGTAGATTCTTCTTCGATTCTATTGTTAGTATTTTTTGACTGGGGAAAGATGAAAATAAGTCTTTGACTTCTGTTTTCAAAGAAGAGCTAATTTGTGGAACTGAAAATAGGTCTGTATTTTGTTTGTTTAAATTGGCAGGTAGATTCATCTTTGGTTCGCTTGATTGCGATTTTTGACTGGAGGAAGAAGAAAATAAGTCTTCAACATCTTCATTGAAAGCAGAGCCAGATTTTGAAGCTGAGAATATATCATCTGTCTCGTCGCTGCCTTTATGGAAAATATCTGATGCTCCAATACTTGAAGGTTGGAATGAAAATAGATCATCGCTTCTCATTTTTCCTTCACTGCTGCCAAAAATATCAAAATTTGGTTCGTGACTACTTTGAGAAAACAATTCTTCATCATCAAAAAGAGATTTTTCCGACATTATCCCCTCGGTTTCCAGCAGGGCATCAACAGGCACCTTTATGTCGTTCTCAAACAGTGACAACCGTCGTTTGTTGACAGAAGAAGGCTCATCTGCGGCAGCTCTGTAACCGCACAGTTTATTTAGGACCAAGTCAAACTTCATTGGAGTAAAAAAGTAAAGCCTACCATAATATTAGAGTATAAATACATTTTTTACCCACATTTCCATCACCCTATAAAATGTACGGTGCATCCGATTGCAAATTTAAAACAACTGAACTTGCCTGTGAGATGAATGGAACAGACTGTCGTTGACACCATCTTCATCAAAAAGACTGTTACTGTTAGAAGTGTTTTTGTCCAGCCAGCCTTGGGATACTTGGTTAGCACCAGAAGCTTCGGCTGATCTTTTATTGAAATTTGCACTGAAAATAATCACGAGTAAATGACAAGCTAGGTGTATGAAATTTTATCCAGCTTGGTAAATAAAATATGCAAAAATGATTATAGTAGGGTAAGCAAAGCTTTGTGTTAATTATAGAACATTATCAATGTTACCAAAAACTTCCTGGCTTCCTGGTTTAAACAAACTGCTACGAAAAGAAAGGAGTGAAAAAAATGAAGGGTTGGATCAAAAGTGCAAATATTTAAAGTCAGAGCCCTCAAGAAACATTTTTCCCAAAAGAGTACAAGGGAACCAAAGTCATTCAGAAGGCTGTGTGTTAACTTAGAAAAGTGAATTCAATTGCAAATTTAACTGAATCATATGCAGTAAACCCATTTCTTGTTATTGATTGTTGGTTAGATTTTGAGACTTTAACTTTTATAAATTTGTACGATGAATCAGAATTCATTGCTATATTATTTTTATCACAATATCTCTAAATTCACCCATAATTATGTTTTGTTATTTATTTTGTTATTTTTTCTTAATATACATCTTAAACCAAGCCATTGTGTATATTTTTGAATTTTTGAATTATATTTCAATTGAAGATTGAAAAGTCTAATTCTGATTTTCCTTTTCCCATATTTAAATCTTGCCTTTTAACATGCAACAAAAAATACACAGGTAAAAAATTCATATTTTAGCACCTACCTTAAATTTTGTGGTTCAACAGGAATATTGGAAACATCAGAAAAACTGAAGAGACCCGACGAGAACGATCCAACTACAGGAAGGTTTAATATATTTTCTATTGGAATACTTGGAGACTCGGCAGAAAGTACACTGATATCGTTCGACACATTTTTGGACTGGTCTTGGGCAACGTCTTGCTTGGGTTTGAGTGATGAAACAGTGAACAAATCATCACCGTCTTCATCATCATCATCAAACAGCTTTGATGATGTTTCGATATTGGAGATATCAGCAGGACTGGCAAAGCACACCTCATCACCGACATTCGGAGTCGACGCATTGCGGGCTCTATTTATTGCACGTTTTGGCTCTAAAAACGTTGGCTCAACTTTCTGTTGAGGAGTGCCGCGCTCTAGAACGATTTGAAAGTAAATAGTGATTTTCCTAATCAATCACAATTCAGAACACATCAGACTCATTTGTAATGCATGAAATTAAATCAGAGAGAAAAGTAAAAATAAAGCCTTTCCTTGAAATTAAATTGTTATTTTTTGGTCACGCGTATATGAAACAGATTTTTACAAAAGGATCTTTTTTAAGAACTGGTAAACCATGTTCTAGGCACCTTTTTGATGTGATGTAGAAGTACTCTCGTCAAACAATGCTGAAACTTGAGGCTTCTTTTTGTCTTGTATAGTGAAGATATCATGGGCATCATCATCATCATGAAAAAGGTCATTGCTTGGTCCAAATAATGAAGGGACGCTGGTTGGTAGAGCGTTCTTTGTTGAAGTGATGCCATCATTTGAAGTAGAACTTGCTTTTTCCGGCTCACCCCAGAGATCTGCCGATCTCGTATCAGTTCCTGTACTTGCAACACCTCCCAACTTTGAGGACAACTCTTCAGCAAAACTTACTGCAGATTTTGCCTGAAAAGACATCATAACAAAATTGCAAGCAAAATAAGATACTGCTGAATTACAATTTAGGTCTAGTAAAGACCTAGGAAAGATAGTCTAGGAAAGAAATTCAATCAATACCTCAACACACCACCCTCTTTACACACGGCTACTTGTGCACAACAATCTACAATAATCTCCCTCCCCACATCAAAGACTCCCCCAAGCGCAGCACCTTTGACAACAATCTATGACACTTCCTCATTCAAAACCCCTTCTATAATCTCGAAGAATACCTCACGTCAACGACACATCATGACCTATCGGCCCCACTACAATAAATATATCACTCTCATAGTTCCTGCTCTTACATATGTATACCATGTTGTCATACTGTTATTGTATTACTGTTACTATTATCAATTTATTATTATCTAAAAGCGCAGACAAATACAATGCACTTGTCCGCCGCCCCGAAATACAAATAAACAAATAAACCTAATTTGGACAGTGGTAAGACTTAGCTCACCTGTTGTGAACTTGGAGCAACAAAGTCAAGCTCTTCGGGAGAAGAATCTCTGCCAAACATGTCCATGTCTTCAGTTTCACTGAGCCAATCAGATGCCTGCTTTACCACGCTATCTCTGGACTTCTGGAACACAATTCACGCGGCCTATAGGTATTGCTTTGTTCAATGCTAACTATTGAAGATATTTCCATTTTCCACAACTCACCTCGACCAGGTCTTCATTAAGATCAGAGGTACTGGAATGTGTCGTAAGTGGTGGCGTCATGACGTCCTCGTTGTTAGTGATTAATCCGACTGAATCGTCAGCCATGAACTCAGCGGAGCCTATCAGATACGGTAAAGGCCAGTGAAGGTAAGGGTTCTTTGGCTCCAGCACTGTGCGTATTACACTGTAAATAAAACATGAAGAATGAGGTGAGGGTTTCTAGCCTTAGAATTAGACAATAAAAATAATGTAAAAGGGTCATTCCATGTGTAATCACTCACTTTTAATTAAATTTCACTTTGACCGACCCAGATTTTGATGAAAATTGGTATACTTGTTAAGTTTGTTGACTTAGGGGCTATTTTTTTTTTTTTTTTTTTTTGGTCCAACCGTTCGGATATTACAAGGGGGGGAAGTTGGGGTCATTTTGCCCCCCGGGCGTGTAGTGACCACCCTTTCTACGCAATATCTAGGGTTCTATGGGAGCTACAGAGCTGGGAAAAAAATCATCTGAAAGGTAATTTCATACCCTACCTGAATATGGAAACAAAAATGACGATATGTTAATACGAATTTAATTGTGATTTTACACATCTGCATTTTCCAAAATGACCATATCGCTGATGAGTCATTTTTGATTTGCCTGATTTTTTTTCTATATATACAGAACATACATATGATCATGTGTTCCAAAAATCAAGATGGGTGTTTTACCACTTTCCAAGAAAAAAATTTTTTTCTATAAAAAAGTGCCTTTTTGCCAGTAGAACAGCATTTTGATCACAATTATTGTGATCAGAGCACTGGCATATATTTTATATTAAAGTTGATTTTTGTTTGCACAGTTGCATGTTCTTGAAATGTTATTCTCTACAATACAAATCGATTGTTTGCCATATTCCTGTAAATCATGGATCAAGTTGAAACAGTTCATAGAAGTCAAAAGTTTGTTCATTTCTTGTCTGGACTTGCATCTACAAGAATCTTAAAATGGTATTCCCTAGAATACAACTATAGATTGTTTGTCATGCTCCTGAATCATGGATCAAGTTGTAACAGGTTACAAGTAAAAAGTTTGGTAATTTCTTGTCTGGACTAAAGCAATCAGTCTCTGGCCTCATGTTGATGAGGATAGAAGCTAATTTGCTCTCAAGCACCTTTTATTTAGAGATTCATAATGTGCTCAATTGGACTGTTCTTTGAAGAAGAATGTGGACCCATCGAAGATCTAGCGATTAAAAGCATTGAAAGTTTCAATAGTGACCAGCAGTTATCATTAGCTCTGCGTACTAAGTGTGATAATGTGAAGACCGTGTGTCATTTACATGAAAAGAAATTCCTTCGTCTGTATAGCTGTCACCACAAGTTATGCTGCGATCCGTTTCAGGCTCACTGTGGAATAGTGAAAGTTAATGGGTTAAGAGAAATTAATGCAGCATCCAGGACGAAATACTTGGAGATTGCCGACCTCATCCCTGGAAAGAAATTATGCTCAACTTGCCGTAAGCTGCTCTCGCTCAGGCTGAAGGAACTAACAACCGTTTCTGTTCTAACGCCAACTAAATCCACTGAACTTGACCTACCTTTCGTGGACATACCCTGTGAAGCAGATGCCGTGAATCAGTCTTTAGCTGCATTTGGTGTGTCACCTATTAATACCACCAAACTAAAGGGTAAATCTATGTTTTATTCGAAAAGAAAGTTCAGCGAAATAACACAAGGTGTAAAGAAGAGATTGGAACTAGTATCTCCCAGTAATGAAGAAATCAGCAAAGAAGATTTGACATCTTCAGAGGAGTGCAAGGACAGCATCCGTGATGGGTCAGAGATAATAGCACAACTGAAAGAAAAGTTTAAGACGAGTACCAGAAGCGAGAAAATAACAATTTTATCTGTGCTTCCAAAAAGTTGGAGCATTAAGAGAATAATGCAAGAGTTCAATGCATCTAACCATTTGGTACGTAAAACCAAACAACTAGTAAAGGCCCAAGGGATACTGCCATCTGCAAATCAAAAAGCAGGAAAAACTCTTTCCCCTGATTGCATTCAACTGATTGAAGAGTTTTATGAAAATGATGATGTAAGCCGTGTCATGCCGGGTAAAAAAGATTTTGTCTCGGTTAAAGTGGGTGACAATCGAGTTCACCGCCAGAAGAGACTAGTGTTAAGCAACTTAAGTGAAGTGTATCGCAGCTTCAAAGATAAATATCCTGACATCAAGGTTGGATTCTCGAAGTTTGCAGAGCTCAGACCCAAACATTGTGTTCTGGCAGGAGCAGCTGGGACACATTCTGTCTGTGTCTGTACGATACACCAAAACGTTAAGTTGATGGCTTTGGGAGCAAAGCTGCCTTTGCTTTCAGACGGTACCATCAAATCATACCAACACTGCCTTGCCAGCCTCATGTGCAACCCCCCGCTTCTCAACTGCTTTGTAGGAAAGTGTGGCAATTGTCCGGGAACCGATGAACTTCGTGAATGGCTAGAAATCTCATTCAGTGAAAATTTCATAGACTCTGTGACTTATAAACAGTGGCTGTCAACAGACAGATGTACCCTAGAGACAATTACGAAACCTACAGATGAGTTTGTTGACTGTTTTATTGAAAAATGCATTTTATTAAGAAATCATGATTTTATTGCACGGCAGCAAGCGGCATTCATGCAGGAGAAGAAAGCCAACCTTAAACCAGGGGAAGTTTTAGTAGTGGGCGACTTCGCTGAGAATTATTCTTTTGTGCTCCAGGATGCTGCACAAGGTTACCATTGGAATAACAGCCAATGCACCCTTCACCCATTTGTGTGTTACTTTAAGCCTGAAGATCGAGACATACAACATTTAAGTTACGTTGTCATTTCTGACTCGCTAACTCATGACACCGTTACTGTGCACACTTTCCAAAAGCACCTGATAAGACACCTGAAACAAAACATTTCGGATGTATCCCATTTAATTTACTTTTCTGATGGAGCGGCAGCCCAATATAAGAATAAGAAGAATTTTTCCAACTTGTGCCATCATGAAGTTGACTTCGAACTAACTGCTGAGTGGCATTTTTTTGCCACATCCCACGGTAAAGGACCATGCGATGGAGTTGGTGGGACTGTAAAACGAAATGCAGCACGGGCAAGTTTACAGAAACCATATGCCGACCAAATAATGACGCCGATAGACTTTTACCGGTGGGCAACAGAAAATGTGTGGACTGTAAATTTTGTGTTTGTAGCCAATGAAGAGATTACAGCAAATGGCATCAAACTTAAAGAACGATTCAAAGAATTAAAAACTATCGTAGGCACAAGAAGCTTTCATGCGTTCTACCCAAAATCGCTAACTTCCTTACATGTGAAACACTTTTCTCTTTCTGAAGAAATCAACATTGTGAAGATTGTTGAGAAAAATGAAGAAGGAGAAGAAGAAGAAGAAGAAGAAGAGGAGGAAGCAACAGCAGCAGAAATACCCGAGTTTGAGTTCAAAGACGTGGGCAGTTTCATCACTGTAGCATACAACGAAGACTGGTGGCTAGCGTGTGTTCTTGAAAAATCATCACAGTCTCTTGAACTTCAAGTCAACTTTCTACACCCTCATGGACCAGCTCCATCATATTTTTATCCCAGTGTACAAGACAAACTAATTGTAGCTTTTGCTGATGTTTTAACACTGGCCGACCCCAACACGGCAACTGGTCGAACATACTTTTTGTCGGCTACAGACACCAACAGGGCAACAGCAGGGCTTATAAAATATGTACCTCAATAAGGTAAACTACATCTCTCTTAAGATATGCAAATTTGTACTTCATAGTAGCTATGATTGTAAGTAATGATCATTTTCTTGAATGTTGTCTTAAATTCAGTTCATATTAATTTATATTATGAATGAATTTGCAGAAAACATTTTTTTTTCTTGGAAAGTAGTAGAACACCCATCTTGATTTTTGGAACACATGATCATATGTATGTTCTGTACATATAGAAAAAAAATCAGGCAAATCAAAAATGACTCATCAGCGATATGGTCATTTTGGAAAATGCAGATGTGTAAAATCACAATTAAATTCGTATTAACATATCGTCATTTTTGTTTCCATATTCAGGTAGGGTATGAAATTACCTTTCAGATGATTTTTTTCCCAGCTCTGTAGCTCCCATAGAACCCTAGATATTGCGTAGAAAGGGTGGTCACTACACGCGCGGGGGGCAAAATGACCCCAACTTCCCCCCCTTGTAATATCCGAACGGTTGGACCAAAAAAAAAAAAATTAAAAAATAGCCCCTAAGTCAACAAACTTAACAAGTATACCAATTTTCATCAAAATCTGGGTCGGTCAAAGTTTGAGGTGAGTGATTACACATGGAATGACCCAAAAAAGAGTGGTGAAATCAAATACCTTGATGGACTTTCTTCATCTTCTGAATCACTACCAGAAACCTCAATGGCATTAAACTTTGTATCCATTACAGCAAATCCAATTTCAAGAGACATCTTTACTCGTTGTATCATTTCTGCTTCTGTAGCCTCCTTGGATTTAGGCTAGAATCAATTGCAAAAAAAAAAATGCAATTTAAAAAATAATCTCATACAGCTTTTCTGCATGAAAACAAATTAGCAAAAGAGCAAAAGACATGCCAGTGGCTGATGATATGATGTCCACACGGCCATAGGTATTTGTTGTTGTTTTACTAGTATAAAACCTTAACTTCTTAGCGCAACAGTTTGAATCAGTGCTTTTAAACTAAAGTCTTTTCAACTACTGGGTAATTGGGAGAGTGCAATTTACCAAAAGCATAAAATTGATGTGCACTCCCCCTTATCTTTACCTTTTCCAAATATAGTGAATATCTTTTTCCAATGTCACTTAATAACATAAACAGGTGTGCGGCGTTAAGTTCAGAAACACAGATTTGATCAGTTTTTGTAATTTCACAGATTTTCTATGCGTAAAATTCCTCCTTACACCACGTAGTTGACCATACTTGACCATGCTTATCAAGGTACCTGAGGAAGCTGTTCCTTGTTAGCAGTTGGTGAATCCTTCTCTTCATCTTCATAGACTCTGTTTTCAACGAATTGTGTATTAGCGAGGGATAAGAACGTATTGTTCACATTGTTGATTTCTGTTGATACATTATTCAGCTTCCTGAACATGTCATCCATTGCGCTGTTAGTGGTGTGGATCCGCCCAATCAAGCCCTGAAGATTAGTTCAATTCAATAAATCTCACACAGAATCAGAAAAAAAAAGGTTAGTGCTGAGTATGTTAAAGTATCACAAATACCTATTTGGTTACCAGCAGTTATGTTAAAAACTACACATCGTTTAAAAAATTCAAAGTTTATATGAAGGTAACATGATGCATAAAATGAGTCTAAAGTGAGATATTCAATGTTATTCAGTCACTTTTGAAACATGATGATTATCCAAAAGCAAAAATACATAAGTTGCTTTAAAATGTGGCGTGGTAATACTGGGGATAGAGGGTTAGGAGTTCCTTGATAATTCCTTATCACCATGCAATTTGCCGTCAAATAACAAAGACGAAGGTACCAATGACCATTTACTTACCCCTGGCTGGGGAAAGCATGTGTACAGTGCTTGTACAGTGTTGTGCTTGTGAAGGTAATAATAAAATTTGTAAATAAATAATTCTACAAATAAAGCTCAAGTTTATCCAAAAGGTTTATCTTTAATTTCGGGGCTATAAAGTAAAATTAGGTGATTGTACGGCATGTCCAGCTTCTAAAACAATTTATGATACTAAGAATGTGGTCAGTGCTCAAGTCACTCACATTGAAAATAATTGAACAAAGCAGTTAATAAACAGCCATATACCTGAGAGAACTGTTGCAGATACTTCAACAAACCAGCATCCCCAGCTAAATTCCAATTTGCAGCACTCCCTTTCATCTCGTCTGGTGTCCACGGCCGCTCCCACAACTTGGCCATGGTATTTTAACCGTATTAAAGAAAAATTAACGGCGAAAAGCTTTATTTCTTTGCAACGAAGAGTTTTAAAGGTCTACTAATATCATTGACCTAGCGGAAGATGAATAATTAACGAATATATGAAGATTTTTTATAACCAAACTTTGGATCTGCCTTCGCACTTCGCAGTGACAGTGACATTTGCCGATCGGTGTGAAGGAAGCCCTACATAGCACCTCGTGGCGTTTCATCATTATATCATTGTAAAAACTTACCACCAGCGGATTAAGATTGTCTCACATTTTTCAGTTTTCTTAAGTTCCATGATACAAATCAAAATACGAATACTCAACTTGGAATACCATTTTACCCCTATCCCCCTCGTTAAATGTCAACTTATGTTCTAATTGCCGTGCACGTATCTTGTTTGGGCAGAGTAATATTCGGCAAGTATGCACGTGCAAATTGCGATTTGGCAGTACTCCGCGATTCGATGAGAACAATCGGGACTTTGTGCAATTATACCGTATGAATTTTGGGCATTACAAATATCATAAGTCATAATTTTGTCTAAAGATAAATAGATACTTTTTCAGACTGTTGCACAAATAATTCTAGTTTTATTTGTACCTAGTTTTTGTTGCGATGTGTTGTCAAAAAAAACCTAGTTGGTTCTCAGTTCTGCAAGCTAGCCTCACACTGGTCACTGACATTGACAGCGCTAACGCTTTCTAATATTGTTAAAGCCAGTTACAGCTGTAGAATTTGGTTAGGAGAGTCTTTGGTTAGGAGACACAATTAATTTTTAAATCTGTTTTTTATAAAAACCTTATTATCTTGAAGTATCCTTGAATACAGATAGGGAATTACGAAAAAAATATTCTGTCTCCATTCTCAGAACAAAGTTTTGCAGAAATATCATCAACAATGTCTTTGATAAATAACACATTTGGTTAACCTCCAATACTTGGTGCTTAATGCATGCAATTTAGATTATAGATCCTAGGAGCGCTAGAAGTGTACATCTGAATTTTCAACCTTTATTATACGAAGTAAAAATGGCTATGCCCTTGTATGACACTTCTGTAGAAGGCACTGGACTTTTTACCGACACTGTGTGCCGACTATGTTTAGAAGACAGCCAAAACAATGTGAATGTTTTCAACAATGTGTCACTGACGGATCAGCTCTGCTTACAAGAAGTTGTCTGGAAGCTTCTTGGTTTCTGGGTAAGGCCACATTAATAGCAAGTGAAAACTATACACTGATATTAGAATTTTTGCCAGTCTCTCTATTGTATCATTAATTTTAATAATAGCTGCTTTGGTATTTAAATTTGAAATCACATAATCTTTTAATATAATTGTCTAACCATCCCTTCAAAAAGTTCAGTAAGTCAAGAAAGTAAGGTGTGATTGGTACAAGTATAGCACGTTACTGGCTTAGTAACGTAGATGACTAGTATTCGACTAATTTTTTACTTAGGAAATATTTTACTAAGTAAGTGGCCACTTGGGCGAGGGTATGGTGCTGCTGCCGGCGCGATCCGTACAATGGCGTCATTGAAAGAGTTTGTCAAACAATTGGTCAACAACTTCAGTCGAACAATTGTTTAGATGCAGTGTTTTTTTGGTTTTTCTGGCTTTTCCATTAGGGAGCTTAAACCAGCAAGCAGATGATAGAAAGGAAGCTAGACTTGCACATTTTTCCAGTCTAGCTTCCTTTCCAATTGTTTAGATAATATTAACTTCACTTGCATTTAACTACCAAATTAGACATTGGTATAATTAAACTCTTCTTAAGGCTTTAGAGCCCCCCTTAAAGTAGAATAGATAGTTTAAGAATTGTTTTGTTATTGGTATTTTACTTTCAACTTACCTGAACATCACTGTGTTTCTAAAATTTTCCTTTCACGTCCGATTTTCAGATTCGACCAGAGGATGGACTTCCCAAAATGATATGCCCCAGCTGCTTTCATCACGTTCACTCATTTCACATATTCTCAGCAAAAGTTAGGGAAACACAGATCCAACTACAGAATGCTGTCAACAATAAACTTCATCAACCTAGTAAATCGTGTTATGAGATGAAAATTTCTGAGTGTGTTCATGATAAGACAAAAGCCACAGATTCTGTAAGCGCATTCCATAGCCAAACCCCAGCACTGCATTCGGAACCTTATGAAGTGCTTCCCGAAGTAAACCTGCCTCAAACTCAAGACCCATGGAATTTTTTATCAGGAGAATCGTCAAATTTTACACGACTAGAATCTACAAATATTGTCCCATCAAGACCGACTGAAAGAGTTGTAGAAATTAAAGTAGAAATTGATCCTTCAGTAGTAGACCAACTTTCAAAAAGTGGTGATTGCAGTAAAAGGATGCCTAAGGATGATGAAAACAATTCAATATGTGTGAAAAGTGCTAAACAAAGAAATTTACAAATACAAAAGAGATCCTTAACTTCTAGTCCCTCTAAAGTTATTTCCAAACCTAGAATCAAAATAAAAGTGGATGTTGTGTCCGACAAGTGTACCAAGGAAGTATTTGAACACAATGACAACAATTCTTATTCAGAAAGTGATACGAACAGTGAATCAGATGAACAAATAAAGCGAGAATCAAGTCCAACTGATCGCAAGAAGAATTGGACTGAAAGATCCAAGCAACGCTCAAAATTGACTGAACAACTGGCAAATTTTTACAATTTCAAGTGTTTAGAATGTGTAGAGGAGCAGAAGTTCCCTACTTACCATCAATTGAATTTGCACTCCAAGTAAGTAATCAATCCAGGGCATGACGTTTTATTGCAATATACCTACTAGATCGTCCGAGATTTAGGCTAGAACTCGCTACCAGGTCTTGCAGTAAACAACTTGAACTTTTTAGGAAACACCACAATATAAAAGGGTATGTCATATGCTGCAACCAGAAATTGCAGGACAAGAACGTCATTAAATCACATATGCTGAAACATCTTAGCCCAGGCATATTCCAGTAAGTTGATATCTCTACTCTAGTCCAAACATCTTTTAGCTTACTCTTGGTTTCATTTACCTACTCGTTTGCAGCGAATTATGCTCTGACCAGCAATATTTTGCCTACTACTTTCTTCTTATTGGTTAATTTTTCAGATGCCAACAGTGTGGAAAAGAACTTGCTAACAAAGAGTCACTAGAGAATCACTTGGTGAAACATTTACCTGAAGAAAAACGACCATTCAAATGTGCTACTTGTGCTAGGGGGTTTCCAAGTAAAGGTGGACTTACAGCTCACGAAAAATCACACTTGCCTGAGGATGAAAGAATGCGCTACGTTTGTGATGTGTGTGGAAAACGGTATGTGGACTTATGACCCTAGCTGTCTGTAAATTAGATGGGTTATAAAACTATTGCAACTAATTTTAAATAAATGGATGGTTATTTACTTGAGAGCACTGGAGACTCAACTAAGAACTGCTGCTAGTAGAAGCACTTGTGGTAACTTAAACAATTTTTTTTATGTATTGTGTGTTTAATTTCATTTTAGCTTTCCCTACCAGACTTCACTTAACAGTCACAAGAAGTATGTGCACCTTAATCTGCGAACCGTAATGTGTCACATATGCCCAAAAACATTTGTGGACAGAGCTAGTCTGAACAGTCACATACACACACATCTCACCAATGAACGAGTCCAGTGTTCGGAATGTGGAAAATGGTAAAAACAGTTATTATTCTTTCAAATGCGGTATGCTAAACTTGTTTTTTCTAGTGAGAGATTGCAAATAATGTGGAAAAGTTATCAGTATAAAGTTAACAATATTTTACATTGTCAATACAGGTTCAAAAATCAAATCAACCTACGAGCTCACATGAAGACACACGAAGGTCTTGTTTTCGAGTGTCCAAAGTGTACCAAGGTGTTCAGTACAAAGCATAGGCTCGGGGAGCACATACGAGGCCACACAGATGCCAGGCCACACCAATGTGCTATTTGTAGCAAGTCTTTTAAAGTCAGAGCAGGATTAAAGGTTTGTTTGCATGTTAATGCCATGAGTTATTTAGATCCCCAACCCCCAACCATCCCCAACCAGTACACATATCTGTATACTTATACTAATTTGTGCAGCTTAATTGATAGAAAAGGAAATATAACAATGCATCCATTCTAAATTCTAAATTTTACTGATTAAATTCACATTTTTTACGAAGTTCATGTTGTGCATGGGTGCCAGGGTTCTGGATAAATTATGTTCAGGTAGTATATATGAAGAGTTGTAAAACGTTTAACTCACCAGGGATGGAATAGCTTGCTGAAAATTATGGTATGTGCTTCTTTTTCTCTTTAGTGACAAAAAATAAGATGCAAGAAGTCAAAACAACATGCATTTCCGTGTGGCATTTTGTTAGTTCAATTTTGTCAGATAGTTATGCAACTCCTATCATTATCTCTTCCCCCTAATTAAAGATAAGTAATTTGCATGAATTTAAAGTTAAAATTCTAGTAGGTAAAGGGTAAATGCATAATTAATTTTTTTACCAACTACCGTTTCAGTATTGCGCAGATGGCTTGAGAAACTTATGATGGGAAGGAGTTGCGAAAGTTAATGTATGTGGTATGCAACTGAAGAAATTGATGATAGGCAACCATTATTAATATGCTTTAATGCATGTTTTCTCCATTCCCAACAAAACTCGCAAGCAGGTGTAGCATATATTAACACTTGATGCAAAAAAATATTTTTCAGACTCATATGGTTCAGCACACAGGAGAGAAACCGTATCAATGTCCTTACTGCCCAAGAACATTTGCAAGTTCTGGGAATTTCTCAACGCACAAGAAACGAATGCATGGCAGCCAGAAGACACAATCCACAAATAACTTCAACTCCATGACACAAATAAGCAATATAAACAGTGAAAGCAATCAGTTACAGTCTCGAACTAGTAATCCATGTAGCATTGACTGGGTAAAACTATCTCTATGAACAGGACATCGTTTCAGTTGGCCCTGAATTTCCGCAACTACGTGTTTCGATAATTATTTGGACATAAATGTCACAACTAATTGGAATAAGTCCTTTTATATCGTGAGTGTTAGTTGGAAAATACAAGAGGACATTTTCAATAAAATAAAAAGGGTGTGCAAATGAAAATTTGAAAAATTACCTAACACAATAACTACAACAATATGAATAGGTTGCCAAGAGGCCGGATAACGTTGAATTAAAGGAGGAAAGAAAGAGGGAGCGCAAATTACCGGAGATGAAGAATGGCGCTGCGTGGTGCACTGTGTGTAACTAAAATGTATTATCTAACAGTGCCCAAAATTTCCCGCAGGTGTTGAAACCTTCAATCAACACTGTAAACTGTCAATTTAAACGCATCACTCAAAGTTTCAAAGAAAATCGCAAAAACTGTAGCAACGAACCTAAAAGCACTGATTGATTTTGCATAAAATTGCCCCCCGGGTGTGACAACCGTGACCACCCACCGCATAATGTCAATTGCAGTACGTTTTTAAATGGCGTTGTACCCAGATGCAATGTATTAGGGAACATAAGACCCTCTCATAATTTAATATTTTCCTCTCTGTCTACCAGTGGAACACAAATGCATAGGTTGCGGATTGTTTTGGTTTGGAGTATGCACGTCGAGCTAGATTAGTGGGTTTCCCAAAGATCTTATCGCCTACTATCAATAAAATGTGTCGTTTTTGGAATTTTGATCTTTTTTAGGAAGCCAATCGTTACACAAATAAACCTTGATGTTCGTTTAAAGTTAAGGGATGAAAAATGGACCGTACAGAGACGATCAAAATTCGGCAAGGTTGTCAACTAACCGGCCGAGCTTATTTCGTTATCACCACAGACACATACATCCGTAATATCACATGTCGCAACTTGGCGACCGAGATTTTCAGAAGGTAGTCGATTTCCAGCCAGTATTGGTTTTACGGGATAAATATAATTACTGATGATGATTCCAAACCACTGTCACTAAGTAACTGAAATTCGGACCCCAAACCAACATCAACTGCAAAAAACCAATGCAGAGGGTGACGGAAATAATTCTTGGGAACAGCCCTTTGCTCAGAAAAATGACTTAAATGCATCACTAAATAGTGCCCAAAATTACCTCACAGACTTCCAAACCTCATCCATCAATTTCAACCCATCGCAA
This sequence comes from Protonemura montana, assembly GCA_947568835.1. Taxonomy (NCBI): domain Eukaryota; kingdom Metazoa; phylum Arthropoda; class Insecta; order Plecoptera; family Nemouridae; genus Protonemura; species Protonemura montana. The sequence continues at coordinate 12,932,761 of OX387604.1, read as the reverse complement.
AAGTTTGAAAAGAAAATCATAAAAACTGCAGAAACGAATCAAAATGCACTATTTAATTTTGCCCAAAATTGCCTCCCAGGTGTGGGAACACTAACCACTCACTGCAAAACGTCAATTTCAGCAAACTTCTCAAGGTTCAAAGATATAACATAACATCTGTGGTTTAGGATTAAGAGAAGAGAACGATATCATAGTTTTTTTTTGGATTACCCGCCATTGCTACCCCACATAACAAACAAATCCAACTTTTTGAGTTAGCAGTTATATTTAAAAGGTGTACAAACGAAGAAAACAAATTCATCAAAAAGGTTAAAAATGACCAAAATGCATCCCACGTAAGGGCTTAAAATTTCCCCGCGGGTGTCAAAATCTCCACTAAGCAAAGCAAAACGTCCAAAACTGTAGAAACGTAGACATAAAGACTGAAAGTACACTGACATACAGGTGCTTTAATATAATTTGATCAAATTAATAACAATATTAATAACAAAAGAGAGGTCTCTCTCTACAAGTGGCAAAGTCAACTCGCCGAAACGTTCAATTTAGACAAGTGCACTACGCGATACCTTCTTTATCTCCAATACGTTGCGCTCCCTCTTTCGTTCCTTCTTCACCTCAACACAATATGTACATATCTGTACCTGTAATCAAACTGATGACCACACTTAGGTAATAGCTTAGCACACTATCAAGTCTTTGGGAGTGAACTCATCTAATGCATGTGGCCAGGTCATGGTTCGAGCTTGTATTACAAAATGCTAAATACTTATAGTGGAAGAATTGATTTTTTTCTTCCCCAACAAATCTCCCCTATATGTGAGATTGTTTGTGAACTTGCTATTTAAAATGCTCAGCTACATGCTTATTTAATCACATTTTATGTGTCTGACCCCTGCTCCACTGCCTTGCTTACAATAAGAGATATTTCAGTTATTTCCAACTCGACAACTGTGCTAGCCAACATTTTCAACCTGCTCAGCATGTGTTGTGCTGAGTAGTTGTGCTGAATCAATACTAAAACAGCGTGAACATAACGTAACTTACCAAGGTATAAATAGCCAATTGCGACAGATGAAAAGAGGTTGACGACGTTTCCACTGTTGCCCTATTTAGGTGAGATAATTGACTGATGAGTTGTTTTGGGCAGGGTTTCCCAACCTCTTGGTACTTCTATCTTTATAATCAACAGTTCATAATTTCTTAACATACAAGCGCCAAAAGTGCAAGATTTTAAAGAACTGTTACGGCTCTTACACTTCAAAACTCTGGCTGCATAAAATCTTACCTAGTACAAAATACAAATACAACTTCAGAATTTGTTCCTATGCACTTCTACCTGTGGATTTTCTTCCTGCCTGAGGTTCAGACTTTTATTTACTCTTGAAGAAAAATCTGGTAGTGTTAAAGTTACTCGAAAAAAGCATGTATATCCACCTTGGATAAGTACAGTAAACCCAATGTATTTGAATAAAGCAAAAAAATTCTATGAAGCTCTAACTTTTTAGGCTAGCAATGCATGCTAGCCAAAATTAAGGCTACTCAGTCTCATTTTGAACATCCTTATTATCTTAAAATACCTAACAAATAATGGAATATTTTTCAAAGGCTTTGCTGGAAAATTGAGAACCACACTTTTTATGCAGTATGAATGATGCATTAAAAAACTAATGACAACAGTGAATTTTATGAGACTAGAAATAAAATTTATTTTATACCACATGTGATAATACAGCATTATTCATTTCTTAACAATTTACAGTCTGCCCACCATTTGACATTCTCATCGCACAAATGTGAGACGGTGAGACCAGAATAGCACATTTTATCAATACTCGAGACAAATTTAGTAGCTTTTTTCTTAACATTAAAATTGTGAAGTGGGATATGTATTGATGGAGCCAGCTAAACAATTTACAAGTGAGAGGTCACATACTATTGGTCTTGGTTAGGGTATCCCATTGTTGCTGCATATCATACTATTAGTACTGGTTGGTACTGGTAAATTGGTAAGGTGGTATTGCATATTATTGGATATTTATGAACATTTTAAGAAGTGGGGATACATTTTTGTACTTAATTTTTTATTTAGAAAATGTAGTTGCATAATTCGCTCTAGAAGAGGACAGAAAAGAAAAGGTATGGTGGTTGGAGTATTGCGTTAGTTGATAGAGATGTGATGCTTCATTGTCTCTGTAACTCTGAACATAGGTCCATGACCAGGCACAATCCAATCAGCAAGACCAACAATGAGATCGCGATTTTTTTTCTGGCTTATTGGGTCCATGGAACCAACTCCTTTCCATATCGATTCGTCATTAAAATCATCTTCATTTTCAAATAAGTCTCCTAAATTAAAGAAAAAATAACATTAAAAAACAATTGGTAAATAGTTTAAATTAGTTAACCAAATACCTAAAAATACAAACTAAAGTAAATTGATAAACAAAATAAACAATTTTAGTTGTATTAGCAGTAACCGCACCTGTTATGGCAACAGTTCCTTTGTCTGCGGTTTTTACTATAACTGTGACATCGGCTAAAGTATGCCCAATAGTTGGAATCACTTGAACATATTCTCCGTCTAAAACATAACTGTGGCCATTTTTGAAGTTATGGTTGTAGTACATAGTTTTAAGAGAGATGTCAAATCCCACTATGTGAACTGCATTTAAAAACAAGTTATTGTTTCCAATATGGTCCGAATGACAGTGAGTGCATACAACATACGATATATTTTCTGGCTTCACGTTGTGTTTTTGCAGGCCTAAGGAACAAATAAAATTATTTGGTTAGAGTATGGAAAAGCAGGATAATTAATGTGGGATGGAAAAGAAAGTGAGAGACTTTCTTTTCCTTTCCACACCAAAAACAAATTAAATGAAAGAGATCTAATTTATATCTATTTAGTGAGGCCAAGTGAGGTGCCCCATGATCAAAGTTACAATATTGGAAATGAAAATTTTATCCAAATCGGTTGAAACTTCTTGCATATACTTTAATACGAGTAGTGCACCCGCTGCGTACACAGCTGCCGTGTGTGAAGTGACAGATAAGAGTGATATGATTAAATTGAGTAATTCAAAAGGGTCAGACACCCTTTCCAAAGCCTCCAATAATGGGACCACAACCAATAGAGTATAGGGTATAAGAGTATAAGAGTATAAGAAAATAATAGAGTATAGAGTATAGAGTATAAGAAAAAGGCCTTTTAGACTTAATAATAATGAAGAATCAGAATAATAATAATAATAATAACCTAACCTAACCCATTCAAATTGCCATGAATCGCATACCCCCGCTGCGTACTAAAGACAGAATCTTTTTACCAGCCTTTTTAATTAAATCTCAATTTTATTTCAACCTTGAGCTCTGAATTTCCGTTGCTATGCTACGAATTTGATAGTGAAATGAAACCGCTGTATACCCGCTGCGTTCGCAGCGATTTAAGCAATTTCAGTTCCTCAGAAAAGATCTTTTTGCCAGCCTTTTCGTAGCGTGGCAACGGAAATTCAGAGCTCAAGGTTGAAAAATTGAGATTTTCGTTGCTACGCTACGAATTATTACTTTGCTACGCTACAAATTCGATGGTGCAACTTTTTCCTCCAGAGTTTTTGGTATTTTTCAACATTTCACCTGCAAAACCTGATCGAATTGACAGCGCAACGTGAACCCAAAAACAAACAATCTAGCCCAAGAGCCGGCGTTTTCGACCAAATTTCCCGATTTCCATAAAGATTTAGAGCAATGAGACATCCCAGCCAGCCAGCCAGCCAGCCAGACACAAACTATTTCGTAGCTTGGCAGCGGATTAAGGCTTTTACATAAGGTTAATATTTTGGTAATTTTATCGGATTTTGCCTCAATGTTGATTTTGGTCACACTTCGGTTTTAGTGGTAGCTTTTCATTTTGCACTGCGGTAGGTCCCTACCTACTATTTCACCCCATTTACATTTTGCATTAGCTATAGAAGAGTAATTTTAGAAAACACATAGTAGGTGTATAGTAGGTGTAACACATAACTGTGTATGAAATCCTACAGGTACAGATGGGTTAAGTTATTTAACTATTGGTTTATTAGGTTACCAAAGACGAGACTTTCCAAAGTTGAGCTGAGTCCTGAATCTTGTCACACCTAGTTTAATTTTGTCAGTCACTCGATTTTTCCAGACACGGCCCTTGCGATTGACCAGTTCCACAAGCTACAGCCAGAGCCTCAAGTACCAGCGTAGCCCACAATATGTTTACCCGTGTAATGTAAATAGCGTGCTATTGTAAAATAAGAATCTGGTGTAATGGAAAAATGATTTACTTTACTTACCATCTAAAATCAATTTGCTATCCCAAGCAGTCATGGTATCAACTATGATATTTTTAGTTCCCTTGATTAGAGTGCAGGTACAGTTTGCTTGCATATCTCCATCCGCTACACTCTTAGAGTAACCATTAGCTAACACATGAACCTCATACGACGACATTTTCAGTGATAAATAATAAAAAGGCAAGTATAAAGTGGCGAGTGGCAAGCGCCAGCGGCAAGCAGACACCTCGCCCTTTATAGGTTATGTTATGACTTTTGCTACCGGACCCCAAGCAGCAGTGCTGGCGGCTTGACTTTGACAGCACCTCGGGATTTCTTCGTTTGTTTCGAAATATTTTGGGACACTTTATGTAGAGAGGACTTGTGGATAAATTGAAAGAACCCGGTATGTAACTTATCGCAGTAAACCACTCTAAATTTAAGGGAATCTACCGTGACAACAGTTCAGCGACCTGGATTCAGGACTGAAGCCGATTGCAGGCTAGCAAGGCCTCCATAACCTTAAAACTGTATATTAATTGTAGTTGAACGACGAGAAAGTACGCTATGTCGTCTGGGAAAAAGAAAATTTCTCAACAAGACTTGCGTCGGTTAATGAATGAACACAAAAGCAAGAAGCCTAAGAAGGTCATATCGCCTATGGCCAAATATCCTTTAAATACAAACAAATTCAAAAGCGTTGAGTATCATCATCGGAATTAGAACAAAAACAATATTCTAAATTCCTTTCTGGAAGTTTCACCTTTTCTAACCACTCCTGACTTGCTCTGACAGATTTAAAAATGACAAGTAGATTGTACTTTCAAAGGTTTTTTTTATATAATTCATTAGTACTTGGTAACTCGTTAATTGATCTGGTAGTCGCTGACAAGTTGGTGGAAAAGCTAGGCACTCACAAGACTTTTGACTTCAGTCAGACCCAGGCCCAGCTGACAGTGGAGATTTCAGTTGGTGTAGATATTGATCAAAGATGGAAATAATGCTAGACTGCACTGTTTTGTCACCAGAATGCAACACTACTATTCTGTCACTTCTTTATTATTTCTTGCATTGCCACATGTCATTGAGAGTGAGAGATAAGACTATCATAATTGGACTCTGAGAAAAATATATCTACTTCTGTTCATTTGTTTGCTCTTTGTTCTGATCATACTTCCGCTGCTGATTTCCCGCACATTTTCGGTAAAGATCGGCCTCAAAGTTTTGTTTCAAAATTTCTTGTAATTGTTATTTTTTCTCGTGAACTGACTCTTTTACCTCTTTTACCTGGAATAAAAACTACTTTTACTATCAATTTAGAATGAGTGTTCTTTAGGTCTTTAAATCTCTTCTAAAGCATCCAGCACATTTCTCAATGCCAAGCAACCTGATTTCACAAAAAAAATTACTTTAGGGGAAGGGTTCCAAAGAATGTTTGCAGTCGGGCCCTGGCAACAAAAATCTGCCACAGTCCCATGTGCTGCTTCCTTAACCCCAGATTAGTGTCTCAGTGATTCATGATTTATGTATAGTGTCTTTTTTAACAGCTTAAAATTCCTTAATGATGTCTCACATATAATGACGTTGGCCAACTCACATGCACACTTTGCAAGAATGTAGTGATCTCACTTTGGGAGACCCACAAGAGAAGCAAACAACACCTAGATAGCATCACACAGCTCAAGAAAGAAGTTCAGCCAACACCCCCCAATGAGTGGAAACGTCCAGCAGATGTTAGTCCTCAGCCACCACCTAAGAAGCTCAAAGGAATTCTGAAGAATGCTCCGCCGCCTCCAGAAACGTATCCTTTAACGATAATTTCCCATGAATTTTTAATGTTCATTTATTCCATACACTTATTTTTTTAGATAGATGCGATAAGACAAGGTCACCAATTTTTGCATTGCTATTACAATTGGGACAAATAAAGGCCCATTGTTAGAAACTTGATGCTCCTGAGTTTTTGGGATACAATATCATGTCAGTGGTTGATGTTTTAGAGTTCTTATTTTACCTCAGTGGGCAAAATTCTAATACAATATCTTGTTTGCATTGATTAAGATATTTTTAGCAGGATAGCTATGGTTTGGTTTAGTGCTGGTGGGCAGAAATAAGAATTAACAAATGAACCAAAATCACTCTTGGGTGTTTCCTTAAGGGGAAAGATCCCTACCAATTTCAGACCAATCTTTTGACACGTTTCCTGGCCGCACCGTTCAAGTAAGAATTCTAAAAATCAAGGATATTGTAGATTAAGAATTAAACTTATGAAGAACATGTTTCTTTTTTCGTAATTATTTTTTTCTTTAACCAAAATTTACTCCCAAAGTTGCACTTTTTAACCAAGTTCAGGAGAGCGCACAAGGCAAACAAAACACATTTTCGAGAAAAGAAACCTGTTGTTCAGAAGTTTAATTTAAGAAAAACTATTTGAACTGGGTTTTGAATGCTAAGTAAAGGGCTACTAAATTTCCCGACGTTTCGTAACATATTATAGTTACTTCTTCAGAGGTTTGAGCAGTCCTGAAGAAGTAACTAGTATATGTTACGAAACGTAGGGAAATTTAGTAGCCCTTTACTTAGCATTCAAAACCCAGTTCAAATAGTTTTTCTTAAAACTAGTGCTAAGGATAAATCGAGTAGACATGAGTCTAAAAACCATCAGAAGTTTAATTCTTTGTCTACAACATACTCGATTACTAGAATTCTAACTTGAATGGTGCGGCCAGGAAACCTGTTGAAAGATAGGTATGTTTCTTGACATTTGCACTCTCATCACGCGACTTTGTTCTCCCTGAAATTCACGACACCGATAAGCATGAGTCGATGTGTTCGTAAGTAACCCGCCCCCAGTTTGTTGAAGGGATGGAATTACAATAATGAAAATTACCTCGAAATTTTCTCAATGGGGTATTAGAAACGTCCTGCAATAAGAAGCAGATTTGGCACTGGGACATGGGCTAAAATCCGTAAATATGACACTAGAACTTCCATTTAAGTTTGCCGGTCATTTATTTGGTCAGAAGAATTCAAATGTATCAGTTGAATTAGAGAAATAATCAATCAGGTATCTAATTGTAATTCACTAGAACTTTTGCCACTCAGGATTTTCTCGGAAAGCGGATTACGTTGAGGGATTCTCTTCGACAATAGTGGTGCGAATTGTGGCTGTAAAAATGTTGTGTCAAATAAACAAAAAACTAAACAACTACAGGAATCTTTCCCCTTAATGACATTTAATACGCAGAACTTCAGAAGCGGTCAGCACGTCAACAAGTACAGCAACGAAGATGCTTGGCCTCACTGTGAAGAATGATGCTCTAGACAACAAACAGCTTGTTGAAACGTTAGCTGAGAATAAGAGTTCTCTGCCACAAAATCCACCTTCATTATCAAAAGTTCTGAGACAAGTTTCTCAAAATAATAAAACGCCAGACCCCAATATTCCGGCAAACTTTTTTGATTCGCATGGCAAAATGGAGAAATATGGGGAAGTGGTTAGAACAGGCCCAGAAGATGTTTTACCGGAAGGATTCTTTGACGACCCGCTCTTAGATGCAAAGGTATTATAAAATTACATTATCATTGTCTAAATACTTGGAGGAAATTTTTCTACCCTTTTCTACCCTTTCTACCCTTTTGTGTTTTGCAGGCAAGAAACATTGAATATAAGAATCCAGTTGAAGAAGAATGGGAGAAATTTCAGAAAGAAATTAAAGAAGAAACCACGGTGTCAGCTCAAATAATAGCAGAGGACCAAGATGAAGCCACAGTCAAGAGACAGATTGATGAGATTGATGAGCAGATGAGGAATTGGTCTCGAGTATTAAATATGGAAGTAAAAAAGGAGCAAATAGCTCAAGAATTAGGTAAAAAAACTAAAGGCAATGTAGAAGATTCTTCAAGTGGAGAAGATTCCGACTTTGAAGAGTATCTTGATTGGAGAGTTAAAAAAGCATTCGACTGATTCTCTTATCATTTTGCTTAGAACGTGCCATCTGTTTGACCATTCTTGATTCCAAGCACTGATGGATGAAAGGCTATCGATTAGTCTTAACTTTGGTTGTAACTTTGATTAAAACATGACTGACATGGTAGATAAGAGTCTTACAGGGGATAGTAATAAAATATTAAATTAAAATTTTCAAAATTTGATGATACACATGTCTGTTTTAAGGCAATCACTGGAAATGTTCAGTTTTTAAGATCATGTTTGAAACATTTCTTTAAAACTTGTCATTAAGGATGGCTCACCCTCATCCGTAGACCACAGTAAGTGCATTTCTTTAGTTTTGAGATCTTGTCTATCTCTAAACAAATCTTACAAACATATAATTAGAGATTACTCATCCTTCTTGGGGTCGTAGTCTGTGCATTGGGAAACTCGGCTGATCTGCATAGAATAGTAGGGTTTTTGGATGCAGAGAGTGATCTACTTTGCAATATATGCTGCACTGATAACAGAAATGATCTAAGTAGTGGTTGAATCTTAATTTTGTTTAAAATAGCTTAAACAGCTTGCCCAGATACTTAACTTATCAACATTAAAGCACCTTGAGTCTCAAAATAGTGTATTGGACATATTAATACCCACTGTCCCCTGGCTTATGACTTATGTCCACTGGCTAAATGCCAGTCTACCCACTGTCCCCAAAAAAGTTGTGATTTAATTGACATTTTTGCCTGCTGCATCCTCGTCATGTTTGTAACTGGTTAACTTCACGCTGGATGTTTGGTTAAACTAGCCACATATTCTATTCCTTTGTGTTGTAAGCCATTGTAAGGCTCGTATTGCTACAGGCTGAGCGCATCACAATACAATTTGAATCCAAACATTCAATCGTTAAATAAAGAATATATAAATGAGTATTAGGAGAATTGTTTGATTTTATTCAATAACAAATTCGATTGGCCAATCTCGGAGTCAACTACATCAACTAGTTAGTGGTCTGACTTCCTCTTATTAAGCCATTCATCAATTACAGGCAAAGCATCATTTGTCCACTTTGCTTCCTCAATCGCTTTTTTCAGCTTTTCGATGACAATAGATTCGGCCGACGAAAACTGTCCTTTTCTCTCGGCGTAAAGTTTTGAGACATAGTTCAGTCCATCTTGGGTCTTGAAGGATCCAACGGCTTTACTGACCACATACTCCCACATGTACGGACTGCTTTCGTATCTAGGGCCAAAATGAAATTAAGTCAATAATCACGCTTGTGAAAACAATTTCATATTTACAAAATAATAGTGTGGTCAGGGCTGATTTAACTCGACAAAATGAAACGTTTGGCTTAGTGCATACCTGATTTTGATGGCATCCCAATTTTCAACCAAAAATAAAAAAAGGGTTGAGTAGCCTAGTGCGTCACCACTCAGCATGTTGATGCCTAGTTGAGTATCGCTGTCACTAAATGTGCTGTTGTTGTCTAAGATGGTCACATTTAGGAAATATTCAACTTTTTCACTTTGCCTAGGACAACCAGCTAGTGATCTTATCATATTTGATCGCTCTTGCTGCTTTCGGTTCGATGGGAAATTAATCACTCGCTGAAGGCCGAATTTCCATTCTTCCATAGTACCCCACTTGAAGACGAGGCACATTTCACTGTCAGGCACTCTAAAAGAGCAGAACATGCAACAGGATAATTGCTTGGCTCTATAAAAACATTTTATGTCGGAAGTTTTACTAGGCTTGAAATGAGATGAAAAAGACAGTACTTACGGATTTCCAATTTCGGGATCTGGCATTTGCATCCAACTCCTGTACACCTCTTTTGCTTGGGTAATGCAAGGTAGGTAATTACCGTTACACAAGAAGTATTTAGTCATAGACTTGAGCTTTTTTGTCGAGTCTTGTTCATTTTCCGCTTCCTTTCCAAGTGATTCGTACATAGGAATCATCAACTGCTGTGAATATTCCTGAAAAAATGTCATGGATTTGTGAAAGCAAAAAATGAAATAGCTATTGGATCCATTACTTCAATAATTGATGTGTGCTCGATTTCGTACCAGGAATTTCTTTCCAGCGTCTGTGTGACAGATATCACGTCCAACGTGATCGATCATTGTGAACATCGTTTCCCAGACAACAAATTCTCGTTCATATTCTAAGAACAAGGTCATATTTAATGCAGTGGCAAAACTTAGCTCTCCACTGTATGCTAGATTCCAGGCGTCGTGAAGCAGTTTCGTTCGAACATCACTATCCAGCATTGGAGCGTCTCCTCGGGACGATTTCACCAGATATTCACTGATAAGGTACCAATTATGTTCGTCATAATTTACAATGAACATTCCTGAATAAGAAATCATATACATTTAATGCACTTTATTTTAATTTTAAATAATTTAATTTTGTATATATGAAAGAGCCTATGAAAGTTTGAGTAATCTTACCGATTTCAACTGGATTTAGGATAATAAATTCATTTTTCTCGGGTAAGTTTTTGATCGTTATTTCTTTTTCTGATTTCATCCAACCAGAGGTTCTCAAGGAGCCGAGGGTAATATTTTCACTCGTTAAATACATGATGGGTATCCACCAAGTGAGTGAATTTTTGTCACCGATGTCATGGGGTCGTGTGCGTAAAAATACGTGCTGTTTTACAGACGCTGTGTTGCTTTGATAGTCTCGTTTCACAGTTACTACCGGAAATCTATCTTCGTTCATCCACCCCCGCGTCACCGTTTCTACTTTTATGGACTCATCGAGAACTTTATCAGCATGGGCTTCTTCTGTCAATGCTTTCCACACATCATCTTCAGAAAACGTCAGGAATTGTCTGTAAGAACGTTAATCATCTATGAGATAAAAAAATAATAATAATAATATTGTCTTGTCAAGATATAGGTACGTACCGTTCTCTTGCAAACGTCTGTATGCCCTGTTGGAATGATGTCTCACCAAGGGTGTAATTAAGCATACGGAATAGCCATTGAGCTGAAAAAGTATGTTTATGAAATGATTATTTGGGGGTTACTGAGCTAACAAAAAGTAACCGGATAAAAGTTTAAAATATTTACACGCAACACCATCCAATTTGTACACCTGTTCCTTACTACCTTCACTTATAGAATGTATTTCCAAGTAAATTTTGATCATATATGCGTTAGGGGTAGGCATCTTAAGTCTAAAACAACTGCAATTTTTTAACTGCAATACCATTGAGTTTAATACTCCTACTAACATTTGTTTAGTTTATGTTTAGTGGGAGGAAATAAAAAATAAATAATTCGTGAAATCCTGAAATGAACAAAAACCCACGAGAAATATTCACAAATAATACATAATACAATTAGATATTTACTGCTGTGTGTATGAATCGTTTGCTTCATTGTTGGTATCCCAGCAAATGGATATGGTTTGCTAAATTCATAATAAATGGAATAGCCCGACGAAGGGTGCCAAGCTTCACTGCAAATTGCACTTAACACAGCCGTTATGCCTAGGTAGTTTGACAATCCACTTGCAACTCTTAAATCACTCCACCAGTGAGGTGTGATTAAATGACCAATCCATTGGTTGGCTATCTCCGATGTCAATCTCCACAGCGCTGCATCCACAAGACTACTCTCCCTAAAGGAAAGCGCACAAAGCAAATTATTTTATCAACGAAATCATGAATTTGTTAATGAAAATGCAACTATTGAAAGTGTTTACAAATTAAATTTCAGTTACAACATCTTACTTGAACATTATGAGCCCCCAATGGTCGGCAGCGTCGGTATCATCGTAATTAGGTAAAGCAATTATGTTCAGTTCTGGCAGTGGAAAATTCAAATCCAAATACTGCTGGAAGAATTGTAATAATCTTGGAGCTAATTGAACAGTTTTTTCTAGCTGTTCTCTCAGTTCTTCTCTGCCATATACACCCACGATAACCTGTTCTGCAAATGACACGCTGGCTTTAGGTATGTAATAATAATAATTATTATTTGTCATGAGTTCTGGTCATGAGACGTGGTATTACCACGGGGAGGGGGTCGCAGGAATGCACTTTTAGTGATGGAATGGAAATACACCAGTATGTCTGGAATGGTTGTGGGAAATTACGGAAAAGCTCAAAGAGAGTGCAGGGCCCCCAGAGTACAGGCTACCCTGCTCGATTTGAGACAAGAGATAATGGTCATGCATGCCAGCTAAGCGTCATATTACTTTCAGTCGGCAAACAAAAGAAGTACGAACCTTTGTTGTTGAGAATAGTTGAAGATCTCAGTTTTTGCAAGTCGGTGACCAGAAGACCAAACGAAAATGTAGACATAGGTGGTGTCCTGTGAAAGTGATCCCACATCCATCCTGCTTCATTTGTCCTGCGAGAATTAACTTACGTTACGGATTTATGTGTTACATTATAAATAATTATTTAGATTAACAACGGACAAACCTTTAACAAATAAACCTCAACTACGTGGTGGAAATTATTCGATAAATGTGTATGTAAGTAATGCTAATAATAATACTAATGCTAGTATTGTGTCAGGTAACACTCACACATTTTCGGTCACTCTTATGGGCATCACCGATATCGCTTTCATGTGAGCCAATCGGGCAACGCTCAGCTCTATGGGAGCCTTTAGCATTGGCTCGTCAAAACAGGGAAACACATTTCGAGCATTAGTTGGACTCATTTTTGTCGCAGCATACCACCTGAAACGAAATAACATTTTTGTCGAATGTCACTTGTTAAAGTTGGTTCTACAAAACAATTCATTATTTCAAGGGAAAATATGCAAAACTCACCGTTTTTCTTCCGTTACTTTATCGGTGAAACGTTTTCGAAAGAATCCAATGTTTTTATCTTGGTCGAGATCACCAGAAAATCGAAGCTCTATTTGATAGGTTGCTGCTCGCTTGAGAGGCTCAGCTAAGTTGATTATAAACCAATGTTTCTCTAGATCTCGTTGAGTACCGGTTACTGGGATTGACTTATTTGCTAGTATTCTAGAAAATGACACACACCCACAGGCGAAGGAGTTAAAATAACTACGAACAGCCCGAATGTTTTGAATTTGCTTGTACATTTTTGTAATTTTCATTTTGGGGTTTCTCAGCGAGGTCAGTGTGGGTCGGGAAATGTACTCAGCTATGCACACCGTATTGAAAGGGATTTAAACCTACTGTTTTGAAAGGGTCATAGTAAGACTTTGCCTTCCTCATGAATGGATCCATCCGATCAATAACAATTACTAACATTTTATCCTAATCAATTTAAATATGTTATATTATTCATTTGGTGCTAAGAAAATATCAAATGGAATGTAATAGAAGTCCCAACCTTAGATATACTTACTCTTGATCGTCTAAAATTTCCCTTATGGATATTTCCTGAGCCGGTTTTGAAACTATTCTCAAATTTGGATGTGCGTGTACAGTAATTGAGTTGGTTTCATCATTCACTGTCACATTGATCTTCACGCGACCTTATTGGGAAAATAGAGAAGTCAATTAATAATGTACGATTAACTAACAATAATGAAACGATAATCTAAGCATGCCATCTAACTAAAACTTAGAGTGGATGTTGTCTATCTAAAGGCATAACGCAGCAAGGAATTGTGGCTTCTTAAATTCTTCTAATTTTCTTCTGCATGTCTTTTTAAAACCAATTTAACCAATTATTTTATTTATAAAACCTTATGACAATGTGTTGTGAAGTAACATACAATAACTTCTCAACACAACGTCTCATCCCTAACGCACAAAGAGAATTCATAATAAGTAATCGGCCTTACAATGAGCTATAATGCTGCATTCGAACGGTTTATACCTTTGTACCTTCCTTCTTCAATGAATGGTTGTAGCTCTATGTGATACCCATCGACACTCAAGTGTCTGGGAAGAGGTAATTCATCAACTTGAGCGATCGCAGCATTCAGATCGACGCTGTGCTTGACTCGAATTTGGGAAGCAGCCCCCAAACATCCCACGATCGTAAGCAAAACTCCAGTTTTGATCAAAATAAGCTTCATTTTATTTGCCCCCAAACCTCAACACCTGTTGCGAAAGTTATTAGACTAAGTGATGCATTTATGGAATCAATTTCGGATGCACGGATCGTTTTTTTATAGCAGGAAGTATTTAGAAAAATATATAAGGACAACAGAAACATTTACCAAGGAGGTAAGTCCAAAAATAATTTCTTACGCCACATCTGGTATCTGATCGGATGGCTTCATAAGTGGAAAAGTGACGCCGGTTTCAAATAACAAACATGGCGATGCATTTTGATTATAATTAGCAAAATAATGGGATGTGCTAAGTCTAGTTTAGTGCACTAAGTAATTTACTGACGATTGTAACATCGTGAAAGTTTTCAGCTTACCAATTTCGCATTGCTCTAGGTGCTACGTTGACACTAACTGACCAATGCGTGGTTTCTCGCGGCATTTATGTCTTCTTCGTGACCTCTCCCAACCCACAAGGTCGGGAGGGACGCAATCACTTACAATACATTTTTAAGAAAGGAAGTCACTCACAACATTGTGCCATTTAACAATAATGAGCCCGTAGACGACGGGGTAGCCATGGACGAAATTTTACGATATCTTATCCGTGCCTTAAACAACGCAAATCTTGACGCTATAATGATCTTCTTGAGAAACCAAACTGGTCATGTGTCTATGTAGCTTCTCGCGCAACATAGTTTGAAGGAACGTTGTTTGACTTTGTGTTTGATAAAACAATGAATTCACAAGAGATTTGTCGTTACATGCTAAAGTTTACATTACAGCAGTAAAAGAAACTTGGAGAGGAAAAGTTGGAAACTCGTAAAGATAGAGTTAGGCTTGCTATGGATTCAAATGCGAGCTGCTTTACCATTGCTTGATATTTTGAAATCAAATGGGTAGCACACGAAATACTTTTCCCATGTTTGAATTGAATCAATCCTCTACCGTTCCCAAGGGAACCCATTTCTCCTCATATAGTACATGACTTAAATCACTTTTAGGCATGGCAGATGCTCTAGTGAAAGCAAATTCAACTGGCATAGAATATGATCGATGAGCGTAACAGCGTCAGCCTAGTAATTTTATCACTTCGCACTTGAGAACTCCCTACCAGAATTTCCCCACGACAATAGGATAATCTCTATCCATTGTTCACTTGATTGGTCCAGTTGACAATGATTTGACCCTGGACTAGTTGATTATCAAGCTAAGTAATGCAATGCACCGAAGATCAACGTTCTTTCACAAATTGGCGAGGATGCCGATCAACGCTATAAAAATCAGGCAGACTTATGAAATTCGCAAATATAACTTCAGAGAATAATACAAAATCTTCGTTGTGATTTGAAAACGTCACCATCACAGGACAGAAATCACGCTACGATTTTTCAGTGTTTTCCAGCTAGACCGGACGTTCGGTGGAGGGGGGGGGGGGGGGGGGGAGGTCTACAGCAGGACCGTCAATTTGTACATTTGCCTGTACCTACAATTTAATTCAAAATCATCTAATGATATTTTCGTTTAAAAAGCCACAATTGTTCGATTTCGCGTGTTCACGCGGTTAATATTAAATTAAAAATAGGGTTGGCAGAATTTTTCCCAGATGCATTTCTAAAGCACCCCTCGCCGAAATATAAGTTAAGGCACAACATACATGCTACAGTACAGTACATGCCGTTTGAGAAAACATCGACCATTTGCTAGTTAAGAAGTACCCACTAATATCAAGCAACTGTAGTCACGAATCGGACCGCCGCGTTATAAAATCAGGCGTCTTAATGCACATTGTGTAAGTGAAAGAGCTGAAAGTAAAGGTAACTGATCCGCATGAACCGTGTGATGGCGGAAAGACGTAATTATCGTGATCGCCCCAGGATTCATTCACTCCACAGGCACAATAACAAACCAGTTTCAAAGATATATTGTAGTATACACCCATTAAAATACTAGTCTCGAACGCATAACTTTCTAGTTGGTAGTCAGTTCGCAAAGAAGTGTTGTATGGTCCGTGTGGTGTTTTGCTCTTCGACAATCTTCATTTCAAGATGATGTTGTGGGGTATGGTTCTGCTTGTTCCAACGCTGGTGGTAGGTTTCCCTGATGGTGCACCGGTGGACGCGTGTGTAAAGGCTCGTCCCAACACACCTTATCATGGGCAATTGCAGTCGCAGCCACCGCAGACAAGCCCTTACCAGATAGTAGCATCCGCAACGCACTTCCGACCAGGAACCAAAATTACAGGTACTTCTTTGATTTAACGAGGGCTTCTATGATTTTATCTTGTCCTAATAAGACTTTTGCGTCTTTTTGAAGTATTTTTAATTTTTAATTCTCAGGCGCAAAATGACCTCGTCGTCGACGCGTCTCTAAACCAATTTAATAATAATTCTTTGATTTGTATGAAGAAATGTTCAGTAAGATTTTATTCTTTGTCTTTCTTTTCTATTTGTGAGAAGTTTCCACAGTTGATTTTTAATTCTCCGCCGTCTACTGAAACCAATTTACCATTACGCAGCAACAGCATAATAAATTATAATAATAAATAATTAAATAATAACGTAGCTAAAAAATTCACACACTAGATTGATTATTAGCGGATACTGAATAATATTAAGTGTAGTAAACACATTTTAATTTCAGCAAAACTTTTCACATGTAAGTCTAAGTTAGGTCTAATTGTTTACATGTTTTTATTCAGTGACCATCCAGGGAGAGCCTTTCCGCGGATTCTTCGTCCAGGCAAGGGATGTTGCTACGGGGCAATGGTTAGGTCAATGGGACAATGCTCCTAATACCAAGGGCATCCCAGAGTGCAGCGCTATCACACATGCTGATAATAAAGATAAACTACTGGCGACGCTGGTTTGGACGGCGCCCACCAATGCCGGATCTGGAAGCGTGTTTTTCACGTAAGTGAAAGTCTTGCCCGGATGAGGGCTGCATAATACAAGATATTACTTGGTGCTCTGGTGGGAGTTGTGCGTTGTTCAATTCTTATAGTTTTGTTTTGTTTGTCGCTGTTTTAGATAATACGTTTAAGATGGGTAGGTGTTAGGATCATTAATTAAACTTAGGCCAAAGAAATTTTGATCGGGCTTGGTCTAAATTAGTAAAATTCCAGCCGTTCCGTTTATCGACAGCTTTCCTGAAAATAACAGCGTCTATGAATCTTATGCCATTAGGAATTCAACCGTGTAGGAACGGAACCTACATGTTACAAAGTTGTTTACTTATTAACTTACATATTCGCTATTACATTGTTACTAATATTTACTATCACTATGTTAGCCACTCACTATCACTATCACTCATTAGCCAACATAGGCAGCAACTTTATTTAATATCATATCATATCTTCAAAAGTTTATTTTTACATTTACTAAAGCGAATTACCAATACACCAATGTTACATCTAACTTTTTAATCATATTACAGATTGGCACGTAGATATTATATAATTGAAAATGAAAACTTGCCGAAGCAACAACTAGGATTGACTATTTTTTCATTACAGCTATGTTGATTGAAGTTTGAAGTGAGAGATTGTGTTAAGTCACACCGAATTTCTTTGGTTATTTCAAGTCATGTCACGTTGTTACAAGCAAAATCAAGACTGAAAACATGATCATTATTACAATTTCTTGCATCTTATCTTTGAGATTGCTTTCTACGATTGCGATAGGCATTGTCCATATAGCGCAGTTACTATATCCACTTATGTATTTTCTTTTTAGGGGGTCGGTCGTTAAAGATTTCGCAACCTTCTGGACTGATCTGGTCGGCAACACCCTGCAATGAGTCTGCAATCACTTACCTTTGCTACTACAAAGATTACTATACAAGTATTAGAATGAAAGTTCACAACAATGTATAATTGTATCGCTAGTAGACTCTATAATAATGGTGACTTAGAATCGCACTGATAGTTATTAAGCTCTTTAATATTTTTTTGTATTTTACTAAATCAATTATTAAAAATGAACGCTTTTTTCACGCTTTTTTCACGCTTTTTGCATAAAAAATATCAACTGCATTGTTCTTTACATTTTAGGTTATATTTTAGGTTAGTATATCTTTCCAATATCTAGTAATACTGATACGTCAATTTTTCATGTTAAAATACGGCAAGTCAGTCGTATCTTACTGCCAAAGATGCATATACCTTGATTTCACCAGAGGCAAGATCACCTGCCTCGGGCTATCAGCGCATGTTTTTAAACGTGCCGACAGGCCGGTGCCTTCCGATAAAGGTGACTTGCGCTTGGGGCAATAACATGGGCCAAGGCGAGTCCCGTACGACCGTACCTATCTCTGGATTGTTCATCCAAAAGTTGGTAGCATATCCGCAATGCTAAAATCTCCGTATTGATCTTGCGCCCTGATGACCAGAGTTGGTGCAACTTCTCTATGACCAAACCTGTAAACATCGATTTTAAGCTCAGCGCTAGTTTTTCAACTGCCACTTTGTTTTTCTCTCAAGGAAATTAATTTTTGTAATTAATCGTGTCACATTGTGGAAAATATTAATGAAAAATGGTTGATTCAACATGAACGGCTCGATTCCCTTTGGAAATCATAATACGAAGAGGGTGGTTTTCACACAATCGAGTAGAATGTTGATAGAGGAGTCGACTTATATTTACCTCGACTCCTCCCACTGAATATATTGCAAGGCTTGCTGGCGCTAGGAACTTGTTGAAGTGTTTGGAGTGTAGACGCCAGACGGGTGTCAGGAGAGACGCCTGGCGTCGCCTGCACTCAACTACAGTCGTGTGTCAGCGTCGATCCAGGTCGGTTTACCCACAACCGCCGCTCGTCCCATTCAAAAGAGCAAGAGCAGTAAAAATAATTTTTATTGAACTCGTAGAAGCGCAATCAAGCTTTTAGTCACTGGAAACAAATGGGTTGGAACATTATCTTAGGCATGTGAGGGTGTCAAGTGTATCTAACCTGATCAGGGTTCCAAAGAAGAAGGGTACTGTCAATTATGAAGAGGAGGCGCGGACTGCGTTTGGTGCTGGTAGTAGCACTCCTGACAGGGGCTTTCGCGCTGCCAACGCCAAATCCTGATGCAGCGCTGCCGCTGCCATTGCCGCTGGCGCTGGCACAAGCATCAAATGCACTTACTGAGGCGCCAGGTAATTAACTCTCTCCAAATGCATGTCACCGTACCAACTACTGCCCGAAACGCTGCAATGTGCAATGTGCAATGTGCAATGTACAAGGTGCAAGGTGCATGGAGCATGGAATAAGATGCGGCCGGGACCACTTTCTCTCTAAATTATAGTAAATAGAGTTCACGAGTATTTTTGTGGTTTGAAGTATCATCGTATATGGAATGTTATTCAATTATATCGCGGTAAAAATATTGACACTTTATTACTTCTAAGTATTTCGAATGCCACACGAAACGCTTTCTTTTCATATTCAGATTGCGAACTATACTGATTCGTTATTTTGATTGGAGAAATCGATTTATGAGTGGCATTATGTTTCACAGCGTACTTAGAAATTATCAGTAAGAGTTTGTGTTTGCGCTAGTCTTAAGCGAACTGCGAAGTAAACATGGTTGTTGGTTGTGGATAAATCCCTACTAAATCAGCAGCATACAATATTATTTTCAATTAAAGTCAATACCAGCTCAGCTTTTGTCTTAGCTCACGTCCCAGCGCGGGTATAGACCCTCAAGCGAAAGGTTCAATGTTCATACCGTTCTTCGAGTCTCGTATTCACCATCATGGGATTCAACGTGAACCCCTTGTGGGTTCCCGACGTGTCTTAACTTTCGACGTGGCAAATTGATTCCGTGTTTATTTATTTACAAAGTTACAATTTAGATGTCCGTGCAATACAACTCTCCAGTCTACATTAACTAGTAAACAGTAAAATTGTTAATTGCTTTTACCAAATTCAAAGAACTAAAGTGGGAATTATAAAATAATGCCACTACAATATGTATCATGTCTTCAGCGACACGGTTTTACTACTTTTAACACTATGAAATAAGAGGAGAATGTTCGTATCTCTTATTGATGACTTTGGCATTAAGTTTCAAGGGAGATTTAAGAATATACTTCTAAACCACAATAGCGAAGACGGTGGGTCTGACTTGTCTTAAAACAATTTATTTATTCACCGCCGATATAAATGATGGTATTAGAATCTATAAATTCATAGTGTAGATTGTGGATAATCTTGACAAAAACGACACTACAATTTTACTAAAAGCCATCAAAAGATATTTACTTAAGTTTTGATTTATTACTTTCAGATCGAATCAAGAACACATTTCCAAATCGCGGTTTGTTATCACTGATCATCTGCGAATTCCATTCCACCTTTAAACAAAGAAATCTGGAAAATAGTTAGACTAATTTGAAGTTGTAACAATGAAACGGAGAGGGTAAAATACGAGCTTGCAATTTACTTATGACAAAGTCTTTCATCCAATAAAAGAGTATTTATGTTTCAATTCCATTTACACCAAGTACAGAATTGATGAAGTGTTGATCACATGAAACAGATTGGAGTGCATTAACAACATTTCACACATTTCTGGAGGTTTAATAAAGGGTGGAAGCGGACGAGACGGGACAGGATTCTCATCGTTCAGATGAAAAGTCAATTATCAGGAAGGTATATAATAGGAATTCTTGGCCGCTATTTGGAGCTTGATCCCCCCCCCCCCCCCCCCCCCCACGCCACACAACCCCCAGCAAAGGATGAGTAGTAGACTAATACGAACATTTAAAAGATGATTGAAAACACACAGGAATTTCGATGTTCACCCTGAATGCTAAAATATGTTCACCTCGTTTACTTATGCAGAGTGGTCAATGAAATTTCTTCGATTTTTTTCGCGAATTTGTCCACTCTTCGATTGTCTTGTTGAAATGTTCAGGCATGAAGGGGAGGAGAATCAACCAACTGAACGAAAGAAAATAGAAAATCATATCGGGAATAAACACGAACAGCCAAATATTTTGAAAACATCTTCCAGTGGTTGCATACTGAGAGCTCCTAAGCCTTTGTATCTTAGAGGTGTACGTTGACGAGGCTGGAAGAACAGTTTCTTTCGAAAAGTCTGACAGTAGTAAAAAAACAAATGTACACAATCCGAAAAAAAAATCAAATGTGCTTTTTGTAAATAAAAAACTAAAAGGACACGATGAGTCAAACGCTCAAGACTTTGTTTGTGTGAGTCTGTGTTAAAAAATAAGGCTAAATGTGAACCTGGAATCCTGGATAAACTTGGAAAATTGTTCTCAAAGTGGAACTAGGGACAGTCTTTGTATACTAGAGCCCATCACATCACCGTATATACTAATTATATATACAAACCTATAAAGTATAATGTTAACGGGTGATTACCTTGGATATGAAATGTAAATTAATCGTTCTTAAATAAACTCCGATTCAAATGTAGAACATGTAAATTCCCCATCTCGTTTACTTTGAATGTACGTTCGGATTTACTTCAAGGCAGCAGCTGGGTTAATAAGCTCTTAAACGTCTTAGATCTTCATATTAAGAAGCATTTGAATTTAAGTTACTCCTACACTAAACGAGGAAGATTCTTACGGTGTTAATGAAACGTTAATGGAGTTAAAGTTTCACTCAAAATTATAAGCGCTCGAAATGGAGAAATTTGAGTTGATGAAAAGATTGATTTCACGCATCAATATAACTCGTACAATCGTTGTCAAACAAAAGTTCTCTTTCGAGACACTAAATAATTTGAGAACTATTCCAGTATTTTTTTTTTTTATTTTGTAACTATAAATTAAGGTGTAAGCGATCAATACCGTTATCAAACGTATTCAACGTGATATAAATGGACAGAAATAGTAAAATTGTGCAAAATGAAATACGGACAATTGTAAATAGTAGGTACGTTTAGAGAATTAGTCAAATATTGAAATTAAATCCTTTTGTTATGCAGCTAAATTCACTTCAGTGCATTCAGTACACTGACTCGTGTATGACATACTGTAATTATTCACCAAATTTGCATAGTTTGATCGCCAGGTACGTGACAAGTCCGCCAAAACATGGTTATCGCTCCAGTATAAATCATAACAAAACCTAATCATAAGATAAAGTAGTATGGTTACCTTGATTGGAAAGGGGAGACGGTAAGGGTTGGTTCTTTTTGCAAGGAGTCATGGTTAAAAGCCGCCTCGCGTGAATTGATTGACGGGACCTGGGTGTGGAGGTGCCAAGTTCCAAGTAGTATACGCATTGCGACGATAGGACACAATATTTTGCGAGTAATGACCAAAGTATTTGGAGCTGTGAGTTGCATTTTTTTTTCGATGCCGTTAGTCTGGTCGATTGGTCCTCCCTTTATTATTTAGGAGAACATAAAGTCCACTATCGACCGAGCTACGTTTGTTCCAACGAAAGCGGCAATATCGACTGAATGAAAATTAATGTAAGCTTGAGTTTGTAATGTTTGGCGAAGGACAACCAAGCTTGTAATACTCGCTTATTTATTTTGTCTTGCTTTTATTTGATTTTTTTAATGCATTTATCCAACGATCGTTTTCGTTTTTAGTTTCAACAGAATAACCAATTTTAAGTTTTTCTGAGCTTGACAGGGTTGTAAAGGAGATATTATGTTGAACAACCTAAAATATGTTGAACTTTGTACTTATAAAAAGTTACAGAATACTGTTTTTCCTCAACTTACATTTTTATTAAATATTTGTTTTTAAATAATTTTAGATTAACTGACAGGCATGTCATTTATTGGCAAGTACTTACTTACTCATTCGAGGTTCCAATGACTGAGCGATTGAGTCGGTTTTTCCTTTGTAGTCAGATAACCTAGTTTATTTGAAAGTCACTTCTGAAAATCGATAGTCTTAAGAGGCATTATAATGATTTATTGGCAAGGAACGATATTGCAAACGTTATACAGGCACTTCCTTTGTTTTTGAATCCAACTGGAGGAACATTTAGCATAGTGTAGGTACGAGACAGAGTGATATACCTATGGGCACGCCATTGATTGAAAAGGATATCAAGAAAAATCTAGACCCCCCCCCCCCCCCCCCCTCATCATTTGAACGAAATGAAACGGCGTGGTCTGTCCCGTCCACTCGACCACGAGCGTGCTAATAGCATGCAATTGTCACGCTATATGTCAATTCACGGAACCCAACCCTGTCGTTTCCTGGCGTATGGGAGCACCAAACCCAAATCAGTGTTTTCAGTTCTGATTACGTTGTATACAGCTGTCCAGGAAATGATTTTTGTTTTTACTTTTTGCACTCAGTGTTTCATGAAGGATATACCACAGAGATTAGTGTTGATAATAATTCTCTAATCCTCTCCGTCGATTCACAATGCAACATTTCTCAACAATTTCACTTCTTTTGTTCACAGCTGCCGTATCGGTTGGCCTAAAAATATGATTCAAAATTATTTGGGTAGGTACATGTGTTCTCCTACCGCCCTGTACGTTTCAATCGATTCCAATCAATATTCTTTATGCATTTGACCGAAGAAAGAAGGAACTGTTTTTTAGCTAAATCAAAGATCGCCGCGAAACGACTTGAGCTGCAAACTTGAAATTGAACACTTACGTTGTTGACACAAAAACCATGTTCATTATTCACGACTTTAGACTATTCAAATTGCCGGTCTTTCATTAGCTCCATGTGCCGACAGTTTTGGTGCTGTGTGGTTAAAAAAGAAAGCAATGAGAAAGAGTCATAAGTAAATAAAGGGCGATTTCTTGTTCCCTGCTTTGTTGTATATTTTCATAATTCACAGTCACATTTATATAAGGCATTGGTCACACCGTTATTTAGTTCAATGTATTGCACCGAGAAGTTCAGTTCGGTACAGAAAGAATATTATGTCACAATGGACCTCAGTGCGATGTAAAGAACGAGTTTGAAACACCGCAGACTCAGTACCTACAATCATATCTTTTACTTAGCTAGAAATCGTACACGCGATATGTCAAATCTAGTCGGCTGCTAATTTCGGTATGTAAAATGCTTGCTACTGAACTAAAATTCACGAACATGACCATGTCACATTGAAATTTTTGGGTGAGAAATTATGTCAAATTGCTAAATCTGGGGCTAGGATGTCGTCAAAAAAGATATCCGCATAGAAAATTTCGGAAAGTAATGTGGATTGTTTCAAATTTGTGAAATCGATCAAATTATAGGTACTTTGACTTGACTGGTGCTTATCTCAATGTTGATTTTCTTGGAATTTCCGTATTGCTGTGTTTTTAATAATATCGCCAGGCGATTATGACGATTTGGCGAGGCGGAGCAGGTGCAGTCCAGTAACCTTGCTGGTTGATCACGGTAAATTAATGCTGGAGAGGGTAGTTTCAACATTAGTACAAAAATTGTAACTGATTTGAAATCAGGTCTCGAAGCCGCATGTGGGTAATGGTGTTTGAACATTTTTCGAAATTTAGTTATTAGCATCAGATGCATTTTTTATTTAAATGGCTCTGGTATTAGCGATTCTCGAAACATTTTTAACGCAAATCGGCTTAGACATTCAGAAGTGTTTTGTTCCAAATCAAATCTCAAGTCGCATAGCCAGACACCCCCGTGATACACTCCCCTTTTGCCGCGGTAGAAAATTTGTGGAAAGGGAAAATGCACACCGCGTCCCGTATCACTCCCCCGGATACGTTTAACACTGCCCTCTTACAGGGAATGAACTAAATATTCACAGCTGTGACAGGCCTTAAACATTTTTAAAGATATTCTAGCCTAAATGAAGCTGTGGAATAAAACATGTGGAACATTGAAAAGAATTTCATCCTTCGTTCCTTTCGTTCTGCTTAACATTTTCATACAGCTCTGACTTGCAGTGTTTCAGGGAGTTGCATAAAAAACATGTTCCCTTGGCAGACGTTACTCAAAGGAAAGTTGGTTTTAAAAAACGAACAAAAAAAAAAAACGAGCGAATTTATATTCAGGTATATCCTACACACACGAATTTTATGGCGTAAGGTTGCACAATGAAACCCCTTCAGTTAAGCATGTTTCGTGGCCACCCTAAGGTGAGTAACAGGACCTAGGTCCTAGATTATAAATCGATTAGAGATCAAATGACCAGGTGAAAAGTATTATGAACGATAGCAAAAAGATAAAAATGTTCTATCTGATCGAATATTTACAATGTACTTTTTTTCTGCTATCACAAAATTTAAAAAGCAAGTAAAGCGACCACGACTACCTTTCCTACTGTATTGCAGCAGCCGTTGGTTCTGGAAGTAAAATTTTCCACCAAAAGTGTTAGATTCATGGCAGTGTAATTTAGCGAGCTATGGAAGGAAACTCTCTAGTGGAAAACCCAAAGGCTGGGCGCAATGCTGCAGAATATGCGGACTCACAGTATTGATTGGGAAATGCAGGAAAAACGCACTTTGTTTATTTGAGATGAAAAGTCTGGCAAAAAATATGAGTGACATTTGAAAGCATGTATTTACTGGAAACGTATCGAATACATCCGATGCCACTGCCTGAGGAGGTAGTTAAATATTGTGAAAATAATGAAGATACTCGATAATATTCTTTGTTGCGATCTCATCACTGACGCACAATTACGTAGTTCCGAGATTTGTGAACTTCTGCTGATATTAAAATAAAAATAAAAATGCATCTTCAGAAAGGGTGACAGCGAGGCGTCAGGATACACACATACCAATCAACGTCAATCCTACAAAGGTTGTGAACGTTATTGTGATGAATGCATAGTCGAGAGTTATATAGCAAATATGGAATCAACTTCGCTGCAGGCGTATGCAATCAAGGAAAGTGCCCACGTGTGAGTTGCTCTGCTTAATGATAAAAATCTTTTGTCATTCAGAAGGATGCTTTTTCTATTTTAGTCGGAGCTGCATCAGTTTTCGACGATTTTATCGTTAGGAAATATATCAAAAAAAAAAATCCAAACATAATTTCAATGTTCTTTTCAATCCCATGACATTTTCATTTTTCATTTCACGGTGCAGCAGACACGAAAACGGAATGATAAAGTGCTTCTTTTTGTGGTATTCATACAATTAGCGTAAGGGGGAGAAATGAGCGGTTTTGCATGAGACTTGGCCGAGTGTCTAAATTGGAAATTTAGGTAATCAGACTTTTTAACTTTGCTTGACCGAACACAAGTCTCCTAGAAAATAAGGCAGGACTCGTCTGAGTTGACTTGTTTAGTCTCCTAGTAGTTACGGCACTTTCAGTTTTCACCACTGTGATCACACTTTTCACTAGAGCTGTGACCTAGTACCTGAAGACAACTTGTTTACAAGGATTAATAAAAGCTGCGTTCACGACCCAAGACTCAAGAGTACTTTCTGTGCGTAAATGGGCACGCATTTTGCCCACAAC
This sequence comes from Protonemura montana, assembly GCA_947568835.1. Taxonomy (NCBI): domain Eukaryota; kingdom Metazoa; phylum Arthropoda; class Insecta; order Plecoptera; family Nemouridae; genus Protonemura; species Protonemura montana. Next base: position 12,906,141 of record OX387604.1, on the reverse strand, counting down.
TGTGATCAATCAAGGATGGCTAAGTTTTAATGCACTAAACAATAATAACTGCGTAATGTGAGTGAGCGACGAGCTTTATTAAAAAATCATGACTATATACTCAATTTTTACCAAAAGCATTTGTTTGTTTGGTTCTTCGTTAGTAAGCGCTGTACACGGCAAACGGCTAAAGTTTATAGTTCCTACTGGTTTTAGTACCATCTGTCTCATTCGGTTCATAAAAAAATGTTTGGAACTCGAAACAATCCAATAACCCACTAACAAGGAAAGTTAAAGCAACATAACACAAAAAAATCTCTTATTATTATTGTTTTTCAGTAAATTGGATCAATTGTATAAATTTACTAAGAAAACAAGAAATATTGAGGTTTTAAGTGTTGAATGGCCCATGGCAATGATTTGCAATTTGGCGACGAGAAATCTGATATAATTGATTAGAGCAAAATATCGCAACTCCGTGTAATTCGATGCGATTACATTTGGTCCTGAGAGTGTAACCCTGTTCCATTAGAGGTAGAGGATATGTCCAACAGCAGCCCACGAACACCAGACTTTGTTTGAGTATGGATTCTATCTCGATTCGCAGCTCAATGTATATTATAATTGTTTCGAGTTGAGAGACATCGCCACGAGCTCCGTTATATTCCTTAGCAAGTATCTCCTATTCGCATGCAGCATTCGCATTATACTAATCACTATTCAAAACCACGTAAACGTTCAATATTTTACAATTCCCAACGGACAACGAGCAAACGTTGCGAGCACTGCACGGACGATTTATAATAATTGCTGGTAAAACCAACGATGCACATGAAAGAAAAGATTTTGAATTTATCGTAATTTATTCACTGGATTTATGGAGCGATGGCCACATATTTTTTTAAATCTTTTTCTGAGGAGAAACACTCAGATCAAAAGCCATGAACGAGGACGTCGACCAACGTCCACGTAATTTCTCGAAGTTTCAACATGATCCTTAAGGATCGTTTTCCGGTCAGCGCCTCAATTTCAGGTCGTAGAAATGAAAAGGAATACCATTGCACGAAAATTGAATCCACGCTTTTCCTTCCACAGTTTTCATAATTCATAAACTTTGCGACTCGCAAACCCTTTTTAGGAATTCAAGCATGGCTGTGGTACGAGGTGATGACAGTCTGCCCTCTCTCCCAAGCCGAAAGGTAACATTTCTATATTACGATTCAACTGGAAGATGTCGACGTGACTTTATCGAAATCTGGGATATCCTGCATACTCGGGCGCTCATTGAGCTGTAAGCGTCACATTTTCACCGACATGTGATGTCTGAGAAAGCAGGTCAAAACGTTGTCACAGTGGTGCAGGTTTGCGTGCGTGAGCGTGTGCTCGCTGCTGACGGTGGTGAAATAATGTCGTGCGCCCTGGTCACCCCCCTGCGTCCCTTTTGCCCCCCCCCCCCCCCCTGGGAGATTGCGGGCAGACAGTTTATACACGGCAGGCGTCAAAGGAGGCGCCACAGAAAATGTATACCCACAATGTTCATCGTAATTTATTTTAATCAATATGACTCTACTTTATTACTTGACCACTCAGGCTAAAGCTATGAGGTAAGCTCGCGCAAATGAAATGGCAATTTTGCGCGGATTACATAAAATGTAGTGTGGGTTTCTGTTTAGTTGATTGACAAAGATATATCTGGGACTATCATAGCGTGACCAGATTGGAAAACACAATTAACAGATTGAGAGCTATAGAAGTGGATATTTATGAATTGGGACTTAATAATTTAAAAAAAAATTGTCGATTTTATACTAGACCTTGAAAATGTTTTTTTTTTCATTGCCATTTCAGTCTGGCTTGGTGTTGTGTACAGTCACTGAAAACGAGTCACTTTGATTGCAAAAACTGATGATTCCCAGGAAATATATTTGGTAAACTTCAACAAAAATTGCCATTGTATCGGAACTGTTTGGCAATCGAAAAATGAGCAAATAGTTATCAATATTTTATTAGCAATTCAACAACGAGCGAACTGGAAAATTAAATTCTGAAAATCAGAGCAAAGGCTTTCAATTTGCAAAGTGCATGTTGTGGCATGCTGGGTTATCGCTCAGAGTTTGAAGTGGCCATGATACAAATGACAAATCACAAGCCACTGGACACAAGTCACATCTTGCCTAAGAGACGTGTTGCAAACAAACATTGTATGGATGCGTTTAGTGTTAGAGAGCCATAGAACGTTTTTTTAGGGGAAACTAAATGTAAACGTACTGTATATAGATTAATACTAACGCGTTTTTTCCGGCAGTCAACTCCAGGGAAAAGTTCATTTTATAACTTTAAGATATTACAAAGCAAGCAGAAATTTGAAGTTTGCCAAAAAAATCTTGCCCGCGGTACTGTTCACTCTAACCCATGAAAACCTATGCTGGGAAATAAAAGTCGTAGCACAAGCACTGCATTTTTCACGTCCTAATCTGATTTGAAATTGTGTTATGTCAATTTCATCCATTTGTCCACTTATAAAGACATTTTTTCTCTAAATATTGTTCCTTGTAATCTTGTTGTAATCCTTTGTTAGCCGTGCCACCAATTAATATCAAACGTGTGTCCTGTCACCCCCACTAAATCTAATGGAAATCCGAAACACTTTAAGAAAATTAGGTCAAAGAACACGTATATATGTAATGTTCATTAAGGTGATACACATCTATATTTTCTTTGCTCTTATGCTCTCATTCTCATATAGTTTGATTTAAGTTGATTTTTTATGTTGTTTTGAAGACCTGAGCAGTTCAAAGTATTAAATTAAACTAAAGAGGAAGAATGGTAGAGGAAATAGTTATGTTTTGATCGAGTTTTTTTGCATACTAAACGTCCCACTCAAAAAAAGCTTAGGAAATACAATGACACTATAGGTTCATATAATAAGCACAAATTATATAAATAGCACAAAGCACAATATAAGCACAAATTATAATTGTTTTCCGTGACCAAAATCTGGCATTAACAGTACTTTGAGCAAATCAGTTGTTTCCTACATCATTTGAAGCCGAGCCTAGGTTTTTTTTTCCAAACAAGTGCCAAGACTAAGAAAGGGAACGGCGTGTATGTGTTGTTATATATATGTATGTGTGCCTCAATAAAATCATATCTTAGAATATGTTCTTCTTTTTTTTCTTAGTTATAGGGGCAGTCGAGCAGCGTGGCGCCAAGAAGTTCGGGGACCGTTGCAACAACACTGTCGAATGTGGCTTTGACGGGGGAGTTTGCGATCCAACGAAGAAAACCTGCCAGTGCGTTCCTGAGCTTCCCGCCACCAACCACATAGACAAATGTGGGAAAGGTTTGTGGAATTTCTTCTTACAACCACCTTAGATCGACCATGCCTACTAATGCCAGCTCTCAAAATCTTGTATTTCATATGCAGGGACGGAAAATTGCATGAGTGTCAGTGCTAAATTAAAATATGACAACGGAAACAATGTAAAAAGACAACTTACTTTGATAAAATGTTAAAGTTTTTGATATTTAACTATGCGTAAAAAGGTAATCATGCGTACACTGTTCGTGTTCAGCAGGTATTATCCATGTGTACTGAATTTTTTTATAGCTGTGCCAAGAAAATGGAAAATGGTCTGAACCAGCACAGCTCACACACATGTACACACTTACACCCTTATATACTTCACGAGCAATACACTAAACCATAGCAAAAGAAGAAAATGCGTTTAGAACAAAAAAGCAAAAGTTTTATTTTGGGATTCACTTCAATTTATCGGAATTTCACAAATCCAATTGCCCTCCACAGACGATCGACTAAACGATTTGCCGTGAGACTGAGTTCCCTTTGCGAGCCTAGATATATTGCGGTGAATCGCGTGTACCGTTTTTGATATCAAAGCGCTGGAAGGAGACAGTCTGTTATATAGGTCATCGCACACGAAAGGAGTTATTACGGGTTTCTTAGCGTCCATGATATAGGAAATGCTGTCACAATATGATCGAATAATACTATTTTTCACAAAAGTTGACAAAGTGATCAAACAGCGCAATTGTGGATAAGTTCAAAGTTGACATGATATTGCATCAAATGACAATGAATTCTGTTAGCAATGTCATTGCCAAATTGGTGGTTGAAATATGAACGGAGCGTTGTAGGAATTAAGAGATGTCTGTCTCTCTCTTGTATCCTGGTTTTCTAAATCCTGTTTATTCTGTTCCTGCTCGTGCACCCTGTTTTTGTGCAAGTCAATTTTAAATTCGCATCTGAGGCGACAGTTAAACTGAAGCTGACAGTGGATTAATTAAAACTGATTGAGTAAATCAATTTAGATCGCCTATTGTAACCATTTGCTTATTTTAAAGGTAACTTAAATACAAAAAAAAAACTCATCACAATAATATGTTCTGCATAGATCTTCAGTTAAATACCCATTAAAAACATAAAAACTCATTTCTTAAAGTTAATAATTTTGAACGCTTTAAAAGATTTACCTCTTCACTTACAAATTTCATATTAGGTAAAAATTATACATCAGAATGATCGTACCATGGGTGACACGATGGATACTTGGCAGTTGGCAGGACAACGCTACATTGGTGGCAATGCGTGCACGCATCGACCATAGTTAGTCGAGTCATGACCGCAACACCACCAAGTACCTCCATATACCTACTATACCCATGAGCTAACTCTAGATCGATATTATACCGACAGGCACATTTTACACGCCATATTATAGAATGCCTACTGACCATAGATTGTTACGGGCTCAGTTATATAATACATGTTGTGTTACATTTAACATCGCTAGGTAGACTTTGACCTTTGGGGCTATTGTATGATATGCACATTTGATAATGGCATTACTGATCATTATGAATAGTCTGGTGGTTGTGGCCCATTATGGTTTGCGACAAATTTTGCCGTCATAGTCATGAAACGTCGCTAGTTATGAGGGGGGGGGGGGGGGGAGGGTAACAAAAATGAGTATACATCACTTGAATAATCATGCTCCACCATACGGAACTAAATTTAGGAGCACGGCTCTAATTTCACGTTAATTCTGTCTGCAGTCGTTAATATAGAAAACGGAACCAAGATAGAAGATTAATCTATTCGCAGTATTTTTGGGAATGGTCGGTGCGTGTTGGTTGGACCGGGACTCTGCCCCAAGGACTCTTAATTCTTTGGCTGTAGTTTTTTTTTGTGATTCTTAGCTCGTGTTGCGTCACTAGAGGGCTAGAGGGTGACCTAAGAGTAGACGCGATGAGTCTAGGACTTTCCCAAAATTGAAAAAAACACATATATATATATATATATATATATATATATATATATATAAATTAGATTCACATAAAGTAATAAGTAATAACGTTTTCAAACTCGGCGTTACTATATTAAATCACAAATATTTATACGCTTTTAAGCGGGCTCTCTCGACTTTTTTTTCAGGACCGTATTGACAGTTTGAAGTGATATTGATTATCAACTAGAGAAGCTGACCACTGGTCGCTGCATAATTGACACTTGGCAAAATTCAGAAATTCTATTGGTTGAATATACGTACGGTCCGGTAATCAAGAACACCCGAGAATTAAATTGCACTATCTGGGAACGTGTCTAGTAAAATACAGCAGGGAAGAACTTGAAAAGCAATTCCGTATTTAGCCGGCACGAGAACCGTCTCACAATTGTAACACGAAGAACGACTTGGCGGCATATATGGGTCAATGTTGTCAAGTGGTCGGCCGTACTTTCAAGCAGAAATATAAAGTACCGGTATATTTTCCAAGATGTTTGTTTTCCGGGAAATGAAGATAACTCACGCGAATGAACCTATAGCTGGACGTATTTCCATGCAGGAATGCTGTGTTTTCAGGAAGCTCTTCACTGAAATAATACTTAAATATTTGTATGGGAAATTACATTTACTGTTAACATTTCTGTTATTAATTAAGAAAACATATGATGTAGTCATAAAAGAGATATAGTTACAACGCTGACTTAGTGTAATTAATAGTATGGATTAAAAATCATCTCGGAAATGATTTTTCGTAGTATAGAATCAGCGGAACGGCTGTGAGTTAATTCGTGGCAATGGCAGGCGAATTTTACCTGCTTAGGTGATCTTTTTTCCAATTTGCTCTCCTGTGTGACTAAATATCATAGCGGAAGGGTTGAGCATAATATATGACCCTTCAAAAAGTGTTGTGACGTAGTAAACCCATCAATATTGTAGCCAAATCGTTTTTTTCTCCGTAACAGCGATGAGGTGTATTTTGAATACAAAATAATGATCAATCCCATGTCTTTTTCAAAAGTTTTTGACGAAATTTTGAAAGATACTTGCCGCAAGGAGTTCCTGCAAAATAGTGGAATGACAGGTCGTTGAGAAAGCTATAGCTTAGATGATTAATCTATTCGAGCTCCCATGTTGCAAGGAGACGGACAAGATCTGATACTGAGCGGTATTTACTTGCTTTAGTCGATCATGTTCGACATTTTTAAGCCATCATTTGTAGTGATAAAGCTTAATTGACATAGCAGCTTATTTCAAAATATCTCATAATCTTGTCAAAAATAAATATGGCTTCTCGGTGCTTTAATGTTTTGATGTATTGACGTGTTGTTTTATCGTGTTGTTGTTGTTTATTTACAAACTGATGTCTCTTCAACCAGAAAAAGACAGTTTTTTTTTTTTTTCTAAGGAAGCGATTTGAATTTTGTTTAACTAACATGTTTTCTCCCCATTATTCACACGAACAAAAATGTTTATTGTGCAGGTTTGTTCTGTTTGCTATGAGGGGTTCGTCTAGGGGTGCGCGATATAAAAAAAACAGAATTTTATTTTGTTAATGCCAATTTTTGGGTGGTTTTGTTGATATTTGCGTATTTGACTTCTACCGAAACATTATGCGCATCGTGGAGGTGCCAGGTTTGCTCTGACGGATGCGTCTAAGAGCTTCTGATTAAAAAAGAAAAAATACGATATTTTTGTAGTTTTAATCGGTCAAATTAAGAGTAGTTTCATTCATTTCGATTTAAGTTCAATTTTTTGTGGTAACTAACTTTATTTCTACCTCACAATGCTCACCGTGGAGGTGCCAAGCTTGCTCTGCGGGATGTATAAAGGAGTTCATATGTCTCGGACTTTTAAAAGCATCTTATGTCTTCGGTTAGGTCAGGGGTAGCTAATTTTTATAAAACTCATTATTCAAAGTATTTACCCACGGAGTTTATAAAACTTGTAGTTTCACTTATCCATATTTCTAAATCAATCAAACAAACTTTATACTTAACTCATATAACATACAAGTGCATCATATCTGACCCTTCATTTAACCATAAGTCGATAAACGTCGAGAGGATTCTATTCCCTTATCGAGTTCGTATTTCCAGTTCATACAGATTCTGTTTGCATCGCGTAATTGGCTGGATTGGATCGTTTTCTTCCCCTAGGCTCACGTATTTTCTACAATTTATTATCCTTTCCAGTAAAAATCACAACATGAGGGCAAAGAGATCGGAAAGGCAAGTCATACTAAATGGAGACAACCAACTTTCTCGTGTAAATACTTCAAGCACATCCCATAAATTTTGATTACATTTAGATTGAAGCTAAGCGAAGCTTAAACAGAGCGGCGTTCTCTTAAATACCCGCACAGAACCTCCTTGGCCAGATAGAATCGATTCTCAATCAACTCATTAAAGGTATCTCAAATCACACCACAAGGGCGCGATTCAACAAAGCCCTTTTCCAAGACATCACATCTTCGTTAGCAGCCAACGATAAATTCGATTTAAAGGATGTAGTTACTTTTTCAGTTTCGATTGCCTGTATTGCATCAGCTCGAGCCAACCCACTAACAGCGATTCGATTTTCTGAGCTGAACGTTGTTACTAGCGGGAACTGAGCCGAAGACAATATTCTAGCAATCGAGACAAGCATTAGATGTACTAGAAACAGCAGAGATGATATTTTATTGTGATATTTTCTTTTTGCAGAGGCTGCAGTGAACGAGTCGTGTTTTTTCACGGAACAATGCGAGATAACGCTTTTCTCGACCGAATGCAGAGATGGCCATTGCGTCTGTCGGTTTGAATTGACACCAGAGTACAAGAAAGATGGATCCATTGAGTGTGTTGGTAAATAACTCAATAGCACAGTTTGGCATACATTCGTAATTGACTTTCGATGCTCTGTTTCTCTCTTGTCACTTAGCCGGTCGGCCGAGTTGCGGGATCAGTTTCCGCAGATCACAGTTGTTTAACTTGGCACCTTAGCAAACAAACTAAATCCACAACGTGATTTCATTGACGTTGCTTGCACATTCGCAGTTTGAGTCAGTTTTCGCAGTTTACCTGTAAACATTACCTTGTGGTATATGCAAGTGCCAAGTTAAATATTAACAATTCTAATATGGATGCTCATATTAATAGTTATTGAAATGGCTGGCAACAATTTAGTAATTATTTGAATTTGAGATCGCCATTTTGGTGCTATTCTGCGTTCGTTTTTCGCTGTCCAACAGCAACATTGCTGGTTATGAACCGTTTTTCAATATTTCTTTCTTCATTTTGCTTCACTGTTATTCCTCTGGCCCACAATCCTTCAAAACATCTAGCCTAAGGCGCAAGTTGAAACCTATAGCTACGCACATTTTAAATGAAAACTGAAGAATAAATGATTAGAGACACGACTTTAATAAAGGATTTTTGGTTACGACGGGTTTGGCTTACGAGTCTCGACATGTAATAATAATGACTCTTGCAAGTTGCAACACTCTCATCTATGAAATATTACGCTCACAATTACTTCAGACAGCGATCTATAATGCTAGATTATGCATGCTTCCTAACGTAATTCCTTCCACTTGTGAAACGTACGTTTCAAGATATTCGTCATATTTCCCTTTCCAAAAGGATCGATGCAATTATAACATGTTTGGCACGTGAATGTGAGCATTATGGGATCATATTTTTGAAATGAACTTTATACCTTCAGTGTGCTAGACAAAAAAGCGGCTCAACCTTGACGGTTGATCTTGATTTCCCTATTTCCTCTGAATTCAGGGCCCCCACCGCCCGTTGAGACCAAGTACGTGGACCCAGCAATGATCGGCGTACTCGTTGGAATGGCTCTAATGTTCGTCATCATTTGCGTGGTCTTACGTCTCTTCAGCAAGTGAGTAAACCTACTTTTTCTCAACGTTTTCTTAAAATACTGACGTTGAAATTTATTTATTTTTTACATCCAGCAAGGTTCTGTTGAAACTTTTGACCACGACGTGAGGTTTACGAGTGTAATGAAATATTAAATGAAAGCTGGATGTGTTGACTGGGCTGTGGGCGCATGGCGTTGAGGGAGCCGGAGAAACCATGGAGCAGACATCCCATAACAATATGAATAAACCATCTCAACCAAAACCGAGCTAGGCAACTCGAGATGCGTGTAATAGGCTTCTCTGAGAGAACTGGCTCTACTGCTCAGCTCGAAAGAGCATCGAATCATGTTATGCAATCCAGAAAATAGAAAGCTTGCGCAAGCCAGAGGGCGTCTACTGCCAACAATTTTAGCTGTACTTTTATCGACCATATCATTTTTTTTCAAAAGCTTATGTCGGATGCCGTTGTGCTTCTAAAATGGAAAACTCCAGGTGGCACTAAATCTATAATACGATTTTTTCAACGGTGGCCTTACACACGAGCGACTCGTGAAATCATGCATGCAAAATGATTGGCGTTACGTTCAGCTGCGCTGTTATGAATTATTTCGTAAAATACCAGTTTCAAAGTGAGCAAAATATTAAACTTAGCATTTTAATTTATGTCATTATTAATGAATGAAACGTTTTCAGAGCACGATGGCGCGAAAACCGGACGATTTTCAATACGCCAAACCCCCGGCTGATGAATGTATCGCTGCTTCGCGACAGCAAACTTCTACATGGTAATGAACAGAGACGGGGCTCTAGGGCAAGCGTTCGGGCCCCGTCACGCCAGCCGAGTATGGCATCTTTGCGCCCTCACTCACCATCGGGATCCCCCGGTGAGTCCTTCGCACCAACACAAACGCACATCCCAAAAGTAGTTGCACACTTTTAGATGCACTCTCAACTGCACTCTTCTTAGTTCTATGATAGCGTAGCTGAGGGCCGATTTTACCAACTTCGAGCTTAACTATGTTTAAATTCGGTTGAAAGGTCAAATTCATATTTACAAGTTTTCTTATATTTTGAAAAGTAGAAACAAATAAAATTACACAAATATTAAAGAAATGTGGAATATCAAGTTTAAATGTGGCATCTGCACAAGAAGGTACTGGCCAGTTTAACTTTGCTGCTGTGATTCTTTTCGCTAATTTCTGTTTAAAATGTTAATTCTTGACCAATAGAGGTTTAAATTTTAATCACTTTCCGAGTTCAAAGAAAACATAATTAAACTTCGTGCTAAAAGTTATATTGTTCTAGTTGTTATGTGCGTTAGCTAAATTTACGTGCTGGAAGTGTCCAAAATGTCGTTGATTTTGAGAAAATAAAACCTGGAGTCGAAACTGAGCTAAAATTAAGTTAAGCCTGATGCAGTGGCGTAACTACCAGTGGGGCAGACGGGGTGACCGCCCTCAGGCCCAGAGGTTTTTCCCTAATAGGGGCCCACGAGCGAAGGCTCGAGGGGCCCGCTAGGAGGGAAAACGCGGGAGCGTGCTGATCGCGACGACTGACGATCCGGTGCCCACGACCTACGTTAAATTTATTTATTGTGCTTGCCAAAATAATCTTAAAGTTAATAGTTGATTTTCGGGCACTCTCACTACCCCATTGAGGCTGTGGGACTAGCTTACTCCTGGTAAAAGTAACATAGTTACTAAATTGCTGAGTGCGTAGGGTACACACTCCACGCCTTACTCTTTGTCGGCGCAAATGACCGAATTTGCATTATTTCTGCGCGTATAGGTAACTTATTTCTCCCAATCGTGGGAAAAGTGCTTTTACACAATACAGTAAGTAGTTTAGTAGTCACTGTTCACTGGGCTACGGTGGCTGACGAAAGTCACCACCGGTCCACCGAGGGTCCATCGCGGGGCCCAAAAAAGATGTCTTAAATGTGACAATAACAAGAAAGTGAATAAACTTCCTAAAATCAGAATCTTTTTTGTGTCTAATGGTTTGAGTTTTCCAGTATTTAGCGATAATTTGGCCGTGACAAAAGAAACTTCTTAAAACATTGGACATTTGCCTGATGTGCACTACCAGAAAATGTGGTAAGAATAGATTAGATTATACTTATTTAATGTTGGGGTTAGTTAATTATAATCCCAGTTTCAGTTATTCTCAATCAAATTTGGTGCAAGGTGTCTTGCTCGATTTTCTCCCATATAAAGTATAGTATACGGTCCCTTGGATCTTAAATCTATCATTCTTTCTCGATCTGTGGTCACTTCGATGTGAATATAACTGCAAATTGAATATGATATCGCTATTTTTTAGCTGTCTCATAACGCGTATGAGACTGAAATTCTTGCGTTCTCGTCATTTCGAGACAGCCCAAATTTCCCGACACGAAGAAATAATGAATAAGCCAACTGCTTGCAAACATTACCCGGACATCGTTGGTGCCCATACAAAAAATGTCCTTGTTAACAAGGGCCCATGTTATCGTTCGGGGCTCTTTCCGACTTTAAATGAGTCAAAACGAAGCTTTTCTGCTAACTTCTATGAAACAAAATCCAAAACGGGGCTTGGCTATTCACCTGCACTTGATGTCGCATATTGTCAACCATGTTGGCTATTTACTGACAGAAAAAAGACAAATAACTGTTTATATAAAGGAACGCTACCCCGGGCAAATGGAATTTGTGACTGGAAACATCTATAAGTCATTTTTCCCCTTGGTCGCTTTCGATGATCCCGATTAATTATTGATTCGGAAAGATTTTTTTATTACTAGTAACAATACAATTTTTAAGTATATTTTTTAGCACTCGTAAGTGAACATGTACAAATGTGTGCGATACAGAAATAATAGAACTGTTCATTTTTTGTAAGCCCCTTTCTTTGAGAGGGGGGGGGGGGGGGGGGAGAGGGGACCAAACGAAAAATCTTGCCCCAGGGCCTAGGAATACCTAGTTACGCCACTGGCCTCAAGTTGGTGAAATCGACCCTGGGAAAGTGTTACATGTTTAATTTGACTGGCATATGTGTTTAATAAACACACTGGTAGTGTAAATACAACGTGTAAAAAATTAATGAATGCATTTAGAGAATCGGCTTCATGCACCATAAAATATCAATTCGCTCTTGTATTTTAAAAGAATAATTTTGAGAATATTAGAATATGTATAAAAATGTGCTCTCTTATACTATGTTACCTTTGTGGACTAGGATCTCGACGTGATAGCAAGGGAAGTGTCCACTCTGCAACTTCAACAAAGTCACCGAAGTCACCGACGACTGGTCACCCCAACCACTCTCATGCCCAGCCTATCGCCGAGCCAGCCGTCGAAAGCGTAACAGTTGAGGTGCAGGAGCCAAAGGCGTAGAGGACCTACGCAAACGTATTTGGCCGAGTATTATCTTGAAATAAGTCGAAGGATAAACGAAATCAATTGAATCATTCTAGAAATGTACCTATTTAGTTGTGAGACTACGATAGAGATAATAGAGCTCAGAGATTGAGTGAATTCTCCAGGGTTTAGACTAACTAGTGGTCTACGGAAGGTAGAATGATAGTACATCTCTAGTTTAGCTGCTATTGCATTATGCGCTTTTTGCGAAGCATCATTGCTACTTGAACATGACGGTGAAGAGGTTTGTTTATGATGCAGAATAAATAGGCTTCAGTCGTCGATCTATGGAATTGTGTTAGATAAATTCGTAATTCGAGTGATTCTTACTAGGGACCAGCTAAATTCCTCATCTACTTAAACAATTATTAATATTGATCTTATACGCTTTTGTAACTCTTCATTAGATGTTGCAAAAGCATTAACTTTTCAAGAATCTTGAATATTGAAACAATAATTGCGTCTACAATGTAACGATGAGTCTGACAGAGAGAAATGGTAATGTCTTTACATTGTGGATAGTTCGAGCACTGTTTGGTGAAAAAATTATGCAATGCAAACAACGATTCATTGCGGTAATAAATAAGAGCGCGGTTCTCTCAATAGCTACCGATAGTTATAAAGCTTATTCACTAATAATAATAACATTTCGTTCAATTAGAACTATACAGTAAATCGAATCTAGCAAGAATATTAAACAAGTTCCAATTTTAACAGTAAATTGGTTAGATTAATTGTAAAAAAAACTGCAAAAGTAGTTGCACAATATTTGAATCAAAAACTACACAATCTCTACTTGTGTGCCTATAATCTTATTTACTTGACCATACTTTAAAATACCTACTCCACTTTCATATGAGCATCTTCTACTTGCGCAAAAGATCAATGATCTTCTTTCATCTTAACAGCTCTCTGCGATTAAGCTTATAAACGAACAGTTAATACAAGGACTTATTATTCATCTTAAGGGAAGACTTCTTTTCACGCATACAACGAAGCTGATAACGCATCAGACTTATTATGAGCACACTTTAGCAGTGACGCACAACTAGGCCATGTTATAAAGAGTAGAAACTTCGATAACATAATAATGTAGGGAAAAGTAGGATAGAAGCCAATATGGCAAACGTTCCAAGAGTCAAAGGACGGTTTCTTCAAAATACTGTTCTTCAAAGCACACGAATTTGTTTATGAAACAATTGCACAGAAGTAGATAACTTAACCTAGCCGGGTCTTTTTCAGTCCCATCAACCTTATTAAATAATTAGAATGAAATTTCGAAGCACATAATATACGTGCACTTGTTAGGTAAGTGACCTATCAGCCGATGGAAAAATTTGGGGAAGGTTTTCTTATCGGCTCACAAGGTCGCTCAGGTAGCTATTGAAAAACACTTTAGATGTATTCTAATAAAGGCAAACAATGATAATAACAAAAACAAGCGACTAGTACTTAAAACAAAAATCATCTCGTAATGAATTCATCTTTTTTTCGTCACGACAAATTGGGTTTTCAAATACTCCATATTACATTTTAGAGTTGGTTGGTGTGACAAGCGTCCATTCCCTGTGCTCATACAGTCAAGCTATAACCTGTGAATCAACACACTTTTATCAGCAATATATCTTCTAGAATAGCGCGAAACTATCCACATTTGATTAGATCAATCTAGAGTGAAACCAATATAGGATAATCTCATGCAGTATAAAAATAATTTAACTTTGATAATTGGTGACACTTGGCGAACTGTTCATCTTATATATTAAGAGGAGAAAAACCATTGTAATGTGAGCTTTTTCTTGTACATTTTCATCTAAAGTATTCTTACTATACCCAATATAAGAATAAATTAATTAAGAACATGGATCATCGGGGAAGAGATTCATGTTCTAATATTAATTATAATACGCGTGATTGTGTGTCTGTGGTATCAATATAATAATATTATCAAGTCAATTGTTTTTACATCTTGTTACCTATCTATACTATTTAGCATTGCTTATTTATCATAGCAGCAGCTGTCCTAAGGAGTCATTATCGAATAAATTTTTCTACTATTCCTTACTACATAAGTTTATAGGTAGAATCAGTCAGTTCAGGGTGCTAACTAAATCCTGATTACTTGAACTAGTGCTAATTAAGAATTTTCTGAAGTTTGTAGTGTGTACCTAGCATAAAAACTCTTATCTTCAAAGAAACAAAACTATGTAATCAATCTTTATAGCATTTCTTATTCTTCAAATATGTATACCATTAAAATTTCTTTTATTAAACTATACTGAATATGATTATTTTTTACTGTTGCTCCAATAGATTAGTCCAGTCCATGTCCGTAAAATCAAAAACATTTTTATACATTTATATGCTTGATAGTATTATCACGCTTTTTGAAACAACTGCAGTATTAACTGCTATTCAAACTAATTATTATTCCGTCAAATTTGGATAACGAAACACAAGCACAGCCTAGCCGTACAATTGGCTCTTATGGTTTAAACATTTCTGGGAAGGCTGTGGAAAACAGTTATTGAACGCAAAAAGTGTAGCGATTTAAAAAGTTCACAAATTCAAATATCACATTCCACTGACTTTCAAGAAGGCTTTTCAGATGAACCGATCGAGCCACCGAGACCGGCGTACTCGGGCATTCTCGTGAACAGGCGCCATCTATAGTTAGCTTCAATTTTCACCGCAACGTGGCGCTGACAACAACAAAACGGCTATCCCTAATGATATTCCACCACTTTCAAATTTCCGACCAGATTCAAACGAAAATAATCGTGATCGTTCTGTCCAACGGTCAAATTTGTATCATATTACCAGTTCAGTTACCACCTGTATCAGTGAATGACACATGACCTCTCAAGAGTTTGTTGGTAAATTTGCTTGGGGAAAAGTTTGTATTATATTAATAACGAAAAGTGTTTTCAACATTTCTACTGAAGGTTTTTCGAGCATTCGATACATATTCAAATTTCTGCTACTCTCTGAACTTTATTTCCGCTGTTGTGTTCGTAGCTGTCGCGGCCAGACGAACTTATACAAAAATCTGTTTGTGCTGTGATTGGCAAATTAATAACACACCTCCATGAAAATTTGGCATAACAAGACTAATTGTTGTACTGATATGTGCGCGGTATGGTGTGGCGCGGTGGGTGGGTGGCACACAGGCGCATGTCGAGAGCCTGCTTGTTATACTCCCCTCGTGGTGGTCTGAGGCTGGAGCCAGGGGAGGGAACTGAGTACTTCATCCCCAACAACAGGAGAAGCAGGCCAGACGGACTCTTGATCTCCGTCGCCTAGGTTTCGAAATGTTAGCGGAGAATATTTTTGTCTGCCCTTGATACGATGACAAATATATTATTGTGCTAACTTAAGAAAATCACGATTTACGTAAGGATTTTAAAACTTTCCCAACAAAATGTTTAAAGGTTAATTTTCATTTTCATTAAAATTTGCGTGAAATTACAAACTCTTTATCAGAATAATTAAAAGGACAAAATAAAAAATGAAAAATCTATTCACTTGAAAGTATCGATAACAAACTTTGAATATTTTGGTGATACTCGTTCATTAATTGAGCGCGTGCGATTCGAAATTCACGAGGATCCCCTTTCTTCCAATTTTCTCGCGGCAGGAAACTTATTACATCTATTTTAATATCAAGATCAGATTTGGCTTCCGAGCGAATCACGATCTCATAGTGGTGATCTTCGTTCACCATGCTGCTGCTCATCTACCTACAAGTCCTCGCTGTACTCGTCAATGTTCCTTCGGGGTGAGTTACACATAACATAATATTTACACCTTGCATATTTTCTCTAAAATAAGCCCACATTTTTGTAACGTTTTTAGTGTATATGTGTTCTTTGTCACTAATTTGTTACCTTTTCGAAAGGGGTTAAGCTTTGTCTATACCTCATAACTAACACGAAGAAATTATGAGAGAATTACACTTTTTACAAATTAATTCAATGAGGGAAACTGAGGGTAAAATGAGAGCAACTGTATTTTCCGTTTTTAGTAAAAAAAAAAAAACAAAAAAAAAACTTGAAGGAAAAATCTTGAGGGTCAAAATGAAAATAATTGAACGTTTCTTCTACACGTGTGACCTTAAATTTCCCCATGATTGCTCTAGAATTTTTTCCTAGGTAAAATAGTTATCTTAAAGTATCTTAATAGTATCTTATTGTTGTGGTCTGATACATTACATAAAACGGGTCTAAAAATCCATTCGAATGCCTTGTTTAAAGCTTATGAATGAGCTTTAAGCTTATGGCTTAAGAATGATACACGCTAAATCATTAAAAAAATACATGCACTACATCGCGAAAACGTCCTTTACCCCATCTCCCAAAGTAAGTTGAATCCGCCGCGTTTTCACCCTCTTTCATCACAAAATTGAATAGAGCTAGAACGAAAGAAAGTTTTTCCACTTTCTGATCAAAAACACATTTGACAACAGTCCGAAAACTCCAGGTGACACTCGATTCTTGAGATTCACCCTTTTCTTCACAAGTATAGGTACTCTGGAAATGTCATCTACTTCAAATCAAGAACTCGATTCCTCGTCCAACTTTTCAAACTGCACCTAGAATGTTTATTCATTGAGCCTAAGGTGAAAATTTTGAAATCGTCCACCCCATTCAGTTTTCTTGGTTCGAGTTCGTTAGATCCAAAGATTTTTTTTGTAATCGAGTAAATAATAATAATAATAAATAAAAAATTATGGCAACAGGGCCAATAGGGTAGTGTTTGTGATTATCTACAATCTTCAGTCACTCTTTAAGAACTATAACCGAAGTGTATACGATGACAATACTAAAGTCATTAAATCTTTAATGGTATGGAAGCCATTTAGTTGATAAAAACAGCCATTTAAAATGCACCTTTTTCAAGACTGCTCAAACGTTTTTCCCGTTTGTTTTTAGTATTACCACGTATTACCTTGGAGATTGACACACTTAAGGGTAAAAGAAGACAAAAGGCATACATCATATTTTTGAGAGTCTTTTTTTATATGCATTTGGCTAGAACTTCTGGTAAAATGTGTACCACCAAAATGATTTCAGAAAGAGAGTTTTTTTTCCGATTACACACATAATTTAGCTAAACTTTATTTAATATTTATATTAAAATACTAACTACGTGCAGGCAATAAGTTAGCTTCAGCGGAAACTCACGATTACTGTGTTATCATTGTTCAATTAGAACAGAAACGAGCCATGCAGTTATTTCAACCGATTGGTGTTATATCTGGTTAGTTTCACGATAAATGGAGCTGAAATTGTAATGAGTTATTCTACTTTGATGAGTTATTCTCTTTTGGTGATCGCGTCGTCAGAGTAGTATGCCGTATGAATATATGTGATGTAAATCCGTGTGAGAGTTTGAAACAAATTGATAAAGGACGACGGGAAATTACTGAACAAGAAGAGTTCAATTCAATTTAGGCTAACCCTTTTTTCTCTTCATATTTAAATTGGTAAATTTTCTTTAAAAAAAAACTAAAATTATGAGCCGTGTACCTACTCTTTTATTTTATTTTTTGCAACATTTAATGCTATGGTTCAATTGAGTTAGTTATATCAAAGTAATGCTCCGTTTTACTGCCCGCCTTTCTGCTCATTTTGTAGCCGTCTCTTGCAAAATTATCAATTTATCAACTTCTCAACTAGGCACTAATTAAAAGACAGCGTAATTTTGCCCATACCATAATGAGTATAGAAAATAAGATTACATTTTTAAATAGATTCTGTGACAGTAAGTTGTGAAGCAAATACTTTCGATCAAATATTTGACTTGCTTTCGTTTTAATTGGGTAGGGTTATAAAGTCTTATTTTCACATTTATTTTAAGCTTTTTAATTTCCAAGTTAGCGATTGCCTCTTCAAACGTTTTAAACTTAAACCCGTAGTGGCTCACACAAATATCAACAGCATAAAAAATATCAAGTCAGTTTAGCCAATTCTGAACGGAATCTATAAAAAGCCTGCTAGTGAAGATCGTAGCTAGCAGTTTCTTAGCTAACTACTTCTACTAGCTATTACTAGCTACTGCTACTGCTACCTACTGCAAGCTAGCTAACTACTAGATAACTAGCAAGCTCCTTGCTAGCTTCGTTCACAGTTCAGTTTTTCATTTCACATCATATCAGATAAATGTGTTGGATTTTTGAGGTAAAAGAATGCATTTCCCACAAATAATGATTCGAATAAAGAAAGAAAAGCAATTAAGAGTATATAATTAAAAATAGCAACTAGCCAGCCAGGAATGTGCCACTGTGAGTCGCTACGACAGCATGATAGGTAATTCGAGGTCATCAGGATGTATTTGAGCTCTAAAATGACTAGCGCCTCTAAACTAACAAAGACAAATATTTAACTAACTCAGTAACTAAGTAAGTAATTTACTATCTATGAAACCAACTAACTTTGAAGCTACCTAATTTACTAAGAAACCAATTTTAATGTCAATGAGAATTACTTATGTATTTATTTTTCTTTGTTTTTTCTTCTACTGGAAAACAGAAGTTTTTTTTTTTTTTTTTTTTTAGTTTTTTAACATTTGTAAAGGGCAATACGATTTTTCTCATTTTGTGAAATTTTCACTATGACACATTGAATTTCGCACGTGAAAAGAGTCAGTTCAAAATTCAGCAAAATTCAGTTCACTTCTTAAATTTTTGGGTAAAATTTAGTAGTTTTATACCTGTTGAAATTCAAAATTCTCATAACTACAAGTACCGTGTATTTTCATCACGAATCCACTGAACAAGGGTCTTATAAAAAGGTTAGATAAACATTATCGAAAAACTTCAAACGAACTGTTAAAGATTAATTTGAAGCGTCGCCAAAATTTCAACGCTTGCCATACCCATAATTTACGAAGAAAAATAAGAACTCAAACAAGTACGCTCTTGTTCTTTTTTGTTCGTTGGAAACAGTGCATTTTTGAGCATACCTTGCGCCCTAAAAACTTTTTAAAGTGTCCAGAATTATTCTCTGGGGCAAGTAGGTACACTACACCTGACTGAGCGCTGATTTGATAACTAATTCCATCGTTTTAAATTCTCTAGAGCACAAGTGCGTTACGGCCATTCCAATGTACATTTGTCTCGCACATTTTTTTATTCAGACTTTTATGCTGGCAACTTTTTCAAATAAAAACAGCCAGTGTTATCCGATATGAAAACGCTAGAGGTTTCCACAAGAGGTGTACTTAGTCGAGTTTCAGTTACCTATTCTGTTTTACAATGCCACTTATTTTACAAAGCCTTTGCCGTTTAATCTGCATGTCTAGTAAAATTCACGATATGAGTGGTAATTAAATTGAACAGGTCATTAGAGCGAGATACTACAATTAAACACCGTTGAGCCACCGGTTAACCTTTAATCTCCGGTTAGTGGCTCATTCGTCGACAGTTGATGCTTATTACTGATGGGATTTGAAAGGAAATTCGGATTCAAGGCGAATTAATTCCACCTAATTGGTGGCTGGCGAATTCTCTTATTCACTTGGAGGTGTGGCAACTATTGATCCTATTCAATATCATCTGTCTAGACTAATTAAATGAATATATTTTTTAGCAAACAGTCTTAAAACTAATCTCAACCACAATCTGTAAATGTAAATGTTGCAAGCTTATCCTACCTAATCAAAAGCTGTAACAACAAATCACAGCATTACATTGAGTTCGGTATTGGCGAACACCAATCTGTTTTAATTAAATTAATAGCTTCATAGCTCCACCACTTCGTTATATAATTATAACTTGGCACTTGGAAGAGAGGATTTCACATGGATCAGGATATAAGTATAGCTAGCATATTGTTATCTCGACACTGTAACCAAAACTTCTCCGGGTTGACAAATTCCATAGGGTTAGGATTGCTCCCCCTGACTAGTTTGATTTTGCGAACAAAAATTAGTGTGAGCACATGGTATTTGCTAGGACTACGAGTTTCCAACAGAGCCTGTTACAAAACAATGTGACAATATTATGAACCCTTAGGGCATGGTCTAGACTCTAGACATATCATTTTGCAACAAGCGAGACTCATTTTAGTCTCATAGAAAATGTACAAACCACATAGGAACCCATTAATCGAATTTAAATGATTGGCTGGGCGTAAAGGGAATTACGTTAACACGACTACTGCAATAGTGCACTACTTGATAAGATTTTATTATTTCTATCCGCTCTGCAACTCCCTCAACAAAATGGTATTTAACATAATTTAGCTGGTACTTAGTAAAGTTTTCTGAGTACATACCGGTACCTGTAATTGGTACCTATGGCTGGTTTTTACTGCGAGCGGCGCCAATTTTTCCCTGGCTTTTGACCTAGTTTTACGGAAAGCCTCGGGTGCCTAAACCGAAACCTAGTGCTTAGAGGTATTGGTACCTAGTGAATGTACTGCGAGGTACTGGCACCAAGTGAGTGTACTGAGTAGGTAATAGTAGCGGTACCGGTACCGGTACCGACAATTGAGTTCTCAACTGTGGGATACTCACAAAGTTTTACGAGAGGCGCTGGTCGCTGGGCAGGGTGGGTTGGATATGCAGTTCACCGCCGTGGCTCATATTTCTCCAGGGAGCAATACGTGCGTCCTGTATTTCTGGCGTGAGAGTCCAACACATACACCACGCGGCCAAAGCCGCCTAAAAACATTTTGCTACCACCAGATTTATTAGATTTTCTTTAGTCCAGTCCATGGATAGAGTAATACACTTCTCGGTTTTATGCCGTGGCTATAAATTTGTCGAAATTTGAGACTCACGACTTCAAAAGGAAATAGCTCTTTATCGTGAAATGATGTGGAGGAAAATGGAATAATTATCTCTGATGCCAAAACAATACACTTTGCACAAGTATGAAGAAAATAATACGCTCTGCCACGAAAACTCGTATAGACATGCGGTCCTGTTTGTTTATTTTTGTTATTGGATGTTTTGTTTGTGGCTTTAACCAACCGTTTTCGCTCTTCCGTTTTAACCCACGTCAACTGTCAACGCATTTTCTCCAGCTTTTGATGGACAGGCTTTTCTATTAAACCCTCTTCTTCTTTCGCGACAAATACGTCATTCTCAGATTTGGTGAAATAAGCTAGCGCACCCCATTAAATTTGTTTAGCTACCAAGGATCTAATTTGAACTAAACAAGTATTATTCACAAACTAATTCGGTTAGTTGAGATTGCCTTAATTTAGCGTAGTTGTTATGGTTACGGTTACGGAAGTCAATTAGAGTTGACACGTACGCATTTAGTGAGTAACTGTGCTACCTATGGTGTGGCGCATACTCACAACTAATGGCTTTGAATGAAGGAGTGATGAATGGTATTGCCAGAATCATGACGTAAGCCGCTTTGGAAGACCCATAACGAAATAAACACAAGAAACTTTTTGACTCTGCTACAAGTTTTAGAATCCTAATCATCACCCAACAAGCTGCACTGCTGGACTGGCTTATAGATTATATATGCTTGGAAAGTTCCAGAAATTTTAATCCAAGTTTTTTCTGGGACTAACAAAGGAATATTAGTCTTGCGGATGCCCTGTTATACCTATTTAAGCTCGGAAAATCGGCCTGTAGTTTTGTATCCGTTGTGTGTTTAAATATAACTTATTACACTCTTGACCTGAGGTCAACACAGGATATTCACCTACCAAACGTCTATATTTAAAAATACACGTTTTTCGATGAAATCCAATGCTGTCGCAACTTTGAGTACAGCAGTACCAACGTCAATATTAACACGTGAAGTTTAGAATCTACGCCGAAAAGCTAATAAGTTTTCATGTCATTCGTTTTTAATGAAACACAGAATAACACAAAATAAAAATTTATAAAACCGCCGAAGCCAATCGATTTATAAATAACGAAGATCGGTTTCATATATTCGAGGGGGAAAGTAATTACAATTGTGATGGAATGGGTACTAAAAGGATTATAGAAGGGAGTCCACAAAACAACATTGAACATGTGAGTAAAACGTATGTTTTTTCCCAATAATTTTGTTTTGCATTATTTTTGCAATCTCCTTGTACGTAGTAGTTATTTTCACATTACGCTAATCTGCAGTTGGCGCTGTATTGCGTTCCTTTTACCTTCCAATTAGAGTCAAGTGTACGCAGCCAGATTTTTTTCTCTGTCTCACAAGCTTTGCGCCTTCCATATTGTTGTGGTGGAAAAAGAAATGGCTTGGTGGGTGAAGAGGGGGGGGGGGGGAGGGGGGGGGCGTGTAAGTGGCAGCGGGCATACACGCAGGGTTATCAGGTTAGCTCTTAATGCCAATTATCGGACATCCCAAAGTACGTCATTCAATTGTTCGCAACTTGGTTTAATTATTTCGCTGCAAACAGATGGAGAATCAGACAGGCGAGAGCGGCAAAACTAAATCAATCAAAGGAACAACTGAAACAGAATACTGTACACAACGGATATTGTGAACCATTCTGACAAGCCTAAAATCAATTAAGGGTAGTTTTTAATCAAAGCACCTTTAATTAATTCCATTCTCATGAAGTCTAAAAGTTCACACTGTGGTTTTGGCATCCATCTCCCCGCACCTTCACCGCACAACTGGCCACCCAGCGTGTCATCCCCTCCACCCGTAAACTCACGGGTGGAAGGAAGGTAAAGCATGAAAATCCATCCAGAATCCGAGAGGTTTATGACTCAAATTTCGACCTAAAAGGCATCATTACTCGCAGGATAAAAGTGTGTATAGTACGTGTTCATCTGCAGGCTTCTCGTGAACATATAAACGGCGGTTATAATTGAGCATATTATTTTAAGCACCTCTCACAAGGCAGAGAACCCAAGTAAATAACTAGCGAAAAGGCGGTGTACTGCAAACACATATTAAATTCAATATTTTGACAAAGGATCAACGCTAAACCGTGTATCATTCTCTTTCTCAGTCCTTTTTGCCGGCATCAATTATGTCAAAGCCATGGAAATAAGTATAGATGTTCTAGATGTTTCCTGTTTTGAAGACAAGAATGGGTTAAGGGCAGTTTGTTCCATTATTTCAGAACAGCAGCTCTTATCTGTTTTGCGTTCTCACTCTCGGCGTTTGCCAAGTCTAGCGAGGCTTCAGGCGTGATGTTTTACTTTCGGCTCCGCCAACGATTCGGTGGACAGAACTCAAAATGTCACCCCAATTCCTGGAATGTTGCCATCGGCTCCTTTACTTCCATGCCATTGTCAGAGCGAGTATAAGTCATGTCATTATTGGCGATAACTGAACACGGTGATTACTGTCCACAGCTAATTGTTCTCGCTAGACTTGCGCTGAAAGTCAGTTACCTTCTTAATATCCTGTAGTAGAAACAGTAGAACTATAAAAACACAGTTTAAGTACCTTTTACCCACCAGTAAAATTGCCAGCTGGGAAATCTTTAGGAAGTAGAGAAGTTCCTTTTTGGTTTTTAAATTATGACTGTTTTTACATTCTGGCGAGTTCTGTAGATATACTTTCTCTGGATGACTACAAAGAATTCACGAAATATAAGAGGAATTTTTGAATAAATGTTCATCGAATAAAATTTATTTTGGCACTTTCCTAAAGAAGCTTGTGATATTCAAGGGGTCAGAGTACCGCTAGCCAGCGAATATTTAATTTTCCTAGAAGGCCAATGTTCGCTCGTTTTTCTTGAGCTGGAAAATCACCTGAAATATTTTACGACAAGAAATTACGACAGCGAATAAACAAAAAATACTGCAAATAATCGGTTTAGCTACGTTTCGTTTACAGCGCGCATCGTTCATCTAAACGAATCTAATGGAGTTTTATGCCCGAGGCCAGAAGCAGATAGATTCACTGAGTTGATGTTACCCAACTTCATCATGATAGATGACACCCGTTTATATTATCGTTTGCTGGTTGAGTACTTTGCTGACTGGGTACTGTGCTTAAGCCGAGCACAGGACTAGCAACTAGCTACTAACGTCGAATGACTAGCCAAATAGACTTGTCGACTAGCTACCGAGACTAAGCCTCTAGCGAGTAGAGTGAGTAAAAAGGGTGGGGGGGGGGGGGGGGGGGGGGGTGAGAACTGTTGCCTATAGCTCACCACTTCCCCACTGTTTAGCCACTTTCGGCTTTACCGAAAGCCTGCTTCTTGTAGAGATATCGAACCAGAGCCACATTTTTGGTGATTAGTTACATTTGACATGCAGCTCAATTCACCGTCTCGGGGAAATCTCTGGAGACGAGCGTCTTATATTATAAATTACCCTAGAACGAGTTCATTTCGTGCCTCCCTGTCTCTTTCCGCCGCTCTTTATTAAAATGTCCAATTTATTATTTTTTTACTATGCACCATTATTCAAGTGACATAACTAAGCTTCACCAGCTTGAGGACAATTTGTTCTCAAAATTAAAACTTAACCGATTAAATAACACAAGATGATTATAACTTTGCGTGTTAATTTCTTGCTACATTTTCATAAAATGTTCAATAGAATTGACGAGCTTTAACATATTACATTTTTTAAGGTTGTGTACAAAGCGAGAAAATGTACTACATACATAAATCATCTGCAATGGGAAGAAGCTTTTCTCTCAAGAATTTTTCCTCACATTTATTGAAGTACGTGTGTATGCTAAAGCTGAACAATACACTTGGAAGGTTCATTCCAATTATGCCCGTGTCTATTTATTAAAAAGAGACTGATTTTTTTTTTTTTTTTTAATAATAAACATAAGCCATACGAGAAATGAAACCATCTTGCACTCAGAAAAAAGCGAGTGGAACGAAAGCATAAAACGAGTGTGTGCCTTTGCTGTCCAAGTGGCCAGCCGGTGTCCTTTGCAGAGCACTTAGTTATTTTATCAAAGAATTATTTTTAAGTTTGTGGCGTCATTTTAAATTATGTCCAAGTTGTTCGTTTGAAAATGAATGCAGCATTTCTTCAGCTGGTTCTTTAAAGGCTCAAGTAACTGCTGCCTTGTGTGGTAGACAAAACAATTTAAAGCCGGAAAGAATTGCTATCGTCGAGTCAAAAAAGTTTCGAAGGTTACCGATTCCCTGTTCTCAAACGCTCAGTCTTCGATCCACCAATAAAGTCCCAGAAAAGATTTAAAACAGCTTGGCAAGTCGTGAACTCATAGTTGACCCTCACGCACAGGACATTGACGTCACAATTTTGAGTCAAAATTGGAAGTGTAGGCGATGTAGACAGATGTTCTTTTTTAAGAACTGTAAAAGAAGCTGATGTGAATATTTAAATGTGTTGGGACAACTTTTATCAATAGTTTATATCGAAATGAGGTCATATCAAGTGCAAGATTAAAGTGAAATAAGATTTAAATGTGATTTAAATGCAAGTGTAAAATTAAACTTGCTCTGCGAGGTTCATTCAGGGGTAAAGCCAAAACGTTGAGAAAATCCTCTTAGGACC
The DNA here is from genome assembly GCA_947568835.1 of Protonemura montana. Classification (NCBI taxonomy): domain Eukaryota; kingdom Metazoa; phylum Arthropoda; class Insecta; order Plecoptera; family Nemouridae; genus Protonemura; species Protonemura montana. The sequence goes on along the minus strand of OX387604.1, from coordinate 12,880,183 downwards.
TGATTAAAGATACAAATTGATACACTTGGTCTAATTTTTATCGTTTTTCAAATATTTATTTCTCTGAAACAAATTGCGGCATGGTGGAGGAGCCAAGTTTGTTCGTGCGGTTACGTTTCGTAATTTATTTTGTTTAATTTTTGAGTACTGCTACATGCTAGAAATGGTTGCTGAGTGAACTAGTCTTTAGGAAAAGATGTATCAGATGGAGGTGCCAGATTTGCTCTGCGGGCTGCGTTTAGGAGTTCACTATTTATCTGGTAATTTATTAAGTTTCTAGTGTGTTAAACATTTTGGGCTGCTGCAATGTTCTTTTACCTGTTGATATTGTCATTGTTCCGTGATGCAAAAGAGAGTTTAACAGTGGAGCCAAGTTTTCTTTATAGGATTTCCAGTTTTGATAATTTGTTCTTTAAGTTACTCACATAATTTTGATAATAAATGCGAAATATATTTTCAAAATATTCACGTTTGTCAGCTGAAAACACTTTCACGTTTTACGCGATAAATAATTTTATAGATGAATAAATACATCAAGAAAAAATGGGTAATTATCAATACCTTGCCTGTTTTAATTAAAGCTAGCAAAAGTTATATAATTCTTGTTTTCTCGGGGTTTTTTCACGGCTAAATGAGCATACAAGTTTCCAAACACTTTTTAATTTTCGGTGCTTTTCACTGTGTTTGTCTCTCACAAATTAATCCGCATGAATGCATGCAAACCCTCGGCTTCACCTCTTTCGCCATTTGGTATCAATTCTAATTGGTGAATGTAAACGAGATTTTTTCAGTTTGAAATTTCCTCTGAAGTCCACCATTGAAAGGAAGTAGACAGAAATCGAGATAGGAATTCAAGGTGCTTTTGACAGAATTCGTGGTCCTTGTCTGGAGGTTTCTCTAATAATGATCTTCTTAGAATGGGGGAGGGATAATTATTCCCAAACGTAATGCACCATATTATGGTATCCACAAAGTGTGACTCTTTTGAACATTTTGTACACGTTTTACAGTAATTGGTTTTACATTTAATACCAGAATTATTTCGAGTCCATGGAACACCACGTTAACTGAAACACGTAATTAACATCATCTCGGTTAATCAATTATCAACTGAAAATATTCCATTCATTCACATGTTGATTATCATGGACGTGAAGTGCATTCGATTGTTATTGAAGTTGATTTTTCAAATTTTTTGCATTATTAACAGTGCTCGAAAATATTACTGACACAGAATACCTCGATTCTACTGCCTCTATAAATTTGCATCTTTTGAATCGTGAAATCGTTCTGTAATATCCATTCTGGATTGTGTGACAATCTGCATAGCTTGCTATCTATATTGCAGATTGCAGTAGAATTCTATTGATAATGCAATGGAAGCTGACCGCAGCATCCTTATCCCTTCTCCCGAACTTTTCCTAACAATACAATAGGTTTAGCTTAGTGTCACAAGATGGTTGTATTCCACACACGCATCGCACTGATTGCAGCTATCTGGCCGTATCCTTGCAAGGCAGGCTTCTATCATTCAGCTATCTTACACCAAAAACACTAGCACTGGCCCACGTGAGATGGCGCAATCTAGACCCTCCCCCACCCTTATCTATCCCTAGCCATCCCTAGCCATCCCTAGCCATCCCTAGCTAGCCTGATAGAAGCTACAATATACCCTCACAGAGGAAAGCTAGCTACAGTATCTGATAACAAACCGACTGTATTTTTTAGTATGGAGAAGAGGGTGTAATAATATAAATTCCCTCTGCATGCAAATACGCACGTTATTCACACACTGTTAAATTGATTCAATATTGGGGTTTGAATTGAGTAAATTATGTTGCTTTGTCGTGCCCTTAATAATAATGCCAATTTAATCGATAGAAGGGGTGAAGAGATTTGAAATCTCAACCGTATTGGTGTAACTAGTTGGTACCTACCTATAATTAGTGGGAACATAATACACCTATTTTGATAATACGTTCATATAGTAGTTGAGTAATAGCAGATTGTAAATTGAGTATGCGCTAGGAAATGTTAATACGTTCGAAGTATACCTATCTATATACACTATCTTGAGGTTTCAAGTTACTACACCATGGGGTGTTACTTCAAAACAAAATAAGATTATTGTTATTATTAAGAAGTACTTCATAGACTATATTATCTTGCTAGGATTATATACAAATGGAATATGCGTTATAAATTGAAATAATTGTCATGGTGTTCGTTTCGGTGAACTGACTTTAAGCGGCTTACAATTTCCATCTGGGTGTCTTAACTTTTCCAAGAGTACCGCGATCATCAGTGGCAGTGTCGACGCCGGCGTCGGCGTGAGCGTCGCCAGCGAACGCAATTCAATTTAGTTTGGAATGAAGGTCTCCCCAGACGTTTGCCGAAGTGTAAGTGCTTACAATTTATAGATAATAAAACGTATCACATAACCAATGCTAAAACCGGTCATAATAACATGTTATTATTTTTAATGTAAGAAGGTCAATTGGAATATCTTTGGTCTGGAAGCCGTATAATGGAGCAAAACTGCTTTTGGTAGGTGTACGATGTTTTGTTTGTGTGTTAGCGGGTGGGGAGGGGAATAATGCATGATGTAATTAAATACATAATTGTCGGGAATAGGCATTTGGTTTCAAAATTCTCATCCTCGCTTGCTATAAAGTAGATCCTACTAATTTAATCGAGACATGGTAAAAAAAACCAATGAGCCCATTAGCCATTACGCTGGTATAACCTGTTAAAACACGTTTCCGTGGTAAAATAAAAATTAGAATCCAATGCGACTTAAATTTGGACGGTAACAACAAATATGTCAGCCAGCTTCCTACGTGAATTAACTGTTGTCAGAATTTTCAAAAATGTTGTGCGGAAATGAAATGAAATAATACTAATAATAATAATGTCTTTATTTCGTGAACAATAATGGGGGTGTGTTCGTAAAAAGCTTTCGTCCCAACTCTCTAGAGCGGCTCACACCATTCTGTTTCGGTACCCGCGACACGCCAGAGAGAATTTTATTTTCATGTTGTCCAACCACCGAAATCTTGTCAACCTAAATAGATATCGTACAACATTGTTGTCGCATCTGAACTAATCATTTTTCATCACAAGGTTCCTACGCTATCTTTTACTACTCTTTAAGTTAGAACGAACAATTTTTCTTCTTGTCAAATTACTTGTGTTTGTGCATACGAAGTTTGCCTATGTTTGTTCATTTTGGCTCCAACCGTTGAATAAATAGAGCTTCATTGTATTTTAATGAGTTGGAGAAGCAGTGAGATTACGTGTTCGTTTCGTATCTAAGCCTTCCTAATAATCCCATGGATCTTGCCCAGATTATTAGCTCCAAGAGTTCCGTCTGAGCCTATTCGAAGCGAATGCAATAATGATAGTAATGCATATATTGTGATGATTCCACATTAAGCAGAATTCTCTGTTTACCGTACCTGTACACACACTAGCCATTGCCGTTGCCGAAGCCGACACCGCTTGGGCTTGCCTATAGATACGGATTTGACCAGGATATCTCCGCTTCCCTCGAAATGCGGCGCCTGACGAAATGGTAGCAGGCCTCCGGAAAAATATTCCCTGGACCCATTGAAATACGCCGCGTGTTTTTCCCACCTTGCGGCCATTAATTTCATTCGCATGGGACGCTATCTATACAAATTCGAACGAATAAGAACTGGACCGTAATACCTTTTTGAGTGCCACAACCACAACCAACATTTTAGAGTTTTCATCTATGCTGCTATGAAAAGTCAATTATATCTCACGCGGAAAAGTGGAGATTTCTTGACATGAAAGTATATTCACTTTACATGTACTTATACATTGACTACTTTATTACTGGATTTCCATTCAATAGCTAGTAAAACAATTAAATATTATTCATAAAATAGGTTTATTTCCCCCTTTTCAGACACAATTTCGTAGGTAAACTGTTAAATATCATTTTTCCGACGTGAGGTCCCGAAGGCTTCGACCCCGTCCCCAATTCTCGCTGACAGTTTAACCTTGAACTCCCCATGTCGTTTTCCTCTTTCCGTACCGTCCAAGCTACACGCAGGTATAACGCAGACTACTCTCATATTCCACGACGAGTTCAAATTCAAAGTAGAGAAAATGACAAAAAACAGCCATGGAAGCATTTCCGTCTTGACGACAACCTATGGAACTTGCAATTCTTTCGTCCAGAGTAACACATATGGTAACACTCAGCTGTATGATCAGAATTGTGAACACGTTTCAGTGAATTTCTGGCGATGTTCAATTAACAAACCCAACATGCTCATTGGGCTAACCCACAAACTTAAATTCGGTCCAGGATATATGACATTCTGTCGAAATTATCTAGCAAAGCAACAGTTTTTTTTTAATTATTATTTGAAGTGAACAGTGATTACGAATTCATGATGCATTAAAACTACTTAAAATTGATGTATGTCCTAGTATTTTATGTATTAAACTATTTTACATATTATTGATAACAATATCTTGTATTAGATATTAGATATATATGTATATATATATGCATGCGAATATATAATTCGCAGAGATAATTCGCATGCCACCTGGCCAATCACGAAGTGAACTGATTATTATTATTATTAAAACGAATGGATAATGTAGCGGTTACATATGCGGGTTAGTAGCAGTTAGAATAAATTCGATTTGTCACGTTGCATTTCACTGCTATTTCTATCTCGCAAAAAGTTCTCCCATAAGAGTTGTTGTACCGAAGAAAATATAATAGACAATACGAATTTTCCGAAAGTGACGAGTGAAAAGCACGTTATCGACCAATAAAACGTGTATTTTCAATTCCAAGAAAATGTAAAGGTGATATTGTGAATGGACCAACTAGTGTAGCGTGGTTATATGAGTGCGGTGACCGGTATAGATGGGGGTAAGGTTTACGGTACAGCTACTGGCTAGTGATACCGTGCCCAAACTGATCATTTGGAAGCGTATTCATGGCGTGTAACAAAACGATGTCTCTCTGTTTGATTCAAAGGGCCGCGTGTTGGATGTACAATTACATTTTGACCGCATTTTAAATTGTGGTCAACAGTTCAAACGTTTATTTGCATTTGAAAACTAAACATTTAAAGCTCATGTATGAACAGATTTAACATGATACAAAGTTCCGGCGACAAACTTTCCAACGAGCTTTTTGTAGTTATTCATTTTTTAACATTTCCCAAACGTAATATGGTGAAGTAATCAAAAACTTGACGCCTTTTTTCTAAAATGGCTTACAAGTTGGTGCAAGGACAGTCATTCTTTATTTTTGCATCACGTTAGAATATTATATAAAAGAGAGAATGATAATGCATAAAGATACCTCTACAAAGGATATGGTAACCTTTAGTTACATGTGAGAATAGTCTTTAATTTATGCATTGCACCAATGCATTTGCCAATCAATTCGCATGTGATGGATTGGATTGATTGGGAATCCCACCTTCTCCCCCATTCCCCAATCCTCCACCATCCCGCTCCCACCTTCTCACTCTGTCATACTTCCTTCCAGCTACATGCACCAAAAGACTACGTCTACATGGCTTTCTATTTACATGTATATCTTTACAAATATTTTTTTTCAGTCAAAGAAAAATGTTCCTTTTTTATGCCTAGAGCCCGAAAATGTTTTGAGCATTCTTAGAAACTCGTTCAAAAAATGCGTCTAGTAATTTAGTCGGGAACATAGTATGCTTTCTCGAATTCAAATCGAAACCGCATTTTTAAGCAAATGAAATGGAATCCATGACCTATTTGACATTTCAAATGGAAAGTCCTGTCCACTGATCTATAAGTATAAAAGCATCTTACGCTTTCTTCTCCCTTACGTTGTACTATAACGCAAAAGTATGAACATTTTCAGATTCAAACTGTTAAAAATTCGAACACATTATCATATCTTTCAAATCTGATGCGCAGGAATAATATCGTAAAGTAGTTTATTCATAAACTAACATGAATGAACATGAAAATATAAATGAAATCTTTTTAAAAATCAAAAAGCTTAACTACTGTGACATAAATAAGCGTATGCAATTTTTGTGTGTTTTAACAGCAATTTAGTTTCTTTCCTCACAAAATCCTCCCCCTGTAGAGTCAATGTTATGCAAATTAATTCTGTTCAAATTGTTTTGGTTGAATATATCTACGCTAGGTTACTATACACATCGTGATGCATCGTTCGGCTAGAACGCTGATTTATCCGGAACAATGCAGGGAAATTCTGGGAAATACGTGGAAATCCTGGGAAATGCTGGGAAATGCTGGAAAATGGAAGAAGAATTGGTTCAGGTAAATTTCAGCGCACGCAGCGGATGTTTTCCACTTGCCAACACTTAGTCACATTAATCGCATAGTCTCAAAGGCACACACCGTCAATTTCTTTGCTGTCCTCTAGATTGTACCTCTTAATCCGATTCACATCCCCAATATCTCATGAGGATCGCGGCACGCAAGCATCCAGCCTCATACCTTTCGATGTAGATTACAAAATGGTTAATCCAATAATAATGGGAATTGTCTACTAAAGGATTAACATAGAACCTGAGAGAGGCATTATAAATGCACGAATTCTTACGTTATTTAAGGTATCACGATATTTTCGGGATGCAGCATTTACTTCAATATTTCAGAGAATTTAGCAATGCATGTATTCTCGACTGTTTCCCTGTAATGCCTAGGAGTTTTCATTTGATGTCTCTCATCAACCAAATGCTTCTGGCGAAAACGCACCCACAATTGATAAAAAAAAAGGCAAAATATTTTTCACATATTATCCAACGTGCTGGAGGGGGAGTAAAAAATATTATGCCTGTAAGCTTAGTGCTAATACAAACAGCAACAACTCAAAGGATCGCCATTGATCCACAAGTAGTTTCCTCTTGTCTCGTTTCAACAGCGAGCTGGGATGAATACCTACCTACCCCCTCGAAATAGGCTATCATTTCCGAGCCAAATTAACTGATACTGCTCGGGAAATCTGCCAATTATAGTTCACTGTCTACTTAAAGCAACAGATTTTGCTGTTGTTTCAAGTTTCATCTCCCGTTGCAAAAAAAAAGGGAATTCATATGAAATGAAATAGAATCATGTTGTAAAAAAGTAGTAAGGATAAAAACAAGCAAAGTAAAGTCAAATAAAGCAACCAAAACGATTTTTTTTTGACAAACAGTTAATTTGAAACTACGTTTCCAAAAAGTTATTAACTATGAAAAAAAGCATCTAGCATGCCACATTTTTAATTAAACCTCAGAATAAAATTTAAATCAGAGAGATTTTTTTATTTCTTCGTGATTTTTTTCCGCACTGGAGTCGTCTAATACGGTATTAACACGGGAATTTTTTTTTTCTGTTTGTTTATTTATTTTCATTTCAATAGAAAAATCATGGAAATTAAAAATCAGAAGTGATGCTCTAAGTAATTTTGAGAAGCTAAAAAGCCTTGATTTTCCAACGAATTCAGAATTTTTAATATACATTTGAAGCTAAATTTAATTTTGCATTCTACTTTAGTTCCAAGAAACTCTTATATATATCAGGTAAGTATCAATACAACTTGTCACAGATATTCCTTATATTATATCAGTTTATCTTTCCATCTCAGTCGCAAGTGAATTTAGCTTTGAGCCGTTTACAGAGACGGTTATAATATGTAACACATTTCACTTATTGGTTTCTTAGACTCTTAGAAGCTGTATCGTTCTTGACAGACAATTCGATTTCAACAGAAATATGTTCTATGCTCTATATTCGTACCATTCGCTGAAGCGTGACTGCGAAGTGGATAGAGTGCATTTTCTGATGCCTGTAACGAGATCGACCCACGGCTAGAGTACAGAAATCGGGATTGGGAATACATGGAATTTCACTACTCTCTTTAATTAAACCAATAAAATTCAAAATGGCGTGTCAAATAAGCGATAAATAACACCCTCATCACGTTTTCCAGCGCATTGGTTTTTTGGTGACTGCAGAATGCACGTATATAGTACATTGTCAATTTTATTAGATGAATTATAACTATGCCGAAATAGTCGACCGTTTGTTTTGTATTTTCACGTTGACACAAAGCAGATGAAGAAAATTAACCTGATTTTGAATGCATCAACCATAAATTAGGTTATCAACACACAAGGGCAATATTGGTAAATTTGTATGTGATCTTGAAATATTTGTGATTTAGAGCTCGGTGATAATTGAAAACGTCACATACATTAATAATTGAAAATGACATCCGGTTAAATGCGTGGGTGAGTTCGTGGAATCATCCATGGCCCCTGTTTCCGATTGAAGAATAATCAAAGCAATATTAAAAATGGCTATAACAAATAGACGGAAATTAAATTAATTGGAAATTAATTAATATTTTGATCAAATTTTGACTAGACGGTGTCTTTATAACAGACCGAAAGGATATTTTCAATTCTGTACATCATAATACTTTATAATAAATTTAATCAAATGTAAATTAATTTGTAATGCTATATTGGTAAAATATCTTTACGTGGTTTGAAAAGAGTCGAGGCGTCTAGCCGGGCTTTCCAATTTCATAAGCCGTATACAAGGTATTTAAGACGACGCAGTAGAATCTTCTTTGCATGCGCTAGCATCCAACAAAGCAACTGCAAAGAAAGAAAAAAAAAACCAAGAGATTGAGGTAGAGAGGTATATTTTTGTTAAAAGTTCATAAAAATAATCTTAGACATGAAATATCTCAACTGGGAACTTAACGTGATCACACCGTCACGAGTATGAAAACTACAGGTGCAAAGAAAATCACCTAAAATAAGCACATAATACATTTCATGTTTGAAAACAGCTTATAAAGCGAATAACCTTTTGCACTTGCAGCTGGTATGGATATTTTGATGTACTTATTCCAAGTTATTTATTAGTGCCGTGGTTGTTTTGGACGGACACACCTATAATCCTGTTCCCCCGCCACCCCACACACACACTAAAGCGTACAATGGAAGGAAGGAAAGTAGAAAGGAAGGAAGGAAAAGTTAGTTAAATGGACCAGAAATTCCATAATTTACGCGATATTGGCCAACCGCTACTTTTTCCGGACTTAAAACGTTCACTGGAGAGTTACCACACTGTAGCCACTGGGGTTGGCACAAGAAATATACGTGTTTTCCTCAACTCGACGCAAACACAGAACATAAACAAGACTATGAAACTTTATCGACTCAATCCGACATTAATTTCTCTTCAACTCAAATTGATAAAGTTATCTTTGCATTTTGAATGACTTGATATGCTTTTTGTATGACATATTTCTGATGTACCTAAAGACATCTTTAGAAACTTTAATTTGAGTTGTAACATGAATTAGTTGAATTTACTTCGAGAAATTTACATATCGCTCGTGTCTCGTAGACCTCCTATAGATTGAATTAAATTTTCAGCAAAAAAAATAATCCGGTAGCAATCATGCTCGACTACGGCTGAGTTTTTCTCTGTGTGACGTAGATATGATATCCCAATCCACTAATAAATATCGAACTTTGGTGCAATGCGACCAAAATATTGCTGCCACGTATGTTATTTTAAGAAAACTTGACGGGGACAAGACCATCTATGACAGATGAGGCTATTAAAATTATTTATACACATTTGAAAATCGAATGGCCATGTTCCTCGAGCTACGATTTTCAATAAATTACTCTTTAGGAGTGACTTCCAACATTATAGGTGTCAAAGAGCTGTGATCGATGCGCTTTTTCATGATTACATATTCGCATCATGTCAGTGGATGCTGTGCTAAACCGTCTGCTTGTCGTATTTCTGTAGCGACAAACAACATGCATTTCGTATCAATATGAATAACAACCCAAAGTTTTCTCGCATATTGTGTTGTTCGTAAGTTTGTTGCATATAATCATGTTACCTTTTAAGTTATTTTTTCGTGAAGTTATCACGGATATTTGGGCGTATAAAAAATAAGTATATACAATTATAAAAAAGTTGTGATAGCATATTGGATTTTATGCATTTTAGACAATAACCTGACCAGATTGAACATTTTAAAGCGCTATCCGGATCCCAGAATAAAAAAGTGACTCTTTTCATTCCAGAATGTGCATTTGAAAATTGAAACTAGATTGAAAATGTCGTATAAAATATTAAAAAACGTATCCCGAACACTTATGTCACTGTAACTAAAAAGTTTTGCTTGATAGCCATGAGTTGTTTATCTCCACCTGTATTTACTTCTATAATTTTATGTAATGGTTTAATAATTGAAACCAACACAAGAAAGCATGCAAGTTTGCATGGTTTTACATCAACTTAGGGGTCAACTCAGGTAGACCCTAAGCGTATTTAAAACTTTTTGAAAGAAACTTTTTTGAACCAGTGGCCTCTACGCTAGCCTCGCGTTCTTTAAAAGAATCGGAGTGTAGTATACCCTATGACAGGATCATAAGGACTGCTACCTCACAGGTCGATATGGTTCTTGCTCAAATTACTGCCGTCCAAAAAAAAAAAAAAAAACACAGCTTCGAATCAGTTCTTATGCAAAAGAAGCGGACAAAAACATGACCAATCAAAGGAATCTCTACCCTCACTAGTCATGGGAAAACAGATAGTACAACATGTGTTGACCGGTGATAATTAGTACCTAACTAGTAATTAGCATCGTCCATGAATCAGATGAAATGTGTGTGAGTGTGTGGGTATGTGAGTGTATGCTCTTCGGCTTAATATGCCTCTATTTGAACTAGCACACGGTCAGTGTCGGAACCCGACCAAGCCCGCACTTTCGGATCAAAATCTACCAAAATAAATTCTCGTTGGGTCCTTGTTTGCAACCGTGGGTCCACGGTTTTCAAAAAGCAGCTAATTTATTGTATTTTATATGAAGTACACTCTCACTTAATTGAAACAAAGGATTTTTCTATTTTTTCAGTTAAGAATTTAATTTTGTGTGTATGTTTTGTGCTAACTTTCTGGTGAGCAATATAATTAAAATTATGTATTTTGTATTTTACTTCAACGGAGAAACTTTTCATGTAGAAGTTTGCGTTTTCAAAGTTACATTGAAAGGGGTAATTGTATCACCCTTTGGGATTTAGAGATTGACTCATGAGACCAATACTGCATTAAAAATATTGTTTATGCCAGGTATTTTTTTTTTTCGAGACAAATGCCAATGCCTTATGAAATATGATTATGAAGCCGAGCTGCTGTGACAACTCAAGGGATGTTAATGTGAATTCTAAAATGTTAGGTTTTGTTCATCTCTAGGTATACCTTGACGTTATACATCATTCTTCGGTTTTATATCAAGTGTTACCATAGATAGAAAATATACTTGACAAATCAAAATGATACCCCTCTTTGATTAGGGTTACACTCTGAATATTTCGCGTCAAGAATCTCTATTTCTTTTTCTATTCTCAATGGAAAAATGCAGAGGGCTTCTCTGGTTTATGATATACCAATGAACATTATATAAAGGTACGGTTGAACTCGGTGCATCAAAACAGCAATCATTTGCAATCAAATTGGCGAATTCCTCGATGTTATTTTGACATTAAATTACTCCGAGGTCTTCTGATTGGAAACTAGTTCACCCTTTGTGTAGTTTCCATTCTGTCGTGAATAGTGCATTCCCCAGAAACGACAGGTATTCTGCAATAAACCTAGTCACAAGATGATATTACTGCACTCTTTTATTAGAGGAAAAGACTCACTAGTAAAATCTTGGGGTAATCTTGGATTAAAAGTTGGATATCTTATTGGGTAAGACGACAAAAAAGACATCACAAAATGTTTAACTCATGTGATTGATTAATCGGGGCAAGTTTTACGTTCAAATAAAAGTTTAACTGCTTTAAAAACTCATCTGGTCTCTGCCAACCAGAAAAGTCACTTTTTTCTCAGCTGGTGGTTAATTTTTTAAAGACAAGATCGCATAACGAGAGCCTATTTCTTGGGGTCAGATATGGTAAAAAATGACAATTTGATGTAATAAATTACGCACGAAAGACTGAAAGCATCTTAAATAAACTGTACGCTTCTAGCAAGATATTTACTAACTCTTCGTAAAATAAAAACCATCGAAATTACAGAATTACTGTCCATAATGTACAAGGTGCAAATAATTTCATTTGTCATTCATTGCCCCCCTCACGCTCCTAGCAAATTGCACGCTTCATGGAGTTGGAAGCTGTAAAACTGAACTCTGTCATAATATGTGGGAGCTATAGGTACTGCTGCTGCTGGTCACGATATATTGATAATAATGGGGTCATTACCATAAACTCAGTGGTCATAAATCTTCAGATAACCTGTAATGGCTTTCACTCGGCCTACAAGGTATAGGCGCAAATGAGTCGGTACCAATGTATACCTAAGTACGGAGTAAGGTATTTTATACCAGCCGAGCAGATGCTGTCGATCACAAACATCGGGGTGAAACGAGTCAATTTGTCAAAAACGTGTAAAAAACGTCTATTGCTGTTAATTGACTGTAATTCAGGATTACTGTACCAAATGATATTAGGGTAAGTAGTAATTATGCTCGGATTCTTATTTCGAAGTGAATTTTCTCTCCGTGACAAAAATTAAATATTCAATTTGCCACGAGAAGAAAGTTTGGGGATGTCAAGGTAAATGAAAGGAAATTCACGTAGCAGTTGAATGTGGAAAGCGAGGGTTGTCCAGCACTCAAAAAAGTTCAATAATGGACGCCGTGGGGAACATACAAGATTGCAAGTCTTTACCATATTATATTCTTAAAATAAACCTTAAAACTAACCGATTATAAAAAATAATGTATAGATATTTTAAAAATTAAATAATTATTTAAGTACAAAAGAGTGTGTATTTCACAATCCCCGTTTTAACTTATTTCAAGAAAATGACCGATAGAGAAAGTGTGAGATTGGAGGGAATGCATTTCCACCTGGTTCGTGTAGTTTTGAGGGGTGATTTATCGAGGTTAAGAATTCCTTAATATGCCCTTGCCCCTTCCTACAGCCTACTCAGTAGTCCTTCTACATAACATGCCATGTGACGTAAGAATACATCTTCATCAGCGTGTCGTGGTGGCATCTGCATATCCATTATAATAGTGTAATAGAAACCTACATAATGCGGTGATACCGCCAAAACATTGCGTCTGCTACCTTCGTACTACCTGCATGCATCCTACAATACGGTCTGAAACGACAACTAGAGCTACTTGCTGCTACCGAGGGTTATCAAATTTATATAATTAATTAAGAAGAAGTAATTAGGTTGTTAATAACGATCGTAAATGTAGTCTATTAAAGGCATCTTTTAATGGTTCTTTTAATGTGATAATAACTTTATCGTGTTATTTGCGAACGGATTGTAAAAACATACTATTCGTGGTATTATAAATGTGAGCAATTTTCGGCGTCATATAAAATTTTTGCCAACATCTTTTTGGTTTACTTTGGTTGTTTTAGCCTGATAAAAAGATCTGTTTGTTGACATTTGCAAAAATTCCTGCAAGCGGGGGTGCATCTGATCGAGTTTTCTAATCTCAGCTGTTGGCTCGGTTCCCAACGGCATGTCGGTAGTCGGTAGCCGTTACAATATGACGAGGACTATTTTATGTGCTCGAAATGTGTCAGATCATCTGCAGTAGGAACATGGAGGGAAGTTTTGACCATAAGTTTAACACAATTACTTCAAGTCCCTATTATCAAAGGGCCTGCTCTTGTTTGGCGACAAGACATAGTTCGTAACGCGGTCGACGCTGACGCCGACGCCGTCTGTAGCCTGCGTTCCTGCCACAAGCCAGAGTAAACATTATGGTTCAACACATTTTGGTTATCCATTTGCTATTTTGGTGAATTGAATACTAAGCATGCACGTATAAACGGAATTCGGGAGAGTTCCAATTGCAAATAACCCTAGGAAACTGTATAAGATGTAAGGGAATATTAATACAAAATTTCTAATTAATTTTTCATTCAACCATGTTTTACATTTCTCTCTTGGGTACATATGAATGACATCAATTTTTGTCGTGTAATTAATTATTATGTTTTTATCACGCAGTTAATTTTTCGGGTGCGTAGGTAAACACTAATTGGCCGAGATGCTCCTTTATGAATACCTATGCCCTGAGCTTTCCGAGTTTCTTGAGAGCGATAAAGAACAACATTACGTTTCACGATGCATCCCTATTAAAAAGACGCAATTGAAAAGAGACAGAAGAGCCTTTCAGTTGAGCTTAAGTGTTTAAACATTTTACCCGATACTTACCACTAAGCGCAATATCATTTAATTATGGATATAATTACATCCTTTTTAAATATGGCTTAAATGAAGATACTCAATTACTCCCTTAATCGAGATAGTGTTGTGGCAATCATCAGGACGAGATTAATTGGTACGTTTTGGTATTTAATCTCTTGATGTTCACTTAGATGACTAGGACGGGATGAATCTGTGTAAAGGGGCAAAGGGGAAGGGAAATGGTGAGACGTCGCTTTGAAAATTAGTATAATTGTACAATCGTGTTGTGTTCACGCATATAAGCATGAAATATGTTGCTGTTGCCGTGTACGTGAATTTCTTGACATTGCTTTGAAAATAGCATGCACGTTTTAATCCCGTGCGATGCCCATCATAAGCGGATTTTTGGGGATCATTTTACTAATTCATAAAATATTTAATCGTAAAATTGAAAACTGGAAAATACGAAATTCAATGTTTGTATAGGCATGCAATAAATGTGCATTACCGCTTCAGGATAGTGTATAATTTACAAAAAGTAATTCAATTATTTTTTAACAAAGATTTTCTTCATCTGAAGAAATTTATTTTAGAAGAATTTGTGGAAATGGACCAGTTTCCTATGTTTCGAAGATAAACATTACAACTGATTTCCTTCTGTGATTTTAGTCGTCAAGAACCTTCGATTAAAAGATATAAATATCTGTCAAGTTTGTAACGAGCTAGCAGAAAGATCGTGATTTAGAGCGATCCTCGTGATCTTTGTGATCCTTACAAACCACGCGTGTCTAAGTCCACTAGTCGAAATGTCCGTGCTAGCCGGCTGTTCGTGAGCGCACCTGCTGTCTGATTCCAAATCATTACCTCCTGCTTTTCCTGTCAAACGCCCTACCAGGCAAGCTAGTCAGGTCACAGGTCACAGAGCACAGGTTTCTCTTCTACAAAGGTTTTCCATTTCTGAACTGCCGGACACCTTTCAATAAATACTTCAATATAGGTTTTCGCGGGCCTTGGATGACGAGCCTTTCGAACGATAAGAAGATCGATGGTCATCTTGCTTGCAGCTAGATTAGAATCTATGCTAGAGTGAAATGTACCCTACAAATCACTTACACAGGCCACATATTTGTTTTGTATATAAGAGAATAAATAGAGGATTTCATTTATAACACACGTGCGGTGATATTTCAATTTCAACTATTTGTGGAGCTGTTCGTAAAATCGACGGATCCTTTTTTTTGGTTAAAGTGTAGGTATATTAATAATTTGCAAATGCAAATACCATAGCCACTGGCAGATCTTGAGTTCGTATGAAAAATAGTCCATTGGGTATAAAGTTCGATGGTATGGTCTCGATCATTTTATAGAATAGTCTGCACTACTTGATAAAACTGCTAGCAGCAGTTTTTTGTACGCAATTAAATAATTTGACAGACAAGTGGGTAGATATAAAACAGAGCTACTTGTAAAACTTCTCTAAATTTTTGGCTCGAAAAATATGCTGAAAATTACATGCATAACTCAAGTACCTGAGGCTATTGAAAAATTCGAAAATAAGGGTTAGTTTCGTGAATTAAAGCTCTTCATAATTTAAGGCCTAGTACAGCTGATCCAGTATCCTCGACTGGGTGCACAGTATAATTAAAAATTCTGTTCGAATAGCTAGTGTTGTGTTTATTTGGTTACCACTTGCAAGGGTCGAGCTGATCTAGAAAGACATACGATACCATCTAAGATATCTTCAAAAAGATCCCTTTTCTCTAAAGTTTCCACAGTGAAAATACATATTTTATTACTTTTCTTGTACACTTTGCACATTTTTAACGGAAAAACACTTTTGAAAAGCGTGTCTTTTGATGCGAATAATTCCATTTAAATCGGAAGGGCGCGTTTAAAAAATTAGGTATCAATTGAATTAAAATCATTCATGTCTTCGGTGGAGCAAAAGTCTCCACTTGAATCGCTAATTAAAAAACGAGCGAAGAATTCCATAGCTTTTTACAAACAATGAGTTCACAAAAAATTCTATGGCGTAACATATTTTTTTGAAAAGTTTGTTTTGAGGTAAAACATTCGGTTAACTATTAGTTATAAATTAACAATGTGACATGCTTTGCATGAAACTATTCACTCATTTATTGTTTATGACATCCGTATTCAATAATAACTGGGTTAGAATTATTGTATGAAATATTCATTAATGAATACATTAACTAACGGAAAAATTAGCAAACATTCAAATTCACACATTTATAATTTTTTTCGTATCCTCTACAAACGGATACCAACCTGAACGTTGCACTTGAAAATTGGCACCTACACAATACTCATTTGAATAGCGAGCTAGCATCACGCTCAGTTGGAAACGTTGCAAAACACCATCATGCTGTCAATTTATTTCGGCTTTGTGGTCTTTTGATGGAGGAGCCGGGTTCTCTTCCGATCGTCGCTACGTTCTGGTCGATTTCTTTTTGCTTTCTATCGCGTCGGCGCCAGAGTATCATGCCTTCAACAAGCTATTCATCAAAACAAAAGCCTTTAGCTGGACGCGTTGGTTACAGTTTTATACAAGATCTGCAGGTGAATGAAAATGCTGGATTTTTAATTAAAGGAGCTCACCTTCTAGATCGGCAGTGACAGATGAGAAACGGCTGTTTGTCAGACAGGTTTAAGAGATGAAAAGAGACGCTGGCTTAACTGCTCAAAGTAGGTTCTTAAAGATCAAGAAGCGTACATGGAATCTGATTAGTTTATGTCGCTTCTTGGATGAATTCCAGTTAATTGTTTGAGTTTTACGAATAAGAGGATTAAATGTTAGGGTTATCATAAAATAGAAGACGGAAATAAATTATATTAGTAAAAACATAAATGTAACGTGTCTGTTTTTTTATTTATTTATGATTAATTCTCATGGTTTTCTATTATTTTTCTAGAATAAAATATCTTAAACGATGATTTATTCGAGTAAATAATTTTTCCTCTAAACGCAGCCCTAAGTGCAATTGTTATACCCCTGCTGAAAAATCTTACCAAGTTCTTATCAAGAAAATCAAGATCTTGCGAGATCTTATAAGATCTTACCACGATATTGTCAAGTTCTAACTTCTAACCACAATCTTGTTAAGTTCTTATAAGATCTTGCCACGGTCTCATGAGATCTTACCACGATCTTATAAGATCTTGCAAGATTTCGTAAGTTTTATTGCAAAACGGCATGGGAAGGCAAAAAAAGGTTTACAAAAAACTGAATGCATTTTAGAGATGCTACCAAATTTACTTGCTTATTGCAAAACTGTACGCACTGTATAACAAAGTACAGAAATTGCCGTTTAGATATACTTTCTTCTTTCTTACAACTTCAAAACAGCTTCAAAACAAAACAAACAAAAATCAAATAAGAAATGAATTTTGGCAAATAAAACCTATCAATTTCCCATCTTTAGTAGGACGTAAACATAAAACAAAATTAATTTTAATTATTCTTATTAATTAATAATATTAATATAGTAATATAATAATAATAATAAATAATAAAATAAATAAATAAATATAATAATAAAATAAATAATAATAATATAATAATAATATATATTATAATAATAATATTAATTAATTGTATTAATCATAAATAAGAAAAACAATTTCAAATAGAATCAAATCATGCTCTATTAATTGAAAAATATAGTGTATGAATTTTATAAAGGCAATTTAGTATACCTATATAGGTATAGACTATGTTCCCAAAAATAAAAAAATAAATACATTGCAACTTGGCAAATAAAAATCATGAAAATCATGAATCATGAACGACTTAAACAATAAACATTTTAAACAATACTAAGATAAAAATGGTAAAAAAGAATCCTTTATGAAACTCTGATTGAGAAATATAATAAGTTTGCAAAAATAATAACCTAAATCAACACAAAATTCAAACATGGTAGTGTTATTACTGTTATTACTTAATGAATGTGAAGAGAAGTGCGGAACGGCCGGCCAGGAAGTGCAGTGTGCCCTCTGTCAATTAGGATGTCTTACTGTTTCTGAAAAAAAAGTAGATGTGTAAAAGCTTTGTCACCAGGCAAATAGCAGCCAAAACAAATAAATAAGAACATCTGTTTTCTAAATATTTTGAAACCTGTAATATACTTTTTTTTTCATTGAATCACTGATTTCACAGCGTAAACAATTTTTTTTTGTACTATAACAGAATAATAACAGAGTAGGTACGTAAATGGATTTAGGTATTCCATTGCTTGTGGTTTTGGCAATTTTTCTTCAAAAAACCTCGTTTGGCCGGATTAATTATAAAACTATTTTGAAGGAATCCATGAAGAAATCCTTTGAAGGAATCCTTGGCAAAAATATAAATGCTTCTTGATATTTTGTTTATACTGCCAAATCCATAAAAAATGTCACCTTGAGAAAGCGAAGGTTCCAAAATTTTGGTAAAGCAGTTAAAGGGGCCCACCTATATTTTCTGTGAAGAATATCAATCAATAAGACTTTGCATTAACAGATTAAAAAAAAAAGCGACTAAGAAATCGCATATTTAAAAAAATGCTATTTAAATAGATAATAATACCAACACAGTTTTATTCAAATTAACTTACCATAATCATTTTTCTTTCAATGGAGCTTGGACTGCGGGGAGAGAAAAGTTGGAACATCACACCAGGCATGGAATTTCGGAGGTTGTTGGCACTGCAACAAACAATGTGCGGTTTAAAAACACATGGAAACAAGCATCGTTTGTGCTAGCACCTCCTGATAAATAAAAGCCACCATATTATGTAACTGAAAATTAATTGTTTATTATAGTTGCATCCTGGCAAACTTACCAAGAGTTGTGAAAATGTCCGTTGACATTGCAACTGTATCTTGAAGCGATATGACTTCTTCTATTACGGTCAAAGGCAGCTTGTCAGAAAATAAAGTGGAGCATCTGTCTTCCAATTTAGTACCGATAAACGCAGCAACGTTTTGAGCTCCAAGACTTTTCTTTGAAAGTCTGAAATAGTATGAAGCACGTAAATTAGGAGATGTTTTAAATTTGCTTCTAGACAAACGATATCCAAGAAGTGATGCGTTTGAATGTAACTGATGCGTACCTACAAATTACACGAAACAAATCAATTGAAAGGTCTCCCCTTTTAACTTCAAACCCCGACGATAAAAAAAACCACAATGCAGACGATAAACATGCCTTCCTATTTCTAACAATCACATTGCCGATAAAGACAAATAATGTGTGCAATTAGAGACTAAGCAGAGCAACGCGACGCGACGGGTGGGCCGTCGAAATCCATAGCGTACTGAGTCATACTCTCGGAACGCGCTGAAGCTAAGTCATATGCTGAACAAGATATGGCTCCATGACTGTTTCCAGGCCCAATGGCGGGCTGATTTAAAAGACAGGCTGATTTTTATGATAGAATTTAGCTTTTAGAGTCACTAGCAAATGGTTTTTTTTAACATTATGCACTTTTTATAGTGTCTTATTTGATTCTTTTCGCAAGTATTTATTAAGAATGCGTCAAGAACGACTCATATTTTAACACATCGACTTAAAAAGACTTCGTGTTTGTCTCGAAGCGTCTTAATTTTTAATATTTTTTTCGGCTCAAATAGCCTAGTAGTTGACGTGCCGCTAACCCCACAATCATCATCGAATCAAGTGAGTAAGAGTATGAGTTCCAGAGATTGTGGTGTTTAGTTGCGGACACATAAAGGCTGTTCTAGCGATTGCTTCTAGTTACTTGCAAGTGCTGATAAGTGTCCCGTATATCAACCCTCCACGTGGGCCAGGTCGCATTTGGTTTTTAGGGTAATAATGATCTAGGGGCTGCTGTAAGCACATCAAACCTTCATATCCTTTCAACAGAAACTCTCATTTATTTTCCACTGGTCTCCTTTTTTATTTATTTTCTATTTTGCACGGTATATTTGCTCTGTTTTGCTCTCCTCGTTTCCATTACCTTTGACCCAGGAAACTCTCGTACGCACGAAAAACGAAGTATGTTTAGAAAACTTGCTCCGATATTATTTAGATAAGTAGACTTGAAAATATTCCTGCCACCGGTGAATAAAAAAACTACATTATTCTGATTTAGACTCTCTCTCTCTGCTTCCATTGAAGGAAGGCTCGATATTTCACGTGTATATGTATTGAAGAATTCGTTCCATTTATTGAAATCATCACCATCTGGCTAGCAGAATCGGGGGCAGTTTTTACCATTGCAAATACAGAAAGACGCGGGTGTATAGTCAACCGAATCGTTACATATGTAACTTTCCTACAAGGAAGGTAAAGGCATTGAAAATAGTACCTACTCTGACGAAAGGAAACTTTTGTGTAAAAACCCACACAAGCATGAAAACTTGCTGACCTGCGTGAAGAAAAATACCTATGCTCAAATGTTAGATCCGCTTTGCCATCTCCAAAACACGTCTCTTCAATTTGGGAAAAAATGCAGTCTCCTGAAATAAATTAGGTAACTTTCTTCCGATTCTCGGCCTTTCTAGACCAATTTTCCTTTCCGCCTTGCGTCAAGAATGTGGTCCACAGTATTTTCTTCTTCATTTTTTTTTTTTTTTTTTTTTATCAGCCATTGATGATTAATGACCAAGCTATAGTTGGACATCTCTTTAGCTAACGTTAATTCCACTCAATTTGTCACCGAGGATGGCAGCAAGGGCCGGGCTACGACGGTTCAAGTGCTATAGAGCTGTCTCCTGGTTAATCACGGGAAGTTTCGCCGTAGAGATGTGACCCTGTAAGGACTGCCTGTCCACCATATGCCCACTACATGCCAGACACCAATCATCCTGGATACAACCTGAACACTCACAGACGAATCTGCTCGGATGGTGTTTACAACTCCTCAGTTCGGGATTACCTCAGCTAATCTGAATTAAGCATAAGACAGCTGGATGTATCCTATGCAGAAGTTAGCTGCTAGCCCCAGTTATCCCCATCCTGCTTCAACCAGACTAATCAAAATCTCTTAGGATTAGGATGAGAATTTATTCAGGCAGTGTCGCGGAGGAAGCTATTATTGTAGCGGAAGCGGAACTGATTGGCGTTAGATAATTTCGAAAGCTGCTGACTTAACTGGATTGGGTTGTCTAATATGCTCGGTTGCCATCACCAGCCTACTTATAGGCCTAGTTATGTTATTGATAGCTGATAATAAGATACCTTGCATGAATAGTCAATACAGTGCGATGCGTAGGATGGGTTCCAATTCGAGCAGGATCGGTTTCGGGGTCGGGCAGTTCTTACGACTTTCTCGGAATGGTCGGTTCCCCTTGACTGTCTGCCAGTCCGACCGCCACACGCATCTCCCCTCCCCTTGCGCCTATCTAGGAAAACTCGTTTCTTACACGACTTCCGTGCTAACGGACGCTCAGCACATTTCTTTCCTTTCTTTTCTTCTGCAACAGATTTTATTTCAATTCTTCTTAATGTTGTTTCCGTTGATTGCTAAACTAAGCTCAACTCTCCGCAAGTTCGCGCCACTGAGCATGTCCAAACTGACAAGTGACACGCAGCCGATGAAACGTCCGAGCTAGTTTTCATCTCGTGGTTGATTTTGTACAGACTTTCTGAGTCTGTGATATTCTGCCCCGTGCTGTACATTGCGTTTAAGGCTCGGCTCAGGACCAAGCTGTTCAAGCTGTTCAGAGTGTGCTCAGGAAGGCAAGATTCACTGGGACCTAGGATAGGTCCATTCAGCAGCACCATGGGAAATGCTTCAACGCATAGATGTTGGCGCCCTCAAAACCAAAAATAAACAACTGTCGTGGTGGGATTGTAGGAGAAAAATGAACCGAATTCAACAAAGCTTCACCACGACAAAAAAATGTCAAAACTTTACTCCAACTTCTGTTCAAATTATCTTTTGTTCCTAATTGAGTTTTTTTAAAGGCTCTGTCATTAAAATATCTTAAGCCTTTTCCAAGCAAACAATTAATGAACAACGGTCTTCCAATTCAGATTGCCAAATCGCAATTGTGCCGTAAAACCTGAAACCTAGCAACGTACTAAATAAGCTATTTTACGACCTACAACCCCGGTTAAGAGATACTATTGAGAGCTACCTGCTGATATATAAGACCCAATGAATAATTTCTTGTCTTGAAAAGGGTGACACGCACAAGGGAAAAAAATCAACCAGTGCAAATGATGACTTCGTACAGTAATATGTAAAATTTGACATTTTTGGCATCGTTCCACTGGAACAAAAAGGGTTCCCGCTTTGATTATGCCACTCACAGAATCTTGTTACATCCTCATTTTTTAGAAGTAAAATTTAAAGAGAAAGGTTATTGCCGCGTTCCAGTAGCTAAGTATGTTAATTAAAGAGAGTCCATCGTTTGTTCTAGTTCTAAATGAAATTGTGAAAACTCGTTGCTCTGAGCCACCGAACAATTGACTTTCATTCCTTGTGCTAGTGTCGCTCGCTCTTTGAGTGTGCTCGTAACGATCATCGAGCTGCTCGCGAGTTGTATAAATAGTACTTTGCGCCAGAAAATATCCCAATATATACACGTATACACGTTTACACGTACATATTTCATTTCGTTCTCCTCTATTTGCTGCTCCTATTAAACAATCTGGGGAATTAAATATCCCTGCCCGCCCAACGTCCAGCGTCAAATATATTCGCCACAATAGACAAAATATTCAGTAACATAATTGTGCACTCAAAGTTAAAAAATTTCACAGTGGAAATTCTCTTCGTTCACTTTATCCTTAATGGACAATATGAGTTATTTAAAATATGTTCGTGGTGGTCTTGCGTGAATCGCCAATTCAATCTTTGTAA
Organism: Protonemura montana; assembly: GCA_947568835.1. Classification (NCBI taxonomy): domain Eukaryota; kingdom Metazoa; phylum Arthropoda; class Insecta; order Plecoptera; family Nemouridae; genus Protonemura; species Protonemura montana. The sequence continues at coordinate 12,857,096 of OX387604.1, read as the reverse complement.
AATAAAAATATAATTGAATAAAAAATGTTTAGTTTATGCGGTTCGTTTGGCTGTCATGAGTGCATGTATGCAGTAGTGCACATACATATATGCATATAATGTAAATATAAATGATTTACATATTAACAGTGCCTGAGATTTTGAGTAATTTGATGTGCAAATCAGGGTATGTCTCAATTATTTTCCCCGGCGAGATTGCTCAATTTTTTTCCAAGTCTCAACAAAATTTTGTTGAAAATTATCGGCATAAAAAAGCTGAGGCCTGAACTGCATGAATATTTTCTTTTTTTTTGTTACTGTACTTAAATCCATAAAAATATCTAAGCAGGTAAAAATCTCGTCGCCATATCTACAGAATATTAAATTGATCATAGAGTGTAGCAAAATTTTGTCTCTAGTTTCATAACATCTCAGATAACCTACAAATTTACAAAGTTAAATAATGTGGTAATCTTGTATTCCTCTAGTTCCAAGTTTTGGTCGTCGTGTTTGGGTTTCTCCTAATACAAACTTTCTTCATCACATCCAAGTAGAGAAGCATGACGAAATCAGCAATTGCGCAAGATCGGTGTGGTCCAACAATGATGAAAATATCTGCCATCTTTAACGCAACACGCCAACACAATCTAAAGAATTGTGGACCATGAAGCAACTGCACAATACATTCCAAGAGAGGACATCTCTGTTTCCTCTTCTGGAACACCCTTCGTAACGAATCTCTGTAATTTGGTTTCTCGTCCACACATTCGTGGATACAGCCACCGTCATTAAAACGGAGTGGAATTAAAAATGAAGGTTTCTTGAATGAGAGCTGCAGCTGACTTTTTTCATGCATGCCAACTAAACTTCTTTCTCTTTTGTTCTCATACACCAAATATTTTTTTGTTTATATAACAGAAAATGAATACCCAACGTCGACGAAAGGTGTAATGTTGTCTTGAAGGTATGCCAGTAGATTTGACATCAAGAAAGATACAGAAGCCACCAAGTGCTAGTTTTAAGTCCGAGTGGCACTTGTTTCTCCCCTCTCAACACTGCCTACGTCTATGCTTGCTGCCTATGTCTATCACCCACTGCATCAGTTCTTAAACTTAGAGTCAGGGTAAACTTCTCCAATCGATGGAATAAAATAAATGTTTCGCTGTACAAACGGCAATAAATATTGCTTTTTGTTTTTTTTCTCTGGAGAACCTTTTCGGTGACGACTCAAGCATTGATTTTAACACATTCTAAGCGCGATTGCTTGTGAGATATTGCACTGATCTTACTACCCAATTCACCAAATTCAAAACCAATACCCAAAGTTGCAGACAAGATCCTTTCTGGCACGTTTCGACTGCTCTCAGTCGCTTAATGTTATTTGGAAGATTTAGAATCTCATTAATGCATTCATCTAGCAGCTGATGAAATGTGTACCTCTTACAAAGAGTAAACCGCTATTTTTCAAAAGGAATAGATCCGAAGTAAAAACAACTTTTCTTCCTTCGCAACATTAAGGTTCTTCGTTCTATTAATTTTTGTGCTACTTTATTCAGGTTTCGCTGCGATTTAAGTTGCGAATACTGTCATATGATTTTTTTTCACAGTGTTATGTAATTTTAAAGACTCCAATAATTTAATAACAATTTTTCGGCATTTTAAAAACCCACGCATTATTTTTTTGTTCCAGCAATGGAGCGAAACTGGACCATTTACAGATCCTGGATGGTCTCTTGAAGAATGACTACGACCGTCGTGCCACTCCTACGAATCACATAAGTAAGTCTCCCAACGATTAAAGCTGTATGCATCTTTCACTGCTAATAGACTAGAAGCAAGGTTCGAGGAGCCAAGTTTGCTCTGCGGGCTGCATCTAGGAGCATAGTATACAAAGATACAAAGATAAAAAATATTTTTCGTCAATTTGTGAAAACCACGTAATACACAGGAATCAATCTTAGGAATCACTCTTAGGAATCAATATTATTTTGTCGCGCTATGGCTTACAACATAGAAGACGCGATCATAAATGGAGGAGCCGCGTTTGCTCTGCGGGCTGCATCTAAGAACCTAGTATTGGAAGATGCAAATAAAAATATCATTTACGTTAATTTATAAAATCAACGAAGGATATGTGAGTTAATAAACTCCAGAAAACCAACATAAGTCTCGCTGTGGCTTTAATAAATAAATAGATGGAGGAACCGAGTTTGCTTTTCGGGCAGCATCTTTAAGCCTAGTATTGAAAGATGCAAACAAAATTCTTACGTCAATCTTACGTCAACATCTAGTTGAAGATTGCGGTAACGCAACTTCTGCGAATTAACAGTAGTTTATCTCGTTGCGGCTAACGACTATTTAGAAAACTATTCTCTTGAATAGCGGAGCCGAGGTTGCTCAGCTTTGCATCTAGAGGGCATTTAATAGATGTGAAAAATATTCGCGTTTCAAATTCAAATTTCTGATAGTGAAATCTGTGTTGTGCTGCATTAATGCCAATCAGAGTGAGTGCTGATGCCACAGCTGATTATTCTTTGGAGATGATAGCATCAAGTAGCAAACCCTATGAGAGGAAATTGCATATGTACGTAGTGGCAAATAAGTGCTGAATTTGTGAAACGTTCCTGAGTTTTGATGCCAAAACTTATGGAGGGTAAGTCTGGTAGAGGTATTCATTGTGAATATACGCCGAATGTTTCAATTAAAACCATTCTCTTTAAGGGAAAATCCTCACGCTTTTCTAATTGAATTGAAAGTGACGTTTCGGATAATACAATTTCAAGTCTAGTGTTTCATTTTCAGACTAACGTCAAAAGCTGAATAACACTCAAAATACTTACGGCTAAGAACAGTGAAAGTACCTACGTTAAATCTCAATAAAGAATGTATGGTAGAAACCTTATATGGAAAATTGCAAATCATTCTGCTGCTCGTTATAAGACATGCTAAAAGTATAACCATCTATACAAACTTCCTCCAGGATGCGTTACTAAATCACGATAAAAGAAATTGAAATGAAATTCCCGCCGTAGCCATTTAAAATCTGTTACTAAATGGAATTTAGGAGCCTTTAGTCTAGCCAAAATGTAGCCACAGTTCTTTCATCTCTTCCGCTTTTGAAAATAAAAGAGCGGTGAGTTCCTTTGCTGATTCAGCAGCGTGTTTTCAACAGAGTTTCTTTGCCCATGCTAGCGACAAATTGATGCCTTGCTTAGCTCATTGCTCATTTCAACTCAAACAGCAACTTTAAGCAAAATCAAAGAGCAAGTAAATTTGAAATTAAACTTAAAAAATTGGTTTTGGTAATGACATAAAGCCTAACCTTGTCGCAGGGTATTCGACCGCTATACTTTGAGTGTACATTCCTTTAATTAAATTGGCAAAAAATAAGTAAAAACAATATCTTTTTCGTATCAGAAAAGGAGCAATCTTTCAGCAAGGCAATTTAACAATTCTTATTACTTTCAAGTGAACTCAATTAATGTTATGTGTCACAGAAAGGGTGGAAGAGAGACAGGGGTGAAAGCTGTAACGATAAGGAGGGATATTGACTCGAGTTCCACTGTAATGTACGTGCAATTAGTTTTAAGTGATGTCTCTATCAATTTTCAACCATGAAACAACTTTGCTATAACTGACAGGATTTCAGAGCCAGCTTATGGAAAGTCTACAGCGCTTTTCTCCTTTCAATTACAATTTACGACCTGTAACGGGTACCAGTTGTTTAGTTTTATGTTCAGTTTCTTATTTTCAATCTTAATACACTTTCAGATTTCAATCACATACTTCTTGTAATTTGTGACCACAAGGATTTAATCAAGTTGACTGACACCGTGTTTTATTAATCTTTGTTTCATTTGTCTGTTATTTTGCAGGATATTGCTGATATTTTCATAAATATAAAATTCACATGCCATATTTATTCATTGCATACTCTGAGCTTTACCATCATTCTTATTTCCACGTCTCAAGCTAAGAGCCACTGCATCTACTGAAAAACTCAGTGTTCAATTTCTATTCGTGCTTTTTAGACCACATTTAGCATATTGACCAGTCACATGTAAATTTTTCAATAAGCTTTAGTTGCATTTAATCTTTAACTACTTCCGCCATCTACATGTATTCTATATCTTTTGAAGAAAGGGTGCATTATTTGAAGAGGAAACGATTGGCAGATCAAGTAGGAGTAGCCTTATCCTCTCCTTTGAATTCCAGGACGTTGCTGTAAAGTACTGATAGCAGGATTAATAATATGCTAAAGTCGACTGCGTATATCTACCTACCTACCTTACCAACTCTTCTGCACTGACTCACCAATCTGGCAATTTACAATAATTTCTTCTCAAAAAAATCATCTTCAGTAAATTCTGTAAAAAAAAAAAAAAATTAAATTTTTTTTTTTTTAAGCAACGCTTGGCAATGACTGAAACCGTTTTCAGACGTCAAATCTGAAGCAAGGAAAGTGTAAAGCAAGGAAAGAAGACGCCAAGAGAAAAACATGATAGGTTTTTGCGGAACTGAAGGGCTCATCTCATCAAGATAATAGTGCACCTCATGTCATGTTAGTTCTGTAGGTATCGGAAAACTCGGTCCACAGGGATCGTGTTTCTAATGATCTGGAGCAGTGGCAGTCGTTTAGGTCTTGGTTACATCGTCTCAATTTTTTGCCGCCGACTTAAGGGTCTGTTCCAGTCGGTTGTAATGGACAGACAGACTCCCGCATTTACGGACCCAAAGATATTCCAACAGATTTCTAAGAAAATCAGGTTAAGAACATCCAAGTGCTGGCTTCATTCGTGATTCCCTTGAGTATATGTACAAATGTGATTGTTCCGATATTTTAGTGATGCGTTAGGTGCAATTGAAATCGACCCATCGCACTATATCTTTCATTTGTGGTATTTAACCGAAGACGGTCATCATATAAAGGCAGTGAAGTCCCTCTCTCTTACTTACAAAATGACTTCTTATTTCACCTGAAATCTTTCAGATGAGTGTTTTAGATAGAACAAAGGACAAATTATATCTGTGCCAATTTTTACTGTACTCATTTGCATATTTCGATGTCTTCCCAATGAAAAATGTTTTCTCAGACATCTTTTTGGTTTTCCATCTAGTCGTGAGGATAAAATGGTGCAATGAGTGACTAGTAACTTCATCAGGGGTGGAACAAGTGTGCGAACGGAATGGTACAGGAACGAAGGCGCCGGGGCGCCAAGGCGGGGCAGAGGGCGCTAATTTAGAACCGTCGTGCGGCTGGAATATGCAATGAGCTGTGGGAAAGTGAGCTCTTTAACTTTATGTATCGTGCATTTCAAGAGAAATAAATGAGTGAGCATACTTTTCTCGGTTATATCTCTTGTACCCGATATTTTATTAGTTTGTTTATGATTTGATTGGTCTTTTGAGGTCATGTCCAAAATACCACTTCCAATCGCTTGGGCTTATACTTGATTTAAGCCCGTTGGTTAGGTTCATCATCATCCTCACCATCACTCACTCATTCCGCTACGCTATAATACCAGTACCACAGGGCCAGCTATCAAAACGGTGGCTTCCAAAAATCAAACTTTTATATCTCGGTTGTTAAAAAAAGTGAACATATTTTGAAAGGTTGGAATTTGTGCTAAATTTTTGTGTTAAAATTTATATTGTTTTTGTAAAAATGTGTTGACAGCATGGATCAAGACCACGAGGTGGGAACTTAGAGATTCCGGGCACGGCATGTATGTTCCGGGCAAATGTAGCCATTAACACTAACACTGTGATCACAATGGGACCCTAATCACTGTTATCGACTACATTGTAGCCATCTTGCTCTTGTGAATAGAATGGCATATCGAGTGATTCAATGATGAACAACTATTATCAACAACCCGTCAACGAGTAACACCCTAAACATGTTCACTTGCTAATCACTGTCGAAGTACCATCACATTATAAACCCAACGCAATTCGAAACAAAAGGCGAAATTGGAGAAGCCTGAGAACACAAGAGGACATGAGCAACTGACATTTAATGCATTTAACATGAGGATGATATCACCTTTCGATGAAAATTGGAACTTGTGCAGGTGTTACGCTTTGAAACTAACCTACTTTTGGTGAATTGGAGAAAACTTTCCTCTTCGAATGCACATCACATGCGAATATAGGGAGAGAGAGCATGTGTGTATCTGTGTGTGAGAGAGAGAGAGATAGAGAGAGAGAGAGCTAAAATGAAACTGTTTCAAGTATTCGTTATCTGCTAGTAATTATTTTAGTATGCCTACCTCCTCCCCCCTGCATAATTGCACATTCTGCCATTTAGATAACGAACTAAATGCACACTTTTCCCTGTAATCAATCACGTCCCGAATGTAGTAACACTTTTCACTCAACAAATACTCATTAGTTACGGCAAAAACAACTCCTATTGAAGCAAGTAGTATTACCTACCAGCATTTTATACCTGAAACAAATGGAACAATCGTGTAACTTGTTTTCTATTCGTCGACGAGAGCATTGCAGTTGTATAATATCTTCACAGAGGGCGCAGCTTTTGTCAGGAATTTCACTCATCTCCATTTTAACTTGTTGTGCTAATGAATCATAATATGGGTACAGAATGTGTCGCGATATTGCGTACCACTATCTGCATTTTCACACATTTACAGCGGATGACTCCGTTATGAATTATTGTCGATGCTCTACATGCTGATAAACTTTCATATTCGGGTCACGTTGTATTTCGTAGACAAGTGACTTCCAAAAGCAGGATGCCAGTATAATTCTCAGTCGTTCTTGTCATTGAAATCATCTCATTGTTTTCTGTGATCATTTGAGACTGTTTCCGTCTTATTTAGTAAATGATACGTGTATCTATAATTCATGTCTTAAGACATATTATTACAAAATTAGGTGCCAGATCACGATTTCATTGAAACCCATTTATTTTTTAATGCTAGGGTCAAGGCCCATCCCATTTATGTTTTTTTTTTTTCGTTTTTTTTTAATGTTGGCTGGTTAGGTCTAGTTTCCACAGCTGTGGGGTTAAGACCCGAAGATTTCATTTTTTTTTTAAGACTTCTTGTCAAGAACTGAGGCCGGTTACTTTTAAACTCTGTAAATCGAAACCAAGACCGCAACACATTTGCTTAAAATTGTTAAAAACGGGATGGAAATTGAGCCACATATAAATTAAATACCGCTAATATTAAAAAAGAGAAGGAGGATTGTGTTAAAATCTATATTCTGAGGTGGCACACCATTTTCTACTTATAGTGTTATGAGAAAAATTTCATTTCTCACCTCTTGCATAATTTATTAGATAATACATCTTGGTGTGAGTTGCAAAATGTTGAAAGTTGAAACAATTGCGTCGGTGGTATACATCTTAATTATCTGGACTGCTCACTGATGCCATATTTTGCTATAAGAAAACCCTGAATCTTCTACCACCTTACCTACCCTACCCCTTACGTACCCTACCCCACAATTCGTGCTAGAATTTTGCCTGAAACTCCAGAAGATAACATATTGCTTCAATTGTTACGAAGAACTGCTCTCGAAAGTTTCCGGTGTCACAGTGATTAAAATAAATTGATGTACTCGAAAAGTCTACTGTGGGGTATATGGGTACCTTGTGACGTAAATTTCCTTAGGATTTAGTACCCTCTAAGACACGAGTCTCTGACGGCATAGGTATGGCATTTTTTAAATTCTCTAAAACAAGTCTTAATCAGTGTGCAATATTTAAAGTATCCTCTAAGAAAAGTCTTATTCGGTGTGCGGTATTTAGTCCCCCTCTAAAACAAGAGTGGAAAACGACATATGGTTTATAAAGTGTCCTTGAAAACAAGTATAATATACGTTAAATGGTTTGGAAAACCGCTTAAACTAGTTAATGATTATTTGGCTACCTTCTAAAACTAGCCGGAAACGCATAAAAAAGTCAGATAGCACATAGGTATATTTTCCTAACTATGCATACCCATTAATAATGCCGTCATCTCCGTTATATTATGAAATAATTTATGATTATAGTGTTAGTGAGTGCACTTCCTTCCAACCGAACCATGCGTTAAAGTCAACGCGCAATCTTCTCTTTCAAATGGGAATGTTCTGTATTATTTTTTATTCAACTTAAATAGTGCTAGGCATTCTTTTGGGGCAAAGGCTGCTGCTGTACGAGAGATAGCTTTTACTGAGGATTGCTTGGTCAATGTTGGTTTTTATCGCTATAGCCTCTTATATAAAAAAGGTTCTTTTATCCCGCGTCTGAGAATTTCAGTTATACTAAAGACTTGAAAACATCTACATTCCTTGCTATCACCTGCACCCTTACATTATGAAATATATAGATATACTTCGGTAGCGAGACACCGAATACTCTGCACAGCTAAGATATTTGTTGAAAGGAAATTACATTTAAGACAATAGCAAGCCTGTACAAGTTTCACGTCGCAACATCGGTAAATGAAATAACCTAAACATAGTTATTTCCTTCAATGGCAACTCCACTTAAAAGGTGCAGTAGCATTGGTTAGTCTATTTGTTATTGCAATGCTTTTGTCGATTCCAAGTAAACGAACGTATAGATTAACTTTCCCGATTGAACTGAAAGGATTCTACGGCGGCAGATTCCGAGAAATCTCGCAAATGCACGTCTTGCACTGAATAGGTGCAATTCCCCCTGTTCCTCTACCGTGCCCCACCCAAAGATTCACCTTTCAACTGTGGTCAACGGCGATGCAAGGAGCACTACTGCATCGCGTCCCACCTGGGATTTTAATAAAGGAGAAGACGATCGATAGTAATATCAATATGACATGATGTTTAATCCGAGAGCGTAACTTAAATGAAGGCGTTATGTGTTCTATGAAATGTTGGGTGGCATCTTCATCCATTCAGAAATGTTTGGTCATTGCTGACGATGTCTGTAGGTGCATCGGCTACACAATCTGTACGAATCGACATTTCAAGTAAATTCGTTCCACTCGTTACAATTGATATCATTTCAGTGTATAATATTGTTCTTATTTTTACCACTGCCACCAATTATAACGATGTTAAAAGAGGAAAGTTGGAATGCACACAATTCAACCCTTCCAAGAAAACTAACCTGGAAACTTCTGGAAACTTCTGTTTATTATGTAAATAAATTATAAAAAATGTATACAATTTAAATTTAAATTATACATGATTAAAAATTAAAATTCAAATAATCTACACTGTTTAAAAAATGTGTGAACACCAGGTAGTATGACTGAATCCTTCCAACAAGTCAGGAACACTACATGAAAAAAAATCGTAGAACGATAAAAAAACTCATAGAACGAGAGGAATTGGATAAGATAAAAACATGCACATGGAGTTTCGTTACAGGAAAAAAGTTCCTATCCATCTTTAGCCCATTTCCCAGCAAGCAAAACTAATCTCACTCTGCTGACTACTCAAAGTAACATGCGAAAGCGAGCCCGAAATGTCGCAAATGCCACCAGTTTTTTTCCACCGAGTCAGCGACGGGTAGCAAGTTTTGCTCAGCGGTCAGAGCTCGGCGTTATCACGCGCCATATTTAGCTAATGTAGTTTCCTTTCTAATAACGACGTTAAACGTTTCTTGTTTTGTGCATACGTGGCAATTTCACGTTTTGTGGTTTATACTGGTACACTAGGCACGTAGGCCAATAATAATATTATGGGTACACCTTTAATAAAATACACAGCCTAAATTCATTTTCGCTATTCCAGTACACAAAGTCAAATTGGAGCAACGTTTCTGGGCCTACATTTTCGTTGAAAGGAAACGCGTTTGCGTGAACGATGCTTAGACATGATTTCGTCATTTTCACACAAAATAATGACCGAGGATAGTGACGTAGTCAATAATTGAATCTTGGCAGAACGTGAATTTGAAAGTTTTGGTGAATTATCATAGTATACGGTGCTGCAATATTGAGAAAGAGATCCACTGAAGAAAAATGCATCACTTGACTCAAGAAAATTATGCAAAAATGGTCCTCGCTAAAAACGGGAAATGCGAAACGCGCTAATGCTGAGCCAGAGCATGAGATAGGAAAATTCTATCTTAGCTCCATTGCGATATACTTTGGGCTTGGAAAATCGCAGAATCATGGCTATCATCTTGAGAACAGTATATTTTAACATCGCAACTAAATATACCTACTGTAATGAAGACGTTATTACTAGTTCGTCTTCGTTGCTTTTCTCACAAATTGTAAGATAGCGTACAAAACATGATCTTGCTGCGAAATTGACGAAAGTTTGTTTGTTTCTGAAACGCCGAAGGGTTGATAATGACGTCACTCTGTCGTCTTAAGAAACAGAGGAAGATTTGCAACCGTTGGAAATTGACTCGCTTCAAGTAATATGCGGCAAACGGGCGAGTAATTTGCAGTTTGTAATCCTATCCAACTGTCAGTTAGTTCGTATTCACTCGTAAATGTTATTATTGTTCATCTCCACAACGATATTTCAATCAAAATTTCAAAATGTACCTGTTATTTAATATATCGCATGTCAATTATTGTTTTTCGAGGCTTATTGAAGCAATTTATCTCTTTTTAACAGTTTGATTGAAGCATTGATCAACAAACTGATCTACGAAATAAATTACTTTCGAATTAAAATGCAGCATTTTAATGTATTATTTCGTGTGCAGCATGTTACTGTTGGGAATGCCATGGGGATGGGGAAATGGACCAGGATGTAGAGATGCTAGGAGAGGAGACACGTGTTGGGACACAATGTCACACCCGTTTTCTCGTCGGGAAACTCGGAAAACGTTGACTTGACGATAAATCAGGGGATTCTGGAAGCGTACCGCAAAAACTGATATTTATTTGTTTTACTCTTGAAGCTTTTTTTGTTTTTTGCTGAACGTCCATCATCCATGGTTACAATTACTGTCATAAATCAATTAAACGACTTAACATTTTTTCAACCGATTTATTGATGTAAAAAACGAAAGAAAATATTGGTGCCCTAGTTTTATTCAACTCTTTTTGCATGTCGTTAATTAATCTGGATTGTTCAAGAGCAGTGCTAGCTTGAAGATAGATGAGGAAAGAGTAAAAAAATATAATTCAAAAGTTTGTAATTAATTTATTGTATTTCTCACTCTAAAAAAAATGCGTTGTTACCGCTTGACGTAAAATTTAATAATTTCTTTTTTTCAAATAATTTTTTATTTATCGTTGAAATAACCTCAATTGCACTAATTTCCAGAATCCACGCACATCTTTTGGGCCTATTTTTATTATTTCAAAAAGTACCTTTTTATTTATCCATTTTTCGGCTGAGCGGAAAGCATCCTTTGTAATTGATTGTGTTGATTAGAAATGCCATAAACATGGGACCTAGAGAGCTTGTGAGTTGAATGAAGCGGAAACACCTGACAAGAGGCTTTGATATAGTCTTTGATATTTTCCAAGTGACGTAGCCATATCCCTTCACTTCACTCGCTCTTTTTCTTCGCTGCTTCACCAGCGATACGGCAGACACAAGGAAAAAAATAATACGTTAAGGAAATAACAAGTCTGGAATGTCAATTTGATAAGAGACATCATTTTACACGCAGATGTTTTATCACTTACGTCCTATCGTTTTTATTTTTCTTATCTTGTCGGCAGTGGCAATTATGCAGAATCACATATAAAATCTCTAATAACAGAACCGTTTGAAATTCGGCAAAACAATACTGGGCTTTAATGCAGAAAATTGATATGCAATTAAATATAGTTCCTCTTCGTTAACAAATATCAGATGGTTTCAATCTTTCTTCTGCTCCCAAATATAAACCAAGGAATTGCAGTCGATACGTAACTGCTGCACATTGCATCTTTTCAATGGCAGGCTGGGGGCTTCTCCTTCCGAGGTACTGTATTGATACAGTCTTGATTGGTCATGGTAAAGAGGTCATGAAACAGACCAAGTATGTATTTGACAGTCCTCATGTTTGTGGCCTAAAAACAAATTCAATTTATATATTTAAACAAAAAAACGACGAATACAGTTTTTCTTAAATTGACAATATAACTGAAATAAGTGTGTTCATAGGAAAATAAATTATACTTCAACATATCAGTAAACAAAATGTATTTCTATTAAATTCTGATAATATGATTTTTTTTTTGTTTCAGATAATGCTACAACGGTGTATTGCGAATTATACATACGCAGTTTTGGATCAATCAGCCCTGTGACGATGGTAAGTGAAGTTGAGTTGTTGTCTAGCCTGGCACTTCCACCACACTGATATGCAGGACTTCCCAATTTAAAATTATTTTTCTAAAGTTCCTGACTCTCCAATGAAGCAGTGGACGAAAATAAGCAAAACCAAAAGATTAACAGCTCCAATTACTTGTCAAGTTACAATGAAAATGTACTCCATAATCATGCCTTACCAAAACCCCGGGCGGTACCAGAAAAAGTCGTAGTAATAAAACAGTTCTCTTGTCACCACGAAACACCGAAAGGTGAACGGACACTTTTCGTGCACTCTTAAAATAAAAATTTCTACCAAAAAAATGAGTAGCATATTTATGAAAATGACAACCAGTATAAATGGCCGAATTCACAATCTCCTTGCGATTGTGTTCTTGTATTTTTTGAAAAGCCAGCCTTTTAAAAGTTTACAAGCTCTTACAAGTCCTTAATGCAAGAAGGTAGGGTCATCGGCCATTTTTAATTATGGTTTTTATCCTTTAAAATACTATGACAGTGCTGATAGCAAGGAAGACTCTGAGACCATCTTCCAGTGCACCTCAATTCGCCTGTATTTACGTAATGGAGGTGCCTTCTTTCTGACCTAATTTTTGAAAGAAACTCATTATCGTGCAAATACCTGGCACAGATCAGTTTTCCTGGGACGTCAAGAAAACCTTGAAAAGTTGGTCAGTCTGTTGACAATCTTAATTTTATTACTCTACGAATTAAATCCCAAAACAAATGGCTGCCGGAAATTACCACTTCCGTAAGTGGTATCACCGTGCGTCGTTAATTAACAGGAAGCGGCTGCTGGGCTTAGCACGGATTTGCTTTTCCCGGTTTCTCAGCAAAGATTTGTTTTGGATTGTTGAAATTTCAAAAGCTTTTTACTGGCTGGTCCGAGAGGGATTGGAACCCTGCGGGGATCAGACACTAAGGGTGGTTATGGCGTTGGGAAGTGGGAGCAACATGTTTTATCTCGTTGCCCTGTAATTACTGCGAAGGTGAGAGACATTTTGAAAGGTTTGGTGATGTCCGTAACTGAATTAGTATGATTACCTTCTGCTTTATAGAGTGGAATTTTCGTGTTTATTAGGGATTTCTCGTCGCTGACTTCTTTTGCACTGTACCTAACGTACTTGACACATGTAATCACCGAAGCTTTGACTAAAACTGTGATTATAAGTGGACTGGACATTTGAAATCTGGCTTACTGTCACTGAAATACGGCAAAGAGGAAATATTCAACGAATGTAAGACAGACATGAAATTGATTTGACATTTCATGATTTTACCCGGAAAACCTTGCTATCAGGGTTTTTTCAGTAGCAGTTTTAGGCAACTGCAGATGAAACTCGGTCAATGCAGCTTTGAAATCTTAGTCGGCTTAAAATATATTTGAATTTTGAAACTTTACTGGAATTAAGCAGTTTAATTTGATGAATAACTATGTTGTCACCAGGACATTACTCTACATTACTAAGAAACTTATCTTTTGTTTCTTACATTGCTAAAAGCCAGTTAGTTCTGGAGTGGTTGGCTAAATTTATCATGGGAAAGAATTAAAAAGCATTTCTTTAACCATGATGGAAAAAATAAAAACATTTTGTTATTCTCGAACTCCCTTTTTTGTGACCTTAGTGTTCGCCTCCACTTGATTTTCGCATCTTCAATAATAGCGAAAGACCTACAAAATCAAGTTCCACCACCGGCCTTTATTTAACAGGCGCCGGGTTCATTAACGTCTGTTTTAATTTAATTCTTCGACCCCGTACTGAATAACCACAAAAAATAACTGACGAAAGCACGCGAACTTATATCGATCAAATATTATATGATATAAACTTGCTGGCTCGAACCTGTTGATTTTTGACCATCAAGTGACAAAGTATCAACCGGACCTTCTGCTTTGACTGCTGGCTCCGTCACCATCCGCAGGCATAACAAGTTTATTACATGCGTTAGACGCACGCTTCATGCAGCATATTGATCGTCGCCTCAAATGAGTGAGCTACATGTACACGAGAATGCAGTTTCCTTTAGCTCATTTCACTGTGCTGCACTCACCGAGTATCACTAGAGTACCGAGACAAGATTTAAGACCCCTGGTACCGCTTAAGAGTACTCACAAGTAATGAGCGTCAGATTTAAACGATTGTCGTTCACTTATCTCAAATGTGTTCCGGATTAAACCCTTAAAGTAAAAGGGCGTATGAAGAAAAAAAAATGTGCGAACAAGAAATGAATTGGCTGAAAACAAAAGCAATAAAAAATAGCTGTGGAAATCAGTGCAGGGAGACAAAATTGATTCTTATTGAATCAACTAACCCTTTTTCGATGGTTAAACTTTCTTCCCACAGGAACAAATTCTTTCACAAATACGATTTCCGATCGGAAAAGAAATGAGAAGCCGGACGAAAGGGGGAAGGGGTGAGGGGGTGAGATCGGGTAGAGGGCACTGTGCCCCATAACGACAATTCCTCTCCGAGGAAAACTAGTCTCGCTTGATGAAACTACGGGTTTCCTGTTACACGTATGAAAGTGAATTACTCTGGTATATCGGTCCCGAAGTTTTTTTTTATGGCGTAAACAAGTTAAATTACTTGCGCTATTTTTTGTGTAACCGACAGCGAGAACGACAATAATATGATCAAATAACATACATGAAAAGCAAATAATATTTTGATGAATGAAAGAGCAAGTAGATTTCTATTAATGTTTTGGTAAGATTGGTTTTCTTGTTCCAACAGTTGTTAATTACGCATCTGCGATTTGACATTTTATTGGACTAACTTGTTTTGCAACTTTACTTAATTAAAATCGAGCGGTTAAAATTCAGAATGCTCACGGGGGAATCGTTTAGCTACCTGCTGCTTCTACGTATCATTTCATATTCAATAATACTTTCAATACTCCCCTTTTTGGGTATTCCACTGAGAATGCGATGCTTGTTCGTTGTTACATTCAAGTAAAGCTGAACTAAGTCAAAGGACTTCACAGACGTTGAGAAACACATATTTTAATGCATTTTAATACATAATGCATAAATCATTTGAAACCATTCCAAAAATGCAATAAAAGGTGACAAACATATCTAAAAATTTCAGCAATGTAGTATAATTTTAAGTAGTCAAATTTACTTTTGTATTTCAGCTAAGCATTTATGAAGGGTTGATAGAATTTAGAAAATCCGTAAACTGAATAACGAAATAGTGCATAATAGTGTATTATTAATTATTCATCAAGGACGATCCAAAAATCACAAATCACAAAACTCGAAAGAAATTTGTGCAAAAGATCCAAGGGTTTTCCTAAAAACGATTTCACAAACATTATTTGGTTGTTATTTCCTAAACACGAATAACAGGTAGCGTTAAAATATTAAAATGTTCTTGTGCAGTGTCTTAAGTCAGAAGGAAGCGAACAACTTCTCAAACAATAAAAATAAAAATAAAATAATCAAAATGGATATTTTCCGAGAAGTGAAATTCTGTTACCTCATCTTAAGCTACACTCATCCATTAAAAGTGATTAAAAAACTTCTTAAACTATAGTGTAATATAAATCCTTCGCTTCGCTCATCCCACAACCCGAACAGCGAAATTTATAAACGTCAAAAACAGCTAAAAGATTTCCTTCAGAGATTTAATATTGAAATGGCTGCATAAAACCACTGGTGACAAATAAGCCCCACGCGTAAATACCGTTTCTCGCGTAGAAATGATTTACTTGTCGTCAACAAATGTGTACTAATAAAGGAAAGAAGGGACCAAAATCTCATTTATCATTTTTAGCCGCCTATGAAAATTTGTTAATATTTCCTGATAATATAAAAGCCGTTTCAAGATATTGTTTGATCTAGCAGCGTTATATGCAAAACGGTACAGACATGTTTCTTGGTTTTTTATGAATTATTTCCCTAAGAGTATAATAACTCTAATAAGAAAACGGGGTAAAAATAAAGTCGCTTTCCCTGTACGGTTGAATTTCTCCCTACAATAATTTTAGGGGAATTACTTTTGTTTAGGAGTCGGCTGAACCGAACATGCTCGTTATATGGTGACACGGACTGGGCTTGTAGAAGAAAATGAGAAAAATGCTAATCTTTGTAGAGAGAGTTGATTGGACTCGTGGTTTACAACACATGGGTAGGCACCATGTCGTGTGCAGTATAGTATTCGGTGAATAGGTATACTGGACATATGCCGTACCTCGTTCTCTTTACGCCGTATGCCGTACGTCGTTTGCTTTACGCCGTGTGCCGTATGCCATACGGCAAAACATCTACTCTATTTTAACAGAATACACGACATTGTCTGCGCTGTCCCGCAAAAACATGACTAACCGTACAACGCACATGCTACGCATGTAATTCAATTATTTTCCTTTTTAACCAACAAATATCATCACATATCTCATTTCGCTAAACCTTGTGAAGACCTTCCAAATGATGCTTCCAATTTATTGTTGGTCATAAATGATTTCAAAGTAATTCACCGACTGTTTCAATCAAATGAAAATTCATTTCGTTTATAGATTTTAATTAACCGAGTTCACTCCTATTCACAAGCAAAGGCACATCGTTAGATAAATCAGAATGCTACTGAAATGAAGCTCATACATACATATGCCCGCTTTTCTTTGGGAACTTAAGTGGTATTAAAGGATAAAGAATGGCCTCTGGATAAAACTAGTCAATGACCCCCATCTGTAGGCCCTGATCCCTCTCCATTCCCATTAGGCCAGCTGTTGGGCAAGTCAATAGACTGCTTATATTGTCTACGGCTTCGGCTATATTTTTTGGCGTCGTCAAAACTTCATTGTCACTATTCCCAAAAGAATCTAGCATAGCAATGCTTGGGGCATGAGATGGTATATTTAAACTGATGACTGCGACCACTGAGAGCTAGGGTTCGGAGAGTGTAATGTACACTTTTCTTAGTGGGGCATTCGATAAAAGCTAAAGGAAACTCTGACACTAACAAACAAGATAACGCTCAAGGAAATGTCACGGATCAAGATCAGTGCATTTTATTCTGCTCTAGATTTCATGCTGTTGATGGTGTTTTTGATTTAGTGGTGCAGGATTTCTAGGCTTTTATTCTTTTGCAGAGCTCTCGATGAATTTAACCAAATCGATGAATGTAGCAAAATCCTCATGACCTCGGAACTCCAAGAACCATTAAAATAAAGTAAATTCAGAAAGTACATGGAGCGTTAAAAGTGTCCCGCAGATTTGAAAAGGCAAGACTCGATTCGGCTTCTTACATCCCGTAAAAAATTATAGAATTGATAGAATTTTACGAGCCCAACTTAAAACTCAGTCAAGCTAAGGTGTGTGGAGTTGGATTCAATCACAGAAAGCTGTCACATGATATCCCCGTGCCTGTTACGTCATACGTTTGTCATACCGTGAACGGGCACATGTTACTTTGGGCGGGTAGGGGTGTAGCGTATTGCGTATTTGTGACCACAATTTCTATCATTCCGTGCTCTATCGAGCATCACCTTTAAGATCTTAACATGGAACATATGCACAAACGAATGGATGCTACTTATCTGTTTCTTCGATTTTCTTATAAACGTTTATTTCTTAGATCTTCATAGCAGTGAATTATACACGAACGATAGAAACAATATCTGAATAATTCTAAAACAAATAGAAGATGTGTCGACGCGAAAGCCTGCTGAGTGGCTCAAGAGTTTAAATGGTGGGCTGTGAATATTGACCTATAAAATAGAGCGTTTTCTTAATCAATTACTAACAGATTAACAAAACAAACCGAACCATGACAGTAACGTTCATGCTTAGAAGATTGTGCGTGTTTACGCATACATGCTAACATGAATTAGAATATCCTGAGTAAACACCTAACTTACCAGGAGAACAATAAAGTTTCTTCAATCTGCTATAGTATTCAATATTAAATTTGACGATGTATATTCCAGCTGACTAGCAAAACATTCGCTTTAAAATGAGTTTTTCAAACCACAGTCGATAGAAAACAGAGACACGGAAATGTATATAGTATAAAGGTATATAGGAAATTTCTTTCAAAATCCACTTTGACAGAAAATATATAAATATATCTTCAAAGAAGTTTACGAAATAAATTATGTAGCTCTCATGGGAGAAAAATCTCGTCGTCACCTTCGAAAAGACGTGATTGTTTGTCAACTCTTCCGACAGGGACAGGGAGCATAGTTTTATTGAGCGGCGAAGACAGATTTGTTTCACCTTTAATGGAGGGTTTCCTACCAGATTGGGGCAGGGTGGTGGAAGCCCTCTCATTATTTTTGACGTGTAAAAACGTTATATTATGCCAATGTAAATTCCTCGCTGACGAATTTTCATAAAATAGGTGTAGAACTCTTCACAGCTTCGCGTACTAATTTCCACCCCCTACAAACGTAATACGTTCGCAAGACGTTCTCGACTCTCTTGGCTTCTCAACTGAAATGTTTGAGGTAATCATATTATACGTATTGTCTTAAAACTATTTACACCTTAGTTTCATGGAAGCTGATGTATCAATCAGACTAATCATTGCCTAGATACGTTGTGAGATCACATGTGCTCGAATGGGGCAAAGGAATACATACGCTGCACACATGCATAGAGACCATCTCAGCCGCAGTCCCACAATTTGACCTAAATAGCTAAGCATGAAATTTAGTTTGGTCGGTGAGGCACTTACTTCTTAGCACCCTAGTTCTGTTTCATTCTTAATTGGAATCTCCCTACACTTAGATGACAATTCAATTAAACACTTCATTATTAACCCACCAAGCGAATCCTCCTCTCCTCACGCCCCATGGTTCAATATTGATCTTGCATTGGTGCTCATTTTAATTCACTTTAATCATTTCAACTATCTTAACTATAATCGGATAGCCGGACGAACCCCAATTAATTTCGAGCCTTAAAATTACATTAGGCTGATTCCAATAAATCATCAGATCTTGAACGAAGCATAATCCATCATCCTACATCCGCGTCCGTCTCACGTCGTTCTTAGCAGACAAAGGGACCGCGAAGATGGACAGTTACTACATGTGCGACTTGAAGCTGTATGGAAAGTGTCGGTGTTTTCTTCAGCTCGTTTGTTGCATAGAAATGGTTAGCGGATAGAAGTGTCCTGTGCTGAGTGACGCACTTTCAGTGATCGTCTTATAATTCCTGGGTCCTGAATCCTGGGAGCTGAATCCAAGGTGGTGAATCGTGGAGACTGAATCTAGCGTGGTGAATCCAGCGTGGTGAATTCAGGGGGTGAATCCAGGGTGCTGAATACAGGGGGTGAATTCTGATTTCTGAATCCTTGGTGTTGAATCATGCAATCATGCAAATCATCCAATCGCGCGTTGGAGAGTCGAGGAGGGGATGGGATGATTTAACATTTCTGGGTATGCGTTGTTAGCGAGCTAAAACGCTTCAGAGCTTCAGACAGATGTCTGAAGCGTTCGATTTATTTATTTTTATTTAAAATGAAAACACCCAGTTACCATCATGCGACGATCATCTGAAAAGATCTGTCAAGATCTTTTACAAATTTTACTCAAATTTCGTACCAATTATGTTTCATCTAAAGAACTTTTTCAAAATCGTGTTTTTCATTGCTTTCAATTTCGAGTATCTTGTCGAACGGCTCGGTGCTTTAGAAACACCGGTTCTTGTGACATCACCGAAGTTGAGCAACACTGCGTTGGGTCGGGTCTTGGATAGGTGACCATCATGTGGATAAGTGCATCATCCATGCAAGACAAGTTCTGTTCGGGAGAGAGGTTGGAAGGATCTTAGTTCAAACATCTACTTCACAAGCCTTGCTTATTAACTACAACAATCAAGAATCAATCAGCAAGAAAAAAATAAGTTCAAGAATACATGCGCGCCCTTTCCTAGCAGTGCTCAATTTGACCAGATGTATATCAGATACTAGTTGAAAAAATGCATTGAAAATCAAATTGAACAGTTCTGTTGTCTGACTTGGTTTGGGTCTATATCAAATGCTTTTAGACGGCTGCGCCGCGGGTCACATGCTGCCCGTGGACTAAGGTTTGCCTTACAGTTTACGTGTACCACACCATCACGCTAAATTAATACTTATGTTATGTACGCCAAAGGGCGAATTACGCTTGTTCTAATTAAAGCGGTATGGCTGTCTCACTGCTCAAGGAGATACCGAGACTATCGAAAGCTCTTCACAAAAGGCATGCTGTTTGCAAACTTTGTCTTCAAAGTTCATCACTAAGAGAAACATAATAAGATATCTGAAATAAGCTAATGGTTGAACTGGTTGAATGACAGTTGAAGACCAATGGTATTTCCTCCATATACAGTAATCACACACAGTGACAAACGTCTTACTGAAAATGTTACTCTAACGCGTCTTCAAGTTTCATTTTGTATTCATTTTGTACGCCCTCGCCAGTCACAACCCTCAAACGGCTTTTCTGCTCAGTCCTGGCAGAATCCGTTTCTTTTGATTTTATAAGTTATCTTACACTTCCTTTGTGGAACCGAAACAATGTTTGTCGACATAATCGAGCCAAGTTAGTTCGCTTGTACACTTGGGGTCGCGTTTCATAGGAAAAGAAGTTTCGATCTTGGAATCCTTACGACTCCTGCGAGATAACTGAAACTGTTTGCGTGACCACTTTGCTTTTAAATAAGATTATTTTGTTTGCTGAAGCAATTAGCTCAAGTTTGTACACTCTGTTTCTATTTCACCCGCCAGTGTTGTCTTTATTTTAATTGCAAATTACTATTTTACAGGGAGGTCAAAAAGAAACCAGTCTCATCTACAGGAACGCTATTTACTGCAAGCAATATAATAAAGATATAGAGTTCATTTGTACAATAATTAGCTGATTAGCTAAAATGTATATGTCGAATTGAAATAGCTATCTTCGTCTGCCCAAAGCCGGCCATTGTGAAATTATCTCTCGGCTATACAACTCTATTTGGAGCGTTCTAATTCGTATTAGAAAAGCAAGTAATTGCACGTCTCAATTCACGAGCAATGCCAAGTCTGTCTAACTAATCAATGGAGGATTGAAGCTGCTATGGCTTTCAGCAGAGTTTCAGCTTTCAACACAGCTACTCCGCTATTTATGTATTGGTTGACTTGCTCTCAAAATGTGATGATATGGACTTTTGATTGCTCTATTGCAATTGATATGAACAACAGAATTATTTTTATTCTCTTAGTTGAAACACAAAAAAATATGTGTGGTTAACAAAGGGAAACTAAAAATGACAGTACTGATTAAATGTACACTTAATTTCATTTTGAGAGTTCGCTAACCGCCTACGGGACACAGAGCTGATAACCTTAAATCTAATTCGTAGAGCAGAACAGCCCTGCACAAAGTTGTCCTTGTCCAGATAGAATGGAATGAGACCTTCTGATATTGGTGGTGACACAATGTGAGGAACTTTCGGAACTGATTGTGCTCGTAGCTTAGCGGTCCTACGACTGAGTTCGTGCCGCATCAAATTCCTTCGTAGATAATTGATGTACTCAAAGATGAAACTGGCGTTAGGGGGGTAAAGAAAGGCGTTAGCTGCTTCACAATTGCACTAACTAAAATAAATAAATAAATAAAGTAAATTAATGTTTTTTAATTAAATAGCGACTGGCGAGTATCGTTGCTGGCTAATCATCGAATGGTGTCACCCAAAATGGCAGATGAACGGATGCAATTATGCCTTGTAGCTAGCTTCTTTGACGTCCATCACGATGCCGGCTCGCGCGGAGCTTTGTGAATAATTGTGACGATTTCCCTACGATTACCTAAGCGACTCTACAACGACTCTGTAATAGACAAATTTAGTCCGCACTTACTCAGAATATAAAAAAAAAACTTACGATCGTTTCATGAAAGAGCATTTTCGGTCCGAAATTTTGGTATGTGAATATTTATGTCTTGGCAGAAATCCACGAGAAATAAACTGTTGCAGAATAATGATACTTTCCATAAAATATTTCAATGAAATCTCTCTTGTTGAAATATATCGTCTCTTTGAAAACACTAAGGTATGAGCAAATTGCTAACGATTGCTGAATATTCTCTAATTTATTATTTCTATTGCACAAGAAATAAAAGTAACTTATTTTAATGTAATGTAAACGAATGTACTATCTATGCAACTTCTACAACGATTTATCAAACTTTCAACTGTATATTCCTTGGGGATCTTTTTGTGTTTCCCTACGCGCTGTCAAAGAAATACCATGGTGCCTATCATTAGTTGACGTGAAAATACACCAGAGGCAGAGTTAGGTTGAGAAAAAAGGAAAAACGTGTGAAAACTGGTGAGAAATGGTGAGAACTGGTGAAAACAGCTAGCTGCATCTACATTTTGTTGCCCTCGTGCATTTGGGAAAATGCTCGTCTTAGTTGAAATAGTTAATAAAAGTTGGTAAATTCCTGTTGACAACCTCAAAATCTCACTGCCTCAGAACCTCACTGCCATTAAAAGACGGAGGAATAAACACGAGAAACACAAGAAAAGTACTAAACGCTCGAGTACATTCTGGTTTAAAATGGAGGTACACACATACATTTCTTCTTGAGAAAACAAACTTCTTGCATGTTACACGCATTTTAAAGTTTTTTTTTTTTCAATCTGTTGTAAATGTCAGACTCCACATATTTATTATTTTCTTGCGGTAGGTAAGTTTCCTCAAATTTTTAAATGTAAGTAGAAGATGCAAACAGAATAACAATCATTTGCAGTTTTTTCCTTTTCCTCCTAGCGGGGTTTGTAGGCACACTGAGACAAGCTTCTAGCTTGAAGAGATTTCGAAGCTAAAAAAGGTCTTCTAACAGAATCTTCTAGCACAATCCATTGGTGATTTCCAAGGTTATCAGTGAAATAATTGCTAGAGATTGAAGCGATTAAACCAATGGGCATTTCTGAATTCAGCGTACTTATAGCATCGTTGGTTTATAGGTAGTTAGTACAGCGCTAATTTTACAGTGTTAATGTTAAATGTTCTACAGCAAATTTAGCCAAATTTCAGCCAACGGTTGTGGCCACTCGATGACAAATTGCTTATGTCTATCCTTTTTAATAAACTCTGCAGTAAAATTACACCATCTAAAATATATGTCGATGAATATCAATCGTTTTTTAAAAATTATTTCTGGAAACACTTCACAGATTTCCAGAAGTGTTAGCTGACTCTCAGATGTATAATTTATATTCGTAGCACCGAAAATCGCAATCCGCTTTTATCCAAGATTTGAATGGAACTTTCACAAAACTGGAAATAGTTTTCCGAAACTTCTTTTTATATTAATAAACGAGAAATATTTACGAGAAAGAATCGATGAGTTTAATTTACTATTAGGATCCAGAATTTTCAACATAGCGAATGGCGTCAGCGTCGGCGTCATTTCGTGTGTACGGATATATTACGTGAGAAACTAGGTGTAACAAGTCAAGTGTAGACCGGACGTGTTATGATCGCCGTATTTTCGATTAAAAGATGTGCAGCCGGATGCAGAACACTTTGATCCATTGATGAAAGTGTCACCGACGTCCAACTTCTATATTCTACGTGGCATTTTGTTATCGAGTGGATTTGACGTAGTTTTCTCAAGCCAGCATCGAGCATATTCTTAGCAATACACCGCAGAATAGGGCAGGATATGGCAGTCGTGATCGAGTACTCTGCTTCTTTTGACACGAAAATCTAATGGATCAGTCGACAGGTCATCGAAGCCATTCAATATGAACAGCTGTAGATTGAGAATGGGTCGCATCGCTGCGATGAGCGTTATCTGACCCATCAATTTAAGAGTCGACATCAAACTGGTGTAAACCACTAGTGGACTGAATACGCAAGAAAAAGCACATCCAACTTTTATTTCATAGCCTCGTATTTTTTAGATCGTATTTTTTTAATCTGGTGGTAGTTTCGACATGGAAAATATGTATACAGTAAACATCTTCTCTGGACAATGAAATTTTTTCGGAGTTTTATCTTTTTACATCGCTGATTTATTTATGTTCTTTAGTACAATGCGAATTAAATTATCTTACCTTACAAAAGCATAAACAGTATTATAAACAACGATTTAGCAACAAAGTAATAGTGAAAAGCTATGAAACATGTGAGAGGCGGACTTTGTCAGCTATTTGAGCTCTGCAGTTAAGGATACCCGTTTCGTTCGGAAAACCCTCTGCCGTCTTTGCAAGTCTCTGAGGCTGCAAGTTTCCAAACATAAAACAGATCCCCCACAAGAAATGAAATAGAGCGTGATTAATTTCTTTGTGTAAAATATAAGCGAGCATTTTGACATGTTATATACGTTATCGGCTCAGAATTTTGGCCATCTTACATCTGAATCAATCAAGCACCTGTCAAACACAGGTGATATGAGAAGCCACGGGAGCTATACGTCCACGTCCACGTATACAGTATATATGTTTAAGTTCTTATTTGCCGGATATTCGACCTGACGAGAGTTGAACCCACAACCCTCCAAACAAGAAGTTTTGTTTGCAAGAAGGATGCTGAGGTGTAGAAGGGGTATATATAAATCACATTAATGATTGAGCTAGAGGCCCTGTCGTGTACTAAAGTGAAACTCAATCTGGTCCAGCCTTCTAATATAGTTGAGCTATGTTGTAGCAAGGATAGAAGACAAGTCATTAACAGTACTTTGTAAATTGACTTGTACGATATGATAAGCTTCTCGCAAACAAACCTGTCGCTGACAATTGGGTTGATAGGTTGAATATAAATTAGCTATGTAAATTTTAAATGATCTATGTCAATCATACAACACGGATATAGCTTGGAGCAAGCGTCATGCTTGATATTGCGCATTGCCATTTTCGTTTCACTATAAAATTCAAAATTTCAGTCTCGTTCCTTGCCGGTTGTCAGTTGTTGGTCGCGAATGTCATGGAATTGAATCGCTTGCTACTGTACGTGGAGAATATGGGTCAAGCCGCACAGTAAGTAATAATTTCATCACCTTCGTTCAGTCGGGGAATAGCTGGGACTAGAAAGGCGGCTGGCAGGCTTTCAGAAAATGGTTCACGTCAGTTGGGACATCCTCATGGAAGTGTGGTTATCCTAATTACACTTTGTTTAGGAGGTCACGAACTATAACTTGCTGGTGCATATGCCGGAAACTCTCAGCTCAGGGAACGTTAAAGAACGAGGTAATTGTTTGAGAGCAATGCCTTTGTTTACGACAAGGACTAGCCGTGGGGAATATGCTGTAAAATTCCTATCTGTACAGTGTACTCGTAATCGTAATGAAATGCATTTGTCATACTTATTTCGATTCCGATGAAATTGATACGAGGAAATGGGAAAATGGAAGCGTGATGTTTTGAACTCTTTAACGGGTACGGAACGAAAACAGTAAGATTTCTGTTTCTGTATATAGTAGAAAATGTATCTGCGTGATCACGAAACCGGAATCTAAAGAATGATTTTTAAATGGCTAATATTAACTTAATATGGTTATAATATGATGAAAATCTTTGCAATTAAATTGAAAGCAAATATAAATGAGAGCTGCTAGGAATCTCTACACTGACTTGAAACTGTCGCACACAAACCTTGAGGGTCACGGGTAGTTTTTCTACAGGTATGCAAAACGAATCATGGCAAACCTCGCCGCAGAAATCACACGAATAATTTACGTAGCCCCATTTTTTTGTCTGTGGCTTTAAAATAGGTTTGGAACTTGACAGGAGAACGGGGGAAAGTGTTGCCCAGTAAATAAATGTTGTGCATGCCACCTTTCAGCCTAGCTGACTCGACCCCCCCCCCCCCCCCCCCCCCTTCACAAACATACAACCGCACGCCATGGAAAGCGCTTTTACGCGTAGGGATCGGGCAAAGGCTCGAACCACAGTGCACAGACTACTAAAATAATTATTTGGCCCAAATATTAAACGAGTTCAGGCTTTCGCTTTTTCAACTAAAACGATAAAATCCAAGGACGTGTGTGTTCATTTAAGATTCTCCTATATAGTATTTATTACCTTCACCAGTTGATTTGTTCAAAAATCTGACCTTGAGAAGAGAATGTCATTTTCAAGGCTGAGTCCAGTTTTTTCCGGAAGGCTTTCCATCTTGGAACCCCAAGGCCACGTTTGCTTTTGGAGACTCGATCGTGGAAGGATCATCATTTTGTGCTGTATTTTAAAATGCCACCCGTAGCGAAGCAAAGAGGAATCATACAACACGGTGCCAAAACATAAGCTGAATATGGGAGTATTCCAATTTTCAAGTAGCAAGCACACAACGATCCAAGCTAAGAAAAAAGTCTCTCGTTTAGAGTTTAAACATCTTTAATAATTAAAAAATGTCTTTTTTAAAACGAGCCTCGGTGCATGTAGTAAAATTATTATCGTGTGAAAACAAACAGGGCTGGCATACATTTTTAATAATAACTTGTAGCTATACGGTGTCCAAGGAAAGTGATATTTGAATTCTTTATCATGGATTAACAAATAACAGGGTATGAAACCTTTAACTTGAAATGAGGGTAAAGGTTCATTCACAGAGTGCCCAAGATATTTTAGACTTTTCAGCTTCCGAGACGGAAACAATAATATGTTTGCTTGTTTCGCCCCACGAAACTTTGAATTTGTATTGTGTACTATTGACGACTTTGCGACATAGTATCTGGCTTAGCGTCTTGCTTATGTTGCGATGTCTTCATCAGTAAAATTCAACACACGACGGGGCTAAAGATTCAGGGCTCACGACCACATGATTGTTGTTACTTGAAAACTATCTCCCCGAAGCTAAAATGTAGAAAAAACTGCTTTTGTGCCTCTTTAGGCCGCAACTAAGCAATATAAACGGAAAGTGTGGAGTAAAGCTCGTAGAAACACATTTCCATACATGGTCGTTTACGACAAACATTGAACGGAAACGTACCGTAACGTAGTTTAGCGCAGCCAAAGTTGACCAAAAGTCTCGACCTGCGGTCAAAGGTTTTGTATCAGAAAGTACCAATTCAGATTGCTCCACTTCACAACCTGCTGATCGTATTCCACTCCCGGAGTGAACTAGCATATCTCCCGGAGGATACGCGTTTGTTTTTATAGGTTCTGTTGCGGCTTCTTGTAGCAAACAAGAACGGCATTATTAGAACCTGGACTCACTTACTGACTACCAAACTCACTACCCCAGACAGACTACCCTTTATCTGACCAAGCAGCAGGTTTGCGTTAATCGTGGAAACCATGTGATTGAACATGTGAAGGTGAGGAAAGCTAGCCAGAAAAAACGCCGTTGGCTGAGACGCAATCTCTTTGGCTGGTATATTGCAGCTCAGTTCTGGCTGTGCATGGCAGGTTTAATTTTTTGTCATTAAAAGCCTAGATAGTTTGGGATATAGTAAAGGTGAATCTCCTGAGGGAGTGAATGTCAAAAACCGTCTGTGCCATACCGTAGATGAACTGTCCCCAGTCTTTGCCTGGAATGGGCACGAGGGATCACGGTAAAAATCTCCAACTAGAGTAACCGGAATCAGGATCTAAACTGTGCTCTCAACTGGACTGTTTTCAAGTAAATTAGACACTTTTGAATCCTGAAGTGACTTTTGTCTGCAGAAGAAAATACGACCTTCGCAGAATCACACAATCCTGTTTTATTATGGGGTTGATGTTTGAATAAAGAGGGGTACAAAGTTGGTAATCTCCGCTAGATTAACCGTCCGTTAGAAAATATCATGAATTATAGACTGGGCAACTCGTGCAACGTGAGTTAAGCCAAATGACGTGATACGCTTCAGCTTTTTATTTTTTATTTATGTAGCTTTTAGAATGTGATAGTTCTAAACCTCCGAAACTAAACTGGTTGTTAAATCTAAATCTATTATCATTCTAAATGTGTAATAAGATTAGGAAATCTGGCCGAGAAGACAATAATAGGATTCCGTCGAAACATATGAAGACGTACATTCGCTAATAGGAATGAAGGATGTGTATCATAAGCAATTGTATTGAATGTTTGGTCATTCAATAAATTCAACTTCGACTTTTAACTGCGATTGATTTGGCTGGCCCAATTCTGATATAATTTCAACAGAATGTTAATATGTTTTTACAATACTGTTGAGTGTTACCGTCACTTCAATTTTGAAATAAATTCATCTTGGATAATCTAGTCATAACTAGGAAAATCGACGCGATTTCAAGTAATTGGTCCTTTACTGCGATGACCTTGAAATGCTTCTTTCGTTATCGAACACGCCATTTTAAGTTTCCCAAAGCCAAAATTTAGACCTTACTTTGCATTAACCTAGCAGCACATAAAAAATTAAGAAATGTATTCACTGTAGTGCTTCTATGTCTCAATTGTATGGTAGTCATTTATGCGCCTACAGCAACATGATTTGTCCGTTAAAAGCACACCACATGCTTTGTGCTACGTATTTGATCCTACTCGTTATGAGAACCCACTCTCCTCATCAGTGGCTGCTTTGTTCTTCGAAGAGGGGATCAACGATGTTCACGAATTGTTTCGTTCACGATTTCTGCATATTTTGAAGATACAATGATGATTTTCCAATAATGACATATTCTCTATACGACCCTGCTAGTACTTTCTCTTTACTTTGGATGCATGTTAAGAAAATACTGGAAATGGAAACTGTTCGTTTTTCATCTATGTAGGCTCATCAAAAGCGCATGCTGTTTTATATTTTCTGTACTGGGTATCTGCCACAATAGATCTACTACCATCGATATACTACCAATGAGTTTAGGTATAATCAGAGGACCAGCGGTCTTTCTGCTGAAAAAACGATCTGGTAACACGTGGTATCGGTAGATGCCACCCGATGGCGCTTGCAGCTAACTTTAAAAAAAAACATCTCCAATTAAAAAGTTACGACTGAAAATATCGATACGTGTATATCAATCATTGAGAATTGCATTAAAGAAAATGATTGAGCGTAAGCCTGTCACTAATAGGAGAAATCGTCGAGAAATAACTATATAAAGTGACTTAATACTCGAAACGACGGTGACTCCACCTAGTAGCATCTTCCATTTTTGACGACAAAGTAGTCATTTGGCTGCCATTTTTCGTGGAGGCAATTCCACATTAGCGCTACGGTAGCAAGATGCTACCTATCCTACGTTACACACACACGGCTGGAAATAATAATTCGACTTGTTTACTTTATTGCATTTTGATCATCACGTGATATTTCCATCGTTGGTTTATTATTGTTTACATTTTCCATCTACTTAAATTATAAACACATAAAAAATAAGTTAAAAGTTAAAAATGGAATGAAAAAAAAAATCCAACCTACTCAAAACTCCACATTTTTTAAGCGGACCTTTTTTACCATCGCGCTAATTTTTCGCTCCGCTACGCTCGGTCGTCTACGCTTAAATAATCTTTATTTATTCGAGCTAACCTGAACGATTACTATCAAATTATCGATACTTTTAGTCGCAATTATACAATTGTATAGATAAATAAATAAAATAGAGAAATAAATAGAAATAAATTGTAGAGATTTTTTTAAAAATGACGGCCGCAAGCTCCATCGGGTGGCACCTAATTTTACCATGTGTGGCCGGCTTATTACGTTTAAAACGTTAGCCCTCTGACTATACCTTTAAACTCGGCATAAAATCTGTTAGAAAAAAAGGTCCACACTGGACACTATTTTTTTTTTTTTTTTTTTGGCTTGGGTATTTTTATTTACGTGTAGCTTGGCAGTGTTGATAGATTGACCAAATTTGGGATACAAAGTTTCTACGAAAACTCAGATTTCTTTTTAAAAACACCGGAAAAACGTCTTGAAAAGACTACTTTTATAACCCTTGTAACTATAAGACAAAAAAATATTTTCAATTTTTAAATGCGTCTATCTGCTGTCAATAGTGTGACACATCACAAAGTTTTTGTTTCGTTGAGATCGGACAAGTGGTGTGACCGCCTAGTCGTATACAATAAATCTAGATATTGACCTGAGTAAGCTCAATGGGAGGCACGTTTGCCCACGATTTGACCGATGGTTATACCCATTGTTTGACAGTCTTAACGATGCCATCGTTCCTTTGTTGCCGTTGGCCAGACCTAACACCCGAGATTTGCATTAAATGATTCATCCACAACCTTGACGCTTGCGGCCTGATATTTTGATAAATAATTATGTCCATCCCACCTCGGACAGGTACAACCAGACTAGCTGATATATTCAGGGGAACATAGCCACGCGTAGACGACTGAAAAGAATTCGATTTCCAAAGTAAAAACTTTGAAACAGTGTATCTTCGGAAAGTTTGGGGGTTTGAGAAAACAAAAACGAATTGACCTTGAAAAATATAGTTATTTATTCTATACTTATTTGATACATTTTATTGGTTGGTATTTTACCCCCCCCCCCCCCCCCAACCAATCTCCTTAACTCACCAGTTTTTAAATAGTATATCTCAAAAAAGGGGGTTGGCGATATAGTCCGATTTTTTTATTGCCTAGAGCCACTTTTAGAGCCAAAATGAAAATGGGATTTTCTTATTAGCGCCATTAAGGAAAGCTTTGTGTGATATGCGTGTATATTGAGTGAACGTGTATTGAGTGAATCATACGAAATGAATCAAACCAGAGTAAAATGCCAATATTGACGTGAAAATTTAACACAGCAGATATAAAAACACTGCACATTTTTTTAGTCAAGCTTTTTTCCATCCTTCGTTTGCAGGTTTCAGATTCCCATAGTAAATCACCAGAATACCAAAAACCCTGCAAACATTATAAATTACATGAAACGCTACATTCCAGCGTGCTTATAATATTTAAAAATTGTTAACTGTCTGATTATTTAATAAAACTAGTAATTTTTCATTTAATTATTGGTATTTGGAAATCACTTTAACCTCGTAACGTTCCGATGCAGGGACCAGCATTTTTTGAATTGTTGCCGAATTCTTTGTATACGCCGAATTCTTAATTATTAAGGATTTTTCTTATTATATGTCCATCCACTCAGAAGCTGATATTTTCAAATTTAAAGAACAACTGAGAGCACCTTTTCAACTTCGTATTTTATTCTGGCATTTAATCTAAAATCTGAAACAAAACAGGAAAAATGGGAAAAGTATGTGAACATTGTCCTTCCCATCACACCGTTCTCCGAGTCCAAGGAAGTAGGTTGGTGTATTGAAAGCTGCTGCCCTCTGTGTTCTGAGCATCACTGCGCAGTACACTTCAATCTAAAATATTATAAATATCTGTCCTGGTATGATTTATTTATATACGCACCTTGAAACGAGAGCAAAGGAATTATATAAAATCAAGTAAATTGCATGTTATTATCTCCATGGAATTTGCCAGCTTTATCGCGGATGTGAAGATGGAGATACAATGCAAGCTTTTCAGGGTGTTTAATCAAGGGAAAATTATCTGAACCAGGAAAACCAGGAAAATGCCTCTGCCTAGAAACATCACAGGTTTATTATAAAAGTTAAGCCTTACAATACTTATTTGGAAAATACATAGATTTAAGGTGAATTACTTACTTAAAGTTGATTCTAGTGAGTATCTCCATGCTGCATTAATAAATTAAAGTGAGAAAACATGGAACATCGTGCTATCTCGCTAGGAAAATCCATTGCTTTGTTTTCCTGAAACCTGTAGGGAAAAAGCAGCAGAAGCGAAAACCTACGCTATTTAACTGTTTCTGTTCCTATCTCTTTTTATAGCAAAATCATCTGAGATATTTCATTTGTGGCTAGATTTCAGCATTAGCATCGTGTTGTCTTCGCTTTTCTTATTCTTATGCGATGCCGGATTCGGTGAGAGACAACAGAAGACAATACCGAAGTGACATTAACAAAGATGTATCATGGATGAAGACAGAGAGATAATAATTAAATGCCTCACTCATTGCTAATGACAAAGTTGGCTGGGATTCGAACCGTTGGGTGAATTCTGCTTACCGAGGAACATAGAATTAGGGGCGTTAATGTAATCAAAATTTAAACATGCCGCTCCCACTGGGATCATGGAATGAGTAGCAATTTCATAAAATTTAAATTGAATTCCCCCACTCTGCCTAAATACCATACTATTGGCCCTTTATATTCCAATACGACTTTACAAATTACAAGAACCCATTAATGAACAGAAATTAAATTATAGAGTACCATTTAAAATGCACTTGAGTTCCCATATCACATTTTATGTGATAGAAATTTCATGTTATAGAAGTACATCTTCGGTTAGTAGAAATATTATGTTACAAGCGTAAATATTTCGAGAAAACTTGTGTCATTTTTCACAAAATAACTCAAATCTTGTTCTTATTGTTTTCACGACAAAGGAAATCTTATATCATACTATCAGTTCCCATTTAAAACGTCTGTTGTACAAATACTTCTCAATTTTAAGAAAATCCCATGTAGTAAAATGCAGGCTGAAGACGACATTTTCAACGCTCAAAGATAATTGAAATCAAACAGAGTTTTTTGAGATGATCTTCGTGTTTGTACTAATCAGCAGCGAGCAAAGACTACTGTGAGTTCTTCTCTTCTACCGATCAAGCAATCATTTGAGCAAATAACAATTTCAATGAGCATGAAAGCGAAAGAATTGATTCGGCCAATCGTAGCTCACTGTCGTCAGTGTCACACTCGATTAAGGTTAATAAGGGCCGATCAAATCCTGATTTAATGCTACGCTTCGTTATGTTCCCTCTTTCCTTTCTCATGCTTTTTGGATGTTCTTGTTATTTTTTGCCACCAGCATCGTTGAGATTTGTTGCAAGTCTAATTCGTCATCTCTGAAGTCGTATAAAAATGAGTGTTTACCGTCTTTTGCCGATATTTTTTTATAAAGTTGTTCGTTTTTTCTGGGCCTGTCACTATTTTTGAAACCCCTGTAATATTTAAGTCCCAGTTTGTGAAAATATGTCGATGCATGCAGTAGCAATCTGATATCACAATAAACTAAATCGCCAAATAAATATGCTTCCTTTTATATCGTGGTCGAGAAAGAAAATATCAGCCTTGCTGGAGCTATTGCTGATATTTTATAAACTGTTCACAGTCTACTTTTCAAACGTTATTAACGGTTTTCAAGAGATGATTTTTATGCATTTTTTATGCATTTCACAACAATTTTCTTTTCGAATGTTATTTTATCTTGCATACTTATTTTTATGGTGTTTTAGGATTACGAAGTGGACCTATACTTCCGACAGAAATGGCAAGATGAGCGACTGAAACACGCTGAGATCACAGAAGCACTAGATTTGAACGATCCTAACTTGGTGAAAGCAATTTGGAAGCCAGAAGTTTACTTCCCGAACGCCAAGCATGCTGAATTTCAATACGTCACTGTTCCCAACGTGCTAGTCCGCATCGACCCTGATGGCGAGATACTCTACATGCTACGGTGAGGACCATTTTCCATTCTTTCGTTACGACTTGATAACCACTGATCAAACAACCAGCAAATCTGAAAACCATGAGGAACAATAGATTGAAATAGGAGAGTATTCCAGGGCACAGGACATATATACAGTAAAGGGCCTGGTCTGCTATTCAAAATAACGGAAACCGTATAAAAATTAAATTGTAGTAAGCCCAAGAAAAGAGTTTGATGATACCGATTCCGATTGCAAGCCTTCCTGGTTTTTATTTGGCGATGTTTTAGTATTTTCGAAATAATGGGAAATCCAAGTTTTCGAATGTGTTGGCATCTGAAAACAGATTGACTCTCGCTGATTTATTTCAGCATCCTTCGATTTCTATTCACGAATAGGAAATGTTATTCGATGTAGTAAAATTGGAAGCCAAGTATACAGCCGAGTCGAACGGTGTACGATAGGTGCCGAGAGTCGACGACGACCGAAAGGAACTGCATTTCTTTTTTCCCAGTAGGCCTACGAATCTTCCAGAATATCAGGAAAACATTATCGAAACGGCATAGATTGGAAGTGAAAATGCACTGGAACTGCATTTACAGGTTTCCTGGCTACAGAGTTAATTGCATTCTACCAATTGATGATCCTGTATTAGAATATATATCATGTGATATTATATCTCTCTGTATCTATGGCATTAGATATCAAATATTCCCATTTGCTCACAGAGATCATTTGGAACTATGGTGTCCTGCAATCTATAATACATTCCTCGCATGTCACTGAATAATAATTGATATCATACCAGTTAATTGCTAAGATCATGTGACGACGCCGCCACTCGAACATACTACAGCTACAAACCACACAAACCATACACAAACTATAGCCTCAATTATTCTAAATGATTCATGTGTGCTTTTTTTTCTGCGGCCTAGAAAAATAGTTCGTGTTTGTACGAATGGCACTTTAAAAAGACTGTTTGGTTTAAGGAGGGTTTCCGTTTATGGGTTCATTAGATTGCCTACACATTCGGGAGAGATGAGAGGTTGCCTCTTCATTTCTTTTATTATCCCTCAACCCTTCAAAGTTTCAGCTGGTTTCTCAATGGAAATCATCTGTTGGTCCCTCATCTCTCAATTCGCAATGTGCCAGATAGTGGTCGCAAATAAATGTGATATTTCCTATAGCAGTCACTAGGGACAGATTTGTATGGGAAGGTCCGTGCAGACCTCAACATTGTTACGGCAACTGCGAAATGACACCAACGTTGGGTCGACGTAGGCCTCTTTTTTCCGGTTAGCTGTAAAATAAATTGTCAACCCCCGGTCAGCGAATAAGAAATATTTCGCTCATTCGTATAAAAGTAGAACCTTGCAAGGCATGTTCACACATAGATCGACGGTGTACTATTGTGAGGTTTTTTATTTTACGTTTCCTTGTAATTTTGTAACTGTAGTTTTTGTGTAAAATGTCCATGTGAAACCGTTCGAGCACGCGGTCAGCTAATTCTTTATAGAAGAGATGTTCTAGCCGAATGGTTGAAATGATTGAAGGAAAGCAGGCAATGACTCTATGAACTTCTTACTTTATCTTGATTCTATTCGATTTCATGACCATTTGCTCATAGCTCAAGCGACGTTTAAACTAGCAAACCCTAATTGAATTTGCTTCAACTTAACTTGTCAGCTGAAAAGCTTTTCCACGACGAGAATTGATGTTTTGTATGTATTTCCTTTCGTCTTTCCCGTTTTTCTTTACTCCTTGTAGCTGACTCGATGTAGGGAACCTGCAAGTGCATTTATCGTAATATCGCTTGGTTGTCTTCCCCCCCCCCCCCCCCCCCCCCTACAGAAGCCAGAGACAAGAAATAGCTGTAGAAAATGCTCAGTCCATCGTACGATAGATATCTACTTTAAATGAAAAAAACCGGATATTGACTGGAAAAGCTAGCGGAATTTAATATCTTTCGCCAGATATGTCATGATTTTTTATAAAATAGTGACTGGAATTAATATTTCACCTACAAAAATTAGTCGAGGCACTTCAGTGCAATTATTTGCTTGAAAAAAAGTAATTCTGTTGTTTGAATAGGCTAGCATCTGCTTCGTTGGGTTCAGAATAGCACGAGTTGCAAACGTATGCAAACAAATTGAAGAAACACCAATTTCAAACCTGACTAGATTCGATATTGATCAATATTGATGTGGAATCTGACACAGCATTTTGTCTCTGTTTTGAAATAGTACAATATTTAACGGATTTGTGTAATAAGTTGGTGCTATTGTTGTTCTAGGTTGAAATTGACTTTCTCGTGCATGATGGATCTATCAAGCTTTCCGCTTGACAGTCAGGTCTGCACTATGGAAATTGCAAGCTGTAAGTTGGCAATCGAGTTAGTTCACCAAAAAAGGTTCTTTCATTTCCACAACATCTATCAGTAACATGCTTGCCTTCCCTTTCAGTTTCCAAAACAATCGATGAGCTGAGTCTTGAGTGGACTACTATGAACCCAGTCATTATGGGTAAAGGGCTCAGGATGCCACAGTTCGAAATAGTTAAAATTAAAGCATCTGATTGTCAAGAATCGTTTCAAATAGGTAAAAAACTTGCAACGAATCTCAAAACTAACTTTCTTCATTAAAATAATGATTGTTCCGTCTTCTAATGATGGAGTTGGCTCAAGGATGTAGATGCATTTCTAAATGACATTGCAGGGAATTACAGCTGCCTGGTTGCGGAATTTCATCTGAGTCGTTCCGTGGGCTTCCATTTGGTCCAGAGCTATTTGCCGACAATTCTGATAGTGGTCATATCATGGGTGTCGTTCTGGATGGATGTGGATTCTGTGCCTGGTAGAACCACACTAGGAGTTACCACTCTTCTTGCTGTATCCTCGCAATCTTCAGGTGACTACTCATAGTTCCTTGATAACAAACCGTATCCGCCACAATAGTGTGTATGGTAAGTATGAGAGCATAAAATGGCAATATTACTTGGACTTGTGAAGAAAATATCTTTCTTATATGCGGATTTATAATAAAGAAAGCAGTATCCTTTGGTTTAAAACCATTAGTTAATTTAGTGCTTTTCACCCAAAGCGGAATGGACTGTTTATATTGAGACTTATGGTAAGAATTAGTGTAGTACTACACTAATTAGTACGTACTCTTGGTTCACAATATTATAAAACATAAAATTCTACAATATTTATTTGTTCACTACTTACTTAATCAGAAGTGCCATAATATATTTTTCTTCTTCTCCAATATGACCATCCGTCACACAATTTTATACACTTTATCGTCACTTGTGCATTGAAATTTCTAAATTACCAGTTCGTGCTCTCATGGATTCCACGTGCTGGTTGCTGTTCTCTCGAATTCTGTACGCCTTTACGTTCTCTCCATAAATCATTGACATCAGCAATCTTTTGTACGCTACTTCCTACATATCGCATTCCCTTACAAGAAGCAACCGTATTTTTAATGAACGCAGAAACGCTTATTTTTATTTACAAGCATTCAACGGCTCTGAATCTCTATTCCAGGCATTCAGAGCGGCCTTCCTCAAGTCAGCTACGTGAAAGCTATAGACGTTTGGATGGGAACGTGCACAGGTTCGAACAATTCTCTCTACGCAATATAAAGAAAATAATTCCAAGCCTTTTTTTCTTGAAGTATTTTATGGCAGTATGTTACACGAATAAATCATGTTTATCTTACTTGAAATTGTTTCATTAGCATTCGTCTTCTGCGCCCTATTGGAGTTCACTTTCGTCAACTACATTTGGCGTAAACAACCAGATGTAGCAGGCAAGAAATCGCAGGAAGCTTTGAATGGGAAAAGTTCTCCGCGCAACAGCGAGGAGCCGGACGCCGCAGCAGTCGCTGTCACCATGGTAGGCTCAAATTCAAGCTTCAAGCTTCATCTTCCCAACTTACACTCTTCTTTCTTACCTTCAAGCTTCAAACATAGCAGATTCCAAATTCCTCTTAAATTGTATCCTTAACTTTCAGCTTCGTGGACAGAAACCTTCCTGATTCTTCTACCATCTTCCACAAATCACAAATCACAATTATCTGTCTCTATATATAATTCGATAAATTAGTTTCTGAAGTTTATTTTGACCTAGAATATGCTCGCTCACAGTTATTATGAATATTCCCTATGAGCTAATTATGTTGCTTTAGTCTGCCAAATAACCTAGGTTTATTCCCAAAATATTTTAGTTTGGTTTGGTTATCACCTAAAGTAATGTTTTTAACGCCATCAAAACTTTCTTTCAAGCATGTAGTAGACCATAAAAGGTAATATTAACGTGGTATTTTCTCGCTGCTCTTTAATCAGCTCTTCTGCACAGGTTTAATAATAATATCATCAAAAACGGCTTTTCTTTAGAAGGTATACTACGCGTCTCAAGGGGCGTCATCTATGCATGAGCCTGGGGTTGCAGGTGACACGGTATCTTGATATAAAATCTGAAATATATTCATCGCACACCCGTTCACCATCATAGGTACACAATCCATACTCTTTCTCTGTTTCACCCTTAGAAGGAAAGTGGATTTGTATGTTTTGAGATAACCCACTACTTGTAGGCATGATCTAAGAGTTTTAAAACTTACAGTTACAACTCCACGTCTGAAGGTAGACAAATCACAATGTGGCCAGTTTTGAAAGTCTCTGCTCATGTCTGCTGCATTGACTGCTCTAAGATTATGCTATTTTCCTCTCCTTTTTAACCTGGAATGGAGAGTAGGTGATACATAAACTATACAAAGTACATTCGATTTTCATGAAGTTCATTATATGTCTCAAAATATGTCAATCTTCTTGCTCAATTTTTTTATTTGTTCTGATGATAATTTAAATTCTTAGGTAATAATAGTCTGTTTTGATTTATATTTCAGAAGAAGAGAAATTCTGATGCATCCGAGACGAAGGCTATTATTTTAGACAGTGATAAAGGCCCGAACAAGATCCGTGCTCGTAACATTGACGAGCTCTCGCGCCTATTTTTCCCCCTGGCTTTTGGAGCATTCAACCTTGTCTACTGGCCATACTACTTATCTTGGAGCAGATAAAATGTTTGCATTTTTATCATAAATACAGATCTGCAGTGTTTATAAGATTTTCTAAATCAAATATAGTTTCATCTTTCGATTACACCGAGGATATCTACTCAAATGATGGGGGTTACATATTTAGGCCTGAAATATGATGAGAGGTTTGATTATTTAATCTTTGCCATTACTAAAATACATTTAATTTATTTCAATTTTAATTTCAATAACAATCAAGAGTAATAATTCCCAACCGAACTGTGCTCCGAAAACTTAATTAAAATTGAACGCACCCAACGCGTTACAGTATATTTTTGCGTATTTATTCAATTGCAGCTTGGTTCATTAACTTACCTTTGTTTAACGCGTATGTCAGTTGTATATGTGCATATCAATTCTCGGTTGATGTTGAAACTAAAAAATTCTAGAATCATGGTGGATGAAGCTTCAATGACGGACCAACAATGCTGAATAATTACTGGTTGGTAATTATAAATCTATTCAGTGACCATGAATGACTTTGATCGTGTTTACGATCACTTTGGCCGTTATTAGTTAGTCACGTTCGTGTACATACTAATGCATAACAAATAACAATACAATATTATATTATTCCATACATATATACAACCTCCATTATCTTTATCATGGGATAAATAGAAACCAATCTGTAATGATTTTCGGACATTTTAGTCCAAGATTTTTGTTTCCTTTTCATAATAACATGGTGAGGGAAAATAACGTTGGTACGGAAGTGAAGCTATTTAAAGCCTATACATAATTACGCAATGTAATCTATTTACTTGTAAATCGTATTCATAGCTCTAAGTCTTACGTTTTAATGAACAGCCAATAGTATAATGTAAATATGAATTAGTTTTAACAATATTACTACATGTAACATGTGAAATCATAAAGACGATACTGTGAGATATAGAATAACTTCGATCCAATCTAATTAAGTATCATTCAATTACACCCTTACAGTTGTAATTTTCATGCGGCAATACTATTATTTCTGCCAGTTTACATTTAATCTGCATTTTAAAAGAAATCACTCAAATTTAAAAAAATCTGTATGCATATAGTACCATTGAGTTTATAGGTGTTGTACTTTCTACCTTAAACTTGTTTGTGTAAATACTTCTCGAAGCGAGTCAGGCTTACGCTACAATCGAATTTTACTCATAAAATTAAGGCAAGTGTAAACATGTGAAAAAAAAGCTTTACTCAATTCACTGAAGGGGCCACTGTAAGATGAAGGATATTGAAAGTACCGCAAGACCATTGACCGTGCCGTGAGGGTTGTTTAGAAATATGTCCGGATCGATTTCGATGGAATCGTGCATCGAGAGGGCGTACAATTCTTTGAATAGGCAAGAAAAAAATTCGTATGCGTAATTTGTCAGTTTTTTGGGATCCTGGCAACCTAGAAGCAAATTATAGATTTAAATTGTTAAAGAATGTTTGTCCAGCATCTTGTTATGGATAAAGATTCTATAACCACTAAATCCGTATTTTAAAAGTTGCAGAATCGACCTGTAGATAAAGGCAAGTTTAAGATGGTCGTTATAGATCCCTGCTCTAGTTGCGTTGGGTAAAACTGTCTTAAAATGCATCAAAGACATTGCATCAAGCATGCATCAAGACGTTTTAAAAACTGCTCCTCCCATTCTGGAAGTGATTGCTGAACGTCTCAGTTTCCACTGACTATTGAGATAGAATAAAGCTGAAAGGGACTTTTAATTTAACTTCATAGTTATAGCTTATAGGGCCATTTATCAGAATGTGTTGATTTCTTTAATAGGAATCTCTTTTCGGAACTGTTTGAGGCTTGCCCATCCCACCCTTGAGCACCGTCATTGGTAAATGTTTTGTCAAGCAATGGTTGGTACTTTTATCCATGTTGGTAATAGAGCATAGTTAATGTGAATATGGTTGTGGCAAACCCTGCTCATATGCAAGCTTGTTTCCAAGGTATGCAGACGTCCCTCATCTGCCATGTTAAATTAATTAATTATTATATTAATGGACGTTTTGTCACACAGCTGTTTACATCCCGTTATACCTGTTCGGTGTTGTTCAGATACTTTAGTGTATAGCCATTATGTATTATGATAAATATATACAAGTAATATATTGATACTAATCGTTGTTTGAAAAGTCAGTGCAGAGAAAAATAATACAGTTTAACTTGCACCTGTATGTTATTGTATCACTATTCAACCAACCAATCAACCAATCAACTAATCAATCGACTCGTCTATTTGCTTATTTAATGATTACTTCTCTCCAAGTAATTTGAAAATGAAAGTAATCTTTTAAATTATGCTTGATGCTAGATTTGATTTTTGTTTCTTGGCTAAAACATAATTTTGTGGTAATTTATAACAAAGCTGTTTTTTTTAATCCTCTTTACTATGTGATGTACATTTTTACACATATTTTAGCTTTATCCGATAGCTGTAATAAGAATTTTGTTTAATAACTATTGTAAAAAACCATTTTCATGACAGATATAACGAGTAGTGTGTCGGCGTACTCATTATTGATATCGCAAGAGACAGGTCACTGTAAATTCTTGATTGAATTCATTACATGAGTATGTTAATTATGTATTCCACTTTAGTATCTATTAAATCAGAAGAGACGGATTGAATTGAAGACCAATTAAAACAGTACAGTTGAACCCCATTTGAACTTCTCGCATCGAAATATTGTTGGTACTACAATCGATGGTACTACGTCACGAATATTACCTGTTGTACTACGAAAAAGCATCAACAGAAAAGTGAAACAGGCAATTATGCCCCCCATTAAAAATATTTAATGTATTTGCAGATTAGCGTCGCTTTTAATCTTTCTTTTTTAAAAACGTAATTTTAGACCAGAAGTGGCTTGCGGAACAAGTATTTCTAAAGGCCAATAGAGTTTCTGACAAGACTGCATGTGTGTCTCAATGAGATACCTGGACAGTGGGCGTTTTATAGTAGACATTGTTTCTAAGATTCAATCCGTCTCGATAATTGTGCTGGTATGTGCAAAAGTTTAAGTATACCTTGATTAGAATAACAACTTTGTGGCGCACTTCAAATAAAATTGCACACTTAAAACCGAAAATTAATCAAACTCAAAGTAAGTACTACCACACCTAATCATAATATGCGATGCAGCAATTCATACTATATATTTTCAGATCTTATTATTATGGAAATGTGTCAAAGCCTATGTAACTAATAATTATTAATATCACTATAAATGATTGTACTCGTAGGTAGTTAAAAGTAGCAATTACTTCCTGAATATTTAAAATGGTTTTTCTTGGTCATTGTATAACGATCAATGAATTGAAGTAACAAATGCGTAGATTTTTTAAAACAATGTCTACACATTTTCTTGATTGATTTGATTTGTGATGTTTAACGACGCACTGTTTTTACAACTAGCCCTGCGGCACTGGTCTAATGGCGTCGATGAATGAGTGGACGATGATGAGGATGATGATGAACGTAACATAGCTTAGAAGGGAGGAGGGGAAACCCGGTGCCGGCAAGTAGCCTAAAGGGGACCACCGGCTTTACGTCCCTTCCGAATGACGGTACAACTCGAACACATACATGCCGTCGAGAGGTTGATCAGCAAGGCGGACGAAGTTGCTGTACTATTTTTCATCCCTCCAACCTCTCCCCCGAACAGAACTGGTCATGTAAATGATGGTCACCCATCCAATACCTGACTCAGCACGGTGTTGCTTAAATTCGGTGATCTCACGAGAACCGGTTTTTCCAACACGCCAAACCGTTCGGTACACACACCTTTTCAGGATAGCCCATGTTTTCTGTAAGCCTCTAAACGGGGTTATAGCAGGTTCAAAGTTGGTGAGAGGGATCATTTTTTGGAAGGAGGCCAAAGGGGTTTGAAAATGGAAATAAACGTAGACATCGTTCAAGTTTATGTGGAAAGCAACTCTTAAATTAATGCTTCTAAATATTTAGCGAATTTTAATTTTGCTGAGGTACTCTGTAGCAAATTATGTAGTTTTATATTATTTACAATTAAATTGATCGTATTGTTACAATAATTTAGAATTGTTTCTTTGTACTTAAAAATTTACAGAGGTGGTTAGTACTTCCAAAAGCTTGTAAGTTGTAAAAAAATGAACATTTGTCAAACATAAAGTGTGGCTCGAGTTTAGCTATTGGCGTCCGATGCTCATGTTGGATGACAAGGATATTATTATCTTTGGAGATTGTTGTGACGTGGTTCGTATTTATTCTCTATCACAGACATTGTATACTAATTGTGAAGGAATACTCTTACACTTTCGGCTCATTAATCTGCCCACCTCTGTAATGCTAATTCATTGTTTAGAATCATTTGCATTCTCTTACTGTAATAATTGTTGTTAAATACGTAATTTTATCAATAAAACAGTTGCATAACATATTTATATTACTCAAGTCTCTAGTTCCTCGAAAAGTTGACCTAATTTGAATCACAAAAGTTCCCTTCCTTTATTTCACACTATTTGCTGTGTTGTATTTCATACTCCTCGGTTCTTGTGAGTCTATTGGAAGACAGACGACCAAGTTCATATCAATTCACAATACTGCATCACCGTAATGCAATAATGCATCATCTATACTAAAATCACAATATTAGATACCGATTTTTCGATTTAGCTGTTGGTCAGGAAGATTAAGTTTACATATTTTGACAGATCAAAAACATCTTTGCATAACAAAACAGTGATGAATGATGATTACCAGCTAAGAGGCATGTGCAGCGTTTAAAGCTGATATGAATCTGATCTGTTTTGTAAATAAAATTATGTCCTGTTTTTTTTTACTTCTAATGTAAGCGTTACATGACTGCATGATTGACGTATTGATCTAGGATTTTGTTCATTTGATCTAATCCATTGGAAAAAAAAATGATATACATCATCCATACTCTTACAAACAATATGATGGTGCAATTGCAACTTATCTTTCACAATAATAATTATTTTGTTGGACGATATATTGAAGATAGAGGTCCCAAGGGTTCACGCGGGTAAAGTTTGAGGGCATAGTTCACAGAACGCCGCGACATAGCGGTAGCTTCGCAGCGAGGTTTTGATCCATTCAATCTCCATTCAATCGGGCGACTCCATTGTTCCGTTTGTCAGAAGGCCGGCTTTCTGCGCTGCATGTGGTACTGTGCTCTCAACGACTATAATGGCTAAAGTAGGAGATATTGGTATGTTAAAAATGTTTTGAACGGTCTAATACTACTTTATTGACAAATGTTTTTCACCTAACCTACCTGTTAACCCCAGTTACATTTTTTGAAGGATTTTATGATTTTAGGTTATCCTTGAAGCAGTGTGTTAATAATCTTGGATGAATGCTGTAATTTATCCGCCAGATTTTTGAAGAGCGAATTGAATAAGAAATTGTCAGATTGAGAAAACCTACTTGTCTTTTTTTGCTGCTGACTTCAGGATTCAATTAGATGTTTTTGTGTTTTAGCATTGTTCAGTGTGTCAAATAAGGAGGGACTTATTCCACTTGCCAAAAGCTTGAGCGGTCACGGCTTAAAGCTAGTAGCTTCTGGAGGAACAGCGCAAGCTCTTCGTGATGCTGGATTGACAGTCAAAGAAGTCTCCGAGTTGACGGGTGCTCCAGAAATGTTAGGAGGAAGAGTTAAAACTCTACATCCTGCAGTGCATGCAGGTAAAACCAGATTTTAATGAGTTACAGAAGGTCAAGCCTGCAATTAAATAATATGGTTGCTTGGATCATTTAACAAATACCGTATTTTACAGGGATTTTGGCACGTCATTCAGAAGGTGATCAGAAAGATA
The DNA here is from genome assembly GCA_947568835.1 of Protonemura montana. Lineage (NCBI taxonomy): Eukaryota > Metazoa > Arthropoda > Insecta > Plecoptera > Nemouridae > Protonemura > Protonemura montana. The sequence goes on along the minus strand of OX387604.1, from coordinate 12,812,618 downwards.
TGGCTAAAATGGATTTTGGGATGATCCGGTTTGTTGTGTGTAATCTCTACCCATTCGTCGAAACTATCTCCAAGGAAGGAGTGACTATTGCTGATGCAGTGGAGCAAATAGACATTGGAGGTGTCACTCTATTAAGAGCTGCAGCCAAAAACCACGCTCGGGTGACGATAGTTTGTGATCCTGCTGACTATGATCTGATTGTCAAAGAAATATCTGGATCGCCCGACTCTGACACATCTCTTCAAACGCGTCAATCTTTGGCATTGAAGGCCTTTTCTCACACGTCTCAATATGATCTTGCCATTACCGACTATTTACGCAAACAGTATAATCCAGAATCTCATCTAGCTCTTCGCTATGGAATGAACCCTCATCAGAAACCTGCTCAGATCTTTACAACTCTACCAAAACTTCCTCTAACTGGTAGGTTGTAAGGTCATTGCTTATTCTTTTATTGTTGCATTTTGTATTTTTATGGTGTGTTACTACTTGGCTTTTTAAAACCTTGGATCCTATCTATGCCTATTTTTCTTTTAAACATTTTTAGTATTGAATGGTTCGCCTGGATACATCAACGTTTGTGACGGCCTGAATGCGTGGCAGCTGGTGAGGGATTTGAAACGGGCACTTAACCTTCCTGCTGCAACATCTTTCAAGCATGTTAGTCCAGCTGGAGCAGCTGTGGCTACGAAGATGACAGAAGATGCGGCAAAGATGTGCATGGTGCACGATCTGTTTGACCAACTTACACCTTTAGCCAGTGCCTACGCAAGAGCCAGAGGAGCAGATCGCATGTCCTCATTTGGAGACTTCATAGCATTGTCTGATGTTTGTGATGAGATCACAGCAAAAATAATCTCCCGAGAGGTTTCTGATGGTGTTATTGCTCCTGGCTATACTCCTGAAGCTTTTGCTACATTAAAAAAGAAGAAAGGTTTGTGCAAGAAATACTGCAAAAATCATGAATCTGTTAAAAATGAGTACAGATAATAAATGTTTATAACAAATTTTACAGGAGGTGCCTACTGTGTTCTTCAAATTGATCCTGAGTATGAACCAAATGTTATTGAAGAAAAGGTATTGTTCGGAGTAACCCTGCAACAGAAACGCAATGATGCTGTTATTACTCAAGAAAGTTTCCAAAACATTGTCTCTGCTAAGTAAGGATGCATGGAACTCTTTTGTACTAAACATTAGTGTGGGAATAATGGAATGAAACATGAATAGCTGGATCTTGAAAGTGGCTTGGAAACCTACATTACCAACGCTGGGGGTTGCACGAAGGGTGGAAAGCCACTGTACTGGTAAGAGAAGTAAACTTGGTTAATTTAGTGAACTGTACTCATTTTTTTTTAGCAAAACTTTCCCAGCTGATGCACTTCGTGATCTTGTGATTGCTACTATTGCATTGAAATATACTCAGAGTAACTCGGTTTGCTTTGCTAAAGATGGTCAAACAATTGGCATTGGTGCTGGACAGCAGTCCCGTATTCATTGCACCAGAATTGCGGGAGATAAAGCTGATAACTGGTAAGAAACTTATTTCACAGGCCATGTTTACAAGATTTGTTAGGGGGATGATTTTTTTTTTTATGTTTTAAGTCATTATTTACAGTGATTTAAAATTTCAATGATAAAATGTACAACAATTATTGCATTTTTTAATGTGGTAGTATAATACATTCTTTTTAATTTTCTTCAATTACACAATGCAGTTGCCAACGTATTTTGAAAATTATGCACAATAACGTACAATTTACTGATACAAATATTGTGATTTATGAGAGATTAATTTTATATTTCTTTTGTTTTGCTTCAATTTTATTGTTTTTAAATGTTTGCATTTATTGTTTGCATTTATTTTATTGTTTGCATTTTAAAGATTAACAATTTTAAGGTTGGAAGGTTTATTATTCATTCAGTGTGGGAAGATACCAAATCAGAGCCCTCTAGATCCATTTTTTGCTATAAGCTAGTGGAAACAAATTTATCCATCGTACCTTCTCCCACAGGCTATACTTAAACTGTTAAAACCTTATTTTTCCAACAAGTATACTATTTGTCACTCTGATTAAGTAATAACTCTACTTATGGATTGGCTTGTTTACTAACTTGACTTTTATTCCCACTATAGGTGGATGCGTCAACATCCAAACATTCTTCAGATTAAGTTTCACGATAGCTTGAAGAGAGCTGAAATCTCAAACGTCATTGACCAGATTGTCAGTGGACCGATTGGTAGGTTTTCATAAATTGAAAGTAGGTTTTTTTTTATGAAGATATTATACTGATCATTATTTTGACTGGTTTCAGACAACCCAGACCTGTACATAAAGCCAGAATCGATTGCCTTGATTCCATCGGCAGCAGAGCGTGCTGATTGGAAGGCAAAAGCATCTAACGTAGCTTTAGGTTCGGATGCTTTCTTCCCATTCAGTGACAACATCCTCCGAGCCGTCCAGGTAAATGCTTGATTTTTTGTCGTAAATATCAAAAAAGAGTGCTACAGATCTTGACAGTTCTCAGTGTTGACCCAAACTACACCAGAGATATCATGGAACTGTCCCACTACTAGCTGTCATTGAAACTGCAGTAATTGTGGTTCCAAGTTAAAATGTTCAGCGTTTAAGTTAGCTGGGGCGTGGAGAAATGATGAAAAAACACTATTTTACATTTCGTAAGTCAAAGTGGGTTATTTATTGTTTATTCGTAGTAGGAAAAGTGCAGAGGCAGTTCATTTTGTGGTAAGGATGGATTGATATAAGAGCAGTTAAATTTCACATTTTTTGGTTCCTAGTCCTGATGCATTTACACAAGTGAACAGCCGAGTTATTAAAATCTCGTACCAGCACTGTTAGGTCCAGTATTTCAATTTTCTACTATATGTTCCTACTTATGATGTATTATCCAGTATTTTTTTACTAATAATAGAGTGGGAATTGAATAAATTAAATTAAACATTGAGATGCCTCAAGAAAGAAACATCTTCACAGCAATAATTATGGGGTAGAGAAAGGTAAAATGGAGTTACTGATCTTACAAAAGAGAAAAGTTGGTAGCTCACGAGCAGTGCGAGTTGAATTGACATTTCCGTGATCGCCTTGATGACAGTTCGAAAAAAAATACAGTAAGAGAATGAGTCTTTTTCCCAAGAATGAGTATTTTTTAATCGTTTTGAAATAATTTTCCAAAACATCAACCCAACTCGTAACTCATCTTTTTCTCTCCGGTAAGTTCGGTAATTACATTCTACCTTTCACTTCCCCACTCTCAAATCCAGCCTTTTGGCATACCAACAACTTAACAGTAATGGTAACTTTTTAGTACTGATAAGCATACCAATTTTTAAAGTCCCGTCAATATCTTCCAATATGATTTCTTATTTAAAATTATTCTTTTCTAGAGCGGTGTGAAGTTCATCGGAAGCCCTGCAGGTTCGGTTCAGGACCAGGAGATAATTCGCACTTGCGACCAGCTGGGACTTGCTCTTGCGTTTACAAATACACGCCTCTTCCATCATTAAACTGCCGAGCACTGAATTACCAAACACCACGGGCCATGACAAAAGCGAACCTGCAATTACCCCAGATACATTCCTGTTCCTTTTTGGAAATTTTGAAAAACCAAAATTTGGAAAAGCCTGGCTGAAAGATCAACCAAGTCTATTTTGATGTACCTAAATATATTTTTTACTGATGTTTGAAGCGTTTGAATAAATTTGAAAGGCTGTTTGAAAGCACACGTGGGTGAGCTGTAAAATGTATTCTATAAAGTTGTAGCAAAGCCTGCTTTGCTACAAAATGGGTCTGAGGTTAAAGTCTGTATCACAAAAAGTGTCATTTAGTTGAAGTTATGTGAAGTTTGCTGTTTATAAGAAAGCATATTGGCATGAGTTAAAAGTGTACCTCAAAATATATTCTTGTATTGAAGAATTAAACATCACTGATGAAGTTTTTTTGTTCATGGAGCAATCCCCCCTCACCGATGAAACTGTAGTGATGATGATTTTTGTATGCAACTCAGGAATTGAGAAATTTCTGTCTATTTGACCAGTTGTTAAGGTTGCTTCTTTGCGATACCTGTCCCCTTGTTTGCATCGAGTATGAAATCAAAACTTGCGGTGACTGGAACGTAAGTTTTTTATTTAATTGTATTCCTCTCATTAAGAATATTATTCTATAGGGATCTTTTGCTTCTACAGCATCACAACCTGCCATTTAAACTTCACTCCAGATGTAGATACAATGTTAATTAATTTGATTTTTCGTCTACCCACCTCATGGCACACATACATTTTCTTTTATCCACTTCTTGAATTTCATTCGATATATATGATTATATTTGTATCCCCTCAGGGATATGCAGTTATGGTAGTTACTGAAATGGTATCAATGCAACTAATTTTGATTCAATATTATATTATATTATTATAATTGTGCAGCTCCACTCCTGTCTTTAAGGTTCAAATGCAGCAAAAGTTGTAGCAAGTCTTCACTTAATTTGCTAGTTTTTCTACGTGAGCTGCAAAGCTCTACAGAGAAATTTTTGCTAGCTACTTATAATCAAATTAGTTGTTTAGTGTGGATTTTGTTTAGTTCACTTACAAAACCGATATTGGTGCAAAACCTTTTCTATACGCACCTCCGTTTACTAAGAACAACTGCGCCACAAGTCATACCATTGTGGCTCATGGGTCATTAAAGTTGTGCACTTTTTTTTACTCTTTGTGTCTGGTTCAGTAAATGCATTACATATTCAGGTATTTTTAAGGAAGTTTTGCAGCCTATGGGAGATTTCTAACCAATTTGTGAAACTATTTTGGGAATAGTTTTGGTTATCAATATAATCTTACAAATTTGAATGATGCTGCTAGGAATTGGTTGGTGGTAAGCTAGGGTTTAAGTTGGATATCATTTTCATAGCATATTTTGTATTTGAGCAGTGGGATAGGGACTCACCAAAATATTTGCTCAACATATCCTTAGCTTTCTACTAAATTAGCAAATATTTATTTCACTGGTGTAGGTAGCAAATTGCATGCTAACATTCATTAAACAATGAGTAAGATGAGAAATATATTCAACGGTCACTTGGCAATACCTAGGTCAATACAAGCATGAATAAATTCCATTTGTGATTATATTCACTAACATTTATGTTTCTTTTTTTTCTAGCGAGCAATATTTATAAATTAGCAATTGCCATTGTTGGGTTTGAAGTAGTTTTGTCCCGATTTTACTACAGTATAGATTAATAATGACGATTGTTGACTCAAGACATGGAACTTGGGCGAGGAGATAAAAGTCTATCCCAATTTCGGCAAACAAGATATCACAGTGGGCTAGAAATTTGGTGGGAAATTCGAGGAAATTATTGACTATCTAGCACATTCGTAGCTTTTCTTTCATGAGATTTTGATTTTTTTTTTAGTATCATATAATCGATTTCAACTAAGTCGGTGAGTGGGTTGTTTAAAACACAAAATTGCCTCTTATGGAAAAATATTGTTTAACTTCAAATGTGATATAATGTTATGGTTACCACAATATTTTCCATTCGCTCATTTTCCTCGCTTTTAAAGGCTCGTTTGCGTTTGAATATTGCGAAATACTCAGGCGCCAACTCCACTGGTTGCCAATAATTAATCTTTTTAAAAGAAAGCAGGATTAAAATTCCAAATTTCTTATTAAAATATAATATTTATAATAACATAGCCCCAGCCTCTATACGGAACAACTGACTAAAATAAGGCGAACCTTCCGGTGGACACATCTTTGTGCGCGTTGATAACGATGTAACCGAAGTGCTTCATGTCAGTTTTTGGGTTCTTTCCATACCATGCATTAATCTTTTTGATTTTTCCACCGGTAGATCTTGTTGCTTCGAGCAATTACATTCGCTTACTACGCGAACATGATAGATTCGACGAGACCCATCACGACAAAGTAGCTTTACTTTGCGTCTTTTCGTGAGCCCATTGTTACATCGCCATTTCTCCATCAAAGTCTTCTTGGACATCCCGTTCTGACGGTGATTGCTGTCGTAGTTGAGCATCTGTGTCGCGTAATTGATCTGAGTTGATGAATTCACGGATGATAAGATTGCCATTGCCGGCTTCAAACACCAATCCGCGCAAACAGTGTCAAATATTGGTCGCGGTGAGGTGCATTGTCCATCTGATATGAACCTCTTTGATCGGAGTTCCGTACATCCCATGTGACCTGCGGATTAAAAAAAATAGTGTCAATGAGGAAGTATCATGCAATGGTGCAAATTTAGCTTAAATGTAGCTTCGTGCACATTTTTCTGAAAATCAAATATTCTTAAAGTTTATTTGAATAGTTTTACGAAGCTATACTTCTGATTTTGCTTTATTAATAAGTAATTAATTTCGAGATACGTACTACCTACGTCGTAAGTAAATGGTTAAGGCGGAAGTGCATTGCGTGCAATTTCATAGCGAAGAATATGATAGTGCAACGAGTGTCATTGCATTAATCAAACGCTCTTTTTGAAACGCCTGCCTGGCATTTTCTTTTGTTCATTATTTAATGTGTCTGTTTTTACTTAGCCAAGTTTTGTCGAAGTCACGCAAAGAATCTAGTGACGGTTTTGCCTTTCTTATCGGTGCATTATCTAACAACGGATGCGTGGAATTTCACTGGCTTTTTTGATTTAGGGGTAGCTCTGGTCGGTGATCATAGTTTACTCATGTTTACAAAATTAATTAAACATGCAGCTTGTGCGAATTCTAGTCATAGGGCATTGTTTCTATCCAGTTCATCACATGCACTTGCAACCCACTTGGAATCGATTTATCGGTCGACCAGCACAAAGCACGCGTCTAAAATATTATTAAATATCAAAAGCAACTTTACTGTCCATTATACAAAGTGTTCATAAGAACTGTACATATGCAAAATTAACGGTCAAATATAAACGAAGCATTCACAGTTCGTCAATTTATTAACGACTCAAAAAGAAGCGAATTGCAAGCTCACGAATTTTCCACGCTCGTGTTTCACTCCTCGTCACGACACTTTATATAATTGAAATTTCTGTTCATGAATTTGCGCCAGCAGTTTAGATGCGGTATGGACGACTGGTTACTACCTATTGGAAGGTACTCGGTCATTTATAGTGCACTTCGACCACTACTACAGGTACTGTCCATAGGTTCGTAGTCACAAAGAGTAGACATTACCTACTACCATAAGTTACTACACTATCCTAATATTACATTAACATATGGTTAAAGCGTGAGTTTTCAGCATATGAGCTTTTGCCACTAGGAAGACAACAATGAAATGTGTGAATTAAAATAATAATCCAAATATTATGAACGATGATTACGATATTTCTTGGCTTTTTACTAAATCGCCAGAATCAGGAAGACTCTTCCGTTTGTATTTAAATGCAGGTGCTGTTTCATATGGTTAAATAAGTGCGACATGATGGGTCTGAAACGCATTGCATTTGCTAAGGAGGACATGAAACTGCTTGTTCCCTAGTGAATAACTAAAGGCGACAAGAAAACTGGTCGTTAAAGTATGCATACTACTTTTGCGCTAATCGCTTAAATTCACGACTGAGATACATAAATACCCGAGGTAAACTTTTGTGCATTCAGTCACCTTCCTTGAACAGTAAATATCATTGACTGTCACCACAGGTGATAATACACTTACCCCTAAGTCACCCCTAAGGGTTCGATACCTAGCTTATGCATTCGAGCCATGGTATTGGAGGCAGGTGGTATGAACGTTAGTGCTCCAATCAATCTTGCTAATCAAGAGTTCACTCGGATCTCAAGATAAGATATGCCTACTTAAATGCCAAAAGAAAGTTTAGTATGTCAGTCAGCTTGCCGTGAACCTCCAAGTGTTGTCCGAAGAAAGAAAAGTCGCGCGAAGTGAATGAGCGGAGTAGTACACTGCTCTTGCATGCATTAGTAGTATAGCTATCGACCCGAATTCTTTTGCGAATTGACGCTGTTGCTTGACCTCTGAAGATTTCGGTACCTAACTGTATTTTGCACTTTTGAAAATAGCTCAATTTATCTCAGAAGAGGTGCCTGGGATGACATTTACTTTTGAGTTCGAGTAACTAAACTTAAGGCAATGGTACAGAGTCACAGAGTTCATACAGCGATCACAAAAAGGAAAATGATTTAATAAGACAAGATTCTTTATCGCTTTGCCCATATTAAGTGGTGAAGCTTGGTATAATGTCGCTTAAAAACGTTCATATTGGAATCATTTCAAAACAATGTTTCCGCGGTCTGAATATGAAACGAATTCCAGGCAAGTCGTGGTCAGGGAAATGCTTTGGTGGGGAGCAGGGAAAGCAGTTTCAGGCAACGGCGGTGAAATATCTACCCCGAAAGTGTGTCTCAGCATAAAGCTTGTTGTAGGATAGCATTTTCTGCTGGTACTCGTTTATTGCTGCCTTGCTGCCAGCCGACAGATTAGCAGCCTTCCCAAACGGTTCTTCCTTCGCGAAGGTTATTAGGTACCCGAAAGTCGTCACAATGACAGCAAGCCAGAAAAACTCGATTGCCGACATCTTTCTCTGAAACAAAGTGCACATAGGCGAAATTAAACATTTTACAATAACAAATATTTGTGATTTTTTCCTATTCTAGTTTCTAATTACATTGTCTATCTAGCTGTGATTGGGTGAAGTTATGGTAACAAAAAAGCAAGTAATTACAATTTACCCATAAAAAGGTATTGTAATCGTAATCAAATTTATATTTACTTCGAAGCACCGAGAATCTCAAGTAAATCATAATGGTATTCAAGTCAGTAAAGTAAATGATCATTTATTTTTTCGTTCAATTTTCTTTCATTCTTGTTATTCTTGTTTTATCGAATAGCTTGTTTAGTATGCCTATTTGTCAAATAACTCTTGTGGTCAGGCCTAAAACTGTCAGGCTTGACTTACTAGGAACTCGGCTTGCTTGATCGAAACCGGTCGGTACCTACTAATGTTATACTTCCTATAAACTATCAAGAGTATAGGATGATTAAAAAAATCAAAGTCTCATTTTCACTCAAGATTTGGAATTTCTTGTGATGAGTATGAAAATTATTATCGAGGGGTTTCACGAGTCACAACATTGCAAGTAATAATTTTGCTAATTATGGGTTAACTATGTCAGATCCTCCATGGCAAGCGGCAGCATGACTAGTTCGATATTACCAAGCTAAGCCATCTACTCCACTTAAGTAGCCTAGAGCTGAGTATTTTACCCAATAACCAATATGCTAATTTCACATCAACCACATCAACCATGGATTGCCAGCATAGTTTCGTTATTATTAGCCAGCTATAGGTTCTAATAAACATGACTATAAACAGATTCCAAATGACACGGGGTGTACTTTAAGCCTGCTATCGTGAATAATTTACACAAGAAAATTTTTAAAACCAATTTAGTAATTTAAAATCAACTGCTTTTGTATTTAGATTAGATTTTTTTTAGTATTATACAAAAATAATTGTACGCGTTATTATTCCTGATAGTATAATTACTACAAGGGTTGTTATTGTGTGGTAGCTCATTCGGATCGTTATTTTGCCCACCGAATACCGTATTTGAAATTTGAAAATTTGAGGAAGACTTTGTTAAGTTTAGTCGAAAATTAAAAAGCCATGTTAGTATTTAAGTAAAAATGTAAGCTTAGAAATTACAATAATTTATAATGTAATGTAATTAGACTTTTTTTTTGCTAAATAAACAACTTCAAAACATAACACACAAATTGAAAAATAAATCCATCGATACAGAGCACTAGCACAAACACTTATGCTGCTACTTTGAAATATCTTACCCACGATAATGCAGGGCCATCGATAATTACGATCTAAATCGTTTGACGAATGAAAAGGATACAACTAGTTACGCGAGTTGACACTGCCATTTCCTAACAGCAGTTGTAACTCAAGAATACATTATACTTTCAATAAGTAGCAGCAAAATTTAATGATCACTCCCAAGTAAAATAAAACTGATCCATCTGCTTTTGAAAGTTGTCTTATTTTACCAAACTATTTTTATACATAGCTATACGTCGTTTATTGAAGCAATCGTTAAGAATGCTCCCTGATATATAGATTCAGTAAGCAATACTTGTCACTTATTGGGTGACAAATATATACGTGAGTGCGTAGACTTGTCCTTACATACATGTTAGTAGAGTATCAATCATTGCTACTTGCCTTATTATATTTTCCTAGCAAGCACACCTTGATATATTGTTTTATTAATTTCAAATGAAAGCTAGTGTATCGAGCCATTATAACATTTTACCAATTAGACTGGCACGATTCAGTATTTCAGTATCAGTATTTCAGTCTTTTTTTATTTGCTCTTGGATCACATTTAGATACAGCCATTGATATGAGCTCATCAAGTAATATAATAATAATAAATCGATGTCTTCTAATTCAGTATGCAGTATTTAATTCAGTATTGAAATAAAGACTTGCAATTTTCATAGCAAACAAACAAAAAATATGCCAAACAATTATGCATCGCAACTTGTTACTTGTTTCCCAAGTTTTTGTGTTTACAAACGTTTTATTTAATGACATTTGATTATAATAATTTTAAGTAATTAGATTTGCATTAAATCTATCTTTATTCTATCTATCTATATACATTTTAATAAAATCGTTAATCGTTACATTAATTCTAGCAAAACCCCTACCAAAATTTACAGTCGGCACAAAAAAATGTGGAGCAACAAATATCTAAAAATTGAGCTAACCTGCTTTCAAGGATGTCTTTCACAGATGACCGATGAGTCCCAAATCAAACGACGTTCGCGGTAATAATAGCTTGATGTTGTCGCATCATTCACGAGTTGCTTCTGTCAAACGTGAGCGTACGGGACCGTAGCGTGCACCTCGTTTCAGATCGCCACAGAAACTGTGTTAGACTTCGCTCTCTTCTGGTATACGTCGTATGTGAATGGGGATAGTACACAGCCACTGTATGCGCGATGCTCGCGTCTTTACTTGAAGAGACCACGGTGCGAAATGCTGACCACAGTGCTGCGCTGGATCTGGTGGCTGGTCCGGCTGATTTTGTGAATGCAGCATCTTCTTTCATCCAGGTAAAGTCCTGTGTTAATGATCGCAACGTTGAGACGACGTCCGATCAAAGCGGCCACCCAAGATGACAAAGCGTTGGATTGCTTTTTATTCAACACTCGTCACCCATCATATGGGAAACCTTTTATATTTTGTGGCCGTGTTTTTTTTTTTTTAGATGATTATGTTATTTCCTTGACAAATTGGTAGCTTGATCTGCTTCATAGTAGAGTGAATTATGGGTGATATTCGAACGATCACATATTGTTTTTCCTTATTTCAAACAAGAAAATATGTATTAGTTCTACTAACATTTGATTTCCGATGTGGTGTACATGTTCTTGTCGCCTGTGAGCCTGTTGGGTGGTTTGACAATTGTAAATATTCCAGAATGAGCATGTTTTTGGTGTGAATTTAAAATGCAATACTTTTTTTTTCTATTGTGCGGCATAATTTGTTGTAGAAATGACTGTCTGTGAAAGATATGTCTACTGAATACTTTTCAGTGCATCATTACAAGATTTTTTCTTTCACCTTAGATTTTCTCACCATGTTTCCCAGCAAAAAACCACAGCTGAATAATTATTATCTGAGCTCGTCAACCAATGTGCGCTTTTATGCTATTACTAGGTAGTAAGGTAGGCACGGTGTTCCTAGGTTTGTCACCCTGATGACCCTGTCTGCTAGCCGTCGCTAGTTTGAAGTCTCTGACTTGCTAGGTATGTTCATCTCGTAATAACATGCCATCTTCCAACTCAGTTATTCGCAGCGCTGCACTAGTTCTGGTTAAAAAACGGAGTGCTTTGCTTTCCGTTACAAAGTGACTTCACTAGTCAAATGTACACCTCTTGAAAATGACTACGCTTTATACATTTTATGTATTTGGTAAAATGGTGACTATTATTACTGAAAATAACGACAGAAGCCGTCTCGGTGCATTTTATTTTTTATGGTTGATCATACCACAAGGTAAGACTGCTGATATACTTTTTTCTGCTACCTTTATAATATTGTTTTTCCAACTAATAAGAAGTCGCTCAAGGAATTCGTCCGCAAGAGTCTCAAAGTAATCGAAAGGAATGTGACCGCTTGGGTTTCAATTGAACATCAAGATGAAGAAAAAGAGGAGCAATTTTGCTCAGGGGAAGAGGAAGAGGCCGGAGGGGTTCAATTAAAATAACCATCTCGGTTTTTCGCGTAATCAATTTCGTGTAGTATTATGTAATGAATGAAATATTCGTAGGTTAATTATTCGCTGAAGGCGTGCACATGTAGTTGATCGTTGAATTAGCGGTGATATGACACATGCCTACCAAAAGGATGCTCTCAATCAAAATTTGTTTCCTCGAGGCCCTACCAACCGATGCGTTTTGAAACATGCAGGATATTTTTTCTCGATATTATTAATTACAACGTGGAAAAATGCGTGTGTATTTGATTAATTTCAGTGGTATTCTGAGAAGGCTAAACCGTCATTCGAAAATAATCAAAGTGGGATGGGTGTTGTACCTACAGCATAGAACATTGAAAATATTGTTATGGCACTTTCGGTGCATCTTTCAAGAATGCACCAAAGTGCATTTTTAATTAATTCATTTATTTGTTTATTTATTAGAGTCTAATATTAGTATTAGTATTAGTAATATTAGTAATTATTTATTAGTCTGGCTCTGGACAAAAACTCGAGTGAATAAAGCGATAGAATGACCATGCATCGACCGAACAAAAACATGGTTTTCTGGAAATTTCTTTCTTCTCTCTTCTTAACTTCTCTAACTTCAAAACTCATTGACCAACAAAAATAATTTCTCATTTTTTTTTAAATCTCTTGTTTACTTTTTAACTTAAAAATATGCATTGATACGATAAAAGATGTAATAAAACCATACATCACTCACATACTCGTTTCTTAAATGGCATTTTACAATGAGAGTGGATGCAGGTGTTCAATTTAATTTCCCCTTGTATATGAAATGTACTTTGTTGCAAGTATAACCAATGGAAAAGTTATTGACAAATCATATAAACAAATCACCTGGCTGGTCGCATATACTAGAAACTTTGTTCTGTCAATTTGCCATTACTTACAGCTAAGCAAATTACAAAACATACCACAAACAGAATACGTCGTGATCATGTGTTCTACCTCGATGTTTGCTCAGGATTGATTCGCGTTCTCACAGAATCACTTTATTTCCGAAGAAGCACCATAATAACGATATAACATGCCTTGCCACATCTAATATTACAATTTCTATGTTTGACTGAAATGTCATGTAGTCCCGTTTCTTACCGTCTTCCATCATATTTTCACCATTTGGTTTCCTCAAAAAGGTGGAAAATCGCGGCAAATATAGCCAAAGAAGTAACCATTAAAATCAACTATTGGACACAATTTTAAAATACACCTCCCCATTGTCACCAGTTAAGGCCTTTTCTACCATCTTACTAATAATGCACGTATAATATCGATTCTCATCATCATTACTTCTAACGTGACATGTTGGCTTGAAATTTTCACAATTCGCAATCCTCGTGATGAAATTCTAGTTAGTTCAGAACAAAACAAAATCCGCACGGTCAGAAGTTTCCAAAAGCGTAAATGTTTCTTCGTATTACTTACACCGGGCAATGAACCTGGGTACCAGAGAACGAAGGCCGGCCCCTGTGTTACTTTTCGCCAAACATTTCTATGAACACGAAACACTGGTTACTGAATTTACAGAGTTTGCTTCAAGTTAGCGAGTTGTAGATTACATCGTCTAAGTATTTTTATACGTATTGAATGTGTATGCGCCGGTAATTTGTCACCTGGCTCGCTTTTTTAGATGCGTCTTGCAGCTTGAAATGTGGTTTTAATGGTCATGTTTCTGCATTGTTCCATCCCAGTTTGCGTTACAGCGATTTCTATCCATCGCCCTCTGCGGTGTTTGCTATCACATCCCTTACCACTGAACATAGATTTACAAGGATGCATTACTAAAGCAAATGTCACCATTCATGTCTTTGGTATTTGATATTTTCCGCACTCAGTGTTAGGTAAAGAAAGATGATTTCCCGTCAAGATAATGTGTACTCTCTTTAAATTACCTAAGTTGTTTTTATTGTCAATTCTTTGCATGCGACTATTTGTATGTTTCCATGCATTAGCGGTTGGCGAAGAAGGATTAAATTCGGCAGCAACTACTTTGCCAGTTTCCCTAAAGGGTCTCTCTTTCTTATTCTGGGTATCTAATCATGTCGAAAGAAAAATTTAAAAAAAATCAAAATGTTTTGGGGTTACAGGGGGGAGGGGCAACTTGTTTTTTAATCGTCGCACTTTCCTGTACATTTGGCCTACTTACAAAACAATGGCATTTTCTTATACTCTGGATTAGCATTGATTAATATTGGTGTACCTGTTCTTAACGTGTATGTTTAAAAAGGTCGCTGCACAATAACCATAACGCTTGCAGTGACAGAACTGGTTTTACAGGAGCAGGCAATGAAACATTCGCACCTGACGGCTGACTTAAATCGTTCTATCAGCTTCCTTAGCAAGATTACCATGGGTAAACAATCTGTATATTATTTATTCGAATTGGATTAAACACGCCATCCTCATTGTTCTGTTCGTCGTTTCCAACCAGCTTGTTTTTTTTAACGCTACGAAACAATTTTTCTAGCCACGTCATATTCGTAAATGTAACTAAGTCATCTTAGTGACAGATTCAGGTTCCGTATAATATCTCTACTGAAACTGGGGTTGACTTTTTTTTTATCATTTCTAATTTTCTTTCTTAATCGTTTTTTTTTCTTTATCTGTCCCATGATTCATTCTCCGGCAGTGCTCGTTAAAAAGTACAGCGCTGTCGATCCACCATGAAAATCAATACGTATATTTACATAGGAGCATTCACATCTTGTCTTTTATTGATAAAATGAGCAGAATCTCGGGAGTAGGTTTCATCGAAAACAAGTTCATAGTATTACCCAAGTCAAAAGGTAATGCACACTCAGTATATTCTTGTAGATCTTTTTATTGCGTGCAGGTATCATGCAATCAAATTTTTATTTTGTGTGAAACTGCTTATATACGCGACGAGGTCAATTATATGTTCGCCGAAATCACTGACACAGTTCATGATTGTATGTGAGGGTGCTGAGTAAGGGTCTCTCATATGGCTCAAATGTTGCTTCTGTTGTGGGATTCGATAAATAACCCTGTACTGCTGTTATTGTGCACATACTCCCTGGACCTGGTTTGCCGTGTTTGAAATTGGAAACAGGTGTTTTTCTGACATCAAAGTTAAGCAACATTACGCTGGGTCAGGTATTGGATAGGTATTGGGCCTTTAGGTATTGGACCATCATGCTCACGACCGGTTGTTCGGGATAGACATTGGATGGATTCACGCTGGCACAAAAATTTCGCCACCCTTACTTATCTGGAGGGTAAGTTTTTGACGGCATAGGTTTGTGGAGGAATAATTTGGTTCCACCCATGCAATTAACGGCAGTACTCTTCGGAACAGTTACGCCGGTGGTTTTCATGGTGCAATAGGCTACTTGACGATTTCGAGTGTCGATTTCTCACTTCTATTCTAGGCTAGGTTTATCATCATCCTCCTCACCCACATATTCGTCGACGTTATTAGACCAGTGCAACGAGCTCCGTTGACAAAACATCGCGTCGATAAACACCACAAATCAATCAATTAATGGAAAATTTGGTCTAATGAAAGAAAGCGTTTTCATGGGTCGATTGCTCACTGTTTTTTTTTTATCGATTTCTAATGGTGTGCAGACAGTGCTGTAATTGCCTTTCCGCTGTCTACTCGGTACCTTGATTGGAAACCAACCTCATTAGATTTTACCCGTCTCGAACCCTGCCACGCTAATCATTCATTTCGAAACTATTGTTCTGGTTCATTATTCTCGGAATTATGACCAAGCTCATAAGAGGTCGGGTCAAAAAATGTAGCGTCACAATTTTGATGTCCACCAACCACTCCAGAGCAACTGAATTTCTACAAACATCAAATACAGTGTGAACAAAAATAAAATAAATTTGTTTTATTAATCAAAAATGTTTTGGGTGATTGACGAAAGATGAGCGAATAAATCATGAACGATGCATTTACCAGGTCTTAAAACACACAATACTGAGTGCCTTGATCAATCCAAGACGTCTCAATTGATATTACCTTTGCACGTCAGCTGTTCCGGTGGTCGTTTTCCTGCCCACGAGGCACGAATTGACTCGACGATCCTGTGGATGTACGGTTGCTAGCCAACGCTAACGGTCGACGGATGAAAATTCAATTTTCTTGGAAATTTGTGTAGGTTTATGAGAACGAGGGAAGGAAAGGAGGGAGAAATGTTTGACCCCTACCCCTGTCCGTATCTTGAGAGCTAGAATTATCTCTGTTGGCTCGACGCTGCCGGAGGGGTGGCTGTTATTCACCCCCCTTGTCTCCTTTCCCGCTACTCATCAATCACTGACATGTCAAAGTCCATGTGATCCGCCTGATTCGCGTCTAGAGGTTTCTGAGCAGCCCCAGGGACCTCTCTTGACATTTCTTGTAAGCAGTTCAACAGAATGTGAATATGCCTCTTGTAGTCTAGAGTTTTAAACATTTCGTCAATCTTGCTCATCTTTGCTTGGCTTTGCTTGGCTTTGCTTGGCTTCAACGAATTGGAACTTTTGTTTCAGTGTAATTAAAAGATTTACGCTGATGGTCTAGAGACTATCATCTTTGAAGATATTTTTCAGTGATAGGAAAGGATTTTATTAAGGATGTGGTTAAAGGTATTGTCAGGTATAGTAGTAGTATTATTCACACCATTGGATTTTCTACAATTATATTACTTTTTTTTGGTCACAAAGCATGGAGAGGTTAAACAATTCATACATATATGCACCTTTTGATTATTTTAAGGAGTCAAGCGTTGACAGCAGCTACGTAAGCAGGAGAAAATATTCTCGTAAAATAACATAAGTTTCACAGTTACGGGATTTGGTATTGCCTATAATCAAGTTGCAACAACGCTATTTTCTAATTAACTAATATATGTTTAGAAATGCTACGCAGTGTTTTGGATAGATCTGTTGAAATGAGATATCCAGGTTCCAGATTGATCGTGAAATAACGACTATTAATATATGAATTAACTATAGTTGTGATGTGCAGTCACCAAAGTTGGGTTGATAGCAGCCTAGGCGTGCGCAGGGTGCCACATTAGTTGGGCCAATAAAGTTAGGGAGGGACAAAAATAAGATGATAGAAAAATCGGCCTCCATAAAGCACTGTCAAATTTTAATTTCAATGCAATTGTTCAATTTTAGGCTTGATTTTGTTGTCAGCTGCTCGCGTTATTAGTGCAATGCGATTTGCGATTTCGATAATTTTTTCGTGGTTCGATTGAATTTTTTAAGTGTGCTAATTTATTTTGCTTGGCCCGCTGGCTACTCACACTACTTGCTTTATGGGTTTTTTGGATGTCTCAGATCAAACCACATTCAAAGAAGGGGTTGTAGTCAATGCTTCCCGCTTATACCATTTTAGGAAGATACTACGGCTATCACATTATTTTCATTGTAATTAGATGATTAAAAGGTTAGTTTTTGGTAAGGTGAGGTCCTAATTTACATTGATATTGACTTTTGTCTCGAAAGCGTATTTTTATGATAATTTCTAGTTTCAAACGACAATTATAAAGCTCATGATTATGTTGAACACTTGGTACGGGGAATTCATTTTGAAAGTCTTCTTTTGAACATAATCTCCTATTGTATGTAGTTCAGACCAAGACATCCGAAAGACCCAAGAATCAAGTAGAGGGAGCAGCCACCAGGACAAGCAAAATACGGTAACACATTTCGAAAATCCAATTGAATCGCGCAAAATGTATCGTAATCGCAAATTTAGCTACACGAATCACGCGAGAAGATAGCAAAAAAAAAACTAAAAAAAAAAACGGTAAAATTTAATTAAAATTGAAAGTTTACTGTGCTCCATGGAGACTGGTTTTTATTTTAGCTCTAATTTTGCAGAAATGGGAAAATACGTCAAAAATGTATTCACAATGGTCGGAGCAAGTATTATTTAATTCGGGTGCAATTTGTGCATTTTTGTCTCGAATTTTGTCTTCAATTTGTGCAATTTTCTATTCCTAGAAGAAAACAAAGAGACGAATTTCGACTGGCAAAAAATTGTGAATATTATTATTTTAGTACGTAAGCTGCAAATACCGACTGTCATTTTATAATGATGTTTTTTTTAGCAAATATGCTGATTACATGTATTTTCTGCTAACCTTGACTTTTTTCAAACTCATGTTCAAAAAGCAACAGTGTTCTGTTTTTCACTGTACATTTAAATGAAAGATGAAAACAATCAATCAGTGAATCAATCAAATGTTATCTGTAAAAGCTGCTTTTTGATAAAGCTAATTTGATCAAGTTGAGAAGTTGAGAAAAATAAAAAATCACGATTTTGCGCGAGTGGATTGAAAGATAACCGATAATTTTTCAGTTATTCGTATTTAACTGCTGAGATGAATGGCAAAAAGCATGAACATTCGTACTGACAGCGTATAAATCACGGTTGCCATCTCAAATTTTGAAATCCTTTAAAGCCTAAACAAAGTTGAAGGGAATTGTGCAAATTGTGCTCTCAACCGAAAACGTTATGAAAATGAGTCCGATTTTAAGGCAGACTTGCGCGTTTCAAGAAATTAAACTGTAAACATTTGCTATAAGAAAACTGTAATTTTGAATTTTTGATAAAGATTCTATATAAGGCCCAGTTTTATGCGACACTCTTGTGCACACGCCTGTTGATAGAAGGTACCGCGATATGGGTTTTGCATGCTGACGAGTATAGGTAACATAAACACAAAAAACAGTTATTGATATTTACGCTTATGACACTAATTTGATGTGGAAACACGGAGTGAACAATAAACAGTTTTAGAGTAATTCCATTTGTCTTAACACCAAGCTGATTATACATTATTATATGTTCGCTACATTAATATCATGTCACATTGATTGAATAGTGTATTTGACTTCACCCCGTGCAGGTAAAAGTGGGATTTTGTAATTCACTTAGGAAGGTTACCGCTTCATTGATTGATAACGCAATGCACGGGGTTTTGAATAATTTGAAATGGGCAGGATGTCACATATGTCGTGTCTTGACTCAGAAGATGATGTTACTGAGATTGAACAAAAAAAAAAAAGGTGCGACACTTACTCTTTGGAACAATTATATACTATCTTAAACATTGCTAAACACATCTTTAAAGTGAAATATGCATTTGTGTTCGGTAAAACCCGATTCAACATTGATACAATATATTTATATATAAGTTGACAATTTTAACATCAGTCGAATCCATTCTACTTGATCATAACTTCTTTCAGAAAATCTTTATGATGATGACCAATTTAGTTATTTCGTCATAAATCTGCAGTTCGCTAAGATCTTTGCAATTTTGACTATCAGAGTATAAAGAAATTGTCTCTAGAGCACAGCCGTTTGAAATCTTTGCCACACTCACCGCGCGTACCTATTCCCTACAAGTTAGTTGACATACAGCGATGGGGGCAGTTTACTGGTTGGGCTCATCTAACCATAGACTCTCTTAAATCTAAGGAGTCCATGATTTAACCAGTCAAGTGGCGTCATCAATTAATCTATAATTAATCTAGACTGATTATGATGTTCTATGACCTACACTTACACTGGTACAGTTATATTCTAACAATAATTACCATTTAACGAATTACCGATTACCAATTAACAATAACAACACAGTTAGTTACCATTCAATTGACACTAATATATGTGCTTATGAAAATTAGTATTCGATTAGATATAGATTTGATTAATTGAGTAAAGTATTAAAGTATTATTAATATTGATAATAATATCTTCGAAAAAATTAGAATTACGCATTTTTTTGCTTGTGAGATTGTTAAAGCAATTCGCCCATTCGGAAATGGTAGGTAAATCTAGGCTTGAACGAACAGATTGAAACGAATTAGTTATTACATTGTTTGGTTTAAGAGTGCACATAATTATTATTGATAATTGACATGGCCTTATTTGTGATCTAAAACAGTTAGTTACATTGAAAAAAGAAAACAGGTACGACTTGTTCGCACTCAACGCCTACTAAGCACATTTATTAAAAAAGCCGGCCTATATATTTACATAATTAACGAGTTTGAAGTCAAATATTAATTATACGACGGTTATTAATATTATTACAAAACTTCGTATTGTCTTTCCTGTACCAGATCACTTCCTATAATGTTCTAATATACTAGGATAATACCTTACAATTCTGTAGTTCTCAAAAACCTTACAAGTGTGAATTTTTTAAAAGTTAATTTGGGGCACTTTAATGGTGACTGGTAACTACTTTAATAATCATTTTCATAGAATAGCTTAGGCCCTAATATTCTTCACCTTTACTTTTGCGTGAACCGTACAAGTATCCCGTTAAAAATAAACAATGAGTTTAATTTTTAATCGCGATTTCGAGATATTTTTGACTACATTTTTTTACTCGAAAAAAAAAATAGATTTCTTAATCGAGTAAAATTCTATATTTTTCTAATAATTCACAAAGCACGTTTCTCGCTTGTCACAATTCGTATTACATTTGACGTTTAGACTTTTTATTTTTGTTAAATTATTTTCATTGATTATTAAGATTATTTTTTATCATTATATATCATTAAATATCATTATAAATCATATTATTAAAATTGTTATTATCATCATCAACATTATTTTTCTTTAGTATTGTTAAATTTAATTGTTATTAATAGTAGTATTTAGTAATAGTGGTAAACCTTTAATTTAATTACATTTTTATGTTTAGGTCCCGCAAGTTACCAGCGTTTATGCCTACAAGTACCGTTCTGATAGAAGATAATTTATCGAAAAGCGTTTCTGTGTAGCTGGTTATCAGCTAGCCATTTACAAGTTTCATTGCATGGTTTCCGTCATCGAAGCTATACGTCCCAAACGCAGAGGGTAGCTCATTGAGTGGTTCGACGGGTCATGGCAGACCACTCGACAGCCGATCTGCCAATCTCCATGATACTTCCACCGAAGCCGAGCATAGTCACGATCACTAAACGAGTCGAATTCAATTTCGAGCCAAACATTATGTTAAATTGAACAGTTATTGAGAATTCCCAATTGATTATAACATATACTATTTGGAAATCAATTAAGCACACACAACAAAAGCGTGGTTAATTGAGGTGAATGCAAACGCATGTGTTTAAAGTGTATAACGTTGTGTCCAGTGAACATTCAGTATTCAGTATACATTATAATAATGTCTTAATGTTGTTGCGTGGGTTGCGCATTTTATTGTAGGCCTACATGAAGTACATTAAATACATTAAATACATTAAATACACGGATTACGATTAATTTACTGTTTTCTGAATGAAAGCAAAGTTGTGAACACAATAAATTTTTGTTTGGAATAATAAACACAGAAAACGTAGGACAATAACATCAATAATAATAAAAGAATAGTGTTGTAAATTACTATAATTTGGCTAAACGGAACGTTTTGTCAAGAATAGAAATTATGTCATGTGAAAATCCCCTTTCAGTAATCTAGTAAACGTTTTCTTAAATTGTTGGTTAGCTAAAGCGTAACAAAATGGATTCATTGGACTGTTCGCATAACACAGGAAATAAGAGAACATGTACAAGTGCTCGTTTGTGCAAGGGGGTGTGGAACAAAAGCCTTCAACTAAAGCTAGAATGTGATACGGGGTCCAACAGGCAACAAATGCACCTAAAATAAAAGAAATTGTTCTAAACGCCTTACGAGCTCGATTTTCTGACTTTGATTTCTGTCTACCAGCACCCATCGTTTCCCTTTTCTTCCTCCTACCTCTAAAGCGGTAGCCAATCTTCCTAATAAAATCTTTTCTTAAGCCCCCACCCTTCTCATCGTCCTCATCTTCATAATCATCTTTCTTTGAGTTTGCCTTTCCCTTGGTGCCAGTTTTAGGCACCGCTCCAGTTGAAGTACCAGGGGCGTTACTAGGAAGGTGATCAATTGCATCGAGTTGTTCTTCTTCGGGGATCGTGCAGGTTAACACCCGTGTAATAGGCCTGCTCGGGTTGTCTGCGTTGAAACTGACCTTGGTTTCGACCTTGTTCATCGGCGACGGTTGCTGGGGGTATTGGTGAGGCTGGTTGGATGGTGCCAATTTGGAGCTAGATGGGCCTGATCCCGGAACCGCTGCAATGGGCTGCGAGGCCCCTGTCTGCGTGGCAGCGCGCAAGAGCGTCATCTGCAGCAACGAGCTGTTTTGTTGATGACCCGTGGCGTGTACGGGAGAGGTGGGAGCTGTTGACGAAGCGTTAGCAAAGCTGACACTAGATGGGGGACTTTCAAAGGTGGGTGATGGGACGATGACAGAACTCTCATCCATAAATCGCAAGTCTGCTCCGTCCATGCCGACGAGGATGTCGTATGTCATCGTGTAGACACCATGAGCGTTCACCACGAGGCTCCGTGGTCTTTCTCTGATCGAATTGGGTGAGCCAGCGATTGGAGGCGAGCTCTGAAACTGTTCTGGCGGAGGTATGATTGACTGAGGCTGAGGACTCATGTTTTCCGGGGCGTTGGATTTCAAGGAAACAGAGTACTCGCCCGATGGACTCTCTTTTGATGCGGTCGCTTTGTTAGTATCTTTCCCGAAGTTTTTGAAGAAATCTTCCTTCGCGAATTGACTGTTCGAGGTTACTGGAGTGGCAGTCAGGGAATGTGAGCCCGACGTGCCTGATGGGTTATCAGCGTCTAGTAAGCTTTGCTCGGGTATCTGCGCCAATCCTTGACTGTCAGTGCTGGGCGTCGTTGGTGTTGGAATTCGCTTCCCACTAGCCGGCTCCGGAAGCTTCGCTGGCAATGATCCGTTGGTGCGATTGTTGTTGGTAATTTGCTGCAACGTGCCTGTCTGCACCACCATACCGACGATGGAGGGTCGTTTTCGGCCCCACGCAGCCTGGGTGGTGGCTGCAGTGCTATCTTCGTCTGACTCGAAGGCCGGGCTACTAGAGCGCTCTCCTTCAACGGGTGCAGCTGCGGCTACTGCCGGTAAAATCCCTCTACGATCAGAGAAGCTTGTTGTTTCTGCTGTAGTTGTAGTTGTCGCAGTGGTGCTTGTCTTGTGAGAGGAAATCTTTTGGCTGGATGAAGAGTCCCCAGACCCTGGCCTTGCATGCGGTGTACCCCTGACCGTCAATGTGCTTGTTGTCGGCAGCACCCCGTGGGCTGCAATTCCAATTTTAGGCTTGTCTTGGCTAAGCAGAGTACTCTGGGTCTTCGAGATACCGATTCCTGCAGCCCTACCCGCCATGCCCGACATGGCTCCAGCGCTCAATGCTACCATACTCTGCATCTTCCTCTGCTTAGCTTCGCTCTTCTTCTGCATGTCATAGGCGGTTTTGTATATTCCCCCATACAAAACGAACAAAACGACCAGAGTGGTCCAATAATATCCAATTATCAACGCGGTGTTGAAAACGGGGTCTTTCAAGAATTGTACAGCACATTGGCCTGGCAATAGATCGCGGTAACCAACAAAATGCTCCCAGCCGAATATACTGCTAAAGAATAGAAGTGCGGGTATTATCCATGTTATTACTACCATCCATATGACCCTGTTTTTGGTGCGCCAGCTGCGATATTTTGCGGCAATCTTCACCGAGCAAAAGCGATCAATTGTTATCAGAAGTACCGTGTACTGCGAGACAAGGCAAACTGTGTAGTCTACAGAGAGCCAGAGATCACAAAGTATTGGACCTAGGTCCCAATATCCCATGAGTACGTATACCGTATAGAAAGGCATAGACACGGTACCTGAAATGCAAAAATGAAGGCACACTATTAATCTTGCTTTTCTTTACGAAATATTGTTCCGATTTGAGTGGCAAACAACGATCGCATGCTGATGGTGTCCTGCTCACCTATCAGCATATCTGTAGCTGCTAGGGATGCGATGAAGTAGTTGCTTGGTTGGCGGATTGTGCGGTCCACGATGAAGGCTAGGAGCACCAAGATGTTGCCGCCGATGGTCAAAATTATGCACATTCCGAGGCATATTGCGATTAGGATTGATTGCCACGTTTCAAATGGTGGCAGAACAGGGGTTGGGAGGTTTTTTACGGCCTCAGTCAAGTTACTGACCATCACCTGGAAAATTTTAAAGCGAATCATTATTATTTCGTCAATTTCCGTTAAAAAGTACAATTCTGACCCTCTCCCCCTCTCCCTTCTCCAATGTCGATGACATGTTATATTGTTCCTTACAAAAGCAAACACTTCCACCCACCCATCAACTATCAGGCTATCACATCAATCACCTTAAAGCCATCAATATCATTCCACAGTTCACACACATAGAGAATCACATGATCCGGGAGCCCGTGAAGCTTCTACTATGCTTCTGCCATTCAATCTCATTCATTTTCAATAACTGTCTCAAATCTATTTCCGACGTCCGAGCCGTTATCTCAAGTTCGATTCCCTTGACTCGGGAGTCAGAGCAGATATCTTTTCCACTAATTACCTCTTCTCCTGTCAAATTGACAGAGCTATTGGTGAGCCAGGAATTTGAGTCGTAATCTCCCCACGAAGGCTGCGCGGATTCTCCGTCCCATAGCGGCCGAAAGGTGGAGGTGGCATTCATGCAATCTTGAATCAGAGTAGGATACACGAAACGGCACATCCTCTCCTTTTGCTTCTTCAATTTCCTGAACAAAATTTTACCCTTTAATCGTTTGTTGGCTGGGTGCTTTTGGAAATAAGCCCATTTAAAGCCAAGCTGTATATTGCACTATAGACCAAGCAATTACTGCATGCCTATGTAGTGTTCCTACATGTATGCACATGTGTATGTGTGCAGGTATGCATGTATGCATAACATTGGTATAGCATGCACTAGTTGGTGATAGCATTCAAAAGTAAAGCACGCACAGCTTCTCACATCGAACACACTTTCTCCGCACACATTTACATAGGATTCTATCGACGGTAGTCAGTGAGTGTGGCAAATGTGAGTTCCATGTGTTAGGATGAATCCATGCAACGCAACAAAGAACTTATGCATATAGGCTTACTTGAACGGTAGGAGCTCTAGGATCATATAATTTTAAATACGAACTTATATATCTATCTGCTCATTTGTACTTGTCGTATGGCGGATGGCACGTAGAACGAGAGCATTAAAATTAAGCGAGGAAACTATTTTGACTTTGCGATGTTGTAGCCAAACGCAATGTTTAAGAGGCCATAAGACGCTCTCATAATTTGCCACTTTCCTCTCTATCTTCCAATACAACGCAAGGTCAGAGCTTGCGAATTTTTTGGAGACAAGAGTTTTGTTGGAGTTCCCAAAGATCGTATCGCTGACCAAGCATAACATGTTCTTGTTTTTATTATTTATTTATTTTCATTTATTTTTTATTAAACCAATCGATTTGTCTCGATACACAGATGACGACAGTTTTATTTGAAGCTTTAAAATCAAATTTACTCGGCCCAGAGACGATCAAAGTTTGAAGAGATTGTAAACAAACTGGCTCCGCCGACCAAGGTAATTTCGTTACCACTACAGAAACAAGCTTGCACTTCAAGCTTATCTGAAAGTTTTGTGATGGAACTCACGACAGTTTTTGAGTTATTTATTTTTCGCGATTTCGGAATCGAATCGAATTATCACAATTATGAGATGTGTTGATTTACCTACTACACGTATTTAATCGAGAGAAAAAAAATGTTTTCAAAAACTGGCGCGTTATTCATCACAAAACTTATAGATAAGTTTAATCAGTTTTTTGGTGATGTCTTATTTAATTTTTATCCTATTAAAAGTAGGGTAAATTGTTTTTATTTTCAGCGTAGGGGATGTTTGTACATTAAGGATAGTTTTTATATTTTTATGTGTTTTTTTATCCTGTTCTAATCATAATCATCTAAATTTTCTCAGATTTCTATTAGTGTTTTAATTTGTTGTTATCTTTAACGAGTCGTTAGCTAGAAGCTCAAACGTGGCGGAAGGCGTACCAAAACAATGGTAAGTGCTAAAATTCGAACTACTACTGCGCATGTACGGTGCGGGACAAAATTTTAATTTTTTGTGTTATTCTCCTCTAAGCCTACCCCATGCACAATCATACTTTTATTTTGCATAAAAGTTGGTCATGTTTAATGATGTGTTGATTTTGTGTGGACTAACCCAGAGACGCGTAAACACGTGGAAAAAAATGATATTTTTTACACATGGCGATACTTTATAATTTTTATCTCAAATTTCCTCGTTATTTCACTCTGAAACTTTCAGAAAATGGAGTTTATACTTACAGCTATCAAAAAGATTTTTTTTCAAGAAACTGAAAATATCTATTTGAAAGTTAATAGGGGTAGACAAAAAAAAGGAGGATGGGCGAGATTTTTTATTTTTTAAAAAAACAAAATTTATATTTTATAAAACAACATTTCAATACCTTTCAAGTATTTTTTTTCATTGAGCTATCTGAACTACAGCCGACGCAATTTGAGAAAGAAAAACGGCGCGTGCACCCCAAATTTAGTGCCGTCCAGCCGTTTTCGGGCCGTACCGGGCGAACCATTTGACTCAGAGGCAACCAAAAAAATATGTCAACAATAGAAATGATGTGGTCACCATCGTATCAAGTTAAATAAGTTACTGAGAGGTGACGGTCAAAAAAAAAATAATTTAATTTAATTGACAAGAAATTACCCAGGCATCTTATTCGCTCGAGATAGCAGCAATTGCGGAATCATGTGTGGAAACGTGGGATGGACTCAGAGGTGAAATTCTATATGCAATCAAGAGCAAAACAGGGTGTCTTTCTACAAATTGCGCAATTCTAGGAATATACACCATATATGCTGCCCTAGGTGTAATATCAGATTATGATTTCGCATGTCTGCTTATTAGCAACTGAAATTATTGTGGGATGAAATGAAACGCGCAGAAGAGCCAAGGGAAACACTGTTTGCCCGTCTCACTTGGACAGAACACAGAAGCGGGACTGTAGAGGTTCGTAATACGCGTTCTAGAACCAGGCCCAGCGACTGGAGCCAGCATCCCGGTCCATGGTCTAGCATATCATTGGGCTATGGCGGTGGGGTAGCTTGCTATGACAAGCACGTATTTTACATGGGTTCAAAGAGACACCATCATAATACTGATGTCAAGCAACACACATTTCCAACATCTACTATCACTTTCTCTCACGTTTCTTTCTTGATTATTTTTTATCAACTACCTTTATTGCCTGTTTGTTTGTTAGATCGCTATCGATTAGAGTATTTTGAGTTTTTGACATGAATGATAAACGAAACATTATTTTCTTCCCCTTTCCTATTATTTGGACGGACTGCAGATATTTCCTCCAGTTTATCACGAACCCAACTTGCAAAGGTATTGTGAAATGACATGATTTTCATGACATCAGTTGTTTTTTACACGGTGTTGTCCAATGGAGATTCGATTGACTGACACATTAATAACAGCCTTACTTCAGTAGGAGAACTCGATTAGGGAAGGGAGTGTGGTATTTATGCATTGATATAGGTGACAATGCATCTGGCCATTGCAGTTGTGGGCAGTAGCTCATTGATGCGTTTTAGCTCCTCATCATATTCTAGTGCATGCATTGTGTATGACGACTGCGGCTTCCATTTGTGCATCTGCATAGTAATTATATTATAATGTAGAACATGAAAACCACAGCGATGAGTATTTCGTGCGAATTTATATTAATACGGAATACGGACAGACTATTTTTGGAAGTATTGCTAACAGCGTGTGTGTATTGGATGTTGCTATTGCCATGCTTGCCGGATGATACCTATACATATTCTAATCAAATAAAGCTGCCGTTTGAAGATTTTCTCTTTTACGATTAAATAATTTTATTTTTAGGTGTGAATCAAATAAAATTGACTGCTTGAATTATTGGTGGTCACACTTTTGAACCTTCTGCTTGAAAGTAATATAAATACAATCGCAGATAAACGTAGACTACTGATATAATTATTTGTATAGTGTTTAGTAGTGGTCTGGTCTGGTTGAGAAGCTTTGACAAAGAATTCACCACATGCATCCATATGTCTGCTAGCAAGTTGAAGTCATCCCCCCGTATAGTTGTTTGTCGTTCTGGACACATTTTTTAAAACAAGAAATACGAAAACGGAGTTGCGTTCGTTTGTGCAAGTTTGTTCATTTATTTTTTCAAACGTACTCTAGCGACAGGAAAACATCGCTATGAAACGAGGATAACAGATCGGTATGGCTTTGGTTAGAGTGGTCTTGTGGTAGTGGACAGTGGTGACACAAAACAGGCAAGGGTAGACGTTGAAGCAGTGGATGAGGTAGATCCGCAAGTAGAGGTAACGGCAGAGGGAGTCTGTATATCCAGTCATCCGCGAATCGCAGTATGCCGCATGCCGTACGCCGTACGTGCACCGCTTGCTTGTTCGAGCTGCCCGTGACGAAGCTTCTCAGATATGATAAAAGAGAATGAAATAGAAGAGAGAAGGGATTTACTCCATGAGAATCGATCTGCGTACTTTTGAATAATTTAAAATATTCTGGGAGAAATCTGGCTTTTCAAAAATGATGTTTCATATCTACGTAGATAGCTGCTTATTATTATTCTACTATCATAGAGAGACATCTATGTAAGGCTCATAACCACAGTTTGTATAGATATAATATGAATCGAAAAATGGGGGGATGGCAGCGTGCGCTCGCTTTACACTCGTTTTGTATAACCTTTGAATTTTGATGCTCATTCATTTTTGAATGCGAAAGTGACAGGCCTCGCTTTGGTTCATGAAACTCTTTTCCTTAGGGCTATCTTCGTACACGCGTTGCATTTCCGATACTCAGTTCATCAACCATGTTGTTTTTTCTTTTAAGAACCCACTGAGAGTAGCCGGCAAGTGCCTCAAAATGCCAGATTATATGCAAGTAGCTTACACATTGCTTCGAATTCCCGCGTTGATAGCGCCTCCACATTGCAAATCAATTAAATTTATCAACCTTGTTGGTCTGCGTTGTGTTGTGGGTTTAATGTCAGCAGTGGGATAATATCACGTTCATCCGTTCCACTAAATCCGTTCAAGAGGATCAATTGACATATAATTGATTCAACTCACGACTGGGCATTATATTTAGCACTAATTAGCAGTGATTTAGCTTTCCAGTAATCCGCTTACCTATCATCAACATATTGTTTAAGCATTGTGCGTTCCTGTTACGTTTAATTTGACCATTTTACAATGAAGCGATTCCTGCTTTGATCCTTGACATTTGCACTCAGCCGTCATACTCTGTTCTTGCCAAGACTAAATTAAATGAATCTGACTCCCCTATCGGCACTAATGCCCTGTCCCAGCCGTGCCACGTCCCTGTCCCTGTCCGAGGATCATCCTTGCCAGCCAGGGCATGTGTCTCTTATCTGACGGCCATCTATTGACTGTCCCGCTCCACCCCCTCCCCATCACTCTTTCTCTCTCAGGCACCCGTTCACCGTGCAAACAACTCAAAAGCTATCAAACACTACCTATACTTTCAAGCACCTAGCTCGAACAGTAAAACTTATAATTAAACGGGGTTTGCGTCCTTTATTATTTGAAATAGGGATTACTCGATTGTAATTGTATCAAAGACGTTACACCAAAGTCAAATGAAACGGCGAACGGCATTAATATGCTGTCGACGTTAATTTCCACCTTTTCGAAACATTGTCGTAGGCGATGAACAATCACAACTATACTACCGAGTCGTGATGAAAAAATTGACTAATATTTTTACTAGTACTTGCTACATCAGTTAGGCTGATAGTTGCGGATAAATTGAGGTTATAAATGATAATTTGACAATGATATACTATTATTTTGTTATTCAGACTAATGTCTACTATTTTTCACCCCTGGCACTAGTAAAAAAAAAATCCACATTGGGCTTAAAATTTTAGTGAAGTCTTCAGCTGAAAGGCTGAACTATATCAAAGGTAACTGCCAGTTAACTGCCAGTGCCAAGGGCACATCAATTAGATACTTCGGTTTTCATCTTTACCGCAAGTTATCTTTTCTCGGAAGTTGTTATACTGTACTTGAAACTGACACAAAAGTACAAACAAAAACCATCCCTATGGTGCCCAGTATTACAATTTTATTAAGTCCTAGATATAGTGGGAGTTAAATGAATTGCCATGGCAACTACCTATCACATGCAAAGGCAGCTGTTTCTGTGCCATAGGAGCTTAACTCAGAGTTGAAATATATTGTAAAACCGGGTCTCAATGTATATAACTAAATTCCATGGGCAGAAAGAAAGAAAAAAGAAATAAACCGAAAAAATGTTACGAAAAATTGGGAAATAGTTACTTGACTTTACTTGGCGTTCAAAGACCGTGTGGCATTTTTGTTTTCACCTGTAAGTTTTATTGTCGTATCCTATCCCATGCGTGTCTGTTGGTCTTGGATTTTCTGTATACCCACTGGCACACACATGCGTGCTCTGGATTAGTATATAATGATTGACATCAAGGATCAATAATTCTTTTTAGCGCCGCTGCAGCCATGACCTGTTGCACTTTGCGTGGCACTAAATCGCTTTTCCAGCTAACGATTTGAACAATTCGATTTTCAAATCATAAAATAGAGTTGAAATCATTTTGCGAAATCATTTGAAATTAATACATATTCATCACCTCTGGCATGAGTTTTACGCTGTTTTCGTTGGCGTTTTTCTAATGTGATGCTATAGTTCATTCCCGGTTGAGGAAGACTTCGTTTTATGAGTGTGTATTAACAGTTGGAGTTTCAAATAAATTCATATTTTCTCATGGGAATATGGCTGTTTCTTCTCTGTTGTTCTGATTGAATTATATTTGTAAATAGGTACAGAAAACCAGGTATTTTTTTTTACTCAGTTTGCTTTGTTTTACACCTGTTCTCAATCAAACTGATTTCCATTAAAAAAAAACACTACGTCGTTATTAAAGGTTTACCTAAAACAGAA
Source organism: Protonemura montana (assembly GCA_947568835.1). Taxonomy (NCBI): domain Eukaryota; kingdom Metazoa; phylum Arthropoda; class Insecta; order Plecoptera; family Nemouridae; genus Protonemura; species Protonemura montana. Next base: position 12,781,423 of record OX387604.1, on the reverse strand, counting down.
GCACAAAGATAAAAAAATGTAGCTTTACATCAATTGACTGCTACTGACTACCAAATCAGACTCCTAGGGTAATATTTATTTTGGGTTTATGGTTCGTTCTGGTAAGTTTCAATTTGGTACAGGTAGAATTGGAACTTATGGTCGTCCATGTTCCAGTGTTGCCCCCAAAATTGTATTAGATACCGTATTAGATACGGTAGATAGAATTAAAAGTAAGACATTTCGCGGGTATAGGGTATAGTTTGATGGCATGGTAAGTCTTGCTCCTTAGAGTGCCTGAAATTCCTGAAGTAGACCGTTTATTACTTTAGTTTTGAATCGTATAATCTTGTGAGGATTTTAAAAAGGTTCATTCGTAATCGGAGGTTGTGCCAAGTATGCAAAATCTCAATATGAAAAATTGAACTCGAATAATTCCACTAAGGAGTTTATTAAAAGACTTTCAACTCTCTCTGTGCTTGTCAATGTAAAAAGTAAATAGTATTTTCTCGCTTGCACCGCAAGGATATCAATAAAATGCTAAAAAATATTTTAGTCTCCCTAATAGTAATGAATTTGAGTAATGATTGAACGACTTATCTGATGCAATAATATTTTCTTGAATATATTCTTTTAAATAAAGACACTGGCTCATTTTGGAAAGCAATCGTTTGTATTGAAATGAATGCCCTCGCAAGGACGTCTATCGGTGGTGTTCACCGGCAGGGGATGACCACAAAGATGTCCCTCGGAGCTGGGCACGAGCAGGATTGATTGTGTAGAAATGGGATTGCCTGTAAAGTCAGCGTAGCTCATTTTGCATTCGCTACAAAACAGGTGGAAAGAAGCTTTTTTGTAGATCCGCAGACCACAATGTTATATTCAACTTCCTTATGCGATTTTAGCAAGTTTCAAAAAACAAAGACTTTATTTTGGTTGGTGCTAAATTTTTTGCCTAACTTTATTTGTAATTTTTCTTACATATCGTCCATTAAGCCTACAACATGTTATTATCACCTGAGCTGTAGGTGCAACTGATAGGTGCATCATTAAAACACGTGAAAATATACGCAATTTTGAAAATTGCACTACGAAGCCTGTTTTAAAACGGTTTCGCTTTCCCAAATCGAAGCGATTTGCGACTGGGACACGACACGCCAGTCAGAAAAGTATTCAAATATATCGACGGTCGAGGGGCAAAATAATTTACGAGTAAATACGAGTTTCCCCATTTCGGTAGCAGAACATTACGAAAGTCATCACCACCTGGTAACTGAATCATGCAACCGATTAAAAAGCGTATCAACTGCAAAACGCGAACTGCAATCGGTACATTATTGATGAGAAATCGATTAATTTATTTGATGCACGTTGTTATATACCATCATCATATCAGGTAATGTGCAAATGTTTAGTCGGTGACTCTGTGACGCGGTGCCTCAGGGAATTTGAGGAACCTGTTAATAACTACCCATCCCACAATTCACCCCCTTCAAAGTCACCCCAACCAAACCCACCAACCCCAACCACCCTAAACATATAACCACCCAGTCAATCTCATCATCTGTTATCACTTGCATATCCTAGTCATCTATTCCCATGTTACTTTGCTGGATAGCAAGTAACAAGGCAACCACCTAAACATATCGTCGTTACCTGTGCCGCGAACCCGATGTAACTTCTTCCGCAATAAACAGCAGATCTACCGTGAGAAACTCGTACACTTTTCTTACAAAACTAGTCAGTCACTACTTAGTCTTTGGTCTATTACAAACAGTTAATTCACCGAAGTGCAGTGTTGCTAATGCTGGAAGAACGGTTTCTTCTGTCCGATATGCTAAGCGAATGTCCTCAAAAAAGACACTACAACAGTTCCAACTGTCGCATCTCCATTACCGATCAAATCAACCAACACAATGTCACAATGCTCAAGTCATTATGTCCTAATAATGTCCTAATAACTAAATAAATCGCAGAATGTTTCTCTTAAAAGTTAAACCATAGGTACTAATTGAAACTAGCTAGATTGATTTGATTTTGTCGTTACCATCCTTGGCTGACGGCAAATTAAATTATAAATTCAACTAACGTCCGTTTTATGCATTTCGAATGATATTTCGTTATTATTAATCATTCGCTGTTTTTTAATTGAATTTGTCTGCGTCGTAACATTCGTGATGAGATTTCATAGCTGTTTGGGATAACAGGATTTTTGGTAAAATCTGAAGTTGGTAAGATGCTTGAAAATGTCGTTTAGGGTCACTTGATTTTATAAAAGAGTTTTTATTAAATTTGTTTTAATATGTTGTTGCCGGGTGTTACTGAACGATCAATAGGCTTAAAGGGCTCGCCCAAACGAACCTTTTAATAACTCTATATTATGATGATAAAGCTTTATCAGGTATAATAGGTGGGGCCATCAAGTGTATTGCTACTTGAAGATAAATCACTCGATATATGACGAACAGCGAAGGGAAGCTAATTTCGGAAAATAACCTTGGCTGAATGCCTGGCGAATCTTCTCAGGTTCAGCAGGTCCAGCAACCATGTCATCTCGATACGTCGACATTTCCATGCTTTTTGCCCCTCGCTGGCGCAATTAAGAAATCACTTAAAGCGTTCCATGATATTTTTTTAAGTACACAATTGAAGCTTAGTGGTTAGTACTGAAAAAAAGAATCTAATTCAGAGGTAATGTGACTGCTAATATAGTGAAAAATGATATAAAAACTAAGTTCAGAGAATTGTTCATTCAAGCGCACTTTATATCAGATTGCTAACGTCTGTGTCACTGTTGATTCCACCACTCGCTGTAATGAAATCTTTTTGCGCAAACATTACGTGCACTTAATCTCGAGTAAAAAGATTTTAACTATGGTAATTTCATGTCAAATCAACCGACCAAAAAACCGTCACCTCAGAAATCGATAAAACTTGGTACGATGGTGACCACATCATTTCTATTGCTGACTTATTTTTTTGTTTGCCTCTTAAGTCAAATGGTTCGCCCGGTACGACCCCGAAACGACGGGACGGCACTCCCCTAAATTAAGAAGAAAAACAATTTACCCTACTTTTAACTTAGCGAAAATTTAATGAGACATCACCAAATAACTGATTTAGCTAATCTGAAAGTTTCGTGATTGAATTTGCGACAGTCTTTGAGATATTTTTTTACGATTTCGGTATCGAATCGGAATATCACAATTTTATGATAGGTGCTGATTTACCTACTACACATATTTATTCGAGAAAAAAAAATATCTCAAAAACTGGCGCGCTTGTCAGCACGAAACTTTCAGATACGCTTATTTAGTTTTTTGGTGATGTCTCATTAAATTTTCGTTCAGTTAAAAGTAGGGTAAATTGTTTTTCTTCTCAATTTAGGGGATGTTTGTACATTAAGGATAGTTTTTATATTTTTATGTGTTTTTTCAATGTTACGTAACCTAAATTTTCTCAGCTTCCTATCGATGTTTTCATTTTTTCGTTATCTTTAACGGATCGTTAGCTAGAAACCCAAACGTCGTGGAAGGCGAACCAAAACACTGAAAAGTTCTAAAGTTCGGACTGCTACTACGCATGAACGGTGCGGGACAAAATTGTGAAAAAATTAGTGAACGTCTGCTCTAAGCCTACTTTTTGCGTAAGCATACTTTTATTTCACATAAAAGTTGGTCAGGTTAGTGAACGTTCAAATGCATGTAAAAACATGCGATTTTTTACACACTGCGATACGTTTTAATTTTTATCTCACGATTCCTTCGTTGTCTCACTTTGAAACTTTCAGAAAATAGATTTAACTATCATTTTTTAAAGAAAATAGAAATTCCACTTCGAAAGATAATAGGGGTAGAAAAAATAAAAGGGGGGAAAGGGTTTTTTTTTTATTTTTTTAATAAGCGCAATTTATGTTTTATGAAAAAAATTTTTAATACCTTTCAAGTAAACATTTTTTCATTAATCTATCTTGACTCCAGCCGGCACAATGTGAGAAATAAAATCGGCGTGTGCACCCCTAAATTCAGTGCCACCCCACCGTTTCGGGGCCATACCGGGCGAACCATTTGACTTAAAGGCAAACAAAAAAATATTTCAAAAATAGAAATGATGTGGTCACCATTGTACCAAGTTTGAATGATTTCTAATAGGTGACGGTCAAGTTTACAAAAAAAAATTGTTGAATAATCACCCTATAGAAACTAGTTGTTTTAAGATATCCAAAGACAGACGATTGATAAAAACCTTTTAATCTTCAATTTAATTTATTTATCATGTCTTGCGTTTCGTGCTTCAGAGAACTTGGATCTCTTGTTATTGTAAAGGACTTGCTTTTTTGGGCGAAGGAAATATTTTTATCGTTTTTAATCGCTTACTAAGAGCGGTCAGAATTGACGACGTTATTGGTGGAGGTGCCATATTACACACTTCTTGCTCGGTATCACATTCAAACTCAAAGCAATTTAGTTCAACATAAAAGTGCACCTAATATCTGTCATATTTGGATTGGAGGTGTACGCAAACATAATAATTCAATTAGCATACATAAGTCCTGTTTGCTTGGAAAAAGAATAATTTTCAAAATATATTTTCCAGAATAAACGAGTCGTTAGATTGTAAAATCTCTCTATCAACGATGTTTTACGTGGTTTTACTATTAATCGTCTGTCTCACTAGGGTTCTTTGGTCTTTATTCTTTATTTCTATGACAGACATGGCAATAGACATGGCAGTGATATGCCAAGTGAAGTTAACCTTCCTCTTGTGACTAATCGTCTATAGTTGGTGACAGCGAAATTCCTGTCACACGCCAAACACTGCGACACTTCCGGTTGCCTACCAACTGCCCACTTGTACTACCACCGTTGAGTGTGTAGGTAGAGGCACAACGTTAATATTACAGTTTCTGCGTGAAAGATGGCCGCCAAATGACTACCTTACCGACAAAAATGCAGAGTACTGGAACACCCCGTTAAGTGGAGCCACTGTCGTATGAAATTCAATGTCGATATTTCTTGTAGGTTAACTCGCTTTTGAGACTTTTTATGCTCAAAAGATCTCCATCAGTGTTCACCTCAACGATTGATATACACGTAACGATATTCAAACGCGAGTAACCTACGAGAAATATCGAAATTAAATTGCATACGACAGTGGCCCCACTCCGGTACTCTGCATTTTTGTCGGTAAGGTAGTCATTTGGCGGTCATCTTCACGCAGAAACTGTAACATTAACGTTGTTAACCTATAACCTGCACACTCAACGCTACCACCAACTAAAAATACATTCGTCACACACCATAATGATAATTATACTTTTATTTTTATTTTTATCTTTATTGCTTTCATTCTCAAGTAATCAGATTTTACACACGAAGTGTGGGCTTTTAGGAAAAATTGCGATTTAAGTCGTCTGTGTGAGCCTTAAATGCGTAGCCAATGTCACCTGAAGGCAAATTCACCACATGTAGTAAGTGTTATTCCGAAGTTTAAAATACTACAAAGAGCTGACTCAGCCTCACGATTGCTTAATCCTAACGAATTTCGACCGAAATGGTCCCCCTACCACCCAGAAAGGGTCCTATTTTGGCCACACGGCTTGGGAATTGACAGGTAGAGACGGAGGATTGTCCTTCCTAAAATTTGAACGCTTAAGTCAAAAGCGGGAGTGATCGATGTTGCCAGAAAATCGAAAAATAGCTAAACAAAAAATGACTCTTAAACTGCTTAACATTGTCCCCAAGGCGTCGAAACCCTGACTGACTACTGTCAAACGTCAAATCTAGCACGTCCCAAAGTTTCAAGTGATGTTTGAAATAATTCGGAAAACAAGAGAGGGGATATTTTGTTATGTAGTCAATTATCTTTAAATCCTTTAGTAAAAATACGAATCTAGCAAAAATTTACTTGCCTAAGTATTTGGTTAGGCGAAGTGGTTTAGAGCCGCTGTTGGATGATGAATGTGGTAACGGTTTTGCACTAAATTTGTTTCTAGCCATCCGCATACAGGCCAAAATGGTAAAATCACAAGATTTTTAATGTATCATTAACATTCCCAATTGCAAGTCTGTCGTTTTCGTAGACTTTGCAATCGCTTGGTCCACTCCAATATGAATAGCACTCTCTGCATAAATTGCTTCTACCGTAATACCTGCCCTAAATCCTGACATACATTTGACATCGATGTAATTACCCACCACACCACGTCCCGCCCGGAATCATATTATATTGATTGGTATAGGCATCACATTAGTTCGTGAGTGATTGCCTAATTATTTGAATTAACCGTCGCTTAACCATCACGAGTCGTCATATGAGTTCGAACTTTTAAGCCTCCATTAAAATCTAGGAAAGATCATACCACGCTAACTATTGGATACTTCTCTACTAATTTTAAGAATTGCGATTCATTTTTAGTCATAGAATATCGATATTACAACTGAAAATTTGTCTTTTCTACGCATCTCAGATTCGCTGCGTTGATAAAGTTTATTAAATCACTTTTCCACGACGCCTGGAAAATGCATTTTCTCATTTTTCTTTCGCGATTCTGCGTCTAGATATCCTGAAAATAGCTCGTCGGCACATTTATTGCTTAGCTGATTATTTTAACTCTTTCCTTAAACTCCTATTCAAATCCCTCAAGTCGGGAAAGCGACGCTTTCAATTCGTAGTAAAGTCGCTACAGAAGTATGGGCTTTATTCATTGCGGAGAGTGCAACTTTTTGTGTAGGTAGATAGACACCAGATCTCGCGTGCGTTACTAAGCTGCTTTTCATCGAAATGAACAATAATTTAATGAGTATACTTTTCTGTATAAGGATTTTCAGAATTGCGATTTTCTAACGGAAACGGGCTTAAAAATGTTGATTTTATAAATGGGGTTGAAAACGACAAAAGGTGATACCCGTCGTATTCGCACCAGTAGGCTTTCAGTCCTTGAGGTATTATTTGCTTGAGGTGTTGTCGCCACAGAAACACCGATGCCTTCACAAGCTCCCCCCCTTTCTCTTCCCCATAGGTTTTCCGAGTTAGATATGTATTCTTTGAGGAGGGGGTACACAAGGCGATTTTTTTCCCTGGTTTTGGAGATGATTTTGGGACCAAGCTCTTCTGCAGTGGTCGATTTTTTTAACTAGGCGAAGGCTATGCAACTAGTGTTGCGTTGACGGATGAGCGTATCGAGAGATATGCTGACCCATCAAAAAGAGTGAGAAACTTAAATGACACTTTTGAGAATGCGATGGTGAAATGTCTTAGAAATCCATCTCACATTGGAGCTAGAGTATGTACGGTCAAAGTCACGCAAAACCCTTAGAAATGGAGATAAATACGGGGGCGAACGATAGCGGATCCATCATCTTGCGGACATGGTTTATATCTCATCATGATTAACTCATATACATAACTGAGTTATTTTTAGTGAAGTACGTTGGTAAAAACGTAGAAGATTGAAAAAAATCCGACTTTTTTTAAAGGAAATTTAACTACAACCCGTTTTTTCAGAACTGAAGTAACAAATAAAAAAACAAATAAACAATACAAGAAACGAAAGAGAGGCATTTTCTTGTAGTAATTTTTAGTCTTCTCTTTGTTCACTTTGCACATTCATTTATTCGCTATCAAAATGTATGGTCAGCGATCATTATTACTCATAGGCATATATTTCTAAAACAAACAAAAGTCCTTGAGAATTGGCAATAAATGATGTGAAGCACTCGACACGACATGCGCGTAATTGTTCAGAAAGAAGAGTTTAGAAACACAAAAAACGACGTGAGTCAGAGGTTTTTCATCCTGATATTAAAATGAAATTCAGGAGCTGTGCTATCTTCTTACTTAAAACCGAGGATTTTTAGCTACGTGAACTTGCAGGAGTAAGGCAAGGCAACCCACAACATCTACCACAGAAAGATGGTCAACAAAGAAACAGTTATCCGCTCGCGACTGTTCACGATCTTATTACAAGGGATCATGTGTTGCAATATTTGCGTGCTTACACTAGTATATTTCCGTAGAGGAATCGGAATTTCTTTGCACGCGACGCAAGTCTCCTTGATCGCATGCACCGCCCCTCGATACCAACCACCTCCTTTCAAGGTTTCGTGTCAATTATTTATCATAAAATGAAAGAAACAGCTAATACTTCCATGGGTTATGCTATACAATGACACAGAGGCAAATGTATTTATTATTGATTTTGAATAAAACGCGTTCAACTCTAAGCAATAAACTTTTTAGAGACAGGAAAGTTTCTATCGATCGACGTCAGAGTAAGACTAGTGAATTTTATTTCAATTACGTTATTTATTTCCACTTATGGTCCAATGATGCAGAACTTTGCTTCGCTATATTTTCTCAAATTTTAGAGTGTCTTTCGATATGGAGTATTTGATACCTGTATATATGTATATATCAATCAATATCGATCAATATTATCGGCAATATCGGCTTTATATTAGCATTATCGATATCGGCAATATCGATCTGCTTCTGATTGGTCTTGTAACTTGCCGCCAAGTAACTATGCAAAAATCGTGAAAACCGCACGGTACGTTTTAGTTTCTTTGAGAAAGATCTTTGATGGGAAAGATGAGAATGGGCGAGGAATTGATGTTGACACAATTTTAACATTATGCTGGTATGCGTTTAGTCTGTAAAGGAAAGGAACGCGATACTAAAGATGAACTGAACAAGCTTATATTGGATTGGATTGAAGATCTGCTGGCTTGCAAGTGCTGTTGTTTTATGATAAGTGTGCCAACCGTCCTAGCCGCCCTTCTTTGCTGAATTTAAATGCCCTCAAACTTAATAAATTCAAGTTGAAAGAAAATGCGTGCTCTTTCCGTGTCCCTTGATGCGTACGGTCCCGAATAGTTTCCCTTGGTTGCTTCGAAATAGTAATTTAAATAAGGGCTTGAAAAGTGGGTTTAGTTTCTCGCACCTGTGATTTTCGATTGGCCTTACTTCATCAATCTTGGGTTTCGGACAAAGAACAAAGAATTAATATGGCTGCTAAAATTTGCATCCACTTATTCCCCAGAACTTAATCTGACCTCCGAAATTAATTATATACCAAATGCTGTTGCGTGGCCTGCAATTGGCTTTTAGGTTGTGCTGAATAAAAACATAATCTTATGTTATGAAACCTGATTTTGTAGACATGTTCTATTTGCCGGGTGGGAAATGTATCCTAGACTTAAAGGGAGTATTAGAATGGCGCATGAATGCCAACCCCATATCCAAATTTTAATGATAGATTGATGCGTGGAGTATAACGACACACTGTTTTGACAACGGACCCTGTGACTCTGGTCTAATGTCGTCGGTTAATGAGTGAATGATGATGAACGTAGCCTTTGGTAGAAGGAAGAGGGGAAACCCGGTGCCGGCACTTAGCCTACTCCTGTCGAAGAGCACCAAGTGGACCGCCGACTTAAAGTCTCTTCCGAAGGTCGGTACAACGTGAACAACAGGATTCCTCCACAAATCCATGATTTCGAGACGTTGATGAGCAAGGCGGGTGACTTGTTGTATAAACTTTCATCCCTCCAACCTCTTTACCGAACAGAACTGGCCTTGAGCATGATGGTCATCCATCCAATACGTGACTCAGCGCAGTGTTGCTTAACTTTAGTGATCTCACGAAAACCTGTGTTTCCAACACGCCAAGTCGCTCAGTTCCAACTCTAAATATCTGGACATTGCAGAGTAACTATCTTTTAGGTGAAATTAAAGAAATTAAGACTTGACACTATTGCCGAAAAATTATTGATATATAATGGAAATTGAAAGCATGTGGAAACGATTTTTTCAGCCCGAGCCGGTTTTGGTAGTTTTCCAAGTTTGGCCTTCAGTGACCAAACCCCGTCAGTGTTTACGTCATTATTCATATTCTAGTTTGACGTGCATTACTAATTTTAAACCTGTTCCCGTTTCCCCAAGCGTCGCTTTAATAAATGAATTTTCCTTTAAGCGCGAGACAATATTGCGTACCTGGCTTCGAAACGAGACTACGAGTGTTTCTTTATTTTTATTTTATTTCTTCATTAACCTCTGAGAGATTTAAGTCAAAGCTTCCGGAAATCGTCGTCAAAGGTGACCTGTAACAATTTTTTTTGTACAATTTGTAAAATTTTGATTTTTTTGTCATTTGATGTCGTCGTAATTTTTTGTTTAAGTTCTCACAATTTGAATTCCATAAAACTGTAGGTACTTAATATTTACACTAAGCACTCGATGCATTATACGCATCATTATTCCGGAAACCATCTTGTCTTCAGGTATATGTTCAAAGGTGAGCAAGAATATCTAAAGTGCAATACTATTGATTTATAGCTCTTGATTTTATCACGTGATAAAGAAAAATATAGGTTCGTTGTATTGCCACCTTTGTGTAGTACCTACCAGATAATTGCATTGGTTGGTTTGCTTGACAATATAGATCAATTTGTATAGCTTTCCCACCAAATTAATAGGTACATCAACCTGCGTTTGCAGTATATACTTATTTCACCGGTTCACCGTTATTTCATTTTCAAATAATGTGTTACTCAGATTACTTGAGTTTGGCCATCAATATGTTTATGATCAATAAGACATTAGAATTTACCCTGTTTTGGGCATGTCTGAATGAGTCAGATTTCTTATTGGAAGCCTAGAGTAAAGGATTTAACGACGAACGGACTGGCCGTGCCAAGTCAATTGCAAAGATTCACTTGAAACACTCGAGACCAGCAAGGGGATGAACTGTGAATGTTACTTTTTTTGCAGTTCATTATTAATGAATTTCACAAAAATAGAGCGACGCAAATTTTTTGTTACAGTGTAACTAAATTTTAGTAGGTAACAGGAATTTGATCAAATTAAATAGAAACTTCTGATTTCACATTGGGTTGGATTTAATTATTAATATTAGTGATAAATGAAATTGTGTATTACCGAATTCAGCGAGCTGTTTACGGCTATTTGTAGAATTTGATTTACTGTTAAAACACAATCAAGTATTCATTAATGGCTGCGCGGTATCTAACAAGACTTTCGGTCAATTTACCTGGCCGATAAAATTGTAATTACTCAAATCTGATTTTTATCAAACCTTCTCTCATAAAGCTGTACAATTTGCATGGTCGAGGTCGAGGACGAGGACGTCAGCGACAAGTATGACGACGAGGACGGCAAGTCAATGCAAAACTTCGAAGATATTTCAAAGGAGGTGGTTTTTTTATGATTACCCTTGGAACCTAAAGCTCAATTTTGACACAAAAAATCAGGACAAACTCCTGCAAAATTAATTTGTTTTAGTTAGACTTCCTTTGCACGTTAACGAATAACCTGGTAAGCCATTGTTCACCGTATTGAACGGGTACACACACACGTCGTTATATCAACATGAGTAGAAAAGGTGCTTTCGAGAAAAAACGCTGCGGATATAAAAGTAGGGTTGCATTTTTATGTTATCATTCTTACACAAGTTTTTCCCCTCGATATATTCTTAGACAACTGAGCGGGTGCTGCAAACCTATCGTGCTGCATGCCTATAGCTTGGTACCATATTATTCAACTATAGGAATGGCATCTATTATTTAGTGAGAAACAGATGATTATCTGAGATATTTAATACTTTATGCATATTCTATAGAGGTCAGACCCAACGATGCACCAATTATTTCTTTTTCAATTACGTTCGCGTTTTTGATGCCAGGTTTTGGTATGACGTCTTTGCAAAAAAGTTGTGTACGTCTATTTGTCAGTGCCTGCAGCCACTGACGCACCACGCCAGTCTTGCACTAAGCCTCAAAGTTAATGGAAGTCAGATGTTCTGAAAGTGAGAAGAAGTCACCATTCCAAACTACATAAAAGCTTCGCCTTATATAGTATACCCTATTTCCCTCAAAATCCACACTCTATTCTAGGCTGTATACCCTATATTCACCATAGTGACAAGAGATTGGTATATTCACCTGCACAATTCAAATCTCTGCTGTCATATTCATTCAGGCAGCCAGCCACGTACGTGGATGACTGAAAATGTTTTATTTTAATCTGCTTCAATTTTGAGTAGCGTTCGAGGGGCTAGGAGAACGAAAGAGTGAAATGATGACGCTTGGAAATTGCTGGGAAGTCGACTGGTTTGTAAGGTTAGCTTTGGGGTCAGAATGGGATGTTGTGAGAGGACCTGTTGTATATTGACCCTTTATCCTGGCTTTTCTGTTCTAAGCTTCGTTCAGCCGTCGTGAACAACGAAGCCAAGCGGAGATTTATTTTTGTGCAAAAGAAAGGATTTGCAGTTTATTTTTAAATTTTCATGCAGATTAATCGACCGTGACCCGAATATGTGGTCATTTTTTAAATCTTCAATTTTATTTTTTTGCCTCGAGTGTTGTCGAAAGTGCCCATAACAAATATTGTTTCTAAAAATATACCGTTGACTATATCGATACCTGTCAAGTACCGACAAGCAATGGCTGCGGCTATATTTAGTGGGGTGATCTGTGCGATGATTGACAGAAATGGAAAGCAGCAGTGCCGATACAGTGCCAATGCAGTGCCAGTGCAGTGCCAAAATGACAGTGTTCTCGAGTGCCCGAGTGCCCGAGTGCCCGACTTTACGCGTGTACCGATGTCATGCGCGGGCTTGCGTATTGGACCTATCGTAAGTTAGTGTCTAATCAGTTCATAATAAATATTCACTTAATTGACCTGTTTACCTACCTCTCATTGGGCACATGTAGACCTACATATTTAAGTCAGTAAAAGCCATGAAAAGACAGTCATAGTTTTCCCCCAAAAAATAATGTCAGATTCCATCACCGCCACCAAAGTAAAGGAGTATTTACTGCCTCTTTTACCTCTAAATTAGTTTAAAATTAATAGAAATTTTGACAGGGCCTAGCGTATTTCACAGTGGTTAGTGATTGCCCTTTTATGACTAAAACAGCATGGATGGGTGTATTCTGTGAGGGACTATGGCTGTGTACTTCACAGACGTAATACATTATTGATTTGTCGATTGAATTGTCCCTTTATTTCGAGCGCTGCCACGGTGTTAGCTGTTCGTTCACACAACCCATTCACAATGTGAATGCAAATATGTGGAGAAATGTCTGCTTTCTTTCCCTCTTTGGAGTATCTATAGGAACCTTTCTCTCCTGTGTTACTAGACATGTACACTTCATATCATTTTTTTAGACACGATATAATACAAACGTGAGATAAGTTCTGGTTTAAGATTTCATTTCAAAAGTGTTTCAATAAATGTATGAAAGTAACTGAGAAGGTATATACATAAAAATAACCTTTGAATTATACGCTATACCTATTTTGCTATAGGTAGGTGTCATTCCAAAGTACAAAATGCAAAAGAAGGTATAAGATGGCTTTTCTAGGTAAATCTAAGCTATTTTAGAAAGTCAAGATGCGAATTACTTTTGTCGCTATTTTTCTAGATAAATTTCTCAGTATCGATTTTATTTAATCTAGTGTTCTACTAATTATTCTTACCATTGCGTTATGAAGTCGGTACCGATGGAGAAGATGCCCGACGTTTTGTTGCCCCCCTCGGTCCCGTTTCCGGATGTTTCGTTCAAGTCGTCCATTGTTGGGTAGCGACTTGCTGGGATAACCGAGGGTGGAACTGGGGCCCGCTTCAACAGTTAGCCTGGAGACAGAGAATTAAAGACTGCGGATGAATCGTGCACCTTTTAAACGTATTTGCAGCGTTTTTTTCAATGAACCATTTTTTAAGCAGATTTTTTTAAGTAGATTTCTTTTCAAGCAGATAATTCGAAAACGGTATTTAAATTCGTTCGCGTTTTACGATGGACCAAATTTGTAGCTACTTTATGGAGCTTTTAATGGTAGTTGGTAGATTTGACGTAGCAGCTAAGAAGATAGCAGTTTGAGAAAGAATTGACATAGGCTAGACGCGGCTAGGGATTTTACGTTACTGCTAGTAATCTGGGGATAAAATTCAGGTCAACGCAAAAGAGTATTGGTCGGAGAAAAAATACTAGTTCCCGACAAAAGCGTTGCAAGAAAAGTAGTGATTCAATTTTCTGCCATTGAAAATTTCCAATGCTCTTTGGTTTATGTGGGCAGACTTCCTTGAAAGAAAAGAGCACACTCAAAATTCGTGTAGTTTCAAAGATTCTAGGAAAAATGTCTGGAAAATGTCTGGGTGCGAAAGAAAAATTGTATCTCGGAAATGCTTGTTGTTCAATTGTTTGATCTTGTTAACGTAGATGTATGGTTCTAGGTAAAGGTCCCCTTTTGATCATCTTCCAAAACGTATTGGTTGAGAAATGTTATACACACTTTTGCCGCGACTAAAAATGTAAGATACCTTACATTTTTTCAATTTTTTTGTAATAAATTCTGCTTCATATAATTCAAATTATACTTTTTATGCATGACAAACTTATTGAAATCCAACCTTGCTAGTAAACTTAGATCAAAGAATTTTTTTTCTAAAAAACAAAACAAAAAAGATAAAAACAGTTGGAAAACAAGTGCTTAAATGAGATAAAATAGACATGGTCTATAAAAGCAGAATACGCTTTCTTGTTTGCAAAATAAGTCGGTAGGCATTCAAAAAATGTATTCTAGTTGTCATCAAAAACGTTGAAATAGTGAATCACTAAAAGTTTTTCAATTTTCTATCATTTATTTTATCAGTGCACCTTGTATAAAAGCAATCTAACTGACCTCCATGGAAGAAAATTCTAATCGGAAAGTCGTAAGGTTTCAGGGATTCATAGAAAACTGTCTGGAAAATTGAGGGTGAAATCAAATATTGCTTTGCAACTGCAATCTCTTCAAGTTTGCTTTGGTTAGCATAGCTGTTGTAACCTACAAGGCAGCTATTGTTGAAATTTCCGTGTTTTCGTAAGTTTTTTTTCCTTTGTAATGTCTAGGTATATTTATTTGTTTGTTTGCATTCTGTAGTTACAAAGCCTACATTCTCAGTACTCAATATTAAGGCCAATATCATATTATTTAATATCAATGTTTATTTTTTACCTCAACGGTTTTAAACACAATTTCGCAGAAAATATCTTCCACTCTAACCAAAATTAATGCAAATATTCAGATATCTTAAAAAATTATACAAATAAATTTGTTCGCCCCCTTTCAAAGTAATCATTTAAATTATGAACTGCTTATGAACTGCTTATAAACATGTTTTTTTTTTTTATCTTTGTCGATAATTTTCAGAATTTTGGCTATATGTATGAATCACTCAGAATTGATTAGATTAAATAATATCTAAAGTGGCTCTTTTCTCAGTACAATGTCTATAAAAATTATCTTTGAATAAGAATTCGTTTTTATCAGGTGCACTCATTCCACTACGCGGCAGCCAAAACAGCAAAATAAAATCTCCCTCACCGTGATCACCAAATAAAAGAATGTTTTCATTTCTTCACTCCATGGATTGTCCCTGTTTGAAAAGTCTAGCACTCCTTGCAACTCTCCTATTTAAAAAGTCTAGCACTGCTTGGAACTCTCCATTTGAACAGTCTAGCACTGCTTGGAACTCTCCATTTGAACAGTCTACCACTGCTTGGAACTCTCCATTTGAACAGTCTAGCACTGCTTGGAACTCTCCATTTGAACAGTCTAGCATTGCTTGGAACTCTCCATATGAAAAGTCTAGCACTGCTTGGAACTCTCCATTTGGACAGTCTAGCATTGCTTGGAACTCTCCATTTGAAAAGTCTAGCATTGCTTGGAACTCTCCATTTGAAAAGTCTAGCATTGCTTGGAACTCTCCATATGAAAAGTCTAGCATTGCTTGGAACTCTCCATTTGAAAAGCCTAGCACTGCTTGGAACTCTCCATTTGAAAAGTCTAGCATTGCTTGGAACTTTCCATTTGAAAAGTCTAGCGTTGCTTGGAACTCTCCATATGAAAAGTCTAGCATTGCTTGGAACTCTCCATATGAAAAGTCTAGCATTGCTTGGAACTCTTCATTTGAAAAGTCTAGTATTGCTTGGAACTCTCCATTTGAAAAGTCAGCATTGCTTGGAACTCTCCATTTGAAAAGTCAGCATTGCTTGGAACTCTTCATTTGAAAAGTCTAGCACTGCCTGGAACTCTCCATTTGAAAAGTCTATCATTGCTTGGAACTCGCATATGGAACATTTTTGAAATCTTAAAAGTGTAAGAAAATTAATGTTTTTGCATTCTTGTTTAATACTGTAACACTTCATGTCGTTTAAGCAAAGTTTGCGTTCAAAATAATTATTGAAATATTCTGCTGTGCCATGAAGTTTCTTCGCATGTATTTTTCCATCCTTTGGGTCGCATTCTTCGTTTGTAAGATAGAACACCTGGACTTTTCGATTTAATTTGGCCAGGCAGTACACTCACAGGTCGATTATCGGAATTCTGATTTGGATTAATTGATCACCTTACAATTTGATTGCTATCAGGCTTCTCACCCCTACCAGGTAGCTGGGTTGCCACAATAGTTCCAGACAACGAGCTTATAAGCGTTAGATTTCTTCCACCTTGAGAAGCATTGTTTGAATTGAGTCCACTTGTAAAATAACTGATTAAGGAGCTAACGGTCTGTTAAATTATTATCATCTTCATTTTAACCAGCTGCCAAAAAATGTGGCTTGACGTTTGTTTCCATCAACCTGGGATTAAGACTCAAGTATATTATGATTGTGAATGTCAACCTCTTGGTTGAACCTTAGAGAAAGTAATGGATCATTACCTCTTTCTCTCGCATGTGAAATATAAATATAATTTGTAAAATAATCAGTTGCTTGCATGTATTGATTGTCTAAGGAATACACGTGTGAGGCGCTAAGGTGAGAGAAGTACCAGCCAGCCCCTACGGCTGGCTGGTGTACACGAGATAGTGAGGTTGAGGTTGTGAACGAGTTTGTGAACGAGACCCACTGAAAAAGTCCCAGTGGCGATCATAGGTGTCAAAGATTGAACAAACTACCTTAATATTTCGCGAGATAAAACTACAGACGACTGCTAAGTAGCCATTAAGAGAAATGAGATAGATTAGATAATCATTGAAAGCTGAAAATTGTATTCCATTAAACTAAATTATTCGACCAGGTTCTGAACAATTTTGGGAAACGGTGTATTTTTCTATTTAGGTAATTTTATATTCAGCTGAATAAAATGCTGAGATTTTTTCATGCTAATTCTCCCTCCAATTCCCTAGTCCCTGTTCCTTACCCCCCTCCCCCCCCCCTCCTAACCGCTATTCGTAAGCGGTGACTTTTTAACAAGTTGACAACTTAAACAAAGTTTAAATTTAACAAGTCCGTTAAAAACTGATAAAACCATAATAAAGAGAGGGAAAAAAACAAATTGAAATTTTACACCTGGAGTATCACATTTCGTCTCCAACGCAGTAAGACATACGCTACATTTATTTACCGCTCTGATACAGACGAGATTACGCGACACACTGACGCAATCACGGCCCTGTGTTTCATACGCACATTTGAACGCACGTCAGCGACGGTGGTCTGACGACGGCGCTGCGATACGTAAGTAGGTACGTCGACGCACATCCCACCGTGTGAGTGTGGGTGTGTGGGTGTGTGTGTGTGTGGGGGGGGGGGGGGGGAGAGAGAGGGAATGATGTGATTAAGCTCACCCTTAGCTGCAATGCATGCTCAAATTTAACCAGGCGCTTTCGATACCCGTGATGACAACGTCGACGCCGTTGCTGCCCCTACGCCGGTGCTAGCTCTGCGTAACGTTCACATCAAAGTGGTTCTAGTAGCTAAAGCTTGTTTGGCAAATGAAACATACTCAACCAGTATGGCATATCCTGGTAAACCGTACAATCAGATACAGTTTTACTGGATATGAGAGTCTGCTTGTGTATGTTTGTTTGTATGTGATAAAGAGAGAAAAGTGTTCCATTTCAGAAAAGATAGGTGCGTGTCGTTCTATTATCTCGCACTGGAGGCATACATGGGTGTGCAGCAATTTATTAAACATTTTTGGGAGTTTTTTTTTCAAACCGTTGCTTATTACAAACATACTGCGTTCACAATGCCTAGCATCTTATTTTACGCGGAATTGATTTTCTTTTAGAGGCATTGCATTTTTTGTTTGTTTTTTGTTAAAAGATATGTTATGTAATTGCACAGCCTTGCATTTCTCGAAGAGGATTGTGTACGCTGAAATGTCCTAACAGCTTTGGACAAACTTTTTTTAGATGAACATGGAAATGACATAAATGCCATTTGTTAAATTATATTGAAAGTCGAAACATTATTCACCGAGATTTCAGAAAGAAACTGGCTCATAAAAACGACGGTGTTTTTCTGTTGTATCTTAGGAAGATATTATTTTTAATGCTTTATTGTATAGAATTTGTATATCAAAACACTGGGAAGATGAAACCGTGATTGAACATCAGGGATATTTCTGTGTATAAAATTGTACAATATGTTACTTTCAATCATTCCTATGTAAGAAAAATGGTTGTACTGGTCTTTACATATCTATTCATAAAGGCGCCTTACGCTACCTGATGCGGTATCATTTTAGATCATCACAACCAAAATCGAAACTTTTAGTCTGTTTAGTCTTTTCCAACGAATTTGTCCATCGCAATGCATGTATACGCTATTTATATACGAAAAGTTTGAAGACATGTTACCAGTTTAACGTGGTCACGAGTGTATGGAGTCGTCAGTGGATGTGGATGTTGAGGGTTTAACGAGGTGTATGTCCCTCCGAGGAGTAGAGATAGACCATGGAACATTAGGCTGCCCCCCCAACCCCCCACGAGGGGTCACAAGGGGGGGGGGGGGGGGGGGGGGTGAAATTGATAGAGGGAAACCCTCTCCCCACTTACTCTTACACCCGCAAATACTAAAACTGCTATATCAATATGATTTTTTTTTTGCTTTTTGTAACAATAGTGTAGTTCTTTTAATTATTAATTACTTTCTCTTGCAGCTTAAACTTGTGTAATAATAAAATCAGTGGGAACTTGTGTTTTCTTAGCGATTATTTGTGAGCAAGTGAATTTTACGATATGATGTCGAAGAAAAAATACTCAGAACTTGATTAATAATGGAATTTAAATTAACAGATACATTTTTTTTTTTTTTTTTAATTTCTTATAGTGAATGTTTATATGAATACCCGCATGGCTCTAGGCGGAGGAGTCGTTTTTATGACTGTGTGGTGACACTGGAAAACTTCTGGAAGTAAAATGGTTAAGAATAACTCTTTTCTCCAGTTAAAAGTTGGTTTTAGGAAAAATAGCTTTTGGTGAAGTATCACATTGAATAATTCAATTAGTAGAGCGTGCGAGGAAACATGGACTCGATTCTACTACCGGAGAAAAAAAACTACTATACCTATGACTTTATAAAGACTCGACTGCAATGACGATCGAACCGATTTTATTGAAATTGGAGGGATGTACTATTGAAATCGCTTGAAAATCTAACTGAAATCTGTGATATGTTTTACAACAATTGGTTGATAAGTATTAATAGTTAATTAAAATAAGAGTGATAAATAAATAAAGAAAATAAAGAAAATAAAAAATGGACAAGTTGATTTTTTTTGCAAGCATTATATCACCAGGTAAAATAAAATATTATTTCTACATTATGTCAAAAAAGTTAACTTTGTAATCGTGACTTAAAATTTGCAACCTGTACAATAATATTGACCTTTTATTGACTTTTCGATCCAAATTTTCAAACTCTCCTGTCTACATTTTCCAGTTATTATCAAATGTTTAAGAGACAAGTGATTAATATTTGTGCTTTGCTCATCTATCAAGGCGACCCTGCTTGCGTATAGCGATTCCCTTCCATACGCAAACAAGCGTGGATGCTCTCAGTGTTCCATGTTGGGCTTGTTTAGTTATTTTACTTGGATGATCACAGGTAAGTATTTTGCTAAGCTCTCTTGAAGCAACAGTCTGCCTATTGCAGGTAGATGGGTAGGTGTTTACCTGATCCTTGGTGTTACATTCAATTCTCTTGTACGTCTCCTACTGCTACGGAATGATCACGAGCGATGTGAAGATAGCTGTAGCTCTTACGCAACAGATTTCCGACGCTTCTTCGAAAGAAAATGCGGTGGGGCTTTTGGTTTTACACGCTTCAAAGACACCATGATAAGATGGCACGAAATTAATGACAATTTGAAACAATTTCTCCTTAAATTTGAGTTATTTTTGAGTTGCAAGTTAGCAAGAATGGTTCCAGGCTACTTGTCAGTTTATGGATGGTGAGGGGGATGGTGAGGATGGGGATGGGGGGGGGGGGGGGGTAGGCTAATCAGTCTACAGGATACAAAGCGGAGGCTAACGGAGATTAAAAATGAAAGGTCAACAAAGAGGTCTAGCGAAAAATATAATTTAGTTCTGGTCGAATACCGTTCGATTTTTTTTACAGGCAATTCCTAAACGAGGTACTATATGCCACGGTTGTTGAAAGATACCACTGCACATTGTAATTGTGTTCTGGTTAGGTATGAACAATTGTTTTAACTTAATTGCATTTTTTAGGGGAATGCTCGTGCCGTAAAACCGTGTCAAGTGATCATTCACATATTTTCCCCTGAACGCATCCCTCAGAACACACTTACACGGCACCTCCACTGTCAACATAAGAGACCGGTTGTTAATTTCTGCTTTGGAATTATTATCACCGTTTCCATGTCCGTTTAATTTCCTGCCATTGGGATGCATTAACTGGTAATGTAAATTAAAGCACCAAATGACAACTAAACTGATAATGTGTTTGTAAAATAATGTGATTTTTATTTAGGAAAAATTTAAGGCCACCGATTGAATTCAACTCTAAAAAATATGTTCGTAACGGGATGCCTTCATGGCTCCAATTTGTTGACTCAGAAAAGTGCTAAATTACTTCTATCATGCATGAATGTAAACAAATGTAAGTGGTTGAGTGTTTTTGAAAATTATGAAATCTGTGAAGACAGAAACGCAAGAATTAAGTGAACTATCCACGTATTGAAACATTTATGTAAAACTGAACTCAGGAACTGTAATAATATCTCTCATCTTGCTAAAAAAAATATTTTATAAATATTTGCGAATATATCGACAGATCTGCATACATATGCGATCAATACCAACGGTTTCACCGTACTTGAGAATGATCACCGTACAAGTTCTCGTTCGCTTTGTGACCGATTATGGCAAGAACGTCGACCAATCGGAAATAGCATTCAATTAGTGTGGTCTCGTGTGCTTCCGCATGAAGAGAAGCGAGTGACGAAGATGGCTAACCGACAGGAAACAGCACGTTTTTGAACACAACCAGGGCTGTAGACAGAATATTTCCGGAAGGACAAAAGTGACTGCCTAATTTTTCCACGCCGAGCGAATAAAATATTATACATTTTCATACTTGCTTAAAAGATAATTTCCGGGAAGAACTTAGCACCCGTCCAGAGAAACATATGTATATATATATACATATGTTTACATAAATTTTTGCGAACTTTTTTTGTATCTCATTGTATCTAACACGTGTTAACTCGGCCAATATTTCAAAATTAACAGTGCTAATAGTAGTGCTATCAATCTTCAAGACGATTAACCATGATTTAATACCATTCGATTGCGCATATAATTTCTTGACCAATACTTTCGAGAATCGACAAATTTAAGATGCAGTTAAAGTAATTAAACGCATTTGACAGTACTGTTCACACTGCAGTTTTTGGGTGCATTTCTTTTGGAAAGAGATTGTGGAGACGACTTAAATCTAATCGGCGATGATGATTTTCCATTTCCTGGTGGTATTGTGGTCAGTGGTGAGGCTACCAGCCATTGAGCCTGTAGCCTTTACGTAGCGTGTATGTTGGTAGCCTGTGGGCGCATGTCAATACCAACCGATGTTATGATCCTAGCAAGCTTTAAATCTGGATGCATGTTCTGAAATCGCGATTAGCTCGGAAGCGGAAATGGATCTGACGAGCGAGCTGCAGAGCAAGCGAAGCGAGATTATTTTTATGTGTGGTGTTGTTTTTTAGGGTCTAGTTTTATTCTTACTCGTCTCTCAGTGAGCTTGAGAGAGAAATAGTTTGATAGTGCAGTGAAAAAAATACGAGAGAAACAGACAATTTCAGGAAAATCGATAGATAATTTGATAGATTTTTGGTAAAATTTTTGAAATTTAACTTGAAGTGGTATCTTTTGTAATCAGTAGTAACAGAAGACTCTACTCTCAGAGTAAATAAAAACACGAAGGGGCTGGAAAACCAATACCTGGAGTCTCTCAAAGATTTCCCAGATTCTCTTATTTCATTCCATTTGGCTTAATAATCTCTGGAAAAAGCTTTTAACGGCTGATTTAGATTATCCAATTTAGTTGCATCGATCGGTCAAATGGACCAATCGATGGCGATAAGGATAATTGGTCTTAGTTACAAACATGGCCAACGGTTCGTGCTAAAGAATCCCGGGACCTGCTTACAAAAAGGAAACAGTATCAACCAACATCTCAAAACACTCGCTTCGCGTTTTCAAGATGGTTTGTCATCTTCCAACATTTGTTATATGCGTATTTAAACAAAAGAATTTTTTAACGAGGATTTAGCAGCTAGCTAATTACACATCATCTCGACAACTAGATCACCTTTGAAACCGCCCCTAAATACGATGTCTTTCGGTCGTTCGTTTCCCTTCTCCGGTAGCAGACAAACCAGTCATACATTTCTTGAGAGATCCTGTTGCACAATTGAGAATGAATTATGCCCGCTTCTCTTGTTCACTAAGCAATGCATTTAATTCGCTTGATACTTACAGTGAACGCTCTCGACCACCCTACCTATTTTACTTCTCTTACACATTTGCATTCCCCAAGCGCCATTTACATATGCGACGCCACATTTGCTGGCACGATCATTTTAAACCCGGGTATGGTCATTACTTTCATTGCTTTTTAATTATTTCGCGTGTCATATTAGTAGTGAGATGAGCTCGCAATGACCGATTACTTGACCAGCCGCTCAAAACTGGTAAACAGAGTAAACACAATCTGCTTAAACCAGATTAAAACATCTGCAAACGTCCATCAATCACCTAGCAAGACTTCTCTTCCCTTGCAATGCAGCTCACAGGAAATTTAGATCACTTATCCCCTCTCAGAAGCGCCAAACCGACGCTTGTCAATGTTGTTCTTGGATCGTTTGCCAATCATTATTCTTATTGTTTAAAACGACTATTTACATATAAATGATTCCATTAAAATGAAAGAGCCAGAAAATAAAGCACTGGGCCATTGGCATGCTTTGATTTTTGAGACAAGTTTGTTGAAAATTGACAAAAAAATCTGCTGCGTTTTTTCGTTGTCCCTGAAACATTACTGTGAACTTCTTTGTGGGAGGGTCGTCCCAAATTACTGACTGATCGTATCAGTCACTACTAAATACGACCCTCCACACGCCTAAAAGAGAGGACCTTAGTCCATTACAATCACACATCGAGGTAACAGGAATCGCGGAAAGTTTTTCTTACCTTTCATCGGGTGACTCGACGTTGTCCGCTCGTTCTCTTCGTTCGGATGCAGAATGCTGATTGCTTGTTGATGACTTTTGCTAATGGTGACTGAGAAGCAGTCTTACGTGAATGTTATTGGTGATGGGTCGGCTCGATTGGGCTGCACGAAAAATGTAATCTGGTGCCGCAAAGTCGTTGATATTTACATTATAAGTGAGAAAATTCTGAAAAAGATAATTTATTTTCAAACATTGGCACGTTGGCCGGAACAGGCATTTACTAAGGAAATAATCTTGTCAAATTTGTTTCAATATTGTGAATTGAGCGTTAACTTTTATAAGATTTTGTTATTGATTTAATTAAGATAAGGTAAAAGTCAATTTTTGGAGATATTTCTGTTTTCTTATGGCTTTTCTTGTATTAATTTGGCTTTGAAACGTTTGCAGCGTGAAGTGATTTGTTCTTGCACCCGTTTTGCTAGATCGTGTTCTCACTAGACTTGTTGATCGGTGGCATTGCGTTCGCCAAGACAGAATTTCAACGTATTTACATTTCTTTCAACGCATGTTCGAGGTACAACGTTATTTTCAGTGCAGATGAATAGTCTTGAGACCAGAATTTTTACGGCTTGTTTAGGTTACTTTTACCACAAGTTAGTTTGCCTGTTGTTTGGATTACAGCCGTTTTTACGACGACAAATAAAGGAAATTCTTTTTTCAGAACGACAGATCTTTTTTTTTCGCAAAACAAATATATTTAAATCGTTTTACTTTTTGTTTTTCTGAAAACATCCGCAATTTTGATCGTATATCAAGAAAAGAGTAAGATTTTTTTTTCTGATTTTCCGGATGTGAAATCTTTTCTAATCAAAACTATTTACACAAACACATATCAAAACTGGTACTTTTTCACTTAGTGCCAACTCTGATATTATTTTGAATATTTTTGATAAAAATGCATAAATGTAAAAAGACGGGTACCCTACGTAATAACTTTATGTTGGAGAGCCCAAGTGAAGCAGCAATTGGAGAAGGTGACCGACCAAAATGCTCTTCGCCAACCGACTGTTAGTTGTTGCTCGACATCTGAATAACGACGCTTCGGGTTGCCGGTGCGCCGACGCCGTCGTCACCGCCACCGCCTCCGACGTCGACACCGACGCCGACGCAGCGTCGACACGAGAGTACAACAAAACAGTGACAACTGGGGACGCGTGTGGTACTAGGAAAGGCTTTGTTCAAATTGATCATCATGATGGGAAACTTGTTAGACAAATTGTTTGATATCGTTTTACCCGTCATGGCTGGAAGCACAGAAAAGTTGACCACTAGTAATATTTCATGAAGACCTGTTTGAACAATTTAGATTTGCTTACCCTGCATTTCGTTGCTGTTGATCTGTTTACCTTTCGAGAAAAATTATGCAATTTTAAATTGATATGAAATGGGAAAACAGAATATATTCCCGCTACTTTTGATGCAATCGGTTTAATGTCATGTCATGCAAATAATATTTCACCCCAAAGCAACCATAAAATGTCTTCGTATTAAAGGAATGAACCACCTCTTGGTGAGTTAAGCGGACCACCCTTTTACACGTACCACGCTATTACAAAACTGACGGACCAGGGCAAGACCAAGCCGGCAAATGCCAGACTCACGAACACAGTAATTTTAGCTCTTGCTGTTGATTTAACTTAAAATGTGAAAAAAACAAATCTGCGACCGACTGGGTTATTTCGTGTTCATTGGCAATGAAAAGTCTAATTTAGAAATTTCTATGTATCATATGCCCCAAATATTTAATTTGTTTTACTATTAGCTAGAAAACTAGCGTGATTTTGCAGTGTACACAGCGTGAGTACAGCGTTGCATAGTAAAGTGAATATCTGAAAAGGATCATAATTATGCTCTTGTAAAATACAGTTTGTCGGCTCGATTTAAAATTCGTAAAAAGAATGAAAGAGCTTAAAAATGAGAGGCTTTTATCCAATTTTTATCGCTTTTGTCTTTTTAGATAGGTCATCCTTGTCATATGATCGAGAAGTTGTTGCAACCGAAATAAAGTATCATGGTGATCAAATCATATTAGCAAATGAATGCTGCACAGTGCACGAGGCAGAATTAGGTTCATAGGGGGATGGGGGGATGGGGGTTGGTATGCTGCACTTCACAGATCAACCAACAACATAGTTGATAATAGCAGGTAATAGTTAAGCCGGAAATCCTCTTTACGAGTTTGGTTTTGTATATGATATTGGCAAGCCGATTATTTTGACTCTTGAATAGCTAATAGGTATTACTGGCTTCATCCAATTATCTATAATGGGATGAAATGGCATTCATTATTTAAAAAAAAAAACACACGTTTTCAAGTACCTGAACAATTCAGTACATGTTTTGTTAGGAAAATGATCTCTCGGGTCCAAGATCGGGAGAAAACAGAAAATGGTGTTTGATTTTGTGTTCACCCGAGAATCACCTCAAGCAGCTATTCTGCGACTGTGTTATTAAAAATAAGTAAAACATGGTGAACAGATTTTAAAATGTGACATTTCGTCTTATTTTTCCTTGACTGCGACATTTAGATAATTAAATCTTAATTTAAAACGCAAACTTGAATATTATTTAAATGTGCAAAATCATACTTGCAATTTGTTTCATATTTTTGTTATCCACTACAAAAAAAATCCACTAGACCGATTTTTTGTGTGAAAAACACCTGCGGGTAGCAAATAATTTTCTTTTTTTGTAATTTTTTTTTTGACAAATGAAATTCAGAACTACAAGTACTTGTGAGGGGCATTGGAAAGGAGGAAGAAGCTGCTGTCGCTTCATGGACTGTTAGCGGGCCCAAGGGTCTGAGGGACTGGCTGCCTGGATAGTGCCTTGCTCGATTCCAGTACGTCCTTTTCCACATAGTTATGCATCTTCTCGCCAGCCTTGCACCCGCGCCAAAAATAGCATGGAAAGGCTAAAATTGCAGCCGCGTGGTCGTCGCTTGCTTATGATAAAAAAAAACTCGTCAAGCCATCTGAGATAGAAAAGATCTGAAATTTCATCCACTTAAAAAAATTGTGTGGTTGACGTAATGGGTCCTATGGTGAGAGGGTATGGGAGGGATAGAGGGAAGCAGATACAAAGTATTATCTCATAATTTCCATCAAACGTTTTTTGGTGTGCCATACTTTCTGAAATGTGATAAAAGTATGAGCTATCGGGTTTTCAAGCGTTCGCCTCGCGCTTCCTAGCTCGTGCACTTTTTATTGTATTTTTTTTCTCGAGTTCCCATGATTTTTTGTATTATCTTGGCGTGAGGCAGTTTGAAGCAAACGTCGCGAATAATCTTTATCAGAGATCTGCAGCTCAAGGATGGATGCTCCAGGTCATCTCGACAAAGTATGGTAAGTTTGTTCTTCCTCCGGACCAAGACCCAGTCCCAGGGGCTAGACTGGTGTAGGCGGGGGCTGGGGCTGGGTGCCTTGTAGTTCAGAGTTTTGTCCCACAAAAGTAGGTTTCGGACCATGCATGCTGAACGTTAAACGTTAATGACGGTTGGCTAGACGAGTTCTAGGGAGATTGTCTAGCTCGGGAGAAAAATATAAACGTTCCCGTCAAATCTTGTGCGCTGGCCCGCGGTATTCTCAACGGGTTGGGAAGAGGCGCCCTCCTATACCGCCTCCCCCACCAAAAAAAAAAAGCGCGCGCGCCCCCTACGGCCTTATCCAATGTTCATGCTCCTCTTCGTTTGATAACTGTTCGTACTTCCTCTGTTCATCGTGTTTAGGGGAAATTAACAGTTGGCTAATGATGATTAAAGGCTCGTGCTCCAATCATTCAAATCAAATCTTCACACACTTTTGCTGCAATCAGCGAAGGGGATTGTTAATCACGCTTACGAACTGTTACAAGGATGATCTCAATCGATAGTTCCCATTTTGCGTGAGTTGTCTTAAGTTATTGCATTATGCGTAGAAGGGAACTTTTCGAAAATGTTGGAAATCGATAAACGAACCCCATCCACTTTTACGACCAACTATTCCGCTTGCATTGATTTATTAATTGATCAATGCTTTGCTACAACAAATACCCACAAAAATGTTTGAAATTTTCATAATTTCTTCTGTTCAGATTTCCCATTATACCGCCAAGTTTCCACTCTGTAGCTGCATTATGCATCCGAAATCAAGCTCTTGCTAAGCAAAGCGTCTTTCCTAGCATCCTCGTTTATAAAACGAACTTATTAAATATTCATTGCGCACTTTACTGTGAAGTGCGTCGCTTCGTACCTACTTTAGGCAGGTCACATTTTTTTCTCTTTGTCACTCTCGTGGACTGCGGAAATTGCTATTAAAACAAAACTTTTCTCTCTAGATGTCACATCACCATATTAAGGATTGAAACTCTGTTGAATTGAAAAAATTCTTTGTTCTGATATGAGTATTTTTCGTGAGAATTCTTTTCAGTAATATTTTTTGTTTAGAATGGTATGATTACGCTTACGAAATATGCTTCAGAGTATAAAATGTCGCTACTAGAACACATTCTGAAATATCTATGGAAAAATATCAGAGCAAGGGAAGTGAGAAAAATGTGTATTTTCTTGATGCCTGGCACTTGCACTGGAAACTATTCCAGCATTGATCTTTCTATGTAAATCAAAGTCGGAGAGACATTACCACATTGCCACATGCTTCGAAGGTAATATCAGCGTACGTATTTAACGCCAGAAACATGATTTAGGTAGCTAAAACTGTGCGTAATAAAACCCTGCAAGATTTATTACGTCAGTCGAATGAACACAGACCTAGACCTAGCATGCCTCACCTTCTCTTTTCGCTTTCCGCCTTTCCGCCTTTCCGCCTTTCCGCCTTTCGTACACTTCAGAGGCGTTCTTACATTATGCGTTTTTATTGATATAATAACTTGTAATTAAAACGATGCTAGTTTATGTCCCATTATTTTTTAACAAGGTGTTTAAGAGACGCGACAAACCTGTTAAAGGCTCTTCTCATTTATACAGCTACCCCGTCCCCCGTAGATGGTTTCGCATTTCCTGGCATGGCGGGCCTGGGCCTGCTAGATATTACCAAGCTCTTTGGAACGTTGATCGGTAGCTATCACGTCTTCCAACCTCTGTCGAGGGCGGGCGCATTATAAGGCTAGATAAGGCTAACGTGCTAACTTTTCGAAGTATTTTCCAATCAAACTCGTTAAATATGATATTCTGATGGAGACGCAGCCGCTATACGTCTTACCGCGAGCGCCGATTTTCTAAAGATGAGACGCATAATGCCACAGTATTTCGCAAGTAAAATTTCCTCTGCGGCATGTGTCGGCCAGCTTTATTTATATATATATATATATGTATATGTAGAATGATAAAATTAGTGTAAAAAATATTTTTTATTTTGCAGTAAAAAAGTACAGCGAGTGTGATTGATTTGAAGTAAACGAAGTTCGTCGATCAATTACATTGAATTGGAGTATCCGAATGGATCAATTCTAATTACTGAATATTTCCATAGGTGGCGTGGTATTCGCTGTCGTCACCGAAATATGTCGGGAGATTGCGAAAGCGGGTGAGAGAAGGGTAGAAGGGTGAGTGAAGGGGAGTGAAGAGCGAGGCCCTTTCGATTCCCAATACAACTCTAATGAGGACTTATTCAAGTGTTCAACAAACAAGCATGCATTTCTCCAAATAGTCGATTGATTGGTATAGGCAAGCAATTTATATTTTAGGGACAGTCGGTTAATCTATTAATTGGCTATCCCTCAAGATCGGTAAGACAAATCTTAATAGTCATTTGAACTCACAGTGTTCTTATTCTAGAAATAAGGAATAAGATAAAATAATGGTAGTTCGCCCACCGCTTTTTCAACACAAGAAGTCGTCGAGCCAGGCATCGTGTTTGCGGAGCTTAACGCACTTTATTTCCATCTCCATCTTTTGCTTTTTACTAATGAAGTGACAATTTGGATCGAGCCAAACACGGTTAAATCACGAGCCCTCATAATGAGACAAGACTTTTGGAAGGAAAATCCATACTGATGGAGAGAAGACCCCAAACATTCATTTTGTGCATTGCTAGTTATTTTGATTAATTTTTATTTTCCATCCAGAAACCCGATATTGAATCAGTAATAATGGTTGGAAAAGTCCATGTAATTTGTGTTATCGATTTTCTGGCGTTTTGCATTGCTTTTTAGTATGGACAACTACATCGAACGATGTACAGATTCACATCTCAGATTTCCTGGAAGCGCATTTCCATGGCTTGATCTCATAGATCCAGCTCGCCTATCCTCGTTGATCCATTATCATCTCGATCCCCACTTCGAATCCAATAGCAATGCAATACATTGTTAATGATGATATATGACCACTACATTCCTTTCTCAACTGCGAATTTTATTTCCTATTAAAAAAAATCTTGGTGAAACAATTTGATCGCGATGAAATCGGTTGCCCTGCTGAAAAGGGAGAGACAAATTTCTGAGTTGACACTGCGCTTTGAATGAAGGTAGCCGTTGCCAGCTTGTTTGATGTGGAGGCACTACGGAAATGTGATTACTTGTAAATCCGCTTCGCTACGCGTCAACTAGGAGCTGACGAAGTTATTCGCCATCAAACTTCTTCCCTGTTTCAATATTTCACAAGGAAAATAGGATGTTGTCAACTCTCTGCTCCGTCACCTCAAATTCAATTTCCACTGTCAATTTAGTTCATAATGGAATGCATCCCTGTAATTCTTCTATCTCTTGCTGAATTGATTGCCTCCTATTTTAATCATAAGCTAAGTCGTCCACATTATGTCCAATATTGATCAGCTCAAAAGGAGTGAAAAAGCACTCACCCGCATTAACCATCCTCCGGGCATCATGCTTGCAAAAGAGTAAAATACACATAAAAAATGTACGCTCGATAATATATGCGGCCCATTTCAAAATCCGATTTTATTAGACAAAGTTAAAAGTTTTTAGCGCGTGCATTTCAAAAGATAACATTGCTTTCATTAATCGCATGCATGTTTATTGTTTTTGATTGGGTTCAGAGCTTCCATGTACTAGGTTTTAAAGGTCAACAGAGATTTGCATGTAATTGCTATCTATCCGAGCTTATTGCCAACAGTAGCCTTGGTTCATTCGGTGATTCGCTTGGAGTTCACTCTACAAGAGAGATGCTGGTATTGCCACTCATTATTGGTTTCTGTAATACAGCACACATCAAGGGGTAGCCTGTACAACACACAATTTACCCTCTTTTCGTGTGAAATTGGTTATTCGTCTAATTTTTTAAGCGAAGGTACTTTGCCAACCGATAGGTATGCCGACTAAATATTTTTTTATTTTATAATTTATGTACAATAGTTTATTTTTACTAAATTTAATTTACTATACACTTAATTTGCTAAGAAAAACGCTTCAAAAACGGTTCAACTTAACCTACATATAACCTAATGTAACCTAAAACAGTTTGAAATAATGCACAACAAATGCGGATATCAAGACAAAGATTGACGTGGCTTGCAAATGAGTGCCTCCGTTACCCACGCGCGTCTGCATCCAATCTAAGATGGTGTAGGAATTCGCAGAGATCCACTCCAAATCCGCTCTCGCTGCTTCAATTGCTTTTCCGGCAGCGATGTACGCGCTTGTCAACTGTAAGGTGTCTTCGTTGTCGTTCACAAATGCAGCAAACTGTCAGATGAATTAGAGTTTTATTGAAGGTAATAATATCTGAATTTTTATCGTAAGCAAATGCTGTGATATAAATATTAATGAGAGTTACCTTATCAACTTGTTCCTGAGTAGAAAGCTTGCCAGCTAGTCCTACGATGGCAGTTCCGAGTGTATTGAACCCAAGGTAGCTAAAACAAATGTAATTTTCATTTAAACAGCGTAAACTGGGGTGGTCAAACTGGGCTTTCTAAAAGATTGTAAAAAGTGTAAAAATCACAACGTTATGGCCCAAATGAAAATAGTACGTAGTTATATGTAGGTTATTAATCGGTTAGATTGGATGGCTGACTGCACAGGATTTTCAGAAGCGTAGTGCTGAAAAAAAGGTGAGTACCTACACGGTGATTTTCCGCCAACCTATGGGCGCAAATTCAGTTACCTTTTAAGGAATAAAAAAAATTCACGATATTCAATTATCATAAAATTTTTAACAATCGCAATGGCTGACTTGACTGTGCCTTTTATCCCTTGGTGCTGTAATCTTCTTATACGGGTTTCATCAACAGACGTAGTTGTAATTTGGTTAAATTACATGAAAAACCCTAGTTGTAGAAGTGGGCTTACAGCCAGACTCTAAATAAATGTGGGTGGGTCATGTACACCCATGTACAATGACCACCACACCAGTGATATTTCTGAATTGAGATAAGTAAAATGATGTCAGACATTTACCAGTTTCACAAAGTATATTTTGTATTCGGTGTTTAATAGCTTACTGATCATTGATCTCTATCGGGTTCGCCACTAGGAAGTCCAAGGCCACGTCCACTCCTTCAGGGTTGTTGTAAACCGATGAGAAGACAGATGGAGCATCTTGACGCCGGATTCCAGAATCGTCCGTTATCGATTTCAGAAGGTACCTAAAAACGAGAATACAATCGGTAAGAAAAAAAATCATACATATATTTGACGAACTTATAAGCTTGGGATAATCTTCACTCGGGCACATTTGAGCAATTAGTGAGTCCAAACATAGTAAAATTTTACTATTGAGAACATCTAAGATACATGGACATAATTCTCCGTGTTTTCGAACTAATTGTAAAGTACCTGTACTTACTCTTTTAAGATGTCCTTGTCATTGGTGCAGCCAAGCGCTGAAAGGATGGTATTCTGATCAGCAGAAACTGTAGCTGACAAATATTCTTCCCACAAG
Organism: Protonemura montana; assembly: GCA_947568835.1. Taxonomy (NCBI): domain Eukaryota; kingdom Metazoa; phylum Arthropoda; class Insecta; order Plecoptera; family Nemouridae; genus Protonemura; species Protonemura montana. The sequence continues at coordinate 12,749,055 of OX387604.1, read as the reverse complement.
AATTCCCAGTTTTCTTTTGGACCGTCTCTCAAAGCAGTGCAATATACAACGGATTTCTTGTTCGGTGCAACTCTGAATTAAGTTGAATTTCAATTAAATTGCTATATTACGCTCCAAAGATGCATTTATAAAAATAAATACTACACAAAAATAGTGTTTGCTAGCACAAGAATTGCGTACAGAAAAATAATAATTAACTAGAAAATTGGAATGTATCGAATATTATTCATAAACACATATATTCCTAGCGCATAATTGATTGAGAAGTGTTTTTTTCAGTAATTTTAAACTTTTGTAAGTTAATGAACTGAAATGAGCTCACCTCTGATCTGGTGCATCTTTCCAGGTACTGAACTCGCTTAGGGCATTGCTAACACAATCTTCCAAGCCATACTTGCAAGCCCAGTTTAGAGCATTTACCCTGTTCAACACAGTTTTCTGCGACTCGTCACCGGCCAGCGGATTAAATGTTAGAGTTGTGTACAACTTGTTCATGCTCAGAAGAACATAGCTCTGTAAAAAAGTGAGGATGTACAAAGATCCAACGGTTTGGTGAAATGGTTCAGAGCCGTGGGTGAATGTTGTGGTGAGTGACGGACTTGCTCTGTTGTACTTGACTTGTGGTCCTAAATTGTGGTTCTAAATCGTAATTTAGGGGGAGGGAGTGGGGCAATTTTTTTAAAGAAAAAAAATACAGAAGTAAATTGGTGTCAGTACACAATTTCTCTGCTAAAATTCTACCGGCCTGCATTTTCATATTGGTTTGCAACCAAGTAATTTTAGTACTACTTTATTGTTCGTCAACATAAAATTGATTACCTTGAACGTATCAAATCCATTGGAGGTAACAAGTTTGGCGTCAAGAAAAGCAAACCCGTTAAATGCTGACACCCACGGGGCATATGCCACCTCATCGTTCAAGTACAATGTAGCCTCCAGTGCGTCTTCGTAACCAAGAGCTCCAGATCTTGCCAAATTCAAAGCATCGTCAACTATTTGAGCTCGGTTCAGCTCCTTAATCGCCGTGAACTGTTCGCTTTGCAATGCTTTGATGATCAGCGACCAGTAGTGAGAATCGTATGCCACTCGATAGAAACCTGTGACAAGAGACCTGGATTGATTTTTACCTGGATCGTTAACAAAAATGGATAAAATCTCGGGAAATCCTTTTATGGAATAAGTTTTTGCTCGACTAAGCTACGCCGATGGATGTATTTCTAAAAATGTACAGGAAAAGTCTTTCTTTAGAACGTCTTTGTGATAAGGGTGGTAAAGCGTCCTCGAACTAACATCATCTGTGTAAGGAATCCAAAAACGTCTCATTCATCTGGACGAAAACCAGTGACACGTGAAAATTGCATCCTGCTTATGGCCAATCATTTCATTATAACCACCAGAGAGTACCTAATCCATAACGGAAAGAAATACTGGGTCTCTTCACCCAAGTCCTGTATGGAACCTAGCTGCACCCACAAAAGAATATTTGAAATATGTATTTTTTTAATTGTTTAGCTTAGTAAATTGCCAACCTTTTCACAACTTACAACTACAAGCCCTTGGCAAGTTTAATATGTTAATATGTTTTTAACCCGATGGAACTTGTACGATTATTAACAAAATGTTTTTGTTATTTTCAAAGGAACCTTGTTAGTGACATCCAAAAATTAAAAACCACCCCCCGTTATGACGCACAGTTTCGAATAAGTTTCAGACCTCTGAGTATAATAAAATGTTTTGTATGTTTAATGCAATGACCTATCGTACCTGTCTGTTTGTTGTTGAAAATAACCCACTCGTCTTCCGCAATATCAGTCGGAATAATAATTCTCTTTACAGCTTTCAACCATTCCTTGGGCTGCGTGTCTTCGAATGCCAACTCTGAGTCGTCGCTTTTCTTCGTCCATGTAAGTGGGATCCACCACAAGGATGTGTCAGGATTAGCTGTGTCCGGATGGAGCAGCACTCTTTCCTGAAATAGCATTAAGCACTCACATCTCGTTGCAGTGACCTTGAGAATTGAGAAAGAGGTGTTGACTTTTGACCTAATTTCTTACCTGTGAAATGACTAGAACCGAAGGATCATCCATCAGGCCCGAGACTTTGATATAAGGATGACCAGGCTTCAATGTCCAGGAATGCATGAATTCTTTTACTGTTACACCTGGAGCTAGCACGCCCTCTGTAAGTGCCACCTTATCCAGCTCATCGAAAAGATTATCGGCAGTTACTCCTTTAAATTTGCTGTAACCCAGAAATAATAACGTTTGGATTGATTGATTAGTGGGGTTTAACGACGCACTTCTTTGACAACTGGCCATGTGGCGCTAGTTTAATGGCGTCGGTGAATGAGTGGATGATTCTGAGGATGATGATGAACCTAACCTAGCCTAGAAGGGAGGAGGGGAACCCCGGTGCCGGCACGTAGCCTACTCCTGTCGATGAGCACTAAGCGGACCACCGGCTTAACGTCCCTTCCAAAGGACGGAACAATGCTAAGAACAGGATTCCATGCTGTCGAGAGGTTGATAAAAAAGGCGAATGAAGTTACGGTACTAACTTTCATCCCTCCAACCTCTCTCCCGAACAGAACTGGTCATGTGTGTGGTGGTCACCCATCCAATACCTGACCCAGTGCAGTGTTGCTTAAATTATGAGAACTGGTGTTTCCTACACGCCAAACCGTTCGGTAATAACAATGCTTAGAAAGACAAAAGTTCATCGAATATGCAATACGTAAATACGTTTAGTTGAAGAGCAGGTAAGCTTACAACGTATCCAAATAATTGTGCAGTCCTTTTTGGAAAGTAGGTCTGGTGAGAACATTGTCAAGCATACGAAGCACTGATCCTCCTGAAAAATATTTAAGATTTTACTATAGGGCGTATCATAGCTCCTCTATATAGTTATTGGAAATGGAAACTGATTTCTAAATTCCAAGTATGGTCCAGCTTTCAGCGGTCTCTTGCCTTTGTCGTACGTGATTGATCCAAAATTGGCGTTGATTTCAGCTGGACTTCCACATGGCTGACTTAGCTGAAGCGTTGACGTCAGCGAATCTGTTAGCATGGCCGGCTGTACTGTGTCTACAAGGAAGTGGTCTAGTATCTGCCATTCAGGAATTGTCATATCAACTGCAAGTACTTCGAAGTAGGCAGCAAATCCTTCGTTCAACCATGCGTACTCCCACCAGCCGAGAGTTACCAAATCACCAAACCAGAAATGAGCATACTCGTGAGCGATCACTCTCGCTACGCGTTGCCGGTTCATTTCCGTGGACACACCATCCTCAAATAGAAGCGATGCTTCCCTAAAAAAAAGTTATGGTTTTAAAAATACTCACTAAATTCTAAGAGAAAAAGTCTTATGTTAAATATTTGTTTACCTGTAAGTAACAATGCCCCAGTTTTCCATAGCACCTGCTGCAAAGTCACTGATCGCAACGTTATCAACTTTGGGGACTTCGTAGGAAATATCGAGAAAATTTTGGAGGTTTGAAAGTAGGTTAGGCCCGATGTCCAATGCGTACTGTCCTTGTGGGAGTGCCTCGCGCCTCGCCCAGACGTAAAAAGGTTTGTCTTCATTTTGCTTGGATTCGAACTCAGACACGATGAATGCGACAAGGTACGAAGACATAGTAGGGGTCATATCGTATTTGTCCCATACGCGGCCTCCGATAGTGTCACTGAAAGGGAAGTAGAAACATTGAACGTTCCTATGCTGCCTATTCCTGTACTGCCTAGGCTACCCTTATTTCTCCCCACACTGCCTACTGGTCAAAATTGATAGCTTTACTGCCTCGCAAGTCGCACCCAATGGTTTTATTACTCAATAGGCAATATATTTTTCACCACCAATAATATTGTATCTCAATATTAAATCTGCAAATGTCAATAATTTCGTTTCGAAGCGATAAATTATGTTTGTCCCTCCATGATGTATAACGAAAATGTACGAGCTTAGGACTATTTCTCATCATCAAACCTTTAATTCGTGATCTCTAGCCTGGTTACCAATATCTTCACCTGTACCTGTACCTGAACCTGTACCTGTACCTGAACCTGTATCTGAATCTGTACCTGTATCTAAACCTGTACCTGTACCTGTACATGAGCATGGTTATATCTTGGCAACCGTTATCTTTTTTATGCGGATTTAACTATTTTCGATTGTTTCGAATGTGTTTTGGATTCCGACTTCTCATCTATTATATTAAATGTTAATTGTTTGATAATAATAAATTTGCAGTTAAAGTGACATCGAGCAGCTGTCACAAATATTCGATTTGATATCTTTGCTGTGACAGATAGTTGTTTAAAAAACTCTGCTTCTTTGAATTTTAATTAGCATTTGAATCTTCGGCAAACTTTTCTGTGGTGAAAAATTGTGTGAAAAATGTGCTCGTTTAAATAGGGCTTCACCCTTGTATGCAACCCTTGTGTCAACCTTTGTGTCAACCCTTGTGTCAACCCTTGTGTCAACTCTTGTGTCAGTCCTTTACACAACCCTTGCATGGCCAACATTTGAGCCAAACTACTAGAATGAAAATATTGTGGACTTGGGTAGACCATGTACAAGTTCAAAATGTTGTGCCCAACACACAGCCTTCCAGCTTATTAGCTCTTGTGGATAAATATTTTTATATAAGGCTGTGAATCAGCTGTTTTTCCTGGTGGTTCTTACCCTAAAAATGATTTAATTAAACATGACTCTAAAACAAGTGACAATTACGTAGATTTTTGACACTGACACCTTGCATCGTGCCTCTAAATAGTCGTTGGAAATTGATATTTGAAATTGAAATTGATATTTGATATAAGAAGAAAAATGACTTGTTAAAATGACTTATTTGACCTTTTAGTGAAAATGTGGGAAAAACTCCAGCAGAAAAACACTAAAAAAAAGAGTGAAAATATTGGAAACAAAACTGATATTTGAACAAATTATTGCCTTATTGCCAAATTTTACTTTTGTTGACGCTAAACAATTCTCAGTGTCGAGGTGTAGCTTATGAGTGCGTGAAATTGTGTGCAACCTTCCGCGCTACTTTTTTGCCTGGCGTCATTTCACACAAAGGTCAGTTTCGTTACCATTTGGTTTGGGTACAAAGGTTTTACACATGGGTTGTTTGAAATGTGTGCCAGAGTAAATGAGACATAATTTTAATTTATAATGCTTACTCTGGTTCGGTTGTTTCGTGACGAGGCATGTTACTGAGTGAATTTTGGTTTTCTTTCCTCGCTATCCAAATGTCGAATTTAGCTTTCAACGAAGGTTCGTCAAAGCATGGGAATGCCTTTCTGGCATCGGTAGATTCAAATTGCGTCGTTGCGATCCACCTTGAAAGTTGAAATCGCAACACTTAATTCACATATCAGTCAATAAACAAGTTATTATCAAGCATGTCGTTTATATTTTTACCTGTCAAGATATTAGACTTACTTCTTAGTGTCACCTTCGTCATAAGAACTTCTATAAAATCCACTCATTTCTTCGTTTAAAATTCCAGAAAACTTAAAGTGAATGTCGTATGCTGAAAGTATAGGCAATGCAGTCTCGAGATTGAGTTTTAAAAATTGTAGATCATTGTCTTTATCCATTGACAGAATATTGACATGCTCTGCTTCTACTTCCTCGACGATTTTAATCACCTGGGTGTCTTCCTCACTGATAGTTAGACCATTGCTGTGTAAAATGATCGTGCTAACTTCTTTTGTGAGAGTATGAACCCGAATAATCACCTACAATAAGCCCAAAAATCATAAGCCTTTTGTCAAAATGAGATGAAAAATTAACGATATTCTTTTGCCCTTAAAGAGCTTAATCATAAAACAATGTTTTTTACCTCAATGTTTTTTTTATTTTTCATTTCTTTTTACAGAACACTCGTAATGTTTAACAATGCAAACAATGAGCATGAAAAAAATTCAACGTGTTTGCAAACCCCATGTATAGCACTGTGTTTATTAAGCATTTAAGAATATTGAATGTAGAAAAGCGGAAACTGGAGACTATTATTTGTTTTCTTTAACTTGAATAGTCAGTAGTCCTTTAAAGAATTGAGCCGAATAAAACGATCGTTTATACCTCAACAGTTCCTTCTATTTACAAGTCTAGTTATTATTTTTTTCTTACTCAGTTATACGTGAACTCCTAAAAAAAACTTGCAAATATATTACTCACCTCTCCAGTGAAGGTAAATGACTTATCTCCTTCATCTTCGAGGTACGGCACCATTTTTAGTTGATAACTTTCAGGAATAATGTCTCCTGGAAGTCGGTATTTTAAGTCTTCCTTTGGCTTCACCTTCTTGGCCACTGGTGAAGCAGCAACCATTGCTACCAGCACGGCCATTACCGCTAGTTGGCGAATCATGTCGACCTATAGCAATGTAATACTATGGATTGATGGCTTATTTTGCTTCAGACTCGTGAATCTTATTTCCATATTCATTTGTATTAGTTTAAAAACGTTTTTCGTATCGGTAAAAAATACTGATGTCAGGTAAGGTATCTCCATATGTGAAGCAACTCTAGACAAAGATATAATTCGAGAGTATGCTATACATGCAGATGGCTTCACATTTAGTGTGGTTACGTGCAACTCGACAATATTTTGATAATAACCTTCCTACCAAGAAAATTGCTGATTATACTTAATGCTCAGGTGTTTCATGACCACTCTATAGTAACATATGAAAGTAAAAGAAACCATGTGCTAAGATTTACTTATGGATAAGATTTCCTCACAAAATCTCTGCGAAAGATGAGCAAATATTTGTATTTAGTCATAAATTATTATCTGTTTGTCATCTTTAAGTTTTTCCTGACAACTTTCATTTGCGATCTAAGCTTGGTCATCGCAACCCACTGCACAATTCCGCACTACCGTGAATATTTCTGGCTACTTTGAATTTCAATTATTAATGCTTTTAAAATCAAAATTGTTTAGGCTTAAGAACAGATGTATTTTAATGGAGATCATGTTTTGGCTGGATTAAAGAGACACCCTTTCTTTCCTGTGAAAACCCCTATTCAAATTTTTCAGTTAATTAGATTGGTAGATTACGATAATTGAAATACAAGCGTATTTTATCTGTTATGGGTTTTAGGCTCATGTCTACTCTATCTAACCTTAGCACTAGTCAAAACTAGTGCTAAGGTTAGATGGAGTTTACTAGTTTATCAAGGACTGCTTTAACCCTTGATAAAGCAACAGGTACAAGTTACGAAACGTTGGAAAATTTTGTTGTTCTTTACTTAGCATTCAAACCCCAGTTTAAAAAGTTTTTGTCAATATTTTACCTGATTAGCCATTATTAATATCTTTATCAACGTTTATTAGTGATTTATACCCAACTTTAAACGTTATATTCTGTTTAATCCACGAAATTTTTCGGTACGTTCGATTAAGCCTGCTTTGACTTATATTTCACTGAGTTAAGAAATATGCCACATGTATAACCTGTATTTAAAAACGCCTTAATAACCTTTATAAAACCTTTAATATTAAGACACTTACCTGTCTTAAATGATGAATTAGTAAATCAATCAGAGACCGATTAGGAAGTACTACTGGAGCAATTACTGTCTTATCAATCGTCTTTATAAGGCGATTAATGTGTTATCTTGATAGCAGATTGAATTGTTGTTATAAGTACTCAGACCTATCAAGACATTTGAATAAAATGCAGGTACATTCTTCTCATAATTTTTATTTGTACTATTTTTTTTTGCACGAAGTTAATACGTGTGAGCCAAAAGACAAGTCTATCTCAACCAATTCAGCGAACCCTTTGTGAAAAGTTAGACAATAAAGGCTTAATTAGTGACTTTCAATGGGTTCTTATTGCACTCTCCTTCAAACCTAGACTCCGGTAACAATCACAAGAAATAAACATTGCTTTCGTGTTATTTATTTATAACTGCAGTACAAGGCCAAGATATCTTATTTACTATTGCTATTGCTCTTATCATTTATAAGTAAGCCGCACTAGTTCTTCCTTCTGTCATATTGAGAATGTAGAGTGCTTGTGTGTGAAAATAATTTAGGTAAAATAAGGTTCAGAGAACATTTTAGATTTTTTACAGGAGGAATTTTATATCGCAATTCAATTATTATCGCTTAGAAAAAATGTCCACAGTTTCAGGTGAGTTGGTCAGTTCACGTCATTGACAATACATATTTGTGAAATAGTAAATATATATATATTTTTTATTGTGATATAGTAAGATTGTAGCAAATATACATATAGGCTCTCAAATTGCTACCATTTATAAATCGACTCACATCTCATAGGAATCTATGTAATTCGACAATATCTTCAAGTGAGGCACGTGTAAATAAACCCCATTAAACAAAGACACTTCACACAGTGAACAAGTATAAGAGATAAGACAGCGTTAAGGTAAAAATCAAATGCCAATTATCATTGCGTCAATTGCTGACTCAACAAAACTAGAAGATAAACTAGATTTAGCAAACTAAATAGTGTCATGAAATATTTTCCACTTATCTAAAATATTCCGAGCAAGGCAATTGCTCCAAGGAATAGACCAATCGTCAATGTAGCTGTACTCGCGGCGCCGGGGGTCGTAGTCTCCACCCCGGTGGTAGTTGATGATACTGCTGTTGTTGATCCTCCCGATATCGTTGATGATGACGTTGAAGTCGAAGTTTGGGTTGACGTTGACGTAGACGTTGACGTAGACGTAGATGTAGGCGTTGTCGTAGTCGACGTAGACGTTGACGTAGACGTAGATGTAGGCGTTGTCGTAGTCGACGTAGAAGTCGTTTCGAAGTGTTGCTCGATCCAGTTAATAATAACTTGTGCATGGTCTGCTTGCCACTGCAAAGTCTCCTCCATAATATTGTTTGCATTGCTCATTGCGGCTGATCCACCCGCTGCTGCCAACAAGTCTGCGTTTTCCATGAAGAACAATTTAAGCTAAAACAAACATTCCGCTTTTGAGAGGGGCGTAGTAACAAGTGAATTCTTATTGGGCTCAGATAAAACTAGGTTGTCGTATCCAGCACATTGTAGGTCTTACTGGGCACTACTGGACACTTCTGGGCACTGCTGAGCTTTACTGGGCATTAGAGTTCATTATCGGTTAATAATTGAGCGTACTAACCGACACTAACGGGCACTAATGGGCACTAACGGGCACAACCAGGCACTATCGGGGACAACCGGGCACTACCGACCAATACCGGGTTGGGTACTATTCATATCATGCGCAACTTGGTAGTTTTAATGCAACACTTCCACAAACTTGCACTTATTGTTTCTGGGAAGATCCTGAATGAAATTACTCGTTGGCCTCACCTTGTTGATCTGAGCTGCAGTGTTCAAGCGATTAGCGATTCCGGAGAACAGAGATCCCAGTGCGTTTAGTCCACCATAGCTGAAAAAAAATGAAGATAGAAAATAAGATAGAAACATTAAAATGAAATTGAATATGAATGTTCGCGAATCCCACCCCATCCCACGAAACCGGAATCTGTGTGCTCGAATAGCTCATTCGGTAGAGCATCCGACCAGCAGTTGGGAGGTCCCGGGTGAGCATCCCGGTTTGGTCACATATTTTTCCACTCTTGCTCCCTTTTCAATAGCTCTCATTAGCTCATCTAGCTGATCTTAATTAATTAATCAATTGTATAGAACAATACATTTAGTTTTATCTTGGCAGTTGATACGTCAGTGTCAATTAGGAAATGTTGGTTTTTTAAATCAAACCCCTCATTTTTCAATGAATAGATTACAAATATGTAGGACAATTGGCAGCTCACATGTTAGCCGTGGTTGTCCAGGTTTCGATAAGGAAGTCGAGCGCGTGATCAACCCCTCGAGGATTGTTGTACACCGATGTAAAGACTGCCCTTGAGTCTTGTCTTCTGATACCAGAGCCTTCTTCAATGGACATATTTAGATACCTAGGACACCATAATAGTATGAGACAGACGTACATAATGTCAGAAGAATCTTCAAATCAGTATTTTTTAATTTAAAATTCTTTGCGGATTTCGTAACTTTTTTTCCAGTCCGGGATGTGTCATAAGAATCAATAACAAAAAAATTGTGAACGGTTATATCCTGAAAATTTGAATTACAGTCGGCAAGTAGTCAGTTCTTGGTATTCTTGATGCGATTGTTTGATTGCTATATAATCGCGCCTTTTTTTTTGCTCAATAACTTCCTCATTGAATTTCCATTTATTATTAACGAAACATACAATTTCAGCGTTGAGGCATCTTCGCTGCATCCAAGTGCTGATATGAGAAGTGTTGATTCTGTGGCCACGGAGGTCTGTAGATACTGATTCCACAAGAAGTTCCATTCTAATGCACCTCCTTCGCGAATCGCAGTGCAGTATACTGCGCTGCGTATGTCTGGTTTGATGCTACGTTAGAAAAACAAAAATTATTAAGTTCAATATTTATTTTTATTTCGTTGAGGTGTGTTGGAAACAGTGGATCTCGTGAGATCATCAAAGTTAAGCCACATTGTGCTGGTTCAGTATTAGGCGGGTAACATTGGGTAGTAATGACGGGATAAGTATTTGTGATTTTGGAGGAACTCTAAGACTATGGTCCTTTTGGTGTTCTTTGACTGAAGTCTCCCTTTTAGGCTAACTTATATTCATCATAACCCATGTTAAGTGGTGCTTTTAAACCAGTGCCTCAGTTTCCGTTGACCAAACAGGGCGTCGCTAAAAAGCAGAAAATAAACTAAAAATATTGTTTTTGCCATACTTATTTATAAGAGGTGTTGCCATCCACTGGGCAAGTTTTTCTTTCGAGCTTTGAACGCAAGTTGCCATGCCAACTTTGCATGCCCACGCCACTGCTGCGGCACGGTTTAGCTTCATGACATGGCCGTCAGCATCATTATCATCAATACCAACATGCGTGTAGAGCCTGGTAATTAGGCTCTCCACGAAAGTCTGGAAAGGCATCGAAGAACTTGCATTACACGATATTCAGTGTATCAATAAGACGTTAAGCATTATCCCAAACTGACGCTCCTAAAAAAATATCTATAATATCCTAATATAATGTATGTTGTGGGAAGAACGCTTCATTTTTCTTTCATGATGAACCATGTTACTTGTTATGAACGTGCACCTTACCTGTAGTAAATGATATCTTTCATCATTGTTAAGTTTGTTGTCGACGAAAGATAAGGCTTGGAATGCGGAATACCACGGAACGTAATCAACTTCTTTTTCCAAATATAGACTGAGAGCAAGCGCGATTCTATAAGGTCTAAGTCCTGCCCTTGCTAGGTTGAAAGCGTCGTCAACAAGCTGAGCTCTGTTCAGAAGATGAATCGCTTCGAAATTATTGCTACGCAAATGTGTTGTTAGCATACCCCAGTTGATCTCGTCATAGTTTACTCGGTAATATCCTGGAAAATTAAAAAAGTAAATTAAAGAAAAAAATCCACATATTTTTGTAATGTGTATTGTAAAAGTTTAGTTAGGGTTTGTTTTAGGGAATATTACTGTTGATAGGGCCAGTAGTCTCTCCTACCTGTTTCTTGAATGTTAAAGATCACCCATTCATTTGCAGGAATTTCATTGATTAGTTTGATGTCTGCTTCCGGAGTCATCCATTCAGTGGGGTAAGTGTTAGTTTCTTGGAAATTTCTCACATTTTCAGTTGTGTAGGTCAAGGGAATATACCATTTGTATACGTGGGTATCAGTGCTGTTTTCTGACTTCTTTAGGAGGAAGCGTTCCTGAAATATCATTTTCGTGAAAAATAAGACAGTGCAGTTTTTCAAACCTAAAAATGTATTCTAGAGATGAAGAATATTGGCAACTTGGAGTCTTATAGTTTTTCGGTTAATAGCCATTTGTCCTTTTCCGGAAAAATCACAAGACTCATATACCAACGGTTCTCAAAACCTCAAAGAAATCATTGGCAACTTTCTTACTCTGTTGTAACCATTCTGGAAAACGAATGACGGTCACAAACCTGGGTTAATTCGGCAGAAGAAGTGACATAATTTCTTTCAACTGTTACGACAGGGTATCCCATCTGCAGGATCCAAGGATCCATGATCTCAGGAATGTAAATAGTATTCAGTTCAGCGTCCATGCTTTCCCAAAGATCTCGCGGGCGTGCGACTCCAAAGGACCTAAAAGATTTTAATAATGTTGAAAACGATGAAAATATGTTATTTTTCTTTGCAAAATCATTCTCTGTACGTACAATTTATTCAGGTACGATGTTAAAGCTTTTTGGAAATTGTGTGGCGTCACAATATGCTTCAGCATTCTGATCACACTCCCAGCTGAAAACAAAAGAACATGAAGAGCTTCTGTGACAATTTTTGTATTTGTGGACAATTTGTTCACTTTAAAGTCGATTCGTAAACCAATTGGTTTCAAAATTCAATTGTTATATTAAATAATTATATGTTAGAACAGACAATGAAATATCTAAAACAAGGAAGTTTCTGAATCTGTCAGAGTTAAGTCACAGTTTATTCAGTTAAGAGGGTCACATTTTAGAGATTTTCTCCGAAAAAAGTGAGTCCTTACTTCATTCTTTCATTTCAAACGCATGTCATTCTGAATTAAGAATTGTTTCCTGGAATTATTTTTGTTTCCCTCTACATTTGTTTTCCTCAACGAAAGAAAAAGCACGGTATAGAAACGTGCTAGAAACAATTTGAATTTTCCCTACAAGTACTGATAGTTTGTCGTATAATTTTCAATTATCTCTTGGTACTTGATTTGAGCAAGTGACATTTCTCATCACTGCAAGGGGATTATGATGGCAGAGATAAATAAAACCCATATAAACGATAATCTGAAAAAAATTACCGTTTTTTTCTTGCAATTACCTTAATCCGAGATCGCCAATAAAACACGAAAATCTTATCTACGGGACTTCAACTTCAATAGGTTGTTACCGGTTGTCATAGAAACTAATCGATAGGTGCAATTATTTTATGCAAATTAAAAGTGGACCCATTTTACTTAATTACAAATGATTTCGCCACAAGATAAAATAGTTTGACTTTTTCTGTCGGTTGTTTTTATTTGTCATTTAGTCATGTATCACCTGACTGCTGGTCATCGAAATAGTATTCTCTGTCATAATGTCATATCATTCTCTAACTCGCTCCTGCGAAAGATTTCTTAACTACCAAAAGCAATTTGTTTCGCGTTACCGTTCCCTTATAAGTACGGTATGTGTGTGTAAACGTTATCTGAGTTATAACCTTTTTCATAGGTGATGGTGTCGAAAATGGCGCTGATGGATTCCGGACTGCAGACGTCGTGAGATATCGGGTGAGAGGTCTCTCGAGCGTCAGCGACCATTGACGATTGAAGGTCTCGTACTACGAACTGGTGCTCCAGACGCCATGAGGTCTCAACCTAAATGTAAGATGACAATATTTGAAATAAGATCTGATACATTTTTGGAAGTGAGCAAGTTAAACACAATTTTAACTATTTTTTTGGCAAAATTAGAGTGAGTACTTGCTTAGTGTTGAAGTACTAACTAACCTAACTTGCCAAAATTCTTCACAGATGTCTATCGTATTAATATTTATCATGCGTGAGTCCTCAATCCTACCATCTGTTTTCGAACTTCTTTCATATTCACACAATTAGCGTTATTTTTAGAGAAATTTTTAGAGAAATACTATACCAACTAAACTCAACCACGTTTATAAGAAACCAGTCATGGATTTCTGTCACTCTCTTTCGACATTTTCAGCCAGTCTCTTAATACCCTCATCCTTCAACGCGATTCTGTTTGCAATTCGTTGATCAAATAACCACCATTCTTATTGTTAAATTACCTCTGCTGTAGCAAAAGACTCAAAGTACGTGGCAAATCCTTCGTTGAGCCAAGAGTCTTTCCACCAGTGAGGAGAAACCAAGTCACCGAACCACTGATGAGCATATTCGTGCGCGATCACTGTAGCAATACGCTGCTTGCTTTCAGAGGTAGAGACACCATCCTCGAACAGAATAAGTCGCTCCCTAACCGGAACATAGTTGGAATCGAATATCAAATTGACGTGGTACAATTGGTAATCAAGTATAGATATTATATATTACCTGTAGGTAACCAAACCCCAATTTTCCATGGCACCTGCATCAAAATCAGGAATAGCAGCTTCGTCCATTTTTGGCAAAGTGTATGGTATATCTAAGTAGTTAGCCATCCAGTTTAGGATTGGGGGACTAACGGTCAGACTGTAACGAGCCTGTTCAACACTGGCAGGCTGAGAAAAAATACGTAGTTTGGCTGCTTCATTTTCCAAATAGGCAAAGTCGGAAACGATGAAAGCAATTAAATAGGTAGACATGACGAACGTGTCCTGGAAAATAGTCGTAGTGGTGTCTCCACTAAAAAACAAATTGGACAGAGTTATTTTTTTGGTGCTGCTTGAAAATCAAGTTTAGGAGAAGAAAAGGGCTTTTCAAAATGCTTACACTTGTATCGCGGACACCGAAGGCATGTTTGAAATGGCGTGTCGAGTGGATTTATGCTCAATGGTAATTTTAAAAATTGCCTTCATGGCTGGCTCGTCAAAACAGGGGAATGCCCTTCTTGCCTCAGTAGCCTGAAGTTGTGTTGTTCCCAGCCATCTAAAAAAGAGAGACGGTTGAAATATTTTGAATAAAATAATAAGTGACATTTTCGTGGAGAATTGGGGCTTTTCGTGGTTTTCAGACCTTTTGATCCAATGTCGGTATCATAGGGTATGCTCGTTGGTCCTGATTGATTTAATCTTCTAAATTTTCAGCAAAAGTGGAGTGTTCAAATCCTCGTGAAACAGTACATATACATTCAACACAACATCGAACACTGCAGGATCATTTTTATATAGATTTGACTTAGGATTACAAACTTAAAATTCTACATATTGATTCTGGTGAGGTTCTGCGATATTTTCCTTGACTTTCAGATATGAGATATCCCCCTCCCCCCACCAACTTAGCGTCAACACTAAAAAAAACCTAAAAGGGTGTTTATGAAATCAGGTCAAGATTTAAACCCATCCTCTCCTCAAAATCGAGCATGTGTACACACGAAATGTGCCCAAAACTGTTTCAATTTACTCATAACATTTTCAAAATACCTTGTTTCATTTCCTACTGCGTACGAGCTCCTGTAAAAGCCCTTCATGTCGGAGTCCAAAACGCCATCATATTCCAAATACAAGCTCCACCTCTCGCCAGCCCTCATGATTGAGTTTAGCCTAATGGTATAAAAATGAAGATCTGGATCATAAGAATATTGAGCGACTGATGCAAATGCTGGTGTCATCGATATTTTGTTGACCGTCGTCTTGGTCTCTATGACATCGATTTTGTTTTTGTGAATTATTATTGAGTCTGTGTCAGCTTCAACTGTAAACTGAATGTTTACAGTTCCACCAAAAGTAAATGGTCTTTCTTCGTCATCGAAGTAAGGTCTAAGTTTCACTTCGTATCGAGTTGGGATAAGATTTCCTGGTAGTCGGTAGTTGATCGAGTCTGCAGTTGTAGATGCAAGTTCTTCATTGTGAAGACTCGGTTCGTGCAGGTCGTTGAAAGATGCTGCTGCTCCCAGTGCTAATAAAAGCACCACGCCATAAACTCCCACCATGCTGTGTAAGAAATAAAGATGTTGGTTATAATGTCAGTTACGTATAATTATTGTTTTGGTTTGGGTTTGGATATTTTTTAAGTCGTTTTAGCACCGATTTAAGTTGTTAAAGTTAATGGAACTTTTGTGAGACAATTTCAATGGCGTGCTGACTGGTAAGAGTCGGCATTGTCTTTATAAATTTGCCTTGTGAGTCAGTACAATTGTAATGATTAATATCTGTGTATATGTATGTCTTTTAAATTTCAATAGAAGATTGGAGAATAAACAATTAAAAAAAAATGCATATAAATATAGATATATGAATATATATATATATATTATATATATTGATAATATACGGGTGATATTGCGTAACTGTGTATTATTTTTTAAACGAATGTGCAAATCAATATATTTTTTTTCAATTTTGTAGTTTTTTAACTTATGAGTGCATTTGATAACTATTTTATCTAATTTATATTTAAAAAACGAATTTTAATGTTTTTAATCGCTGATAAATTGTTTCACTGATAGGTAACTTAAAAATGAAAGGAAATATGCATTGTAAATAAAGTGAATTGACTTATGTCTCATGTTTCGCAAGTGAAAGACCACTAACACCGACCAAAAAATCACTTATCAATTAATCCTGATAAGGAGACACGATCGTTTATGCTCGCGTAATTAAACCTTCACTTGACAATGAATTCGTCAGAATCTTTAAGCTGCTTCAAATTCTATCTGAAATGGGTAAGCTATTCGACCTTGAAGTCTGATTGTAATCCACATCCCCAATAAATTAGAATTCATGTACCAGAGCATTTCTAAATGAAACACATTTTAAAGATTTATCGAATGCCATAGTTGAACATTGTTGGGCAGCCAGCTCTTTCCAGGCTAATTTTGTTTTTGATTGCTATCAACTTTAATATATACATTAACTTTTTACAAATGAACATTGCAAATTGAAGTTTTTTCCTTGGGGGCGCGTAGCGAAAGAAGCACAAACTTCAACAAAACTATCAGGCAATTAACTCGACACTTTTTTGTGTTTTTGCGCTCTCTACTGATTTTTAGCACATTTTCAGGGATTCTTTAGTTTATTTAAAATTTAATCTGCGAAATTATTAACAACAATATAACGATATAACATTACATAACAATATAAAATAAATCGTTTTTACGAAAATTTTTAAATCCAATATAATATGTCGAATAACCTTTCCTCACCCTTCTTTTCTTCCTTAGTACAGTAATCATTATTTAATGTCACATATGACAGTAGCTGCGACATGTATACCTAAATTATTCTACGATGTTCAGAGATACTTGAAATGGATTGCATATAAAGTTTAATATTGAATTATATCAGAAAAGCACTGCATTTTTTAACTCTTAAGTGAACGCGTCGCAAAGGTACATGAGTTCTGCATTTACTATATAAGTGCTTCTAGTTCTGTTATGACATTTTCCTAACATTTTTTCACTTGCACCCTTCCGGAATCTTGACAGTAAATATAAATGTGTCCTTAAATATCAGTGAAAAAGTTTTTTTTTTTTTTTAACAGTATAAGAATGGTATTAAAATCAAATTGAGCTTTTAGCTATTAGCCGAACTTGTAGATTGTTTACTTTGTCCACTAAATTTTCATTTATATTTTAATTGTTTTTAGTTAATTACCTTGGCGTACATATTCAAAATTATTTTAATGCTCATCGCAGAAGATTCATTTTTAATCAAATATAATAATTTTCGAGACAATAACCCAGTATGACCAGATGGCACCAATGGCCGGTTGCCATGGGCTGGGCCTGATCCGATGTAATTTAAAATGGCCAAAGATAATTTGATTCTACGTGCATTTTTGAAAAAAAAAATCAAAAAATATGAGAAATTAATCATGTACCACTTTCTTAGATGTCAGCTAGGAAACAGAAAAGTGGACGAATGAAATAATATTAATGCACCATGCTTTTTGTTCATTCGATTGCAGTTTTACGAACAGCGAAGTGCATGTGCATTCTCACGAAGACATCCTCTAGCCAGTATCTCTTGTCCGTTAATCGTTTACATAATAAGAAACTATCACACTTGTCTTCGCAATGTTCCTAGTCTTCAATTAAAACTTACCTGTGTGAAGCTGATGGATGTGTAGGACTAATTAAAAGGTGGTCACTGAAACGCGATATATAAACCAGACTGGATTATGGTTTTGGATAATATATCATATCTATAATTTGATGTTATTTATTGATATATTGCCATTAAAGCCAATAGAATTATATAAATAAAAACAACTTACTGATGAAATAAGATAATCACGAGGATTAATCATATATTATCATTATATCATTCATATCGTTCATATATTTTATGAGACATAACTACTAGGGAAGTTCCAACAAGAACCAAATAATATCCAAGATGAGACATATTTTGTGATAAGAAATTAAAACTAATCTTTCTTGTCACTTTCGGGCATAAAATCAATCAACACGATTGCATGGTGCTATTAAGAAGGATATTCGTACCCTTGAGTAAGTGGATTGTTTGGATTACATGATTTAGTGGATACGTAACATCTTGATCCTTTTCCTAGAATTATTTTTTGTCTCCTTGTGACACAAAACCAACGTCACACAAAACCAACAACAGTAGATGCAGAATAAATTTCGATAAAAAAATATATGTAAAATACATATGAAGCACACATATAAATTTATAGTATGGATAGAGGGACAAAATTCTAAATAAATTGCAGTGAACAGTAAAGATGAAGCGATTTAGTTGGCTTGGTGGCTGGCGCCTGGACCCTGCGAAGTAATTCAAATGTCCATTATTTTCGTTTTTCATGCATCGAAAACACTTCTCAAACATGTCTGGACAAATTAATAAGCATGTACTTCAACCATCTTTATTAGGAAGCTAGACTGGAAAAAAGTGCAACCGAACCAAGACATGAACCCGGGATCTCCCAGTTGCCGGTCTGGTGCTCTCGGGCCTAGAGCCAGTCTAACTTCCTTTCCATCATTCGCTTGCTGGTTTCAGCTCCCTAGTGGAAACACAAGAAAAATCAAAAAACAAATTTGTATAAGAATTACAATTCATGCGCACTGATTGTATTAAGCACTTGTTAAATTCAACATATAATTCACACAGCATTGATAATGCAATTGATAACTGATTATATTTTAATAAAATTATTTATCAGCGAAATGTTTCTATTTTCTGCCACACAGTGCAATCGTTAAACTTAAGATAATTTAAAACTAACGATGTTACTTAAATTTGGTTGTAAAATATTCTGGGGGACACTTTCCAAATAGAGCTTTTCTTTTAACCTTCAATTTTGTGGATTTCAATCTGTTGGTCTTAGCAACCTTGAAAACGATCGAATAAAAAACTGCAAAGGAAAAATTACACTATCTCAACACAATATGCTCATGTTTGCTGAAGGTATAACGCGAAGGTTGGCATTACTCAAGTTTTCAAATGATGCAACTTGACCTCAGGCTGCCAAAAAGTTACCTGGCCGGGAATTGAACGGAACACCTCCAGAACATCCTAAAGTAACTGTGATTCATGCTTGAACCAAAAACATTAAAGCGAGAACGGGAAAAGGGGAGAACGGGTAGAATAGAGTGAATATACAATTAAACAGAAAAGAATAAATCCGTCAAAGCAAAATTGAATGTTGAATACAAAAAACAATGTCTTCAGTCACATAATTAAGAAACTGAATAACAGTATTAAGTGGGTGTGTCAGAAGTTGGAGGTCATATTCTACAATCCAAACATGATAGTAACTGATTACCACTCGAAAAGGGTCGGGGTGAATCTGAATTTTAAGGGAGGAAAAAGCTTGGATAGCTGATTATATAAACAGCTGAGAAACTCATGGATAAAATTGAAACCATTCAAGAACTAGAAGATAGAAGGAGGCGAGGTAGCTGAGCAACACATAATAGCAGGCATGAATGCAAATAGAGCTCTACAAGTTCTGGGACAGGGACCTTACGTAATCGTTAAAAAAAATGACTGAAGTCGGAAAATGACAGCGGAATGAAAATATCGTGATTGAAAAACATATCCAGAAGTATTTAGCAATGCCATTGAAGAGTACTTTTACTAGCGCATTCTGTCGGTATAAGTTTGGAAATTTTCGTGTAGTATTGGCAAAAAAATCTAGCCTCGCCACTGCTCATACAGAATGTGATTAGCCATGAAAAGCATTTGAAGCACACTTAATTTTCATTAGCGATTCAAGATCGTAAAGTAACTATTAATTACGTGTAAAGATATTGGAAACTTCAGAAAACTTCATCAGGAAACATTAGGAAACTTTGATTGGTGTGCGTAACGAAATCTTCAATTTCGCCTATACCCAACACCTATACGCACAGACACACATGTGTGTATGCGTGTATGTGTGTTTGTGTGTTTGTGTCTTTGTGTGTTTGTGTCTTTGTGTGTTTGTGTGTTTGTGTGTTTGTTCGCGCTCTAACAGCCAAACTACTGCTTCAATTTTAACCAAATTTGCAAAGCATTTGTGTTCTCAACTTCGACCTGTCCCGTTTGTGAAAAAAAAATCGGTCAAATAGTTTTGTAAATCTTCAAAATTTACGAAAATATTCACATTTTTTTAATTAAATTTTCAGAGTTTATAAAAGGCAGACACATTTTTGTTGAAATTCGCAAATATAGTTGCCATAGTAAAATGTTACAATAGGGATTTAAACAAAAATTGATTTAAGAGAAAGTATCGAAAAAGGATACCTTTT
The DNA here is from genome assembly GCA_947568835.1 of Protonemura montana. Lineage (NCBI taxonomy): Eukaryota > Metazoa > Arthropoda > Insecta > Plecoptera > Nemouridae > Protonemura > Protonemura montana. The sequence continues at coordinate 12,728,670 of OX387604.1, read as the reverse complement.
TGCCAAGGAACAAATGAATATATAGAATAAAATAAAATACGCTCATCTACAACGCAACTAAAATTGCGATGCGAAGCCCTAGTTAGATAGTTTAAACAACTGGTAACAACTGCTGCAGCCTTGTGCCATGACACACGATACACACACGCGTAATGTTGGTTGCCTACCTAACTGGGTTTAAACATTTATATTTATTTATTTGTATTTATATTTATTTATATTGTTATATTCATATTTTATTTTATACGTATTTATTTAATACATATTTATTCATGTAAACCCGGTTAGGAAGTCATTTGGCCTCATTTGGGTTGACTAATTGTTGAGCGTAGCGAGCGAACCGAAATCTTTCATCTCACCTACCCCAAAAAATATTTCTGAAATGTGTCTAGTAGTTATGTAAAGCTCTACAGAAAAGCGCAGCGCGTACCCCCACTAAACTCTTCGCGTACCACACTTTGGAAAACACTGGAGTAGATAATTAAACGATTTGGGAATTAAAAAATTGATACCGCAAGCTTATGTATAAGCCAATATGCTTCACTTCGATCCGAGATCTTAGTCACAAAACTTAAATATAACATAAGTAAGCTTTCGGAATATTCTGTGAATTAATGAATTAACCCCAAATTCAAATGACATGTTTTTTTTTATCCCAACTGTCGATCTTTCCTGTATATGCGTCCGCATTTCCGTAACCGGTCTTGCTATGCTAGGATAGTACCTACACTTTCCGGCACGTCCAAACATTTTCTTCATGATAAAGTCCTAACGCAACTGAACATTCCTATACTCATTGCAGCTGCAAAAATACCAACATGACAAAAAACATCACTACAGACATTGGGTTACTACAAAAAAACTTTTTTTTTGCATATTCATGTCAAAATCTTTATTGATAACAACTATTAAGAGGAATTCCGTTTTATCACAGGTTGTTCGCAGTTGGATTTGCATTGATCCAGTCAATAATTTCTTGGCCTTGAGTTGTTTGCCACAAGATATTTTCACCAATCACTCGGATGGCACTTGTAATTGTAGCAGCTGAACTTCCCAAAGTATCTCCGTTCTCTGCCAGGAACGTTGACAGCTGAAATCATCAAGCAGGTACGATTCAATGATGATTCAGGATTCGGATGACGAAATTTGAGTATGACGATGATTTATTTTATGTACGCCTCATATTCCCTTAAAGAGCATGATAAAAGATGAGGTAGCGATAAACTAAGATAATCGTGAATACCTTGTCTGCCTGGTCTTGCGTGTTGCATCGGTTGGCAATGTTGAACAGCAAGTTCGCTACTGACTGCACCGATCCGTAGCTGAAATCATTCAGACATGCAAATCAGTCAAGTGTACGGATATTTTAAAGAGGCATAAGGTGGGTTTTGCTACGTCTTGGAGACCCCCCCTGCCGTCCCACACCTCTTCACTAATTCTTCCCTAATAATGCATCCACCCAAAATTAAAAAATAATCAATAAAAAAACGGATCACTGTTTTAACGCATTTTAAAGCATTCAAACCCAATATTTGCAAACAATATATATGTACATTATATAAAAAGACGAACAATCGTGTGCTTGACGCTATTCATAAGGAACACCACCCAATCGGCTGCCTACGAAAAATATGAGAATATGATAAAAACCTAGTGACTGTTTGGATCGATTAATCGACTCCGACAAGTCCGATTGCTCAATGACCATAAATAACACAAGAAGTTACCCTCCTTCTAGCAAATTCTCTCGATTTTTCAGCTACTTTTTCATTCTGGTTGCATTTGTTTGTAGTCATCAAATTCTAAAATAAACCTATCACTGAACTGAAACAAGTATTTCCAAACGGAAACTTTTTTCAATCACTAGTTTTTTTATTAACTTGCCAACCACGTGCTTGTTTTCTGATCTGCAACTAATTATAACATTTATAGAAGAAGGTGTCAACTTACTATTGAGCGATTCTGTCAAATTGCTCGATGACATATTCCAAAGCCACATTTACACCGGCCGGCTGTGTGTATACCGAAGAGAAAACAGAGCTTGTGTCTTGCCTCCTGATAACTGAGTCATCTGCTATCGCCAAGTCCATATAACTGAACACGGACAAGAGAATTAATCAAAATGTTAAAATTAACGTGAAAGTCTTAAAATTTGAAACGGTTTCGCTTACGCTCGCAGAGTGTCTGGATCTGTAGAACAGCCGAGCGCTGAGATAAAGAGGGTTGACTCAGTAGCAACGTTATTGTCCAAATATTGTTGATAAATAAAATCCCATTCCGTTGACCCTCCAGCCCTCAGTGCCGTACAGTAGACCACGCTCTTCAAGTCAGGTTTGATTCTGAAACAACAGATCGCCGACAATTAGTCGCTGTGATAACTAACAATATTTTTAATAAAACATTAATATAATCTACAGGTGTTATTACGGGTTCGTATCGGGTGTGGCAATCCACTCTCCTAAGCTTGTCGACGAGTGATCTATGCAGTCTTGATCCCCAAGATCGCAAGCCCATTTCACAGCTTGAGCTCGGTTCAATTTCAAGACGTGGCCATCGTCAGCTCCTTCTTCGAATCCAACGCTTGTGTAAAGGGTGTCGATCAAGCCCAACAAGAAACTCTACGTCCAAAGCGGGAGGAAAGTAATTAGTCAAGAACACAGGTTTGAGTCTTTAAATACTTGGATTGGTGCATCATTGCTATAGATTGTAGTTATAGGTACCTGAAACACACTATAGTCCTGTGAATTACTCAGCTTCCTGTTGATGAAAGAAAAGGCATTGAAAGATGCTAGCCAAGCTATGTAATCGCTTTCTCTAGTCAGATATTGACTCAGGGAAAGAGCGATGCTGTAAGGATTAATCTCAGCTCGTGCTAGATTGAATGAGTCGTCGATCAGCTGTGCTCTGTTCAGAACATCGATGACTTCATATTGAGGACTATTCAAGTAAGAAGTCAAAAGTTCCCAGTTGGTTGGATCGTAGTTGACTCGGAAATACGCTGAAAGACAAAAGGAGATCACATGGCGCTGCTATGTACCTTTCTTTGTTGGAAAGAGTAAGAGGTTATTAGGCTTTGTGATCAGAAACTATATCAACTATTCGAAAGTTTATTTGGAATGATTTTGATCATTAGTAGATAAATGTTATAGCCTTAGTAAGCTGATATCTTACAGCTTTCTTTTATGTTGAACAAAATCCATTGCGTGCTTTCAGCAACATTCGCAATAGTTTTCGAGTCTTCGTCAACGCTAAACCAATCTTGCGGGGTTGTTGAACTGAAATCTGGGGAAGCCTCCGTTGTGTACGTGAGAGGAATATGCCATTTGTACACGTGGTCGTCAGGGTGATCAGGAATAACGCTCAAAAGAAATCGTTCCTGCAAAAGGAATTGGCTGTTAATATGACACGCCTTTCATAAGCATAGTTCTTCTCTTGACTTGATATGACTGAAATACCATCGAACCTGAGTAAGCACAGCAGCATTGGTCGCATAATCTCTGGTAACATTAACTACTGGGTAACCCATCTGCAGAGACCACGACTCCATGACAGCCTTCAGATCTAGGTCATCGACGTTGGGGTTGTCTTCGTGGAGTTGGTCATTCATGTTAGTGAAAAGATCGTCAGCCGATGCTGCGTCATAAGACCTATTTTAAAACGATTACCTCGTTAGTTAGAATAGTTAATACCTTAGAGACACGTTGAATTTTTATGTTCTCGATTTACCTCGCTATCAAATAACGACGAAGACCACGCTGGAAAATCTCACTTGAGACAATGTGCTCCATCATTCGAATAACGACACCAGCTGATAGGAAAAAAAACGAGTTATTTATATAAAATTACTGGATTTTTCTTGTTCTATATTCTCATTATTCGTTTAATTAAGGAATTGACTCACATTTCGAATAGGAAATCCCATCAAAGATAGAACTAATCGCTGCAGGGCTGGCAACATCAGTGGTCATCGGATGAGAATTCTGTGTGGCATCACTGGACATAGCCCCCTGCACTTCACTCACAACGAACTGTTCTTCCAGACGCCAAGTTGTCTCCACCTAAAAGGAGAAGACACGAACTTAAATAATACAGCTGAATACATGAGCAAGTTTGTTGTTAATTATCTAACTTTAAGGTAGACTCACCTTTGCTGTATCAAAGAACTCGAAATACGTAGCAAATCCTTCATTAAGCCACAAATATTTCCACCAGAGAGGAGAAACAAGATCGCCGAACCATTGATGGGCATATTCATGAGCAATTACAGTAGCTATGCTTTGTCTGCTGCTAGATGTGGAAACTCCTTCCTCGAAGAGAATCAATCGCTCCCTGCAGGACGATTGATATAATGTTAGTGCAAGGGGATAAATTACTCTTTTTAAGTATTTTCGTTTGTTGGTGTTTGCAAAAATCACTGTCATGAAATTAATGTGCCTAATTCGAGGGAAATAAGACAGGAGTTTGTAGATAACTCGAGTAGATAAAACGATACAAAATATTTAGAACAAAACGCAGCATTGGGTCAAGGATTTCAGGTCCCTGAAAAGGGAGTATATTGCTGAACATGGTCATTTAAAAAAATCTCTAGCCCGAAGTTGGACATGGAAAAATCAACTTCGAGTAATTTTTTTACTAAATTTCATGCAGGGGGGGGGGGGGGTTGGAACACCCTCACCCTCTTCAAATTTGGTTGCTAACTGTCTTTTGAGTCATAGATATCTGACTCAACAGTAATAAGCTTGACAGTTAATTTCTGTGAGAACATGTAATCAATAATGTGTTGTGCCACATCGCTAAAACGTCCATATCATCACTAATTTAGTAATAGTTCTTTATTGATCGCTTTGTATACCTGTAAGTGACCAGTCCCCAGTTTTCCATAGCGCCTGCATCGAAGTCCGGTATGGCAGCTTCATCCATCTTTGGCAATTGGAAATCAATCCCGGTAAAGTCCGCCATTGCGTTCAGAAGTCCTGGACTCACCGACAAGCTATATCGAGCCTGGCTTATCATTTGAGGCTGAGCGTAGATTCGCAAATTTTCCGCCGCATTTTCCAAAAATACAAAATCAGAGACGAGGAATGCAACGAGATATGTTGACATTGGTGGCGATTCTTTGAAAGTGTCCCAAAATCTGACTACATCGGTGTGCTCAGTACTGTAAGGAAAAAAATCAGTTTTTGTTAAAGTTTTATTTAACAATAATTACTGGGATCGATCATTCGTAACCCTGGTATTACGGTTAGTAGAACTGTGCTAAATAGCGCGATCAAGTATTAACCCCGATCCATATTGGCGATGTAAGCAGCCTTTCAGTGGCTCTTACTTCATGCTCACTGCACTTTGATAATCAACTGAAACCCGTTATGCCTCCTTGAAAATGCAACCGTCGTAGCACTTCCGTTCAACCGTTTTCTAGTGGAGTTTCTATCAACAAACTCTAAAGAAATGTTGCAAAATGTCACATGCAATACGATTAGACATAGGATTTTAAAACACGGTGAAATTATTTAGTATCATCGTAAAGCAAAGAAATTAAAAGCCTTTGGAAAAGCAAGCCAATGCAAAATTGGACTAAAAAGTAAAAATGTTGTTCCATTGTTGCAATTTGTAGCATTGTAGCAGTATGTCACTTTAGGTCGGGGTTATATTTTCTACCTCAATGGTAGCACCGCCAAATAATCGCTCTAGATAATTTCCATTAATATTTCAAAATACAAGCAATGGAAAATTAGCCTCCCAGCAAAACAAACTTACTCTAATTGAGGAACTCCATCTTGAGGCATATTTGCGACTGCTCGGAGATTCTCTGGTCGAGAGATACTGAGCGTAACCTGTGCTTTTAGTGCCGGTTCATCAAAGCAAGGAAAAGCTCGCCTCGCATCCGTGGCTTCGAACTGTGTGATTCCCAACCACCTGTAGGGACAAATAAATTATGCAAGGAACGAAAATGGGGTGGTAACAGGGAAGTAACAGGTCGAATGCTAGTAAAAATTAACAGGTTAAATTAGTAACAGGTGATTGGTCAAAAATTCGGCAGTTCAAAAAGACATGAAACGTACGAATTCTGAGCGCTTAAGGTTAGATTACTCTACAATTTTACCGGTTTAAGAACAATAGAGAAAGAAGAACCCTAACTTTGAGAAGACTTCTTAAATAAAAACTGTTATTTAATAGGTAAAGAACAAACCCCTCAGAAGTGTCTTTAAAAACATCGGTCAATTAAAAATTAACTTTCGGAGACTTACAGTAAAAGCCACCCCGAAAAGGAAAATTCAATTTCTTTCAATTATAGTTCGAAGTCACTCACAATATCAAAATATAAATCCGCTGTCCATACATTTAATAATTAGTTTAAAGACAATGCTTCTGCCATGTATGAACCATAATCGAGAATTCTCAATATTTTTTAATGAATGATGATTTCATCTAATGGACCAATGGTCAGTGTGGCCAGTGTACGACTTTCACTTCAGTTCATCTTTCTATGACAAAAATTGGACCACCTTCAAACTTTGACACTTACAGGGAAACGTGTACAAACTACAAACACATTTGATTGCGTTATTCAAAGCACTGTTTTAATGGCTTATTCATTGCAGGCCAGAGCATATTTTATACAAGATTCCCATTTTCGTCGGTTATTTTTGGTACCATCAGTGATCTATTTTTTTTTAATTGAAATCGACCGTGACACAATTAGCTGCAAATTTCTGCTATAGTGATTACTGCATACACTTTTTAAAGCTTGAATAGGTTGTTAAAAACAATTGTGTTGATTTGCGCAATTGTTCAATACTAGGGAATCAGAAATGTTGGTAGTTTTCGGCAACAATACAATAACGGACTGTGACAAGGATTAACACATTTTTAAAACCGAAAAAGTCTATAGCTATTGAAAATTAGTCCCCATAGATATTGTTCTTAGCTGGTGCACATATCCCTAGCTTATTTCCACCCTATTTTTTTTTTTTTTTTTTTAGTTGGGATTGTAATCATATTTCTCTTCTAGGAAATACAGATTACATAAATGTGCCGTCACAGATAAGAAAATTGGCAGACGAGACATTTATTTATTTTTCTCTTGTCAGATAAAATGATAAAGAAATAAATACACTTGAGAAAAAACACTTCTACTGTGCATCAATGTCCCGATGTCACATATCAATTACTTTCATTTAAACAAACAACAGTGTTATCGGTTTCAAATTATGATACTACACCTCGATAAAACAAGTTTTTGTACTAATTGTGAGACATAAAAACCAAAGCCAGTGTCACTTATTTTTTTGGACTCCGAGCCCGGGTACCGAGGAAAGGGTAAAGTGTAAGATTAACTTTCAAGTACGACGGGTGGAAAGCAGCCGATAAGAGCGCTTAAAATATGATTACAAATTATGTAAAACCGATTGTAAATTTCACATTTCTTATAGATGGCTCAGAAACACAGGCCCCAGCAAAGCTCAGAGTGTTTTTAAGAATGTTGCAAGTGCCTTGTTGTCTGTTCTTATGCCATTGATTGTCGTTTTATTTAACAAGTACTTATTATAGTGCAAGTGCTCTTACCTTCTCACTCCATTTTCAACGTAGGAGCTTCGGTAAAATCCGGCCATATCGTCATCAAGAATTCCAGTGAATTGCGGTATTTGGATGGTATACTGCGTTCCTGCTCTCAAAGGTTCCGCGAGAATAATCGTGTAGAAATCTTGCACCTCATCAGCTTCCACCCCTGTTACAGCTATTTCTTCATTGAACAACAGCTCTTTGACAACAATTAGAGAACTGTCTATTGTCAGCCGCTTTGCATGCAACGTGATGTTGCTAACAGCTTCGATGGCTTGGACAGAAATTAATATGCTGCCATCAAATGTAAAGTTGCCTTCGACAATATATGGGATCAGTTTGATATTATATCTGAGTGGCTTTACAGATGTAGGCAGTCTGTAGTCAGTGGGGTCAGCACGGATTATGTTGACTTCTCTTGGGAATGGAGAGTCATTTTCTTGAAATGTTGGCGCCGCTGACGCAACCGCCAGGAAGAACGCGAAGAGGAGTACTCTGGACATCGCACAGACCTGTCAAGTTTGGTCCGTTAGTAACAACGTCCGGCACAATAAGGATCTCCTAGATTTAATAATCGGATAGAAACCGTTAAAGTGACCAGCAAGCACTTTCAAAATTGAATTATTATGAGCGATTTTAAGTTTATAGCTTGTATGTGAGGTCACCCTAAAAAATGGTACGATAATTGCACAACTGACCGGTCTTGATAGCAAAAGATAGGACAGATAAATTTGCTGGCTCTACTTTCAAAAAATAAAACTTGATTCCATTGTGGAAAAATGCTTATGAAGTAGTTTTCATTTCATATCTATCCGGTGAATACGTATGGTTTCTGTGAAACACATTAAACATGAAACCATGAAAGAGTAAAAATTCGACAAACTAAAGCAGACTATTGAAAAGTTTTCTTACCTCCCAAGTGCTGTCACGGAAAGTCTCGACAATCCTACCTCAGGACACTATTTCCACACCGGTTTTATTGGCCAGTTATTTTTTAGACACTTATTGTTGCATGCTTATCAGACCGATAGCGTATATTTTTGTTATCAGATAAATTGAATTGTCATATTCGTGCACGCTTTTGTGAGTGGGTATGTCCCCAAATTCTTATCCCACAATAGAGTTAAAAAAAAGCGTCTGACAAGTAAATTAATCTTTCCATCTAGTGTTTTAATATCTTATCATGGAAATCAATTGCATACTCACATAAAAACGTGTTTACTGTAACATTACGAGGTACCGAATATCAGTTGGCTTGACAGAATAGATATTTGATTGGGTCAACGAAAGTATGCCAGTGCTCAGGATTAACCCAGTAATAATGTCAGGTGCACAAATGATCATATTTCACATCTTCAGAAAATTATGTAAGAGATAACATGATGCCCTAAGAACATCGATACAGTTGTTTTTTAGCTACTTAATAACGAAATAACAATCCAAATTAATTTTTCCGATTGAACTTTGGTGATTTATGACGCAACTACGGATTTTAAGTTTAGTGTGTTTTTAGTTTGTTTTGAAATTTGAAGATAGGCATGAAGTTGATCTGACGCATTTAATCAATGATATCAGTAAAGTACATTTGAATGTTAAGATCTTTTAAACCAAGATTACGTAATTGATGAGCGTATCGAGCTAAGCGAACCGAAATCTTCAATTTCACTTTCCCCCCAAAACAAAATCGCTTGTGTTTTTTTTCGTTCTTTTGTTCGCACTCTAGCGGCCAAATGCCTGTTTCGATTTAAACAACATTTTCAGAGCACATTTCTGTGTTCTCAGCTTAAATCTTATGAGTTTTTCAAAGAAATAAAAATGTGAAAATGTTTAGATTTTGTAAAACCATTTTGGAGTTGTACCGCCGAACATTTTTGATATTTTCCCACTAAACTTTGCAAAAATGTGAAATACATCAAAATTATTTAGTCGTTGAGATAAATTTTGTGAATTTTGGCAGTTTTGGTTTGATCCATGTGGATCGGCTTCACATTGTATCATTCCAAAATATCGCTACGTTCATCTTACAACGCAAATCAAATTGCGAAGCCCAATGTCAGATTCTAAAATTGTTAAAAAGTTCTTAAATATATTTCTAGTACTAATTTGTGAGAAGCACTAAACATTTTTGTGTTTCTCCACAACATACACGATCACATGTCAAATAAAAATAAATAACATATCATTTTTGAAAAATGCTCAAAAGATGTGATATTTTATTTAAAATTGACTAAGTTATTTTGAAATTTATAATGTACATGAACTCTTCGCATAAGAATCGTTAAGACCATGCACACGCACTTATTTTATTCGTAGGCAAACGTTTACTTTCGTGGATTTTTGCCCCCCCCCCCCCCCCCCCCCCCCCATCACTCTCTAAGTTAGTCATATTTGTATGTTAAAGGCTAACATTGGTGTTTTAAAGCTTGCATTTCCCAGTAGTGTTTCACATCAGAAATAATTAAAAGGTTCGTTTGCTTTGGCCCCTATGCCCCCCCCCCCCTTCCCCCTGCTATGCTACTATTCTGTATCGTAAGTTAGTGCTGTGATTCTACTTTAATTTTACTCTCCTGTCCTGTGGAGTTTACTAATTTTGTTTTTGTTTTATTCAGGAATATTGGTCAGGAAATATAGGTCAGGAATATTGGTCAGTAATATAAGTGCAGAAGTTACCAATATAGCTTTTAGTACCTTGCTTGCTTGCTAGTTTCTAAATGTTATTAATTTTATGAGTAACAGAGTTTAGTATTGCCTGCAAATAACGTGAGACATACCTATCTTGTGCAATATATGGCACGATATTAGTTAACAAGATCAAATACATTGACGAAATACCTGAGTCTTTTGGTTGCCTTACTATGTTTTTGCAGGGCTGAGGTGTGCTATGTCTTATACCTATGTGTCGAATGCGTCCAGTATTCAGTATCAGATTCTAAGTCCTACTAGCTTGCATTTATTGTTTCATGATAAGCTACCCGTGGTTGACAGGGTAAATTGCTTTTTTGAAGTCATAAAATGGTTTGTAGTAAATTCATTGAATAAAAAATCTTCTAGCTCATGTGTGTAATGTGTTCTTACTAGTTCTTCTCTTCTTTTTCCGTCTTGAATTTCCCGTTTTAATTAAATATTTCCTAAAAGCAGTTTTAAAGTGTAGATTGGTTACTTTTGCGTGAACTCTTTTGATTGTGTTGGAAACTGAAATGTGTGCTTGTTTACGAATTTGTGCACAATTCCACATACTATCACTATTATCTCTAGAGAACTTGTCTATAAACTTCCCTGACATTAATCCGCTGCGTGCTTAACAATCTTTCAGTCAGAGGCATTAATGTCATTTTTCAGTAACAGAAAAATGCAGTTGGGTGCACTTCTTTGAAAGTGTATCAGCTGCTGACCGTGCTGGTCGGTGCTGGTCAATGCCAGCCAGTGCTGGAAGGTGCTGGACGGTGCTGGTCAATGGCAGCATGTGCTGGACGGTGCTGCTCAATGTCAGCCAGTACTGGATGGTGCTGGTCAATTCCAGCTAGTGCTGGACGGTGCTGGATGGTGCTGGTCAATACCAGCCAGTTCTGGACGGTGCTGGACAGTTCTGATCAATGCCAGCCAGTGCTGGAGAGTGCTGGACGGTGCTGGTCAATGCCAGCCAGTTCTTGACGGTGCTGGACGGTGCTGGACGGTGCTGGTCAATGCCAGCCAGTGCTGGACGGTGCTGAACACTGCTGATCAATGCCAGCCAGTGCTGGAGAGTTCTGGTCAGTGCCAGCCTTTACCGAACAGTTCTGGTCCGTCAGTTAAGCTTACTTGAGTGATCTAGGCCGATTTGAGTGATGTAAGCTAATTTGAGTGATGTAAGCTAATTTGAGTGTTTACTACGCCAGGTAAAAAGCTCAATGCTGTAAGTAAAAAAAAAATGTCATGTCCACGAAAAATCTGCACAGCCCATCCATAGCCTAAATGTGCTCACAAAGAGCTGTTCTGAACTTGCGTTAACATTATCTTTTGGGAGCGAGAATGTTATTAAACTTTTAAATAACGCGCCAATTTTTTTATTGAAGACAGAATCAGGAGTGTGCATTTGTTTACCCTTGAAATTCTACATTGTTGACACCCCTTGCGGGCTGTTATTTTCTTCCCCTGGATGTGCAATTTTCAATTCGTCACCCGGATTCCCTCTTAAAATATTCCTGGTTTTTCCTGAATTTTTTAAGGTTACCCTATCACGGTGGGCTGGTTGGACTTTGTGTGAATTTAATGTTTTAGCTAACGTGACGATTATAAGCATTAAAATTGAAGAAACTCCCTACATTTTTGTCTTGGACAAAACAGGGGTATAGATTTATTCTCCTTCAAAATATATATCTAATATTCAAATATACATTACATATTTGAAGTGGGAGTCTGATTGACGAATTTTGATCCGTGACGAGTGTCAACAGCGGTAGAACTCCAAGAATTGTTGAATGCACATCCCTGTTTTTACTTGCAATGGATTTTTTTACCTGTGATTCTTGATTTTCTTCTGAGAATTACCCCAGTTGTTTGACTGACAGCGCCTGCGCTGTAGACTTGACATCAGTGCATACGTGTACAATGTGTGGCCTACCCATCGGGATTCACAAAGAAATTCTACCGCTAGACATATTAACACCTAATTTTATTTACTTCCAGCAAAAGGTTCAATAAATTACGGAAGATAATTTACTAAGCAACATTTATTATTATTAATATTTTTATTGACATATTCTTATACCAGTTGTTTGTCCTGCCTAGTTATTTGCCTCTTCGGCTGAATAAGAAGATGTTTTCTAGGATTGGAGACGAAATAAGTCAGGGCCGGGTTTGTATCCCACCTAGTTTGCTATATAAAATGTAGAAACAACTACCTAAATTATCATGAAATTCGTTAGTCAGTTATTCTAGCCATTTGGTTAGAAAGCCAAATTTTTGTAAATGTTCGCCTTTTTTGTCCAGGGCCGGGCCAAAAATTAAGATTTATCTTCTGTAAAAGATTCAAGGAGCTACCCCCTCCCCCCCCCCCTCATTTCGCGTAAATAAATTATAACAACATTTTTGTGAACCTTAGCCTTTTTTTGTCTAGGATTGGGCGTTGTCTTCGTAGGGGCATGACCGCCCTGCGGCACGAGTGGTATTGGCAATAGCAAAAAGGTGTTTCGTCGGTTTTGTTTTGTCTTTTTCACCTTTGCCTTGGGGACACTTTATTTTGCCTAAACCTAGAGAAACTAATTCGCACTAATTTGTGACAGCAACTGAAGGGATCGGATTATTGCTGTTGATTATATGCTTTTTCATAAGTCACAATTTTATTACATTAAACTTAAAATAGCCGTCATCCAGAAACCCACCAAACATAAAAAAAATATATTTTTTGTTTTTTTATAAGATGCAAAAAGAAAATACCTCAAAGATTAAATTTCACGTTTAAAGCATAAAATTAAAGAACCTGAGTGTGAGCGCCTGGCAATTTAGCCGCCCAAAACCGTACGCCCAAAAAATGTGTGAAAATCGACTCCGCAAATAGATCTAGAAGATTTGATAGACTGCGACGAATTTCAATTCGACAGCGCAACTCTAACTGGGAATTCCAAAAAACCTACACGAAATCCGATCTCGGTTCTTTTGGCAAATGGTTTCCATACGCTAACCACACGACCAACTGAGCTAGTGCACGTAAGGTGTTTATTTTGTTTATAAATTACTAGGTATGAAGGTGAATGTCGATGACAGTGTATAAAGTGCCTGGATTTGCTGCCAGGTGTCTCATATGTACAAAATGCTGCCACGTAAATATCCAATCCACTGGAGATCGAATCCAGAGCAGGTTCTTTTGAAGTGCTCTGTCGAAGTTGGAATATATGATTTAACGTTCTTCGATGTTGTTTGAGGCTTGTTTGCATAGAAACACTGTACAAAATATTTCTACAGAAAATCTAAAAAACTGGAGAAAAGAACTGAAATTAAGTCCCAAAAATTAAAAAACCTAAACCTAAAATAAAAGACCTTAAAATTGCCCAAAATTTCCCCCCGGGTGTGGGAACTCTGTCCATCCACTAAAAAACGTCAAGTTTAGCATATTTCTTCAGTTTTAAAGATTTAACATAAAAATTGTGGAAAAGGATTGATAGAAAAGACTTGTATTTCAGTTTTTCTGGATCCCCCCCCCCCCCCCTCCCGAATCAGCATCCCAAAACACAAAGAAAAAAAATAATGTGTACAATTAAAGAAAGTATTGAGCCAAAAAGTTAAAAAATGACCAAAACGCATCCCAAAAGAGTTCAAAATTGGCCCGTGGACGTCGCGATCTCGACGTAGCACTGCAAAACGTAAATTCTAAAACATCCCAAAACATCCCATAGAGTTTCAAGAGAAATTCTCAAAAACTGAGGAAATGTCTAAGGAAAAGGGTTTGCGGAAAACATACCGATTAACAGGCGTATTAATTTTAAGTAGATGGATAGATAGAAACAAGCAAGTCCTTTAAGTGTGACCCAGAATCTTCAGATAGAGAATGTGTCGCCAAGGTTGGAAGGGCGTCGTGTAAGGTGAAAGGAAAATCTTGGAGTTTAAGTATTGCAAGTGTAAGGGCATGCTCACTGACCACGAATATGTTTTTTACACAGCAAGTGAATTCATATCAAAATGTAGATCCCAGTCTGGTTGCATTGTCGACTCTGAAGACTACCATCGCCTAAATGTGTCTAAATGTGTGCTAAATACGCTTCATCTCTCAATTTATATGACACGAAGTCGTTTGCCATCTCCCAGCATACTGTCCTCTCAGGTGTACCAGACACAAATGGCTAGATTAGCTTAAATAGCTTGGGCCCAGGCTCCCAGCTTCTACCCTATCAGGTATATACCTGACATCATATATCAGGTGTATATCTGATCAGGTATACCTGGCATTGAAAAGCCAACATTTCTCTGATTTCCGCCCGAACGCTGTTTCCGTGTTGGTATTGTCGCCTTGAAGAATTATCGTCTGAAGTGTATATTATAGTTTTTTAGGGAAATTATAATGTGGTAGTTTTAATGATCGACTAAAACTTTATCTCTATCCTGTGAGTTGCACATAATGCACCACAGGCTTCTGGCCACGTGCGTATATAAAATATTCTTTGATAAGTCTCGGACGGGGTGCCAGTGTTCTTGCCTCGGTTTGCAAATTTTGCCATAGTTTAATCTCGAAGTGGCGATACTGAATGACGATTCCTCGGGGGGAATGAACCGACGTTCGCAGTGGGGCCCTGTCTCTATTATCCGATCCAAACCGCCTCGCCCAATTATTTTCAATGTTCAGTAAACGTAAAATAGAGGAAAATTTGAGTAAGTTGGGGAATCCCTGCGTAAGAACATCTCCAGATATGGTCACAAGCTAAATGCGAGCCAATGATTGGTCGACGGAGTCACGAGGTGTGGAATCTGGAGAAAGCGCGAGGAACGCGCGAGGAAGACCAAGGAAGACGCAAAAGACGGCCCGAAGCTGGGGAACCGAGAAGAGTTAACAGGCGGAGACGGCTGAAGGCCGCTGGACCGAGCGGATGCGAGTGGGCTTTCGTCTGTCAACCCAACAAAGAGACGGTCGGAGAGCAAAGATTTGGAAGTAGTACGACTCCTTGCTCTAGCGCGCCCTGACCTACGAGCCGCCTTGATACCACGTCGCCGCCTGGGTTCGCGACGCCGCCTCGATACCACGACGCCTGCTCGACTGCGCCTTGAGCGACGAGCGCCACAACTTACGAGCCGCTTTGAACTAAGAGCCGACGCCTGACATCGACGCACCGCTGCTTCGACGCCTTTGTACTCGAGTAACATTTAAGTATATTTTTATTCTGGCCAGATAGCTAGCAAGGGACTGATTTTGTTTTCGGAGTAAGTTGGTTTTGTTTGTAAGCAGATTTTGGGTTAGTCAAAGTTTGTATCCCGCATCCTACCCTCCCCGTAGGACCACACTGAGTGAGTCGGCGGCACTTCCGAGGCATCGGAGACTATTCGCTGGAGTTCCGGGTTTGGGCGATGGAGGACTAACAATCAATTTTTGTTTCATTAACAGGTACACTTTCTTATCGTATTTATAACAATATGCACTCCGAACCTCCTGGCTATAATTTAAGTGTAACTACCTGTTAATTTCCCAGTCGCTTCGACGTCGCGATTTGAGACTCGATGTCGGAGCTCGACATAGGCCACATTGTCGACCCTGCCATGGTCCCATTGTTGCTCCATGGACCATTCCATGCTAACGTTTCTCTAACTCTCAGCCGCCATCTGCCACGGTCTCATTGTTGCCCCTCGTTCCGTTCCATGTTCAACCCGTCCCATGTTCAACCCGTCCCTGTCTCACAGTCACAGCTGACATCTTTACCAAGCTTCTACTCACTCAGATAAGTACTCGTCGCCGATAGTGTTTATATTAGTAATAATTTAGAGAATTGCGTGAATCGTTTTATAAATATCAACTAATAGAAATGGATCAACCATCCTGCAGCACCTCGAGTAAGTATTTCTACTAGGGACCACGATTTTACAGCGAAATAAGCAAACAAAGTTCTTGCATTCTACTTGGCTGCACGTTTAAGCCTAAACTAGAATCTTTCATATTGTTGTGTTTATAAGAATAGGCCACGACAAAACCAATCTTCGATCAATGGTCACTTCTTCTGCTCAACTCATTAACAAGACAAAAATTAAAAAAGAGAGATCATAGAGTTCCTTTTTTTTAATCTGACACCACAACTTGGCTAGCCATGGTGGCAGGAGAAATTTCTTAGCAGATTCACTTTGACCGGAGATGATTGCCACCCTTACGTCACAGACTCTAATAAGAGTATTTTAATAAATATCTATATTCTATTCTGCTTTCGGGTAGATTTTCTCTAAAATATAAGCATAAACAAAGTTGCAGTGTTTTTTATTTTTCTGGCATTTCCATTAGGGAGCTTAAACCAGCAAGCGGATGATGGAAAGGAAGCTAGACTGGAAAAAAGACTGGCTAGTCTGGATTTTTTCCAGTCTAGCTTCCTTTCCATCATCCGCTTGCTGGTTTAAGCTCCCTAACGGAAAAGCCAGAAAAACCAAAAAATACTGCAACAACCGTATATCTTTCAAGATAACCGGGATTTGAGGAATAGTAACAGACCATTCTGTCCTGTGGCCATTGACGAACTCGTCCATACAAGTCACCTCGGCCTCTTCCCCCTTGAGGGTATCCCTTATCCCACCCCCCTTGAAAGCTGGAATATGTGTGACCGGATAGCTCAGTTGGTAGAGCACCCGACCGGCAAGTGGGAGGTCCCGGGTTCGTATCCCGGTTCGGTTGCACATTTTTCCAGTCTATCTTCCTATCCATAAAAAAAGTTGTATAACAAGACCTAATTATTACTAAGAATGTTCTTGTCTTGTGTTTCCTGTAAACAGCTTTTTAGCACTGCAAATATGGAAATTTTTAATTTTAAAATTTTAAGAGCTACCACCAAACACAACTCATGGGGAAAGGCTGTGAGGTTGTCTTGGTGCTCTTGGTGCTTTTCGGAATGAGCAGGCTATGTCAGCACCAGGTTAACTCTTAGCTCCCACTTAAAAATTCTAGACGCTTCATAATCAGCCTCCTCATATGTGCCCAATTTTTTTAGATTCCCTTTATCCAAATGCATGAGAGTTTTTGCGGCTTATATACATGCGCTTGCCGTCTGGGGTTGAGGAGCTTTGTGGGTTTTAGCCAAGGGACACTGAAATTAAGTCATGACGTAGCAAAATTTATAGACATGGAAAAAGCCTGCCATTTCCCAAGTCTCAAGCACCTAAACCCTAATCCAATCCTTGTTTCAGGCGACGTGAAGGTTGGTGAGGACTCAGGTCCTTCCACCCACCTCGTGTTTACGAAAGATGATAAATTATATGAGGCATGGAAGTTTGCGTTCACGGAATGGACACCAAACCGCAGCAAGATGTTGCTGGCCAGCATTGCCTACGGAGGGCCGCCATCCAGTTCGTTGGGATCTTCTCCGGTTGATCACCGAGACGGACGCGGAGACGGGGAGTCGCCAGACACCGAATTGCCGATCGCCGAGGTTCTAGACGCCGAGGCGCCAGATGCCGAAGAGCCAGATGCCGAAGCGCCAGACGCCGAAGCGCCAGACACCGAATTGCCGATTGCCGAGGTTCTAGACGCCGAGGCGCCAGACGCCGAGGCGCCAGATGCCGAAGAGCCAGACGCCGAAGCGCCAGACGCCGAAGCGCCAGACGCCGAAGCGCCAGACGCCGAAGCGCCAGACGCCGAAGTGCCAGACGCCGAAGCGCCAGAAGCCGAAGCGCCAGACGCCGAAGCGCCAGACGCCAAAGCGCCAGACGCCAAAGCGCCAGACGCCGAAGCTCCAGACGCCATGATGCCAAACACGGAGATAACGGACACCATGACTTACTGCGAAGAGAAGAGAGTCAATGAAGAGAGTGATGCGAACCAAGCAATTTATAGCCGCAAAGTTTTCGTGGGCGGTTTGCCAATCGACATTGATGCTGGTGAGTGTAACCGCAATGGCAGAGTTAACAGTGCCCTTGGATGTAAATCTTGAATGTTAAATGCAATAGCAGGCATATTCCATTTTCACTGTGATGCAAGTAGTGAAATAATACTGTTTAAGGTGATTCATTGCATAAAGCACTATTTTAAAATACTCATTGATCAGGTCAATAAATAGCATCGAAACTTCTCTTTTCCTTGAGACAAGCCCCCAATCTCGAAATGTTTGCCCTTTTAAATCACCCAAATAGCTAAAATAACCAATTTTATATTTTGTACAATGTAGTGTTGCAAAACAGCCGTGTGGCCAGACATCTGAACTGGCATGGCATACTAAGAGTAATTACTAATAATATATAGTAGTTATAGTAACATATTATCCCACTTGTAATACGACTGTCAGACTTGAAAACGTACATTGCTCGATTGATAAATTTTGGTATTTGGAGCTCCTTTACATCCACCATGCGCTTGGTAGGTTCCTGAGTTGATTCTGGAAAGCCCCATGCCTGGCGTTTGTTTTTCATAATATTGCCATATCAATCTAGGCATATGATTGAGATGATCTTATATCAAACGTGCAAGACACTTACATAACCCTTTTTCAGAAACTCATTCCAACAGCCTCTCCTGATAAATGTTAAGCACCTTTGTGGCTTGTGGCCTTCTAGAATGGAATAAAAAAATTTGAACAATTTACCATACATTGCCGGATTTGGGATTACACACTTTGCTTTCCATAGTTTTTCAAAAAATCTACCAGTTTTTCAAATTAAATCTTAAAATCTCAGGAAACATGTTTGACAAGATGAGTTGCTTTAAGATTCTTTTAAAATATCCTGATATAATTTTTCTTTCGTAGAGTGCATCCAGGCCAGCTTCGTGCAATATGGCATGGTCCACGTTAGCTGGCCACACAAGATTGACTCCCAGGGCCAGAAAGCATGTCCTCCCAAAGGATTCTGCTTCTTGCATTACAAGGTAGGTACCTATACCTACTAGTAAAAAAACGAGTACTAGTGCTGGAACTAAAATACCTCATTTATACCCCAGGCATTGGTATACCACTATTTCTACTGCGGGGCTGAAGAAAGTTAGTGCTGATTTTTTCAACTGCACGTTTTTATAATATTAACTGGCAAAGTAATAACAGCGATTGCTCTCACAAAGGAAATAACAAGTTTATCAGTGTTATGCTACTAATAACACCAACGACACCAGCCTGCTCATAAACAACTCGTCTCTACCAAATATCCAGATCAAAAAAACTTTCTGACTGGCTAAATGCAACCAACTTTCTCTAAACACTCAAAAAACTAAAATAACCCATTTTAAATCCAACAGTAGATCTTCCGACAGATACTTTCCGCTTATTACAGCTGGAATGATCATACACTGGAATGATCAAATCAAGTTACATTTCTCGGTCTCGAGTTTGAGTCCACTCTAAACTGGAAGCCGTACACAACCAAACTTCAAGGGAAGCTAGCTTAACAATGTTATGGTACTGAAGAAGATAACACCAAATAATACGATATAAATAATCTATCACGGACTGTTTCAGTTTATTTTGAGCTATGGATTATGTTTTGGGGTAACTGCTCCACCTCCAAAGAAATATTCTCACTCCAAAAGGGCTGTCCGTATCATACTAAATCTAAAACCAAAAAAAAACTTGTCGATGAAACATTATGACTTTGCCTAGCTAGTACATTTGTAAAATATTAACATAAATAAAAATCAATTCTAGCCTATTTCCAACCCAAAATCATAATCACAGCACTAGACATAAGAAAAAGTTTGACCTCCAAAGAGACTCATTGGCCCTCTCTCATATAAAAATCAAGTTAAACCTACTGGCTTTCTCTTATTTTACTTACTACTGGGTGAGCTGAAGAACTCAAACATAAGCTTGTTCAAGAGCAAACTTCAAACCATACTAATTGTTGCCGAGTGTTACTCTTGTGAGAAATTTAAAGCTATCATTAATCCCAAAGCTTAATTGATTGATTTGTGGTGTTTAACGACGCACTGTTTTGACATTTGGCCATACAGCACTGGTCTAATGGCGTCGGTGAATGAGGATGATAATGAACCTAACCTATCCTAGAAGGGAGGAGGGGAAACCCGGTGCAGGCACCTGGGGACCACTGACTTAACGTCTCTTCTAAAGGGCGGTACAACTCGAACAGCAGGATTCCTCCAATAATCCATGCTGTTGAGAGGTTGATAAGCAAGGCAAGTGAAGTTGCTGTACTAACTTCCATATGACCCAAAGCTTAACTTCCTATATCTTCTTCTATATATTTACTATATTATTAATGTACACTATTACTATTATCACTTTAAAATGTTCTCAGAGTTAACAAATGAGAATCGATAAATCTTTCTTATAGACATTATTTTAGTTCTTAGTCTACGTAG
Organism: Protonemura montana; assembly: GCA_947568835.1. Lineage (NCBI taxonomy): Eukaryota > Metazoa > Arthropoda > Insecta > Plecoptera > Nemouridae > Protonemura > Protonemura montana. The sequence continues at coordinate 12,708,149 of OX387604.1, read as the reverse complement.
GTGAACCATATGTATGCTGTATGTTCGCATAACTGTCAATAAATCATGTATTGTACCAGATGAAAGACAATAAACAAACAAACAAACAATATGGGCAAATTGTCCGATGTATAAATTAGAAATTTAGCAGCACTTCATAAATTTTTTTAGGGTCAGCAGACTTATGGTTGTTTGCCATAAGAGAATCAGTAAGGTTTGGGTGGATATTACAACTAAGACACCAACAGACTGTGGTAAAATATGGGTATTTAAACGTAAAGGAAATATTGATTGTATAACTACCTACCTCTTCCATTGGGCTGTTGAGCTTCAGCCAAGTAAAAGCATATAGCATAGATGCATGTAAGCACTATAGTACAAGTATGTAAGGTTATCAACATTTAGCCATGGGCACATTATTTGTAATTGGTAGAATGGTTAAATGAGGAAAATGTAGGTTGAGAAATATGTAGAATGGTGGTATGTACTGTATGTGGTAAGACCTTGAAATTATAGTAAAATAACGACGATTCTGATCATTTTAAACCAGTTTAACTTAAATTGAAACTATTTCAATCAGTCGACCCATGGAATGACACGTCCAACAACAACCCGGCATTGTTATTCCCCTGTCGATCATACCTAAAACTTGACTGTTTCCCTTGCCTATTTCCAGGAAGAGAAATCGGTGCGTCGATTGGTGAAGGCCTGCCTGCGAGTCGACAATGACCTCTACACAATGGTCACTTCTCCTACTATGGGAAAAAAACCCGTGCAAATTCGACCTTGGGTCATTGCGGATGCAGCCATTGTATTAGATACTGAAAGCAAAGATCTACGCAAGACGGTGTTTGTCGGTCAGTATCTTGACCCCTTTGTTGGGGTAATTCAGCTGTTGCTGTTGGAGGCCTGTATTGTTGCTCATTTAGAACATTATTTTTTAGCTTGGAATTGTATGGTTACAAATGTTTAGTTCTATCTTGCTAGTATGCCTTAAATTTACTCTTCACACTACTTTGGAATGCTTTTTCAAAAATGTGTAAGTAACATGGTCAACATATTGACATGTTGAACATGCCAATGAACATGGTGTAGAAGAAAAAATAAATACAATATATTTACAAAAGTGGTAACTGACTAAAAACACCTGTCAAAAATTATTAAATTTTGCTTTTAAAGCGTTTTTTTTTTTTTTTTTTTTTTTTTTTTATTAGCACAGGTAGTTTATTGTCAAGCTTTGAGCCCATTTGTTTATTTTATATAATTCCAGGTGAAAGTTCTTTTTATTCCTAACATCATGGCCGTAGATCTTGTCATTAGTTTCAACATCACATTCCACTAATTAAAGCATTTTTGCAGAAAATGTACAAACATAGTAACAATAAGTTAATAACTAGTAATCTAAGCACTGAACAATATCTAAAATCTTAAAAATATGCAAATACACAAATAGTAGACATGAGTCTAAAAGCTATCATAAGATAGACATATATTCTGTGCCCATTTTACAAATAGGGTTTGTAAGCTCTGGGTTGTCTCTCAAATTTAGAGAACTTCAATGTGTTTCCTTGAATACAGAAATCAGCGTTCTCTTGATCTTTCTAAGGTTCCTTATTTTGTTTTCTAAACTTATGCAAAGGTTATGAAAAGTAAGCCTAAGACTTTGGCCTAAAGCTCGGGGGATTTTGTGCTGGCACACAGGTGGGCTCCCAAGGCCAGTAACTGCCTCTCAACTGGCTAGTCTCATGGCTCACTTGTACGGAGTCGTGGCGTTTGTAGCCATTGACACAGACTCGGAGCTGAGGTACCCGAAGGGTTCAGCACGAGTTGTCTTCAGCCACTACTCCAGCATGGTGGCCGCCGTTAAGGCAAGATTTGTCGTGCTGGAACTAGAAAATGACAGAAAGCAGGTGAGCTTGATCTTGCAGCTGCTGCAATTTTCATGAAGGAGTCTCACTCAACTATCTGGCAGAAAGTTTATTTGAAATGTTGGCGCAGGAGGTAGTCGCGTGAGTGGAATCCATTTTTGCCCAGTCACGACTCACACAAAAAATGTTGTTGTCACTCACAATATTGCACCTGTTTTTAAGCCATTCACGCAATGAAACTTCACAAACATGGCAGTCATAACCATAGGCGTCATCAATGGCGGTTTGCGGGGAATGAAAAAAATCTCTTTTAATGATACTGCTTGCAAATCTACTTGGGCAGTTACACCAAAACTTGTATCTTTGTGCAAAAATTGATTGATAATTACTTAGCAGTGGCAGAACTTTGTTTGCCGGGTATGCGCGCCAATTTTCATGACCCCCTTCCCTCCCCCAAACAATCTAACTATAAATAGAAAATGATCGCATTGGTCAAACCAGCTCGCAGAAAAAACGACATAGAAAAGCATCGTCTTTTTGAACATCCTTGGACCATGAACTTCACTTGCTACAGTGTTAATAATCTACTTTTTTGATAATGTTTGGGTGGTGGGGTCATTGATACACTAAAATAAAAATTACTTCGATTGATCGAATGCTTGCTCCATAGTAATTCTTAAAGACCATGGTATGATGTCACCAGCATAGTTTCTACCAAGGTCACAGGTCGATGCTTGCCCCGAACATTGCTGCTTACAAACAGAAACATTGAGAATGCGGCGTAGTGCGTTTTCTCAGACCTCTTTTTTCGCACAGAGATGATCACTTTGTAAGCCCTTGACCATGAGAAGCACTCTAAATTCCTCAAGAGAAATTGTCACACCGCAAGCCACCTGCACTGTAAAAAACAGTACATCCTTTTCACACTGTGGTCAATCTGACGATTCAACTAAGAGAAGACCAAAAAAATAAATTATGTAATATCAACACATTGAGTATAGCTTCGCACTGATTTTAGCATAAAAATACCTGGGCAATTAGACCAATTATCTAGGGTCCGAGCAAGCATCATCTCAAAAAGTCTTCATCTAGCTCACTCTGTCGAAATACTCAGTGCAAATCTCTATCCCTCTGATTGTCCGTGGTGAGTCCTCTGTCTTTATTCACTATTTCAACTTATTCATTACTACTGATTACTACTTCATTTTATATTTTTTTTAAACATAAACTATTTTCAGTCTTCGTATTATTTCAAGTCCTGACTTATAAGCCTTCAGCATCGAAACAAAACTCTAGTCTCTGAACTATTGCACTCTGAACATTAAATTTAGCTTTCTCTAATGAATATACTCAAATTCAAACTTAAACTTTTACACCGAGTTACTCCTTGGCAAATCATCTCTTATCTTTAATCAAAAGAAACCTCTCGACACTTTATCCCATGCCATTTGCTTTCATGTCTTACTTTTTCTCGGATTCTTGATTCCATCACTGGACCAAGCAAACTGTACAATAATTATTTTTTAAGGGGCATTCACCCTTCAAAATTAATTTTAACCATAGATTTGGAAGATTCAATAATGGCATTTGGATTAAAAACAAAAACTCATGTGTCCACAGCCGTCTGTGCAGAAATTGACAAAGTCCGCGTTTTTCGGCTTGGGTGGTTAGAAAACAAACTCCCGTAAGAAATAACCCATATTGCTTTTTCGACCCCTAGCACCTAGACAAACCTCTGATCAGATAAAATTCAAATAATTTGAGCATAGTCCTCCATCCTTCCCGTGTGTTAAAATAATTTGGCTTTATGATACGATTATTCGTTTAGCCTCGGTAAGTGAATTACCGCAGGTATGTAATTAGCATGTTGCATATTTTCGTGCAGTACTGCTCTGAGCAGCAGCGACAGCGCTCGGAAGGGAGAATCGGTAGGGGGGGGATGGACTTTTGGCGACTTTGGCCAAAGGAAGGCCCGCAGGGAAAGACAGTATTCTACGTGAGAATCGTACTCAGCTCCCAGATCGCGCCGTGCGAAAAGCCATAAATCTTAGATAATTAATTGCAGATCCATATTTTCAGTAAACTCTTTTAAATAGGTCAATTTCAATTCATACTACAGTTACAAATCTATGGTAAAAATTAATTTTGAAGGGTAAATGCCCCCTTAAAGTTCTCCAGTGTATATGTGCATGTGTCATGTATGTAAATCAAAATGCATCATCATTAACCATGACACAATATATAGAAATGTATGTGAATAGTTCCAAGTCACATTTCTGTGTATATTGTACCATGTGTCAGAGTAATTCTCCGAAGATTCCAAAAGCTGTAAGATGCCTTTCATAAGCAAAATGACAGGGGTCCTTCAGCGAGAACCTCTCCATCAAAATTGCTTGAATGTTTGTTTTTTGTATTTGTTCATTATCTCGTTGACTGGTAAAACTGTGGTGTATCACAATTTTTTGTATTTCAGCTTGAGATAAAGCCTTTTGTACTACAGAACCAAGGTTGTGATGAATGCCGCGGAGAACTCTGCGACAATAAAATTGCTCCGTTCTATTGTTCCCATTACGGGTGTTTGATGGTGAGCCTCTATTTACACTTTTCTTCTCTCTTACCTTCATTCTATAGGTTATAAAGAGATTCCATTCGTAGCAATCTTCCACATTGCGGCATCAGGATCTATTCTTAAAGTCGTTATAGTATGACGTTTGGTCATCTAGGATAGTATTCTGTAAAAAATTGAGTGTACCAGTATGGCCAGTCAAACAATGATGAAACAAAGCAAGGTCTTTACACAAACACTTTAACAGGAACATCAATTGATAATCACCTTAGTTATTTCTCCTGAGAAATTGAACCTGGCCTACACCAGACGACGAAAGCTGAAAAAGAGTTCCAATCGGTCTCATCATGACTTTGTTTTATTTTGTTTCCAGTACTTATGTCCCAAGTGTTGGGCTGAAGTCCACGCACTGCCGGGCCGCCAGTTCCATAAGCCTTCAATGCAAAAAGTCGCCAAACAGAAAACAGCAATTCCACACCATAAGTAGAAACTTATCCTTGGTTGCAATTTGCTAGTTCATAAAGACTTCTTGAAGCTTTGTTAATATTTTCCACGGCCTGCTTTATTATTTTTTATTTTGAGCCCATAAGGATAATTATATACTTGAGTATTTCTTGTGTCGTGGAGTACCATGATTCTGTCATGGTTTTTCTGGTTTTTCATATCACTGGTTTTTCATGAGAAATGGTTTTAGTGAATAAAACGTTTACAGTTCAAGTTGTCCAAGATTTATTATTCAAAGATAAAGAAAACAACCTATGAAAAGACTAGATAAATAGACAAAACACACACACACTGAGGTTGATTAGAATAAATTTTAACAAGTAACAAACAACTATTAACCATTAATAACTATTACAAAAATAGAAATGATTATTAAGGAGTTTTGAATTAATAAGATATGGCGTTGAGGAATATATTAATTATTACTCTGTAGATGCTCAGACTGCAATACTGAACAGCAAATTTGTTAGAATAAGCAATAATATAATTTCCCTAGTGTTTTGATCTGCTGAAAAATAGGCATGGACTAAAAACTTTTAAACCAGAGCTTGATTTTTAAATAGAAAACCCAAAAATATATCTGTGAAGAGGTGAGAGGGCGATCAAACAAATCTTTTGTTTGCCCAAAAATGTGGTCGTCTAGTTCTTGCTTAGAAGCTTTTTCAAGTTTATCACAGTCATCACGCACTCTTCTCCATTTCAAGCTCTGCTTTTCTCCTTGTATTTGCAGCCTCTGGCACCTTCTAGCTATTCTACATCTGATGAAAATCAGTGATAAAACCCTTTTAGCAGGATTCACAAAGTGCAGGCTAATGCTACCCAGAGAAAAAGGATAACCCGTCAATCAAATCAAATTGGCAGGTTTTCAGTAATTGCAACCTTGGTGATAACAGTTTTGCCCATAGAATTATGACAATTTTACTCTGTGGATCTGGGTAAAGGAGTCCCCAAAGCACCAAAGCACCAAAGCTTAATGCAAGTAAAACTCAACTTTATTGGGTCTCAAAAATATTGGCTGGATCTTATAGTGACAAAAAAATACTGATGCATGGGTTACAGAAATATCAAGCTAATTCCATGTAACAAAAAAACAAGTTATAGATGGCAATCGATTAAAAGCATCACATTTTCAAAATCCTATTACGTTTAAAAATTACTAATGAATAATGAACAATGAAATATAAGAACATAAGAATATATAAGGCTTTTTTCGTCTAACTATGACTCATTAGATAGTAATGTATCAACGTGGCCTAAATGTCAAAAAGGTTTTGAATACAAATATGCCAACACATAGAGCAGCAGTTTTTTGATTAGGTAGCTGTAGTGTGGAGATATTTCCAGGTGTCGAGACAGCCTGAGGGGCTGCAGACATTGTCACTGAACAATGGCAAACATCAGAACAGTTCTCGAAGGAAGATATGCATGAAAATTGAATTGTGTGATCAACAGAATGGAAGGTAAGAACAAAATTTCAGTTAAATTTCAGCCTATGCATTTTAACCAAGAAAGAGAAGTGATTGGCAAAAGTTTATTTGGTAATCTTTAACGTGTTTGGATGGACCAGACGACTAGAAGATGGGCTAAACCCATCCCAAAGGACGTCGCCGCCTGCCAACTGCTAACAGAATACTAGCACTTAGCATGCAATACCTTGGCATTACAGTAGATCACCAACTAAACTGGAAAATCCACATCAAGGAACTAACTAAGAAAATAAAAAGTGTCAGAATTCTCATGCAGACTTTAGCTAGGCAATGCTTGCCAACTATTGTTCGCCTGGTCTACTTTGCCTTAAGTAGAAAGCTTACTAGCTTATGGCATAACTCTTTGACTGCACCCCACTCGAAACGTGCCTTCATCACACAAAAGAAAGAAAGAAAGAAAGAACCTGACTGAGGAATGTTTTTACTCAGTTAACGAGTTCTGTAAATTGCTCTAGTTATAGTTCTGTGTTAATTTTTGTAATGTTTTTAACCTTGACATAGCATTATATTATTATTATTATTCTTAACATCATATTATATCCTATTATTATTATAATTATATTATTACAATTATTTGATATTACCGAACCACTGTTACTCAATAGTACAATTTTAATAGAAACTTAAATAAATAAAATGTCAATATTAATGTAAATGATCATACGACTAATAAATTGAAATAACCCGCCACATGTGTAAGAGCCACTCGAGAGAATCCTGCAGAAAACTATTTAGGAAACTAAAAATTCTACGATTCTACCACTTCCTTGCCTCTCCTTATACAAGTTGTGCATTTTTACGATGGGTTATATCCACAACTTCAAGGAAGGAACACGAGAAATACCAAAAATCTGAGTCACGATCGGCATAGTCTACAAATAACGACAAGAGACCCTTTCCATGCAGGAAGGAAAATGTACAATAAGCTACCGGAGGCAGTGAAAACAGCGATTTCCCGCGACGCATTCAAGGAAGCCTAGCATGGATTTCTGCTGGAGAAAACCTTTTATACTATTAACAAGTTTATGTCGCCTTCGTTCAGCACCCAATAAATGTAAATGTATTTTAAATAATTTTATATAATTAAACAATAATGCATACCACAATGTTAGATACATAATAGACAACATTTATACAAACTAATTACATATTAGGTATTGTGAATAAATTACCTGATAAAAAATAAAAAAACTTCATCAGATAATAATTGTCTGGGTTCTTTGGTCTCAGGAGTGATGGTCTCGAGAATAATTGGTTCGTCGGTATGTAGTAGTAGTGTGTCAATGCCCTTCTTTGCTGTTCTACGTTCTTGTTGCACTGCACGATGTGATGATGAAGATGTGGACTCCGAAATGCGTAACGGTGACTTGACGGAAAGGTGCAGAGTTGGTACAGTAGTTGACTTGAGCTTGGGCTAAAATGATCATATCATTAAACTGACTGATGGCATACTTAGTACCTACATACCAGAAGTCCATTGGATTAAGTCCCATTTCACCTCATAGTTATTTCATCTCATAGCAATATTAAATAATCTCGTCTGCTAGAATCTCCATGCTTCCACAGTTCATATTTATATTTACTTTTCAAGTGATGATGTAATTCCCTCATTTGCTTTTGAAGAGAAGAAAATAATAAATTTCTATCGTAATTCAAATCTATCTCTGATATTATCACGTTTAAGGTAACATTGTAGCCAAGTGTGTGCAGGTAAGATACAAGATGAACCTAACGTCACATTGATTCTAACCTACTGCTTGTAAATCCTGCGGCTTAGGGTTACCAGTCGACATCACAGCTCACACACTCTAAATCAGAGAAAATTATAGTACAAAATTTAGTTATAGAACATTAAGTTCATTAAATTCAGTGGGGGTTTTCAAATCTTCAGATTTTAAAGATAGATAGATAGATATATTTTATTGTCATTAAATGTACGTGTATTAAATTACGTGTAAGTAATGTGTTTCCAAGCAAATAACTGCATAAAGGATACAAGGGAATGTAAGTTACATACTTATGATTCAATAGATATCCACCAAATGAAATTCTCGATTATCAAATATCACTAGCCAATACAAACTACAAAATATGCCACCAAGTCAATTGATCTAAGCACGGTGTGTTTTGATACATCATGACAAATGTATGGAATTTACAGCATGCTTGATGGTTCATTTCTGTACCATTACTAGTGCTCTATAAATTTAGAAAGTTTCATTAAGCTTATGGCTCTAAAGCTGAAAATAATTTGTGGAATTTCTACAATTATTTGTACATATGAACTGTTTGAAAACAAAACATTTTTTGAAATATGCATTGGCGCCTAAGTTGCAAATAAGAACAGGTATCAAAATCGGAGCTACCGTTTGGCCTGTAAAGTGTAAATACGCAAAACATACAAACACAAAATGCTTTGTTTTGGGGCTAGCACAATAAACGATTTTACCACACTCATCAAGGAGAATGCAGCTCGATTCATTATCAATATCGATTCAATCGATTCATTAAATATTTAAGGACAGCTTTACTTTTATCCCTTATCCATTAGGTAACCAATCCGGAGGTCAAACGAGATAATCGATTCATATTGTTTATTTCCAAATTGGTTACCAGAGTAACATTGGGTTGGTCAAAGATACATAGGTACATAATAAAAATACTAAATACAAAGTACGAAATACATACATGCACAAAATACATAATACATGAAAACAATTACCAATTAGAAAATTCGTTGTATGAATAAAAACAAATCGTTATTAAAAAGTATCTGAGCTTTACAGCGAAGTCTTGTTTCCTTATTAATGTGATGCTGAAACCTGATCAAAAGCTGGGTAGGTAACCCATTCATTAAACCTCAATATGACATGAATCGACTAGTTCTCATATACCTACCGCAATTTATACTCAACCAATTCTGTTGAAAATAATTAATTAATATATAAGATATAGAAGATACATAGATGACATACACTATACCTATCCAAGATATCTTTCTACGGGTCATGATGGTGCATCACATTTTCGTACGACTGATTTAATCTAGAAATCGCCTTCACTTACAACGAATACCGTGTATAATAATAGATGGAACCATAATGGAACTGTTCACCATAAGATTTCTTTCTTTCTTGTTAAGTTAATCAAGCTCTCTTTCATTACAGCTGATTACCGCGTCATTCAAAAACAAAACCCATGTTTACACTAACAAGTCAACAGCTTTCTTCAGTGGCCGCGAGATTGCGACTCTGCTCTGACCTACAAAAACGGGTTTGTTCGTCATGTTGAACATTTTTGAAATTAGTTGACCAAGCATGGAGACAATTATTTACACCCGTTACAAAATTATTTTATTCTTTAGTATGGTAAGCTTGGGATTTGCCTTTGCAATTAACGACAATTCCAAAGAAATTGATACAGGTAAAACATATACTTGGTTGGTAGCGTTCTTTAAAAAGACTCTAACCTCTAAACACTAGTCGAGCATTGGTTTTCGTAGTACATTTTGGTTGTGCACAATTTAATTTATTACACGATGTCAGTTTCTTGTAAGTATCCATTTAACCAGAGTGGCAACATAGTTCCAAGATAGGGTTCCTTTCTCTAATATTTGGAGTCGTATTATTCTTATTAGGAACTATATGTGAATTCTCAAGGTTTTCCCTAGTGACTTATCGTAGAAGATTTTATCTTTCTTATATGCTGTTGCTATTAAATAAAAATCTCATTTCTGTTGATGTGGAGTGATAGATAAGGTTTGTACAGTTGATGAGTAGTTACCCACCTATTGGTAGTATTTTTCTCGTCTATCCCTTACCTAGTAGCTATGCTACTAGCATAGCATTTTGTTTATTTGTTTATTGGCTGCTGACAAATACATTCTAGTTGTAAGGGCCTATATTTGGAATGTGTTAGTCCAAAAAGTTAAGAACACTTGCCAGGCAACATAAATCTGCAGAGCCCGATTTATTGCGCTCAGTCTTTTTGGCTTTGTCTGTCAGCAACTAGGGCTAAAACTGTCTATTATCTGCATACTTTTGCTATTGATGATTGACTAAACAAATTATAACAAAAAAATGTATTAGAGTGTATTTATTAAATTTCTAGCGGGCGCTAGAATTAAAATTTGGCAGGGGCCCGTTGGTCGGTACAGAACGTTTGGGCCAATCTGCCTCTGAGCTTAGATTAGGTAGGTAGGTGCCATCAGTAAGGAAAAGATAAATGTTTTATAACATAATGGTCTGTTTTATTTTCAGAAAAATATGCACTTGTTTATATGACACTACCAACTGAAATAATTAAGAGTCAAGAAATTAAGCCAGGATGGAAAGAACCTGTCCTACAAATTTACTGCTTTGAAGGTGTTCCAAAGCATTGGTTTAATATGTGGGTTTCTGTTTCTGTAAGTTACTTGTTCTAATTCCCTTAACGAATTTAGGCGCTGTATGGTTTGAGCCAGTACTGGTACCCCACAATATTCATGAGGGGTTTTGTAATCTATGAAGTTCTGTATCTATGGCATTGAACTGTGTTGGTGCCTAGCTTAGCTATGTTAGTTTCTTTGAATTTTCTATTTCAAGCACCACTAAAAGATCTGTGTAAAAAAATAAGATAAAATTTGGTATCATTGAACAGTTGCATCCCTGAATGCGCTGAGTGCACAGTTAGTGTATAACGTGAAATGTTTTTTATAATCTCGTGGCAATAGTGGCAGTTACTGTCATCACATATAAGGTTATTCATAGAATTTTTTTTTCATGCAGACAGCTTTACCTTTGAATGATTAATTGTGATGCTTGTTCCCTCTTAGATGGTGATAAGCTTGGAACCAGAAGAGTATGATCGCTACGATGGATTGACCCCGCAAGAAGTGGTGACTGCCTATGAAGAACAGAATATATTCTGGAGTTTGCGCCTGTTTTCTTGGAAGGATAGAATAATTAGAGCTAATCCAGATGGAGGTAGCTGTGTAGGCATTCGTGGCACAAACCTGCGATATGGGATATTTTTGTCCTTGCAACGTAAGAATAAATAGCATGGTATAGTTCAAATTATAATACGATTTTAATAGCATCAACTGAATTTAAATGCACTGAAATCTTTTGCAGAAATTGACTTTTGGAAACCTGCTCTATTGATATCAGGAATTTTTTTATACCTAATGGCACCGAAACTTAGTCAAAATACTCTTTTCTACTATTTATGTGGAATTATTTTGGGTATTTGTGCCTCAATTTTATTACTAGTGTACTTTGCAAACCGCCTAGTCACTCTCCCTCAGGTAAGTAAAAAGGATATAGCTACAAAAAGAGTCGCCACTTTTCCAGATCCTTAAATTATAATTTTTCCCTTTTAGGGACCGGTGATGTTCTATGGTTTTTTAGCAGCAGGATGGTTCGTTGGAGTTCGAATTATGCAAATGCTCTGGGGAAATATTCGTCTTATTGTAGCTTACCAATGGTCTGCGTTGGTGACATATATGGCAGTAACGAGTCTGATCAGTATTGCTATCTGCTATCGAATGGGGCCTGTGCGAAATCCTCGGACGAGAAACCTCATCCAGTGGTCAATGCAGGTAATATTCATTTTCAAATTCTCAGTTCTAGGTATAGGTCACTTTGTACATTCCCTTCACGCCTAACACTTCCTACCATCCCTTTTCTACCATCACCCAATGGACCCCCAGCCCTTCGCCGCTGTTCATGTTTGGTTTTTCTCGCTGCAAAACGCAGTGCATTTTTTGGGCCCCTGTGCATGGATGTTTCAATTTCTTAACTTATAGAGCCAACGAGGCTCTTCCACAGCCAAATTGATCTGAAATTAGTGAGCTGTGACAAACACAAGCTGCACTGATCGTGCTGCATCTTACATTGATTTTTAAATTCATAGAGTGACTTTTTTTGTACAAGGGAACCATTTGGGATTTTGGATAAGATTGGGTTTGATTGCAACTGCTCAAGCTGCAAAGTAACACCCAGGGTGCAACCTTGAGAATTAAGAGCATTTTGAAATATTAGAACATTTGGTTGGCATGAGTAGAGAAATTGAGTCATCCACGTAAAGAGACCTGGTAAATTGTTTGCATTTTACAATGAGCCTGAGGGGTCTTGAGGTGATGCTAGAAAAGTATCTTGCAATTAAATTTATGGAAAAAAAAACCAGTCATGGACCTCGATGATGGGTTGGTGGTCAGCTGGCTGACGGTCAAAAGGGGTGACTGGTAGCGTTCTGCTTTATAAGATTAGATATTGTGACAACAGACTGCTTACTTTATTCTTGTCAACTTTGATTTCAGATCTTATCTCTGTACTTAATGTATCTCAGCAGTGAATTCCAGGATGCTGTTATCGTCATCATCACCCTCTTTTTAATATACGTCAATTTCCCTCGGGGCTTTTTACGGCGTTTGTCAACTTTTTGGTAAGGGTTTCTAATAATTATATTATAAGTACTTGGATTATATATATATTTTTATATGCAGTTATGTTTTTGTATTTTAACATTGATTGGCAAAGAAGGTGCAAAACAAAGAAGGGAGAAATAGGCTCTTTATATTAAGATACACCATATCATGAAGGTGCTTAACCTTTCTTGGGTAGACCAACAATGATACTCAAGTCATAGCGCTTAAGTCTTACTATTCAATATTCTGTTAATTGTCCATGGCAATAGTTTTGATATATCTTATTTTGCTCACTATACATAGCCCTAGCAACATGCAATTTTGCCAAATCCATACAAAATGGATGTAGTTTGGAAATAAATGCAAGTACAAGCAATACATTATATAGGTAACATTTCTTAAGTTCCCACTGGCACCAAGATTGGAAAGTAACTTGAGTGAAAATTCAGGAGACATCAAGTCCTATCTTCAGCTCCAAGAAGACTTTTGACCGAGGAACAATACCAAAAGGAGGGTATTGAATACACTGCCAAATCCTTGGAGGACCTGCGAAATTTCTGTGCCAGCCCTGCTTGCAACCACTGGGCAGTGGTGGAGAATTTGAAAGTTCCTTCCAAGTATGTATCTCAAGTGTATTTTGTTTTGCCAGTCCAAGAAGATACCAAGCAGATCGTAAAACTGTTACTGGTTTGTGTTTAGGGTTGCGGTTTTTGTGACGGGCAGCCCTCATGTTTCTGAGGAAGAGAGAAAAAACCATCAACTCTACAGTTCATTCCAAACAAATAGCAAAAACAACTGGTCAGACGACTCCGATTTTTAAGGGGTGTGATAAATGATCATCTAGGCTACTAGCCTTTTTTCTTTTATAAGGGATAGTTCTGGAATTTCTGTGGTGTGTTTTTGTGACATCTTTATTTTTTAACTAGGGGCAACAGCGTGTCAGATTTTTTGGTTTCTTTTCCATTGGCGCAGAACGACCGACTCGGTCGATCTGATCCCTTTACAGAATACACCGAGTGCTAGAAAAAAAATATATATATATATGAAGTAAGAAAGAGTGTTTTCTTCCTTGGATCTTCCAAGAAAAAAATAGGAAGCCACTGCCTCCCACCTTAATACCTAACGCTTATTTATAAAATTAGGATTACATAGTTATTATCTATCCCCATGATATAATCATTAATTTCTGAATGTTTTTAGTATTTATCAGGGGTGGCTTGTGAGGAAAGTCTGCTGTGCTGCAGATCCTTTTAACATTTTTACTGTCTTGTGTATTGTAATATATTTGTTTGATAAGTAATACTGCCCTTCTCAGTAAATTAATAAATTGTCTATAGAGTAAAATTATTTTATGTAAAAGCGAACTCCCATAACGTTAAAGAGTCTGTGCAAAAAATGGCTGCCAAATGACTACTTTACCTGGAGGAATCATACAAGTGGAACGAAGGCGACCCGAGTCACCTTCGTTTCGAGTGCAAGGAAATTTCACTCCGTTATTTCTTGCACATTATTTGCATTTGAGGCTGCCTTTATGCTCTGTTAATCTTTATTAATGCTTACCTCAATGACTAATAAATAAGTTTGGGATATTTACAAAATTTACAATATATTTACATATTTTATATATTTATATTATATATTTACAAAATCTATGAAAATCTAAAAAGCTATGAGCTAGCTCACCTATAAAGCTGAGGCAATGTACTACAAAATGATCACCAGTGGGAGGAGACCCTGGAATTTTCATGACAAAACATAAACGACATCATTCTCCTTAAGATGAAGCCGTCCCTCGTCGAGACGTGAGACCCTTTCAAGGGCCGCAAACCTCTTCAATGCAGAGCATATCCGAAAAACACATCATAACATTAAACCATGGCTCTGAAAACCACCACTCAACCATTTTGAGTAGTAATTATTTATTTGTAAAGGTTGGTTAGAAACCTAAGATTAAGACCCTTTGCTTAGTATCCTGAGCTACAAAAAAATGAACCGAACGCAACTTAAACTGCGTGGTGAAGTGATGGCTACGTTGCTTTTTTTATGTGTGCCAAAATGCATACAGATTGGGAGGAGCTCCCCTTCTCTCATATGTATTACCACATTTATTGCAGACCCTCCTCACGAGCTGCTACTGGTACTTATTAGTTATATATTAATACATTAGTTAATATATGTTATTAGTGCTGACTGTAAATAAACAAGTAATTTTTCTAAATTTCTAAAAAAAAACTTTCTCTTGAGCACAATCCCTAATGGGTTGGTGTGTTTTTCCCATGTTTTATTTTTTGTGTTCTGCTTCAATCTTCCACCACCAACGGTTATCCTCTCACACTTACTGCTCTTTGAATTTTCCTGGTGCTGTTACGTATTATGACATTTCAAAGACATCGAGCCTCGCAACCAGGGATGGTCACGGCTGATAGTATCTTGGTTTATGCATCCGAGATACTTTTTTTGGGAGTTATCTTGATATTGTATCGCAGATACCTTATTAAATTATTTTGGTATCTTCATTGTACACAAGATACTTACAAGTATTTTTGGGCAATTCCCCAAAAATTGCAATAAGGGAAATACTAAATGCAGTGGAGTGCACTGCAGGAGTTGGGAGATGGGAAGTGCAAGAAAAGGAAATTGGATAGTTGATGTGAAACATTTACAGGTTGTCAATTATGTTTGTTTCCAGCATCCAACTAGTATATTTGTTTTAAAGATCCAGTTTCCAGTTGAGCTTTGACTTGGAAGGTACCACACCAGTACCTGAGACAGTCTCATAATTGCTTTGCTGGTTCAGTGCTAATTTGCTTAGTTTATATAGTACCGCTATAAATTGTAACTCTTTAAAAATGGCAGGCATTGATGAAATTTCTAACGCTATTGAAGAAGGTGCAGATGTCAAGAAAAGTGCGCTCCTTGATGAGAGCGCACTTTTCCCTTCCCCTAGCCGATCAACTCAACAAATGCAAATTTATTTTTATTAAAAAGTATCTTTGATCTGTATCCCACATTCTTTTTTGAATGCATCTTGTATCTCAGATACTTTTTTTAGTATCTTGTCCATCTCTGCTCACTACTAAAATCACCTTCTTCATACTTCACTCGATACTCTTCTTTGCTGTCTGCCCGCTGTCTCCGTACCTTAACATTCTATATCGTAACTTTTATGACTGGCTGACACAGTTACTGTTAGTTAATAACAACCATGAAATCAAAAGGTAATATATATATATTTTTAATGCAGTCGCTTTTATATAACAATATATTCTGAAGTGACCAAACGGTTTTGCGTATTGGAAACACCGGTTCTCATGGGTTACCTAAGGTAAGCAATACTGCACTGGGTCAGATATTGAATGAGTGACCATCATACACAAGAACAGTTATGTTCGTGAGAGAGGTTGAAGGAATGAAAGTTAGTACAGTAACTTCATTCCCCTTGCCTATCAACCTCTCGACAACGGGTTTGTAGAGGAATCCTGTTGTTCGCATTTTACCGACCTTCGGAAAGGACGATAAGCCCTCAAGGTCCCCTTGGTGCTCCTCGACAGGAATTACCACTTACCGAAACCAGGCTTCCCGTTCGCTCTCCTAGGCTAGGTTAGGTTCATCATCATCCACTCATTCACCGACGCCATTAGACCAGTACCACATGGCCCGTTGTCAAAACAGTGCTTTTGTTAAACCCCACCAATCATCAATTGATTCCGTGGTGACCAACTCTGCTGGTTTGACCTTTATAACATGGTTCAGGTTATATTTTACAGTTAAGTTGACAAGTGCACTTAATTGTGCTACTTATCAGAACAAAGTTTTCTAGTAGTTTTGGGTTGTATAAATGGCACGTGTTATAGAGAAGATGAAAGGTGACAGGTAGACTTGGTGTCGGATGAATTTGCTTCTAAGAACCCTCTAAAAGGGACCATCGCTTTGGCGTGCTGGAAACAGCAGTTCTTGTGAGATAATTTTAGTCGGTGTTTCCCAAACTTTCGACATCTGTGTACCTCTTCTATAATTTTGTAACACCGAGTACCCCTTGACAAAACATAATCTCATGTGTTAAATCAACTCAAAAAATTTAAACTAAACCAAATTTGAAAGTTAAAAACTGTAGGTAAATAAACAGGGTAGGCCAAGAGCAGATAAAAACAAAATGTTCCATATTTTATCTCGCACTTCTCATGCACAGCAGCAGTCTGAACTTGAGCCATTGGAAAGCTGAGCAAATTTTAGCAGTTAGTTTTAGCCTTCAGGTGACAAAAATGCATATAAAATTAGAAATTCAATTCATGGGGTTGTCCATGCTTACAATTCACAAAAATATTTCTGAAATGTATCAGTAATTATGTGAAGCTCTGCAGAAAAGTGCTTCGCGTACCCCCACTAAACGCTTCGCGTACCCCCTAGGGTCCCACACTTTGTGGAACACTAATTTAAGTAACGCAACTCTGAGCTGGATCTGGTATTGGTTAGGTGTCCGCTCATGGCCAGTTCTGATCTGAAGAGTTTAAGAGTAAGTTTAGCACGACAACGTCTCAAACCATACTTATCGACCTCTCGATGAGAAACAGTCCTGTTCGAATTATAACGTCCTTCGGAAGAGGCGTTCAGCAGATAGCCCATCTGGAGCTCTTCAACAGGAGTAGGAAGTGTCAGCACAGATTTCCCCTATTCCCTTCTAAATGCTCACCGTCACCCACTCATTCATCAACCACATTAGACCATTGCCACAATGTGTCGATTAACCCCACACATCAATCAATCTTGCTTGTACATGTTTGGCTGGCGAGGAATTGGTTTGAAACAAAATCATAACGACGGTATTGTTTTATTGTGCTAATTGGTTAACAAAACTGTTCTTACATTGAAAATGCCACCACATTTAGACGCTCCTGTAGCATGCAACATGATGGACCCACAGATACATTTTATCTTACTTTATATCTAGGTAGGTAATCTGTTTGAAAACAGAAAACAATCATACATATTTATGAACTTAGAACGATTAATTTTTCAAAACTCTTAAAATTGGCACAATGTATATTCATAAACATTCTATGGTAGTAAATAATATTTATAACACATAGAACCCAATAATTTGGTTTTTATAACTAATGCCTAAAATACGGTATTTAAAGTGGAACGATCTTTCTTTTTGATCTTATTTTCTGGATTTTGAGGTATACCTACTGTCGTGTAATGTCGTATAAAAAGACATTTTCTTAGCTCGAATAGGTTCGTTTTGTGTGGGTTGTCCTGATCCTGAATGTCTTTGCATACGCAGCAGTCGGTTTGAGGGGTTACCTAGTAAATGGCGTCGTAGGGGCATGGCCCCAAGTTCAGATAAAGTCAAAGCTTGAAGTTGCCTTGCTGAGTTCCGAAAGAACACAGGACTCGTTTCATTTTCGCTATGGGGCTGTACAGTCCATCCATGCACTACAACCCTGTGTTCTATTGATATGTATTAATAAAATATCAACATTATTCAATATTCCCATGCCTTGGGACGAACAGACGGAGACTATTATGGGGAACGGTGAGAATACCATTTGCAATGAGACTTGTAATCTATTTGGAATGCAGATATCGGAATTTTTGAATTCTTGAGTTGGAATTCTTGAGTTCTACAGTCACATTTCTGAAGTAAGAGTCGTGTATATGATTTTTATTTTCTTGACATTTTGTCAAAGATGAAACGTTCTTTGATAAGAACATTCACTATTCAGACAATAGTAATGAAAATCGGTACACGAAACGAATACTGATGTTTCTATTTATATAAAAGTCCATATCTGGGAGAGTCATGATTATGCTTAATTGTGCATGGCATGCAGAAACTCATGCTACTCTTGAATAAAATTAACTCGAGTTGGCAGACGTTCATGTAGATACGTAACATTTGTAATGGATCTCAAATGTTCTGTTAAATTTGCTGATTTAAAATTGTCTAGAACCTAACACATCAAAAGGTAGGTTAACATGATGATTAACATAAAATGATTTACATTATTTTCCTACTTTCTTTATGTAACTGCAAAATATACAAGTAAATTTCACAAAGGTATACCTACTGATAATTTCCTCACCTCTAGTTAATTTGAGGTACATATCGTAATGGAAGAGTTAAATTTTGCATTGATCACCAAATAAATAAAATGTACACATTTTACTAGTTACGCTGGTAACTAACTAACTTAAGTAGTTTTTGTACCTAATCAGAATGACCTACACCTCTTGTTGGTTAATTGTGTGTTATAAGTTACGAATAAATCTAGAATGGGTCCATTTGAACATCCGGGTCATTCCATATCAAGTGCCCACACTCAAAACCTTCACTATCTCAGAACTTGACGAAATTTTCAGGAGGGTTAGAACACCGGAAATAAAAAATCTCTTTTAAAGTTTTTTTCCATACGCCTAGCGGTTTGCCCGTGGCAGGGGATGGAAAAATAAAATATTTTACTTTTTGCCCCGCACGGCCATTCACTATATTCACTCTAGCGTTTGAACAAATAAACTTAAAACGATGGGATTAGTTCTAAAATGATAATCGTGCTTTCATTAACAAGAAAAAATGCATAAATTGCTTACTTATCAAGTTTAGGGGTAGAAAAAATCCACCCTTAAATTTCAACCCTTAATAACTCGAGAAGTAATTTTTTTTTTTTTTTTTGTTTTGTTGTGAAGCATCTCCTGTCTATTATCTTTCCATGAAAAAAAAATTAATCATTAACAGCCGTATGATCAGAAGTTATGAGATTTTTATTGTATAGATGTGTATGAATTTAGAAGTGCTTTTGCTAAATAGTTTGTTGAGCATGAACCAAATTGAATTCAGAAGCATTCGATTATGCTAAGTTTGTCATAGCATAAATAAAGCTTGAAAAGATTTGAATTTGGGATGGAGTCGAGCAATTAAAATTTTATTATAAGGATGTGATATTTTTGGGCTTTGTGCTATAAACATGATAATATGTGGCTCTGGTCACGATACTAGGTCTGTGTTTCTGCCGTGCATTATGACCACGGATCTGACGAAATTCATATTTTACCTACTTCTATTTAAAGAATCCCACCACGAACACGTGCAGCCCTTGCTACCTGTTTCTCTTTTCAACCCTTATGGCCGGAAGTTTAGCCGTGAGACAGCGAATTCAGTTGTTTCTGCATTGGTTTCTTGGTCAGTCGCAAAACACTTAGCTCAGTGCAAGTAGACGAGTGATTCGAAGTTTTCTTTGCATTATTTTTGTGCGTCGTGAATTGAGGGGTGTTAATAATACCGTTGGAAGTGTCTTGTGAACATATTTTTAATTAATAGCAATAGTATAGTAATAGCTAGTTTATTTAATAGTTATAATCACAGCGTTTAGTTTTGTATATTTTATGTAATTTAATCATGGACTCGTTTACTCGAGCGAAGTGCTGCAATCCTTTTAAACACGTTTCCCACACACAGCTGAAGTCTCTCCTCAACGTCCAGCCGTGGATGATTGAAAAGATTTCCTCGATTCCAGTAGGAAGCAAAATCTGTGCCAAATGTAGGAAAGATTTAAATAACTACGTAAAACCAATCAGCAGCGACTCTCCAGTGACGACGACGACCTCCAGCGATGGCGACAACTCGCAGCCCGGCTGCAGTGGTGCAAACGCCGAGAGTCAAGCATATTTTTTCCGACAAGACGCTGCTTTGTCTAACATCAACGTGGGCTTGGCGGAGCTAGGGCAATCGCCCATTGTTAAGAAAAAGTTGGCGCAATCCAGTTATCCCAGGAAGAAATTGAAGAAACTCGAAGGTGCGCTTAAAAGAACCACTACCTCCGACGCTGAAAGCGACAGTGGCCAAGATTCAGCTGATGGTCGCGAAATGATTAATCAGCTGAAAGAGAAGTTTCACTCGTCCACATCCAACAGCGAGAAAGTGCATGTTCTAACTGTCCTCCCGAAGAGCTGCTCTGTCCGGCGAACAGTGGCAGAGTTTCAAGCGTCAGAGCGCATGGTCCGCAAGGCAAAGAAGCTCGTCCTGGAAAAGGGAATTTTGTCAACCCCGAATCCAAAGCCAGGAAAAACAATTGACCGAGCCACAGTTGACCGAGTAAAATCTTTTTACAATTCAGACGATGTGAGCCGAGCCATGCCGGGCAAGAAAGACTATGTTTCCGTCAAGGAGGCGAGCGGCACTCGAGTGCACATCCAGAAAAGGCTCGTACTCTCAAACCTTAAGGACCTCCATACCCAATTCAAGGACAAATTTCCTAATAAAAAAATAGGATTTTCAAAATTTGCAGAGCTGCGGCCGAAGAACTGTGTGTTGCCTGGTGCCAGTGGGACTCATTCGGTGTGCGTGTGCACTATCCACCAAAACGTCAAGCTAATGATCATCGGTGCCGACTTGACGAAGTTGACAGTGGACCAATCTTATCCGATAACATCTTACCACGACTGCCTTGAGCAGTTGGTCTGCGACAGTCCCCTCCCCGAATGCCATCTAGGCGAGTGTGAGGAGTGCCCGGGCATCGAGCCGTTAAAGGAGCGCCTCACGCAACTGCTGGACGACGAAATGGTGGACAATGTTATCTACAAGCAGTGGGAGAGCACCGACCGATGCACCCTGCAAACGCACATCGATTCATCCGAGGAATTCGTGGACAGTTTTTGTGCAAAATTAGTTGCTCTGTGCCGCCACTCTTTTATTGCTAAAAAACAATCTTCGCACCAATCGGACATCAAGTGCGGTCTCCTGCCCGGCGAGTTTTTGGTGATCTGTGATTTTGCCGAAAACTATGCGTTCGTGCTACAAGACGAGGCCCAGGGGTTCCACTGGAACAATGCGTCCGCCACCATCCACCCCTTCGTGGCATATTACAAAGAGGGCGGGGAAGAGCGCCACATCAGCTTTGTTGTAATTTCCGAGAGTTTGATCCACAACACTGTCGCAGTGCATCTATTCATAAAAAAACTCGTGAGCTTTTTGCACAATAAATTTCAGACCATAAAGAAGATGTTCTTTTTTTCTGATGGGGCAGCCTCGCAATATAAAAATAGGAAAAATTTTGCCAACTTGTGCCACTATCAAAGAGACTTTGGGGCCGACGTGGAGTGGCATTTCACGGCGACGTCACATGGGAAGAGCGCCTGCGACGGCGTCGGAGGGACGGTCAAGCGGCTGGCAGCGCGGGCGAGTCTTCAGCGCCCCTACGAGTCGCAAATAATAACACCCCGGCAACTCTTCGATTGGGCGGTCGAAGCCATCCCGACCATCAACTTCACATTCGGAACTATTGAGGAGCACCAAGACACAGAACAGCTGCTAGCCACACGATTTGCGTCATCCCGGCCAATTCCCGGCACGCAAAAACTGCATTGCTTCGTACCCGTGTCTGAGCACTCAGTAGCCACGCGGGTGTTCTCCTCCTCGCCGTTGTTCGAAGAAGCCAGAGTGATAGGTCAGAGTGAAACGAAGAAATGAGTGAGTAAAAAGAATCTTTGTAGTACTTACACACAATTTTTAAACTGAAAAATTATATAATCTATCAATTTACGGGTGAATTGCATGGACCATGCTAACAGACTTGCAGAAACACAACTAAATGCACACACATTTATACAATAAAAATCTCATAACTTCTGATCATACGGCTGTTAATGATTAATTTTTTTTTCATGGAAAGATAATAGACAGGAGATGCTTCACAACAAAACAAAAAAAAAAAAAAAAATTACTTCTCGAGTTATTAAGGGTTGAAATTTAAGGGTGGATTTTTTCTACCCCTAAACTTGATAAGTAAGCAATTTATGCATTTTTTCTTGTTAATGAAAGCACGATTATCATTTTAGAACTAATCCCATCGTTTTAAGTTTATTTGTTCAAACGCTAGAGTGAATATAGTGAATGGCCGTGCGGGGCAAAAAGTAAAATATTTTATTTTTCCATCCCCTGCCACGGGCAAACCGCTAGGCGTATGGAAAAAAACTTTAAAAGAGATTTTTTATTTCCGGTGTTCTAACCCTCCTGAAAATTTCGTCAAGTTCTGAGATAGTGAAGGTTTTGAGTGTGGGCACTTGATATGGAATGACCCATCCACATTAAGATGCTGTGGAGGCTCGCTCGTTAGTCGTCTCCGAATCCCGCATCCTTCACCATTTTATTTCTCACGCAGTTTCTCAGTGCAGTCAACGTTCCGCTTTATAAAAACATACATTCGCAGACGCTTTATGGTCTTCAGTTCGTTTCGTTTTTTTAATTGAGTCCTTCCTAATTGGCTTTGATGATGTACCGACTGCCAAGATGCGGTCGATTTGAACTTCGTTCGTCTGGAAGTCAATTGAAAATATCTCTCTATGTCTAACTTAAAGTATACCCACTATTTGTTACAACAAAATGAGAGTTTTTCTCATGAAAATGTTTTGAGCCTTGCAAAACTTCCCCTAAGCTATCAGCGGAAACATCTCGCTTTGAGCGTAGTAGTGTATTATTAGTGCAGCATAATATTATATTTGGTCTCACATAATAATCTATACAAAGTCAATTGCCAAGGGTCGGTAACTTGAAGGTTACCGGACTGATGTAGTCCATCTTTATACTTTATAGTAATCGGACCTTTGCTGATATTTCCTACACAGCATCTGCGAACTTGATTGTGTGTCTTCTTGGCTAGGAGTTGAGTGAAGTGGTGATAGCCGCTGAACCAGTGGCGTGATGATGAGCTTCCCCACTTTGGATCGAAAAGTGTCTATATGATATATACTCTTGCGGAAGTGGTTGATCTCGTTTCGCCTCAGACCTCTGTTTTTTCAACTTCAAATATCCCAACACTGAGACTAAGATAACGAAAACTAAGAAGCCCATACAGCAGCCGACTATCAACCCCAAACGTCTTGTGAGGATTGATCCAGCAGTGTTTCCGTTCCTCCTTGTTTCTCGTACACCAGGTGCCTCCAGCGTGCGAACTTCCGTGCACCGAGTTGATGTGGAGTCGGTTAGCAAAGGGTGTCCTTCGCCTATTGTTTCCCAAGAAGGAGATTTCCCAGTCAAGTTACCTGCACTCCTGAACGATAAGCTCTTCTCATCCAGATCTTCACTATGTTGCGCCCAGTTGGCGAGACCAACCACACAGATTAGATACCTGGTATCCGGCGCAAGTTTGCTCAACTTCAAAGTTCTGGCGCCCCGCTCCAGAAGTTTACCTCTGACCTGCGTTAGAAAATAATCAGTTATTGGCAAAAAGGGTCGACCTTTGCAAAGAAAGTGGGGGATAATAAACAAAAAAATTGCGTTTAGCTGAACAATACAGGCTCATTTCCCGCAAAACTTATTGAAAAATGAAAAATATCACTTTCAAAAGATTTAAAAATCCCATTTTTTCAGTACTGCGAAACGAAGTGTTGAAGCTCTTTTGAAAAAATGCAATGCAAAATTGTGCGGAATTTACGAGTTTTGAAGTGTTGATGCAGAAAAACCATTTTGTACACTTCTATTGTACTTCTAGAGGCAATCAATTCAGAAACATTACTATGGTTTATGAAGAAGAGACAAAAAGCGTATTAAAACCAATACCATCTAGTTTGAAGCAAGTCTACAAATGCGTTTTTCTCTTCAAAAGATCAACAAAACCAATTAAATATCTAGAAAGAATGTTGTATCTAAAATAAACTTTTTAATGATACTCGATTTCGTTCATCCACGCACAAAAATGCATAGCTCGATGGTATTACAGTACAGATCATGCACTATCTATTTTGCTCTGATTGTTCCTAGATTTCTTATACGTAGAAAATACATCACTACCAGAGCAGAGCAGGGCCCGTAGTAAACGCGCGAACGCGGCATAACCAGTACCACCCCTGGGATGGGATGAATAAAACGAATCAAAGTTTGAGGCAAAACGTCCTGAGATGCGTCTAGCATATACTCACCGCATCATTTCTGTCGAGGGCATGGTAAACCACTCGGTATCCATGCAAGCCAGAATGGTTACGGCTTTGCCAGGAAACTATCACAGAGTACGATTGTATGTCCTGGATAGCTAGCTTTAAGACGAAAGGTGTCGAGCAGAACCGGGGCGGTTCTAGTTCCAGGAAAATTTGACCACGTAGTTCTGGTGGCTGTTCACAACGTAAGCTGCGAGTTGTCACTCCAACGAGCTTTTGGTGGTCCCGAAGCCATTCCCACAACTCCTGAGACTCGCAGCCACAGTGAAGAGGATTCTCTGAAGTACAGAGATCGTATACATTATCTTTCGTTTTTCTCATGTTTTCAGACTGCACAAGGAGGATGTGGGTAGATTTTCTTTTCACTCATTTTCGAAACAACGTAAAAATTAGTAGTTTTGATATAGTGGCAGTGGCGTAGTCAGTGAGAAGGAGGGGGGGGGGGGCAACATTCTTAAAATTAATTTATAGGCCTGAGTACGCTGAAAAACGTTTTCAATACTTGCTTGAAAAGCGTAGATTTGCTCCAAAATATGACCTTGATTCAAATCCCCCCCCCCCCCCCCTTCCCCCCCTCCCCCTTCCCTCCTCATCACACCCACCTCAAGCCTTACATCTCTACGCCACTTATGATGGTATCACTACCGGCGTACACCACCTTCTTGATTGTACATGCTTTTATATTAAGATGGTATAAAGCAAAGATACTAGTATAACCTTCGGTTTAAAGTAACTTGTGAATATCTTTAAACTTGGATTACGGAATAAAGAGTGAACTTGAGGCATGAACGCGAATGAATTTGAAAATCCAAAGCATCGTAGGTAAATTGTAATTTTTCTTACCTTCTGTCCTAAGACTTCTTATTTGGGTCTCTAGTGGTCGGAACGCGTTTAATGGGAGGTTCTCCAAATAGTTGCGGCTCAAATCCAGAAGCCTCAATTTCTTCAGTGGCCGGAAGGCGTCACTCGCCACAGAGGAAATCCAGTTTCCATAGAGATGTAGCTCTGCGAGATTAGCGAGATAGCGAAACGTCCATTTTCCGATCCGTGTCACTTGATTGAAAGACAAGTCTAAGATTTGGAGAGATTTTAGATCCGGCGGAAATTCTTCTAATTCCTTCAATCGATTGTGTGTTAGGTTGAGCAGTCTTAGATGATCCAATCCTTGAAGACGTTCTTGCGGAAGTAGTTCGAGCTCATTGATGGCGAGATCAAGAGTTAAGAGGCTTGGCAAGCTGCGAAAAGCTCCAGGCGAGACCCGCGAAACACGGTTTTGACCAAGAAATAGATGTAGCAAATTTGGAAATGCTTCAAAGTCTTTACTGGTGACAATGCTTAGGTTAGTCCCACTTATATGGATTTCCTGCATGCTTGGATATCTTCGAATGGAGGAAAGGTCGTGGATACGGGAGAGTGGGTTCCCTGTGAGATTCAGCCATCCTAAATTGGGCAGATTTTGTTCTGACAGCGCCACGGTGGGGATCTGGCGAAACCTATTCGACGCAATGTTGAGGCGTCTCATGGACAAAGCCAAGTGGAAGAAGTTTGCTGGAAGTGCTGCGAGAGCGTTGCCACTGAGATCGACGCTTTGAAGGTGAGACAGATTGGCCGTCGCAAAACCAGACAACGATGTGATGCTGTTACCGCTCAAGTCAACTTCCCGTAATTGCGTCAAGCCGTCCAATTGAGCGAAGTCTACTGACGTCAACGCGTTTTCCGACAAAATGATCACTTGTAAAGAAGTGGTGTTACTCAGTGAAGAATAAGGTATTTCCTTGAAGAGGTTTCGACAGAGCCGTAGCTCGTTGAGATTGTCCATGCCAGAAAACAAGTCTTTAGTAATATGTGTTAATCGATTACCACATAAATCTATTCGGACTAGGTCCTTATTTTTACTAAGTAAACTCCTAGGCAATTTAGTAATTAATGAGTTTCCAATAGCTAGTGTCTGAAGGGATGGCAACCCTTCTACTGCGTTCTCTTGGACATCGCTACAATCATTACCCGAAATCTTCAATACTCTTAATCCCGGTATGTCTAGATTTGAAAGAGACTCCGAATTTAATTTATTATGCTCTAAATTGAGCTCGTTCAAATTGTTTAATCCTCGAAAAGCTCCCCCTTCTATTTTGAAGACGGAGCAATTATTTAAATTTAACACTCGAATAGGTAGGCCCTCTTGAAAAATGGTATCATGTAACACATGCATGTTATTGTTAGAGAGGTCGAGAGTTCGCAATTTCTTCAACGAAGTGAATGCTCTAGGCGCAATGGTTTCCAACCCGTTCCCAGACAAATACAACTCTTCTAATTCGTGCAGCTGAGCGAATGTGTTTGTCGTGACATGTTTTAATTTGTTTAAGCTTAAATCTAGAAACTTGAGCGCCTGCATTGGTTCGAACGCGCGATCTTCAATATGTGAAATACTGTTATTAGTCAAATAGACTCGTTGAATTAGTAATAAGTCACTGAACAGAGCTCGGTCTACTCTTGTTAGACGGTTGTGACCAAGCCACATTATTTGTACACTGGATTGCCCACGGAGAGAATCATTGTGCAACGACACGAGGCTATTGGAGTCGAGCTGTATCGACACTAATGAAGGACTTTCGTGTAGAAAAACGTCTCCTAAAGCTGCCAATAAATTGCCCTGGAGATTCACATGCTGAAGGCTTTGTAAGCTTCGAAATGACCCTGAATCAATGGAACTTATCAGATTATTTTGCAAATGTAATTCGAGAAGAGAGGGTAACGGGTCGAAAACGCCTCGGCTGATTCCCACGATCTTGTTATTTTGTAATCGTAATTCGCGCAGGCTTTTTACGTTATCAAACGAACCCGGCTCCAGTCCCGTGATTCTGTTCCCATCTAAACTCAACGAAGTTAATTTCAGGCTTTTGGCGAATAAATCTTTCGGCAAGGAGCGAATGAAGTTGGCACTCAGATGCAATTGAGCTAGGTTTGGTAGAGTGGAAAGTGCATTTGAATCCACTCGACGGATGGCGTTCTGCTGTAAGTATATCACAGTTAAAAGAGATGAATCTGTGAATGCATCACCAGGGATTTCTAGGATGTTGTTTTCCGACAAAAACAGTTCTCGCAATTCTGGCAGATTTGCAAATACACCGCTGATGTAATGAACGTGATTATGACTCAAATCTACCGTTCGTAGTTTCTTGTTTGCTTGAAAAGTCATGCCGTCGAGGAAAACCATTTTGTTGTGGCTCAAATCAATTGATTCAATTTCAATAAGTGAAACAAATGCGTCCCTGTGGACCGTTTCAATAGCATTGTAATACAGCGACAGTGTTCTAAGAGATGGTAGAGGCCTGAAGCAATCTTCGGGGATCGCTTCAAAGTTATTAGAACTTAAATCTAAAAACAGCAAAGCATCTAAACGTGAATAACCGTCGTCAGGAATCGAACCAATTTCATTCCAAGCCATGCGCAACGACCTCAAATGTTCTAGCCTTCTTATCGCCGGCATGGGAAAGCCTTTCAATTTATTCTCAGCAAGGTCCAGCTCTGTCAGAGATTCTTCCAGCCCAGCGAACGCATATTCGGATGTTTTTTGTAAGACATTTCCTTTCATGTTCAATTTAACGAGTCTCAGCCCGTAAAACGAGTAACTAGGCAAATCTGCGATTTCGTTCGACTCGAGATCGAGGGCCCGAAGCTGGGCCAAGCCCGACAGCGCTTTTTGGGGAACTTGTTGAAGTTTCCCAGAAACAATGCCTAACGATTCCAAGCCCGGTCGAAGCGTGACTAGGCTGTCATCTTTAAGCTCCTGAATGTTGGAATGTGAGATTTGTAAGTGATGAATTGTGCTTAAGACAGGAAACAGGTCAGAGGTGAGCACTGTCACCGTTCGGTCGAGATCATAAACGCTGAGAGATTTGATTGGCGCCCCCACAAGAGCTAGCACAGAATGCAAGGAAGTCGCTGTCGCGCCCGGACATTCGAGGAAGATACCATCTTCGAAATGATAGCACGGGCACGAAGGATTCACAGTGATGCTGGGACACTTGTTTGTGCTGGTTCCGGTGCCGGTCCCGGTGCCGGTGCTGGTGGAAGGGGCTCCCTCGGGCGCGCTGAGGCTGACCGGAAGCAAGGATGTCACCAGGAGGAAGAGCCGCAGCGGCGGGCAGGTCCATCGAGAGGTAGTGGGACGCAGGCCAATCATCTCATCGCCATCTCTGCGATCGCGTGCCAACGGCAGATGCTTACAACTCGCTCGCTCGCTCGTTCAGCTGGAAAAACAAAAACGACAGCGTCAGTCTAACATGAAATTATTTCATATTTTGCTTCATCTCAGTCTACTTCTTGATTCCAATTCCTGTGTTGATATTTAGCATTTACTCTGGATAGTATGTGGTACACCGCGGTCTTCTTACATGCTTAGTCTATAAAGGCTCCAGCTCTCTGGATAAAAATAAAATCTGAGTGATGTTTTGACAACTCGTTCATCTCGTCTGGCCTCCAAAGACACCAATGTTTCCGGTCTGCAATTCAGGATGTCCCATGGGCTCGATTCAGGTGGACGCCCATCCTGGTCGTGGTTTCCCATGATTTCCCAAAACCATTCTAGCAAATACTTTCCTACGTCAATAGCACTCTCCTTCGAAGGTCCTTTTCTCACATCCAGTCCCCGCCCAAGGGCTTCTGCCCCTTTGAACTGCGCGGTATCCCAATTCCTACCAAGCCATTGTGATGGGTCAGCGACGCTAGCGTGCTTGTGAGTTTGTGTGTGTGTTGGGGGTGGTGGGGTTATTTGACGAAGAGAGATCACCCCAAGGATTAAACTCTCTGGGTAATGAACTATGCAGCACACCAACTTAGATTAAGACTGCCTAAGCATCTTCGAGGTAATTTGTGAAAAAGAAAAGATGAAGACGTAACACATTTGTTGTTTTATCGTAAAGAAATTTTGATTTTGGCGTCTGCCTCTTAAACAGCATGTCTTGAAATTACTTTGAATGGGCTTCAATGGCATTATTTGACGCGATGGACAAAAACGATCAGTTGATAGAACCATGCATTATCGAAGCGGTACAAACAAAAAAGATTAGTATTTTGTTAAAACCATGAATTATCGAAGAGCTTGGTGTTGACGCTGTCACTATCTATCACATTAATCACAGGTCGTTAACGTGTTAAATCGGCACAAGAGATTGCTTGTCTTTATGCCTGCAATTTCACACCTCACTAGCAAGAAGACGCATCACTCAAATCCTTGCTACTTATCTCAGACATTCGCCCTTCACAAGTATCTGTAGTGGCGTCATCGATCACACCCCCATTATGCCAAAACTAAAAAAAAAAACGTGTCCCTCTCATCTTAAACATAAGTAAGAAGTTATTAGTGTCAGTTCAGTCAAGAAACCAATATTTTGTCACATTTCTTTATACAGCTCGAAAATCAAATTGATTCAAAATATCAGAGCATTCGCCGATTTCTGATCTTCTGGAGCGTTATACACTCAACGGTTATATGTTACATATCAAAACAGCGAAAATCTTTTATCTGACATTCATTGTGAAAAGCTGACAGAAGTTGAAAGTTCAATAAAAAAATAATGACACATCGTTGAAGGACTCGTTCAGGTCTTTTCTTTAGCTATTTTCACGTTCTTTGCTTATTGTTGTGGTCTTGGACTTCTACCAAGAAGTTGACATGGTGGTCGTCGCTTCCTGTTTTTGAGTTTTTCGATAAGCATATTTGATCTGCCGCATTTAAATCTTTCACGGTTGGCAGTACAATCGTTTGATCCTGGATCCTGGACCACGTGACACTAGTTCGACTCATAGTTCCACTAGTTCGACTCACTAATACCCATACAAACGATCAGTGGCTTTTTAAATTTCGATAAGAAACCAGACTTTACATGTAAATTTAGTCATCCTCCATAATTTCTTCTGTAAGAATTCCAAAAATATTTCTGTAAAGCGTTGTAGAAAACCACTATGTTTAAGAATGCACTAAAAAAAATATTCTGTTTTTTTAGTCAAATCTGAAACTGAAAAAAATATGCAGGATATGAATTCTCCAAAAATAAATTTAATCAAAATCGCACCGACATAAACGCAGATTATGAACGTTTTTCGAAGTTGAACGAAGTTTTGGATTCATGCATTCTGATACACAGAAAAGTCACAATCTTTTTTAATTTCCCGATACTAAAAGTAAGTCATTCTGAGCCAAGGGCTCTCCCTTGGAATTATTTCCGTTACCCTCTGCGTTTTTTTTTTCACGAAAACCGCTAAGTACGCGACCTAAAATCGAGATAGAAAATAATTTTATTACTTGGGAAATATAAAATATTTAGATTGGTCCTATGGTCCAATATTCAGTTACCTAGTGATAGTGGTTTGGAAACTTAATCAGAATTTGCAGTTATCCCATATAACCAGTACCTGCAATACCCACATCATTATTTACAGTAAACAGGGTTTCTGAAGGATTATAACCAATTTGGTTACCTGTAATTTATTAGTATCCGCAGACTCTATACAAGATAACGAGGAGAGCCGTGGGAAGTGACCTTGATCCCGGCCAGTACCGAATACCGATAATACCTTGCTCTGGTACGGATCACCACCAGTAATTATCATACTTATAATATTACACCATTTACTAATTATCAGCTACCCTTCCGTCCTTAATCACCACCCACCCCCACGCATAGTTCACAGGTTTCTGAGTGTCAGTATTAAATGAAACAGTCGGTGAAGTAAAATATATTAGTTTTTGAATAAACAAGAGTAATTTTATTTCAAACTTTACTTTTAAACAAATTTTTTCACCGTAAGCAGCAAATATATATATGACATATATCTGGCATAGATATATATGACTCGTCCATACGAGTTACCTCGGCCTCTTCCCCCTTGAGGGGATCCCTTTTACCACCCCCGCGATAGCTGGAATATGTGTGCCCGGATAGCTCAGTTGGTAGAGCACCCGACCGACATTTGGGAAGTCCCGGGTTCGTACCAGGTTTCGGTTGCAAATTTTTCCAGTCTGGCTTCCTTCCCATCATCCGCTTGCTGGTTTCAGCTCCATAATGTAAATGCCAGAAAACACCAAAAAAACTAAGATATACATTTTTTTTTAATATCAAGCACCTTTAATACATCCAAAATTATAACTGCCATTTAAAACACGAAACACAGTCTTCTTGTCTATACAATTTTCAAAACGAATGTTAAAGTAGAAGGCTGTAGATCGGTCATTTTTAGTGTAGCAAGTCTAATCATGAAACTACTTTATAGTTTATAATATCGACCAGAAATCCTAAAAAAAAATCAAACTTTGATTGTTTTTGTTATCCTTTACTGAAATACTTTTGCCAACGCCGCTTTCAAGTCGCTTGTCTCGTTGTGACAGCAATGTTGACACTTTATATGTCATATTTGACAGCTGATTTGGTTATCACTCCCATAATACCCTCATTTATGACACACCCTAATTGATGATTGCACGATGTTTACATATATATTTATATATTATCACGATATAACACCCAGGAACATTGAAAAACACCCCACTAAGATCACTTCAGATCAGTTCCTAAGTTCTTAAGAAAAAAAATCAGCTGAGATTTGATACATATATTTTGCCTTGCACGTATTTTTTTTTTTTCATTTTCGTTAATCTGTAATTAAATTGAGTTATTAAAGTTTGCACGTAAGGTAAAGACGTGAATTCCTCTCGTAATTCCCCTCCTGTCTGAAAATTAAAGCTGAAACGTTAAATAAACCAGCGCCCATATTTCACATCTCCATAAATATGAGCAGGGTTGTAGATTTTACATCCCTGTTTCCTAATGCACAAAGCGTCGATCTTCCCTGTTTCGATCCGCGCTGTGTGAAAAAAAATATAGCTTCATACTCTTGCTCGAACTTTCTTAAATTGGTATAGATATTAACAAGTTAACACGTTTTAGACAAATTACAAAGAAAAACAAAGACAATGTATTGGAACAGTTTCTTATAAGAACGGGTTAGTCACTTACTGTGAGCTTGAACTTGAATCTCGTGCCAATTCAAAGAAAAACCAAAATTTCTCAATTTTTTTAGAAATATTAGATTTTTTTGACATTCGAATTTTACTTTACGTGTATATTTATAATGGGGATGTTTTATTTTTATTTTATATTTATTCGTTGTTCGCTCTTTTTTTTTATTTCTGTAGTTTTTTTTTTTCAATTATACCAACTTTAAAACACTTAAAATTGGCTTATATTTTTTGAAAAAAAAAAAATTTCCCCGGAATTTCGGTTACTAAATGACATTTTTAAGCCGTTGTATGCTCAAGCAAAAAAAATTCCCTTTTATGATACCATATTATTCATTTCTATCTGATGATTTGTGGTGTTTAACGACGCACTGTTTTGACATCTGATCATGTGGCATTGCTCTAATGGCGTCGGTGAATGAGTGAATGATGATGAGGATGATAATGAACCTAACCTAGCCTAGAAGGAAGGAGGGGACACCCGGTGCCGGGAGGTAGCCTACTCCTGTAGTAAAGCACCAAGGGGACCACCGGCTTAACGTCCCTTCCGAAGGACGGTACAACGCGAACACCAGGATTCCTCCACAAATTCATGCTGTCGAGAGGTTGATAAGCAAGGTGAACGAAGTTGCTGTACTAACTTTCATCCCTCCAACCTCTCTTCCGAACAGAACTGGTCATGTGTATGATGGTCACCCATCCAATACCTGACTCAGCGCAGTGTTGCTTAACTTCTGTGATCTCATGAGAACCGCCATGACCGTTCCAGCACGCCAAACCGTTAGGATTTTATGCGCAATTAAAATCTAACATTTATGTTATAATTATAATTGACATTTAGTCGATTTTATTGGCCGTTTGTGTTATAAAAAATTAAGCTTAATTAGTATGCAGCATTTATAACTACATTATTTTGGTGTAGTTGGCTTTTACTAGCTTGGCCTATACATATTAAAAGTACCCGAATTTCACTTTTAGCGCACATAACCTTGAAAAAAAAAGTTAGAGAAAGTTGCTCCTAAATACATCCCCCAGACCAATTAGTAGCAAAGATCTCGTTCCATTCATGCTATCTTAATTTCCTTCCTACCAAAATTCTTGTCATAATACGCTCATTACTCGGTAACCGATCACTCTAATTATCAAAACTCGTTTGATGTCTGATAACATATTTAATTCATTTGTCTCTGGCTTTGAGGCGTATGATTTCGTAAATGGTTAAAAGGACCCCATTTTTTTCTATTTCGAACTACTTCTTTGTTAGTATTTTCATATTTTACAAAACCACCGTGTGCCCACAATATCTTTGGTAGCAATGTTTGCATTTCAAGTTAGGTAGCTTTGTTTGCATGGGAAATAAGCCTGTATGGAAACTACATATTGGATGGGTTTGCTAAATATCTTTCAGGTTCGTGTTTCGATTTTCGCTGGATATTTAACACATGCAGCATCTTGCAAACAAATTTGTTAAGTAGTTTTACAATCTTTAGTAAGTTGAGTAGTTTTATACTTTTCTATAGAAATTTTCTTGTGCTGAAAATTTTTGAGAAAATGATGGTAGCAATGAAAAATACTGCAAAATTCAA
Source organism: Protonemura montana (assembly GCA_947568835.1). Lineage (NCBI taxonomy): Eukaryota > Metazoa > Arthropoda > Insecta > Plecoptera > Nemouridae > Protonemura > Protonemura montana. The sequence continues at coordinate 12,673,808 of OX387604.1, read as the reverse complement.
AGCAAAGGTGATTTTTAAAGTAGGTGTAGATTTCTTTTACCTAGAATCAATTTTAGCGGCTTACGAGTTTTCATAGTTTATTTGTCTTAAAGAGCCGTTTGTAAAAGTAAATTAAAATGTGTATTTCAGTAGCTGTGAAAATTGAAATTTTGTGAAGAATTCGCAATATCAAATAAACAAGTCTGAAAAAATGAGTTAAAAAAAAGAATCTGCTTTTTATTGCAATAACGGTTCTGTCTGCTAACTTTGTTTTTATTGCTTTTGTGACGGTTAAAAATGATGCCTTGACAAAATATAAATGTGAAACCTTGAAATAGAATGACAGTAGTAAAGGGATATTTTTGACAGATTGAGCTACAACAGAAATGGCAGCTTACTAACTGGAGAGCACAGATTGAGTCTTGGATAAAAAGTATGTTGGTGCAAAAGAAAATGCAGAAAAATTTAACGGATGCCCGCTTTTAAAGATAAAAGTATTGGAACCTTTATTTAGAAACGTTACAGAACGTGCAGCAAAAATGAATCGGAACACTTTTTCGCAACCTTTGTCGAACTTTGATTGACATTTTCTCATTTCAGATAAAAGTTCCGTCAAATTTATCCTTTACAATACAAAGTAGTACATAAATTCACGATTTTTCCACACAAAAAATGAAGCTACGCAGTAGGGTTTGAGTAATTGAGAGAAATACTAATTACCGTGCTTCTCGTCTACAACATTGGTCTGAAAGCCAAGCATATTACATATTTTCGGCTGCTTTGATATTCCACGATTTTATTTCGATTTATTTCTTTTGTGTGTTAGATAAAAGTTACCAATTTTGTTTTCAAAACATCAATAAAATGTAAAATTTAGTTGCTCCGTTCTGCCAAAAGCCATAAAAATATTTCAGGCTATAATGTTTTGTGAATGCAGTTCACTTGCCTGACAATCCATACAATACAAATTGGAATGTTGTAAATTGAAATAATACTAAACAATAGAAAACTTTATGCACTGTTTTAGCTTCCCTCGAAGCTGCCCGCAAGGTAGATGTGTTTCTAAACACATTTCACTGGTTCTACGTAAAATCGTTGGCCACTCCAGGCCTCCCATGCGAATATGAAGCAAAACTAAACTTATAACAATACAAACTTACAAAGAATAAACTTAAAATAAACATATTTGAATGAAAGCAAAATGGCGCAACACGCAACCTCTATCGATCATAGACTTTATTTCGTGCGTTATCATTTTCCAGGTGAGTTTAAGTGGTAACGTATTGCGATACCGTCTGTTTCACCCAGCGACAAATTAGCATGGTAGTTTTGTTTAGTGTTGGCTGAACTTCTAGCTGCAATGCTGCAGACGAAGAATTGGAATTGACGCAATGCAACTGTCGGCAACTGCACACATATTTTACTTACACGGTTTTATATTAAAACATCAATTTAAATTTAAAATAGATTGCTTGAATAAAAAAAAATATGTTTTGGCTCATTCGTAATTCGCCAATAAAGCAAAATCGGTGATAAAAAACCGTAAAAAATGATTTCTTTGAAAAATACTTTTCAGTGTAAGGTATGAGAAGAATTCATTATAAAATTTCTAAAAAGTGGTGCAAGCCGCTATTGATCTGGTTTACGCTAACATGGAGAAAGCTACCACATTATGACTGACCACTCGGAAGACATAAAAAACAAATTGTGAAGTCGGTTGAAAAGTGTAAGAGAGAAGAGAGAACGGAAGATAGAGAGAGAGAGAGACATTCTTTTAATGTATCCATCCCAAGCTTTTCATTTTTACTTTAGCACCCTCTCGCAGATAAAATATGTGGCATGAACGAACTGCCCGTTATACGTTGGCGCTGATGCTGATTTTGAAGCTGAAGCTGATGCTGTGAGTGTGCTCCAAATCTAGCAAGACGACCTCTGGCGTTCACGCATCCATGCAAGAGTGCATTGTGGGTGGTTGCCAAAATTTGGACCCGAACAATATCTCTCGCATTATTTCCAACCCAAACTAGTGGCACACAATATGTGATTCCCCGCACAACAATACATTATCTTAATCGGGTCCTTTTGCCCTGTCGCTTCTTAATCTTTCATTTCCTCGTTGCTAGTTTCAAATATACCGCCCACTTCTCCGTTCCATTTCTGTATCACGTAATTTTTCACACTTCTTTAAGCACCGCGGTATCTCTAAAGGCGTAGAAAAAAAGAATTCACATGAACACCTTCGAGCGATACTCACTCGCTAAACATAAACCAAGTTACTTCCGATGCCCCTGGGGGTAGAGTTGGAAGGGGGTGGGGTGCTTCCGTCAGCTAAATTGTTTACCCTCCCTTAAATATCTTCGTCTCATAATCGCGGAAGATAAGGGGATTTCACCTGCCTCCATGAGTCTCTGCAATTCAACAGTGTTTTAATAAACTAATGCGTGAATCTTTGAACTATCAATTAAATCCATTCGTTTCCAAATAATCTGATCCTTTTCGCTTACGATGGTCTAAAGAAATATATTACACGAGAAAAGCTCGTTTCTTTTGCTAACCCTTCAGTGAAGATGCCGAAAGAACAATCGTAACCAATTTATTTTCCCTCTTTTCCCATGAGTTTGGTCTGAAATTAATATTGTCCAAGAATTTAACCCCTGACAATTCCAGTTCTGTAGAGACTTCTGTCCAAGAAATATGTTTTTTGCTGGAAATGTGTGGACACCGAAGAATTTAACCTCTTACACTGCACTGAACCCACATCAAAAACCTTAGAAATATCTCAGATCGCTCGCAATTCTGGTTTTAGGTCAATATTCCCCGTGGACTAGACCACATACTCCCAAATTTTAGTGAACTTTTAAAGGTGAACATTGCATTCGGATTCAGAAAGCACAGGAATCGATCGCTTACATCTACGAAGACAAATCTGTGTGCGAAGAAAGGAACGATTTGTATCAAACTTTTTGCGCATTTGGCAATTAAAAAAAGGAATACATATTTTAATCATACTGACAAAAACCAACCCTCCCCTTCTCCCACTGCCAATAACCTACCCGCAGGACGATGACATAGCCGCTTTTGATTTTTAACAAGCTGGATTATATCCCCTGCTTGACATTCACTGAACATTCAGCATTGAAATATTTGCTTTAAAAAAAAGTTAAATGTTTGTTTCGAAACAACCTTTTTATTGAGCAAGATAGGAGGTGACAAATCACATGGCTTGGAATTAACCCTCTATTAGGGTCGAATCTCGAAATTAACGTTAAGGCCTGAGAATGGCCTGAGAATAACTCCGCGTCTGCATTATTAGAGGTGTCTGCATAAAGCCCTCATTCCAAATTAAAACTGTCCGCACTCGACTAAATATCACACAAAGAAAAATTACCAAAAAATAAATGCAAAGATGCCTTGCAAGAAAGTTTGAGTACAAACGAATCTTATTCTTTACTGAAATGAAGAAAGAAAAAAAATTGACACCTAACACAAAGGTCTAAAGTAACTAAAAAATTGAGAATAATGAAAGCGTTTTTAACGTAGTATACATATATCAACCTCCAAGAAATTCAATTACCTTATGCTCCGTACCAAATAACGACTCAAAACTTCAACATCACCATTCAGAAGTAAGCAAGTGGAAAAATTGTCTCTTGAACACTCCCAAACACGACACACAAGCCGACAACGTAATACTCGACGCTGACGAAAATGCAATTTAAACTCAAACTCGCTAATTACTGTGAGTGCAAAATGTTTACCCCACATATAACAATATTCACACCTCAGTGATGTGTTTGGACGGCGTCGGTCGGCATCGACGTCGGCGTCGCCTGCCTCGTGCGTGTTCTAGTTTGCTAGTAGATCTCTACACGTGCGAGACTGCCGCGCTAGTGCGTGTGCCACTGCCACTGCATCCGCTTCACAACTCAATGCTATTGCTTATGTCATACGAACAAAAAATCATCCAAAATTATATGTACAGCATACACGAAATCTTATCCGGGATGTCTAGCGGATGGTACAAGATGCTGGGGCATTAACGGCACATTAGCTGCGCATCAATGAGAGTCTGAACGTTCACGCCCAGTCTCGTTTCGTTACGACAAAAAAAATTATATCACTTATTCACCGCCACTGAAAAAGTAATGAACAAGAATGTTTGAAGTGGGTGTTTTGTATATTGAATCACACTCCCTGTAGCTGTGCGTGACGATTCAAATAGACGGTGGCTTCTTTGTGGAGAGTTTTGTGTACTGTATTCATTGTTGATTGCCTGCACCTCTTTATTAATTTTTTATTATTATGATGGTGATTTACAGCGTTTAATTGTTCCACAAAACGCTCATACTGAACTATTTTCGCGAAAAATAGCAGCAAAATGACTACTTTACCAACAAAAATGGAGAGTGCAACTAGGACCGTTGTGTTAATAATGCAATTTTGTTATTTCTCACAGATTACTCGCATTTGTGACTGGTTTACGCTCAATTGGTAATTATTAATCAACGATTGTTGAACGATTGTTGAACGATTGAAACGATTGAAACAAGTGTATCGATATTTTGAGCAGTAGTTGTATACTTTTAGAGGTTTTTTAAAAATGACGGTCGCAAGCGCCATCGGTGGCACCCACCGTTACCACGTATTGTCGACTCATTTGCTCAGCAGAAAGTTAAGAATGAACGCTGACCCTCTGATTGTACCAATAAATGCAATGGTTTAATTAAAAACATTTTTGGGTGATACTCCTTTTCTGATAAGAAATTCATGTTGGAAAAACTAGACTGGTCAAATCTGGTGCTCCAAGTGAAAAATTACGTAGCCACATTTGTCACCGAGGATACCGAAGGGATAGTACATTTCAAACGGTACACGACTGATACTGTCAAGATTTGAGAGGCTGATCCGTAATATTAGAAAAGCTATTTTACTGACCACTCTTCCACTCAGAACTTGGAAATATCAGAATTTCAGAACTTGGTTAAAATTGGAAGGTAACTAAAACAATACCTGAAATCCCGTATTTTCAGCATTTCTCCAACTTTTAGAATTATTCATAACTTGTTAGTCGTAAAACCTGTACATCCGGCAAAGACCGCAATCATAACTTTCTCGTACGAAGTTAAATCAGTATGTCGATATTATTTTGTCATACAGAATAAAGAGCTGAACTTTAATCAGATGGGATCAATTTCTAGCCTATCACTTTCTCAAGAGTTACTTAAATAAAGTCGTCCCCAGATTTCCGTGTGATTAGACACAGCTCGAATGGGGTGGAGTGGGAGTAGGAGTATCCTGTTCCGAAAACTTTTTCTTTTCTGAATTGCTTAATTAATCAGTAGATGAAGCTTTGTGAAAGGTGTATGTATACACGCGTGTTTCCTAGTTGTAACTAGTAGTTGGGTTGAACAGGGTGCGCTCTCAATAACGTCACTAGCGAAGTGGTCATCATATAATTTTAGGTCTGAAGAGTGTCTGTCTTTCCATGTTTGCAGAAACAATGAATCTCGCTCTGTGTCAAAAGGGGTTCCTAGGTTCTACTTTTGTGAGATTGTTCGTCAACTGGTCTATTATTGGTAAATTTGTCCCTCCGACTGGTTCTGCCCAGTCCTAATCCAATAGTCCTGCTTGGTCCAAACCGTACCATCATAAGTCTTTGAGAAGGAGAGGATCTGTTGTTTACAAGCAATCTCTATGCTAACTCAAAAGCCCGTGATCATTCGCGCGCTCTGTTCAGTCTATCCTCCAGCCTCCCACTGCATTGAATGTTCGTAGGCACAATTTCAAAGCAATCACATCTACACGTTAGAAACTTTGATTAAGAGACATCCTTGTCTCTGAGAGACATGCGATGACACTTATTTTAAATTGAGTGAAGCAGAATTAAGCTGGTATGCATATCATTTTCAAACACATACCTTTCGAAACTTGAACTTATGAGATCGTTTAAAACCATGGTTCGTTGTCACCGTTTTCAGTACAAAATAACTGAAATGATACGTTGACATGATCTAAATTTTGGCAAAAGAATATGCGCTTTTCTGTGCCAGCTTAGTTACGTTAAGACGTTTATCTATAAGTTACATATCGCAAATCACCCTGGCACAGATGAGACGAAAACCGGGTTACGACGTACGGAGACGATTCTGGAGAACATCCCCATTCCCCAAGCGAGCAGGGTTCCTGGGCTGATGGGTTGAGTTTCAAAACGCTTCTGTCGCGATCTCACCATGTAATCACATTTAAACGAATCTTTGGGATAGTCTTAATAAATGCAGCACCGTGGAACTATTGTTAATTTTTTTTTAATTTCTCACCTATCAGATATTTGTATTTTGTGTCCCACATTAGTTACTTGGATGTAATGCTAAAAAATTCTGGTGAATAATTTTTATAGACCTTTATATTACAAAGCAATGCGTAGTTTAGTTAAACATAAAATATTGCTGTCATAAATTTAAATAAAACATAATTTAGGAGCTGTCATAGAAGTGCTTTCATTTTTTTCTTTATTTCTGACTAAATTTCAAAAATGAAAAATAAAAAATGACAAATGAAAGAAAATTTCATAGTTTGGCAATACATACTTAATTAACAACAGTTTAAATCACAGACGTCTTAAAAATGTTTCTCGTTCTCTTATTTCCGAACGAATTTGTTAAAATCGAAGATAAAATATTTCAAACAAGTGTAATGGTAATGACTAATGACTGAACTGTCGAGAGGGTTCAAAACCGAATGTAATGTTCATAGCGTATCAGATTCAAAGTCCCCATTTTAGAATATGCATATTGCGTGCAGTTGTTCCTTATTCCATAGTGACCACTCTAGTGGCATGCTGAGATGAGCTTTCTGAAGGCTTGCTCCTGTACATGCACCAAAAACAAGGCGATATATATATATATATATCGCCTTGACGTCAGTTTCTATGCTAAATTCAATCACAGCATTTGAGATCGTCAACGAGAAAACCACCGGCCGGTGCAAAACCAAATCTGCTTTGTTGTCTACCTCTTATTGGCTTAATTGAGTATGGGAAAGCCTAGATTGGCTGGAAATATTGATAGTAAAAAACTTATTTTCTAATTGAATTGAACTTTTTTCAAATATGTTTTTCATATTGTTTATCTTACGCCATGTAAGCTAATGTATAGTGAGTAAGTTAAATAATTTCATGCTAAAATCAGATTTTGTACAGAGAGGGAAAAGTCTAAGTAAATAGTAACTTTTAGGGTATTATAGTGTAACGAAAGTGGAACTATATATTGATGAAATAGTATTTTACCTATGTTGCTTTTACATCCCCTAAAAAAGTACTGAAATTATCATACCAAACCAGTTGATTTCAATTCTTTCTCTTTGTTCATTTTCGTATTACATAAAAGCTTTCACTGATTTTTTTTCGAAACTTTGCTTCAAATCCTTGAGATTTGTGGATTGAGAAGAAAATAAACACCTAATAAATCTCACTAAGACCGAACGGTTTGGCATTTTGGAAAAACCGGTTCTCGTTAGATCACCGAAGTTGAACAACACTGCGCTGAGTCAGGTATTGGATGGGTGACCATCATATACATGACAAGTTCTGTTCGGGAGAGAGGTTGGAGAGATGAAAGTTAGTGCAACAACTGCATTCGCCATCCAACTTCACGGCAGCATGGATTTGTGGAGGAATCCTGCTGTTCGAGTTGTACCGTCCTTCGGAAGGGATGTTAAGCCGGTAGTCCCCTTGGTGCTCTTCGACAGGAGTAGGTTATGTGCCGGCACCGGGTTTCCCCTCCTCCCTTCTAGTCTAGGTTAGGTTCATCATCATCCTCATAATCAGTGAGGATCAGTGAGTAAATCATCACTCATTCACCGACGCCATTAGACCAGTGCCGCAAGGCCAGATGTCAAAACAGTGCGTCGTTAAACACCAAAAATCAATCAATCAAACCTCATTAAGACTAAGATTCCAGATCTTTACCCAACTGTATGAATGAATTTAAAAAATGTGGATATTATCTTATGAAAATCTTAGTGACAAAGAAGCTCAGTTACATAACTCTCGACGGTCTTTAATTGGAAAAGAGTTTGCTTCCTTCAAAATAATCAGCATCCATTTTCATCTTGACTGAATCAGTGCTCAAGCATGCAGCTAATCTAAATAATAATTGCTATCAAAATCCAAGTGGGTCCTTGTGATCGGACGAGTTCGTCCCTTCCCCCTGAATACCCCCCCCCCCCCCACCCCCTTTTTCTGCCCACCCCTCGATCTGCTCCTTCGCTGAGCATCTTGAGCCGAGCTTCTTCATAACTGGTACTTCAGGTTAGCCAACCTTAGAGCTAGCGAACTCGGCCAATAATTATACCTTGCTGTTGTGCACTTGAGATTATTTCTTTCTCAACAGGTTCCACTACTTTTTCACTTGTTTATCAGGTTGCACTAGAAATTAAAATGTGTACAATTTTAAATTTATTTGTCTCGTTTATTTTACAATTAATATGTTAAAGAGCATTGAAATTATGTTTCTGAATCGGAATCGATTTTTCTACTCAACAAAATACATTAATGATTCGTGGGGGAACTGGGTTCAAGTCTTAGGTAGGCTTAGGTTAATTTATAAATTGCCACTTCTGTAATCTGAAATGTAACTTTCTTTAGTTTATCAAACGCATACAATACACCCATAAACGATATAACCAATTTACAAAAAATGTCGAGTACAGAAATTGAAAGATTTGGGTGAGATTCTAAAAAAAATATACATCCAAAAAAAATACCTAAAATCTAATATTCCTTAAATAATAATTGTAGGGTTCAATACATTTTGAAATAGATATTTTCCTAAATCTTAGTAATCCAAATTGAACGTAAGAACATATATCACAAGAAATCTGTTGATGGATAATTTCTATTCGCAGACCACCCCAAAAACTTGTAAACGTAAAGTGGTCCCATAACTTAACAAGTAGCAATCGAGGTTAGCATCTTCTTTGATGCATGGGACATTGTGCAAAACAACCTTAAACAAGTCTGGCCTAAAATGTCGGGGCCAGCCCTGCACAGGCACTGGAATCGCCTGTTCAAACTAACAGCCAAATTACTTTTCATGAAACTTTAGAGAAGCAGTAAAGGCACATTATATGCAAATTTTATCTCTTGCATTCTTGTTTATACTTGAAAACGTATACTCAGTTACAAATTTTAATAACTTTCTAGAGAGAAAACTATTAAGAAGAGAACCAGTCGAGGTATTGCGATCATTTTGATTCTTACTATACATACTTGACCGAAGTGTAGGTTACCTAACCTAACGTAAATAAATTACCCACAACGGTAGCAAAGTGAAAATCGAACGTCATTTATGTCTTACCCAAATGTTTGCAGTTAGTCCGGCTACTAGCATTGTGAAATGAGGATTGACGTCGTCCAATATTTATAAACTGGCATATAGATTCTTGTACGAAGCTCAAGTCTGATGTACAGTAGAAATCAATTTAATAATTCATCCTCAAAAGTGTGGTATTCATAGTTCATGCATAATTAGTTTTGCGAGGAGCGTAAAAACCGTGTCAAAATTATTCGAACCGCGTTTGTTATTATAGTGGATGAAATGGAGGTGCTCTTTCTGTCAGGTGAACTTCCTTTTCTAAAGATGGAATACCATGTGGTGAGAATCACTGGGAACTGACAGTACTTAGTGCAAAGTGCTAAGTGAAAAGTGCCTCAGTTTCTAAAAGCCTAGTTGGAAGTGCTACAAAGTCTACGCTTGCCGTGTAAATTAATATCATATCGACAAATTATCCAGGTCATGGCCAAAGTCGTAGGTCCCCATATTCCAGAAAAGTAACTTGGTAATCAATCTAATCTGAAATTAAGTCGGCCTGTTAAAATTTGTGAGAATAAAATCATTATATAGTTAATTACTCTGAGCGTTATTAAATTATATATCAACACTTAAATAGCATTGAAAAAAAAATAGTAGAAGTTTATATCGTCGCTCGAAAGTTTATTAACTTAATATTTAATTAAAGAATCATTTTCGTAAACGATCGTGCTGAAAAAATGTTCAGAAAAACGAAGGTTGTTACGTGGCATTGATTTTCTGATAGCACCCAGCACGAACCTAAAAAGAGGAATTTCAAGTCAAATAATACGGCATTATTTTTACCCGCGCATTCCAATAAATAATACACCTAAGTGAAGTGGTTTTGGCTAGAAAACATCAATCCACGCAGACTAGCGCTGCCGGCTAGTAGAAAATGGATCATCGATCGAAGCCAGCAGATGAAATGAAAGAAAAGCAACCACGAGAAAATATCTCTGCTAGAAATATGTGAGCCACTTTTCAATTTTAATACCTCCATTCGAAATGTCTTCGAGTTTACTCAGCTAAATGTGAAGCTTCAATTTTGTTTGCTTTCTGTATTCATGTCTATTCATGTCTATTATCAAAGCCAATTCGTTCCATGCATGATTGATGCAATGATTGAGAACTATTTCGTCTTTCTATGCAGTTATAGGAGGAAGAAGAGATGGAAAAAGCATGGTTAGCGCTCTGTAATTGGGACTAATCCAGCGTTTACCTCGAAGAGCCCCTAAAATCATGGTAAGCCACGGCAGGATAACAGGCCATGCATTTCAACGGGATTATCTCGTAATTATCGCACACATCGAGCGAATTTTCCGAAATAATTAGTTTTTCCCTTGTAATTAGAATGTTTAATAATATGGCGAAGCAGATCAAATAAATATTTCCTAGTGGTCGGTGTACCAAAGACAGTTTATAAGTAAACCGACATCAACCCAAAAATCACTTCGTAATTTTGTGCGGTGTCAAAAGTTCACCAAAAATGCTTTATTCGTCGGCTTTTATTATAACTTTTTGTGAAACTTCGAGATGATTTTATCAAACAGTATTCTATAAAATTTTCTTCCCTTGTTGGAAAATCTTATCTTAGCATAGGAAAATGCATTTTCAATATGCAGAAGGATCTTGATTATGATCGAAGATTTTGCAGCTCTTCAAAGCTTGACTGTGTGCGTTATGTAAACGAGGGTACACAAACCAACACGGTACAAAATTTATTGGTACATCCCTCTATGCTTGCGTGGCCTTGTTTGTGAATGGGGGAAAGTCTATTGAAAGTTGAGAATTAGTGATGAAATTGCATTTTCTTCCGGTGGTAGAATCCCTGAAATAAACCCATCATTTCCCGCGTGCTTGTTGCCTATTGTCGATTGTGTGCTGCCAATGGAATGCTTCACGCAGTCGAATCCTCCCCTTTATCCCTCCTAACCAACCCCAACCACCCACCAATTCAACTGCAGAAACACCACGAACACTTAGTACGCTAGATTTGTTAAAACATGTCATTTTTAAGTTCCCTACTTTCGATCGCATGAACAAACTAAATTTAATCTGAAATTCTACTAGTAATCATTCTATTTCGTTGTTTTGTCACGTGCAGTTTACGAGTCTACTGAGTACAGTTTTATTTGCGAAGCTTTTAAAATGGGGAATAATGTGCTGTATGTGAACAAGCAGGCACAGACCAGTTTTGCGGAACAGAATAGCAAATATTCATTGAAATTATAGAGTTATCGACTAATGGAACTCCATAACGGCAATTTGTGCAATATGATTGTGTAGTTCGCAAATATTTTATAAGCGGAACTCAGGTAATTACCGGATTTAATTTAATTGGACAATATGTGTAACTGAATTAACTGGAGTTACTCACGAGCAAAAATCCAAAAGTAATTTGTGGAATTGTGAGCAACGCACAGACCACAATTAGCATGTGTACCAAAGTTCTTGGCATTTTTTAGCTAGCTAATTGAGGTTAATTTTCTTCCTACCACTGCCCTCACTTTTTAATTGCAAATTTTTATAACAATCATAGATTTTTCCTAAAAATTGTTTCACGTATTAACAGCTTTCAAAAGCGGAAACTATACAAACATTTATTTTGCAAACTCTTAGCACCGACTTAATACGCGCCCACGTGAAAATGCTGCATAACTGCCGCATTCATAATTGGAACCATTTCAGATTCATGGTTTTGTTTATAGAAACCAACTCTTACCCCAGAAGGGGTGATCAATTTTACGAGACGTGATGAAAACATTAATTGCGAGTCTTAGGATTTTGACTGTAATGACTGGCGACAGCGCACTAAGTGTTATTTGCATGGCACGAAGGGTGCTGAGCGTGGGCAATTCACTGCGGTGGAGTGCATGTCCACACTCCACATCAACTAGCAGTGGCGGTGTAGGTGCCACTAGCAACACAATGAAACGTATGACATCGCTGCAATCCAACAGTACCAATAAGGGACTTTAAGTTAACACTCACATCTCATATCGGATGGTATCGACAAATGTTAAGAATTGTATTACATATTTTCAAAAAATATAATTAAAAAGCACTGTTAAAGTTCTAGAGTTTTTAGTTCAATACAGTCAAACGTAAAAAGTGCGCAAAAGAAGATTCAATTGTAACCAATATCTGAATCTGATATTGATAACTAGCTGTTTGGGGTTGGGAATTTGATACTGGAGACTTGGCGTACGTTGGAAATTATTGGGGGTGTGGTGGGGGGGGGGGGGGGGGGGGCTGGTTAGGTAGTAGGGAGGCGATTCAGAAACAGATTTGAACATGCACGAATAGGACAGAATGTGATGTGACATGGAACTTTGTGATTTGTTGTAAAAAATATATACACATTTCACATAGTTATTGACTGTTAGTATTGGCTGTCATTTGCAAGGCTGCCGTGGACAGCAAAACGATGCAGCAGCTGTCACGTGACATGTCATAGGCCTAAAATATCTACGAAATTGGTACACAGAAAATAAAGTTATTTTGTAATGGAGATAAAATGTAATGTGAATGGCCAATGTCAATATACACATGACGCATTATACAAATAAAAACATGAACTAATTGGATATCGACGTGATACCGACTAATTAACTCAGAAAATGTTAATTTAATTCGCCAAAATTCGAAAATTAACACGAATTGATATTACACGATTGCATTTTCCTGTGTTTTCAGAGAGACTGGACTGAATCGCAGAGAATCAGAGGCGCAGAAGTTTCCAATGGAATGTACTTAAGCAGTTCACCGAGATGTACATTAGGAATACATTAGATTAGAAAGGAATTTGAAACTGCATATCTATCTCCAGTCCAATGAGCTCCATCTTCAGAAGTTTGAACGTCTAATACCACAACAGAATTGTTAGTGCAGTAAATGTACAAACATATTAACATTCGAGAACACAAGATGCAATAATAACACCGATCATTGGAAAAGTGATAGTAGACACGAAGGGTTGAGTTTATCTTGCATAACCACACTTTAGAATAAATCTTCCCATTATCTTCGTCACGTATTGATGGAAGCAAAATCCAACGGAGGGATTGAAACCCCTCCACTTTCATAGAAATGATTTTTTTTTCAAATAAAGTGACATGAAATAGCTGATAAATCAGTCAAACGCAGCGCGAAGAGATTTGGCTGGGTTTCCACGGGTCTGCCTTCCACCCCTTGCATAACAAATGGCCAAAGTTCATGCCCATGTATGCCATACGTGCTTGCTTCAAGCTTTATAGAGCTAATCAAATTGGTAGGATCGAGAAAATTATATCAATTATTAGAACGTGAACCTTTAATTATATAAACGTTACATATTGCAGAGCTTAGAGAAACATTTTTTTAATATCGGAAACTAAATTTACGTCATCCTAATTTGAAATGAATAAGCTTTGGAAATAATCTTAAAAATCATGTAAAAATTGCTTATCCGTCGTTTTTAAGTGGTTTTAAATAATCAAAATAACATGTTAGCTATAATGGTACCTTTTTTTAGTGGACTTATTTCACAAAATCGCATTACGTGTAAAATCATAGCCTACAACTTCAACTTATAGGCACGCTATCTTGGAATATAAATTGCCACGATTTTATAGAAACAAGATTATATCTATTGAGAACAGATTTAAAAAATAAATTGAAGAGAGAACTGAAATGAACTCAAAAGAGTGTAGACCGAACCATAATGCGTTCTGTCATTTTGTCGTTTGATATTAAAGTACATCAACCCAGTTTTTATCTTGAAAAATACAAGTCACATTTTCTTATTCAACAAAAGTATCTTCGTCTAGTTTGCAAATGTGAACGCTATGGAAAAGTACACCACATTTTACTGGTTAGTCATTGCAGTTGACGCATTTTAGCTTGACGCACCGATATATCATGCGTACCTGCGTTTGGTATGCGTGAATCACCACTAATTCGTCGAGAATCGTTCACCGTTCTTCATACCAAACACCTGCTACTAAACGTCGTGTACCAAAATCATTGCTAATGCCGACATAGAGATGCCGGGTGTATGTTTTTATATTTTTGTATATGTCTGTTTGAATTCAGTTTGTATAATGCGTCCATTGAAAAAAATATTACACTGTAGTCTTTCCAGGAAATTTCCCGAGCAGATAACAAAAATTACATAGATCCCTCTCTTATATCATTTTACGTAGCAATATGGATGCAATCGCGATGATAAAAAAATAATAATTTTTATCCGTCATGCTGTAGCCAAGACATGAGAGAAGTGCTTTGGTGGTCGAAAACTCCGGAAAAATGTTTCACAAACCAACATTACCGGCAAAATCATCGGTAAAATTTCAGTTTAAGAAAGTGAGGTAAAGATGTGACAAATAACTCGTTAATTTTATGAACATATAGTATCTTAGCCAAATTTAAGGTGTGCTGATAGCTTAATTTAATGCTGTGTGATTTGTCGTTCTCTGGAGTAACTTTCCTATTACGCAACACGCAACGCAAACTTGGCTCCTCCACGCATAAAATGGCCGAATGGTGAAAATTTCGAAGAACAATTTTGAAATTAATCTCAATTATGATGTTGATTGTATTGAATCAATGAACTGTTACAGAAGAAACAGCAAAACAGTACTTTTTAAAGTCTAAACTCCTTTCAGTATATACTCCTAGACGCAGCCCGCAAAGCAAACTTGGCTCCTCCACCTAAAAGCCGATCGATTTATGAAATACCAACAACTTCTCCTAAATACAAAGAAATTGTGCAATTTGGTAACAAAAAATAATTATTTGATAAAAATGACTGAACTTTCGATCAAATCATACGATTTAAAGCGCATGTTCCTAGACGCAACCCCCAGAGAGACTGGCTGCTCCTTGCATTACATTTCATAGCTATAATATAATACAAAATTTGACATTAAACCTGTTTCCAAGATGAAGCAAATGATTTTAATATTTTTTTATAAAATTAGGAACAAACTGAAAAGTCTTTGTATGTAGTGAACAAACAGCAATTATCTACACGGTAATGCTACGATTTTAACTTGTATTTATATATATAATAAACTTGATAGCCCTTATTTTTAAAAGATTCATCGATCTGTAATAGACGGGCTGCAATTCTGAAAGCCTCGGTGCTAACGTCGAGAAAATAAACTGCTCAGACAGTTTTTTGGGAAATAATTGCAAGAAAGAAATGGGTTCAGTGAAATGGATAGCAATTAAACAGATATGTTATCAAGATCTCATTAAAAGGGGTTCTTTGTACCTTAGTAAAACCTAAAAGAACACAACTCTTTAATCTAATTATAAATGTAAGAATTGTTTTAAAGGATACTTTAAACAATTGAATGATTTTATTGCAGGAAATTAAATATGTTGTCTGATATATACTTTATTTTTCACATTATAACCTATGTCATTCTTTTAAGTAATTGTTATTTTTTGGACAGTTGTTGCTTTAGTAGTGCTTATTAAGTTTTTAGTTGTTGTGTGTGGTTGGTGTCGCATTGTTCTACGTTACTGTGCATAAGTCATGCTTGGTGTTGTTCCCTAGGGCATGGTGCACATTTGACTGACTTTGAGAGCAGTCTCGAGAAGAATATATTTTGATAATCCCCCACGTAATCGTGTCCTCTCTTATCACCACAACTAAAATGCATTATGTGTTTGCTTTATTTTGCGTGAGTTATTATCATACTCTCTTTCAAAGCTGAAACCACAAACTGAAAGATGCACATAGCAACATTCGTTTCCCAGAAAGTAAGTAGTATATTTACCGTCATACTATCGACCAAATGTTGTGTACATTTCAAATGTTTTTTTAATTTATTTTCTTTTGTCATTTAACAACCCTTCTGGTAATTATATACCGCTGGGACACATGAAGTAAATTTAAACATACACATGCATACACACATACATCATTTCGAAATGTAACATAACTATGAAATTAATTGATTGCATAGTTGATTTCAGATCACGTCAAAATAAAATTATACAAATATTTAAGTTTTGTGGTATTTCGGTTGATGTTCTTTAGTTTTTTGTGAAGCACTTCTTAGGACTAAAAAACCCTTCACAAAAGAGCATTAACCGAAAAACCACAAAACTCATGTACCAACGGCTCTCAAAACCTCAGAGAAACCATGCAAATATTTTTAAATTGTGAAATTATTTTCTTAAATCTGATACGAGTACGAGATATTCATCGGTAGCGCTCGGCTAAAATTAGTTTTATTTCCATATGGCTTCACACTGCCATGACCCGCTTCGAAAAAGAGTGACACCCCTGAACGGTAACGCCACATTTCATATTTTCCTTTAGCTACCTTTGCTTAAAATTTATTTTAGTATCCGGTTTTCAATATATTCTAGAACTCGGCAAGCTTTTTATTTTACATTTTAGTGCATTTTGATACTATTTTTGAATTCAATATCACTCGAAAGAAGTTAAAGCTTACGCTGAAAAGAAAAGTTTACTTTCGAAGTCACTTAAA
The DNA here is from genome assembly GCA_947568835.1 of Protonemura montana. Classification (NCBI taxonomy): domain Eukaryota; kingdom Metazoa; phylum Arthropoda; class Insecta; order Plecoptera; family Nemouridae; genus Protonemura; species Protonemura montana. The sequence continues at coordinate 12,656,992 of OX387604.1, read as the reverse complement.
TTGTCGTCAAAGCCGCATTGCGTTCACGAGAGCATGTGCAAAAAGTTAGAAGACTGCCGTGATGATTTGCGAGCAGGAAGATAAATTAATTGCCAGAGCGAAGAAGAGCTATTAGTGCACTTTTGGATAATGATAATACTTTTTACGACATAAAACGCTTCTTTGAGATGGATTAGTAAATATTCTCAAGCATAAGCTTCACCCTTCACGTTTAACCTCCAAATTGAATAACCTCGTATTTGCAACTTTCCCCGGCTTTTCACTACCCAGCCCTCCAACTAACCCCACTAAATCCCACAGAGGAATCTTGATCAGGGGCACAGTTTCAGACGCGATAAAGATTAAAGATGCTATGTGCTTCAGAAGCCATAAAGGTGCTATGTGCTTCAGATGTGAAGCAGTGAATTTTCTTCAAATACCTTATGTCTAGAAGACTTAGTTTGAACTTGGGCGCAGAGTCACTTTTTAAATATGTACCCACAGAAAGTGTATTAATCACAGATGAATATATCTGAATTACAGCAGAAAAATATCGTGAAACATTTACCGCAGATTATTTATTTATTTAAGTATTAATTTTTTCACTGTCTTTTTGCGACACAAGTACCAATAAGAGTAAAAACGAGCATGTTGCATTCTATACCACTTTTACTTGCATTTTGTCCCCTACATATCTTTGCGCACGTGTTAATACTTTCCCAGGTAATAACTATGTTTAATTATTTTAAGATTTCCTTGCGATAAACGAGACTGGCATAAAATTTTTAATGTTAAAACGGAAATATATGCAAAATTTTGAAAGAAAAATAGATTTTCAACTACAAATTTTCATCACCTCATTCACAAAATTTCAATTCACAATCAAAGATTTATTTGAAGTGGTTTGTTTTTTGTTTTTGTGTTAAGCAACTACTTCTTAAGTAGCCAACCATTAAATTAGTGAATATTTAAGGGTTCGTTCCGAGCGAAATGAGCATCGCCCACGTCGGGAAATGTGCTTGTTATACCTACGATGCGTTCCACCATACATACTTAGATCATAAAGCCGTCACGTAAAGCAGAAGCGGCAGCAACAGAAGCCTGAAGCCAGAAGCACTACTTAGGTTTCTAGTATCCCAAGAGATAATCTAGGAGCTAGGACAATAAGCTATATCATTCATGAAACGTAGTAATTACTAATTAGTTCTACCAAGTCTTGATCCGTGTCCGTAATTCGCTAGAATCGAATCGCTGATAAGGGATAGGTCTAAATTGCGAATGTGGTAAGTACTACAGGAAAATTAAGAATTAGTTTTATCGATTTAAATGTAAGTACTAAATCTGTATGATTTACTATCCGATTTTCAAAGTTATATAATAGACTACTATCTATCCCGTTTTAAGGAGAGGGATTTTGCCTGCATTAAGAGGGCTTCAATATTTATGAAAGTTTCAAGGCTCAAATCTTATATCACGAGCTGGACAACACTAGATATTATAATCGAGATTTAGGTGTATTAGTAATTGTTTAGAAATGCGTTTTCAGACTTTCAGTTTATATAGTCTGAAGGCAACTCTCATTTCTTCTCATCAAGTCTAAAATGTATCAATTAGGGAAGATGATATTGATAATAATTTTGGCAAATTATGTTTCTAATTAAACTGCAGTTCATCTTTCATTTATAAAATATATTTTAACGATAACTATAAATACAAATGAAATTCACGAAGAGAAACAGTACACATTTCACATTTCTTTTATTTACTCATAATGCTTAACACACCAGCAATGTATTTAATATTTTATTTCAAAACTGCAACTCAGTAATTGTGTAACCGCTTTTCTTGTTTCCATAATCAAACATGGTGGTAAATGATTCTCTTTTCTGCGGCGTCTTATTTGTAGCGTACAACAAGCTGCTACAAACTTGTAGAATTAATATTGAGAGTAATTATACAAGCGTGGCATTATTCTATCACTCTGGATCTTGCTGGTTACAACGAGGTGATGTCGTGAAAATGGTGTTTTACACCAATTGACGCTGTTACGCTCAACATAGTTTACTCTCGAAAATAAGTCGTGATGAGAAAAGATCTGTTTCAGATGCTAGTTGGAAAAGAAACAGCATGAGTATATTTAAGTAAGTTTAGCTTTACTTTTTGTACCGCGGGCAGGAGAGGTTTTTGTAGCCAAAGAGCGAAACAAGGTAAGCCCTTGGTAAGGAAAATGGAAGCAATACTTCACTGTCTGCACATAACACCGCCTAGCGCAGTAAAGAGGGGGTGACTCATGCGTAACCTCCATCTATAAAGCGATTTTTCGAGTTACTCTTGCCCAAGTCGCTCTACGTCAAATTAAGTATAACGTGGAACGGTATCTCAAAATAAATGAAAAAATAGGAATCTGCATAGTTATTATGGTTCAGTAACATGCAAAGAAAGGCATTGAGACGGGTGTTGATGGTGGCGTAAATTTCTTAACAAACCTATTCACGGTTAGATCTGTGCTAATTCGAAACTCCTTTCGAATTTCTCTTAACCTCCATCAGAATAAATTTAGGTATGTTTTCATGGAAGCATATTCCAAGGGTGTCCCTGGGTTCCCTTTTCCATTTCCATTAGGTAAGCAGTTTGGTTGAGTCAGTTCACTAAAAACGGCATACATGAGTGGATCTATTTTTGTATGACATTTGATAAAGCATTTACCCACATATTGATTTCAACCCATGTATATGGTTAAAACTCTTGGTAAATGTTTATATTTAAGTGATGTCTACTCTACTAGCTGTGGAATCGAATTTTACTATCTTCATTTTTCCTGCATATAAATGAAAACCGGGTCACGTTGAGGACATGCTGTAGCAAGCACCTACATGCAATCAAATCGGTTTCCCCGACAAGTATGCAATTGTGTATGTATTATGTAGATCACCTTAACGTCACCCACCTTTTTCATGTCGGTAGTCAAATTTGTCATGAATATAGAAATAACATTGATAGACCAGACTTTGCCAATCAATTTTTAAATGCCAGCTTGTGGTATATCAATCAAGTCGTCAATCAATTAAGAATTTTATTGAACAATGGAATCCAATTTGGTAAAAGTTGCAGCACACAAATCATGGCGTCGAATGACTAGGAATAAGTCATAGTCGATCAGTGATGTAATGCACAATAATTGGCTAGATAATGGTAAATGGGGGAATAATGTGGCCGTAATTAACGGGTAGTCAACGCGCAATGGCAGTAAATATATGGGCAAAATACATCACCAGGCTTGTGTATGAGTAGATACACATATAATAATTACACTTTTTTTTAAACTATTAAAATCCATAAACGATTTTTATTCGTTTTTCATGTATAACAAAATATAAAAATGTTGTGGGAAAATAAAAAAGTTTCCAAAAGAGACCAGCGAATTATTTATAATTTCTTGCGAGAGACAATCATAATTTTCGCATTCCATGCAAAAAACAAAATATCGGGACATTAACTAAAGCATCAGAAAATCGCATCTATAAAACCAGAGCTAGCCAAAAATATTGGGAGTCTGCTGGTTTCAAACTTGAAATGGAATGTTTTTGTTCGTCGTCCCCGCCAATTGAACAGATATTCTCTGTTCGGACAATACACAAGTTCAAATATTTATTCATTATCAAAACCATAAAATGTGTTGGGCAGAGAAAAATCACAAACAAAACAAAGCATTCCTAGGGATGATAATGCGATAGCAGTTCTATATGTTTGGACACACCGGACCTTAATACAAATTATACAATTCTTTTGTCAGCCCGCGCCGCAAATGGGGTGGGGGGGAGGGTGATTAATTACAGTTTTTGGAGCGTGAAAAATAATGAATGTAATATCCCCTCGAAGTAGCCTTTCACCTATGAGGGTTGTATGACAATAATAAAATCCAACAAGATGATATTAAAAAGATATCAAATAGAGAGAAATTTCTGTTGTATCTCTGCTATAGCTAATTTCATGAGAAATATTGGCATCTTTTTTGCTTTTTAAAAAATATTTTTCAAAACTTTTTACAATTCCTTTTTTTAAATTAGGTATACGTAAATTGGGTATCCGGGAATAGGTCACTAGGGGCTACCAGAAGTGTACTATAGTAAACATATCAAACAATCTCAAACAGGGCATGGTTAAGACTCACAAGCTCATATCAGTCAAAGTATTGCATAGTTAGGTTAGGTATAGTTGGATATATCTCCTAATCATCTGCTTTAAGGATTGTGTAGAACTGTGATTCGGTCTAGTGATGTTTAATCTAAATACGTGTCCCAACGCTTCGTTCGTATAACGAGTTGCCTAATTAAAGCAATAAAACAAGAGATAGGGGTTTTGCAGGTAACGTGGCGGCGGCAACGTAGGTGCCATTTGATGGAAACCTTTAGATGGTTCTCCTGTGGAATGGGGACGGGCACAGGCACAGCTACATGGCTGATAGCAAGCAATGGAAAAGAGCTACGTTTATACTTACTCATGCGAATGATTGAAGTGAGTTTATACGCGAGGAGTCACAGCTAAAGCAAACAACAGTAGCACAACAAACCCCCTGGCTTCGAATTGCAAAAATATACATTTAAACTTCGTTGAATAAAATTATGAAAAAAATCCTCGTTTGACAGGTTTATCATCATTGGATATAATATGATACGTCAATTTGTTTTGTGGGCAATTTTCTAATATTTCTATACATATTTTATTCGCTCGAGAAAATATTTTAATTTTATTATTTTAGTTATTCGACGTCGACGGTGAAATGTTTTGGATTAAAGTTACAATTCACAAAGGTATTGCTTCCATTTTTAGAAAAAGAGTATTGCAGGGTAGCTGATATAAATTTAAAATATGTGTGATTTTCTGCGTAATGAATTGAATATGAACCATAGATCTATAGATCTAACAGTTTTAAATATTACAGTCTAAATGCACTATCCAGTAAAAGTGAGTTGGTTTTCTTGAGCTAAAGTGCAGGAATTGTCACCCAGTGTTCCACCCAAAATCAAACGATGCCAGTGCAAAGGTACAAAAAAATAAAAACACTGATCTTCTGAAGGCACATGGTAAAATATATAAACGCACACTTAAATGGCTAAATTGTTAATGATAAAAAGAAGACAACGAAGAATACACGAAAAAATATAAATTGTACTTTACAAGAAACCTTTGAGATCTTGCAAAATTATTTACTTGGACCTAAAAAAGACTTACAATGAGGCAAGCTGGCGTAGTATAATGCAAATTTACTTTTTTTAGAAACGCTTGAATCATGCTTAAATGTATGGTCGGTGTTGGTGTGGGTGGGGGGGGGGGGGGAGTCCAGGTTGAGGCCTCCTTGCTTTACTTTTCTAGTGAATAAAGTGATGCATCCATCTTTGTTCCCATATATTATGCAGATTTTAATCTATGTTCAAGGGATTCCCGAATCTACTCGGATAGGAAAAGTATTGTTCTAAAAAAGTAATACGAAAAATGTTCGAGGATGACTTACACAACTTTTCATCCAACAACTAACATGATGTTCGTTTAAGCAGCTTGTATCTATGTACTACAGATCCTTTAAGCTTCAAATTTAAACGCATAATATCGAATCTTTCTCTGCGCCTCTATACAATGTGGCGAATTTGATTGGATGCATTTTTTGCTATCCAAGAAAATTGAATAATCTTTCAGAAAATGTTCAATGCTGAAAATCGTGCTTCGCACCGTGAAACTGCGCATAGTATAATATAAAATTTTCGCCGAAAGCTTCGAGGGAATCATAGGCCTTCGAAAAGGAAGAAAAGGAAATTATTAGGCTTCGAAAAGCCTCCGTTGTTAGGTCTGTTCTTTGAGTAAAATCTCTGTTAAGCAAAAATGCTTAACTTTCGTGGATGACATAGTTTTATGGATTTGAAAAGCCTATTTCAATATTGGTAACTTTATCAAATACAGTACGTTACAAATATAAAAATGAAAATACACGGAAGTCTCACAAAAAAATAATTTAAAACGTTTATTTCATTCAAAGCTAGTTTGCATCGTAGTGTGAATACAGTCTCTCGCAAAAGGAAGAAATCAAATCATTCCTTTGACTCGTGCGCGATAAATGTAAATATGAAATTATTGATTCGTATCTAGTAGCAATATAAATACAACATGAGCTACATACAAACAAACAAAAACACGAGATAACAAGAGATAACAAGAGAAAGAATAGAAGCCGTATGCAGAAGTAGAAACAGATTTATGTGGAGCCAATTTTATAGCATATACCAAGTGGAGTTAAGTCAGGATATCGCGAAAGATCGTAAAAAGAAGAATGAAGCACTTTAGGAGGCAGGTCATAAAGAAGACAAACTAGAGTAGATCGAGGAGTAGTGTACCCTTACTGGCGACTGCTACGACAGCGAGACCACTTGATGCGATACGCAAACTGTACCACTGACTACTTCCATGTCTTATAATAAGGACTGTGAGCCTGGTAGCGAGCTCGCTACTAACGAAAGATACATGTAAGACATGATAGTAGGAAGTTGACAACTGCCTTGTCCTATACCGTAAACGTAAAGCAACCCAACAGTTCCTTAGAGGCATCACGGGCACGATTCATATTAAATGTTATAAATCGATATCATTTTGATTTCATTATTTGCAAGCCATTTCTACTTTACCACGGTAGATACGAACATATCACAGATACGAACAATCTTTTCGTATTTTGAGAATAATTTCAAATATTGATGCTTCTCTGCGAGTTACAAAAAAAAATCACACAACTCAACGATTACCTCATTCATTGGCGATGCGCATCAAAGATTTGTAATATTTTCCGTATTTTTATCATAAAAGAAGACCGTTTGATTTTCTTCATAAATGATAAATCCCGTTAAGTTTAAAGCCAGGCTTGCCTAGAAGTTATTTAACGACGGAAAGGACGAAAAGAACGCAAATTGTACCACATTTGGTTTGGCATATCTCAACTCTGGGTACCTGTTGTATTTTTGAATTTTTCTTACGATATATGGACACTATTTGGGACTGGAAGATGCATTTGAGGTTAGGCCCGTGCCTACAGTACTCCGTTCCTATCTCTCTCTCTCTATCTCTCTCTCTCTCTCTTGCTTGGGCACGCTTAAGGTTGGAAATGACAGTTACAAAAATCTTGTGTACGTTCCGTGTGTAAATCTCTCGCTCTAACATTGCTTCCGCTCGACACAACAAGGTCCAATGAAACACATATCCTTGCTTGCTCAGCATATTTCACTTCGAGGCTATGCGCTCGTCTAAATTTTAAAGGTAACACTGTGAGCCACATTCCAGTTTAGTACTACGCTTTCAGATTTTATTTGGCATTTTATTTTTTTCTTGTATTTTATACGACATGTTCTAGCCGTCACTACGCGCTCGAGCATAGCCTGGAGAAAACTCGGGAGTGTCAGTTTTGTTGCTTGCTCGGGAACATTGAATTTAAACGAAATGTATAATAAATTATATTTTACCAGATTGCACACGGGAAGGACGAAACCACAACTCGACTGCAGAGATGAAAGAGACAACTAAGATAGATCTCCGACTTACCTAGTAACAAGAGAAGATACATTATTATACACACACCATAGATAGTATAGCGGTTTTCAGAAGGTGCCTGTGTATGCTGCCTACTGAACTACCAAGTGCTACCCAAGTTCGCTTTGAGAGTTAGGCCACATCCAGACGCACTTCCTGAGCAAACCAACATTATGGTGATTCTAATCCAATAAAGCAGTGGCACACCAGTGGACTTAAACATGTAAATAAATCGCCTATACTAGCTGCTATGGAGTCAAGTAGTACATTAGGCTACAGCTGACACGGGGTGTATGTCAAAGCCAGGTACACTCTGAGCGTCTCAAGAATGTACCCTAGAATTGATCACCACTGTAGATCAACGCAGGCCAGTGCAGACCAATGCAAACCAGTGTTGACCAACGCAGACTAGAGCCAACCAGTGCAGACCAGTGCAAACCAGTGCAGACCAGTGCAAACCAGTGCAAACCAGTGCATACCAGTGCAAACCAGTGCAGACCAGTGCAAACCAGTGTTGACCAACGCTCACCAGTGTGAACATTGCAAACTATTGCAGACCAGTGTATAATGGTGCAAACCAGTGTAGACCAACGCAACCAGTGTAAACACTTCATACCAGTGCAGACTAGTGCAGACCAGTGCAATTCCCAGCGATTTCATTTGGTTTTAATGCCTATAATCTGTATCAATATAAACATGGCAAGCCCATTTGGATCGAAATAATAAAACTGAAATGTTCTGAAAAGCTATTATGAGAGCAGATGGATGGCTCATAAGACTGGACTGCCAGCCATTTGAGATCGACGGGCACCCCAAGAAGTTAAAACTTTACTCAAGTTGGCGAGAAATAGGAACCGTTTCCAGACGACATAAGAATAGGTTTAGGGTAAAGGGGGACTTTGAGACTGGAAGACGACAATACAGCGCCATACCGGGACTAGGGAGCTTACGTTCTTGACACACCGTTTACGGGGCTCTGCTGTTTGATTTAATAGCGCTGTTGCTTTTGGGTACTCTGTTTGCATATTATGTGGACACGGATTTACTAAGGGCCAGGGGCACATAGCGGGTCAAGAAATAGCGAAGCTTGGCCTGAGCAATTTGGCCAGATAATCAGAACAGATTGACGAAATTTTGTTTACGCCAGGCAATGTCAAACAGCTAGCCGATGCTAATTACTTTTGTGTTAAAGAGATCTGCAGCTTGGTTCACTCCTCAACCATGTAGAAAAACTTTTCATGCGATTACTGGGACGGCTAGAAATTAGAAAGGCGCTAGCACGGGGCTTGAGAGAGTGAGAGAAGATCATAGGCTTCAACTTCCGAAAGTGAACTTCCGAAAAGCGAAAACCCCAAGTAACGACCCCTATCCGCCTTAATGAAGAAAACTCGGTGCTTTAAATTGGTTTTGAGAGTTTTTAAAACACATAAAATCAGTTTCTTTTTTTAATTCGTCCCTCAAGGAGTTAGTATCTTTCGACATTCATTTCAACTAGGGAGCAGGGACTACGTAGCAATAATTAATGCGTGGTTGGTTTGGGGACATTTTGTAAGTTGGATCCGTCTGTTAGTAACTATCACCGGTCACAGCAGATCAATAGACGAAACTCCACACAGAGAAGGTACACAACATGAAGCAAGACCACAACGGACACATCAGCCATAGAAATTGCTGCGGAAAGAGAGCTCCGTAAGCTCTACCAGCTCCTGCTCGGAATAACCGGCTACACTCCATCAGCAATCGAGTTGGAGCCAGCACGTCTCTACACCAAATCCGAATTGGGGACGGATAATTCTATACTAGGATAACGATAAATTATTGGCTCTGGACATGAATGCTGGTGCATTTGCACACGAGCAGGCGTCGGCGTCGCATCACAGCCCTAGGGCAGGAACCGACGTCGCCTTGGTGGCGTCGTGGTTTGGACGAACGCTAGCCAGGATGTGATTGAAAAAAATTCTCTTTATTGCGATGCATTGAAATATATGCGGTTCTGAATGGGGAAACTTGGCGTGTGCCTTTTAAGCAGAGTACGCAGGCCGGACACCGGGATTCAATTATGTCTTTGAATAATCATATCTCGATAAAAAAAAGGGAATAAATAGTGGAAAATCGTCGCGATGAGCCGGAGTGCCGTGACGTGTTTTCTATCAGGACAAAGGGGAGAAGACACGGGGAATCAAAGGAAGAATACTGGCAGGATACTTTATCGGTGTTGGACGACTGTGAATTTTATACAGTTTCACTTATTGTGCTTGGCATGGTTCCTCTGATTAAATGGTGCTGGAGGGTGGGGTGTGTTGTTCTGTTAGTGTTTATTCAGTGATGAGCGGGACTCAACAAATAGCCGCATGGCACCAAGCGAAACACACACAGACACTCTTAGGTTCTTCTTTGATAGATCAGTTTCCACCTAGCACACAACCAGGAGCTATGCTAATAAGCATGTAGAATAGACTCCAAACATAATATTATCTTTTGAGAACATTTTTTTTCGTCTAAGTTTATATATTGTTTCTCCTCTAACTTCATGCTGTCTTGTCAGCCAGCCTGATTATACATGGAGGGGAATGGCGAGCATTTACAATTCGGATAAGAAATTGTGTTGATTCAGCTCCAAACTTGGCTATAGTTTGAAGAACTCTTCTCCCCCCCCTCCCATCATCCGCCAAAAAAAATAGAACCGAATTCAGCATTTAGCTGGCTTAGCATTCAGCTGGACATATAAAAGTAAAAAAAAGTAGAAAATCAAAGCTGATTCTATATTAATAAATCTCCTTTATGACTTAGCTCTCCTTGATTCATCCCAGCTCGCCTAAATTCTTGATATGAGCACATTTTCAAGTAATGTGTTTTTAATTACATTATCTTTCGTTTGAGATCAAAGCAGTGCACAGTGGTGATGGCACTGGCCCAATACACTGTGATTATTAGTCGAATACGGTGGCGTGCCCCAATTCCAGTAAAAAATAAGTAATCGAGATTGAACATGAATAGCCATGGTTCATGGCTCAATTTTTCGCTGAAACATATCAGAGAGAGAGAAGTAGAATTACGATAAAAAATTAGATTCACTCATATGAACATGTTTACAATTACGTGCGTTTATCTCTGTTATTAATAACACATTTTGATTAACTTTCAAGCCTGATATGAAAAACATAGAAAATCCTTGAAAAAGGTCAGTTATATATCACCTGCATGCGTTGATCAACCAGCTAGAGCTTCACACGATTAAAACCTTATTAGAAAATATTAAACTATGTATGGCAAAACTGCGAAATTTTAATCTAATATTATACAGTATCACAAAGCAAGTCATCTATTCTCTTACGCAATGAAGTTATGCAACATCGAAATTGCATGCCGACAACAAAAATATTGAGAATAGCGGGATGCTTCCTTCTGGTCAAACAACGCAATTTCAGAATGCAAATAACGGTTCAAATTATAAATGGCAAATACGACTGTGTACATTGCTGTTTAAATACAAATGAACAGAACAGTTCTCTCACTAATTAAGTACTGATAATTGTTTAATCAGACGGCAGAGATCACATTGTCTTAAAAAATTACAGCTGGGCATTCGGATTATGTAGTAACAGTCTTCCGGTATTATTTTTTGGTGATATTTGTCAGATATGATGTTATCAGCCATCTTTATCGTGATTATTGCGTTGGTAAGGTCATGTGAGCAGCACCCATCTTTCTAGCCGCACAAGGTATAAAAGGTGATTCTTATAGTAGTAGCAAGCAGTCAGTTTTCGCTGGTGAAGACGAAACTACGGGAAAACGTCAAACAATGCGCTACCTTATCGTACTCTGCATTGTGATAGCGTCTGTCAATGGCCAAAAAGACCCTAATATTGTCGCTGGAAGAAGTGGCATCGTTCATCTCTTTGAGTGGAAATTCAGTGATATTGCTAAGGAGTGTGAAGATTTTCTAGCACCGAAGGGATTCGCTGGAGTCCAGGTTTGTTTTTTTCATGTTGTTTCTTGATTCTTCAAAGAAAACTTTTCGTTGTCTGTAGGTTAAAAAGTTGATATTTTTATCAAGAGAAGCGTAATAATTTGTTAGATATATTTTAAGTCGTTGACGAAAAATAAAAGAATCGATGAAACTTTTGAGATTTCGTCATCCATGAGTAACCCCGATTTCCGTACCATCTGGATTAGATCCAAGTGCTGTAATAAAGTTATACTTCGCGATTGAATAAAAAAAGCTAGTGTCCATAGCGAAATAAAATGAACAAATGCGTTCAAACAATGCATCTGATTTTTGTTAGACTATTTTCTAAATATATGTGTCTGGCTCGATGCGAAATTGAATGCATTTTAGACCTCACCGGTTCACGAGAACGTGGTGATCGCGAACAGACCTTGGTGGGAAAGATACCAGCCTGTGTCTTATCTCATCAATAGCAGGTCTGGGAACGAAGCGGCCTTCGGAGACATGACCAGAAGATGCAACGCCGTTGGTATCCGGTACGAAGCCAAAATCCGTAATCCGTACAAATTTGGTTGTCTAATTGGGTTTGAGACTAAGATTTGAGTACCCTATCCCCGCTGGATGTATGTTTTATAAAGAGAAATGTAGTTGTCAGAGATAGGAGATCTTACAAGGGTATTCCTCTCTCCCCAGTGGACGCAAAAGGGATGCAAGCCATGCCTTCTAATAGCATGTGTCCTAATAGCAATATGTTGGAAGATAAGATCCTTCGTTTTAGTCCTCGGATGACAAGACGAGATAGATACAATACTTTACTGCTAGAGACAATGATATATCCACATCTATCGTGTGATACCAATCGGAAGCAATTAAATATATAAACTTTAAAATGTTTCCAATCTAATGTTCTAACTGTTAGATTGATTTTAAATATATTATGGTGTAACAAAATATTTATCTGTCTAAGTAAAAGTTTTCTCGTTTTGAAAAGGATCTAAAAATAAACTTACTTTGGCGATATCTGAACTTTAAATTTAAATCACTTTCCCACAACTTTTTTAATTAGTCATATTTTAGCATTTCATAATATTGTGAGTTTGAAATTGTTTTTGATTTTATTCTAGCATCTACGTGGACGTGGTCCCAAATCACATGACAGGGGATGTCTCTGGTAGCGGCGTAGGTGGTAGCTCTTTCAATGCTGCAGGAAAGCTGTACCCAGCAGTGCCTTATGTACCCGGGGACTTCCACGATTCTTGCGCCCTAAACAACTACAACGACCCGAACGAAATCAGGAACTGCGAATTGGTTGGATTGAAAGACTTGAACCAGGGATCCACCTATGTCCGAGGCAAGATCGTGGATTTCCTCAACAAATTGGTTGGATTGGGCGTGGCTGGGTTCCGGTACAGCAAAATTTTTATTCCATGTCAATGTCATGTAGAACTAGCTCGTTATTAGCAGTTGGAATACATTTGACCCCCCCCCCCCCCCCTTAGTTTAAATTGTAATAACGAGATTGTTGTTATATTCACACCCATGATGGTATCAAAATATCATAGAACGCAATTCATAAGTTACATGCGGTTTGTGAATTCAAAAGCAATCATCGTTCCAACATGACATTATAATTGTGCACATTCGTATTCTCGCCATATCGCTAGCGTTTGGTACAATGCGCTGGGAGATTGTGCATCGTTGAGCCTCCATAGCGATTATTCTCGGCAACAATAGATGCAATGTCACATCATCGCGACGAGCGAGTTACGAGTTCATTAACAGAAGTCAACGGCTTTATTGCTAACGGTTTTTCTCCTCGCTGCAGCGTTGATGCGGCCAAACACATGTGGCCTGCAGATTTGAAAACGATCTACGAGAGTGTTAGTAACCTAAATACGGAGCACGGTTTCTCAGGAGGATCGCGCCCTTTCTTCTACCAGGAAGTAATTGATCTCGGTGAGCTACATTAAGCGGTTTAAATATCCTGCCTTGTTTCAAACCACGCTCTTTTTTCTATAAACTTTCGTTTCTGATAATTGCATTTTTTTTGCGGTTGCAGGCGGTGAAGCAATCTCGAAGAACGAATACACAGGATTCGGTAGAGTCACAGAATTCAAATATGGAGCAGAGCTGGGAAATGCATTCCGCGGCAACAACCCGATCAAATATTTGAAAAACTTTGGTACTGCCTGGGGTCTTTTGGATGACGGTGACGCATTGGTGTTCATCGACAACCACGACAATCAGAGGGGACACGGAGCGGGGGGTGCTTCCATACTGACGTACAAGGATTCCAAGCTGTACAAGGTACTTTTTATTGCTTCCACTACTCCTTCGACGTGACAGAAACGTTGGTGAAACAAAAGTAATTAATTTGCAATATTCGATTTGAAATCAAGATGGCGGTCGCTTACATGCTGTCCTGGCCACACGGCTACCCACGCGTCATGTCCAGCTTCGCTTTCACTGACACCGACGCGGGGCCCCCTGCCGATGGTAATGGTAACACTCTAGGACCAAACATCCAGCCCGATGGCACTTGTGGAAACGGATGGGTGTGCGAGCACCGGTGGAGACAAATCTTCCAAATGGTGGAGTTCAGAAACGTTGTCGCCGGTAAATATGCATGGTTCATACTTTTATTCTTAGGCAATTATTAAGTCAACTGCTTCAAGACTTTATTCTTATCGCAAGTACTATCAAATTGATCGCTTGATAACTTATTCCATTTTTAAACTAATCAAGGCACTGCCGTCAACGACTGGTGGGACAACGGTGACAAACAGATTGCGTACTGCCGAGGAGGGAAGGGATTCATTGCCTTCAACGACGGCAATGGAGATTTTAGACAAAACCTCCAGGTAAGGTTAGGTTAGGTTAGGTTAAGAAAACATCTAAATGAACTATAACATATAAGGGGTAAAGTGGTTAACTTTGGAATGTTTGATTGCAGACCTGCCTACCCGCTGGTACCTACTGTGATATCATCTCTGGAGCTAAGTCAGGCAGTTCTTGCACTGGGAAATCTGTCACGGTTGGCAGCGATGGAAGAGCTAGCATTGAGATTCTGAGTGGAGAAGATGATGGAGTCCTTGCCATTCATGCCAACGTAAGCCACTGGTGGATAGAACAGCTAGTCCAACGGACTTTGTGTAATCCAACGGACATCTTGTGTTTAACCAAAGCTAACTTATGTCGTCTATTCTTTCAGTCAAAGACGCGTGAGATCAGAGGCCCAGGTGCTTAAAAAGAAATACTTCGAGACGAAAATTGTTCTGCTATTGAAAAATAAAACTTAAATATTTTGACGTACCAACATTTTTAATGTAAACGTAATTGGTGTCATTAACGACGATCGTGGAAATGTTTCTGCAATGTAATGTTTATACTAATAAAACCTATTGCTGAATAATAAGAGAATTGAAACAAAAAAAAAACCTTGAACGTAACTCTCAGAACAATTATAATGCCCTATCCTTTGCACTGAGCACTTCTCAAATATTCCACAAATCATTGACAAAAATTTGAAATTTCCCACAGGAAAAACATGGATTGTTACTTAATTTTTCTCATCATCGGCATCGACTTGTTGACCTTGAATTTGTGTGATGGAGCATACTTTGTTTACACAACATATAAATATTTTTCAACAACTATCTCATCCTAAAAACTATCATCCATTTTTGTCCTGTGTTATGAGGTTTAAAATGACAGTAACTATGCGAAGATCTGTGGTTTAAATTTTATAAAAATGCAACGCAAAAAAGTACTGCTTTAAGCTGCCAACTAGGACTGATGTTTATTTTGTTAGCAAATATAAAGCACCAACAACAAAGCGGTTATTTCAGGGGGTGGGTAAGAATTGAGCAATCTAATTACTGACACGCAATGCTACTTTTAAGTGTGAGAGATAGGGTTGATCATATTCTCTATCGTGTAGGACGAGTGAGGCTTGTTTGGTTTATAGGTATAACTTGATTGTTCACTATCTCTGACTTGAGATAAGCCAAGCTGAGAATAAATCATTGGTGCCTGGACAAACAAAACAAATACTTGAGAACACAACTTAAGGTAGAAAGGTTTACTCACACAATTTATTCAAAAATTAAAACCGATCCAGATCATAAGAAACAGACACTTTTAAAATTATTCTTAATTCTTACCGCATGGGAAAATAGTTATCATAATGTGCCGCTTATCAAATAAAAATCAATTACCAAAAATTGTAATCAGTGTTGATGGTAATTTTATTTTGTTTTTCATTCGATGCAACAGAATGCATTGTGCCTCTAATCATTTCTAAAGTGTGATAACGAAATATTCGTCACATAAGATTAGTGGGAACTGTACTGTACAAGGTCTAAGAGTATTATGACTTATTAACAGTGTTCTAGATATTATTTTTGAAACTTATGAAACGTGATACAATCCGTCGCTACAGCCTGGAACAAAAATTATCAAAGTAAATGCATTTTGGTTTCGATGGTAATATTACAACTCACTATGAAATCTGTTGATTATCGAATTTAAACAAATTAAGCATAATCAGAAGTTTTCTGCAGAAACTGCAGCCAATATGTCCAGCTTGCATCTTTCTCTGCAATTTATGGGCCGATGCCCTGTACTCCTGCGTATATCTCGACTGCTTGACGCTTTTGCCAGTGCGGGCTAGACCGTCTTTGTGCAGTCACACCAACAAACATTGTAAGCGGTAAGAACTTGGCACTTTGGCAACACATTTACATCACACTTTTGCCTCTATTGTTTGATCAATAAATAATAAATAATAAATAATAAATAATAAATAATAAATAATAAATAATAAATAATAAATAATAAATAATAAATAATAAATAATAAATAATAAATAATAAATAATAAATAATAAATAATAAATAATAAATAATAAATAATAAATAATAAATAATAAATTATAAATTATAAATTATAAATAATAAATAATAAATAATAAATGATAAATAATAAATAATAAATAATAAATAATAAATAATAAATAACAAATAATAAATAAATACACATGGGGGGAAGGTTAAGGATTCTAAATTCGTAATGGCGATTAAAAATTGCGAATCCTCGTGGAGGCTTTCGGGATGGAGAAGGACGTTCAATAGGAAATCATAACATTTGATACCACAACGGTCAAAAAAGTTTGCCATTTTCATCACGTTTCATAGAAGATGCTTTTCCTTCGGAATACGTTTCGTACAAAACACTTTCGTGCATAGTCGGAGACTGCGAGATGGCACTAGTAAATCAATAAGCCACCACTAAACAAATCAATGTGTTCCTATTCTCCTTTTATAATATTTAAGACGAACGGGCTTCATCATTTGTACGCAACATTTGGTTATAGGCACCACACAAGACGTATTGAAAGCGAATCAGAGATCTTGTTTAATTGATTTAATTACCTCCAATGACAATTTCATTCACAATCACTCCACAATCCACGTTCCCTATCAAAATGAATAATTAGCTCAAACGGATGCTTGGGAAATGAGTTTACTAAAGTTTAATTAGTGAAAATCTTAAAAGCAATTTATTTAATAAACTATTTTCTAGATTTACTCGACCAAAAATAGAGAATTCTAGTTTCAACAAGGAATCGCACCTTTCAAACAGAGATCACGCATCTTAGCTCAATCTTAGCTCAATTTTCTTGATGAACCCCCACATGAATTTTAAAATTAAAGTTGTTTCATATATAAGGGTGCCTTCATGCATAATTGCATTTGTTTAGCCTTCCTTTTAACGTATCATGAAGAGAATTTGTCTAGTGTGTTTCTTACTTTGAGTGGTGGGGAGAAGTGCTTTCGTTCAGCTCAACGAAATGGAGGTTCAGTGACAGCTTTGGAATTCGAGACTTTTTTGGGGCCAAATGGATTTGCGGGAGTGCAGGTGTCGTGCAGGTAACATTGTGTTCCCAATGTGCAAGAAGTGTTTCTACTAAGATCTGTAACTTTTGTTGAAATATCCGTTTGCAGAAATGTGTACAAAGATAATGTGTCAGACTAGCACTTATTTACCTCACGTACATTGTTGCCGGATTGAGATACACGTATTTGAAGTTTAAATTCAAATAACAATATTTCCAAGAACGTAAAACTTAAAAAAAAAATTGTGAAAAAAAAATTGGGGGGGGAGGGGGGGGGAAGGGGGGGGGGGGGGATTATCAAATAAGCTTCGGCTCAATACCCAGACATTTTAAAATCATTGCAGTCACATTACCAAGTCATTGCATAACGAACACAATTCAAAAATCTCGAAAAAATACTCGGTTATATTCAAACATGCTCTTAGAATCTTTCACTTGACACAAATCGAACATACTTTTCATATCACTGATATTAGAAATATCCCTTTCAGCATTACGAAAACACATGTACGCTATAAATATTCATTGATTCATTTCCTTCCATTCACTTCCATTAAACTTAATTGCGCGAATCTCATTCACAAAATCAACTCCTCATGTTTTACAAATACATGCCTGACATTCTCTGGCTTCGCTTGTTCTAATTCCCATCAACTAATCCTTCTAAATAGTCTTTTCTTACACCGATAAGAATCCTAGCCCTCCGTATTCTTGTATGCCATCCAATCCTGTATAGAAGCCCCATCCCCATCACCTCACAACCACCCTTGAGCCCTTTCCGGAAAACGTGCTCGCGAGTCGCGTTTTTAATTTCAAAATGTTGTTTTACTCTTTTGAAGACGTAGCCAGTTGCCAAGCACATCGTGAGTGGGCACCCTTGGTGGGAACACTACCAGCCAGTGGCATACAGGGTGTTCGGACGGCCGGGAGACGAGGTCTTGTTCAAAGGCATGGTGAAATGATGTAACGAGGTGGGGGTGCGGTAAGCCATCCCCTCTCACTGCATACTAATAAACACTATCCGAGACCAAAAACAACATGAATCTCAGATCAAAACCGCCACCTCAACCTTATTTCATCAACATTTCTAGTATTATACAATGAATATAATCACAGTAGCGTTGTTTTTGTTTCAACAGTATTTATGTGGACCAAACCATGTGACCACAGAGAATAATGTGACGCCAGGAATTGGCGGAAGTCCTTACGACCCGGATGCAACTCTGTTCCTGGCGTTCCCCTATGGACCAAATGATTTCCGCGCAAGCTGTGAGATTTTTGATTTCACAAAATGCTAAACAAGTGGACGGTTATCTAGGAATACAAAAATCTAGACTATGCGTCTGCATATCTTCGATCAAAAGTTCATTCTTTGATACGCTGTTTGATCTTGAGGTTGATGGTAATTTAAACGGCCGGATTTGAGTTATTTGATGTTATATCGTATAGTTTGTATTTAACAGCATGTAATACATTGCAGAAGTAAATACATAAATGACACGACAAGTTCATGCCGTGAGAGGAACTCCCTTGGCGCTTACTCTCAGGGGCGTAGCTATCCGATATGAATCAATAATATAACTAGTTTAAAACAGTCATGAATGAAAGAAATGTGTGGTGTATGTGCTTCTATTTGCATGACCAATTGATGGGGTTTCGGAGTCGAAGCCGCTAAACACATGTGCCCTGGAGATCTAAAAACCATTTTCGATAGCGTAAAAACCTTGAACACCGATTTTGGATTCCCAGCTGCTGTCCATCATTCGTTATATTTGGAAGAAATTTACCTCGGTAAATGCTTGTCAATCATTAACCAATTATGTAACTATTCCAGATATTTTATCAATGAAATGCGAGTTTATTTAATTGATTCGTATACGCATTATTCCAGGTGTAAAGGGTATTTCAAAATACAAACACAACAGAAACAGAATTCAGGGACTAGGTGGAACTCGGAAATGCATTTTGCGGTAATAATCCAATCAATTATTTGCACAATTTTGTGTTGTGTTGTATAAAGGCGAGACTTTGGTATTTATTGGCAACCTTAGCAAACAATGAGGGGAATCAGCTGCAGTGCTTCTCACTTTCAGAGACCAAAAACTATTCAAAGGGAGTCAGAATTTTGGCTATCGAACTTATTTTATGGCATACGCTTTGTATATTTTGTGGTAAGATCATTTCAATTTCAGTTGCAGATGGTGAATGCATACATGCTGAGTACGTGGGAGTACGTTCTTTCCCGAGTAATGTCGAGCTATAACTTTGTATTGTTAGATGATAGACCACCTTCCGATGCTAATGGCGATGGTCGAGGCACTGTGGAAATGGTTAAGTCTATGAACATAGATGGAGACAAATCTACCAAATGGTTACTTTCCGAAATGGTGAGAAAGACCAATTTGTTTATTAACAATACCATCAGGGATGCTTGTGTTGCAGTACATTTCAAATTACCAGCAAAACAAAGAATAATAAAGTCTTCATTTGTAAATTTTCGTTGTATAGTTCCTAGTACGAAGCGTTTAGATATTTTTTCGTTAAAGATAAAGTAAGAAAAAAATAATCCATCAGATAGTAAGTATACAGAAAATTTCGAAGATCAAATATTGTACAACTTTTAAAAACCTGATTAAAGTGTAATTTTGTCAAGTTGATGGTGTATTTTGTGCAGTAATTTTTAAACTTGAACTTATCCTGCCCAGACACTATTACGTTTCTTAGTTCACTGCACGTTCATGCTCCTACTTGTTATTTGTCATGCAGCACCGTTTTAAACGAATGGTGCTGTAATGGCATCAAGCAAATTGCGTTTTAGAAGGGAATAAAGGGGTTCATCATGTTCAACAACGGAGATGTCCAGGAAACCATTCGTGTAAGCCGATTTATTAAAAAAAAAAAAAAACACTTATTTTTTCTAATTTGATTTGAAGATTTAATAAAGCACAGTCTTTGAATCAATTTTCTTTTCTCGTAATGATTACAGACCTGCTTTCCTGCTGAAAAATACAGTAGCGTCATTTGTAGAAAAAGCGATGAAACAAGTTTCTCGGGGAAGACTATCACGTTGATAGCATTGGCAAAGCTTACATTGACATTTTGAGCACCGAAGAAGATGGGGTGCTAGCTATCCATGTTGAGGTGAGGTCAAGGCCAGTGCTTGCAGTTATCTTGAAACTTTTCTTATTGATGGCTCTTATATCTTGTTGCAACTCTAACAACTTGCATGTGTCTTAGTCCGTGATCGCAACCATCAAACGTCTTGGATCAAATTAGACTGGCAGACCGAAAAAATCGTCATGAGAAAAGAGAGAGAAATAATGAATACATGAGTGAATGAAGGAACGAACTGCAGAATGACGAAAGAATGAAATAAAAAAATTAGCAACTCTAAATTCTTCAGTGATTGACCTATTTAGAATCTGGATTGTAATCCCGAGTAGAAATCCTAAACGATTGTGGTTCGCGGGTGCTCTCTAAGTGGGCTCCCCGTTCTCCAATGTCATTCTGAATGTCATTCTGCTTTCAACTCGAGAGCTCAAATCGAACATTCTACATCTTGGCGGCCAGGTCTGTAAAGACAATCCAAAATTGGCATTGGCATACTCTGCGTAACCGTGCATATAAATTCATAGATTTAAAATAAATGCATCTTAAAGTTTGGAGCTTACGTCAATTTTCTGCCAATTATCTTTTCGTTCCAGATATTCTGATTAGTATTGTTCTGTATCGAAGCAATCACTACTCTTTGTGAAAAGATAAGGTATTTTTCGATATTATGATATCAGCAAGGATGTAGGCTGTAGCTTACTTGGAGTGGAGGGATTTAAAGATAAGTAAACGTACGTAAATCGGTCTCCAGAGGAGGACTTCCACCCAAAAAAAAATATGTATTATATATATTTTTTTTAAATATACATTATAACGCTCTTAAAAAACAGTTTCGTTGGGAGCCCAAATCACTCTCTTAGCCCTGAAGGCACAAAATAAAATCGTCACGAAGTCTTTGGGCTGTTAAGTGACGTCTTTATGGCCTTGGCCTCGTTTCACCGAAGTTGGGTCCTCTTTGGTGGATTCTTTTCCCTAGCTCTAGCTCGTGCTCTAGCTCGTGTTGAAACATGATAGCTGTTTATTATAGAATATCATTTCAACTGATAATCTAAGAAAAATTGTGTAAGAATCACACCGACAACCTGGAATTTTACGTTCCGCTAGGTGTAACCGTTAAAACTTATGATTATGGTCTGTCATGTTTCCAAATTTTGGATAATTTCTAGAAAGTCGATACCAGATATCAAATGAAAAATATTTTCTGAGCATTGCTAACATTTCCCTGCAAGCTCGACCAAAAAAAATGCTCGTTTTGTCTCCCCTAGGGGAGCCACGAATTATCCAAATGCTGCATTTACTTATTTCGTTACTACACAATTCTCAGGCAACGACAAAAGTAGTTTTATAATAAACGTATCAATATGATTATTTCTGTGCGATTATATATAAATCCGGACTGTTTCGTTTCTAAATGCAATGTGTTACTCCAACATTTATGCCTGGACTTCCAGTTTGTAGCAGCTAATGCAAGCCATTATGAATTACTCAAAAGAAAGTTTCTCCGGTTTCACTCAGCAAAATATTTTTTGTTATAAGTTTGCCAACGTTTTTGCACACTCTGATTTTGTATAACGTTCTTCAAGATGTCTGTGTACCAACACGCAAAAAAGTAAGGTGTACAATTTTGTCGCAGGGCCAA
Organism: Protonemura montana; assembly: GCA_947568835.1. Classification (NCBI taxonomy): domain Eukaryota; kingdom Metazoa; phylum Arthropoda; class Insecta; order Plecoptera; family Nemouridae; genus Protonemura; species Protonemura montana. The sequence continues at coordinate 12,634,849 of OX387604.1, read as the reverse complement.
GCCCCGATGTTTTATTTCGAATTTTATATCTACTTACACCGTTTAGCTTGACTCAACCAGCGAGGTATTTTCAAACATCGCATAACAGAGAGTGTGCGTCATTTGGAAATATCGCGGCTAACATGATACCGAACGGTTTAGCGAGTTCGAAAATCCGGTTCTCTTGAGATCACCGAAGTTAAGCAACATTTCGCTGAGTCAGGTATTGGATTGGAGGTATTGGATGGGTATTGGATGGGTGGGTCAGGTATTGGAAAGTTAGTACAGCAACTTCATTCGCCTTGCTTATCAACCTCTCGACAGCATGGATTTGTGGAGTAATCCTGCTGTTCGAGTTGCACCGTCCTTCGGAAGGGACGTTAAGCTACGTGCCGGCACCGGGTTTCCCCTCCTCCCTTCTATGCTAGGTTAGGTTCATCCTCATAATCATTCACTCATTCACCGATGCCATTAGACCAGTGCCGCATGGCCAGATGTCAAAACAGTGCGTCGTTAAACACCACAAATCAATCAATTAAGCTAACATGATAGGTACACTGTTTAAAGACGCACTGCATAGAAATTGGAAAAAACAAATTATATTATTGGTTGGTAGCGTGCATGTGAAACATGAAATGTAAACAATGTCGACGGTGCCAAGTTTCCTCCTCTAATCCGTGGTGACCTTGATTGCTAAGCAATCAAAGTTCCGGTCCAGAATGTTTCCTGTTTGCAACACCACAGGAAACTCTAGTGGCCACGGCAGCAAGGGTTGGCTTCTCAAGCTCCAGACCCTCCAGGCTTATGTTGGTGTCCGGCTTTACGGTTAGCATGAATATCCATGATTTTCTACCGCTAGAGGGCAAATCCACGTAACCAAAATAGCCTCTGCCTCACCCTTTCTCAATAGATTCCTGATCGAAACGAGCCTCACCTGGGACAAGCCGCCGAATCAAGTTCACAAATCAGGAGGTCGTAAAATTAGCGGTTATGTAAGGGGTATTTTAAATAGAACATTACTTCAATCAGTTCGATATCACGACTATAACAAATGCTAGAAAGATTAGATAATATCACTGAAATTGACTTTTGAAGGACATTGCCTATGTAAATCGTATATAAAGGTTCGGATGGTAGAATGATGAAGTCCGCTAGAAAAATGAGGTGTCTTATTGTGTTGTGCCTTTTGGCAACGACGGCCTATGGGCAAAAAGACCCCAATGTCGTCGCTGGAAGGAGCGGAATCGTTCACCTTTTCGAGTGGAAGTTCGGCGACATTGCACAGGAATGTGAAGATTTCCTAGCTCCGAAAGGCTATGCAGGAGTTCAGGTTCGTATATCTTTATCGCTTCTTTTAAAACCACATATCCGAAACCCAAGTTCCACTGACACGATTTGTGTACTCGAGAAGTACTTATTTACTATCTTATATAGAATGTGCAAATCTAGAAAGGATTACAGTACGAATTTCAATCCATTCTAGGGTGTTATTTAATGTGATGCCACTTTCTATACCAGTTTCGATTCATTTTTTGCAAGCAAAAATGCATCTTGATATCATTCTTTTGTTGCGTGGATGTTAGGTTTCTCCGGTTCACGAGAACGTGGTGATCGCAAACAGACCTTGGTGGGAAAGATACCAGCCTGTGTCTTATCTCATCAATAGCAGGTCTGGAAACGAAGCTGCCTTCGGAGACATGACAAAAAGATGCAATGCCGTGGGAATCCGGTAAAGAATGGTCATCTTACGTACAATACGAGCGGTGGGAGAGAGAAGAGCAGGACAATGGATCCACTGCAGTCTCAATTTGCAGCATCGATCAACTGAATTACGGTTTTCATAGTAACAAAAATATACGAGAAACAACAACGTTGTGACTCATTTTATGACATTGGGAATCACACTATATCACGGCTGCTCTTGAATTCCAATAATTTTATTTTCATGTCCTGCCTTTTGCAAGCTTTGGTTCCAGCGCATGCTCATTAAAACTTTCTATCAACTTGAGAACCACGCATATTCTAGTGTAATTAAACACTTTCATATTTTTCAGTATCTACGTGGACGTGGTTCCAAATCACATGACAGGGGATGTCTCTGGTAGCGGCGTAGGTGGAAGCTCTTTCAATGCTGCAGGAAAGCTGTACCCAGCAGTGCCTTATGGACCCGGGGACTTCCACGATTCTTGCGCCCTAAACAACTACAACGACCCGAACGAAATCAGGAACTGCGAATTGGTTGGATTGAAAGACTTGAACCAGGGATCCACCTATGTCCGAGGCAAGATCGTGGATTTCCTCAACAAATTGGTTGGATTGGGAGCTGCTGGTTTCCGGTAAATTATTCTTGCGTTTTTTTTTAAGTTACTTAGTGATGTGAAATATTTTAAAATTGTACCATTGCGCCAGTTTCACGAGTTTTGTAAGAAAATCTGCACTGACGCGTGCTTAAATCTCAATCTGTTCACTTCTGAACAACGCATTGACGTGAACTGTTCGGCTTAAATTCGCAGAGTTGACGCGGCCAAGCACATGTGGCCCGCGGATTTGAAGGTAATGTACGAAAGTGTCAGCAACTTGAATACAGATTACGGGTTCGCCAGCGGTGCACGACCTTTCTTCTACCAAGAAGTTATTGATCTCGGTACGTATGTACGAATCATACCAAGAAAAACCAGCCTTATTTTCAACTTATTCAATGCTCAATCTTGAAAATATATATTTTTTGAAATGTGTTCCAAAAGGCGGTGAAGCAATCTCTAAGGACGAATACACTGGCTTCGGTCGCGTAACGGAATTCAAATATGGTGCTGAACTGGGAAACGCATTCCGCGGGAACAATCCGATCAAAACCTTGGTGAACTTTGGTACCGCCTGGGGTCTTTTGGGCGACGGTGACGCATTGGTGTTCATTGACAACCATGACAATCAGAGAGGACACGGTGCAGGAGGTGCTTCCATCCTGACATACAAAGACGCGAAGCTCTACAAGGTACAATTCTGGCAAACGTGATTAAAGAAGTTGCTCAAATGATGAGAGTCAATGATGACAAACAGAAAATGTCTTGGTACCTGTTATTCTCAGCTCCTTTTCTGCTTGATTAGAGAAACATTAAACATTTTGTTTCCGAAGCGGAACTTTAATTCCTATACCAATTACCACCACACTTTCAATTATATTTCTCGTTTAAAATTATTTTTTGTCTAATTTTCATTTCTATTCTCAAGATGGCGGTCGCTTACATGCTGTCCTGGCCGCACGGCTACCCACGCGTCATGTCCAGCTTCGCTTTCACTGACACCGACGCGGGGCCCCCTGCCGACGGTAATGGTAACACTCTAGGACCAAACATCCAGCCCGATGGCACTTGTGGAAACGGGTGGGTGTGCGAGCATCGGTGGAGACAAATCTTCCAAATGGTGGAGTTCAGAAACGTTGTCGCCGGTAAATATAATTTCGAAAAATACCGAAAATTTTCTGATTTTATTAAAGAACAGATGTTATTTGTTTTTCATTTGAGTATACTGATGTTGATTTTTATTGAATTGTGGATTATTTTTAAGGCACTGCCGTTAACGACTGGTGGGACAACGGTGACAAACAGATTGCGTACTGCCGAGGAGGGAAGGGATTCATTGCCTTCAACGACGGCAATGGCGATTTCAGCCAGACTCTCCAGGTACTTTCTTTTAAAGCAGTGCACTATATGTTTTAAGAGGAATTTCAAAACACTCTGAGTTCCGAAATGTTTAAAGTTTCGAGCCAAGCGGGCAATCGATAACTACCGAGAGCTGCAGTGAACTTGGGATGTTTGATTTCAGACCTGCCTACCCGCTGGTACCTACTGTGATATCATCTCTGGAGCTAAGTCAGGCAGTTCTTGCACTGGGAAATCTGTCACGGTTGGCAGCGATGGAAGAGCTAGCATTGAGATTCTGAGTGGAGAAGATGATGGAGTCCTTGCCATTCATGCCAACGTTAGTTCATATATCGACTTATATTGAAATGATGGAGGTTTCCATTTAGTAGACTTAAGTTTAATTATGTGGCACTTTCTTTTCCAGTCCAAGACACGCAACATCAGAAGACCAGGAGCTGTGTAATGGGAACTAAGCGTTTTGTGATATGATAGGTCCTTAAGAATTTAGTTTGGGATTATACTAGCCGATAGCAGTCTTGATTAAAAATTAAATATATAGCTAATACCGCACTGAACTCTTTTAAATTCTCATTCCAGCTCCATTTCCTAATCCCAATTACATTGTATTTATATAGATCTTCAGTTCAATTCTTATTTCCACCGGCAAACGTTACTTTGGCCAGTTTTTCTAGTAATCTTGGTCCTGTTCCAATTGGAACATTCTCTTCGCTTATACTTCTGGTTTAATAGCACTGGTCTAACACTACTCGTATTTCAGCACGTCAAATGTAAACATCTCTCTCATAATCGAATACAAACCCGTTAGAAAAGTGTGCTCGAAAGTGCAAAATCCATCTTGCACATCAGTTCAGAGTTGAGTCTAGCTAAAAGCCATGGAATCGAATATGTGAGCTAATCGATTATCTCTTTGGGGGGAGAATGTCATTCAATGAGGATATATATCTGAGCACTTTGGTCCTGCGATGTTTGGACCCAACGTTCGCCGAAGATTGTTGTCAAAGTTTCCATCCCCTCCTCTCCCCAACCCTCCTCGTTCCATCAGAACAAAACTTCATCACCATCTACTGGACAAAGATAAATCAATGCACGTCATTGATACCTACACGGAATTTTCTGCAAAAATAAACTTGCTTTTAATTTAGTTAGGTTTAATGAGGTTACGTAGTTAGGATAGCGAATTAAAAAACAGAACCTTGTCGCTTTCGTTGTGTATTCGATGTATGGTAGATCAAAATTGATTATTCATTTTAATAGCAGTGCGAATAAAGAATCGCTGTCATTCGGCATTCTCGACGAATGTGTATGCAATATTATATAATAATATATTACAAAGCGAATAACGATGCAAACGTATGGCATGATGGCAAAACTCGATGTTGATTTGTGTAGCCAGACAAATTCCAAAGCAACGTAGATAAATCGTTCGCCATTTGTCTTCCCTGCTTTCGGTTCAGTTAAGTCGTATATTGACGCTCGTTTCGTCGGGTCGACCGATGTTCCTTGTTTCAATGGAAACATTCCCCGTAGCAGAGAAACATCACGCACTACGGCATTTGATATATTATGTATGTTATATTCCTTTCCATGTAGAAAATAAATACATATATTAACATTGAATTTTTTCCTGAAAAAATGCAAGATTCGTTTGTGCAAGGTAGTAGCGAAACGGTGGTGGAGGCGCCGGGTTTTTATTCAATTTAAATCTTGGAGACATTTATTCTCGCTTTTCTACGTTCTAGTTTATGAAGCAGAAGATGCTAATGACTTTACCTTCTCGCGCTTTCTCGCATTTAGTAATTATATCTGTCTCTTTTGGCGATGTGATTGATAAAAATAAAACAGCCTGCAGTCCAACACTTTAAGTGGGCTTGCCTTATGGCACTCATTATAACCTGAGAAATATTTCACCGAATAAAATGCGTGTTTGTCTTGAATAAATACACCCCGTCCGTCAAGAGACTAAATACGAAACCTCAAACCAGATGAGAAATTCATAGGTTCTATCTAGAACTAACTTTGAAAACGAATTAAATTATTCAACAAGCTTTCTCATTTGTCTAATTACACATCCGTAGAGCAGATACATTCTCACTCAGTTCTTCCCCTACTCTTCCCCTAGCGTCAACCTCTCTCGGTAGCAGCTCATCTTCATCCAGCCTATCCCCCCCCCCCCCCCCCCCCCTCCAGCCCACTCCACCATCTAAGATCCGTCTGGTACCTAGATCTGTGAGAGTACCGTCCGGGCCGTTTGGGCCTTTCGGGCCATTCGGGTTTTCTCAGCCTTATCGCAGTCGTACGTAGAACCTGCCTCGTAGTTGCACGGTCGTACTCTAGCTGCAAACCAGCAGTCACACCTAGTTTTCCAAGATAATTTCACTAGGCGAAACGAAATTACATATTCTTGCTTTACCAATGTACATATTGCAACCCACCACACAATCTGACTTCAAAAAATTTAACCATTTGTGGTTTAATTACTTAAAATGTTATCATCGGAGAAAACTAACACTTAACGGTCTAACTTTCACAAAATATAGATTTTTTAAATTTTATTTGTCGTCGCCAAGAAAAATGTAGCCTCTCCCTCAACTCCCAGCCAGTTTCAGAGTTATAAGTTCGTGAGATTATATCGTAATCTGAAACCGGATTACCCTAGAAAATCCCCCCATGGGAGGTTCTGGCACTGCGAAATAATTAGACCCGTGTAAAAGTATGTAGTAGTCGGAGTGAGAGAGGCCTAAGGGCGAGGAGAGTGAGAATGGAGGTGGGGATGACGAAGAAACGAAAATCGAGAACAATTAACAAGGTCCATAAGTTACAAGGCGAAATCCCGTATAATAACCCAATCTTGAAACGTGTTTGTTTTCTTGCCATTCCGGTTTAAATATACGGATGTCGATTCATGCAACAATATGAAAGACGAGACAACCGGATATTACAAACAACGAAGAAGTTGTAAGGCAATTCTAATCTCCAAATATTGAAATTGATTGTCATGCCTGTGCCAATTCAAAAACAGGGGCATACTGTATGAAAACAAATGGATCGGGTGCTAAGCTTGTACCTTTACGCAGGGAACACACAAAAAGTGTTTGCGGTATGGATTGTAGGCGTCGAGCCAAATACGAGACAAATGATAAAGGGGGCGGCTGTGTCCTGCACTGGCGCAATTAGGCGAGAAACCGCAGAAAGTTTAAGCTGGCCACTGGACACCTTCTGGCGCTTCAGCTCAACACCACCACTGCACAGGAATCTTCCTCCGCATTTAATTTCCTTTTTGTAGAGGGCTTCAACTTTTATATAAATTTTCATGCTAAGAAAAATGTCTGTGATCTTTAGCTGCTTGTCAAAACAACTTCATAGAAGTTGAGCAACTTTTACAGCAAGTTTGGCTATCAAAGACTGTCTGTATTTATTCAAGAGTAGGAAAAGTTTCATTCCACAATCCATATTTTCAAGAGAAGAACAATATTTTTCCATATAATTTTTACCATATTTTACCTCTGCTATTTTCCTTGCTTGTCTTATCCATTTGCCGCTCCGAATGGCTGTCCCGAAGCTACGAGTGGGTTTCCTCCCTTGTGGTTCTCTGTATGGTCACTGTAGGACAAGCCACTAATGCTAGGTAATTAGGACAAGGATTGCTAGGCTTGCTTGCGAATACCATTCAAGTGGCACAGAAATTGAGGTAATAGCGTGCAGGTCAGTCTCTCGAGATTCTCGGCTCGTCAATTTCTGGCTGGAAAATCCTGATTCCTGACTCCCGACTCTCAACTCCCAGCATTCAACTTGCGTTACAATACATCCAATATTTTCCAGCCTATCGTTGATAGCCTGTCACAGCTTGACAACAATCTCGTATATAAGCTTCAGCTCCACTATTGCAACCGTATCCACGGTGCAACCGGAAAAAATCCTCCCAACAAATACTTGAGAGGGATGCAGAAATAAAAATAAAAACGTACATGTCAATATTAAAGTTAATATGATATCAGGTGTAGATATGTGACCTGTATTCTATGGCGAGCGTGGTGTTTTCTTATTGCACATTGCGTCTGAGAAGGAGGGCCGACAAAATTCCATTGACACATCGATACAGCGACATTCGCATGGTGCTTGTTTTTAAGCAACCCATGAAAAATACGTGCACTGCAGGTTAAGCGAGCATGCTGAATACTAATTCTCTAATAGTTGTATTTTTATGTGAGCGTGCGTGCATTTATTATTTAAAACGCATGCTATTTTTACTCACCGGCGATAAGTAGGAATTCTATGCTAGGTCAGTCAAATCAGCTCAATCTGTCATTTTTATACATTTTTCTTTTCCATCGCCCTTCTTTGGCAGAAACTTTTGGCTACTTGATGTTTCGAATGCGATATCCAGCGTGATTTTCCACAATTTAGTTTCTCGTTAACAAGCCGTGAATATCGCGCGTCCGTCGACCACCGTGCATTATCCTTTCATGGTTTAGCTGGGTAACACGGTAGGTACCAGTAACACGATTAGCAGTACGCTTTCCATATACGTTAATCAGTTTCTCACAACCACGAGAAAATAAAGGAAACCGCTTAAAACACTTCAAAAATCAGAAAGAGAGACAATTACTTGTGTCTGTGACACTGAAATCCAAGGGAAGTTTTAATTAAATTGTTAGTCTAGCCTTTAGCACGCGGAGTGGTGCGGTGTGATGTCTATAAGAGCAAACTGTGCCTTAATGATAGCTGTTCACCACACTTGGTAACGTTTAATTATATAGTACGTGCACCCGCCTCTGAAGCCGCCACTATTTCAAAATACATTCGAAAGTGTTGAGCACTGTGCTCTGTGTATATCTCAAACAATGCTCAAAATAAACACACAAATTGTGTACAATTCTCTTTTGACATTTAATTTATATTTTTCATTTTCATTTTCATTTAACGAAAATATTTATCGTCTTTATTTAGTTATCACCTCGAGAGCAATACCGCAAAGCATGTAATTTATCTCACGAAACACTGAGAAAATACCGAATATCTTACAAAAAAAAATTTCTTTCAAGTAACAATCGGACACTTATTGTGATGAATTACGTCTTGTCTTGTTAGCCGTTGAGATTTTGATGAATAGCAGCAGCGTGACCGCTTTAGGCATACGACGAGCACGAGCTTATTGCTGTTATAACACCATGGATTTGACAGGAGTCGGCTAGCAGCGCACAGCGTCGGGCGTCGTTTATCGGCATCGGCGGCGTCGGCGTCGACCGTCGACCGTCAGTCGGCAAGCTATAGCACGCTGTGACTGGAGCTAGGAAGCATGCGAGCAAGCAACGGCGCCAGGCTCATTGCCGTCATGCGCTCACCCGCCAGCAAACCCGGACCCTTCCACCCGCCACCCCCACCCCCGGCCACCCCCGGCCACCCCCGACCGCTCCCGCCGGGGGGCCACGTACCGTACGACGACGCATCGAGTCATCGGGGTTGAATCTGCAACCGCCAAACGTGATAACCCGGTTCTTCAGAAAACTGAATGAACTTTGACTGAGGAGTTGACAAGAAAGAACGGTATTTTGGGTCCATTTCATTGACTTTGCAATTGCCAAAATGTAATACTATAGAATTTCGTCTCCGTGTTGTTTTGTTTTGTAAGGACTTGCAGAAGGATGGCTGTCGCGTTGCTATCTGTGCCATTAGCAGCTAGCGACGTTGGACGCGTGATATTGGATTTCCTCCATTTATCACAGCAAATCTTTGAAATCGTATTTCCAGGTGTTCTCTTTCAAATATCCTGTAGGAACCAAAGAACCTATTATCGTCTTTCGCAATCACATATTTATTTGAAGTGACTCATTTCACAAGATATAAAACGAACGGGACTTTCATTAAATTGCCATATTAAAGAAAACAAGGAACCCAGAGAGAGCAGAGGCGTAATAAGGTAATCATTATGGAAAATGAAACAGCATACTCAATTTGAGTGCGACGCAGCAGGAAAATTCCATCACATTTGCACGGGCTGGAATCTGATGTAGCCGTTTATCTCGTTTACTTCGAATGTTTTGGAAACTTCTTGCTCTCTAGGAAATTTAATGTACTTGACGACTAAAACCAAAAACCTATATAGTAACCTCATTTGCGAACAAGACAAATAAAACTGGACTGTGCTCAATTTCAAGTAGTAAGTTATTGTCAGTGACTCAGTAGTCAGATTGTTAGTCGTACTGAATAATATCTTTAAACAGTTCGGCACAATTATAAGATAACGATATACGACTTTAGTTATTACATCGTTAAGCAACATGGTAAACCACATAGGCTCATAGCACTCAGTCAAGACGAAGAGATATGATCTAACATCATCGTGCTGTCCCATTACTGATTGATCGCGGAGGAAATTGAAAACTAAACACGTTATGAATAGGAATACGCAGAAAAATGATGATTCATTCATCAAAAATCGTCCTTGCTTTAGCTGAAGATTTAAATCCATCAATTATTATTTCTTCGGAGGAAAAAGTGTGGGCATAATCGCTTCGCAGGAAACTAGATTAAAACGGCCACGTGTACGCATAGAGAGTAAGGATGGCACGAAGAGGATCGTGGGGATCTGGGAAATGAAATTAAAACGTTTGTACTTAGCGTAGAGGTAGGAGCAGCAGGCGCTTTCTCCGCAGGGAGGAAGATGGGGGGACAGATGTTAAGGATAGAAAGAGCGATGATTAAGGTCTATGCAAGATATAGAGATGGATGCAGTGATTATATTTTATCGCGTTCGTGGTGTGCGAAAGATTCTACTGAAAGCTATCAATTTTATGGAGAAGAATAATGTCTTTTAAAGTTTTTTTTTCTAGCTGATTTAGTGGTTTTATAACGTCTATTAAGCAAAATTGCTCAACATTGGATTTTAATATCATTTGTATTAATTATTAATACCTATATACTTCTTTTAAAAAATGAAAAGTTTAGCATATCACGTACTTGTAGCTGGTGAAAAAAATTCAAAATGTATGGAAAGTTTTTAGTTTGAAAAGTACTTTTTTTGTATAATACAGAAGAAAGTTCTTCAAAAAGAAGATCATGTTTTTCTAGCACTGAATAATATGTGGATCTGACTTTAGCGATCACTATCGTATTAAGCTAGATAAATAGATCGCTACCTATATCTTCGTTTCTGTTCGTCTCAATGAATACCAATAGCAGTCACTGATGGGAGATAGGGCGAAGGGGAGGGAGAACGGTTGGGTTTGGTGAGAGAGAGTTCAGAAACTCTATTCATTGGATGCAGAGTCGATCCATTACGCGAGCAGACTTCTAAACAGTGGAAAAGTCGGCTATACATCAAAGGCAACCAAAAAATTAAGATTGTCTCATGTGTATTTTACATCAGTATATATCTGTACATTATAAAATTGTATCTGACAGTCCAAGAAAGAAATTATACCAGAAATATTTTTTTTTAATTAAGTAGTAAATGCATCAAATCGAATGATTCGTAAACGACATATTAAATTAACATATTTAACCCCTTAGCGCATGTATGTGGATTGGCGAGTGGTTTTGCCGGCAACACCCTTACTGCTGTGACTCCTGACTGCCGGGTCCTGACTGCCGGGTCCTGACTCCTGACTCCTGACTCCTGCCTTCTGTCTCTTGTCTCCTGGCTAGTGGCTGCCAGTAGACACTTATACGGAAGTGAGAAGCCCACCACCCAAATTTTAACAAGGGAGTCCTGTTGGTCCTTGACGCGTGAGCCACAAACAGAAAAAAGACTGGTTGATATATTGCCCCTAAACGCAACCCTCAGAGCAATGTTGGTAACGAGCGCGGGACCTGGCACCTCCACCACCACCATAGGCTGGTGCTGAATTGCTAGCCAATGCATGTTTTTATTGCATTGATTTAATTATAGAAAAGTGTGGCGAAAAATCCTGAATCTACTCTGAGTAAGATTCCCGTCTTTAAGCCATTATTTCATTTTTCCATGTCTTTGGCAAAGCTGTTCTATGCGGTCATATTTTCTTTATTTTCATACTGGCAGGTTTGAACGAAACGAATGCTGTGAAATAACAAACTAGAGGACTGTCAAAAATGCAAACCGACTAAATGGATTTCGTCACACAGAGAATGCTGAGGAATTTGAGGTTTTAAACCGTAATGTCTGCAGGCATTGTCTTCTAGCTTAGATAGAAACGGCGTGGGATGGCAAAAAGGAACACTTTCTTTCCAGGGAAGTCCGCGATTTGCACCAATTCGATTTAGTCATTTAAAAACACTTCCGACAAAGATTTGTGATGAATATTTGATCTATAAACAAGCAGAAGGTAATTTTATCTGTCGAAGCTTACCTGCTTAGTCTTCTTATCATGAAATGCTATGTGTACAAAATGTTGGTTGTACTTTCAGGTCAACTTGGAAATTTGTAGCTCCCCTGAAAAAGTCTGGTCCCTGCATCCAAGATACTTTTTAAATAAATTGTCAGCTATTCCTGTCTTTCTTTAGTTTCCATCTAAAAAGAAACTCTGTCTTTTACGCTATCACCACCACAAGGTAAATAAAAGTAAGAATCCGGTAGAAAGAGTAACAAAAGTGGAGGCAAGTTGCAAGGAAGAAAACTTGTGAGGTGAACTGTGCGGTATGAAATGTTCGAATATTTCGGGCAAAGCTTATTGACCCTCAGTAAACAATAAGACTTGCTTAGAAATACAATTGAGGAGAAGTTAGTTTCTTTATGCAAGTTTAATGAAATAAATTGCTTTTCTGCTATTTGGTATTTGGTATATTGACAAAGTCAATTCGCAATTGGCTTAGTTTCAAACAAGCTTGATTTTCAACTTATTCGACATATAACCTCAGTGGCGATCAATTTAATCGTAGATCAAAAAATTAACTCGTGCTCGGCAATCAAACAAAACAAAAAATTAGCATGTGATGGAACAAAGTTTGTATCGAGAGAAAGCTCCCCAAACCAACGCTGATTAGATTTTTAATTTCACTCCTCTAAGATCAATTCCAAACCAATTCTTGATCAGTGCTCACGAAACATCTAATCGAAAATACATATAATACAAAAAAACACAGATCTTGAATAGTGAACTGCAACTTCCAATGAATAATCAGAAAATATGTGTTAACTACATAAGTTAGCAAACATACGAGAAAAATGTCGAGTGGAAAACCGCGTAAAAATAAATTATAGTCGTAAAAGGAAAGTTGGCAAACAAGGGAAATGACAAGAGGTAAACAGCCGGAATTTGGGGCTTTGCTCTTAACTTGCATGTGTATGTGTGTATCTGTGTTTGGTGGAACGGTGGAATGGGAAGACGGTTGCCGGGGGTGGGAATGAGAATGGAAGGTAGGGGGACGGGAGGGAGGGGAGGGAGGGAGGGTGGAAGTAAGGTAGCCTATAGTGTGCAACAAACTTACAGGAAAATGCTGTCTAGCATAAAGGATGCGCGTTCCTATTTTGTATACTCGGTGTATTCCGCTGTTTAATGTTTCACTTGTTTAGTCTTTGGTCGATGTATATATTTATCAGATTGGTAGTGCGTTGGGGTTAGGGAGGTGGGAACTGGGGGTCGAACTGGGGGTCGAACTGAGGGTTGAACGGTTAAATGGAAATGAGAGACTGTTTGAATCAATTACTCTAATAGCTACGGTACGTCCTTTCTGTATATGACTCGAATGGACAATGGCATTTCACTTGCACACATTCGTTCTCTGACCATCCTGACTTCGACAATCCTGGCTACGACTTCGAGAGTGCTTTACAATCTTGCAACTTTATTATGATTACAATTGACGGTACGAGACAGAAATAGCCTCAGTACTCAGTTAGAATCACAACTACCTTACCAATACATTTCGTAGTCGTGTTTACACTTAGGAAGAATCTTGAATTTCCACGTGATTAAAATTAACATGGTGCCCTGAGGAAAATGTATTGTGTTATTTCAGCAAATATATCACAGATATTCTTTCATGCGGGTTGATCAAAGATCGTTACTGCTTTCGATATAACTACGTGCTCTAGTACGCACATAATAAGCCTCAATTAGATTCACCATCCCGCCAATGAATGCAATTTGCAGCTTATATTTTGACCTTCGACATATTATTCTCAGTCGCAAGTGACGCAGGCAGAAATCTTTGTAAAAAAAACCAAAAAGGCCAATCAAAAACGAAATGAAACAAATTGAGTGGTTGTTTCCTTGCCTTTTGTATTCTACACCTCACGAGTATAGGCATAAAACGCAGAGAAGCCAACTTGGGGATGCCTCAGGCAACAACAATCGAATAATTCTCCCAACGGTGTATAGTTCACTTAAGGTCATCATCAGCTTATAGAACGTATAAATAGAAAAACAAGGTAAAGAAAACAAACCACTGAGAGGGAAAAGCTGTAGAAAAATGATCTTCCTCTATCATGATTATTAAATGTTCAGAGACTGCCTCTTCAGTGTCCTCCATCTTCAGTAAACAAGTGCCTGTTGTGATGTCAACATACCTACCACAACTCTATGAAATCCATTAGCCGGGCCCCCAATCGTGGCATCGTCAGGGAACGCAATACGAGCGTTAGATGAGAAATTCCTTCCGTCTTTCGTGGCAACTCGCTCTTTATATAAAGCCTGTCGCCCACTTATTCTCAGTAAGCCGTCAGGACCCAAGGCTTGCCCTGGCCAGCCAACCAAACATGCTTGTTATCGACAGAAATAGGTAGGTAAGACACTAAAGAAAATCCGGTGAAAGCTCTTTATAATACTCTCATGCGAGTTTTGTGTTCTGTGAAATTCGATTTGAGTGCCTAGCAGGATAGAGTCATGCTGTATCTATTCTAGTGTCTGATACTTGTAGGTTTTGTGAATAGTAGTTCACAAATTAAAATAACTACGGTCAAAAAAAAACTAATGTTATGCTGGATCCTACATGCTTTGTGTGGAAGGAAGGGTTAGTGAGTACCATCATCAAGGCCACGATGAGACCTGGGAATGTAACAGATATAGGTTAATGGTGGAGGAGCCAGGGCTGAAGACTAGAATGCCAGCTGTGTCTTTTCAATTGCTGACTCGCGTTTGCTGAAGCGTTTGCTAAAGTGACTCAAATTTTTCTCCTATTTTCAAACAGTAAAGTTTCATTGATTTTGAAATAGATCTCTGATCGGTGAATTGATCACATCCCTCTAGTTAAACTAGGTTTATGATTGTGGAATTTAACCTATAATATTACTTTTGTCAATGTTTCATAATTCTTAGCTATCTTTCATCAAAACAATCGAGTTCGTATACAAGCTGTACTAATATCAAATACCAATACCATGAAATTCCCAATACTATAAAAGAGAATAAATTATTGGGTGCAAGACCAACCGACCAGAAACTTGGAATAAAAATTACTTTTCTGGGCTCTGTTCACAAATTTGTTTGGATCAGAGTCTCTATAATGCACGCTATCTATTTGCACATCACGGTGTGTCTCCTTGGAAATGCATTACCTTAAAAACAAGCTGCTTCAAAGTTTTGTCAGCTCCCTAGTCCTGCTTAAAAACAATTTGTGCTTTACAGTTGAGTCTTTTCCATGGTTCCATTCAATTTAACGTTCATCCTTATATCCATTTCATCTCCTTACAGAGCAGTCTCCACTGTTCGTAATTCACCCTTTACGGTCTAACGGTTTCCGTGGTCTTACCATTGCCTACCACCCCATCTCTACCCAATGAATAAATGTGTGTTATTTTCGTGTTAGGCCCAAAGCACAGAGATAAGTAGCCTAATAAATGTGCGAAAATACAAACTAAACTCTAGACATAGAGGAAATAAAATGCATTTATTACTTCGTAAATGGTTTTGTCGCCATTTTCTAGTCGAAATATTACGCAGCTCCTGAAAATGTCTCCCATGAGAATCAGAATCATCATTACAAAATACTTTTTAAATCAAAAAATACTGCTCAACATTTGGCTTGGGCTTAAGCATGGTGGTGACTTTCCCATGTTTGGTTGGTCCAAGCCATTATCTTTTTGGCTAGCTTTCTATCTCGCTCTAGTCATATCGGCCTCGCTTTCTCTGGTAATTACCTCGTGTAAAACTTTGTTCAAACTTAATGGAACAAGTTTGGCGAATTATGACGCTTGCCTGCATCATTACTAAGTCATCATTTAATTACGTTGTTTCGGGTAAGCAGATACACTCACATATGAATTAGTAGCGGATAAAGCCTTGTAGCCTACTGCACAAGAACATATCCCAACTTTTCCCACGTGCATATATTAGGTTTTTTTTTGTGTTTCGGTTTAAGTGCTGCGATCCTTATAATTATATTCAAAAAAAATACAAAGCGTAAGTAAGCATGACGCTCTTATACGGCATACCTCTTCGCGACAGTTATACCTTACTATACGCTCCCGTGCACCGTTGTGTGTACTACTTTGCTTTATTGCGTTGCTATTCTGGAAAAAAAAGTAGTTCAATTTCGCAGAGATGTAAGCGTAAGTGAAAAGCTACACAGAAATTAAACGAGAACTCCATAGCTCGGAGAAATGAGCGAACATGCTTGGGAAACAAATTCTTGATTGTAAATAATGAAAGCGTACCACATTTCAATGGGTGTGTTTAGTTCCAATAGGTAGGTTTGTTCCAAGGTAAATGCATGCTATCAACGATGCTGCTGAAAAGGAAACCTTACACAAAACATATTTCAACTCGAAAAACCCGTCACCAGTAATCGTCAGCACAATCATAGACATCAATTATCAACATGGGTATATCATTATTAGATTCACAGAGCAAAGTTTTTTCCCGCTTTTTTTGAAGCTAAAGCTTCAGCATCCGATGGAGTTCACCCATCTGATGGCTAGGCTGGAAGCATTAATCAAGGGAACAAGTCTTCATGTAACATACCTACACTCGGAACGTTGGGCTTTGCCCCACACAACTCAAACTGTAAGCTCCCTTACTTTACCACCATTCAGAGGCCACACAGAAAAACCACGTCCAACAATAATGAATAAAAAGATTAATGAGGCTTCGCTTTCAACCTTAAAAATTAAGAGCATAGCGATAATTTCAAAATCCACCGCAACGAGTCCTAATTGATATCGGGCACATGCGATACCAAAAAAAATGGTCTTGATGTATGTGTTCGCTTAGCCTCCTGAATGTAACAGAAGATCGAAATAAAGTAAGAAAATCGAAGGATAATCTTTTTTCGCGCTATGTAAGGATGGCTGTAGATAAGTTTTATATAGAGACTGACGGTGTGTTTTTATCATGAAAAATGTTTTCCTCACTTTCCCATCGGTTTTCGTCGCCCAGTGATACCCAGTGAGAAACAAGCTATTGCAATTACCAACTCCGTCATAAGCAAAAACTACTGGCCCATAATGACTAATGAAAATTAACTTATTTTAAACGAGTTTCGAAAATATCGTACTAGACATACTCTACACATGGCACACTACAGATGAGCCATTGTAAGCTTGACGAAACCTTTTGTTTTGGTATCACATTATAAAGGAAACTCATCTTTCAGTAGACTGCTGCCATGAATCACAATCACTTTATAACACAGTACAAATAATTTCTCCGCGTACCTTAAAACTTAATTGAAATACGGCATAATTCACAATCCACCCTTGTGTGTGTGTTATTGAGACAAGAAAAATGTTGAAGTAAATAAATACTATGTGCAGACAATACCCTGTTGCAAATAGCTATGTGTCAACCGAATGAGGTTAGCTCGGAAGGAGTGACGTAGCATTGATTTCTATGGGGGATTTGGGAGGAATAACTAAACAGCCCGAAACAGAGATCAATCCAATCAATTTGCGTCACATTTTAATAATTCATCGTGTTCGTATATAGTAACCTTTACATTTTTTCCCTATAAACGTCATCTAGTCAAAATTTAGCTTTAAATCATAAAGTTCGTTCCGTTTAAAAAGGAAGTGTTGGAATATGAGCAAAGATAACCGCCAACAAAATTTTAATATTTAAAATGCCCTTTACTTTAATCGAGTTTCTGACTCCCATAGTGTATTCATATAAAAGTGTGAAATTGAAGCCTGCCGACGGTCGGTTCCATCGTCGTCGCCGTCGTCGTCGTCGTCGTCGTCGTCGTCGGCGGCGGCGGCGGCGGCGGCGGCGGCGGCGGCGGCGGTGGCGGCGGCGGCAGCGGTGGCGGCGGCGTCTGCATTGCCTCCGCCGCCGCATTCTTCTTTTTTCAGAGAATATTATTATAGCTAATGCATACAGCACCAGCTGAGCTTGGGGGAGGGCCATTCTCGGTCAATAAATTATTTTTTTGCCCCCTGTAGTACCTTTCTTAATTGAATAAAAATTTCATTTGGAACAAAAGAAGACGGCAAAATTTGAATTTTGCTAAGGCTAAGAGTTGACTGCTGCGCTATGGGTGTAGGTGAACCACCGAAATTCGAATTGAGGGTATCTTTCGCAACCAATGATTGTTATGAACATGCATTATTCAGCAGGCAATCTATAGGTATTACATCAGGCATGCGAAAATAGGGTTGGTCATATCCCTTCATCGCAGCGATCTCTTTATAGCTCAACAATACTTTTCCCGGTTATCAATCGTAATCTGTGGCAGTTAGGTTTACCTTTTGTTCTTTGTTCATTTTAAGTCGCAAGGAGTCTTTTGTTGTGCGAAATTATCGTTGTATACTTCTTGACTTGACTGGAAGGGTGATCATTTTTTGCCACCTAAACGCAGAATATAAACACGATGAAAGGAGTTTTCCGGAAGGAGGGGGAGGGGGGAGGGGTGCAGTAGGTTTGAGGGTGTCGCAAGCGGGTTCTTTTTGTTTTTAAAATGTCAATGTGAGTTTCACGCGTTTTCCTAGTGGCAAAAAAATCCCAAAATAAAGATTGAATAATTTTTTTTTTTTTTTTGAAAGGCACCATAATTTTAAAGAAACAACCTAAAACAATAACCGGGAGATGTGTATGGAACCTTTTTATTAATAAGGGGTAGTTCAGATATGAAGTTATATCATAGGTATCACAGTGCCTTGGAAATAGATGTTTTATGTTCAATTTATGAACGAAATCGTCGTTTTGGCGGTGTTTGGACTGGACTGACTTTGCGCCTTTGATGGACGTTGACAAAAGGGTAAGTAGGAGGGAGTTCAGAGCTTCCTTGTTTTTGCGCCGGTGGTGCTTTTCTTGAAATTGTGGCCGTTACCATACAGCTATGAACAAATATAAAATATTTTTTCTTCTTTTTTATTATGAAGTACACGGAGGTTCTTAAGACAAATATACAATGTTTTCCTACTCCCCCTATCCAAATTTCAAATACGTTGCCACAGTCAAGTCAAGAGGCCTTCCTTCTTGAAAATCAATGTCATTTTAAACCGTTTTCAGTCGCTTCTACAAAAATCTACAAAAAATGGCACATATTTGGGGTAACATTTCAAGACGTTTAAACACAGAAAAAGTTGGACGTGAACGAAATTCAGTTGCACAGCTTCTTACGAGAAGATGAGTAGGTTTAAAACAAAGGTTTGTTGTATTGCTAGTTAGAACTAGTTTTAGTGTTAGAATCAAGTTTTACTATAATTCCCCGTGATATTTTGGTCATCAGGTGAGCAATTTGCCTGATCCTAGCAAAAATTCCAACTAAAGATCCCCGTATCTTCAGGAATCCAGGGTTTCTGGACTTCGGGTCTTTCAAACCTTCATAAAGCGAGAAAACTCTTTCTAATTTGCCACATTTCTTTCCAGCGCACCATTATATTCAAATGTATTCAAATATTATTCAGATCTTCCAACATATTGATTTATTATTTATACATTTTTCATTTTTGTAGTTTATCCAGTAAGTAACATCTGATTTTTAGTGACTACCTAAATATGTAGTTTTGCAAAAAGTGAAGTTGATAACAGGCAACATGAAGCTTCTTCAAAAATGAGCTAAATGTAAGTAACTCCTTCAAATCTGGCTTTCTTTAAGTCACAAGAACCCAGACTAGACAATTCTCATATTTGCTACTGGTTTAGATGGTGAAAAATATGAGATGTTGGAATAGTGCACCTAGAGTTTTTTTTTGTATGCCTCACCAGATGAAAAAAAAGGTGTGTTTCTCCATCATTGAATGATAATCTGGTACTAGCAGGAACTCTAGGTAGAACCAAGCTAAGGATCCAAGATAACCAAAGTAGACTCGTTTCTTGCCAATCCAGTGATGAATTGGTCAATGCACAGGGGTGAACGCAGTCACTCATTTCTACAACTTAGAGGATGCTAGGATGACTGGACTCGAAATATGACTTAGCCCAGCGACAAGCACTTATCGAATTGAACCGCTTGAACATCCATTTTATGTAGATCTCATGCTGGAACCAGAACTAGGTTACAGTAGACAGAGAAAAGTCGCAAATAGACCAGTAAGTAAGATTGTTGTAGAAATTTTACAAGAATACAACAGCGATTTGAACATTTTAAAATTTTTAGAATTAGCCGGGTTGAGAAAAATCCAAGCGCTATGTCTAACGTCAAGGCTGTGTCTACTGGTATTTTTAAGTTTTAACTACAACAAGAACACCAAGGATGGGAATTTATTGCATAAGGTACTGACTATCAGGTTTTTATCATTACAAAAAGATGGGTGACTGCCATAATACAAACACAACAATTGCAAAATGATCATTTTTTTAGCCAAAAATATTATTGAAAAATTACATTCATTCCCTCAAAAAGGTATTATCAAGTACTTTCTTTGATAAAAGGTAAAATACACGTGAGTAAAATACATAACACAAATATAGAAAATATAAGATAGCAAAATACATAGGTACGAAACATTTAAAAAGTTGAGAAATATGTACGAAACATTTCCGGTTGCAACCTTGCAGTTGCAACCCAGCACATTGTTTGCTCGTTTTCTTGAGCTTATCTAAGAAGTTATCATGCACATTGCTATTCGGTTCTTCAATGGCTAATGCAGGCTGGTTGTCTTTTTCCTTTTTTTCCTTGAGCGACGACGAGTAAAAGCTGCTTGGGGAATTTTTTTCCCGATTGCCGTATCCTCATGTTTTTCAAAAGTAATCTTTTAGACCACTAGCCGTGAATATGGACCACAACCATCACCAACTACTGAATGATACAGACCAAATGAGCTTTCCCTTCAATGCATGCTTGATCACGAGAACCAAGAATTAGTATGAACCCTATGAGTGTGTCTTGCGAACGCAAGAACCTATGGAGTACCTACCGATGACCAATCGATACCCAAATCTAGCTTACTAACAACGATAATGTGCCTGTTATCATCTAAGCCTATAGTTGAGTACCTAAACCCTCCCTGACTTGCATACTCCATAACGCACGCTCGTTGTACCGCATTCAGAGTGTCCAGAAATCAGAGTCGATTATTTTGCGATTCAGTTTTCTTGGTTTACTTCTGCTTCTTGGGCCCAGGCTTCTTCTGATCTTCTATATCCAGAGTTGTGTTTGTGATTGAGAACACATCTATGAGGAGATTTTTTTTTTAGAAAAGGAGAGATGAGCAACATAACTAACAAAGCGATACTTTCGTGCAATGAACAAGCATCAATCATTACCATCTCACACTTCGTGTGCCGAACGGACCTGCCCATACTGCCGAATGTGCTCAATCAGGCTGGCGATGGTCTTGTCTTTGCCAACAGTGCTGCTATCTGCTATGACACAGAGCAGTCGCCGAGCTCTGCTCACTGCCACATTGATACGTCGCTTATCCGAGACGAAGCCAAGCTCGCCTCGTGAGTTGGAGCGGACTAGTGACAAAATTACGGCTTCACTCTCTCTGCCTTGAAATCCATCTACTGTTTTTACTTCAATATCCCCAATGGAAAGATTAGCCAGACTTGTTTTTACCAAATCAACCTGAAAGAGAGAAAATAAATCAATGGCTGACTGGGGGGTAGGGACATTATTTTATGGGCCCTGGACAGTTAAAAATATGACTTCTTGTTCACAGATAAAGGCAGCAAAATTTGCTGAAATACACAGACTCGTGTTTCAACAAAAAATTTTGATTGAGCCGAACATGATCCGAGGTACAGAAATAAAACAGATAAAACAAATTCTTAACAATATCTCCAAAAGAAATTGAAATTTTTAATTGGTCGTTTTTGGGACTGGTGTATGCGTTTCAAACAGTCATTTTTAACGGGTTTTATTCACGGGTTTTATTTTGAGGTCCTTGAGAGAAAAGGTTTGTGCTTTTGAGGCTATGTGAATCTACAAATCATATTATTTTGGGACCCTGTCCGTCAATCTGTCAATTAACTGCATACTAAGACCGTAGGGTGGGTTGAGTTTTCTATTAAATTTCAGTTTGATTCTAATATATTTTACACAATATTTGACTACAGGGGTCAGCTACTTTATAATTTTACCTTGGTAAAGGTTTCCGTACCAGCATATAATGCCAGTCTGCTCTGAAATAATATCATGCTACTAAGAAATAAATGTATACTTGGCCATTGGCATTGATTTTGTGACTTTAGTAGGCATATCACATCTTATAGTTTTTATGGTATTGCCAGTGGCATCTTTTTGAATGAAGTAATTTATTTTATGCAGCTAATCATGCACTCAATAACTCAATTTCAAATAAATAAAATTAAGAATACCTGTCGATTGTATGGTGTAATAATTGCAATGCTTTTCCGGGTGACTCCAGCTTTGACCATGAGGTTTGCCATGTGTGCAACTAAATCCGCCTCGCCTGAATTTCCGTACGACAGGTGGAAGCAATGCTCACGAAGACTACATCCACTTGTGTCCACTAGCAGAAGAGGCGTGTCTAAGACGAACAAGAATACATTTAGCATAAATGCACTACACACTTAGAATTTCAAAAAAACTGCTTCAATGAAAAACATTTAATAATTCTCTTACTGGTTTCATCAGTCTCCTCAACACCAGGTATACCAACCAGTAGGTGATTGGCAACAGATGAATCTGCAGTTAGCTGCCCTCCATATGTTTCTCTAGATACCCAGTCCATTATCTTCTGGTTCATCCGAAATTGATGGGAAAGGAGCGTAACACAGTCGGATCCTAGCTTATCAATTGCTCTCTCCATTAATGTTGTGCTCAAACCCAACTGGGCAGCCTCTTGGCTTAATATCACTGGTGAAAGTTGGTGATGATCACCAGCTAAAATGCATCTCTTAGCAAGAGGGATCGCCATCCAGCATCCTGACTCCAAGCATTGCGATGCTTCGTCAATCACCAATGACGAGAAAAATTCTTCAGGGAAATACCCTAAAATGTTCTCTCGGTAACTAGAGCCCAGAGTTGCAAAACACACATCAACTTCTAGAAGAACATCGCTAGCCATCATTTTTTCATGACGGCCCTTAGCCACCAAGTTCGCTTTAATGAAAGCCATTAATGTCAATGGCCTGTTTTCTTCAGACACCCTAGAAGGGTGCCCCAAACGTACACACTTCAACGGGAGCTCATGAAGCTTAGCCATAATATTATCGACAGCCACATTGGAAGGTGCGCAAACCAACACTTTTTCTCCTGACTTGACCAGCTGCAAAATTAGTTCACTCAGAATGGTCGTTTTGCCAGTGCCTATGAGAAATGAAAAATTACAACATTTAGTTCATCTCACACAAATCAGTCCTCAACAATTTTTTTAGTTAAGCATAGCAATTACCAGGAGGCCCATGGATGATCCCCAAATGTTTCTGTTGCAAAACAAACTTAATCGCTTCTTTTTGAGTTGGTTTTAAAGCTGGATTAGAAAACATAATTTTGCCATTGGAATCTAATATTGCGGGAGACAGTGGAATTTGTTCCAATTTTTTCGAGGAAAAAAGCAACGTCGTAAAACTTTCGGTTTCTGACGGGTATTCAACCAATCGTATTATAGCGGTTTTCATTCGATTGTAAGTAACTTCATCCACTATCTTCTCAATATCAAACAAGTTCATTGGAGCCTCCATAAGTAGTTCAATCTCCCCAAATGCAATTGTTATGTTGTCTGTCTGTATATTTTCAACACAACCAGCCAACTTGTTGTCATCCACAACGAGGGTAGATTGAACTTTAACCATAACCCTGCCTCCAATTCGAAAAGAATGTGTTCCAAGACTTCTCTTACAACTGTTTCGGAAATTTACTGAAACAAATCCATATGGTGCAAAATTGCAGGACACAATTGCGAGGCTTTTCAGAACTTGGTTCTTGTGATGAGAATTTTTGCGCTGCTTTAATCCTTCACAAATTTCAAGATCTAGAGCGCGTAGAGTGGTCTCTACATACGTTTTAACACTTTTTGTTCGTGTGTCTGCCATATTAGCTTTGCCGTCTAATAAACGCCTGAAAGAGAGATACAAATAATATGTTTCTGTTAGTAACGTTACTTTGGAAAGGGTTCAGAGTGGCTGCTTGACTGGACAAGGCCATTTTGTTATCTACTAAAAACCGTAATCCAGATGGGTTAGACACAAAATTTAATTACACTACACGAATAGGTACTTATGTAATCATATTTATCAAGGCAAATTCAGAATCCAATCACTGGGAGATGTTAGCATAGAATAAAAATTGGGACTAGCAGCAGATTTTTTATCTACAACCATAAAATTAGGAGTTCCATATTCAACCACCTAGCAATGTTTCTCACATTTTTGCAACAACTCTGGGCAAGTTCTACACAAGTAATTGTGTAGTACTTGCATTGTAGACTTATTACTTACATTTCTTGCATCTTAATTTTGTGTAGTAGGTAGTACTTACATTGTAGATTAACATTACTCACATTACTTGAATCTAAATGAAACGTTCAATATTACTCCGCGCGTCTTGCTAGCAGTCATCTAAGCATACAGTACCTACTGAATGTTTTAAAGTTATATTCTTTCGTGTTCAGCTACCAAGTAACTGCTAGGGCTACCTTGATACATCTACCCCAACCCTAATTTCCTAGAAGTACGGCCTCGAAGAAGATGCTACTAATAAATGGTTATTGAAAGGTAGACCATAAAGAGATATATTCTGATTTTTTTTTAAACTTACCTTATTGTGATACTTCAGGCATGTTCTGACAAGTTTCAAAGTTTTAAGTGTCGGACCGTGCGGCTCGGTCTGTTTCTGCGCTGATTGTTCGACCCCACGCTCCAAATTTGCTAACACGCCGCAAAACCCCGCCTAAAGTAGTAATTTCTATGATGTGTCAATAGGAAGCAGCACTGTGGTTCAGAGCCGATGGATCATCAACGTCATCACCAGTCTGATCATGAGCAGCATCGATTAAGGAGCTGATCGATAGAATCGATCAGCAGGCAGGGGTTTCGATAGGCCAGCAGCGGTTCTTTGAGATTGAAATATCAATTTCAGCCCCTGACCCCTTGAACCATCACCCAGAGATTTAAAAAGTACGTACAAAATTACTTTAGACTGTGATTGCTTAAATTTCTCTCCTCATTTTTAATTTTAATCTGTAAGTGTTTGAAAATTAAAAGCATGCGGCAACAATAAATAAAATACAGTGATAAACTCAACCTTCTTTTCTCACCCTTAATTCAAGTCTTTACATCCAATTAGCACAATGAATAAATTCATCTGTAACTTTGATATTTTTTCATACAAATGTGTTTTGAACATCGCGGTGCTGCCATGTTTTTCCATCAACTCTGATCAGTGGTGAACATCTGACTTCTGACTCAAATCTGACTGACATTGATCTGACACAAAGACATCTGACAGTCTTTGCATCTGACAGCATCTGGCTATCTGGCTTATAAACATAACGACTTGATGACGATAATGCGAATAATCTCACATCTCATTATAGTTTTCAAGTAAAATGTGTGTACACTATGAAACAGTCAAACATGTATATACGCAAGGCTCCGTAATGGTATAAATATAATGACAGTACACGTAATTTGCCTATCTGTGGCTGGAGGGCTTCCCTTGTTTACTAGAAAACGGGGAGAAGGTGAAATGGTATTTAACATGTGCACTTTTTAAACTATCTTCTTCCAATTAATTTGATTGCAATGCTTCATATTCATATCTCTATTTCCAGCCTCCATTTTCTATGGTTGCGGCCTTAAATGGAGTCCATATGTTCGGAATGTCTCAATCTATGGTATTGAAATGTACCGATACCCAAGAGACTACTTTAGTTTGGAGTGAGTTTGAAGGAAGTATCATTCTAATAGGGTCAGCTTGTGGAACCAGTGAAATCGTACTGAATCGTCTCCTAACATCTATTTTTCGTGCACTAGTGCTGTTAGTTGGTATTGACGAACTACGAAATCCTCGGAATGCAGAAATACTTAAAAGAGAACTAAGGGTATGAACTCTCGTCTTTTTGGTGGAGGTTTCAATCGAAAGTAATAAAAGATTGATATATATATGTTTTTTTAGTGCTTAGGTATATTTTTTTACAACTAATAAATATATGCATTTTATCTCCGATCACTTTGCAGATGTGTACCTCCTTGATTGACTTTTTGATTG
Organism: Protonemura montana; assembly: GCA_947568835.1. Taxonomy (NCBI): domain Eukaryota; kingdom Metazoa; phylum Arthropoda; class Insecta; order Plecoptera; family Nemouridae; genus Protonemura; species Protonemura montana. The sequence continues at coordinate 12,608,738 of OX387604.1, read as the reverse complement.
AATGTGTTGGCATATGTGACGGGGCTGTCATTCATTCAGATCTGATTGGAATGTCTCAAACAATGTTGTGTCAAGAGAACCAACTGCTGCAGGTGAATAATTAATTGCCCATAAATCCACTAAATCAATATACCAATTAATTTTTGTTTTTAATGTTTCAGAACTGTATTGATTCATTTGCTGAGTGCTGTGATTCTCTCTATGGATGCCTCCTTATACATGGTCAAATAACTGTTGCAACAATATGCTGGTGGCAACTTGAACCAGACGAGCGCAAACTTCTCGCTTTATTTATATCGAGCAGTCCGTCAGCTACTGCTAGAGATACTCCAGTATTCCTGCCATGCAAAAGTCCTAATGTGCCTTTTAGACTAGTTTGTTGTACGCTGATGGCCGGTGTTGAGGTAAAATACTGACAAATACGGCATTATCTGCTTCATTTTTTCTGACTTGATTCCACTAACAACAATTTTCACTTCAGGTTTGTCTACTCTGTGGACCCACACCATCCCTTGCACAAGTAGAAGAGATTGCAGCACAGTGCTGGCAAAACATTTCTGAAATACTTTCAAATGCCGAACAATGTCATCCGTGGAATTTGCCTCCGACTATTCAGCTAGAAACTGGAATAATGGGGTAAAAAAATCTACAAAATCGGAGTTGAGTATAGATACACATTAGCTTGCACAGATATATGACCCTTATGGGTAAACAGCATTGCAATCAAGAAAATCACATCTAGTAAAATAGACCTTTCACGCTAGAGAGCATTAGCTTAGTGATAGTAAGATAGATGAAAGGTTATGACAGAGAACACAGTTTTCAAGACCACAATTGCAAGATTGTTACTTGTCTTGCTAATAGGCAAGAGGAATGCCATAAAACTTTGCTGGCTCCCCTATCCCAAAGGTTTGCATAGCAATTGTAACCCAGTGAGGTAGATTTTTGTATCTATGCTCAATTTCTGGTGACAATTTCTTCCTAAGAAAAAAGCTGCTTTGAAATAAGTTTACTTTTTTTCTATTTTCAGGGTCCTGCTTGTCGATACCGTTCGCGGAAAATTTGTCATCAGTCGGAACCAACCATCTGTTCCCAGGCGAGACACTTTTACACACAGCTCAACACATCGTCTCGATGTACTGAGAACTTTCTTTTACCAGATTTCTTCTACTGTATTCAATGATGCTGCTAATGGGAAGCAAACTGCTCTGGAAACTTATTGGTGCTCTGAGTACCACAAGTGCCATGCGTTACGACAAGGTCCAAACATACTCTGTATGTTGTATGAGTCCGCTGTGCCAGCACAGGCAATGAGGTATTATTTATAACAAAATAATAATTAAATCAGGCCAAATTAAACCAGGCTAAAAAGTATGGAGCTTACAAAAATAGTCAATTTTGAGCCAAAATTACCATAAGTATCCTTAGATGTTTTCTCGTAAGTTTTTTTTTTATAAATGTAATAATTAAATTATAGTGATAAGCAGAGTAATGATTGTAAGTATCACCAGCCACAGAAAAATATTTTTGTTGTGTTTTAGTGTGTAAATAGTATATTCTTCATACCTTGAGGCTGATCCAGTTTGATTAAACAATCAGAATATCTTTAAAATCACTAGGGTTACACAATACTGCCATAACGCTAATGTTACAGTGTCTTTGCGAAAATAGCCGCCAAATGACTTCTTTACCAACAAAAATGGAGGGTGCTTATAGATAAAGTAGCAGTCGTTCTGAGCGCCAAGAAATTTAATTTTGTTATTTCTTGCAGATTGCTCGTATTTGAGACTGGCTCAATTAATCTGTATTAATGCTGAACTTTACACATTAAATTTATATAATATTATATTTGAATAATATATTATTAATATTTTGAGTCATAATTATTTAATTGTAGGGGTTTGCTAACAAAAGAGGCTCCAACATTTTTTTTAACTAAAATATTCTTGTGTTACATTAGCGTAAACGTTCACTTTTTTCCTGTTTCATTCACATTTTCTGCTAATCTGAGTTAATTTTGTCCATTTTCTTCTGTAGTCCTACTTTTAACAGTTTTGATTCAATTTGTTTAACAGATAGTGGCTCCATATATATCTGGACTAATATATATTTTTTTTTGTAATTTTGCACTTTCGTCTGCTATTCAAAATAACTCATGCATCCGCCTCATTATAATATAAGCATTTTTTTCCTTTAGAATCATCACTCAACAAACCCTGAGGCTATTGACCACTGACAGACAACTCTGCTGGACAATTGATTAATAAATACACTTATTTTTGTGTCAATTTGCTTGTGTTATTTTTATCCCATCTAGTCGAGCCAAATCTCAATACAAAGTGTGGCCCTTAATAATGTCTCTCTCAGCATCTTGGTACTTTACAATGAGCGGTATCAAAAAATTAAGATCATAACATAATAGAAACAAATTTTGATAGCGTAATTGGTCTCAAGGCTAAAATGGCACTATGTTGCCAATATGATTATGGTAGCATCAAATGATCAAGTACCAGGAGTTAGTATAATGGCTCTTATCTTGCATCTCACCCCCACATTTCCTATGCGACGAAGATAGGAACAGAACTGATTTGGAAATGACCAACCGCCATTATGGTGTTTAACTCGACATCGTGTATGTGTGTAAGCATAGTTTAGTCGAGCCACACTGCTAGTACATTCATTCTGGCACCGTGTTTCTGGTGAGAATGGTATCTTCAAGATTGCTCCTGCTACCTATATTTGTGCAACTATTTCTACTGGAAATAACTCAAATATCAGCAAACAAAAGTAAGAGATAAGTAAACGTATTTATTTTGAACTTAATTGTTCCATATTTTTTAATATTTGACCGCAACATTAATCAGAAGCAAAAATTGCATGCAATATTAATCTACTTGAAGAACAACCCAGTTTCATATAACCAACAAATTCAGATTCCTGTAAAAATCGCGCCTTTTATATCAAAACAACTGACAACATTTTGAAGTCATCCCCGTTCCCAGTCCCTACCGTTTACAGTATTCGAGACCTTCATAGACGTTTAATTCAAATTTGGTCGAACATTCTTTTTTTTTAAATATTGTTTGCAATTCAGTTTTCGTTTTTAACACACATCGTTCTCAACAGCGTGCAAAAATGACAGTTGGGAATTCGGGAGTTCAGAGCAAAGTTTCGGGGAAAAAAATGACATAAAAATGACACAAAAAATGCCAAATTTAAATCTGATGCCTGCAAAATTCTCGAATTTGTACAACATTTTCAACGACATTACCTGGATCTAATAACAAAATCGGTATGCAAGCCTCATTTTCGGTTTGAGCAAGTCTTGTTCATGAAACGCATGTCTCGACATAGCTTTGGCATAATAAGGTACACAAACCAAAAATTCGTACCCAAAATATTCTCTAACTACTAATTTTCTGCGTTTTCTATTTTTTGTGTGTTTTTTTTCAGTGAATTTTATGTGACTGCATCCAAGTGTTGAATGGATATTTCACTCATAATATTTAGATTCTATCAAAATGATTTTGTTTAACACTGCTGACACCATAATTTATTTTTAATCAATTCAATTGATGTTTAGTATGACTATAAAACAGTTAAGCTAATCAAATTATCAACTTATTTGAATTGAACGTTCTTATTGTTGGAAGGAGGAACGACACAGTCTAGAAGGATATGGTGCTAGCCCAAAAATAGATCATTGGCTTGAGTATCTTCTACTTAGCCGTCTAAGACCCGATTAATTACACTTTACTCTATCAATACATGATATCATCACGGAGGGTTTTAGCTGTGGATATTGCAGACATACCTACAAGGCCCCTCTGGAATGCTACATGGACAGATAAGCTGAAGCGTGATCTTCTTCTGAATTATGATAAATTTGCAAGACCGGCTCAGCACACCAACACCACTACCGTGACCATTGCTATGACTCTGCGACACGTGGAGTTTGTAAGTATAATTATTGTTTAAATTAGTATGGCATGCACTTTGGAAGTAATTGCTTTAACTGGAACTTTTAATTCTGTAAAAGTCTCAGGTAGTTGTTCTTTGATTACTGATATGCTGAAGCCAACCTTAGGGCCTTTGGGCTATCGGGGTCAATTCTAAATTATGACGAATTATCAATTGCGTAGCGTATTATTTTAAGTTTGATTGTTGTGGAGGGGGGGGGGGGGGGGGCAACACGGGTGTATTACATTGCTGTCAAAAAAGAGGTGCTCAGGTTTTCAAAGTAAAAAATAACGGGGTCTGCTGAATATTGGATACTGGATGGACAGCTGAATGGGCTACAACGCCATAACATTAACTGTGTTTCGATTTCAAGCAATGATTCCCCGGTTCAGCGTTGTTCCCTAATTCAGCGCTGTTAATTAACTGGGTTGAAGCCACGAGCTCCCAGCAAGATAAAATCGTTTCTGGACATGTATTCAGAAACTATTGAGGGTAGCTATCCAAGGGAACACCATGAATAAATGATGGTGACACAATGTTTTTTACCTTTTGAAAAATATCTGAAACCCGCCCTAAAAAAATGCATTGATCTTTAATAAAAATGTCTGGAGTCTAAATTAAATATTAAGCTCAATACGAATAAAAATCATCTTCGTGTGATGGTCTAGTATCGACCCTTGACCTTGCCGAAGAATGTTCTATTAATGCATGCAGGTGTACTATCGGTAATTACGAGTATGGTTCTCTCAACAACAATTATGTTTTAGGACGAATTGAAGGCGATCATGACTGTGCACGGTTGGATAAAGATGGTACGTGCTACATACAATACGCGTGCTTCCTTTTATCTTTTCCTATAGTCTGAAATATTTACTCATATTTGATCAAGGTATGGACTGATGAGAAACTGCAGTGGAATGAATCGGATTATGGTAATCTAGCTATACTACATTTGGCGGACCATGAGATTTGGCAACCAGATATTGTCCTTTATAACAGGTAAGATTTGATAAAAACCAGGTGTTCCCTTGCAAATTGGCATAACATATTGATTTTGCCGTGAGAAAGTTCAAAATAAATGTCTTGAGGAAATGTGGGCAGGAAGGACTTAAGAGGTAAAGCTGACAGATACATTTGACGAGCAATTCACCACAAACCGTCAAGCAAGCGGGATCCTTTGAGTCATCCAGCAAACGACTACCATAATTTGACCATAACTTTTAAAAATCATTGTAGGTATGCACCTACCACTTTGTAGGTACTAAAACTACCTAAGAGCCTTACAGCTGCTCATTTTAGAATTGACAGTTTTTTCAACACCTTTTAAAAAGCATGAATCTTTTTGTTTTTATTATAATTCGTCCCTGATTTGTAAACTATTTTTCATTCCAGTGCGACCGGTACTTCAGTAGATCACTACGGTAACACGCACTGTTTGGCACATGCGGACGGGACAGTTCTTTGGGTACCACCTACGCAGTTCTTTGTCTTCTGCGATCTTGATATGCGGCTCTGGCCATTTGATACCCAAACTTGTCAAATGAAACTCGGCTCGTGGACGTATGATGGGTTCCAAATTGATTTACAGCTAGACGAACATGGTGCTGATGTAAGAATTTGTTAATTTTTACCATTTTGGATTCACATGTGTTTCTAGGAATATTCCTTATCATTCTATTGCTCTCAGTATATTCCTAAGTACAATTATGCATCTCTTACTGAAATGCTTCTTACCAGCCCTGTCTTGCTATAATGAATGCACTTCCCTCATCAACTAGGATTTAAATCGTTATTTAACACACATGATACAGTAATCTGAAAAAATTAATACATTTCTCGCCGCTTGCTACCAGTAGACGTTTGAGACACTTTATCCTCTACTCTATGCACGCCTGAGGTTATACCACCGTCTAATTCTCCTTTGCTACAAATATTTACAAATAGTTACAAATAGTAGAAATAATAGACATACAAATAGTACAACTGTAGTCAACACCGACCATCATCATTGCAGTGCTGAACTTTGACCAATTTCTAACTTCTAGCCAAACTAGACAAAATGTTAGGTCTGTGGTATGACCATTAATGGAATAGCAGAAATCCACGTAACAGGGTTGCAAAAATAATATGCTTCACCGAATCAAATACATAACAAACATTTGTATGAGTTTTTTTTTTAATCTTCAAGGTGAGTACCCACAGCGTTCAAAATTAAAAACCCAGAAATGGAAGAATTCAAGAATGTAGGCATTGAAAGTAGAAAGTTGAAGTACGATAAATGCTTAACCTACCTGATTTGCAAGGATTGACACTATCAATGTATTATAGCGCCATTTATTTGTTTAATTAATTAATTTTAACGAATCAAATGAAACTCGGCATTTGATTTGATAATATTTTTTTAAAATAATTATGATAATTTATAAAATATATATTATATTTAAAATATTATCTTATAAAATAATATAATTTTTTGATAATATTCATTATTATAACTATTTTTTATTTGCAGATTGATCTACTGGCTGCAAATACAGAATGGCAATTATTAAAAGTGACAAACTCGCGCAATATGGTTTACTATGCGTGTTGTACAGAGCCATACGTTGATGTCACCTTCAATTTAACTTTGAAAAGACGATCGCCGACGTATAGCGCCATAGTGATTACCCCTGCCACCGGTAATTGCAGTTCAAAACATTTAACACTTTGAAACGATGTGACAATTTCATAATGGATAGAAGTCACTCAGGTGTGGTTTAAGTATATGGTATATTGTAAAGTATTTTTTTTCTTCCAATAGTTATAGTGCTGATGACACTAGCCATATTCTGGTTACCCCCTACTGCTGGAGAGAAGATCGTACTAACGGGGATAACGGCGATTATGATTTGCCTATTTTTATTGTACTTTTCTCAGAAATTACCCGCGATGGCTGGTAATACACCTCTTGTAGGTAAGAACCACATTCGGCGTAGATTAAATCTACATATGTTGAAACTGGAACTACATTTTATTGACAATTATGGGTATTTGTTTCAGTATTATTCTATAGCAGCAGCTTATACTTGGTGTGTTTTTCGATGATCATATCGGTACTAGTGATAAATCTCAGCCGACAGTCATACATGCTGGCACCTTTGCCGTGGTTCATCAAAAGTGCTATCACTGGTCGTCTTGGGCGAATGCTGGGCCTTGGTCATATCATTGCACAGGTGCGTTTTCCTGGTACTTGTTACAAATCCGAAAACATACTTACCAAACATCACTAATTGTCCATGTTGTGCGCAAATCTGGAGGAACAACCGTAAAAATAAATTAGCTACACGAAGATCTCAATATTCAAGTATATTAACATAACAACCATTTTTAACTTCGGGTAAATCGATGTTTACTCTTGGTGGCTGTGTGTTTGTTTACTAGATTGGTCGCATCATTAAGGTAATGGTATGTGGAATGCAGAATCTTTGATTAGCACATTTCTTAACCTCTTCGTACTATAAAAACACGTTAATATCAAGTCACTTAACTAAGTACTTGTGAATATTGAAATTTTTTACCTGTGTACATACTAGTTTATAGTTGAAGAAGTCTTCTATACTTGAGAAGGTTATGATGCAATGCGTATTGCTATTGTGTTTGCGCAGGTGTCGGCGGCAGGGTTGCATAGAGGTCTCATCACCACCAATACCGATGTGATATTTGATGACCACACGACTAATGAGGAGCACCAAATGATTGACAGTAACCAAGGAAGCAATCAGCCTCAAGACCAAAGACGTATCAATAAAAACCATCAAGATTGGGTTTTACTATCAGTCGCTGTGGATAGGATTACATTTGTTGTGTACTGTCTTTTGTTTGCAATACTTGCGATCAGCTATTCGGTTTGATATGACAAAGAAATTCATCTTAAACTTTCAATACAAGCATGTATATACAAGATGAGCTACAAAACAATTTTGCATAGATATATTTTGTTGAAGTTTCTAGATTGCAAATATTTTGCAAATATTGAAGATGAAAGATAAGACATCATGATAAATCTGCTAGCGCTATTCAACATCAATTGTCTTCATGTCAGTTCATCTTGGCTACCTTGTCTACATCGCAATTGCATGGGCCTCTGAGTGGAATCATATCACAACATATTACAATAATGATAGTAATGTTATCCTTGATAAGTCCAACATCTAGAGTCCTGTCGCAAAGATGTGTTTACGGTAGATGAGCGGCCTGTGTACCAAAGCTTATTGTTCCCAACCGTAATTTAGTATCACCACAGTCATGAAAGCCCGTGCATACGCGATACATCACGCACTAATTATCTAGCTTCCTTATTAACCCACGCACATTGCGCACGCTCGCCTAGAAAACTCCAGTTTTTTCTCGCTGGTAGAGAAACAGCCAAGTTTTAATCAGAAAAAAATATAAAATAAATCGATTTTTAAAATTTAACTTTAAGGAGTAAAACGATGACAAATAAAATATCGTCCTGCTATAACACATGCTATCTTGTACAGCCTTCAGATGTGAAATAAAACGAAACTGCTTCCGTAAACCCAAGTTCTCTGTTAGAAGTAAACTGTAACTCATATAATAGTAATGTGCACTATTTTGTTTGATGATCTACGAATTTTTTTTATTTTTTTTAGTAGAGGTAGTAAAATCTGACTCTGGTACCATAAACCGCAATCTTAAACAATCTGACTCTGGTGTCATGAACCACGATTTGGTCAAAACTAATTCATGGTACCAAACTGGCTCTGCTACTATGAGTTACTGGGTGAATAGCGATATGGTCTAAACTAGTTAATTGTACCATGAACAGCGGGGTAGTAAAAACTAGCAGTGCTACCATACATTGCGGGGTAATCAAAACTGACTTTTTTTTAAATAAATGTTTATTTTCCATTCAGAGAACAATTACATAAATTTACGTAATCAGAAAATTAATATAGGCAAAAAACACAAAAGAAAATAACATAGGAAACAAAATAAAAATAACCCACTTAAGCCGTAGCTTGTGTGTGGGTGGGTAAACTGTGTATTCTTTTGTAAGTCAAGATGGAACTGAAAATATTTATTTTTTACACAGAATAATAATAATTGTAGCTCTACCCGAAAAATCACCTTTAATTTGATAATTGTATAATTTAGACTTGGATCGGAGATATACAGAAATCACGGCCTTTAGCCGTGATTTCTGTGACTCTGAAACAATGTACCGAGGAGTGGTCAAAACTGACTCTGGTGCCATGTACCGAGGAGTAGTCAAAACTGACTCTGGTGCCATGTACCGAGGAGTGGTCAAAACTGACTCTGGAACCATGTACCGAGGAGTGGTCAAAACTGACTCTGGTGCCATGTACCGAGGAGTGGTCAAAACTGACTCTGGTGCCATGTACCGAGGAGTGGTCAAAACTGACTCTGGTGCCATGTACCGAGGAGTGGTCAAAACTGACTCTGGTGCCATGTACCGAGGAGTAGTCAAAACTGACTCTGGTGCCATGTACCGAGGAGTGGTCAAAACTGACTCTGGTGCCATGTACCGAGGAGTGGTCAAAACTGACTCTGGTGCCATGTACCGAGGAGTGGTCAAAACTGACTCTGGTGCCATGTACCGAGGAGTAGTCAAAACTGAATCTGGTGCCATGTACCGAGGAGTAGTCAAAACTGAATCTGGAACCATAACCGCGATATGGTCAAAACTGGCTCTGCTACCAAATACTGGTTCACATGAAACTTAAACATGCAGTGCATTTTGCAGTTACCGTGCTCTTATTAATTCACGAATACCAAGTCCAGACTTTGCAGACTTTTTGAGTGGCTTAGTGACTAGCAATAATATTTAAGCTATTTCGTTTCTGAATTGATGCGCTGCGGCGGCGGCGGCGGCGGTGGCGGCGGCGGCGGCGGCAGGCAAGCAGGCAGGCAATAGGCAAGCTGCGTATAGCCAAGCAATGAATGCTGCAATTGAAAGGTGCGGAGAGGAGAGAACTTGTTTTTACGTGCTCTCACGTGTGCAAGGTGCCTTGAATCACTTGACAGCAAACAGGTAGCTCAAAGGTCAAGGAGAACAAATGTAATCTTCTTCATGTTCTCTGACCTTGCTATACAACGCATTTTATTCACGCAAAAGATTTCGTTCTCATTTTGGTGTCTGTATGTCTCTGGTGAGAGAGGACATGTGCGCTGTAGGCACGCCATTGGTGTGATTCTCCCGCCACAAATGCAAAGGGAATGCGATGAGATGCGATGCGTTGGGATAATGTGCGATGAGATGAGATGCGAGGCGATGCGATGCAATTTGAGTCGAGGGAATTTCAACCAAATCTGTGACACCCACAGTTTTCTTTGATCTTTCAGTGATTCAGGAAACGGTCACTTTGCGTGTCAGGATATGCCAGCCCACTTTTATTCGTATTTCCCACAATCACTTGATTATATGGCTCAGAGGCTAAGCTAATAGTTTACTTGCCACTTGCTTGGATGATTGCGTTTTTATCGTCATGCTTCCATATTTTCACGTGTTCCGAGTCAGGGACCGAAGCAATAAAAGTCAAGACGCTACCGCCGAGAAATGGTATTATATGCCTCTTCTCTGATCCTTACAGTTTGCCGATAGTAAAGGTAAATGATAATCATTGTCATTAGAGGCAAACATGAACAGTCGGGTAAGGTACTGCGGTGGTCCGTGGATGACTAAGGCGGTTGGTCTTTGCCTTCCTCTATCACAATATGGAAAGAAATACAAGAAATAATGAGATATTTCTGTGCATTTGAAGCCTTCTTAACCACAAAGTGTTGTCGGCATTGCAGCAAAAATTTAAAAATTATAGTCTTTAGCTATATATACCTAGAGGTAGGGTGGCAAGAAAGGCCGATCGACAAACCTTAACTTGGTCAGGTGCAGACTATATTTATGTTGCATTCACATGAAACTTCATTTTATAATGTCCTCAAAAAATATTCTTAGAAATTATACATTTCTACCCCCCTCCCCCACCACCACTCCTTTCTCACGATAATAAGTAACAGTTTTGATCCCTGAGATTTCGTTCTGAGATCTGTGATTTTAAAGGCAATTCGTCGAGACTGTCAATTACTTCTAATTTCATTAAATAATTATACTTCTAGTTTTATGTCATGTGTTAGCCTTATGGCTTGTATTGGAATGCATACTGCGAATTCTAGATATTCATGTGCCGATTTATGGTGATTAGATCTGTGATAGAGATGCAACGTGATTGCGAGCGATCAAGTCCACAGACTGCGACTGCTGACTTGTCACTTCCAGCTCGATCGCGCGCGGCAGGCCGGTCGGCTCCTTTGCTCTATTGTATTTTCAATGCACCGGGGCCGCCACAGCCTCTCAATTATCATAAATCAACATTTTACTGCAAATTGCATGCTAAGATCTTTGAAGATCTACTGTCCAGGTGGGCTGCCCATCGTTCCACAGATTCAACCCGAACTTTTGCAAATAGAAACGCCACAGCCCACCATGATTTTGAACAAATAGTAAATAAATGCATAAATACTCGAATCAAGGTACGCATCTACGACAGCAGCATATTTGAACCACTAGGTAGCCGAATCGCTGATACCACTTGAGTCTTGACCTCCTAAGTAATAAACTATAAGCAAAGCTATAAGCACATGAAAGTACTACCGGTCTTTCCTGTGATAGAATAGTACACGCGCCTATTAGCAAACCGGTGCTTTCCTTTATGTACACTGCAGATGGATTGGTGAATCGGTAAATAGCAAAGTTAACACTCTGTTCGAGGAGTGTGTACCTACAGGGCAACGAGTGCCATCCGTTTTAACATCCACCGTAGCTAACCCAACAACATTTAGAATTAAATACGCACGTATGCAATAGCTCTGTGCACGGCATGTCTTCCTGCTAGCGCATCGATATCTCCCGTATCACCTTGCTCAACTCAATAAAACCATTAAATCTTAGTCAGCGACACTTGCGGTAGAGAAAACACATTCTAGACTCAGACAATAATCGAATAGTCGTTGTTTGACATATTGAAAAATAATACTTGAGAAGGCAGGATTACATGGGTGACATTGAATGATAGCAAAGTAGTGAAGGTAGGTATAGAAACCAATAACTTATTTCCGGTGCGTAGAAACTTAATCGGTGCATCGAGGCGGCATCTGTAGGATATCGGGTGTTCTTAGGAGGGTCGGCAAACATGGCACATGATAATTTATAAGACATCTGGTGAGAACTGGCCTGTTAGGTAAAGATCGATTGGCTTGAACTGGAAGGTTTATGCGTTCGTTGGCTGTGTAAGTTGGGCAAAATATGCCCGGCACTTTGATGTAACATTACGTTCTACAAGAATAGGGTTATAGGCAAGTACTACGCGATTGGTATTTGCACAAGTTATATTTAAACGCAATAAGAAGTCTGATTAATTTACTAGATTACAAGTATCTGTGATTCAAATCAGGTCGTCATGTCAAACCACTCGGAAAAAGTAGTACGTGATCACCGATGAGAATGAAGCAACAGTTTTATTTTTCCCACTCCCTGTATGCTTTTATTTGAAATTCATCGATAGTCTTTAGGCAGTTTTGAGTGAGCACTTTTAATGTAGATCTAGAGTGACAACGTTTCTTGTTCGGAATCGCCTCTTCGCTATCCCAAAGTTACTGCCGCGAAGGGGCTTTGCCATGAGCCGGTTCACTAAGGCCCTTTGGCCCTATTTGTATTTTATAGTGAAAAATAGAACGACAGCGGCAATAAATTCCAGCAAATGATTGGGACAAGGAAGAAAACAACATCATTAATACGAGGTCGGTCGGCGCGTCATCCTTCTCTCTTCAGTACGAAAGGATATAATTACAGCCTAATTTATTCTCTTCAAAACACCAATAACTAACTGTTCAATAGATAATATAAAGTTTATTTGTGTTTCTATATAACAAAATAGATTTCTTTATTTTATTTAAAAAATATATATTATTGTGATTGAAGAATTAATCAACCAGTAATTAATTGACCAATAACAACAATAATATTACTAGAAGTAATATACGAAACATTCAGTGTGGCAAATCAAATGATGTTGATCCGTGGGTTCTAAAATGTTCATTTTATTAACTTAAAGCATTGAGTAATGGATGTAGATATACCAAGTTGGTAAAACAGTGAATCTAACAATAAATACACATATTTATTGTTACATTGGTGTCAGTTGAAAGGTTCTTGATGGTTTCTTACAGTGCTTGGAGCTCTTAAGAAACACAACTATTCAACTAGTATGCACAAGAATTGACACGTCTTCATTCAAGATAATATAAATTGAAATATACACTTCAAGGACGGCACAGAAACAGGGCTATACAATACTATTATTAAGAAAAAACCTGTAGAAAACTTGTACCGGTTTTTATATGACTGTAGTATAATATATAAAATATCTCAACATTTAACACTATCCTTACTTAAAAAATGGTCAGACTTTTCTTCCGAGCAGCTCGAGAAAGGCTGGGTTTGCGCAACGGCATGCCCATGTACATGTCCTTGTTACGCTTATCTCAGCTTGCATACTGGAGTACAAGTATTTGGATTTGATCAGCATACTATCTTTTTATATTTCTTATTTTGTTGTGGCCCGCGTCTTTACGCATAACACACTGCTCTGGAAAATCTTTGCACTCGCACTGTTCCTAACTTGTCGCGGTAATCACTGGTTTTGGGTACGCACACGCACTCTCAGACGCACACGTCGCTCACTCGGCGTCGGCCACCCCTTCGACCACGCTCCTTTATTTTTTATTCACTGGGTAACGAAAGAGAAAGAGAAAGAAGAAGTAGAACAACGTCTAAAGGCGGCCGCTTGTAACACCAAAATCTTATCAAACGCTGTTTGCTGCTAGCCATTACCAGATGGCGAGCATCAGTTCTTTGCAAGTTCGGTCTGAACTGGTCTGAACATTCTTGACTATCGACAACCACAACCCAGCACTGCCATATCCTGATAGTTTTTTAACACCACTTTGTTTTCCTCATCCAGATACAGCATTGATATCGAGGTGAGATGTGTTGGAACACAGCACGCTTTCGGTACAGCTGCAGGACTCACAGAGTTCACTAAAGTTTGTACAATTGCGTGATTGGTGGAGTTTAAATGGTCTGCCAGCGGGAAAGGACAATCTCCGTGGCAAAAATACGCATCGTAGCCTGGTGGTGCTACGATCCAATCGTTCCACCCGACATCAGCAAAGTCGACATACAAAGGATGTCTACGACAATTTTCTTTCTTTTGTTTAGTCTTTTTTGATTGAAGTCCTTTGAGTGAAGATCTCTTTGATCGACTTACAATTGCGTCTACTTTTCTATGTACATTTTTACCATCGTCCGTGTAAGTAAACAGCAGCGGTTGCTTTGGAAGCCACGCGGAAAGGGTTTCGTCGAGTGCCCTTCTCAATCGTATATGTTTAGGAATATGTTTATCACCGTTCAAGCTACTCACTTCGACTAGAAGTCCATAGTTTTTTGTGTTCGTTTCTAGCCACCTTAACACTGCAGGCATCACATCGAAAACTACACTTTCTCTTGACTGGGTGTCGACGAGCCTGGAGTCGATCAATCTCAGGATGGGTTCCCGCTGTCCGCGGATACCGGGCAGAACGATGTCGTGCACATCAACCCGCTGGTAGGTGGACCCCGTTCCCGGTCCAAGCCGGTCAACAACGTCGCTGGATAACTGAAGTTCTGACGCCGTCAACCGCTCATCGCGAGGGATGCTCGTCACGTCGAATGACAGTCGAAACCGATGGCTCGTCGTTGGAAATCTGTTGTCGATCGCACTGGCTATAAAAGAAAAAAATAGAACATCTGTCAGAATGGGCAATTCGAGATGCGTTCAGGCCGACGCCTGAAGAAAAAAGGAATTATGAAAAGGAACATAATTGTGGATTTTTGCGACACATAGTGACACATGAGTTGCGTATCCTAGCAGTTCGGCGAGTTGCGAGGTGCATAGCGCATGCGATTTTGCTTACCGCGATGCGTGAATGTGCGTACAGTGTTGGCGGTAGCGGTGTGCTTGCCGGGTAGCGGAAGAGCAGCAGTGTCGATGTCTTGCTCGGAGTGCTCTTGATACAAGTGCATCATCGCTGTGGGAATGACGGCGCCGAGCCGGTCGGGCCGAGGACGACGTTGAAATCCAAACAGGGAGAGCAGATTCGTCTCGATGGCTTTCAGCGAGTCCGATCGTTTGCTGGGGGTGACCTGGGTCGCGGCGATGCGCCCGGGACTGGTGAGGACGAGCGTTGCAAGAACGGTAAGGACCAGTATCAACCCGTGCATCATCGCTCAAACTCCTGCGGGCACAAGAACACCGACACTAATAAGTTATTGTTATAGATATGCACGTGTAATCGTCATTCGTAAGTAACAAGGCAACTTCTGACTAGCGTTGAATAAGCAATTAAACTCTTTAAAGCTATCTGCCAGTTGAATATGAAACCGATCTCAACATTGCAATCAGCTTACAAGGTATTAATACAACAGCAATTTCACTGGAATGTAGTCAAGTTTTGGGCCAAATGCGGGTACATGTCAATCTTTTCATTATTTTGTTTCAAAGAACCTAACGTCACTCCACTCTGGTCAGAAAGATTTCTACAGGAGAATCGGCAAACATTGACCATCATGGGACTGCGAGCCCCACACAGTCGCAGCACCATATGAAAACAGGTATGGTTAATCATCTGAGCTTGTGCCAAAAAATTCCAGAATGATAATTTTCTTTTCAGCACATTGCATTTCCCATAAACATACAATTTTCTGCAGCTGCTATGTTTTGGTTATTGACGATGCAGTAAAATGTAAAGATTTGGTTGGGGCATTGTGTGCAGTAAATATGGGTCCAAACTCCAAACACGTGTTACATGGGCTGAAACTGATTGTAGTCCCGCTGTCCTCTTTGAAGCCCCCTTGCCAAGACAACATCATCGCAAACGCGGTCAACCCTCCGCAATCACGACGAAAAACATCGGAAATGACACTTACACATACGATTAAGGCAAGTATTACCGACAATAGCATCTAATCGTAAGACATCCTTCCATCTAAGATTATGATGTAAGTAAGTCCTTGCAAGTACGACAAATAACACCTGCACACCGCACCGCGCCGCAAGGATCCCAGTGTGTGATAGGTTCACATTACTTGAAGACCAGCATACCGGCCTTCCAAAGACCAAGATTTATCTTTGAAAGCATGGCAGTCTACCTCCACCTCTTAAAGTCTTATTCCAGTTCCACGATAACATCTACAGTTACTGGTGAGAACTTCAAACTGACTGTGCTTTTGTAGACAGCGTGGTGCCTTCAGTTCCAGCGCCCAATAGTCTATCCTATCTGCAATACATTCCGTGCACACCTGTTAGTTCTCGAAGGCCGGCCTTAATACCTTTACACGTCTTATTGTCAGGTCGTCTTTTGAATACCAAGCCACTGTAGGCTTCCTTTTGCTCGGAGATTCTTTTTTACAGAAAGGCTTGACAGAACCCCGTCCGTATACAATAATAAGAAAATGAGCCCGCAATACCGTTATTGAGTGTTTAAAAGACAGGTTGGTCATCGCTTCTGGTGTTATTAATATTTAATAATAATCTTTTTCCGTCGGTGACGTAGTCAAAGGTGAATAATAAATCCTGAATTTTATTAGCACCAAAGACATGAATGTCACTTTCTTCTGGACTGTTAATTAAGTACGCGCCGATTTCTAGTTTCCGACACCATTTATATTTTCCATTAAACACTTTGGTAGGTACCTACTAGAAACTATTTGTGTACACATAAATAAGAGTTTGACATTTAGCAGGCGGAACCACGTTTCACTGTAAATGCTCGGTGATTCAAATTGAGTGTCGGGACTCAGGGGTGAATCCTGTCGCTCATCGGTTTAAAAGGAAGTTGACCAATTTCTACAGCAAGCATGTATCTAGCGGAGGTTGAGAAATAACTGAAAGTTGTGTATTCGCTTGCTCTTTGACAGATTTCCTTGTCAATAACTTGGCGAATCTTGAGAAAATAATTGCAATCGTTGTTTACTAGCAGTAAGTGACGTGCCATGCATTTTTCTATTCATCACCACACCCACTTAGATGTCACGCACTGACACCTAATTTCGCTAGAAACCCACTCACTGCCTCCTTGCCACTGTCGGGGAGCAAAAATAACAAAACCAAGTGAAGAAAAGAAACATTTTATCAGTCATACCTTGGCCGAGGTTCTGGCTGAGAAGTAGGAAGCTGCCGGCTTGTTCAGGCCGAAACTTTAGTGTTGCTACATGAGGCTCATAATATAAAAGTAATAATACGTTCATGACGACAACTCATAAGTAATCCCACACTATCATGCCGTCGTATCAGATTTTACGAATAGTTCTGATCGAGAGCTGAACCGAACTTCGAAATCTTAACATTGCCTCTGATGGTGGTCACGAGAAAACTAGAACGCCAGTTAAAAAACACTGTTTCCTTCACACAAATCTTGATAAACACGCAGAAACATTGATATCCAGTGTCACACTTTGTATTTGAAACCACAAGCGCGCGAGGGAATCACACTTTTGAATAATCACACATTCAATCACTACAATCAATCCGATAAGATTATTAAAAAACAGATTTCTTCGGAGTAAAATATGTATTATCTCAGAAGAAGCGAACACAAAGATTATATATCAAATTATTTTCAATAAGAATTGTACCCATAAGTAACTCCCTATTTAGGAAGACACGTTCACTCCAGTAACTTTACGGACGTTCGCGGTCTGCAGACTAACTGGTCACTAGTTAGGAAGATGGTGAGCCTCTCGTGAGTCGTGAAGCCAGCCAACGGAGGCTAGCACTGGCACTAAGCAGCCACTAGCGAGCAAGCGTAGTAGACAGGCCGGAGTCAGTAGGCAGGTACCCTCCCGTCCCCAGCCCGTGGGCAAGCCGTCGGATAGCTTCGAACGATGCGCGCGGCACCACCACACCACTCAGACCAACTAGACCATCACCACACCAGGCCAATTGCGCCCTGGGCAAATCAAAGTAACTCCTCGACGATTTCTTATCCCGAAAAAAGAGCCATCGCGATGGCACGCTGCTAGAAATTGACATGCCGAATAAGATCTAACAAGTTATCAATTGAAAGAGGATCGGTGTCATTGAAGTACTCACTACCTACCTACGAAGCACGGAGTCGCGATAAGCTACGGCTCAGGCTGAACAATTGGCGGTATATCGCAGGTAGACAAATAGCCCCGAAGATGGAAGATGTTCCAGTCAGATATGAACACTGATGAGCGAAAAAAAAACTTGTAAAGGTAAAGAAATACCGACCAAAGTTCTATGCACGCCGCCAAATGCGTAGAAATTATTGTCCAAAAAATTTAGTCGACCACCGGTAGATCAAAATTGATTATTCATTCAGAATAAATCACATTATTTTACCAGGAAAAAGGCGGTAGGAGTCAATCGTTTTAGATAATAATAAAATGTATCTAATAAAAATGCGTGGTGTTTGTTTGCTGTAGGATTAGCTTCCGCGTCAGCGAGGTGTCAACAGGTACTACTTGCTGCGCGTCATCGTTTCATTGAATGGGGTCGTATGTTGAAAAATATTATTATAATGAATAATACGTTCTAATTGGGATCCCCACAGAGCGAATAACGGGCTACTTCCGCGCAAAGGGTTGTAGTTGACATAGATAAATGAAAATGTGTTGGTTAGGTGTGGCGCGGTGCCGTGCGCGGTATGGTGCGCGGTATGGTGCGCGGTGAGGTAGGTGCGCGGTGCGGTGCCGCGCGTTCTCCAGAATACAAGACATTTGCGCCGCACGAATAGACATATTTACACTTCACGCTGCTGTAAGGTAGCTGGCATTCGTACAATGTGTGCGAAGATACCATATGATTAGCAACAAAGATGACATTTTTTTAAGAGGACCGGATAATAATTGGTGGTGTCTCTGACCACGAATGATGACAATTACTGTCTTCTATCAAATAATTGGTAAATCTTTGCGATTATTTGCGCCGCTATCAGATGACAGGAAAATACCACTTTCTGATAATGAATTGAACCGAATATGAAAATTAACATGTTTTATTGAACACGCAGGATATTGTAAATTTCATCTGTCCATTTTTAGCACGTTTTCTTCAGACGTTTTATTCGAAACCTGATTTGAAATTAGTTCATAACGGAAAGTAGCCTTCAGCTGGCATATTGCCATGATATGAGAATTATAAATAACTTAAAGATTGTCAAGTTTAAAACTAGTTACGTAACTGATCAGATTATTATCACTTTGCATTTACAGAGCTGGTCAACAATTTTGATCTAGCGAATAGCGACGGGACTTGCCTGTTCTTGGGAGGGTAGGTGAATGAAAGTGAGGACTCGGACCTTTATGTTGGAAACAAAGATTGAATTGTTCGCTAGAGAAAGAAATATTATCTGCCTTAGTGAATGACCATTCAAAACTGACCAACATAGCGAACGATCCCTGTCGAGTGGCGGCACTCTTTCATTCTAGGGTGGACAATTTACGTCGAACATTTTGCTAAGGAATTCGTGTTCACCAAATTCGTATAGCATTGACGAATGAGGAGTTATGTAGAATGTAGATCACAATCATTTGATTCACTATCGAAAAAGCCGCGTTTTCCTAATTATGCTGGCAAGTTAAGCAGTTAAGCAGTTAAGTAGCATTGTGTATTCTGTGATCGGTGCTCTGTGAGGGAGACAAAGCCTAGCACACAGAGCTAAACCACCCGTGACGCTTGACTGTGCAGTTGTATCCCAGAAGACTGAAGAACCATAGGCACGGTTAATTATGGGGGTAAGACGGATGACTATGAGCATGTTTTGTTGTAGTAATGGTCTGAAGTCTGGATGCCGAAGATTCTTCGGGGTGGCCTCTGCAGCCCAGCCCAGCCCAGTGCCCAATGGCCAGCCCATATTTTCTCAAGACTAATTGTCATCGATCGCCATTACTGGAAATTATCGTCCACTCATCGAAAGATACGAGAGCTCTGAATATGATTGGATGCATTTATTTGCCAGATCGTTTGTGATTTGCCTCTACATCGTCGATAATTCGTGTCATGACATGCACGTAAGAAAAAAATCTAATTGGAATGAAAATTTCCCTTCAGTTACGCTTGTAAAAAAATCTTTGAAATAAATTCGCTGTGTGTACCTTCAACGGTAAGCAGTTGAGTGGCTCTCTTTCTTGCCCGCTGTTTTTCTCTCAATCCATCGCCACCGAGCTCGTTAAAATGACAAAGCATGCCGATTAGAGATCAACTATTGCGGATTATTATTACGGCACTAGCTACTTATGTTCAGATTAACTAGTACCTGTCTCTGTCTGCCGTTTAGGGAAGGTGAAGGGTGTTATTCAGCCTCAGCCTCAGCTTCAGCACTCTTCTGCTGTCAGCATTCTGCACTCAGCGACGCGTATGTTTTCCGCAGGCGAAAGTTATACTGTTAATAAATGCGTGCACTGCGGGCTTGGCTTTAATCTGGTCTAAAGCATTTTGCCGTGGCAATAAACCTAAGTGCAAACGCATGCACCTTCTAATACTTTAAAAGATGAGCTGGATATTAGCGGTGGAACATCTGAAGATTTCCTATTAGTTCTAACCGCAGGTATTCAAGGAATTCTACATCAATTGAGTAGTCCCATGTTCATACAGTCACTCCGAGTCCAAATCGCTAAGCACAAGGATGGTTACGTCATATTCTCCACCATCTAGCACTCAACGTTAAAGACACTCCCTTCTTTTCCGACCATTTACTATTTCACTGCCCTACAAAGAACGGGACCACCTCATAGAGACGAAACTGCCCAACCGAACAATTATATTAGGTATATATAAGAAGACAAACCCAGTTTTTGGAAGTGTTCTAAAATGGATTTGTTTGCTCAAGTCGTGTTCAAAGTGGGGAGATAAGTGGTCGACCAGGGTGCCGAATGCCGATCACGGGATGGACAGTTAACTATTTGCATCTGTTGCAGATGTCCAGGTATACATACACCCACTTTGCCAGCCGGCTGCCACCTATGCGGCACTCGGCAGGTCACAACGCCTAACGAGTCTGGAATGGCCTGTGCAATGGGTCCAGCTCCATCGTGGCTGGGGCGAAAGAACCTGCAGGGTAATCGGTCAGAATTATCCGGTAATTAATATTCGCTATTATTAACTAGTAGTTTTATCTCTTTTATAAACCTGAATTGATCAAAGTTATACAAATAGAAGACTGCAAAATAGAGATGGTATGTTGCATACTCATAATAATGAATAGGCATGCCATAGCAGGTCTTCCACTCTCCTGCTAGCACCTGGGATAGCAGTAGCTTTAGTGAAGATGATGTAAGTTATTTTCATGATCATATTCAAGTTGCTAACAAAGATGGAACTTGATTATTTACGATTGGAATGGCAGAGACAACAATATGATGGAAGACTATGCAGGGAATGTAAATGTTTGTTCTGATGGCAGGCATGTAGTGCGGATCTCTGCACCCGATTCGATGGGACGGTTCACAACGATTTAGATCCCTTGCTTGTGACCATACAGACAACACGAGTGATCAGCATTGCAACAGCAAAGCACGAGCAACAGCATCAGCAGACAGCACGTATGGCATTATAGTAATATAG
Organism: Protonemura montana; assembly: GCA_947568835.1. NCBI lineage: Eukaryota > Metazoa > Arthropoda > Insecta > Plecoptera > Nemouridae > Protonemura > Protonemura montana. The sequence goes on along the minus strand of OX387604.1, from coordinate 12,587,073 downwards.
GTATATAGGTGTACGGGGTATATGCCTGGGGCACCCAAGATTCTCTAGAATGGTGGGTGGGCCACGGCGGTATGGTGCAGAGGGAGGGGCGAGGGGGAGGGGAAAGGGCAGAGATTCTCAAGAGATCTCTTCTTGTACTGCTTCATCTTACACTGGCGAGATATTGTGACTTGAAAAAGTTTTCATTAGAAGGTATACTCTTAGAAGCGATATAATATCTTAACATAAGCTGTAATGATTGATTTTTTTTTATTTCGACCCAAAGGCTGTGGATTGTTTGATTAGAAACGAACTGACTTCATACCAAAATAAAAATAACGCATTTTATGTTATCTAAAACAATGGATTTCAGTACATGTAATGAATTATAAGTAAGATGGACAGTACCATTATTTTCTTCTTTTGTTATTAAGTTTCATTGGAATAAACCTGCAATTTGAATTTTTTTTCCAATCTCTTATATTAGACATCACTTATTTCGAAAGTTCGACAAGCTCATAAAAAATTGAATTGCACTTGTATTAGCGATAGCACAATCAAGTTCGTTTAATAAAGATTTCTTCAGTATCATGTGATGATCAATTTCTATCGAATGTGATCATGAGTCTGTCTTTATGTTGAAATAATTATGTAAGCCTTGGCAAGGAAAGGAAGACCGCATTTTGCAGATTAAGCAGTGACTGGAGTTGTTTAAAGTTCCAGGTGTTCCAACAAGAGTCAGTCTTCTTCATTCGACCAGGTGTACAACTTCTAAGATGAGTAAAACAAAGATTGACCTCTTGCCCCCCCTTTCTCTCTCACTTGTGCCGACTCGGACGGCCAGTGTCAATAGATGGAGCACTATTACTGCTTTGCTCTTTCTACAAAAGAACCTGTTTGTTATAAAATTATGTTCAAGACATATCATATTAAATATTATCATTTTCATAATGGAAACGTGACCATCGAACGATTTTATAAGATGAACGAGAATATAACTCAATTAAATTGAATACATTTTTTGACAAATAAATAACACTGCTGAAACTTGAGACGTATACATATTTTGTTATAGCTATAATGCTTTTATAAAAAAAGATGCAACATTCTTTATACCTATATACCCTAAGTGTTTAGTGTAAAGCTAGACTATAGACTAGTCACTATAGAGTGAGTGTAGTATCTAGCATTTCGGGGAGCGACTTAGCTCTCAAAATACAATGTTAATAGATATTTAAAATTGTTATTGTCGTAAAATTTCCCAGGAATGTTCCATCGTATAAAATTGTTCATCTTCTATCTTGTTAGACAGCTGTCCGCCAAGAATATTATGCACATTGTCCGGCCATGGATTCAACTAATTTCTTAATGAACCCAATTTATTTATGTAAAATACTCCAGAAAACCTTCTCAGTGAGCATGATTAAATAGTCCCAGCTATGCACTGCGGCCCACTCTGACTCTCAACACTAATTAAAATGATCTAACTACCGACTTGTTACAAAGCGAATCTTAACAACGGCACTAATGCACACCAACATGGATTTTGGAACTGTTTCAGATACGAGGAAATATGAATTCTTGACCGTATGAAACATTTCAAATCTTCTGTAGTCTCTGGAGAACAAATTCACAAATAAACATCACCCCCCCCCCCCCCCCCAACCCCTAGCCAATATTTTCCAAATTCCTGGCAGGATTCACCGGCGTAACTTAAAGACATCCAAATATTAGGCTTGCATTAATGTGACCGATACATTGATAATGCCACTTAATTTGATGGCCTAATTTCAGCATGCTCTCGCGAATGTAGAATTCTCACAGAAGTAGACTCTCCACACTTATTTATGTTGATAGACAATACGCCAGAGATATGTTGTAGACCAGACCTATAAACCGATAAAAGAAATCGATCTGAGATAAATGATATTATGAGCATTGTTACTTGGTTGCAGCCCTTTTTAAATGTGATTTTTACTGCATCTTGCAATACGTCTTTGACCTCCGACCTATTCCACCTTTCCAAATCAGGGATGTAAAATTGAGTTATAGTAACATGTCAGTACCTCCTACCTGCCCATACGATACCGAAGTTTATTTGTCGATAGAGCACTCCAATTTCATTCATTCTTTTCCCTCCTAGCATCATCAAAATAAGTGGATACCCTGGCTTTTTCAGGCCCTGCATCCATATACCTTTTCCCCTTCCGCAATACCCAGGTCTAGTCACCCGAGGCGATCACTTTTGGTTTCGGGAGGTCTCGAGTTCGAACCTGGTGACCGGCTACCTTGGTCTGTGGTTTTCTAAGAACATTCCCACGACCATTCAGACAGTTTATTGCAGGTTTTCTTTTCCAGTGACGGACAGATACATCGGACTATCTTCTTTTCCGCCCTTTCATGTTATTTATATTCACACGGAGAAAATGTGCGAGTAGTACTGTGTCGTTTAAATTTTACTGAACAAGATAATCAATTTTTGCCATTTTATTGAGATTCGTAATTTTATTCAGGTACAAGTTAGGACATTGGAAACAAATTGTGTTTTTAAATGTTCTTGATAATGTCGACACTTTCTTCCGGCATCAAATTTATTTTGAGAAAATGACGTTTGTTTCTTACCAATTTTAAAATGAATAATGTGTCATGTTGAGAGCAAAATTCTCAATTTTGAGATTATCATAGCAAGAGGGAACATCCTATTCGTGGTATCCCAAGATTTTACTAAGTATCAGCATTCTTTTGACACTTTATTTTATAATAAAGGTTAAATCACAAATCATTCTTTTACAATAAGAAGTAAAGGATAATAGCACAGATAGACTGTGTATCACAGTCAATCTGTGATAATAGGTTCACTTATAGTTTTATTTCAGCCAGAAAAAATAACAAAGCTGTCCGTTCGTCTTTATTTCCGCCTGTGATCTATCATTTTGAATTTACAGCTGATACTTAATTAATGAAAGCATTCCATTATTTTAGGAGCGATCTTACCGTGCAGCATTGCTTCCCTCCCTCATTTCTCGTAAAAACAACAAAATCTGGTAATTTTCAATACTGTATTGCATTTTTTTTTGAGTTGAGAGTTTGCACAACGCGAGTCAGGCTATTTTATAGTATTTACCCTTTTATCCCTTTATTAGTATGTATCTTCTTTATCTGTTTGATGACGTGAATCGTGATCTTCTTACATAAAAAATTATGCGTTCTTTAAAAAATTTCAATGATAATTCATTTAAACAAACAGAAAACTCTGCTGCAAATTCACCTTCACCCACGATGCTTAATCATATTGATTTGTTAATTGCACGGGCAATTAAGAAGGACGACTAATATAAAATTTGTTTTTGATGTGTAAATCTACTCTAAATCAAAACAAGTAAATACAAGTATATAGAGAGAACAAATTAAAGCTTGAGGACTTGATTCAGGTTTACTGGTGTTTGAAATTTCCATTTTGAATAAAAAGGAATGGCATTCTTTTTCCTTTCCTTTTTTGATTATTATTTGTGGGCTTCTTCGATAGTGCAAATACTCCTAGCCATTATAAATTCGTTGACACAGGTTTGTAGTGCAGTGCAAAAACTCGCTGTGTCAGAAAACACAGGCTTTCCTGTTGATCGTTTTCTTTGCCAAAGTCCGTTTATAAGCTGCCGCCAATATGAAGTCGATAACAGGGACCAACCACTCCAACTACCTCTACCTAGCGGCGGTTGGATTTAACTGCTTGGGTTGGTGAATGGTCGGTGTTTGTTCGTGACTGCTGAGAACCATAACGTCAGTTGAACTACTGGTCTCCGGTACGAATAGGCTTTTAAGTATAAATGGGCGTTAATATTTAGGTCAGGATAGTTCTGTTAACTGTTTTTGACATCGCTGGTAGTGTTTAGTAATGTTTTAGTTAATTTGTTGACCTGACAGTTTTATTTTTGAGCCAACGGACGAGCATTCGTAAGTAGGCTAGCCTGTATAAATTGATTCGTAAAGATGGCAGCAAAAGAAGCCAGTGACGATTCTCTTTACCCTATCGCTGTGTTGATCGACGAATTGAAGAATGAAGATGTCCAAGTGAGTTTTAAAACGTGCATTTATCATCTTCGACATTTCTGTCATCAGTTTGGTTAGCTGGGCAGTTTCCCGATCTGCTCCTTCTATGGCATACCGGCTTATTAGCCTTGAGGTGATCATGTAGATTTTTTAAAACAATTGTAACCCTCTCTATGGATTGTTATGGAAGTATGCTTGATGCTGATAGCTACTTGTTAGTCAAGTGTCAATGCAAAGAGATTGGTGGGGGAGATAGTGGAAGGGGGAGGTTGAAGTTCTTCCTAAATAATCTCCACCCCCACTTGGATGAGCAGAAACTAGAAGATAAGAATTCCAAATTTTAAAGGGATTCTTTAATGTGTTTCTGCCTGGCCATGATAGCAAGTCATCAATATTGTTTTGAATAATTACTCATTATCCAGCTTGGTGGAGAGAGCCATTTCCTGTTACACCATATACATCGAGGAAATGCAAATATTACAGATAAAGCAAGAAGATAGATTTTCATATTTATAGATTAAATATATCAGTCTCTCCACCTCTTACATATTTTTTTGCCCTTCAACCTTGTTTCTGACTAAGGGCTCAAGATTAACGATGAGATAACTACAATTTCGCCTGATCTTTCTAGCTGCGACTAAACTCAATCAAGAAACTTTCTACCATCGCCCTTGCGCTTGGTACCGAGCGGGCTCGTTTGGAGCTTATTCCTTTCCTAACGGAAACAATCTATGATGAAGATGAAGTACTTCTGGCCCTTGCAGAACAGCTGGGTGGATTTACCGCCCTTATCGGCGGCGCCGATTTTGTCCACTGTTTGTTGGTGAGTAGTTTGAGCCTGGGTAATGCAGCTGTTGAAAGAATTTTATTTTACCTACCTACTTGAAACCTTTTAACAATAATATTATATCTTGTTTCACAAAACTTACAGCCTGGAGGTGATTTTTATCTAAAAGCCGATATAATTTAATTGCCTTTAAGTCTTGTGTGTTAAATTTACAGGCAATAAACTATAAATCAACAAACCAATCAATAGTGAATTTAAATTACTTTACTGCAGACCACGCACCGATCTATTTTTCTCTGACACAATTTTTGTTTTTAATTTACCCTCAGCCTCCATTGGAGTCACTGGCAACTGTTGAAGAAACAGTTGTGCGGGATAAAGCAGTCGATTCCTTGCGACTGATTTGTGACGAGCACAGTCCACTTGACCTGGAAAGAAACTTTGTGCCCTTGGTTCAGCGTCTTTCAGCCGGCGATTGGTTCACATCTCGGACGTCTGCGTGCGGCCTTTTCAGTGTCTGCTATCAACGTGCGGGGACCAGCATCAAAAGTACAGTGTTTTTATTTATTTTTATATTAAGCCCTGAATTTAGTTTTAGATGTGTTTTTAAGTTATTTAAATGAAAATGTTCTATTTTCAGATGACCTGCGCAACCATTTTCGCAATTTGTGTCAAGACGATACTCCTATGGTACGGCGAGCAGCAGCCAGCAAGCTAGGAGAATTTGCTACTGTTGTCGAGCTCGAGTATCTCAAATCGGATCTCATTCCGATGTTTGAGAGCCTGGCTCAAGATGAACAGGTCAGTCACATGTTACTCTTGGGTGCAATAGAAAGACATTTCTTCATAAATAAACAATGGTGATTTATTAGTTTTTCTTTTTCCTTTCAAGTCCTTGAAAGAGTTTTGTAATTTTTAGGACTCTGTTCGCCTTCTGGCAGTGGAAGCCTGTGTTTGCATCGCAAATCTACTCCAACAAGAAGACAAAGAGCGGTTAGTAATGCCGACACTGCGGATGTGTACGAGCGATACATCCTGGCGTGTACGCTACATGGTCGCTGACAAGTTTACAGATCTACAGAAAGCCGTTGGACCCGAAATAACAAATACTGATCTTGTGCCAGCATTTCAGTCCCTGCTCAAAGTACGATATGTGACACCTAGCTCAAAATTTAAAATGTCAAAGAAAATCAAAGAAAAATAATTACATGATGAGGAATTGTTTATCAATCTTCAACTATAGTTTTCATTCAAATCATGTTACAAATTCAATAACAAATTAAAACTGGTGATTTACTGGTGCATTTACTACTTATGCCAATATGTTTTAAGGACACTGAAGCTGAAGTTCGTGCTGCGGCTGCCAACAAAGTGCGGGACTTTTGCCTTAACTTGGAGCCAAGTCAACAAGAGAGCATTATCATGAACAGTGTCCTGCCGTTTGTGAAAGAGCTCGTCAATGATGCCAATCAACATGTGAAATCTGCTCTTGCTTCAGTCATAATGGGTTTAAGCCCGATCCTTGGGAAGCAGAAGTAAGTTATCATTTAAACTTTATTATAAAAGGGTAATTGATGAGCGTAGCGATCAAAGGGTGAGTTTTTTTTTTTCGTATCGCCCAAGCGGCTGCTCCGATTTTTATAGCACTTTCAGGATACCTTTTTAGGAAACTGCATGCATTGTTTAGAAAAATCTGTGGAAAGTTAGCTAACTAATTTAGACAACCAACATTTTCACACATTTTTTTATCAAACAAATGCAGATGCACTTTTAGGTTAAAATGGTAATAAAATGGTTAAAAATAATAATACATTCTTGCCTTCTCTTTCATTCATCGCTCACTGGTTGGCTCGTGTGTTCGTACACCAGAAAAACCTAAAAAATTCTATTTGTAACATAATAAACATAATACACATATCAAACAAAGTAAAATATCATCTCATATAAAGATGTAAAATTACCGGTAATTTAAAAAATGGTGATATTACCAAAAAGAGGTAAAATTGGTAAAATTGAAAAAAAAATCATACTATGGTTAAATCGTGTTAAATTTTGTTTGTGAAGACAATTTGCAAGTTTTATGACCATATTATTTTCTAAGTAGGTAGTATTCAAAATTCATCTTGATTCACTGTATAATATCTTTGCGCCTTACTCATAATTTGACCCATGCTGGAAGTTGGATGGATTCTGTCAACTTTGCATGGGAGTGTGGTGTTGCTATGGCTATTTTTTGGTTAGGATAGTCAGGTGTAGTGACAGTGATGGCAAGGTATCAAATGCTGCCAACTTAACCACAAACGCACTAAACACAAACAAATGCAACATTGCACCAAAATATGAAGAAAAAAAAACGATAATAATACGGTAAAATTGCTCGGTAATATTACTGCTTTACATCTATAATCTCATATTACATCTCTAACAATGACACAACACACCAAAATGTTGAAATTCTCGGGAATTCTAGAAATATCTCTACAATTGGACCTCGTGACGCCAATTTTATTCTCCGTTAAGTTGCGCTCTCTCTCTCTTCCCTTCTTCACTGCAACAAATATGTAGCCTCTTGGCACCGTACTTGCATAATACCTTTTGTGTGATTTTTCTTGTCTGCTCCAGAAGCCAGGACATGAAATTTTGCTGTCCAAATATTAATGGCATGGCCATCACTGTCAGATATTTTTGGTTGTTATGCTCTACTATTTTGATCTGTTGCTATCAGTTTGCTGTAAGAAATGAGTGAAAACAATCTAAAGATGTATTCATCAAATGCCACTCATCAGTCAATTTTGTTGCATATAACTGGTAGATTTATGTAAGGTTTTTAAGAATCCTATTAAGAACCCTGAAACCAAACCCTGAACTAAAGGGAAAAAGAAATAGTGGAATATTAAGTCATAAACATTTATTGGATTTTGTTGGTCACATATCTGTGTAATTTTTCCAGATTTTGCGATTGAAATTACTGTTTATGCTTGTGAATGAACATAAACATAATTTTGCCAGTTGCACAATGAAGTACACATGCAATTTCTTTGAAGTGTTAGTTTTGCTGTTATTTAAGTCGAAAAAAATACTACGCTTTTGACAGAATGAACTTCCGTGAAATTGCAAGGAGTTGCTAAGGGCTATCACGGGGCAAAAGCAACGAGTCTAGTCTTTTCACTAAGTCAGGGACTGGCAATAAATCGGAGCTTACTTAGCTTAAATTATCCCTGGTCCTCCACACTAAAAATTTTGAGACTTAACACAATTAGGTAACTCTTGGTTTACCTGCCAATAATCAATGCCAGAGTGAAAAGCAATTGTTGAGGTGTAATTAATCTCTAACTTATATTTATGTTCATATTTTATTACAGTACTGTAGATCATCTTTTACCGCTGTTCCTGTCACAACTCAAAGATGAATGTCCTGAAGTTCGTCTAAACATAATCTCAAACTTGGATTGTGTGAACGAAGTGATTGGCATCCAACAATTGTCTCAGTCGCTGTTGCCTGCTATTGTGGAATTGGCGGAAGATCAGAAATGGCGAGTTCGGCTGGCAATCATTGAGTACATGCCACTACTGGCAGGCCAGCTTGGTGTTGATTTCTTTGACGAAAAGCTCAATTCGCTCTGTATGGCATGGCTTTTTGACAATGGTAATGACTGAGAAATTATTTTATATTTCCTTGTAAAAATCTAGTCTGATTATGAAGCGGCAACCTGAAGATTCATGTTATTAATATGAGACACAGAAATAAGCTTATTAATGTATAGAATAATTCCATGATATTGCTAACAGATTGTAGTTTAGTTGGGTTTTATGATAAATCTTTGGTAAAACCTATCTACAGTTTGTCTTAGTTTTTCACACTTTAGTAATAATGTATGATTGATAAGATTAGGGCACTTTATTCAATTTGATTTCTTGCTAGCTTTATGTCCAATTGTAACATTAATTTAACGGCAATTTTATTTGATTTCAGTGTATGCTATACGCGAAGCAGCTACTCTTAACCTGAAAAAGTTAGTTGAGAAGTTTGGCCCCGAATGGGCTTTGCACACAGTTTTTCCAAAAGTTTTGGACATGTCAAAAAGTCCCAACTACCTGCACAGACTGACATGTTTATTCAGTGTCAATGTAGGTATTTCTTTATCTAAAATCTGTTTGATTCAATTTTCGAGCATACAATACTGACGTCCGGTTTTTGTCTAGGCGTTGGCTGAAGTCAGTGGAACGTCAATAACGACGACAGAGTTGCTGCCAACTGTACTAAAGATGGCATCTGATAAAGTAGCTAATGTTCGATTCAATGTAGCCAAAACGTTCAAGCGGATAGCTCCTATACTGGAACCTGGGTAAGTATTCTTTTTATTTTTTGAAATAAAATTAAAGTGAAATTCTGGTAGAAAGATGTTAGGGATCATAACTAGAGCTAGAAATGACCGATCACGACAGATAAAGCGAGATGACCGTCAATCTCATGTGAACAAGACAGCTGCCAAAACGTCATACACCTCTCTGCTGCGTATTGAAACGTATATTGCATGGTTGCTTTCAACACAATCTTAAGTCCTAAGTAGCAGGTTTGAAATCGCTGTTTTTGCTCGTCTCAATGGAATATGTATGGTATCCCTGAATAAACGATGCAAGAAACTGCCACAAGTCGGTTTTTGTGTTAGCATTCATAGATTTGATACAGTTTTCATAAATTGCATTAATGACTTAAGTAAAATTGTGGAAATGCGCAAATTTGTGTTAATCAGAATCGTGCGATATTGTCTGCATTTTGCAAGTTTTTGGGGCATAGAACTGAAATTCAGAGAAGAGTAACAAATCTGTAGTGGCACTTTCACGTTGATAAATAGCGACTGCATCGGCAAAGCCTCTTGGCAAACAAAAAAGGAGAGCTTTGCAGAATGTGCCTGTTGAGATTTCTATCTCGACATAACTTGCAGTGCACCAGGTGGCAAAAAGTTGAGGCTTGGTTAAATTTTTTTTTCAAAATATAAATTTTTTTGTGGGCACACTAGATAGTTTAAATCTATATCTAGAATTTCTTTAAACATTCAAGATTTTGGCTGGATAATTTTTTATAAAAATTTCTCCTAGGAATCCTGTATGTTTGTAGAGGTAACAAATACATATTGTTTTGGTTAAGATTTTGACAAATTCTCAATAAGCAGTTTGAATAAGTGAGTTCAACTTCCCCCACACTGCCTCTGATTGTGCTGTGTGTGTATTGGGGTGTCTGATTTTTTTTTGGTTTAGGACTAAAAGTTTCTGAAACCTGGCCTGAAGTGGGCTGACTAGGTGGTGTAAACCGTAAAAATATGTTAAGGGATTTGAACTCGTATGAGGAATTTTGCTTAACACTTCACAAATATTGCTTGGCCCAAAGCCTTCTAGCTATTTATCTTGCACATCATTAAAAGGTTTAGAACTTTTATTTAGAATCTGTGTTTGGCCAGCATTATTTTTCATAGACATTCGATCCTTTACTGCGTAGAATTTTTGAAACTGGGTTTGGGATATCTCAGCATTGCTATATGCTGAACTATTTTTTAGAGACTCAGAATATTTAAAAAATATGCATTTCTTGCATTAGACAAAAAGTCTGAGACACAAATTCTTGATCTTTAAAAACTGACAGAACGTGCTTGACGAACTAAAATTACTTGAATAGGTCAAAATCCAAGAACTCTTCTTAGAAAATCAATTCTGCATGCATCTAGTTTCAGTTCACAGTATATTCATCATAATTATCAACATGTCAAAAAATGGTTCTCTTCCATAGTGATGATTTTTTACAGATTTGTCACAAGCGTGGTTATACCAACGTTAGAAAAATTGCAACAGGACCGAGATGTGGACGTTAAGTTTTTTGCAGCGGATGCTCTGTCTGCCATCACAGGAAAATAACGGACTTGACTCTGTTGATATCTCTCAACGTAATTGGTTAGACTCGAAGAATTTTTGCAAGTGCGTCGCGATTGATTAATCAAGTGCATTTTCTCTTGCTATACTGCATGTTTATTTAAGTTATATGCCTTTTGGCTGTGTTTGAAGTCAACATTCTCATTTCTTTGTTACTGACTTGTATTATTTGTTGTCACTTCTAATCTTTCACTAACTACTTAAAACTGGCAACTGTTGAACACAAAATTCACATGGTACATGATGCCAACCCAAGTCAAGGCCCAGTACTGCATTTGTTGCGTTGTAACCGAAATGGGTTGATATTTTACTAAAACGCTGTCCATTTTTTAATGGTATACAATTATAAAATACTCGTTTAGAAACAAATTGATTGTTTACCATAGCCAACACTTATTCCTTGCTCCTTCCAAGCTTGTTATTTGTTCGTACCAGCTCCTTTTTTATTTCCGATAAAATATTATGATAAACCATGCATTTAAATGCTTTGATTACCTTTGTTGAGAAAAGCATAGATCCAGATGGGTGGTTTGTAAGAAAATTAGTAAAATTATATTGAAATGGTATTTAATTATTGATTAGTGGGGCTAAATGATGCACTGTTTTGACAACTGGCCCTGTGGCACTGGTCTGTTGGTGTCAGTGAATGAGTGGATCGTGATGAACCTATCTTACACTAGAAGGGAGGATGGAAACCCGGTGCCTGCAGGCCTCCTACTGAAAAGCACTGAGGGGCCTGCCGGCTCAACTTACCTTCCGAAGGACTGTACGACGCGAGCAACTGGATTCCTCCACAAATCCATGCTGTCGAGAGGTCACCCAACGGTTTGGCGTGTTGAAAACGCCAGCTCTCATGAGATCACCGAAGTTAAGCTACAATGCGCTGGGTCAGGTGGATGGGTGTCCATCATACATATGACCAGTTCTGTTCGAGAGAGAGAGAGAGGCTGGAGGGATGAAAGTTAGTGCAGCAACTTCATTCGACTTGCTTATCAACCCCCGACAGCATAGATTTGTGGAGGAATCCAGTCGTTCGTGTTGTACCGTCCTTCGTAAGGGATGTTCAGCCGGTGGTCCCCTCGATGCTCTTCGACAGGAGTAGGCTACGTGCCGGCACTGGGTTTCCCCTCCACCCTTCTCGACTAAGTTAGGTTCATCATCATCCTCATCATCATCCAATCATTCACCGACGCCATTAGACCAGTGCCGCAGGGTCCGTTGTCAAAACAGTGCATCGTTAAACACCACAAATCAATAAATCAATGTCGAGAGGTTGAATGAAATTGCATCTTTTTAACCACTCCCAAACAGAACTGGTCATGTGTATGATGGTCACTCATCTAATAACTGACCCAGTACAGTGTTGCTGTATTTGGGTGATCTCTCGAGAACCAGTGTTTCCAATACGTGATTACACAAAATTACCAGTGTTCCCAAACATTTTCATGTAGGAGGTAAAATTTAAAATGACATGGTTAATGGCACTGCTCCATTGCTATTTTTTTTTCATGTTTCCGAAAGCTGAGAAAACTGGGCGGCCATTGCTGGCGGCTAATTTAATTTTTGATTCGTGCTTGTCACAGCAATGTTGGGGGCGAAATTAATATTTTTGTTTAAACCACTTTGATGAGTTTGGTTTGTATCAGATTTTTTCCTGTCGATTCACCTTGAATCAATCTTTGAGCTTACAGACATCTCCAGCTTAAAGAGCCTGCTTCGCATCAAAAAGCCCCAGGGTTGCTCATGCACGTTATCTCCTGTGAGAGTATCGTGAAGGCACTGGGATAGTACCTCCACACAAAAGACCCGGCCGCTGCCTAAATAACTCCCTAAGTCTCAAGTGGCTTCAGCACTTGTATAGCTTACCATTTTTTATGAATCTCTTGTGCAGAGGTAGTTCACTTCATACACCTACAAACACGTCTGCCTCCTTGACGATGTATTGCAGCTTTCGAGAAGAAAAATTGAAATTATTTGGCGGACTCGACTTCATAAGGTCAACGGAAACTAGACTTCTTTTAGCTGGCGTCAAAATCAGGGTTTGGTAGTTTTGTGCGATTTGCCCTTCCGAAAAGATTCTAGCATGTGTAACATTGGATATGAGATTATCAATGCTTCCTTACGAACATGGCAGCTACAGACGCACTCGTGAACAGTGACAGGCGAACTGTATTTTTTCTAAGCTCAGTCAGTTTCCAGTGAAAATTCAAATTCTACCAAGCAAAGCAAGATCAATGATCAATAATCAACGATCAATCAATGAGTCAAGGGTTGCCAACAGAGCGGAGATGCTGATATGCAATTGCTTGATGTCAAACATGGCAAACAATGCTATGTTTCCGCACCGGGGGTGCACGCATTGAGACGAAGCTTTTTGGTTTTTAGTACTTCGTTAGTCAAAAGTGCAGTCTAAGTGGCATACCTAGTCCTAAACTATCATTGAGCTTATAGGTTATTTCTTTTCTCTAAGGTTACACACCTAAATCTTTTTTCTATAGTTATACAATTAGAACACTATTCCTATCATCCAATACTTTGTGGCTTACTAAACCTATAACTCAATAGAAGTGAGTTATTTCAAACCTCGCGAGTCAGCAGAGCTATGCGTATTTTATTTGCAACTTATTTATTTAATTGCTTCGGACAAGAACATTGTGATTGCTTGAGCTTGACGATGTTAGAAATAAAAATATCTACTATAATATACTAGTATCACTAGTATATTATACCTACTGTGTTTGGTCTGGTGTTTGGTCTATTTCTACTAAGAAATGTGAGAAAGTTTAAACGGAGTTCAGCTTCGCTTCAATATTTAAAATTTGGAACCATTGTGGACGGATTAGGTTAGGATCGTCCCAGGACGAAACCCCACAAAAAAGTACGAGAACAGAAACACTTTGCAAAAGCAAAAACATTGTGTAGCGGGCTTCTAAACCTATAACTCCAATGTCCAGCTATAGTTACATGTAAATGACATACTACTTTTCACTGGTCGAATTACGTCGTTGAGTAGTAAGGGGTGTCAGTAAGAACGTATCCTCCCTAAAAGAGAGAAAAGACCCGGTGCTGGCATAAACCGCTTGCCTTTATGGGATAGGACCGGGACCACCGATTAGCTCCCTTCTGAGAGCCGGCACAACTCGACCAAAGTTCCTTCCTAGCTGTTGAAGTCAGATCTTGATGTTTTCTTATATCACCCAGCTTCTCAACTGAGCTGGTAACAGTATTCATTATCGAGCTGAGATTTATTTTGCCTATCTGTTTTCCTAGCTAATGATTATCCTACTTTCCACATACCTACGCATGCTGATGTGTAAGACTACACCATTGCGCGTAAAGGATTGTTCTAAATGATTAAACAATTCAACTCGCAAACCATCGATTGCCTTTCAAGTTTTGATCAAACAAAATAAAAAGGCAGCGCGCGTACCCTAACACAAATATCAATTAATTTAAATTATTTTTAAATTATTTCTCATAACTGTTCGTAGTTTCAAAACGAAGAAAGTGTACGTACAGGTTTGATGCGAAAATAAAAATTAATTATGCTTTCATTAGAAAATAATTAAATTAAAACTCAATCTGAAAGCCACATTGTTTGGTTCACGGTGAAAAATTCACACTGCATTTTTGTTTTTGGTGTTGTTGAAAATTCTTGTTTTTGTTGTTTTTGTTGTTGTTTTTGTTGTTGTTGTTGTTGTTGTTGTTGTTGTTGTTGTTGTTGTTGTTGTTGTAGTTGTTGTTGTTGTTGTTGTTGTTGTTGTTGTTGTTGTTGTTGTTGTTGTTGTTGTTGTTGTTGTTGTTGTTGTTGTTGTTGTTGTTGTTGTTGTTGTTGTTGTTGTTGTTGTTGTTGTTGTTGTTGTTGTTGTTGTTGTTGTTGTTGTTGTTGTCGTTGTTGTTGTTGTTGTTGTTGTTGATGTTGTTGTTGTTGTTGTTGTTGTTGTTGTTGTTGTTGTTGTTGTTGTTGTTGTTGTTGTTGTTGTTATTGTTGTTGTTGTCGTTGTCGTTGTCGTCGTCGTCGTTGTCGTCGTCGTCGTCGTTGTTGTTTTTGTTGTTATTTTTGTTGTTATTTTTGTTGTTATTTTTGTTGTTGTTCTTGTTGTCGTCTTTATCGTTGTCGTTGTCGTTGTCGTTGTTGTTGGATATTGTTGTCGGCTATCGTCGTCGTCGTCGTCGTCGTCGTCGTAATCCACACAGGCTCCAAATATCTATGGTTTCCGATTTTAACTGTCCAATCGATTGTTGTGGCCCGGAATATGAGTAACAATAGACGATTAAGTGAATGACTTTTAAATATCACACAATTTAGCTATGATGCACCAAAATATGTGCTCTTAAAGACAGCACCGTAACCACACGATTTTCTCTGGAGCCGAAAATAGCACAACAGTAATTTGCGAGTTTTCTTTGACTGTCTCTCTTCTTTACTGTCAATGCAGTTGGCTTTATTTCCCTTAACGTGTCAGTTAGCCTTGTCTCGGGGTGACTGCTAGACCTGAAAGTGAAATTAGCAATTGTATGAAAAACTAGTATAATTGGAGACCTAGGAAGACGATTTTGACCGCAGTTTCTTAGTGACAATAATCTTTCTGATTTTATTGACAGTCTTCATGTGCTGCAGGGCGGTTGATCAAAAAAAAAACGGCATTTTAATTATGCTCTTCTGCGTTATTAATTTTCCAAATTATGTTCATGGTCCTGTAAGTGACCGTGGTCCAGCCTCCAAACTGATGACGGAATTTTACCCTTCACGTCATCGAACCTTTGCTCAATCCTCATTGGTTGCTGGTAGAACCAATTTCCTACCTACAGTAGCAAAGATTATCCTAACGTATTCATCAAGTGTACTTTTCTTCTTAGCCCGCGTCTTAGAAACGGGTTCAAACAACACTTGTCGCAATTTTCTATCATCATTTAAGCTCTATATACTTTTTTAAACGTAATTAATTGTTATCACAGCAACTCTTTCTTTTCGAATCGGCGATACCATTTCGAGTAGTCAAGAGTGTAGCATAAACTATAAACTATAACTTCGATCGATTTGATAGCCATGGATCCAACTATATTATTGACCACTAACTACTGATGCTTAAAGATTACGATTCATATTATTAGATAGAGTTATGTTAAACAGGTTTTTCTTAGGTGGACGGACGGCCATCCTCGTCTAATAAGAAGGCTAAATGCTGTAACATGGGCAGTAAGAATCCAGTAGCTAGAATGGCTGTACATAACTGGAGGCAGTTGCTAGCATGGCAGCACGCAAGCATCTAACGCCGAGCGTTTGCCACCACGTATCGTGTAATACAGGGGCTTTTTAACATTGGCATGTTGTTTTTCATAAATTAAAATATTAAATTGGTTAGCCTAAGTAATTCGTTTTCAATCCCACTACTGTGTGATGACTGATGATCATAAGAATTCTATGGAAGCAAGTGGCAGTTTAGCTTTTCAGACGTTTGAAAATTATAGATGGGATATTATGTGTACCTATACTTTTATTCCTGATCAAGCAATAAACCCTGGTAAAACCAGTGATAGTGATACTAGTGACTTTAGATTGGCAAGAGTGCACTTCTATATAAGATGCGTTCTTAATAATATGCACTTATCTATTCACTGTATGAAAAAAATCACGACGACCAAAAGTAATCCAATTTTATATTTTTGGGTATGTAGCTTCATCTTCTTAGGGCATTTGACCACTTTACATTGTAACTAATATGAACACTACAATAAGACTACTCGAGTTTGATATATTTTTTTGTCTGACTTAGATAATATTTTCTTATGTGTGTGCGTGCATATTATTATAGTGTGAGTGTCTTAGGGCTAAACAAAATGCGTGCGGCACGCAAGATTTGGACGCACAAAGCAAGCACAGAAGCTATACCTATAGGCCATTGCACATTCCGAACACTCAAACCAAATATACCCGTTTATTTTCGAAAAATGTACTAACAAATTCATTTTAATAGCCACGACATAAAATTATGATGGGAAGAATGTTTTGGTAAAAACTATATTGTGGCCAATTATTCAGTTACCTGCGTTTTGACCGCTCCACAGACCAGCATAGTCTCCTGAGAAATTCCTGAATCACGCCCATAAACGCATGTGGCATGCTCTGTCATTGTTATCATTTAGGAGAATTAGATACCTACTCTCTTTTTCATGATTTTCATGGCACAGGGTAGCGTGATCTTTTTTTTCTGTATTTCTGTCGTACCTTGCAAGTTTGATTCAATGTGCCCTAAAGGCTATTGTTCTCTATGCAGCATCGTGAGCCTGTATCTTTCTTTAAACATATTATATGATGCTGCTATAAAATAATCGACCGAGAAGGGTAAATGCTAGTTATTAACTTATAATCAAAATTTTTCACGCCAACTGTTTGCTATATTTCAGGAGTAAGTTTAGTAATAGAATGGTAGTGAAACAAATACTACCATATTGGTTGGGTGAGTAGCAGCATTGGGTTTATTGGTATAAACCTAAAAACCCAGTGGTAGTAGTTCCATCGATACCACTTTACTTTGGAAGTACGTGCAACCCTTGGCCTTCAAGACTTAGTAAATCATGTAGTAAAAAATTTGGCCAAACACTTACCTCTAATACTCTGGTTTGAACATGGCATCGAAGGTAATTTGGAAGTGCGTATGCCCTCAAAGTTACTTATTCGGGGCTTAGTCATTACGCAAATAAATGGCGCCTATTATTCTGCTTTACGCATGATGTTTCAGTTGTCTTTGGTTCCAATGTTCTAATGATGTTTTTAAAACATATGACTACTTTTTTCTAGCCCGAGTGAGTGCTAGTTATTTTTTTTTTAAACAGGAAAAGAATTTGAGTAAAGGCTATTTTCTCTACTTTTCGTAAATTGTATTTATTGCCATCGTACGAGTTCTTCATAAGAATATTAAGCCCTCGAACTCCATGAAAATGTCCTAGGAAAAAGGAATACGCTGAGACCTGCAAAATGTAGAAGTACGGTACGCCCTTCCAGCTTCAAATACAAACATGTCTGGTTCAGTTCAATCACACGTCATGATGTTAATGTGGACATCTGCAGGACCGTGGTAATTGCATCTCTTGGGCATTGCTTTACATTGCACGAGAAAATTATCATCTTCGGCTTTCACGCGTCTTCATTCCCTCTAGTTATGCTTATTTGAAGGTACGCTTATTTGAAGAATCTCTCCGTACGAATCTAGCTGCAGAATAATAAAATCAATTCTAAATTCTGCTCTCTAGCCAAAACTATGCAAAGTCATTTCGTTTTTGCCCTCCAAAGTTTAAAATCACACAAATATCACATATAATTATATGTTGCCATCACCAATTAGAAGTTTTGTGCAAAGTATTCGATGTTATCGTCTAAATTAAAAATAATAAGTAAACGAAGACCTTATCAGACGTTATATTTTTACAATTTTCATAAGAAATTCGCATTTTCCGACACGAGGTTTTTATTCTAAGGAACGTGTTTACAATTTTCTCATGTACCTACTAGTTGAATTGAGAGTTAAAACAACTGCCAATGTGAATTTCAATCATATGAAGTGAAATTCAAATGTTTAACTATGTCTATTTTCCTATATTTGATTAACTATGGAATTGAAGAGTTTTGTAAAACTAGGTCTAAGTCTTTGTTTGGTTTCATTATCAGAGGAAACCTGACACTTGAATTGAATTGAACTTTGCTATGTCTCCAGGATTTTGTAATTTGCTTAGTGTCAAGGTCATACAGAAATCGGGAAAAATAAGCAATTTTTGGACAGATGGGTACGTGGAATAATTAAAGAATTATAGAATACAAATACATTCGAAATAATTGATATTCATTTTTCTTTTTGCGAATCGCAGCTTTTGGCCGCTGCATTGTTTGAAGGTGTAAGTTGTAGTAACTACAATCGCATTTCCTCGCAAGCAGTAAATCCACAACATATCATTGGTGGTACCACGTTATTACACGAAGCATTCATATGGTGGAAATGGGTAATTTAATTGACGAATGAGTCAGGCAATCCCAAGTCCACAAGTATTGTAATTCTTTGAGGAGAGCAGTTACAACGTAACACATTTTTCTCGGAGGTAGTCCAAAACTGAATACACCTTTTTAGTATTGGGGCTGTTTCAAACATTGCCGCTTATTATAGCATCTGGTAATATCGAAATTCAAATTTGTATGCTTAATTTAGAATTCAAGGTGAAAAATCACAGCGATTTGGACGTACAATTTCAATTTTTCGGAATGGCCCAAGGGTTTTCAAGAGGAACCGGGCCCTCCGACCATTTCTAAGCATATTCTAGAAGTCAATTATTAAAATGTATTAACTTGCAAATTAAATACAGAGCATAAAAACCGCACGGCATATACAACTATTCAAGACAATCGACAGGCGACATTAGAGGAAATGCATGTGATAGAAGAAATCAAGAACCCAAAACTAGTGTCCACCTAGTAAAAGAAGCCTACATTTCTGGGGTGGACTCCCCACCACCATTTCATCCTCCTCTCTCCTATTCATTCCTATCTTCGAATCAGCACCTAAAGTAGTTGATCTCGTATTCGAACCATGTGATACATAGCCCGTCCGGTCGCGAATAAAATCGATTTTTGAATCGAATCGAGCACGGTCCATCTTTAGCAGATGTAATGATGCACCCCAGACCCACCACATGCCATCAGTGAAAAAATTCTTAAGATAATGTTACATTCATATTCGAACAATCCTTTTCCGTTACCCAGTTGTGAAAAGGAAGCGATGATGGTTGCTGTCTGTCGTATGAGATTAGCAGGGTTACTTTTAACCTGTCTCAATCGATATTTCAGTATCACCTTGATCTGTGGTTATGCGCCCCACCACACACCAACAAGAGGAATATGTTATACCTATGATACACATCCATGAGATGATAATTATACACAAACTTTTCTTTTAGATCATTCAAACAAGTTTATTGGAGCCGATGGATAATATATCTAGGCTTGCCGTTGCCATCCTCTGGCTAGGACATGTATATGATGATTATGAATAAGGCCATCGAGTATTCGTAAAGATATGAATTTCAGCAAGATATTGTGAGGCGACATCTCAAATAGATTCATTTGGGTCGTGCTTTTTGTTTAATTTTTTTTTGTACGGTTAGATATTCAGGCTGTAAGAAAAGGTGTATAAGATATGTAAAATCTGTTCAAAGAAATAAATGCATCTAACTCTGCAATTGAATAATGATCATGATTTTTGCTCTAAATCCAAGTCCCTTATTGAAAGATCTCGACGATACCAGGTTTTGCATGAGAATCGTCGACCTTTCTTGTGCGTTCATTTTTCCGCGAGTTTCGAGAGATTATTAATGATTTCCCACCTTGGGAATAAATACTAAAGATGGCTATTATATCTCGTGCATTGCTGAAGATGAGATGGACACCATGACTTTCTTTTGATAATGAGTAACTCAAAAGACAATGAAAAGAAAGCATCGGTAATTAATTTAGATAAAACTACGGTATTGTCATAATGAGAACTTAACCTCGTGGAATTAAAAATATACGCTCTTTTAATGGACCATGTAAGAAGCCAGGTACTAAAGGTGAAGAAAAAAGTTCTTATAAAATTATAATCAGTTGTAAAACCAATGCGTTTCTTACGAGAGAGCTTGAAAGGGAAATTTTACTCATGAGAACATTTTCATTTGTTGTCTAAACAACAGTTTACATTCTATACATTAAATTAACTCTGTTCAATGCAAAATTGCGTGTAAATCAGTGAAATGAAAACGAAAATAGTTGTTGTATTGAAAACCTTGTTAATGATATATCAATAAAGTACGGAACTAGCTGATCGTAAATGCAACGTGGGTGCACAGTGATTATTTAATACTTTTGGCACTCACGGATATTTTTTTCGTTAATTGACAGCCTCAAAGAGACGTTTTTCGTACTACATAAATATTGTTTAGACCCGTACCTCCTTGTATCTGCTCAAAAATGTTGGGTAGGAACAGTAATATACCAAGACTTTGTTTATATTCCCAATCTCTCATCCATGAAATTGTGCTAATTAATCCACCTGTTACAAACCAAACGGAAAAAGACCTCGTTACACTTTGGTACCTTTACTATAACGCAAAACATTTCATTCGTAATTTCAACTCTTACTACAAAACTAAATCGTTTATCTGTAAGGGTTCATTGAAAAACGTTCAAAGTAGTCGAGATCTTGATATCAGGTCAGTAAAAAAAGGGGAATTTCAAGCAAGTATCAAGTTGTTTCCGAAAGCAAAAAAGGTCGTTTTTATTTCATCAATTCGGGCTCGCCTAGTGGTCAACTCCATATTATAATCTTATAAAGGTATCCAAATGAATATGGTGAAGTTCGATTCATTTGAAGATTTTTAGACAATAATATCACGATCCTGTCATTTGAGGAGCGCGCTTTCATTGGCTGAGGAGCGAGGTATTGCGGCGATGGTATTGGTTCGCCGCAGCTGGAAGGTAAGATCATGAGAACGTCTTGAGTAAAGGTAGGGATGGGATACACGTGCCTCTTGCATAGTGCATCGCCGTTGGAAATTGGTGCTGCTTAGTTTCGTTCGGTCAGGAGCATAAGTTACAAGCTTTTGTGAAGGTCGTGGCTTATAGGTTACCGATCAAAATTATACGGACGTACGGCACACTAGTTAATCATTTCTTTCAAGATTTGTATCGATACACTCTTGATACAATTAAAAAGAAATTACAGCGTGAATTTTTTAAAAATACAATTTCGGTTTTTTTCACGTTCACGTGTGCGCTATCCTAGTGGCGACTCGGTATATGTCAAATGCATCGTTTATGAAGTGAAGAAGTTAAAAGTGTTGGTGACAATCATGGAAACCTGTGTTTTGATTCCTCAAGAACTATCTCTTGTTATTTCGGGTTCTCAAGCATTAAACCAGGCTTCGTCCCTTGATCGAAATGCCAATAACTTATCACAAGTGGGTGTTACTGTGTGGACAAATGCAAGAATTCCTCAAGGAACAATCCTTTACCCATTTCAGGGTACAATAAGACTTGACAAGCTGGATGTGTACGCTTACCTGGACGACAATGATGTAAGTAGAAAGAGTAATCGTACATTTCGTTAGTCATCCTGGTCCTGAACCTATTTGTCCTGAAACACCAGAGTGCATTTCCGTGTGTAACATTGACATCAAGGCACACACGTATCCTGATCCTGAGCGCACGCATTATTTCCGAACATGTGGGAAATCGTTTTTCCTCGTGGTATCGCACCTGTACAGAGATAGAGAGATATTCCTCTCCGCTGTCAATGTCAATGTCCCTCGACGCCTGATAACATGGTCAGATCGCTGGAAGTGACAGTTCCGCTGCCTTTCTCAAAGCATGTGGGACATTTTAGACCATTTAGTGGATCTTTATTTCAGATGTTAAAATATTTTCAGTGCCGAGATTCATGTCTGGTTCTCTGTTATCTTCAATATTATTTTACATAAGGTTCGGATTCTCATTTCATGTATTATAGAGGCACTGACCATTTACTGGTCGGTGATCTAGACAAAATAAACGTAGTGTTTTCCAATTTAATTCTCATAATAAGATTCAAATACTGACATTTTTACCTACTATTACAACTTTGAACTTGTTCAGATAGTTTAAACTTTATCTTGTTTTTTCTTTTTGTATTTTTTTACTTCTGAGCCCCCTTTTTGGATTATTATGCACTAAGTGTGGATACTTGATCCTGTGATTTATGCCTCAGGTCGATCTGTTCATACGTAATCTAAATTTGATCACAATTCGCAGACCGAGCAAGAAAAGGTAACCAAAGTTACGAAGTTACGAAGCCACTTAGCCGTTGCTCTTGAAAAATTCAATTAGCTAGCAATTAGTGAGTGCCCCGCGTTTGGATTTGGGGCCGGGCGATGCCGAAGTAGCTGACAGAAGCAGATATAAGTAGTTTTCTACTACTTACTGACTACTGGTTACTGGCTACTGGCGTGGCGTACGCTACCTGGGCCCTGCGTGCTCCATGCAGCACCCCTTGCAAGGCGGCAGGAAACGTACGGTAGCGCAGGTTGATCTTCAAACGTGTTGATTGCCCTTCCGAGAGAACCTTGATCTTGAGGAGTCACCTAAGGTCTCTGTCTCCACACATGGATTCAGTGGAAAATTTACCAAATTTTGTCATACTCACACTTCGAAAACTTATTCAGCTATTTAACCACAAACGACAAATTGTCAGATAGCGAATTAAAATGAAAAATGCTCTAATTTCTTCTTTATAATGAATAAGTTACGTGTTATAATTCAAGACGTGAAAGCTGTTAAGAAGTCCTATATTAACATGTTCAAAGTGATCTATCGGCGCCTATCCCATCTTACCTTATCCAGTTTAGACTGATTTTTTTATCAACAAAATGCTGTTGCAAAGGCAAGGTATTTAGCCTACTTGTATAAACTCGAACTCGTTCATCCTTTCCCTAAAGCTATTCAATCTTCCACACTTCCACGCCCTAGCCTTTAGCTGCGCTGAACTCGCGATGAGACGATGGACCCTGTCCAGTTTCTATCAACCGAAGTCGATACGACTAAAGCAACGCATTCAATAAGCATTACACAATGCTCTACTGAGCTACATAATTAGAGGCAACCAGATCACATAGATGCTCCGAGATATCGCAGGTACTCTAGATGCGTACCATGTATCTCCGAATGTATTGCATCCTTTCCCTAATCGTCTTGAAATCACTCGGACCGCTTTGCTGATCGCCATTCGCTTGGAATGGCGCACATTTAATTCACATCTTCATTTGCATATTCAAAAAGGGTCAAAAAGGGTACATTTTTATTAAATTGATTAATAACCTACTACAGGGGTCATCGAATGACAATCTTAAACTCTTCTCATTCGGCCTTACATGACCTTGCCATTCACAGAACCAATTAAGATGAACGATTTGAACTACCTTTGTGCATGCATGGCTTGGCAGGTGATGACGATTCTTTTTTTATTGCAATTCATTATGAAATGTAAGGAATTGAAGATGAGTTGTTTTTTTGCAAGCACTGCAATAGTTTTGGTACATTAGCTAAGTAATGAATTGGTCTAATCAAATCAGCCCATAATTGTCACAATGTCTGCGTTATTGCAATTATTATTTTATCAAATTATAAATTGATCTCATTGTATAGTTGTGAAAAGTGGCCCTGATTCTTTTCGGACACGAATTTGGCGAGCACAGCCTAAGACAAAGCTGCCATCTTACGTATCGAACAAAAAACGAATAAATTGCGGGACTCTTATTCTCGATTTTCGAATGATATTATTCAAGCTGCCTTTGGACTCGGTTGTCAGATGAAACTGGCAACGGATGTGTTTCGTCTATCTAGTAATACTATTCAGCATTCTGCCCCTTTGTTCCTTTAAATTAAAAAATAAAATACAATTGACATTTTGGATCATGTTTGACTGCTTTGCTGAATGTGATTTTCGACTGCGATCTGTGGACGACCGACCAGACAGGCAGACATGTCGGCAATACCGCTGCTTTCAAGCTCCACCATAAGATGCGACCGACAGCACAACCAAAATTCTCTCCAAATTCAACTCCTTAATATTATTCAGTTCAGTTCCTATCAAATGTATGGACCAAGGATTTGGTATGGCTTTTGTCCTTTGGCGATTCACTATTTACAAGTCGGTTACAGCGAACCAGAAAAGGACATTTAACTGGTTCGCAATCATTGCATTTTTGCTGAACGAAAATAAGGAAAATGTGTGTGGTTGTGGATTGATGATCCAACACATCTAATTAAGATATCATATAATTATAGCCAAAATCGGTTTAGATGTATCATCTCCTATTCTCCAAATAACAATTTTAAGCTGATATAAACCGAAAACACGAACAAAGTCGTCTTCGACAATACTGTTCATCCGTGACAGAAGATACCAAATCAAAGCCCTCTCGAGCCAATTTTTGCAATCAGAGCTGGTGGAAACAAATTCATACAGAGGGCTTTGAAATCGACGTCTCACATGCCAGACTCTGGTATCTGAAACGTGACTAAGGCACGCAGCAATCAATTGAAAAAAAAAGTAAATTCTGCTCAAGAGTCAGTCAAATTATCGTTCTAGTAGTGATATGGCATTAGGGGTGTATACCTATTTCATTGAAGATGTCCATTAGTCAGTTTAGCGTTCTGAAGTGGAATGGTATAAGATGAATACCGATTTCATCGATCCTCAATTCACGATACAACTCGATGCGAGCTGCTCATTTTCTTTCACATGATTTTTCATTCGTTTTATCTATAGAATTCTATTGTTGTGGTGTTCAGATAATAAGTGTTGACCTATCTGAAGACTTCGATACTCAGCGTGGTATTGTATCTCTTTGTTGGTCTTTCAACAGGCGTGAAACAAAGAAGTTAGGTGTGAGGTGATGGATACGAAATTTATAACCCACAAAAGACTCCATTATTTTCCTTCTCATCACATCCTATCAATTTCATTACACTATGATCAGAATTAGTAAAGCGATCGTGTTGTGGCATTGAAGGATCAAGGGGCGACACAGCGATATATGGTTATATACCACATACCTACTTTGTGTACACAAACCTAATCCAAAACCCACTCGTTCCAAAATCAGTCAACCAATGAGAGTTGTGTGCCGTGTTCACATTTTTTTGTACGAACAGTCGGTTTTTTTTTTTGCTTGCAGATTCGTCACAGATTTGGATGTTACGATGAGATTAGCGAAGTAGATCGTCGGAGAGTCCGCCACTGCAATTGGGTGCGTTTCGTTCGCCACTCAGCGGCTTATAGAGAAGATGTCAACTTGATAGGCACCAAAGTCAAAGGTGAACCGATGTACGAAGCTGTGAAAACAATCCCTGCCAATTCCGAACTGATCGTATATTTCCTACCGGAAAGAGCCGAAGAGGTGTTCTTTATGCCTGCACTCAACTATCTTCGCAACACGCTTTACCGCCGGACGATGGACACGATTTTAGAAGGTAATTATTATTCGCTTTTTTTTCATAGAGAATGTTTGAAAAATACAATATTTTAATGTATCGATGTTTTGGGTCTTGTACTTACAAGACACAATTTTGGCTCGCAAAATTCCATTCACTTATGGTTTCCTTGGAAAAATCGTACAGCACATAAAAATAAAATAAACTCGTAAAGAGTCAACATTATAACCCCTGAAATGAAACAAAACGAATCCCTCCTGCAAACAAAACAAATATACAAATTTTGAGTGCATTTGAAAGCATAACATGCTATACATGTGCATGAAAAAATGAAGATCGTATGGGTAGGACGGTGCACTGAAATACATTGATTTCTATACCATACCAAGGCTATTAAAATCTCTTGCATTCAACCAGCTTTGACTAATAAATTTCCGCTCTTATGTACAGCACAATAGGCAGGACAACGCATTGCTTAAAAAATCCTTAGTCTCCTACAACCTGAGCCGCCCCGGCCCTATGAATACAGTAGCGAAACCTGCATCATTATCTTGTGTTGCTAAACAGTAGCTGTAGTTGCGAGTCATCTGCAGACCCTCGAGAACAAAAGATCGATGTCACAAGTCATAGTTATTTTCGCTTTGATAATATGCCGCTGCATCGTCGCTTGGCATGTCACTTGAATCTGAGGTATCTAGACTTCAGTATCGGTATGTCTGGAACCGAGAAATATCTTTCCTTGGTCTCTTACACCGAACCAGAATCTATATACCTTTTCCAAATTAGAATATGTGTTTTACGTTTTACCACGATTGTTTGTTGCGCGCGATTCCGCTACATTATTCTTACAATATTAATCATTTCCATCAAATAACATAGCAACAAATAAGCGTAAAATGACAGTAACGCTCCTTATAATTTACAACACTTTTAAACTGCCTTCCTTTTAGATTCTCCTCTGGATCTGTCAATGTCGTTGCTGTCGAGAGTACTCCTGCCAAGCAACGTTGACTGCACCGACGAGAGGAAGTCAGTGTCGGGAGAGTCATCGCGTTCCTCGTCGACGGCGTCGTCGTCTGGAGACCTCCTTGAAACGCATCGTATTGTATCCCATACTCCGAGGACTACGAGAGGAGAAAGGACGCTACTGCCTTGCGAAGTCTGCGGCAAGGCGTTCGACCGGCCCTCCCTTCTCAAACGGCATACTCGTACTCATACAGGTAAGTTAAAGTAGCGGGTAGCGTATACACTTCATCACCATTTTAGTCAAGCGAGCTACATAGCTAATCATATTCCGATCTGGCAGGTGAAAAGCCTCATGTCTGCCTCGTCTGCAACAAGGGCTTCTCAACTTCATCATCCCTCAACACCCATCGGCGAATTCATAGCGGTGAAAAACCACATCAGTGTCAAGTATGCGGCAAACGTTTCACTGCCAGCTCAAACCTGTACTATCATCGTATGACTCATATTAAGGTGAGATTTTAATTTATTATGCACCCTTATTTTGGGGAGACTTTTCTTAAATGAGGGCTTGTTTTGTATATTATTTCCTTTCAGCTGTATAGTTATAGTACATACACTAGATGATGCTACTGTATCTAATTGGGCCATTACTCTGCCCTGAAAGGAATGTGATCCAATTAGAGAGAGATAGAGAGAGAGTGTGTATATGCGTACATCTGTGTTTACCAGAGGGAGAGGAAGAGGGACAGAGACAGGTAGGCAGACAGATCGGAACAACCGGCTTCATAAGATGCTAGAAGGTATTCGCTATTCATTTTATCGGACCAAGTAGTTACCAGCAACAAGGCATCTTAGAGAACCTTAAGACAAGACCAGCAGCAGTATAAAAGATCTGGATCATCTAATATGCTCCCGCGAAAGATTGGTGCCTCGAGTCGGACCTCCCGCCCAATTTGGTGTTGATTAAAATTTTCCATTCAAGCAGGAGGATGGTATAATTCAGATATGCTTCGGCCATATTTATCAGAAGAACTTTTGCATTTTGTCAATAGCTCTTCAACCACGCCGAATTTTGAACGCCTAAGCTGATCTTCTGTAAAGATACGTCCCCGTCTCATCGCGCGTTGAAATCTCCTTCGAGCCTATTCTATAGCTTCGTGGTAAGCGGCAGCCAATACCGAGCGCCCGACACCAAATGAATTCTCGTCTCCCGACTGCCGAAAAGCCATGCCTTACTGGCAAATAGCTCCATGTATTTTTATTAATGATAATAATTACTACAACACACACTAGCTTCCACTCTTATAGTTCTAAGTTACACAGGCCATAACACGTACAGAAATAATTGGAGCCCATGCGTTTTTGAATGAGCCCGTGTTTTTTAAGGGCTGCAAGTTTTTATTACCATTTCCACGTGAGCGAAGTAGCTCGCTACATTACCGTGGTTCGTGGTGGCGGGGCAGTCAGGAATCCGGGTTTCATTTCAAGCAGCTAACTTCTAGACTGTCCGCCGATCTAATCAGCCCATGCACCACTCACCGTTTATACTAAAACAGCCTAAAGCAAGAATTAATAAAAAAAAGTCGAATGGTCTTAGCTGTATTCTGCCAGATTAGGACGGGCTGGGCCTTACAGAGTTGAAATTATTATAATGTAGAAACAGAAACGTGATCAATCCGGTTTACCTAGAGATATAGGCCTAATATCGATTTCGTCCAATCAAGTTACTTACAAGTAACTGAAGCATAATAAAACAGACCATTGAGAAAATGAATGAAAAAAACTACTTTTTATCGATACGAAGTGCGAACATTTGAACGGTCAGACTTAGGTTTCGTTAGTAATTCGATGATTCAGTTATGTGAAATGGGTTCACATTATTTGACATTATCTCATTTGACTGCGGCGAGTGATGTACAATAATAAAAGAAGCAGTCGGTTTTCGGTGGGACACACGAAAAGTCTAGGCTGTCACCGCTATTGGGCAGATGTGGTAGGTGCTTAGGTGAGACAGGTGGAAGTGGGTTGAAAAGAGGCGACCAGGATAAGAAAAAAAAATATCACAATGGCGAAGAAGCGTATGGCTCGCATTTGAACACAACAGTGTTCTTGTCAATACATTTACTTATTAAGAATTCGATTAAAATTAAAATTGACTACCTGCTCCATACGAGCACCGGTTTTCAGCTTAGCATTTCATCCTTGCGATTAATAGGTAGGTACTACACGATAGATATTATTTTGCTTATTTTATTTCTTACGTTT
This sequence comes from Protonemura montana, assembly GCA_947568835.1. Lineage (NCBI taxonomy): Eukaryota > Metazoa > Arthropoda > Insecta > Plecoptera > Nemouridae > Protonemura > Protonemura montana. Next base: position 12,558,112 of record OX387604.1, on the reverse strand, counting down.
AATCAAACTTACAGCAATGTTCTTTTATCACGCAATGCGTAGTAGTTTTGTCCGAAACCATATGCACATAAGGTTAATCTGGGAGTTTTTTCGTCTGATATTCTTGCGTTCAGTAAGGTATCATTACGCAGGACATGCAAGTCAATCATATGCTAGTCTTTTACACTTGACCTGTTTCTCCCAAGATCAAGAGGTGATATTAATTTCTACGTCGGTCATGGTTGGTGGAGTGGTGAGAATATGGAATAGGGTAGTCGAAACCCCCATGGGAATCGAGCCCAGTCTCTCAATTGGCCCACCTGTCGTAACTAACCAAGACAATGACAATGGGTCTAACTATTGTCTCAAACTTATTATTTCTCTTATAAGATTTGGGGCATGCTTGGCCATAAGGCGGAGTTCAGCTTGAGAAAATGATCAACCAACGAGCCATAGCGTTCCAACTTCCACCCTTAGGAAGTCGAGGGAAGATATTAATAATTGAAATCCTGCAAAGTGCGTTCAGAATGGCAGATGGTATCCTATCCTTGTGATTCAATAAAAAGAAAAGAGCATAGAAATTGTGGGGTTATTCGTTGCGTATAGCATATGCACGCAAATGTTGAGGAAGGGATCATACAACTGTTACGTTATTTAGTCAGCTAGTAAAGACGGTGTCTAAGATGGGGATACCATCAGCCTGCCTAGTTCCTAGCGCACGGTAGGTTCTGACTAATTGTACTGATGCGCAACAGATAACGATGTGCCACATGCCACTTTGGCACCTGTCTCCAAGGGGTGGGGGGGGGGGGGGGGGGGGGGGGGGGGGGGGCGCGACTTCTTAATTTCTGTACCTTACTTCCTTTTATTCAGCGTTAGCAACGCTGCTGCCAACTTCATAACTTAAAAATTATAACATCCATTATTATATTAGGGGAGTTTTAATTGATTTCATTTTCACGACGATCACTATGTCGCAAAAAATGTATGTGACAGTAAAATGAAAGTAATTGTGCGTCGTTCTTTAGGAACATTAAATAACGTGTACGTTTCTTACAGGAAAAACCTCACAAGTGCAGTCTCTGCTCTAAATCTTTCCCAACGCCCGGAGATCTCAAAAGCCATATGTACGTGCACAACGGTTCCTGGCCGTTCAAATGCCACATATGCAACAGGGGCTTCAGCAAACACACCAATTTAAAGAACCATCTATTTCTGCATACGGGTAAGTGCTCAGGCTAGCCGCAATCATTCGAGTCCACTTTTCTCTGCTGTATCCAACTCGTAAACCACTATAGACTATGAGTACCTATTCGTATGCATGCCAGCCAGCCACTAACCTCACCTCACCAATCTAATGGGCTTGCTGGCAGCTAACACCACTGTGCCACAATCCCTCAGCCGAATTCGAGCAATTTCGTTCACCACCACATTTCAAGTTCATCATTACGACGTCCAAGAAGTAATTTTCTTTATGATCATACCAACAGATTATAAGTTATTGGAGTACCTAGATGGGTGCAATTATTTTTGTCTTTTCAGATGTAAGGGACTAGAAAGTGATTGAAAATCAATTAATATCACATTTTGTATTTATTAATGTAAGACGGGTGAGCCAAGTTGAAGTGAACCGTGGTTCTTTGTTCTTCTTTTTTTACGATAGCTTAGTCAAGTCAGCGCTGTATTCTGTGTTCTACCTTCGCCTCTGGGTATTAATTACAGGCAAAGGTAGGCCTGCTGCTATCTCGGCAGCAAGATATGCAGACGGTAGCTGGTATAGATGGGTTCTTTCATAGGCTCCAAATCGCCAACACGCATCTCGCCTATTATTATAATATCTACTCACTGCATGATTGCTGTGGACCAGAATCTCTCTCGGCTCGCTCTACAGTCCATTCACGATAAAGACTATGGACCCTTGGAGTCTACCTTTTCTAGCTTTATATGGTTTCAACAACGGTATCTCGTTCAAGTCATTGACTACTGCGATCCTTTAGGGGAATATTTTGGTTTAATACATCAGTAGAGGTTGTTTTGCTAATAATGAATATCTGAAGACGACCAGACAGAAATGTTTCCGATCTTCTTCATGAAAGGAGTGTCCAACCATCTTTTCTTGGTCAGACTGTAACACCAGTTGATTGCGCGATGCCCACAACGCTCGATGACCGAGTGTACTGCTCTTGTTTTGAGAGGCTGCCTGCTTCTTACTCTGATATCACGTTCACCTCAGTAATAACAGCAATTATTATTAGTCTGTCCAAGAGGCGATCCTCGCTAGCTACTGCAGCCTGACTGCCTGTCTACCTAACTGCCTTGTGCCTGATCCTCTACAGCAGCTCATGTCCGTGCAGTGAATGCCGAATATTCGTTCAATCTCGGCTCACACCCATTGATTATAATCCGAACATTGTCTTCTTTAATTAATCAGCCATCTTCATACTACCGAATAATGTTATTTTTTTATTTTTTTATCTTTTAGTAATGGCGTTTCTTCTAATTATTGTCTTACATATACGACGCGTGAGTTTTCTTTTGAAGTGCAAAGTTATTTCTTCGTTAACTTGGGATACAATATTTGTATTTTTTCTCAATAAAATTAAGTTATTCCTCGACTAGCATAATCTTCATTCGCTTCCTTTTGATTTATACCGTCGTTTTGCGAAGCGAATAGACAAACCTGTACTGAGCATTTGATATCGTTGTAATCAATCATAAAGGCGGGGCTACAAAAAATGTGTTGCCATGAAAATAGTGTAAGTTATATCAACAGGTGTATATATATATATATGAATACGGGGGCTGCTCATCGAAGTGTTATGTTGAATATGTCTGGATACAGCCTCCTTTGATAATTTGAGATTCAATGATTGAGATTAATCAGTTGGTTTTTGTGTCTGCAAGATTATGCATTGTCATGAGAACAATGCGACGAATAAAATTGAAAAAATCGTAACATTCTCGGCAGAAATATTTTGAACGGTATAACCTAGAGTAAGGAAAGGCATTCAATGTGAAAATTTATCGGATCTAAGTACTCTTCACCATTACGTGCGCTTATTCCAATGCGTGTTTTATATCTAAAACGAACTGATTCGAGTTGCACATCTTCGTGCATCTCTATTACTTACATTCCGTCGCAGTCTTACGTTGCTGATTCAAAGAGGTTTACTACTCTTAGCTTTACTAAACGTAGATAATTAGACTTATTGTCCCGCTCCTACATAGACGAGTTTTAGTAATTGTGGGTCTTATTGCCATAGGTATAGATGCAATTTCTTTGAAAACCGAACAACCATTCGGATTAGTATGTTAGAGCTGCACCGCCTTTGCTGCATTTACATTTTAGTTTACAAGGTAGAATAAATCAAGACATTGAGTGTCGTCCCCTATTCCCCATTCCCTATTTACATATTACATGAATCTCAGCTCAGCGCTGCCGTTCTCTGAGTGAACAGTAGCTATACTCTCAGATGCAGCATCAGCCTGAAATATTGTAATCTGCACTTTGATTAAATAGCCATTAACATTTTTTTTCAGTAAATCACGAACTGGAAAGTATTGACAAAAAATATCAGTATTTTCTTTTAAAAACTACGTTCGATGGGAATAAAGGCAGTTATTTTATTTTAAATATATTTATAATCGAATAATCACTGGATGAATTAACTCCGGCCACCGGTTTTTTCAATGTCAACTAATTGCAATGAATCAATGGACAGGGTTTTGACGTGAAGTTGCTTTTTGAACTCGAGTTACACTTTTCGGCAGCGTACAGCCACGAGGAAAAGAAAACCTTTTGCAGGAAAAGCGCTTCTAGTATACGTAAATTTTCGAGTGTTTCCACGAAAGAATACAGCCTGTATCTGACAACACAAACAGGACGCATTATTTTCAATGTCGATATCATTAAGTTTTTTTTTTTTTTTTTTTTATCGGAGTGAGCTAGTTCGAACTGTTGGGATCCACGTGGGTTTCAGGTGGTCAGAGCTGGAGCATGTTCGAGTGGAGAGTTGAGTATTGGTTGATGCCGAGATGCTTTCATTTCGTCTCAACCTGTTATAGCACCCTTGTCATGTTAGAAATAGACCTGCAGGCAGAGCAGGTGAAACAGTGGCGAACCAATAGGTCTTATCAGCGGCGGCCGAGATGGATATGGGTCGTTCACCTCACGAAAAAAACCTGATAACCAGTATTTCAAGATGATCAGTTTTAATTTGCACTTGACTGTACAATACTCTGATGAACCTTTCGCTCTGAAAGTGCATAATATAGTTATTTTTATGGGCGTAAACCACAGCCGCATAGGCCTATATGCTTGTCAATTGCAACGATTTCAAGTTATTGCTGACGCAAAAATCATCATCACGCCCTTTTCTCGGTCGTTATTAATCTCGATCCACAAGTTCAAAGTACGCTAGAGAGAATGAGAGAGAAAGAGAGGAAAGAGAGAGACATTTTTTAATGTGGTCTGTTGGTCTGATTAGCTGCTTCACTTTGCACTGACGAAACCATATTTGACACCTCTGTCAAGAAAAGAAAAAAATATATCTTCGGGTTTGGCCAACCCCACCCAACCCACTTCTTGACTATTTTCTTTTAATCGATAACTTGTTCCGAAGAAACTCTGTATTACATTCGTTAATAATTTCTTGTTTTGTTTTTAGGCGACAAACCTCACGCATGCGATCTGTGTAATAAAAAGTTTGCACTCGCGTGTAATTTAAGAGCACACATGAAGACTCACGAAGGTACCTATCCGACGTTTATACCATGCTCTACATTTAGATTTAAACGAACAAAACCCAAGTGAAAAGTAATTAGCTGAATGCAGGTGGTTTGCCGGGGCCTTTCAGAGTCGTAGTCCGACTTTTTTACGGGTTTTCAACGCGCTTTTGCTTCATACTTTGATAAGATTGTTGACTCCAAAATGGGTTTAATGCCTCGAAATTCTGTACGAGTGGAAAAACTGTGATGCGCTAATCGTTCAAAGTACCTACTTAGGATTTAATTATTGAATCTGCTAACTGAACATTTGACACCTTTAAAGTGATTCAGTTCCTAATACTTTGAAGGGCCAGGATTGTTCCAGGTCCCGATTTCAGTATGAAGTATGATAAGCATAGTAATAACAAGTTCACATTTAAAAAATTGAACACAAAATTGAAATTTCGTCGATCTTTGCCCTTTTTAATGTTATGTTTCTATTCTGTAACCATCACTGTAAACGTGGCTCGATAGCGACATTTTTTAGATTAATTTGGGGATTTTTTGAGGTAAAGATTTTATCCAAAAATTGTTTTGAATTACCAAATTTTGAAGTTGAGAAGTTTATTTTGAGTATTTGCCCAAGAGGTCATGCAAAGTGGTTAGCGAATTTCTGCCTTAAAGTTCACGCCTGAACATGGCAGACCGACGTCGCCAAAAGGTCAAGAAATCATTGGCGCTTCTCTCCTCGACAATATCGTTCTCGTCTCATTTCGTTGGGACTTACCCCATTTGCATTTTATAAAGCTTACGATAATAGAAAAACGGACAAACCATTTACAGATGCCCAAATGTGTAACCAAATTTGCGAGTGTCACAAGAGCTGGGTAGCACAGACATAGCTGAAAAGCAGCAAAAAATTAATTGTTGTTGTCCTTCCAGGTGATCTACAGGAAGAGTGCGTGAGATGTGGTAAGGTCTTCCTGGCCTCCTCAGAGCAAATGGCACATGGACACGGGTTTTGCGTGTCTTGCTGTACCGCTAGTGATTGTCTCCCGCCTCTCCTAAAGGAGCTCTCCCCTTCCTTGCGATCCTGCGGGGATTCTGGAAGTGAGGAGTCGTGCACTACTAGCACTGAAAGGGAAGAAGAAGAAAATGGCACAGAGTGATAATAAATGTAAATTATTTCCTTTGTGGTTTGTACATAAATTAGGGAGTAGCACTCTATACTTTATACATCTAAAGAAAATAAATAGTTTATTCATTTTAACCAATCCAACTGTATTTTCTCAATAAAAATCGTGAATTTGTGTACGATATTTAATTTTTTTTGTCAAATATGCTCTTACGAGATGGGGTTCTTCATGTGCTGTAGTTATAGGTATGCAAGAACTTGATTGATAATGAACGAAGTTAACATATAAAGTTTTATTTTTTTAACTATGAGTCTGCCTGAAGTGAACACAATTTTTGTTTTGCTGCTTGCAATATTCAGTAAAAATTGTAATATTACGTTGATTTTAATTATAGTTTGAACTCCTCCGTTGTTATATTGTTATCTCTTCCATTAGTAATTTTGAAACTCTGAAAACTTGTCCTACTCTTAACAAAATTTGTATTTTCTAGTCAGACATACATGATATAACTCCTTATCAACAGCTTTTCGTCCAAAAGTCTCGTGTTAGGTAATAAGTGTGAAGTGATTTAGGAATATTAACCTTAGTTGTACTTAAATATATATTCATGTGTGAAATATAGGTAAGAAATTTTTATCAAGTAACTTAAATGTAATGTTGATGAGAGTATGTTAACAAAATAATATTGTAATAATCGAGGCATTGCGTGACGTATCAAAGTGATATTAATTCCACCATGTCAATTTTGAGGAAATGAATAGAATAAGACTATTTGTTAGTCATGTGAACTTTAAACTTAGCATTTTGAACTTTGCAGAAATGTTCTGCCTACATTGGGCTTGCCTTTTGGTAAGTCTGTAAGAAGATTGTTTATTTGCAAATAACAATTGTTTGGGGAACTTACCTAATAGCTCGATTGGAAGAAGTTATCTGATATTTGTGCTAACTGTCTTTGGTCACTGGCCACTTACTGATTTCAACTTATTGTCGACAGTTACTTTCATTAGCCTCTCCATTACCAATGGTAATGCTCTCAGTTCTGTTTGTGCCCGAAAACACTTACACGTATATTCAAATGCAAAACCACGTAATCTTGGCACTTAAGAATAAACATTCTTGATGTATGTTTAAAGAAGAATAAAACATATTATGAAAAGACATTTTGGAAAAACAAACTTAGTTGAAAATGAAATCAGTAACACCCAATCAATGCCGGTAAGTTGAATCCAGCGTAAGCGTGATATTTTTTTCAAGCCCCAAATTGGATGGAAACAATACATGAAACAAAAAATAAGGGTGCAGATATGTTTAAGTCCGTTAGGAATTCCAATTATCTAGTCTTATAATACAGCCAACTATTTTTCTAAAATTTAAAATTAATGCTTGCTCAACGACAGTATATTTGGTTTAAACATTTGAATTTCGTACGTTGGGATGTCCATTGGGCCGACTGATCCACAAGACGTTCTGCTGTTACGTCACTGCACTCCAGCTGGTTTCCATCTTTTACTTGGATTTGGACGTCTTCGAGCAAAAATGTCGAAAGCCGTGCAATCTTTATCCTCCAGAGGACCACGGATGATTCAAGGTATGCTATAAAAAGCACCAAAATAGACTTCCAGCTTTTATTGTCCAATTAATCAAAAGAACAGCTATCCTGTTGGCGTTATGGTTCCAACAACAACACCTCGTTTTAGAGCATAACCTTATCTCTCGGAACTGAAATTCTCGGTATTCCTATAAATAATATTGTAATTAATTAATTTTCAATGCAGCGCTTTTACGCAATGGGAAACCAAAATTGGATTTGTTTATCAAATACGCCAAAGTGGAGCTGACCCCCCCTTCACCCGGCGACATCCCAGCTATTCGAAGTGGAATTCAACGCCTACTTTCTGGATTCAGAACGAGACGCTGGAAGGATCTCACTGTTAGGGTATGTACCCGTTGAACATCTTATCGTACTTAAAGCCTTATGATGCATTTGTTTTGTACATATGTTGCCGTTTTGTTCTTGGCGCTTCAGCAAGTTTTTCCATGGTTGCTCCTGCAATTGAATTTCGATTGCCTATCAGTTAACTCAATTTTTATTGCAGGATGCGTGGATCAACACACTAGTAGCTACCGAAGTTGCCTGCTGGTTCTTTGTAGGCGAGTGCATTGGTAAACAGTCCATCGTTGGCTACAAAGTATAATCGCCACTGACAATTTTAAGTGTCATCAATGAGTGTAAGATAAATTGAATAGGGTATTTAAAATGCTTCAGTAGATTAAGTTTATGAAATGTTTGTCAGCGAGCTATTATAATAAAGCTTATACTCACTGGGATGCTACTCTTCTTTTGCGACTTCTGTTCGGGAGAGAGATTGGAGGGATGGAAGTTAGTACAGCAACTTCACTCGCCTTGCTTATCAACCTCTCGACAGCATGAATTTGTGGAGGAATCCTGCTGTTTGAATTGTACCATCCTTCTGAAGGGACAATAAGCCGGTGGTCCCCTTGGTGCTCTTCGACAGGAGTAGGCTATGCTCCGGCACCAGGTTTCCTCTCCCTTCTAGGTTAGGTTCATGATCCTCGTCATGATCCACTCATTCACCGACGCCATTAGACCAGTGCCGCATGGCCAGATGTCAAAACAGTGCGTCGTTAAATACCACAAATAATAATAATTCTTTTATGATTTGTTTGTTGGAAGGAGTGACATTTTTAACCTCAAACACATTATTTTCTACATATATCAGGGCAGGTTTTCATTTATGATCTAAAGAAAGCATGTACATTACGTCTCTTCTGAAGATTTTTTATTTCCACAGCTTTGCCAAGTACAGCTAAGGGTTTAATTATTCAGTAAAGAAAAACAATTTCAGGGATAGAAAGTCACTAGACAAGTCATGGAGATCATTTTTATTACATATTTTTAGAGCCAAAAGAAGCCTTACATTTTGACATACTTATCAGCTTACTCAACATTCAAAACGTGTACAACAGCCGAAAGAAACCTTGCCTTTTAGCATTCTCATCGACTTGAAAAAGCGTTATCTTTTCACATTCTTGTAGAATTACTCGAAGTTGGAAATGTGTACAACATACTAATATTCTACAACAACTTATTTGAAGGTCTAGTTCCCTCTAATCAATAACATTATGGAGATACTGGAAAGTGTTAACAAATGGATCATTCCTCATGAAATGACCACACTCGAAACCCTCACCATCTCAGAATTTGATGAACATTTCTGCTGAGGTTTTGATAGGACAGATGTTTTCGAAAATAATTTTTGTTATATCCGATTTCACCCCGACAGGTGGAGCTTCAGGGTTAGGTACCCGTTTGGGCCAGGGGCGTGCAGTGGGGTGAGGACGTGGGTATGCTCACATTTTTTCCTAGATAGCGGATTTTTTTAAACCGTAAAAGCGTAACGGCTTAAGGTATTGTCGGAGCCAGCGCTATTATCGAGCTTTCTGCTGAGAAAGCGAGTCGGCAACACGTGGCAACGGTAGGTGCCACCCAATGGCGTATAGCGACCGTCCTTTTTAATAAACCTCCACAATTAAATAATTACGATTCAAAATATCAATAATGTTTATCAATTGTTCAGGTTACTATTTCAAAAAAAATTGAGCTTCAACTAGCCTGCTGGTGGCATAGCTTAGATTATACATTCTCTTATCGTTCAATTGTGATTTTTTGTTTTATAACTTACAATATTTAATATTGTGCCACAATAACATGTCAGTATTGATTTATTGTCAATTTCTTTTCCGAATCAAAACTGTACAAGTAAAGATGAAAATACAGTAAAATCCCTAGTGATCATACTTTTGCCGCTCATTCTTGTCAACAGTGACGTTTTGCGCGAGACGAGTGCCATGAGGCGAGGCTAGCAGTATGGCTCGGCGACTTGCTTGGGTGACGTATATGTAGGCTACCAAAGCTGAAGCCCAGTGAGAAACGTGCTTTCCCCCCTCCCCACCTATACTGAAAACGCTACGGTACGTTAGTGTACACATCACTTTGAGGTGCTAGCTGGGACTGTTGAGTGTGCACTCTCAACGTTGGGACCACGATGCGGAGTGATATCACGCGAAAAGAAAAAACATTTGCTGCAAAGAAACTGAAAACGTCAACTCGGTTTTTGAAACAGCGAAATTTGTGAACCGTCCAAATATTTCAGGAATAATATAATAAAAATAGGTCGTGGGGCAAATCGAGTGGGCATGCGCCGCATACCTAGCATACCGTGACTGCACGCCCCTGGTTTGGGCACTCATTTTTGACAGGTTAATACTTTTTCAAATAATGAAACTAATTCTTTGCGGTGCACACCACAAAGTAAAAAAGCGGGGTTTCAGTGCCATGCGCTGGTCAAAGTATAAGACTAATGGCGACAACCGACAAAGTGTACGTTTTATATGCTGTGTACAGAATCTCCTAAAATATCATCAAATTCTGAGATAGTTTTGAGTGTAACCATTTGATCTGGAATGACCCCAATGGCACCAAATCTATTAAAACAACTTCATGTAAAACTGAGTTCGGCATGTAGCCTACCCCTTCGAGGATGGCACCTTATCGTGGTGAGGGTATGCCAGAGGGGACGTTTCACTCCTCGTCAAGGTCTTGTTTACGGAACAGCCTCCCGACGAGGACCCAGACCAAGACTAGCCCACGAGTTGCTGTCACATGACACTGACTTTGGATGGGGAGGGTCTGCGCAATCTGTATTTCGATTTCCTTTCACCTCCTCTCCGTCTCATTTCTTGTGTCCTCGCTTGCCACCTTCTGTTTCCTCCTTCTGTGTTTCGGGGCAGCGCAGGGTACCCTCCCCAAGTCGAAAACTTAATCAGTTGCAAAATGATCATCAGATTGATGTGCCTATTAACCCTAATATTCATGTATGTAGCCTACTTGAGTTAAGCACCTTGTATCGACGCCTGATACAAGTGATACTCGAGGGCTTGAGTCTGTACCAGATGCCGTGACTTAAAGAGTTGCACAATTATACAACCGTCATAAATACTCCATAGATAAAGAGAGAAATAAGAGAATAAATAATCAAAAAGCTAAATCAAAAAAGTTAATACTGAAGAAAATAACCTAACTTAGTAAAATTATCTTAATAACCAGCCGGCAATACATAAAATGAGCAAAAAATGTAATGACAAACTGATAATGCAGGTGAGTTCAGATACACTACCTGGAGTAACCAGACTAGGTCCATCGATATAGGGTTTGTTTCTGACGACACTTGTCGACAACATTTGAAACTATAATTGCAAGTGACCAACTTTGATCATTCGTCTAAAAATTAGACATGTTCCCAAGTCCCATCCGTTGAGCAACTGTAGCCTGAGCAGCAGCTGCATCGCGTAACGAAAAGAGGTGCGATCGTTCTAGCTCCGTCTTTGCCAGAGGAATGGCTTTGTTGAACAGTTCTACCGCATGTCCCAAGTTTCCTCTGGAATTAACAAAATTTAAGCTAATATATTACAGTAATTCCACATTTAGATGTGTCCATAAACCCTTTTGATACAGGCAGGGAATAACAATTAGGATATCTCGGAAAATTGTTATTATTATCATTATAGTTTATTTATCAACAACGGATTAGTCTGATTACACAGTCAATTAAATCACCGAGGGGTTACGAATGAAGCCAACCGAGACAGACGAAATTAGCAATCAAAAGTCCAGTTAAATGTGTACTGCTCATACCTAAATGCTTGTTAAATATTTACATCGTACTGTGGATTAAAGATAGGTTGACAGAAAATTTCAAAATGTAGGGTCATTCACTAATTGTGTTTCGCACTGGTTTCAAAGAAGTTATTCCGACTTCTTTAGTTGTAATTTTGAGTGACTCTTTGACTGCTCGACCTATCCAAGGTTCTCTCTTTCTAAAACATTTTAATGTGAAAAAAAATTGTTTTCCTTACCTTTGAACTTCAATTGTACCCAAAGTCTCGTATGCAAATTCACAACGTTCATCCAGAGTGATTGCCTGATTGATCAAACCGATTGCTCTTGGAATGTCACCTGTCCATTGCAGTACAAGGAGACCTGGATAAATTTGAACAGCGATAAGAGGGCATTCTGAATGTAACCTATTTTCAGAACAAAGGAAAAAGAGAGAGAGAGAGAGCTCAACTTACCGGAGAAGAAAATTGGCATCGCAGGGTGCACAGACATTTTGGTATGTTGCTTTCGTCATTTATCTCTAACAATGACAGAGACGACACGCCAAAACGTCTACATTCTGGGAAATTCTAGAAATTTCTCGCCAATTTTCTTCTCCTGTAAGTTGCGCTTCCACTCTCTTTCCTTCTACACCTCAGGCAATATCCATCATTTTGGCACTCAATTCGGATTATTTCAGAGAAAAAAAATATTTACCCCTATGTACGTATACGGTTCCGTTTTCAGGTTCTACTTCAATTGCCTTTTTGAAATTTTGGTCAGACTTTTCATACTCCTGCTGCTCGCCAAGGACCTGCACAAGAAAGTAAATAATGTTCATTGATAAAATGGGAGCAATGAGCAAGAATACCCAGTAATTCCAGAAAATACCCTAGATGGAACACTATGCACAGAATTGAGAGACGTCCACCAACCTGGGCATATAGGGTGTAACACTCTGTACATTTGGGGAAACGCTTGATAGTATTTTGGAATGAGTTCATCACTTCTTGCATTTTGTCAAGATTTCGTGTTATAACTGCATATCGGTAGTCTGTATAGCACTTTTGTACACATGCTATTGGAAAGTTAGGATTTATCTCAACGGCTTTATTAAAATCATCCATTGCATCCGTAATTTTCTCCATCACCATGTGAACCTGAAAAATTGTAAATGCATGTTAAATGTAAATCTAATATTAAAGCATATGCTCAATCTCGATTAGTTGCAAAAGGATATTTACCTGTCCTCGATGGTGGTAGACATCTGAGTTTTTGGGATCCAATAGGGCTGCTTTATTAAAATCATCCAAGCTTTCCTTTGATAGCTCAAGTTGGATAAATAGCGACGCTCGTTTTATTAGAGCATTCACCCGAAGTTTCACATTCGCTTTATTGTCATCAATGACGGTTTTAAAGTCAGCCAAAGCACTTGAATGTTCCCCAAGTAGTAAATAAAACGTGGCTCGTAGAACAAGTGCTTCCATCAAATGTTCGCTTCCTTCTTTTCTCAATTCTTCGCAACAAGCTGGAATCACTTGCTCAAAGTTCTGTAAAATGAATGCCTGCCTTGCCCGAGCAAATCCATAAATGTCAGCTTCGGTAGAGTTGGTTTCTTTATCTACAGCCAAGTTATTAAGAATTGGATCCTCAGCAAATGATGAAAAATATGTCTTGATGAAATTTTTCGAAGGCATTATGGGAACGCGGGTTTCTGCAGATTCCCTTGCATGTTGTCTACCTAATTCTTTCAAGATTCTGTCAGCTGATATAAGTGTAATCTGATTAGAAAACTCTTCCAGAATACATGCTGCAGTTATGTCTTCAAGACCTTGTTGCAGATCTTTCGTCACTTCGCATGCCTTGGCTCGACGCAGTAGAGCTTTGGTGTACTTAGGATGTAAGTTGAGGGCATAAGTACAATCCTCACGAACGGAATCATACATTTTCTAAAATAAGAAAACAAACCATCAGTAAAATTAGAAATGTGAAGGAAAAAGAACTGAATGTAAATTGTTTCTTTACAAACAGACAAACCATTTTCTCGTGCGCTGCTGCTCTGTTTTGATAGTATGTTGCCAATTCAGACTTATTTTCTGCTGGACATATTTTAATGGCCTGTGTATAGCATTCAATAGCCTCACCATACTCTCCAGTTTTGAAAAATTGGTTGCCCTTATTCTTCAATATCATTGCCTTTTTCTGTGGTGTCTGTAGCTGAGAATAAATTGCATGCTGATAAGTCAGAGGACCTAGGACTCAATTGTGTGACTACCAAGGTAATACCTCTGGTAATATATATATATATTGCCTAGTCCTAGTGATTGTGCATGGTTTTGATTTTACCTTTTCAGCCATATCTGATGGTTTATTCAAAGGGTTAATGCTCTCATCAAGTGAATCGCCTTGACATCCACTGGCAATAGACGAACATTTACTTTTTGAACCACGAGAACTGTCACCCTTATCCGTCACTCTGTTGCCTTTCTGAAAATACCAACAGCCCACACCTAAGGCAACCGGAGCACCCACTAGCAGCGCAATGGTCCATTTAGACCATGAAGTGCCTACTTCATTGCCTAAAATCCTCGGTACAGATTCTGCCATAATTGTTGTCAACCTGAAAATTACAGTAATAATTAAACCGTGCCTGGGTACGACACCTCTACCATACCTAGGAGTTGCCTAGGAGGGTATAGTTCGAACATAAAACAATGTTATACAAGTATACTTTTTTTCACACTGAAATATGGTCGTTTTTTTGGTGCCAATATAATGGACATTTTGATCATTCGCTTACGTGATTTGCGTTCAGGCTGTTGTTCGAAATTTGAACGCACTTCACACATTATTGACACGATAATATTGAACACCAATTCGCACGCCTGCTCCTGGCTGGTACCCTGCGGCGGCCATGACACCAGATCTCTGTGGTAGTAATACCAACTATTAAAAAAAACGTCAATAAACCCAGTGATGAATATACCGCAACCAGTATTCACCCAAGAGAAATGTCTGGAAAATGTTTCTTATTCGCAATTTGCATAGTTTTATCAATCAATTTTGGACGATGTTTCGCGCCTATGAATCGAAATATCATCTGTTTTACCGGCTGTTTTACTTAGAATATCAGCGCCTCTACTGGGCAAAGGAGGAGATCCTTTCTAGAGAATTACGCATTACGCAATATGGCGGCTAAATCCGACGTGTAATGTCAGTTCGCAGAAGTTTTAGTATTGTTGTGGTATGCATGGCCGAAAGAAATGGCTTTAGAGGATGATAATGGGGATGTATGGTAAGCTCTCAATACTGCATCTTCGGTGATTCTAATGTTATGTCATATAGCCATTTGACTATTTATGTTGGATGTTAGCTAACACTCCCTGTCACACTTGGGATTCCACCTATTTCACCTTTTTGTTACAGAGGATGTTGATATATATCAATTCCTTAAAATTTACGGCCTGAGAGTTGATTATGACCTTATTCACAGATATCTGTTTTATTTAACCTAGGATAATAACATATTGGATGGTTATTGTGCCCACTCTAGATATAACCCAACCAACACCTAGGTCATTACCTAGTTTAACCATTTACCCATTTAGATTAAAGAAAAGTCTTCAACATATATTAAATAGATTTAAGATGGGTTAAAACAAAGAATGCTTAAACAAGCCTAATGAATGGTCATAACCTTTCTTGCTATTTTATTCGAGCTGGATTTACGATACCAAAAGGCATATTGTCATTGATGATGCCTTAATGTATCTTTTATTCATATTTCTGAAGGTAAATCTGGTAAGAAAGTTTGTAAACCTTGGGGTTAGAGAACTTACCAAAAGGTACAAGAAATAAAATATTTAACAACTGGTAGCGTCTTATTGGGTATTTTCCTCAGTATCTCACATCTTGTCATTGAAAGTGATTTTACAAAAAATTTCATATTTGGTATATTTCTATAAACCTCGAGTAATTGTTGTTTCTTTTGTCTTTACTCTCTGAAATTAACTTATCCTGCCTTCTGAAACCTAACTCGACAAATTAAAATAAGAGGAATTCTACATATTTCTCTCTTTTAAGGGTCAAAAACTTGGAATCTGCTATTCTGGAGAACTGCTCGACAGATAATATATATAGTATATGTCGGGGAAGGGCTTTACCGGCTTTCTTACGAGCTGAAGTCTGGAAAATATGTTTGAATATCGAGACTAAGGGCAACCAGCTCTTGCACTTTGATGAAATATTTGACTTGCCACAGCAGAAGATACTTCGCGAAGACTGCCAACAGTTTGTCGGTTAGTAGCGTACTTTCTTTTGGTGTTACTTTTGGAAGAGCCAATTATAATGTACCAAATCTTATATAAATGGTCTCACCAATTTAATATTTTATGTTTGCAGAAAAGCTTGGAAATGACGATGAAGACAAACTGTCCGTTGTTTCTGATTTGGAGTCTATTCTTACATTTTATTGCAAGTCAACCTGCTCTGAGTATGAAAAGGAGAATGGCTGGATTGAAATTATTTTACCATTGTTGGCACTTAAGTTGCATCGCTCTGATACCTACAACATGTTCGAAGCCATAAAAAACAAATACATGTTGAGGTCAGTTTATACTGAACGTATTAATAACTATTTTAATAACTGAGAATTAAACTAGCTAAATTAACTAACTTGTAGGACATTTTATTAAAAAACCTGTACTTTTTCTAGGTGCTGCAAAAGAAATGACGTATCTTTTCATTTATTTCGGCTTCTCATATTGTACCATGATCCAGAGCTTTGTTCTTTCCTGGATACAAAAAAAATATGTCCAGATATTTATTGCTTAACATGGGTAAGTTTGTCCGTACGTAGGTTAACTTACCTAGGGACGGTAAAACTGTAATCAATTCTATGCTAATATGATTCCCTCTCAGTTTCAGTCTCTTTTTGCTGGCACATGCAGCTTGCCCGTGGTCCTTTCGATTTGGGATCTTTATTTACAACAAGCGGACCCATTCTTTGTGTTTTTCCTTGCTTTGGTCATGGTTGTGAATGCTAGGTAATCTTAGTTACTAAGTTTATTTACTAATGAAAGCAAACAATAATTTTTGTTTTTGGCAAACATTATGGTATGATTTTGTCACCTGTAATGATTGCTGGTGATTTTGCAGAGAGATGATTCTTGGGATGAAAAATGACAGCAAGCAAAGTATTGTGGAAGCTTTGTCAACCATGCCATGCGCCCTGGAAGCTGAAGATGTCACTGATTTTTGTTCCCTTGCCCAGTATTATTCCTTGAAAACGCCATCTTCTTTCAGGAAGGTAAATATTTTTTATTTTGAGATTTTATTTTAAGTTGGTAGAATTCCTTTCAAATAATTTCCAATCAAGTAATTCACAATTATCAACTGTTTGACCAATTTTTATGCAACAATAAAGTAGTTATTGTTCCAATGTATGCATACAGGGTCCTGTAGGATTGCCATTATGTAAAATGGAAAACTATGCCTTAGGAACATAGCATGAAATAAAATTGTTGGATGGAATTCATGCAAGCCCCATTAGCTGTCCTATTCTAGGGTACCAACTTGCGAAACATTTTTTACCGTTTTTGTCAGTGACTATGAATTATCGCTTAAACTTAGCAGATTCATTGAAAAGGGTCAAAAAACAAATATGTTACCCTGGGTGGGTAAAACAATAACTTCCAGGGCATTCCCAAACATGTCTCTGCAGGTAAGCAAGCTTGGTGGAGACTGGAACTGCATATTATTTCTTATGCAGAGAGGTACTCCTGTCCTGAAATCCTGTATATTACACCATTCAATCATGCGTTGATAACTTTCATCATAAATTTCAGTACGGTTGCAGAAAAAAAAACTGAGGCCTTTGCATCTTTTATGACCCAATTACTGA
Organism: Protonemura montana; assembly: GCA_947568835.1. NCBI lineage: Eukaryota > Metazoa > Arthropoda > Insecta > Plecoptera > Nemouridae > Protonemura > Protonemura montana. Next base: position 12,540,711 of record OX387604.1, on the reverse strand, counting down.
TAACACAACGGTATACATTGCAATCATTCTTCAAAGTATTATTTTTAAAAAATGTAATCTCTTGTTGAACAGGACTTGCACGATGTTTTATTCGATGACAAAGTGGATGAGGAAACAATCTCCCAAGCACTCTGTCTGCCGGTGTCTGCTGTTGAGTTGGTAGAAAATGCAGAGACTGTTCATAAAGACGACCAGATAGAGCGTGTCAGATTCTTCCTCGTCGACTGCCGCCCAGCCGAGCAATACAATGCCGGGCATCTACCAACAGCATTTCACCTCGACTGTAATCTCGTAAGCACGATCTTCTTTTATTTTATCGTCAGTATCCTCACAAAGTTCCAAACTACCTTTCAAAACCAATATTTGTATTCAATCACCATGAATACTTCACATCTACTAAAAGAACATTACCCAATTCCATATGGGCAACTGACTATCCCTTAGGATCCCACAGAATGGCATGGTCTCCCTGTGCTGTTTCCAAACACTGCCGTCCTTAATTTTAATAATTTTCCATAATTTGCCCATAAAATGTCCATAATTTTAAAAATTGAATCGACTGATTGAATTAGTTGATAATTTAACTCACCATAATTGTTCATATGCAGATGCTCCAAGAACCGTTGGCATTTTCTACGGCTGTCCAAGGCCTTTTGTCAGCACAGAAGCAAGCGCTTGCTGCCAGAGCGCTGGCGGGGGGTGAACACCTTTGCTTCCTTGGATCGGGAAGGAACGAAGAAGATCAGTATGCTCACATGGTCATTGCATCGTTTTTACAGAAGCATACCCAATACATTAGTATGATAAGCGGGGGCTACCAGGGTGAGTACTAACTTGTAGTGATTGTGGCTCAATCAGACCAGAACCACCAGTTTTGAATGTGGCTCAAGATGTTTTTGATCAACAATCAGCATAAAATGAAACTAGTAATAGCTTGCTGAAAATTATTTGAGAAATGGATTCTGGCAGTCCTGAAAATAACAACTATTAATAACAACTACAATAATGATATGGGAAAGATTTTCCTTGAGGAAGCAAAGAAATGTGTAAATTGTTTTCATAATTTTTAACACAGATGCATAATAACAACTATCAAGTTACAACCTTTTTGCCTAATAGGGAAATCTTCATTAGATTATTATTTAATTATTACCACTGTGTTCAAATACGCATTTAAAATAAAATCTGATATATTTTTTCTTTTTATAATCCGATCATAACTTTTCTATTTATATTTGTTTTAAGAATGGCTAAAATATAAATTCTCGTGGCGGAATGGAAACTGGCTGTGATTAACTACAGGTAGTTCTGACGTCATTTTGTCCTTGACGTCCTTTGCGTTCGCTTCTGTTTTTTGACGTTTTTTTACGTCCTACTGATATCAGATTTCTTTTCATGTCATAAAAAATGGTGACCCTCGTTTTTGTACGAGATTCAAACGCAAACACTTTAAACAGGTATAATTTATTCAAAATTGGATTTAGAAGAAAATAAAAAAATACGTAATCATTATTTTCTCACAAAAAAAAATATATTTTTTCAAATTTAAAGAGATTTCCCTATTGTTTTAAGAAATTAACCAAAATTGAATAATCAATTTTAATGTTAGTTTTACATTTCACCTTGGTCAATCCCTTGATGCAATTATTTAATTCCAGCTGTTCATGAATACTTTCGAGATGACATCAGGTTTCATTTGGACGACCACACGTCGCAGCACTGCTTAGTTTGCGTGTCCAACTCGGATCAAGAGGAGTACGCGGAAGTTTCCACGTCAAATTCTTCCTCCACTGACTTGTTCGGTAAAATTGGGTAAGTCTTGGTTGGTTTTATTGTTAAACAGACTGGTACTACAGGAAAAGCTCATTGGTTTTAAATGAACCAGGAAAGAAGAAAAATTATTAGGATGAATTCTTATTTAAATTGCAAACGCTTGCAATGCGCGGGGTGTTTTGTTATTAACAACACTATAACACCCGCGAAAGGTGGAGATCGGGATTCGAGTCCCCGTTTGGGCATCAATTTTTAAGACGGTTTTAGAGTTGTAAATAATAAAAAGAAAAATTATATTCCCACATTTCTACATTGACTTTTCATTTTTATAACTTGATGGTTGTTATTATGCATCTGTGTTAAAAATGATGAAAATAATTTACCCATTTCTTTAGTTCCTCAAGGAAAATCTTTCCCATATCATCATTGCAGTTGTTGTAAACAGTTGTTATTTTCAGGGCTGCCATGAGACTTAAGTCTGCTGAGGTGAAAGGCAAATTGTTTGATTACATTGTCAACCCAAGCAGCAGTGTCCCAGAGGAGCGGCACGTTAGCAGTGCTGACAAGCTTGGAAAGCGGTACAGAAATATGGCACCGGTTTTCAGCATAGATGATGAAAATGACGGTGTAGGAGGTAAGCCATGTTAAATGATCATCCATTGGGCACTGAGAAAATACTTTGACAATTGACTACTACAACCAATGCATTTATTGAGTACGATGAGACGCCTGTACTCCTAGTTTATACTGCCCCCAATTGAGAAAGTATTGCTGTAGCTAGGAGTTCATAATATGGTAACAAAATTATTCTTTCTAGTATGCATTAAGTACCTTTTACTGTTATGGATAGGTTTGCTATGCTAGGTTTGAAAGTTTAGGTACTGCTAGATAAGAAATATTAAATAAAAACACCTGATTGACTGGCCATTGGAAATATAAATTATAAGCTTAGTTAAAGTCTTAGTGTGAATGTTTTGTGAAAATTACCGTCCGATAGCTACCGTACCGACAAAAATTGTGGTCTCCCAAAGAAAGAGTAGTTTCGAGCATAAAGAAATTAAATTTTGCACGTCGTTTTGCGCGTCGTTTCTCGCACGTCTTGCATTTGAGACTGGTTTACGCTCAATTAAATCATTATTAATGCAAACCTCAATAATTGATGTACATCGATATCATAAGCTGTAATTATTTCATGGTAGAGCATTGTAGAGTCACAAGCGCCATCGCTTGGTAACTGCGGGTGATAACGATTGTTACCGCGTGTTTTGGAGGGTGTTGATCAGTAAAACATTAGCACTGTGACTCTGACTATGACCTATAAACCCAATGCTGTGACCATTGAGATTTGTTTGTTTGTTTGTTTGTTTATTTTCCTATAGATATTTACATAGTAATTGTGTAGGCATGGTCAGTTTGACAGACAGTTTCTCAGTTTGGCATGGTCAGTATATGAGTCCTTACCTGGCAGATATATATTTTACTGGGGATATTAATACCCCTGTAATTTAAGTTGGAATTATGTGAACTTCATTTGTGATTTGATAAAGAGATGTTTTTTTTTTAAGATACGGGTGATCAGTTGGGTGATTTTGCTGACGAGGCTAGTCCGGAAGGAATTTCTACGGCTGCTTGGTTGAAACGGCCGGATACGGTCCGTGCATTCAAATGCCAAGAAGTTACCATTAACGGATATATGTATGACAGGTACAGCCGATATATACATTAAGTACGCAATTAGTGTCGGTAAGTAATCTTACCGACAGCTTGGTTGAATTTAATTTGAAACTGCAAAGAAAATGTGCTGATTTCAGTTCGTTGCAATAGCTTGCACTGAGTGAATGCATTAGAAGATGAGCAACAATTTTTTTTCAGAGTAAACACAGGTAAAAGAGAGATTTGCAAATCTTACCAAAGTACATTTTGTATTGTGAATTTTCACTTCTCTAATGTTTTAGCATCATACCTTTATTATTCAACTTAATGAACTGATCAATTATAAGAAAAACTATTTGAACTGGGTTTTGAATGCTAAGTAAGTAAGTAAGTTAGTAAGCTAGTAAGTAAAGTACTAAGTAAGTAAGTAAATTTAGTAGCCCTTTACTTAGCATTCAAAACCCAGTTCAAATAGTTTTTCTTAAAACTAGTGCTAAGGATAAATCAAGTAGACATGAGTCTAAAAACCATCATGATCGATTATAGTTGCACATAGACAAGGTGGATAGTTAGAAGGTAGTTTGGACTATATAATTTTGAATCCTATTTGCACACGTGTGCAAACAAAGGCAAGGTGCCAAAACAAAGAACCAGGGAACATATCAGAACTCTTCTTTGGCAAGTAGTACACATCATCTATTTACCACATACCCAAGAAACCTACTCCTGAGGACTTTTTCTCGAAAAGTAAGCGCGGCATGAACTCATGTTTTAACGCACTGTTCCTTTGAAGAATGCCAGCGCATTCTTTATAAATTCAATATTCTTGAAAAGTAATGACGACAGAATTTAAGGATTTTTGGCTATTTATCGTCTGAAATTATGGCGAGCAAAACGCATTACCTTCAGATAGCGCAAGAATCATCTCTGAATCGATGTGATATTGACCATTCAGTTGCACGGATAGTCAATTTAACGTTCAATGGTGAAACGAAACTGTTGAAGCAATTTCAAGTAAGTTTACGAACGATTCTGGCAAGGTGCTTTGTGGAATTTTAGTCAAAATTTATCATTACTGATCCCCATTGACTATCATTGTATATCACTGTTTTGAACTGCAAAGAAAACACACTGTAATGATGTTGACAGCTTTTGCAGCATAAAAGTGGGAACCATTTAGGTTTTGTAATACTTGATTTTGTAATACATAAAAAAACATTGCCCGCTATTGCTGGCAGGCTGTGTATATATTTGCTCGTCAATTAACATGTTTGTTCATTGGCTCATTGACGTTTGACGGACGGTTAACCTAAACATGTCTAGGCTGCAAAACATGTGTAGCATACGCATGTGCTCCGGGTTAATTCAAACTTATCGCGTGCAGCTACTTAGAAACAGTCAAGTAAATGTGGCAGTTATAGAATAGGTATAAGACAAGCAGCCTTATCTCGTCTTATCTCACCTTGCCAAGGGTGGTGATGTGGATCTTTTCACCCTTACGTGGTTTTGATTTTTTTTCAAGATTTTTTTTTGATTTTTTTTTTAAATATTTTATTACTATTGTATCGGTGGTTCAATATAATTGTTTAATTAATATTGAGCAGAACTGTTAAATAAGCTAGTGGGATATATACTTTTCACTGATACTCTGTATTAAAAAATATGTGTTGCGAATAAAGTTGTACAGTAATTTGAAAATACTTGGGAATACGTATTCCCACTAACCACAAAAAGGTTAAGTTTTAGTCGGGGATATGGATTCTTTTCATAATTGGTCCCCTGGTTAGTTAGTAATAGCATTTTCAAAGTTAATTTAATTAAGTTATGAAGTAATTAACCAAGAATGGGTTAATTTCTCATTGGTTCTGGGGGAAGTGTACAATGTGATAAAAATTAACTTCGCTTTAATGAATTTACCTTTTTTTTCAGTAATCTTGTCGTAACAGATAGTCACCTTTTTGTTCTGAGAGACATTCCGGGTAGAAAAGGATTCTCCCACGTGGTTGGAAGGCGGCCGCTTTCTGCGATTGTAAAGATCACATCAAAGAAAAAACATCCGGAGTTGATCACGTTTAAATATGGTGTTTCCGAGGAAAATGGGATACATATTTCGGACATGGACAGGTAGGTTTTATTTTCTCTTTACTTATTTTTGCTGGTGTTTCTTGAACGATTTTCGATAAAAAATTGACAACTTATTGAGCATGTGTTGGTTCTTTTGTAGGTTCCTCATACCAAAAGCTACGGAAGCTACGAAGTTAGTTTCACAGCAGATACTTAAACAATTAAAGTCATAAAAAAATGAGTTCTGTTGCCGATTTTTGCCAGCATACAGTTTGTGCCACGGACTCTTTCGTTGGAACACGGTGATATTTGCTGTTCATGGTTGATATTTTTTGAACAAAATGAGAATTGGCTCTCCAAAATTTTAGGTGAATTATTTAATATATGCATATATATATAAATCATGTGTACTATTTATGTAGATTATGAGAAACATTCAAATTGCAGTAAATTGTATGACACTTTATAAAAGTAGAAGAAAGTTTATTAAAAAAAAAATTGACAAAAAAGTTTTGGAGACCCCTTGCCTTAATTTTCTACATTATTGCTATCCTTCCATTGGATTACAACCAAAGAAAGGTGTTGATTTTTGATTATGTTAATGAATATACCCCAGTTAATTGAGAATGCTAGAGGGCAGCTTCCGTCTCTACAGTCCTCTAGTCTACCGCTCTGCATACTTCCAAGGAACTTGCCCGAAATGTATTTTTTTACTCCATCGAAGGTAAAATTCTTGGTGAGAGTTAGCAGAGGCATTGCCGTCCCATCGGGGATCGAATCTATGGCGCGCAATACCGCGGTAGATGATTGGCTCCTACTCAGGAATGCGAACTGCATAGGTGGGGACGAAGGTATTTTAAATATTTTGATGCTTCCAAAGAGATACCTGGTTGGGAGACTACCTAGTACTCGACTACCTGCTATGCTACGAAAGTGTATAGATGTGCAAGCTAGTTTTTGGTATGTCAATATACCGTGGTGCTTATTTCAATGAAAAGTATCATAAAACGAATATTGTGTGACTCATTAATTAAGTTCTTGTTTAATTAAATGTATTCTTAAATTTTAACTTGAAACAGTTTTATCAGTGAACGTTGGTTTAAAATTTTGGTATGGTTTTATTTTTTTTCCGGTATTGTTGTAGCTTGGCGTGCTTTAGCTGTGAAGGTTAGCCTCGCTAAGGGACTTATTAAAACTCGTTGTAGCCCACGTACCTACCTTCCCAATAAAAATCATACTGGAAAGTATCTAGACACAGCAAGACCACGGCCTGCGTCGGTGCGTGCTATCGTTGACGACTGCGACCTCAGTGACACTCGTCTACGTCTAGTCATTGAATTGATAGGTGTGCGAATGTACGAGTACACGCACTCCCATTAAACGTGCACGCGAAATCAACGGAAAAGTGTTTAAAAAATTATGCGTGCGCAAATGTGTGTGTGTGTGTGTGTGTAAAATGTGTGCAAGTGTAACCCACCTGTAACATTAGTTTCCGATAGCAATTTACTACAAGTGACACATTCCTCCGAAAGTGTTTGTTTAAAGTTTGATTGTGTTCTTAAGATATAAAATGCGTGTTTCCACGATACTTGCAGATAGCAAATATTTTTGAATCTTCAGTGCGTGTTTTTTTTTCAACAGAAGAATAACAGATATTTTTTTATAATGGGTGACGACACTGCCTCTCCGTTACATACCGACTGATTCCTGGACAACATATTCCAATTTGATTCAGGGGTTGAAACCTTATCTAAAAGGTAAGCACTTGCATTTGAAAACCTTACGACCACCTGTTTTATGAAATGCCTACCTGCTCCTGTGGATGCTGCGTGGAGCGCCGACGTTGGGCTCGCGATTTGTTTCAATCGGGAGGACTGAGTAGGAGCATGCTTTGTGAAAATATTGCATTTAGGCGTGAATGTAACTTGAAATACATATTGTCATGTATAGTAATGGTTTGACCGCCGGTTCTCCGCATGTTTCTAGCCCTATTACAAGCATCATATCAGTTCGTAAACCTGTCCACTCTGATCGGGTCTAACAGGAACCATGGACCAACGATAAGTTTTGAGGAGAATTGTTTTAATCCTGAGAGACGTTTATTCTGTAATTTTGACGCCTTTGTAAGCAAGAGTCTATGCGAACCTGGGGCTTTGCGAAAATTGGATGTGACACACGGTGCTGAAGTTTCACCTCTTAATTAAAATTGAAATAATACACGCCCCGCGGTTTTGCGAGTTTGTGATGCCTCTTGTGACTTCATGGACCGCATATAGTTTTGACTTTCAATTTTACCTGCATGCTCCATGTGCTTTTATTTATACTGTCCATAGTCTTATCTGACACTAAGTGACATTTTACAAGGCCCTTTACCATCTTATGCCATGTGCCTGCCCCTTTTGCCGGTATATGCCATATTGTTATTTTTTTGAGTAACCATGTTCTCATGTGGGACCATGTGCTGTCCAGAGTGCCACGTTGTATAATGTTAATACATAAGCAATTTGGACTGCATTTTTCTGCCATTGTGGGTCAGTGGACGTTTTGACTACCCCTTTATGTTCTCTGAATTATTTTCACTGCCCGCCATAGACCAAGGGCTATTTTTACCGTCACGTCTGAAAGCCTAGGCGGGTCCACTTGATTACAAATTTATGCAGACACCCGCATTTTTGTGTGTTCTGTGTTGTGACTTGCGCCTCTGGACGTGGTAATTCAATATTCAATCGTCCGGTTATTGTGTTCATGTACATTTTCATGTCTCGAATTCGAAAGAATGTTTCTGGGTTAAATATCCAATTAGAATAACATGTTATATTCCTAATTGACATCGCGCTATCGGCAGTTGTAACATTGGTTGTTATATTTTCATAATTTACACACACACTACAATGGCACAATTCTCTGTTCGCGAAAAAAAATGCCTCGTGTGTAGGAACCTGTAATTTACTACAACCAACGATGTCGATACCATGTAACGACTGCGACATTCTACGAGCAAGGTCCAAGGCGACTCATCTGCAAGGAAGTAATAGATTACATCAAGTTACATCGTTTCATCATTTGTATCAACTACCTTGCTGACAAATGGAAATTCTCGAAAGTGAAAATCACACTCTAAGCATAGACCGCGCTAAGTCGAAAAGGAAAAGTTACTTGTTCAGTTCACAAGTCACATTGAAAAAGCTAGAACTGAAAAAATACGTTACCCGAAGGAACGCTTGAACACAACACAAGAGACTCTGAGTATATTCAAAGTGCATCTAAATTATTCACTCCACTCAATCTAAAAAAAGGGATCTTTAAAATCCTGAATCGCAATGATTACGAATGATGGAAACCAAGTACCATGCCATATCATTTTGATTGGTAGTTATTTTTCGTTACAAATTGATGTCCGCCGATTTCTTCGTGATAATGGTCGCCAAAGTACACCCCTTTAACCTTGTGACGGGGTATGGTGGTGGAATGCCGCATGCGCGAGCGTAGTGAGTGGTCCACCTAGGCTCACCAAAATATGATAGTAATAATGCATGTGCGAGCCTGCGAGGGTCGCTTGCCCAGTGCGTAGCGAACAGAAGAACGAAGGTCAGCAGCATTCCTTCGTCTTACTCTCAACTCTGCATTTGATCAGGCACACCGCCGGCATAAGACAGCCTGCCTGCCTGTCCGCCTGTTCAGGCGTTGGTCTGTACCTACTTTGATAAAGGGCTGGCTAGTGGCTCAGGCGATTCCGTACTGAGGAGTGTGGTTTGTACCGTGTTGGTTGGTTGTTAGCTGTTGGAGCAGTGATGGGATGAGATGAAAGAATGAAGGGGAAGGGGCAAGGACCATTCCAAGTGTTTGGATTTCGGAGCTCATGACACTTTTATAATGCATGGAATGTCTTTGGTAGCATCACATTGGTATAGATATATATACGTTGGCCACATTCACAGTATGATCTCGGTCGATCTCCCATATGTATGTTACGCACGAAGTTCGAGATGGCCCGTTCGCACTGAAAGGCAGGCACTGAGAGGCAATCTCGGATCGCGGCTACACATTCCAATATCTACACTCGTTCCGCCGGCTGAAGCGGTTGGCTTCGGCATCCCCAAAGATAATATGCCTTGCTCCTCGCCCCGACTACTCTGACACTAACTGCAGTTGGACGTTAATTTGCCGACTGTCATTTCGCTTCTAATGTCCCATTGTTACGCATTGTTAAATTTTTCTACGTTGACTCCTGTCTACTCCAAGATGACCTCGCGGGTTAGGGACATTTATCCAAGGTCCAGCTTCTGTTAGGTGGATGTGGCGCTTGGATGCCCCTGTCCCAATGAATCGCCGATGCCGATGATCACGTAAGAAGGAATTTTCTTTCGGTAATAACACTTAGTTATTTTTTGTTCTCGTTGCAGTGGGGAGGTGGAGAAGGATTGCGCCTGTCGGGATGTAGCAGTATGCGCGATTGCACTGTCAGTGCCCCAGTGCAGTCTTGCAATCTTCACCTGCTCTCTTCTACTGACAATAAATTCGCCGCAGTCGAGTTACTCACGAAAGAAAACTTGTACTTTATTATTGAGGTAAGATAATTATGAACGCAGCTTGCATTGTTTACCACTGGGGAAAATCGTCAGGTGTCTCGTATGTGGTATAATGTTAACCGGTATACGAAATGCGTAATTCAGCACGCGTTTGGTCTCACTTGTGGCCAGTAGAATTTGTGACGGACTTGGGTCCCTGGGTTAGTTCCTTCTGTGAGGAATTCCTTCCTCGCTCAAATGTTATGCGGCTGGGACGCAAGCAGAGTCTGAGAGAAAGCGAGCTAAATACCTTTGTGCAGAGAAGTGCCGCTTCTCTTGTACTATGATTTGCCTACTAACGAAGATGGTGTTTTATTACAGAAGGAACCTACTAATTAATTTACCTGATAAGGACCAATAAAACACGAAAAAATTTATCCAGTTTTGAGGCTCGTTTGATTGTGTCCGTGTGGACTGTGCCAGTGTATGGATTGTTCTGATTGCGATTTCGGGTTTTGTCTGCAGGGTAAATCACGGGCAAAGGACCTCTACGCGCAAACATGTGCCCATTTGAGCAGTCAAGGAATGTTAGATGGGGAGCTGTTTGGCCTAGCTGTTGTGTGTGGTAAGTTAATCTATTCGACGACTATAGCGCCTATAAATAATGTGCCTTAAAAAGTTGTGCCTTGCAGATGGAAAAGTACATTAGATTCGATCAACCTAAGCGCCATGCAAGTAGTCTTGCAATCGTGGCCATTTTAATTGGCAAAAAATGTTTATGTAGAAAATGCATCCAAAAGTGTTGATTTATACGAAAATTTCCTCGCAAATTAACGACAAAATCTTGAGTTTGATCTAATTTTTTATCTCTTCCCGACCCCCATAGGAGTTCAATACTGTCAGTGAAAGAAGCTTAGATCAAAATCTCTGGACATCTGGAAATTCTGCATTAGATTACGACTGGTGTATAGCCGCGTCCAGCTCCCCCCCCCCCCCTGCCCGCACATCATCTGAAACATGCATCACTTAGGAATGTGGTCCTTGAAGACCCCTCCCCTTCCCTTCCCCTTCCCTACACGTCTCCACAGCATCCGACACCTCTATGCTTGACCAGTTACGCTGTATTTCGTGTTGTACGTTGTATAATGTATAACGCAAAGCAATATTTCATGCTATTATTGCGTATTTAATTAATATGTTACAAATACTCGGGGTGACAATTCTGATATGAATTGTTGATTCATGAATAGTTTCATTAGTAGTTTCATCATTATTGTATACTTTTATCAGTCGAAATCAGCGATATTTTGGTAACTTACCCTTTGTTAAACCAGCCCCAATAGTTATATTTGAAGGGAAATAATCTGATCTAATTTGATATAACTTATTTTAAGTACTTCTTTCCATAAAGTGCTACCTTTCAGATACATTGCTTGCCTATTTTGGGGTTTTTACATTCTGAATTGGGCACGAAAAAAAATCTTACTCCAGGCACTTGATTTTTCAGATGGTGAATATTTATTTGTGGACCCAGATAACAAATTATCAAAATATGCACCCAAGCACTGGAAGGCTTCAAATTCTTATGTAAGTATGCATCTGCTTAACATTTTTTGCTATGCTTTGGGCATCAATTTTCTGGTCATCATTCCTAAGTAATGATTTAAATTTTTGGTTCTTGCTTTAAGTGAGTATGATCCTTGAAATAGGTAACCTGGCACTCACATTCATCAATGAGTAACAACAATATTACAAATGGTACTCACAATATTTTATCAAGATCTAGCTATTTATCTTGCTATATTTATTTATAGCTCCATGTATATTTTTATATTTTTATTATTTTTACTTACATTGTATATATTTTTATATTATTATATTATTATTTATATTATAAATCTATAATTAATACAGGTATGCTTATCCCTGTGTTAATCAGATATTTGCATCTGAGCTTTTAATACTATCCAGCCTAAGCTAAGGGGAAGGAAAAATAGCATACAAACACTGGTTTGCCAAAAAAAGTATTGTATACAATTTTTCTGTGAGTTTGAACAATCTATTATATTAATACTCCCAATATCAAGGAAACTAGTTGCAATTCTTGGTGCTATCAACTATAAAATATATTTTGAAACACATTTTTTGAGCTGACATTCTCCTCTCTGTATTGAAAATATTGTTTTCTTGTAGATTGCTTTGAAACAGTAGGGTAAACCTAAGTGTAATTATTTCTATGTTTTCAGGGTTTGGACAGCAGCAATCGGCCAACTCTTCTCCTTTACTTTCGAGTCCAATACTATGTGGACTCTTCCCTGTTGCTCCGGTAAGAGAAAATGATTTCTATTGGCACTCTTTATTTTGGAACATCTGTATTCTGGTCTTTTAATACTATCAAACCTAAGCTGAGGGAAAATACAAATAACATGCATGAGAAAATCTCTAAAGACTTTTTAACCCCCCCCCCCCCCCCCCCCCCCCTCAATAAAATTATGTTATTAAAATACAGTTAATGTACAGCGTAAATCTCATTTCTGATATTTTTTTATCTGAACATTGATGATTTGTTTGCCTTCTGACAAATTCATTCAACTAACAGACAGCCCAATTTGAGCCCATGTACGTTTAAACCACCAACTGGTATTGACCAGTGGCCCTTGGTTTGCAAGAATAGCAATTACTGCTAAATGATTTTTATAGTTGAAAACGTCAATTCAATTTTGGTTTCGGTCAGTTGTTCATATAAAAAGATGGTAGAGAAAATAGACGTGAGTCTAAAAAACTAACGAGTTGTTCATATTACTAATTGAAGGTTGTAGAAGATAAGACTTAATTAATTTTTCACCAAAATTAACCAGAGTGTGAATGTTTTTTCAGTGACGACTTGACCAGACACCACTACTACCTCCAGCTGCGTGACAATGTCCTCGCTAGGGGCCTTGTTCACACATTCTCTAGCAGAGATGTTCTCTACCAATTGGCGGGCCTTGCGCTGCAAGCCGACTATGGGGATTACGATTGCAATCAACACTCGGGGCCATATTTCGTTCCACACGAGTACTTCCCTAGAGAGGTGAGCTAATCAGTTGGTGAAGGGGTGAGGAGAGCTTGGAAAGAAAGGAATGGAGTTTGGCAGTGAAAGAACTCTGTTTTGCTGATTGTGTCTACTTGAAAGCTGTACTTACCTTGTGAGAATACAGCACTTCTTTTACAGTTTGTTTTCTTTGACTGTCTTGAAACATGCAATCTTGCTGATATCATGCACCCCAGTTCAACCCATGGACCACACGCCTGTATACTTTGAAGCGTGGATATGTTTTTCTTTAATAAGAGCTTCCAAAAATTTCTCTTTGCCTATCTCTACTTTAGATTCATTTCATTTGTTGATTTATGTCATGACATTTGGTGCCAGTCGGTGTTGTTTTAAAAAAATCACTGCTTGGAGTTGTGATCTTAAAAGTGATAATACCTCCACGTCAAATCCACCTAACCCATCAGGCAGATAATCTATACCGTATTTTCAACAAGGAAATGTTTCGTACTGGCAACAATGATGTCCGGGTCATGTTTGCGAGCAGTTGGACTATTCATTATTTCTGCTTGTCGGGAAATTTGGGCTGTCCTAACATGACGAGAACGCAAATATTTCAGTCTCATACACGTTCTGAGACAGCTGAAAGATAGATTCATCAAACTCAGTTAGCAGTGAAATTCACATCGAAGTGACGACAGACTGAGAAAGTATGATAGATTTAAGATCAAAGGGACCGCATACTGTACTTTATTTGGGAGGAAATAAAGCAAGGCATCTTGTGCCAAATTTTATTGAGAATAACTGAAACTGGGATTATTATTAATTAACTCCCACATTTTATTAGTACAATCTAATCTATTCTTACCGAATTTTCTTGGAGTGCACAACAGACAAATTCCCAGTTTGATAAGAAGTTTCTTTTGTCACGGCCAAACTTTCGATGCATACCGGAATACTCGAACCAGTAGACACGTAAAAGCTTCCGATTTTAGGAAGTGTTTACACTTTTTTGTTATTGTCACATTTAATACGCCTTTTTTGAGCCCTACGATGTTCCCGCGGTGACTGCCGTCAGCCACCATAGCACAGTGAACAGTAACTACTAAACTTCTTACTGAATTGTGTAAAAGCATTTTTTCCCACAATTGGGAAAAATAAGTTAGCCATACCCGCTAAAATTAGGCAAATTCGGTCTTTTGCGCCGACAAAGAGTAAGGCAGTAGCATCACAGTGTAGTCTATGCACTCAGCGGCAGTGGCAACGTAGTAACTATGTAACCATTACCAGGAGTAGGCAAGTCCCACAGCCTTAATGGGGTAGTGAGAGTGCCTGAAATGCAACCATTAACTTTAAGATTATTTTGGCAAACAACAAATAAATGTAACGGGGTTGTGGGCACGGGCTCGTCGGCCGGCCTGATTACGGCACGCGCCCAATTTTTTCCCTTCTAGCAGGCCCCAAGAGCCATCGCTCGTGGGCCCCCCTTTCATGGAAAAACCTCTGGGCCCGGGGGCGGTCACCCCGCCTGCCCTACCGGTAGTTAAGCCACTCATTTCCAGTAATAGTTGCTGCTATTTTTTTAAATGTAAACTTTCATGTTACCTAAACCTTGTTTGCTAGAAGATTTATTCAATTTTCATAGTTTCTTGCTGTTGTTGCTTCCGCTGTTTTAGCGCATACCTTTACTAGCGTAATTGAGTGTTTGTGTCATATTTCAGATGGTCGACTCGGACATGGGACTGGAACAAACGCTCACGGCCGTGCATAGAGACAATCGGAGCATGGCTAAGACCCAAGCGGAGCTTCAGTATATCACGAAAGCATCTTCTCTGGAAGCTTCGAGACTTACCAACAACTCGCATCTCTATAGGCTCAAACACAAGAAGCAAGAGCTGGGAAATGGAACGGTTTACTTGGCCATTTGTGCCAGGGGGATCGAAATATATGAGGTATGTAGTCTCAGAAAATCACAGTAAAATTCTGATATAGAGTGGCCAAAACTTGTATTTCTAGTCACACATTTTTCTGGTCTGGTGCCTGCTCTGTAAACTCATGGAAACTTGAGATTAGAGCAATGACATAAGATGGTCTTAGAGATTATAAGTTATTTATTTATGTATTCATTCATTTCAAACCCAGGACAATTACGTAGTAACTGTTTAGGTTTTGTGAGTTGTCTAGCCTAGATAAACAGTAATATTTGCAGAAGATGTAGGCACATATTTTTGATGATTATAGTTTGGAAATGAGAGAATAGCTATATAAATAGTATATGTGATTCTACATGGGATTGGTCGTGGAGGATAGGTATTCATCCAGGGAGTAGAAGGGGTTTTGGATAAGGAAGTTTTGGGAGGCTGGAGTTGAAGATTGAGAGTTTGTAGGCTGTTACTGTTTGTGTTGGAAGGTGGTTGTAAATTTTGGTGCATAGGTAAAGTGGGCTGTGTGTGTAGAATAAGTGGGAGTGGGGAATATCTCCAATATCATTCCTACTTTTGGTCGCATAGGAGTGAGCAGAGGAGTTGTGTGGGAAGAGGTCAGGGTGGGATCGAATGAGGGTGCTTGCTATCTGAATTAAAGTGCTAGTGAGGGTCAGGATTTTTTGGTTAATGAAGTGGGGCTTGCAAGATTTTCGGCGGGATATTCCAGCCATTATTCGGATGGCTTGTTTTTGGATGATGAAAATTTGTTTAGCGTGTAGAGAAGTGCCCCAGAATAGCAGGCCATAGGACAGATGGGAGTGGATGTGAGAGTGATAAACAGATTTGAGGGAGTGTGGTTTTACTAATGGTTTCAGGAGACGGAGGAGGTAGCTGCCACTTTTAATTTTATGGAGGGTGATCTAAATATGTTGGGCCCAATCTAAGGTTGCAGTGATGTGTAATCCTAGGAATTTGGTTGAGGGGGCGCTTGGGATGCTTAGTTTGTTAATTCAAATGATAGGGGATGAAGATTACAGAATTAGTTTTGTGAAGAATTTTATGAAAGTAGATTTAATAGACTGTAGGGCTAGTTTGTTGTTGAGGCAGTAGGTTGATATAATAGCAGCTTGTGTGTTTGCAGTTTGAGTTCGAGAGCTAATTGGTAGGTTCTTGGGGGTCGCTATAAGGTGGCTTGTGTCATCGGCGAATTGGAATAGATTGCCTTTTATGATATGCTGTGGAAGATCGTTTACATCTAGTAGGAACAGGAGTGCGAAGAGGACAGACCCCTGTGGAACACCTTAATTGACAACTAAAGGTGAAGATATGGATGGGGGATGGTCAGGGATGGGTGATGTGATGCGGACGATCTGGGTGCGATCAGTTAGAAAGGATGCTATCCATGTTTTTGTGGTTCTGCGGATGCCAAAGGAGTGGAGTTTAGTGAGTAGTAGGTAGTATAGATTAGCAAAGGTGCAGGTTAGTTGGTTTACTGTAAAGAGATCTGACAGATATCTTGCTATTTTCAGTTGTATCCTCCAGTCTTTATGAGAATTTGAAAAGATAAATACATTATTTCAATTATTTTAAAAGTGTACAGAACATTTAAAAGGTCATATTTATTTCAGTCAACGTCATACTCATGTAAACTACATTGTTGATAATAATGCACGCTCAAACAAATCATTCATCAATATATTTGTATCTGTCACGTACGCCTACCTATAGCCCCATAATTGTGCAGTGAAAGTTACAACTACTTAATTGCAGTCCTTGAAATCCAGAGACCATAATTCAGAGACCATGCTTTCAATTTGCTAAATCAATGTGCATGCGAGCTGTTGTTCCCATTTTAAAAACATGATAATTTCTTTTTTTAGGAGAACTCTGCAAAGGCATTGACAGCAACATTTCTATGGAACAATATTGGAAAGCTCTGCTTTGATGTAAGTAACAACATCTGATCATGTATATGATGTGTTATGTATATGATTATGTATATATTTATATTATGTATATTATATATTATCGTATATAGTATATTAGATATTATCGTATATAGTATATTGTATATTATATAGTAAATAGTATATTGTATATTATGTATATATATATATATGGAAACTATACCAAGGTACTTAAATCCCAGTGAATAACCCTCACATTTATCAATTTTGCAGCGCAAGAAGTTTGAAATACGAGCTTTAAATTGGGTAACCTCTGGGGACAAGTACACTTACTATACTAATAGCGACGAAAAGAGCAAGCATTTATTGTTCCTCTGTCGTGTAACACACCAATTCAGCATGACCATTCAACCTCGTTTGACAGAAGTGAAGAGACGGGACGAGGAAGGTGAGTTCTACAAAGATCTGCAGTAAACTGTTGTTTTTTTATTGGCTTAAAACTGTTTTTCTAATGTTTGCCGTTATCGATTTTAGAAAAGCAACGGTTTCGAGATTGCTACTTAAGCCTTGGTCCTGGCTTCCCATCTTCACTTGCCAAATATAAATACCATCATAGTAACCAACGAATCTCCGTCATCAGCAACACTTCATCAAACACTACGTCGGGCATCGTTTCTGACCGAGTCCACAGTTTGGACGAAAGCGAAGATGATCTCGAACCGGAAATCATGATCATATCCCCACCTGCCCCTCCCGAAGAATCTCTCAGTGCTCATGCGGTGGATTTAGAAAATAAGGTCACAACAAAAACCGTACAAGTGTCCAGCAGTGGAAAAACAATAAACAAACAGTTGGCAAGCGTGAGTTGTGGCACGCCCGTGCTTACGGAAGGTTCCCAGTGCTCAAGTTCGGGTTCTACGGTGGTGGTGGCATTGCCCCTTGCTGTGCCGGACGATGCTAGGAAGGTGGCAGCAACGAGCGTGGCTGTTGTGGCTGCCGGTAAGCGCAGGGCCAGCACCAGCAGCAGTTTGGAGCTAGGCTTTAGCCACACGGCACAGAACTCTGCCGTCTCAGATTCGCCGAGCGCGTACGCCGAGGTCGCATATTCTGTCGAAAGTGCTCACACCAGCAGCGGGATTTACACCTTGCGCAGTTCTAACACCGTGGAATCTCAAAACACCAATGCAAAATCGTCGGAAACTAGTGGCGTTGTGGTAGATAGCTTAATGGAAACGTATTCTGATAGTTTGAATCACGGTGCATATTCAGTGGCAAACACCAGTCTGTACTCGGAGGAGAACGACGCCAGCAGCGAGGGCTGCGAGGAATACTCGCTGCCCAACACTTTGGCTCTAGATGACAACGAACCCATGCGGGACAGAAGTGGAAGTTCCACTGGGTCACTGGTAAGCGCATCAGGAAGCTTCCGCGGGGACGGCTCGGACCCGTCCGACTCTGGCCCGAGGAACCTGCTTTCGGCTGAGGAGCTCTCTGACCTAATCGTTGGTAACGGAAGCAGCGAGATTGCGAGTGGAATCTATCCGACACGTGCGACTGTCAGCTCGAATCTGGACTCTGACAGTGATTACGTGACATTGCCTCCTCCTCCAATGCCGCCGCCACGAACAGATAGCGATAGCAATTACGTTATGCTCGAGCCAAACGGCTCTCAAAATGCCCAGAAACCAAATTTTTGCCCTCAGAAACATTTGATATGCTCGCAGCATTTGCAAACCTTTCCTCAAAACAGGCTCCACCAGCAACAATATGTCCCTGGCCACCCACGTGTGATGTCGCCTGTTTACCAATCTAGTTCGTTGGCCAACTTGCCATTGGTTGTAGAAGAAGCCAATGCCAGGTTCATCACTACAAAACCTCACATCAACATCATTACTGCACACACTAGCCTGGCGAAGGCCACTGCGCCGAAGCGGTTTGCCGCTCCAACGATCGTATACCCACCTATGCCGGTGGGTCCGAGCTCGGGAAGGACCACCACCAGCCCTCATCCGGCAGCAACTGGCAACGGCCTAATCGGAATGTACCCGCCTGGCGACACACGCACCCACCCCCCAGCACATCTCAAAACGGTCAGCGTTAACGGCACCCCGCGTGGCGCTCCCTATGCTGGATATTTGACGCCAGATCCCGGTGCCAAGATGAAACCCGGTCTGCTGGCTCCCATCATTGGCACAAATAATTATCTGGACATGCACGCCTCCAGAAATTGCACTTACCTCAGGAGTTGTTCATACATCGGGCAATATGCACCACCCGTTCCACCCCCTACTCTGTCACATTCCAGACAACCACCACCTCCACCTCCCAACCAAAATATGGCCACAGTTTACACCAGCCAAGTGAGCAGGGGACAGATTGAGCAGTTCCATCAACAGATGTATTCTGATGTGGACTACGTCATCTATCCACTGAAAGACCCTCTGATAAGTAAACAAGAATACATGGATGCCAAGCAGGGATCGTTACTAGCACGAAGTGAACACTATTCGCAAGCCATTCCACCCCCACCATATCCGTACATCGCCAGTGATCATTTGATGTATCGCAGCACTCCAAATGTTGCCTCTCTGGTTGGAAACTTTGTGCCATTCACCAACTCGAACAAGTATGCATCGATACATAACCTAGCAGGAAATCCCAATTATTTGTCTGGGTATCGCTATTCACCTGCTTCTCCTGGCCCCCGATACTCTGGCGGTGCTTCATATTCATCGTCATCCAACGAGAGATCGACTCATCGTTCTAGCCCTCATGTCATGAAAACTAGCTCTGCTGGAAGCTTTCAACGAGCAAAATCGAGCAGCGATTTGTTGAATTCTTATCATCAGCCGGCTCCTGGGCCGCAAATAGAGCCGGCAAAGTATAAACGACTTCCACCCCCACCTCCTCCCCCGCCATATGAAAGCCAAGTGAGTATCTTTTGTAGAATATTATGCATTTTTGTATTTTTGTATTGCATGATTGTTGAATAAACATGGTCTTGATTTGCAGATTTGTGACAACTCGCTGACTTTGAAAGGTCAATCGAAAACTCCAGATGTCCCTAGAAGAGGCGACGACCCAGATGATATGATCGATATCAGGACATTACGTGAGAAAAGCAAAAACTTGGATCTTCCTCTAATATCTGCTCTGTGTAACGACCGATCTCTGCTAAAGCAAACAAACGCATTTGTAATGCCGCAACATCCGCCTGGTAAATCCACCGGAGCAGAACCAGGAGCAAAGAAACTCGACTCTCCAACACTGTCCAATTTTGACGGGGTCCCGGCGGAGACCGGTAAGACATTCAAATCTGGAGCAACACTTTTTTCGTCACTTTTAAACAATAAGAACTCAGTGTACGGAAGCAGCGGGAAAAAAGTTAAATACCCAGTGTCCGGGTTGTCGGCAACGCAAATGTGCAAGTCGTCACGTAAGGTGTCTGCGAGCACTCATACGCACCCACACCAACGGAAGAGCACGACACAAATAGTGGGGAGGAGTAGTAGCAGCGGATGTGCCATAAAGGATAGCGATCCCCTCCCGTAAACTACGCTCGCTTGGAGAAAATTAAATGTATGGTTGTCTGCATATTAATATGTCAATGAGGCTGAAATCGCATGTAATCAAGGATTTGACAAAGGACTTGGGGATTAAAATGTAAACTAGCTGCAATGAAAGTAATTTGAACATTTTTGTGCACACGACAATAATATTTTTTTATTGGAAGTCTACTTTCATATTTTGATACATTTTAGGTAAAGAGCAACTTCCTATGCTAATACTTCCATCAAATCATCTTATTTGAGTTTGATTTTTTGCCACATATTGGGTACTGTATACAATTGTTAATCAACATGGTTTTTGCACAAATGCCAACTAGCAAAATTCAGTTTACTTTTCAATAAGAAGTTGCAAGTGCTAACATGTTACCGGTTTCTTTAGACAGTAAGTACAATGTTACTTGTTGAAGCTAAGCTTGAATACAATACAAATAATAAGTAAGTTACCACACACAATATTAGCAAAAATTGTCTTGTACTTCACCTGAATGATATTCGATGAATTGGATATTGTATTTAAGTTTTGTAAAGGGCTTTTTTTAAATGATCAGCTGGCACTAAGCCGGTAGGCAAGTTCTTTTGTGACAGTCGTAGAAGTATGCAAGTGGAATCTTTAAATGATGATCTACTTTTATCAGTCTGTCTTTCCAGACGTTATTGACAACAAATTATAAGGCTTCTGATTTTTGCCATGAGCCTAGGTGCAAACAATACATCCTCAATCATCTAACCAAAACACACATGTATTAATGAGTTATCTGTTTTCAGTAAGCTTTAAGGAAAGCTTATATTTCTCAGGGTGCCATTCTTTCCCACTTAATATTTTGTTAGGCATAATAATTATTTAGCATGTAAGATTCAATGTGGAGTGTATGTATTACTTATGATTGATTTTGTAGTTGCTGTCCTCATCTACTACATACCTATGCTGTTAAATATCAGTTGCTCAAGGCTTATCGTTTTTATTATTGAAACTGTTGATGCATTTCTATAAATTGAAATGGTTTAAGATGAGAATGATTCAATTTTTTTTTTGTCTTGATGTAAGCCATTTTCCAGCTAGTACTTGTCCTCATACTTAGTTAAGAGCACCTATATAATGCCAATTAAGGGAACCAAGGAATTTTCTCGGCAAGTATTATTATTGCATTACATAAGATCTAAGTTTCACTGTTGCAATATCATGAGTATGCATGATATGCCGTCTGCAGATACTAAGTCGTCTCTGTAATAAGAAGGAAATGGGACCGATGAAAATATTTTGGTCCACTTCCTGGTAGTTTATTAAACCATGATACAGTACTTATTTGTCAAGCTTAACAATAATCGTTTCTCCTGGGTAAAGAGTTAGTGTATGGAAGGTTATGTATTTTCCTTTACGACCTTGCATATCGACCATGACTAGTCCACCAAAGTAATATACAGACAGGTCCTGGGAGACGATTTGATCAGATAGATTGGTGACGAGCACATAGGAGTTGCGACGAGGGTATCGACGTTCCACTATGACAACATCTTTCACGAGCCTAACAAACATTAAGAACAAGTAATCAATAATTGCTTGCTATATAATATAAAGTTTGGAAAGGTGAAGGGAGAATACAGAACTTACCGAGCGAGAGTCGCAGGCCGCGATAGTAGATACCTGTTTGTTAACGTTTCGGCTTTTGCCTTTATCACTAGAGAGAAGAGACTGATTGTCCCTACCTGTTCCGTACTGCGAGGTAGGGGTGAGGCAGGAGTGGGGTGGAATAAAAATAGGTTGGGAGAGGGGGTAAAAAATGAAAGGTAAGATGGTGGTGGGGGGCAAAAATTAAATGTAGGCTGGAGGTGAGGGTTGACAATGAGGAATGTCGGTAGTATTTAAACAAATAAAATGGGGGGGGGGGGGGGGGGGGGGGGGGGGGTTGTGTTTATCTTTTGTTTAAGTTTGGAGAGAACCCGGATTTTGTTATCGACTGGTGTGAAAGTTCCCAGCGGTGTAGTTCAGGAGGGTTGCAGTTTGGGGGAAGGGATTTGATCATTTTTACTGTGAAGCAGTTATTAAAGAAGCGGGGATGGGATTTGGCGTGAAGGGCGATGATTTGGTCTGATTCCGCATCCTGGACTGTGTGTTGGTGGCCGTTCATTCGGGTGCGGAGGGCATTGGTTGTGAGCCCGATGTATTTGGCTGGACACTGGGTGCAAGCTGGTAGATGAGGTCACATCGTCTATAAGGATGCATTGGGCTCACAACCAATGCCCTCCGCACCCGAACGCTTGGTCACCGACACACGTTAACAAACAAGTATCTACTGTCACAGCCTGCCACCCTTGCTCGGTATGTTCTGTACTCTCCTTTCACCTTCCCAAACAACATATTTATTACCCCAGCCTTTTGGCACATTACAAATCATCTACAAAATATAAATACAGTTATTAACAACTGTCGAGCTTATTAGCATTTTTTTTTTCCTATGGTTCTCTCAGTTGAGATATGCAGAGGGTTTAAATATATTTCTAAGCAATTTTTGGACCTTCCTCTGAAACCTGTTGGCAGTTAGATTGATTTGGCTGCATTTTCCAGCAAATCTGATGGCAATTCTCTGCAGTTATATTTCTGTTTTTTACCAAATGAAAATGAGTTTGAGGCAGGTAGCAGGTATGTGCGATGGTAAAACAGCTTAGATAGTCTAGTCAAGAAAGAGTTGCAACATTAAGACCGTATTAAGATAAAAAAAATGGATTGAACCTACCAAATGGCCTCAAGAAAAGTCTGAAATGCTAACGGCTTCTTCCAATTTTTAGATATACTTCAGTACGTACCTAATTTCAGTGTTAAGAAGGTTCTCGTGATCTTTCCATACACCATTCATGTAGATTGAAGGAGCTTCAGACCTAAGGTTTATAACGTCTTGAATTATATTTTGTTTTTCGATCACAGCATTTGGAGCCCCTGGAAGCCAGGGCAGGGCTTTGTTGGAAGTGAATTTACTCTTGTTCCATTGCATGGGGACCAACTGATGAAGATCACTGATATCATGATGCTAAAAATGAAAACATCATATTATCCCAACCTTCTTCACAGTCCAATGTGCAAGATTATAGTAGATAAATATAGCTGCAATTACTTCGCCACTTTGGTTCTCCGAGTTCTCCAGTCCTATCTCGTCACCATAGAAGATCGATTGTGTTCCTGGTAACATGAGCTGAAACATTACTAGCGCTAAACTGTTGTTATGCGTGCGGAGCCTAGATGCAAGTCGGGGAGTTTCTGCACTCCCTAGGTGCCAGTGTATCCAGGGATAACCTGGCTTCGAGTACAGGATGCCCTTGGTTATTTCATCAAATTGTTCCTTCAGCTTGTCAGTACCATTAAAAGTGACATCAATTTTAGCATCTATCAAATCCATTCGATTAAGGACTGAATTTAATTTCTCTATGTCCAGCGAGTCTAACGATTCTAATACGCTGATACTGCACATGAGAATTTTTTCACCGCCCAATTTGCTGTGTTTATCTAAAATTTTCCTCCATCTTTTGACGTGATGAGAAAAACTAGCCTCCTCTGTTATCATTTCAAGATCTTTTAGGTAAAAACCATCTATTCCCTTCTCCAGCCAGAAATTGATGGCATGACTAACACTGTTTTCTTCAGAGGTGTCTAGAGAAAAAGGGCCCCGTTCCGTTTTGTTGAACTCAAATTGGACGTGCCTGTAATCTTGCTCACTAACATGGTTTACATAAGGGTGTACAGGTAAGTCTAAAACTACAAATATATTATGTTTGTGCAGAACTGCTATAGCGTGATCAAAATCACTTTCAACCCCCAATGAATGGTCAATTTTTGTCAGATTGGTAACTTTTTTGTAAGTTTCTGGGTAATGTTGAGATTCAAAAATGTAATTTAGTCTGACAGCTCTTACGCCTAACGATTCTAAATACGCAGCTCGAACAGCTAATCCATAAAAGTCGCCAATTCCGTCCGAGTTTGAATCCTGTGGAGATAATGTTTCATTACTACTTGCATCTTAAAGAGGAGATAACTAGGTGATTCTTGTTAAAACATGTACTACTAGGAACTTGCCTGAAAAGACCCCGGGAAAATCTCGTAGAATACAGTTCCTTGCCACCACCCATGTGATGGATTGCAGACTGCAGGTAACTTTGCCATCAGACCAACGGCAATGCAGACACAAGCAAATAGCATTGAAATATAGCTCCAGAAGCTAAATTTGCGGATCAGTGGCCAGTTCCAGTTCAGGAAACAATAATCTTCTGGTGATTTATGAATGGTCATTTGCAGTCCGGCAAGAGGAGCTTTCCCTCCATTTTCCTAAAATTATTTGTTAATAGGGGTTATCAGTGTTGAACTTTAGCATGCTTAATGACTATGATTTGGGTTCACCTCAAAAAAAAATGTGTAATATAATTTTGAAATTACTTGTATGTTGAAGGAATCGGTGTTGTTAGACTTTGTAAGATGTTGGTAGAGATGGGAGCTTAATAGCTGAGCGCAAACAGTCTGTTCCTGGAGCACTGAACTGCTTGACGACGATGATTCTAAAACGCTGGGGTCTTTATTTTGACCAAATACTTGCTGATCGTCTGCAGATAATACTTTACGTTAGCAAGGTAAGCCTGTACACACTTTTAAATGGTAAATATATAGTTATAGTGTGTTGCAATAGAAGTTGAAAACTATTAGCATAACATGTAATAATTACCTCTGTTGTTGGTGTGATAATTGGAAAACTCATCGGACGTCATTGCTCCATACGCAGGCGCTGCGGTACCATTTAATTTGAGAAGTGATGGCATTTCCATGTAATCAGTACTTAGCGGGCTGATTTGTTGCTCGTACGCTACGACACCTAAGTAGCACGCAATGTTCTTTAAAATCACGACTTGCTTATAATCAAGAGTAGTTCAGCCAATGCAAAATGAGAGCACATTCCATGAATGTTTCATTTTTTTACCTGGTTGAGTATCGCCGGATAACAAACGATTACATTCCACTGGTGGGGAAGGAGTAAGGAGTGGGTAAGTGGACTCTGATTCTTCATCTTCTAGAAATTCTCCGAGCGCTGAAGGAGATTTAGTCAACCCCATGATTGGATCCAAGTCGATTTCAGAAGGAAAGCAGATATCTGGGAGCACAGCACCCAACATAGCTGTATCAGAGCTAATACTCATTTTCGCTTAACTCCAATCTTTCCTCTAAATCTTAAATGTCGCGTACATGTAGATGGCTGAACGTATTCGAAATGCGTTGACATAAATTTTATTCATTAAAATCTTAATTGCCAAGGTCTCAAAATAGATATTCAGTCAGACAAATCTACTGGTGGTGGCGCAGGCAACGATCGTAGAGCGCGGGCGCACGTGTAGAAACAGCTGTAGCGGCCCATTATTACGAGCAAAGATTACGAGTTTCGAAGTGACTATTCGCACGGCAACAGGCTCAGCTATCGTGCAGCCTTGTTACTAAATACATATTAGCACGTCTCCACTCTTCGGGCCAGTGCGGAAATGCATTAATTGAAGGTTATATTTAATATATATGGCGTGCCTTGTTCCCCAATTCCATGGTTCTATCTTGTGGATTTCCAGTAAACACGGCATATGCATGAATTTAGCCGTGGGAATAGGTTAACACGGTTTAACCGTGCGAATAGTCGTTCAGCGACTTGCAGGCACGGCAGCCGTGAGAATAGGCCTGGCTAAGTGTTTTGACAGTATGCTAATATTTTGACCAAATTCAACCACACATTTCGCTGCAGATTGGAGGTTCGTAGGATTATTCAGGGAAATGATTTTATATTTTATATTTCGTAGTAAAATATCAGGTCGCCTCGGCTCTCTTCTTAACCCAGGTTATACTGGTAATTTTATTTTTATTACTATTAAGACATTAAGGACCTTTTCCTTATTTCTTAACCCTTTTTTTCTGGCATCCTCATGGGGACTTGGGAATTTGGGTTCTGCTCGGTTATTTTCATTGTTCGCTTCTATTTATGCTTAGAAATTGAAGTTTTAATAGAGTTATAAAATCTAAAAATCAAATGTAATCCATCACCTAGGCTGCATTGCCTGTCAATGATTGCAACTGGTACACGTCAGAGAATCGGTGCTGGTTTGCTGCATCGAATAATGCGTTGATGTTTCTCACTTATTAGTTACAGGCGGTGTTCCTTTGATAAGTCATAATCAACACCTTAGCATGGCTTGGAGGTCGCATGGTAAAGACAATGCAGACCTGATATTAAATCTAAAAGGTGAGTATCACAAAATGTTAAAAAGTGATCACTTGTTTGCTTGCTATATTTAATGAACAATTGTTCCATAATGAAATTTAAATTTGATTCAACTGAATTTTGCAGCAAATGGGATCATAAAGAGTCAAGTTGTGGAAGATGTAATGCACGAAGTTGATCGGGGCAACTATGCCAAGTTTAATGCATACAAGGATGCTCCTCAGGGCATTGGGTTTGGTGTCACCATCAGCGCCCCACATATGGTATGGGCACATTAAATTTTTTTTTAAATTGGTAAATGTAACAATATGACAATCTACTTATAATTATTTGTGATGAAGAAAGAAAGAGAGAGAAAATTCAACTTACCAGAGAAGAAAATTAGCATTGCATGGTGCACTTTTCAATAAATTATTTTTAAAAAATCCGATAATTTTTCAACAAGTGCACCACGCGACACCAATTTTCATCTTCGATAAGTTGCTCTTCCTTCTTTATCACAATTAATATCCAGCTTTTTAGCACCTATTTGCAGTACTTATAATATATGTACATATATATATCTGTGTCAGTATATTGTTAATGATTGTTTTCAGCATGCACATGCCTTGGAACTGCTGAAAAATCATCTTATTGAAGGCGAAAAAGCACTAGATGTTGGTTCTGGAAGTGGATATCTTACTGTCTGTATGGCGCTTATGCTGGGGCAGACTGGCCAAGCTATAGGCATCGACCACATCAAAGAGTTAGTGGACTTTTCCATTGAAAATGTGAAAAGAGATAAACCCCACCTTCTCGAATCAAATCGGATAACTTTGATAGGTAGGTGGAAATGCAATTTCTTTTCATGTCCCTGAATTTGTCTGGTTACCTGATAAAGAAGAAGAATGTCCAGCTTTAAACAAATAACCGATTACCTTAACTGAGTTGGTGATATGACATTTTCATACTTTAACAGTTGGCGATGGCAGATTGGGATCTCCGGAAAATGGACCTTACAATGCCATTCACGTAGGGGCAGCTTCCCCTACATTGCCGAGAATAGTAGGTTGATTTTAATAAAAGGCCAAACAAACTTAAATCATCCATCCTATGATAAAAAATATTGACCATCTGCATTTCTTCCAACAGTTGATTGAACAATTGAAACCTGGAGGGCGCTTGATTGTGCCAGTCGGGCCAGAAGGTGGAAGCCAAGAACTGGAACAAGTTGACAAGCTGATGGATGGGTCGATAGTGCGGAAAACGCTAATGGGAGTTGTCTACGTCCCGCTCACAGATAAAGATCACCAGTGGCCTGGCAGGTGATTCAACTTCCACAGTATCATATACCTTTCATTTTGTAGCTGACGTTTGAAAAATACATACACCTAAAAAAATGGTATAGTAAACCAGGCAAGGACAACTATGGGCTAATCAATGTCACAATACAACTTTAATTTATGAGCGGTTCTGTGCGTGATATGTTATCAAGTGCCAGGTAAAAGTCTACATGACAGGGATTAGATGCCTGGACATTTTTTTACTTACATACTGTTGTGAGTCCAAGAGTGTAACGTTGAATATTAATCGTCAACAACATCAATCAGAGTTAGTAATGTTTTGTAAAATTGGTATATGCTCCTAGAACTTTTTTTTTAATTCCCTTAAATTAGGAATTATCATTATTGTTGTCCTTTTTTCACATCTATGGCCAGTTTTACAATGGCAAGTTGGAACGATAAGTGCCATTTAAAGACACTTTTCCATTGTCACAGCCAATCAGATACTTCTAATTTCTTTTGCATTTAAATGAACATTTTAGAACTGGCACAAAACTAACACTTAAGTTAAACACACGCGCACACACTTTTTGGTATTTAGTTATTTATCATCAGAATGGTGTGAGCAAGTATGGTTACGGTTAATTTAAGGGTTTTAAACAGCCAAAAAAAAGTACAGATGAAGGGATAACCTGTCTGTTCAGGAGTTTTTTCCTGATGGAAAGGAAACACTAAAAAAAGCATTCAATTACATTAAAAAAAAATTGTAGTAACAACTTTGTTAATTTCAAAGAGAAATTCTAATTTTGCTTCTTATAGTTTTTTTAATCATCTCATTGCATCTCTTCTTTCTCCATTTGTAAAAAATGGCAAATTTTAAAATATTCCCAAATTTTTTAAAGATAAACAAAAAATAAAGCAATAATATTAATGTTGTGGTGAGTATTGGACTTGCTCTGTTGAGATTGACTTGTGGTCCTAAAAAGGACCTAAAAAGTTGACGTTCCGTCGGCGTTGGCGCCGATATCTTCAGGATATTAATGTATATCAAGTTTAAAGGCCCAATCAAAATGAGATAATAAAGTTCTTTTTTGGTTCAGCTAGAAGTATTTACTTTTCTTTATTATGAAAAGTTTTGCTTAAAAATCCATTGAAAAGTCTAAGCATCTTTGATATGAGCAACAAAGACTTTCTATGACAAATATTGATAAACAAATATTTACTTGTAATTTTATTTGGCAATATTTATGCACTAACAGCACACAAGTAGGACTCGTATATTAGTGATTTTTATGATTGGCATTTGGTGCTCTTTCACAGTCAACAAAGTCATAAAGCAATTTTGGTCAAAAATGAATTTTTCCCAAAACAATTGATTTTTCCTGAAAATGGAAAACAACAATTTGTTTTGCTGACATTTTAAAACCCTTGTTCATTCATTACACTACGGTGTGCTCGTATAAACTGTACTACTCATTTACTTAATGAAATTAAGAAGTATCTTCATAAACTCGTATAACAGTCCAGTCAAAAAGTTGAACTCCCGAGTATGTTACTTCAAAAAGAGCACATTTGAGCAGATTTGGTTTAAAATAAACTACACTTAATTTTTTATTTTATTGATAATAGATGACAGCACAGATTATGACAGTAGTTTGTGCTCTATTTTTTTTCTACTACAGTTTTCTACATTTATCTACTAGTTGTGCCTCACCTATGCATGCCAAATATTTGGGAAATTTGCATTGATATAAAAATTGATTGATTTTAAATGAAAAAAAAAATGTACTTAAATAGAAAAAACTTCAGTTTTTATTTTTATTGATACATTTTTTTAATTACCCAGCCCAGCTTACAGTGGGCTTAGTGAGTTTGTCTAAACTACTTTACTCGTCAAGTTCATGAAATGGTAATGTAGGTACATTGCTGTTATCCATACAAGCAAATAAATTGTGCAGTGCCATCTGTTTTTTCAACAGCAATATTAACATTACATCTATAAGGAAAATATGATTTCATTATTTTAGATATTAAACTATGTCGATATAATGCTCAAAATGTCCGATTTTGATAATTATTTATTTGTTAAATATTTAATTGATTTTGTGAGTTGTATTTTTGGAACATTTTTCCAACTATATTTAGAATGCAGGGGTTGATCCTGTAAATTGTTTCAATCGAAACAGATTCACAATTTTTACAATAATAATAAATTGATGATAGTTCTTTTTAATTTAGAATAATACATGCCATTGAATATATCAGAGAATAAATTAAAAAATTAAATACAAAAATACTTTCTTGTCCAGCTAGTGGAATCAAAATTAAAATTTGAAATTAACTTTAAAAATCACAGCACTTAATGCACACTTCTAGCTGGCACATGGAGCTTTTCAGTATCAGAATTTTAAAAAATACAGAAGGAAATGCATTGCACCAAAGCAAAGAAGGCAGTTGCAAAAGATGCAGAGAGTTGTCAAGGTTTCAGTCATTCGGTTGCCACTAACACAATTTTCAACAACTCTCCGCATCTTTTGCAACCGTCATTCTCGTTTTCCGTAAGTTGCCTTTCCTTCAAACCTTATCCCCAGTATTTATACCAGCCTCTTGCCACTTTTACCAATTAGCATTTTAAAAATAAATTGTTTCTCAAATAGGCTCGGTGCAGCAAAGTACCGATGGCGTCTAGTAAGAAAATCAATTGGGGTACGTACCAAATACATTAGAAATTGTATGGCCACTCTGTTTTTTTCCAGATGCTTGGGCTTGCATCCTAGCTAGTACCAAAATAAATACATATTTAAAATTGCTCCAACATTTCATTTTAATAGTCTTAAAATAGAACAATAAAAAAAAAATCTTTTGTTAGATCAGAAGAAAACTTTACTACTTAGAGATTAACTGTTAAATTGATGGTTTTTAGACTCATGTCTACTTGATTTAACCTTAGCACTAGTTTTAACAAAAACTATTTGAAATGGGTTTTGAATGCTAAGTAAAGGACAACTAAATTTCCTTGAATTAATTTAGTTGTCCTTTATTAGCAATCAAACCCCATTTCAAATAGTTATTGTTAAAACTGTTAACTTATTATTAAACAATATTTTTTAATGTAAAATCCAACTTTCTCTGTGGGAGCCAGAAGCACACAATAAAAAGAGTGGTTCGTTTTTAATACTTATCAACCAACTGGTTTCGTTTTTTTGTAGAAATGAGCCGAACATGACATGTCTTCAGGATGCTCCAAGCGAGAGTATTTTATTTAATTTTAAAATTATTTACTAACTAAGAATGCTCCTTAGCTTGCGACATAATAATATTTAAGAAACAAGTAGTTCATCAAATTTGAGAGAAAAATTATTTTACATGTTGTGCCAATTTTATTCTAGTGGAAATCTAAAGCCCCTATTACACGGTAACATTTTTCGCAACAGTCTGTCGCGAAAGTCTTGCGTGCAAGGAAACTTGTCCCATGTACATACAAAATGTTGTGAAAATCCTTTCCGCAACAGTTGACAACACGAATGTGGCCAAGTGTTGTCGATATAGAACATGCTCTTAACACTAATTTTCTAGCTCTGCAGTAAATTATATATTTTTTTCCTAATTGTTGGTATTATAGGTATGTTCTGCAAACTAATAGCAAAGAAGTTTTCAATTGCTCATACTACTTGTAATATAGGAGTTTTTTTTGTGGTTCATAAATTTGTTTCACTATGGATGTTCTAGTGAAATTCATAAACCTACATACAATTTGACAGCAATAAAACTAGTCTTTGTAATTAACGGTTTCGATATTGTTTTTTTTTCAGTGTGTGAAAAATAAAGAAGTTTAACAATAGAAGTATAGAACCAAAGAAGTAAGAAAGTGTAACCTTTTCCAAACAGCAGAGTTCCTATGCAAAATCTGATTTAAATTCCGAACCATTGCAATGTGCGGAGTATCTTATTATTAGGAACACTAATAACCTCTCAAAAATTGATGCCTAAACGGGGAATCGACGTTCGATTTTCACCTGTTGCAGGTGTTGCTCTAACCAATTAAGCTACTTAGACACATCATATTTGACAGGATTTTAGTGAATTTGATGAGAATCACGGATCACCAAGGAGTAGAACAAAGTCTGTGAATACTCACTGTCACTCTGATCATAACCATTCAATCTTCAGTAACTCCAAGTTAACGTTGGATGCATTTTTAAATATGCAAAATCTGGTTTAAATTGCAAACGCTTCCAATGGTCGGGGTATATTATTATTAGGAACACTAATTACCTCTCAAAAATTGACGCCCAGACTTTTTTTCGTTACTTTATTATTATTTATGATATTATTTATTATTATTTTTATATTATATTACTTTTCGGTTCCAGTCTGCTTGATTACGAGTTAAAACTTTTATGAGATGAAATTTTCTTTTTATTCTATGCCAAAAGGATTTTTTTTCTACGCCAGAGAAGATACTTTTCCATTCAGCTACCGAGACTAGTTGAGAACTGGGGGGAATAAACAGATATTTGAATAGCAGACGAAGGTCTCAGTGTAATAGCAGGTGCAAGATATGAGCAGAACGTTTTCACCCAGCCAAATTTCCACTTTTTCCCAGGAGATTGAGTTATTAAAAAACACGTGAGGCAATTTGTCTCCAATAATTAATTCCAGTCGCCACTTAAAAAAAAAAAAAAATCTGACCTATTACGATTTGACTTCGAGCACATTAGTGCGATGAATGGGAAGCGACTTTTGCAATGAGCCACCGAGACGAGATTGGGTAGATGGGCTTTGGGGCGTGGGAATAACCCTACCGCATTGTGACTGGCGCTCGCTACGCTCATCACTCAAGTTCTCTGGAGTCGTGGTTAACCTGACAAAGATCTGGGATATACGACCTAACGAAGTCCATCTCACAGCTATAAACCCTTCCAATTGCATTGCTTGTTCCACACAACAGTGATGCTGGACTCGATGACATTGGGGATGCTGGCATGTGACAATCAGTTGTTATTTCATGACAAACTCACCGACAGGTTTAAAAGATTCATTACATTCTTACATTCAATTTGAGCTGTTCTTTCATTATGTTCCTTCCTTCTAGGCAAGGTCAGGATCATCAACATCCACTCATTCTCCGACCAGTACCGCAGGGACCGTTGTCAAAACAGTGCGTCGTTAAACCCCAAGAACCAATAAATCAAATCTGGACTACTGCTCGTTAATTTATCTTACAATAAGTTCACACTTTCATGCATGAAAACAAAAACATACTGTATTATGCTAACTCTGTTTTGGCTGAGAAATTTAGCGGGCTAGTTCCAAAATATCTTTTTGTTCGGATATCACTAACTCTGAATAAGCATATCAAATCACGTCTGTTTAAGTAAAAGCATGTTAACCAACAATATTTATATTTAAGAAATAGTTAGTGTAATTCTCGCAACCGACATGCCATGCAGAAACTTAAGTTCAATCGCGCTATTCCACTGTTATATTGTTTTAATGGGATACAAATTGAATAGGTTAGACATGTATGTACGTATTTTAATATTCTCCCACTAATGTGAGTTGGCTTACTATGAAACGAGTCACACACGTTAATCTCTGGAAACATTACCGGCAGTTGGTCAAAGGTATACAAACTAGAAAGCACATTAGCCCAATCATTTACAGTTTTTCCATACGCTTACTGTGTTTGCACATGGGGCAGTACCTCCGATAGTCAGCACGCTATTTCTACAAACTAGAAGTGAAAGGACCTTACTTCGTGCAAGAACATTTCATTTCCAGTTTAAATGAAGTTGTATTTTTTGACATGACTTGTGCACAGATAGGGGCCACGCTTTTCTTGGCGTTTTTCGCCCATTCTTTAAAACCGATATCCATGCAGGAAACGCGTGACAGTGTTCCCATATATGCCCATAAAGCGTTGGTTAAGGATTTGAGCCTCATACGGCCAGCTTTTAAAAGCATTCATTTGGTGTTCAGCTCGTCTACCAACACAGGTAAATAAAAAGCAGATTAATTGATTGATTGATTTATTTGTGGGATTTAACCTCTTATTATTTGGACAACGGGTCATGTTGAACTGGTCTAATTGCGTCGGTGAACGAGTTGGTGATGATGAAAATGGCGATAAACCTAGCCTAGCCTAGAAAGGATGAGGGGAACTACTTCATCTAGCCTACTCTTGTCGAAGAGCACCAAGGGGACCACCGGCTTAACGTCCCTTCCGAAGGACAGTACAACGCGAACATCAGGATTCCTCCACAAATCCATACTCTTGAGAGTTTGACTAGCAAGGCGATTGAAGTTGCTGTAATAACCTTCATCCCTCCAACCTCTCTCCCGAACAGAACTGGTCATGTGTATGATGGTCACCCATCCAATACCTGACTCAGGACAGTGTTGCTTATCTTCGATGACCTCACGAGAATCGGTGTTTCCAACATGCCAAACCATTCGGGATTTGTAAGTTTGTTTCTGCAAAAATCGAAGTCTTTACTCGTTTCTATAGTTTTTTTGAGATTTTCTTTTGAAACCTTTTGAAACCTTTTGAAACCTTGGAATTGACGTTTTGCTTTGCGTAGTGTAGGTTATGACAACCGCGGGGCAATTTCAGGTCCTTTTAGGGGGTGTATTTTGGTAATTTTTTTTATCTTTTTGATAACATTTTTTTCTATATTTGTACACCTTTTATTAATAGTTGGATGATTTTGTTATTTTGGACAGCAATGGGGGGAGGGGGGGGGGGGGGGGGGGGGTTAATCCAAAAAACTACAATATTGTTCTCTCCTCTCGACCCTTACCACAGATTTTATGTTATACATTACTCTAGCCTCGTATCTGCTGTAACAAAATGTCTGGAAAGCAAGAAAGCAGTGGTTGTAATATTTTGCGATCTGTCTAAAGCGTTTAGCACAATCAATCACGCAAAACTAATCGATAAGCTGAAACACTATGGCATAAATGGGCCCGTAATAAACTGGATGGAGTCATACCTGACCGAAAGGAAACAGAAAGTTAAAATACATTTTGACTAGGACGGTTCATCGTGGAGGCCAGTTATGCACGGGATCTCTCAAGGGACCTTGATGGCCCCAACACTTTTCAGCATCTATGTCAATGATCTGGCCACAACGGCAACAAATGCGAAGACGGAAGTTGTGCTCTACGCAGACGATACAAGCCTAATTGTTCAGGGGATTAATAAAAATGACCTTCTAGCAAATATCGCGGTTGCGATTGGAAAAGTAGAAGGATGGTTCACTCCCAACCAATTGAAATTAAACTGCGCCAAAACAAACGTTATTATTTTTAAAGGGAATGGGAAGGCAGAACTGACGGAAGTGAACTGTGACATCAATAAGATCCTAACTGCAAAAGACTCGTGTGACTTATTAGGCATTACAGTCGATTTTAGACTTAAATGGAAGGAACATGTAAAAAGGGTTTCAAGCAGCGAGCAGCACACGTCCGTAATAGCGTTTCACGCAATGATACAATCAAAAATAAAATACGGTATCCTGCTTTGGGGAGGGTCTCCTGCAGTTATAAATATTTTCATTATACAAAAAAGGGCCCTTAGAATAATCAGTCGTACAGGAAATAGACAAACATGTAAACCATTATTTATAAAGTTGAAGATTTTAACTATTACATGTCTTTATATCCTAGATTTAGTTTTATTTGTATTTGACAATCCTGAATGTTTTAAAAAGCAAAGTGATGTTTATGATTTTAATACGAGAAGAGGCAACCATTACCGACAACCTAGAACAAGACTGACTTTCACAGAAAAAACACCATTAAGTATAAAAGCAAAGATTTTTAACAATTTCCCTGAGCATATCAAAATCATCCAGTAGACAAGCTTTTAAACAATTGACAAAAATGTTTTTAGTGAACCATGCATTTTATACATTAGACGAATTTGAAGCAGCAATTAATTGTATTTGTAACTACTCTAGATTTTATTGCTAGAATGGATGTGACGATGTTATTAACTGAAAATACCTATGTATATTAATGTAAATTTTTAAACTTGTCTCCATGCTCCTACATAATATGTCATAATATGTACTAAGAGTGTTTCTTTAGAAAAATGGAAATAAAGGAACAATTACAATTACAATTACATCTTTGAAACTTGAGAATCTTGATGAAATTTAAGTTTTCCAGTGGGTGGGTAGTGTTCCCACACCCGGGGGCAATTTTGGGCAAAAATAAATAGTGCATTTTGATTCGTTTTTACAGTTTTTATGAATTTCTTTAAACACTTTTTGCGATGGTTTGAAATTGACGGCTTACAGTGGGTTAATAAGGTCTGGATGACCACGGGTAAATTTTGGGCACTTTTTGGGGGTTCGTTTAAAACTCATTTAGTGCGAAACACGTTGCGTGCTAAAAAAAAATCTTGCGCGACACTTTACACGGTGTGTAAATAGTCAGGGGGCGAAGCTCCCTGTCATAACTACTGCGCTGCGCCCGAGGGCGCCTAGGGCGAAGCCCTAGTTGAAAAAGAATCTAATACTGAGGTCAGGGAAGGCAGCCCGGTGAAAATGTCGGCTTCAATGGTATTTTGAAATAAATCTACGAGTTTTGACGGAGTTCAGTTGGATTATTTAAGAATAGAGGTAATATTTGTTTAGGCAATACTCGAGCGGCACATAACGTTCGCGAAAAATAACTGAGACCAATGCCGCTCTTAAGAAATGTTTAAATACTTTATTGTGTGTAGTGATTTGTTAATTCTTGATAACAAACATGAAGACATGGAAGCTCAGTCTGTGGAGTGGCTAGTTATATTTAAGAAAATTGCCTAAATTTACTAACTAAAATTTCGCCCCTGAATATTGCCGCCAAAGTCGCATTCGCCAAAATCTGGGCCTGTCTGTGGCGTGATTATAAATTTGATCACATTGGACAAGCGTTATTCTGTGTATTCAACAAGGGATTTTTTTTTCTAGCTATGGAGGCAGAAGCCTCAGTGATTTCAACTGTTCATCAGTATTCTCAATTTGGAGAGGTGGTTGGTGTACACTCCCTTCCGAATAAGCATATTTTAAGATATCTTAACGTTTTAACGAAACAGAGGGCATCGATTATTGTATTAACCCAGGATATGACAACTTCCCAGTTTATAAAACAGGTAACCAAAACCGCACGTCCATATTTTGGTGATTAATCTCAATAAAAAATGAAATCGATCACACGTGTGTATGTCATACAATTGCAGGTGACTTCAGCCGAAGGTAGTAGATTATACGAAGAACTTAGCTGGCTTTTTGTCGTTCAGAGAGACACCAACATACAGAATTTTATAGCGGACATTAGGTTCTCTTTTAAATGTAATGTATTTGTGGCGCGAATTGGACGGTGCCCGACTTGCGTTGTAGAAATTTCTGAATGGTACAGGGTGACGCCAACGTCCCCTCTTCGTTCGAATCAGATTGCCTTGTGGTCCCGTCCTGGCAAAATGATAAATACTGAGAAAACTATTTGGAGACGTCGGGTCGACTTGGAAGGGGTTGTTTTTAAGGTCGCAGTTGCTAGGGTAAATATCACATTTTACCTTTTACCTCCACAAGCTATGGGACATTTGATCTATGATATCATAGCATAAACTTAACATTATTTAGGACCCACCATTTACTTATACAAGTGGCGATGGGAATGACGTGGAAGTTCGAGGATACTTTCCAGATCTATGGAAAGTCTTACAGACGAAGCTCAACTTTAAGTAAATACTATACCGATATTAGAATATGGTCGAATTACGTAGCTAACAACAGCTTGCATTTAGGGAAATTATTTCTGATTTGTAATTTCCACAGGACCAAGTACTTTGCTCCTCGTTTTGGCTCTGATAACGTCAGAGAAGAATTGTTTATAGAGTTGAGGAAAAATGAGACAGATGTCTTATTGTATCCATTCATACACTCAAATTATCCAAACGAAGCAGACTTCACAGACGCCGTGGTTAAAATGCGGTTTAGGATGTACATCAAAGATCCTGATCTTGAAAATCTGTGGGAGTCGTTTATAAAGCCCTTCCAGACGCCTCTCTGGTTAACGACGTTACTGGCTTTGATCGTGATTCCGCTCGTGTTTCGCTTCATATATAAGCAAAACCGACAGATTGGCGCCGAGACGCAAGAGGGTATCGCCGAAGACGTAGATTACTTTGATCTGAGCGAATCGTTTCTCATTGTTTTCGGCACTCTTCTACAACAAGGGACAGATGTTACTCCGACATCGATGGCTGCTAGAATTGTCTTCTGGTTGGCTCTTATGTTTGGTGTCTTATTGTTCACATCTTATTCAGCAGCACTCGTATCTAATTTGACAGTGCAAAAGATGTACTATCCTTTTCTGACGTTTGACGAGCTTACCCGTTCTCGGTACACCACAAATGTCGTGAAAGATCAAGTGCCGCATCAGTTGTTACAGGTTGTTCACACATGTATCAACTTAAGTTTTTAAATACCTAATCGTTAGTAATTCACATTTTTAGGAATCAGTAATATCACGCATGCTTCTTTAGGAGTCGAAGACACGTGGTGCAATGGCTCTGTACAAGGCGCACTTGGAAAAATTCCCTGCAAATATGGTTCCCGACTTGGATGTGGGACTCACGCGCGTTTCTCAAGAAAAGAGTATCGCACTTTTCGGTATTCACGAGCGAATGATTGGCAGGCTCGATGAAATGGGCAAAGATATCAAATGCCGCTTGGTAGCTGTACCGACTGATTTCTTCGTGGCTTACGGTAGCTTCGCTCTGAAGAAAGGATTTCCTTACAAAGACGTGATCAATTTTTAGTAAGTGCATAGTGTAACACAAAGAGCATTTTGTGATGTCATCATAGTACTTATTCAAGTGGGCAATAATGTTTATTTCAGTTTAAAGAAGATGTTTGAAAGCGGACAAGCAGAGAAGATGCGTATGGAATGGTGGATGACCAGCCCGATAATTTGCTCTCACGATGAAATTACATCGCTACATCTCGAGCACGTTTCATTGGTTATATGGTGTCTACTTTTTGGTCTCGTTCTTTCGATTATAATTTTATGTTTCGAAAGAGCAGTATTCCGTAGTTCGTGGAGGAAATTGACATGGTTTAGCTTCGGTGCTAGAGCATTTAATAAGGCAAAAGAGGAGGAGTTGGACCAACCACGTACCCTGGCGTGGACGGACAATTTTGGCGAAAGAAATATTTTAAAAGCAAGCAGGCGAGCAAACCGCATCCCCTATTATGACTAGCTTCAGACAAAGGGCTCTGTGTGACACAAGCACGATCATTGGTACACACTAACTACACAGCACCCACGATCTCTTTATCAATGCAATTGCACATTTTTCTGTAGACAGTAGTATTTTGAATGATAACTCCAGAACTTCTGGGAACCGTTAACGACCTATCGTTATTTAGTATTGCATCTAATATTATGGATGTGGAATGAACTACTTGGATACAAACTAATAAACCAAAAAAATAGAGAATAGCTTTTATTGGACCGCGGTGTGTGCCGTTTGAATAGGTTGGCGACTTCCTGACAAAAGTTTTGGAATCTATTTGTACGTTAGTCCAAGAATTATTTTACAAAAAGAACACATGTACTTATCATCCTAAACAAAACAAGAAATTGCTTCAAGAAACTGGGATTCAAGCCATACGAGTTAGATATCAAAAATAGAGTGATTATATTTAGAGGTTGCAACGCTGGAGGCTGACAAGTGGGAGGGCCATGGACTGTGAACTATGAGGGATGGAGAAGCGAGAATGGGTATTTTCTTTTGAAATCGTTTAGCTTAGATCTAGTTGAAGATGAGATCTGTTCCCGCGAGGATGTGTACGGCTGTTCTGCTACTCTGCTGCTTACTCATCTCGGCGAATGGGATACCGAAAGAGTCTTTTTATCCTCATGGAGATACGAAGCTGCCCACCGATCAGGATGAGATTTCCAGTCCAGAGCTCACGCTTAAAGAGCCAATCGTATTCTACGGCGAAGTATACAGCTCTATCTACGTAAGTTTTGCAGTCAACTCAATTGTGTCAATTAATTTCAAGTGCTGACAGCTAAATTTATTTCGGACAAAGGTTTGCCGGGATGGATTTAATATTTTTAATTGTCTACCGGGATTGTTGGGATAACATAAAAGTGTCTTGTTTCCTGTTCCCTACTGGTGCATGGCCATGGAAATGTGGGAGTTATGCGGTAAGCTAATTAGGATTGGCCCACTCATCTCTACACATATCATAACTACTCATTAATATGTCTTCTCGTTTCGTGATTACGCCGACAATTTCATT
This sequence comes from Protonemura montana, assembly GCA_947568835.1. Taxonomy (NCBI): domain Eukaryota; kingdom Metazoa; phylum Arthropoda; class Insecta; order Plecoptera; family Nemouridae; genus Protonemura; species Protonemura montana. Next base: position 12,500,478 of record OX387604.1, on the reverse strand, counting down.
GCGTGCTGCATTGTTTTTATAAATGTGTATGTAAAACACGACTTCGGAAGTGTGGGTGGCAATAAAATCAGACTGATTTAGAAATTTGACTACTGGCCAAGCTGTGTGCACTGTTCCAAAAACATCCTGGGCAATATGTGCTAGGTATTATATTTTGTTGCTTTTGATTTTACGCTTGCCTTATAGTAAGTGAGGGAACACATGATTAGCATTATGATTCATTGGTAGGGGTTTCACCCTAAAAAATTAAGAACAGTTTAACGGTATTGCAGATTCAAAATGCATATTGATAGGTTCTTGTGGAGATCAATGAGTTTCATTTTTGTTAACAATAGTCTAGAAACATCGAGAAACTGTGCATGAGATGTTAGTTCTTATACAAAGCTATCTGCTATGTTTGTATCTCTTCAGAGGTCAGTCACTGAGGTTTATCAATGTTCAAAGGTTAACCATAAAATAATTGATAGTTCGTTGTAAATAATGAAATTTTGTATTTTTAGACAAGTGTGTGGTCCAACGCATTTCTTACGCATGTTTCTGTCAATCGAAACAATGTGATTGGATCAATGTGATTTGAATTGAAACCAACTATTGTAGCAAATGGCTTCATGATAAATGATAATTCTGTTGTATTTAGGTGAACTCGAATGGGCTGCTGTCCTTTCTTACAGAAATCCCCAGTTTTTTCAATATCCAGTTTCCTCTGGATTATCCTGTTATTGCACCACTGTACACCAATGTGGACACTAGAGGAACTGGAGCTGTTTTCTATCGGTAATTATACTTTTTTTTTATTCGTGTTTATAATAATATATATATAATATAATATATATAAACGCATATATATAAATGCGGGTTGAATAAAAATAAATATATGCACATTTCTTATCACAGCTGGCCATAATGCTTTAAAAACACTCTTTTCCATTCTAATTTATTTATAAATATTATTACTGCACAACTGTTAATTCATTTTTTTATTCATTTAGAGAAACTCAAGACGAGCTGTTGCTTGATCGAGCTACAAAGGAACTTCGGGCTGTGTTTTCAAGTGCAGCAGGATTCACGGCAAAAAGTCTGTTCATTGCCACTTGGTTGGATGTTGGGTATTTTAAACGAGGAACTGATAAAATAAATACCTACCAAGCCGTTATTGCAACCAATGGCGTAGATTCGTATTTATCATTTTTATATGCTGATGGTGGAATTCAATGGATCCAAGGTATGTGTTTCTTGCAGACCAATGCAATATTTTTCATTTGTTTTAAGTGAAACATATATATGAAATTTTTTAAGGCACTGAGTGATATTAGCAGGTCAAAAATGTTTTCTCATCAGTAGTACCTATTCATTATAACACCAAAATGTTAAGTCTCGTCAATCATTTTTAGCCATGGTCAAGAAATTAATTAGATAATCCTACCTCCTACCTGGTGGCATTGGGTTTATAGGTTCAGCTAGAGTCCCAACGCTGATGCAAACGAGCAGGCAAAATGTGGTAGGTACTGGTAGCTGCTACCCGACGGCGCTTGCGGCTGTCCTTTTTAACAAACCTTTACAATTAATAATAACAATCAAAATATCGGAATATGTATCTCAATTGTTGAGGTTAGCATTAATAAATATTAATTGAGCGTTAGCCAGTATCAATATGAGTACTGAATCTGTTAAAATAATTAAAAAAAAAAAAGGAAACCTAAATAGTCGGTGGTTCCACGTAGCAGCTACTATTCTCATCGGCATAGTAATTGATTGGTCGGTATTTGGAGACATATTTTGGTTGGTATTTTGGTATCTGAAGAGAGAATTTTTGACAACAGTTTAACTTTAGCGTTGGGACTTAGACATTACCTGCAAACCAAATGCTGCTGCACTCTGTCACATCCTTGGACAAGTACCTAATTGATGGTGGTGTTTTCTAATTAGGAAGCGGGCAGTCTTCGGGCCTTCCGGATGCTCGAGCTCAAGCGGGTATGGTCGCCAGTGACAGCCGTCTCTACGTTTTGCGTGGATCGGGCTCTGATCAAATTCAGAATCTTGACACTTGGTCCAACATCAACCAGCCTGGAGTCTGGCGATTCCACATTGGACAAACTGGGCCAGCTGGAAATGTCGAGCTGCCAGACATGGTCACAGGAGGTGTGCAAATCCTCTATAATTCCTTAAACTCCATGAAGATGGTAGAAAGAAGATCTGTTTATAAATAATAAGTGCTAGGAACCCAAAACATGGTTTAGTTTTTTTCAATTTCAATGTTCATTTATTTCCCACACTTAAAAATACAACTGTCTTCAGTATGTTCTTCTAACAAGATACAAAAAAGCACATACTTGTCATTTTGGATGGTTTGATTGAGTAAACCAGGAGTGAAACTCTAAATAAATAATCAATAACTTAAATTAGCCTCAATAAATCACAAATAATAATAATAATAAAAATAAAAATAAAGTATACAAGCAATCAACTAAATACATTAATAAAAAAATTAAGAGTTTAGGATATTGGCGAGAAATTAATTTATAAATGACAATAATTACAATGATGTAGATTCTAGATTATAAAAATATTAATAATGATAGTTAATAAAAAAAAAAAAATATATCACAATTGGATAATTTTGTTGTCCGAGTAATGTCACAACTTCTAACACCTTTAATGAATTACTAAAGAATAACACATAGCATATATATATATATATATATATTTGTCTGTGTGTAGCCTTGGAACAGTTCCACGTTTTTTTTCTCTTTGAACGTTACTTATTTATTTCATATTTTTATTTTTTATTTTCAGTTTTGAAGCATGGGTTTAGTCGGAGACGAGTGTTAGCACAATGGCTAACTCCATGAATTCATTAGGGAAATAATATTTTTAATACGAGGCGATAAGTTATAAGTTCGTAAATTGAATGAAGTTCACAAAATCTATATCTATCTTTTGGTACCATTTCCTAAGTAAAAGTAGAACCAATAGTTCTAACTTAAAAAAAGTCACATATTTTTAACAAAAAGTACATGTGTTTTAAACTGTACATGTAGTACAAGTCCATTTGTTAATTTTAAGTCACTCTCAACCTCTCATGCAAAATCTTTGTTTTTGAGACATGGCGTAGTTCTTCTAAGTAATTCCTATAAATTGCAACAAATGTTTCTCATTTAATCTGTGGTTTTCTCTGCCTCAATTCCCTACTTACTGTGGACATAACTTGAAAATTCACCAAGCAGCTAATAGATTATGATGACCAGCAAGTTTAGTGGATTTTATTTCTCTACTGCCTGCCAATTAACATTGTGCTGATTGATTTTCAGAAATCCAGCGTGTGTCTGCCCCCACCTGCCGAGAAGGATTTTCTGAGTGTCACAGCAAAGCGGATTGTATCGAGCAAAACCCAGGATACTGCTGTGCATGTCAACGAGGTTATTACGGGAATGGAATCAACTGTCTGAAGGAAGGTGGGTATTCTGTCTCGGATACTCAAATCATTGTAGATAATGCATAGAAAAAAACTAATTCTCTTTAAAATGAAATAATTGAGAATGCGGTCTGAATTTAACCATCATGTGTAAAGCTTTTCAACATTTTACTGAATTTAAATTTGAAAGGAAAATGCTCCGAGAGCTTTGGTGTTGCTAGCTGACAGTGAAGTGTTTCAAGGAATACATTTTTCAAGCCATTTCCAGGGCTCTATTTTCCACAGTAGGATATAAGTTTAGCAGTGTAAGACTTTGCCCAACGATTTAAAATCCCCGTTTTCACCTGAGACAGTTTGTTTAAAAGACGTGTTTTTCTAGTTGTTTTACATCATTTTTTGATTCCCAAGTTAAAAAATTGACTGTGATGTGAATGGCATCTGATAAGGGAAAAATTAATTTCGATGTATGATGCAAACTCAGCCAAGAAAATAGCCCACTACTTTTTCCCATACTTTTTAAGCCTCTTTTTCTCATACTTTTTAAGCCTCTTTTTCTCAATCCTCATCCCTACATTGTTATTTATTTTCCAGGAATACCGATTCGTGTCAATGGAAAGGTGAGCGGTATTGTGAATGGGGTGCAAATTGCGCCATCTGATCTCCAATCATACGTTATGACAGCCGACGGCCGAACGTATACAGCAATTTCAAAAATCCCAGAAGAAATTGGATTTGATATGCAAGCTCTCAATGTTTTGGGTGGACTCATTAGTTGGATTTTTGCAAAACCAGTTGGCGAAGCAATAAACGGTTATCATTTGACAGGTAAAAACTAAGTAATTTTTTACATTTTTTTAAGTAATATATTTCACTTTGGCAGTTAATAGCTTTTTTTGTTGCTTTATTGTCATTTTTAGGTGGTATTTTGAATCAAACAGTGGACATTGCTTTCAAAGATACCGGTGAAAAGATCACAATCATTCAACGTTACACTGGTTTGGATGTTTTTGACCAACTCCGTATGGATACCGAAATACGTGGTAATGTGCCTCACATACCGAAAAACACCAAAATTCAAGTTGTTGATTACGAAGAGCATTACACTAAATCTCAGCTTGGTAAATACAATAAAACATATTTTTTTAAATTTTATCAACTGAAAATGATCTTTTCTGCCTGCACAAGTATGTAAACATCAATAATTGAGTCAATTCTCAGATTTGAGAGGAGAAACTTTTTTATGAAAACCTTAATCAAGTCTCATCATTTAAATGAGCGTAATTTAAATGTGTGAGGAGTATCTCATCCTATTTATCTTTTAAGAATGTAGAAAAAATGTACATCATATTTAATGGACATTTTAATTGTGTTTATAGGTTTAATTTCTTCCCAGTCAACGCAGTATTACCGTGTCGGTGACAGTTCCGCCAGTTACCCATTCACTGTTGAACAAGAGATTAGATTTAATGAGTGTACCTTTGCAAAGCCAGCCATCTCTACAATTCGTTTAAAAGTAGCTCGTAATTTTATTAGCTATGAACCTCAAGAAAAGATTGTGAGATATGCAATGACAGGAAAGGTGATTCCTCTCGGCGATGATGACCCATGCAAAGATGGACAGAGCAAATGTGGGCGTCACAGCTCTTGTGTCACAGAAGGAGACAGCTTCAGATGTGTGTGTAACAGAGGGTAAGGTTTTCTTTTTTTAAAGTGATTATACGTTTGTGTTTAATAAGCATCCATAGGATGAGTATAGGATGAGAAACCAGGGTGGTAGACTTGACTGAATCAAGTATGTGATAATTCTTGTATCTTGTTTAGAAAACAGGAAATTCCCTAAAAAATTTCCAAAAAAAGATTTCCTTTTCAATCTACTCTCCCAGTGGAAACAAAAACCTAGAGACATGTTTGGAACCTAGAGTAAACTTAAAGAGTGACAAAAATGTTGTAAAGCATAAGTAACCCTAAGAAAAAAGCAGTGGGATTTTCAACACACCAAATCAAACAATAAATCAAGCACACTTTTTTAGATAGCTTTATAATCCTTTGAATTTTTCAGCTACCATTTCCTGTATGAGGTGGATGCTGCAGAAGAGTCGGCTATGTGTATCGATGTTAATGAGTGCACGACGGGGACCAGTAATTGCGACCGAAATGCAGTATGTGTCAATGAGCCGGGCTCATTTTCCTGCCAGTGCCAGCCAGGTTTCACAGGGGATGGCAGATCATGCTTAAGTAAGCCGGGAATTGGATCTTAAATAACATCAGAAAAAGGATGAGAGGCTGCTGCTATACAATTGTTTCTGATAATAGGAATAGGATAACCGAGCTAAAATAAGTATTAATTAAATTTTAAATCTATCTGCAATATTTGTAGAAAGTGGCATTAATGGAGAGCACTTTGCCTGCATCTTTAAAGGACACATAGAAGAATGAATTATATAAATAATCACTGCATTTTTACATGCAGCTTAGAGCTTAAACTGGAATGATTCACTTACACTTTTCAACAAATTTTTTATGAAATCTATATGGGACATTTTTTATTTCAATTATGCTTCCCATTTATCTAGTTTTCTTAAATATATAGGTTTTAAATTGTTTCCTCAGAGGTTGACTGTGTATAAACATGTACATATTTTTGAGCTTTTTTTCAGAGCTACCAACGTGCCGAGATTTGAACTGTCACCCTGATGCCGACTGCATCTCTTCTGAGTCTGGCCTATTGATGTGCCAATGCCGCAACGGCTTTGAAGGAGATGAGAGTGGCCTCCATTGCAGTCCATCGAGGACCCCGTCCCACAGTAAGCTCTTCCCATCTTTTTTCTTGGCCCTCTGGTCCCAGGAAAAGCACAATTAGATAAACAATGTCAGTCAGTTGCAAAACCCCAAACTCCTTATACTGGCATCAGGTTAGCTCACAATATAATTCTCATAATAAGCCACACATTAAGAATGACAAGCAAGAATGGCAGAAAATCAGTTTGGGAGATTGTGGAGGAACCCGTAATGTCTTGCCATCAGGATTGTAACTGGGACCTCCTGAATGCAAGGTGTGTGTACTCTATCTATGTCGCAGTTTTCAACTGTAGAGACTCTTTTCACGACTAGTTAAGCGTTTTTTTCTTCCATAAGCTAAAATTCACCACAGAGATCACCAGATTGTTTGGTGATCTTACTTCTACACGCCTATAAACCCCATTCACTTCGTCACTTTGTCACTATTCATTCACTTTGTCCAAGCAGCAAGGAAGCCCTACTTATTATTTTTTCATACTTTAATATTCTATTGGCCAGCCTCAACCAGTGTACTACACTTTCTGCATTTTATACAAATTTTATATTCACATTTTTTTGTTTCAGTGGGTTGTGATGTTACTTCAAACTGCTCCCCGTATGCTACTTGTTCACCTGGCCGAGATGGCCTCACCTGCATCTGTTTGCCGGAGTATGAAGGGGACGGCTACAGCTGTTCTCTACGGGACCCAGAATTGTCCAGGGTACCTACGTGCTCTGCTGATTCTTGTTGGTGCTCCGCAAATTATCATTTAGTTGGCCAAGAATGCATTAGGGATCAAATAGAGGATGACACAAGAAGTAAGTGGCACAGAATTTTGAATACATAACACGTACATTAGTACATTAGTAACTCGTAAGTGATGCTGTAGAGTTGACAGATGGAAAGACACGAAGAGTCTTCTTTTTCAGTATTTGCTCGTCCTTTGCCCTCATGCTTCACTCCATCACAGTGTGTTTGTCCCAGAGGATTCAGATATCTGACAGCTTCGGACACATGCCATCCAGAGCCTGGAGCGACAAGAACTGATACCATGGGCCCCACAGGCCCACACTGTAATAACAAACGTTTTTTATGCAACATTTTCCAAAACCAAGTAAATTTGATGTCTTTGAATAGTTATTGCCATTTGTCATCATGCAAGTAATATGCATTGTTATCACAATTCACAGGGAAAGTGAATTAAAGTGAATTTTCTTTTATCTGAGCAATTGAAATACTTCTGACAAAGAATCTTTTCTTTTTAGTTTCGTGCAATTCTCTGAATACGTGCCACCCGTATGCGCAGTGCATTTTCGTGGCAGGCCGTCACCAGTGCCAGTGCAACGTTGGATATGAAGGCGACGGTTACGAATGTAACGAGGTGAATGTATCATGTCTTCAAGTAGACATCTGTCACATACATGCAACATGCACAATGCAAGACGATACTTCAAAAGCAACCTGCATGTGCAACCAAGAATACCAAGGGGATGGCATACATTGCTCACTCTTAGGTAATTTTGAGTTGTGAATTTCTTACTAAGGTCATCCCAGAAGTGTAATCTTACAAGGAGGCAAAGAAATTAACCCTTTGCATCTTTTCTATTACAGAAGAGTGTAGTTCTGACAGTGATTGCGATGGCAATGCAAGGTGCCAATGGGTTTCTCAAACCAATCGCCACGAGTGCGTTTGCCTGGAAGGATTTCGTCGGGAAGGATCACTTTGCCTTCAAGAGCAAGTTTCTAGCTGCAACTATGTTAACAATTGTAATGCTAATGCACAGTGCATTTTGTCTGCCGACTCTAAATACCATTGCCAGTGTAACCAAGGATTTTATGGCGATGGCATGACTTGCACAGCGCTAATTGTTGGGTGTAACGTTTTGAACAACTGCGCTGCAGCTGCAGATTGTGTGTACAGTAGTGAAGCATCAGGTTCTAGGTGTGTCTGTAAGCAAGGCTACCACGGGGACGGAATAACGTGCATACCGCAACAGACGTGTCGTGAGAATCCTTCCATGTGCGGCCGAGATGCAAACTGCGTTCTAAGTTCGAGAGGCTATCACATATGCCGCTGTAGAGAAGGGATGTCTGGGAATGGAATTATCTGTAAAAGTATGTTGTAGTTTATAACATTGCTTATTAATTAATTTATTTACCACTTGCAGAAAAGTTTTGCCAGAGGCTTCTAGAATTTACTTATTTCATATTACCTCATTCATTGTGAATTATGAATTTGTATAGATTAATGATTGATAAATAATGATAATTAGGACCTGTTTAAAAATTTTTGGGGAATTTTCCATCAACCTTCCCATGTACTGAATTTTGTATAAGTATGATTGTATGCTCATATTGTAGCTAAACTAAAAATATAACTTTGAAAATCAGTATTTTTTTCGATAATTCAGTACACTTTTGTCTTTTTTAGCTACGCCCAAATACGAAGGAAACTTTTTGCTGCTCAATCAAGGAATGGCTACCTTACGAATCCCGTTCAGACCAACGCCCAGCAACCCTGGATGGCCGATTGCTATCCAATACTATCAAATGGCAATAGGTGGGATAATTTGTTTGATGTTCAAGTATTTCAAATTGAGTTTGTTTGATATGAAATATGGCTAAAGATTTCTTGGTGAAAACATGTGGCTTTAACGTGTGGTTACTTTTGTGTAGGTATTGGTGTGGATTGCATGAACGGAAGAGTGTATTGGAGCGATGTTACGGGCAGCACAATAAAAAGTGCAAACTATAACGGTTCGGATGTCATCAGTTTCTTAGCAGAAGGTAGGACTGAACTTTGTAACTCTTATAAACAAACTCTATTCTGCAGGAATAATCTGCCCGATTTTTGTTAGAAGTGCAATTTTTAACAAGCATCTTCGTTAGATCGTTTAATTTCTTAAATTGGTTTAATTTTTTTTTGATTTTAGATATTAGCTCGCCTGAAGGCATTGCAATTGACTGGGCATCAAGAAACATCTACTGGAGTGATTCTTTGAAAGATACCATAGAAGTGGCAAATCTGGACACTAAAGAGCGTAAAGTGATTGCGAAAACTGGATTGGTTAACCCTCGGGGCATTGCTGTGTATCCTAGAATGAAGTATGCTAAATTTACTTAATTTATTTTATCAGTCACAGCAAAATAGCAAATACACACAAAAAAATCAAAATACTCTATGAATTTGATTAATTCTCTGTTCATCATCTCTAGCAAAATATTTTGGTCGGATTGGAACCGTGCAGCACCCAAACTCGAATGGGCAAATCTTGACGGAACTGGACGTGCCGTCTTCTTAGAGGGAGCTGCAGTCCAACTTCCCAACTCCTTGGCAATTGATGTCGAAAGAGATGAACTCTGCTGGGCGGATGCAGGATTAAAAAAAATTGGTAACCACTTTTCTGCAAGTGTCGTAAATATTGCAAAGAATACAGATATATTTTTTTAAATTAATTGTGAAGTTATTTTAAATATTTGTTACTAATTTGTTTTTCAGAATGTGTTGGCATAAGCTCTTTGATAAAACGCACTGTTGTTTCAAATTGTAGTTACCCTTTTGGACTAACTATTACTTCAGAAAATTATTACTGGACTGATTGGGACACGTGAGTTAACTATTTTGACAGTTCTGATTGAAATGTTGGTTTTGATTGACGACACATTTACCTGAATTTTCTTGTTTGACAGGCGCAAGATTGAGACAGCCGCAAGGCCATCTGGGAGAAGAAATGATCCAATAAGTGTTCCTCTTGGAGGAAGTGGTAAATTATATGGGATTGTAGCAGTGCCTGAAACCTGTCCAAGATAGTACACGGGAACTTGGTACACATGCATGTGCAAGAAGATTAATTTAATTAAAAAAAACTAAAGCTTGTGAAGTCCTTGAATTGTGAAGATATATATTAAAGAAAAATATTTTTCTCTTTTCAACAATCACAAAACCTGCTGTTTGACAGTATTTACAAATGTTACACAGACAAACCTAGGAAACGGATTTTTTCAGCAATATTTATAGATATGTTTTTTATTATTGGGATAAGTGCAATTGGTCAAATGGTAGCTGATGCAGACCAATGGATAATGTTGATATTTGAACTTCTAAAATCATCATATCTTTCTTGCCTAACTTTTTAATTAAATTCACATAACATGCAGCATATATGCTGCATTAATAGTAAATATTTATAAATGAAACTACAATACTAAGATGAGGCTGGGTGACCTTGTTCTGTGCTAAAGTTTTCAGTGCTTGAAAAAACAGCAAATCGTGCCTAAGTATTCTGTGCCTGGCCAATTTGAAACGTTAAGCTTATCTTTTGTACCCAAGTATAATTTGTTCCAATAATCAAGAAAGCAAAAGTCAAACTCTGATATATTTCGTCTCGCGGGTCCCTCCATCCTCGCAAAACCTGCTCTCTGCTGACAGACGAACAATGTTTCTGACTGCGAGGTAATGCTGGAATATTTGAACAAAAATGTATTTGAGAGAAATTCCGGTTTGGGTCATGTTTTCTCTGCCCCATTTTCCTTGCAAGTATGGTGATCCTGAGCAATCTACTCATGAAAAGCGCATGAAAGCGGACAACTTAAGGGAACGCTAGAGAACTCTGCGTTTCATGGAATTTAACTAATTTATCTAGATCTGTTGATGGCGTTGGAACTACCTAGATAGTAGTGGCGTCGGGCAACCTGACTGCATTGTCGTGGGTCTGCAATTTAAAAGCAAACGACGGGCTCAACACAACTTACAGTGGCCGAAGCAGCGAATGATCACCTTGAAATGGAATGGCAAAAGCTGAATCTCAGTTGCAATGAAACTGAAGGCGCGAAGGCCTGAGCTAGGGCCAGTGTCGGACTGGCTCCAAAAGGCCCCGGCGGCAATGAGACTTTTGGGGCCCCGCAAAGCCCATGCCTTGGGGGGGGGGGGGGGGGGGGGGGGGGGGGGGGTCCGCTAAGCAGGAAAGGAATGTATATGCAAGGTGGTGTATAGGTAAACTAAGGGTTGTATACACATAAACTGGTAGCAGCGCTCAAGTCCGGCGTTAGAGAATGGAGATTGTACAGATACAATGATCGATCAATGGCCAATTTGAAATTAATTAAACCAAAATTATACACCTGTGACGTACCGACTTGAGATACGATTGTGTCGTGTACGCACAGTGTAGGGTTTGGACGCCCGAAGCAAAACCCAAATTTTGTGCCCCGAAAAAAACTCAGGCAGCACCTCACACGCCAAAATTAAATGAAAAAATTTGTCGACAAGAGTCAACACGTCGACGATTCATAAAATTGAAAAGACGATTTACAACCAGGCTACAGGACTCTACGAAATCGTAGAAACACGATACATGATATTAACACGATATTACAACACAATATTAATTGCCTTTGGAATTACTGAAAATAAAGCCTTTTTGAAATCGTCTATCTACTTTTCAGAAAAATGCTTGTGCTGGGGCAAAAACATACTGGTGCATTTCTTTGTCTGGAATACGATACATTTTCTGCCCACTGCAGAGGTTATTTTTGGCGTAAGCTCACGTTAGCCCCGCGTACCCAATTTTTCTTGCGATAGTGTAAATCGATCATTCATTTCCGGAAAGGTTTGCTCTTCTCTGCTCTGATATTCAAAAAGCACGTGTTATTTTTTTACGTGTTAGTGAACAATTTATTTGTAAGTGGAAATCTGCGATAACGTACCTACGTATTTTCATAGGATCTTATCATTCTGAAAATAATATGCCAACACCCGAAACTCGAAGTGTTGTATGATATGGTACAATGATATGAAGCTAATATGATGACAACGCAAAGCGATCAAACTATCTAGGCTCGACGCAGCGCCAACAAAGCACTGCAACACTCAAAAGTGTGGATATTGTTTCAATGTTAATTCAATGACAAATTCGCTGTAATTTTAGCCGTTTTTTTTTTCTGGAACTGTTCTGTTTCAAGATACTGATACACACATACCGACACAACAGCTGTTCGTTTGACCGAACGGTTTGGCGTGTTGGAAACACCGGTTCTCGTTAAATCACCGAAGTTAAGCAACACTGCGCTGAGTCAGGTATTGAATGGGTGACCATTATACACATGACCAGTTCTGTTCGGGAGAGAGGTTGGAGGGATGAAAGTTAGTACAGCAACTTCATTCCCCTCGCTTATCAACCTCTCGACAGCATGGATTTGTGGAGGAATCCTGCTGTTCGAGTTGTACCGTCCTTCGGAAGGGACGCTAAGCCGGTGGTCCCCTTGGTGCTTTTCGACAGGAGTAGGCTACGTGCCGGCACCGGGTTTCCCCTCCTCCCTTCTAGGCTAGGTTAGGTTCATCATCATCCTCATCATCATCCCTCATCATAGACCAGTGCCGCAGGGTCCGTTGTCAAAACAGTGCGTCGTTAAACACCACAAATAATAATAATAATAACAGCTGTTCGAAACATCACTCTTAAACACATTCTGTAGCCAGCTCTGACTTCAAATTAGAGTTAAGGCTTGCTCGGGGTCATCATTCAGGCAACAATCTGTAGACAGCAAAGCAAGAGTAAATCCGCCAGACCCGTGTAGCTGACAAATAAAAATCTTAATTTCCCCGTAGAAACGCCAATAATTATTGTTGCTAATGTGAAATAAGCGCGTGGTCGACGTCTAGCTCCACTGCAAATATGTGGTTAGCTCAATGCAAACCCTCATAATTTAATAACCCATACGATGCAAATTTGGAAGTTATAATTTAGAAATTCATGTAATTCTTATTCGATTATCAACTACCATGCTTATCGTAACTTCTAAATGTTGTCCAACATCACTTACTACTTTACTTCGACTTCTTTACTTTACATTTAAAAGAAAAACCAATTCGGCGACCACCCCATGCATTTTGGGGCCCCCTGAGTGTGCAGTTTCTTTGTATGTGCTACAAGTGCTACACAAGTGCGTTGTATAAAATACTATTCACTTTGGTGTCGCGTTGAAAGAGCGAGAGGCGATTGAAACGGGTTGAACCGGCGCCCCGTTTGTGTCGGTGTCGCGAGGCCCGAATGACAGGCGTATAATGTTATTCCGTAAGTCTACAAAAGTGATCTTAAACATGTTCCCAAAATTATGTTTGGAACCATGATTTGTGGGTTTAAACATGAAAATCAAATTTAAAAAATCCAGTCGGTCGGGGCCCCAGGGGCCCCGGCGGCATTTGCCGCCTGGCTGCCCTGGCCAGTCCGACACTGGCTAGATGTGATTTCTTTATATCTTGTTTTATTGACTTCCTGCAAAAGGTACATGAAAGTGGAACGGAGGATAAACGGGGCCGGGTTCGTATCCCGCTTGGTGCACTATTTTTAACTAAGAATCAATCACCTACCAAGATTGTTAAAGTATTGTCATGCAACTCTCGCCGGTCTTCGTAGCGTCCATTCGGCGGCGAGTGAAGATCGCTCTCGTGCTCAGCGCCAGGGTGCAGAGGGTCGCTGGTTCGAAGCAGGTAAGTCACATGTGTGTAAAACTGCTGGATATGTATTAATCTTTACAGAGAAAACTAACATCTCTTCTCGATGGTGTACCGTGATCCCCGCCAGCTGCAATTTTGGTATTGCAACACATCTCAGTGGCCGTGAGGTACGGCCACTTCTTCATGAGGACATTGCTTAAATGTCTCGAGTTCGAATCCTGCCCAATCCTCATTTTGTTCTTCATCTAGTGGCGACTGGCATTCATTGAATGCTGCAAATATTGCATCGCTCGTTCATCCATCGAAACTCTCAAAGTATTTTTGACTCTTTTCATTATCACACTGTAGTCGTCTTCTGCTATTCATGTATCTCTTTGTTCCATTATTACCCACCTCGTCTCGATGGCCGGTTGGAAAAGTCGCTCCACGAAAGAGCAATTCGGATGTGACCGCGTTCGAGTTCGCTGTCCGCTCCGCTTTTTGTTCTTCACGACATTGCTTGCACAATCTTTGATAGTGCATGGCAGAGGCGATGTAGTGTGAAGCGATCTCCATGCTGCCGGGGTCGGATAAGAAGGCAAAAAAAAAAAAAAACGATAAACCAGCAACTGGGTGTGGCTCGCGTCCCTGCAGAGGGCGCTATCAGCTGACACTTTCACGCTAGATCGCGGCAACTGGTGGTAGCCCGTATCTTTGGAGTGGACGATTGCCCCTGCATTACTTGGTGCGGGGGTCAAGTCCAGTTCTTGCTCGCTGCGTAAGTCTGTCATAGTCGGTCATAATATCTTGAATTTCTTAAATGATGGTTCACTGAAACGCAAAGAAGAATGCGACTCCGAACCGTAGTATACATTGAGTGCCGTCAGTGACATGTGCCTATAGTCAACCCGGTAAACAGGGACATCAGGTTTGAAATTAAAATATATTCAGTTTACCACAGCACGGGCGACCGTCTGCGTTGCACTATGGACATGTCGTTACATCGGAACCATCAAGCTACATTGTGACCTGGTTCGATCCCGCTCACCGACAGGATATTTTTTCTATTGGAATACGACATTCAAAGTATTCACATATGGTAGCTGCAGTCTGAAGAAATTATATACCATAAAAATGCCACCGAGCTAGATGTCCGCGTGGTCGTGCGGTACAATGCACTACCTCTTGTGAGTAATCATGAGATTGCCGGGATCCCGGGTTCGATTCCCGTCAGCACAACTACTGCAGTGCCACACATCTTATTTTTTTTTTTGAGTCGCACAGTGTAGATACCACGAAAATTGCGGAGCGCAACTGGCGCTTCGCGCCAGTCGCGCTCCGCAATTTTGGAGCGCTCACGCGCGCTTCGCGCGCGTGAGCGCACAAAGGCGGGCGTCCAAGCGCGCGGAGCGCGCTTGAACGCCCACCGGTGCGCCCGTGCACCTAAGCGCGCGAAGCGCGCTTAGGTGCACGGGCTCACCGGCACGCTGCTGGGCCCTGGCGCGGAGCGCCAGGGCCCAGCAGCGTGCGTGAGCGACTGGCGCGGAGCGCCAGTCGCTCACGCACCAGGGCTCCTACGTCTAGCATCAAGTATATAGAAACGATAATGAGTGTTAAGCATCATCAGCGCCACCTGTTGGCAGGATTTTGTACTATACTCTGGACTTGTAATAATTGAAGACATTTTCCAAGTCTGATTTTTAATCTAATTCATTAACTTATCGGAAAATAACTATGAAAATACAGCAGGAAAATATCAAAATATTTGTCTAAAGTGTAGTACAAAATCCTGTCAACAGGTGGCGCTGATGATGCGTAACACTCATTATAATCGTTCCTATACGCTTGTTGCTAGACCTAAGGGCCAGCGCCAGAGTATGGCACCGTCGTCCTGGGTGACCAAGTGATGTTATGCGACTGTCTGTTCATACATAGTGAATTATCCAGGATGAGTAAACTGCACAAGACTTCGAACGTATTTTTTATTTAGTACGATTATGGGCATTTCTGAAGGTGGTGTTTATAATGTTTCATCGAAATATCTTTTATTGAAAATCATGGAGACAGTGTTTGAGATTTTTTTCGGATTTTTTGACGGAATTATGGTCGAGCGGTTTATGTGGGTGCATCAGGTATCAAACGTCCTGCGTTCTTACGTTCCTCGTTGCCTACATCTTTTTTTAATCACACCAATCATCCTCCAGGGCAAGAAAAAAAAATTTCAAATTATGTTTTAGTTCCTAGCTTGGCGACCAGGGGGTGAAAGCATCGACGAAACAATATTGGCCATGGTGGGGAACGCCATATGAAAATATGGCTACTGTTACTAAAAGAAAATGTGACTTAAGTAAGAAAATTATATAAAGAAAATATATAAGAAGAAGTAGGAAAAGGGGGAAAAATGAATATATACAGGAATTATTCGGAATTATAATTATATGATATAATCATGCGACATATATACAGAAATTAACAAACATCACCACAAGCAAAATAACAAAGACAACGTAGACTAATATCAATAACAATATCAACATTAACATAATTATCACCAACATTACCAACATCCCCAACATCACCATCACCATCACCACCACCACCATGATATCAACCATGCGCTTTTAGAGAAAGAAGGCTTCGCTTCTACACAATGTGTAAATGCCGGACCGGACCCCAACACCAAGCAGTGCTGAAGCACGCGGCCACTCCAAAAAATGGGCTTTCACCAGTTGCCACGATCTAACGCGAAAATGCAAGCCTTGAAGTCCGACTGGAGGAACGCCAGTCGAACCCCGTTGTTCGATAGCAGGTCTCCTGGTCAACCATACCAAACAAGTATCACCGAACCAGCAGTCGAGTTAAAGCACAAAGTGATCGCAAACGCAATCTGTTGGATATCAAATGTACTTGATCAATTGAAATGTCGATAAATCACGGCCATCGGTCGGTGACCCGTGTACCCACCTTGCTTAGCTGCCAACCTTGAAGCTATAAAATAACGGAATCGTGCCCATAATAGCCCATCGTGTTCGGGGGTGCAAACTACCCTATAGACCACAGTATGGGCGAATCTTCAAAAATCAAGAATAAACGTAAGAAACGTAAAAAACGTCCATTGATTTTTCAATATTTTTTGAGTGGAAATTGAAGTGACTGCACACCCAACGCCTGGACTGTAAACACGACGTCAGTGCACACGTGTACGATGAGTGGCCTACCCATCAGGATTCACACATAAATATTACTGCTAGTAGTGATTTATTTACATCTTGTTTTATTGACTTGCATGTTGATAACAAATCAATAACAGCATATGTGTCCTCGTAGCGCAGTGGGATGGTCGTGAGTTCCAACGCGTGGGGCCGCAGTTCGCTTCCCGGCACCTCCTAATTTTGTCTTTCAAAGCCCTTCACCTGGAACATGGATCAAGAGAAGGGATGGGGAGAGATGATCCGAAATATAACTTTCATGATTTTTTTTTACCAAGTCTAAAATCAAGTGTTTATATACGACTTCCACCAACCTGTTGCCATCAGGGCAGCGTGGCTCAATGATAACAAGCACTGGCTATTTGCAACATTAAGACAAAATAATCAAATGACTATAAATTACAAAATGTTTTAAAAAACTTCCTTATTGTAAATGGGGGCCCCAGGGGCCCCGGCCGGCTGGAGGCCTGGCTGCCCTGGCCAGTCCGACACTGGCTAGGGCTCCTGTTTCGATCTCGGACTTAAAGTGTTCGCTTCACCACCCTCTTTCGGTCGTCTCTCGGGTAAATACCCCTCCATCCTCGCAAAACCTGACGGACGTACAATGTTTTTGACTGCGAGGTAATATTGGAAGTACTAATGACAAACAAAACTGTACTTGGGAGACATTCCGGTTGGTTCGTTCATCAACTCTGCTATTGATTGACTAAATCATGTTTCATAAAATATTATAGGTACACTGAAATCGATCCAGTCAAAAATGTAAAGCCCCGAGCTGCGTTAAATGGAACACAGTTTAGAGAAGAAGAGTACATGGACACGTGTTATGCTATGCGCTTTTAGTGGGTCTAAAACACTTTTTGATAAACCAGTTTCATTATCAGTAGCTGGTTCGATCAGTGAAATGAGGATCTGCGATGTTCACGAAATTTACAAAAACTATTTGAACTGGCGTTTACGTTTAATCATGGCTCCTAGACCTTTTCTCTAGACGAAAAACTGCCGTCCTAAATAATCATACGCCACAAATGCTATAAATTTGTCCTTATCGATGTCTCAGAATTGGTCGACTCATCTGAGTCCACCCACTTACGACTACGTGTAGTTCAAAACCACCGCCGCAGCCGTCAGCTGCAAAGCACATTTTTGCACTTTATCACACTGGTTTGGAAATTTTGACGGTTGTAACCCAAGCACCACAACTTTGACATTGGCCCCCGCCACCCGAAAAAAGTCTAAAAGACGATTTAAAAATGCTGAATCCACCCGGTTTTGTACTCGACTATATACAATTCCACCTCAAGCCACGACGCGGGATAGTTACCTTTGGACCAGTATGCGCTCTGAAATATAAGTGGTTTTATTTTCTTTATATATCCTGTAAAAAAATTAGTTAAAAAAACTTTCTTACTATTTTTTCGTCATCCCATTAATGGAGTCCTCCGGGTCCCAAATTCAGTGGCACAAGGAGCCAGTGGCGTAACTACCGGCAGGGCAGGCGGGGCGACCGCCCCCGGGCCCAGAGGTTTTTCCCTGAAAGAGAGGCCCACGAGCGATGGGTCGTGGGCCTACCAAAAGGGAAAAAATTTGACGCGTTCCGTACTCAGGCCGGCCGACGAGCCCGTGCCCACGACCCCGCTAAATGTATTTGTTGTGTTTGCCAAAATAATCTATTAGTTAATAGTTGCATTTCAGGCACTCTCACTACCCCATTGAGGCTGTGGGACTTGCCTACTCCTGGTAATGGTTACATAGTTACTACGTTTCTACTGCCGCTGAGTGCGTAGGCTACACACTAACGCTACTGCCTTACTCTTTGTCGGCGCAAAAGACCGAATTTGCGTTATTTTTGCGGGTATATGTAACTTATTTTTACCAATTGTGGGAAAAAAATGCTTTTACACAATATAGTAAGTAGTTTAGTAGTTACTGTTCACTGGGCTACAGTGGCTGACGGCAGTCACCGCGGGGACATCGCTAGGTCAAAAAAGGCGTAATAAATGTGACAATTTAACAAGAAAGTGAAAGAACTTTCTGAAACCGGCAGCTTTTTCGTGTCTACTGGTTCAAGTGTTCCCGTATGCAGTGATAGTTTGGCCATAACAAAAGACCTTCTTAGAACACTGAACATTTGTCTGACGTTCACTACGAGATAATGCGGCGAGAATATGTTAGACTTTACTTATATAGGTATGGCGGGGGTTAATTAATAATAATCCCAGTTTCAGTTATTTTCAATCAAATTTGGCGCAAGGTGCCTTGTTTTATTTCCTCCCATATAAAGTTTAGTATGCGGTCCCTTGGATCTTAAATCTTTCATACTTTCTCAATCTGTCGTCACTTTGATGTGAATATCACTGCATATTAGGTTTGATAACACTAACTTTCAGTTGTCTCAGAACGCGAATGAGACTGAAATATTTGGGTTCTCGTCATGTCAGGACTGCCCAAATTTCCCGACACGCAGAAATAATGAAGAATCCAACTGCTCGCAAGCATAAACCGGACATCGTTGTTGCCCGTACGAAATATTTCCTTGTTGATAAGGGCTTGTGTCGTGCTTCGTTGTCTTTTCCTACTTGTACTGAGTCAAAACGAAGATTTTCTGCTAGCTACTAAGAAACTAAATCCAAAACGGGGCTTGGCTAATCAACTGCACTTGATGTCGCGTATTGTCAACTGTGTTGGCTATTTGCTGACAGAAAAAAGACAAGTAGCCGTTTATATCAAGGGCAGCTACCCCGGGGCAAATGGAATTCGTGTCTGGAAACATCTACACGTCATTTTTCACCTTGGATCGCCTTCTGCGATCTCGAATAATTACTTAATCGCAAATAATTGTTTATTTCTAGCTACCATACTTTCTTTGTATCTTTTTCAGCACTCGCAAGTGAACGTATACCTTCTATAGTGTTGGGGAGGGGGCCCAACGAAAAATCTTGCCCCCGGGCCCAGGGATACCTAGTTACGCCACTGCAAGGAGCTGAACTTCATACCTTACGTACCGTCGACCCAAACTATTCAGCAGAACTACGATAGCTAACCCATGATTACGGATTTATTACTAAACACATAATGCAATTTCTCGACAGTGATATTCCAGTCGCCCCTTTCTGAATAACAAAAAACAATCCGGTAGAGATTTCAACTCGAGACCGTTGGATGACGCAGGTGGAGAAGCGATCTTTGCAATCAGCCATCGAGACGCGACATTTCCACAAGAGCAAATAACACAAACTTGAATAGCAGAAGAGGGTCTCAGAGTATGGCAAGTACAAGAAATTACCTAAAAGTATTCTCTGTAAAGAACATTTCTGCAAGCATTTTATTCACACAGGAATTTTTTTACATTTTACTTACCATTTACCGGGCAGAAAAAATCTGCGGACCGGGCTTTGAACTTGCAACTCACTTTTCCTGACACCGGGAAGAAGTTAGGATTTGGAAACCGCCAAATGGCAAGAAGAACTGACTAACGAATTTCATGATAAAGTAGTTAGTTGTTTCTAAATTTTATATAGCGTACCAGACGAGATACAAACCCGGTACTAACTTATTTGGTCTCCAATCCTAGAAAAAATCTTGCCATACAGCCAAAAAGGCAAGTCACAAGTCGACAGGACAAACAACTGGTTTAAGACTATTTCAATACAAATATTATAATTATAAACATTACTTAGTAAAATTATCTTCCGTAATTTATTGAACCTTTCGCAGGAAGTAAATTAAACTAGGTGCAACTATAGCGGTAACATTTATTTGTGAATCCCGATGGGTAGGCTACACATCGTACAACACATCCGCAACACGAATCACAGCGCTTATCACACTGCTACGCTCCACGGTTCAACAGCGCGGGAAATAAACCAACTAAACTGTATACTCTACCCAAGTGACCAATAACTCTTTTAATTACCAACATGCTTCCCTTCTTCATAATTCAGCAATTAATATTTACATAAAAACTATAGACATCTGTTAACTGCTCTCGTGGTCCAGCAGATACGGTTTCCAGTGACCTTTCGCTAAGGCCCGTGTTCGAATCCCGCGGTTAAATATATTTTTTTCTTCGCTATCTGTAGTATGCCATCAGGCGATTAAAATTCCTATAACAGCGCCGAGAAAAAATTACTTGCACCCTACCCCAACCCTCGGCAGCGGCGATCAACCACTCTATGACTACGGGCTTTCACCGTTTACCAAAAACTATCGCGATGATGTAAGCAACTCAGCCCGACTGGAGGAACGCCAGACGAGCTTCGTTGCCGGATCACTGTGTCTCCAGGTTCCCCTATTTGTAAATGTTTCACCGAACATGCAGACGTGTTAAGTCGCACCTCAGCGCAATCTGTTGGATATCTGTGTTATCTAGTTCGATGGTAAGAAACCAAAAAGCTCAGCGCTTACCACACAGCTAAGCTCCACGAGTATTAAGCATTCCGAAGTAACCTATACCTCTCCTAGTTACTAACATTCTTCTCTTCTTCATAGTTCAGTAATTAATATTTACATTAAAACTTTCAAAATGCTCAACTGCTCTCGTAGTCGAGCGGTTACAGTATCCGATTGCAGGTCGCAAGGCCCGCGTTGGATTCCCGCGTCTATATTTTTTTTCATTGTAATAAGTAGTATGGTCAAATATCTGAATAGTTGCATAGTTGGAAATATTCACGGTTTGCACATGTCTGAAAAAAAAAAACTTTTCATAATTTTCGTTAGCCCAAAAATGGTGGAAGGCGCACTATAGTACCACTGAAAAGTGCCTTAAATCGGACTTCTACTTCCTAAGATTAGTGCCAGATATATTTGTGAAGCAAATGTTCTTTTTCGTCTTTTAAGGTTTTTACGTTTTACATTTGGTTCATTTTTTGTTTTAGTTTTTGGTTTGTTTGACATAGAATTACGCAATTGCGTTTCTTTCTTTTTTTTTTGACGAGGGGTAATCGGTGTCACGAAAATTATAGAATTGTAGAAAATTATACATTTGTCGAATGTTTTAGGAAACACTGCTCTAAGGTTATGTTAGGTTAGGGTTACTTCCTCTAGATCTATCCATGAGGTCTGACAGACTACATGCTCTACGACACTCTTCGAAGCAAGAAGCCTTCTAGTTAGAAGTAAACCGAACTGTGCGGCGTGTTGGAAACACCGGTTCTCATGAGTACACCGAAGTTAAGCAACGCTGCCCTGGGTCAGGTCTTAGATGGGTGGCCAACATACACAAGAACTGTTCTAGCAAAAGAGAGAGAGGTTGGAGGGATGAAAGTTAGTACAGCAACTTTATTCGCCTTGCGTATCAACCTCTTGACAGCATGGATTTGTGGCCTGTGACGTTGTACCGACACTCAACGGTTGTACCGTCCTTCGGTAGGGACGTTAAACCGGTGGTCCCCTTGGTGCTCTTCGACGGGAGTAGGCTACGTGCCGGCACCGGGTTGCCCCTCCTCCCTTCAAGACTAGGTAAGGTTTATTATAGTTCTCCTCATTACTCTCTCATTCACTGTTGTCAAAATAATGAGTCGTTATAGCACCATAAATAAATCAATCAACTAGAAGGGAGATCCCGGTGCTGACGGCCGACATTAACCTAGCCTCGCCTTAAAGAGAGAATCCGAGGCTGTCCTTCGACAAATACCTAGCCTCACGGACAGTTCGGACTGTGAGAGAAGAGACCAGCAAAAGGAACCCCAGCATTGCTACCAACTCAGGAAAGAAATTTTAGTTTTGGTGACAGTGGCGGGATTTCAAAATACTTATTTTATTGAAAAATAATTCACAAGATTGTTATAATTGCTAGACAAATTATTTTGATTGGCCGAAAAACAAATCGTTTTCACACGACAACGCTTTTGAGCCAAATAAAAATGTACACTAGCGGAAATGATTTGAAGTGTTTATTTTTTTATTTTTTTTTGATTATTTTAAAATTATCATTATTGTTTAATTACGGATGGCCTGCATGTCACGTTAAGACGACCGATTGTGCCTCTGGCGGATAAGTATATTCTCTCGCTGAACGAAGTATGAAGAGAAAAACTGATTCTGACGGTCGACATGAACCTATCCTCGCCTAGATTGGAGTAAGTACACGTGAAATCACATTTAAAGTTATGGTGGTTTTTAGACTCATGTCTACTTAATTTATCCTTAGCACAAGTTTTTAGAAAAACTATTTGAACTGGGTTTTGAATGATAAGTAAAGGGCTACTAAATTTCCCGACGTTTCGTAACATATACTAGTTACTTCTTCAGAGGTTTGAGCAGTCCTGACAATTTTCCGATAACAAAAGAACCACATAAAATTATAACAATCACCTAGTTCAAGCATCCTAAATGCATCTAAACAAAATAATCAGGGTCAATAACTTAAAAACTAATGTATTGTGTATTTTCTGAAATAAGAACTCGAACACATTGGCGTTTTTTAACTAACTAATTATGTGTATGGAAAACATTTAAACATTTAAAGTTATTTAACAAACCCTAAATTAGAATAAAAATAATAGCGAAACGGGTTTGATGGGAAAACGCTTGTAATATCACACGGCGATGGAAGATGCGTAGAACTCTTTTTTTTTTAACAGTTTACACGTGGAGATTTTTTTTTACAATCGACTTATTACGATGATAAAAAAGAGCAGTGTGTGCACGGCGCTTCTTGTTCATATCAATTGGGCATTTAGTCCTAACTATTGAAACGTGGGTGTTCACAGAGCATATCTCCACGCAGTTTTATGCAAATATTTCACATAAATTCTACCTTTCCGTGGGCTCCATTTATATGATCTCACCGGGAGCTGAGAACGAGCTTAAATATAACAATACGTACATGCCATGTGATTAAGTGTAAAAAACAGCTGAATTCGTTTTTAAACTTAATATTAGACTTCGTATCTAATGGAGCTTGTCATAATTAAATGCAATTAATTAATGAACTGAACTGAATTCGAAGAGATGAAAGTCTGCAGCCACAATATCGATCGACAAGCATGCGCAATGTGTTCAAGAGATGCTAGCAAGAGTGCCGCGTATTCGTACTGCGATCTGAGAGCGTCGAGAGCGTCGAGAGCGTCGAGAGCGTCGTGTAAACGGGCGTCGCGACGCTACAACAGCAGTGTGACAGGCGTCGTTGGACAACGTATATGTGCTCGCTGGTTCACAACCGTCGTGAAACATCGCTGCAGTTAAACCACCAGTCTGTAGCCACGCAGGTACGCAATATATTCAAATTTTAGCAAATTATTTGCTCTTTTTCATGGAACGATAGACGCAATTTATGGAAATTCCACGCACATTTGTCTTTTAATCTATTTTCATTCTTTAAGAGCGAATTGAAATTTTCTTATGTGTGGTTTCCTTTTTTACAGATCTTGTGGTATGATTTTTTCGACGAATAATTTTGATACGCGGGCATGTCTCTTGATTTCGAGTTCGATTTCTATGTAGAACATCTTCTTAAGCAAGCACTGGAAATTGTGTGAGACGTACACTTTGCTCTCCCACTCTGAATAATTTTAAGATCAAAGCGTCGCTTTAAGAAGATGTTGAACATGTTTCTTGATTACATTCCTTACCACTAAGTCACCAAACAAGAAATTTATTTTGGTTGGTGCATGATGTAATTTTGATAAAATGATCGATGAATTTAAACAAAAATGAATAGAACTTTCTGGATACAGCAGCAGTATATTTATTTGTACCTTCGTGCGTATTTACAAGGGGAAAATCACTGATCTCGAAATTAAGTTAATGTAGTTTGGTTTTTACGTATTTGTTGTTGTCAACTCTGTCGAAGTCCTTGTAGCGTTCATCAAACTAAAGAAACGTCCTTTTAATTCAAACCTTTATTTCAGGTATTGCGCCAGGAAAAAAATTGGGATGGAAATGCTGTGAAGATTCAAATATTCGTTTAACTTCCCTAACCGCTTATTCAATCAAACGCAACATCCGTCCTATATAAATTTCATAACTATTCTCAAGTACCTATACTACTATTAAAAAAAATCTGATCATATAATTCGATTAACTCAGATTTATTATGGCTTCTATGGATAAAAAAATAATATTGCGATTGGCAATTTTCCATCTGCTCACACTTTCACACATGATGGATACCAAGCTGATGACGACAAAGAGTGCCATCACCCACACCACTTCTCGGACAATGCGGTCCTCGGTCCCCTTGGAGTCAACAACGCAACTTCCATTAACAACATTTGTTCCCTCAACGAGTTCTACTGCACAAGGACCTTCAACAACACATGCACCATCAACCACACCCGCGCCATCGCCATCAACTGCAACGTCGTTGGTCGGCTCAAGCAGTCAGTCAATACCGCAAGAATTCACAACCAAAGAAGGCCAAAAAATTGGTGTTCAAGATGCTCTTAGTCAGGTTTCGTCAATTCCGGTAGAAATCTCGACGAAGCATTTGGAACGCCGAATACCTTCAAGACTGGAGGAGAAGCTGGAGAGTTTATCGTGTGACATCCTTCCTTTGCCTTCTGAGTCTCGGCTTTGGAAAGGCAACGAAACCCAGGAACTGATGCTGCCGATTATGGTAAGATTTATTGCTCGTTGCTTGATAAGGTGTTAGCATGAGCATGGCCAAATGTTATGATATTAGCTTTTAGACGTCTACCTCCGATTTTGCTGAATGCAAGCGCAACATGGAGATTCCCCTGGGGGCTTTAAATAATTTAATAATGAACCTACCTCCGCTTGACTTAGGGAATAGGTATTGAATAACCTGATGAGATACATGCTGGAAAATATATGACTCCCGAATCAAAGCGAGTGGACCGTGGGCCGGGGTCATTTAATGTTGAGCGGAAGTAGGGTATGCATTAGCTGAAACTTTTTCGACCCGATCTAGATATCGGGTAGAAAACATGATTCCTTTAGTGCTTCATTAGCGGAATGAGCCCAGGAAGGTATGAGAAGACGTAAAAAATATAAAAAAACTCAGTATAGCTGAACAGGAATAAATAAATTCATGGAAGAAAAATTGAAAAATTCCCGCGAATCGAAATCGGTATTACAGCTAATATAGCTCCACCTCATTTGCAACGTTGTACCGTCAAAGAGACGCTCCTTAGTTGCATTCGGGTAATATAGATATCCAATAAGTTATGCAGATAAGAGAAGTGTTCTCCGATTAATTTGTCGGCGATTACATTACAGCTTGTTCCGATAGTGGACCTACTCATCCAGACTCCCGAAAACATTATCGATTTCCCGCTTGTGTGCTTTGCTACATGAAACATTCTCATCCGGTGCTGAAACGTATACGCTTCCACTGAATATTAGCCTGCTGGTTATATGGATTAGATTTTTACTGATGTGTGGGCTTGTACTTATATACCTTGATTGAAATAATTTGAAAACCTTCCAATGGCCACATTCTTATTTAATATAAACTTACAGTACACAACTTGGTTTGTAATGGAATCCGAGGTTATTATGTTACCCGGTTGTAATTTTAGTATCGCCATGAGGTGACAGCCATTTAAATTCACTGCACGCAGAATCTGACCGAGTCCACAACATTTTAAGCCCGTTTTTTTGTCGGACTCCGCATTGTGAATCCGCAACCAGTGGTATTAAAGCTTGATTTAGTATGTAATTCAGAAAAAACGCTACTCGTCTTTACATATTCAAAACACCCGAAATAAACATTTATTTTATAGCCATTACTTTTAAAAATCGCGTTTCGATTTATTGACACGCGAAATCCCTGATAAAAATCATCTAATCGTTATTTTCAATCGGAGGTACTTACACAAAGTTATTGAATGAATAAATTACTTCCTTGCATGCTATTTATATAAGCAAAGATGTCCGAATGGAGGCAACGTGATCTTGTCTTGTCATGAAAGTCAATGTAGTTCACGCTACTCTCTCATTGAACTATAAGAAGATGGAAAATGGAAACGATATTGTGCTTGAATTACAAATGCTATTGAAAGGATCTGCGACCAGGAGTTAAAACTATTTAAGCCTCTCGCATCTACACTCTGGGACAAACTCCAGAAAGCCTGCGGAAAGGGCATGGCAGTGCGAGAACGGCACGGGAACGAGTTAGGAAGACTGGAGTGATATATTCAAACACAAAAGGAATGGAACGGGAGAAGTGGCAGGAAATTAGTTAGAGATAACGTTCTAACGTCAGGAGGTCTCTTTAAACGACGGGAAATATGTAATTTTAAGCTCTTGAAGCTACAGTAAATTGGTTAGGGTATAATACGCATACAAGCTTCAACTAAAATTCAATTTTGTATGGAAATATGAATTATGCATAAGAAAATGGAGCGTTAATAAAAGCATGGCTTGTGTATGTCCAAATATTCATGGGCGTACAAGTGATACCAACTTTAACAGAGTGAAAATATGCACGTCGTTTATTTTGACTTTAGTATTTGAAATTCTTATAGCTTTTACCCGCAAACGTAACTCGAGATATTCAATTTGTCTAGGTGCCTCCCGATTGCGATGCCAATGAGAATGAGGAAAACGACTGTGACCCCAACAAGGCTTCTTCTGCGAGCTGGGCAGGCACTGCTGAAATGCAGAGTGGCGACATCTTGCTAGTCCGAATTGACGAGGAGAGACTCGTCAAGCTAGCCAGTAAAATGCCTGCACGCTCAAAGCAAAACCTACCGACTGACGAGAGGTAAACGTGCCACAAACACGCAAACATTTTTGGTCTTTGGGGAAAGAAAACCAAGTATTGAAAGTTTCTTTCGGATTCTCAACACGTTTACACAGAGTTGAAAGCATCACGATAGTGAAGTACCTATACAAAGAAATATATTTTCCGTTCGAAATATTTTCGAAGCCATTATTACAATACGCTAAAATTATAAAAACAACTTCAAACAAAAAATAATGAAATCTGAAAATCCAGGGAAAAAATGTTCAATTGCAGAGGGTGGCATGCTGTTTTCGTGTAGGTGACAGATTCCGCTCGAGGCTCGACGCAATAAATGAGAGAAAAAGTTGTCAGGGAATTCTTTTTTGTTCATGAAAAAGGAAACTCGCGTACTTTGCTGTTTCACAATCTTTCAAAGAAGATATCAATACAGAGAATGGCATGGCAATCCTTATAACTGAGAAAGGCCACAAAACAGCTCAAAGGAATCTGAAAAATAGCTTTTGACTTGAGAGGCTCATCATAAGAAAATATTGTTCGTACCAACATTGCAAAGAGAAATAAAGGAGAATATGCACCTATAGGAAGTCTTTTTAAGCCAAATGAGGAATAATTCGCAGACGTAGATGTATAACGAATTTTTGTTATTTTCTTTTCTGTAAAAACCCCTCACATGGCACAGCCCACTGAAGAAGTAATGAGCAACATGAAAGAAACAAGGCGTGATGGTCATTAAAAAATGCATTAACAAAATACTGAAATTTGCGCTGAGAGTTTCTGTAGGGATCAACATAGCGTAAACAGGTACAACTCTAGCAGATATTAACGAAACAGTGTGTTGTGCTTTTGTCAGGCGACAGCCTGAAACTGCCGTCTACCAAGTGACCAGACCTGGGCATGCTCACTGCGACGTTACAGAGGGGGTACTTTTGGACATCACCCCCTTGGAGGTGGACGGGAGGAAAATAGTCACGCTTTACGACAAAGACTTGACTGAAGGTGTCAATCTTCTTATAGGTAAGCTTTCTCAACTAACCGTAATTATTTTCGGAACATTACTTGCTTTCTATTACGGTTTTATTGTTGCTTTCTGAATTTGCACAGTCAGGTATAAATATTTTGTATACGCTAGCATTTTGTACCACTTGAGGAACGCTGACGATCAAAACCATGTAGCACCTCTTTCTGTTGGAACAATGCACTGCATGAATACTTTACTGAGCTGAAAAGTAATCCGTACGTTGCCAATTACCTAGACACGTAGTTACACCCAGCAGCTCTAGCAGACTTTCAAACCTAAATTGTTAAGTGACTCACTCTTAAAATTGGCTTACAAACTGGCTACTAATCACTCACAATAATAAGTTTTTCCCGATCCTGTTAGTAAACTGAAATGAAAATAATGATCCTGCAATTCAGCATTCATGTACCTAAATAGGAAAAAATCTAAAAATGGGTGCATAAAAGGTGCTAAGGAGTTCCTGGCGAGGTGAATGTTGAGCCTTTCACGGGTAATGACCGTGTGTCTCGGTATTTCAGTGGTGTCAGCGAAATGGGGAGGTCAATGCGTACGCCTCCGGGTGGTGGTCAAATCCGACACTTGCGGCGATAACCAGGAGTGCTCAACCAAAGGCGTCTGCTTCTCTAACGTTTCTATGGTAGGCAACCGCGAAGGGAAACTCTAGCGCGAGCCCATTTTGGAAACGCAAGCCTGTGCGGTCTCAAACCACTTACTCAATTCACTCTGGCTACCCAATTAGTTAGTAGTTTTACTTCAAGTGACTACCTACCAAGTTGACGCGCACGGCATAATTATGCAAAGACTTAACGAAGATTTAAATTTACAGGAAGGTTACGAGTGCCAATGTTGTCCAGGATATGTTGGTCCTCACTGTGAAGAAAAGGATGCCTGTTTCCCAAGTCCTTGCAAAAATAATGGCATTTGCGTCGATATATCGCAGGGGCACGATGGGAATATATTTCAGTGTCTATGTCCTTATGGTAAGTGAGATTATTAATTCACCTCGCAATTAACACTCGAGCATGTACCATTCGTAAAGGATTAATGACTCGATAATGGATTCGTCGCCACCAGTCTCACAATCTGTTAACACGAGGCTATACTCTCCTCCGTGATCTCGTGGACATTTTCCGAAATCAAATTATAAAGTTTGAAACTAATTTACCTAATGTTTAATAGAATGTATCACAGCGCAGCATAAATTAGGGGTGCACGATTCAGGTCCGAACACTGGTTTCTAGCTTGGCCCAATGGTGCATTCAAAACCCACAATATGTTGTCGTTTTTTTTTTCAAAATACATTTTCAAAGCTTTTTGAAATGTCTCGATATATTAAAAAAAAGGGTAAATCTCGTCAAAGATTTAAAAGATTTACATTCTGACACAAATTCTCACCTCTACTGGGCGATTGCAACAGAAAGCTATCTCAGAAGAGTTTCCCGGCAGAGCAGGTTCCGTTTTAAATATCCTCTCAATTACATCGCTGCATGCATAAAACGATACCGTCGAATGTGCATGCATAATTTTATTTCCACGTGCTACGTCCCATATCGGTAGCTGGCAGCTGGCTTTCAGTCCTCGGTGTACCTATCTTATATCCTAGCTGGGGCATTTCCCTCGTATGGCAGTAAGGATATCGATCGGCACTGGGTGGCCAAGATGCTGTACCCCTCTCAACACCAAGACAAACTGCCAAAAAAGCTGCCCCACCACACCGTAGGTACACAATACACATCCCGATATCACCTCGTCGGCATTTTGCCCACCCCGTTCCGCCTCACCCTCCTATCTTGAAGGAAAACATCCATCTTCGACGGATGGCAGGCAGATATTTTCGATGCCAGTGTCCGTTTCAGATAAAACAATAAATATGGAATCGAGCACTAGAGGACGTTGTTCTGGGACGTTCCTGAATAAAAGCGATCACCGGGGCAGCATCAGCTCGGGTCTGTATAATTTGACCAAGACTTTGCCCAGAAAAGACGTGGGCCAAGCCGTCTCAAAGATAGAAACGGAAACATTTATTAATTAAAACAACTTTTTAGCAGAACCATATTAAAAAAGTTTAAGCTACGCCATTAACAGAGCTCAGCAAAAGGGAAAATAAACGATTGCTGTATGAAACGCAGCATCCACCTCTTCGGGAGCACGCATATTAATCTTCACTTGAATATTAAACTAATTTCAAAGCATTAAAAAGTCAGCATTAATAGTTCGTTCAAATTAAAATCACCTTCCTACACATAGCTTCTGCATTATTAACCCCAAATGCTCAAAGGTTACCATTTCCATACTTCCGAATGAAACAGACGGAACCATACCAAATAACTCTCTGCCTGGACACGACAGCTGAGAATAAAACACAATACGCAATAATAATCACAGGGGGTTTGAGAGTGCACTGATAAATTCATATCGAAACCGGTAAGCCTAAGTCTACGTGATTTTTCTTCGCCTTCCAGGCTTCACGGGAAAAACGTGTGAAGAGGAGACGAACCCATGCGATTCATCCCCGTGCCTGAACGGGGGCACTTGCTTCCGGAAAGTGACAACGAGGCAGTTCCGGTGCGATTGCGAGCCTGGGTTTGCGGGGGCGCTTTGCCAACATGGCCAGGAATGCGAATCGAGCCCGTGTGTGCATGGGATCTGCGTTAATGAGGACGACGGGTACAGGTGCTTCTGTCAACCAGGTATGACGAGAAAACACAAGGGATAGCGGATATTGTATGATGCACGACGTTCTAATATTACAATGTAATCAATCTGGAATAAAAAACTAGTTTTATTATTATTATTATTATTATTAAGGGACGATCATACAGTTCTTACAGATTTTCTGTATTTTTAAAATAAAACATCTGACTTAAATATGGGACATAAAATACAAGGAAGTGTAGTTCACAACAGAGCTTGCGAGATAATACAACGATTGCGTTATTTTGATGAAGAAAACATATCAGTCATGGAAAATTATTTTTGAAATCCACTCGTAAATCATATACATACAGCTAATTACGTGCCAATTGTAAGCTCGTCAGGTAGCTAATCCACGGATTGAATCCGTTGCATTGCTATGCTTGTAATTGCCAATATGAAGATTGGTAATGACACCCACAACAAACTAGACAGATCAGCAGATCCATTCCTCAGGCAAGCTTTCGCCAGACGTACTTCTGGCATTAAGTCTTGAATGAGGAATGCTCACATGCACTCGGCAATCGTAATTTGTGCCCACCTCCATACTTATACCTGTCTGATATTAGGTTTTGCCGGGCAACAATGCGAATACGAATACAACGAGTGCGAGTCCTCACCCTGTATCAACGGTGGCACCTGCATGGACCATATCGATGGGTACACTTGCATCTGTGGCAGGGGGTTCACGGCGAAACGTTGCCACGTGAAGGTGAGTCGGAATTGCCACAAAAATAACATATTAACGTGTGATTAACATTGCTTACTTATAATGATCCTCTTTTCAGATTGATCTCTGCGATCCAAATCCATGTCACAACCACCATTACTGTGTGGACAGGGGAAACAACTATTCATGCGAGTGTCCCAAAGGATTTTCGGGACCAGACTGCTTGATTCCTTCTAGAGCCGTGAGTAATATAACACACACCGTTGTTTTACTCTTTTCATGAAAGTAAAATTGAACAGAAATTGTTGCGAAAGTCAATCATCCTCTAAGATAAGTGGCTATTCTGTTAATAGGCGTGCAGCGTAAATCCTTGCCATCACGGTGGAACGTGCTGGAGCAGTGTTCAGTCATTCTACTGCGCGTGTAAACCAGGGTACACTGGCAAAACGTGTCAAGGTAAGTGATGCATCCTTACACCCACTTGCGGTGCTCTTTGTCACCTGTATTAATCACAGGGCACCAGAAGACTAGTCATTCTTGTTATTAGCGGACGAATAAGCGGACGAAAACCAAACGGTTGGAGTGTTGGAAACACCGGCTCTCAGGATCCTCATCCTCATCCACTCATTCACCGACGCCTTTAGACTAATGTCACAGGCCACGTTGTCAAAAAAGTGCGTCGTTAAACCCTAAAAATAAATCAATAAGCGGATGACGAATAAAATAAGTAATTTCAGATGAATTCGTTTTGGAGACGATGCCCAGCGCGTACCCAGACAACGGCGCTGACAATGAGATCGACGCCCAAATACCTGTCTCAGTTCACTTGGACCACCTCCACAACCTTTACGTGGCTGCCGGGACGTTGGCTTGTGCGGTCACGATAGTTATGCTCACGGTAAGATTACCAATGACCAATAAAGTAAAAAGTGCAGCTACTCCACGTGTGCTGATAAGTGTACTGGACTTACTCGTTAAAATAAATATTTGTGGTTGTTTGTTTGTTATTGTATTGCTAATATATTTCTGATTGAAAAACAAGCGAATCTTTATGCTTTTCAAGGTGGCCGCGTGTCATTGTCGTGTCCACGAAACCTACAAGAGATGCTTTTTGAATGCGACGCCACTTTTGCCATGCAAAGTGACCCGTTTGGAAGAAATACCGAGTCCTAGCAGGTGAGAGCTATACTTTTATACCTACAGATGAAATTTGTCGCAGCATGGTCAAAGTGCCGATTGCATGTAGTGACGTAAGATGATAATTACGAAGATGGTTCTGACATTGCACACTTTCGCAGCGCCAGACTCTGTCACCCACCCATCGACAAGAGCAGTAATGGACAGGCGGAGCACAGGTCTTTTCCAGCCATGGACAACTCGGAAATGTATTATACACTTGATTTTAGTGACAGCCAAAGCTCACCTCTAATCCAGTAGAAATAGATCTGTAATGAATAGGAGACCACTGTTTTTAGTAATAGTTGCCATTTTCAAAAAGAACTTGCTAGGCTGTGTAGGAACGTGGATTTTCAATAGCGCTAGCAAATGTCCGTACGTTATTGCATTGGTTTGGCATTCAAAAATTTAGCAGGTGAAAATGCATTAGTAATAATGTAGTCAAAAGTTGAAATCATTTCTTAAATTTTAGTGTGGTATCCAAATGTAATATTATTTTATAATCGTATATATAGATGATTGATTTATGTAATACGTTTCCTCCGTGTATGTGTGCCAAATTTTAGTAGAAATGAGGGAAATAATTGGTAATTTATTAGTGTTTGTTGTTCACTATATTATCAAAATGCTCAAACATTTCAAAGAAATTCAGTCAATCCTAATAAAAGCCAATTAAGATGACGTAACGAAAAAGAACGAAATTGTGATCACGGGAATTTTTGTATGATCATTGTTCTCCGATAATAAGTGTGTGCTTTTAGAAAACATGTGTTTTATTGACATTGTCTTCTCAGCAAAACTAAAAGTGCGTACCCACCACCACCACATTTCACTACACTCTCGCCAAATATTGGATCGATATTGTAACGGTTTTTGCCTATTTTAAGTGCATTTCACGTTTGAACACCAAAATCTTTCTGAACTGTAGCTTCGTTTTCTCTCCTCATGTCATTTAATAAATGGTGTAGGAATCAAATGTAATGATAATAATAATATTAATAACATTATATAACATAACAATTGTAATAATATTAACACGTGATTGCACAGAAATTTTGTAACTTTTCATCGTTTTCACACGCACGGCTATTTTCATTGACGACGAACTAACCGTCGTTCCAACGAGTTGCATTTTCATCACCTGAGAGAATACGGTACACATTTTGCTTCACAATCTTTTAAAGAGAAAGTGATGAATCGTGCTAAGCTGCTTTTTTAAATAATATATCTCTGGTCAAATAGCACAGAATGTGTAATGTGTTAAATTATTATGAATTCCCATTCGTTTCGGTCAGTTTCGGAAGGATCTGATCGAGACTTGCGACCATCTTATGGGAAGAGAATCTCCATTAATATTTGGCTACCAGATTCTCATCTATTACTCAAATACTTGCTCAGCCATGAAGCTTGATCTTTTTGCTAACTTAGGTAAATTTGCAAAAGGTAATATCGAATTACGGTATAGATTGGCGAATAAAATTACAATATTTTTAATTGCTACATTCCATCCAAAACATACTTTAAGTGGGAAATGATAATGCCTATTATGGTTAAGTATTTATGACTTATGAATGACTTGATGTACATACTAAAGGCAAAATAATACAATCAATAAAATGATCGGATTACATACTATGATACTAAGCATCAAAAATGTGTTTAATTCATTCTACCAATTATTTATCCTTGGGAAAAAATCACCAGTATCCTTCTGTTCCTGACCCGGGTATATTTTTTCAGCTATGAAGTTGTATGACAAAGATCCAGCATAAAGATAATTGCATTTCAAAAATGTCAGTCACTGTGTTACAATGTATAAGTTATGCAATAATTTAATTTAATTTGCTGATATTTTTACTGAATAATTACTGAATACACAAATCGCGTGTGTACAAACCGAAATGGCATTTTCGTCAAAAGCGGAATGACTGGACTAAAATCGCCATGATTTTAACAAGCGTTTTTCTCGTAATTATCAATACCAACAGCGTGAGATAAACTGATATATTGATAGCTCCAACACGTGACCGAAAGAGTCCCTATATTTCAATACCTCGAATCACGCAAGGTTTCCTACGAAGCGTATCTCATTTTTGCAACAAAATGTCACTTTGCTCAGTAGGTAGGTGCTGGTTTGGTTACTAGCCGTAGTACGTTTCTCCTCAATCCCTGCTACAACCAGTGCACAATTGCAGACCTAATGTCCACGGCGTCCGCTAGAGGTGGGGAAAATGGTAGGCATAATGTCTTATTTAGTATCAAATAAAATAAGTAACTGTTAGTCTTCACATAACCGCAGCTTGCTCCGTAAGTGCTCTGTACGCAACACAAGCGAAATTGTTCTAATTTTTCGAATTGTTTATTTAAAAGTGCTTCAATATTTTGGCGGCTTACTACCATGTGAGTGGTATTGTTTCACCGATATTCATCTGTCGTTTGAATAGTGGTACGAAAATGAGGTAAGGTTACATGAAAATAATACACTTCGTTCTGTAACACAGTTTCCAATTAAATTTTTAGCTTCATGTTAGCTATGCAACTGTGATTTCGTCATTCTAAATTAATAATGTTTCTATTTTTGGATCTGTTACTGTTGGTTTAGTTGATACAAAGTTTCCGAAAGGAATTGTTATCACACATTGTTTACAATTGGTAAACAGGTCACAATATGACAATATCAATGAGACTTACATTTTAGTCAAGTCAAAACATACTAACTGGTCACCGCACGAGTCCTCTACGCAGGATTTCTGGGTCTCTGGCATGCCGTTTCTGTGACCTGGCTACTCTTCCAGGAGTCAGTTTCAAGTTACTTCATATCGCATCTCTCTAATAACGGTGTAGATCAGGTGGAAGGTACAATTAAGATAGGTAAATTGAGGCCAACACTTTTGTCACCGCTAAATTGTAGACGTTGCATGCATTTGCAAAATGTAAGTTAGTTCGAAAGTTAAGTCTTTAAGTAAAGTATACACGAATTTAGTAAAGGGAAGAATCAAAACATTTTGCTTCACTCTTAGGAGATGAGATGTCTGACGAGAAGACAACTAAATTAATTTTTAGCCTGTCTTTTGGCTAAGTAAAATAAATTGAACGAGAAACTTATTTCAGAAATGCACCTGTCTCTGAGCTGTTTTAGAGAAGAATCGTTGATTGCTTTGCTATACTCGACTCGATTAATATTTAATTAATTTAATAACACCACTATGCTTCTGTCATTATACTTTGCCTACATTTGAAAAATTATCTGTCAAGGTCATATTTTCATTTAATTTAGATGAAAAAAAAATTACGAGCTAGGTGCACATATTATATTTTCATGCCATCATGTCGCGCACGAAATCAGATCCCAATCCACATCAACGCTAGGTATGATGTAATAAAAAAAAAACTTTTGGAGGACAATTATAAATAAAGCAAACACCTGCAAGGACGCAGAAGAAAATCAAAATTACCGGCTGCAAGCAGCATACATAAGAGAAAAAAAAACGTGGGCAGGAAAAATGTACAAACTCTGGAACAAAAATTTACTTTTTGTCCCAGTGACCGGATTTGGATATTCATTATAACTCTGTGACTATTTCCGGTAAAAATAAGCTTGTCTGA
The DNA here is from genome assembly GCA_947568835.1 of Protonemura montana. Classification (NCBI taxonomy): domain Eukaryota; kingdom Metazoa; phylum Arthropoda; class Insecta; order Plecoptera; family Nemouridae; genus Protonemura; species Protonemura montana. The sequence continues at coordinate 12,463,825 of OX387604.1, read as the reverse complement.
AACTATACAAACACCAGACACATTTTCTAGACGAATTTTCGATCCCGTTCCCGTTTCCGCGCCAGCCCCAGGTATAAAATATATAAGACATATAAGTAAATAATAAGAAATAAGTAAAACACAGAACGCAACGAAGCACAATCCAATAGTGATCGCTTTCAAATCATTCCGCCTCAACTAAAAGCCGCTCACTTTTCCAACATGATGAAATCATGGCGTTTCCGTTTCTTTAATGGGGGTTAATTTGAAGCGTTCGGAAAACTGAAATGTGCAATCTACATTCTGCGACTGTTGATAGCACCGATCGAACTGCATGGGCGCTCGAGCGTAATGACGTTGCATTTGAATTTCAAAACATCAATGACTCTCTAGCCAAAATATCTAAACGGTCAATTATTCATTGATGCAGTTAGTCAGTTAGTTAGTCGTCACAATGCACCAATTAATGACAAATGTATTGCCAGTTCAATCCGATAATCAGCTGATTTGGATGAAAAAGTGTTAGAGTGATTAAAGGGAAATGGAGGAATGGATCGAATGATTACCTCAATGAAAAACGATCACGGTATGTGACTGTGAATACGCCGTATGTTCAATTGACATCGCATTCTGCGATAATGAGATTCGCGTGGTATCCGGGATATCGCTACAATGCAGGAGGAGTAAACTTATCAAAAAGTGGCATTCCAATAACAGTAATGATAAATGCATTATGTGGACAATCCTTAACGCATAATTGTATTTGGCAATATTTACTCGAATGTTTTTACGCAACCATCTGGTCATTCTACACGCATAGTTGCCTTGAAGAACTTAACTTGACAGGTACAGTAAAACCACAGGTCATTCGTAAATGTCCATGGGAGACAGAGATTTCTAATATGACCTAGGCGATTAATAAAGTGTTCTATGTCCTAGAGTTAATATAAGATAAGCTTGTCTACGGAAATATTCTATTTGGTTGCATTTTTGTCCCTGCAAGGCGCACTGAGCAAGTGTAGGTCGGAACGAAGAAGGATAAGGCCGGCTGGCTTCTAAGAAAGCAGATTGACAGAGGAGGAGGGGGCGCTGCCATGCAATGGGCAGATTAGTATTATACAATAATTTGCATGATCTTCATGGGAGATTGCTCTTATATAGCCAAGGAGAGCGACCATGAGATTTAATTCCCTTTGATTTGATGGCTCGAACTCAGATGCTACTAGGACACACTGGGGCACACTAGAGCACATTGGGCGCTCTGGGGCGCACTGGAAGTACCGGACCCACTAAAGCACACGGGCGACTGAATTGTGAAACACTGGGGCACATTGGGCCACTGGGACACTGGGGCATACTGAGGCACATTGGGGCACATTGGCGACTGAACTGGGATACAGTGGTCGCTGGATGGAGTTTCATTAGAGCAAACTGGGGCACACTGAGGTGCATTTGGGGCACTGGGGGGCACTGGGGTGCACTGGGGTAAAATAGGGCACAATGGGGTAAATTGAGGCACACTGGGTCCAACTGGAGCACACTGGGGCAGACTGGGACACATTAGGAGACACTAGGGCGCAGTGGCCTCTGAACTGGGGGGTCACTTCTCTCTTCTTGTCATAAATTATCTTTTATGTATAGATTTATGCCTCATTCGATATAATCTATCATATTATTATAAAATCATCGGCAAAAGTATAAATATTATCTTATATCGAAATTAGTTATGAGTTTCACCGGCGCTACAATTGATCGTGTTTTACAACTCCTTCCAGCAAACAGTACGATGCTAGAGCGAGTTCAATCAATTGTATCCGTTTGGCCAGAAAGTCGCGAAAGCAAGGAGTCTATTTTTTAGCGAACACGGCGATAAGACAGCATCTAATTATTCAAACAAGGAAGTGTAACCTTAAATCCACTGTACCAATGCTAGCGGCCGGCTTGCCCACCGAACCATGCTCGGAACTCAACACCAACAATGTTTGCCAGAAGATTATTATATATCCTGTATTTCTCTGATAATTGCATGTAATAAGTCTTTATCCTTTTTGTAGATCTAGTGCTTGCATGGGTTGACCACGTATGTACTAGCTTTCGAAGCTATTTTCCGGGAGAAATATAATGAAGCAAACAGGGAATATGATGCACTGGAAAAAAATCGAGACTCAATAGCTGATTTTATTTAAAACACATTCTTTCCAAAGATCTTTTAAAAACTCGATAAAAATGGTGATAGGTAATAATCTTATAACAAACAAAAACTTGCTTTACGCTAATTCGGTGCGGCATATTAAATCACAGATCTCGTGTGACTTATTAAAATAAAATTGAAAACGTTGGCTAAGAATCAGCTGAGTGAAAGTATAAATGTCAGCTAAGCGCGCTGGCAATGAACTTGACACTTATACAAGTAACACCTCAATCGAGGCAGCGGCGCGATAAGACTTGTGTTGTGAACGTGATAGGTAATAATAAACGCAATTACAATGCATAATCTGCTGCATGCCTTACATATCGATTGCATCTGTTACATTCACCATCCATTTGGTAACAACTAATCATTAAAGAGAAAGTTAAAATCACTCAAATCGAACCTTCAATCATTAATAGATCAGACACTTTAGGTAAATTTCAACGATTGTTTTCGATACCTATTGTTCTGCTTCGTCAATTTAGTAGATATATTTGATTAAAGTTTTTGTCTTCAAGGTGCCAATTTCTTAGCTCACTAGTTTTCGTAGCCGTAAGACGACGCCAAAAATTGAGCATATGCAATGAACTTTTAATATTATTTCTTTTTTCCAGGAGCCATCACTGAAATCATATAAGTTATCAGAGAAGAAATATGATGCCCATTTTCTGTGCTTTGAATTGAAGCAAAGCACAGATCACGACAGCACGATATCATATTTACTTCCATTTCTTGTCAAATACATGTGTAAAATGGCTTCCGTTGCCTCTACTTTCACGAAGAAATTCTTCCAGCGGATAACCAAGGATTTCCAGTACAAACAACTTTTACCACTAAAACTACTTTTCTTCGTCCATGCATCGAGTAAGTGAACTTATACTATTTGGTTTTGGGTAAATAGGAGAGGGGGGGGGGGGGGGGGATCGGAAATCGATTCAATGCGATTCCTTGGCTATGGTCACAACAACCAGACCAACGAATAACAAGATTCTTTTGATTCTAGCTATCTTTGTGCTGTACCCTTACCTTACAATCCACATGCGCGAGCTGGGCATCAATGTGGAAGAGACAGCAATTATGTCTGCCGTTACTCCGGTGATAGCCATCATTATGCCCCCACTGGCTGGGATGGTAGCTGATAAAATCGGAAATTTTAAGGTATCAACTCTCATCCTGAACAATTTTCAAGTTTCACAGGCAAAAATTCCCTGCATGTGCTGCCTTTATGCGCCAATTTCCCAAACGGTTAGAGCAAAATGGTATCTGACCTAATACTCGCTGATAATAAACGGAATTATTATTATTATTACTATAAATAAATGAATTATCCAATCAGTAGCTGATTGATGAACAAAGCCCAATTTTTGAACGATGGACCATGCGTACCCACTGGCCAGAGTGAATAAAACCAAGAGGCGACCTCCTGACACAGTTACACACGGCTCTCTAAACTCCAGAGACGATAAATTTCGCAACAACTTGCAAAAAATTGTGACTGAAAAGTCAATCTAACAATGAATAATTAAACAATACGACACATTCTGTGTGGTGGATAAAATTAGCCAATGAACTCGAGTAAAAAAACTTAACAATAGTCCATAGGTGGTGCACACATGCCGCAACAATTTGGATTAAATGATTTGAGATATATTAGTAATTGCCTTGAAACGGTGAAATTTTGCAAGTCGATTCTTTGACGTGATACTTCGCTCATATAATAAGTATTATTTTTCCAATTAGGCGTGGTTATTTGTCAAATAATAGGTATGACCGAAAAAGCACCTGCACAGCGTGGCCACGTCCATTATATTGCATTGCATTTGTATTACGCGAAAGAAATGTGACCTGCATACCAAATGATTTGCGTGTAAGGTCAAGTTAAATGATCGAACGGATTCTTACCAATATCTAACATATTATCGCGCCGATTTCAGTGTGAATACGTTTTGCGCCTAGCCCTTCCACTATGTAACAAAATTCACATTTCCTTGCAGATTCTGCTATCGATATTTTCTGCGCTTGGGGGTGGCGCTGCCCTGCTGTTGCTGTTGGTGCCGGTGGGAAGAATTACTATCACGTACCCTGACCGCAGCATTCTGGACGTAGGGTGCGGCGGAGGCGGCAGTAACATACTAGGATCATCGCAGTACCCTCTCAGCTTCAGCATCGTGGAAAGCGAGCCTTGTGACCACGGGAGCGCGTCTTCTCGTGAGATCGAAACTAGGCTCGAGTCATGTGGTTTTGCGTGCGAGCCTCTACAAAACAGCGACTCTCGCGAGTATGAAAGAGTTTTGAGTGCAAGAAGCTATGATGTAGCAATTAAAACCACTGCTGAAAATAAGACTGACACCTATTATTATAAACTGACACTTGATGATATGCCAGCGAAGAAAAATGATATGAGGGATTTTCGGAACATGGAAAACAATGTCCACTACAGGACATCGATTCGAAATTTAACTAACTCTTTATACTTTTTCCCGACAACTGGCTTGTACAATATGGATTGTTCTGATAATGCAACGGGTAATTCACATCGGTGTGATTTTGGGATGAGGGGAGACGTCAAGGAAGGCGTGTCGTCGTTTTTCCAAGGAAAGAAGATGTACAATCTCAACTTGATGCAAGTGAAAAAAGCCCATAGTTCTGTTTCAAGCCGAGAGGAGTTCCAATCTTTGAGTATCAAGCAATGGCACGACGCTCTGAAGAGAAAAGAGCCAGAAAGCATACGCCACATGCAAAATGTCACATGTAACAACGTTTATAACGAAGTATGTAAAATCATTTGTTACACAATCAAGCTCCTCTAAAATGTTTCCTCAAAAAATACAAATTATTCGAAGTTCTTTGGATAGATAATATGTACTTAATGTCTTGGGTTACAGCTGGGCCAGACTGTCTTGGTGAGCGTCCCTGTACGTAATCCAGACAATAATCTAGAGATCGAAAAGACGCTGGTTCTCGGACGGTGTCAACCAAGGTGCCTGCTTACTGTGCCGCGCAAACAGCTGTGTTCGAACCTAAAAGCCGAAATCGTCTATGACCCGCAACTGACCTTCTGGGTGTACTTAATAATTCGCGTATTTATCGGCGTGATTGGAGGCACGGCGTTTGCCATGTTCGAAGGAGCAGTGATTGCGATATTGAGAGAGCACAATGCCGATTACGGGTTACAAAGGATCTACGCTACAATCGGCGGAATGATTAGTTCGCCATTGTCTGGCATGCTGATTGATTATGCGAGTCAAGGAAAAGGTTACACTGACTTCAGGTGAGAAATATAATTTAGCGACAATCAGTATAGCGTTTCGGTGTTGCACCTTTACCAATTGCAGAGATAATGACTTGCTAACAACATGTACAATCTTCATTACAGACCAGCATTTTATCTGTATGCTTTCCTGAAAATAGCGAGTGCGTTTTTAATGTTGACTATTAATCTGGAATTCAAAGCACCGGCAACTAACGTGGTTCAGGATGTACTTGCGGTTTTGAGAAACGCAGAAATTGTGGCATTGTTTGTTGCAATATTCGTTTTGGGTAATACGAAAAGTCTACTTAAATACATTTTTTCCGAAAACTAAAAAATTACCATGCTAATTATAAAACAATGACACGTCTGTGTCGTTCTGAACTTAAATTCCCTGTCATTATGTTTATTTGCCTTTCATCAAGAAATACGACAAGCCGCAATTAGCCGCATGCAGAAATACAACGCACCGCGCGATTTAATTGTTATAATCATTCATTATGTCATTGTTACTTACAGGAACCGCGTGGGGATATTTGGAAAGCTTCCTGTTTTGGCTTCTGCAGGACCTTGGCGCTTCAAGGTCCTTGATGGGAATCACAATTACAGTGGGTGGAATCGCGGGAATTCCCCTTTTAGTTCTCTCTGGACCAATTATTAATCGAATAGGCCATGCTAATGTGCTATTCATCGGATTTATATTCTACGCAATTCGACTTACAGGTAAATGTGATAGCAATTTGCCAAAGCATTCCATATTCATGCCATATTGGACATTTAAAATCGAAGTGTAACTTAGAGTCAGCAGTGTATGCACTCAGCAATACTTTGCTGTATCTAAAGTTGTCTATCCAAGTGCCTTGCTGTCGTCGAAGGCAGCGTTTTGTGTTTGCCAATATAGTGAAACTGTGAAATATTCCTTTTCAGGCTATTCTCTGATCTACAACCCATGGCTGTGCCTGATCTTTGAAGCTATGGAGTCTGTCACTTCATCTCTTAGCTTTACCGCCGCTGTGACCTACGCTGCAAAGCTTTCAACGACAACAACAGACACCAGCATCCAAGGGCTGCTTGGAGGGCTTTACTACGGCGTTGGTGAGTGTCAACCCTTTCCATTTCGGCATCCAGATTAAGAACGTGGGCAATACCACTTATCATTACCCAAAAAGTTCTCAAAAGTTCTAGAAGATAAAGAAAATATGTAGAATAAGACCCCTACTTCTACAATGGGTCTCACCGTACATTGGTGGTACATTGGTGGCAGGTACCCAGGGTAATTTCACAAAGTAACGGATATATTTCCAGGCGATAGACTTATAAAATCCACTGCTCTGCACAAAATACAACTCCGTGTAATACATATCCTGAAATGAAATTCTATTTGAGGTTCTGATGGATTTATTGGTTGGTTGATTTTATTGAGTTTAACGACGCATTGTCTTAACAAAGGGCCCTGTGGCACTGGTGTTATAGCTCGGGGAATGACTGGGTGATGATTAGGATGATGATTAGCCTAACCTAGACGGAGATTCTGTGAAGCCATAGTTGCTAAGAAGGATCTTTCAATGGAGAATTTACAATCTTTGCGTTTCTGTTTCAGGCAAAGGAGCTGGGAGTTTGGTCGGCGGCTATTTGATGAAAGGTTTTGGAACACGTCAGACTTACAGAATATTTGCCGTCATGTGTCTAATCGTTGGATTTATTTATTTCTTCTTCAACAAGTTCTTTTTGCTAAAGCGGCCGATGAGGGAGGGTAATGATATAGTGAAGAAGAAGCCAAAGACCACGGTGGCTGATGTAGTCGCGGTAGATCTGGGCAGTTTGAACGCCATGACTACGCAAGCAAAGCCAAACGGAGTTCCTAAAAGTAACGACTTTAAAAATGAAATCTTACCCATTAATAAAATCGAAGTAAATAAAACTTACGGCAACGTAGGGAGTGAAGTGAAAGAAAATGGAATCCTTAGTGTCGATGTGATTAAAGAAGAACAATCTCACGAAAGAAGAAAGGAGGAAGTAAACCTTGGATTTGTTTCTGATAATGAACAGGACGGGAACATTTTGGAAGAGCGTGGGCCTAGCTCCACAGAAAAAAAGGAGTGAGCAAGTAGATTGTGGACTGTAGGTTGATTCAAGAATATTTTCGCGAATAGTTGACTCAAGCAGGGGCTTATTTGCAAATTAAAATGAATCAGAAAGCATAAAATGCATTCTCCCGATTATTTACTGACATTTACCGAGGGATGTTTTTTGTTTTTCAAATTACTACAAAAGAGTGGTTGGTATCAATATTTGGATAGAACAGACATTGAAAGACACTTCAATATCTCCGCTAAAAGTATAAAATTTTCACTCGAAATCAAATTATATTATTTTGTCACCGGATCGGTCATTTACGGAATCAGACAAGATTCTGAATTCGATGCCCATGTGCTCCTCTAGAATAGCCTTGCACCTATCGTAAACCATGTGAAACTTATAACCTAAACCACGATGACCAGGAGTTGAAGCACGCAGATAATTAAAAGAACTGCATTATTATTTACTGTTCTCAGTTTTAATCAAAAATATATTTATTACGGATATTACTTCTTATGAGCCTATTTCCTTGCGTTGCACAGAATATTTGTTTTTCCAATCTGTGATCATAAGCCGTAACCTGCTTTAATACTGTATACTTTTATTTACAATAAGGCACCGCACATTTTTTGATTCTGCATATTTACGTGAGTGGACCATTCCCTGATGCTATGAAAAGGGATGGCACTCGCAATTTTGCAAGAGCACAATTAATATTTTTTTTATGTCCGTACAAATCGAAATTACCTATTTTTTGTTGTAACTTTGTGCACTAATAGCAAGTAATATGTCTTTCATTAGCACGAATTCAGTATTTTAGTGTAACTAAGGCCGTGAAACAAGATGCACGTTTAAATGATAATGATTATACTAGAAGTTACACAACTTGTAAAATATATTTTACTAATAGTACCAAGTGTAACTCTGCATTATGTTTTGTGAAATTATTCTGTAAATAAATAATATTTAAAATGATGGAAACTGAAAATATGCTCTCTGACATAAAATTCGTGGCATCGACATTACCTTATGATTGAGTCTCCCGTTTTGTTTTTTTCTTGGCATTTGCAATGGATTTCGACATTCATTATCAATGGGAAGTGAGATAAGAGGTGGCTACGGCGGAGGCGCGAGGGGGAACTTAGTCGCAACTCGCAGAGATCGCTGTTTCCTAATTACCTGGTCAACACATGGCCGGCAATGTCCAGAAGATGCATACACCTGATTACCGCGTTGGCCGTCGCTAACGGAGATATTCTATGCTAATGCATGTACCGATATATATGTACCGTACATATGGTAATGCCTTCGTGATAACGTGTGTCGTGCATTTGAATGAAGGGAAGGAGACTCAAAACAACCCCCACCACACCAGACAATTCACAGGGACACATCACTCACGATCATCTTTATAAAAAGGATGTGTTTTTCATCTTTCATGTGCCATAAACGTGGAAATCGTCATGGAAGGAACATGGCGAGTCAGAGTCAATTTCTTATTTTGTGGGTTATATCTGCTAGTTTTGGGACAGAGTGAGTCAAAACCTAGCCTTCCCTCAGACTACACGTCCATGTTTGCGACAAATTATGCGAAGGTATCAAGGTCGGGTGTCCTGCCTGCCGAAAATGCATCGATTGAAAACGTGAAACCAACAACTGAAGAACCAGTGACAGCTAATAGCAGTTGCTGTGAAGGTGGAGGCGCCGGGCTACAACAAATAGTGTATCCAGACAACTCCAGTGTTTATTTGACAGTTTATCCAGATAACCATACGATGGAGAACACCCCGATGAAAGCAGCCAGCGTAGGTAAAGTGAATGTTTATGCTTCAAAATACTAATAAACTATATTCAAATATTTCAACGCATGTCGGCAGGAACGGAAATATTTGTTCAAAATCAAATACTGCGCGTATTTTGTTTGCATTCCATTTTAATGACGCTCGCTGTAACGGACAAATAAAAGTAAAACTGTATATAGCGCTTCCAATTACAAACTTTAGGGTTAAAGAATATCAAACAGCGTTTGCCTTCAGCGTAATGCCTGTTTTTTACATTATTTTTTATTATTCAATCATTGATTTTTCTGTTCCAAGATGCAGCTAGTGACGGACGCAGCTACAAAGACGCGGCCTTCACGCCTCCAAAGAAACTGTCATACGACTCATTTTTCCAACCAGAGGCTGTAAACATTCCGCAGTTCGCTCAGGAAAGATATACAGGCACGCGGAACAGAGTTAAGAAACCTGAGTTCAGTAGAGGAAAACCGGCGAGAAGACCAATATCGGTGCAGCTTCCTTACCAGCCCGATTTCAGTGATTCTTTAAACACTTATTTGCCTCCACCTCCTCAGAAAACGTATGGTGATGACTCCCCAATAACCAGCTACGACGTTAAAGATGCGAAGCCACCACAGCAGGGTCCAGTTCTTCCCTACGCACCTGATTACAACCCATCTGATGCAGTACCTTCCGACAGTGGGTATGATTACCCACCCTCAGATGCAGCAGTACCAAAGAAACCTGAGAAAAGCCCTCCTTACTTGCAATCGGAATCAGGACCTACAAAATATAATCTGCAAAACTCCGAAATAATGGAAGAAAATTCGCCTGCCAAGTTCTTAGATACTCCGGCAGGAAGTAGACCAGTGGCCGAAACAGGTCCTCCTAAAGGATATTCGTACGAACCACCCCCAGAAGAGCGCCCGATGAGTCCTGATGGTAATCCATCGGCTTTTCCCTCGCCTCCCAACAAGCCTATGCCCGAAACAGGTCCTCCTAAAGGATATTCGTACGACTCAACCCCAGAAGAGCGCCCGATGAGTCCTGATGGTAATCCATCGGCTTTTCCTTTGCCTCCCAACAAGCCTATACCCGAAGCAGGTCCTCCTAAAGGATATTCGTACGATCCAACCCCAGAAGAGCGCCCGATGAGTCCTGACGGTAGTCCTCCTGCTTATCATCCTTACAAATCTCCCAAGAAACCTCCCATGTACGAAGAAAATCCTTATGAGGATCATCCTTATGGCAACCCTAAAAGTAAACCTATGGTCCACGAGGAACATCTTCCGTACGAGGACACATACAAACCACCTAAGCCAAAACACAAATCGAAACCGAAACCAAAACCGAAGCCAGAAAACTTCTTTCATAGCGACCATGGAGACCATCCTCCTGAAAAATTGATGCCTCCCAGCCCCGAAATACCACCTCACCAAGGGTACAAAAATCACCATTCGAGTCATAACGAATGGCTCTTCCAGCCTGAAACAAATGAGTACTACTATCATCCTGACGAAGAACAGATGAAAAAGCCAAAAAAACCACAAAAGGCAAAGGAAGCGGCAGAACCGAAGCCACCGAAACATGAGGACGAAAAATTATTTTTCGAACCTCCAGATCATCAGGGTCCTGATGAATATGAACATGAATATCCTGAACATGAACATCACGCACATCATAATCATCATCACCAAGATAAGGAACCGGAGAAACCGGAAATTATAGAAGATCACGAGAGTGAAGATCGACTCAATAAGAAGCCGTACAGTTACTATTATATTGGAAGGAAACTTTGGTTTGTACCGCTATATTTCAGTATTTATTTTATCATTTACGTGACAGCCCTGATTTTGAAGTCAATAGCAAGGCACAAAATAAATTATCCTCACCACAGCGAGCCCGCTGACTGGGCTGGCCGAAGTTCCAGGTCGCTCTTGAATGACACGACCGACCAAGTTATACGCGGATTGCAAAATGCGACAAATAAATATATTCCTAGTATGTAACACATTTTTGTTGTAATAAAAGAAAATTGAACTGATTACATTTTTGTTGAACCCCTGTCCAGAAAAATCCTGATTTATACATAAGCAATTGTTAGCCGATGCAAGCTTCCAAAAGGCAAATACTTCATTTTTTTGACGAATAACAATTCATAGTAACTCGATTCATTCGAATGAGCCCTTGGTGGTTAATTAATTGATGTTTTGTTGAACGCTGTGCAACAGCAATAGTAAATGCAAGCGAACACAATAAACGCAAAAAACAAGAAACAAAAAACGACTGTAGTGACTGTAAATTACGAGAAAGGCATTGAAAAGACTGATTGCCACAGAAAAAAATAACAAACGCAGAAATAAATTCACGAATATGTAGAATTTGGTCCATTTCCTCGTCTTGTTCAATTTAACATGGTGTCAAGCACCTTCTTTAATGTCAAATACTTTCTGGGGCTGTATTTGCACTGATTAAAAAAATGTTACACACTATGGTTGATTGACAGGTGTATTTTTTACTTATTATTAAAAATTCATTATAAATGTTATACATTTAAATTTGCAAAATAAAGTAATGCAGTGAAAATAAGAAAGGAATTCGTAACGTACATACAAACTAGGATAAGACAAATACTTGTTTGATTTTCGTATCAGAATTCAATTTTCGCTGAGAAAAATGGAAACGTGTGCGTAGACGTAATAAATTAGAAGTGTCACATATCTGGTCACGGCATCAGCTACTGCCGTTATCTTGTTTGTTTGGCGAGATGCATGAACTTAGTCAGTAGAAAATCGATCTGCATTAATTATTAGCCAAAGTATGAGTTGCCGTGGTGGAGGGGGAGTGAGGGGAAAATACAAGAAAATATCAGTAAAAGAGAATTAGATATTCAGTCGTTCTCCAAGACTTAGGCCGATGAGCATCTCTAAGCTTTTTGGGTAATTTCTATAACAATTCTTATTTAAAGTTTTTTTTTTTTAATTAGTCAGTTGTATTTATGAAGATTATCAGAAATGCTACTGAAGTGAGGCGACAATAATATTGAAAAGGGTACGTACACATTTTTTCACAATATTCACTGTTGAATGCTGGCATGCTCACTAATGGCATCACGAGGGAATCATACAATTTCTGTCAGTTTATCGAGTGTTTTTTTTCAATGCTTGAATTAAGACAATGTACGCATAGAATGCTTAAAATAATTTAATGTGCAATTCAAATTCTTGCTACGCCAGATTTCAAATCGACAGTAAAAATCCATTGGCACTGTGAAGATAGTCCGGATGCTTTTATAAATATTAAGGCTTTTCCCGAATGTTTTCATCGCTTTTCTAACCGTTACAGCTGCCATTTTGTATTTATATGGAAGCTATTTTGAAAATCGTAAAATCACTTTACTTTTTTTATGATGGTACGTGTCATACAGGCTACAGCAATTTCTCGTGTGCATTTGCATAATGCAGTTTGCACCTTGACGTCTTCATCTCATTCTAAGATATGTCACGATTCTAATATACAAACTTGAAAACAGTGCCTATGTGGGTAACTGTTAATGATTGCTGTTGCAAAACCAATGTGATTGACACGTGTGTGTGCCTAGCGGTATTTCATTAGATTCGGGAAAAAAACAGTCTCGACCAATAATTGTTTGACAATTAGCACAAATTTGTGTAACTTAACAATATTGCTAATTGATGACGTCATTCCAGTACCTGCAACGATTAGGTTACCATTATACCGAGTTACCATAATAAGTCACCACCTTCACTTAGTTTTAAAATTATAAGTTTGGTTAAGACCGTTAATTTATTTTTCTATTTCAAGCTACAGGTATGCAACTTTTACTGGTTTAATGTATCGCGGGTTGCATAGCAACGAAAAATCTGCCAACACAGGCTGTTACACAAACTAAAAAATGAGTGTTCAACCATAATTATTATTATTTTTTTTTTCTAGAGATGGCGCCAACTTCAGTGCTCTGGCCATTGAGGGCACTTTTCATTTTATGCGTGATGATGTTTACGTTGCCGAGGAATGATGCAACTTATATCAGAGTGCCAATTCAATCGCAACTGCACCAAATTAATAAAACGAACACCTCATCTTTGCAGTATCCTGCACCCATTGAGAGGTACGTACGAAAATTACCTACTTTATTGAAGTACATGAAGTATTTTATTGAGTTATTTTTATGTTATTATCAAAATTTTGTTTTGTTAACGCGGTTTAGTAACCATAATACCATAGCATTCATTTTTAATTCAACGGTTAAACTGCTTCGCAAAAAATGGTTACCAAAAAACTACTTTACCGAGAAAATTGGAGGGTGCTACTAGATGGAGTCACCGTCGTTTCAATTGTCAAGAAATATCATTTCGTTATTTCTCGGTGATTACTCGCATTTGAGTCTGATTTGGGCTAAATTAATCTTTAGTAATGATAACCACAACGATTGATACACACATGTCGATATTTTGAGTAGTGATTATTTAATTATAGAGGTTTGTTTAAAGAACAAAAGAGTCAAAAGAGTCAAAAGTTTGTCTCAAGAGCCATCGGGTGGCACCTACTGTTACCACGTTTTGCCGGCACATATACTCAGCAGAAAGTTTAACATTAACGCTGGCTCTAAACCTATTATCTATTAACCTATTTATGTACCTATAAACTCAACGCTTTTACCCTTTCAATTATTCCCAGACAGGAATAGAATTTTAGAGGGTGTCTGATTATTCATATTCATATATTTACTATTTATTAATAATGTTTATAAATAAATACCAACATTCATAATTCATGCACATAACTATTGCACTTAGGATTTTTTTGCTATTTTCTAGGGTGAAGCGTTCAACTGAAGACACAGCCGACCATGAAGATAACGACTTTTCCAGCGAGTCTCGGGAAATGGGGAAAGCAGGGGGTGTAAGCGACTCGTCCAATGGCTACTACGATTTTATTATCAACGAAGGCTCATATAAATTTTGGGCAGTGTTTCAAATATTCACAGCAGCTCTACTGATATATTCTGGGTTTGCAGCAGTTTACTATGCCAAGTACAATTATGAGCCACCAGCTGAAGACGAGGCTGATGAAGATATACTTTGGAAAAGGTCTGGAAACATGTATCAGCCTTCCCAAAGTACAGGTCTCAGCTCACAGACATTTCAACATATTATGGATGCTCTATCAACGAAAAAGTACTCGTAGACTCAATGACTCAAATTAGCATTAAAGAATGTAACTAAGCCTATGCATTACCTCAGAAACAAGAATATTGTAGTATTTCTTAGCAACATTTTGATTTCTGGCGGTGAATACGACAAACGGCTAGTACAATTCTTTATTGTGAGTTTGGTAGGGCTCTGTTTTTAAGAAGATCCATATCGAACTCAATATCAATTAAAGCTACTTTTCTTTATAACCTTTCATAGAAATAAGTTTTCTTTTTGTAAGTGTTGTTTTGAATAGCACCTATTCGCCCTGTTGGGTAAAGGGATTCGATTTATTTCCCACAAAACCATAATTGCTCATTATTCCGTCGTGTCAAAGTTTCTCTAGGTATCAATTACTGATTATTAAAACTGCAAACAATGTGAACTTAACAATGCTTTTAATCGTCCCTCAGAAAAACTGGCGGTAATAGTGTGTGTGTATATTTGTATTTTCTTGATTTTTTTTCATTTTTATGTGTCTATGTAACCTGGACAGACAGGGTTGATTTTAGTTTGGTTCAAAGACGACCAAAGGATGCGCCCCATGGTCTAATAAGGATAAGGAAGGGATAATAAGGTAAGGAGAGGATCCATGGTGTAAACCATCAAACCTTGGCTCATCTGGCTGCTTTGAAGACTAAATTGCCAAAGGCGCACCAAACGTCGTCCTTGGAATGATCCTGGCAATATTGATTGGGCACAATGGTGTCTATGATTTAGTCAGACCAGTGCGTCGTGATATACGCAGGATTCAGCAGTTCAATAGGTCGTTAGACAAGCAGGACACAGCAGGAAAGTGTGTCGTTATACAAGCAGGGTTCAACAGAGAAGTGCGTCGTAAGACACGCAGGATTAACCAGGGCAATGCGTCGTGAAGAACCCAGGATTAAGCAGGTCATTGCGTCGTTATACATGCAGGATTCAGCAGGCCAGTGCGTCGTTGGACATCAGGATTCTGGAGGGCAATGCGTCGTTTTAAACGTAGGATTCAACAGGGCATTGCGTCGTTATACACGCTGGATTCAGATGGGGAGTGCATCGTTAGACACACAGGATTCTGAAGGACAGTGCGTCGTTAGATACTCAGAATTCAGCAGTGGAAAAGCACGTCCTGCGTCCTGTGTTGGATCCTTAAAGTTCTTGTTTCCTGCCATCAACTGCTACGCTATGCTCTCGCATGAAATTTCATGTCAAGGCACTTAACGCACTGTTAAATGAACGTGCAAGTCTACACAAAGCGGGCAGCAGTTACTGTTTCCATTCATCGCGTTCCCACTCTTCTTTATTTATTATTGCTTCTATTTTTGTTTTGTTTTGTCAATATAATTGCGCACCTCGGCTCAGCACACGAGCAAACTCAGCTCGAAATCAAGTTGCCTTCAGCAATCCATTGATCAATGATTTCATTTAAGTGCAGAGCTTTTAATACAAGCGTAACAGAAAATAAAATAATTAATTCGGTATATACTCCGGTAGTAAACGAAATCGATTCTCGCCCTAAAGCAAAAAGTCATTGGTCTTGAAAGATTCGTTGAAGGTGAAGGAACTTCTAGTTGTATGATTTGCCGCACTGGGTAAACTTGCCTAATGACAATGAACTCTTGGTAAACGCATTTGTCCGCCAGGAGCGTTATTCTTCTTCGCTGTCTCGTGATTGGCTGAAGGTAATATTCAAGTGTGAGGTAAGATGGTTACGGAAGGGATAGCACCGACTGAATTATATGAAGATGGTTTAGTAAATATAAATTCACTTTCGAAGACACATCTAGCAAAGCTGTGGTCTCTAATACGCACGAGGCGAAGTGGGAAGAAAACTTGAACATTTCCTGTAAATCGTTCGTTGTTTTTAGTTGTTCTGTAATAAGTTTTAACGGGGTGACTTGAACGAACACTGTTTAAATATTTGCGCGCACACGTAGAATTTCTCATCTTTTGACAGTTTTATTAAGACTTTTTTTCATTAATTAGATCGGACTTAATTTATTATAAACGATGTGAAAATGCATTCACGAAGGATCGTAGTGATTGATATTTTATTTTGTAAAAATGACTCGTTGTAAATAAACGTGTAAAAGGTGATTTCTGTAGTAAATTCCTGCGATGGCGTCAATTTCAAGCAACAAGAGGAACAACCGAGCGACACTGGCGACTTCGAACAACATCTATCTGCCAACCCCTTACACGACACCACCTTTGCAAAGACAGGTAAGACTTCTTTGAAAGATTGTCCACACAAGACGCCACTGCTAACGTCCACTTATTCATGAGAAGAACGAGTAGCAGTATCCTAAAAAAGCACACGCAAAGAAACATATTTGTGGCAATATTTTTATATTTACTCGATACACAATGAATTACTTCGTATTTAAAGATTCGCGCCAAAATTGTACTTTCTCCATTTGCACACCACCGCGGCCTTTGAAAGTAAATTATAAACGTCAATATTAGCCAGTTAGAATAATATTAACTCATCAGCTGATGAGAAATAGAGTATAACAAGTTCTTGTGACACTCGATTTGATAACGGATTCGTACTGCGCGGCCCGACCAACTTGCTCGAACCAAAAATATACAAATGTGCAAATGGCATAGATTCTGAACGATTAGATGTGAGAAATTTGATATATGCACTTAATTGGCCCCTACAAATGTTTGGTTTGTGATTTGCATTGGCGTCTACAAATAGTAACCCGTAGAATAAGTGGCAAGTCATCCTGTTCAATGATCATTTCCCATGTCACAGTACGAACCAGCGCAAAGAACGTCTGAATTAGATGAGACGAGACTACTAGACAAAAAAATCGACTGAACCCTGAAAAATGATGGTCTATGGTCTATCCTATGTCTCAGAATTATCGGTGATGATGTACCTGGTGTAAAAAAATGAGAGTTAGCTATAATGTTTTATTGTTTGCAAGATTGAAGA
Source organism: Protonemura montana (assembly GCA_947568835.1). NCBI lineage: Eukaryota > Metazoa > Arthropoda > Insecta > Plecoptera > Nemouridae > Protonemura > Protonemura montana. The sequence goes on along the minus strand of OX387604.1, from coordinate 12,446,406 downwards.
TGATCCCATGGGTCTCAAGGTCCGGCACAAAAGAATACGGACGACCTTGCCGTCTTATTGCAATATGAAGAAGCAGGTAGACGAATCTTCTTCTTGTTCTTGATCCCACTCACACGTATCTCTGGGCTTCTTTTGCGACATCCGCCATAATTAGACAACAATCATATTCTACCTAGTATAAAAAATAATCACTCTCTGTTGAGGATAGTCGAGAAACCATTATCGTTCAGCCTGGCTGTTGTCGACAAAAAATGAATCTTTTCCAGTAAATTGGTCAGACTGAACATCTTTGCCTGTCACAACCTATTAAATTAAAACTGTCTGGGTGGAAATCACTCATTAATGACGTCTTACATAAAAAATACTAACTAGATATAAACACATTAGATCTTTTGCTCATCTCCACACAATGAAACTTCAAGCTCCACTGAGCAATCTATTTTCCAAATCTATGTCCATGCCAATATAGCAACAAACGAGATCCACTGCAACTAAACATCTACTTACCTTATAAATATAATTATATCTTCTCGTTGAAGCCCTCCCATTGAAAAGTTAAACTGCTAAGGGCTATTTCCCAGTTGCATTTTCTTGTTAGTTACTGGGTATAACAATCTTGCTTGATGCCATCAGCACTATAATTTCTTCGAATTTGGGATGATTTTGCAACGGTCATTTCATCTAGATCAGAAGTCGCAAAAATGATTTAATCTTTAAACCTGGAAGCGTTCACGCTACGGGTCATGAGAGTCTTTATCAAGAAGGTTTCGTCTTCTCAGGGTGCTCAGCTTACACACTAATAGGTGAGACAATATTGTCCAATGTCAGGATAGAAACTTCCTAGTTTGTTTTCGAACGATTTCAATGCACGAAAAGAATAAATGAAAGATGGTGTATTCTATCACTCAAAAAAGTCTGTCAATCTTTGTGTTATGACTCTTGACAATTATAATTATCCTATCGGTATAGTAAACAACAAAAGCAACGAATATAGTCAACGAATAGAAGCGCAACTTGCAGGAGTGAATTAAAATTACAAGATCACACGGCGTGGCAGTTAGATGTTCTTACTTGGATATTACATAAAATTTACAAACCCGTTTGCGGCAAAATATGTTAGAAGGCGATACGATCTTAGGATTCGAGCAAATTAAATAAGCTCATAGAGACAGTAGGTATCAGCGATAGTTGCTTGACCCCACAAGCAGCGAGGACAATTAGGTTTCGGTTATAAAGTATCCAATGACAATTATATTCACGTGCTAAAGCATAAGCAAGATGAGGTGCGATCTTGACCTTGTACTTGACTAAAGTTGATCGTGAATGGAAGGATCCCAAAGCCAACCACAATAAAACTGCCTCGTGCTTTCCCTTTCGAGTCACTCAATTGCTTAGCGGGCATTTATTGGCTAAGTCATTTTATCCCATTTGCAAGTATTTTACATAGAAGTCACTGATAATCGTATCTTATTTCAATTCGCGAGTGAATTCTTTGATTTATTTAAAGTATGCGGTTACTAATTTAAATTTAATTAAAATTTGTGAAATAAAACGGTCTTTTTTCCCAAACTTTTTTTTTAATTGAGAAATTAAAACTCTGTGTGCACACAGTAATTGGAAATACTTTGACATTACAATCGGCAAGCGATGTGAATTTGCGCATTTTAAAGAGTTGTAAGCATTGATCAGATTGATCAAATCGGTTAACTTTCCGCTCGAGCAAGCTGAAAGTGAAGCTAATTTTTGTCCTTTGAAGCGATCAAGTGTGACAAGTAACAACAGATTGAATGTTTAGGTCACTGGTGAGGGAAAAAGCTTTCTTGTGCCAAATTTGATAGGTGCTATCTCTAAAGAAAAGGTGAGATTTCCTTTGATTAAACTGACGCTGTTGTGGTTTCATTCTAAAAGCCAGAATTGTATTGGCTTACGAACGGCATATTTGCTTCTGTAATAAAAGTTTTTCGAATTTCATGAGAATCTGCATGGAGTACAATATTGAAAATGAGAGAGTTCCATGTCACCATGGAAAATGTGCAATTACATACAAGGCTGCATATTTGTGTTCCTCCTTACAACACAGTAAAGTAACGAGCAGATCTGAGTGCTTCATTATTTATTGGCTAAGAGATCACAAAAAACGATGATAAATTGAGAATTTCACTGCCGAGTTCAAGGTTTGTGGTTACCAAATAAGAGGATTCAGCTGTCTTGTATTCGCATGAATTAAAATACACCATCATGATGTACCTTTGCCTGCCTACAAATATGCAGAACATGGCCGAAAAAAACTTTTTATGGATTCAGCCCTGGAAAAATATAAAAACCTTGCCCCTGGGCTAGCAAAATATTTAATCAAAGTAATTTATTCATATTATATTATCATGATTTTTGGTTAAAACAAAAAAAAAACGAGTACATTCTGAAATTGCGCCATATAAAGAAGGAGCAGACAAAAAAAAATGTTTGTAAAAGGGTATTGACCGAAAGTGAATTATTCGCCTGGGATTTACTGACCCTTTATTTAAAACAGTTCAATTTGATTACAAATATTTTATTCATGAAATTAACGGTGTTTAAGGTTCCTTAACCGAAAAGAAAATGAGGTGGGGGTCTATAATACCAAATTGCCGTCTAATTCTACGCTTTACTATTTTTAACAGTATAAGTCAATTAAACCCAACGGCGGATCTAACAATGTGTAACTAAATCGGGCAGGTAACCATTAATTAGAACTAGTATCACTTGGGCAAGTCAAGTCACTTTCAATCTTTACCAGCTATAAAGGAGAGTGGAGGGAACAAGACGTTTTATTTACTTTTCAATTTTAGAGACTCAAGTCTGAAGACATTGGCATTGCCCATCTATTGTGTGAACAGATTATGAACGGGAATACGCAAGTACTCTTGCACGTGCCCTTCAATTGATATTCAAGATTGTTTCCTGTGATTCTGGTTATGTTATTCACCGTTTCAGACAATTTCAGGGCCAATCAATCTAATCTACATGTTAGGCCCATTCGACAATCTTCTCGTTTCATTTTCACCGGTACAATTGGAATTGGTGATATGATCATATCAGAATTATCTATTCTATCCATCTACTACCTTCTATAACACTCGAGGAAGCCAGTCATAGCACCTTGTACTAGGTAGGTCATTACCCTTGAAAACTACTCGACACTTGTGTTCATCATGCATGAGTTACCAAACTAAATCCGTGTGCTATTCCTTGCCCATCTGCACTTTCTTGTCTGCCAGAAGGTGCAAAAACTATTTCATGAAGGCCCTAAACTGACAGCCAGTTAAGGGATATTCGAGTTTTAGACACCCGACCCAAATATTAATTACCTTCATTATTGGAGAGACCACCAGGCACCACTTAAAAAAAAAGTAAGACAAAACGTACAAGTCTGTTGGGTTTCCATTCTTGGTTTCCACAGGTCCAACATTTCTGATATTGTTTTGGTATAGCCAGAAATAAAAATTGTTCAACGCGACTACAAATTAGGAAGGCTACTTTTCTGCATTCTATACGAGATACCCGTTTGGTGATTGATGACAAACTTGTTGTCAGACATTAATTAGATGTGTTTGGAACTAAAGAGAATGACGAGCATAAGTTTTCGCGCAATTAAATACGAATCGCGAATTGAGCTCTTCAGAAAAGATTCGAAACGCTTTTAGTTCCACGTATCTACATGCACTTGGTATGCAAGACAAAGATTTTCGCAGGCGGTCGACTATGAGTTGAATCGTTTTAAAGATTATGCGCCAACTAGCAGACAAATAACCGTTGAAAATTTCGTTATCGTTGCAAGCATGAGGATACCTCGTCAGTCGTTGGTCTCTACGTTATTTCGAAGACATTTCACCAGACGTCTCCTACGAGTCGGAAAACTGCGGATAAATGGGGAACTGCCAGCCAATAAGCAAGGCAAAATCGTGATCCTGAGACGAGAAATATTCACATTGAGCGGTGACATTGTGCCAGAACGGCCAGGGCCAAGAAGACACTGCGGAGGCGGTGCGGTCTGAGCCTGTCGATGTCTTTGTAACACAGCAACCAGATGAACTGGAATACCCTTCCTCGAGTACTGCGCACGTACTACCTCGGACCGCCAGAACAATTCGGAATGCATAACTAATTATTGGCTCACGCTGATATGATTTTTGATGATAAGTCTTCTCGGTTTAATGAAGGACAGTTTTCGAGTAATCGTTGTTAAAAATTGCCCATGACACAATATTTAAGGACATTTTATTCCTGCATGTCTGCATGGTTTAATCAAATTGTATGTGATGCATCTAAGCACGTTACTTGGACAGCTTGATTGGTGTGAATATATTAATGGGTCGATGGATATGTATATACGGCCCGATCAACTGGTATAATTATAATGAATCTAGTGGTGACGGCCTCGCTGAGAATTAATCATCGGTGGCATCATCTGGTATCTGGTATTATGCTGCCGAGGGCTATCACTATGGGCTCGATTAAATCATCAGTGAGCTCAGAAAAATATAATCTGAGTAATGTGCTAAGTATACACATTCTTGAAATTAGTTAAAAAACGGTATACCTACCGCTTTGAGATACGATGACCCTGCGGGATATATTTATCCTCAGATATTGGTTGTTAAGTCTCTGAAATCTTCAACATTCTTGGCCGTTCTGGCCCGTACAATGAAAGTAAGTTTCTGACTATCATCATATTATAAACGTTAGCATTGAAAATAGCGTGAACTCCCACACTTATGCTACATGCTAAAAAAAATCAAAGAAAATTTTATTTGCCCAAACGGACACACGATTCAGTTAGATCTCATTAGAAATGTGCATAGTGATCTCAAGATCATTACCGTCAGATTTTTAATTACCGTCCAAGATAGGTTGGTGGCTCTTCGCGTCTAGGCGCCAAACAACAGTGGTGCATTATAAAATTAATGATCGCATTTTTCCACGTGCCGAACCGGAAGGAAGTGAATACTTGTACAAGCGCACGCGCGAACTCATCACACCATGCGAGCACGCGGCTTCGCCAGATTGCTGCCGCTAATTGCGATACCAGACCTCTACCTATCTTTTTTCATGGCTTACGGAAGTATTGTTATACTATATAGTTAAATAACTTGCTTGCAAGAGTAATTTTTATGAAAAATAAACAGTTACAGAAAAGTGTATAGCTGGTTAAATAACGTGCAATGCCAACGTAACTTTCGATGTACATTTGCATGCAACAATTTTGGAGCATTATTTTGCTTAATTTGTTTTAATTTAAGACAGATGCAAATTAATGTTTGAGCGTACATTTTTTCTTCTTGCATTTGGAAATGTATTAAATGTGTTGGCATTTGATTCTGAATCCTGGAAACTAAAGTTTCTGCGTAAGCAGGCATAAGGAGTCAAAGATGCTACCACCTGATGTCCGCATCATACTTTGAAAACTGTCTTCAGGGGTTTCATTATTTCATATTGCTTACTATCTTAGTCTCTTTGTTAGATGTAGGAAATAATACTCCAGGTAGACACTTGACTTTGAATAATTAATTACACTTTGTTTGATTAGCGATTGCTTATAGAGGCTCATCTCGCGAGCTATACAAACAACCTTCAAATAAAAAATGCGAAATTCTATCACTTAAAGTAAGTCTTCCTCTATGTTTATGTTTTTTTTTTTTAATATTATTTTTATTTGTCTTGCGTTAGCTTTTCATACACAATTTTTCAAGGGGTCCCACGTAGTGGCGGCTACGTGACATGTAGCCATATACCATCTTCATTCGAAAATAAGGAAAGCCTCGCACATTCGAACCCAAATTTTCTGCCTGCTTCATTTGTTTCTATTCATACATCCACGAATATCAAACGTCAACGCTCAAGATTTTAGCTAGCTATTCTGAAACCAAATGACTTTACAGCCGCGGCCGCGGCCATGACACATATTGCATACTAAGCATGCGGAGGGTCTGACACTCATCATTGGACATTATTGGCTTATTGACTGCCATTGAAATTTGTTTAGCACGTTTAAGTGCGGGAAAACATTGCGAAACAATGCGCCCATTCGCTACGCAAACCGCAGCCGATGAGAAACCGCAAGTAGTATTACAATATGAAAGAGAGAAAAAAGAGAAAAAATTAGAATTCACGTTCGAAACGAATGCAAATATAGTTCAACGACGATGCTTCACCGCACAAAAATGGCAGACATGATTGGGAAATGGTTGAAATTTGAATCGATGTGTTGAGTTGAGCCTGACTTCGATTACCTTTGTTACAGTGTTTGAGTGATTCTCTGCAGTCGTTCAACCCGTCGCACGGAAGCGGCTCTTCGTCTTGGATGTTGTGGCGAGATCCAAATAGTCCAGCATATTATCAAGGAGAGAACAAAAACAGGCTCTGCGGAGTTCTTTTGGCGGTCGTCGTGTTTCTAGTCATCGTTGCAGTATTAGCAATCGCAGGACTCGCCGTCTACATGGGTGGTACGTGTCCTGCCTGGAATTATGATAATTAGCAATAATTAATATTCGATAATAGGTTTGTAGCCTCGTATGTTGCGTGAGAGCACTGAGGCCGCCTCCGCTTGATTTTCTTAACATGGGATAATCTCTTGTTGCAGCTCTGCGAATCGACGCAGCCAGCAACAGAAACAACACCAAGCAGCAAAAGTTAATTAAGGACGATAGGTCCTTAGAAATACGAAATGGAGTACTCCGCAAAGTATCAAGCAGCCATAATTTAAGTGCTCCACACACAGTACACCTCAAAAAGTTGAACGCGTCGGAAACAGAACCCGTTGAAGATTTACCTATAATAGAAGGCTCTTTTAATGTATTGGGTGTAGAACTCAGTAAGGGAAACGATTCGGCCGAAAATCAAACTGATGTTGATTCAGCAATATTTGCTGAAAATAGTCAGCAATCGTCGGGTACAGCAGGGGCTGAAGGCAAAAACGTGACCGTGGATGATTTATTCATCGTAGGAGAAGTCATGGAGGTAAAGGGAAGGGAAGAAAATGATGAAAATTTCACAAAGTCCTCAAATTTTGAAAGGCATCAAAGTGGAAGTATTCACGAAGAATCAACTCAATCCAACGCTGTAACGGTTATTCGGGAGGAAAACACAAAAGTGGATGAACGTGAATCAGAGGAAAGATCTTACCCTCAAAGAGATGAAATTGTAACAAACAGTTCGGCCGGCGTTGAGTCGGGCTCCACGCAAACCCTGTTGGTGCTCGAGCCATTACCCACTCAGATTATTCAAGAAAAAGATCAAGCGTTGTTCCAAGTAAGTGGTGCAAAAACCGAAAGACTGGGCTTACAAAAACATGAGAGCACAACGAATACATTATCGTCTACTACCAAATTACCACCTGCATCTACTAAAAGAACACACGTGACTGATTCCGAAGAGAGTGCTGCGAAGCAGGGTGGCTCCATACCATCCGCAGAAAAGGATCAAATTTCAAGAGGAGTTGTTTCGGATCTGCCAAAAATAAATCAGAAAATAAACTCTGAACCCGCTGGGCTTCCCGATACTTCAGCAGTGCGATCTCTCTCGAATGGTACAATTTCCACGTCAATATCTGACGAGGCAACATTTCAAACACGATTCCCTCCCAGACAGCGAGTAACAGTACTTCCAGAACAACGCAATGTATCTGATAACGCGAGTGTCAACGTTGAGACGAAGAATGCTTCTTCAACTGACAGTGAGGAAGACGGAGGCGTGGATCTTGATCCAAACTCGATGCTACGTCGAATGGGCCCTATCCTCCCCGCTCCTGAGCAAGACCTTGGAAAAGGAACGCAGATTCGTTACTCAGATCCTAGCCAAGGGGACCGCGGAAACGCTATGGTACTAAACCCTGCGAGCCCAATAGGCCAAAATAACCCCATGAATCCAGCTGTGCTGTCCACGAATACTTATAAAGATAGGTACCAACATCTAAGTGCTGGCTCTAAGATTCGTCCACATTATGGCACCAAAATAGTTGACGCGCAGGTGAGAGATACGAACCCAAGCAAAGAGGGTATAACGCTTGATAAGCATACGAAAGACTCTGATCAACGGCTTAGCGGTATTGCAGTGAAGAGTGCTGCGGACGTTGAGACTAGTGCATTGGCACTTGCACCGGGACTGGAACCGGCATTGGCACCAGCACCGGCACCGTCGCAGGACACAGTCAGCAGCATAGAGGATGGCTGGCGACCGATGGTGCCTATGGACTTCGCGATAGCTTCACATCGTCCGGATATGGATCTGCACGAACACACCCCGGTGCCTCAGACAAGCGATCAGTTATCACACGTCCATCTACAAGTTAGTAATGCAAATCAAGCCATGCCGACGAGTGTCTTGACTGCCGATGTAAATGGAAGCGTGAGTTTCACGAGGAATAACAGTTCAAGTACAGGTAAACCCGGAACATTATTGACTTCGCAAGGAAACGCAAACGAGAGAAATATTTCGAAAAGTAATGCGGCGGAAGTGATAAGAAAAATCATCGCAGATTCGTATAATTGGCCAGAATTGCCAATCATGCAACAATTTTCAAATTTAGGTAATTTTCTGAGAAAAGATGACAAACCAAACGAATTCTCTCAACCGCAGACTACCAAACAAGTGGTGTCATCAACGACGACAAAGGCACCAAAAACCTCAACTCCCGTGCGCTCAGAGCCTGAAGACGAGTTTGAAAATCATGGGATAGCCCTTCCGGTTGATGGCATACCCGCAGAGCTTCTAGTCGAAGAAAAGTCTGCGATAACAGTTGTTACTGAAGATAAAGACATTGGAGTCGTTGTGGCTACTTTGAAACCACCAAAATCTAATTCAGGTATCGGAAGACCTTTACGCCCCCGACCAAAATTTGATACCACAGCTCCCACCACCACCACCACCACCACCACCACGACCATCAGGATCACTACCCCCACAACTTCCAGCACCACCACCCCCGCTCCAACCAAAGCATTGCCTCTATCGACAACAAGCCCTCCCCGCCAAACCCCGCCGAAGGCGCATCAGCGACCTAGTATCTACTCCATAACAACAACGAAAACAAGCAAAATTACTACTCCTTTAAAGTCGACAGCTATCAGGTCAAACAGAACGAAAACAACGACCACGCGACCTGCGTTGAGTTCGTCAACTCAGTCAGACGTTGTAACCAGGAAGAGCGTACACGTGTCGTTTAGCGACAAGACCAATAAAGACGACAGGAGAAATGAAACAACGCATTACGTAAAGATAAACGTCCGACAAGAAAACAAAATAGTGCCGAACAGGTCCAATGGGGTGGGCTCACACAACGCTTATCATATTCTTCCGCCTAAGACAGCAACCACCACTAGGCCTAAACCAAAGGGTCCAGTTAGAATCACATCTAGCAATGGTACGGTGCGTATCAGTACCATGCCACCCAAACGAAGAAATAGTACGTCGTTAGGCGCAAAACCAACTTCAAACCAGCGAAAAGAAAACACAACCCTGCCAGTCTCAACGAAATCTAATCACGATCTAAGTTATATCGCTTCGAAAATTACAGAAACCAATTTTTATCCCGTAACTTATTTCCCACTCCTGATGAACTCTACCAAACATGTGGGTGAAAGTAATAGACATCCCAAAATGAGCTCCTTCAACGATACGACTGCAAGTTCGGGCTCGAGTCTACAGAAGTCACCCAGTCCAGCGACAAAAAGTCAGGTGACAGAGGGTGCTTCTGATAAACAAGTGGCTGGTGACACGGAGATTCGGATGTCGCTTGAAGATATAGTAAGAAACTACAGAACTAAGATTACATCGTCACAGAACAGCAAATCTAACAGGAATTATAGTATCACATACGAAGAGTTACAGGATAAACAAAATTTGAATACACCGGATATTGAGAGTGCAGCCAAAGAAGAAGAGTCGCAAGTCCACCACCAGCATAAAACATCGGTTAACAAGAGTAAACCATTGGTACAGGACGACCATGAATTGCCGGAGCCGACTCAAAATACACCGAAAGTGATTGTCTCAGCGTCGTCGAGAGTGCAAGACCGAACTGTGGAGACGAAGCCATCCGGGACTTCAGGACACTACCTTTTATCACCATCCAACAGTGACAACAAAGCAACTGATCCAGGCACATCAAAACTGTTTCAAAACTACCCAAAAATAATCCAAAGTTTTTCGCCCGGAATGCAGAACTCAGCCATCGGCATACGAAATTCAAGTTCTGAAAAATATATCAGCAAGCTCACTACACATTTACCTTTCACATCTACTACCAAAGGTTTGCCTAATAATAATATCCATCGAATAAATCAAACTTCAGACGAAAATCGGTTCACGGAATCGTTTCACAGTTCGTACAAAGAGAGTACAAAACACAGCCCAACGATACAGGAGAAAATTATTAGTTCGCTTGAAATAAGCAAACCTTCTCATCGAGAAAACGATAAAGACATGAACTACGATGCATTTAAAGATTTAAGCTTTCCATTAGAGGATGCTATTGTTAATGCAATAAGCAAATTTGCAACTGTTCACGTAAGTGCTGTGGTGAAAAACACTAGTTCGGGAATATTCAACAGCCAGAATGCAAATGTCGACATTGCAGGCAACAACCTAACTGAAGGAAGTATAAATATGACATCCAACAAACAGGACAAACTGAACACTACCAGCCACAAAGAATGGAGCAAAGCTAACAGTACTTGGTTACCAGGCAACTCAAAGGAAATTTCATCGGAACAAGGTGAAAAATTACGCCCGAACTTTACACTAAATCAAAATGGAATACCAATTCTCACGAAGATCTACACGAAGGCCACTGATGCTGAGTTGACTAATATGAACGTAACTCAAGACGGGATAAAAACAGAACTAAGTAAAAACCAGACCGGTAAGTGACAACAGAAAAACGTACTAAGCAAACCAAGGCAAAATAAATTCGCTCTTTGTGCGAATTCACCCCCACCTCAACCCACCCCAAAAAAACTGTAATAAAAATGTCCGGGTTCAGATTCGGCATGTTGACAAATTTTGGTTGGGGGTCGGATTTTTGGCTCAAGTTACGGCTTAGCGAAAATTCTGGTTGCGAGTGACGGGTTCAGTTTCAGACTTCAAGAGATATTTTTGTACAAATAACTGCAACGACTGTGAGCAGTAGTTCATTTTTGCATGCATGACGTCTCAGAATACTATAAAATAATGTTTTTTACTGGCACTTACGTGCCGCCAGAAAGTAATTGACGGAACGGGTCTGGGTGGGACGGTGAGAGTGTGTAGGGGGGGGGGGGGGGGGGGGGGGGGGGCAGGAAGAGCGGGGGGGGGGGGGGGGGGGGGACTTTGACATCGGTCAGCGTCAGTGTTTGGGGACAGAGAATTAATTGATTTAGTGTACGTAGTACATGAAAATGCGAAGACTCCAGATATAGCTATAGTGAGGAGGCAGCACTAGAAATAACCCAATTAGACGGATCCCAAGGCACAAGACCCTAATTGCCCATCAATCAAAGCAAGTGCAAAAATTGCATGTGCCAAACAAGAGTATTAAAAAAAAACATTCAAATTCCAATTGGAACTAAAAAAATTCCAAATCTAAAATATTCGGGTTTGAATTTGGATTTGGGTTCGATTTCCCGCTAAGTCAGTACCCGTAAACCCACTGTTTAATGAGCAGCGACAATAGTGTACTTTTTGCTTCTTCCAGAATGCACCGGAATCATTTGCGGCAACAACGAATGTGTAGCATTGCAGTCCAGATGCAATCAGCTGGTGGACTGTTCGGACGGAGCTGACGAAAAAGACTGCACTTGTGCCGATTATTTAAAAGCGCAGTACCTGACCAGAAAACTCTGTGATGGAGTGGTCGACTGCTGGGACTTTACGGATGAAAATAACTGTGGTGAGTTGAGTTTGACAATGAATTCAGCTGCTTGCAAGGATCGGTCATGCGGCATCTCAGCACGAAGAAAATACGAAATGCATAACATTATTTAACAAAAATAAATAAATATGTTTTACAAAAGAGATGCCGAAAAATTAACAGGGAATTAATTTGATTTTTTTGAAATTCAGTTATCGTCACATAAATTACATCGCTCATAATTTTTGATTGGAACTATCTGCTGACCTGTACCATGTTTTAGAAAAAACTTGATGAGCTTTATACCTATTTTAGAATGGTGTTCTCCTGGACAGTTCGTTTGCCCCAACTCCCAGATGTGCATCGATCGGAACAAACTGTGCGACGGGAATCGCGATTGCCCTTACGGAGACGATGAAAAGCAATGCGTCACGATTGCTCCCACACTCAGCAATGCTACTGATTTCCCGTACCACCAGGAGGGTTATCTCATGGTCAGGAAACAAGGAAAATGGGGCAAATTATGCCTGCAAAATTTTAACAGCGTCGTTTCGGACTCGCACACTACATGGGAGGTGAAAGATTTGGGGAAGGCCGTTTGCAAAGCAATGACCTTTAGGTAAGCAATGAACTTCAGTCTTAAAAAAGTTTTTCAACTTTTGTTTTAAATTCTAACGCTTTCTTTGATCATTTCGGGTCTGGCATTCATTAGATGGAGGCATTAGAAAGTGAAACTACTGCAATTTATTTTACTCTACAGACTCTTAGCACATTCATTCTTTGCTGGCAGAAATGCCTGTCTGAGACGATATCGTTATTATATTTTACCACATCTCGGCTCTATAAATTCCAGGCTGACTGTAGATAAGTATTACTTACCAGACAGTTGTTTTCCAGTGATTTTGATCGAGTCGAAAGAATGGTGGATGCGACAGGTAGATCTGACGACGATTCCCTCTATTATGAACTGAGCTACTCGCCCGAGGACACAAATGCATCTACAGCGAGGTATGTGGACGAGATTCTAAATGTTGATTAGAAGCAGATCGTAACAATCATACTACCACATCTGCAACCAAGTACATGACCATACTACAATCATTTAGTAGTCTCATACCACAATACCCAAATAACCCCTTTCCCTCCCCCCCCCCCCCCCCCCTCTCACAACGTAGATAGAGTAAACATTAAGTGAAGTGTAGGAATATTATTGTTCTGCCAGAACCCACAGCCCTGATTATTGTTTGTCATTGTAGATCAAGTTTAACATTCCACGAGTCTCCCTGTGCTCAAAAAGAGGTGGTCCATGTCAAGTGCCGAGATTTAGAATGTGGAATTCGACCTCAAGCAGTCAGCCAATGGGCGAGGTAAGGCAGTACATTATCTATATAATTCATTAAAATAATCATCGTTTTCTCCAATTCTCATGGAAGCTTGATTTGCAAGAAAAGTTCGTCTATTTCGGTTAGTCCCTTGTTGCACGTCATGTTAAGCACTGTTGTTTGTAACCAGATCTCGGCGTTCCAGGATTGTGGGTGGTGGAAATTCAGGGCCAGGGTCCTGGCCTTGGCAAGCGGCCCTATATAAAGAGGGCGAATTCCAGTGTGGGGCTACTCTAATCTCCGAGCAGTGGCTGGTTTCTGCAGGACATTGCTTCTATCAGTAAGTGCTGGCTTCAAAATCCTTATCGTAGAGATATAAATTAAAGCATAATTGTCTAATTGGTATAATTGTCTATATATGACTTGAATAGATTGCAAAAGTAGTAAGTAAAAATAAAAACTGAGGCTATGCATTATAATATACAGATGGTGGCTTCTGGCTGGCCCCCAGACCAGAAGAATATGGGACCCTTAAGATTTTTCCTTCTTATCAGCTGTTCTGGATAACTGGGCCTAGAATGAAACTGACGAGGTTTTTTCCTGGTTTTCTGCTAAAATTCATCTTATTTTCTAGTGCGTTGGATGACTATTGGGTGGCACGACTGGGCACACTTCGAAGAGGAACGAACTTTCCATCCCCATACGAACAACTCCGACCGATCTCTAACATAATTCTCCATCCACGCTATGTGGACTCAGGGTTTATCAACGACATATCTTTACTACGAATGAAGGAACCAGTCGCTTTCAGCGACTATGTGCGGCCTATTTGTTTGCCGCAACCGAACAGCGTGTTAAAAGATGGAAAGTTATGCACTGTGGTCGGTTGGGGTCAGCTCTTCGAAGTCGGCAGGATATTCCGTAAGCATTCCATGAGCATTCCAGAAATCCATGAGCACATGAAATGACTCTTTTCACTTCCCAGAAAGTAAATTCACGATCAATTATTTCTGGTTTGTAGCTGATACTCTCCAAGAAGTGCAACTGCCGATCATCTCGACTGGTGAATGCCGCAAGAGGACGTTGTTCCTGCCTTTGTACAGAGTCACTGACAACATGTTCTGTGCCGGATTTGACCGCGGGGGCCGTGACGCATGTCTCGGTGATTCAGGAGGTCCTCTCATGTGTCAAGAAGCCGATGGACACTGGTCTCTCTACGGTGTAACAAGCAACGGGTACGGTTGTGCCAGAGCAAATCGCCCCGGCGTTTACACGAAAGTGGCCAAATATGTCGTGTGGATACGGACTTCAATGAATCTCCTGATGCAGCTAAGAGAGTCGAAAGCAGCGTGTAAAGGTCACAGATGTCCGCTAGGAGAGTGCTTGCCCAGAAGTAGAGTGTGTAACGGGTATATGGAATGTTCAGACGGTAGCGATGAAAAAGACTGTTGGTGACACTCATTGCAGATGACATAATCATTGTTCTGTGATTTTCAATATAAACGACGAAGAAAGCTATCACGGTAATTTTCAATGTTAGTATTCACTTGTGTTTAATTAATTAAACACATTCCATATTTTGATCTTCATATCGAAATTATGTCCTGTTTCTTTTTTATATTTAATTTATCTTCACTTAAAAAAGGATGTATTTGATATGGTATTGAAATAGAGAAATAAGTGATTGTTAAGATAACTGTGCCAGTTGGTACCTACCTGTACATACAGTGCATTTTTGTGTTATTTAGCCATTATAGCATACAAAGGGATATTGGCAATCAATGCAGCACTCATAAAAATAAAAATCCACAATAAAAACTTAAAAAGATACAATCCAAACATTCTTGGTCCCAACTTATACATTAACGATTCCCCAATAATCTGAATCATGTCCAATTTAAGATTTTGGCACTCGAGTAAAATGCCAAATCTGGTCAAAAATGTTGTACCTCGGATAAGGGGATTTGGAGATGCGCAAATGTTCACATCCATTCACTGTAATTTATAACCACATCATGAGCTTGGAGTATTTAAGCCCATTAGTTTTCCAAAAACTATTTCCTATCAGGGCTCTGAATGCTAAGTGAAGACATGTATTTTTATCATCTTATGACTTTCAGTATTATGAATGAAAGCTCAACTGAATTTTTCTCCAATGGCAAAAGATCCAAAATGCATCGCATCTTGTCATCTATCATACTTCCCCGACTCCCTAAATTTGTCCAGCAACTCGAAGATTGTGGACCCTGTAGCAATAACTGCCAATTGGCTGGCCGAGGCAGATCAAAAAGCACAGACGGAGTATGACAAAACAACGAGAAAGAAAGGTTAAGGAAGTTTGTGTTTATAACAGGATTAAAACACCAGCAGAATATTTCTGCTAGCACGTAATAATTGTGTAAGCGTTGATTTTGAAGAAAGGAAATAATGCCGGAATTATAAAAATGACATTTACTTGGGATATTAGTTTGACATTTTGATTTTGGATACAGAGAATAAATACGACTGAATAAAATAGTACAATTAAAATAATGAAAATAATAATAATAGTAGGTAATAGCCAGGATATTAAAAGATAAAAGTAGTACAGGTACAGTACGCAGACGAGCAATTCATTTCAGACTCATCAAAACAAACATCAGAAACAAAATTAATACATGGTCTTTGTACCCAACTGGATTCGACTTTGCTTTCCAACAGAAACCGATTATACTTAAACTCCTACATGCATTACGGCCTCATGGATATAATAATAGTAACTATGCAGTACCTACTTCAGATTCACAAAAATATTGTCAAATATCCATAAAAATATAGGCCTACACTAATTTCATAATTTGATTGTTCCAAAGCAATGAATTATAAAATGTTTTGTGCATGTCAACATTCACTCAACCCACTCAGTTTGGTTCTTGCCACGGCATGTTGAGTAGCTATCGTGATATTATACTGAGACCAACATAAATGCAGTAAGTCGACTTCTCGAGTGGAAACTGATGGAAAATTTAAAACAATTTTTAAAAGCAAGATTGACTATCAGATATTAGTATATATTGTTTGAAAACTTCAATATTTCCACATTCACTCTTTTATTTGCAATGAAAGACAAAGCCCAGAGTCCCGTGATTATTTTTGTGCTCTTGTGCTAATTGGCAACATAAATAGGTGCATTCACCACTGGCATGTGCTCTGCGCTTTCCAATGTGCGTAACACAACAAATATTAGCTCGACGATACAGCATTAAGTGACAGTGATAAAGAATTCATCAACAAAATTAAATTGACATTGACATACAAACAACTCATACATGTAACTAGTTTACACCTTAAATATGAACGTGCAGCTCAGCTGTGCAGGGTAGGTAGGTACGTAACATTATTTGGCCATTCAACACGACAAGTATGGTTTGAAAGTGTAGTGTTTTGTAAAAAATCACAATATCATAACAGAAAAATGCAAAAAGTTGCAAGTAAAAAATCAATAAAATAAAATCTAGTTGCTTGTTTTCTATGTTTAAAACTTGATGCTGTAAATAAAGACTTTAAGGACAAATTACACTGAAAATATTTGCATTAAAAAGGGAACGAACAAATTCATAAAACAATCGATCCCCTAAACTGCCAAATACAAATGTGTGTGTTGAATTCTAGAAAGATAAAGGTACCAGTTATATTTACTATATAATATATATATTATAGATAAATAAATTGTTCTGCAGTCCAGCCACAATTATTGGTGGGAAAAGTGTGACCATTCTTATCAGCACACAATAATGAGTATCAGCAATCACAAAAAGAAGTAATCACCGAATATATATATTTTACTTATTTGTTTGTTTGTTTGCATTTTAAATACCGATAATAATTTAAATTCCTAATGTTATCGAGCTTCGGCTGCAGCTTTCATTTATCAATGCACAAGGGTAACCACCATCGTTCAGCAAGTCACAGCTATTTGTGAATAAAGTGGACCTTCGACAACTGCTGGTCGAGGGGGACACAACTTAGAGTAAGAAATCTTTCACGCAAATCACGCTAGATATGCTCCAACATAGTACACTCTTTCATTTATGATCCCCTGCTGGCTAGCAATCTTCCAAGGTTACACATGTGTTCTGCAATAAATAACTAGTGCCTATCCACTTCACACAATGGAGGCATCTACTGTATTGAAATTGATATAAAAACTATCTTTCAGTTGATTATAACATTAGAGTCCGTTTCTAGCATTTGAACAAATAGCTGGAGTGTTACATTTTACACATACAATAATTTGAGACACTTATGACGAGTGCAACATTTTAGACGCATTTTGAACACGACAGTTGAACTGGACATTTTCACACAGATGGGGGGTATTACCTCTGGAAACTGTTTGAAATTACATTCATTTCTGCCTTGAGGTACCCAAACTAAATGGTTTAAATCTAAACTTCATTACAGGGCTCACACTTTAGCAATAATTAAGCATTTACCACAAAAGCTGTGGCTCTTAGAATGTTTCACAATGGTTTTATTTTCTTTAACAATACAAATTTTCATCACTTTTGTGCTTCATATACTTGACTTCGAATTTTAATCTTTCCCTGACATGCCCGAAACCTTGTTAACACACGGCATTTTTTAAATGCAAATGGTGTACCGACAGTGAATAAGGATCAATACAGATATATCTTAGTAGTGATGCGGATGACTTTCCTACCATAGGCGCCATATGCAGGCACGCGCACGAATATGAAATGGGTTGGTAACAACAGATCCCCTTGTTCAAGCGTCTGTCTCTCCGCCTTTCAACCGAAGGCGCGCAAAATCTTCAAAAATGATGTCGTCGTCGTTATCGGGGCATACAATGCCATCGCTAGAAACGCAAAAAAATTAATGGAAAAAAATTTAACTTATTTTGACATAAACTATTTGAACTGGGTTTTGAATCGTTAGTGAATTGTTTTGTATTATATTATTATTATATTATAGATTACATTTTATTACATTTTATTGTATTATTTTGAATTGCTTATTCACTTAGTATTCAAAACCCAGTTTAATTAGTTTCTGTCAAAACTAGTGCTAACGTTAGATAAAGTAGATATGTGTCTAAAAACCAGTATAATTATTTTGATGTTTCTGAATGTTTTTTAGTTTGGGAAATAGAAACAATTTGTTTTCTCTTAAATCTCGATTGGTGAACCTATTTCTCTGTTTTATCGTGACATAAATGAAGGATTTGATTTTTCTAAAGGGCACTACTTCTGCGACACAAATTAAATATGTTAAGATTTACATTAAATTGTATGTTTTGAGATTTTTGGCTGGATGTAGATTAGAAATACAGCGTTGCAAAATAGCAACATTATGCGGAGGAATTGGCATAGAACTAGCAGCCAATGCAGGATTTGAAGAAGAACTAAACGAGTTTCAATTAAAAATATTTTCATAGTGATGAAGAAATCGTGGTATTGAATAATTAATATCTATGAATTGGTCAGTATGACTGCGATTGATGCAATGTAGTTGACAAGTATGCATTCGTAAGTTGACCCTGCTAAGGACTAAATGTAATAATTATGACTGTATGTCTGATTTTTCAAAAAAATGAAATGGAACTTACCTATCTAGTTGAATGAGATTGGTATCTACTGGAACGTGGTCTCCCGAACCCGACTCATTGGCGGTGTGCATGGGAGAGGGCCTCGCTGTCGGAGGAAGTATTTCCTCCTCTGGTTTCGGATGCATTAGAATGAACGGTAATTCTGCCACCAAGTCTCTGAAAATGCAAGGAACAATTTCAGTTGACACAAGAACACTAGAAACGTACCATCATAGGTTTAGCTTAACAACTTTAAGATTTAAAATGTGATATTAAAAGATTTCTACGCTATTTTATGGTTCAATGATTGACGGGTTGACTTTTATAAAACACCAAATGTTAAAAAAAAAAAAACATTTCAGCTAGAAAAACATTTGGACATTGGATTTTTTTTTTCTTACTTTAATAATAACTAACTAATAAAAGTCATTACCTACACCATTACCTATAATCTAAATATTATCTTCAACAAATATATGATGGTTGTGTTGTTGTTTTCTGAGCTGCGGTATGATGTTGGGATGTGTTTCACTGTGTTGCTCTGTGTGGAGGTTTGCGGCCCTAAAAAGGACCTTAAATCTCTACATTTTGATGAGGCACGGCTCATCATCTTCAGGAGAATTATCCTGAAATCTATTAAAAATGACGAGCCGTGCCTCGTCAAAACGTCGAGATTTAGGGCCCTTTTTAGGGCCGCAAACCTCCTTCACATAGAGCAATACCGTAAAACACATCACAGAATATATGGTGGTAACTTACCCTCCCAAAGCACCCAGACAAAGTTTGACTTTAACTTTGTATTGAACAATTATTCCTAGATTTTCCCTCTGTGCTGGATCGGCCACTCTAAGAAACATAAAGAAAGAGATTGTTAAGATTGTAAAGTATTAAATACTTTTTAACATGGTCCTTGATTTGCTAACCTATATAATTTAATCAGCAATAACGACGAATCGTTTGAAACAAATAAAATGGCTTTCGTACAACCAAATTTTGAGATATTGTGGGTTTTTTAAAAGAAAACTATTTGAATAAGTATGTTTACTTTACTTGAGAAGAGTTTGAAAAAAAATCAGCTTGCAAAAAACCATTTATATTGAAAAGGTTTTATTCTAGCCTTGGACGTACTTATGAGTTTGTTTATATAAATAAGCTAACCGTAGGGTAGCAAGAGAATCAGCACTCTATCATCATTCACCCGAAACAAAAGGTCTCGGGAAATAAGGTATCCCGCAGAAGTGTATGTTGTGCAAACTAAACTGATTCATGCATATTTCTTAACAGTAATGCAAAAGCATGCACAAGCAAAGCAAGCTAGGTACTCAAAATCCCTTCGAAACATGCACTAGAAACATAATTATTCACAATGAAGAAAACACACCAGGGCTGCCACCAACACTCTTTGCAACCCTCGACAACTTCTCTTAATCTCATAGCTCTGCAATCAATGGTTAAAAAAAGCATGTTAAATTTATTTTTTAACTTTGGGAAAGAACACACATTGATATTTTTAATCACATTTTTTCATCTTGAAAACATGCTGGGTGCATCAAATTTCAGAACACAACATCACAAGCAAAGCTGACATAAACAAGAAAGTATACAAAAGTGATGTGGGATGCAACACATAAAGCTTGTCACAAGTGATTTGGGATCGGTTTAGCAGGCCTGGTCTTCATTCCAACTTAAACAGCAGCAAAAACAAAGTGCATGAATGCACCATCACATGCAGCTGCTTGTCAACACCATCTTTAATTAGGCAAAGGCAGTTAAAATCAGACGACTTAAAAATTTTTGTTCGAAAGCCATAAAGTGTCGTGAGTTGATGCCGAAACATGAGGTGCGAAAAGTACAAACTGCCACGGTAGCTAATAAATGTGTTGCTCTTCAATTCTATCTTCGGAAACCAAGCCAAAACTGTGTCGTGAGCCGTGGGTAACGTTCAGCGAGACACTCATTTCGATGCGATGCAACAAAAAACAGAACTATTGAAACTAATAAATCAGCCAGCCAGATAGCGCGAACAGGCAGCCATTTGTTGTCAACTTACAAAGTACTGGATGCAAGATTCGTGTCCTCATGTTTCAATTGCCCGTCTAATGCTAGGCCCCACTTGTCTTTGTTATTGGCCAGAAGTGGAGTCATCATGAACACTTTGCTCAGCGTGAACCCAGGCCCGATCGGACAACCCTCTCTTCACAACCCAACAACAACGTACAATAATCAAAACACAGACAAAGGAATGACAAAGATCTAAACAGAAAGGCCAGGCCATAACAGTCATTGCATACAGGTTATATCCCGGGGAGAGAGGGTGCACTTGGTAATGGGATGATATGCCGGGAGCCACACTTCGATAGCCGCTCGATGAAAAACCAAAGACTAAACCCGAGTTAGAAAGGTGTGAGATGTTGGTGGAGGTGCGCTTAGTAAACCCACCACAGCAAATATTAATTAAAACAACTTGAACAACAAACCAAATTAAAAAACAAAACAATCCAATGTCATCGAGCAAATAAAAATGTATCTAACAACGAGAACAGTCACCCAAAATATCATCCCAAATACTCAAGAATGTACCACCACCAATATGGCAGCCGACAGTCCCTGCCTTATGAAACCTTGCTGCCTTCCGAGCAATCCCCTCGGCTCGACTCTCACTCACATTGTCGACGATGCCAGGTTTGTGTCTTCGTGTTTCAATTGGCCATCAAGCGCAAGTCCTCGTTTATCTTTGTTATTATCTAAAAGAGGTCGTACTGCATACACCTTGGACATAGTGAAGCCGGGAGCTACTGGGCACCCCACACTGTGCCAGAATATCACAGAATAACAGAATTAAAATTAACCCTCTAATTAAAATCAGGGAGCAAACAAGAAATTATCATGGAAAGGGATCTCAATTTCTTCGTTGACGCGCTATGTTCTGTTGGTGCCATGCCGTCTCTAGAAGGTAAGTATTTATTAGTGTTCAGTAGTCAACTCGGAGCTCACAGGTTGCTGGCAGACAACAGGTTGATAACTAATATCGGAACATATTGGCATTAGATTCGCAGCTTACGACCACTGCAAGTTGCTAATAAGGAACTCGTGGTTTACGGTAAAACATGAATGTATAACTTTGCTCCACACACACGAACAAAGAAAAACCAGTTTGAAATACAGTTAAATACTATTTACAGGCACATGACTCATACTTGAGCGGTAATCCGCTAGTAGTCTTACGTTAAATATTTTTGGAATGCCACCAAGTTGAGCAATTACACTAATTGAAAATGTATTTCTGCATTCCAGTACTCAATGTTTATGACCAAATGTTGAAGAGTGGTTGAACACAGATACTTACTCGCTCTCTGCTTCTGCTACTGTGCATTTGTATTGGGCGGTTGAGAAGAGGCAGATGTCAGCAAACTGACGAACCGAAACCTTGATCTTCTTTACTGTACGGTTGGAGTTGTTTGCTATGTGTACATTCACAGCTATGTTCTCCCCATGGTGATAGAGCTGGAATTAACATCATACGACAATCATTTTCTCTGGTATGTAGATCGAGCGAGGTAACCTCAATAATTGTATACTGATTGCAGCATTCAGTGTTAATATTCGTTCAGGTCTGGGTTGTGATTAGAAATTAATTAAATGCAATTAGTCAATTAGGAAATGATTATTTAGTTGATTGGAAATTATCCACTTTAGATTATGTTGAGTGGAAAAGTGAGTGCAAATATAGTGAAAGAAAATAGTTGAATGAATGAATTTGCCAAGAAAACGCACCTCTTTATCCAGGGATGCTTCGAGATGTAGCTTGTTTGGACTCATCATGAACTCTTTGCTAACTTCAACTGACGGTTGTTCACCCTGCTTACTCGGTGCGTACATGATTTTACGTATCGCCAATCGGACAGAGTTCCTGTTTCCAATGTGAAAAATCACAAATTACTAATTGGAGATACAGACAAGAATTCAATTTCAGGCAAAAACATTATAAGTTGTTTAAGGTCTAAAGCAAGATTGAAAGTACCCTGCTATTCTCTTAGTGATGCTAGAGCAAATTGGTCCATAAAATATTCCTAGCAATACATAGAATTTTAAATTCACCCTTAACTAATTTTTAAGTTCTAGCAGCCAGTAGGTTCCAGTCAAGACTTCAGTGACGTTAGTCAGTTCAGTGTTTTCAAGGGTAGAGCAATAGAATGGAAATACTGAGAAAATAGTTTAATTACATATAAGATCCCTTACATTAACACGATAGTACCCACTAACAGCAAACCTCAGTGCTTACAGTGAGTCCATCAGGCAACAGTCAGGTACTCACCGTTTGTGCGGTTTGTCATCTTGCGTTTCGCCTACGAATGCTTTAAGCTCGTAGTCGACACCGCACGGTTTTCCTGTGTCACCTGGTGCGGGCTGTAGAGTGACGGACGCTGGACAGTGCGGGGGCAGCTCGAAGTAAAATGGGTACGCGTTTGGCCCAAGTTTCTTGATCAGTCGTTCCTAGTCCAGAAGAATACATAGCATTACTATAACTGGATTTGCTCTTCTATAATCTGCATTTGTGATGAAGTGCTTAAGTGTAATCTTTTTTTACGACTTCAAAAACTGCAAGACATCGAAATAAACAATTTCCTCTACAATGACTTGTAAAAAATCTTATCTAATGGATTAGTTTACTTCTGATTTCATGTAGTGATACAGGCACAGATACATTTTTCTAACAAACAGACCCGCTAATTACCTTATCAACATAGTGTAGTGTCAAAAAAATACAGAGCTAGCTAACACAATTACTGGTTCAACATTTGCTTCAAATCCAAAACTGTTCCAAAATTTCCTGGTAGCTTGTGTATGATTTCAATACATTTTTTAATATTAAATTGTTACATTTTCTCATTGAAGAATTTCTTCGCTGGCTACCCACATTTGTTTAAAGCTACACACACAAAACAACCGAGGCTTGATTGGACCCCCCTCCATGAAATGTACGACAGGAATGTCTAAATTACTACCAAGTAACAACCTAGATATTTTAGAGCCTTAACAGTTATGCTACCTACACACTTATTCTTGTGGCTAATCAAACTACAATCAAGTGCAAAATATATGTCTTAACCAGAGCTTTGATTCAACCAGCAGTCTGCCATAATAGAATTGCAGTTCCAGAAGTTGGATCTATATGCTGTATTCAGATTTTAGACACATCTTTTGAGAACAGGGGAAATAAATAACAAGTATGGGTATACAAGACTACACACCTATATAGCTATGTTCAGCTAACGTTCAGTATCTACATTTCCCAATCAAGAGAGGAAAATAAACTAAATTTGCCAGTCATAAAAGTGATGAACAAACCTGCAATCGTGTTATGGGTTTCTTTGTTGGCGGTGCCACTGCATCCTGAGGGAAGATTTGCTCAGCTGCCAAGTACAAATCTTTTCGAAACGTAAGTCCTAGAACGTCCAGATCTTCCCGGCCGTATCGAAAAGCAGCCAAAACGTGACCAAATACTTTCCGTTCCTTCACATAGTCAGGGTCAATTAGGACTACCCCATCTGAATAAAAATCAAGAAAAAATGTAAATAAACAAACAACTCTTAATAAACCAACTCTACGGAGATATAAATATGTAAGTTGTATTTCTTAAACGGGCGGTTTTATCTGGATGTAGACCCATGAGTAGAGACACATCCTAAATCCAGGTACTTACAGGGATTTGAAGTACAGCCATATTTTACATCATACAATCCAAAAATCTGTTATTTATACTGTATGTTTCATCGTGTTATAGTAAAGGGCTGTCAAGTAAGAATGACAAATATTCTGACTAGTGGGATGTTTTCAGAAATTCTACCAATTATATAATAATAATGCAATAGTAGCACCAAAGTTGATGGAATTACTCACCTATTGGATCTACATGAGATATGTGATCAACAAAATCTCTTTTACCCAAGTAAACTGTTATCTGAAATACAAAAAGATACATATTTAACAAGTTTTCTAAATGCCAGCGAGCACCTGCAAGGTAGGTTACAACTTATAACAGAAAAAAAAATACCTTACAAAATTTAATATGCAATTACTTGCTGTTATGAATATCGAAAAAACTCGCAATTCCAGAACCAAATAGAGCCTCATCAAACTTCAATTATGAAATGCCAGAGCTTTTTTTCCCTGCAGGTTGTTAACAGGAAGTTAATTGCAATATATTTTCAATGGCCAACTTTGAAGAGCCTCAGTCTCAAATAACAAAGGTGAATCTAGATAACTAAGAAAAAATGAATGTGCTATTTCTTGAGAATCTCACTGGTGCTAAAAGTATTTGTCATGAGATATTACAAAGTCTGTATACTGATTTGTTGATTTATGAAGGAAAGTCAACCATCAATTATTTACCTTCCCATTTGGAGAACTTTTCTTGAATACCCTGTTGAAAAAAGATCATATAAATATTAATCAAGTCGTCAGTCATGTTTGTTAAGAGAAGTGGTTAATACTTTTCCAGTTTCAATGTGTACTGCATATAAAAAATGGGTTCACGTTGTTTTCAATCACTACTATAGGGTATATTAGATGCAACCGCCAGTGACTTAAGCCACCCAAAGACGGTTTAAAATAAAGTTTGTACTGGCTGCCACTATAATTTACTTAACTGTTGCGCAAATTTGTAAGGCAAGAGCATAGAAGATGATGGTCAGTTTATCCTTACCAAAAGGGCATGCAAGGGCGAACTGGGTGGTTGGGTAGAAACTGACTTTGTGGGAGTTTGATCCTATCACGTCACAGCCTGTCCCTTAAAATCTAATTTTCTATATGGCAACACTAACGATTCAATATCGAGGTATAGAGAGGCATTATGAATGGAAAATCATGCTTCAGAGAGACCCCTAGCTTTCGCATTATTACGTTATGAATAAAATATCATATTCTGCACCCTGATGGCACTAAAGGTTGACTACGTCACATTGCTTTGAAACTGCCGGTTTCGTCGTCATTGAAAATTGTCTCCTAATAGAGAGACCATGAAGATTGGTTTATAATGACAAGCCAAATTTCTCCAAAATTGTCAACATATTTGCGCTGTGCGAGACATAATTAGTACCTTTGAATTGAGAAGGACAGAAAAAATGCATCTCTTAAATCTCGTACAGCGCTCGCGACCACCGTTTCAAAACTAGCACGTATACGTATTCATCTAAACAAGTTATAAATAGAGATAATATTTCCACATGTTCGAATTTGCGGGTTAACCTACACCAGACGAAACAAGAAGAACAATTACCACCTTTACGAAAATCATACCTTGGCTCTATAGCTGATGTGTATTTACTAAATCAATTACGCGCTATCTTCGCGAGTGAATCACATGTCATGTCCAGGGAGGAAACAGTGCGCGGCGATCACAGAACAGCGGAACTTCTGAGTTTCCGAAAGACATCGTAAAATTATTTTCTTCAGAGCAATCTCATTTGGGAGCACGTGACGTGCCTTAGACGGAGAATATAAGTAACCTCGTCACTTGTCGTCTGATCACATTAGTATCAATATTGATTGGTTCGGAGACGCGGAAAGTGCATAGCCAGTCTTCCAGAGTGGCTGATTCTAGTTCAACTATGGGGCTAAAAGTTATAGAAGGTTTATTTACAATGCCTGGTTAGTGGTTAAAAAGCAAACAACCCTTGCGAGAATCTGAGTGGAAATAGCATCTCAGAAATCAAGCTCTCTTGTCACAAATTACGTCATAAATTACAAGTTTTTCAATGTGCTCCGATGCCTCAAAAGCAATGACGTAACTATTATTGCTTAAAAAATGCGTTTTTTAAATCATCTTTAGTCTTTTTCCTTTGATTATACTTAGTTATAACATAATTTATGATCGTAGTTTACTCTTCGAATTGAGAGTTTTTATAACTTTCTGAACTTTTACTGGATGCATTGTTTAATTAACCTCAATTTAGACAATATTCACGGTTTATCTGCCGGTAAAACAAGATTTCCACCGTGGATTCAAAAATATAACATGACGTACTATGTACTTAACAGACGAGAGAGAAAGAGCGACAGAAATTAGAGGGAGCCATCAGAATTCAGAAGTGGAGCTGAAGCCAACAAACATTTTAATTTGAACTGGGTGAGCGCAATACCTTTAATAACAGAAGATAAGAAATACGAGAAACAAAAGAAAAGGGAAAACACAAAATAAACAACAAAATAAACTACGAAATGAGAGACCCGACAAGCGAACAAATCGTAATAAAATAATATGTTTACCAAGTTTGTAAAGATCATTCGAGCAGTATAAGATTGAAATGAGAATTGAGACCGGTAGTTTTTCGCAAGAGGATCGTGTAGGCCGACGTGAAATGGTAAGGAGTGAATTAAAGTGCAAGGGCAAGACTGTTACCTGGTCGCCTGTCGTTTGCTGCTCGCATCGTCCATGTCCGGACTGGATGGAGGGTGCAGAGATCCCGTGGGAGTCCCGGACTCTCCCGGTTCGGTTGTGTCACCCTCCAGCACGGCCTGGTTAACAACACACGCAATCAAGCAAAACTGTGTCAATAACATTAAATGATAAACAGCGTATACGCAAGTACCTATTCAGCAAATGTCGCGTACTCACACACCCTTGTGCATACCGGGTTTTGCATGCGCTAAACACGATGTATTGGAATTACTCGGATCAAAGCGATGACATGTCAATGAGATGTCAAAGCATGACATGTAATACTTGTGCACACGCTACATTAGTGTTAGACATACGGATGATATTCATTGGAATCAATTTATTTGATTTGGCCGACGCTGTATTAAACAGAACCCTCGCCTCGAGGAAGCTAATGAACAAACAATCTAGAATCGACGCACAGAAGTAAATAGCAGGATATCAATACCATCGTGTCATTTATGCAACGGTAGAGAAGAGTGTGGTTCACGAAACAGAGAGGTCAAATGGAATTCGCATGGCCGCGATTTATTTCACGAACCGCGAAACTATGCGAAACTATGCGAAACATACGCATTTTCTTTCATCCCAAACAATTCAATATTTTTTCAAGAGAGAATGCAATTTTCCATCTATCTCTGTGCTTCTGCGTTCAGACTCAGCAAACGCCTTTTCCGACGCAAGGAAAATACTTTGTGCTGTAGTGGATGGCAAGTGACGGGGTCATGTGGACAGTGGAGGCAGTATTTGGGCACGAAAGGAAGTGCGGCAATTGCAAGCCGTACCTAACAAGCCTGGTCGTATGGAGAAACCAGTCAGCGTAACTCTAGAGCTCCACAAACATAAAACATCGCTTCAGATCTCCGCTAATGATCTGAACCCAGAAAGTCTTTTGTCGTATCATATAAATGAATTTTCAGAACTAGAAATCACATTTTATAAATAGCGTCTAAACAATGGTTATCAATTCTGAAGAAACATAAAATAATCATTTGGACCCCGATTCTATGTAGCTTCTTGCGTAAACCTTTAGATCCCAACAGGTATATTGCCCACGCGACAAACTCGGAAAAAGAAAAGAAACTCGAGAAAATTGGAAGTTGCGCCCCAGCCTCCCAGGTAAACACTTGGTATCATAACGTGGGACGAAAATAGAATTTAAAAAAAAGCTGGAACAGCTTTCTTGAAAGGGGTTTGGGGTTGAGGAATGTGAGTTTAAATAATGGTAAAATTTGTACGGTTTTATCTACGGTTCTAGTAATTCTGGAAGAATTTGGAGGGTTTTTCCACAAACTATTTGGTATTCTAGAGATTCTGGAGGAATCTGAAAGGATTTTTCCGCGACAACATTTAGGTGTTCCAGGAATGTTGATGAAATTTGGACGGTTTTTCCGCTAAGCCATTTGAAGATTTAGGAATTCTGGAAGAATTTTAGCGATTTTTCCGCGATACTATAAGTGGTTCTAGGAATGTTGGAGTAATTTGAAAGGTTTTTACGTCTATAACCACATGGGGTTATAGGAAGGAGAGTTAAAATTCAATTTAATATGGAACAGTTGTCGTTGAAATTAATACAATTTTCGATGAGAATTTTAGAAGTGCCAATCAATGAAAAGTTATAGAAAGAAAAAAAGTGATTATCGTAACAATTTCTGGGGTAAAGAATAGTTTCCAGAATTTCTGGATATATTCCTGAAACTCCAAATAGTATTCCTCTATTTTAACCAAATATGTGTCTCTAAACAAATAGCTTTTCAAAAATATTAGTTCAAAATAATATTTCATAAAATGTTCCAGAAAAAGTCACGCTTCATCTGTATCCGTAGACATACTTCGAGATATTAATATTTTAAATCTCTATGTTAGGACTATAAATTACGACGA
This sequence comes from Protonemura montana, assembly GCA_947568835.1. Classification (NCBI taxonomy): domain Eukaryota; kingdom Metazoa; phylum Arthropoda; class Insecta; order Plecoptera; family Nemouridae; genus Protonemura; species Protonemura montana. The sequence continues at coordinate 12,417,310 of OX387604.1, read as the reverse complement.
GCCTGAAGTAAATGTCTATTTGGGGTTTAGAGACACTGTTTTCACATTTCCTGAAGTAAAGATCAGCCTTATAGTGAATTGGATTTCGTCAAGAATCCTTGTACCGTTTCCAATGAAAACCCCGGGTATCAGCCAGTTCTTCAAATGGACAGCTTGAAAATTGAGCATCGCAAATCGCCAATTACAGACCCACTTAATTGTCTTGATGGGCGAAATGTTAAGCGTGCTGGAAACACAGGTTTCGGTGAGATCACTGAAGTTCAGCACTGCACTGGGTCAAGTATGTGCTGCCAAAGCACAAGCTAACACTTACGTCAAAAGGGCCAAAATATGCCGGCCGTAAACTATACAATGCCTTGCCACCGCATCTTAAAGTAGGAAACAAATGTAATTTTAAAACTAAACTTTATGACTTCTTGTTAGAACATTGGTTTTATCACAAAGACGATTTTTTTTTTAAATGTAAAAGTATTTAAAAAAAAAATGTAAACATTTGATGACTGTCTAAATATATTTCTGTATTGATCATCCTGGACAATAAACAACATTATTATTATTATTATTATTATTGAATGGGTGGTGCATAATACACACGTGTCATGACCAGTATGTTTAGGAGAGAGGTTGGATGAATGAAAGTTCAGTAGCTTCACTCGCCTTGCTTTTCAATCTCTGGACATTATGGATTTGTGGAGGAATCCTGTTGATCGAGTTGTACTGTTGGCACTCTTCGACAGGAGTAGGCTACTTGCCTACACCGGGTTTCCCCTCCATATTTTTAGGCTCGATTAGGTTCATCATCACTATTTCATATAACGACGCCATTAGACCTGTGCAACAGGAACCGTTGCCAAAACTGTTTGTCGTTAAACAGAACAAATCAATCAATCAAATTAGTACATGGTAAATAAAACCGCATGTATTTTCCGCAATTGCTAGGTTATTTTAGCTGTTAGACTGCAGTTCGCCTTTACTCCAACGAAATTTTTCCACCAAAATGACGGGATTCTAAAAAAAAAACAAATGAAAACTTATTTTTTGCAGATCGAGTAATTTTGTGGATGTCTTTATTAAAATACCACAATTAAGTGGTGTTGTGGTCAACTCACAAAAGTGTGACTATTCGTCCCACGATCTTTGTTGCAAGAGGTTAAATCCTAGAATCCTAATGGCAAACTATAGAGCATTAAAAAAATCATTCCTGTGGGGTGGGGAAAGTATTTTGAGTAGGGTAGGGTCAACACTTATCAGGCGCAGACTAAATGAATTGAACCATAGAAACATTTTGGATCGGATGTTCAAATTTCGTAAGGTTTACATTTTCATTTGAATTAACTAGTCGAATTACTTGCATTTGAAGAAGGATGGAGAGCATGAAGACATGCAATGAATAATCTTTTACGGGCGCTGTTGCACTCAGGAGTGCCCAGAGTGACAAATGCAGCTCGATATCGACTTCACTATGGAAGTGCATGATCAAGAACCTATGTGTCAACAGTCAACGGTGCTATCCACAGAGATGCGTTTTATTTGTTTCGTCGGCCCGGCCAGAGCACGACAAGTTGTAGCTTTTTGATTCGAGGCCCGACCCGGCCCGAAAATGTTCGCATCAAGTAATGATAGCACGAGAAAGCATTAAGCTCGAATGTCTGAAAGCAGACAGTTTTGCATCAAGCCTGTCGCCCGACTTTGCACCCGATATTTTCGGTCCGAAAAGGGCCCGAGATGTTTTCAAAAGTATGGGCCAGCCTGCAGAAGTTGCAGGAGCATATTACTAACGAGGTCGAAAGAGCAGGGTTTGCAAAATCCCAGGAGCCGGATCCACAGAGCAGAACCCCCTGAAATTTGGGGGAAAAGCTGTTATCCCCAAGGACCCCCAAAAAATTTGAAAACAGTCTGTGATTGGTTGGTCATGTTTAAGCTTCGGTAATTAATTTAAACACTACTCCGTGGATCTGACCCCAGAATATTTTGATAGCCACCCAATTTCAAATAGTTTTTGTAAAAAGTATTAACGAAATTCTGTCCCCCGAAAAAAATTAACCGGGTTTGTGAGCTGATCCGTGTCCATGGGTCTGCCTATATTCCGCGTTGTGGGACTGACATAATAATAATAATAATAATAATAATAATAATAATAATAATAATAATAATAATAATAATAATAAGAAGAAGAATAATATTAAGAATAATAATAATAATAGGGCCCCTACGAATTTATTCTTAGACTTTTCGTACTTGTAGCAGATATTATATAGACCAAAAGTGTCCATTGGGTCCACTAAAAAAATTAACATGTGTAGTTTCGGACTATAGGTGCGATGTACCCTCCCTAATCGAGCCATTTTATTTTGACTTTAAGCCAGTAAGATGATGCAGACTAGCTACTGTCAAGTAAGAATTGAAGTAATATGTTGCAGGTTGGGCACATTATGACCAGCAATGGAGAGCCTCAGAAAACGAAGTCGAGGTTCCCCTTTCGTATTGCCCACTGTGCATATCAAAACAACGCAACTTCCACGTTTTTTGCTTCATAAATGGAGGTTAGTATACGTTCGTTGCGGTCAGTGGTCTGGTTTCCCGTTTCGATTTAGTTCTGTAAGGTTCTGTGGCAACTGGCAATCTCTGATCGGGGGAAATGTAGGCAAAGACACCAACGAAGCGCTTAAAGAAACGAAAAAAAAATAATAAGACAAGCAAGTGAATTTCATCCAAGCCATCTAGTCTGAATCAATCATTTCGGAGCGTAATGCACTCCAAACTACGTAACATAATGACACAGGTTCGATCAGCACGCGTGAATTAACTGGGAATTAGAAATATGAGCGTTGTGTGTACGGAAATGGGGACCCACCCATCATGTTTCAAATTAAGTCTATATTACTCTACAGAGCGCAAGCTTTAGAATATAGTAGATACCTAATCAAATTTACCTACGAAGAGCAATATCGGCCAGGCAATAACCAATTTAGCTGCATTAATGCCAACAGAATTCAATTAGATTGGGGCGTAAACGGGCAATACACGCGGGCAACAAACAAATCAACACGCGACCTACAAGAGCAATACGAGACGCTACGCGACGTCGGCTCAGTTTATGATCGAATCCAAGAACGGCTTTGCTCCAGTTTATTCGGGATATAAGGTTTCATGTGGAAATGGAATAAGAAAATTCAAAATTGTGACACATTATTAAAAAGCACGCTAAAGAAATATGGGAAAATGTTTCCGGGCAAAGGTGCACCTGAAGATGCACATACAATTTTTTAAAACATGCTATAGAGCATGGGTGGGCACGCATGAGGTCAATGAGAGCCACATTCCAGTTTTCATATACTTTTGAGAGCCGCATCATCGGGAATTTAGAATAAAAACCACTTGGAATAAAAAGAAATGCGATTGTGGGTGCCCCAAAAACTCTCAGATGCAAGTGCCACTCAGCGCTATCGCCCAAGTCTGAAACCAGGGATTATAAACTCAAGAAACTGATATACGCCAGGGTGCCCCAAAATCCTTAAACAAGCTCCCGTGAGGAGGGTGAACAACCTGCTAGGTAGTTTACGAGACCAGCGAGGGCGAATTATTCGGTGGGCTATAGGACCATACTGTTTTTGTTTTGAGGTATGTTAGTATTTAAAAATTTAAAAATTCCGAAAATGTAACTCCATGCTAATTGCTATTTGTGACGACGTATACCAACGTAAGACTCATTGGGTTGTATTGTAACTCACGAGTTGGCGGTGATGTCACATAAATTTTTTTAAAAAATCATACCATTGAGCACAATTAGTAAGCAAAACAAAAATAAAATAGCTTTACAAGTTTTATTGGACGTGGTACCAACGCATTAACTTGTTCTTTTTCGTCAGGCCCTTTACAAATCGGTTTGCTCATAAGATAGAAATGTCGAAGCTCGTTCGGCATTTCTTACGAGTCAGCAAAAGAAGTAATTTCATACCGAAACTGGATAGTCTCAAAGCAAAATGAAAACAAAGTATGAGCGCAATAACGCATGTTTTTTTAAACAGCTCTGTGTAAGTAATGAAGGATTTAAACAACAATTCGCGCAAGAAATTAATCTAGAACAAGAGTAACTGTGGGTGCTGTTATCAAAAGCATACATCGGGTAACGACTGAGAAAAATACACTGGGCCCTAGACTAGCGTTAAGACAATAAACTAGTTGTTTCAGCTTATATTCTCTAGGACTGGCATGTGTTCCACGTGCGTCAGAGAGAAGGGACGATTAATTTCTCTCATACTGGAAAATGGGTATGCAATGTGTGATGCGCCATGGGCGCTAGTAATTTTACATTTCGATGTCATGTTATGCAATTACTATGCTTTATGTACTAACCCCCATCCTCACGCATTGTTTAAGCCAAACCAATGTAGAATGTAGGTTTGCTATCTGGTTACAATGTAACAATCAAATGCAATGTGGAGACTGATTCAAAACCAATAAGTAGTTAAAAAATTATCTTCCTGATGGTATTATCAAAATTTTCATAACTCAAGAAAAAAAGAGTAAAAGTAATGACAAAAACAATTGTAACTCTCTGCCAGGGTCCAGGTTAATAAATCACTCGTTTTGTAGCTCATATTACTAGCACATTTAGTAAACAAAATTGATTTATACTAATCCTATAAGTAGATAACAGCTGGAGTAAGCTCATATGGTAGAATAGAGAGGAGCATCAGTTAGTTTACTTTTTATGCGATTTTAGGTAAAAAAATGTAAGAAGACATTTTGCCTTCATCCATCAATATATGATATGCTATCAGATATGTTCTTCACGAATACAATCCAGTAACTTTAAATGTATTGTACACAGATGTAATGTATAAAGGGACATAACACCCTCTTATAATTTACTACTATCCTCTCTGTCTAGCAGTGTAACACAAATGCATAAGCAACGGATTGTTTTGGTTTGAAGTATGCATTTCGAGCTCGATTTGTGAGTTTCCCAAAGATCTTATCGCCGACCAAAAATAAAATTTGTCATTTTTGGAATTTCGATATTTTTACGAAGCCAATCGATTGATCTCGTTACACAGATACACCTCGAGGTTCATTTAAAGTTTAGGGATGAAAAATGGACCTAACGGAGACGATCGAAGTTCGCCAAGGTTGTCAACAAACCGCTCAGCCGGCCGAGCTTATTTCACACAGTTTTAAATAACACAGACACACACATCCATAATATAACATGTCGCTACTTGGCGACCGAGAATTTTAGAAGGTAGTCGATTTCCAGCCAGTATTGGTTTTACGGAATAAATATAATTACTGGAGATGGTTCCAAACCACTGTCACTAGGTAAATTAAATTCGGACCTCACACCAATCTCAACATTTCATGTTTTAGTGTATTCAATTATTTTCTATCGCAATCTTAAGCCGTGTATATAGTGGTTTCCGTGAAAAATACAATGTTGAGGGTGACGGAAATACCACCTGGGAACAGCCCTTCGCTCAGAATGACTTCATTGGTGTTGAGAATGTCGCGTACTAAATTGGTTTTTCAATATCTAGTCACGACTGTTATCAAAATGTACTTGTCGGTACTTCGAAAAACTTCAAAAAAACTTTGATAAACTGTGTTCATCTCAGTGAGATTTTGCTTAAAATTATTTTTAGAGAATTCCTACTCAGCAAATGTTGTTAACTTTCAGATTTAACCAAAAAAACTGGACATTTTTGTGTTAATTCTTATACACTGCGTTATACACTTCTATAATGCCCTTAAGGATTTTTTCTGAAATGCTTCGAAACCGAGGTATTGCTAATGAGCCCAGTACGGCCAGAATCATTAATGTTTGGATCCTGACAATAGTAATGCAGAATAATGTTAGTATTGACATATGGTATGACACATATGATATGGTATATGGTGTATAAGTAGAATTGCTTCAAAGTAGAACATGCTGTTTTTATAAGAGAGATACGCTAGACAGTTTTTCCTGTTATTGTCATACCCAACTGAGCACAAAGGACCCAAATAGGTTTTAATTGTTACCTAATGGGTAATTTAGCAATGACGACTGGCATGCTATGCATGATGGGGGCCATCATCATGTACATATAAACACACCTTCTCACATAATCTTGCACCACCATTCTAAAAATAATATCTAATAATGCTGAATTTTGAGGATAAGATAATAAAAAAACGCCCTTGTGTGGCATATGAAGGGACACCTTTGCATGTAGACATGCAACTACATACTGGTCTGGGAATATGGGTGTGATAAAAATTCTTCATGGCAGGGACAAGCAGATGTCATCAATTGGGGTAGATCACCTACCCCAAACACCGCACAATCTTTACCCACAATACTTTAAGTACACTATTATATTATATTTTACTTGCTTTAATACAGAAATCAAGCAAGGTAAAACACTTTTTTCAGAGTCATTTGCAGTCAACAGGTGGCATCCCAAAAATATTTTGTACTCAGAAAAAAAACTAACATGGCTATGCTGATTGACCATAAATTTTATTCTCCCAAGCATTTAAATATAACTGACGCTAATGTGACACAATATTAGGCATGCAAACAATGTGAGATATCATTTCCCCAAGTGCAGTATTTTGCTTATACATCCTGTAATGTAGCACCAAAACCATTATCATGTAAATAGCTGGAGCTTTTCATAGTCTGAAAGATATTTACTAATTAATACCCCACCCTCTTCATATTTGTTTGCCCTATAAACATAATTTGCTAATTGATTTAGAGTGGCTAGCTCTTACCCAGAAGAAAGTATATTGTTATGAAAAGGTATACGTAATGAAATGGAAATTTGCAGTGGAAACGTGAGCTACTCTAGATGAAACAATTTCGTGTTCATACTACCCACTTAGTACTCATGAAGCTATAAAGATTATTTTTAGACAAATCAAGAGTAATTAGGTAGTGCTTACTGATAGGAAGTGGTTCTAGTTCTTAAGGGAACATCCATATCAATACACATGTGACAAGGTGTATCTCTGGTTAACTGCAGCAGTTGCTATCCACTGATGCAAAAATATAATTTGGATATATATATTTTTCATATAGATACTTACGGTGCAGTAAAAAGTAGGAAGGTAGGTAGATGACCCCCTACACTATGAGCTCCTGAAGGAGATCTCTGTGTATCTGGTGGCCAAGTGTTCAGCTCTGTAAATAACAAAAATTGTGTCAAATTTGGGGCGCATTATTGAGACTAGTGCTACTAAGATTTTTAAAACAGGCAAGAGGTAACGGGAAGACGAAACGGCATGTCAATGTCATGTTAACCAAGGGTGGGTGCCTAAAAGAACCTACCAATAATTAAATAAGTGGTTAACTTGCCAAAACCAATGCTAACCAGAGGCACTACCGAATATCGCTATTGTAATTTACCCAGCACCAAAGATTAATTAATTGACTAGGGTTAGCTGTGCCTCCTGGATTAGGCGTCGTTTTAGTGATTGCTGATAGTAACTGACACTGACAGCAGTAGCGGATGAAATGCCAAATACTGAAAGAAACTTCTTTATGCAATTGGCAAACACTTAAAAAATACAAATACAAATAATGTCTTATTTAAAGAAAAATGCGTCTAACGGAGGGCATGCAATAGATAGGCTTTGGCTGTGTGTTCAAAGGAATCGGAGTATCGGTGTCAGTCAGAGACCAAATTGGTGTGGTTAACTTCACCAACATGACTTACTATTGAGAGAGTTCTGTAGAACAGCTGCACTGTAAAGCACAAGTAAATCTTCTTATCAAAACACAGTTTACCCACGACGTTACAGAGTTAATGACACCGCGGAACTGAAGTCGACCGTACCAGTCAAGTTACCGTGCTCACTCGGCTTTCAGTCTCAGCACCTCGGCACCACACGCATTACAGTACACTCCCTGATTTCAGCTCGCTCTATGATCTGACGTCATTTCCGACATTGTGTACGCTGTCGCGCAACTCCCCACATTTAAACCCTGGCGGAACGAACATAACAAATAACTTTCAGTGTATTGAATCAATTTCAGACGCATTTTAAGTTCTTTAACGATTTAAAGAACGGTTATGTCGCATATAAAAGTTGAGCGTAAGTTAAATTATCGATGGATACATTTATTTGAATATGTCTACAAGACGCGTTCCCATGGCCAAATTAACTCCATGTACTCACAAAACTTGTTTCGTGTGTGTTGTCTGCAGTGGTTAATTTCAGGGTGGACGCGGATGGACGGCGTCCACCCATCCTTTTTTCAGGGTGGACGCCGTCCACCCACCTAATATTTTCGAAATGCCTTTTATTTTTATTTTGCCTTGTCGATGCGCTGTTCTAATTTACTCATGGTGCAGACAATACACTATTTTATTTTGTACAAACTTGCGATTTATAAGCTGGACAGAATTCCTTTCGATCCCATACCGTTGTTTTGGGCTAATGTTTTGGTCAAAAGATGTTAGCAGGATTGCCTTGGAATTCCTACCCCCAACTCCCGTGCGAGCAGAGGTAAGCTACGTTAGTTGATCGATCTTTTCAACAAATAATTTCCAGGAAGAAAAAATGGCACTAGCAAGGACCGAGGTAACCCACGCACACAATCTTTTCGAGAATTATCATTTCCTCTCCTTTGTCCTCCCGGGAAATGCCTCGTTGTTTTGAAAACCCCGTCAGTCACTTGTACTGTTCGCCTCTAATTTCTTTAGAGATTTCCGCAAATTGGAGGGTAATATTACAAGTATTTGGGTGCTCATGTAGGATGGTTACGTCCACTTCGGATAAGTCTTATTTGAGTTACACAAAGTATTTTTGCCGACAATAAACCCCAACTATCAACCAATGATTCCACGATTCCACTATTTACTTACAGAAAACAATAACAGCTACCCCCCCCCCCCCCCCCCCCCACACACACACACAAAAGAAGATTGTTAAGCGTGCACCCACCTTTTTTTTTAGAAATTAACCACTGGTTGTCTGCCCGAGCGAAGTAATCTTCCGATTGGACTTCAGATTGGACCCTGCAGTCTCGAGAGCCCACAAAAAACATCTTGAACCTCCCTAGTTATGGACAAACTTATTTTATTGTAGGAAGCTTCCCGACATCTGACGATCGAGTTATACTTATGACTGATAGCAAACATGTTTCAATAAATACGTAATTTTGGACAATAGCACATGTGTTGAGCGAAGGTGAATTCTATTTTCTAATCCATCTAAACACGAAAGTGAACGAGAAGTGCAGGGGTCAGGTAGGAACGTAATCTCTGTATCGGGTACATGGATTTACAATCAATTGGCATATTCATTTTTATACCACACCACATCACACAAACAATTTACCAAGACAGAACAATTGATTTCTCATGGTGCAAAACTTAAGACGGAGAAGGCCACTTACCAGCCCCGTGTTTCCCCTTCTTTTGTCTAGACTAGATTACGGGGATCACCAGAATATCATTCCCATACGACGTAAGACCAATGCCACTAAGTCTGCTGTGAAAATAACGCGTCCTTAAACACCACATACCAATAAATCCAAGGGCATTGATTTAACCACATAATAATATTGCTAAAAGCATGCTCTGTTGTTATAGCATGCCAGTGAAGCATCCACTGTCCCTACAAAATATTATATGGCTATCCTCAATATATTGAAACAAAAATGTTTATACTTTTTCAAGAGCACTGAAGGGTTTCTGCACTTTATAAGCTGGCATTTCTATAGAAGTGAAACCATCACTAGATCATTTCAGCACTTATCATGTTTCTGTCAACTGTTTTAGGGTTCATGCCCTTTTCAATGTCCATGGATATATGCATTTATAATAGATTGAAACCTTCACAAAAATAACCAATTGTACTCTTTTGTGAGAGAGTTGCTTTAGGAAGAACCCAAGCTTAATCCAAGGGACAGAAGACTCTGGTTGGGGTTTTTTATGATCTACCAGCTAATCACTTTTAGCTTTTGCTGGAATGGTACTTTGACCAAAAGGCACGGCTGTTTTCTTATTTCCTCTTTACTTACTTTTTCTCAGTCGATCTTCACAAGACTTCAAAGTGCTCAAGTTTGGCTTCCCTACCAAAAAATAAGGGGAGTCTTATTTCTTGTTCAGCCATACAGAGTTAAAAAAGTCTTTGTCTTGAAACCTGCTATTAAATTAAACGAGTCGATGCTATAATTATTTTAGCATTTTTGCATTTTTGTATTTTTACATTTCTCATTTATATCAACTTCTTTATGAGAAGTTTTTGCTCACCTACCATAAACATTTCTACATTCCAAAAAATCTTAAAAATTATCATCCCCTCCATTGTCCAACTAGAATCAAAGAAATATATTTTAATATAAATGTACTCCCTTTTGCCAAATAATTCCCAATGTGTGATTCTCAGGAGAAATTGATTACCTTATCACCATTGCCCAGCACCAGTGCTTGAAATTACTAGGAAGGCAACAATTTTGATCCAAAAATCAAAATGAAGACATAGATTTCCGTGTATAAATAGTTTTCTAGCATCCTTCATTTGTTAAGATAGGTAAATAACCAATATCTCTGGTTATTGTATTTACTTGTCTCCCAACAATGTTAAATTAAAATCAAATCTGAAAAGGTACGTGCCATTCATTCAAGGTTTTTAAGAAAATAATTCAAGTAGGTTTGGTCAATTTCAAGATTTTATATTACGTTCTCATGTATAAGAGTTAAAGAAGCCATTGACAGAGCACCAAATAAACGTAATTTCAGTAGAACTAGGTATATTGGAAAACACAATCAATATCCTTATATTCAATGTATTAAACATAATACTGTACATAAAAGCCACATAGAAACTTGTATTGCATTATGACGTGAATGTATTGAATGTCCTATTGCATTTAGAGTACATACCTTAACAATTATCATCTTTCATCTCATTCTTAATCCAGTCTTTGAAAAAAATCTCGAGAGTATGAAAATTCACAACTTATTTTGATAAACATGAATTCTTTCTGTTAGTAAACTAAATAATATAAATTGAAAAAGTGAAAACGAAAGCTGTATGTAGCTCAGAGCATGGCAAGATAAAGTTGAAATGGTATTTATAACTGATAAAATGTTAAACGATGGCTGTCACGAGAATTCGGCGGTTGAGAAAACAATAGATTTTGAATAAGTGGTGTTACGGGATTCCCTACTGAAGACGAGCAAGTAGTACCTAAAACAGCTCAGCACTATAAAAAAAAAACTGCAACTTGCACTTTCGCATCAATGCACCGCTTCTTTTACACAAATCAGGTTGCTTTCATGGGATGAGTAAGAGGACAAAAACATCAAGTGATATATTTACTATTAAAATTAACTACTCAACAAGCAGCATGTTGTACAATAGAAAAAACGAAGGCCTTTTGGTGTCGCATTTTACCTCTACTCTAGCAGATTCAGTTCAGATTCAGATGAAATACGTAACAATATCACTAATATGTTAAAGCGTCCAATAAGTGTGAGTTGCACTATAAATTTTGAATTTGAAATCTTACACGGCAGTAATGGACTTGATTGTGCTATCAAATGGTAACCAAAAGAACAGTAATTTCCATTAGGGTGCATGGACTAATTAAGACCAAATCAAAGTTTTAATTCAATTTTAACTCAATGAAAGAATACAACAAAGAAAAAATTCAATTTATTTTGGTGTAATTTTGTCATCTTCGTGAATAATGGCAAGCGTAATTGACACCCAACTTCTTATTTAATCTTTGTTAATTACGTTACGGGCAAAACTGTTCTAGTTTAGCAGCGCTTTGAAAGAATATCCACTTTTAGACTGGTATGTAATGTACCAGATTACAACGGAAATGAACGATCTACTAATTGAAGCTGCGACGCTTAGTATTGAATGTAACAGTGAAAATGCTCCACAAAACTGTTATAATTAGTATACATATGAAAAAAAATGTGCAATGATACATTTTTTGGCAGGAATGCTCTTTAAAACAAGAGGAAAGATGTATTTTCATTCAATACTGCCATAATTATGAACAAAAATTATTACTTCCAGGTAAGGTTCAATCGAAAGCAGATTTTGTGCAGAGTTGTATGAAACACGTTTTTTTTTTTGGCAAAGCTGGTATTTGAGCTGTACACAATCATTCGGTAGCATTTGGTGTGAGTAGCTTGAACTTAGCACATACAGCCACCCTCGGCATCTTGCTGATCGTTTTGTTGAGGAGGTTGAGTTTCCAAATCCACGGCTGAAGGAGGTTGTTAAGGGAAACATTAAGATTGGTCCAGTACCAGTTACGATGTTAGCCAAATTAAAGAAAAGAATCATGCAACAGAAAAAATGAAATGTTACTCTCGTCTCTTTACAAGAATGAAGTGATGTATGTGAAATAAAAGAAAATTTTGTGCAACGAAAATATTAACAATCGGTTAGACATGCAAAGAAATTATTCGTGCATGGCGTTAGAAAATTTTAGATGGGAAACTGTAGTCTAGAAACTGAACATTATTATAATTGAAAAATATCATGATTGCTTCACCAGGTTCACAGATGAGAAAGATTAGTATCTATTGTAGTGAAATAGAGAAAAAAATTCCCCAAGAAACTTATTTTGAAAAAAGGAAAAGAAAAACAGCAAAATTGAAGGCAAAAAACTTCTCTCATAACTCATGATTTTCGTGCTCCTCATTTTGGAATCAGTGGTGGTGAATCGAGTCTCACAGTTGGAATTGTCAGACCACAAACTTCAAAGCAAGGTTCAAGAAAAGTGCACTGAAAATCTCCAAGATGCACAGGGACACAAGGTAGAAAAGGAGGTTGGTTGATAGCTTATGTTTCTGATTACAGGACCACAATCAAAAGTATGAGTTTTTCAATCATAAGCATTGTATTCACATGTTAATGGTTACCTAAAGTCAAATTTTGCTGACCCTTGCCAATGAATGGACACTAATAGCTCAACGCTAATAGCATGCAAAAAATAAACTCACATAGAATAAGAACAAGTATATAATAATAATAACAATTTAAAAGTGGATAATGCACAATACATTGATTAAGCTGAGCTTGGTTTGAACCATGCACTCATGCAAGAGGCAGAAGCAGCCCTTCAAGAATAAATTAATATGTCAAGCATCAAAATGTAGGTACCTACTTACCTACCTACCTACAAGAAATGTAACATGTTTATCTCATTAATAAATTAATAATAAATGACAATAATATACACAAATAAAAAAATTGCTCATTACATGCAGTTTTCATGTATTACCAAATTATATGATATTAGCTCCTAACTTAAAGCTCACAAAGTAAAAAAAAGCTCATTCGAGGACGGCTCAAGTGCTGTGGTTAAGTGAGCGAGTTACAGTGACACACACAGCTAATAATTTTAACTTTGGAGGGCACCTTTTATCCTAGAGGTAAGTGTACAAGTCTATCAAAATCTCTAGGATTAGTATAAAAGAATATTGCAAGTAGAGTTGGTGTATGCCTTCAGCTGCTCGATTGCTCCAAACATCAGGATTAAAGACTTGACAAAGCACTTCAAGAAATCGTAATATTATTAAACATTCTATCAGGCTCTGCATCTGGCAACCCTACTTGCAAGTGAACCACAAGAAGCTTCTGCAAATCATAAAAATTATTACGTTGGCAAGGTGCTAGGTACAGTAAACATAACAAAAAGAAACAAAAGTTGTTTGCGCGTTGTAAGAAAATAATTAATGCAAAATCAGAAGTGGACGATACTACATTTTTAATAGGCACTTGATTTTAGAAAACGTATGACCTAACAATTTGATGCAGGCATGGTAACATAGACATGGTAATTTAGGTTTTCATTTTTGAAGGTTGGTATTCGTTCTTAAATTTAGTTCAAACACCATATTTAAAACCATGTTTCTGCAAGTTTTAGCCACGACGAAAAGTGCTGCCGCGGATGCATTAACAACAGCTATCTAAAAAACACCAACTTAGTTTTAAGGCAAAGTATTAATGTTTAAATTGGGATATTGAATTTAACTTGTTTGCTTATCAGTTTCTTGGAATGATGAACAGTGAAAATACCACTAGACCATCGGTTTAAAAGTTACTATCGTTAATGACTGTTCCAGAAAGTTAAGCCCACAGCGAGCCATCCACTTCTTCAGGTAGATACAGCGTGGCATTTTTACATTAGACACAAGCCTAGGTACAGTACAGTTACACAGCCACACACTTTGTTTAGCAAGAGCCTAACGTTAGTTTTCTCACTTGCTAAACGCCCTGAAGCAATAATATTAAAATGATTCAAATAGATTCACTCACTCACTGAAGCACATAACACGTACGAACATGTGTGCATACGTGAAAAAGTGTAGGCTTGCTGCTGATTCAGGAGTATCCAATCCAACCATCATATCCAAAACCAATAGTGAACTTAAATATTAAGAACCCTAACCAATGGAAATGAAATCGATAATCAAATCAATTAAATTAATTCTGTGTTACAGTAATAGTTCTAAATATAAATGATTTGGTGACAGTCCATTTCTGCGAAGCCTGGCCATCTAGCATGCACATCCTCCCTCCTGGTTTTTCAGCTCGTTGGGAGTGTCCTTAAGGACTACTTCTTGCACTAAACAACAAAAATTAAGGAAAACAACAAAACAAAAATGTGTACAAAAGCTCTGCCAAATATCCACTAACAGAAGTAAATGAGTTGTTGCAGTTGCCAAAATTGTGCAAGCAATAAACTCACCTGGACAAGCCTTTTAAGAAAAACTTGGGAAAATAATGTGTAGCAATGAAAATTCAGCAGCCAAATTAAATAGATAAAAAAATCAATTATTCTTGCCAAAAGGATACTGTCTTCCGGAGGTTTATTCTCCGTTGAGTCCATGCCCGGAAGAGCAGCTGCCACTCGCCTGAACAACTGGAAAGTTTATACAGACAGATATGTTACTGCATGTTGCTACGAGTATAATTTCCAGGAGAAACAAAAACAAATTAATGAGACAACAAAATAAGTACCTGTTTTACGTTATATCCTGCTTTGGCGCTTGTCTCAATGAACATAACGTTTAGTTCCTTGGCCTTTCGTTCACCTTCTTCAGTAGAAACCTGCCGCTTGTCAGAAAGATCTGTCTTATTGCCGACTAACATAATTATAACATCTGATCCACGCTCTGTCCGAACATCATCAATCCATTTAGATGTTTGATGAAATGAGTTGGCATCTTAAAGGGAAAAAACTATTATTTAGATAGGTACCCAGCTAGCATACAGAAACTGAGTATTGGCAGCTTAAATCTTAGAACTATTCAAGTTTAAGCTGAAAGGAAAAATGTCCATGTATTGATGCAAATTTATATGACCTAAGATGTGCCACAAAATTAGGTTCATTGAAACTGGCAAACTTTTTGCCAAATCAAGCCCTATTTAGCTGACAAATAAATTTGTAATTTTGGACAATTTAATTTTTCTTTGCCCTCAAAATGTTGAGTGGAGACTAAACAACATATTAGCGAGACCTGATTTTATAGTGTTCACCGACAATGTGTTCAATTTATTTTCTAAATATTTCACCTAAAGAATTTAAAGTCACCTACTTGTTATGTCATAAACAACTACAGCCACAGTTGAATCCCGGATGTACGAGGGTATAAGACTTCTAAATCTTTCTTGACCTGCAGTGTCCCAAAGTTGAAGTCTTACAGTCCTATCTTCTAAATACATGGTCTTCGATAAGAAATCTATTCCTATAGTTGCCTGCAACAAAGGAGTTTTCATCAGTTAAAACAACATTGAAGACTAAACAGAAACATGACAAAATGTTGCAACAGGGATGGGGAACAACAAGTAGCTTTACATGGAAAATGTAGGTCAAAGCTCTACTATTGGAACCTATCAATTATTAAGTTGACCTCATTTCTTGGTAATACTCCTGGGGGAAGAAGCCAGACTGGCTGGCACCTGACCTACCTAATCTACACTCCTCTCACCCCACTCATAGTGGTAACTGACCCTGCATGCTATGCCATCAGGAAAGTCAATAGTAGGTATTCCATAAAACTGATATTGACTTTTTAGTGAAATTCAACTAACAAGACAATTTAATATGGAAGGCAAGCAAAAATCATATGGGATCAAAAGAGATAGCATGCCAGAATTACTACTGATCGTATTTGGAACTCATCAAAGAGGTGTTAATAGTAACATTTAGTAAATCATACAAAATATATTAGAGCATACCTGGTATGTATTATCAAAACTATCGTACATAAATCGTGTAATTAGTGATGTTTTGCCGACTGAAACAAAAGAAATTTGTGGGTTGTAGTCCTCATAAATGGAACCTGTTGCCAACAAGCTGTCCTAATGAATGCTAGAAGATACACAAGATATTACAAGAATTGCAAAATGAAGTAAAATGTCTCGTTTTAAGGTCTCGGAGAAAATTCTAGCATTGAGGAAAATTTCTAGCACTGCCAACCAAGCTGTCATTGCCAGATGTAAAATAAGAAATTGAAATCTCTCACGAGTTGGCTGGCTTCACTAATCGTAAATGCTATGATGTATTGTTACAATATTGAGGCAAAGGTCATTTTAGCACAAAGGCAATTTTGAGGTAGATAACTTTTCAGTTATCTAAATTGCGCAAATCTTTTGACTGTGCCCGGACAGCACTAGCCGCTATATCTACCAAAGCACTAGATGTCATGTCAAACCATCGAGTTTAAATGCCAAGTGTCTTGGAGATATTTGAAGTAAAAAGACAGTGCACGATTGTTATTAATCATTCCAATGGTTTAAACATCATGGAAATGCATTAAATTTAAATAAAAAAGCAATGGTTTATCATAACCTGCGAAACAAAATCAAAGTTACAGAAGTCATTGGCCTTACCACTTTGTTCCCCTAGAAAAACAAGCTTGAATTTTCTCAGAGGATTTCCAAAATCTCCCGAAGACGACATTGCGTATAGAAGCGGATTAAACAGTCTGTCTTGATTTCTTCTTTATACTCAATTATAAGAAAAATATCACAGAATTCATTAAACACAAACTAAAATCGCTTGCCACTCCTACACAGGCCTAAACACCGACGACTTCGTCCGCCACGTTACTGAGCGATATGATTGGTCTAGATGCCTCGTGACGTCATTCTGACGATCCAGCTTCTCTGACCACCGCCTTATGTAGCTCAAATTTGACACTGCCGCCTTCCTTGCAGCTGTCAACGGCAATGGCGTGCGCATATCTTTCAAAATCAATTTTGAAGTAGGCAGGTCCAAAAAGTCTCACCTACGACTGAAAATTGGAGACTATGGGACAAAAGTGTTGACGGGTGTCGCCGTTATATTTTATCTCTGGAACAAGTCGAATCTTTTTAATACAATGACAGGCCACACTCGCCATAATGAGCCTATAAACGAGCCAAGTAGACCCACTATTCTAAAAAGTGATGTAAATTTATTTTCGTACTGGCTTCTTGCAGGTCTTCGCATTATCCTTACTTTGATGCCTCAGTCTGGTTACATTCATCCAGACGAATTCTTTCAATCTCTTGAAGTGGTAACAGGTATGTCAGCTATTCTGGATAAGTCACCCATTGTACGTATTACACATGTTTGCCACGTTGATTTTTATTTTCAGGGGATATATTTGACATAGAGACTTCAAGACCATGGGAATTCAATGCGACTTTTCCCGTTCGGAGCATTGCTTTTCCTTACCTGATGGTTGGCCTTCCGCTGGCGCTCTTAAAGACTCTAGCCCCTTTGATGAATTTGTGGTTTGAAATTAACATCGTTACACCGTACATATTGCTTGTTCTGCCACGGCTAGTTAGCTGTCTGCTTTCATTTGTGTGTGACTACAGTTTATATAAAATATGTTATGCCTATGGACAAAGTTACAGGTCAAGACTGTTAATGTTTGCCAGTTCATATGTTATATTAGTCTATGCCACCAGGACATTTTCGAACACTACAGAAATGGTCTTAATGTCTATTCTTTTATATTTTGTTGCCGATTGTATGAAGCGAACTGACCAGGTAAGCCTCAATCAAATTCACACTTTCTCAAATTAATCACATGGTGTTAATAACTCTGTATTTAATTAATACATTTTTTTCTCAGGTTATTTACCAGGATGAATATTTGTTCTACAAATACCAAGCTGCCGATAATCCGGTGGAAAAAGTAAAGATTTTTAAGTTACGCAATGCTCTACCCAACCATTCATTTAGCCGGTGTGCATCAATTGCCTTTCTAACTGTGGCTGGTATCTTTAATAGACCCACATTTCTAGCGTTTGCGTTCCCTCCTGTATTTTTCTGGCTCCAACGAGGTCTTGGCTCAAAGACAGTTGGCATGGGGCATTTCCATATACGCATTGCGGCATTTATACTTTCTGGAATACCTATGGCTCTTCTCTTCATATTGATTGATTCATTCTACTATGGCTACTTAACCATTCATGAAATATATTCATTCAAAATAAATTTAAATAATTTTGTGGTAGCTCCACTTAATTTCTTCAAGTACAATTTCGATACTGCAAATTTAGCAAAACATGGACTTCACCCACGCTTTCTTCACTTTGCTGTTAATCTATCTTTACTTTATAACGTGTTGGCAATAGTCGGGGTGTACGCTTTTGTACAAATAATATACAGAGGCATAAAAGGAAAATTTAGCGAGTTACCCCGCCTTCAAAGCATTGGTGGCTTGATGACCACATCTTTTATAATTCCAGTAGCAGCACTGTCAATTTTCCCCCACCAAGAACCTCGCTTTCTTATTCCTGTCACGCTACCCCTAATATTTTTACATGCTCAAAAAATCAAACATGTTACCGACTTAACAGAGCAACCAAAAGGTGATTGCAAACCTATTTCTAAAAACAAAGGGCAATTCAATTACCTACTGTTAATTTGGTACGTGCTTAATATGCTTCTTACATTGTTTTATGGGTTTTTACACCAGGGAGGTGTGTATCCCCTAACCGAGCATTTATCAAATGAAATTCAATCGAAGCCAAGATTCACAGCCATTCATATTGTAACTTGTTCCACGTACTCACTGCCAATAAGTTTACTTCAGCTCAAAAATACCAAACGTCCTAGGATCAACAAACGAACAGGCCAAAGATACATGCTAGCGAAAGAATTTTTTTCTTATGAAATGGGTTCTGCTAAATTAGATGATGTGCAGTTACAGACAGAATCGTTATTAATTTTGTGTGAAAAGAAAATGCAAGCAATAAAAATGAGCTATCGGCTCTATCTAGCTATTCCAACATCGCTAAGTGATAGTTTCATGGATTTAGTACGAAATTCAAGTTATTCGTATGTCGTTACTAAGACCTTTTATCCACATATATCAACAGAAGCATTACCACGGCTAACGTTTCACAGCATTTGTTCAGAAGAAAATTCGGGAGCAAGCTGCGGGAGTCGAAGTATTTTGGGCTCATATTTAAACTATGTTTCAAATTTAACAAGACAATTTGGTCTGACTATTATTCAGGTAAAAATGAAGCAGGGCAAAAAGAACCCAGTATTTCATGCAGTATAGTGTAGATCTTACTGTAGGGTGGCAAAATAATTAAGAAATTCTCTAAAATTTTTATCAAAATGTGAAAATTTATTCATATTGTAACTTATCTCTTAAAAGTTCCTTAATATCCAGATCAGCAACTCATTAATTATGTTAATACGGTAAAATTAAAAAATTAATATTCACTAGTAAAAACAAACGTATGTAGCCAACATTTGGCTTTCAGCATGAGGACATTAGCTTGGAATGATCTTCTTGTTTGAAATCTGGGTGTTATTCAATTACAATAACCCCCCACCATATATTTGGTATTATGATAAATAGTTGCCTTTGGTTAAAGCAGTCCTTGCAGACTATTAGATGGTTTTTAGCTAAAATTATGAGCAATAAAAAACCGACGGTCGTGCAAAATGGCACAAATTGACCGTTAAAAATAAATTCTTAGTCAGTTTTCTGGATTGAAGCTTCGTGATTTACTCAGCGTGCGACTTTTTGCAGCTACCGCAAAACTCCTGTAATATAAATATTCAATATTAAATGTAGAAATAAAAAAATGGTTTTTACAAGAAAAATCTAACTTATATCCACCATGGATCCCTAGCTTTTTGGCAAAACATTCTGTTTGTCCCGAGAAAGTTTCAACGGCAGGCAATCAGCTCAAAATAGTTTTTGAAGGGAATTTTAAATGTTTTATGGGCCCTGATCAATGACAACAGAATATTTTGCAGAATTCGATGAAAAACAAATCTAAATTTAAATCTCTTGATAAACCTATCACTGTATTTTAAATATTTCTATGCCACAATGTGTACTGCTGCATGCAACGTAATAATTTTACTCATTCATATTGTTATCACATTTTTTGTATTGTGTCTGTCCAGCCTAGTCAATAAAAAACAAAACAAGTCTGAATGCAAAATTTGTATCAAGTTTTCTGTAGCGCACATGTATCTAGTAAAATGCCTCTTTTAATGTGAGTTCAATGGCACTGGAAGTGTAAACTCTCAACATCAATAAACTGCTGATGGCAAGCCAACTTAAAGGTTGCTAAAGGGATTTTGCTGGCACATTTCACACATAGATCCAAGTAATATCCTCTAATATCTAACTTGAATTAGTTTTCATTTTTAAGTAGGGATTCTATCAAAAAGTGTCTGCAAAGAGATATTTTGCATAGTAATATAAACAACTCTCTTTAGAGTCTTTAGCTAATGCTCAGTGCTAACGCTAAAAAATTGAAATGGATAATTTTTTGGGCCCAAAGCATAATTTTAGCTGAAAGTGGCCAGAATATATTTTGGGTTCTGAAAGAGTTTTTGAGTTTTAGGGGACTATGTTTCAGGACGACTGCCTCCCAGATGATGTTTTGCTAATGTTATTTTGGCATGCTACAGAGGAAACAGTATAAATCAATCTACTGTAAAAACCACAATCCAGCATGACTGGCTGTGTCACTCCAAGTTTCATAGCAAGCATCTCTTTAGCCAGGGGGTCATTTAATGTTCTGAAGCAAGCTGAGGTTGCAAAATAGTTTTCAAGAAACCGACTCCCAGATCACATGTGCAATGTGCATGGCTTAAGATGCCTGCTAAATTGTAACTTGACTTTGTACCTCATGGATTATTATATGTAAGTAGTTTTAGTTTTGAGGACTTTCCAATAAGCACATTGTGTTGTTTTGTGGAAAATAAGGAAATTGAAATGCTTCTTGATTGGCAAGTTGGTTCTGAGTTGGTGGAGGAAGCATCTAACAGAACTAGTGTGTTGTAGTGGTTTATCTAGGAAAGGGATTAGGGGCTTCCATGTGCACCTCTCTTTTGATTTCAGTATGAGAAAAAAAACACAAGTGTCATTTCTCCTCATCACATGAAATTATGCGTCTCGTTCCACTGTATAGTCTGCACAGTACTGTATCGTCTATAAAATTGCAGTGCCTATAATTAATTTTGTGTCCCCTTAAGCCTGAAATCCTGGCTACATCATGGGTGTGTTGATGTGCCAAAAGACCTTGGATACAGGTAAGAAGGAGAAGAAAGTGAAGTAGTTGCATAACTTACCAAGAGAAGCAAAGGGATGGTGGTAGAGTTAAAGGATTTTGTTAACGCTTTGGCTATTGCCTTTGTTACTGGTAGAGACCTCTCCCAATCTTCTAGTGACAAAACATTTTAAATATTGCAGTAACCACCATCTCATCTCATCTCGGTTAAGTTCCTAAGCTTCTCTACTTTCCTCTTCCCCTTGTAACTAGAAATAGATGACTCTTGGTTTGCCATCGTTGGTCTTGAACACATTTTCAGTGTTGTGATAGGAGAGCAGACTTAATTATGGCATCTGTCTAGATGAAAATAGTGTATCAATGCTTGGCATAAAATCAAGGTGGATTGGAGACTCACCAGACAACAATTCACACATCGCCAGGTACAGATCTGGTTGCATATTAAGGTTGTGCAGCTTGCGCCGTTACCCTCGTCAGACATATTTACTACGTCACCCACGCCACAAGGCCGACCCTGTAATATTTTACAAGATTGTTAAATTATTTAGAATACCTGTCCAGTAGTACAACAAAAATAGAAGAACAAGTAAAAATTTGAAAGTACACGATTGAAACATTCATGCTAGCAAATCAATTTTCCAATGAAATTTTAAACAGGATTTATAATATATAGAGTACATATAAGAGGGGGGAGGAGACTCTACAAATAATAAAGATGCAAGGAATAATGAAAACAAATACACAAAAAGCTCAGCTTACCAAGAGTAAGCACCAGGGAGTACCAGAGAAACAAATAAAAAAAGAGTATTCAAGAGAAGAAAGTGGATAGACAGATATTAGGAAGAAAACAGTTGTTACTGTTAATAACCATTGCTGGTGACATAGGGTTCTCCAAATAGGCAGCATGCACAGCTTCCAGCTTTTCCAGGGAAAACTCCTTTTGGCCTGCAGGATATCGTTCAACAAACGCACTTACATCGCAGCTGAACGATAATGCCTGAAATGATAATCAAAGTTGTAAAATCTGATTAAAATTGGAAATGCTTGTAATGGACAGAGTATTTTATTATTTTGAACAATATCGAAAATCGATGCCCAAAGTAATGTAAAATAATAAGGAAAAGTGTTATGAAAGCAAGAAAAGTGTATTGACAGAAATTAGGAAGAAAAAATTTGTTACTGTTAATAACCATTTTTGCTGGCAAAGGTTCCTCCAAACATGCAGCATGCGCAGCCTCCAGCTTTTCCAGGGAAAAATCCTTTTTGCCTGCAGGATATTTTTCTACAAATTTATCCAGGTCGCAAAGTAACGATAATGCCTGAAATGATAATCAAAGTTGTGAGATCTGATTTAAATTGCAAATGCTTGAAATGGGAAGAGTATTTTGTTATTATGAACACTAATAACCTCTCAAAAATGAGTGTCCAACCAGGGACTCGAACCCCCATCGCAACCTAACCAATTAAGCAAATTGAACATAGCCTTTTTCAGAAGATTTAAGTGCTTTTGGTAAGAATGGTGGATCTCCAAGGAGAAATAACACGAGGCTTTGAATACCCACAGTCAAACTCATTCTAGTGACGCTTTACTATGTCACATTCATTTAAACTCGAGTAACTCTAGTTTGAATTTGATACGTTTATGTCGTAAAGTTCCGATTTCCATTGTGAGTGTTTGCAACAGGCAGAGTATTTTGTTATTATTCACACTTATAAGAAAATCACAGGTGCCAAACCAACTAAGACACCACCCAAATGAGACCAAGCGTTTGTTCCTGAAAGTGTTTGAGAGTTTAAGGGCCAGTTTTACAATGTCCAGTTAAGTAAGCAACTGCAGGTCAAGATGAAAAAGGGCCTGTTATCAAAACAGTGCGTCGTTCAAACCCACTAATCAATCATATGATTCAGATGAATCAATCAGATGAAAATGGTAGTATCTGACTAGCAGTGACCATGGAGATAATTATTAGCTGGCAGTTATTTTGTTAACAGGACTTTGTTAAACTAAATGACAATTACTTCTATGAAGATAATTAAAATTATTACACCAATCAAGAACCACCAAACCAAAAAAAACACCACTGAAATGAAGATCAAGAGTTGGTACCTGAAACTGTACATGAGTTGAGCTGCAAGGAGAAGTACTGTTTTCCTGAAGCTCTCCAGCAACCGACACATCAGTCGAGCAGGTTTGCTCTTGGCTTGTATCATCCGTGTCAAGTGTAGACAAGGAGCTGACAATCTCTCTGAAATCGGGCGGCGTTGGGGGATTTTCCCCTACTGGCGACACAGGAACGAGACCAATGTCTGAAGAGTCCGGAATTTTTGCAAGGTCTGCTACTGTTGTTTTCAGTTGTAAGCATGACCAATATTTCCTCTGGATTTCTACAACATGTTTGATAGTCTTTGCTTCTCTTGTTCCCTTGCAAACCGTATCCATGAAAGGAACTGGATCACCGAGCAGCGTTTTTGTACAGCTGGCAAGAGAGGTGGCTAGTGACTCCTTGTTATAACCCCCTTCCAATGCAAGTACCACTTTTCCATTTGCCAGTGCAGATACATAATGTGTCATATGGCCATAAGCTTCTGGTGTGACTTTGCACATCCCAATGTTGTCGTTTACAGCAGCATCGAAGCCAGCTGAGACAATCACAAGTTCCGGATCAAATTGATAGGCAATTGGCATCACTACTGCATAAAAAGCGGCAAGGTAGTCTGTGTTCTCGACCCCAAACTGAAAGGAAATACGCAAAATTTAGAAAAGCATTGAAAATAGTGAAATAAATTATAAAAAATGGCCAACCATATAGATTAGTCTTACTTGATTCCAGGGTATGTTGACATTGAATCCTTTCCCATTGCCAGTTCCCACAAACGAAGCCGACGAGCATTCAAGATACGGGAAGAATTTTTTCTCGGCGTATACGTGCAACGATATGTATAGCACATTGGGGTTATCATAAAATATGTCTTGAGTACCATTGCCATGATGTACGTCCCAGTCTAAACAAAGCGTAGAAATAATTCAATCCACATTGAATGAAATATGAGTAGAGGAATTTTTCAATTTAAATTATTCGATTGCTATTGGTGAGCAACGTTAAAAGACTAGAATTTCATTAAGTCTGTGATGGAAGGTAGATTTCTGTACAACAATGGAAGTAGGTACAAATTTCAATGATACTTAATTAAAAAGAGTACCGAGAATGAGGATTCTCTTCAAATTAAATTTGTTCTGGGCATATTTAGCTGCAATAGCCACATTATTCAGGAGGCAAAAACCATGCGGTGTGTCGGGATAAGCATGATGGCCTGGCGGTCGAATGATTGCAACACCCGACTGACTTTGTCCTGTCATTACTTCATCGACAACCTGCAACAAAATTACCATTACGACCTATATAATCACATTATGTTCACAGAGTTCATCATGTTTTGGACTTGTAGCTACCATGAGCACAAAATTCCGAGCTCTGAAATGGTAACGGGACTCTTAGGAAATTGTTGTAATAATTTAGATTGTGAAATATTGATGTTGATGAAATGTTGGAAAATTCGCAAATTTTTATTATTCAAGAAAAATAATAAATTAATATTATGATGACCAATTCTATAAAAATATATTTGTTCAATGAACAAAAAGAAATTCTTATTATTAAAATAGAAATTTCTCTGACATCAATTCACTGCAATAAGGTGATGCTCAATAGGCTAGCTGTTAAATATTCTTGAGGCCCATGGGTCTATTCCAATGTTCTGTAAAGTTAAGCATTTCATAAACAGTTAAGCAGATAAATTTTCTAATTTTTTAAATCAAACTAGATGCATTCAGGTAGCTCAGGCCTGATCGATATTTTCTTGTCCGTTGCTTCCTTACAAAGCTGTTCTGTTGCGAATGGTATTTTTTAAAACAATCGACAATTAAGAGTAACTTCACTTAGCAATGAACACCTGGTTTTCAGATTAAAGGCTATTTTCAGTTGACGCCCAGCGTCCAAATTTGATTAAAGTAGATCCTAGGGGAACGGTGTTTGAAGGTGCGTTTTGACATCAGAAATCACAATAAAATTGGTATGTGTGATGGGCATTCAGAATGAAGACTCTAACATCTTGTATGTAAGTAGGCTGAATTACTACAAACCTGTAATAGGCACCCAGCAGCAAGGCACGCACTGTCAAACGAATGTCTACAGAACGTTACGCTATTGTAATCACGCTCTACCTCTCGCTGCTTTTCGGGCGTACTTTCGGACACATCCTTTAAAAGCTTGAGGTATCCTTCTTCATGGACCATCTCCAATTCTGTTTTCGTAATGATCCGTGACTAAAAACACAAAAAACAGTGTTAGAGATACTTGCCCCATATCCTTTTTTTTTGTAAGTCTGTCTAGGATGCAGCAGGAAGACATAAGCTGCAAATGAAAAGAAGATCATCATATCATATCAACTTATCATAACACTTGAGGCCTACCATGTATTTTTTCACTGTAAGTTTCGTAACTTCCGTTACGTCATATAACCTTCTTTTTCCCCAAACTCAAATCCAGCCTTTTGGCAAACTTCATAATCTAGTAAACTCTGGATTTTTGAGAAAATATTTAAGATCCCCTGTGAAGCATCTTACCATTCCATCAAAAAGGAAAAAAAATCCAGGATTAATATTCTTAAATTAACACAAATTGCTTTTTTGACAGTAGTTGTCACAGGACTGGTTGGATTGACATGTATTAATTCATTGCGTAGGGGGAAGATAACAAAATGTCACAATTTTAATAAAACCTTCAATGTTGGCCTCAGTAAAAGAACACCAATTTTATTTATTTTCCAGGGCAAGAATGTTACATATAATCACCCTCCTCAAGGCAAACAAAAATCTTACCTCCAAACGCTTGCAGCGAGGAATGAGATTGAAGTCATGGAACTTCTTGAACGCATGAGCTATGCGCTGCGGATCCTCAGGATGTTTCGTCTTGGAATTTTGTACTGGATCATGCAGCATCATATCCGAATCATAAACAAAGCAAACTTTGTTGGGAGCGAAGCTCAGCTGAGTACCTGGCAATATTGTATGACACGATAAAGAATGCAGGGAAATGAATATGAAGTGAAAAAGTAACCAAAAAGACTTCTCGAGTTACGTAAGGAATAGACTCGACAATATTGCTGTGTACATCGCCAATAACAGTGTGTTGGTAGTTTTATAACTGGAGCTGTCAGATTGTTGCTAAAGCCTTTGTAATGCTGACAATGTGTAGATAGACAAAATCATTGATCACTCCAGCCAGCAACGGCAGCAAGAGCCTATTCCCTTTTATAATTCCATATTCGTAAATACTGATCAATCACTTTTAGGTTTAATGTCTTAAAAGCGTGCTTACTTTCGCGTAGCGAATCGAGCATCAAGTCAACATTTAACAGAAATTCCTTAGTCTGCACTGGGTAACAGTTGCGTGTGGCGTAGCTTGTCGGCTTTTCCTCAGTGTGTAAGTACTTTACAACAGGGCAGTGTTCTATTTCGGCAGTATGTTGCTCCATCTCTACACGATTCTTTTCCTTCTTAGGCTTCATGAAGCACCACCAATAACTCTGGTGCGCATGGATCACGTCATTTATAGTCTCGACGACCCTAAATGTACCGTGTCGGTTAATTACATAGTCTCTGGTTTAAGATTGGAAGTTGGGATTGTGTGGCAATATTTGCGCCTTACTCTGGGCACGGCGTTCCTAATGCTCCAATGAGCGGGCAAGGTTCGCCAATCAAGGCTCGGACAGTCAAGGCTGCACCCTCTGCCAGCGATTTCAGGCAATAACCACCCTGGAAAAGTCAGAGGGAATTTTTTTAATTGGTTTCTTACTTACAGATAACATGGATGATCTCAAAGAACTTCACGACAAGTTGTATAAAAGGGCCTCACAATAATTTTGTCTCCTTTTCAGCTTTGGAAAGATAGATTTGAGACAAAAAACATTTATATGAGTAGTTATTTCGAGCGCACCGCATCTTCTGCCCCACCGCGCGTTGACTGCAACTGATTTGTATTAATGACATCAAGCATCTAATCTCCAGATAAAGGCGCCTACGCCAAGCCAGTGCTTGTGTTATGTTGTCGTCATCAGACTACATTCATTATGAGGTGGGGCAGAAAGTGTGGGGTGCTCAAAATACACATACAAGATAATTTTCGGCTAAAAACTTATTTCCAAAGTTAAAAGTTGAAATACTGGTTGTGTGTCCCAATCAGGAGAACTTAATAATTGTATTTGTGTAATGTGTCCAGTTATTGTGCCACTATTCAAAGAAAGTAGGTACACTATATGCATAGGTGTCATAAAATAATTAAAGTTTCCCTTGAACAATCATTGAAGGTAACAATCATTTGTTAGGTAACCAACCAATTCAGGCAAAGTGATGTTACAGGATGAAAAATGAAATCAATTGTCCACTATTCCCATATATTTAAAACACCTTTCTTGGTGCCATGTAGCATGCTTTTGTGACCCCAATTGGAAAGGTCAGTAACTGTCAAAAAGAGGAAGAAATGAATACGCAATTACCTCGAGTACCACAGCCAGTTTGCCGTATGCCAGGTTTTTTAAAGACCAGAGCAGGTGCGCATAGCAGGCTGGTGTAATTAGCATCTCGCCCTGGAACAAAAACCATTCAGGTGAGCACACATCAGGACCTAGAAACCTGCAAAGTTCTCCTATAATTAACAATAAATAGCATTAAGATTGTAAAAGAAAATTGCCTTGCTAACCACTTTGTTGAGAGCTGGTCTAAAGATGCCCAACAAGTTTGTCTACCTTCACAAGGTTGCCGATCTGACCAAACTGAACTGCATCATTATGCATTCAGCTTGTATGGCAATTTAAGTTAAGATAGAGATCAAATTTTCCATAAAATAATCTAAAAAAAACCATCAATAGCATCTAATAAAAATAACCCATACCTTTTCATCTCCAAGAGCAGAATCAAATCCAGCAGAGACAATAATTAGCTCAGGAGCAAACTAATAAATAAAAAAATATATTGTGATAAACAGAAGAAATGCAAACCTCTGGGCAGCCTACTGCAGCGTCAAATCCTGCTGATATGATGATCAGCTCTGGCTGGTACTGGAATGCATGGAAAAGAGATAGGCGGTGATAGTTAGTAACACAAGCCACAACACACCTACACTCAACTAGTTATTCCAACTAAAAGCAGACCTTAGCAATATATTAGAGCAGGCAAATGAATAACTTTAGATCATTGACATTTTCCACTTGGGAGTCAGCTAGCCTTTGACATATAGATTGAAGTTAGGTATTCTAACTGCTGGTTAAAATTGAATGAAGAGAGTCATCATTCCTAGCCCAGGATTTTTACTTAAGATGTAAAAGTCAAATATCAGGCAACAAGTCTCTCAACCAGCATTCTTCATGTCAAGGATTAACCAACCACATACTTATTTCATTATAATTATTATTATAGAAGCAAATGAAAGTCACCAATACCATTAGTAAGTCCTTGTGCAAGACTATGATGAACATAAAATGTATTGTTAGCCAGCGGTCCACAGTTAGACATTACTTGCTGGCCAAAATGGGTTTCTACCACGCTACTTTCCTTTTCAGCCCAAAGAGCCTTTGTCCACAGAAAAGCAGTAGGTGAAAGTCTACATTCAACAAATTGGGGTGGGGGCCAAAGTTATCAATTTGGTAAGTAATTAGTAAAAAATTCAAAAAGAAGCTCAAATTTGATGCATATATTTCATAAAAAAAAATAGTAAAATATTGTTAAACATGTAATTTTTAAATAGCTTTTTATTGCACTAGCAGCCCATTCAGACTCTACATGGACCGAAAAAGCAGGGGAAAAGTTTGGGCGTAGTGTCAAAAAGTGAAATAATTTCAGGACGGAATCAGAAAACCACAACTAGAGCAGTCACAATAGACACAACTCAGCATAATCTGATTTAAAGGCAGACCAAGCAAATAGAGGTATGACCCAAACAACTCGTCATCTCACTAGAGTTTTATCTGATTTAAAGCAGAATATCATAAATCTTACCTCAGATGCTAATGGCAAAAGAAGACTATGAAAGATTGCCATGTAATCAGTATTTGTCATTCCAGTTTTGTTCAGAGGAACATTGACATTATAGCCAGCTCCAACACCCTCTCCAACATGGTCAAAATCAGACTCTCGTAGGTTAGGCCAGAATGTGCCATGTTCATAACGATGTATAGAGAAATAGAGTACTCGATTATCATCGTAAAACATTTGTTGTGTTGCCTGGCCATGGTGTACATCCCAATCGACTATTAAAATTTTTTTGACATCGTATTTGTCCAAGGCGTGCTGGGCAGCTAACGCAGCGTTATTAAAATAACAATAGCCACAGAACTCATTTCGCATAGCGTGGTGCCCTGGTGGACGGACTAAAGCGAAGCCGCTTCCTAGCTTATCGTTGCAGATCTGGTCCACAAGCTCAATTGTACTACCAGCAGCTAATAGTGCCGCTTCATACGCTTTCTGTGAAAATTTTACAGTATAAGCTTGGGGAATGCTTATGACTTATTACGAATTGTTACAAGAAAATTGTGCTTTAAATTTCAATAATAACTCTAGATAACATAATTTGCCATAGAAAGACACACAAGAACTTGTAAATTGTACTTACTGGATGAAGATATATCGCATCATATCTTGAGCTCTTTTCTTCTAGATCTTCAAAGTCCATGCAGTCCTCTGTTTCTTTAAGAGCGACAAACGAATCACGCTCGTGGCATTTAAGAATTTCTTCTTCTGAAGCTTTTCTGGAGTGTATTTGTGTCATTTTTGAGAGAAGTCCTAGTTCTTCAAGACTTGAAATTAAACAAAGTATTAACGTTAGTGACTTTTCCCAAAAAAACAGCACGATAAAAACTTTGACTATACAACATGTTGTGATGGTAGGGAAAAACAAAATATCAGTAGCATAGAGAATTTAATAAGAATTAACCTTAAAGATGTTGCAAGATATTTTTGGTTTCTCTAGTGTTTCTTCATAGAAGCTCAAGCAAGCAAGCAATGGATGCTTAGGGAGAAAGAGTGAAAAAAAGATTGGAACAGAAAAAAACTGATAGTTGCACATACACTCGATCCTTATAGGGTGAACGTGAAAAGAAATTGGTCCTGGATAAGAAATCTGTCGATGGAATGCAATTACATCACAATGATTCCCTTACACAATGGGCGTCCCAATTAATGAAAGCACTTTAAAGGACAAGTTAACGTTTATTTTAGCCTGTCGAGAAGTGATATGGGAAAAACTGTACATTTTGTGGATTTCTTGAAGCCAATTTGAATGCTGCATGTTGCAGCACGATCGAAATCTTGTAAGTACGGTTTTGTTTTAGAAAGCAAAAATCATGTTGAAACGTTAGGAACTCAGCGGATTTGACGTTTTGCAAGAAGTAGTCCAAAATAACTTTATAAAGAAATTTAAATTGATAAATATTGTCCAAATTGCCACACATAAGTTTTTACCAACTGTGCAAGATGATTTACGAACAGAACAAGTTTAGTACAAAAAAATTACAGCCAGGGGCTGTAGTGTAGAAAAAATCAAGTAAAAAATATTTGAAAATAATGTAAAATGTGGTGGAATATAAATAGTAAATGATAAAGGTGTTAATAATAATTAATAACTAAAATATTATATATTAGTATGCAGACTGCAATTTTAAAAGCATATAGTATCTGCTACTTAGATTAGGTACATTTTCATACCGGTTGAATACGCTCACATAACGTGCTGGCCCTTCGGGATAAGTTTTATCCCATGGACAATCGTACTCTGCCATCTTCATATCGTAGACCAAACCAGGAGGACGACATACAATCGTTTTTGAATTTTCTACCTACAACACAAAGCAAGAAAAACAAACAGTAAAAGTGCTGCTTTGAAACCTTGACATTGTTTCTATTAATTCTGAAAATAATTATAAATCTTACAGTTTCGTAGGGGTCAAATACTAACGCCATCATTTCTTCTCTGTAGGATAAGATGGTACCAAAGATATGAGAAGTTCTGCCACTTCGTTTGCAGCGAATGCTCTTTCTGTGTAACGGTGGCTTAATAGGCACAACAGACTTTTTGGGCTTGATAACAGTCTGTCTCTGTAAATATCATCGAACCTGTCAGTAATTAGCTTATATTGTGTTGTGTGAAAAATAAACATTGCATGGTACTTTTTGTTGTTCAGTAGGAAAATAAAAGGCAGATAGTTGGCGAAGTAGATTTGATTTTTGAGTATGTTTCTAGAAATGATGCACAGATAAATTAATATCATCCAAATAACCTCCTTTAGCTATCGCAATACCAAACGTCTGTCACATTTTCCCATACTAAATCACAACGGCTTATCAATTTTTTAAATGGGTCCAAGCGGTTCAAGCAAGATATATTTATAATTTATTATTAATTGCGTTTCCAAAATAATATCTACCTCTGTATTAAACACAAATGCTCGTGTAGTCAGTCTTACATTAAGGTCTCACTGAACTACATAAGTCATACCAGAGATGTCATACTTGCCCACACACAAATCCTTATAAGGACAAGCCGTGGATGCACAGTTGGAACACTCAAATTCTATGCAATGATAAATGAAATACCTAGTTGTGAAGAGCAACAATGACCAAAGAATATTCCAATGTAAACACAATTAAAAATATATATATATGTTCTGCTTGAACATTTTTAGGTGCTTTATACACTGAATTTGTAAGGAGTAGGTAGCAGGTAGCAGCATACCATGCGGTTTTAATATATTTAATTAAACATACTTAATAACGCTAAATTATATTTCTCATCGTTAATACACGCAAATATCTGAGGAAATATTTTCTGCATTTTGAGAGAGCATAGTTTATACAAGAATTGTACAATTAGAGGTTAACCGGGAAACATACCTAGAGCAAGCACCGTGACAGGTCGTCGTCCCGAGATCATCCAATACGTATCGGATTTGTCATATAGAGCAGGGCGTAACTCTTTAATGTCATAACTTAATGAGAAAAGAAGCAACTATAATCAACACAGGGTTACTGGTGAGCTCGGCGACATATAAAATTCATAAACTTAAGGTTCGAGTTAAAGTCTATACGGTGCCTTTATCTCTGCTCTCGATGAGCTCCCACCCGAAACAAGTTTGAAAGGGAACAGCTGAGCAGCTGAGCCAAAGCTGAGGTCCGGTTGTCAGAGTGACGTTTCACGGATGACATCTGCTTGGAATGGGCGTGTTTGATCTGTTGCGATCGTTTGTTTTAATGTAAAAGCCACTGTGATGAGAAGAAAATAGGTATAAAATAGTTGCCTCTTTTCATGTAAACATCGAGTTATTATGATATCGTTTAAGCGAAGATAACTTTAGGTTTTGAATTGTCAACAAGTTGTGATTCTTAGTGCATTCCGTGACAGATGCTGTGTTTATATGTTAATGTGTTTTGAATTCCAAATTTTTTTAAGAAATGGATGAGTTATCTGCTACTAGCAATGTCTCCGTGGCATCCGATGTGTTTGTCTCCTTTTCCGAAGATGACTTATCGCATTTGCTGTCAGAAGATGTAACCAACCATGGGTTGGATAATATAAATGATGTTCCAGCATTTACTAAATTGATGTGTCAAACCACAGACAACCCCAAGAGACTAGAAAGGGAATCTGTTGCCTCTAACAAGTAGGTAAATAAACGATATGAAAAATGAAGTATCCACAAAACTCAACCAACAATTCTTATTCCTCTCCAGTTACCTACTTACCTAATCAAAATTGTGGCACCTTCCTAACACAGTTCCTTAAAAACGAGTGTTCAGTACTGGTACATGGACTAACTCTTAAATACAGAAAATTAAGATATTTTTTCGTTTAAAATTGCAAGAAGCAGGAGCTACATGTTCTGTATGAAAGTGTACCCTTTAAATGATGTTGCAGAATCAATATTTACTCCCAATGAATCTAGGGAAGGTCTGATTAGAACAGTGACTTGATATAGAGTTATTTGCAGTCAAAGTCCTTTCTGATAAGAGACATTGGCTTTGGTTTGCCTTATTTACTAAAGCACATTACTGATAGGATTTAAGTCGTGCTAGTGAGACATGAAAGCTCTTAATTAAAGTATTGATCAAAATTGGCTCGTTTGTCACAATTTCGTTGGACAATGAATACAAAAACTTGTTTGAGCATTACAGCTTAATAATTAACAAATTTAAACTGTATTTTTCTTCAGTATTGTGAATGGTTATTTTAAGTATTAATAATGGATACAAGTGAAAAGAAGCGCTTGATTATGTAAGACCTTCTGGCACATGCAATAAACTAACCGTCCAAACCTACATTACACAGCACTTGCACAAATATTTTGCCTTGTTAAGTGTGATAAAATTGCGTGTCCATAAATATCTATATTTGTTCATGCCTTTTTCACAATGTATTTCTAAGAACTAATGTTATGGTCATGCAATTATTACATAAAAACTGGGAATTTTCATAATTTCATTTTAGTCAAGAAGATGCAACAGATTTTTTTTTCATATTCTAGTTATCACCAAGGTGCTTCATATGGAACTGTCCCAGAGGATGGCAGTGGAACGTCAGGTACACGACATTTGATTTACTGTGTCCATGGCAAACCTTCCGGGTGCTGCATGGTCACGGAAGGGGAAATTATACAACGGAACGTCGATGCGTCATCTTCCGACTTGGGGCAAAGTATTAGTGAGTATGAATCGTTATAAGAATTTTTTTTACAGCATTATTTTAAACTACGGATATTTTTTAATCTCTCTGATTTTTGTTATGATTGCAGTTGGGGAGCATTGTCATAGGGATCAAAATGTGAAAATTGATAAAATTGCAAGAAGAAAGTTGATAATCGCCAGCATTCTATGTGTTATATTTATGATTGGGGAAGCTATCGGTAGGTTTTATTTTAATTAAAATATTACCTTTGAAGCTATTCTTAAGAATTTTGGCTTACTTACTTTTTTTCTCATTGCAGGCGGGTACTTGTCCTCCAGCCTGTCGATTGCAACAGACGCTGCGCACCTCCTCACTGACTTCGCCAGTTTTTTAATATCTCTTTTCGGGTTGTGGGTGGCCAGCCGACCACCCACCAAGACTATGAGTTTTGGTAGGTCTTTTCTGAAATCAACCAATAAAACTCTTATCAAAAGTAGGGTTCACTGTTACTGTCTTCACAATATGCCAGAAAAAATAATGGATGCATTGTTTGAAAAAAGTTAAAGAAAGCCCAAAGTGTTGTTTTCAAAACATCATGTGCATGCATCAGATGAGCCCAGGTTGAAACTTTTTTTTTGTGAAAACCTGCAATTACGATCTGGTTCAAGGAAATGCACATTTTTCCAAATGTCTTCTTAAAAATCTGATTTTAAATAATTATGTAAATATTTGATGGTCTTCTTTTAGGTTGGTACCGAGCAGAAGTAATAGGTGCTCTCACTTCTGTCCTGATGATTTGGGTGGTTACTGGCATCTTGGTGTACCTGGCTATACTTCGGATAATACACAGGGAATTCGAGATAAATGCCGTGATCATGCTAATCACTTCTGCCATTGGTGTTGCTGTCAACCTCGTGTAAGCAACTTGATATATCTACCTATAATTTTAGCCATGGACATTTAGACAAGTCTCTAGTACTTGCTTTTCTAGCACATTATAAGTTAAATAAAAGATCTTTGCTTAGTTGCTTGTCCCATTGGATATTGGTTAATAACTGTAGTTTTCAGCAACCCGCAGATGATCACACGATAATTGGTTATGAGGTTAGGATATTTTAGCAATTATTTTTACTGTTTAATTTTATTTAGCAGCAAATAAATCATAATGTAACGTATTTCGGGGTATGTTCTAAGGTAGGTTTTACGTTACGGTAAGTTCAAGTTGCCCCCCCCCCCCCCCTCTCCCTCTTTCCTTAACTATGGGTATAAACTGGATCATTTATAAATGTATGCATAATCCCATGTTATGTGTATTAAGAGGTGCCCATAACTCCAGTATCCCCATGGCAAAATGTGGGTAGTGAGCTCTGCCCTTGATTGCAGTTCCTACTTATCTTATTAATGTGGTATTTATCTTATTATTATTTTTTTAATTGTGTAGGATGGGGTTGACTCTGCACCAGCATGGACATTCACATGGTGGTGCCAGTCATGGTCATGCTCATCGCCCTGAAAGCAGTCCTGCCGGACAAGAGCCCCATCAAGACAATATAAATGTTCGTGCAGCATACATTCATGTCATCGGAGATCTCATTCAAAGTGTCGGAGTATTAGTTGCTTCTTTGATTATTTACTTTAAGGTGAGAACTAAACCATCGAAACACAGTGAAACATGCATTTTCTAACTAAACTAACTTTGGCCACCAAGAGTGATTTGTATTAAATTGTTTTAGCCATCTTGGAGTATAGTGGATCCCATTTGCACATTCCTGTTCTCTGCCTTAGTGCTAGCAACAACATTTGCTATCCTGCGTGATACGCTCATGGTTCTTATGGAAGGTAGGAATGGTTTTGTAGTGAGAATTGCTGGCTACCTTGTTTGAAAGTTTGAAGACAGCTCATGTCATATTTTATTTCAGGTATGCCAAAGGGTGTTGATTTTGCTGACGTAATGAACACATTTCTACAAATTGATGGTGTCGTTAAAGTTCATAATTTGCGGATCTGGGCATTAAGTCTGAACAAAACTGCTCTGTCTGTCCACTTAGCGATTCGTGAGTATTGAAGTTATCCTATCTAATAGAACTGTGTTCGTAAGAAGCTGGTGACCTAAAGTGCTAATGGTGAATTGAAAATTAGGTACTCAGGCAGGGGCAGACTGGCTCAAAGAGGCCAGGGGTATTGTCCAGAATATGGACCCTTCACTAGAGGCCTCAACACTTGTTGTTGAAACATACATTCATATCATTTCGATAGGGATCTTGGGTAGATGTTGATGGTGCATCATTTGGAAAAATTGTCAGTGGACAAACAATTGTTATTTGATCACTAGGTGGGAGTGAACTAAAATTAATTAATGTTTGCCCCTTATCAGTTTGTAGTTCCGCAATTTAAGGGCATTGTAGACAATGCTATGTTTAAGAAATAACACTTAAATATTCTGTTACCTTAATCAAATCAAAAAGTCAGCTAAATTTGCAGAATAGGAATTCTCCAAAAATTGTTTTAAGTAAAATCGCACTGAGATAAACGCTGTTTAGCCAAGTTTTATTTTTAAGTAAAAGAAGGTTTCAGAATCCTTGACTTAAGAGCCTGAATTAAGACTTATTTTCATCTGCAATTTTGATTTTAAAGCAATGAGTTTGAGCGCCTGGTACTTGCAAACGTAGAATTTAAACTCCTACGATCGGTGCATCTTACCTACCTAGGCTACATTTACTTTCTTTTAATCTCATGTCACTGCATAAAATGTAGCTGTCTTACCTTGCATGAATGCTAGGTTATCCTGGTTACATTTTTAGATGCTCTTTCTATGGGTTAAAATATAATTCAAAATAGGTTCTACCCTGGTGACTTGCGATTGACAAATTTCGGCTGCTTACAAGCAAAGTGAATGGGACAATAAGAAAATGGGAGTCAATTCGAAATACGTTTCACATAAATTGAAAACTTCTTAATAGTGTCTTAACCCAAAACAAAGCATTGCATACTTTGCACAGCTTCAGTACCGACATAGAGGCTTACTTAGTGGATATACCTCAACATACCTTTGGTATATTTACATTCGGTAAAAAGGGCCAACAATACTCATATTCGTCTTCAGAAGAATGGATTTATTTTCTTTCAATAAAACGATCAAAGATATTAATTTTTAATTCTATATTTTATATTAGCATTAGCTACCAGTATCATGCAAACACACAAACGTATAGAATGATGTGGAATAATCAAGTCCCTGTATGCAGGTATTCATGCCTTAAAGAATTTACAAGACTGGATTTAGCTCTCCAAGTAGTTGTTATAATTTTTGTTTGTGTCTGTCAAAGTGATTGCCAGCTAACACACATCTCTATTTATTTCAGGTCCAGGTGTAACTCCCCAAAATATTTTAAGACTGGCTTCATCAAACATTCACGAAAGATTTAACTTCTTTGAAATGACAGTACAAATAGAAGAATTTGACCAAAACATGGAAGACTGTTCACAATGCAAACCCCCGGAAAATTAAAATACCTAGTCAGTACCTGGACGTTGGTGACTAGATTTTCCAATGGTATTTGTTGATCATTTTCATGTGAAAACGTTTCTCTGTTCAATCTTTAAGAATATTTAAGTTTCTCTGAGTGAAATAAATAATATCTTTGAATGCAAATGAAGTACACAGGTTTATTTATACTTTACTCTCTAATTGTGTTTCTTTAAAAATTTACTAGTCTTCACATACAACAAATCATACATAAATTGAGAGCTTTTTGCTAAGAAGAACTCTAATCAAAGATTGCCTGATCATTTATTAGGATTAATTGGGGAAACACCACAGCCTTTTTTAGCATATTTACATGTTCTACACGTATTTACAAACATTTGGGCTGAATGTAGGCTGACATGTGTGTTTCTCACCAAATATACTTTGACCAGCGATTTGGATAACCAACGCCATTATTTCATTAATCCTGGATATTTGAGAGTTAGAAATGCAATAAAATAGATTACCTCTACTGTTGCACTTAGTGGAATCAAAAGTCGTTAACTCACTAAAGCAGGAAAAGAAAAGAAAATCTTAATATATAGTGCAACGAAATAACTAAAATTCGGTGAGAAGAGAAGACGAGTGTTACTTGGTGGAGAATCTTTCACTCAAATCGGAGCTCCGTAACCCTGTCAAATCAGATGGGTTAACGCGAAATTTTAAACCGTCGGCGGACCATTCAAACTGCCGAAAACTTCCTTTTCCGCCGCTGTCAAATTTGCACTGTTGGCCAATTTAATTTAATTTTCTCGCCAAGATGGACTGTAACAAATGACTAAAAACTGCAACATTTTTCAAAATTGTAGAAATTATTTTCATCTGTTATATGAAATAAGTGAATACAAATAAATATATATATATATTTGGCCACTTTGAGTTAATAATCATTCATAAAACTGCGCTAAGCTCTCAAAGTATTCTCAAATCTATGCTCAAATCATGGCGCTATTCCGCGGACCCATGTTTGCACCAAAGTTCTTCTCTGAGATGGCAACACTGCAAGAATCTGTGTGCGATGTGAGGATTGAAAAATGGCGGCTATAGTTGGCTGCACAAAAACTGTATCCGAGTTATTTGACGAAGGTTTTGCAATCTTTAATGGATTGTCAAAAAACTATGAGCCCACAAACAGTTTCCAAATCCAGGTATGCCAAATAATGATATATTTTTTCACGCTCTGTATGTGTTACTGTCACATTATTGAAGAAAAATAGCCTCACTTCCAGAACTTAGCCCATTTTGACGTCTTATGCTGAAGTATTTTCCCAATATTATTATAGTTCGTTTTCTATCTTTACAGTGTCTGATAAGAAAATGTATCCATCTTCTCGAGGATGCAACCAAGCTAGTTTCAATTGGTGGTATGT
Source organism: Protonemura montana (assembly GCA_947568835.1). Lineage (NCBI taxonomy): Eukaryota > Metazoa > Arthropoda > Insecta > Plecoptera > Nemouridae > Protonemura > Protonemura montana. Next base: position 12,378,188 of record OX387604.1, on the reverse strand, counting down.
TTAGCACCAATGAAGCAATAGAAGAAGTTTGCACAAATGATGTTAAATTCATTCTTCTCCCAGCATTGCTTGGCACATTGTCGCTTAAGTTGTGCGTTTCTAACCGCTTGGAAGTAATATCTGCCGCTGAAATTTACTTCAACGATTTCCTTGAACGTTGTAGAAATTATGGGATAATAGATTTTGATATTCCAAAATTTGAGATGCCGGAAGTGGTTGCAATTAATGATGACCAGGGTGCCACAAATAACAATGTTGCTAATTCTCACGCTCCATCGTATAATATGGCCGAGATGGCATGCACCCGTAACAAAAAGATCCAACGTTTCAAAGAGCAGAAAGAAATGGAAAATAAAATCAGTGATCTTCAAGATCTGATGAATGAATGCGACTCTGATGATGACACTAAGCGATCATACTATCTTACTTTGATCGTCTACTATGCCAGTCAGGCTGTAGACGAATTGGATTGTTTGTACTCGGAGAAGGGATTTATACTCACCAGACCTAAGGAAGAAGAGGCAGAAAGTTCGCACAAAAGGCGTCCGGATCAGCCGCGCACACCTTTTGTTCCTGTCATCATTTCTTCAAGGAAGAAAGGAAATGACGATGCCACGTGCTAGTTGAGTGCTTGTTCAAAAGAGGGTCAGAAATGTTCAAGTAATCATACTGTAACTTGCAAGCTGTATTTATAAATAATTTTTCTTTTAAATTTCAGAGTTGTACTTATTGTCAAATGAGTAAAAAAATCCTAATAAAGCTCGTGGCAGCACTCGTGGCAATTTTTTGTCTTAAGCTACCAGCAGCTAAAATCCATGCAACTTTATTTTGAAACCGTACGCTTACCTAAGCCTTACAGCTATCTCGTAGCGTACCGGTGGATAGCTCTTCCGATGGATACAGTTGTGCTTCATTGCACTGCTGGTCATCAAAACAGTTTACTCTGTTACAGTCTTTTTCTCTCACAGTTGCTCTCTTACAATAGTTAAAAGAACAATCTTGTGGAAGAGATCTTTACTACTAGCTGTGATTTCTTTAATAATGGTGTATCTGTGTTAGTTAATCTGCGGTCGTACTGTCAGTATGGAAAATCTTATGTTGAATGGATTTGGAATAGCGAAGGAAACAAATAATCTGGCATTTATACTATTATATTTGTGCGCATTTTATTATTATTACTATTTAAATGTTTCATTACCTATAACACTTTAACTATTTTTGTTGAGATACTCTACAAAGAAAACATGGCAATTTGTTGTGCTTCAATGGACAATATGTTCCCTGTCCAATGAATTGCAATATTTCAGTCAACTTTCCTGATGCCTCGTAAAATTACCTTCAATCTTTGTTTCAATTTTAAGCTAGCTAAGAAAAATTTAGCTCATTAACATGCCTTGCTTACCAAATCTTGAATAGGAATGAGAGGAACTATTAATGGCACATTGTTTTCATAACAAATAACAATTTTTTTTAGATAATCTATTACATGATAATTAATTGCATTGATTTCAGATTATTGCTGACTGCACAATAAAAATAAATAGAAAGATGTGAACCTTACTCTCAAGCTGTATTGATGAAAGGCAAGCAGATTTTTTTAACCTAGATTAGGGTGTTCTCATCTTCTGTTTCAAACACCATTGATAGCGAATGTTGTGAAAGAGTGTGATCGCTTTGCGCTCCGAGCAAGGTGGCGTCATCTCCCAAAGAATCCCGATGCCCGTTAAACCAACCGGCGGTCGTGTTGAGTGAATCCTCTCCGGCAGTGCTGGAATCCGGGGAGCTTGTATCGGCAGCAAAGCAGTTTGTTGCTGTACTGCTTGTCGATGGTAGGTCGTGAGCATCGGGTGAAGCTAGTGGAGGACCCGTTTCTAGAAAAGGTCCCGAAGGACTTTCTAAAGCCATCATGAAAAGGCTGCAGGACTCTCGATATCCTGAAAAAGAATGTTAATGATTAACTGAGAAATTGGGAAGCAGAATTTATTGGTTTACGTAACATTAAATAATAATCAAAATTGTAAGGGTCCCAAAAACCTGTTAAATTAAATAGACGAGAAGGAAACTTAAAGGGGAGAAGAATTCACTTTGCAGTGTTTCTGCACTATCCACAAGCTAAGCATCAGCCGAAACATTTTAATTTGTACAAATTTTGCAACCTGTTTTTTAACTTTGGCATGTTTCGTCTCCTTTTTTTCTCCCCATTTCATATTATGTGATAATCTGTGTTTAACTGACAGGCAATAGTGTTGTATATAAATGTGTAAGGGGAAGAGGAAAGTGTTGCGGAACCTATCAAGAGAAGAGAAGCGAAGCGATAGGTAACTTTTGTTGGCGAATGTTTTGGCTAATGCTTTGGTCACTTGAAGAAGACGAGGCATTAGAGGAAATATTCTGCAACCCAAGTTGCTTATCACAGTTAACCGTCATTGCTTTTCTTCCCTCGGTAAGTTCCGAAACCACTCCACTTTTCCTCTTGCACTAATCCAGTCTTTTGGGTACCTGATGTAGATGAGGTCTGCGATACTTCATCCCAGGAAAGTGAAGAGGGCTGGTTGTCGGCAGGTCTGGCTTGCCGTGAAGACAGCCGCAATCGCGGCTTACCGAATGATGTGGCGAGAATTTCCACAGTAGGATTAGCTTCCACTAACTGGGGTTCCAGACCAACTGTAGTGGAAGAGGCTTCTAGGTGTTTTTCTTTTTCTGCTTTAGCTTGAGATGACTGGAAAGCAATAATTTTTTTCAATTGACTGATTAGTGTGAATACTTTCATAATGTAATAATAAAATAAAATATATTTTTGTACCTCCACATTGCTTTTTCTACTTTTGCGCAACCTGAATGTCTTTCTACTCTGTGCCTTAGAACGCTGTAGACGGGGCTTGTTAGGGCGTCCTCCAATTTCTCCTGAACTATCATCACCAGGACTTCCCGGACTCAAAGGTGTCGTACACGTTTCTCCTAAGGCGTCCAAACAAAAGTATTGACACATTTCCAAATTCGTGCAGGTCATTCACACAGAAGTCATTTTTGGGGAAATATGTAGTTATTGTGCTTAGCTAACCAAGAGTTGGACATGGTAATCTGATCAAGCAGGTAATAACACCCTAGAGAAGTCAAAATGATCGACATGACAGGACCGCTTGCTGTGCCTTTAATCGCCATAAAAAAAGAGAAGAATAGGTACACAAATTATTACCAACGTTATGGTAGAAGGTGCATATCAGATCGGAGACATTCTTGGACAAACAAGCATGCTGATAAAACATGCTTAATATTTACTCTTGTTCATGAAGATCTCTCTTTAAATATCTGCTGTAAAAAGTTAGTAAGGTTTCTGTTAGCTTGCAAATGCCAGATTTTTTTGCCTTTTTGATTATTGTATCCCAAATTCTATTGATCTAGATGCTCGGTGGTTTGGAACGCTATCACTTTTCATAGCTCGTTTTATTTGCTTTGCAAGGCCGATATTTTAATTTTTTTGCCATACGGAGTTCAATAATCAAAATTTGCCAAATAAAATTGGGAGATAGTAAGCTCCAATATATAGGTATGCAAACAAAACTATTAAAGCTTAAAAAAAAAATACAACAAAAAGGCACTTCAGAGGCAATGATTCTGATAAAAATTTAAAAGTAAAAACTTGAATTATGGAGATTACCTGAAAATTCTCTAAACTCTACAGAAGAGTCAAACCGAAGTTTTGATGTCTTTTCATGTCGTAACAATAGGTCTTTTGGGCAAGTTTGTAGCAATCTATCTGAAAAATGCCACAGCAAAACAGCTAAGACTAGGTTTAACATCGACTCATTCATTGGACACGAATTAACATACAGAAACATTTTTCATCTAACATCGTTTGGGAGAGAACTGAAAATTGCTGGGGGTATGTGCATTACAATTGCCAAATGTGTTCAATATCTATAAATGCTTCAACGGTACACTTCAATCGAACATTCATTGGAGCATATCACATTTAATTATGGTTTCGATTTATGGAAGTGACACATTCCTTCTAGATGCCACATTGCACAATCAAGACAGGGGTTGTGTTTCTGATGGATGGCTATTGGGCATTGTGCTTCGAGCGTAGCAACCAACACGTAACATAGAACAGACAAAGGGACATGCAAACTACCTCACTTCTAATTAACATTTAATAGTTTTTCCTGATTACCACACTCCAAATGTGGTACTTTAAGAAATTCCTACCGCTATTCCTGTCGAGGGGTGTAAATTGCGCCGGCAATTACGAAGTCAACATTGCAGTCGATGATTAGTGATATGATACTCAAGTGTTAAGTACCTGTTTGAGCATTAACTTTGATGACTGCGGAAGATTGATTAGTCGAATCTAATCTTTCAGATTCGCTAGTACCACCTCCTCTAGTTGCGGCTGAAAGTGTTGAGCCGAAACTAATACTGGACACTGAATCTGTGTGATAGAAAAATACGTTAGTGCATTCACTTAAAGAAATGACAGTTTGGTGTGCTGGTTTCGTAAATGGAACAATACCCCTGTGTTGCGAAGGTTGCGCTAGAGTTGGTGACGGGTCGACCTCGGTTGCAGATGGTCGTTTCTTTTGGCTGGAATCGCCGATCAGCAGATCGATTAGCGAAGGTCGATGGTGAGTTCGAGACGTAGCACTTACTACCACTTCTTGGTCCGAAGTGATCGTAGGGCGTTTACTGTCGCGTTGTTCATCTGCATTGCAAAAATCAGTCGGTTATTGGTTCATACAAAGAGATAGTTAACAAATCTTTTTTTTTTCATATTATTATAATTTTTTTTAATTATTAAAATGTATTAAAACCACTTTACCATATCTGCGATCTTCCATTTCTTCTTTTAATTGCTTTATTTCATGAGCCAAGTCAGTCAAAAGAGCTCCTTTACTCTTTGTTGTTGGTAAACTGAAACCCTTGAGTTTTTCACGAATAACAAACTGGGTGTGCCGTTCTGAATCACCCGTGCCAGTCGTAGACAGCTGAAAAATTCGAGACATCATTGAAGTGAACGATGCACCATCAACTCTCAGGCCAGCAACATGCAACTTTTTTTGGTCGAAAGATTTTCAACAGTCATACCACTGAACAAGAAACGATAAAAACAGCTTAAAAATAGCTCCAACTTGCAAAAAAAAAAAAAAAGTTCCAACGGAGTGAAGTATTCTCTAACTAAACAGTTCAGATACTTTTAATTTTTTTTGGATCTTTACCGATTTAAAATATTTTTTTAGTGTATTTTTAATTCCCTGTTGTATTTTGGTTTTAATTTCATATGCACTCTCAGTTGTCACATTACATGTCAAGAATAGAGCTCACAAACAAGTGTTAACTTTTGTGGGCTTCTCTATTTGAAAAAAACCTAATTATTTACTGTGTATTACAACCAAATATAAGCAACCTATGAAGAATTAAAATTAAAATAAATTAAAGAAACTCACTTATTCTTTAATCTGTAAGCATGCAATTACCTTTTGAGTGATAAAAGGGTGCAAAAGGACAAAAAGCGGAGTTCGATGGGTCACGATGAAGTCGATAAACGACCACAAAACATTTCCGGCCTCGTTCCTCTTCCCCAAATCCCGAATGGTTCGAGCGACTCTAGGCCAGTCCGAAACTAACTCGCCCTCGAAGCATATCGTCATTATCTTTAAGGCTGAAAATGTGAGATCTAGGTTAGGATCTTTGAACCTCGTTCAAAGGTTCATTACCCCGTTTACAATGTAACAAGTTACCTAGAAAGGCAACCTGATAGAGGGATGTCGAAATTTTGGTTGTTTTCTTGTTGGTATTATCACGCCTGGAGTATATGCTTCCTGTCCTCATTTCTGAAGCCGACTTGATGTTTTGAGCAGTTACAGGGGCAGTTTTGGTGGCAGGAGGGCTCATTGCATGGAGAACGACTGTTAATGCAAAACTGATGTCTGCTTGCCTCATCTTTGGCGTATCTAGAAATAAAAATGAACTAGATTGTTGATGTGTGATGTTTTTTTTTTAAGAAACAGAAGCAGTATCTTCAAATGGTTTTAAGTTTTATGATGCGAAGTCTGAAAACTATACCAGCTAGGTTCAACGGTACTAACTAGTAACGTCAAACAAGGAACGTCTAGGCATCATACACCCACCTTTTCGCCCACTTCCAACTCGCAGGCATAAAGGCATTATAAGGTTCATCAAAATATTTTCAGTCTTCTCTTGAGTAGGAAAAACTGAATTTCCTCCACACACTTGCTCCAGTGAATATGTTTCCTGCACAAAAAAAAATCATAATTAATTTGTTTTATCGTTTTCATCCACAAGTTTCTAAAAACATATAATGTGGAAATTTGTCAAAGAATGAGAAAACACGGCCAGAATCAAAAGTGATTTGAAGGGAATTTTTAAACAGTGATGCAAAATTGCTCGTACAAAAATTGTTCAGAGTCTTTGTCAAGCTGAGGAGTATGAAGACTACCTATGCACTATAGAAAACGAGAAAAAAGATAGAACATTAACAAAGTAGGTTTTTGGGTGACTTTCACACCTCTTGTAGTTACAATAACAGTGAATCAGGTAGCCACAGGGGCGAATTTAGGGGTCAAAAAAGACGCAAATAAGACTAATAATTCGTTGGAAGACGCCTTTCTTTCTCCTCCCCTTTCCCCGACCCCCTCTTCAACATTAACCAACCCAACGCCGAGTCTTTGAAGATAGGCATCTTGAACTCTCTGACCCTGAAATCCACCACTGTAGCTCCTTTCTACATCTAAGGAGTTTTGTGCGCCTTGATACAAGAAGACAATTGTTTGCAAAGACGGAACGGTGGAGAAAATACCTATGTGTTATATTATGATCATATTGCAACATTTGGTTTCTCTGTATTGCGTAAACCAGCAAGCGAAAAAATTGAATGGAAGCGAAGCAGGGCAAGTGCACAACCGAACCGCGATTGTTTATTGCCAGACTTTTCTTCTCAAGTTTGCTCTACAATTATGAAGTACGCTAAGTTTGCGAGTGTATATAGAAAGAATGAATATGCAAATTAGTACCTAATAGTAGTACCTACACAGTCTATAAGCTCAATCGTAGTACCTATTGATTCAGAGATATATCTGGCTAGAAAAAAGGAAGCAAGCTTAAAGTGCTGAATATAAAGGATTGGTAACCACGATTACATTTAGGCGACGGGAAGCATTAGAAGCACCAAAACCTTGACCAATATTTTTGTATCGGGTGTAGGTTTTCTTACGAATTCCTGAAGATTCCTACCCTTACTGTGTGGCTTGCTAGCCACATGAGATCGCCAAGTAACGACTTTCCGATAATCACTTTTCTAAATCTAAAACCATCAAAAACAACAACAAAAACGCGTGCGAAGTTGCTTCTTTTCCTCTTTAGCCTCACTGATGATCAAGGTTTCGTGTTTCGTTTCTTGAAAATGTATGTAATAGTAAGTAATGAAAAAGAAGATAAACTATTTAGCAAAATACAAGTAAACTAAGAGAGGGATGAAAGAGTCCGCTTAAAGTAGCATTATCAATAAAAGTGCGAGGAGTTAAAACTTCGCTAAAAGACGTCAATAAAACAGATTCACATTTCCATCTAAACTCTGACACAATTAAATCTCTCACCAGTGTAAGATGACTGAAAACCTGAAATACAAAATATTTCAATAAAATAAGGTAGAAACACATTTTTGTTTACCCAGACCTCTTTATAGACTACAATAATTAAGACTAACACTACAATAATTTTAATCTCAATTGTGAATTATAAAATTATACAAAAATCAGTCAAATGATATTCACATAAGCTTGCAGTCAGTTGCTCGATGATTGATTTACGAAAGAAATTTTCAAGCGCATGTAAATGTGTTTAGGAACTCACCCCAATTGCCAATATTTGAAGGGCTATGAGCCTGACGACAGTGGCACAAAACTGCGGTGGAGGGACCTTGCTCATCAGGGCAGATGTAGCTGAAGAGACACATTCGCCCATCCCCCCAGAACTATTGGTGCACTCCCCCACGATCAAAGCCTTCAATAAAAAACGTCAATTTTTCACAAATCATCTCAACCATTTCAAATTCTCACAAGAGGAAAACGAGGTAACTTATGGTTCACCTGGCAAGTGTTGATCAACGTTTTCAGGTGCTGCATATGGACTATGTAAGGATATCGGGAAAGCGTCTCATAAATGCCCTTCAAGAGACCACCTGCTGCTTCCCAATTGATGGTTCTCTGGAAAAAAAAATAAAGGTTACGCTTAATATTAAAGAATACGTTCAGAAAAATCAGTAACATCAGTAAAATCCTATTAAAAGTAGACAAGTTAAGAAGAAACATTGTAAAAAAGTACCCGAATAAACGGTTTCTTGAAGATCTTGTTAAACGTCTTGTCAAGACGACGAAGTATTGTAATGAGGGCGGGTCGCATGGCCTCATTGGTCCATTCAGTTGACGGAAGAATGTCGCTCATGTAAAGTTGAAGTCCACGACAGGACATCGTGTCTGGGTCGTAAGGAGATACTTTTAGAAGACTGTGCGCAACATCTGCCAGTCGCTATAAATAAGAATAATTGGTCACAGAAACTATACCTAATTAGAGGCAAGAAATTAGGGTTAAGAACGGTCACTGTTTGACGAGTGCGTGAGGTCACGTTTGTGAGTCTACGGTCCAAGTTTGGTCTTAGTTACAGCTATCTGGGTTGCGGTTTTTCAGTGATTACCCTCGCCCACTCCAGGATAATCCAGTGAAATTTCCTTAGCAAAGGGTCCCTTATTGATTCCCAGACCCTTCCAACAAGCCCGAAGTGGCTAAGAACATATGTGGCTTATCAGAAAATAATGTGAGGAAATTAAGTTTGAATCGATGATAAATCAGATAAAATGCGACGAAACACTTACAACTCAGTGTTGAAGTGACCAATTCACGCGGTATACTCATTCCAACCACTTTTTACTGAAAATCGGCCGTACCCCTATTTCTAAAACTCAATGAAACGCTAGGAAACTCAATGTTTAATAGAATTTAAAAAAATATACGAATTTTTTATTGAACGGGACAAAGAGACATGAGAAAAAAACAGTGAATCAGCACTTAAGAATGCTACACTACTCTGTTAGTCTGTTAGTAATACAATTTTACGCTAGCGAAACGGTTAATTCAACTAAAATTGAAAATGTTTCTCACCACATGCGAGCGAGTGTCAAGCAGTTCGACTGCTTTCCCGTCCAGACCAGTTTTTTTGTTCAGCTCGTTGAGTCGTGCGGTGGCTTTTGTCAGAAACTCGGCCACCATCGACAGAAGTATGTCTCTGGGCCTACGAAACTCATTCCTCAAGACTTCAGAGTCCTCCAAGTCGCGTTCGTACATGATCTTACTTCGACTGTGATCGCTCAGGTATTTCGAATGCGAGTCTTCTTCAAGGTCAAATCCAGGAGAATAAGGTCCTCGACTGTAGTTTCGTTGGCTGGAACCCTTGTGTTCTGGACTGGACCTCTGAGGACCATTGTAGTTCCTAAAATGGAAACCATTTTCGGATTTATGCTTTAGAACACATCATAAACCTTGTCGTACAACCGATTTAGCCACAGATATAAATATAACAACACACTAAAAATCAGAAATAATAAGTAGGGCATTAGTTACTTATGACATGAAAGTGTCTTTAATTGTCTTTGCTTTGAAAGTGTCTTTTAATGACATGCTACGTTCTTCAGGCTGCGATGTGACAAATAGACTCATACTACGCAAGAATTTATAAAAACGCACTATCAAAGCTTTGCGTGGTTGTCAGAGGGTACATGCATATATCAACATATCTTACTTTGCAAGTGATTCACAGTTGTTAACAAGCGTTTTAATTGATATTGCAAGCTGATTGAGAATTTCTTTTTCAGTTTTGCCTTCTTTCTTATAGCTTGGCAGCTGAATGTGATGCATGTAGCATGGCAGTATTGCATCTAATATTGTCTGAAAGAAATATCAGTTGTGATCGAGTGTTAAAATGAGTTTATGTTCATCAACTTAAAATTTTTTTCTCTGGAAAATAACGTACCAACATTTGATGACCTCTTACGGAATCGGCAGCGTAAGCAACAACCATAACACAGAGGGAAATGCAATCAAGCACAGTAACCATTTCATCTTCGTCATGATAGCAGAAATCTATTGCTTTCAGTGGTTTTTCTTCTTTTACTAGTTCTCCAATGTTCAGTGGATCGGGAGAGGGTGTCTCTAAGCTCAGAAGAAGATTGAACAAGCAGTTTGCTTGCACCTGAAATGTTTTTATTTATGTTAACACTTAAATCAATTTTAATCGAATAGTCCCGTACTTAATCAGAGAGGTAAATATAGCCATTGCAATGGGTTTGTTTTGGAGGAAGGCTATTGGCCGTCCGTGATATCTGACCTTTCTAATAAAAGACAGACTGTGTTTGCACGTTTTCGACATGTTTTATTTCCGTTTCCACGTACCTTGTGTGCGTCGCCGTACAAGCTATTATCGTCGGTATCCAAAATAGCCGATACGCTGCCAAACATTTGTAGAATGAAAGGCTTACGGTTCATGAGGTAAAACTGTTTCACTGTATATTCCACGGTCGTTGTCACCAGTTTATTTGTCTGGTGGTTTGAATATAGTTGCAAAAGTGTTGGCATTATCAATAGATACCTGGAAAATAATTCAAATAACGAGACATGAAACTGAAAGTCTTCAGTGCAACATTCACGAAACGATTAATTTAAAGAAATCAACATACCCGTTTATCGAAAAAATGTTTTTGAAGTTGTAAGCTGAATTTATATAAGTAGCATGTACATATCTGAGGATGCAAGCATCTTCACTGTGCAGAATAACAGCTCCGTTCAAGACGTTCAGGAAAAGGTGAATGTCACCTGAGTAAGCAAAGTTTCCTGCCATTGCTTCAAACATACGGGCGATCAACCTCACCCACATAAACTTGTGCAGAACATCCAATCCCAGCAATTCCTGGAAAAAAAATTCAGATTCAGTCGTTTTAGTCTTATTTCTATCATATCTGAATGTTTTATACAATATTTTGTGACTCAACTAAATTTACCTTGCCCATTTCTCCTCCTTTATACAAATCTAGATCAGATTCAAGAGCTTTTCTTGGAAATGATGGTAACTTCATCAATTCCTCGTGTAAGAAAACTACTCTCTGGACCACCTGAAAGCACACGGATCATTTTCTTTAGCACAAGATTCGTTGTATTAGGACTACACCATCTTCTCTTGAATATTCATTATTCAATTATTATTATTCGATTATTGTTAATTTTCTATTTTACGAATGTGTGTACCATATCTACATTCTTCAAAATCGCCCAGGTAAGCAGAACTTTCCCAATTTCCACAAATTTAAGAATGAGTTCTTGTCTCTGAAGATTATTGAACGCCTCATCGGGCTTCATGTGTACCAGCTCCAACTGTGGATATTGAGATCTTTTGAAGAAGTAGAAATCCCGAACGTATGCGCACGGATTGTGGATTTGATCTGAAACAAAAATCACTTTCATGACGTAAAACTGGACACAAAAATATTCATCAGTGCAAAGAATCGAGAAACAAAAACCCAGTGCGGTATGTGTCTGGAAAACACATAAATTGGCGCAAGAAGACCAAATCGCTCTACATGCCAGCCAAGTCTTCAACTGGGAGTGGGAAGCACAACAGACGCAAAGGAAGAAAAACAGACTCCGATGCCTAATCAAGGCAGCCTTACTTATTCCATCATTGGGGGGGGGGGGGGGGGGGGGGGGGGGGGGGGGGGGCAAAAAGATGTCAAAACCCGATTTACATGGGAGCGGGGACCATAATATGAAGATGACAATACAGTGGTGCAACATTAACGTGGGCGGTGTTCATTCCTTGGAAGAGCCAACAACTGTTCAATGGACTTCCATCAAACCTTCAGTTCCCAATAGATGTGAAGATTTTTGCAAAAAGATAATAACAAATTTAGCGGTGGAACCACTGGAGAAGCTATAATAATTAATCTGCAAATAAACTGTAATATCTATGAATGTTCAATAAAAAATCTAAAAAAAAATACTCACGGGTTTTGTGGTCGACTAGAAAGAACTCTTTATGACGAACTTCGTCGATACCAAAAAAGTCCAAAGATTCGCGCAATATCTGGCAAAACTGTGTGTCCTCTTGAACCGGGAATTGAGACGGAATTCCTCCTGCATCCGGCTCTGAGAAACAAAAAGAGCATAATAAATCGTTGGCCCCAATTCCAAGTAAAACACATGTACATGACGACACCTACCTTGTGGCCCATGGACGATTATCTTCTTAGCTGAAGGCACGTTGGCCGTGAGCAGGATAGAAGCATCACACTGTTCTTTCCTTAAGATTTGTTTCAAATCCTTAAACATTATTCCATGCACGCTATGGACAACCTGCCAAGACAATAACAGTAAAGTTAAAGAAAATAACAGAAGCAATTAAAATATATTTTGATTAGTTTAAGGTTATTGTCTAACCATCCAAAGTATGGAGAGTGCTGTGCCGATAAGTTTATGCCCGTCTTCTTGCGGTGAGCGTACGTAGAACATAACGTAGCCGATGATGTAGTTGTACAGAGCAAACGCTGCTTGCTGGGGTAGTTTTGGCACGAATCTTATCAAATGACGCAGGATCTTGAACATCAGCTCTTGTTTATCTCGAGTTAATCTCTCTAAGATGTAGCGAAGAAATAGTGCACTGTCTTCAACCAGGCAACTCCAAATCACCTGAAGAAAGTAACTATGTTAAGTAATAAACTTGGCATCTAGCAACCCCTTTCGGAAAATCGTTAAGAAAATGAAATGTTTTTGTTTCTCTAAAAAATGTCAGGACGTTACATTATCAATGAACCTGCCATTGGGGCTCAGGCCGAGCCAAAATTGACTATTTTACTTGATCGTGCATAATTGTACTTGAGAAATCAAGTAGGTGCACTGTTCGACAGGAAAAGCGACTTAGGGTAGTTGCAGTCTTGGAGGGTTGGTCTTGGTTACGTGCCTAATAGCTATTGGGAACGAATCGTAGTTTTGTGAGGTAAGTAGTGGTTACTCATAAGAATTTGTATAAAATAATATCTCAGAGACCAAGTAGGCATAATTATTGGGTTTACAGGTTTCGTAAGAGCATGATATAAAATGGGCTTTGTGGTCAGAGTCTCAGTGCTAATACAAAACTGTCTTCGCGAAAAACGCCAATCGATAACTAAATAAAACTACTCACTGAAGAAAATTGAAGTTGCTAGAGGTGGAGTCACCGGAATTTTATTCCGTTATTTCTCGCAGATTACTCGCATTTGAAACTAGTTTAGGCTCAATTACTCTTCATTAGTCTCCACGATTGATACATATTCATCGATATTTTGAGTCGCAATTATTTAATTGCAGAGGTTTGTTTAAAATGACGGGTGACACACCTATCATTATCAAGTGTTGGAAACTTTTTTGCTTTAAAGAAACTGTCACATTTTTACTGTGACTCTCATTGGCTATAAACCCAAGAGCAAGACTTAGACCAAGTCGTATTGCAGTTCTCGGTTTTTTAGTTTTACCTGTGGTTTTACGTATAGTTTTTCGGGAAATGGGTGTGACTGGTCTGGATCATGCGTACTTGGTAAGCGACTTCATAGACGGAGTTCCCGTCTGGAGAGACTGCTGCGTCGTCGAGGAGGTTGATGATCTGGATTACCGCCGAACAGAGACACGAAGGGAACAGGGAGTGTGCTGCGTGAATGTGGTGAGCCCGTTGTTGGTTGTCTGCTTGCTCCTCATCAGCTGGAACACACTCATTGGTGTAAAAAACCCTGTGGCATAGCACACCAAGAGGCGGCAAAAGCCCCAGTAGAGTAAAAAACCACATGCATGCATTCGCATGGCCTTAGATTACATCGGGAATTCAATTTTGTAGCATGACCTACAATGCCGTTATAATCCTCGATGGAAAGTACAAAAATACTGGTCGATAACGTCAACTGTGTAAATAGCATTTGACCGAGAACGTTGAAATCTATCTCTATATTGTAATTTCAAATATATATATAGGGAATAAAACGTCATTTCAGGGTGGCCAGGGCCACATGCATAGAGAAACCACCGATAACTTTTATAAGTGGAGCTACATAAAAGTATTATTATACTCTTTGTTCCAAAGAACGCAGATAGTCCAAGCTTTTGAAGAATGCACAAGTATGTTCTATACTGAACAACTAGCGGTTGCCTAATTAGAGCGTATCTTTTGTATTTGTATGTTTGACGATCGAAATAAAACCGAATTAAAAAAATACGGTTTTCTAAATCGAAATAGGGGTTGTTATGAGAAAGAAGGGCGTTACCATGGCAACGGCTATGGGAAACGTGATTTGCCAGTGTCAGTTTCAGGACAAGCATATACCTTCATCATGGTCGTCCCCAACAGCATGGTAAAGACTCGGCTCATAGGCTGCCTGAGTGGTGATGGGTATCGTTGTGATCAAGAAGTTTTCTCTTTCAAATCGCTTCTTGTCGTCTTGAGCTTGCAACGCCATTTTGATTAACTCCGTCTGTTGCTTCTTGCGCGTTTTTGTTGCAGTTACCAAAGATCTCTGCAAAGGAAATTCATAAGAATTAATATGAGAAACGTTCTAGAGAAAAATGTAAAGATACAGCACGTTCAACAACACTGTAGTTATTTTAAATTACATTTTTATGAGACGCGTTTTGCCTGTCTTTAAAATAATACTATCTTTCGGACTATTTTTATAAGTTTTATCAATTGATTGATTTGTGGTGTTGACAACGGGCAATGTGGCACTGGTCTAATGGCGTCAGTGAATGAGTGGGTGATGTTGGGTATGATGATGAACCAAACCTAGCTCTACAAATCTACAAATTCATGCTGTCGAGAGGTAAATACGTAAGACGAGAGAAGTTGTACTAACTTAAATCCTTACAACCTTACCCTCGAATAGAATATGTATGTCAAGTGTAGCAAGTGAAGTATGGTCACCCACTCAATATTTGACCCAGCGCAGTGCTGCTTAACTTCAGTGATCTCACGAGAACCAGTGTTCCCAACACGCCAAAGGTGTAAAAAAGACATTACAATTTACAATACTGCTAGAATCCAAGACATTTATACTGTAATTTGTCTCAAAATCGGAGAGGCCGCAAAACTGCACCATAAAAACCCTTTCAACATAAATCTTACATGACTCTCCTGGCTGATGGTGACCTCTTCTACCTTGGTCTTCACTTGGGGCATCCAAGGTGGGTCTACCACGGGCAGAGATTCGATTCCAATCTTTGGAGAAGGCAGTGTGAATTCGATACCCGGTGGAGGCACTTTGAATGTGACATGAGCTCCTTCCTCCATTCTAGGCCAAACTTGGTAACGCAACTTCCAAAGCACCTGAAACCTGCAAGTAACAAGAGATTAAATAATTGGTACAAGTTACTCAAGGATGGTTGTTTTGGGTGAAAGTAATTTTATTTAAATTGCATGATATCTAAAAGGTCCTTAATATCTTGAAATACGTTTTCCAACGCAAAAAAAAAATAGTTTTAAGAATCTATAGGTCCAGTTTTAAAAACTTTACCTGAGGATGGCATTGATCCTGACAGCTGGATCCTGATGATGAAGACCGTGATGCATGATATCCGTGGCTTGGTTGGGCGCTCGGACAGCAGACAGGATAAACAATGACGCAGCAGTAGCCGCTACCTCTTGGTTAGCCTCCAGTAGCAATTCCCATGCCGCGGGAAGAATTTCAACGAAGTTTTCTTCTCCCAAGATGACAGCACCTTTTACCAGGACGGCCAAAGGAGCGTGAAACACATCCTTCACCTAAAAAAATCAAACACCTTTTATGTACATTTCAATTAACGCATTGCCGTATGATTTTTTTTTTATGTTATTTTTTTTACAGGTTTTTAGTCCTAAGAAGACTTGACCACGACGTATTGTTAAGTGTTTTACCTGGCTTTTTATATATTTTAAAATCGGAGGTAGCTCTGTGGCCTGATCTTCTTTCGCAAGATTCTTGTCACGACTTCCCAGCTGTCTGCCCTTCTCTAAATCTTGGTCAGAGTCTCTTTGCGAACCGAGGAGCTTTCCTGACTGTGACCCGTCGCGTCTTCCACCCATACTGTCTTTTCGTCTAATAGGAGACGCTTGCGTGCTCGTGTGGTCAGATACTTTACCTAAAAAAACAAAAAAATAAAATCAAATCAAATAGATTCAACCGTATTAATGATTTCTCAACCTTAGTGTAATGGACCAATCAGGGAAATGGTCTACGCTCTCAAGGTCACAGTCTTAAGCTCGCTATTCGCTGTTCAACCGACCTGCACCTAGTAAATAGTTTCAGTTGGACCAATGAAAGAGCAGGGACTTACGTTCACTACACAGTAACTGGCTGCCTATTTTATCTCGCATAAATGGATTACTCTCAATTACTCAATTTGTCTCAATTACTCTCATGACTCTCAATCCTTAACTGTACGAATCCTTCGTCGGTTCTCGTAGGATCTCTGAAGCTAAGCATAGCTGATCCTTGTCAGGTATGGGATTGGTGGCCATCATACTCATGACCAGTTCTGTTTGGGAGAGAGGTTGGAAGGATGACAGTTAGTATCGCAACTTCACTCGCCTTGCTTCCTCTCGACAGCATGGATTTGTGGAGGAATCCAGTTGTTAGAATTGAACCGTCCTTCGAAAGGGACGTTAAGCAGGTGTTCCCATTGTTGCTCTTCGACAGTAGTAGGCTACTTGCCGGCGCCGGGTTTCCCCTCCTCCCTTATAGACTAAGTTAAGTGAATCATCATCCTCATCATCAACCATTCATCCACCGACGTCATTAGACCAGTGCCTCATGACCCGTTTTCAAAACAGTGCGTCGTTAAACACCACAAAGCAATCAGCCGTTAAATACATTCAATCTTTTCTGTTAACTTCTTTCAGCTTACAATATTTCGGCCCGAACTAAGTTTTGCAACTGCTATAGCAGATTCCAGCATTGACCAAGAAATGTAGCAAACTCACGGCCTCCCCGAAATTTGTCCTTCTTCCCCTCATCGCGGTGCTGTTTGTCATCGGACCCAATGCCTCCACCAACGCCATTTAGAACGCCAAACTCTTCGCCATAAATCTGGATAATAAGGAAACACAGTTCAATTATAATTTGTGAGTAAATAGTTCTTTGTACCAACCGCCATGCGCGATTTGGAACCGCTTCATAATAAGAAGTAGCAACTACTAAGTTTTCTTACCCTTCTAACAGATTTGATGAGCCGTGAACAAGCTCTCATGTGACGTCTGTAGCAATATGGGTGGCAAAAGGATTGATGGGAACAATAAAAGTTAAACGAATTTGATATCTGCACGACAGTCTTCATCCAAGGCATGTGTTTGGTGGTGTCGTCGGTTTCGTTGCTGTCACTTGGGCTTTCTGGGGGCTGCTCATCGCTTAGAATTCCAGGAGATTCTTCTCCGCTTACTTCTCCTCCAGCTCCTTGCTCAGAAGTGTCGCTTCTGTCCGAAAGCGAGCTCACCTTGCGTTTAGACTGGTATGAATCTTGACGTTTAACTGAAAGAAGATATTAGTATGAAAACTTTATTTTAACTCATGTGCTAGTCGCTTTAATATCCATGACTGTAAGATTTATATGCAAATACATTGAAGAATGAAAATTCGACACCCAATCGACACCCATTCGATCACTTTGAAGTGAGTTGGATGGACAGCCAATAAAAGCTCGTTGTAATGATCTTTCATAAACTAAGAAATTACGCCTTTGAACGTTTTTACTTCCAAATCACACGACAGTGGCCAACACATCCTTCGACATCCTTCGTTAATAAAGCCAAGTGGTTAGAGATGCAGGATATGTTAGTGTAGTGGATGGTTTTCATCTGTTGGATTTGCTATCTTGTCCTAAAAAGGACCGAGGTATTTTTCGACATTTCGTTAGCGATGCCACGGACACTAACATATCCATATGTATTTCTAGTGACTAGGACTCTTGTCTAATGAAATAATCTTACATGTTTTAACTCGGCATTAGCGAAAGTTGTTAACTCTAAAATCATTTTTATTCCTTACAATCGGTCTCGCTCTCTTTGATCTCCTTGCCACTACGGCGCAGCTTGAGAGACCTTCGCTTGAACGACCCCGAAGTGGCGACGGCTGTGCCCCTTCTTAGAAGAAACGGCCTTCCTTGTGGGCCACTCCGTCGGCTGGTCTTCTTGTCTTCGTTGATGGCCGGACATTCCTCGCCTTGCATGGTCACAGTCGTATTGCTGCTACCTTCAGACTCGTTATCGGGCTCGTGCAGAACGAAGCTGATCTTCCTCTCGGTACCGGCACCTGGACCAGAAATGCCTTCCACACGAAGATATTGAAAATTGAAATCAAAAGAAAGATAAAAAATTGTTCTGTTAATGTATAGCTGATTTAGAAGCTTGATGTCGAATAGCGTGTAAGCCCAAAGGTGAACGTGGTCTAAAAATGATAACTGCCATAGCCAAGCCATAGATTTACAATGGTTTCATGTGTTGAAATTATATTTGTATTAAAATTATTACTTAAATGTTTAGTTCTAGTGCTTTGAAATATGTAAGATGCTCCTGCTAAGCTTTGGCACGTAAGTAAGTTGCTGTGGGTCTTACCAGCTTCTCTTTCCCCAGCGATAGACTGAAGACTCTGGGCAGACGCCTGTGAATGGCCCATCGAGGAGAGGGCCATGCTCCATCGCCTATTTGCTTCTCGACTATACATTCTCTCCCATGCGGGAGGCCTTTCCCTGGCCGAAGACCTTGAAGTAGGGTTGGCATTGGCAACAAGGTCAAAGCTAGGCAATTGACCCACTACTATTTGACCGCTGTTGAAATATTGTCAAATATTTGTTAATTTTTCCATAGTAATACATGTTCTAAAGTATGAGAAAGAATTTAAAATTATTGATTACGAAAGTGTCATTCTAAGATGTACAACGGTAATATGAAAAATATTTTCTAAATAATTATACGAAAAAAGTACAAATTACAGTGGTGATAAGTTTTTCAAAATACTAATCGAAAATACCAAACACTACTTAATTTTCATTTGAAAGCATACACGAAAATATCAAGCTTGTCAAACGTGTAAATATTTGACAATATTTGGCAGACTTTACAATAATTGTGATGTGGCTAGTGCAATAAAAGAGTACCTGGAAGTTTTCGGCAGAGTTTGATAAGTCTCTCTTAAAAACGCGGTGATTTCAAGCAAAAGAATACAAGCTATGAGACGAAGTGATATCGGACATTCCGAACCACACAAATTAATGCTCGCTTCGTCGAGAAAATCTTCTTCTTCGTCATCTAACAACAACTCTTTCTGGCGATTTTCTTCAGTTACCATAGCAACCACGTTCGGGACCTGTTGTTTATCCTCATACATCATTTCTTCCAACCGCGAGCTAAGCGCCTAGAAGAACATTTATATTTTCAACCGTACAGTTTCGTACCTTTCCGTACCGTTATCCACCTGAAGCTTAGAGAACGGATTAGCCTAAAGAACATGCATTCACTCACTAATGGTTGAATTTGAACACCCTTGACTTACCTCGCCCCACTGGTAAAACATTTTTCCAGCTGCTCTTTGAAGCTGGTGGGTCCGCTTCATACCAGTCGGTGCACCCCTGTTGGTGATCGGGCCCGAAGGACGGAACATGGGGAAGTTGAGCTTCAT
Source organism: Protonemura montana (assembly GCA_947568835.1). Classification (NCBI taxonomy): domain Eukaryota; kingdom Metazoa; phylum Arthropoda; class Insecta; order Plecoptera; family Nemouridae; genus Protonemura; species Protonemura montana. Next base: position 12,358,464 of record OX387604.1, on the reverse strand, counting down.
CCAACCGGGCCATTGCCCCTTATTGCAGCAGTGGACGAAATATGAGCACTCCAGGAGCCAAGCGGCCCGCGAGACCACGGGTGCGTGAGGCTGTAACCCATATCCATGCAAATAATCAAATTAATTTTTTTTTAATTAATTGTATAGCGTTCTCGCACAAAAATGCTATTTTTGCGAGTGAAATTCCATATTTCTAAGATCGGTAAAGCCAAGCCAAGAAACACAGGCGAGGCGCCTGCTAGCCGATGCTATTTAACTTAATTCTAATGCTATTCTACTGCTATACCAATTATTATTTTGCATACAGGCCAGCGTTAGATCGTAGAAAACGCCTGAACGAACATTTCCATATCATACAGTCATTTCACAGAGTGGGTTCACTCCGCTCAATTTTACGGGGACGTCTCCGGCCGAAGACGTATCTAAGACGTAATTGAAACCGGCGTTTGGTCGACCATACTGTCAGGCAATGCCTATGTCCGATGTGTGACATGAGGAAGACAATTGTAAAACAAAACCGATCTAAAATCGGTTGAATTGAGTGGAGCATTGAATCATAATAGGACGGTTAGAAACATCTCTCGGGGAGTGATATGTCTATGTGATTTCACGTTCCTGAACGAGACTCGAACATGAAACTGCTGAACTAAATCCAACAGTGGATTCTCTTACCAGGTCTAAGGCAGCTGCAAGAAGGTGCGAGTCAGGAACAGATCCAGGCATGCACGTTTCCAGAAGAAAGGAAAATCGAGTCATCCCATGTAACACTGGAAGAACCGGCACCAGCTTTCGCTCTTTCAACACAACAAACTCGGACTCTCTTGAGTGCTCGCCAACGTCCAGAGAGTTTCGCCGGCTGAGATCTACCAAAATCAACCATACGATATAATGATCATCCAAACAAAAGGACGACAAATTTGTGTCTCATTTTGAACAAAGTTCCTTACAGTTTCCAGGAGCTTCTTCCATGCTACCATCTTTTCTCTTTCCTTTGCCGAAACCGATCTTCGTTAGATGGTCTTCCACGCGTTTTCGTGCTTTTTGAAGCGTCTGCCCCATTTGACTGCAAATTGTTGACTTTACGAATAAGAAGGTTACGAAGAAAGTGGGAATGAATTGAGTGGAACTGACTATTACTCACCTCGATGTTCCTCTCTGGCCACTTGATTTAGAGTACGATTGGTGCAATGAAGGCTGCCGGTTGAAGGGTGCTTCTGCTAACGACTCGTTTGCTTCGTAGCTGTCTGACGAATCACTTCGCCTGTACTCTCGGCGAAACCAGTTAACTAAAGAGCAGATCATGCCACGTTTAACCAATAAAAGTTATGGAAGAGTTCGACACACATAGACATTTAACAAAATTGTACTGACCAAGCCCTCCAATCTGAAATTTATTCTGTCTGTTCTTCAGTGCCAATGCTGCAGAACTGGCTTCACCAAGGTTCTTCTCACTTTGTCTCGGAGTCAAAATATGCGGTTTTTTGCGAATGTTTCCTATTGGACTTTGACTGGATCGGATATTTTCTTCTAAATCCGTTTCCAAAAGGCTCTGAAAAGACTTAAAATTTATTAAAAACCCCAAAAAAAATCCAACTTGAACGAGCATTCATATACACATACAAATAAAAGCACACCCAACGGTTCAAAAAAGAGACTTTTTCAGATTCCATGCAACGGAGCAGAGTTCGACTACTGGACGACTGGGGCGACATGTAAGATCACGTACAGCACACGTAGACGACGTACTGCGCTTCTTGAACAGTTGTTTTCGACTTCCTCGTTCATCCATGACATAACAAGAGCCGGTACCTCCGGTGGTATCCTGAGCTTCTCCAGCAGCCTCCGCTTGGTTCATGTGGCGAATCACTCTGGTTGTCTGCACCAGGTTTTGCTCCTTGCGGTGGGGTCGGTTTGCCGAGTCTAGAAGACCGCTTAGTACCACTCGACGGAAGACACCACCGTGAGCTTCTTTCGTGTAAGTCATCAGCTGTCTTACGTCGCAGAAAAGAGACTGTTGGAGCAAGAATAATGCCGTATTAGACATGAACTGAACGGATACTATACCGAACGGAAACACCAGTTCTTTGGAGATCACCCCGGAAGTGACCCCGGGACTGACTTTGTGCTGGATCAGGTAGTGGATGGATAACCATTCTCAAAACCCGGAGAGAATTTTCAAGAGAAAAGTTTGAGCGGTTTGAAAATGGTTTACAGCTACAGTCGTCTGGCTTATTTACATTAATACAGAACATAATTGTGAAGTAATTCTATTGTTTGATTTGTATCGTCTTTTGAAAGGGGCGTTAAACCATTGGTCCTCTCGGTACTCTTCGATAGGAGAAATAAGGGAAAACCTGGTGTCGGCTGGTAGCCTTACCAGCCGACACCAGGTTTTCCCTTATTTCTTCCAGACTTGGTTCAATTCATCATCCTCCTCATCCTCATCCTCACCCACTCATTCACTGAGGTCATTGGACCAGTGCCACATAGTTAGTAATCAAAACAACCCGTCTTTATAAACACCACAAATCAATCGATCATTCAGAAGGTAATATCAGCGATATAGTTACCAAATTTTCTTGAGTCTTGAGTTCTTTGGCTGAGGCCACGAGACGAGTGACCAATGTTTTGAAGACGTTGGAGATGATTTGACCCTCGATGCCACGGGTACCCCCTCCTCCGATGCCAGCACCGAAGTTGGTGGCATACCCACCCTGAGATGTGATGTCCGGAGACTTGCTGCAACTGCGCTTCTGATCTGTAAAGGAGCCAGCCTTAAAGAAGAGTGCATAGAGAAAATCTCAGAACACGAAAAAGCGTTGCTTTTTCAGTTGCAACTTACTTTGAGGCGACAGCAAAGAACTGGGATCCACGCAAAATCCCACATACGAATGGAAAAAGTCCATTATATCGCAAATTTGTTGGCTTCGAATCATATCACGCCAGAAATGCGAAAATTGTCTTGAGCTTGCGCGGTGTAATTTTGTAAAAATGGTCTGCCCCTGCGATCGGAGGAAGTCAGCAGGGGGCCCTCGTTGACCTTCGGCGCAGCCGTGTGGGCAGCCTAGATGTTTCAGCACCCTGATATAAAATAAACGTTGCTCAAAAATAGCAACCTTTTCAAAATTCTGGGACGATTTTTCGAAAGGTATTTTACTACGATTTCAGCTTTGCTTACTGGATAACGCAGCTCATGATAAGGCTGTGAGGTGTGGTCATTTTCTCGCATCCCGTTCTGCTATACCCGTCCTCGGGCGCGTCCGTCTGATCAAGACTCTTGCTCAACCGACCTCCGAGGGGTGCTTGAGTACGAGAAGACCCAGTCGAAGCTGCTTCCTCTCGCAAGCATTGCTTGAGGACGCCCATGTCCATCAAAAGTTCCAAAAGATTTAAGATCACTTCGCAAACTCGCAGAGTACAACTGGTGCTGTCACGTATTGATGTAGAGTAGACAGCCTACAGAAGCAGAAGGAATACATCAAATCTAATTTATTTTTTGAGAAGTCGCAAGGAAACAATTCTGTTACTGCAGTTATTTTTAAGCATGGCCAAACTTCCTAGCCTCAGCACTAATCAAAAACGGAATTCTAATTGAAGTCTAACTGCAATGCTAGAAACAGAGAACTATATTAAACTGAACTTCGCTTTAACAACTATTTATGGAAATAATTTTTTTGAAAACTTACTACCGATTTTCGATGGGCTATGAATCGCCTATGTTGCTTTCCTCAATTTTTCATTAAATTCTACGAATTAATTTTGTGCCAAAAAAGTGACCCTTTTATGAAAATGCTAGTACCGTGAGTTGTTTGTGTTTTTGTGCAAGGCATTACCTTTAAAACAACGTGGTAGTCAATGTCCCCTTCCCTGGTGATATAATACATCGATCCCTGTGCCTCTGGGATATCTTCACCCGCGTACGTTATGTTTGAGTCAGTCTGAGATCGAGTCAGGCTTGGTTTCCTCTCCTGTGCCAGTTTGTTTCCTTGTAGGCTTATCAGGTCTAGCTGGCTGTCAATCGAACCCTGAAAATGACATGCCTATATTTCAACAAGTTTAAATAATTTAGCATTCATATCAATGCTAAAACGATCACGATAGAATATTTTTATATACTACGGGTTCGCGAACGCATTTTGAGCTGCGTTGTAATATGAGCATAGCGATATTTTGGGATGATAAAATGTGATCCATTGCACAGCTCAGAGCAAAACAGCCAAGGTTTACAAAACGACGTCGGAAATTTGTGAACAAATAGAAAAATACAACACATATGGGCTCAAAAACTTTGGAACTACTCAATTTTGATATATTATACATTTTTACAAAGTTTGGTGGAAAATATTACAATTATTTTGGCGGTACAACTCAGGAAAGTTTATACAAAATCTGAAAATTTTCTTAAATTTTGAATAGTTACAAAAATATTTGATCAATTTTTCTGAAAAAACGCACGGGGTCTTCGTTGATTATACGAAAATGTGCTCTCCAAATCTGGTTCAAATCGGAGCAAGCGTTTAGCCGGCGAACAAAAATTCGAAAAACACAAATAATCACACAAGTGATATGGGGCTCGCTTCTTTAAAAACTTCAAAATCAAGGATTTACAGGGTTTTTTTTCTTGGTATACGCATAGAGATTTAAAAATAAACTGCGATCATTAATTTCTCCACATCGTTCTATTGCCTTACACTGATTTTAATTAAATAGGTTATTTATTACCTCTTAACTTTTGTGTGTGAACTTGGATGCTCAAAGAAACCCGCGAACGAAAGTGTGACCAGCAGTCACTGGAATTTCTAAAAATATTTTTTAGATTTCAGCCAGAGCGCACGGCACCTCCATCGACCCGAAAATAGTGTAGGAATATGCTCAAAACGGCACATTACTTTGGACAATTTGCTGCGATTTCTGGACGATAATTTTTGTCCCCTTAGAATACCAACGAATGTCTTTCCAAGTTTTAATATTGTTTCAAGCAGTCCAAAGTATTAGGTGCTAGGGCTGCGAAATGTCTGTGTGATATTCTTATAGGATATGTTTTAAGCACCCAAGCCGAAAAAACTAAACTTTGATCATTTTTGCACGCGGTTTTGCCGACATAAGACTGTTTTTAGTCCTTATCTCTAAATGCATAATTAGGGAGCATACATAAGAGGTAAAGTTTAATTTTCAAGGAAACCCACGTTAATTGAAATAATTGCTAAAAATTCTGACCGGAATCTCTGCATTCCATGCTAATTCTCGTCGAATAATTCCGGCAGGTGCCAATAGGTATGGAATTAGTTTACAGTTGCGTTGAGTTTGGAACTTTGAACGAGCACTTACCTGCCGCCGCATGAAATCAGGTGAAGGGGTTGGAGTGTGCTCTGTCACTGTGATTATAGGGTTTGGAATTGTGTGTGCATGGTTGTTGATTCCAAATCGACAAGGTTTGCTCTTCTCTCCCCAGTGCATGTCGTTGATGTACCTGTCAATATCACATATCGATTAGATCGTAATTACCAAAATTCATTTTGAACTCTGACAAGTTTCCTAAGTTTCCACCGAGTTTCTTGTGAAATTGATTGGTTTTTCAGTTTTATGACACCGTTCTAAAATGATGGTACAGAATTTCTCTTAAACGAAATATTTTATCCATGTCAAGCCACTTGAAAAATAGCTCATTTTAAATCTACTGTTTTTACAAAGAGTTTTCAGGTTTGTGATCACGCTGTGTTTTTTAATCGAAAGCTATAAGTTTTGGAGGTTAAACAAGTTTTATGCTAAATAATACGGTTATAGTTGCTAATTCTAGGCGATTTTTTGTGTTTTAGTAGTTGTTGGGATCAGTGGGTCAGTAACAATAGCGAAGGGTGCTACAATCTAACTTACCCTGCACTCGTTAATTCATCTATCAAACAGCTGATCGATGCAAGAGAGAGAAAGAGAAATGAGAACAACAATGCACAACAATCATGGTAAAAACTAGCATAGATAATGAAGAGATATTATTAGAGATAAATTATAGCAATATTCCATCAATAATATGACAAGGGTGTAGAAAAGATGTTTAAAGTACTTAGTTTTAGTAGTGCATGTGAAACTAAGTAAAATAACAGATCTTATTAGGAAAGATCTTAAGTGTGATCTATGGCACTTTTCTTTCGTTTATTTTTTTATTTTTTTGAAGATGGGTGCGATTTGAAAAAGAATTCATGCACATCTTAGTTTCACATAAAAAGGGAAAGAAGTTAAAGTAAAACGATATGAAATACTAATTAAGTTAGAAAGATAGAACTAGAAAGAAAGGTAGTGGCTTTCCGCAATATTTCAGAAAAAGCGAGTACTAACTCCTCTGATCTCGGTTAAGTTTTTGTGTCCGGTATTTGTTCATAAAAACTCCGTTGTGTGACTGAATATGCTTGTTTGAAATTTAATTGTTTAAGTATAACAATTAAAAAAAAAATCGCACACACAAAATGTAAGACTTTATATTTTTGTCTCATAAGTAATTACTTTCAGTTCATCGTTACAGTTAGCCAATGTGTACTTAGTTAGAAAATGCGTACCTGAGACTTGGCATGCTCTTCCCTTTCACTAAGTTTGATGGATATTTGATTTTGTCCAAATCAAGTTTTGGTTCAAAAACTTTTGCCAAAGCTGAACTTGGTCTGGACAGATGATCATCCCCCCGATCCAGACTTCTGTGATATTCCTGGAATTAGCACATATTTCAAATGTCAGCCTTCGTCAAATGTCAAACTTTAAACACGAAACCGTTAAAGGAGATGATTTTCTAAGCTAAATCCATACATAGGAAGTGAAGATTAATCAAATTATATGCCTTCATTCCTTGCATTTGAACAGTGTCTCATCTATACATTCTGAGCGCTTTTTCTCTGCTGATACGATTTCCTTGCTGTAATAAACCACTGAACAGTTTCTCAAGGTCACGCAAGTAAAAAGCACGCGACCAAATGTCCATAATTCCCTTCCCTCTGAAATCCCTACATATGGGGATAAAATACCGTTTGAAACGAGAAAAATAGGGCAATTGTGAACACAAAAAAACAATAAAAACACCCAAACGAAACAGCTAACAAACGATTTTTCTTTTACAAAAGAGTAATTTTGGAAATCTACCTGCTCAAATAAGGGCTTAGGCTCATCACGTCCAATTTTCTCCAGCGTTCTTTCAGATTTGGATAGAAGCTTCGTTTCAACAAATGCTTTTAAATCTGCCATTTTCATCCTTTTCTTCGTTTTCTCACTGGAGCGCCGAGTATGGTTTCCTGTGGGTTCTTCGTTGGGTTTTCGTCCTACGTAAGGACACTCTGAGAAAAAACAAAACAAACATTTCTAAAGGGATTGCCAATAAACACTCGTAAGCATGGAATAAGCAAAGTCTCGTGTATTACCTGCAGATTCCCCCGTAAGCAAAGACACATCCTTCACTTCAGGTACTTCTATAAAGTCTTTTGATTCTCTCTTCTTTAACTCTGGACTTTGATAGATGGAAACTTCAATTTTAGGTATTGGTAAGGAGTTGCTTCGTCTTCTAGGCTGTTGTTGTACGCACGCCTCCTCACTTATTTCACGCAACCTAAGCGCAAAAAAATGTCAACACTCTTTCAAAAAAGAACTGCATATTAAATTAAACAAAGTGCCTCTTACCTATGATAAAAGAATTGAAGTGCCCAATAAATTCCTTCTTCCTGCCATTGAGATACAAAGAGACAACGGAGGACTGCAACGTCAAGGAAAGTGGCAGCGCAGATATCGTTCGGAGCTCCCGAATCTTGGGTAGCAGCATGGCCTTTCTGACGGCTGCCCACGGAATCACGATCAGTGGAGGAACTGTGCAACAAAAGGAAAGTCAGAGAAGACTCCTGACTCACGATTTTTCCATCACAAGTTTTGTATGGACAATGTTGGTAATTGTGAACACATGGTCATTAGTTGTTGGCAGAAAAAAAGATACCACATGGAGTACCACTTACGCAAAGATCCTGTGCCTTGCTTTCCACATTTCGGGTATTGGAGAGTATCTTGACAGGCACACGACATGGTCCACGCACTACGCATATTTTCCATGTATCAAGAAATCAAAAAGTGTATGAAGGGGAGTTCAAATACAAAAAAAAATCCTATGGAACTGAAACAAGAATGTGTTGATATGATTGCAGAAAACGCGACCGATTCTAAGCTCGAGCTTTACTTCCTTTTTTTAACTTAAGTTGTAAAGTATGTCAGTTTTACAAAAATTAGTATGTGACACCTAAATTACCCCACAATATTCACAATTATACTACTATGTGAGGTCAACGGTGTGATTGTAAAAAAAAAACTTAAATAGTTGGCACATATGGGAGCTTAAAAATATGCCCAGTACAATTGGTGCACAAGAGTGGGTTTTTTTTTTAAGTTTACCGTTGCCCCAAAGGTGATCGTCTCAACCCCCCCCCCCCCCCTCTATCCCCTCCCCCTCTATCTCATCTTTATTAGCGCCGTCTCTTTTCCTTTACCACTTTGAGCACGTGACACAAAGATTTAAAAAATCCAGATAGATATTGACAAATCGCTCCAGTTCGCCACGCATCCATGACAGCTGCGCTTGCTGATTATGGTTTCTTCAGCTCGAAAGCTTATAAAATTCTTTTGGGATCAGTGATGTGTTCCAATAACAAAAGTATCCCGATATCAAAACGGAATTTTAAAAAACAATTCCATCTAGTAACAAAATAGTATAATTTATGTCATTCGAAACAAAACCCGTCGCTCGGTTCACATGCAATCCAACACAACGCTGGATTCATTGGAACTTGCCATCAAATCGTGTGCGAACTTATTTTATTAATAACTTTATTGCACCTGTAAAGCACAAACCCCGCCACTCCGAGCCCCGTGGTTATTGTGATAGGCGTAAAATTCCAAAATCCACTGTAAGCACATGACTCCGACTCGTTAATCAGCAACGAATCAATTCCACACGAAATGTGAAACCATTTCATTCCATTTCATCTCACTTCAAGGAATTACAATAATGTGGTCCAGAGGTCGACGGACGCTCGATACCGTAGATTAGTTACTTCGCCCGTCTGCAATTAAAGCCGACGAGCAGCGGGATTGATCAGGGAACCATAGGTTCGCCGTTACTGTAGTAAATTAGTGGTTGCTGTTCTACTATACGTGGTATTGACTCTGCTCCTACCCGCGGGACATTGTGATCGATTTGCAATTGAATGTGGATGTAGGTTGGAGAATGACGTAGCGAGTGATGCTGAATACGAAAGAAGTATGTTCAATTGAAGTAAAAACAAGGGGCTCCGCCCCTACGCCCTACGTCTGCCCAGCCTGGGAATCAAAAGCTCCCCTTTACTTCTCTGGACCTCGCCGAGTGGTGCACGAAATGAGTTTGAAATTTACATTTTATTGCCAGGAAGGACGCCACTGAGAAAAATATCTTTGATGTGCGAGCTTGACTCCCTCATTTAATTGCATTAAAGAAATATTGTTGGTGCAGTCTTGCAAGACTGTGTAGTAGGAAGCATTTTTCCGACCCCACTTTCTATCCCCACACCCATCCGCCTAATAACCGTTTTAAAAAAGTAGCCAAATAATAGACTGAATCTCAATTTCATAGAGAATCTGGAAGTAGTTGTTGGAAAGCAGCAGTATGCAAGAGATCGAAAAATATCACAATGTTCACCCACCACTCCCCAATAATAAACTCAGCGAAATTTTACGTAACTTGTGACTAAATCTGGTACGCTGAGAATGTTTCGCTCTCATCACTCGAATAAAACTGATTTTATTCCAATAATTACTCACCTCAATTTTTGTGCGGTTGGTTTTGCCCTGAATTGCTTGGTGTCAGAACCAGAAATAGCAGTAACTTGTTCGATGGTTAAAAGTGACTTCGAAGAGTTGGAGTTACGCTCCATTGCCATATGAAAGATGCTGGTGTCTGCTGTATATATTGCTGTTTCTTTTAACCCATCTGACTCCGGTAGAGAGGGGAGCCTGAATATTACCTGTGAAAAAAATGTCGGAAGTTTAGCCAGGAGCTTGTCAAAATATGAAAATCACGGTCATTTGGCAGAAATAAATTAAACTATTAACGGTGGCAATTGTCGCTGAAATATTATAATATAATATCATGTTATTTTCAGGATCGAATTGCTCTTTTATCATTAAGTTGATTCGCAAACATAGAAAAACAGTGTAATAATTACAACATGCTCCTCTTCTGTACTCGAGCTTTCTTCGGGGATTGTCTCCGGAAAAATCGTATCTTTCGGAGACGACAACCAATTGAGCTAAAATAAAACGAAAAAAATTAGTTTAAACAACTTATTAACGCAATCAATGGGCTTTGAAAGTGGATCCACTTGAATGGAGATGGCGGAGAGAGAGAAAGAGAGAGAGATCGGTACCTCGTCATCTGCAGGTTTATTTTCCATGCGAATTTGATCGGAGAAAGAAAAGCTAGCCGATCTGCTTGGAGGACTTTCCATTCCGAGGAAACCCTCTTCGTTTGAGCCATTACCTACAAAGATTGAGAAATTAGTTCACAAATTAATATATATTTGCATTGGAAAGTTTTCACATCGCATTTCTTTTTAGCATCTTAGCATCTTAGCGTCTTACCGTCTGAGAATCTTGCCTGAAGTTAATCAGACATTTCTGAGCGAAATTTCGCAATTAATAATAAAATCAACCGGCTAACCCTTAAAAACTTTGTATTTCTAATCGAAACTTACGTCCTAAGAAAACATCCCCAAACGGCAAATTTGGTCCCTTGAGCGTCTTAGCCCAGAGAGCGCGTGGTTTTGGCTTCACGTGAGCAGTGAAGCAAGACGTTTCGGGGTGGGTGTAATCCCAAAGCGCCTGCCACATTTTCAGCCCATTTTCAAGGCGGAAATTTTGGAAATCTGATTCCTTTAGATGATGGCATATTGGTGCAAAAAGGTAGATAAAAAGCTGAAATCAAAATAACACGTTGAACCCACTGGATCTTATGGGACAGGAAAAAAATCTTACTGGATCCATTCCACAACTTTAACAAAAATTACACTGTATTGGGCGTTCCGAAACCTAATGTCACAGCAAATATGTTTACAGCCAAGTTGATTTATCTAATTCGTTCAGTAATTTGACTGGAAGCCTACTAGATTCAGAAAATCTTTCAAGTTTTGGAACGCAACCAATATCTTTTGTAAAGAAAATATCATTCGAATACAAAATCTCTCACGGCGGAAAAACACTTACGGATATTGCTGGAATGGAAAATAGGTAATAAAAAGGCGACGAGTGGCAAATTTCTTTCTCGTAGTCTGCTTCCGCACATTCCTCCGCTGCATCGAGAAGAATCCAGTGGAGGGTATACAAAATTTTCGTTTCTGCAGCCCCCAAGTTTTGCAGGTTTGTATCTTTCCTGCAAATAATATAAGCGTTCTCAAACTAACTCGGAATTTCTCATACCTACGCTAAGGTAGCAATACCCTCTATCTCATTCCGTCTCTATCTTTCTGTGTTTTTATCTCAGTTTAATAACTTAGGGCTCTGTCCCGTGAGAGAAACAAGCTTCAAAGTTGACATCTCTATGCTTGGAACATGACAACAGCTTGGGACATGCATTTTCAAATACTAACATCCCCTTGGGATTGCAAAAGCACTCTCTTACTTAAAATTAAATGTGTAGAATGGTCATGTTTACCTGTTGTGCAATAACGCTGATGCGCAATGCATGACATGTGGGAAAGATGCTTGAATAAGTCTCCATCGTGGAATGGACTTGATCGCTTCGGTCAAACAAGGGGACAAACCGAATTGTAGATTCTGGACCAAAACTTTTTCGAACGACTGTAACGGACACACGGCGTTATTAAAATAATTTCGGATGGATGCAAAGATATTTTATAAGCGTATTGTTAAAGGCTTACCTTGCACGCTTCTTTGAGCTCCTAAACACCAAAACAGAAATTCAGTCATTTACAAAAAACCTCAACACATTACAGGGAATAAGCAGAGCTATTCATGAAATTAAAGGGTGTTTTGCATTTTTGCATTCTGTGAGTGTGTGTACACAGGGTGGGTTGGGTACCGGGTTTTTAGGGAATGACTTTTGCGTAACTTTCAATAACGGTAAAGTGACGAAATGTACGCAGAATACACAACTGGGTTGTTCTATTGTCTATGGTATATTCAGGATAAGAACTATAAAATAAAAATGGCCAACACTCCCTTATTACCTATTAGCACTTGTGGGAAAATGTTGTTAAAAGGCTATGCGACAGCTGTTTTTTATTTGGTGGTTCTTATCCTGAATAGACAGTTTTGGTAATATGTGTGAAATTATATTTTTGACATTGCTAATGGCGCAAAGGTATTTAATATTTACACGGTCAACCGATTAGCAAAGCGACCGGCGTGTTAAAGCATTAAACTATTCAATAATAGTAAGCATGCCTGCAAGTTCAAATAATCTTACGCAGTTTTGGATTCACGGGATATAGTTAATGAGCATGGAATGGTAATGGTTCTGACACACCAGCTCTCGCTCTGTTGCCGTCTCCAGTTTCATCATTAATAAATAGTCCATAGACACCAAGATAATGAAGGTAACTAATAATTATAAGAATTATACCATCCACTAGGTAACGAGACATTCTGAAGAGCATTTTGAAGAGCTTTACGAATAACGAGTAATGTTAATTAAAATTTGAACTGATTATTTCTCCCCGCAAGTTTTTTTAATGCAATACCAAACAGTTTCTGAATTATAAATCTTTTTTTTTTGTGTATTTTTATGCGAAAACACGTAAATTGATGCTCAAGATTGTTATTAGATTTTAATTGCGTATTATATCAAGTTGAAAGATCTTGAAATATAAAACAAAATTGAAATATAATTAACTTAAATGAAAAAAAAAGTATTTTGAACTGCGAGTGAAACAAAAACCGACAAAAAAACAAACTGATTTCGATAAGACGTATCATTGCTCTGCTTGTGTGTTCTCTGCTTAGCAAATCAAAGTATCAACTAGCCTGGAACATCTCAGAAATGGGAGATCTAAGTAAACGGGAGGTTTGTGAGTTTCATGTAGCCAATAATTTGCCAACGCTTCGGGAAAATGGGTGTGAGACTAACAGGCTGAGCAGGCGCCGGGCAGGAACTAAAACCAGGGTGGATTCTGTGAGCTGGAAGCGGGTGGTAATTCAGCGGTGGAAGAAATCAGGCCAAAGAGAACAAATACAGCTGACATTTTACTTACATGGTGGCCTGGGGCGTGCTGGCAAAACTAAACGGACAGACACACAATAATCACAAAAAGCGTCTGCTTCAAAATCCAAACAGCTTTCAACTACAGTGCTTTTTAAAATATGTTTTAAATCGATAGCATGTTTATGTACAGTTATGTTTGTGTTTAATGCGTGTTATATTTAAGCTTGTATGTACATGGGCATAAGAAAACAGCTTCATTTTGGGGAGTGTTGAAAAAAATCGGAACAGGTAGATGTAACGCGTGAAGATATATCTCCATTCATCTAAATTTTAATATTTTGTCATAAGATTATTTACATTCAATTGGAAATGAGCGAGATTTTTCGAACTGAAAGTATAGTTTGCGACTAAGTGCAGTAACTTGTTGTTTGTTTACGTCCTGGTATGGTATGTTTCACTCAGATCACTTAGATCTGCAACGCCCATTGAAATAGGGTCGAAAAACAAGTATCTAACAGACATGAGCCTATCGGGCAGCTCATTACAATGTAAACGAAGGGTAACGATGATTCAAAAGACAATCTCATAAGGGGTTTCTACCGACGAGCGAACCTGTTCCAGCTTGTAGTTAGGTTTTTATGTCTTTGGCCGTCCAACTCAGGTCGTGGCAAAGAGCAATTAACCTCTAGACGATTTCCCAAGGGAAAATAACCTTTACTCTTGCAATGCTAAATTTAAAGGCCACTAAGCAATACAACAAAAATGTAGGTAATTTAATCGAAGAACTTCTCCAGAGTGTAGCTATATACACAGCCTGTAAGCATTATAGACTTTTTTAAATGTACATTTGCGAATAAAGCGTACAGCTCAAAATCAACAACAAATTATTATTATGCAACATAAAGCAGAATGATATTGGATTTTTGCAGTTTTTCGAAGTTTCATATCCAACTTGTTCGAACTTGTAAGAAAATATATACCATTGAGATTTTTCTCAATTTTGCAAGTTTATTAATCATTTACTCCGGTGAGCAAGGTACAGATGTTTGTACCCACTTTAATTCTTGTTGTTTGAATCGAGAAAACATATAATAATAATAATTAATAATAATAATTGCTTTTATTGTAACAATTGACCAAATAAATGGTATGATACTTGTCAGCATATTTACATGTAAAGTATACATAGCGTAGTGCGACCGATTAATACATAATACATAATACATAATACATACTATCATACACTCATGTCAAAAGATAAAAATTGATCAATAGAATAAAATGCATTATTAATAAGAAAGTTTTTTACATCATTTTTAAAAGTATATTCTTTTGATCCTGTCGTCTTTAAAATTGCTAATGGGTCATTCCATATCAAGTGCCCACACTCAAAACCTTCACTATCTCAGAACTTGACGAAATTTTCAGGAGGGTTAGAACACCGGAAATAAAAAATCTCTTGTAAAGTTTTTTTCCATATGTCTAGCGGTTTGCCCGTGGCAGGGGATGGAAAAATAAAATATTTTACTTTTTGCCCCGCACGGCCATTCACTATATTCACTCTAGCGTTTGAACAAATAAACTTAAAACAATGGGATTAGTTCTAAAATGATAATCGTGCTTTCATTAACAAGAAAAAATGCATAAATTGCTTACTTATCAAGTTTAGGGGTAGAAAAAATCCACCCTTAAATTTCAACCCTTAATAACTCGAGAAGTAATATTTTTTTTTTTTTTTGTTTTGTTGTGAAGCATCTCCTGTCTATTATCTTTCCATGAAAAAAAAATTAATCATTAACAGCCGTATGATCAGAAGTTATGAGATTTTTATTGTATAAATGTGTGTGCATTTAGTTGTGTTTCTGCAAGTCTGTTAGCATGGTCCATGCAAATCACCCGTAAATTGGTAGATTATATAATTTTTCAGTTTAAAAATTGTGTGTAAGTACTACAAAGATTCTTTTTACTCACTCATTTCTTCGTTTCACTCTGACCTATCACTCTGGCTTCTTCGAACAACGGCGAGGAGGAGAACACCCGCGTGGCTACTGAGTGCTCAGACACGGGTACGAAGCAATGCAGTTTTTGCGTGCCGGGAATTGGCCGGGATGACGCAAATCGTGTGGCTAGCACCTGTTCTGTGTCTTGGTGCTCCTCAATAGTTCCGAATGTGAAGTTGATGGTCGGGATGGCTTCGACCGCCCAATCGAAGAGTTGCCGGGGTGTTATTATTTGCGACTCGTAGGGGCGCTGAAGACTCGCCCGCGCTGCCAGCCGCTTGACCGTCCCTCCGACGCCGTCGCAGGCGCTCTTCCCATGTGACGTCGCCGTGAAATGCCACTCCACGTCGGCCCCAAAGTCTCTTTGATAGTGGCACAAGTTGGCAAAATTTTTCCTATTTTTATATTGCGAGGCTGCCCCATCAGAAAAATAGAACATCTTCTTTATGGTCTGAAATTTATTGTGCAAAAAGCTCACGAGTTTTTTTATGAATAGATGCACTGCGACAGTGTTGTGGATCAAACTCTCGGAAATTACAACAAAGCTGATGTGGCGCTCTTCCCCGCCCTCTTTGTAATATGCCACGAAGGGGTGGATGGTGGCGGACGCATTGTTCCAGTGGAACCCCTGGGCCTCGTCTTGTAGCACGAACGCATAGTTTTCGGCAAAATCACAGATCACCAAAAACTCGCCGGGCAGGAGACCGCACTTGATGTCCGATTGGTGCGAAGATTGTTTTTTAGCAATAAAAGAGTGGATTTTCAAAATTTGCAGAGCTGCGGCCGAAGAACTGTGTGTTGCCTGGTGCCAGTGGGACTCATTCGGTGTGCGTGTGCACTATCCACCAAAACGTCAAGCTAATGATCATCGGTGCCGACTTGACGAAGTTGACAGTGGACCAATCTTATCCGATAACATCTTACCACGACTGCCTTGAGCAGTTGGTCTGCGACAGTCCCCTCCCCGAATGCCATCTAGGCGAGTGTGAGGAGTGCCCGGGCATCGAGCCGTTAAAGGAGCGCCTCACGCAACTGCTGGACGACGAAATGGTGGACAATGTTATCTACAAGCAGTGGGAGAGCACCGACCGATGCACCCTGCAAACGCACATCGATTCATCCGAGGAATTCGTGGACAGTTGTTGTGCAAAATTAGTTGCTCTGTGCCGCCACTCTTTTATTGCTAAAAAACAATCTTCGCACCAATCGGACATCAAGTGCGGTCTCCTGCCCGGCGAGTTTTTGGTGATCTGTGATTTTGCCGAAAACTATGCGTTCGTGCTACAAGACGAGGCCCAGGGGTTCCACTGGAACAATGCGTCCGCCACCATCCACCCCTTCGTGGCATATTACAAAGAGGGCGGGGAAGAGCGCCACATCAGCTTTGTTGTAATTTCCGAGAGTTTGATCCACAACACTGTCGCAGTGCATCTATTCATAAAAAAACTCGTGAGCTTTTTGCACAATAAATTTCAGACCATAAAGAAGATGTTCTATTTTTCTGATGGGGCAGCCTCGCAATATAAAAATAGGAAAAATTTTGCCAACTTGTGCCACTATCAAAGAGACTTTGGGGCCGACGTGGAGTGGCATTTCACGGCGACGTCACATGGGAAGAGCGCCTGCGACGGCGTCGGAGGGACGGTCAAGCGGCTGGCAGCGCGGGCGAGTCTTCAGCGCCCCTACGAGTCGCAAATAATAACACCCCGGCAACTCTTCGATTGGGCGGTCGAAGCCATCCCGACCATCAACTTCACATTCGGAACTATTGAGGAGCACCAAGACACAGAACAGGTGCTAGCCACACGATTTGCGTCATCCCGGCCAATTCCCGGCACGCAAAAACTGCATTGCTTCGTACCCGTGTCTGAGCACTCAGTAGCCACGCGGGTGTTCTCCTCCTCGCCGTTGTTCGAAGAAGCCAGAGTGATAGGTCAGAGTGAAACGAAGAAATGAGTGAGTAAAAAGAATCTTTGTAGTACTTACACACAATTTTTAAACTGAAAAATTATATAATCTACCAATTTACGGGTGATTTGCATGGACCATGCTAACAGACTTGCAGAAACACAACTAAATGCACACACATTTATACAATAAAAATCTCATAACTTCTGATCATACGGCTGTTAATGATTAATTTTTTTTTCATGGAAAGATAATAGACAGGAGATGCTTCACAACAAAACAAAAAAAAAAAAAAATATTACTTCTCGAGTTATTAAGGGTTGAAATTTAAGGGTGGATTTTTTCTACCCCTAAACTTGATAAGTAAGCAATTTATGCATTTTTTCTTGTTAATGAAAGCACGATTATCATTTTAGAACTAATCCCATTGTTTTAAGTTTATTTGTTCAAACGCTAGAGTGAATATAGTGAATGGCCGTGCGGGGCAAAAAGTAAAATATTTTATTTTTCCATCCCCTGCCACGGGCAAACCGCTAGACATATGGAAAAAAACTTTAAAAGAGATTTTTTATTTCCGGTGTTCTAACCCTCCTGAAAATTTCGTCAAGTTCTGAGATAGTGAAGGTTTTGAGTGTGGGCACTTGATATGGAATGACCCACATGCTTTATTGTACAGCTTAATGCTTACTAAAATTGGATTTTTTAAATCAAATTTTGATACTTTTTTCTTAGGTTTTAATACGTGACTGTTTCTTGTCAAGTATGTATGCGTGGCATTACAATCATTTGTCAATTGTTTGTTATCTATAATTAAGCATACAGCACAATATATAAAAATACAAGGCAATGTCAGAATTTGAAATTTAATAAAATATGGTTTACATGAATCCTTGTAGAACATGCCAGCAGTACAGGGATTTGAGGTGGCTTCAGCTAGGTATCTTATCGCTCTTTTTTGTAGAGTAAAAAGTCTTTTTGTGTGATGTGATAATCCCCACAATAGTATTCCATATGCTAGTCTTGAATGAAGGTAGGAGTAATATACTAGCTTTGCTGTCGCTATATCGCAGATTTGCATTAGCCTTTTAATAAGAAAGCAACCAGAGGCAACTTTTTTACAGACAGCATCAATATGTTCTCCCCATTGCAGTTTATTGTCAACTATGATACCTAGAAATTTTGTTGTGTTTTGTGGAACAATGCTCTTGTTATTTAGGTAAAGAAGGGGGCTCGATCGAAGGTGATGGTCGTTTTTTGAGTGAAATTGCAACATAACCGTTTTCTGTTTGTTTAATGATAGTTTGTTTGTGGTTACCCACTCAGAGATTTCTCTAACAGCTAAGTTATTATTATGAGTTTCGGCAGAACTGTTTGTTTTATCATTTATTAAAAATTGTGTGGTGTCGTCAGCAAAAAGTGTAAGTTGCCCTTGCAATAACGTTTAGTTATTGTGGGAAGTTTCTAATAATCTTCATTGAATTTAAGCCAAAGATAGAACGTGAAAAGTGAACACGATCATTACAGCCTAGAATCAAAACACTTGAATGAAAGAAAATTTGTGGAAGGTGCAACATTTTGTTTATAAAAATATATAACGTAACATTTTCCGAAGTCTCGTAATAAATGAATATTTTTTTTCTAAAAGATATGAGGTAAAAGATAAAACGAGGCGAAACCTTTAGGATAGTTCTGATATATTAATCTACTAAGATTTTTATTGTACAAAGAGATTAAGTTTTTTGTATAAAATCTACGAGATATATTTTCATTTAATCATTCTTACCGTGCAAGACGCTTCATGGAGTTTTCCGAGTTTAGGTCTTATAAAAGGACTAAAGAGAAAACTCGCCATTAGCATAAAAGCCTTTGCATGAGGCATATAGTTTAGAAGATAATGGTATAAGGTTTAGTCTTACAACGTAAATTGTCACGTTGTTTAAAGTATTAAAGAAGAGCATGGGATAGAATTGGAGATGCGTAAGATACCAACGAAAACACTTGAGACATACCTGATTTGTCGCCACAAGAATATTTGAATGGGAATTGGAAGTGCTTGGTCGTTAAAGCAATCGTCCATTGATGTATGGTGGTCCATGATATTGTCCTGTTAGGGACATACCTGCGTAGAGGAAGGAGCGTAATTACTAACTAGTTCATTGAATCCAAGGAATTTAAATTAGCTCAATTATCTAAATTGGTACCGTTATTACTACAAACGATTCGAAACCACTACAGAAGAAATGTTAACTGGGGTCACTAAAGTGAGTAAAGTATTTTTTTTTAAGATTCTGATAAATTTCGTATCCAATGGCTTGGTTTATGTATTTGTGTTTATTTTTAAGAAACTAGCCTATCAAACTGTATAGTGAACTGCCTAGTGTCAGATGTATTTATTTTTGTCCCGCTTAAAGCTATTTGTCGAAGTCTCAAGGTCACAGCGCTATTTTTCAAAATTCAAAATTAGTATCAATCAGTTTTTTCTGGCAAAACAATGCTTAAGTTTTACTTTTAAAACAATTGCGTACACACACTTTTGAAGATATTTGCAATCAAAGCTGTAAGGTCAAAAACTAAAAATCCCTTTAAAACATGCTCTAACTGAACTAAGCCCCAACAAAGCTTTGAATTGATTTCCCGTGGATACGACACATGATGAACCCTCACACTGCTTCGAGTCATTCTGAGACGAGAGTTGTTCCCTGCAATTAGTATTCTTTTCACCTTCCACATTTTATTTTTCAAGACGAGATTAATACACGGCTTAGAAACATGATAAAAGGGTTTTGAAAAGTGGAAGTCGTGAATACATTTCTGTTTTAATTTGTGTCTTGATTTTCAATTATCTGGTGTTAGTGGTTTCACCAATTTATTGACATCCTACCAAACCAATACCACAATACCTATCTTAATTACAAACAACCTAGAAATATTAGCCCGCAAGTTCAAACACATTAAGTTTCTCTCATAGCAGCTTGGAGATGATTTCCATAGCGACCAATCATCTAAAAATCTCCTGGTCTAGACGGTAATCGTAAAGTAGAGCTTCAATAAAAAAAATATGTGTCATCTGAATTTGGAGGTGAATCGATAGGTGTTATTGAAAACAGTGAATTCGAAAAACTGAATAATTATATTGTATTCTTCGTTAAAGATAAGTACACTTAAAATTAATGAAACGCAATTTTCTTACCAATTTGGCAACTATCTTGGTGGACTGATTCGTATTTTTATGCGAAATCTGTTCGTTTATGAAAGACTAAATAATAACATTTACTATTGAGTTAATTGATTAAACTTATATGTCGGAGGAAGGCAAAGAGAGAGGGAGCAAAGAGAGAGATAGAGAGAGTCTTATGATTCTGGTGAGACCGACTATTAAGCGGCTTATTATTAAATTGGCAGGTTAACCGCATAATATGCAATCGCACATACACTGCACTAGGTGTTTCTAAGATCCACTCAATATAGCGTGAAATCTAACCTGAATCTTAATTCATTTCAATTGGTCTATTTACAATCTCAGTTCATGAGTCCACTAACTTAATGGTCCATTAGCTTAGAAGTCGCTAAGATTTGATGATTGATTATTGGGGTCTAACCACGCACTGTTTTGACAACTGGCCCTGCGGCAATGGTCTCATGGCCTCGGTGAATGAGCGGATGATTATGAGGATGATGATGATGAACCTGACCTAGCCTAGAAGGGAGGAGGGGATATCCGGTGCTGGCACGTAGCCTACTTCTGTCGAATAATAAGCCGCTTAGCAAAAGCAGTAGGGATTGTGCTTTTTTTAAACCATTTTACTGTAAATCCATGTTAACTTTTAAACACTTGGTATTTGACAACGTGCTCCACGTGCAATCCAAATATAGTATCTCTAACCATTTTTTTTATTTCTTCAATTCATTTGAAATGTTTTCAGACTTATCTGCGTAATTAACGGGGAATCCTTCTTTTTATACAAACCAATTACTTTAAGTCGCTGTACTTTTAATTAAATAGCTTAACGGTGTACTAATCTAAAAGAAATGCAATTACAATTTATTTATCCAATCACTTAGAATTCACCTCTTTTAAAGCGCGAAAACGTTTCCCGCTTAACGGAATCCCCTTGTTATAATGTGATTGGCCGGCGAGTTGTGTACTCTTGGGGTGGAAATGTCGAGCACGTGACACGATACGCGCCCGAGAATCTCCATTCTAAAAGCTCCATTCAGGATTTAAATTTATTTCTCGGAAGACATCTCATCGGTTCTAAAAATAGGATACAGTTTTTCTACGTCATCCGCGCACAAAAAAAAAATTATAAAAAAAGATCATTATAAAAAAAAAATTGTAAAAAAAAATTAAAAATAAAAAAAAACTATTTTAAATTTTCACGAATAATTTTGGAAACCCTAAAAAAAATGTGTACAAATGTGTCTATTATTCGTGATGAAATCGTCATGCACATATCGTTGCGTGTACCTGCGAAGATCGCGTCACGGGAGTGTGCTGTGAGGAGCGCTGAGCGCGCTGGTTGCTCCGTTACGTACCTTTGATAATGTGTATGTCATCTGTGCAAGAGAGGAGGGCTGGAGCCCACCATCACATTCGCGTCGGCGCTCTCTCGACTTTCCTCACTGGAGAATTCACCCGGCAGGAGTTCTCTGACGTCACCTACATTGATCCTCTGCCCGAATGATGCTGGATTGTGGACCACCACCCTCAAAAGACTTACATATTCACCCTGTTTTCATGTTAGGCGATACGAAATTTGGGTCCGATCCGTGGAATTTTGTTTATAGCTGCGCTGGATGGAGTTGCGCTGGGTGCGCGGAACTTGCAGCGGGGTGGTATCGTGATGCTAATGTGTATACGCGAGGATGCCAGAACTATACGGTTATGTTTGAAATAAGTGCCGTGCGCACATGTTTCGAGCGTGTATTTTGACATTTCGTAAAGCGGAGAAACAGTCAAAGTTAAAAGGATTTCAAAAATATTTGTGAGGATTTTACCTTTTTTATATTTGCGTAAGTATTTTATTTATAGTTAAAAAAATAATCTTTTAATTAAAAATATCAGTTATCACGTATCACTAATCACTTATCAATAAAAAATAAATTCATTTAATGAATGAAAATTTGTTTAAAATCTGTCGGCGTAATGTTTTATGACAAAACGCACAAGTAATACCGAGACAGGCAGCGATGAAATTGAAAAACATTCCATTCGTGCAAAATAAATTCTTCTTTAATCTTAAAATTCTTATCTAATCTTCAATTCTTCTTTCAAATTTAATAACACAGATCAATAGCAAAACCCAACTCTAATCCTCAGTTGATGCAATTATTCTGACAAAAATCCAATAAAAATACATTTATTTTCATGATGGGTCTATTAAGTTAAGATCTTTATCCGTTGTTTTTTTTATAGAAAATGAAAATAGGAAATAACGAAGCTACAAAGGTAGAGATTGAATCGTAGCGTGCTATGTGAGCATCGATACAATTCCATGAAATTGATAGCTAAAAGCGGGTGTTTCCTTCCGTCAATTTGTCTGCAAACCTTTTCACTAATGTCGCTACAGTAGTGACCTTTAATTTAATTTTGAAATTGAAATATATAATTTCGATCTCCGATATGAACTTAATTACCTCTATTAGTACATTGCGTGAATGAGTGCTGACGAGAGTCATATTGCTCATTAAACTCCGTCAAGTGATTCAATAATGTTAATTGAAATTAAATCAGGATTAACCGAACAATGCACTTGTTTAGCCACAGATATGATGATGGCAACCAAATGCGGTTTCCCCCAACACACGCATGGTAAATAGTGAAATTACTCAATGGAATCAATTATGAACATGTCAACGAACAAATTTTCTCTAAATACACCATTGAAAGCGATGATATTTGATAGTTATTGATTGTTGTTGGTAACAGATCTGTAGCTAAAGGTGTATCGGACGTGAGGTAACTATATTAAATTGAGAAGAGTGGAATTTTTTTTTTTTTCATATTCTGTTCATGAAAACTATGTCTGCATAGTGCATAGCGTGCATAGTGCATAATTGTCAATATATGTTTTTACTAACGAATGAACAGTCATGTGCAGACCAGATAATATCGGCATGTATCAAACACAGTAACGGAAAACAACCCTTGTCGATGTCATTTCAAACGAAGTATTTGTTCGGATTGCTGGAGTAGAATTGGTGTCCTCTCGCTCACAGGCACTCGCTCGCTCGCTCAAATGTATCAGACGTCCCCTGGGAATAAATGCAACTGCGTTGTTTTATTAAAACAAACAAAAATCAAATCCAGCCAATATATGCTGTATATATATATGTAAAGAGAATGTTCTTGTCTCCGCGTTTGATACCAGTTGCATGCAAAAAGATTATAGAGAAATAACACCCTGTCGACATGAATTCTCTCATGCAAAATGCAATTCCTGAAGTAGACTGGACATTTTTTTTGTGTTTGATTTTGTTGAATTTTGTTATTTGCAGCGAAGTTGTATAATATATAGATATAGATATACTGCAAATAAACAAGTAATGATCAGGGAGTTATGACGTGAAATAATAAACTTTCTGTGCTCATTTCTCTTTGCAAAATAATGTTGTTATTCATCGAAACCCAACAACAGCGCAATGTGGATAATTGTAATTACATTTGCAAAGTTAATTAAATTGTAATGTAAATCAATTCCAGTAACAATCAAACGTGAATGATATAATGCTGAATTCAAAAAGAAACCCACCATTAGCAGCACTCAAAGTTCAAAGAGATTCAAACTGTTTGTATGGAACGACATTTTGTAGCTGGCTTTAACACCACACGTTGATCAATTTGTTGATTAAAAATAACTTTTGTTTACCAGTATTATTTACTAATCATATGAGGAAGCGATTGAATAGCTCAAGAATTGTCAGGTAACCAAATTCCTTCGCTACACACAATAAAAGGATTCTGACCTCCCTTCTCCATTGTCAGCCGAGCTCATGTTATTCTTAGAGTGTGAAACTAGGGCGAAATTCTCGCGGTGCCAACTCCAATACAGGAATCAGAGCTGAATCTTTAGCGAGCGCCCGAACTTAAAACTAGCACCACCTCACATCTTGAGCTTCACTTCTGGTCCAGACCTCATTCCGACTACATCTCAAGAAGTCTATCTAAATCTGCTACACAATGGTAAGTGAACAAGAATTTTTACTTGAGGGAAATAACACTCCAAGAAACAACGAACAACTAAAAAAGTGAATACTTATTTGAAATCAACTAAATTTGAATAGTGGTGGCTCGTGCGATTTAAGTGAAATGAATCTTCGGTTGTCGCTAGAAGAAACGCGTGTTAAAGTGAACCCCCTTTCCAATATTATCGAATCTTTCTCTTTGTCTTAAATATCAGAGAGATTTCCAAGCAATGAATAAACCTCTCATCTGAAAGGTTTTCTTCAATAAATGGTCAGCTGCTTTAGGAAAAGTGCACGATTCAAGCAGTTTGATGCTTAGAACTTTTCAGTGAGGAAATTGAGGGAAAGCACGTTGTTTGTCTTGCTGAGGTCGAGTGCAGCACGAGCCAAGAGTGGATTCAGCGATTGCATGTTACACAAATAATGGTCATCATGAAACCTACAACGATTATTTGTTCTCTGTTCGCAGACCGATCTGAGCGCAAGGGATATTGAGAGTGAGTACATGCAATTCAACTTTATTGTTATATCAAACTTTGAAGAGGTATCATTGTCGTTGTGTTCAAAATCAACAATTTTCCGGTCCGATCCGTACCGCTCAGCTGTAGTAACACGGCGCCAATGTCCTCTTGGGATTGTTTTCATGGTTTACCTTTTTTTTTTATAGTTATCGATTGTTTGGTGTTCTTGGATTTAAAAACAATGTTTGTTTGAAATGCATAAAAGAGCCAAACATACATTTTAGTGTGGAATCTTATTTTAATCGTGGGCTACATGCGATGCATCTTTGAAAAAAGCAATTATTCACATTATCGAAATTTTTTGATGGATCTATTTTGAAATTAGAACTTCTTTATTAAAAACAGTACAATGATTTTCTTTGACGATATTAATTGGAAATGTTTTCTAAGTGAAAATAGTTAGTTTCTGGTGCTCATTAATCAGTGCGAAGCTCATTAAATGTTGAGGAAGAAAATCACTGAGCAGCACTTAACTTGGCCTGACGGCTTGAAGAAATTTAAGACATGAATCCGTCATTAGCATCATAATGCTAATTGCTAATTTAAAGCATCGCTCGTTTCGTGAACCATTAAAAAAACAGATTCCAACAGCTAAAATGTTTGTCAATTTAGAAAAAATTGCACCTTTCCTTTCAAACAACCGTCGACCATTGCCTTTTACCTGAAAAGCCGGAAATGTGCTCATAAAAAAATGTAGAATACCAAAAATATAAAACATGGGACCTTAATTTCAACTTTTTTCACGATGTCAAGCCATGGTAATAAATAAAAACAAATACATTAGAATACATTAAATCACAACAAGTAAAAAAACTACTATCCTGAAAAAAAACAGCCAGAATCGCAACCCGCAGAAATTATAAATTGGTAGCCCATCTGGAATGCAAGAAACAAACGGTGGCGAAAATATCTGCATCAGGTTGCAAGAAAATTGCTCCCGAGAAGTGTCTAAGAATAACCGCTTCCATGCTCGTCTCTTTATAAGGACACGTGTGCAGGGGGCTAGCAGCCGGCCTCCGTGCTATCTTGAGCTACAGTCAGCGCTACCAATTTAGTAGTGAGAGCCAAATTAGAAAATATCGGCTTCTCTCTGGCATCTAGTGCAGGCAACGCGGTTTTGCCGTAAAGAAATTTAATAAAATGCTATTTAGAGATGTAATTTCCACGAGAATTTGCCACGATTAAATTAAAATGCAATATGATCACAGTATACGAGCAAATTCTATGGTATTACACAAGGATATAATTCTGCAAAACATGTCTTCAACGTAAACACAGTGTAGGAGATGTTATAAAATAAACGAGTGCACACATAATCTTAGATGGCATAACGACTGAGATTTCGAATCCCATGGCACCAAACTCAAGAATACTAATACTTCGGCGTGAAAAAAAGGCAAAGACTGATACAATTTGTTATTTTGTTTCAGGGGGTAACTTTGCCTTCTCCATCTACGATTTCGAGGGAAATGGCTCCATTGACGCCATCAACCTTGGAGACTGCCTTCGAGCACTCAACCTCAACCCCAACCAGGCCATCATTGAGAAGATGGGTGGAACCAAAAAGAAGAGTATGCATTTCAATTTGATTATATTAAATTAGTGTTTTTAACAAGGCAAAGGAGAAATAATTTATTAACACCGAGTTGTTTTGTTCTAGACGAGAAGAAGCTGAAGGTGGAAGAGTTCCTCCCAATCTTCGCCCAGGTAAAGAAGGACAAGGAAGTCGGCTGCTACGAGGACTTCCTTGAGTGCTTGAAACTGTACGACAAGGCTGAAGATGGCAAGATGCTGGGCGCTGAGCTCACACACACGCTCCTCTCTCTGGGTAAATGGCATCACATTCCTCTCTTATGATTGTTAGGATTTACTTCAAGAAACACATGGTTGAATATGGCAGTTTAGTCGAAGGGACTTGATAATTGTGTTGTCTTTCTCATTAGGCGAGCGCATGAATGACGCTGAGGTCGACGAGATCATGAAGGATTGTGCTGAAGAGGAAGATGAAGATGGTTTCATCCCCTATGCCCGTAAGTATAGCCATTTTAGGGGCGCTGATTTCTGGAGCAAAAGAAGCCCTCGGCTGCACTGGATCTAGTCTGGTGTAGTCGTCAGTATCTATATTCCCCAGCATTCCAGTATTCACCCAACAGTACTACTTCTCGATTTAGAAATTGTTACGAGTACTGGTAGTCACCTGCATTTGATTAGTTTCTAAAGGGTTGTCCACATCAAATGGAACAATAATGGCAATTTACTACTACTTATTTGTTTATACAATGTATTTCGTAAACGCATTCGGAAAATTCCATGCTTAACACCTACAAAAGTTGCCCAATACAAAGGTTCCGTTTGATCTGCACCACTCTGCAGATATAAATAAATATAAACAGAGATTTTTGCCCATTGCTATTTCTGCCAGCTTGGTTTAGAAAACTACAGCCTGCCCCTACTTTGTTAGCTTAAAAATTTGACGCACGCTTCGTATCCACTCGCATTAGTAATTTTAAACACTACCAACAAACCTCCACATTTTACCTTTATTTAAAGTGATTCCGAGCAGATATCTTTAAATTAAAAACACCAAACATAATGTGTTTCAATAAAATCTTTTAATAGTATCCAGCAAAGCAATCACTTATAAAGTTGAAATATTGTACTTTTTATCCCGTGGTTTTCACATTCAGTAGACAGTACGTCTACAGTCCCAATTGCTTCAACAAAAAACAAACTCATTAGACATAGAACGCACCAAGCTTTTTTGAAAAGCATGACCTGTTACTCCCCAGCCCTGCCCTGTTGTAAAGAGAGTAGAGGTGCTTAGACCTGTAGGTACCTGGTACTGGTACAGTTATATCACCACCCACCAATGCATTAGTACACTTCTAGTTGAACCCACGTAAAATTGTTTTAGCGTTTTAAATGCCCTCCTTATTAGGCCCACCCCTGTTGGCTTTCCTTCTAGTGAAGGGAAGTGGTTTTGCTCATTTGACTGCTTTGTGCATCTTGCGTGATTTTCCAATTCCAATCTTTTCGCAGCAATCCTGAAAAAGTTCATGGCTGGCTTAGTTTAAATCATCTTCGCTCTCAAGCCGTAAGTACTTATTTAGACAGCTGAGAATTTGATAAAATGTGTGCATAATGTGCTACGATAGATTTCAATGGATATTGAGTTCAAGTGTTTGAACTTAAAAGATGGAGAATCAGTTACAAGAAGTTGCATTTTTATGTGGAGCTAATTGGTCATTTTTTGCAGCTTTTCTTCAGAAAATGGTAAAAGGTTGGGGCGCACCCGAGGTAGAGGAACCAGCTGCTGAATAACAACTTCGCTCTTTCAAAACAACAGCTACAACAACGTCAACAACATTCAGAATCATCCAGATACAAGCAAAGTGTGGCAAAAATAACATCATTTTCTATGTGAAAGGACCCATAATCATGCTTTGTTTGTGTGTAAATTCTATAAATTTCAAATTAAACTATTTAAAAGAGTATTTTATTGTACCGTTTAAAGTTTAAACCAGTGATATTTAAATCAATGCGAGCATACCAATACGAGGTTGGACAAAATATCATCGTAATTGTTACAATAATCATTCAGATTATATTAATATTTACAGAATGAAATAATATCAGTCAGAAAACAATCACAGAAATTGCCTTTAATTGTATTTCACTTTTACAAACTATATCCGATCTGATGTATTAAATTGTTACATTAAAGGCTAAAAACAATGACCTTTTATTTGTGTATTTGAGTTTTCACGGAGGACTTATTAAGTCGTCAGTCTGTGGGAATATCACGATCAGCATCAATTGGATGATGATTTTATAGTGGCTTTATGCATAGAAGAGGCTTCCATACCAAAATTGGTGCTGCGACCGATAATGAGATTATTATCCTATTGTGTACCACATATGGCTTTGGGTGCCTAATGTACTCGGTCCAAATGCGACAGTATGCACACCCTTCAGAATTTAGGGAGAGGCAAAAGATTTCTCGGGGGTGCATCAGTTAGTTATCATTCATAGTTATGTCGAAACTAAAATTTGGTTCTGTAGAAATTTGGGAAACCGTATCTGGACATGGTCCGTTCATCGATATTCACGATCATACGCAAGATGGATCGCCAAAAATTATCATAGCAAATTTGTGCTACGTATTTCCTCACATTATGTGGTATGACGAACTGTGATAATTTTCCAACCTCAATTCGGCACCTCCACCTCAAGGTCGCAGCTGAAAATCAGGTGATATTAATATCAGGTAATAATCATGTAATCAGGTAACACAATTACAAAGTTATGAACACCAAGTGTCCACTATTTCACTCCAGTAGTACAATCATTTTGAGCCATTTATATAAAATCCATGCAATCTATTTCTTTGGTACGTGTAGTACAGTTTATGCTCATCCATTCATCAGAGATTGAATAGTACGCAAAAGCAGTACGACGAGAATTCCAGGAAATGTAGAAGTTTTATCAGGAAACGGGAAAATCCCGTCGAAAAAATCCAGCGTATCGTGGGCGTGGACAATTCTGGATCAAATTAATCCTGGTGGTACAGGATTCGTCCAGAGTCGCGCAGGGTTGGGTGCGCAAGCTTCATGAAAAGCTACCAGATGGTGTAGCGAACCAGACGCAGCTCTGTGAAATGTATTTGAAACCGTACAGTGGCGCTCTCATGCAACTCCCACCACACCGTAGTACTACACGAGCTTTGGGCGGTCATTATTACAATTTCATCTCGTTCAAAAACATCACCATTATTTGCGGGTGTCAGAAATAGCGCTAAACTGCTCCTAGTTGCACGTGCATCTACGAAACGTGTTCTTAACGTGATACAGAAACAAATTGAACAACTTTTATCTTCAAAAAAGAAAAATATATTTTTTTGTGAATCTAGCTTATGTTCTTAATTTTAACTGAGTGAGATTCCTCGAAGAAAAAGTGCATTGCTGTTTCTGTGGTTGGATAGCAAGTTTGAGTGCGGGCACTTCTATCGTGTCTCTTGTTTGGTTCAAGTGCAGCAATGACTGAGGTGCAAGCTCATATCTCGGCAAATGGCAGGGGAACATTATCGACTCGCATATCGCCAGGTGATAATGATTCTGACGACGTTGTTATCGCTCCGAAGACAACAGGTAACAAACAATCTTTGATTCCGATTTGGGTATCTTTGATTCGTTGAGGCTTTAAAGATAGTGTTAAATGGTTTGTTTATGTTAAGATATTCGGAAACTGGTAAAATAGTCAAAGTTACGGCCAAATGTAAAAAACTGACACAATGTTAAAATACTGATGAGAATATATGCATACTCTCAAATTTGTGTCAATTCTTTCTTTCTTTTTTATTTGTGCGTTGGCTAGCTGCTTACTATTAAGTTAATCTTTTAAGACCTAACGTAATAAGCTTTCGCACGTGTATGGTCTAAATTATTTAGGTTTTGGCGCAATCACTACCTGAAGATCACATTTGCCCAACAGGCTCCAAAGACTTTCCACGGATGTCACTTTCAAAAATCCGAAGCGTAATATGGTTACAAATTAACTAATGGTCTGTTCCAGAGGTGGGTATGGATTCATTCGATTTCAAGTTCTCAAAATCTTGAAAACCACAAGTCATGGCTCGCTATATCAGTCGGGGGTTCACTTAAGTTTCCTTGCATTCTTATTGAACTGGATAAAAAAAAAATTAATCTGAGATTTTCGGGAAGAAAAATAAATATTTTTTGTGTCTCAATGGAAACAAAATCAAATGTCATAGTTTAATCATTAGTACGAAGAGAATTTGTTTTGTTGAACAAGGCTAACAAAGAGAAAAACTGGGCTATCAACTGAATATTAAATGAACACTGAGTTGCGCCCATCATAAGCAGCAGATTATCACCGAAAACAGGAATGAAAGTTTATTTTTTTGCGAAAAATGTCTAGTTTATAATAAATACTGTGCATAATTGTGTGGGTAGGTGCAGCGTTTCATCCGGATCCGACCTTTTCGTTGGAGATGAAACTGCCGCTTGCGGGGTACATGTGGATATCAAGGCGTGATCGATAATGCAACCACGTGATGAGGGCCCAGGCCTTTGATGTAACCCCAGACCCCCAAACGGCCCCATGAGCAGCCGGAAAAAAACAAACCACTCTGGGCAATGGGCGTAGAGATCTTGGTGTTTCAAATTTTGAGCCGACTGCGTTTTCGGAATGGTCAATCGGAATGGACCATCGCGCCAAGGATATGAGTAACGTTTAAGAAACCATGTTATCGAAAAGATTTCTCTCCTGTTTGATTAATTAATCCAAATATCAGTAGTAATATGATCAGTTTCATGTAATTATAGACAATACGTACTTGGTGCGGCCCTCATGAAAGCAGGCCATATAAAAATGTAATCTTTCAGTCATACAGATTTGGTGAAAGTAATAGAGAAGTACAATATCCCTTAAGGGCAATTCTCTCGGCCTTATATGGCATATTTTCTACATTTGCGAATCCAAGTGGTTTGCTTTCGGATCAAGATTCCTCGGGTCAGATCTAAATCACAATTGCGAAGCACGTTCGATTGCGGCAATTGCACTAAGGTGTCAATCTGTATTTTTTTTTAGGAACAGAGAAATCATGGGACAATTTTAAACAGCTCGAGATGTGTGAGAGAAAAACGCTTTCTGCAAGATGCCTTGTTGTTGATGATGCAGAGAAAAACCGTCAAACAGTAATAGTTTTTGTCGGTACGGAAGAGGACACACCACATTTGCATATGGTGTTAATCTCTCCAATATATTTGGGGACACGGTCGCTCCCTGCTCCAGCTGTACTACTCCGGTTCAGGACTAGTTTATTTTCATTTTCAATTCGATGCAATTAAACTCAAGCGAAAGAGTTGGTTTGCAGATTGATTATGTTTGACGCTCACGGAACGCAAACAGGTGAAGTAACCAGAGTAACTTAGTTCACTAATAAACGTATAATGCACGATGTTTTACATGGTGAGTGGTCTGATTTTTGACAGGCATGATTGAAATGTCCCGGCTAGTCCCAGCTAGCTGCAAGTAGCGTGACTACGACTAAAACCATTTTGATGTTACCAAATCCATAGCGTTACCGCAGCATATTGTATGCTTCTAAACATGAACTTGACTATCTACTATCTAGTCTTCGGGTAATAAAATTACTCCACACGGTCTAAAAGAATAATGCATTATACAAGCGGAGCTAAGCAGGAAGGTCATATTCTCATTCATTTCATACACTGGTGTCGACCTCCTTTATCTAACCCTAGCACTATTTAGGGATGTTTCCAAATTGTATCAACCTATATTATGCATTGTAATGATGAAATTTAAATAGGTCATCAGAGCTATCAAAAATGCTATCCCTTCAAAGTTTCAAACAGAATTTGAATAATGTTCGATGAAAACACCCTTTGATGTATTCTTTTTCTGTGTTCTTTTCTACATGGTAACCAATCCATACAAACCCACCCCTACCTACAAGCCGAATCCCTGTCTGCATTTCGAAAGGTGATGATTGGCTTATTTATCGGGACTGGTACGGAATTCACCATAGTACTCGGAAAAACCTCGGTGTATTGATTAATTTATGAGACAACGACACAAAAGTTGTTAATCAATGTGGAATTACAAACTGAAATCATGACGCAGCATATGAACCTTAGTGCGTGGCGTCATGTTGTTCTAAGGATTTAAATTCTCACACACACAATAATTAATTACTAAGTGTTTGAAAAGATTCGACACGGTCGGTAACACATTTCCACTGCATTCTTACGAGAGGGCACTCCCCCAAGAAAGGTAGTTGGACTATCCTTGGCCTTTCACTGATTCTCTACGGTTTGCGCTAACTAGGATCGCAATGGCGAGATTCTTTTTAGCCCGCCAATTTTACACCCCTTGTGCACCCTAAAGTTTGATAGGCTAGGCGTTTAATAAGGACTTCGGGTTGCGAACTTTTTATGTAGTGTACCGTGCATATTATGCCAGAGATATTTCATCGTCATTTCCTCTTTAGGGACTTGCATTTTGCCGACAGTTAATTGAAGAGTGGGTGCTGCGTTGCTCCCGTTGCAACTAGCTCATGCCCGAATTGTCGTGTCCTAATGATCCTTCCAAACCACATGCTAACTCGAAATAATTCGTCGCACTTACACAAATTGACGCAATCAAAACGAATTCCTTTCGCTGTCTAAACTTTCAAGGAATAGTATATATACTAAAAACTTCTGCACGTGTAAATGGCTTCCATGTTTCGTGATAACACAAATGTGACAGTTGCAAGGGGATATGCTTTTATATGATCACTGACCTGGTCAGGATTATTAAGTGAATGCCAAGGCAGGTGTCTCATAACATTGCCGGCAGCCACCTAACTAACTAGGTGTGATTACAAAGAGGGCCCTTAAGCCTCTCGACCGCGAAGCCCTTTATTAAAATGACAGAAAATGTTGTGATGGATCCGATATGCGGATGAATTCTCGTTGTTATCCATTCAGTACGAATACGGAGCGGTATTTATTCCATTGCAAAAGCAATATTACCTTTTGGGGATCAACTTGGCCTACAAAGACGAGTTGGTGAGGCCTATTTAGTTTCAGGTTCACTACTAAAATAAAATACCTCATGCAGACGTAAAAACAACTTTCTTCTCATATGAAGAGAGATAGATATACTTTCTCGACTAACTTAGGACATCAATGATGTAATTGCAAAAAATAGAAATGACCAATTCATTCAACTGACTGATCGAAAAAATTACAGGGTGTTGACGATTTTCGGTTCAACTTGCACTCTGAACTTCCCGACGTATTCCAATTAGAGTTACTAATTTTTGCAATCAAAATTCACTATAATATCATCCTATACATCATGACAATTGCTATGCACATATATTATAACGATAGATTGAAGTAATAAATTTACTTATTATTATAAGAATTCGAAACACCCACACAAATAATTATAAAGCTCTCAAACAGCTGTTCCCGTATGTCATTTCTAACATATAACGAGTAGAACATAGACAAACACATATTATCCGTTTCTTATTCAACTTGCTAGCAAATGTACACTGCACACCTTCACCGATAAACACAGCATGTGCGGCTAAGAATAGAAGGTGTTTAACTGATTCTTTGCATGCACTAAAAAGCTTGAATTTCTGGAAAAAAATCACATGCCATTCTCAAGCTCATGTTCTATGCGATCGCCCTAGCATGTCCTGGTTAATCCGTGTAAATGGCTTCGATCACATGAGATCCATTGTATTTTAGAATCACAATTCTCATACATTACACAGCTACTTATATGAAATTATCATGTTGTTCTTATTTATATATCGTGAGAATAAAAAACTCCATTCTAAATCTAAAACCCAAGTAACACTATGCTACGTTGGATCGAAATATTCAAATCTGATAAATATCTCGTTTTATTTTAACTAGTCTAATTTAATATGTTAATAAGCTTCAAGCATAATTTTGGTCTTTAAATAGTGAAATGTACCTGTATAGAGCTACTACACGTTCAACTCTGTGTGGTTACGACTCAATTCCATCTGATTTAGCGTGTCGCTCGACATTGACATTTAGCGTGTCGTTTCGGGGAGGGTGGATGAGAAAAGAACCAAAGGAAATGCAGTGGAAATGAAGGAAATTCTGGCTAACAATGAGGGATGAGAATCAACATAATCAAGACTTATTCTATAATTTGTGTGCGCTAATGCGAAATCAATCCAACGTTTTGGACTAAATACAAACATTTTTAATTTATCCAATATCTCCGTGAAAACTATAGTTTTTAAATAAAAGTGGAAATGAATACTCAAAAATGTGTTTTTGTAATGGTCTATACTCTTTAATATGTACTTCCCCTTGCTGACAAAGGGTAGGCAACCTTCCAATCTTAATCAATAAACGTGTGAGTCGAGGCCCACGCGTAAATGCGAGTGCGTGCCCGACATGATGTGAAGGGACAGAAAATCCGAGGCTCAGTTCAGTTCAAATATTGACACTTGATCACGTGCGAAGTCAGCTGGATGCCTTCGCATAATGTTCATAATGTAATTATAATATGAAAGGTATTATTAATTTACATGTTTAAGTTTGCGCGGCAAGTTGACTTTATAAAGAAAGATCTGTTCGGACGATTTTGTTGGGTTTAGTAATAAATAAGTCAGTTTAAAGGAATTTCGATCTTCTAAACATTTAAATTATGTGAACTGAAAACACAATTAATTTTGACTTGAAAGTCATTTCGTGGGAAGTAATAAAATTAACCAACATTAGATGTGTATGCATGTAGCATCTACCTGTAAATTTGATGAGAAAGACTATCTAATTTCAATTTATAATTTCAATTCACTTACTTAGATTTAATCATAACCTTTGTCTCTGATACAAATAAGCTCGCAAAAATGTTACTTTTGTATCTCAATGCAGTTGATTATAACTGAGTTATATCTCCAGACACTGGACCGGACATTATCGTCAGTTAACCTTCTTATTTATACTTCACAAGATAATCAACCAATTGATTACACCAATTAATCTTAGCGAAGAAAGAACTAGTGCTAATTAAAGGATATCGTAATAATAACTGTGAAATGCGATGATTATTCGTTACCTACTCATTAAAGACGGTTGCTGACTGCTGACAGCGAAAATTGGAGAGAATGAAAGACCTCTGTTAAGACGTCTGAAACATCTGACAGAAGCAGCACAAGTCAAAATACATGTAATTGTTGTTTGGGTGTAACTCTTATTTTTTATGACATCATATAAGGTTAATGACGCGTTTAAATGACCTCTTGTGTGGTAGGAGGGCTCACCCCCCTCCCCCCTCTCTTATGTGATTGATAACGCTATGGGCTATTAAATAAACCGGAAGTTACACCCTGCCCTGATGGGCCATCATTAAACGTACAGGAATAAATTGGCGAAATGCAAATACGTTAAAACTGTTGTTAAAACTGTTGTTAAATGTTCATCGTAGATAATTATATAATGTGATCTTTTTTAATTTAAGAAAGGGAAAGTGGAAGGGTCTGTGCTATGTCGAGATAACAGGTGACAAAATTTTCGGCTCAGAAAGGTTATATTTACTAACGGAAAAGGCTGTTTGCTGAATCCCTCCCAAAAACATGTTAAATATTTGACAGTAATAAAAACTAAGAAATTCACACAGGAATTCGACGAGCGATGAGAAAAACCTGACCGAAAAAGTGAACTTCGCTTGTAAGATCACGTTTGTAAAGCTTTATCATAAGCTTAGCGGATACGATGTCAGATAAGCGGACCAACAGGTAAACTGTGTAAAGTAACATAGATCTCACCTGAACATGGTTCGCAATGTCTAGATACATTTTCATAATGCCACATCCAATCGATCAATTCCGTTTGGCCACTGCGTGATATGTACTTAGCTGAGACAGAAGGCTATTGGAATAAGTGGAAAGGTGCGTGATATCTGATGAGAATAAACGTTTGGTTAAGATCAAAACAGATGGGCGGCACTCCTGTCAGACTCTTCCAGATGTCATAACTTTGTCTGCAATTGGGAGTATCCGTTTTCTTAGTAACGTTAATTTTTATAACTTTCACTTTTATGTTTACAAATTCGGGTGAACATCTTTTTTACACGATTGCATGTAAGCTTCCAATTCATTTGAATAAGTGCGAAAAATATGTCAATTGTTTATTCTACCGCATTGTTTAATGCAAGTAAGTCTCCCAACTTTCCACTAGCAGAAGGTTAATAATTACTGCAACCTACTAATGAAAGTTAACTGGTTAAATTGATGAGAACGCACCTAGGACAGTAAATGAGAGTAAAGGCATGAGAACGTAAGGCCGTTTGCATCGGCTCATCACTGTCCCAGTATTTGTGCTTCTAATTCGAGCATCGATGTCGCAACTATGGCAACCAGGCTAGCAGTGTGCTAGCAGGTATGAGGTTGGGACATATGTCTTCACACTCGACTATCCAATGGTCAACTCTATTTTTGCTACCCGAGTCCCACCTTGCCAACGCTTGAGTCACTGGTAAGCATCACAGCATCATTCCTCGATGAAATTCATGTCAACATTTTGGTTGTTTGCAAGGAAAGCTGTTATGTAGTTAGTCTTTTTAATTTATTTTTTATCTGACATTTTACGTTAGAAGACTAGAAGAAAAATCTTGACAAAAAAAAATTAAGATATGGTAAAGATCATACCTGACAATTTTTACAATCAAGTGCGAAGGTTGAACCATTATAGATTGTAGATCATAAGAAAGTGAACGGTTTGCCGGTTGTTGTACTGGTTGAGGTTAATGCCTAGTTCTGTTTTGGAGAGAGGTTGGAGGGAAGAAAGTTAGTATCTAACTTCAATCACCTTGCTTATCAACATCTCGACAGCATGGATTTGTGGAGGAAGTCTGTTGTCCGAGTTGTACAGTCCCCCTGTGCTCGTCGACAGGACTTAAGTGTCGTGCCGACACCGGGTTTCCCCTCCTCCCTGCTAGGCAAGATTAGGTTCATCAGCATCCTCATCATGACCCACTCAATCACCAACGCCATCAGACAAGGACCAAATGGCCCGTAGTGAAAAACTTAAAACATTGAGTCGTCAAACATCACAAATTAGGAAAACAAGAGATGATCTGACAGCCCATATTTAGAGTCTGAAACGCCTGTAGTAAACGTCATTATCTTGGTACCGGAGAAGCTTCCTACCGATCCCGAAAGATGGCGTTCAATCGTTTCCCAACATTTTCGCGGTATAGTTGTGCGCAACACAATGCGCAACACAGGAAGTTCCCCGCTCGGAAAAGCGGATGTAAATGTCCGAGCTTCCTGAAAACGCCACAGAGGGCAGAGCGATTCACCTCGAATAGAGCAAAGAATCGCAGTTTATTGATTCTCAAGGTATAAGGACATTGGAAGGTGAAGAACACTTAATATGACTTTAATCTGTTGGAAAGTAAATTTTGCTGACCTTGATTGGAAAATGCGAGTCTATGAAAAGAGAGTTTGGGGGAGGGGGGTTGTATGCGTGCTTTTCATCGCAATGTCAATGAAAAACAAAGATGAAATTTGTTTTAATCACTTGTACGGTGTACCTACAAGCTTGGCAAAGATACCTAACAGATATTCAATCAATGTGACAAAGGATTTTGTACCTTGAGAAAAGACTATAGCCAGCGACTTAGTTTGTCTGTAAAAGTCTTATTATTTTCTCTCTGTCCAAAAATAGTGTGACCAATGCCCACACTAAAATAAAATGGCAGTGCTTTATTTTTGGCAAGGTAGCAATTAATTTGTTCGTGTTTGGTTATTAATATCATTGAGCGGCTGCCTGTAGATGTGGCCTTGAAACCAGCTGATCTGACTGACCACTGCAGCACGTAATATAGACCATGGTCATCATCTTTAAAATTAACTCTTTTTAACAAAACATTTTGTTAATTTATTTTACGACAACAATATTATTTTGTTTCCTTGATAATAACCAACCCTTATGAGGAACAAGACCGAATAATCTCTTTGTCTGGAACCAGTATCTATAAAATCTAAAAACACAGTACAATCTCCGCTAGATGTTGGATGCTGGATGCAGGCAGACTGTTGCGTATCACTTCACCCAGATCGATAACAGTCCCCGGTTCATGACCCGCAGCGTCCAAAATGGGATTCCAACGGATATTCCAAAGCAGTGGGTGAATTCAATTGGGCTGCAATGAAATAAGCAATGCCCGATCTTAAATACTCGTATACTTATAACTTAGGTATCGACCCTCTCAAGCAAGCAAGAAGTCGCAATTGGGTCAAGTCAAGGTGCAAAAGAGGTTAAGTTTTAAATTTAACCCCTTGGCTATTCGATGAACGATGATTACAATCTTTCTCAATTCAGACAATATTCGATGGATTTCGTATACCTGACCGAAACCTAATAACATTTGTAGTACTCAATGCTAATTTTATAATATTTAATTGTTCCACTCAAGAGAAAGGGTTGTAATTTTCTTTCTTCATCTTGTCTAAACTAATCAATTGACTAAGCTGTAAATACTTTAGGGTCAGTGTTCATGCTAAGTTATCTCTTTGGTGACTTCTTGCTTCTTGCTTCATGAAGATAATTAATGTACCATTTACAGTCTTTTACACCTCTACTAGATGTGTTGGTCATCGCTACCTATCAGGTTGGTAGGGATAATGAAACAAGGAACGCTGCTAAGAATTGTTAAATTACCAATCAAGTTAGCCTTATTTCTACGTTTTAAGATTTGTAGGAATTATTTTATTTTAACGATATGGCTTAAATTTCAAGTTCCAGTTGCACAAGAGTGTGTATAGGTTAACGAAATAAACGCCATTCAGTCATTAAAATTGCATTAAAATTAAATAAAATCTCATTTAAGGTGATGAACCATACGATTATGTGATTTACTTACAAGGGGTTGTTACTTGCGCTGAATTTTTCTCAAGGGGAGGGCATGTTCTGCCGTTTGAATCGGAACTGACACGAACTGCTAGAATTATGACACAACCTGGGAACACATGAAAATGTTTTAAACTTCCCAGTGAAGTTGATGCAATCATATGTTTTTATGAAATCATCTGTTATATTTTCTTGGAAGCCCCACGACGATATCATGTTAAGCCGTTGTGTATATTTGTTTACTACAAGAACTAAACAAAATTTGTGTTCTGGATAAAAGTTTGTAAGGACGACAGAATAAGGGCACGAACACGATAGGAAAAGAGTTAGATTTAGGGGAGCTTTTTCCCGAGCAAAGAGCTGCGAGACACAACATTCATATTTGTTTTTCCTTTAGTCTGTTTCGATTCAGAGCAATATACATACAGTTATAGCGAAGGTACTTTCTTAGTCATAGCTTTGGGACGTTAACAAATAATCCATTCGCTCAAATGATTAATAACTCTAACCAGGGTGCATAAAGCAGCAAGTTTTATGTTAAAATACACATCATTTTCGTGAAATTGTAGGTTTTCAAAAGTTTACTACACAATTAATAAAATAAACTTTTTTCTTTTGTTTCAGATAAATCACGAAATTCTCATGCTGCAGGTAAGTTTCTCAGCTCGGTTTTTTTAAAACTATCGTTTGAAGCAAAATCTTTGTTGATCAGAGACTTGAGAGGCAATTGATTGCCTTGGATTGCTTGGAGCGCAATCATAGAATATGGATCTCCTCGTTTCGTGTGATTTTCCTGCGAGCTCAGAACTATTTTCTTTAGAGAAATCCGGATTTTTAAAGCGCATCGGTCGTCTGATGATTGTAAAAACAGAGATAAGGAGACTAACTGAAAATAAATAACATCAAAATGGCAAACAATCAAGATTTCAAGATCTCCAGCAAGACTGTGAAGATTGGAAGCATAAGGGAAATGAATATCCGAGTGACCATCGAAAGGAAGTTTTACAGAATATAGAATGTACCAGATATGAGCAGCTAGTCGAATAAAGTACCTGCTTACATTGGTAAAAAAATTTCAAGCAATATTTTACAAGGTAATTTATGCACTAAGTCGGCGTGCTTGTTGTTTTTATGTGCGCCGAGAAATGAATGTGTTCCCTGAACGCCGAATCGGACTGGACTATTACGTATAGCGCAACAAATATGATGAAATTGGAAAAGCAATAAGAAGCTTCGGGGAAATAAAATGAACGACGACTCAAATTGCCATGGTAACTCATTGGTTCGATTTATTTTCACCCTTTTTTTTAAGCTTTCTGTAACACACTTCCTTTAAGAACTCAGGGAAATAACTTCACTCGGTATGTGTTTGTTTTTCTGTGCTCTTATGAAAATAAAGCGTGCTAAGTTGCTCAGTTTTTAGTAGGTTTGTATACAAGAAAATTATCTATTTCTTTCTGGAACGGCTAATGCCGTGAATACCATCGAATTTTCCCGCATAAGCTCCAGGAATCGATATTTAGTATTTATTAAAGTATAGATACTATTTTATGTGTATTGCATTTCGAGTAAAATTAAAAATGGTATGCATTTAATAGAAATGGAGGTGGGATCTTTTGCCTCTTGTAGAATAATTCAAGTTTGCAAAAGTTAGACCAGTTGTCGTGCCTGATAATATGTTCCAACTCGCTTTATGATTTATTCATTTCACTTTCATCATATCATCAAGGTACGATACATTCAAAATTCTTTTACGAGAGACGGTTGGTACGGGTGCGTGTCACCTGGTCCCGCCTCCCTCCACAGAAATACTTAAAAAAAAGAGGTTTTAATAAAATTTTCATTTGATTTCTTTAACTGTTTCAAGAAGTACTGTAACAGTTAGAGATAAATCCTGTCACTAAAAAGTTTGCTGTGTGAAGTGGCCTTGATAATATATTCGAAAAACTTTTTTTCAGAGATTAAAATGATTATTTGGAGTTTCGGTAGGCATTGATTTTAGGTCTGTAGTTGATGAAGAAACCAGTGGTAGCAAGTGGAAACTAAATAGGCTTGAAAACAAATTGTATGCTATAATTTTACCTTTGTTGGGCAACGCCTCTCGGTTACTTAGGCTGATGAAATCATTTAAGTGAGCTGCTTAGTTTTATTACCTGGATTTACGGATGTTTTGGGGGTGCAAGTGCTATTTGCTTACCAAATGAACAACAGCTTCGCAAGAGTAAGATGATAAGATTAATATACATGTGCCAAGACACCATTATTGATCATCCATTCCACGTTAGCCCGTCGCACATCACGTTCGTTCCTGAGAATGCAACATTTTGTTTGAACGTCCTAAAAACAATTATTCAAATATGCCTTCGAACTTAAATTGTCTGCGCAGAGCAAAATTATACAATTATTAGGATATTACCCAGGAAGTGAACGTGGTAGCTGTTTACTGCGAGCAAATAACCTAGCCAATCGATATGCCTTGGGATCAATTTAGATGATTGATAGAAATAACCAGGAACGTTCTGTTTATATGATTAAATACTAACGTCTGGACGTATTTTAAAAATAAAAGTAAAGGAAAAGCAAGTTGAGGGTCCTCGTGACCTGTTCACTTAAGCTATGCCAAAAGCAAAACATAACCAGGACGATAAGTCGGGTACGGAAGCAGAAAACAGCGTGACAGCTGACGAAACTGACTGCCAAGCAGTAGGAATGAACAAGCACGACATCCTAACTGACATGACGAATATTTCATTTTTATCATACAAGTTTGAGATTAAAAAAGAGTTTAATCTCGCCTAACACGCCCCTGTCTTTTCGTAAATTACAAATCTCTTTCGGGAATTGCCACCTTGACACACCTCTAAAAATCCTAGGTATTTCATTCCACGTGTCAATGTGGGTATTTCACATCTACAACTAAACCCTAAAAGTAACAATATTATGTACTTTTTCCGATGCGATATGTTTTAATTTTGATATTTTCTATTGTGCATAATCAGAGAGCGAATGCTCTTTTATTTTATGCTTAT
Organism: Protonemura montana; assembly: GCA_947568835.1. Taxonomy (NCBI): domain Eukaryota; kingdom Metazoa; phylum Arthropoda; class Insecta; order Plecoptera; family Nemouridae; genus Protonemura; species Protonemura montana. The sequence continues at coordinate 12,316,173 of OX387604.1, read as the reverse complement.
TTTGTCATTTTGATCTCAACATTATCCCATGTCTCAATAATACACCTCTTGACCAAAATATTGCGTAATATTGCTTAATATCGAAAGAGACAAATTGCCCTCGCATTTCCCTTCATGTCATATTCAATTTACAAACAAATTATCAACATGCTCAGTTGATGGAATAAAGTTGCAATAAAAATCGGACATTCTTCTTACAGGTAGTAAACATTATAAATATAGCATCAGTTTCAAGATTTCCATTTCAACCTTCCATGTACATACCTGTCTCTTTCATGATGTGAATGTCTACAAGGAATTATTTGACTGGGTTGGCTGGTATGGTTGGTAGCTTGGAAGGCTGGTACGTTTGCAACCAGGCCGCCGGACGATAAAGCCGTTCCTACCAAGGCAGATGAAGCTACCCTCTCTACCCTCGCTACCCGGCTATCCTTCTACCCTCACGGCGCTTAGCGCCACCCCCACGCGGGCTAGCACGGCGGCGTCAGCGGCGTCGTCGGGGGCGGCGGCATCGGCCATTCGACATTCCTTACTCAACAACAGACGAGAAACCACCTCGTTTTGCTAGTCGATTTTTTAACGCTTAATATCTACTTTGATATAGAGTAGATATTAGAGTGGTTCAATTTACTTAAATCGCTCGATTGGTTTTTATTATACAAAAAAGGTGTGCTGTCAGGTAAGAATATATGGAAATCATACATTTATCTACATTTCTTAATCATTCACTTTATTGTATCAGCTTATTTTCATTTTCTTTGTGCTTAAGATTGAATCCGTAATATAATATTGCACCTCACGCTTTGTAATGATAACATTGAGAAGAATGGAAAAGCTACTTTTGATGTTCTACAAGTCAATCAATTATTCATTTCCAAGGTCGAAGGATGTAAATGAACTGATTTTCTCGCGATTAATCGGTGAAAATTTTCATGTATTGTTAGGTTTCAAGTTAGGAATTTGACACACGCGTAATCCTAAAGTAGGAATCCTTATTCCGATAGTAAACTTCACGAATTTCGATTTTGATTTATCTTTAATAAAATCGTCGAAAATATCAACGATTTTGCTCTTTTGGAGCCAAGCTCGCCGCAGGATTCCGGTGGAGGTGCCAGACTAGTAATAATGTCTGGATCATTTTTCCTCAAAGCAAATATGATAGGAGATTTCAAATTAAAGCAATCTGATCTCGGCTGATCTTATTAACAGTGGCGTCCTTTAGTCACAAACTATGTTGCGAGCGGTATTACGATATTTTACGTCTGCGAGAGAGAACGCTCGAACTAAACTCTCTTCCAATTAAACTAAGCAATCACTGACATTACATCGTTTCCCGTAAATTGGTTTCGCTAGACATTAGACATTAGACTCAAGTAATGACAGTTCAGTAATGGAGCAAATTATGGCCCTGGTGAACTGTAGCTACAAGTAGACATTGCCACGACAGCTAATATTTGCCAGGGTAACAAGCATGCCAAAACATTGTTGGAAATTGAATACCTTAATAAAGTCGAGTTCTTATACTCTGATCGAAAATTTCATTGTACAGTAAATGAAGTTTTTACTTGGTATTGTACTCAAATTTTCGGAATTATCAGAGTGTGATTCTTTTTTAAAAAAAAAACAAAAACTATAAATTGAACAATAACATTATTGTGGAATTTAGTTTTCAACGTGACTTCAAGAAAATGGCAATCAAGTTGGCTAGTTAGCCCACCTTAGTCCATGACCCCAGAGAGAGAAAAGATGAATATTAGATGTATAAATGAATGCGACACTCTTAATATGTAACAGGCCTCTTGGGAAATCTAAATCGATATTTAAACAATAAAATATTTTCTAGACGAAGCCGTATACACTTGGGACTCAATCGGGACTGTCTAGACCAAGGCGGGTCGTTAAAGGTACCCATGCTTTTCAGCGATTGAGTCAACACTTTTACTATGCGCAATTGAAACGAGTACCAGTATTTTGTTGGATCCACTTTTGAGCACTTTCGACAGACCACCGGAGTGGAACAATAAAAAAATCGGATCGGTTGAACTTCAATATCCATGAAAAGCACTCGTTCGTCAGGAAATTCAATTCAAAGATTAAACGTTTTCATTTCCACGAACTTTAATCTATTTTATAGAGACATCACGTGTCAATTCTATATGGAAATGTTGACTCTGAAAAATAGAGTATTCTGAGGAATGCGCCAATGGCTTGATTATTAATTGAAATCATTCGTTTAATTGTCTTTGCTTTAGCTGGCATACAAACAAACTATATTTAAAAGCGTGCTGAACCAAACATGTGTATTAAACTATTTCTACTAGATAAACAATAAAACTAATCGACCTATCGCTTAACACGAAACAAAATGTGAATACAGCTGTAAACTTGTAAAAGTACAAAATCACAACACGAATGAAAGAGCACCCTCCTCGAACACTCGCTATGTGATGTACATACCTCAGTACCTACCTTTACTGTGCTTGCGTGACCACGAATACTTCATTTCTAGTAACCTATTTTCCGGATGAGAATCTTTCTGGAAAAACTATTTGGTACTTAAAATTGTAAACGAGGCAAGTTTTCCACTGATTCGAATGTGCGTGTGCTATTTAAAATTCAAACGCATTGCGTTCAAATGACCCAGGATTCCGTGTCAATCCTTGAGGGTTTCGTGTAATCTGCTATGGCACCACTATCGTGATAAAATAATTAATTGTATTAAACCAGTGAAACCGACTTAATATTACATTAACTTCGAATAATCACGTAAATGAGTGTAGTTTTTGCAGCACTAGAAGTGCATTAAAGAAAAGTGCTATTAACCAAGGTCTAGTAAGTCAATTAGCTTTAACTTCGATTGAAACCGTGCAGCTAAGCTTTGTCCTCAAAGTCCGGGAAAGCTCTAGCTTTCGCCTCTTTGCTGAAGCTTCTTCAGAAAAATGGCTGCACAGAAAAAGGGACAGGAATAGTGATTGTAAGTGGTCTGGTCAACTCGAAATGCAAGTCTCAAAAGTCTCAAAGCGCAATGGATGTGTTTCCATATAGATGCAGAGGAAACCTTAGTGTCGCAATCCAACAAGTTAAAGAGCAATCTTTATCAAAACGACTTGATTAAGTCAATTAAAATATTTTTCTTTGAAATATAAACTAGTAGTACTTCTGGGAAGGATGTATTATTCATCCCCTAGCCAGTTTCTAGTTTAGTATATACCTTTCGAGCGTCAAAGATAAGCATATAATCTTCCATAGAAGTATGGCTTCCAACGTGGTACAATGTGAACATTCGCGAAGACTTATGAATAGATGAATATACCGGGGGTACTTTAGCCTTCGAGTTTTTTTAGTTGATGTCATAGGCTGATGTCATTGTCTGGCTAGTGGCTACTGGCACAGGGTTAAGAACCGCGAACTGCCTGCTAGAGTTTCTGCTAGAGCACTCACTGCTGACGGTAATCGATAGAGAGGATACAGTGCCACATTCGCTCATCTAATTGAGTAAACAGTTCTTTTCAAAATTGGAAAGTTCGTTATTTTAAATGTAACGTTTTTATACATGTGTGCACAAGTCAGCAATTAATGGCTATTCTAAATATCCGTGAAAGAATCAGAAGAAATGTTTCAATATTTTTGTTTTTATTTCTGGCTCTGAAGCTTTTTACAAATAGTTCATAAATTAACACATACAAAATACAATATAACGAATATTGTTAAAAATATCAACAGTACCCAAATTTAACCTAAAAACAACTGCCCAATCAATTTCCAGATTTAGCAGCCATTCCAAACATTCACTCTTAAATGAACTAATTCTAATCATTTCTAATTTGTAATGGAACTTTGACAAAATATACAATGTCTTTCTGAAAAACAGAGCTTTTCCATTTCGTATTTTTACATAACTCCCTCTCATTTTGACTGTTGGTAACACCTCTGGTTAAAGTGTCTGTAAATCACTAATTAACCTAATTTTACAACTAAGATATGCTGGCAATGAGCCTTTTTTAATAACAGCATCCCTATTCCCTAGCAATACTCGCTCGCGCTAGGGTTCACGAAATGGATATATTCCAGAAGTCTGGACCAGGCAGTGTCGACAGCACACTATGCACTTAAGTAAATATTTTTATACAAAAAACGCACTGTAATTTCAACATGCAACATAAACAAACAACAACAGCAACAACACGCTAGCAGATAAAAAAAATAAAATCATACTCTCCCCATTGTAAAACCCCTGGATCAAAATTGCTTGATCTTGCGTGTATATAGGAAAGTATAAGGTGAATGAAGAAATGGAGTAGGAACGGGAACGGGAAGGTAGATAAAGCAGGTTTTGATGCGTATTCTGAAATAGGTCATGTGTTCATGTGCATCTCATCAAGGGGCGGTAGGCTAATATTCCCTGTGCCGGCACACAACACGCAAAGCCTGGCGCGGGCCGTACCGCTACTCTCGATCAATAGCTACCTATTGGTGAAATAAAACTCCACGATGGAACGGATATCGATTGTTTTTTTTTCTATGTCTTAATTCAAAAATAGGTGCACAGGCATTTTCGTGGATACTTCTATGCTAGAAAACACATGGCCGTTAGCGAATTGAAAAAAATATACAGCTGCTGGTTACAACATGTAAAACTACGTAAAAATACAGAATTAAATAAGAAGATGTTTCAAGTTCTTGTAAATAAATAAAATAATAATAATAACACCAATTGCATGGCTTATTCATTATTGGAAATGTTCTTTTGTAAACTATAAAGTTCTCTTATTAATGTGAAATGTAATTCTAGATAGAATTGGTGGGAAAAACAATGATTTAAAACAAACCTCTAAAAAAACGACGATGTTACCGAAATAAATCAATCATTGCAACAATCCCTCACCAAAATTAGCAGGTGAAACTATCAGTCCAGGCTGAGTACGTAAAGTAATCAGTGCTCATGAGCGCGCGATTTTTCACGTGTTTAATTAACTTGGAACACTTTGGCAGAGATACGACATAGGTGATAATCGTGCATTCAAAACATAAATCACGATTCTAGTGACTGGCACGGAAATGAGGCACTTTAACTAGCAGGTTCCATGCCACCATGCCTAAAGCCATGCGCCTATGTTGCGCTTAGGCTTGCACCTAGGTTTGCACCCAAAGGGCCAACATTTATTAGACCTTCCCTAGCCTTGTCTTACACATTGCCCTTAGGGCTATAGTTTGTACACATTATTGACTGGTTCAAAGAATCTAGATAACCTGTAGTGCTAATCTATCACGCTATAAAATAGAATCGCACCTAAACTGTAAACGTTTTCATATTTTGCCATAATTAACAAATGAAAATTACTCTTTTTACAGTGTATCGATTAATTATTAATAATATAAATACAATAGGATATAACTAAAATTGTGCAATTTATCGCGCTTTAAATAACATTTTTATTGACTAAATCAATCATGCATAATAGGCGGAAATGTAAAAGGAATTCGATTAAAAATATTTAAAATCGCGTAAAACATCAAATTTTGTTCTTGAGGTGATTTAAATAACTAGCTAATTGAAAGTAAACCAAGCGTGAACTAACGCCGGTGATATGGAGGAGCCACCACTCAAGTTCGGAGGCGTCAATCAGGTGAAAAATCAGGACGCTCCTAGTGGAATCCTAGGGCTCTCTCAGGATGGGGTAAGAAATTACAGCGTACGTCACTCGAGAAAAACAGCCGTGTGTTCATACACGCGATTTGCGATCGACGGAAAAAATTATTGAAATAAACTGGTCTTGTATTTCAGTAGACCTGTAGCTTTATAGTGCTGAGAGAAGTCGCGGATTCCTTCAGATTCTGACATAATCGTCAGTTATTTTGGGCATTTGGGATAATCGGTATTAAGGTTTACGCAGGTAAGGGAGTAAATGAGGCCTAAGTGCAGCAATAAAACGTCAAGTTTTGAAGAGCTTATGGAAGGACAGTGGCGAAATCCTACAAGTTTAATTGATGTTCGCAATTCGCAATGTTCGTAATGATTTTCATGATGTGTAGAATGAAAGATCTTGATTGGGGAGAAAAACTTTTATTTAAATGGGAATTTTCAAAAGATTTAGTTTAGTTCGTGCAATAAAGATATTGTTTCCAGGATGTCTTTCACTAGTTCGATTGCAATACCGATTCAATGGCCGTTTCATTAATTCGAACACAATTTTAATACTAGAAGAGAAACGAAAGGTAAAAAATAATACAGATCAGGAAGACGTTATATAATATAGATATGAGTTTCCTTATACTACGCAATAAGTCCGTCAATATAGCACAAAAAGGAAAAGAAAGAAACAAAAACGCAGTTTTGTAGAGATTTGTTGAGCGATGAGCTTCAGAATTTGTATCCACATACACTTCTCGAAAGAAAGATCTATTTTAAAAATTACGACAGTCAATAACACAACCTGAGCCCGTAATGGGCCTTCGAGGACAAAACGATGGATATGAGGGGTAGAGGGAAAATGATACGCGATGTTGATTCTACGTCTTCTAGTAAATAATAAGTTCGTACGATGCTGAGGCAGGCACGGGTCAGAACGGGTTGGCGACTGTAGCGATCACAAAACGTATCGGTACCTCAGGCTTGTCATTAGAGACGTAGCCTACAATGCAGGAAACTAGCTGCTATCCTGACCGCGCGATTCGGGACTCGCTCCTGTTTTTCTGCATCGATCATCCCTGTTGTAAACTTCATGCTGTTCCATTCGAACACAAACAAAACCATACACACACACATACAACATGTACATATTGCTACTAGTCACGAAACACTACACTCCCCTTATATAGCTCAAACCATATCCCATAGTCAAAATTCTCACGAAAAGTGTTGAATTGAAAAAAAAAAGATAAAGCTCGTTAATAGAAATTTTATTTATGGCAACTGATGTTCGATGTGTAGGTAAAAGTTGCGGTTGCGTCTTGCGAACCTCCCGAGAGCAAGCCAGTGCCGACAGGAGGCAGCGTTCATCCCCCATTGGGACGCGTGTCAAGTAACGTTGGGTTCGACCTCCAGGCACTACCCCGTGCTCCTGCTCCAGGACCAGGTAAAGGTCCTGGAGGAATCAACCCTCAGCAAGGACCTCCACCTGTTCGACCCCAGCCGCTCCTGCGTCGCATAGACAGTCGTAGCTTCATCAACCCGGGACTACAACAGCAGCGACCTCAGTCGAACCAGTCTGAGCAGGGCGCACCGCCATTTCGACCACAATTTGCTCCTCAACATCCTGGGAACGGTCCTCCTAGGCCGTCATTTCACCAGTTCCAACAGCAAGTGATTCAGCAACAACAACAACTGCGACTAAACAATTCAGGAGGGCAAAGTACTGTGAATTCTGGTGCTCGAGCACCATTTGCAAGACCACCTTCTAGTTTCTCGCAACAACGACCTGTACAGTTTAAGCCACAGGGAGGTACACCTGAATCACAGTCACCGACTGTGGCAAATTTCATTCAGAAGATGGAACCTGATATGAAAAATGGTGGGCCCGCAAAGACGAATGCACCTACTGGTTCGGGCGAGTCTTCGACGAATGCTGGGTCCCTGATATCGAACAGACCTACTTTGCTGAAAGAGGTGAATGGGAGTACAGTTAAGAAGCCAATAGATGTAAAAATAGCTGGCAGAGCGGAAGAAGCTGGGGATTCTGATCGACCGATGTCGAGGGCAGGAGGGCCCTTTTTCGAGGAAAGAAAGTCATTTTCACCGTCTCCCTTGTCAGAAGAAGAGCGGGTTCTTGTGAAGAAACCAATTTCACCGAAAACTCCTACAGGTCCGCCTGTGAAACCAGACGGGAGCAAGCCGTCGCCAGCGACAACCAAACCGGAAATTAAGCCTGGATCAGCTTCGGGCCTTCCAAATCGTCCTGTCGGAGCACAACTTCCTCCGCAATCGCTGCCTCTTGGTCAAAAGCCAGCTCTGTCCCAAGACGGACAGAAGACATTTAAACCAGAATCACCCAACCGCCCAGCAGTGAACGGAAATCCAAACGAGCAAAAAGTTGCTGTAGCTCCGAAAGTGACAAAGGCGGAGGAAGATGACGATGACGTAGTGATGCAATCAGTGGGTAAGGAGGCGCAACCCGCAATGAGCTCTGGAGCAAGGGCTGAGGGAGGCGCTGGCCAGTCTGGTGCTGATCACAAACAGAGCACACCTGTTTCCACCCCCAACAAAGCGCAGATCCCTCTAAGTTTGACGAAAGGCGGGAAAGACGCAAGTCCCGACAAGAGCCCTTCATTGAAACCAGCTGGTGGCTCACCTGAAACACCGACAGTTACATCAAAACTGGCTATCGCTGCTGATAAAACACCAACTGCAGACGTCAAAAGCCAAGAATCTCCTAAACAGAAGCCACCAGTGTTTCAGGATTCACCTAAACACAAGTCTCCTCTCACTCAAGAACCAGCTTCTCCAAAAATAGGCGTTAGTTCTCCAAAGACTAGAGGCCCTCCTTCAAGTGAAAAACCTCCAAATGATGCAGATGGTGCTAAAACTGAAATGCGTCCGATTTCGTCGCCATCGCCATCGCAAAAGCAAACACCAACTAAACAAAAGCCCATCAGCACTGATGCCAAGCCTGTTGTTTTCCAGTCAAAATTCGCCGAGGATCTAAGGTTTGAATCGAAAGAAAAACAAGAAATTAGCGAGCCAAAAGAGGTAGAAAGTTCACAGAAAGCATGCGTGGAGGCTCAGGAAAATATTGGGATTCGGGGAAACGTCCAGTCAGTGGGTCCTGCAACCCCTGCAGCCTTACCCCTCGATAAAGACAAACAGAACGAATTTGAAAAGATTGCTTCGAAGACCACACCTAAGAAACAATCTCTTGAGGCCAAACCAACCGAATCTGAAGAGGGTGTTAACAATAAATCAAAAACAGAGAAATCTTCGCCAACTAAATCTCCTAGTGAGAAATCCGACTCAAAATCGCCATCCTCAAAGCCATCGAGCAGGCCAGGCTCGGCACTTGGTAAGGCTTCAAAGTCCCCCAAGTCCCCCAAGTCTCCTGCCAAGCCAGCCTGGAATTCAAGTCCAAAACCAATCTCTCCTACTAAGTCCCCAAAAAGCCAGAGTCCAAAATCTCCTGTCACTCGACCGCCTTGGTCATCCAGTCCGTCGCCTAGCAAGTCACAAACTCCAAACAAGTCACAAACTCCAAACAAGTCACCGACCAAAAAGACGTCGTCGCCAGAAACTCCTATCACAGCAATATCGCCAAAAAAACCGACGAGGGAGGAACGGCCCAAAACTCCGTCTCGAAGTGGCAGCCATAAAAGCACTCCAGGCTCTGCTAAAAAACCAGGTGGGCCGCCAAAAACCCATCCCTTTCCTCTTTCTGGACGTATTACCACCTAATTCTGACACCCCGTCATTAGAACGCACTGAGTGTGGCAGTTATTGGCAATGGGTCAATCTTACAGCAAATAAAATATTTTCTGGTCACAAAGATTTTGCTTTGACTCTTAAGTATTTATTATTAATATTATTATCGTTTTTTTCTTTATCATTTTAATGTTTACTTTAAATAATACTACGATATAGTCAGAGAAGGTGAACAAAATACTACCGTTTTTAACAAAAATTGTTTGTGTTTTTAACAGAAGGCGACCACGATAGCGGCGTGGATGAATTTACACAGGGACATGTGAGTAGGAAATTCTGAAAACTGACGCTGGGACGATGATTGTTGATTTCAAAGAGCTAATTTTCTTGATAATCGTGTGCTTTAGGATGTTCAGTCAAACGGGGCTGACGCCCATAAGTCGCCATCCAAGATCCCCGCGCCCCCGAAAAAGCAGGGGCAGGGGGCTTCGTCACCCACGAAAACACCTCTCAAGTCACCGGTGAAGACCACGACTGCGGCTAGGCCTCCCAGAACTCCAGAAGCAGCCACTCCATCCTCAGGCGAAAAGAAAAGTATGCTTACCCCTCACAGTTGACCATATTTTACACTAAATGCGCATTAGTAGAGAATCACTGATATTTTTCGGATAAAATGTATAATTTTAGGCACATAGGTTTGGGTTTGATGTCCACCGCGATTTTGTTGATTTATAATCTGTAATTTCATAAATTCATTAGTTACGGAAGTGACTCGGAAAAGAAAATGCTTTAATATGAACTTTGGTGGTAAGACTCTTTGGGTTCTTCAACGTTACCAAAAAAAGGATTGGAGTATTTTAGAATAACACTGTAGCCAATAGACTCAATTTCTCTATTGTAAGGATTGTTAACAAACACGACTATCTGCCCGAAAGTAATGATTTGCCACAAAAATAACTTGGCCTCGCTTGTTGACGCTAACCGGATTGCCCATAGCATCTAGTTCTCATACGCAAAGGAAATTACTACTTCATCAAGAGATTGCAATTCAAATTGTCCGTTGTTTTATTCAAATGGCGTCTCGGTATTATGACCTAGTCAATCAAATTACAACCATCTTGACAGCTGATTGATGCACACGAATCTTCAAGCATGCAGCAGAAACGTAAACGTGAACAATTCATGTCTGCAGTAATTTTAGCTGAACAAATAATTGAATTTTATTAATTTTTAGGTTCTTGGCTTACAAATACCATCAAGTTACCACAAAAACATCCGGTTAATTGAAGAGTAAATAAGCGTTAAAAACTTGAGTTCGAGACAAGAAAATTCATGCGCTAGAGTGGGCCAGGACCCACCTATTAAGACCAAGATCAAAGGTCCGAAGTAGAAAATCCAAACGGCAAATTTCTGAAGCTCAATTTTCTGAAACTCATCCATTTTCTTCCATATGACTTTGTTTGATTTCTCTCTACGAACTCACTCTGCTGCGAGGCAGAGTTTTTGTCAGCTCTGCTTTATTAGGAAATTTTGAAATTTTGAAAATATGACAGCCCTTCTCTAGACGCTGTCTGTAAAATTTTGCACAATAATTGGAGATTGGTGTAGTCTGGTGTACCGAGAAAATACAAGTTATAAATTCACCTAGAAAAAATTGTTAACTTGCCCCCACCCTTCCTCCGCAACCACCGAAGGCAATTGTTGGTCAAGCATTATTGTTTTTGTGGCAGACATGATTTTAGTAGGATTGCACTATTTTATTATTTCAAATCTTTCCGTAGAGTTGCCAATGAATAAAATCCAAGTAGGCGCCGCACCATCACCGAATTTGAAGACTGTCAGATCAAAGATTGGATCTCTTGACAATACGAGCTACAGACCCGGTGGAGGGAAGGTGAAGATCGAAAATCGAAAACTGGATTTCAGCAAGGCCAATTCAAAGATAGCAGCAAAGAATGACACATACTCTCCAGGTGGTGGTGATAAAAAGGTGGGTATTCTCGAATGATCAAATACATTGATATTTTTATTCCTGGTAATATGGTTACAAAAGTATACAATGTGATAAATAACCGGGAATTCTGTCATATTCATACGGATGAGCTTGACCAGTTGGATTGATTGATTTGTTGTTTTAAAAACGCACTGTTTCCTACCTCTTGGCACTCGTCTAATAGCGTCGGTGAATGAGTGGGTAATGATTGTTAACCCAACCTAGCCTAGAAGGAAGGAGGAGAAAAAAAAACGGTGGCGGAATGTAGCCTACTCCTGACGATAGCATATGGTGACCTCTACAAATCCATGCAGTTGAGAGGTTGATAAGCAAGTCGAATGTAGTTGCTGTACTGACTTTCATCCCTCTAACCTCTCTCCCAAATAGAATCAGACATGAGTGGCGAATACCTGACAGAGCGCAGTGTTGCTTAACCTCGGTGAACTCGCGAGAACCGTTGTTTCGAACACGCCAAACCGTTTCGGAATATGATAGATATTTATTAAACTATAAATGCATCAGCACCATTTAAATAGTCAATTATGAAAGCTTCGTTATTTGAGAGAATCCCTGGGCACATTGCCTTATGGCTTGGTTCTTGGTCCCATTATAAGAGTCCCGGACCACCAGAGCTGATCCTGTTCGTTTCGTAGATCCAGCAGGTGAAGCTGACGTGGAACGCCAAACCCAAAGTGGGTTCCCTGGACAACGCGACCCATAAGCCTGGAGGAGGAGACAAGAAGATCGAGACTGTCAAGTTGGACTTCAAAGATAAAGCCAAGCCAAAGATTGGCTCGAAGGACAATGTGAAGCATACCCCTGGAGGAGGAAACACTAAGGTAAACGAAACGGACAATTAAGACACGAGTTTGAAGACTCTTTCTTATCAGCGCCGGCGAACACCTTATCATGTGTTTCTAATTGAAGATTTTTCCAATTTTGGTCCACTTTTAACGTATGTTGTCAATTTTTAGACATTTTGTTATCTTCTTGAAAATGTAGTCTTTGAAGATACCGTATTTGAAAAATTGATAATGATGGAAGCATGGCATTACGCATTAACTTGTTGAGAATGCGTTTTTGGTGTAAGACATGATTTGTGAATGCTATTCAGTTGTTTAATATTATCTTAATTATTGTAGAGCATTGAGCATTGTGAAGAGATGGTATGCAGAGGGTTTGATTTGGCATGATCGCTCGATAGGTATAGGTACTAGTAACTGGTAATGTTTCAGATAAACTTATACTAATTTCTGCCGTTTGCCAATGAGTAATTTCATGAATGATATTTTTCCTCAAAATTGACTGATATTGAGCTTGTTTAACAAATCAAATTAATGCTATACATGCATGCATTGATACTTTAATTTATCCAAAAAAGTTCAACATAATTTCTAATTTTCTTAAAATATTATAAAACAAGCCAATATCATTCATTTTTAAAAATAAAATAATTCTGAGTTCTGTACATTTTTTTGTCGTTTGATAACCTGAAAGTATCATTCTGTCCACTGGGTATGGTTGGCAATTGCTTCATTTAATCCATTTATTTGCATATTTAATTCTAGCGATTTGATTAAATAGTTTGAACGGTTGTGTTTGTGTGTTGTTCTCATTTGTGATCAATACAATTCTTGTTTAGACAACACCCAGTTCCCATCAGGACAGGAATGCAAACGGCGTAAGTATTTTCTTGACAAAACGATCTTGCGAAAGAATGAGTAAGCACAATATGGATTTGTCGTGTAGCACACCCCAGGCCCTGTAATCGGTGATCATTGACAGTGAATCGACAACGTTGCTTTTAAAATTCGTGCAGCTTAGAAATAAAAATATTAGAAATAATAATAATAGTAAAATGTTTATACCGTTACATTTTAATGATATAACCTAACAATGTTCCTATAGAATGAAATCAAAATAGTTTGTAACATATCTTTGAACACTTTTGAGAGAGAATACTGGGAAAGTTGTGTTTTCATATTCTAGTGCCATAGTAGACCTGTTGGGCCTAGTGAGGGTGGGTGGCTAATTAGCCAATAATATTATTTATATTTTATCAAACGATCACACAGTCAAACATCAAACAAGAATTTATCAATTGCCCATGCTAGCACCTATAATCATTCACCTCATGAATTATTAGCCTAGTATAAAGAATAGGTAGGGAATGTTTGCTTGGAATTCCACAACTTTATGAATCCTTGTTCAATTCCTTTAATAATTTATCAGAATAAAACATTAAAAATGTGTTGAATAAAATGAATAAAATAGTAGGGAACTTGAGAGTGAATTTTAATGCAAGATTGCAAAAGGTTCTAGTTTGCTAGGCTGTTTGTGGATAAATACTACCTATCTGTAAATCAGCTAACATACCTATAATAATGTGGTGTAGGAACAAATGTACCTATACTATCATCTACTGAGGTGTATAATAAACACGAATACAGGGGCTGCTAATGCTTTTATACCTATCTAAAACCTAGCATAGGTTTTGGTAGCCAATAAAAAAAATGCATTTTACATTTTATAGCTCTAATCTGATCAGTGGGACAGCGGAAAAATATTTCTAGGGTGTTATAAAAATGTAGCCCATTCTCAACAAAAAATGCAGGGTTCAATCCATTTCAATATACAGTACTTTATGACTCTAACCTCTACTTACGCTACAACTCCGACCATTCCCAAGTTAATGAAACTGTTGATCTCCAACCCTGTACTCTGTTGTAGTATCCATATGAATGTAATGTCAATACTGTTAACATCTTGACCTTAGTGTTATGTTATTTTTAATTATTCTTAAAATCACAGAAAAATAGTCATAATAGCATATTCATAAATTAATGTTGGGATAGTACTGTACATTTTCAATGAAAAACATTTGGCGCTAATAAAACACAGCACAGTTACCAATTACCATGGTTTTAAATAACTTGGTAGGTACTCTAGTAGGTTTTCATAAAAAGAAAATGAGGGAGAGAGACAGTCTGGAAGGTAGGTTTGTTTAAAACTCTCAGTTTCTATGCATTCACTTCTTGTGCACTAATTCATTTCATATTTAAAAATGCATCTACAAATTATTTTATGCAACATAACTGCCAGTTTAGATGCATGGGGACTGGAATGCTAAATTAGTCATATTCAATTCCTAACTAATTTCTAGCTGCTTCATGTCTCTTAAAATTCTTAACATAACACATGATATTTTTACGTGGACGCCAATTCCACCAGTTTCGTTTTTGGTGTTGGCGTGTCTGACGATACATCATAAGTGGAAATGCTTTCAGCCTGTCGAACCGTAACTGTTACTTTATTTTGACATGGCACTTAATAGACCGACCCATTTCCCTGCTTCACCATATATGATCATAATTCAAGAATTTGGTGCTCTTTCTAGGATGCACCAATAATTTCTTGCACCAATAGTGCAAGAAAATTAAAGAAACTAATCAGAATTATATTTATTTGCTTAAGGGCCATAACAATATCATCTTTGTCATCTTTAGAGCGATAGTTTTAGTAGCAGTGCAAAAGCAATATAGACGAAAGGAAAGGTACTAACGTAATTCCAGTAAAAGCTGCATAAGGCACCAACATTAATGTATTGATGTAGGTACTTTAAAAATTTGTTTCCATGTGCATAAAACTTGTATTACTGTTTTAACAATAGTCAAGGGTCATAGTGTTTCTTGGTGCTGAAATACTGTAATTGCCTTAAAAATCTTATTGGTTTACCGCCAAAACGCTCTGTATTAAATTTTGAATCTTTTTACAACCATGAACATCAAATGTATTTGCAATTTTGAACAGAGTATAATTGTTACTCACTGAACATATTCAATAACAATGAATTTGATAAACTTGATTCTTAAACAAGTTTGATTTTCAGATCGAGACGCAGAAAATAGAGATAGTGGCCCAAAGTAAGATTGGTTCGCTGGCCAATGTGAATCATAAGCCTGGAGGAGGTGAGGTGAAGATCTTTGACGACAAGAGCTATCTGAAGCAAGTCAGTGGAGGGAGCGTCAGCTCTGAAGGGGGTGCATCAGAAAGCCATGTAAGATAAAAACACATCTGATTCATTTTCTGAAATGTAAGACTAGGTATATTTACACTGTATTTGAGTAAGAAATAGTTTGGTATAAATTCTTCAGGCAGATTTTTATTTGTATTGGACAATATAGGTATAACTTTCAGTTAATTAGTAATTACGTTTTGGTATACAAATAAACATAGGAATTTAGAGCAGTAGAGTGCAGATAATTTGGTGCTGAAAAATGCAAATCAAGGAAATTTGCATTAGAACATTAGATAAATAATCTATCAAACAGAACATCAAAATTAAACAGATTTATGGCTGCTGATAGAGCAAATTATTTTCTGCAATCAAAAATCAATTATTTTAACTAGAGACATGATTTTAATTTGTTGTGGTGAACATTTGATTCATTAATCAACCAGCCACATCACAATTCTTTAAAATTATTTTTGAATGTTTCTATACTTACTTTTCTATTGTGTAAAAACGCTGAGTAAAAATGGGATTGACTTCGTATAAACAGTTAACATCATTTTAAAAGTCTACCTACGTCTCTAACAAAATGCATGTTTTTTGGGACCAACGATTTCCTTGTTCTGTTTGGGAGGGGTTGTAGCATGAAAACAATCTGAACTAACGATAAGATAATGTCTGTACTTTTTACATTTTGCACGCAATAATACTTCTTTCCACTTTCTTACTAAGATTACACATAAAATAAGTATTTGGATATAATATTTAGTTTTTGCACAAAACTCTACCACTAATTGAATGGTCTTCACAATTGACTAATTTCAATGCTTCCCTAAAAAAAGCATGCTTGTCTACCTTAATCATGTTGGTAATTTCACCTCTGCAATAAGTCACATTTACCAAAATAAAATAAAAATAAACTATGACTGAGTCTAAGCAATAAGAATGCTGCTGAAGAGGAACAAACCATTGAAATTTGCTTCTGAATGTTCAGTGGACTGATGACATTCAGTGTTTTGTGTTATAATGTTTCTGGAATTTATTTGGGTTGGCTAAGAGAATAGATATTCCATGTGCTAGGGACAAAGTATTTAGGCGCAAGATTATATTGTGCACTAGTACGAAGGTTTTTACTAGACTCATTCTGTATGCAGAGCCCAGTGCCACATATGTCATCAGACGTGAACCCCCAAGAAGAGAGTTAGTTGATCCACGGCACTGTGGAAACTAATCGCGCTCGCTCGGCAAGGGTGGATGGTCGCATGATATCGTTCCTCTATCTGCATTATGTGTATGGCTGGGACGGCTATGGCACGACCCGATCCGACCTCTCACCCGTTCACAATACAAAGAAGATAAAACAAATCAATTCGCTATTGCAAAAGAACTGATAAGTGTAATTTGTAACATAGAAACTACTTTAGGAAAGCCAACATAGGTACTTTCCATAAATATTTATTATTGTCATTATAATATAAATATCCTAGCAACTACTGCGTTTCCTTTGGATAATTTTTTAATGTTCAATTGATATATAAAATGTGGTCCCTATATAATGTGACTTAGGAAAGTCTTATTCTAATGCCAGGTAGAGAGTATGTGTTAAATATTAACGTGTCCCAAATATATTTCAACTAACGATACCTACGTGATAAAGCTTCAGTAAATTCAGCGCATTTATCTAACTCAAAACTGGATGTTTTTATTGTAATCACGTAGTTCAGTTGGAATCAGAAAATGGGTTAGCATTTTATAAGATTAATGGCATGAAACAATTTCTGTACTAATGGTATGGTGTACATAGCAGGATCTAGAGTCATATGATTTTGCTAAATGGATTAACTACATTCTATCTATTGAACCAGTGTCTACAGCAAATACTGGGTTTCACTCTTTGAAAATTGTTAGCAATGTGGCTAGCTGACTAAGATGATATTGTCGGTATCGATATTGGTTTATTATTTGTTCGTGTGACAAGAGAATGCCAGAGAGGTAGAATGTTGGGGTGCATTTCTTTTTTACGTCTGGTGTCAATTTGACATGTGATACGCTGGTAGGGAAGGCTGAGATAGCTTGCCTGATTACTAAAATAGATTGATAATTTAGCTAACACCAGCAAAATGTAAGGTTAATCGAGACATTGTATTATGAGAAGGTAATCAGAGGCCTATCTGAGGTACTCTTGTATATCATTTAACATCTTTAAGTTCATATGTAAAATAGAGGTTAGAATTAGGTAAATCCTAAGATTACCTACAGGCTACACTACACCATTTCCATCAACCAGTACCTACAATTTAAATTTGCCTAAAATGTGCAGTATAGATAATGCTAACTTAAGACTTAATATGTTTGCAAAGTATTGGGGGATGGTCTCAATTTGCATAATATTAAATACCTGTAAACGATGTTGACAAAATTCAAATGCTGGCTGCTGGCCACTTTCATACTTAGAGTACTTTTCAATTTCGTATGTAGGTAAAATGATTTATTCCTATATTATAATGCGCTACCGGTTAGCAGTTGAATTTTTTATCCATGGCAAGATCATCTTGTATATTTTTTTCATTGCAAATAGTGTAATAGCCTGGATGTTATGCAAAGAACAAATCAAACTACAAAATATTTGAATGCAGCACTATCAACCAGTTATTGATTCGTACCATTTTACTGTGTCATAATTTATACTACCGTACATCATAATATAATTAATTTACTAATAAATCTTTAGTTACAAACACATACCCATCTGATCTAAAATGTGTATTTGCAAGGTGAACCACCCACTCAATAGTTCCTGATAAGCACATGCAGTAATTAGCAATTAGGTACTACAGTTATTAGCAAATATTCCTGGTAACTAACCTACACTGCACCGCAGCACTAACTTATCATCAAGAGTAAAACACGTTGCTTGGTTAATTGAGTCGAGCACAGAACACAGCATCACAAGGTGAGAAAAACCTACAAATATTTTATGCAATTCTACTAATAGTTTCACATACATAAGGCATTCCGTTAAATAGCGACATGTTGCTGTTGCAATCACTTATTATGTGTAGTTAAAATCAAATAAAGTTACGATGTAACTCTAACTTTAAATTCATTTCATTATGCTTAGGAGGAAAAGTGGAGAAGATCTCGTGAAGAAGTGAAAATAATTTCAGATGTCGTTCATTCGACTCCTGCCATTATTTCAACGTCCATGAAAGGGAAACCAACATCTACTGATTTAACAGCAAATTCATTAACAATGAAGGCTGACCTAAATCCAGTTGACCATGTGAAACCATCTGGAATAAAAGATCCTGACGGGATCTCAAGTCCAAGCAAAGAACACAAGAAAGTTGAGAATAAAGGAGATATTCACGTTAAGGAATCAAACACAGTCGAAATAAAATCTGTTAGTCACTTAAAAAGTGGTTTGGAGCTCAGTAAAAAAAGTCATGTACAATCGCACTTGAAACAAGATAATCCAGACACCCACAAACCAGCAAAAAGTCACCTTAACTGTGGAAACCCAGCTACAGGCTTTGAGGCAACACCAATTATTTCAGAATTGAAACGAGTGCAGCAGAATAGGACTCAGTCGGAAGCAAACCTATTGTCTGAACCAAGTAAAGAGAAAAACCTAGAGACAAGAAATTCTTTTGGTACCACCATAGATAAGCAAAGTATGGGGCAAGTGGCTTTTCAAAGTAACCCACAGCATTTAAATTTTAAATTAGTAGAGGAAATGCAGTTGAGGAGAGTTGAGCCACAGAATGTTAACAGGGATTTGCAAACTAGGCCTGCAAATAGGCCAACTGTACAAAGTAAACACCCTATAAATAAATTTAACCATCAAATGTCTGTGAAGGAATTAAGGTCTGATTCAGTGGATCACAATCCACTTGTTGGGGAGATTTCAAGAGGAGACTCATCTGGAAGCTTTGACAGACCAAACGAGACTAATGTTAGTTCAATATCAACATCAGCCCAAGGGACAGACTTGAACGTCCAGCCGGGGCGATTCCAAAACCAACTAACAGGACAGAAAGAGAACGGACGTAACAACTCTGTTAGGCCAGGGATGCGTTTCGATGAAACTAATCGGCCCTCAGGTGAACTGGAAGGAACTGAAAGGAAATTTACCAAACAGATTTCTCAAGGGACATTTTCGAATCAACAAATGTCTTCAACTGATTTAAAACTGGTAAAAAAAACTCCCTCTACAGAAAACCTTGATTTTCCAACACAGAGGAAAAGAACAGTTGAAAATCCGCCTAGACCGGGAATGGTTCGAAATGGTTCAACCATAAAGCACTTTGTCTCAAACCCACTTGCATGTCAATCCAATACAAGAGAAGGGGACCCAGAAACTGGACCAAAAGAGTCTCTGAAATTTGAGGCAGACTCTCCACAAAGTAACGCGACATCTTTGCACTTGTCATTGCCTAACCAGCAAGGTCCCAGAGCAAATGTGCATCTACCTGTGCTGCATTCAAATAAGCAGGAACAGTGTTCAAGTCAAGTCTTAAATTCAAAAACAAAACTGAAGAAGGATGATAGTACAGAAAAGGCTATTGAGCAGAATAATTTGTTGCCAAAGATTGTAGATGTGGTCAATAACAAGCACGTAACTTGAATTTCAAATTTATTTTTGATTTCTCTTGTTCTTCATTGCTTAGAACGTTTGCTATATTTGTGAAATCTTTTGTAAACTATTTCAAAGGTTTTTTTTTAATGTTCCAACCTTTCTTTATTAATCTGGAATTGAGGCGCGTGCGTGTTAAGCAAATAAATGTCAATATTCTGCTTAAAAGTCATTAATTTGGAACAAAGCATACAGATCTAAAACAAATGACCGTTTCAATTTTGATGGAATCGTGGTAGTCACTGTCTCGGTAAGTGTACCATCATTGGGTTGACACAGGTACAACAGTTAAAAAATAACACTGTCTTCTTTATCTTTATTATTCAATTGATTTAAACATTGAATGCCACTTTATCCTTAAAAGTAACGTTAAAATGTGTATTGATAAGTACAAAATATTTAGATCATCCAAAAAGTGGTAATAATTATACGCATACAACCACAGAAATAATTAATAAGGAAATATAAAACAGAGTTGTATTGCCACTTTAGTAACATCTATGTAAACTGCGGTTGCCTTCAGATGAAGGAGAAAAGATTGCTTAAATGTATTGGAATTCTAGATAGTATGGATTTTTTTTTGTGGTTTGCATGAGAGGGTGGGTAAAGATATTTTTTGGAGCACAAGTAGAGCAGTGATAAGTTAGCAGTGAACGAGTCCAGACCAAGCTGTACTTAAATTAACAGCTAAAAGTAAATAAACATAAAACTTAATATGAACTCTCCTTGAAGTCTCTTATTATATTTTAGCATAGCAGTAAGTACTTGTGCGTGTAATCCATATGATTTCGAGCATAGGAGTTATGATAACTGTCACATATATAATCTAATAAATATGATAAATTATCTTTTGAGAAGTGTATCTAGTTAGAATTCATAAAATTTGACGTTATGAGTGCAGTTTACAAGAATATTCCCAAAAACGTTTTTTTGGTGTGTCAGGTCAGAGATCAGACAAGCATTTGGAATATTTTTTTGCACCTTACACCCTCACCCCAGTCCGAGACGAGGGGGCAATTGCAACACCTGCCCATGTCCCTTTTTTTACATCAGTGCTGGATCAGTATTCTTCTTTAATTAAATATACATAATCCTGTGCATATAAAATTATGCCATATATCACGCCTTTGCTTGCCAGCATCAGGTTGTTATTAATTACCTTACCTAAGGTTATTATTAAGCATAACACATGTAATATTTGTAAACACAGCCAATAAATAAATTGTATCTGTCTAGACTGACTCTGAAGAATGCATTGTGTGTGGTTGTGATTGAAAAAAAGCACTGGAATATATTTGATGTATGACATAGAATGTTTTGCAAAATAGGCTATTTTTTTAGGAAGTTAAGATTAAGCTTTGTTAGCCCCAGAGCCACAGACAAGGTAGGTACCGTAGACTCCAGTTGCTGGAGGTGTACACTCTTGATGTTTGTACCAGTTGACATCTAATAATCACCGAAATGGAAGTGCTGAATTTTTTAGATAAGTGACAAAGTGAACCCAGAGATTAAGCAAAATTCTTCAATTAAACTAGTTGGTAATCATAATTTTAGTTGAGTTGTGGATGAGCGTTCACTGGTAGGTAGTAAATTAAAACTGACGGCAAGCTGGCGTTAAAAGCAAAAAAGTTAAAAATAAAAAATTGTGTTAGAGAAGTTAGGAAAATTTCAGCATAAGTTGATTTTATGAAATCTATATGGTGAATGGTAAAATATAATAATTGAAAGAGCTAAAGTGTGAGCATTCGTTCCACTTCAGGTTGAGGAGAAATTACTTTTGAAATGTATTACCTATTTATGAACAATATGTAGCTATAGATATAAATCAAAGGCTAGTGATGCTAGCACAAGCCATATAAAAAATTTATTTGTCTTAAGGCATGCTTTGCTTGTGATGAGAGGGTCTTTGAAGAACAATACCATATTGAAGAATCAAAAGGATGAGTCAAAATAAACAGGCCACCACCACACTACCGTCAGTGAGTTCAATCAGTCACTTTAAACGAAGCTTTAAACAACTCGCTGGAACTTCAAATGAAACAAAGTGTATGTGTCAAGTCAAGTTCATCAAATTTGTGAATTAGGAATAGAATTAGATCATAGAAATAGAAACAAGGCTTGTTCAACAGTTCTTGGAAACACATGATTCATTTCTGATAAACAGGCAGGTCTTCGATTTCATGTTTGTAGTAGGGAAATACATGGAAACGCCTTAGTTGTTTTCCAAACTTTAGTTTGGCATGACTCTGATTTCTTTACAAAAAATGAATTGTGTGTGTATCGTTGACATACATTAATAAGCATCTTTGATGAGATATTTTGTTTATAAATACTAGGGCTTCGCAACGCAATTTTAGTTGCGTTGTTTTGAGTGCGTTCGGTGGTTCTTCAGAACCAAAGAAATTTTACCTAGTTTACTAATCAATCAGTATGCCTGTATGAACCCCAGTGAATTGCTTAATTGCAAACTGCCGAATTTTCTTATTTTCTATTTTGTTTGTAAAGAAGTGACATCACCAGAAAAAGTTACATTGTAAGTCCTTGCATGAAATCATACAATCTACTTTGTGAACATTGCATTGAATACAAACAAACAAAATACTATGTTACCATAGTCATAACAGGATTTATACATTTGTTTGTTCATGCTGGATGTGAAATAACAGTGCTGGAAATGATTTTCTTACTAAAATATTAAAAAACCTATTAAACCAACGATTAAACGATATTACTAGAGACGGATTCCATAACGGTTTGTGCGCGCTACAAGTTCAAAGCGTGCAAGCGCCAAGCGCGCTCATTTTTCATCAACCAGTGTTGCCGATCATAATTTGCAGAGCCAACAAGTAGTGGCAGCCAAAGATATGTTGTGTCAAAAACTTACGAAACTTTCAACCATCGACTGAACTAGGTTTAAATATGTTAAGCAATGCGCACTGACATACTTTACTGATCACCTGATCATGGAGTTACAAATCTGATATCTACATCGTTAACACCTAAATCTTTGACAGAAGTCAGGTACTCGATTTAGTACATTTGTACCAACGCGGCAACACTGTTGTCAAGCCAACCTAACTAAACCTAGGCCCGCCTAGCCATACGAAGCGGCTTGGTGCATAAGGACGCGGAAGT
The DNA here is from genome assembly GCA_947568835.1 of Protonemura montana. Taxonomy (NCBI): domain Eukaryota; kingdom Metazoa; phylum Arthropoda; class Insecta; order Plecoptera; family Nemouridae; genus Protonemura; species Protonemura montana. The sequence continues at coordinate 12,293,048 of OX387604.1, read as the reverse complement.
TCGGTATAGGGTAAGTATCGTTTAAGAATGTTGTAGATTTTATTCTTAAGGAAGTTACAGCTGCATAAACTGTTGTGTTATTCTAAGTTTAAATGATAATTTCGTGTTATAATTAATTGTACCACCCTTTCTTTATGTGTAGGTAGCTAGGATAGGTGTTTGGCCCTCTGTACCTCCCTTCCATACTACCATCCCCTAATTATTCTAAGAACTCGTATTTATTCCAATAAAGCCAAAGTATTATTTCACTCTATTGGCTCTCTAGGTATTTCTTTAACTGTTTCAATTCCCATACTGCCGACAGAACGTTTAGCCACATTTATCAAAAGTGTCTTGACTGGACCTTTCTTTGTTTTTGCAGATTTCTTTCTGTTGAAATTGGATCAACAGGTTGCCATGGAATCAAGTGTAGTATGGAACCTCAAGATGCGTGAGATTGGTTGTGAGTTAAAAAATATCATGCAAAATAAACATGTCATAACTACTTTTTGCATTGCTATTAATTTTTTTTGTTTGTCTAAACAGCGCAAAAAATTGCAATGGATGATGTGATATTTAAACACATTCGGTCTCTGGGGAGGTTTGATCCCGCAAAACAACAGTTAAATTCCCCCAACTTGTCTTGTAAGCTTAGTGTACAAGACGGTGTAAACTTTTTCGCCATGGCATTCGAAAATGGAAGTGTACACATTCGAAAAGTTACCGATCAATGGTCTCCAATAGGTCAGTAAATTGTGTATATCAAGTAACCACATTTGTGTGTTCTCTTAGAGATTAATGCCATTTATAGAATATACATATGTATAGATTAAGGGTAGGTTTAGTTAGAAACCCAGCACTTATAGACATAGCTTCCAACTTACTAATGTTCCGTTGTATTCGTGGAGCGTTATTAAAAGTAAAAGCATACTCCGAATAGGTGCTGAGTTTAAATAGCATGTAGTTCATCTTGTCTAGGTTGACATCATTTAGATCACAACCCATAGCGATACTAGGCAATTTATTTGAGCTGACACTTGATAATCATCATACTAGTTACGTTACATAACTACTGCAATTTATCAGTACTAGTGCATGTTTCCTTACAATATGAACTGTGGGCTGTTCAAAGCTGTCTGTTGCAAAGAACTACTAGTACAAGAAAATTGATCTTATGAACTGAAATTCAAACTCGTGGCCTCTGGACAGAGCTGTTTCTACTAGCAAGCTTCGCTCCTTTCATTAGCGCTAGGCATCTAACTACACTTCTCCTGATTCTATGGTTCTATATTTACCACAGTAAATATCATTTCTTGCTAATATACCAATTAATTTAAGTGCAGTAAATCTTGTTTGGGCTTGTTTGACCTAAGCTATTAAAAAAAAAAAAAATCGAGACACTTTAAATTTGATGTTTATTGACATGTTCTGGATTGAGTGTTACCTATTTACCGGATTTTTTTTACATTCTAGTTGATTCCTCATTGAAAATGCACCACAATGCAGTATTTGATGTATGTTGGATTACGGATCAACAACAAATCCTGACAGCATCTGGAGACCAAACATCAGTGCTTCTGGACGTAGCTGGACCATCTCCCAGAGTTGTTAAAATATTTAGCGCGCATTGCGCCACTGTTCTTAGAGTTGTGTCATGCCCGGGTTCACCTAGTGAGTTTGCTACGTGCGGTCGTGATGGCAGGATTATCATGTGGGACACACGCTCTAATTTTTACCAAGATGCGATATTAGAAGCTCATAGTAAGTAACTTACCTGTCAGTTTCCAACCTAGTTCTGCCCGACCTAAAATGATGTGTTTGAATGCCATAATACATGATTAATTATGAAAATTTACTCCAGCTTCGGCCACCAGACGGTTCCATTCGAACTCGGTGCTGGATCTGAAATATATTGATTCTAATCATTTGATATCTTGTGGAAATGCTGATGGGTAATGACACCAACTTTTTTATTATTAGTTTATTCATTCTTTAAACTGAATTTAGTCAAGTTTCTTATAATTGTTTGCTTTTTCTAGATCTATTAAAATATGGGATACAAGAAGAACGCACAGGGCCAACAAGAAATCTATGGCTAGCTTTACCATGAAGAACCCATTTGCTAACAAAGTGTTTTTAAATATCACACCAGATCCTATTGGCAATCAATTTTATGTATCCAGCAGCTGCAATCATATTTTCCGGTATAAATACAATGAGACTGCTTATGGTGAGAATTATTTACTATAATGGCATTAATTTGGCAATGAAACTAGTAGAGAAATGTATTATGAAAGAATCTGAACTAGAGAAACGTACGTTATTACCTAACATCACAGAAAAAGTTTTGAGAGGTTTTATTTTTCAAACAACTATTACTAAGTGAAACCATTCAAGGAAAATATTTTAAGCAACGGTAATAACGCCATTGGTTTTAAACCAAATACCAGTCCTGCCGAAGCTTATTTAAAACAAATATCTCACAGTCTTGTTTCTTTGCTGTGAGTTTTGGCTTATTCTGATGACACTATCTCACACAACCTCCAGTGTAGTAACATCAAGGTGGTTTATTTGTTTCCTGTGAATTATTAGTTAGCCACCGCATTAATAAATGCTCCTTAATTTCAGAAAGGCGGTATGGGGGAGCAGGAGTGAACAGCACTTATGTTCGAATAAGTCTGAGTCCCGATGGAGAGTATTTGGCAAGTGGATCTCTCGACAATAATGCGTACATTTGGCGGACGAAGCCTAACAAATTGTATGCCCTACCGTTAGCCAAATTGACTGGCCATACTGAACCAGTCACCTCTGTTACTTGGGCTTCATCCAATAAAATACCATTGGTAAGTAATAATTCACAGGAGTAAGAATGCTGAGCATGTTCTCTTGTTTATAATATCACAACAACGGTTTTAGTGTGCTGACCGATTAAGTATTTACGGAGTCTCTTACGAGTTGCATTTTTTTTTTATTCCGGGAAAGCACAGACCCTAAACTAATTGAGGGCTTGTGAAGCTAGGTTTGGAATCATTAAGTGTGGCAGTTTGGAAATGACGGTGCCTTATGGTAAAGGATCTAGCCTAGCATTTGGAAATGCATGATTAACCATAACTAGGATGGATCTTCACTAGCATTAGTCCTGGGACCTCCTGGAGGCAAGACAATCACACCATGCCACCATCTTAAGGACACCAGTGTAAAAATTATTACTTTTTTTTTTTAGCTTAGTAGTTCTTCTGTTGGTCTGGGAAAGCGTGACTTTTCTATACAAATGATAATGTGCTTGCAACTGCCTTGTTACAGCCAGTACGGTAATTTTGTTTCTTTTCTTTAGATCATTACATGCGCCGATGATAACAAGGAGCTGATGTGGGGTCTGCAAAGTTGCAACTCAGATGGGAAGGAAATGAAAAACATTGGTCGAGTTGAAATAATGAAACACCCAAACCCAATACCCGATGACGACGATGACTTTCTGGTCAATGTGCCGCAGCTTTCTCCATCTGAGAACACTCCTATTAAATTGGGCGAAAAGCGCTCGACTCCTATGTGTACCATGACACCGCATCTGTACACTCCAACTGGGTCGCGACTCACAATGCACGCCTATGATGAAAATACCTTTCATTCCAGCCCGTCAGCGTTTCTGCAAAACCTACCCAATTTTGTTGTTGATGGGAACTCGCCTGGCAATTCGGTATCCCCTAGGTGGGCTAATCGTAAAGAGAATATAAATTGGCTTTCTCAGTTGAGCAAAAACTCGCCGCCAATTGAAGAAAGGTCTCGTCCCCAAAATTCGTCGGGAAAAAAGCGCCATGGTGTTTCTGATACGGGCAAAAAACGGAAAGGTAAATCACTGTTGCAATATTTTCCGAAGATTTCAAAGAGTGAAACTGCTGCAGAAACAATGTAAAGTGGTCTTTATACTTATATATTTTTTTTACTATTTTTGTTTTGCTTTTATATTGATGATGACACTTAAAAAACAGACTATTCTCTCTAGAATATGTAGAATATGAGATTGAAAGTTTGGTAGCTTTTCTGGGGAGGTCCACTTTCTCTCGGTTGGGTAAGCTATTTGACAATCTTATATTGCCTTATTTTATATATCTAGCTGGAGTACCTAGTCTCGATGGATTCTGCTTTGACAACTTTCATCTTTATGAGAAATTTAATGTATGATGCATGCATTGCAAGACTAGGTCTCGATAACTTGACTCATTCCGAAGTTTTTGATTGATTGGTCTCCAGAGAAACTCTTCTTTGAGGTACCGCTATCAATCTCATTCCAATTGATTGGCATTGCTAGTGACCAATCTACAACTCCTTTTCTATGAACCCTGAAAACAAGGATCACTTTGAGGCCCTGTGCCCTATAATAGGAGTGGTAGTTTTTCATTGATGGATGTAAAGACCGGCATCATCTCTTGTGTCAGACCCCTAAACAGAACTGGAATCTGATAGATCTGGGATCGATCATGTAGCTTTAGAGATCACTAACGTTATCTCGCTAAAGAACATGGAATTTACTGGGATAACGTTCGTTGTCTCTAACGAAGACGTTACATGATCCTTACCCTAGATTTGGTCCAAGCCCCTATTGCCATATCACTGATGCCAAAGGTTCATCGCACGTTTACCTGATATGCCAAGTTAAAATTGTAAAAATTACCAAAGGAAAAGTTTTGAACACTATTTGACTCCTTCATTTACAGTGGTTATTTTTATTTTTACTCTTTTGTTACTAGTATATTTTTAGAGTATTAAAGGACATGAACTTGGGGAGAAGAAAAAAAGGTAACAACTTCAGTGGGAGAAATTACCAATTGTGACAGACAAAGAGAGGCACTACCACCTTTTTGCATTTGCCTCTCTATCGCAGGTAAACAAGGTATTGATCAAGCGAAACTAAGGAGATGTTTAGACATTGGAGTAGTTCATTCTAAGCTTTTGCATTAGTCCTTTTATACCAAATTTGGTTTTTTTCCTTTATCACTTTATCCCTTTAATTCCTTTTCCCCAATTCATTTACCTGTCTCTTGGCACTTTATTGTTTTAGTTATTAGGACTACGAAAGTAAAAGACTGAATCATACCTAAGTAGTTTTTCCATAGTCACATCAGATCTTTGTTAATTTTTATTTTTTCTCTTCCTACTTTCAATATTTTCTTTTGAGGCTTTGTTCACGATGTTAGCAACATTGGCTACCTGACGCAATTCCTTAACGCCTTATCAGAATCCTGTACACAAGGAGTTTTATAGCATGTTAAGAAACATTATAAAATTGTAACATTGTTAAGAAATAACTTTACTAATGAAACCATTGCCTCTTTCCAGTCCACAAAAAATATGTAAATATTCCACTAGGTCTACAATAGATCGCAATCTTCAATGGAATCCCTTGGTGTCCCAATCTGAGACTTTCGGGAAATTAAGTTAATCCATGGAGCTATCAAATGTACTATTTTCAAGAAAATAAAATTGTTCTTGAGAGATAAATAGGGGTGTAAACATAAAATGGGGGAGGGCGGGGTTACCTTTTTAAGTTTGTTATTCGATATGGAAGAGCTTTTCAATACCTTTTGGATGTATTTTATTTATTTGACCTACAGCCGATGCATTTCGAGAAATATGTCAACAATAGAAATGTGGTTACCATTTTACTAAGTTTGGTCCATTTCAGAGAGGTAACAGTACTTTGGTTGGTTGAATTGACATGGAATGATCCAATAACGGAAAAGAATAATGCCGAATGTAGGTCTCGTGAGAAAAAAATCAGTGTCAAAGTAATGGAAAGGGATAACTACTGTTATTGCTATGGTTAAATAGTGATTTCCAGAGTCATAGTTGGTTGTTTTAATGTGTTTCATGGTTATACTCTGTGAGTTCAGTCCTACCTCATCTTATCCCCAACGTTCCGACAGTATGACCAGAGTATGACCAGTATGACCTGCCATTCTCAGGCGTCCTGGTGCTATCTATCTATCTACCTATACTAATACACCTGTTTGTTTCCTCAAAAACCTAGTTCTGTATGAGAGATTTTTCTCTTGTAATTGACAATAAGCAGTGCTTAGTAGAGGTCGCGAAGTGTTCGGGGAAATTTTGGGAGTCATTTTTAATCTTTTTCACTCAATTTTCTTTCTTAGTACACCTTCTATTTTACTTGTCAATACAGTAATTTACCAAAAATATTGCATTCACTTTCTGCCCCAAATGCCTTTTTGGCCACAACCATCTCGAGATAATTGTCCCGAGACATGAGAGTGAAGGGGACATCTGTCCTTCCTTGGTCATTCCATTCATCTATGGAAAGGTATTCCTCACCGAACTTTTTGGTATGTTGGAAACACCTCTTCTCGAGAGATTACCAAAGTTGAGCAACCCTTGTGGGTCAGGTATTTGGTCATATGCTTTTGGTATATGGTCATTACACATGTGATTAGTTCTGTGCGGGAGAGAGGTTGGAGGGATTAAAGTTAGTACAGCAACTTCTTTGCATTGCACATCTCTCGAAAGCATGGTTTTGTGGTGTAATCCTGATGTTTGGAAGTGAGGTTATGCTCGTTGTTGATTGATTATTGTGTCTTACGATGCTCTGTTTTCACAACAGGCCCTGTGGCACTGGTCTAATGGCGTCAGCGAATGAGGGGATGATGATGAAACAAACCTAGCCTAGAATGGAAGATGGCGAAACCAGGTGCTGGCACATAGTCAACTCTTGTTGAATAGCACCTAGGGGACCACCAGCTTAAAGACCCTTACAAAGGACGGTACAACTCGAACAACAAGATTCCTCCACTAATCCATGCTGTCGAGAGGCAGATAAGCAAGGCAGATGACTATACTGTACAAACTTTCAACTCTCTAACCTCTTTCCTGAATGGAACTGGCCATGTGTATGATGTTCACCCATCTAATACCTGACTCAGCACAGTGTTTTTTAACTTGGGTGATCCCATGAGAACCAGTGTTTCCAATGAGCCAAACAGTTTGGTCTTTAAGCCAGGTTCTTTTTGGTGCTCTTCAACCGGAGTAGGCTACGTGCCGGCATTGGATTTCCCTCCTCTCTTGTAAGCTAGGTTAGGGTCATCGTCATCCTCATTCACCAACACCACTAGACCAGTGCTACAGGGCTCGTTGTCAAAAAATATGCCGCCAAGCCACACTGTACAATCAATCAACCCACCTACTAGCAGAGCTACTAGCAATACGATCTAGGGCCGCAAGAAAGTAAGAAGACCTAACTAAGCCAAATACCCAAACTCTTAATTTTAATGTATCATGATAATTTCGTCAATTTATTTGTGTTATAATGTGTTCCGAGTTTGTGTCAAAAGGCCTCATGCATGATTTGCCCAAACAATGAGAGGGGGGCGGGGGGGCTGAAGTATGTTGTCTTGAAGGATTCTGTTTCCTGAGAAATATTTAAAAGAATGCATGTCTTTCAATAAAGTAGTATAGGGACTTGGTCGTTACTGGATGAGTAATTCTGTGGTTGTTGCTTGATTAATCTACAGAAACTCTGTTTCGGTATCATTTGCTAATTCTCTGGAAGATGCCTAGCCTCCAATTAATGCCTCGTGTTTTAGGAAACCTCGGGAATGGAAATCACTTTTGTGAAAGAAGCGTCGTTGTTTGTCATCGATTGATGTAGATGTTGACTTCTCTTTTGTCTGTTTTCAGCTCCTGAAGATGATTCCGAGTCGGAATGCTCTGATGCCTGATACCTCCGATGTTAAAGGTCAAAATAACAATCACCTTAGCAGCCTTTTTTTTTTGTTTACATGCCATGTTCAAGTTACCCTATTACTCTTAATTTTAATTAATTACTTTAATTTATTAATTAATTTTTTTTATTCACATGTTACTTCTTTCATTAATTATGAATTGGAGTCAAGGAAAGAAGGAATCACACATTATAAGAAATGTCCCATTGTGACATAGGTGGCACTGGCATGTTTTAGCTTTTGCCTTCATTCGAGATTCGCGGCATTACGCCAATTATCTATGGAACTCTATTATCTTTTCCAGGTTCATTCATTATGCCAATCATTTTTTGCTTTAGAAAGTTGTGTTTCCTTCGTTTCTCTTCACTAATTTACTCACTAGCCTGTTGGCAACCGTACTGTTTAAGGAAGGGATAAGAAATTAAAAGACTGAATTTCATCACATTTTTATTTGCTTAACTTGTAAAGTGTAGCCTCCTACATTAAATAGTGAGAAGTTTTTTTTCCTAGCATGAAGAAGTTAACAAAAATAAATGAATAGTAAAATATGAAGTCTAGGTACACCTTGTTATCTAACATCGTAACAGGCGGAAACCTTGATAACAATGTGTTAACAGCATTTTTAGAAATATGAAGATGAAAGTGAACCATTGTTAATGAAACTTGTACAAACATATTTTCTAAGAACACTTTTGAAAATTGTAATTGTTGCATGTTTTTATAAAAGGCAGCCTATTCAGCAATATACCAAAAAATATTGCACACTCTGTCAGCACAATTGGCAAACTACCATGTGACAAATTACACTCTAGATTTACAAAAATGTCCTTGGTACCTACCTGCCAGCATTGTCAATTTTGAAATATTATATAAGTATTTAACTTGTTCAAATCATTGCCAAATGCTAGAGCATTGATGAGTGAAACTTGTAATTTCAAGTTAGCTAAAATCATTCAAGTGCATTCACATCAGAATGCCAATTTCGGAAACTTTTTCCCTTGAAGGCATATTTGTGTAACTAAAAAATATTTCTAACCGTGTCTTGAGGACCTTTCTGTCCACACAATTGGATACCTTCCATGATTTTGGTAACAAAGTGTGTTCTAGTCCGAAGTGGAGGGTCAATGCAGGCACATTACGAAATGGAGTCACGTGTTTTCTTTACTTAAATTATGCTTTTTGCTCAAGTACTGGGAAGTGTTAAAATTCACATCTGGATTGTCAGAATATATTGACTGAAAATGCCAGGCGGAATGATGGCCGTACTAGTTCCAGTTTTAGGCATATAGCGATCGCTGATCGATCACCATCAATCGATATCATATCGATCAAATGGTCACGGACTCTTTAAGTTTATCATTTTCAAGTCCAGTCCTTTGTTCTCATATTAGATCAGCATGATCAAAGCTGTACACTATATCTTTAAATTAGTATTGTTGTCTACAATGAGTGAGACTAAATAACAATTAAATGCCTGGATACGTATTTAATTGTAAGCCAAATCTCTAATCAAAAGGCAACTTGAAAATATTATTATGTTGTCTTCTATGGTGACATTTTTGCTACTCTTTTGCACTAAAAGAAACAGTGCCATTAATTCACCATAATTTATTTTGCATTTATATTTGTCACAGTGCTCCTAGCTTGCTAAGTTTGTTTGGACATACCCACTATCCTACCCTACATTGCCCCATAAGGGGTTAAAAATTGGTTAACTTCATTACATTTGACAAAAAAAGTGTATTTTATTTACAAGTATGAATAAATAAAAAAAAAGTTCCAGTTGTAACTAGGGAGGGAACAAATTCTGATTCCAAGCAAAATTAACATGCAATCTAGCACCTGCCAATAACTGTTGTATCTTAACATTGATTTTTTTAAAAATATATTGACAATTATAAAAAGTTGAACTTCACAAGTCTTAAAATATATGTTGTAGTTCCATAAAAACAAATCAAATTTCTCCTTCTCTCCACATATCTCCGGCCCCACCCAAAATGACGATAACACATGCACAGCATTAAACGGAAATAGAATCAGTAGTCATTTGCGCCAGTACCTGGCACCGCTGCTCAAGTCTTTGGACTGTAGCAATGAGACATGCATTCTCGACATAGAGATCTTTCACAAGTATGTCATTCCTCGCCAGCCGTTCCGACTAGAACAGAATTAACATTGTCAATAAATAAAAAACATTATCCTTATCTTGAAACCAGCCACCTAGCAGAAATAACCAAACGGTAAGTATTTCCTTTCAAGTACTTGTCAAAATGACACTGATAATATAAATATGTGCAATACAGCCAAACTTGTTCTTAGTTCAGGTTTAACCAACCTGATCTTTGTTAGCTAAGTTTTGCTGCCGCAGACTTTCCTGAGTATTTTCCAAAATCGCTTCCATTTCAGCAATTTCCTTCTTATGTTGGATCCATGTACCTAGCAAATGATTGTATCACATTGTTGTTGCACATGATTGTATTGTCATTTTTTTAAATTTATTGCTTAGTTTATACTTGGAATGGTTAACTGTAGAAACTTTATATGATACATTGGCCAACGATTCACTTGAATAATATTTCTTACTATGCAGGAGGTTGTCCGTATGTCGTTGCCTTTGCTTGAGAGCGAATTGAAGGTAACGGCATCGTTGTTCTTGCTGCCGCCATCTTGTGGTCATTGTCTGCAGTACATTCAGATCAACACAGCAAGCCTGCTTCCCACACCCCAGTTCTAAACAGAACCAAATTCTGATTATAATTCTGATTCTGATTATCTGATAACAGGCAGAAGAGGATCTAGATACAAATACAATTCTCAGCAACCATAGAAAGCCCTATGTAGCAGGAGATTTTTCAGCTATTGGGTGACATTCTTGAAGGAAAATCTGCGTCGGCACTTATGTGCAGCTTGGTTAAAATTATGTAGTCCAATAAAAGTGTTCAACAAGTAGGACCTATCTATATTTAGACTTTTCCTGAAATTACTATTCCAGAACAAAGAAAAGAGCTGCCTGGGACACAGTAGACTAATGTTCTGAAGGGACACTCTTGAGCAGTGGCATAGTCGGGGGAGTAGCAGAAGGGTTTGACACCCCCAGCACACCCTTATTTTACTTTCAGTACAGGAAAAACCGCAAGCTCCACAAATGCCTGGTCCAAGCACCAGGCGTACTTTTTACATCTGTTATATTTTGGAAAATTAGGTAAGACTAAGGGATAATTCAGTGCCCCTATACTGGATGCATATCTTATTTTATGAGTGGAAATCTGCAGATTTATATAGCCTGGTTAGAGCCCCAAACTCCTTCTTGGAAGAAACCTCAAAAGAAAATCCCCAATGGTTCATGCAAACAATCAAGACATTGTTAATATTATTGACATAAAAAATATTTGCTTGAAACACAAAAAAAAAATGGTATAGTAAAAGTTAAATTGCAGAGTACTAGTGCCACTTGGGACATTGCTATAATGGTGGATGGGACTTACCACTTTCATATTTACTACTCTCTTCATGAATATACTGTAAAAGTTCTACTTTCTGCTGTTGTAAAGCTTGAATGTCTGATGAAAGCTGTTCAAATGCTGCCGCTTTCTCTTCCATCTCACATTCGGCGTTTGGCGAGTATTGGAATTTTTGGATGCTGTTCTCCTTGATAAGTTCTGCATTAGCTTGAACGCCAACTTCTCTGCACTTATCTCCGATCCCTTCTTAGTAGATAAAAAGAGAATGCATAAAGACAAATAAATATATAAGTAAAATTTAAAAATGCATAACAAATAAAACCCAAGTAGAATGTAATCAAAGCACACATTTTATTAGCAAAGTCCACAGCTTAGCTCTGCTAAACTGTTTATGGTTCTAAACAGTACTGGGACATCGATTGATGTTTCAACCAGAGTCCGTAAAAATATTGATAATCATCATAATCATAAAATACATTTTTATTCATCTAGGACCAGTAGGCTTCAGGACGACATTTGAGGACCATAAAAGAAATCCAACAGTGCCAAACAAAGCTCACACGCATCTTCCTGCAGTTCTGAACCAGTCTACCTTTACTAGTGTATTTTAGTTTATTAACAAACAAGCAAGGCAGTGGAGGACCAAAAAATATAATTTAAAAACGAAATATACTAATGCTCTTGACGTCTTTCCTCCAATTGTTAATTACTTACTCAATTTAAAATCTTCCACCAATATGGTATGTATAGGAGTACATAGAGTGTCGACTCTACGTGTTTTTGACTTTACTACAATACAATTGGTTCCATTTTCTGCCGTCAACCACGATCCTCTAGCTTCAGTTATGGCTGGAGTGCATGGCGCAAGATGCTCACCTTTAGGAAGGAAACAGTTTTTCCGAATAATTTCATTGCTCTTATTATTTGTATTTGCAAAAGAATTGTATTTACCATCATTATCATGCTTGGATTGGAGTTCACGTAATTGATCCATCAAAAGTTTAAGTTCCCGCTTTTGATCTGACCGTTCACTTTCCAGCTGCTTGAGAAGTTCTGAACATTCAGATTCCAGATCAGTTACCTGTGCCTCAAGCTTTGAATTCTCTTGAATAGTATCCAGTTTATTACTGCTGGAGGAAAAAATATCTTGAGTAACAATTTGCAAGAAAAACAAAGTGAAAATTACTTGGAAGCAATTTGCAGCAATATGATAGGTAATACCTGCAAGTGCATGTCGGCTTCTTGTCAAAGTATTCGTCATACTCTTTCATCTCGGCAAGAATTTTTTTGTACTTTTGGTCAAGGATCTTTTGGTCTTTATCAAACATGGCTCTCTCTTCGTCGAGTTTATTTGCCCAATAGTCCTCACATTTCTCGTATTCTTGTCGCAGCATCTCAATGCTGCTCTCTAAATCTGTGCATCTTTCGAACAGTTCAATTTTTTCCTTCGTATGTTTTTCTTCAATTACACTTAACTTTTCTAAAAATTCATCTTTTAATGCCAAAGTGGCATTGCTTTTCTTCTGGCAAGGTTTGGTTATATCTGTTATTGACTTTATATTCAACGTCGACTTTAGATTTCCATTCCCCTGCGTTTGGTTTATTTCTAGATCTGTAACTTCTACTGATCTTGGAGATGCCCACAAGCAACCTTCATTTCCAACCTCTCTCTCCTGCGATAACAAGGGTACACTTTCATTTAATAATGTAAAGTGTCCAAGGCTAATTTTCAGATCTGATATACTAGTTTTTAAGGCACAGTTTTCTTTGGAGCATGCAATTCTTTCAGAAAGAATTTTTACTATTTCTACTTTTACTCGATCAAGTTGAGATTTCAAGTCTCGACATTGCTGTTCCAACTCTTCTTTAGTGTTGTCACATTCACCAAGCTCTTTGGTTTCACATTCTTCTAATATTTCTATTTTACTATCGGTTGACTGCAGACTAGAAAGAGTGTTGGTTTGCTTGAGATTTTCTCTGCTTTGGTGACTGTTTTCATCTTCAAAAACCTGAGTGAAAATTATTTGGTTACAGACAACCCTTTTAACCCTTTCATTCCATCATATACATTTACTTGCAAGAGAGACCTAGCTTGTAGTGAAATGTGCATGTGAAACGGTGAGTGGTAAATGAAACTAATCATGTGCAGTGCAAATATTTATTGAAAAAACTATTTCTGTCATTTGCAATACTTGGGCAAAATCCATGCAAGTAAGCCTATTGAAATATGGTTAACTGGTACAAAAGTATTTTGCAGAACAAGGTGCATTATGTAACATGTGTTTCAACTTTGAATAGAAGATGGCATCTCATGCAGTGATGCATTCGTAAAATTTTTAGTGGGGGTACGCAAAAATGACCCATTTTTTTGTGTCGGCGGGGGGGGGGGGGGGGGGGGGGGGGAGGAGGAGACCCAAGGCGAATGCACCGAAAGAGTGGAAATAGGGGGCTTCGGGCGCAGCTTCAAGTGAATTTTTATTCTAAGGTTTCTTTTGGAGCCAATCTACGAGTTTACGATGAAATTGGGCTTGGAATGACATGGTCAGAACTGCATTTTTAATTACGTAATGATTTTGAGAAAATTAAATTAATGCCGCCCTCTCATGTCTACACCTTCCCACATTGTTGCAGTCTTGAAATTTGGTGGGGATTCGGGAATCTGGTAAAAGAAAGTCTAATCATTTTAATCGAATACTGGTTTAAATTTTTGTTGAAACTATCCATAGATACGCGCGTACTTTCGCGTTGAGGAGATTACATCAGTTTCCACAATGACTCTTTTTCATTGAACTCTTCTTCATTCGACGTTGGTGGTGTCTTCAACTTCTCCCAAACCAAATTTTGGTTTTTTAGGAGGGGCAAGGCCCGAAAGGGAATGCAAATCCACTTGCTTCCTCTTCTGTATCTTGAATTGAACTAACTCGTCCAGTGTGGCTCGTATGTGGCAATTTGGTTATTGTTTGTATTTTTGTCTTTCCTGCGAATTCTTATTATTTGAAGCGGGCTTGCTTCTGAGAGCTTGCACCGCCGTGCGACGCCGCGAAAGCGGCTACCGACTTCCCTACGTGATAACAGTAATATGGTTCTAACTAACCCCTCTGTTGCAAGTCGCGACGCCGACATAGTTCCAGCCTACCTACTCTTAGTACGTTCGCATACAGTGGCAATCTTGCTAGGTCTATTTTTAAGTAAGTGGATTATTAGAAATAAAACCCTTAACTGGGATATTTTCGGCTTTTAAAAAAAGAAGTGCAGGATATTCCGAATAATCATAATTTAATACTGCTTTCCCGTGCATTCACCTGCGTTCCCTAAAAAATTCAAAGTGGGGGTACGGCCAAAAATAAAATTAATAGTGGGTGGACTGCGTACACCCGCGTGCATTGACCAATACATCACTGATCTCATGCCTCCAATAGTTACACTAATTTAAACAATTATCCAGCTGAAGGCTAGTGAATCAATCACCACAAATAAATATATAAATAAATAAATAACAGTATGCCAAAACTGACTAAATAATGGTAAATTCAACGGAATATGATAAAAAGATAAATATGTACAGCAGCATAACAATGCTCCTATAACATAACCTGCTATAAATTATCAATACAGACTACCTGATGTTACCTAAAAATACCAAGTACCAAGAAAGCAATTATTCTTAATGCACTGATGACATAACAAAAGTACTAGTTACCTAGCCATTGAAATATTGCAAATATATCCCGTACAAGTCAAAAAGCTGTAGACCTTGGCAAAAATAAATATCTGTATAATGAATCTAACCTTAGCAGGTAACTGAAATTTAAGGTAAGTAACATAATGAAGCAAATGTTCAACAAGACATGAAGGTGAAATGGTGCACTAGCCTCTCATTGACAAGTGCACAAACAAATAGAAATATCACAAAATTAACTCACCGCTAGTTTTTCCGTCAACATTTTCACTTGATTTTGCAAAGCATTGATCTGTGATCGCAGAGAGTCTATATCAGTGCTATCGGAGCTAGCCTGACCTGACAAGTCTGTCTCCAACGAACTGAGCGGTATCATCGATGCAAGACTCTTGGAAATATTTGAGGGTGGTTCGGAGATGGAATACGAAGCTTTATCATCGAGGCTTAGCATTAAGTCAACTACTTGCCCGCCTGGGGTCAGAGTTCGTATCTGCATTCCTGGAGATGGAAAACAGAAAAATTATGTGTTAAAACCAATGTGTTGGATGGGGGGGGGGGGGGGGGGGGAATCACCTTGAAAATTTATTTTCATTGGTATCTATTAACAATAACTTGAAAGATTTTGCTTACGGTCTGGAAAAAGCACTGGAAGTTAGTAATGATACAAATGGTCTACTGTAATTTAGAAACAATCATGTGAAACCATCGAGACTATTAAGGTGACTACCCCCCCCCCCTCTCCCTTTGCAAAATGAAATGTATTGTCCAGGTTTGCATTGCATACCTGAAATGTCAATTGCCCTTGGGGAGTTAGAAAATCTTCCAATTTTCTCCACGCGAGGACTCTCTTCTACGTTCTCTTCAAATGGCAGTGTATTGTGAGGTGGGTCTCCTCTTCGTTTTATGGCACCTCCAGGTACGGCCAAATCATCGGCGATTTCGCCGGTCTGTTCAGCATAGCCCTGTGCAAGATCAAAAGGTACTGTTAGAAACCCACCCGTAACTCGTCGCGATGTCATTGCGATGTCATTGCGCTTTAAGGTAACTGTGCAACTGTCTCGACGAAAACTGCTGACTAATTACTACTATACCAACAAAAATGTTGAAAATCAGGAGATAAAGCCCCCATCATTTTGAGTGTTAAGAAATTTAATTTTTGCTTTCTAGACAGATTTAGGCTCAATTTGTCTGTGGTAATGCTATCCTTAGCGATTGTTTTAGATGTATTGATATTTTAAGTCGTAATGAAAGACACAAACGCCATCGGATGGTCACAACCGTTACCACGTGTTGGGAAGCTGAACAATGCTTAACATTAGTGCTGTGACTCCGACTATGAACCCAAAACCCAATGGCAACACAGGTAACAGCTTACTTACATATACTCTCGAGTTTTTTAAGATATTCAATTTTGTTGCCAACTTTGAAGACAAAAAATGCTACCAAGCCTATGAGATGCAATGGTAGAAGCAACTCTTGGTAGCCATGGAGATACCGAGATCACCTGACAGAGCTTCTAAAATCTGATTTTATTATGTTACAGCAGGTATATATGCACACATGATTTGCCATACATTTGTGTCTTTGAACTACTCCTCACTCCGCCATTAAAATAGATTTAAATTATGACTTTTAGCAACCCAGTTTTATTGTCTTAACAATAGCATCAAATAATATCAACATTTTAAAAAAGAAGTTATTTTATCTCCTTGAATTGTATGGCATAAGGATGATAGCTGATACAGCTATCATTATCGGTAAAGGAGATTGATAAATAAACTAAGAAGCTAGAGTCTTTATCGATGCTGTCACATCTCATTCTTCACTCTACGTGAACCAGGCACTTCAACTCTCTACATCTTCTCTTCCTACTACTTTAACTTTACCAAGTTGGGTTTTCTCCTTTTCTCTCTCCTGGTTCTTGATTGATTGATTATTGGGATTTAACGTCGCACTGTTTTGACAACGGACCCTGCGGCACTGGCCTAATGGCGTCGGTGAATGAGTGGGTAATGAGGATGATGATGAACCTAACCTAGTCGAGAAGGAAGGAAGGGAAACCCGGTGCCGGCACGTAGCCTACTTTGGACAAAGAGCACCAAGGCGACCACCGGCTTAACGTCCCTTCTAAAGGACGGTACAACACGAACAACAGGATTCCTCCACAAAGTCATGCTGTTGAGAGGTTGATAAGCAAGGTGTACGAAATTCCAGTACTAACTTTCATCCATCCGAACTTTCATCCATCTTTCATCCGAACAGAACTGGTCATGTGTATCCCTGGTTATTATTAGAAGCAACACATTTCAGTCACTAATGCTGATTAGCAAAAATATTTCATGTTTTTATTTACTAACCTCAGGAGTTTGTCTATCATCACAAGGTGTACTACAAAATTGAGCTGCAGTTTTTTTCAGAGCGATAGTGTTTAATTCAGATGTCATTGCCTCCACTTTCATAGTTAGTTCATCGTTTCGGTCTCGAAGTTTTGTGTTTTCAGACTGGATGTCACCAAGTTTATCCAGAAGAGAACGTATCTGAAGAAGAATAAATTTTAAGTAAATCTTTACCGAAGACAAAAATTTAATACATTTCACATTTTAAAGATAAAAGTAAAATAAATTATTAAATCAAATACCTCCTCGTTGTCATTGTTCAGCTCTAACTCTTGAAATCCTTGGCGTAAATTATCCAAAGCTAGAAGTTCTTTTTGAGCAACGGAATACTCTAATTCCACTTTCTCTAGTTGCTCCGTTAGAGTTTGGTTTTCTCGGTAAAGCGTAGCATTCTCTTCATTAGATTTGGCCAATTCAGATCTTGTTTGGGCTTCGAGATCTTCCAAGTCCAAGAGACGGCTTTCTAGAACTTGGTTTTTGTGTGACAAACAATCTCGTTCATGAGAGAGTTGGTCACTTAGCTGTTTTATGTTTTCTAAATGTTTCTGTTCCATTGATCTATAATCAGTGAAATTAATTGCATGAGAAGTGTGCTTACAAGCAGCATATGCACGAATCAAATAATCTGGTCATAAAATGCTGCTATGCAAAGTGCTAAGCTTTTAAATGTACAAGCATAGCCGCTTTTGACAGCACAGAGTAAACAATTAATTAAGGTCCTTTTATTTCAAAAAATTTTAATGATAGGGTTTGACTATTGCAACTATCTGCTTTTTGGTTATTGAACCTTCTACTTCTACTGCTTTTAGAGGAAAGCGCAAACATGACAATTGACAACGAAAAAACTGTTTTTATTGAATCACGGTTTTTATTCAATAGACGAATTTGAATCAGCAAGGGATTGAGTGTTAATGTGATTATTGTGTAGGTTTTATCTAGAATTTTAAGACCTAAGAAATTTGACTTGTTTCTATGCTCATTTACATTTATCATGTACCAAGAATGTTCTTTTTTTGTCTGTATTTAAAAAAATGGAAATAAAAACATAATTGAATTGAATTGCTCATATTCCACAATTTAACAACATATCAAGTAGCAAACAGCCATTTCAAAGTTCAAAACAAAGTAGGGTTTGCAGGGTTTTTTGCTTTTCTGGAGATCCATAAGGGAGCTGAAACCAGAAAAGGAAGGATGGAAATGGTGCTAGGCCGGATAAATGTGCTTCCGAATCGAGATATGAACCCGGCACCTCCCAATTGCTAGTTGGGCACTGTACCAACAGAGCAATCCAGGCATACAGATTCTAGTTGCTAGAATCCCTGCAGAAAGGAAGAGGCCAAGGCGACTCGTATGAGGACGATTACTCAGGGTTGCTAATTCAAAGACCCCACTCAAAAAACTGGGCTGTCACTTTTTCCAAAATCCCATCCAGCAACTGCTCCCAGTTGCTAGATTCATATCCCGGTTCAGGTGCACATTTTTCCAGCATAGCTTCGTTTCCAATGTAGAGTTTGTTAACAGTTTTTAATTGTTTGGTGGGCTAGTAATTCCTATCATATTAGCTCACACTGATAAAATAGACTGCCAATTATTTCGAAAATTGTACAAAGACCATTCTTAGTAAAAAGATGCAGGAATTTGATGGTACAAATAAATTAAGAACTCCAGCTCTCTGGATTTTACATTAACTCAGTCAGAAGCTTTTGAAGTTGATTCAAATTCAATTGCATTTATTCCTTCTTGTCAGCAATGCTGCTACAAAGATAAGAAAAACTCACTTGATGTGCGCTTTATTCAATTTTTCCATTTGCGAATGGTGATCATCAACCTCCTGTGCAAGAAGTGATGCTCGTTCATTCGCCTCTGCTATGTCATAGCGGAGCTTATCGCGTTCATTGTATACTTGTTCTAATGACGACCTTAAAAAAACAAGAACATAGTTTTTGAAAGCAAAATTCTGATATGTTTTCATCGATTTGGTCTCATGGAGAGAATTAGTTTGATAGTTATTCTCTTACTTAAGGTGCCGTGCTTCCGTTTGGCAAAGAGATAGTGACGCTTGAAGCAAAGTCTCACTAAGGGCTGTTGTTTCACTTTCCGCTTGGAGCAAACTTAGTTCACTATTCAATGTATCGAGCAACTCTTCGATCTTCACTTGTGTTTTAGTAAAGCCTAGATTATGTAGAAGTGCCATTCCATCACGCACTCCATCTCTTTCCCAAACTTCTAAAATAAAGTCAGCGCTTGCAAAGCTTAAAAGAAAAATAATACGGTTCAGTTTTACTGCCAAAATTAGAAAATTCTCTGTGCATGTAAGGTATCTATCGCCAATATCTTAGAAGATCATGCAGCAATTTCAACATTTCAGTAGAAGTGCGTAACTCAAAGCCAACGTTTATGAAATTGGTTATCTAGCATAGTACACTACCTCTTTATAAGAAAAGCTAATATAAAATATGTACCCATCTCCGTTGCAATCTAGAGACCAGAAATACGAGTTGTCATCAACAGTAGACAAATGATCTTGCCGGTCAGCCGATGCTGGAGACACCAACTTCTCTGAACTTTTACTGCTTGGACTGGATTGACTTGGGTTCTCATTTAATTTTCCTCCGCTTCGAAACAGAAGAAGAAACTCGTCGAAACTTATGTGGTTATCTTGGTCACTGTCTAAAGTGTCAAACACTTCTTTCACCACCTAAAAATTATTATTTTGTGATTTGTCATAACAATAATCATTTAATGGCAATATTTTAAAAATATTATTTCAGTTCCTATGAACTTACCTCTTCAGCCACTTTCTCTAGGCCAATATGATCACAGACCAATGCTAACTCCCTTCTGTCAAGGTAACCGTCCCTTCCGACACCCAACCGTTCCCATACATTGCGCAAACATTCAACTTCACTCTCGTTATTATTTATCCACTTTGTAGGAGATTCTTCCATCATAAATGGGACTGCCATCATACAGGCAGATTCATCAGGTTTAGATGTTGTTTCTAATTTTTCATTTTGGAAATCCATGCCGAGTGATGTCTTCCGCTTTTTTGGGTGGTGAGCATTGCTTGCAGGTAATTTATCAACAGCTTGTTTTTTATTTGGGTCCGTAGTATAGCTGCTTGCATCAAGTGTTTTGGAGGATGTGGCAGCATTTTCTTCCATGGAGGTCAAGTCTGTGTCCTTAGGACGTGTTTTCCGTCCATATTTTTTTGTTCCAAAAACAAATTTTGGAGACACTTCTTGTTCAGCCAAATCATTTCCATCGGTTGCTTCACTGGAACTTTCTTGACCACCTTAAAATTAAGAAGATTACCATTTACTTTTTTCTGTTACACAACATACCTACAAAATTCCAAACAAGAAGATCGCTTCTTGAAGATTGCGGCCTTTTTTATCGGCCTATAACTAGATAGGTAGGTACTTTAAATATTAAATACTTGAAAATGTAATTTACATTTCATTTAAGCATGTCACAATGCTACAAAAATTAATACTACCTTCTAATAAGGATAGGTCCTAATCTTCATGTATCCTTATTCTATGGTACTACCGTTGAGTGTAGGTTATAGGTAGAGTTTCAACGTCAATGTTAAAGTCTCTGCGTGAAAAATGACTACCTTACCGACAAAAATGCAGAGTACCGGACAATCACGTTAAGTGGAGCCACTGTCGTATGAATTTTAATTTCGATATTTCTCGTAGGTTAACTCACTTTTGAAACTTTTCATGCTCAAAAAATCTTCATCAATGTTTACCTCAACGATTGATACACATGTAACGATATTCATAAGCGAGTAACCTACTATAAATATCGAAATTAAATTTCATGTTACAGTGGCTCCACTTAACGTGAACTTCCGGTACTCTGCATTTTTGTCGGTAAGGTAGTCATTTTTCACGCAGAGACTGTAACATTGACGTTGAAACTCTACCTATAACCTACACTCAACGGTACTACTAAGTACCAACTAGCATTAGTAAGTCTTAGCACTGCTTATTAGTACTAGTTATTTAACATAAAATTAATTAAAGTAACAATTTTGGCTAAAGATTATTATTAAGTAAAAGCAATAATAGCTCTTATAAAAACTCAACTGTAATTGTACCATCCCCATCCCCATACCCCCCAATGGTTAAACATACCTTCGTCGAGGAGTGCAAGAAGTCCGTCCCGAAAGTCAACAAATGTTACAGAGCCAGCAGATCCATTGAGAAGACCTTCTACTAACTTCACACCTTGTTCCTCTAGTTGTAATTGATCACATAATTGTGAAAGGCCATGTCGATCTAAACGTCCTCTTCTGTCGGTATCGCAACTATTAAAAACAGCCAGAAGCTGTTGTTCATATGGGTCAACTGTTCGATCTCCCATTTCATACTAAAAGATTCTTGAAACTAAAATGTTATCTGGTTATAGACCTGTGAATGAAATAGCAACAAATTTAGCATGAGGTAGAATTTACAAGTAGATAAGATAATGATCTAAGGAAACCAATTAACTGTCAACTGGGTGTCAACAACTCTAATAACTCTGTGGGTGTCAGAAGGTATCAGTGCAACTACGTACGAGCATAGGTACGAGCAGATTATCTCTGGTACGAGTACAAATCAGCTAGGCTATGTAGGGTAGGGTTAGCCATGTCCTCGTTTAACTACTCTGATGTCACAAGCCACCAATAAGGCAGAAAATGTGCAGAAATGCAAACATTTCATAGCTACTAGACCATACTGAATACTCACTCTAATTTTAATCGCATGTATAAGCTTTGAAAACAAAATAATAACTTCGTAGTGGTGTACTGCTCCTGTGACCCGTGTGATGTTGCCGTTTTGTTGCCGTTGTGTACCCAACCCAGCTGGCAGCTCCTCCGTTGCTAACGTAAATTGGCGCCATATATGAATATGAATTTCATGCCTTCAAAACCTAGCGTGACTTAAGTCCAGTCGCCAGCCGTTCAACATTTACGTTAAACATTTCGTGGAAAATATGCACTTTGGTTTCAAAAGTTTTGTCTGCATGACAATTGATACCTATATGACCTAACTACCTGTAAGACACCAATCACTTTGTCCCCAGACATACAAAAAAAACAAAGAACACATCTTCTTAAAATCACTTTTTATTTTCTAAACACATCTTAAACAAATATAAAACGAAGAAACACAAATAATATACTTTAATAAATATGTGTATATATATATATTATATATACATATATATATTATATGTTATATATATATGAATATGTATATATATGTATATATAATATATATATATAACATATTCATATATATATAACATATAATATATATATATGTATATATAATATATATACATATATATATATATATTATATTTATTATTATTTTATTATTTATATTTATATATATTTATTTTTATTTTTATTTTTAAATAAAAACAGCATTATCTTTGACACATCAATGTCAGTTACAAGATATTATTCTACTCTATAGATACATTCCATTAACAAGATAGTCGGCATCATGTGTGTAGGGAGATTTGCCCCCTCGCCGCAATCTTTTTCGTATCATTCGAACGCGACAGCTTACCAAGGTGATAAATATTGCACATATGCACATCCCTAGAAAAATAAATGTATTAACATCCTCTTCTTTATTATAATTCACCAGCAAAGTTTGATGGTGAGTTTTCCTCCTTACCTAGTGATAATGAGAGAATGGCACCTTTCGGTTTTGCAACCTCGCTATCGAATTCATCCAATGCCATTGATATACTATCACCTTTCACAAGATGTTCACCATCTCCATCTTTCTCTGCCAAAGTGTCTTTATTTGGCTTTCGTTTGCTACCTAATTGAAAAAAAATAATAATAACACGTCGATTACACTCATGAACCGTTTCTACAGCAAGTTTAAATAAAAATTATGTACATACTTTTTATTGTTGAGTTAGTGTTTTCCTTGCCAGAAAAATTTTCAAGTGTCTTATGAACATTGGGATCTTCTTTAGTTGTTTGAGGTTTTGAGGACAAATCTTGTTCAAGTTTCTTCTCAAGTGTTGACTTAAAGACTTCTCTTGGTTGATCTTGAGGGTGCTGAATATCAAAGCAATTCGTTTTTATTAACAATTGATTTATAACAGTTTACTTTTTTTCTGCTATGAGTGTCCTGCATTTTTTAAATTTACACAGTTCAGCTGCCTATAGCATACTAACTACCTGCAATCAGTTTGCACACTTACCTTTATCAGTGTGTCTGGTGGTGCTAGACCAACCTCAGCAGGTGGATGCTGATAAGTATGTTGGTCAGCCTCCAGAGAAGGACGAATTCTTGCATCTTGTGCTTGGTTGTCTTCATAGTAGTAATCTGGAGGAAGAGGCATTTTCCTTTCATTGTCATTGCGACTCCCATCTCCCAAGTTTGCTATTGGATTGAAATCTGGAATCATAAGTTTTAGTACAACAAAATAAAGATTGCAGAAGTTTACACACTTAGTAAATACTGAGAATTTATGTCTTACCACGTGGCGGAGCTTGCTGATTCTGTTGCCGAGGCCAATCATTCTGCGGAGAAGGTTGACGGAAAGGAGCGTTGTTGTAGTACATGTTGCTTCCTCCGTTTCCGTTTCCGGAATACTTCCCATTAAAATCAGCTCGATTGTTGTCATATTGCCCCTGTGATCTGCAAGAGAAGTAGATTAGTAAGTTATGTGCACAACGAGTCCTCCCAAATAAATATTTCATGTGTATTCAAACTGGAAAAGTCTTACCTATCTGAGTCTGTCATCAATCCACTTCCCTTGTGATTGAAAATATGAATGTTTCTATCTAAAAAATAACCACCCAAAAGATTATTAACAACATTTTTTGATTAGTACAAGAGAGTGACAACAATTATATTCAAGGTAAAATTATAATTCAAATGTATGTAAGTGAACCATGTAAAATTTTTCCTTTCAATTTGTACTTGTAGCACAATATTTACTAATTGAATGAATCTCGAATTGCTTGCCTGACAGCAGGATTGTTACTTTTCTTCGTGCCAAAACATGGGGCAACATTAAATCATTTTGTGAAAAAAGCATAACACAAGTGTTAAATTGCATACCATCGTAAGGGTGACTGCCAAGAGGAGATCCCGAATATTGGTTTGACTGTTCATGCTGATAGTTCCATTGTGAGTTGTAGTTGTTCACAGGCACTTCACCCTCCCTATCAAACAACTTTCCTGGAGTACCCTGATTTAATCCTGGAAAATATATTTTAATTTTGAAGACAGTGCTGAAATAACTAGGGTTTAAAATACTTTTACTTAAAGCAACCAGAGACCATAAATCGACCTTTCATACACACCAGAATATTGTGATGTCTGCTGCCCTTGCATGGAAGATGGCTGCTGCCATCCAGAACGTGGTGGAGGGCGAAATGCTTGTACTCCATTATTTCTAAACTCATTGTTAACAACTTGTTTATTGTCTAATAAAGAGTTCTTTTGAAATTGCATCTGGCTTTTCACATCGTTCGCTTGAATTGTGTCGGCAAGATTGTTGTAGTTAGTTCCCAGTAAAAGAGATGGACTTTGATTTGATGCTGAATTGCTGTTTACTTGCGGAGGTACGGTTCGCCTGACAGGAGCCATCGGCACAGCAGTGGTACCTAAAACATTCTGAATAAGAACAAGAAAAGTACCTATACTTGGCCATGGGTCAACTAGCCCAAGGCTCGGGGTGGCCACGAAAGACACGAAACACTTTGGGAATCATATGAAGAACAGTTCATAATGGCATACAAAAAAAAACTCTTGTAAGGGACTGTAAAAATATACAGCAAAATATTGAACGAGCTAGCAAGGTCCCAGGCTTAGGTGCAAATTTTTAGGGTCCCCAGGTAGCAGTGTAAAAGTAATTTGGCCCATTTTATCAGAAACTCGAAATCTGGACATGACAAGAAATTAAATGTTTTGTTTTTTACGATCAAAAATGTTTGTTACCTTGGGTAGGGCAAGCTAGCTCGGGAGCCTCATCGCTTCCGTCTGCGCACTGGGGTATCCCGTCGCAAGCATTGTAGATAGCGATGCATTCGTTCGACCCATGACACTCGAACTGGTAACTACTACAGTGACGATCTGCACACAAAATTGAGAAAAAAATGCATTTCAGATACAGCTACATACATCTTTGCTGTCCATACATCTTTGCTTTGCTGTTCAGTGCTGCATACCAGATAAGGATGAGGTAGAAATCTATAGCCTCAGACATCTGGATCTAAGGGAGGCCCTCAGGAAGCTAGAATTTACGATTACTAAAATTCTGCTAATAACTGTGTTGTCTTGCTCTTGCATACGAACTGTGATAGTATAGCTGTAGTGCTTCGGTATTTTTAAATGATAATGTCACATGTAAATATCCGCTAACAATAGATTGCGTTTTTTTCGTGAATACGTGTAAACATAGTGTAGGTAAGTGTCAGTAGAACGTGGGATTAATTTCAGAAAGGGTTTTAAGTCGTGCATTCTTTCCCAAAACATATTGAGATAACCTATCAGCTACTAGTATTTATCATCTGCGCGTAGATAATCCATAAGCGCAATGAAAAGATTACATTTATAATGCTTTGTTAAAAATGGTATTTTATCGGATAATATAATGAATCTTGCAAAAGTGTCGTCGGCCAAGTGTGTGTGAACGTTTCGCGATTGGACGGGAAACGTTAGCATGAGTTTTGATTGGTCGGTAGGAGAGACCGCTCGAAGAAAGCGCGCGAGCAAGGACCATAATCTTCTGAGGAACTCTCCAAGCGTAGGCACCTGCGAGGTTTCTTCTCTTCACTTCAGTCGGGCATTGGCTTCTCGTCAAGGTGAAGCACAAACATAATAATAACTCTTACATTTACGGTATTTTTCCTATTACTTTCCTCTCATCAGAAAGGAATGCAAAATATTCGTGAAAAGTGTTGAACAAAGCTTATTGAAAAAAATTACGTCTCGTTCTTAAAACGGATTTTTTTTTATTTTGAGAAAGATGGCTTCGAAACTGAGGCGAACACCACTCTTCAGCTATAACGACGGAAACTTGTGTTTGAGCTCCTACCCTCAGGCTGTTCCCCATCCGCAATACACACCTAGAAAGGTAAGTCTCACGTCATTTGAATATAATAATTCTGATATATTCGTCTTGAAACTATGTTGTCGGAAACGAGTATCGTTGACTTGAAAAATCGTTGGTCTACACAAAAATTGATGTCTGCAATCATTTGAATCATTTGAATTGTCAGCAAGAAAGAAGCTTAAACTAAGGAAGGTAAATGAGCGTATAAATTAGACAACCATGAACTGATTGGGAAATGAGAAACAAGTGCCGGAAATAACTATAAGAGGCTGCCATACGGTCGTATAATTCGCGCGGCCGCCCATCATTCTCAAGGAAGGAAGTCACATAATATCCCAGGATTGCAGAGAAGTGCGCAACCTAGGCAGGAGACACTGTATCTTCTCGAAATCCAGTTTCCCTTAAAATATCTAGCCCATCTACAAGCACCTTCAAACAATCGTCTGAAACTAGAAAACGTCTGGTGAATTGTGAATAAAATTCTAATCTCTAACTATTAGATGTGCTATAGATTAGACGTTTTCAGTTCACAAGCCAAACATTTTGGAAAGAATAAAGAGATAAAAAAACATTTCCACCCTCCCCTTGTGCAATTGTATAGATTGCACTTAAATTGTGGGTGTGGTGTCCACTCTGCCAAGTGCAGCACTTAATAATCTTAAATTTAAACTGTTACTGCTCCAATTAGTAAATTTGTCGGAATGGTTCTCTCTCAAGTGCTTTTTAGAAGGTTTTTCGGCACTTTTGTGGATTGATTTGCTTTCTGATTTTCATGTTTTTAGCTTCACTTCTACTGATCGATTTCTTTAATTACTAAATCGATTAAGAATATCAATCGGCATGGCCATTGTTGAATAGGTTTATGACAATTTCTACGTGGATTGGGTTATTTTTTTATTAGTTACATTAAAATTTTCTCATGGATCGTTTGTTCGTGTAGCCTCTGTAATTCTGTAACACATTGACATGTCTGCTGATGCAATTTCCTGGTCGTGATCAAATTGAATCTTTCTCTTCCTCAACTCACGCAACATCATACCTAGAGCAATGCGTGTGTAGCTGGATCTATCTTGAACTATTCTAAGAGTTTGTTATGACGTACAGGTAACACAATTGGTTTGGGGGTCTACCTGTACAGAATAAACATGCGATCGCTCCTTTCTCTTCAATGCTTCTCTTCAAACAGAATCAAATGGGCAAACTTAAATGTTCATTAACAAAATTAATTTAATTTTCACCTTTTCATGATAGTTACAGTGAACTCTTCTTGTGACGTAATATTTTTTGGATAATTAATGTTCATTAGATAAGAATATCACATTGCTGTGTATATGCTTCGCTAAATTTTTTTTTTAATTGATCTGATTAGCATTGGTTACACTTTAGAATTATTAATAAATTATAAGGTATACAATGGAAAAAAAATTCCGATGGACTAGCGTTTAAAAATTTGAATTCATTTTGGAATTGATAGGTTATTTAATTTGTTTAGGTCGAGCCAACCAAAACAAATTTGATGAAAATTCACGCTCATAACATTCTTCACAATTTCTCACGAAGATATTTTTACCTCTAAATCGTCATGCCATTGCATGTAGGTATTATTGTATATATTATAGTGAGTGGAACCATTTGAATTTAGTTTGCACTTTCTAAGAATTTGATCCGTACCGGTATGGTGGCTTCTTGAAAACTATTACAATTATGGTCGTCGGGTAACCTTCCCACGTCAGTTCAGTCTATGGTAACCAAACTATAAATTGTACCACACTATCCCTATCGGTGCACGCCACTTGACAGACGAGGAATACTTTCCCATCATTTACTGACCTTGGGTGGTGTGGTTCTGCTAACGCCCCCGCGAAAAGCATTGCCCTCAGCCTCACAATGCGCACATCTATCTACGTCTTCCACAATAGTGACAAGCCGATACGCTTTATGCCAAGTTATGCTACGAAATTGTATAGTTTTATTTTTATAATCTAAACGGGTATCTATTTTTTTCAACGTGCTTACTGTATTGGCTAATTTAAATCGGAATATAGGCGTGGGATTTCAAGTGATATGAGTGGGAGGAATCGGCTAGATCGAAAAAACGTAAATATATCCCAGCACTTGCCTCTAGAAAATTCAAAATTTCACAGTCTTACGACAATATAAAAACATATCTGTTTAATCATATTTAATCTCTTCCTCCCCCCCCCCCCTTCGTTCTCAGACTAAATGTGCCAAAATGTTGGTTGCGTCCATGACCATGCGCTGTGTTGACAAGCTCGTGCTAAACTGCTTACGTCAATAGAAAACTCGTCGATAACAAAGATAAAAGAATCATCAAAGTCAAAACTACTCATAAACATCAAGAAAAGTGTGCGCGCTTTATCTTGCGGTAACCTCCACATTAATCTCAATATATAGGTTGTTACTGTACCTATTTCATACTCTTAGCCAGTGGGATGGTAGTGGGATGGTAGGACGAAGGTGGATAAACTCTATAGTTTAGCAGATAAGTAAGTGGAAATCGATTTAAAATATAATGTAGGGTACACGGAGAAAATATTAAATATGTAGCGAACAAAAACTTTTAAATTACTGTTGAGTAGGGATAACAGTCCCTAGAGTTCCAGATGTTACAATTAGCTCTACCCCTACCTACTACAATGTGGTATCACTATATTTTGTATCGTATCCCAAACTGGGCCATGCACGATGATCATGGATAAATAGACAAATGACGATTAGGTTTTGTCACTTGCATGACCAGAAAGTATTTACTCATCCTATCTTTTGAAGCCACGGTCGTACCCAATTGAAATCAGCTTCGATGAGTTTGTATTTTGTAATTAATAAATATATCTGGATTACGAATAGCGCTTCGAAAAAGCTAGAGCTAGACTTGTGTTATTTTAGCTACATATCTGTCTGGAGTACTTACAAACAACGCCTACACGCAACATTCGTGATATTTGTATCAAAAGGTCGAAATATTTCTCAACCCATCGGTACCTATGCTGAAATAGTACCACTTGTAACTAAGACGTGGGTCCCAACATATTTTTTATGAAAATATTTTAGACACCTTTGTCTTTTTATACGGTAGTGATTATTAATGCAAACGTAGATACCTCTAATTAACAAAATATTCTTTTCTTAAAAGTTGCATGAGAAATAACAATGCATTGCAATTCCTACATATTATATTATGCTTTCACATTCATGTTACCACGTGTAGCACTTCCAATAAAAGTTAGCATATTTAAGAAGTTCACAGGCTTTCGTCTTATAGCCAGAGGAAAGATTAATGTTCACTGAGAAATCTTTTTACATCGTGGCACAGCGTTTGATTCCGATTATAGATATACGGACAACCTGATCCCGTACTTCTTACCTTTGCGCCACGAAACCAGGGCTAGTTGCAGACAAGAGTTCAAAGTTTCACAATTTCAAAAGAAACTCATTTGCTGTATAGATGAAAACGTTTGTTCACTTTTCTAAAAGAGATAGTTTCAATTTGTAGTATTTAACAGTAGTTTAGGCACGAATAGTTTTGTAACTGATACACATATTTGGGATGGTTATTTGAAGTTGTCATAAAGAAACACAGTTAATAGCTACACGGATTTCTTACGAAAACTCTGGCGAATATGAGAATGTCATTTCAGAGCTTTAACCGAGAACGGTACCATAATAATTGATTGCTATTTTAATAACCACCTACTTCAAGGAGCAATATGTTTCAAAGTAGATGCACGTTTCTGAGCGATGTTATCATTTGATTCGATTTGCACTTCTCATGGAAGACGTGTCTGATGTCCCATCATCTATGTACGCTATAACATAATTTTGTTCTGCGAACTTGAAAAATACCCTCGAGATCGGAAACTGTTGAAGTTTAGTTTAGTAATGACAGAGTAGATGGCCAGAAGGCTAAATCGACCATGCTAAAAATTCTAAAAACCTTGAGTTCGTTGACTTGCATCCAATATATAAGCTTCAATCTAGTATCATACCGGTTTTGCATGTTGTTGTGCATCGAGCCAAGTTTTCGTGTATTTAATGGTTATCTATTTTACTGGCAAATATTTCAACATTTTTTGAAGATATTTTGATCCGCCGTTCACGTCAATTGAAAAAAGTTTATTTAATTTCCTTGTGTTTCTGCCTAGTAAGAAAGAAATCCATCGTTGACAACAGTCGACTATTTGCATGAATGAGTGGGTCAATGAAATAACGAGACAACTGAACAAAAACTGGCAAATGTTGTTGAAGCGTGTATTTCAGACAGCAAGCGGGTATTTCAGTGAACTCAACCTGAAACAGGCTGCAAGTTGAACGATAAAGTCACCGGAAAATCTCTGCATCGTTAAATATCCTTTAAGGAAATCCAAATGAAAAATGCGAATTATGCAGTGTTGAATTGATCATGTAGGCGGTGATGCAGTTGCTGTCTGTATGTTTTGTTTAGCATTACTTTACTGATGCGTAGAATTGTATTTACTGCGAACGCCCCCTTATCTCATTTTTTACTAAAATTTACAATGATTTATTTCACGATTTTTACTTAAATGTGAGCTTTTTGTTATTAGCTTTTAGACCGAGAAGGCAGATGAAAACACTACTGCTTTATGATAAGTACATCTGTCTGTCACTTTCTATAACACTAGCTGCATGCTCGATTCTTACAATTTATGGAACATGAATTGCATTGCATTCGAAATATTTATAAACTTAATTCCTACTCAAGGAAAAGTGGTACTCCTTTGAGTAACGGTGAATTCGGCGAAACAACAATAAATCACAATTTACTTGGTCACGATTTCGATCAGTCTTTCTCAATCCAATCGTTAACAGTTGAACCAAAACTGGTGAGAAAGCATCATCCACTTGGTACAGATTTTGAAATACCTTTATATGTCCTTGACCCTCGTTGCAATGCCATATAGACTTTGAGGTACAGATATCAAATTCAATTTTGCATCGCTTAACATTTTTATTGTTAAATACAACTTTAATCATCAATTAAATACTTATACACCACCTAATTTACCCGTGTAGTAAGAGAGAAATCGATTTGCGCTGGGGTTCAACGAGGCTAATTAATATTTGGTTCGTCTGCATTTACCATTAAGTAGCTTATCAGCATTCTGCTTTTACTTTCAAAATTATTCGTCGGCCTTTAGTGTCGAAAATCTGTGAATATTTTGTTCATCCGAAGTAAACGTGTATCGGTATGCTTATTACATTCCTAATTAAAGGAATTGCTATGTTTTCGTTGCTTTTATGTGAAAATACGTTGGGTTGAAATTAGGACAAGACCATCTTGATCGTAGAATTTTTCCTTTCTCACATTTGTTAGACAATGGTCATTAGCAATAATTGCCTGTGAAAAAAAATCGATTTTATGACGAAAATCACCCCAAAGTGATGTTTCTAAACATTTTTTGACACATGTTAAAGCATGGTTCAGTGGATATCTGACCCGTAGTTATGACAAGACATTTATTAAACAATAAATAAGTACAAGTGGTTTATTCTTTATAGGCTGCGATAGGCTGTGATTTATATACACCTAATGTCGCCTGACTATTTTTCAAATACTTTTTTTATGATCTGATCTTATCAGCTCAGTGCATCAGCTTATGTCAGAAAGTAATCACTTTGATCTTAAAATATTAAATCAACCCAATTTTTCTTATTTTCTATGACAGGTATGAAGATTTTAACTGTGATGTTTCTTTACTAAGCGAACTTCGGTCGAAAGTAATTTAGATATGGGAATAACGTGCATATTTATTTTACATTATTTATAAACACAATTTTTGTAGACGTGTTTCATTTACTATGAAAATCTTTTAACGTCAATCACATTTAATAATTTGAAAGAGACAACTCTTCTTTCCGTTCTGTCAGAAAGACAATAGTAGCTAAAACAAATCGTTTCCACGATCACAATGAAAAGTTAGATTTTTCATTTCAACATTTCGCAAAGAATAATAATGTGATGTGTGTTTATATCATCTTCACTTTCTTAAATATAATTATTGAACCTCCAGAGGAACGAAATGTGTACAAAGAAGTGTTTATCACAGCCACAGAAAATTCCGGTCCATTCTGCGATTTAATGTGAAAGCATTACTTGTCGTAGTTGATGAAGCATTTAATGTCACGCTCGAAATCTTATAAGTTCGAAGCGGGCGTGGGCAAAATTATTCACGATGAAACTAGAAGCACAGAAAGCAATAAGATTGCATGCACCAGTCGGTACTGAGTTGTAAAAATCTGGGCCAGAAACAGCATAAAATAGAAATACAGTAATCCTTTGTGACGATTCTCGACTAGAAGAAAATATATTGTCATTGCACTTACGAGTAGTACTAAGTTGTTACAGAGAGACTAAATCGAGCACATGGTGGGCAGTAAGTAAGTAAATTGGAGAGCACGAGTCACGAACTATTGGCATTGGCACTGTACACAAGCAGTCAGGCAGCGGAGCAAACCGTAAACACTGGTTTGGAGCCTAGGATGAAAGCCTTCAATGAAAATCTATCTTCTATACACTGCTGTGACGTAACATTCTTGTCTTTCGGTAACGGTTGTTATTTTTTTTTCTTATATGATTTCCCTCCAAGAAGATAACTGTTTCGAGTTAGTTCGTAGGCTAGGTTCTGGTTCATTATTAATTTAGTATTCGACCGGGCGACCTCTAGCTCTGCTCTGCCTTTAGCTCTTTAGGTACTGGTTCGGGTACGTGTAAGGTGGACCAGTAGTACGGACCTGATAAGACGCGCGTGCGAATGAATCCATTCTGCGTTTGGTCCATGGGATGGGATGTACGATGATACCTGAGAAGCTAGATCAGCTTAACGGTAAACGCACCGAATGACCTTCCAATCGACGCGCTATTATATTATTATGGGCAATAATGCAGATGAACTGATACGTCCTATGGTTATAACTTACCAACTACTTTATTCCAATATCTCTGGTATATTGACATTAGTGGGTGGAACTAATTTAAATTTTTAGGTCAGAGTCAGATGAAGTAAATACACAACTTCAACTATTGAGCGTTCTCTGACGAGGATTTGTGGTGTTGTACAATGAAGGAGACCTAGCGAATTTTTCTGAAATTCTTACTTGTTGATAAGGTGGCATTGTTTGGAGATGGCTGTATTGTTTCATTTGACGACCCAGGAAGACTGGTCGTGGGAACTGGCGCTCCTGTCACCTGCATTGCTGGGACTGGCTTCCTGAAACGTCACATTGACAAACATTAGTCACCTACGTACTAAGTTTTGCCGTCGAACAATTGCCTGAGGGAAGATAAATAATTTGCTTTACCTTAATCTCGAAAGTTCTTGTTCATGTTTTGTCAGTTTTATCTGGGACTCCAATTCGCTCATGGTATGCCTGCTCGCTTGAAGAATGGCGCTGGTATAGTTGTGGTGTTTTGTAAATTTGCATTTGAAGTCATCCGCAGGTCCACAATGAAACAAATAGCAACTGCCAGGGTTCTGAAACACAATTAAAGTATTCGTTGAAAATGGTTGCTCGGGGAAAGATTCTTCATTATTTATGGTTTTGGACAGAACTTAGGCCACGGTGGCATGCCCTCAGTCCATGAAAATACTAAGAAGTAAAGAGTCACTTAAATGCAGATAATTACCGAAAGCAGTGGGCGCAAACGTTAAATAATTACAACCATTTACCTTTTCCTCAAAAACGAAAACGTCACACGTTTCGGTTCCGCAACAAGCCCGGAGACATTCCTCTCTAGAGCTTAAATCGAATTCCGTGATGTATTTTGCTCCCATCTCTCGCGAATCTTGAGTGCGAATAATTTTGTCATCTCGAATTTCAAAATTTTCCAGACAGGTTTGGTAATCCTGATCATACCTTTTCAAAACATGTTTAATTGGAGAAATATTAGTAACTTTGTTTTCCTTCCTCTCTAGATTCGCAATATTTTCTGCTAGCCCCACTGTCGTAAAATATAAAACCGTACAAACACACATCCGCATTTTGTTATTTTTTTTTAGTAACATCGCAATAGATTTTAATGCCTTTTATCTTTATATAATCTGAAACAATGCTTGGATTAATTTCGATAACTTGTATGGTATGCTTATAAAACAGATAACAGTGTGCAAGTCAGCTGCGAATGTCTTGAATGTGCTCTGGAAATAGGCGATCAATAATTTCTGACCAGTTGGTAGCCTGGGAGCAGGCACCCCGCTCAACACGACGCTGTCTGTCGGCAACATCTAGCACGTGCTCGAACTAGTTGCGTATTCTGCCACCGCAGGCAGAGTGCACGATTTTAGTTCAATTTTTGCTCTCTCCTCTCTTAGGATGGGTAGCTAGTTCTTTGTCATAGGTTTTTGTGACCGGTTGTGCGTGTTGCCGCTAACGCTGGGCTCTGTTAAAAGTGCCAAAGTGAAAAGATTATCAGTTTCACAACATAGGCTGTAAAATATGAGGTGTTTGTGTTTTTAAGGGATTATTCAAGTGTGCCTTGGGAAGCAAGGTGATTTCTGAACGCAGTTGTGTGGAAAATATCCTCTTGGACTTGCCCACTTTGGCAGAATCGGTATGTTATCTTACAAGGCTCACGGCAGATTAGGGTTATTTCATATTATTATCAATGAAACGCGAAATCTGATTGATCATACACATTTATATGACGTTACCCTATGGGCTCTCTACGCGTACAGACAAATTTTTTATAAGATTTTAAATCCTTTGTCAAGAAAAAAATGTGTAGCAATAGGAAGGTGGGATACAAATCTTTTACCCCATGCATGGAAAAGACCTATTCTAAGGAATACAAAATAAAAATACTTAGGGCCGAAGTTAATTTTGTAATCAATTTGTACTCAAAATTTCTAGCTGCAGGCCACATCCCTCAAGACCTGCAAGCTATTCCATTTAAAGGACAAGTCATAGCTTGTACTTAGTTCCAGGGAGTTTCGATTCCGATTCCATAATACACAAAATAAAAATTTCAATTCCGATTCCACACACAAAAAATTCAAATTCCAATTCTGGAAAGCTTATAAAGTAAACTTCCGATTCCAGAAAACACTCAATAAATATATTTAATTTGATTTTGATCGTTCTGTTCGGTCTCTACCAAAATTCAAATTATAAAAATGTGAGCTGCGACGCTGTCGGGGTCGCAACAAATAGGTTAGTCTAACTGAACTAGCTAGAAATGCAAATGGTCAAGAAGCCGCCTACAAGAATGAAACTATAGTGTTATCACTTCGGTATTCGACAGCCGCCCTACGCGACTTCGCACAGAAAATCAAACCATCGAAAGTAACCGCAGTAGAAACAAAAATACTACAAATAACCATGATAAAACAAAGTTACATTTTTACCTACCAACCTACCTGTTTTATCCTCAGCTAGTTCAGCTCACAGACCACATAGACAAAGTGTTAATTTTGAATAGAATTTTTTCAGTAAAATCAAATGTCTTGGTTCCAATTGACTGTAAGTTAAAATTTCGATTCCAATTCCAATTATCAAAAAATAAAAATACCGATTCTGATTCCAAAATAAATATCGATCAATTCTGATTACGGTCCCTGCTTAGTTCATTCTTCAAATTTCTAATGTCGTGTATACTTTTTTGTCCCAGAAGAAACAACCTGCATACACAATGGAGTGTGGTGTTTCGGCGAATTACTCTCCTGCCGCAACAAATGGATCATCGAGCAACGCGGGAGTTGTGTCCGACGTCAGATCCGAGCGTAGTCCTGCCAAATCGGGTCTCCATGTGAACTTTACTGAGAAAGGAGAAGTAAAGGAACGTCGTGAAAAGTTTCTCACTGCAAAATATGGAAGCCACCAGATGAGCTTAATACGCAAAAGACTGGCTGTGGAAATGTGGCTTTATGACGAGCTGCAGAAACTTTTTGAAATATCAGTAAGTGAACAAGAATTTATTTTACTTGAGGTCTTGGTTCTTGAACAAATTACTAAGAATGGTGTGGATGTGACAAGGATGGAAATTGGTTTACCATATGAGTGTGAGGTCATCCCAAAGGTTGATAGTTGGCGCAAACAGAAGCTTTTATTTTGAGTGTTGAATATGACTTGAATTTAAATCAACTTCTAAATCTTTGCTGTCACATAAGGTGTGATAGAAGGAAAGAAGGGAGTTATTTAATTGGCTGGTTTCAAACCCACCAAAAGGAAACCTAGTATATACCTAACAAAGCGCTAACATATCGGTTGTAAATTACTTGTTAGACCTGGTGCTTTCGATCTCTTTATTTATTTTCTGCAAAGCTTCACATGCTGCTTTAATAAATGGAACATGCTTTCAAATCAAACTCCAAGATTCTGTTGAGTTTTAGAGCATAGAAATTAACTTATGGTCGGCTTTTGTCTCTCTCTTATAGTGGATTTTTCATAGACAGTGTATCTGCTTACTCAAGGGTCATCTCTGAAAAGATTACAAATGTAATGTCAAAATTTGACTATCCATGAATGAAAAGCAATCCCAGCGTGTACTTTCATGGTTCCTTCACTTTTGTTGAACAACCCTTTTAATTATTCACATATAT
This sequence comes from Protonemura montana, assembly GCA_947568835.1. Taxonomy (NCBI): domain Eukaryota; kingdom Metazoa; phylum Arthropoda; class Insecta; order Plecoptera; family Nemouridae; genus Protonemura; species Protonemura montana. The sequence goes on along the minus strand of OX387604.1, from coordinate 12,256,139 downwards.
GGTTAGAATGGTAGGCCCCGAAATGGTTGGCTGGCTGGCAGACCTGTAAAATATTCATATACTTTGAAATCTGAAAAATGATGCTATGCTCCTGTCTGCATTCACAAAAAAGCCACAAAATGTTAGGATCCTTACCTACATTTTTAGGTATCGTCATCATCTTGCCCTAGTGGAGAAAACCAATGTCCATAAAATGATAAGGGACAAGAAGCTTTCAGTATTTGGTTTGAGAGACCCACCCAGTAAAGACACCCAAAAAACCAGTGTTACATCTGACAAAATAGTTTACATGAAGACTTACACAGGAGTTTTATGGGTGTCAGGGGAAAGGGGCTCAGGATCCAGATGCACATGTTCTATTCTAACACTTGCTTGCCATGTGTTTCTTCACACTGACTATGACACAGATCACAATTATAGCTAATTTTTTTAACCAACTTATTATTAGCTGATTTGAAAACATTAACCATGTATCAGTCAATACCTTAATGAAGCAAATATTTATGCCCTCATGTTAGTACTAAAAAAATGTATTTTGTCTGCAATGAAATTGGTACCAGTGTTACCTAATTAAAAGAGTTCGTTGATTTTTTTAATTTGGCATGAGATTGGGCTATTAAGGTGGGTATTCTAGTGGGTTGGTAAAGGGAGAGGAGTGGAATTATTTGATTGGGCTGGTACTTACAATAGAAGCTAAAAAAAAAATCGTGTATAGCTGGGAAGTGGAAACTGCCAAGCTAAAATGTAATTTGAACTTGGTTAAATCTTTGTGTTATATATCTGGCGACCGCAACTAATTTTCCCTTCTGTGTCTTTTAAATGTAATATCATTGTGTAAAAAAGTCCCAAAACTTGCAGTAGACACCTTGTCCCTTGTAAGTTGTAACCACTGTAGTGAATCATAGGCATGGGGTTCTTTGTCTGAGAATGCTTGCACCTGTTTTTAACATTTAGCATCTTTGCTAGGGAGTGGATGGCAACTGCGAATTGAATTACAATAGAACACTGATAATTTAAGCCTATTGTATTATACAATTTGTATGGGATAGGCATTTAGTTTACTTTTGGGCTATGTGCTGCTACAAATACATGGCAAACATGATTAACACTTATTTCAGTTACTTAGGCCCGGTATTACAATATTTTTTAACTCCAAGTTAAGCTCCTAACTCTCAGAAACAGCTGAATTTCACTGCATTTGATTGGTTGTTGCAATGACAATTAATTTAATTCCCCTTTATCAAGGAGTTAAGAGAATTGCATTTCCAGGTCTTAAGATTATGAAATATCTGACGTTTTGTACAGTGGTTAATTCCAGGGTGGACGCTGTCCACCCACCCAATTATTTTTGAAATTACTTTTATTTTGCCTTGTCAATGCCCTGGTCTAATTTACTCAGAGAACAGACGGTACACAATCTTATTTTATACCAACTTTCGATTTATAAGTTGGACAGAATTCCTTCCGATCCCGTTGTTTCGGGCTAATGTTTAGGTCAGAAGATGTTAGCAGGATTGCCTTGGAATTCCTACCCCCAACTCCTCGTGCGAGCAGAGGTAAGCTACGTTAGTTGATCGATCGATCTTTTCAACAATTCATTTTCAGGAAGAAACAATGGCACAAGCAGGAAAATTTAGGTTTCCCGAGGAAACCCACCTGCACAATCTTTCCGTGAATTACCATTTCCTCTCCTTTGTTCTCCCGGAATGTGCCTTGTTGTTTTAAAAACCCCGTCAGTCACTTGTACTGTTCGCCTCTAATTTCTTTAGACATTTTCACAAATTGAAGGGTAATATTACAAGTATTTGGGCGCTCATGTAGGATGGTTACGTCCACTTCGGATAAGTCTCATTTGAGTTGCACTAAGTCTTTTTGCCGACAATAAACCACTACTATCAACCAATGATTCCACTATTTACTTGCAGAAAACAAGAAGAGCTAATCCCTCCCTCCCCCACACACAAAAGAGAAGATCGTCAAGCGTCCACCCACCCTTTTCTTTTATAAATTAACCACTGGTTTTGTACAAATAATTCGCTTGGTTCTGGGAGTGGGACCACGAGACCATGACTCCCTCAAGCTGAAATATTTAACTGCTTTGTCGGCTGAGTATCTGGTAATGGAAATAGTCAGTAATCGTCTGCTATATGTTTCGGCTAGGTGATTTATATAACCCGACAGAAATATTTTGCGGTTCTGCGTGTCAATTTGCATGTCGCAATTTTTCCACCCAATTGTCAGAGCTCTGTATGCATTACGGAAGTTAACAACGTGCTGCATTATTACTTTTTATGTAGCATGAAATTGGTGCTCTCTTTCGGACATTTCGGCAGTTTCATGTTCATCATGTTTGCCCTGGGAAAGAATGCATATGAAATATTGAGGGCCACAGGGAGCACGTGCAATGCACTGGTCCTCATTGTTCAACAATATTGTTTGTGTGAAATATTTCCCGTATCTTTTCTTCAGTAATTTAATGCACAAGTAGCTAGAACGTAGAGTAGGTACTTTAATATTCCTTATCAAATTCAATCACATGGCTTTCAAGATGTAGATAAGACTGAAATCTACCACTTTTCTTATAGTAGCATTTGATTTGCATCACTGACCTAATCAAATTATTGTTTGTTATGTTCAATACATTTCACACGTAGTACGCAATAAATAGTAAACACGACTGTTTTTATTTAGCTCACAATACAATCCAACATGCAATAATTACATTTTTTTTTGTTTATTAAAAAGCATAAAAACCGTAATTTTCACGGTGTTAATAAATTGCTTTTTATTTAAAACACTAAAAAAACGTCGGGAGCCAAGCCCGCGTTACAAAATATTCGTATCGTAAAGCGTAATGCACCACGTATAGTCGGTAGTATAGACTGTAATTTAAATCGCGATCACTGAGCATAGTTCCGTTTACGTCACACTAGTGGCCGCCTCAATTACACACATGTACCTACATCTGTATGATCCGCTTGAGTCATCACTATACCCTTCCCCGTGTGCGGTGTGCACCCCCCCCCCCCCCCCCCCTTGCATTGGGTTTTCACCTGCCCAGTCTGGCCTGCATATTACGCACTGTTCGCACACATCACACGCATGTAGACGCATCCTCAATCCACATTAATGCTGGGCTGCAAATATTAGAACTCAAGCTCTAATTTCGTGCGTCCAGTAGCTATGATTTAACAAACAAAAAAAATGTGTTAAATTGTCTTCAGTTTGAGACATCTTCGTACTGCATTATCTCCAAATTAATCTATTAACCAATTACTTGCCTCCACGTTGTTAGTCGAAATATTTTGTTCTCTTACCTTGTTGACTCACGTTGTTGCTCTCTCGGTCCATTAACGACATGGTGACGCGATGGAGAGTCTTACTTATGTGTTTTGCGTGACATTACGGAAGTTACGGAATGTCACTTGCCAGGTAGTTGGATTGCTACTTGCTAGTAGGCACTACGAGTAGAAGATGGATGCATGCTCAGAGCGCCTAGCGAGTAAACTCTCGAAAACAAAGGCATGCAAGAAGCCTAGATAAGATGCATATACCGTAACATGTTTTCACATTGTTTCTTAGCATCCGGATATAATATAGCCATCGTTGGCCAGCTAACGGCCTGCGCTTTCCTGTCGCTTATCAAGTTTCTTGCTTGTTATGCTAAATTCCTTGAGTTTAGTTGAAGTCTTCTTGCCACCCCGACCGAAGTCTACGTTTTTCTAGGTCAGTGCACTGTATGGATAGGCTGATTACTCCCTTGTTCAATGATAAGATGGACAGGAACTGGACCAGATGTGACGCATACCGCCCACAATAAAATTAATTGGTAGATGTTCATACAAAATTGTAATTGGACCCTCGTTAGAACATTTAACTCCTCGTCTGTCAACGGACGTGTCCGTATGTACAAATTTACTTGGTTCTTGTGTAGTAACCATAGTTTCAAAAACCTCGCGTTAGCATCCTAGTTTCTTTTTTACTTGGTTATCTCAAGAATCGAGATTTCCAATTTGGCAGTGGTACGGTGTTCCATGAGAATGCTAACTAGTACGGAAGATAAAGTTTGTCTGTCTTCTAGTATTCATATGATTCAGCTCTAAAGAAAGCTGCCGAACCCAATTTTCTTCTCGTTTATTATTAACTAATTCCATTAAATATGCATAATTTAATTAACATATTCAAATTTAAATTACCACTAAATTTTTAAACGAAATCGCCGAGAAATAGTATATTGGTGGGAGAGGTCAATGGTATCCAATGCCCCAACGGAACTTGTTCATTTCTACTGAAATCAGAATTTTGACTACGAAACACAGCTGCCAATCGGGGGGAGGCATGATTGGCACTGAACGATATACCTATGCTAAAACCCATTACGTCTGTTTAACGCATGCACGCCATCCATACCTTCTTGTTTTTTTAGTATCCGTGTATAGTCGAGTATTTATTTATTTATGGTATTTAATGACGCACTGTTTTGACATCTGGCCATGCGGCACTGGTCTAATAGTGTCGGTGAATGACAGGATGATGATGATGATGATGATGAGCCTAACCTAGCCTAGAAGGGAGGAGGGGAAACCCGGTGCCGGCACGTAGCCTACTCCTGTCAAAGAGCATCAAAGGACCAACGGCTTAACGTCCCTTCCGAAGGATGGAACAACGCGAACAGCAGGATTCCTCCTCAAATCCATACTGTCGAGAGGTTGATAAGCAAGGCGAACGAAGTTGCTGTACTAACTTTCATCCCTCTATCCTCTCCCGAACAGAACTGGTCATGTGTGTGATGGTCACCCATCCAATACCTGCCTCACCGCAGTGTTGCTTAACTTTGGTGATCTAACGAGAACTGGCGTTTCCAACATGCCAAACCGTTCGGTTTTAATAGTCGAGGTAGGTATTATAATGAATGCTACGGACTCGTGGACTAGTCATTTTGTTTGGTAACTTACCAGTGAGTACTGACCATAACGCTGAATAATATGGTAATACTCGGCTAGCATATGTTCCATTTTAATTAGGCTAGGCTTGCATTTTGCACTCAGAATAACTTGTTCGTGCTGTCATCCAGTCGGTTGTTCCCCCCCCCCCCCCTTTCCGTGCCGCCCTCTGAAACCATCCAGTTAAAATATCACTTGGCTGTGCTTTTCAAAGTTTTTATGACTCAAATGGAAACAATTCGATTACATTGATACTATATGAGGATAAAATAAGTAAAAGCTAGATTAAGTTTTTAGTATTTCATTGCTCTACTCGAAAATTATGGATGGATTTGAGATAACGATAAACATTTGGGATTCTGGCAATGTGTAAAAATCACTGCTTTCAATTATTTTGTAGGGAACTTAACAAATGAATACACTATCTAAACGAAATCTATTTCATCCAGAATCTAGATATACAAATAACGATACTAGCTGTGAGATATGTCAATCCATGCACTTGATTTCTTAGGTGCAAAGGAGTTTTATCACAATGCCGATAACGCTTCATTAATTAAATATGCTTGATTATAAACAACCATAAACGATTTAATCCGGGAAATTTTCTGATCTTGGGTAGTATTTTGCAACGCCGTAGTAAAATAACATTTTATAACAACATGAGCCCAATTACGATAAAAATGTGTTGCTCTCAATCAGAATTGCATGGAAAGCAGTCGTTCATATGTTGATTCCTTTGTTCTAGGAGAATTCAAAGACTGGAGAAGTAGATGTCGACATTGACATCGATGAGCTGTTGGACATGAACAACGACGAGGAGAGAAGGCGACATCTCAAGGTAAATACTTGAGGCAAAGAATCTTAAGGGAAGGAAGTTATGTAAAGAAATAGTTTGTTCATGAATCATATATCAAATATTCTTCGCCGTTTGTTTGCAGAGTGAGTGTGTAGTATTCAAACACCCAACAGTATTTGGGAAATTTCCATATGTGCCTATCTGATGGCAGAAGGGACCAAGGATGAAGCTGCATTCTGTGTGGCAAGCTGTGCTATATTTTGTGAATGGTTTTAGATGAGTTTGCACATAGGTCATGGGTCAATACGCTCCACAGTGTGGTGTGGGGGGTGGCAATGTTCTATCTCTGAGTGCTATAGGGCACAGGTGATGTTCTGGCATGTGATATTTCAGAGATTGCTATCGACATGGATGTAATTGCAGGGCGTGAGGCCATTAAAAAACATTAAAACAAAATTAAATTTCAGGGGAATGAGTTTTTCCAAATCATTGTTTTCTACACTGAACCATTCATGCTGGGTTGTGACTTTTTAACTGCAGTGTTTGAATATTTCCTTATTCATTAAAAAAAATGTAAGCCCACTTTGTCACCTATGTGACCTTTCTGTGGTAACAAGAGCACAGTGGACTGTTTTTATCACATTTTTCATCAACCTTTTATCACATTTTTTCTGCAGAATTTGCTGGCTGATGCAAAGAAATCTCCACTTGAAGTTAAAGTGAGTATATTATTCTGAACCACTTGAGACAAATAGATCATTTATGATGTAAACTTCCCTATGAAGCAGAGATTGTCAAGCAGACACCTATCATGCCATCATGACTAATTGATTGCTATGGGTAGCTTATAAGCAGAGGGCTCTATTCTTTTTAATGCTGCTTGTTTAATGTCATTTTGGGGGATTGCTTTGTATATCAATGGTATTCCAGACTCCTTATTAAAAAGTAACATAAAGCTTCTAGTCAGTTTGGCTTTCAACATTATTCTTTCAAGGCCAACATATGATTTAAGTTTGTGGGAAATAGTGATCTAATTTATGTATATCAATACCAGAAATTTGTGGACGATCTTCTTGAGCGAGCCAAGACACTGTGAGATGGCTGTGCGAGCACAGGTGTTTGGACGGGTTCGGGCAGGGATCGCGCCGCGTGGGAGGTCACAGCTCCGCACAACGAAACGGGCGTGGGCGCGGCAGCAGCAACGACACCAAAACACCACAACTCTATTTACTTTGGGCTGTGTCATTCATGTCTTTCCTTAAATATGCTCTCGGAATCAAGTGGCCATTGAAAAATGAAAATTTTAATACCCGAAGATTAAAACTAGGTACCTGAATTAAAAATGCATTGAGCCAATGCCTGGTTGGTGGTTAGCACAGTCTTTTTGTAACCCATTTTATGATCGATGGTAAATAGTTGTTGGCATCGCCTGTAGCACATGAATGTTACTTTGAAATGCATTTTTGTTTATATCCTTCCTGGTCTGACTTGCGATTCACCCAGATAACATAAATATTGATTACACTTTAGTTTAGTTGGAATTTGTAGCTAGTCTTTGGCAAAGCTTGCAGTTAATCCATGAACCCCAAGCATCAATCAACCCTTTTATATGAATGTTTGGCTCAGACCCATTTCAGGCCCAATCATGAGGCCGATATGTTAAGGTGTTCTGAGACTGTTAGTTTTAATCTGTTTTAGAAATTCTATTTATTTTTTAATTAACAGGAAATATATTCATGCAGATTAATACTGCTAAGAAAAGTTTAGATTGGTCCTAAAATATTTGATCATTTTATAAGATTTTTAATTTTTTAAATTATTTAGATGAATTAAATTGTATTTAATTCAAATGAACTTAATTCTAGGGTTTCATTTCACGTTAATTCTATAATATTTCAACGAGTAAAATATCGTCTGACCGATACACCTCGTCCATACCTCTTTCATACACATTAATTTACAACAGAAATCATCACCATTTCTCGCCAGATTGTTAAAAACCTATTTCCAATTCATTGTGCTGTGATTGTGCTAAGTACACTGTTGGTGCCAATTACAGGACATTCTGTTTTTAGTAGTCAATTTCATTTTACAAACAGTGCAATATTCAAAGCGTATCATCTTATTCACTAAAATCTTCGTGCTAATGGAATAGAGGATGTTATTATAAAAAATGATGATCTAGGAATGAAAGTTCCTAGAGTTTTGAATGCAAATGTGACATTTACTTTTGGAAAACACAAAACTCGATAAAGCCTAGAATATTTGGTTCAACTAAAGTTGTGTCTGCCTTACTTGATTTTGGACATTGTAATATGTATGTATTAATCTGATACTCTTCCCATAAAGCTTTTAACATCCATTGTAAATAGACATGGACCATAGGCATTGTATTCTAGGCCAAAATTTGACATTGCAGGACAGTGGATATATAACTGTAGACACAAAAGGAACTGGTCTGAGGAAATGCAAGAGATAATTTTATTTATCAAAGTCAGGATAAAATATAAAACAAGGAAAATAATGTCAACCTATTCTTATTCTATGGCGGTACATTAAAATGATTCCTCGCTATGCATCCTACTAAGCAAGCCACTGTGAGGGGCAGTTTGTCTCATCATTTACAATGGCACATTTCCTAACCTGCTGTTAGCTAAACAATTGTCAATGACCCTGGTTTTCATGCGGATAATTATTGTGGGAAAATATTTTATACTTAATTTTTCACTCGTTTAGTTAATGTTGCTCAATTAACTATTTTACCCCAAAACGTATATATATATACGAAATGAGTTCACAATCAAAGCTGTGGCTGATCTTGCGTAGAATCATCGATGTTGCTTAGAAGAAAAATCTTATCTCCGATCTCATGTTCCAATGAATGCCGAAACTAATAAGAAATATGATACTGCTGGATTAATTTATGTCAAGGATTGTTGTTTATGTATCAAATTGTCAACTCGAATAGAAACATGGAAAATAAGAAAGTTTTCAAAATCCATACCATTTCTTCAGTCCAATTTTCCTTTTCAATAGCAGTTTCTTCAGTCCAATTTTCCTTTTCAATAGCAGTTTCCTGAGTGGCTTTGAAGACAAAAGTTTTGTACTAGCCAGTCCTCTTTGTATGTTGTGGTGCAGTGGTTGACATGTTAATAACTGAAGCTCGTGCTGCAGCCGACTTGGGATATGGGTAACTTCTTAGTACTTACTATGTACACGACAAAAGGTAGACATTGTTTGCTTCATAAAAAATATTAATTCCTCGATGCACTCAAATTGAAGCTGATCGCGACACCCCATGATTTGCATTTAATTGCAGAGGTAATTTGTAGATGTCCAAATGGGATGATTGGGGTTTTTCTAGGCCCTCAACCATGATAAGCATGTTAACAAGGGCAAAGTTACAAAGCATGGTAGTACAATCTATTAGAGTGCTTCGAACATTATAACTAGATTCAAGTATAATATGCGACTATAACAGAAAGCCTATACATGTACAGTATGACTGAATTATGTCTAACGTCAAATCTCTCGTCATCTCGTCATTGTATATGGCATGCACAATGTCCAGACAGATGCTAAAATTATTTCTTACATGACCGAGGATTCGTCAGATGAAAACACCAACGTCAATTCTGCACTGATTTTTATTTTATTATCAAAATTTTTGCCCTTAGCATAATATTATGAAAGTTCATTAATAGTAACAGTTTATCCTACTTAAACCACAGTAAACACTGGACGTACATAGTTGTAAATTAACAGTTTCGCAAATTCACTCAACGCGTAACATTCAATCACTTTTTTAAATCTAATCTGCACCAAAAAATGCACAATTTTAGTTAAATTTAAGCCACTTTAGTTATGGTGGAAGGACCCTTGTCTAGCTTTACCTATTGATAGAGCATAAGGACTCCCATTCGTCTTGTTTTCGGATCTAGCATCAAAATACACTGAATCGGCCAATGTTGGCTCCTTTGATCGATGCATTAAGGGTGAGATCACTTCAGAGTTGCCAATCTTTTCACCCCTGTGAAAAATGTTACATCAGTTTTAGTATTTCAAATTGGTAAATATTTTTTACTTTGTAGATTTCATATGGTAGTAAATTGCAGCAACTTACTGTTTCTTATTTTTTTTGTAGTGCTCTTTGTACAGTATCAACAGCACAGACAGCATGCATACAATACCAATTGTAACTAGCACGACCGCTGCTGCAAAACCCAGCCGAGAGAGTAACAACAAATTCTTGAGAGAGCTTGCCATTTCGGTAGGGACTGTGGCTCTTTGCTGGAACCACATCATTGGGAAGAATACTTTTGGCAAACTGGCAAATAGACTGAAAAAAAATTGTCAATCACATAAAATATGTTGTAAGATTAGATGCAAGCAAGATGGCAAGTGGTCACAATGTTTGGTAGGGATGCATTTTTTTTTTTTTTTCTTTTATTTCCTGTTGATAATACATAAATTATATAAGGAAGTCATGATACATAAACAAAAATAAAAATAAATAAAAATAAATAAAAATAAAAAAAAAAAAATTCATACAATTTGAAGTACAATAGGTACACAATATACACAATATAGATTAAAAAAAAAAGAACACAATGCTTCAAGATGCCTTAGTTTACATAGCCACATTAACTATGGTTTGATTTTACAAATTCGTCGATTGAATAAAAACATCGAGTAATTAGAAATTCCTTTAGTCTAGTTTTAAAGTGTTGTCCTTCTTTAATGTATTTTGTTAAACTGTTATAGAACTTAGATCCCATTGAAATGGGATCTTTACCATAGAAATTAGTTTTGCAGTTCTTTAGTTTAATGTCAGTCTTATTTCTTAGGTTGTGAGCATGAACATCTTGAATCTTCATTTCTTTATCATAATTTTTTCTTAGGAACATAATTGTTTGATATATGTAAATACTTGGTAAGGTAAGGATTTTTAGTTCTGTGATACAAAGTTTTACCAAATTGATTAACTATTTCTACAGGCAACAAGCTCACTCTATACCTTACCTTATAGACGGATAGGGCTGGATAAGTATATTGATTTGCAGTCGAGCTGCTACATCAAGAGGTATTCCAGTTGTCTGCAACAAGAATGTACAGACTTAATAATGTTTTATCTTCGATTGTTGTAAAGAGTGTTGTGGGTATATTTTCCCTGTAGAGCCAAATATACTCAGCCAGGCAGGTTCCACACCGTTGAAGTCATAGAGACTGGCTTCTAATCGGACATACTAACTCCTCAAATCACCCAGAGCCGATATCAGATGTATGTTAGGTACAATGAAAACCGGTTTTGATTTAACCAAGCCTCAGCCACAGTATGCTGCTAATACAGACCTTTCAAGCAATATCTAGACACTGCTATAAAAGCTATACAAAGTAAACTTATTCAAATTACCGGTTCTAAGCTGATGTAAAATCCATGTTTGTCTTTATCTGGACTCATCCCATCAATTTGATCCAAGTAGTATGGATCGCCTTGGTAAAAGTGCGGATATGAGACGAACGCAGGTGCACCAAAACGGCAAGTCGATACATTTACGACACCAGACGGGACACATTCACCACCACAGTAACAGCTATTAGCAGGATCCACACTCCCGTTATCAACGTTGCTGAGGCCTGCAGTGTATTTAAAGCCGTTGATTGCTTCCACATTTACCTCCTCCGTGTAGTCAAATTTCAGTGATCTATTTAAAAAAGAAAAAGTCCAGTGGGTACCAAAGCTCGGAATATAAATATCACAGTCACAATCGAGTTGAGTTAGTGATTATACCTGCATATATCAGGGGAGTATATCTGTATTGATTCATTTTTCTCCCTCAATGGTGGAAAGAGCTCTCCAGCAGAGCCTGTAACTTCTCCACAAGTATCTGGGTAATAGTCTGTCCAATTTGAGTACTTCCATTGGTGTAAGGTCCCAAATTGTGAGATATCATCTGCTCCAGTCCCCATATTGAAAGCTCCGTCAAATTCGCTGCTTCCATTTCGCTGCAAGGAGATCATACAGAATTGAGAATGAGAAAACAAATAGTTTGCTGAAAGTCAGAAGGAAATAAAAAGGAATTTCCAATTACTACCACACATCGAGTATTCGGTTAAGAGATCAAAAAGAAAAAAGAGTTTAGAAAGCCCTGTTGACTAGGTCATGAAACTAGGAACCTTAGCATTATATTTCAGGTAGAGATGGATGTGAATCTAGGACCTCCAAAATGCAAAGAAGACAGACATGTTCTTTTCTAGGTCTCCATGAAACAGTTCTGAGTTATTTTTAAACTGATGCAAAATTCTTTGAGACATGAGAATAAGTAAGTATAGCTACAAGTGTTGGTAGTTTTAGTATTTTTGCTTACCGTGTAAAACCAGCCAAATTTATCATATGGCACCTTCACATCTTTAGCAAATACACTGCCAATTTTGCCCATTTTTATGAGGGGGTCATCAAATCCCTCAAAGAGAAATTCACCAACTGTGTGTGTTATGGAGATGGAATGGCTCTTCAAAATTTGGCTCAATGGCATCACAAGAAAATAGTTCCAGTTCCTCGATACGTATGCAGCAGTCTAAATAATAAACCACATAATATAATCAAGTTATAAAATTGATAAAATGTAGCCAATAAAATGGTGTGACTGCAAAAATGACAGGTAAATAAATTGAGGAATAGAAAGAAGGAAACGTAACTTACTGGGGTAGAGGTGGTCAGTTGCAAAAAATAAAAAGAGATACTGCAACGTTTCAGATTCTGTCTCGGAAGCTGAAACGTTGTACCACGACTTAGTACGACAATTTTTTAGGACTTCTATTTATCTTTTGCAGTCCGCCATTTCTGCCTCGGTGCGCAGCGTTTCCTTCTTTCCTCGTTCTGAATCCATATAAATAGTCAGTAAATGCAACCATTAGAACAGTGTTATTGTAGTGCTAGTTTTTAAATGATGCTTTGGAGTGCCCTCATTGTTTTACAGAGAGTGGTCTTGCAACCAAGCACCCACTGGTTCAGCAGTCAGAGCAAACGAATGACAACGGACAAGTCCTGACTTTGTATTTTGTTTCACATTTGTCTGCTGCCGTTCCTTTCTTTTCTTGATACCATACAGTTTCTCAAAGCCCATAAGCTTTTTTACTGCTTTACTGATCATTACAATGTTAAATAAACCACCAATTGATTTTTGTGGTGGACCTAAGAAAACACTAAAAACATGTTTATAAACTAAAATGTATTTTTTTCTTTGTATAATTTTTGTAAAAATAAGTGAAAAAAACCAGTGATAAATCTAAAAATTATCTTTCTTACCAGAGCAACTATGTTTATAGTTGTTAAATTGTCAGACAGGGAGCCATTTGAATTTTCAGCATCGTAATACCATCGTCTTTCTTGCATGAAGCTAATGGTGTAGTTATCGTTCCAAACAATGTCTGTTTTCTCCTTTACTTCTCTGCAAAAAAAATTAAAAATACATTCATTAGGTTTACAAAACAAGCTATCGATGAAGTCGAAGTTAAATTGAATAGCAATGACAAACAGAAGAAGTGATATAAATTTGACTTGGTTGTGATTTAAGTGTATATTTAGGTTTCGCCTATAGAAGACCAATTTCATTATGTATCCACACAATGTTATAATAAAGACGGTATTCTACCATTGATTAAATCATAACCACAGACTGTAACATGGTTTTCTTTTTATTGAAGGTACAATACCAAAAAACTTTTTTTTTCATTTGAAAACAAATTTTTAAGCTGAAGCCAAGTGCTAATGCTGTTCTAGGATTGAGTGATATTGTTGTGGCCCACAACAGGAAAAGTTTAGCTGCTAGCACACTCCAAGACTCCAGATAAGACACAATTTGAGTGTGTTCAATTACCCAAAACAACAGCTAAATTGCTTTGTTGTTATAGAACATAAGTATATGTTGTTTAATTGTTGTTTATATCCAAATCTATGGACTTTCCAAATGACACGATGTGTTTAAACAGAATAAAAACACTATTATTATTATTATTGCTATTGCCAAGCGTTTGTTGTGTCTCACACTGACCAAATGGATATTCTCCTTAAAGAAGCAATTACCATTCAAAATTAGTTTTTACCCTAGAATTGTAACTGTAGTATGAATTTAAATTTACCTATTTAAAGTAATTTTCTGAAAATATGGATTTGCAATTAATTATCTAAGATTTCTGGCTTTTCGCGCAGCGCGATCTGCGAGCTGAGTACGATTTCTATCCCCTCCATACCGATTTTCCCTTTCGAGCGCTGTCGCTGCCGCTACGGTTCGGCTGCGGCACGCTCAGAGCGGCACTGCACGAAAATATGCAACATGCTAATTACATACTTGCGGTAATTCGTTAACCGTGGCTAAACGAATAATCGTAACATAAAGCCAAATTATTTCAACACAGATGAAGGATGGAGGACTATGCTCAAATTATTTGAATGTTATCTGATGAGAGGTTTGTCTAGGTGCTAGGGGTCGAAAAAGCACTATAGGTTATTTCTTACGGGAGTTGTTTTCTAAGCACCTAGCCGAAAAACGCGGACTTAGGCAATTTCTGCACGGACGGACGTGGACACACGAGTTTTTTTTTTATAGTCCAAATGCCGTTATTAAATCTTCCAAATCGATGATTAAAGTTAAAATTCAATGGTAAATACCCCTTTAACAAATTAGTAGTCATTTTCAAATTTCTATTACATGATCAAATTTGCAAAGTGCAAAGTGCAAACTAGTTCAGAATAATTTTGGTAAACTGAAGACACATCGGAATTTCAAAGAAACATGGAATAATGAAGAAAATAGTGTATTGCCAATTTTTTTTAATTATTGTTTAGATCAAGTTGCAAAGAAAGCAAAGAACAGCCTCTAATTCCTATCTGACGATTCCCTGTTTGATTCCAGTTTCAGTCATCTAGATCAATTGGAGAAATTTGCAGAATAAATAAGTAACTATAAACCACTTAAAGTTACATAATACAGCAAGGACCTAAATGTGCCAATCTTCAACTCTTAAAAAAGTGAACTTCTCTGATCTAAGAAACTTATTTCATCAAATTCAAACAACTACCATCCCCATTTCCTTCACAGCCAACAAACTGCTCTAAAACATACAACCATCTCTCACCGCTCTAACCTAACCCAGAACCCCTACTATTCTTTAGAGGAATATCTAAACACAAACAAAACTAATACTTAAGGAAGAATGTAAGACTGATGCTCAGATCTCAAGATGGGTACCTTACCTTAACCATCTATACCTTTATTACCTTATATATTCACCATTATTATTATTATTATTATTATCATCTACCACTATTACTATTATTACTATTATCACTATTATTATTCTTATTATCATTTCTACTATTATTTTATTATTACCATTATTATTTCTTTTATTACTTTTATCCCTAGTTATAAATCATTGTTAAAATTTCTTTTTTTGTTCCTATTTCTAATCTTTATGGGTTAAGTTCCTACCAATTAGGCTCAAACAACTACCATGTAATTGTACGTAGCACAAAAAAAAAAAAAAAAAAAAAAATCTCCAAAATGGCAAAACAAACCACCTTTAAAATCAGTTTCATATCACTCTCCATCCAAAACCCCTATTAAACGTTAGAGGATGGTACCTTTACCTACCCCAACCACATAATTAAATGTATTTCAAAATAAAGGTTCACACAATGAACATGTAAACACTCAAAGCATAAAAAATAATTAAATAAATACATAAATAGAATGGCAATTAAAATTAAATTGATAGATCTATCAATTTTATGTTACATGTTATCAATGGATTTTTGTTTGACCAAGGTCTTTAAAAGATCCAAAACCCTATCACAAAAGAGCAGAACCGCTAACTAAACCACAAAATACGTAAATTCACTTCAGAATTATCTATGAATGTAGTGCTGAATAATTTTCCATCTTACGGATAATAATGACTTACATAAAACGGTAGGGACCAATCTCTTGAAAACTGGGTTTTACACCATCCTTCAAGATGTCTTCAGAATTGGTCCAATTGAAGAAATAGAATTCTATGTACATAGGAACGGGCGTGTCTTTCCAGATAAGGAAGCTAGCACCTCCCGGCCTCAGTTGCAGGTTCTGTAAGGGAAATCCATTTCATAAATTGCATGCCATAACATGCCTGAAGGCGAAACTTAGCTTCGTACTCAGCGTCTTACTACTCATCTAGTCTGCAATCATCACATACCATCTTAGCAATAAAAACAAAATAACCGAGGGGCCTAGCAGTCACCTGATTTAAATATGTCGATTTGGAAAAGATGGTACTTATTTATCCCTCACATGGTTGGTGGTTGGTGGTTGGTGGTTGGTGGTTGGTGGTTGGTGCATGGTGGGGTGGATGATCATTTCAAGGCGGTGCCAGTTGCACATAACGCAAAAGGAAGGCGATGAGGTCAAGACATCGACAAAATAAATTATCGCCCGGAGGAAAGGGTTTATTGTTTATTATTTTTAATTTTTAATGTTTTATAATTATTTGTCTATGTTAAATAATTACCGATTTCAGTTTTTGTCTGTAGCCTATTTTTTCGGTATTTAAACGGTAATTAGATAAAATAAAATAAATCTATTAGTCTACAAAATGACGTACATGATGGCATGAGACAGGTAACTTCAAGTTAAATCCTATATGCATTTTTTGTTTCTTGCACCTTGCCTCTCATTCCACTGCTAGAATTCAGTTTATCCAAGAAGAAAAATTACATCATGTTGTGCTTATGGCACTCGAAGGATTATTATTTATCCCAAACCATTGCAACAACAACAAAAAACCCACTAAATCGGGACGTTCATTATTTTCGTGATACCATTGAGTTCGTGATTGCATCAAGATTTCAAATCAATTTCAATCGATTTTCTAGCACAAGAAATGTGGAACGCCAAGCGCGTTCGCGCACTGTGAAGTGATAATTTTTCGTATCCTTGCAAATGATTCGTCGCTAAGCCTTCTTATCGCAGGGTTGATGTTTTCATTGCTCTGCGCTTCAAGCGAGGCAATAAAATACTGAGGAAAAATCTTGAAGAAGTTAAAAATCAATACATTTAAAATCGATCGATTTCTTGATTTCGATTCTTTGGTGATTACTCTCGTAACTGCATCGACTCGTTACTGATGATCGTTTTTTGAACGAACTTCCGAGTCAATCATTAACCGAGGAGTTAACCGAGGGATAAAAATCCACATGAAGGGGCCGCTGGCAAATATGTCCAGAATCTTACGCACATTTCAATGCGGTAAAATCCAATCTCTCTATTGACCACTCAACGCAATCGCAAGACCTTTTATTCTGGTAAATTGGTAATCTGGTTCTTGTAATTGGCTAATTGGACGTAAAAAAGTACATGGTTTGACGATTTGATATCCTCGAATGGCGTCTGCGTACCGTGTTTTATTTAATAAATAAATTATAGCTACAAAAATATGTGCGCTAGTAAGTCAATCGCTACTATTGGAGAATCCGAATGAAATAAATTTCCAACTGCTCCCGCTCCTTCGCTAAATAATGGCAAAATAATAACGTGGAATTGAAGTCTGGTAGGCAGATCATTTTTGCTACACATTCTGAAATCGGGCGCTATGTTTACAAATCTCAGCTCATTCATGAGGGAACTAGAAAATCCCACACGAGGATTACAAAGATAATACCACCTGCAGACTCTCCTGTCCCATGAAAGAGTGCATGGTGGCTGGCATCGATATTTACCACTAGCTACCAGGCACTAGCATCAGCCTGAATTTATGCAATATCCATTTTCGCGGCTTCGACGAGTCCGAAAAGTTGTGCCTCGCAAGCGTTTACCTGGCACTGCCCAGCACCTACATCGCTTGTCCGATCGCGATGAAACACACATATTTGGAATCTGCATGCTTCAGGCTCTGTAAGTTTTTTTTTTTATTAGTAAAATGGACATTTTTTTGTGCAACTGACGAACGGTTTAAAACCAGAAACTTTTTGAGATCAAAAATAGAGTTTTTGAAAATCGATATCTCAGTCAATTTTGTAGCCGAGACCACCAATAATTTTTGTGTGAGGAGACCATGTTGAGGCACTAGGGTAAAAAATCACGGACTCCATAACTCGTGTTTTTGGTGGTGCCAAGGATTTGATGATTCATTTTACCGGAAAACTCGCAAATTTTCCGGCACTTGTATTTCCTTGTTATTAACATAATACAAACACTTTATGTCCATTTAAGACCAATTTTTTAAGATTTTACCCGCGGTAATAATGGGCCGAATGAACGCCATTTAAAAACAGTAAACGCATAGCATTAGATTGAAAAGAGATCATGGTGCACTAAAACTCAGCCCACGATCCGTAATACGTTTATTGATGAGTGTAGCGAGCGAAGCGAAACGCAAGCACGCGTGCGTGCGTGCGTGCGTGCGTGCGTGCGTGCGTGCGTGCGTGCGTGCGTGCGTGCGTGCGTGCGTGCGTGCGTGCGTACGTGCGTACGTGCGCGCGTTTGCGCTCTAGCTGCGAAATGCCTGCTCCGAGTTGAGCCAAATTTGTCGAGCACATTTTTGTGTGACCTCCTTACTTATGCAGAGAAATCGGTAAAATATGTTTGTAACTATTCAAAATCTACAAAAATATTTGTATTTGATAAATTCACTTTTCGGAGTAAAATACAGACACATTGTTGTTGAAATTGATATATCTTTTCCATGACAACAAACATTTTCAGGTTCCGCATACACTTCATCGATTGATGAATTGAGTTTAAAGACGCACTGTTTTGACAACGGGCATTGCGGCACTGGTCCAATGGCGTCGTTGAATAAGTGGATTAAGATGATGATGATGTACCTAACCCTAGAAGGGTGGAGGGGAAACCCTGTGACAGTACGTAGCCTACTCCCGTCGAAGAACACCAAGGGGACCACCGGCTTATCGTCCCTTTCGAAGGACGGTACAACTCAAACAACAGGATTCCTACCCAATCCATGCTGTCGAGAGGTTATAATGTTCTTTATCGTTTGGGTGATCATACATCGATGATATAAACATAGTCAATAATATAAACAGTCAATGCAATAAAATGAAAATAGAGAAAATTAACAAGTCATTACAATAAAATGAAAATATAATAAATTAAGTTTGTATATGAAAATACTCAGCTGTTGAGTAGAGAGGGTTTGATATTAAAAACAATTTAAGACTTTGCTGAAAGGCTGCGTCGTCTTCCTCACATCTTATATGAGTAGGAAGGTGATTAAAAAAGGCTGCTCCAGCGTATGAGGGGCTTTGGCTGTACAAGGCCAGGTTGTGCCCTTGGACAGCAATCTTGCCCTTCTGCCGGGTGTCGTGGTTGTGTATTTGCCCGTTTGTGACGTGAGCTTCTATGTTTTTTTTTGTAAGCACTATGAGGTTGTATATGTACAGGCATGGCACCGTCATAATTGCAAGTCTTTTAAATAGACCTTTGCACGATGTTCTTCCAGATACCCCTAGAATGCTTCTAACCGCTCTCTTTTGAATTAAAAGTAGTCTTCCTATACGCGGTGAGCAGCCACAGAAACAAATTCCATACGATATGTGTGATTGGAATAACGCAAAGTATGCTATTCGCAAAACTTCCATACTGATCACCGGTTTAAGATTGCGTAATAGGTAAGCAGATGTTGCAATTTTCCTAGCAACAGTGCCAATATGGGTAGTCCACTCGAGGGTGTTACTGATGGTCACTCCGAGGAACTTCTTCGTTTCGCTGCTCTCTCGCAAGCTCTTGCCCAAGAGTTTAATGAGAGGGCTCGAGTCGAGTTGCCTCTGGCGGGTATGGAATTGTAGAAAAATGGTTTTAGTGCTATTTACAAGAAGTTTCGCTTCTTGATAACGTTGATAACTTGATACGTAAGGCGAGTGAAGTTGTTGTACTAACTTTCATCCCTCCCATCTCTCTCTCGAACAGAACTGATCATGTATGTAATTCACCCATCTAATACCTGATTATACGCAGTGTTGCTTAACTTCGGTGATCTCATGAGAACCAGTATTTCCAACACGCCAAACCGTTCGGTATAAACTTTTCGTAGTTTCATGACAATTTCCAAGACAACGTTTGTGCAAACTTGAACGAAAATTAAATGAACCGAAAGTACCGAAAGAAGCATGCTGGGCACCCCTTTTCTAAGAAAAATAAAGGAATAAAGAACAAAAAAAAAAATACCCACATGTCCAACACAACGCAAATTGCGTTGCGAAGCCCTAGTTGCAAAAGCATTTCCCACTTGCCATTTGAAAACAGAACAGTATTTGTCAATTTTTAAGATGTTATTTTATTTAACTCTATGCTAAATTTGTGTTGTCAACTACATATAACATTGCACTATAATAATAAATATAAATACAAGGTAGGTATGAATGTCAAATTTGATAAAGAACAGCTATCGAGTATTTAAAATAGGTACCTGCTGCCCATGGATCAAAATTGGCATCGGGCAGGTATCGTAAGGCCCTTTTTGTACGATATAAAAGAGATTATTTGTAAAAATAATGTTATTTTGCCACATTTAGCTACAATGACTTTACAATCTTTCATTATGCGTTTAATAAGAAAGTCGATATGCTATTATTTAACTTATTACGTCAAAATGTGTGTGCCTCTTAAGTTTACTGTCTTATTAATTTTCAGAAATGTATTTGAATTTTGAACAGTGGGTAAACGAGAGAGCTGAGCTGATATTCCATCTTATGGTGCACTACGAACAATACGAATCTGGCTATATAATTTAAACGAGCAATTTTTATTATATATTATACACATTTGTATCACAACAGAGTTGTAATAAACCATTTTCTAGGTGTGGATTACAACTGTGCACACAGATACCTGTGCAGATGGCAATGTATGTAAATGTTTTTCGATAAATAAATAAATTTAAACGTGGTATAACGTTTTGGAGGTGTCAAGTCTTTCCACGACCGAGTCTTTCCATTGCAACAGTATTTTTGGGATACAAATGATGACCGGGTCTTTTACCTTTTTTCATAACTTTGGTGCCAATTAAAGGCACCCAAAAAACCAATAAATCGCATCGTGATTTACATTTTTACTGACGATACATTGTTTTGATAACTGGGTCCCGTGGCTCTGGTCAGATGGCCTAAGTGGATGATGATGATGATGATGATGATGATGATGATGAACCTAATCTAGCTTAGAAGGGATGAAGGGAAACCCAGGGCTTGCACGTAGCCCATTCCTGTCGAAAAGCACTAATGGGCCCACCCGCTTACCGAAGGACTGTACACCGCGAACAGGATTCCTCCACAAATACATGTTGTTGAGAGATTAAGCGAGCGAAGATGTTCTAATTTCAATCCCTACAACCTCACCCTCGAATAGAATATATCACGTTTAGCATGGTCACCCACTCAATACCTGACCCAGCGCAGTGTTACTTAACTTCAGTGACATCGCGAGAACCTGTGTTTCTAACGCGACAGAACATAAGCTGTACATTTTGAGCTCGACGTGAATTACAATTGTAAAATAAAAATGTTAAATTAACGTCGTTAATGCATCAAAGGTGACTCACATGAAGCATCCGATAAATCAACACCTGCATTTTTATTTTACGGTGTCGGCGCCCTTTGTGTAATGGATGCAGGAAACTAGGTTTACTTAGCTTATTTTAATGCTTACTTTTCGCGGCTCAAATACAGATAAGCTTCCTTTGAAATTTGGATGCGTCAAACGATAAAGGAAGCAAAAGCAGTAAATATTATTAAATGGATTAACTTCATCAAAAGTGTATTTGCTATTAGTTTGTCAAACAACATGGAAGAGATAAGAAGTGTATCATTGGGATTCTGTAACTTATCTTAGGTAATACAAAATTTCAACTATAAACAATATATTCGCAGAACTCGGAAAATTTGGAAAATTCGGAAAGTAAACATATCGTCGAAGAGTTTTCTTTTGCCAAGCTCTAAGTCGTCGTGCGTTCCACCCGAGGAGGTAAATGAAAAGTGATTTTTAACTCCAATTCCGATGCCGACCACGATCCGGATTCCAAGTCCAAAAAAAGAGTCTATTCACTTTGGTTTCGATTTAGATCTCCTAGCCCTGGTTTTAAACACTGTAAAAAAATATATAATTAAAGGTCAAATTTGTTGACCACGTCACTGACTTGGCCTTGATGGTTGATTTTTCCCAGCGATTATGTCTCATAATGTTGCTCAAGGCTGTGAAAACTGTTAGATAACTAACTTAAGAAAAAACTAGTTTGGAGTAGCCTAAAGTACGTTGGTTGGGTTTTAGCAAAAATGTTCAACTTTAAGTTGGATCTAACTCACTGGAAATCACTGAAAGTCGCCATGGCAATAGTTTCAACTAACACTTTAAGTAGGAGGCGAGATTTTGGCAAAACCGTACCCTAGATCTTTATTTGTGTTTTCAATTGCATCTAATAGCGGTTTGCAGACCTAGGCCGTAGCAGGACGCACGCCTGTTGGCAGGCCCTTCAGTTACGGGGGCCCTGTAGCGATTTTTATGTCCAAGAACTTTCCTTGAATTTTGACACGTCTGATGTTCGTTGAACCCGAGTAAAAGCCAATCGTCCTGGCATGCTGTTATTATTTCTTGAGTTGTCATTTGCAATTGAGTGTGGCAGGGGTAGTTAGTGAACCAAAGGAGACGATTATTATTGGACCTTGAGAAAAATTAGCTTTATTATGGTTTTTGGACGCAGGTCAACTTTATCTAACCTTAGCACTAGTTTTGACCAGCACTTTTTAAACTGGGTTTTGTATGCTGAAGAACAACTACATTTTCCAACTTTTCATAGCATGTACCCGTTACTTTATCAAGGGTTAGAGCAATAAGAAAATAGTAAAAAAAAAGTGCTTTCACCCTTGTTAAAGTAAGAGGTACAAGTTACGAAACGTTGTGAAATTTATTTGTTCTTCACTTAACATTCAAAACCCAGTTTAAAAAGTTTTTGTAAAAATGTGCTTTATTTCTGTGACGTTTTCTCTGTGTACTGACCGAACCACTGAGCTGATTTCAAGTAAATTTTCATTAGAGATAAACAGTTATTTTTGCGTTTATCGAAGAACAATTTTACATTTTTTTTCATTGTACTTTGAAGATGCTATGACCAATTTTTCACGAATTTACTATTTATTGGGTCTTCCACTCACTTTAAGAGAGGCCCAACATCTCAATGTGTATCGCATTGCTTAGTGCGATACTTACAACGCAAGCTGCTTCAACATACGGTTATTTCAATGTAGGAAGGGAGGTTACATTTTTGCGGGCGGGTCCGAGTGCAATTGCGCTAGACATTTTTTGTTTCATCTCCGTTCCGAACCTTTAAGTCTGGTCGCTCTAAAAAAATCGCTAATTTTAAAGAAACGGACTTTATATTTTCTTTTTACTAAACAATGTAGCCACTGGCTATGCTACACAATTTATGGTATATTCAAATTTTATTTTCAAAATTTCCATCCATCAATGCAACTATGCAAGCAAGTACGTTTGTTTTCGTTTCTTGCATATCATTCTTCGTATACCTTTTTCGAAAATTATTGCCCGCCATCGGACTTGCTGGATTATGCCCCTTTGACCATGACACGGTCAATCTTTTCTGACCTTCCAATCTTTTTATCCAAGGTCAAGAGGAACAGGAATTGACGACAAATACGCGTGTATGTTACAGGCATCCCAAAAACACAATCGCATTTTTCTTTCAAGTAATGATTGATCGATTGATTAGCTAGATTCGCCTAAGTTTAAGACGCACTGCTTTGAAAACTGGTCCTGTAGCACTGGTCTAATGGCGTCGGCGAATATGTGGATGATGATGAGGGTGATGATGAACCTAACCTAGTCTTGAAGGGAGGAGGGGAAACCCGGTGCCGGCACGTAGCCTACTCCTGTCGAATAGCACCAAGGGGACCACCGGCTTATCGTCTCTTCAAAAAGACGGTACAACGCGAACAACAGGATTCCTCCACAAATCCATTCTGTCGAGAGGTTGATTAGCAAGGCGAATGAGGTTGCTGTACAACTTTCATCACTCCAACCTCTTTCACGAACAGAACTGCTCTTGTGTATGATGCCCACCCATCCAATACCTGACTCAGCGCAGAACAAGAGTTTCCAACACGCAACACCGTTCGGTGTTTGTTCACATTTTCAAATGACAATTAAAGGTTTTTTTTTTTTGATTCGTGTTCATATTGTGAGGTGTGAACATTTTAACCAGATCCGAATCGACCAAATATGGAGTGTTGCGCCTACTCACTTACCCACTCCCACCCCTTTCTGGCAGGTATATCAGAAACCTTTGCAAAAGCCTTAGCGAATCGAGGTTTTCTTCGGCAGTAGAAAAAATTCCTGAACCTGGAGCCTAGTCAATTCTGACAGCAAGTAGTCAAATCTGTTTCATAGGTAAATATTGGTATCCACAAAGACTTTAATAAAAACCATGTCAGTATACACTTTACTTGTACTTTAGATTTAGAGAGGGTACAGGGCCGAGACACTATATATTTTTGCCACTACGTTGATTGGCTTGTCGCTGTAAATTCATTATGAAAGTGAGTTGTTTGTTTGTCTAAGCTCATAACTCTCGTGTCAAATTTATCCCAAAGATCAAGGATTGCGACTTACATGACTGACACGAACCACATGACGCACTGAAAAAGGTATACCTCTATTTGAAATTGCGATTGGTGGGAGAGGACATCCAATTTAGTTTTGCCATTGTCAGTGGCATCCACAAATCTTTGGTCACCAATTATTTATACCTTGTCGGTGCTTAAAGAGCGAGACCGCCAAACTTAAATTGCCGTGGGCAGGAAAGCAAGGTTTCAATGATATATTTAACCATTTTGGAAAATGACTATTAAGTAACGCTCATTAAAAGTATACATTCAAACAGAGTTGTTTAATGCCAAGTAATATCAACTATATCAAATAATATCAACTACTGTAAAATTGTTAAAACAAGGTTTTTGTTAAAAACAATAATAAATAAATTGAAAAATTGATATGAAGAAGACGTGCACTTAAAAATCACGATAAGGTAAAGTTCATACCTACGAGTGGGAGATTCTATGTTCATGCCAGAAACTCCACATTCTCGTCAATTAAATTAAAAAACAGCCAAGTAAACAGTTTGATATTGAATGACGTAACTTACCTGGGAAACGATTTTGTTGAAAATAGCTGGCCAGAAGATTGCTAAAATCCCTCCGGAACAGACAAGAAGGCAGCTCAAGGAGATGCAGGCGATGTACCCAGAGATGTTCTTCGGAAACATTGCGGAACTAGCTTCGACTGGACTGTAGTACGTAAGCCTAGAAAATTTGACCGAACACTTTTATCTATTGTCAAAATATCTTGTTTATGATGCGTGTTTCGTGGTTTTAATAAAGGCAAAACTATGCTAAACCGCCACACACGTGACCTCCAAATGTCAGAAACACCAACTGAAAAATCACCAACAAAAAAAACACTCGATCATAATTCGTCGCCCGTTAACATAGTCGACGACCTCACTACGACAAGTCTGTGACTTAGCCGAATTTTCATTGAACTTTGTCATAGTAAGGCCGGCCGCCACCTCCCGGCCGGCCATCTCTCGGCGCCGGTCTTGTTGGTCGGCGCCCTCACTTCGCAAAAGTCACTAAGCAACGTTCAGAGAAATCACCAAACAGGTGGCATCAATTATCAAGAAACCATAACAAACGACCACATGTCAAATAGCTGCCATTCCGCACAGAACAACCCGACCGAAAACGCAACAAACTATCGAATTCAAACAACTACATCCAAAAAAGACGTCGCTGCACATGTTTGCAGACCCATTTCGAATCGTAATTGCTCAAGGAATGCAACAATACCAAGGAAAATGCGATTCAACAAGGATTAACCGTGCGGCGGTATAGCACATTATTTTTTGAAATGCCGAGATTAAATTTCAACTAGAAATATTATTCGCTCCAAACAAAAAATAATTATGAAACTTTGTTCAAATGTGTTGGGTTATTCTACCGCGTGCTCGCGAGGGTACCATGCTTGTGCTTGGAAGGAATATTTTATTATATTATTTTGCTTCACTATTCACAATGTTGGATGATTAAGTTACCTCCAGCGCAGTCTAGTAATTAAAAACAACCTGTTCTTAAAAAATATTATATTTTTACAAAAAATGAATTACCTTGAAAAATAAAAGACACCCAGTAAGTACTTAACTTACCGAATTATAATTTTAGCCGTGCTAGTTATTTTTTAAAAGTTTTTCCTAGCAAAATTTAATTAATACAAAAATATACTTACAAAAGAGCAATTTATCTTTAAATAAACGCTACGTGATTAACCACTTAATCAGCTTTCCACTTAGTTTATTTTAGTGACAAAACTGAAATTTGAACGGTAAACGTATTGCTTGTTGTGATAGGTTCCAATGTCTATTCACCTACAGAGACGGAGATGTAGTGAGCAAATACATTGATGTAAGGTTATATTCATGGGTCGCTCTTGCACGATACCCAACGACCTCAGAATTGTGTTTCTGTATGACGGACTCACTACAGGTTAATGCAACCCTAGATTATTCGAAGTACCATACGATGTGCGTCATAGGTAAAAAAAAAACCGGTACTTATAATAGTATACAGCGTGTTTTTTTTACAATCTCTGATTTAGACTAATTATTATAGTGGTGGTTTGTAGTTCAGGTATTCGCTTTGTCTTAAACGCCCATTAAATTTTAAAGACGCCGTGTGTTACGTAATTATATAACATGTATTCTTAAACAAAGAACTTCGGGAAAAAATTTCCAGTTTTATGTCCATGAAAACACATGTCTTTTCTCCTCATTTGGCTGACCGATGGGACCTTTGTTTATAGATTGAATTTGTTTTTGAACGAATATTGGTGTAACTTTGCGTTAATATGCGTTTCGAACTTTAATAGTTTTCATTTTGAAGATAAATTTAAGACGCACAAAACAAAACAAAAAAAAATCCTGTACCCTTTACGAGTTACCCTTGAAATTATTGGAAAATTACCTGAAAATAGATATTTGTTTGTAAATCTTGGCAAGTTTTCTTGAAATCTTAAATCTAACTTTGATTTGATGGCCATTTGTTATCTGTCTCATGTACGAAACGATCCCCACCCGACTAAGAATAATAACTATAGCATTATCAATCACAATCAGTCTATTAAAAGTTTATAATTGTTTGAAGGTAATACGAACTTGAACGGCGACTACGAGCTCTCAACGAGCTCTCTCTGGTGCTCTCAACGATTTGCGAGTAATATGGTAATGGAAAACAAATTTGCAGCTTAAGAAATTACTTACCAAGCAGACAATTTCGGATTTGTTAGCAATTCGATGATTGGGTGTTTTAAGAACTGTCTCCTCCCATAATGACGGCGACATTCAGTGATCGTTCATATAACTATGGTCATTAATTACTACAATACGAAAATAATTACTAACTACTTTCCCGTTTCTTTCGAGTTGCCTGAAGCGTTGATTTCGTAAAACTTGCCCTCGGTTCATCCAAACCACATTTGAAGGCGAATCTCGGTCGAGATCTACACTAAACCCAGGTAAAATCAATAGGACATTATTTTCATAATCTTGGAGAGATAAGCAAGCTTTGATATGATAGGAAAGACTCGGAATCTATTTCAAATCCAGAACAATCAAGTGTTGAAATGCATCATTTCTACCTGACAAAAATTATTGATACAGTATTGTTTGTATAGTGACATTGTTTATCAAGAGACTGATTTCACTTCCAGAAGTGAAAGAAGATACAGTCTGATAGACTGAATTTTTATCTCCAAATTTGGTACGCAATGGAATTTTTTTAACTAGCTGAAGAATTGGTAAGTGTCTTAGTCTTTCTCTAAGTCCCAAAGTGTGTTAATTTAAATTTTTAAATTTTTTTTGTGTATTGTGTCAGAAAAATCTCTTCCATACTTTGACGCCCTAATAACAGGATTTTCCACTGCAATGGGACTAACACTATAGCACATTGTTCTACAACAATGTAATATGATGTAACATCACATTTAAATTTGTTGTAAGCTAAGTGATATTTTGCCGACAATTAAAAGTTCCTAACGATTACTTCAAAATGATCCAAAATTAAGGTTTTCTTTTGTTACTTCAGATCCGTTGTGTTAAACATTTTCAATGCCTACTAAAAATTCTTATGCATGACAGTGTTATTTAACGCTTAGGACCGAACAGTGAGTATAATAGCAATATTTTTTTTAGAACGTATGCTTTTTGCCTCTGACCTCTAAAGGGGTATGCCATGTATAAATACTTCAGAGCTTCAGCTGCACTTTTTACAAGTTTGTAACAATAGACGCATCGTAAATCAGGAGGAGTAAATACTTCCGTGGCAGGTAATTTCAATATTGCTTTCAATGAGTGAATGACATTTTCTAATCGATTTGATTGCATTATTAGTGGGATCTGTGATCAGTTGAATGCTCAAAGTTCGATAACCTAATTGCTTTTGTTGATTGAACGAGATAACATATTCATGCTCTTGAGAGACATTTCCGGTGCATTGTGAAAAAACCCAAAATATTTTGTAAGTTATGTAATCCACAAATTGTTATAAAAAATATTTAGTTTTGCACAAGTGTAGCACAGGCTGCATTTTAAGCGTAAATGGAAATAAAATAGAGACTGAGTTTCTTCGCCCTTTTAAGTAACACCATGCGTAGGATGTGCTGGGTGGGGTGGGGGGGGGGGGGGGGGGGGGGGGTTGCAATAGTTTTTTTGCAAGCAAGAGTTTTTGTAAAAAAAAACTGTACACCGGCAGGTTGGGAAACCTCTGTTGCTAAGTCAGCAAACCACTTATTATATCGTGTATTAGTGTATTTTTTCATTTATATATTGAAATAAAAAATACCTATATTGTATTTTATAAAAAAAAAATGCATGTCCACCCTCTACTGTTATTTCAGGTGTGCCCTGGCTATCCAGAGTAATGTTTTCAGGTAATAAAAATGTTTCATATTAGTGTTCGAGTTACGTTAGGGTAGCCTAAGGGCTCTTTCCATTTGAATGAATTTGTAATCTAGCGGCAATTCCCAAGGTCAGCAAACTTCAAGTGACTCTCTGCAATACGTAATATTGCAAGAAAATTACCTGTATGGAGCAGGTTAGACGATGTATTTACTTCAAAGTCAGCAAACCACTTAGTTGACTTGCAGCATTTCTATCCTTATATGTTGTTTATATATATATATACACAGTGATGTATTCGTAAAATTTTTAGTGGGGGTACGCAAAAATGACCTAATATTTGTGTCGGTTGGGCGGGGGAGGGGGGGGGGGGGAGGAGGAGACCCAAGGTGAATGCACCGAAAGAGTGGGAAATAGGGGGCTTTGGGTGCAGCTCTAAGTGCATTTTTATTCTAAGGTTTTTTTGGAGTCAGTCTACGAGTTTACGATGAAATTGGGCTTGGAATGACCCAAACCAAATTTTGGTTTTTTAAGAGGAGCAAGGCCCCAAAGGGAACGCAAATCCACTTGCTTCCTCTTCTGCATCTTGAATTGAACCAACTCGTCCAGTGCGGCTCGTATGTTGCAATTAGGTTATTGTTTGTATTTTTGTCTTTCCTGCGAATTCTTATTATTTGAAGTGGGCTTGCTTCTGAGAGCTTGCACCACCGTGCGACGCCGCGAAAGCGGCTACCGACTTCCCTACGTGATAATAGTAATACGGTTCTAACTAACCCCTTTGTTGTGAGTCGCGACGCCGACATAATTCCAGTCTACCTACTCTTAGTACGTTCGCATACAGTGTCATTCTTGCTAGGTCTATTTTTAAGTAAGTGAATTATTAGGAATGAAACCCTTAACTGGAATATTTTCGTCTTGAAAATAAAGAGGTGCACGATATTTCGAATAATCATAATTTAATACTGGGTTCCCGTGCGTTCACCTGCGTTCCCTCAAAAATGCAAAGTGGGGGTACGGCCAAAAATAAAATTAATAGTGGGTGGACTGCGTACACCCACGTGTATTGACCAATACATCACTGTATATACACAGTCAATTTGTGATAATTGTCTGTATGGCACTTAGCTGAGTTCCGACGCTACAGCATTTGAATAACTCATTGGCAGGTAAGTAACTCACTTTCAGACAGTTACACAGCGTTCTCATATAACATTTCTGCAAGGAATAGCTTCATAAACCACTATGCATACAAGTGAATATTTTTATAACGTTCCGTAAGTTTTTGAACACAGAACAATATCACTCAAAACACATGTCAATTCACGTTAAATGCATTTTTGTATGCACTCTCGATGTGAAGTAATTTGTATATATGTATTCATTAATAGAACACAAGATTTTCGTTCAATGTGAAGATAAAGATATAGATGAGTGGAACGTGGTACAAAAATACTTTAGTTGACATTTAACAACGTTAACTAGACTAAAGGCACAGCCAGACTGGTGTTTGCTAGTCTGGAACCATATGCCCACCTTACGATATTTTATTATCAGGGACACATGATTACGGAATAATGTTTTTTTTTAGTATCGTTAGCAATTACTTCCTCACGTAACAATGCAAGCAGCAAATTGAAGACTGTATTTGTGTTTAATTTATGCGATTTTGTTAAATGAACACAATGCCGGGTTATGTGTTAAATGGCTTGTTAGTGAAAGTTTTTGACACTATCGTGAAAATCGCGATACCAGCATAAAAATGTGTTCTTTTACTAAATCGAATGAATAAAAAAATCGGCCAAGATTCATGTGATCTGCGGAGATAACAATAAAAATCAATAAATCGATAAAAATATGTTTTATTATTCCCAACATCCAATCTAACTTCTTTATCAAATAGAATACCTATAACCAGTGCAAGTATCCGATGTAATCGAAGTATTTACCAATTAATTACCAAACTGTACTAAAATGACGTTTTTCACAATTTATGCAAAAATCTTCTGAAAAAATGTCGCACCCAGAAATGTTAATTAAGAAATTTGACAATTTCACGTTTCTCCATCGTCTTATTGTCAATTAATAAGATCACTTCTAATTATTACAATTTGATTTGCCACACCAACCATCAGTGTGACGTATCATTAAGATCGTCTCTAAAATTCAAACCAATTGGAATGAGTATTTAATATTGTCAAGCCAAATTTACTTATTAGCATGATTTTTTATTGGTTTGTATTGATATTTATTGATGTATATTGATAATTATATCATATATTACCACTGACATTTCGCAGTGATACCCATAATGAATGGAACCATAACCGAACGGTTTGGCGTGTTGGAAACACCGGTTCTCATGAGATCACAGAAGTTAAGCAACACTGCGCTGGGTCAGGTATTAGGTGGGTGACCACGCTACACGTCATCTATTCTATTCGAGGGTGAGGTCGTAGGGAATGAAAGTAAGTACAGCAACTTCACTCGTCTTGCTTATCAACCTCTCGACAGCATAGATTTGTGGATGAATCCTGTTGTTCGCGTTATACCGTCCTTCGGAAGGGACGTTAAGCCAGTGGTGGCCTTTGTGATCTTCGACAGGAGTAGGCTACGTGCCGGCACCGGGTTTCCCGTCCTCCCTTTTAGGCTAGGTTAGGTTCATCATCATCATCATCATCATCATCATCATGATCCACTCATTCACCGACGCCATAAGACCAGTATCGCATGGCCAAATGTCAAAACAGTGCGTCGTTAAATACCACAAATCAATCAATCATTGTCCATCGCACCAGCATAGCTGGGTCCATTATTGCGACGCCGTTGCGCACTTGCAGCGGGGCCCACATCATGCCTTGCAATCCGAATCAGTTGACAACAATAACTAAGAAACCTAAATGCATTGTGGAATCTTGAATTTCCTGGTTTCCTTTCATTATGCGTGTGTCTTGTGCACAGAAGAGCAAAATGCTGGCTTCGACGCTAATTATTACAAGTTCTCCTAATGCCTATCCGAGCAGAGGTACAGACCGTCAGATTCATGAAAAAAAGAGATAGCTATTCTATCGAACTTTAAAGTTTTTCACCCTGAATGTATTATCCTTGAAATCGAAAGTCCACATTCCACGTGGATCTGTTGCTGCTTGCCGTCACTTGAGATGAGCGATTAAGTTCATGTTGACAATTAGCAGCCCGACTTCTACCAAAATTTTGGGATCAGACTTTCAGTCAGACGCGGTCAGACTTTTGGGGGTCAAAATGTGCTCAAAAATATGAAAAAAAAGAAAGACAATAGTCATGGTAATACTATTTTTTTTCTTTGATTAACCTTGTGATGTTGTTACGCGAAACCTTCAAATATGCGCATTTTAACTTTTTTTAAATTCTATTAATTAATTCCATTTCATTCTACATTTTAATAAAAAATGAAATAGTAGCAACCATAGACAGCTCTTTCTATAAACGCTGATTTTGTTCAAGATTGGAATCATGTTTAAGGCTCAATCTCCGACCGCGTGGACCTCTGCTCGCATTTATGCGTTGTGCAGAATCTTCAGGGCATACACAATTTGGTACATCATCCAACAATACATTCAAATTGATACAGGTCCACAGGCAGCTGCCCAAAACCAGTCCAACTCCGGCGGACAAGGGGAGTGGGGACAATAACAGACATAGATGACGATTGGGCCAAGACACAAGAGAAAATGTGGGGATTTGGTGTCATCTTTTTGGTGTATGGAGGCACTGCTCCCCATAATGATGATGATACTAATAATTATAATATTTATAATAAAGTTACCCAGCCTTAATTGATCACAGTACACGATATTGGCCCGTTTTTTCTAAAGGTAGTTTATTTCTTTATAATTTAGGAATTCTTGCACTTTGTAATAACATTTTGTCAACAAATAGAGTTTTTAACAATCTTTAAATTCACTACCTTTTAGATTTTTGAACATAAATGCTTGTTAACGGCTTGAGGGAAACAAACATCCACATGTACATCGCGGCATTGACTCAGAAATGTCCCTATAGATGTTTACCCTAGACCACACTAACTAATATGAAGCTGATTAATTGAAAAAATGACTACGTATGATCCAAGTACGTTATGTATTCCAAAAAACTGGAATAAATTCCTCAAGAGTGGATGGCACCAAAGAAGAGTTTACACACCATGTGTCTAGAATAATATTGCTTCGAATAATTGGAACCCATCTTATTAGCAATGGTGGCATCGACTCTAGCACATGATAAGCGCATGAAAACAGGAAGAAGTCGATACCCGGTTGCTGCTTCACGCCAAACACGTTCAAATGAAAGCGGACAAGATTAGCACATTTCCTCTCTTCAGGTTCCTCTTCAGGTTCCACAAAATTCTTGTGGAAAACTGCAATAAGAGTTCGGCGTTGAGAGGAACAAGGGTGTTTTTTTGTCCATGAATATGCTGCAAGTCTCGGTGTAGACAGAAAGCCGCAAATTGCCTTTCTGGCATGCATTCATTGATTACGATACGATGTATCATACGATGTATGATACGACTTTCCGATACGAATTTCCTGGCCAAGGAAAGAAAACCGAACTGGGCACATGAAAAACGTATAACATCAGTCTTCATTGAACTGATCAACACCCCAAAGACACCGCACATGATATTCATGATGCATAAGGAATTTGGAACTGGAAAAAGGAACCAGAAAAAGGAACCAGAAAAAGGAACCAGGAAATTATTGCATGGTGATGTGTGTGTGGGGGTGTTTACAAAAGTTTACCGGTAATCCGGTGCTAAAGCCAAATTCGTTTCCAAATCGCCACGGTGGCATTTTTGACTCCTCTGGGAAGTGCGGATATTCCGGTCTAGACAAATTAAACGTGAACCTGTGCTCGAACTCAGTTTATCAATGCAACCTCATTTATATAATTTTGCACTTTTAGTACGGGACTGCTTTTCTTGATCAAAGTTTTCCAAAACTATTTATGTAAATGGAAAAGCCTGGGACATTTTACATTTTTTTTTTTTTTTCAAGTAACCAGTGGCTTTTATATTCAATGTGTCCTTAAAAAAAGGACTAAACAATATTATTTTATGTGATACCCTTGCAAAGGGTCTAAGAAAATAAAAAATAATAACAAAATCACGCTGTAGTTAGCGTAATCACTAATCAGTATACATTATTCATGAGATTGGGTCAATCAGAATTTAGTTGCGTTCTGGCGCGAGTCGCGATAGATAATTAAAGTAATTGCAAATTGAGTGAATTATGAAGTGCATCCATTGACCTGTGCCTTGTGCACTTTACTCTTCAAGAGTGCGAAAAGGCGAAGGTCTGTTGTAACCAATTTTATAGTTTTTTTTAGTGCTTCATTGACTATCGTAAAATTATAATTAAAAAAATCAGGTATGCCGCGGATTACGTAACCACCACGTGCATGCAGCACATTAAACACCACATTAAATATCCTGCCCAGAATTGTTGGAGTCAAAATAGAGAAAAACAGTGCAAACATATAAAAACAATAAAGTCGCATATTTAGTGCTCTTTTAAAAAGCACAAACTGCAATATTTAAGTGGAAAGACAAAACGGTTCCCACAATCCCCTTCCCTCGAATGATATATATAATTTTTTTTAATAGCTGGTCCTGTTTCTTTTATAATACGGGCAATACGGATGAACGGCTGAAGGATAGGAAGGGAAAGGGAAAGCAGGGGATTTGCGTCAGAGTAGAGTAGTTTAAATACTTGCTCCCAGCTCATGGCTTAAAAAAAAGAAGCGAGTATCATTCATACTGCTGCCGTGAGCCGGTGATTAGGGGGGGGGGGGGGGGGGTGCAGGGGCCCTAGAAATGTCCAAGAAGTATATCGCACAGGTTGTATATATCCTTGATTTGGTGTCCTCTTAAAACAGATCTGTCAATATTCTTGAGACTCAAAAAAATGAATTTAACTAACCCTTTATTTAGTATCATCGCAGGTGTTACCAGCTTTAAATTTCGAACTTCTAAAAATATCCTTGCCCGTAACACCTAACACCGTAATGTCTAAAACTTTAATATCCAACCTGTTGCTATTTTGCTGGACAACTAGGTTTTAGCGAGAGCCACGACTTGTTATCCGTAAAATAAATTTTGCAAATTCCTTTCAGGTGATCTCACGAGAATCTGTGTTTCCTACGCGCCAAACCGTTAGGTCTCGTAGTGTGGTATCGCGCCTATGCTAGGAATGATTCTTACTTGGTTATATCGTTGGTTATATGGCTCGAATGTCTATGGTATATTTTTGGTTGTGTTTTATGGCATTCAATCATAGGAGCTCTAACCAGAACACCGCCAGCATCACATACGAAGCTGGAACCTGTGTTTCAGAATCAAAATGTTTGCGTTTGAATCTCGTACGAAAACGAGGGTCGCCATTTTTTATGAAGTGGTCTCTGACGTCAGTATGACGTCAAAAAACGTCAAAAAACAGAAGCGAACGCAAAGGATACATAAAAATTAAAATGACGTCAGAACTACCTGTAGTTGAAAAGTTATGATCGGATTATATAAAGAAAAAATATGTCAGATTATATTTTGAATGCGTATTTGAACACAATGATAATAATTAAATAATAATCTAAAGGAGATTTCCCTATTGGTTCGCATCCCGGTTCTGTTGCACGTTATAGCAGTCATAGTTCCCCTATATGTTGTGATGAGTGTCGAACTTGCTCTGCTGTGATTGACTTGTGATCCTAAAAAGGACCACAAGACTTTTTAGGTCCTTTTTAGGACCAAAATTCAATCACAAACAGAGTAAGTCCAACACTCACCATTACATCTACCCACGGCTCTGAACCACTTCACCCGTATTGACATACGGCTTAAACTGTTCATATTAGTTATTCCAAAGAAACACTTTATGGAAACTCTACTGTTGAACCGTGAACGCTACTGTCACTACTACTGGAAACACCACTGTTAAATGAAATTTGATTATTAACCTAAAAGCCAACGTTTCAAAGTCAGGAGTGCTGAGACTGTTATTGTGTGAGCTCAGATTGGTCGACTTAGCTCAAAGAGTGATTAATATAGACCGGCGTAGAAGATATTTATGAAAAATATTCATATCAAAAGATAGTAAATCATTAAAAAGTTTATAGTGATCAAAGATATAACCGTTAGTGATCGTATAGAAGATAGGAGGTGCTGTTTTAGTACCATGCTCTTCAAATTTTGAAAGTTTGCTGCGAAAATATTAACATGATATGTTGTTATTACATTCATGCTCGCACAGGATTTGTGAAATCATTTGCGAAATTTCTAAAAATTACATTTCATTTGTGAAATGTGTTTTATTCATTTCATCATTTGTGAAATTTCTAAAAATTTTTGTGAAATTCGATTGGTTTCAAAAATGTCACCGATTTTTATAAACAAAATACGAATAATGTCGAAAACACAAAACGGTTCCATGAAAATTTCATAAAAATCAGAGAATCTGTTGACTGATAGAACGCAACAAACACACCTGCACCTAACACACAAAAACACACGTGCGAGTGCTTTTTTGGGCTATTGAAATTGAAGATTTCGCTTCGCTCATCAATAATCAACTACGATCGAATGGAATTCTCTTATCATGCATGCGTCATCATTTTTTGCCTATTTTGATTACAGCTGACTCAATTATATTTTTCCTAACGCTAATTTTTGGATATATGCGATTTCATTTTGTGCCTTCGAACATGAAAGTAACTCTTAATTATTTTTACTCGAAAAATGAGCCCGCACGGAGTTGTTTGTGACATCATAAATATGGCTGCAGAACGAAAGTTTTGTCTCAAACCTGATTTTATTTGGAGAATGATAATAGTATTACTTCCGGAGTAAGCACAGATGGTATTTATGTATATTTTTGCCTCTATTCACTATCAAAACATCATTGTAACTGATAATGAGTTTGAAAGTAAAGGGCTAACAATAATAAAAAAAAAGTTTAGCTGAGTTAAGCAACACTGCGCTGGGTGAATTTATTCAAACAGTTGATCATGCAATACAATGCCATCATTTCTGCTCTTAAAGTGCTTTAAGGATGTGTTTTAATTTGTGGTTAAGGTTATATAACCGTCTAGAGCTATTCAATGTGTAAACACAGCACACCTTATGGTTACGTGAAATAACTGGAATTCTCGGAAATTTTCCTGATATTCGGTGACAGAGTGATAACTTTTTGTTGACGTAACCATTGAATTTATTAGAAATTAATATCTTCTGTATGAGCGTATTTTCTTATATGACATAATGGATTTTTCCTACCACAGATGGATTCCAGCATGCCTGTTTCTGTCAATGCATCCAGCATTGACTGTTTCAATTTACAATAACCGATGTGTAATACCCACTCTATTTTATCACAATTATCCTTTAAAACATGAACAGGGGAATTACATTTTTGCAATGCACACTTTAAAATAAGTTCATTTCACATATTTTTTAAATTGTTTATCTTACTTTTTAAATGACACTGCGTACACCAGTACCTCCAAAAGCAATACTGTAAATGTAACATAGAGGTCATGTTTCTTAGTTAAGTTAAATATTCGATAGCTGCATCTGTCTTACTCTTAAGTAATTGTTTTGTGACATTGCGTAAACACGCGTTCTTTCATTTTTTTTTGGATGGCAGCAGTATATTGAAAATAATATGTAGATTGTTCGTTACCAAAATAGGAGTATAGGTAGTCAAAGGCACGTTACATGGCATACAGGTATTCAAAGTTTGTGCAGATGATATACATACCAGACTTCGACACAGAAAATTCAACATCAGCTAAACTCAAGTGGTCACTTCGAAATCACACAAGGTACTGGCGGTAAAATATGACTTCAACTTGAACAATATATTGGCTGTTGAGAAGCACACGCTTGATTCCATACAAATGCTTAATATGCTAATTGACAACCTCTTCGACCCGACCCTCTTCCATGCTAAATTCATGTAAGCAATAACATTAATGCAATATTCAAAATTATACTACATTACAGTGTAATCTTATTCGTAAGTGACATGTTGTTACGCATGTACTATGTAATCGTCTATCAAAGGTATTGTCATTTTTCGAGGTACAATGTTCTCATGGCAATGTGTTTGACGTCTCCTATACAACTAGGTACTGTGATCTAAGGAAATTCGGCAAACATGTTGATTTGGAGTTAGGAAGTCATGTAAAAGTCGTTCGAAATGTGACGTAACGTAAACATGTTTTGAGTAGTGACCATGGTTAATTCCCTAGCAATTCCCCTGCGAAAATCAATGAACAAATGTAGACCAAATATTTGTTTTGAAGAAGTGTCATAAGTGACAGAAAGTATATAATAAAAGTAAATTAGGTTGCTTGCTCACAGTAGCAATTCTTTCATATCAATATTGTCTCTATCAAGGTCAAAAGTAACTTTCCGAGAGGAAAATATCGTAGCGGACAGCATGCAAATATTTTAAACAATTATCGTTTCATTAGCTGGCAAGTTAACCGTATCACGTCACATTTTTTGGTGCAAATTCTTGAACAAATTCTTTGGTGCCCCAAGACTTGATGCACTGACAGTTTAGTTGGCTTCCAGCCGATGGGTTATTAGAACATATCTTCAGACATTTCATCAGACATTCAAAGCGTTAGTGGGGCAGCTCGCAGGATGGCATTGACAATTTCCTAACCTAATAACACACAATGTTCTTACCATCGGGGGTTGGTTGGTTGAGTAGATAATACCTTTAGAAAGAGTAGGGTGGGTAGCTGGAAAACAAAAGCTGACGAAATATAGGAGGACCCAACGATCAGATTTCTTCGACACTTAACGATCGATATTAATTACTTATTTTGCTAACCCAGCTGGTTAGTTGCCAACTACCAAACACAGTTGAACTGCTAGCATGGTTAAAAATTAAATATTTGAATAAGAATAATTGATAAGGACTCTTATATTATGATAATATGAATGTAAATGAAAAATATGAAATGAAGGATGTGGACATCAATCCCCAGGTCCTTTGGAGCCGCAAGTTGATACTTTTGTAAATAATTTATCTGCTTGAACTCCAGGAACTGCCTTTACCTTTTTATCAATTTTTCGGAATATCAGCACGGAGAAACTCTATTTTTTAAAGAAGCCAATCTCCCCCCCCCCCCCCCCCCCCCCCCCCCCAACGCACATTTGAATGCGCGGCCCGCTCTGCTTTCCATTAAAAGTTACACCTCGATAAAATTTTACCAATTAGTTGTGTCCCCTAGCTTTGAATTTACGGACTACTTAAAAATCGTTATGTCGCTAAAACCCAAAACCAAAATTATAACAGAAAACAGCCAAAAAATGAAGTTGTGGGCGCTTATAATTTAGGTAGAGTAAGGCCAGTGGCAGAAACGATGCTATGCATTCTTGGAGGATCTTTTTTAAAAAAGCCAGCCAGCCACATTATATGTGTGATATGAAATGCAGCACATTGTTAAAACAGACTTATATTTTTAAAAAGTTTCTCTTCCGGCACTTTGATTACTTTTTACATGAAATAGTACAGAACAATCCAAACACATGCAGACACTCACAGCAACTGCCAATTTAAATTAGTATTGCTAAAAGTTCCATTTCATTAGAAGGGGGAAGACATACACATATAATTGACATTTTTAGAATGGCTCAGTACGTTGTCACATCGAAATCATTATGATACATTGACTATTATGAGCCTTCAATCTTAAAACAACAAATAAACTTAAAAAAGTTCATATTTAAATCATTAAAATTTTTTAAAAACTTCTTGAGTTAAAAACCAAACATTTGATACAACACTGCCCAATGACATTCCAAACAGCAAGGTCTTCATGGTATCACAGGCCTTTCACAACATGCAATTCATACAATATAATTACAACTGAAAAAAACCATTTACAATTGGGTTTAAAACTTTTTTTTTGCTAATTAACTCATTTTAAAACTTAGGAATTACTAATAAAACAGTTCAATTATTAAAACAGTTCTTTTTACTTGACATTCAAAACCCCAGTAAAACTGTTTGTACTATTTGCTTTTTTGTTCTGTAAACATTATTCTGTCAAACTGTTGTCATCAACAACTTCGGTGGTTTTACCTGTTTGTACCTCCAACAAAAAGAGTCCGAGTTGGTGGCATGCAAGTCTTTAATTTTGTTCATGTGGGCTTCATAGCCTCACAGTTTCGTTGCACTTGAAAACTATTTTAGTGCAAAACATCAGCTGCACATGTGGTGTGCCTAGCTCCTAGTCTTGACGGAATTCACGCAAACGGACTTTTCAGTTTCTCATTTGAATAAATCCAGGAAAAAAATACTTTTTAACATGATAATCCGTCGAAACCAGAATACCAAAAAAAAAATTCAATACCCTTTCAAAGGTTAAAATTAGTAATTTCAATCAAGTCTTAGCCTAACAGTAATAATAACAAGCAATAGATAAAGCAGAACGTTTCTATTTCAATACTTTGTGGCTATTATTATCATAATTTATTATAAAAATTGTTTTCGGTCCCATGATTTTTCTGTTAATAAGACGGCAAAGGTAAAGATTGCACGAAAACGATCAGTAAAATTTACGTCGCTCTCAGTTGGTATATCCTAAATGCACTAGTGCACTCTCAGTGCGCTTCAACGTTGTAACAAACCCCTCTCAACTTAATAAAAGTTAATAGCTCTTTTCCAACTTAATGAAAACGACAAAAAAATGCATTATTGCTGGCGGCTGCCTTCTTTAATTCCAAATTGCTCTGTAGCAGACTCGATAGCGCTTAGCGTAAGCTATGACTAACAAGCAAAGACTAGTACCCGGGTGATAACTGACTGAAGCTAATAACTCGACATAGCATGTTGATTTCAAAGTTTAAGAGCTGTAAGAGATGTAATAGATTCACACCCTGACTTAGTGCTCTTGTCATTAAACTGAAGTACAATATAAAAACGTAAGTAATAGTTGGGTATCGTTACACCTGGAATGACACGTGAATTGCCTCGATTGGATATGATTAAGAATAACCTGATAGATGTGACACCAGCAAAATATGTATACTATTTGCTTGGATTCCAGTCAGATTCAGTGAAGCCATGAAATTGCAGTCCCTGCTTCTTTATCTGGCGTATTTACTCGGTTGAGATCTTGTGTATATAAATCAACCCCCTGATCAACTTCTTCAAGACATCCCCAAAACTAGATTAAGGAAACTTGGAAGTAAAATTACTCATCTTTTGGAGGAACTAGTTGCTCAGTATCATCTCCTTGCCATCCTTTTCGCACCGTTAGAACTATGCCAATAACAACCATCAAAAGACCGATTCCTGCAATTCCGAAGAAAGTGCCCAAGCCGATTGCTGGCACTAACACGATCAGCTTCACTTGCTTCGATTCATGATCTGGAAGATCTACTCGTTGGCAAAACCAGATAGTAGGAATCATGATTTTTGGAGCTCTGTTGTATATACTGAAAAAGAACAAACAATTTTGAGTCAAATGAGAATAGGCATGAAAATAAGCATGATCATTATTAAGAACAGCAACCCCTGCACTGCATACTCACTCAATGCCATTGAACTTATCCAGTAAGATGTTTATTTGCAGTCGTCCTCGTACCTCGAGAGGTATACCAGAGGTCTGAAGAAAAAATTGCAAACTAAAGAGACTGGTTCGATAACACAAGGTTGATAGGAAAATTAATACTGATCAATATGCCAATATTATTTCTTTCCCATACTTACTGGTTCTATTGCAAGATAAAATTCATGCGTGTCTTTATCTGGAGATAGGCCTTCGAGGGGATCTCTGTAGGATTGATCCGCCAAGTAAAAGTGTGGGTAGGAAACATAAACAGGCGCTCCAAATTTGCACTTGGATACGTTGATAACACCGTTAGCTGGGCAAGAAATTTCGCCGTTTACTACTGGGCAGTAGCACCGCCTCTTTGCATTGGTATAGTCGAATGGATCCAGAGTTCCAGTGTACTTGTTGCCAATTACTCCAAATTTATCTAAGTCACCTGAATAATACATTGTCAAGGCGCTAGAAAAAAAGATAGGACCAAATTAAGTAGTTAAAAACTTTTATTTTAATACATCAAAATAAGCAGATCATTTATCAAAAAATTATTAAAATTAGAGTAGTATAGCATTTAATCTATTTTTATACTTCTTACGTTTGAAACGAATAATATTTCAACGTTCCGCAAGTTTGGGCAAGCTACTAGTTCAAATAGTAATCAGGATGTAACTCACGTGCAAAAGTCTGAAGTGAAGACACTTATTTCATTAACTCCTTTCATCGGGGGACCTAACTCTCCTAGCGTTCCAAATATTTTGTTGCACGGTGGTTCGTAGAACGGAGTGTTGTCTTGGAAGTTCCATTGGTGAAGTGTCCCAAGGTTTTCCAGGTTATCTGTCCCTGTGAGCATGTTATGATAACCATCGTAGAGTGCTGAACCATTTCGCTGGAGAAGATAAAACAATTTACATTTGGAGCCCTCTCCATGTCAGATACATCCCTGGCCACG
This sequence comes from Protonemura montana, assembly GCA_947568835.1. Classification (NCBI taxonomy): domain Eukaryota; kingdom Metazoa; phylum Arthropoda; class Insecta; order Plecoptera; family Nemouridae; genus Protonemura; species Protonemura montana. The sequence continues at coordinate 12,213,841 of OX387604.1, read as the reverse complement.
TACATATGATGTCACAAAAATCAGCATTTAGCCTGATATACTGTTAACCAGTGCCAATAGAAGAAGAACCAAGTAGAAGAAATGAGAAGAACCTTGTAGAAGAACGACAGAAGAAAGCACGTACGACCAAAAAGTACTTTATTTAAGAAAATTTTAAGTGCAAAGTCTACACGCCTTTTGGCAGTAGATAGGCTATTTAGCAGGGGCGCATGGTCAGGATATGTGGGGCATGCCCCGCATGCCCCGACATATAAATATATATTAAAACTAAATATCTCTCTATCTATATATAAATATAATAGGTTAAGTTTTTTTAAAGAGCACACCTAAGTACTAGCCCCACCACACTCCACTGCTATTCTGTGGCATTGATGAAGATACTGACACTGTTTCAAGAGAATTGCTAACAGACTGAGAAGTGCCATTTTCTAATTTGTTACTATCTGTCGAGTCTGTGAAGGAGACGTGCCAATATTCATAAATTTACATCACTGGTATAAAAATAAGAATTAGTAGAAAATCCATTTCTCTTACATCAGCAAACCATCCAAATCTAGTATATGGTAAGTCTATAGTCAGGTTTAAGCGAGCTGCAAGATCCAAAAGGCTGTCGTCATATCCATCATAAAGCCATTCACCAGCCGTTCTTTTTATGACTACGTCCTTTCCAAGCTTTTTCATTGCATAGTTGAGAATGATTTTTGCAACATCAGGCAACTTGCTTCCTGCACTTGCAACAGTCTGTAAAAAAAAGACACTTGTGTTACGGATACCTATGTATAGCATGCCTAGAACTTAGGCACTTTAAAGCACAGTTGATAAATAAAAACGATAGTTGTTTTATGAGGTCTCAAAAGTTAAAAGTTGAATTACGTACGGCAGCAATAACATCAACGCCGATTATTTCGTCATCCAGAGAACCTGTCGATTGTTCTGCCACAAACTGCCACCAGCGCTCTTGCAGGAAAGTAACGGATGCATTGTTATTCCACGTTAAATTCACTTTTTTGTGAATTTCACTGAACACATATGGTCCATTTTGCACCAATATTGGTTTGATACTATTATCATTTAAAACTTCTTCAGCATTTGTCCAGTTCCACATATAGAGATCCATGTACATTGGTATAGGTGTTTCTTGCCATAAAGGAAAACTAAACGAGTTCTCTGTCAATGCCAGTTGCTGTTGGAGAATTAGAAATACAAATTTTAGGTACATAGAAAAAAATCCAATTTAGGAACTAAGGATTAAAATCTAAGTACTTTGAATTTTATCAATTTCAACAAATAGGCTACACTATTAGGCCACAACAATAGCTTGCAACACCAGTGGCTAAAATTGTTATCACGGCCTGTCTGAAAGAATTTTACGATTCCCTCTCTATTCACCCTCATCTAGTACTCAGTAGTAAAAGAATTGTGAAAGAGCTTGAGTTGAAAATTGAGCGTATTGCATGCAGCTGATATATTTAAGTATGAACCCATGATCGTGAAAAATGATAGCTAACTCCTTACAAATTAAGCACAGATATCCTAAAATACCAGCCAAAAACGGTTAACAGGTCTATACACAGCAAACAAATTAAAAGAAATAAAGCAAGTTTTCTCCAAGTCCAATTGTGATGGTCTCTCTTGGTCCACTATGTTGTACATGATGGTGACAACAGCAGTTTTTATTTTTAATACTTTTTTCTCTTTTATATCAGTTTAAGTAAAATCTCAAAAGGGGCCTTCCTAAACTACTAGCCAGGTCTAGCCAGGCCTACAGTTGTGAACCCTACAGGCACCTAGTTCTACTAGTACCTACTACCCAAATATGAAAGCAAATAACTTTCAGAACATATACAGTTTTTGAAGTAGGTAACAAAAAATTGTGCTTGTAGAATGACTCATAGAATACATACAGATTTAAGGATGCTCCTAAAGATGAGGGCCCAGCAGCCCCCGATAACACAGCCAACTACGATGAGGGCACCTCCGATTCCAAACACCAGCCCTTTTTTCGTTTTCACCTTCATCCCTGTTTCGAGTTGAGGATCACCACCTGCCAGATGACATAATTATTAGGTTTGATTTGATTGATTGCTAGGCTGAATGGTACCTTAGTAACTTGGCAAATTGAGACAAAAATGAAGATATAGTACATATTTCTTGTTCCCCCTTGTTAAATACACATGCTTGGTATTGCCATTGATACCTTATACATTATTATCACAGATTTTATTATCTAAATATGTATTACGATTATTATAATATTATATGCCAAGCAGTAAATAAACCGAATTAAATCAAAATAAATAATTCTAGCAGACACGTTTATGAAAAAGTTGCGTATAGTACCAATAAATTTGGAAACCTGCTCCAAATTCAGGAACACTCCTCTCACTTCATGCTCATCAACAATACATAACAAATAGCCACATCTTACATCAACTAGCTAAAGCAGCACAATATCAATTTTCATACTTCATTGATCATTATAAGTAAATGAAGTGACAATGTTGACAACGCTGATTTAACTACTAAAAATATGTGATTATTGGTCACCACCAGTCACCACCCACCACCAAAACATGACATAAGCGCATGATATGTCATGAATGGCCAGCATATCAGCTGTTCAGTTCTTATGGCTCTTTTTAGTTACCACGATGCCCGTAACTACGTCACTGCATCTTGGCGCAACAATCATATAATTTAATTATAGAGCGCGTGAAATATGAGTATTCCTAGAACGAGGAACAAAAAGTTCACCAAAGTTATATATCCTGATTGACCCTTTAAATTTTACCTTGATGATTAATGATTCATGATTTATGATTTGTTCCGATTAATCTTTCATAAATAAAGTTGTGACGCATTTAAAAATAAATCCTAGCTTTCAAATTACTCTGATTGGTAGGTGTTTACATTTGAAAAAAATCAAATTTGTACCCCTTCCAGACAACGTTCCAGATACTGGAGGAGCTCATGAGCCTGCCCACGACAATAAAAATAGGGAAAATGATTCGGAGTCTGTACGAAAAAAACGGCTTCTTATGACAACATAATAATTAGGCACGATAAAGCACTGTGTCGGACCTTGAAATTCATGAAGTGAGGAAATCGATTTGTTATGTTTGAGAACGCACTGTTTTGACATTTGAAGATGTGAGACTGGTCTGATAGCGTCGGTGAATGATTGGGTGATGATGAGGATGATGATTAACCTAACCGAGATAGAAGGGAGAAGGGGAAACCATGTGCGCTGTCGCGAGGTTGCTAAAGCAAGGCAAGCGAAGCTTTTGTAATCTCTTTAATCTCTCCAACCCAAGGTTTACACTAGTATCTTTGCTCCTACTTCTCTCCCGAAAAGTACCGGTCATGGGTGTGATTTACACCCACCTAAAACCTGCCCCAGCGCAGCTTAATTTCGGTGATCTCACAAAGACCAGTGCTTCTAACATGCCAACCGTTCGGTTGCGCGAGGAAATCTTAGGTGGGAGATAAAAATTAAAATGATGTTCCATATTGTGTTGGATACTGATTTCCTGGACCGTAGTCACCCATACGTCGGAAAAAATCTTTCTCGACACACCCAGTTAACGCTTTCCGGCGTGCCGCTTCCAAAAAGTGTAACACCCCTGTTCGTCTCAGCAGGGCTGCTTCTGGAAGCTCAATTACATTTGAAAATACTCCTAAATGAGAAAACACACAGACGACTGTGGAATAAACTTTACATCGCAGAATTCAATATACCTGAGAGATGCTTCAGACGGGAAAAAATGACCCACTATTGTCAAAAGTCTCCGTTTGCTAATAATAATAAAAAAAAAAATGGAATTAATTCAATGTAAATAATCTCACATATCAACTAGGATGGTGAACATTTGCCACTCGAGAAAGGACTCTAACACTTCAATATTTTTGACGTGGACGCAATGGCTGAGTCCTTTTCATGACCTCTACCAAATAACGAAAATCTAGTGCATTGATATTATCTTCATGAATTATTTTCATGATATTATCTTCTGCTATGAAAATATGCATAAATATTGTCAATGATGTGTATGTATGCATGCATGATGTGACCGTGTGGTCAATGTGATATCGCCAAAATATTGACAACGTCAATCTTTGTTAAGTAATGTATAAATTAACAGATACAAATAAATAAATAAATAATTATCAGTCTTTACTTTAAACTGGAGCATGCCCAGCGACGTTAGGTCCGTGTGTTGCCATTCCTTACATTCTTGATTAATGAAGCACTTCTTATAGTTTCTTAAAATCATTAGTTGTTTTCAAATAATTACGTGCCTAAATAGCCCACACCCACCCCACCTCGTACTACCAAAACTGAACCCAGCCTATCCCCACCCTCACTCACAAGCACAAATAGGTTCTTGCCTTATAATTGTGTAGATATGAATGTACCTTATGGACAAACATGAAAAGAATTTTGGATGTTTTTCACGAAATTTAAAACTCCACAGAGTTTTATTTAAATTGTCACAGTTTAATATAACGTCTTAATTCCGAAGCTTGGTACTTAGTGCGCGACTCTATCTTTTTTGTTAACTTTGCATTACTCCTTGTACTTGGATTTTATTCGTGGATTTGAACGTCTCGAATTTCCCGGACATTACCTCTCGCACCATGTCAAAGATATACGTATATATAACCACACGGTTGACGGGTCGTAAGGTCGGTGACTATTCAAAGAAAGACAGCTTGGCCCAAACAAACCTCTCGGGGGAATTGAAGATACACTCTCCAAATGGAAAGGAAGTTAGACTGGAAAAATGTGCGACCGAACCGGGATGCGAACCCGAGTTTGACTTTTCGGTCCCGAACATCTTGACTTTTCAGGTTTGACGTTTGCATACTAGTGTACCGACCGACATTATTTTATGATTAAAATTAAAGTTCTAATTGCTCATACATGTAGAATGGTTTATCCCACAAAGTATTTCAAATTTTAGTTGGAAGATTTCTTATTGTGAATACTTCTCTTAGTCCTGCATATCAAAATTAAAAACAACATCAGATTAATCGATTTCAAAACAGAGGAGAAATATAACGTTTGATTGATTGAGAATGAAACGGTTGAACCTGGTTTTGAGCACATTCGCGGACTTTCAACACCATGTTTAGCTCAATTCTCGTCCAATACTTCCTGATTCAAATTCATAAGCATCGTGATTTCTTGGTATTTTTCTATTCTCACGCAGATACGTCTGCAGAACCACGCTTTATTTTCGCGGTGAATAAAAGTAAGTGTAGGTATTTCATATAAATACACTTTGTTTATTAGCATATTGAAATAATTCAAACCCCAAATTATCTTTTCATGTGTTACCACCCATGCAGTGCACTAGATATGCATTATTCACAATATCGTAACCAAACGCATAAATATTTCAAATTTCTAACGACCAATATTTTGAATTTTTTCTCAAGTTCTGTAGAAAATGTTCAAACCGTTAACACACATGGTCGGTTAATATGGCCATGCACATTCATGATATGGCAACCCAACAAACCAATCGACTTGAAAGGAAGGGTGGATCAATCTTACCTGTTTGATGGGGTCGATCACAACTTTCAACGCGTCTTGTTGTCACGAATATGAGATGCGTCCACCGAGCAAGCAGCAAACCTACTGCTCCGTCTCAGGCCTTGCACTCGCCCATTAGACACTATATTGATAACTCACACATATGCATCACTATTCTCTGCTTATCTGGCCATGATTAGCTTCGATGTGGCTACTGTTCATATTTTTAAACTCTTCATGAACGAAATAATTATGTTATGTTACTGTCAGAAACAATACATAACAACATTATCGCTTTATGCACATTCATATTTTCTCTTGACACCATGCACACAGCAAAATTAAATTGTTCACAGTAATCGTTGTGTACATTATTTCTACTTTGGTTTCAAGATTGACATAAGAAGTACTGGAATCGGATTTATTTTTATGATTTTTTATTGACGTGTCTCACATGAATTAAAAAAAAAAATCCTGATGATATCTACGTTTGGTACACTGCCTAGATATTGGCCAATGCGTAGATTTCTAATTTTTAATAGCAATCGATTGGCGTTGATCTAACCAGTGTCTGTTTCAGATAACGATAAAACAAATTTGTTATGGAGTTGGTAGAATAGATCTGCCTATTCAATGTCAATGACGTGTAACCTTGACAAAGTTAATGGAGAGCAATCAAGGTAGTGGTATCTTTTATCACAAATCTTGTGTATAGGCACTGGCTATCGGAATACCCGTAATTATTTTGCGACTACAAGCAATCCTGTGAATTTAACCTGTACCTAACGTAACTATTACCTATTTATAAAACCTCTACTTACCCATATATTTTTCGTGCACAGAGAGTAATCTATCGATAATCTTTGATATACGCATTGGATTAGATTATGAATATTTTAACTACATGCTGTAAACCCTTGATTTTCTTCTTATAACGCACTATGCTGAAATATGACAAATTGATGATACAAGAGTGTGAGTCATTGTTACATAGACATTTAAAAATGTCGATGGCGAATGGTCAAATTATATCATATTATTCCGATATGCATATCATGAAACTAAGGTCTTGGCACCCGATTCATGACCTGATCATTGAGTGCTTGCAGCTGTGCTGGGGTAAATTATTTTGCATATACCTACATAATCACGTAAAAAAATTGATTTCGTATTAAAAATGGACGTAAAGATTGCATAACTTAACCGTTCGTAATCCGACAATGGATCACGTGCAACAGAATTTTGATTTGAATGATTATCTGTAAAATGCATCGAACGATATAGTGCAGCATAAAAAAAAAAACTATACCAAAATCACTCTCTTAAGCAAATAGATCAGTGACGCTCGAAAGTTATTTGGATATTGCAATTGTACTTGCTAACTTTGAAGTCATTTTAAAGAGTAATGGCAGACTTCTTATTTTTTGTGATATGCTGATAGCAAAGAAGGGAGGTTTAAACTTATATAAAGCTTGGAACTATGTCCATTGTTTCTCTTATCATCTCACGTAGGGTGACTTTCACTTTTTTTTTGCAATAATTGGAAAATTTTCTGGTGCATCGGATTTGAAGCATGCAGCAGCGCACTGCACCAACTACTTGACTTGGACAATTGTTTTAAAACAGAAAAAAAAAGTGGGATCTAAGATTTTGTTATCCATAATTGATCGATATGCTGACGTCTTTATCGTTTATGATTATTACAATAAAGATACGTAACTAGGAATTAATCAATCTCATCAATCAGTTTACAGATAGTTTTGATATCAATTTCAAGGTTGAAACACTGGATAAAGGTGGCTGACCGATTCGTGCTGAATCAATTTCAACTTCCTTTTAAAGTTTCATTCTTGGAAAATCAATTCATAAGTCAGAACAATAATAATATTGAACTACTAAGACAGCATACAATTATGAAACTAGCTTTATTTATGTTTTACACTGCGTTTTCACTTTTGAGAAGGTTTATAAATATATAATTATATAGGTAATTAGTTACCTGACTAAACAGAAAAAAAATATACTCATCGAACGTATTAATTAATATAAATAACTGAATTTAAATTCACACGTGATCAACTTTTAAGCTGTATTATTCAAGTACATCTACTTTTGCCTCAAAATCTTGGCAACATAGTCCAAAACCCTTCCCGAAAATTCAGTGGTCAGCCGATATCTCAAAGCCAGATACGCCATGAACCTATAAAGTAAGTAGAAGATAAGCAACGCTGTAATTTGCCCGTTGGTCGTGAGCCCTTCCATGCCAAGGTCCCTCAGCAAAAGGGCAGGGTCCTGATAATGACAGTAGACATTTTCTGGTAAAACGCAGTGCATATTGGGCCTATCATGCCCGTAAAGCGCAGTAGAGATTCCTACCAATCCGTAGCGCAGGTAGCTGCAACGAGGAACAAAATTATTATAAAGGTGAGTCTGTTTTGCATCAATGGAAACGTGCAATTGACGGTGTTCAGTTCTACCTTAAGCTCATGAGGAAGTTCATAATCGGTTCAATGGTCATCCCGTGGCCCATTCCGTATGCAGCCAGAGCCAAAAGGGGTGCCACTGAAGCCGGAGCGACGATGGAGCCGTTCTGCGAAAACACCACAATTCACATATAACTTCACATTCTTCATTTAACATTTTCTGTAAAAAGTTAAGCGCTTCCCATTAATATTTATTTATGTATTTATTGCCCGTGTAAATCACTAACTGGTGGCTGGACAATAGGCTCGTCAGTTCTTGTACAATGTTACATAATAAAACAACACATTAAAATACACATTGCAATAATAATAATGATGCATAACTAAAAATGCATAATACAATAACAAAAAATACACAATAAGATAAAACATACTAACTAATGTTTAAAAGATATCTCGAAGAATTTCTCCACTCGATAGAGTCAAATAATGTCAAATAAAACCTGTTTTACATTTGTCTTGAATTTTTTTGAATTGATTCCTCTTGACCAATCAAGGGGTAAATGAATAAAAAGCTTAATTCCTATATAAAACACACTACGTTCATAAGTTGACAATTTGTGTTTAGGGATTAAAAGTTTATTACCATCGCTTGTTTTATAAAAATTGTACATACAGTTTTCTTCAAAAAATTCTTTTTTGAAAAAACAAAACATACAGTCTTTACAGTCTTTAATATAAAAATGCATGGAATTATCAAAATTTTTTCTTTCACAAATATATTTTTTTCATTTACACCCCTTACAAGCCTTAGTAAACGTTCTCATGGCCCGTTTCTGAAGAAATTTAAACGAAATTTATAGAAATTTATACAGGGTTGAAATGGTCAATCGGATGGAATTGTTTGCAAATTTGTTTCAAGTTATCTTTTATCGAGATACTTTTTTAGGTTTTGAATGGAACGAAAAACGTATTTATTGTTTATTTACGTGTTTATTTACTTGTATGAATTTCATTGCTGGGTTCAATTTTTTGACGTCGGTGATGGTAAACCATAAGGACGATTGTCAGAAGTTCATACTTGTGAGAATACTATCGCCAGAAGAGATATAATACACTCTTTTTACTTTTTTTTTTATTTTTTTAAATTTCAAGATATCAATAAAAGTGACCACACTAAAAAAAAACACCTACTTAAATCTTAAACTATTCGATGAAAGTGTACATGATATTTCAAGCATGGATACCTTCACATTTTGAGCTATAGCTTGACTTGTATAGCTTGAGCTATAATTGACAGGCTCTTACAAGACCTGAATTATAGAAATTAGTAGTAGTACAATTGGCAGCCGAGGGTGGGATTTAAGAAAATCGCACAAAAAATGGTGTCACACAATGGGATCTAAAAAATGACGAGATCTTTTATAAAAGTGTATTTCATCTTAATTTCTCCCTTCCTCTGCCATCATTTTTCAGGTTTATTTCATTCCCGTTTTCCCCTTTGCCAAAACAAAAAGTCACCACTGCTATTAGTAAGCATAACTGAATAAACATTGATCGATATTTTGGGTCTTTATTATTCAATTGTAGAGGCTTGTAAAAAGAACGGTCTCAAGCGCCATCAGGTGGCACCTACCGTTACCACGTGATGCTGGCTCATTTCCTCAGCAGAAAGTTTAAAATTTACGCTGGCCGTCTGACTTTACCTATAAACTCAATGATATAATACTACGAACTCCTTCTCAGTTACGGTTAACTCAGTTTTGAGAATTATGACCGAATTGTAAGGCAAATTGGCACTTACCACGATGTTGAAAAGGGACCCGACGACCATACCAAACGCCTCAGAAGCTGCACCCGTGAGTATGCCAATAGTAGCTAATCGTGCAAATCTAGCAGCGTCTAGGGGCTGACTGGACAGTAAATATGACACCGAGAGAAATAACAGGCCAAATATTATCTGAAAATTAGATACAGGCATTAAATTCAATGTCAGCTATGTTCTAATAAAATGTAAAAATTCCCATCTTCCGAAGTACGACTTACCATTATGGGGATATTCACAATTGTAATGGCCAAGAAATATGACTTGAGTCCATACCAGCGATTGAAGTACTCCCGTTTTAATAGCTTCACTTCGTAAGGAACTGAAAATATGGTAACAAATCATAAGTAATATAAATCATAACTAGATATCATAAATTGTTGACGAGCTATTTTATATTGTGGTAAACGAACTTTGGTGATATCGTTTGTTTTTAGTCGCCATACTCCACACAATATATTTTGAACTTCTTTTTGGAGAAAATAAATGATAAATGTTATAAAATATACATATCTACAAGCCTTTATAAATTAAATAATGACACGTGACTTATCGCAGACTTACACAGTAATACTGGTGTCATAATGTAAGTGTACATGAAGAAGACAAGTACACTAAGTGAAAACTTGAAGTTCATGTAAGGTTTGTCGGCTTGGTCGCCTGTGTCGAAGTAAATGCCTCCGAGAATGAGCGCGGACAGAAAATGGTGCAGGAACTGGATCCACAGAGTTGTCTAGAAATCAATCAATTGTAGAGATATCATGAGAAAGTGCACTCAGATTGAAAGCAAATCCGAATCTCTGTCTCAGTACGAAATCCCTACTTTACCTTGTTTCGACTCATTTGGAGAATCATTCGACCCAGAAGAATTTTCAATTGAGTCAAGAAAGACGTCGGAAATTCTACGGATAGCTTTGAATTGTCAGCGGCGATTTTGGATAACGCAAGCGACGTATCGAAGGTAGTTGCTGAGAAATGAAAGAAAATAAATTCGCATATTGCTTGAGTCCATGAGAATCAGCGTGTAGGTATTATCACAGGTAAAACAAATAAATTTTTTTGTACACTTACAATACTTTATATTTCCACTCAACTGTCCTTCATAATCACATTTTTTGTTAATTTTTCCGTTTTGAATCTCAGCAGCTAATATTTTGATATTTTCTACACATTCACTTTGGATAAGTTCCATTACTGCAACAGAAAACGATTAATCACATATTTTACCATTGAGATTATACTAAGCTTATAAAGTATGTAATATCAATCAGTAATCAGCTGTACCATAATCAGCTGGATTATAGTGCTTAGGACACTCAAACCCCAATGCCGACAAGTGGGGAACCAATTGTGACGTAACACCGTTGTAGACGCATACCCCCTTGGCAACGGCATAAACTTGGTCGAACATCGTAAAGAGCGACGCGTTGGGCTGATGGATCGTGCAAACGATCGTTCTTCCTTGGCCAGCCAACATTTTTAACAATGTTATTAATTGCTTTATTGAAACTATGTCCAGCCCACTGCAACACAAGGCAAAGTTACAACAACAGAGTTCTTTCGCAAAACCGTTAGAAAAAGAACAGTAACTTAGAGCTATGATAGTTTTTAGACTCACGTCTACTTTATCTAACTTTAGCACTAGTTTTGACAAAAACTATTTGAACTGGGTTTTTAATGCTCATTGAATAACAACTAAATTCCCCAACGTTTCGTTACTTGTACCTGTTACTTTATCAAGGGTTAAAGCAGTCCTGACAATTTTCCGATACTAAAAGAACTACAAGTTATAACAATTAAACGGGTAGGAAAATTAGCTTAAGGGTCAAGGAACACGAAAGACGCATAAGATTAGCAAAACAGTCCAGCAGTTTTGGGGAAAAACAAAGACACTTAAATCAATCAGCTTGTACAGAACACGGGAATGAGTTTCAAAACCACACTCAAATAGACACGGTAAGGATTTTATGTCGAAATGATAAGAGATTCACTAGAAAAGTCAGAGAAGCAATAGAAATGAAAAAAACAGCTCAAATACTTCAATAGATATGATAGTTTTCAACAAGATAGAGCATGGGGAACAGTTTTACAACAGAAAAATGGAAAAGAGGGTATCAGGGAGCTGAGGTAGAAGAAGAAGCCAGCACACAGGATCCAGAAGAAAATATTTGGACAGGTAGATTAAGAACTAAACGTAACGAATAAGGACTTTTGGATATTATCACATAACGTAAGGACAACCTCAAAAAATTTGTGTTTTTTCCACACAAATAATTACTTACTTAGTAAAAAAGCCAATTTGTTCGAGGTTATATTTCCGAAAATACATAATATGTTAGTTTTTTAATTATTGACACTGATTATTTTAGTAAGATGCATTTAGGATGCTTGTACTAGGTAATTGGTGTAATATTTTGTGGTTCTTTTGTTATCGGAAAGTTGTCAGGACTGTCTTTACTCTTGATAAAGTAACAGGTACAAGTCACGAAACGTTGGGAAATTTAGTTGTTCTTCACGTAGCATTCAAATCCCAGTTCAAAAAGTTTTTGTCAAAACTAAGAGCTAGTTTCAAACTTTTTAACCGTCATTTTAGCAGCCATCCTTTAATACAGACTTTTTTCAAAATGGCTCTAACATACCCAAACAAATCATTAGAGGCAACTTACGTAGTTGGTTCGTCCAGAAATATTATCGGAGGGTTATTCACTAACTCCAGTGCAACGGACAATCGTTTTCTCTGCCCACCGGACAATCTGGACAATGGAATCAAGGAGAAAATTAGTTTGACCGCAAAACGTGCACTGGGTCAAAATAGTCAGTTTTTAGAAAAAAGCATCTTCATTTAATACGAACTCCCCAAAGTCTACTAGAAAGATAAAATCTTAACTTAATTCTCATATAAAACAGTGTCCTTTTCCTGGCTTGGTTTCATTGTGGCTTCTGTTTACAAATGATGTTAATTTATTTCCAATCTTTCGTTTTAATATTCGACTTCGATTTGGTTTTACCCATGGTTTTACCATCGTTACAACTCTACAGCTAAAGATGCTAATAAAACAACTCCCATGGTGAAATGCATGTGCTTCTGGCAGTAAAAAACTGAACTCAATAGTTGAAAAATGTTCAATGGTCGAATAAAGTCTCAATCCGACCATTTAACCCTTAACCCCCTCTTAGCGGTGACCAGCGCTAAAAATTGCTTTCCACGCAAACAAACGATATTTAATAAGCTACGGAATATTAGTGTGTAGCGGTGGAACAGAGGCAAAAAAGGTGGTCATCTCCCTAAAGAGGGCAATACGAATATTAAAAATGCAGGACGAAGACGATCATGCTGGCCGTTTTTTAAGGATTTATGCATATTGACAGCTCCGTGCATTTACATTTTAACTGTTTTACTATTCGTGAAGGATCATCCCGAGCATTTTCAGCAAAACAAAGACGTACATGGACGATACACGAGAAATAAGAACAACCTGCGTCCAGGAAATAGTAAAACTACCATCGGAAGTCAAGACGGGCACCACATGGGGCCTATCCTTTACAACAGCCTGCCCCATAGTCTCAAGAAAGAAGAAACGAAAAGATCCGATTTAAAAACTAAGTTCAAAGAGTTTCTAACCTTGCATTGTTTTTATAGCCCAGACGAGTTTTTACATAGGGACATGTGCACTTGTAGTTGTATATGTATATACTGCATAGAGGAATAGTTGAACTAAAGTTTTAAATCTTTGACGAACTTCTATGCTTGCAAGATAATGTATCAGCTGCCATAAAGAGCGTGTGTGTATTATCATGTACAACTAATGTGACAATAAATACAAATACCAACACAAATTTCAATCACCAGAAATATCCCACACTCTCTACGACTTTCCAGGACTTTTAAGAACCTTCCATGGAATCCCAGGTATTTTATGGCTTTACGGGCCTTTTCAGGACGTAACCTAAACTCACTTGGATCTTTAAGGACATTACAGAACTTTTAAGACTTTCTACGACTTACTTTTCTGTAATTGTTGCTCTGCAAGTGCTCAGGCCAAGTGTAATCAAAATTTCATCCACAACGAGTGCTTTCTGGTCAGGTGTTAATTCATGGCCAAGTTTCAGATCAGCAGCTACTTTCATTGCTTCATCTACTGTCAGTCGTGGTTGTAAAATATCTTCTTGCTGAATATAAGTTGAAAGTTTGTGGAACAGAGGCATCTGTCGAGGGTGGCCGTTTGTCTTTATTTCTCCAGTCACACCAGCACTCCTATACATGTAACAGAAAACGATATGTTTTAACATTGGGTTCATAGGTTTAGTCTCAGCGCTAATGTTAAAATGTCTTCGTGAAAATTGCCGATAACGACCGATAACCACTACATCGAAAAAAATAGTGGTCACCCAGAGATTGTCATTTCAAATACTCTGACCACAAAAAAACAAAAAACCCATCGGTTTTAGGTTACATTGCATCTCAATTAGTTCAGCAAAGTGATTTTCATTTTTTTTTTTTTTTATCAAAGTACCACTGGGCATGTCGGTATCTCAAGGCGAAATTTATCATCGTTATTTATACGAATCCGAATGAAGGATACATAAATTTCTTTGACGTCATGCTTAATCACAAACAAGAATTAATTGGAGGTGTCTTGGCAGTGTTTATTATAATATCTTTACATCTATTATAATTGTCGATAAACGATCTCGTCGACAATCTACACTAACTGCCACCCCACGGACACACCCACTGGTATAGTTGTGATATTACTTAATTATTACCTGATATTATTGGCAACATCTTCAGGAGAATGCATCAACCATTAACTTACATTAACATTTACGAATATAATTAGATATCATGTGCACGGTAATTCAGATAAACGTGGATAAACGTTAAACCTCTATAGTTACATAAGGTTTCCCATTCGATTTCATAATAATTTGAGTGTTTTTCTTTCTTCGAATCAATAAATCGTAGGAAGCGGTTTAAATACGACAATAAGTGACATATATGCATTGATGAGAAAAGTCAGAACATTTTTTAAGAATCACAAGACCTTATCTTGTATTGCAAGATGATTTTGAATTCGGAGGAGTAGTCGACAGAAATTTTAACCTCCTATTAATTACGAAATTATTATTTTTTCAGATGAATTGAAACCAAGACTGTGATTCCTGTGGCTTTGGACACCCTCCTTAATGTTATCTAGAGAGCATCTCACATCCGAACTGGTAGAGAACCCGATTTTAGTTGTGGCTTTCCGTGATATCTCGCGACCATTTCAAGAAAATGTTAGGATAGTTCGTCGACTATTGAAGCACGACCACCTATTTATCCTCTTTATATTGGACTTAAAAAAAAAATCTTAAGATACGTGCTCATTTATAGGCGTCCATTTGGCTGTGTCTATAAACACGATTAAAAGCGTTGATATTTTGTAGCTTTTTATCGTTTTCTTATTGGAATAATTTTACAGAACTTTGCTCATTTGAAAAACAAAAGTAATATTTTTTGTGTGATTTAAGGATGGATGCAGAATGTGCTGGAAAAATTTCTGCGTTTTGGAAAATCTGATTGGGAAACAGACCGATTGAGGAGGCGTGTGACTAGTGATACGTTTTTTTTGTCTTTGAATAATTCAATGAAAAATGATGCCCCAGTGTGAGCAAAGAGAGATATTCCTTGAACTAGATAATTTTAAATGAAATAAATGTGAAAATGTGCACTGTTTTACCCATTAATTTCATCTCCTTCCAATAGTCCTCCTTACAATATCCCTCTGTTGCCATTTTCTCTAGTAATATTGAGCTCGTGAAGAGGTTGTCGAAATTTCAGCTAATTTTGTGTCCCAAAAAATATATATTCATTCAAAATATTGTATTTCTCGCGGCTAGGCTGTAAGTGTTATGTGCTAAATATGACCCTCCCGAAGTGCGAGCTTCAAGCATGTAAGCTTCAATGGGATTGTGCGGGAGAGCCTCTATAGGCTGCTTTCTTATGTTCCCGCGGGTATAGATCAATATATCCACGACAGGTGGAGACCTGATTTCGATTTCCCAATCAAATAAACGTTTTGGAGAGGGTAGTAGAGTGCATTATAATAAGATCACCTGTTCACAACTTCACACGCATGGTAACCATTGTTAACGATTTGGTTACTTAAAAAATACAAAAAAAAATCCTAATGTCCAGTCGTTTCCTTGATCAACTGATCGAGCTTTAAATCGGTTAACGTTCAAGCCTTGTACTACGTACTGCCTTGTAGTACTTACACATATCCAACTAAAATATTCATTAAAGAACTTTTTCCGGCTCCAGAAGGTCCCAGAATCGCTGTCAGCTCTCCAGATTTAAACTTTCCGTTGAGGTTCTTCAATATTGGCTTGCGACCTAGAAGAAAAAGGATTCAGAATTAAAAAATATTGTAATAATTTATGTGATATTTTAGCATGTCTGTTTTTTTATCTGAATTGTTATTTATTTACGACGACAGTATCTTTACTAGGTGTAATTATTGTTGAACTTGCTGTCTCATTACTTTCTTTAGAAAGATGCGCAATAGTTTTATGGATTTAGTCTTGACCTCGTGAGTGAACCAGTTATTAGGAAAAAAAACGTGTTTACATTGCCCTTAACACTGAATTTAATTATATAATTAAGTAATAACAACAATAAAATATGTGTTTCATTGGTAATTTCCATAATAGAGATCAAGGAGTTAAAAGCCTTTGGCTCCAAGAAAATGTGCAACGAATCTATTGTATTGTATTTTATTGTATATTTAAATGTCCATAATCACAGAGTTTACATAAGAGTAAGAGGATGAGGACTCGTCCAAATATAAATACATTTTAATTAAAAATAAATTACAAAAAACAAAACAAAGCGCAATACTAAAATACTAAAAATAAGCAAGTGAAATAATTGAAATATTTAATTGAAACAATTGCTAAGAGCGTTTTATGAGGAGGCGAGTGTGAGGATAGCGTATAGTTTTCCTCAATAAAATAAGCGTTATTTTTTTTGTATACGACTTTGCAGAATTTTTACTCGACGAGTTTTTCAATGCATCACTTAAATCTTCTGAACGATTTCATTCAAAATGTTTCGTTTCAAAATCAATTAAAACCGTGCAAAGCTCAATAATCGAATGTAAGCATCTCATCTCCCTCGAATTAATTCCTAAGTTCATGCTGACATTTTTATAATACAGCCTTTTTCGTTGCCAATTTAAAAATAAAATAAAAAATACTATATTAAGCAAACGAGATTCAATGTTAAACAATTTTTGGTAGCCATTGATATGCGTAGATCGCCTGACAGATCTTCTCAATCCTGCTTTCTTATGTGACTACGGGTACACATCATACAAGTGTAAGGATCTTTTATTTAGATCCTTTTCAAGTTAAGTTTCCCGTCAAACCAGAAAAATCATCACTAAGACATTCAACATAAGACCTTTGAGTTTCTTGCATGTCGATGATCCAAAACCCAGTAAAAACAATCGAGAACTTTGGAGGCGTGAGGTCACGTAACCTTGCGATCATCTATCCTGTTTTCAGTTTTCCCTGTTTTCCTACAACCACTCCAAGCAAATTCTGTGATGGATTTTTTCCCAAGATCACGGTCATTTCCTTACCCCATCTCTCTCCCTTAGTAAAATTCCAGCATCTCTGACATTAACTATTTGTGTGAATCTTTCCACAAAAAGAAACGCTGGTCGATTCACAACTCGGAAATAAGGCCGAGCATTGCAACGTTGATTTGATATTTTTCCTTATGTTTTCCCTGTAGCTTGGTTTCACAGGCAAGCTTAGCCAACATTTTCATTGTGTTTCATGGTTTGAGTGCGTCGTCACGCGAATACAGTTTCAAGAAATTTGCGTTAAAAAAATAGTCATGGGTGGCAATTTGCTAAAATTGATCAAAAAGCCTAACAAAAAACATTCTGATTTCGAAAACTTAAGAATAAACATTCCAATTCCTACTTTTTTTCCGACACTGCTCCATGAATTGGAGTGGAAAACGTTAGCGATTTCATAGCTGTTTTTGATATGTCAAATGCTAATCGATTGTTTCACTCACATACACTATGTAACAATGAGTAAGAGGACATTTTAAGACTATGTCAAGTCACTGGTTACACTGGATACACTTGAAATAGAATTGCTATGTTTCAAATACTGCCGTTCGAAAACAAGGCGGCATGTTTTTCCATGCCTTTTGGTAGTATCGGTATAGATATGCACGCAGGTAAGTTAGATTTGAAAATTTACATAGTAGCATAGCATAATGAGTTGTGTTGTCGTAGGTACTACTTAAACATTTATCAAAAAAAACAAGGAAGTTCTCTTGACTGAATTGATCAAGTAGCGACATTGAGATAGAAAAAAATAATAGGCTAACCGCTAAATATCCAATTACGTCTGGTAATAATAATGTAGTATTAACTCACATAATAAACGACATGCAATCTTATTAAGTAAAAATTCAATTATTTGATTTCAAGCAACGCAGAAAATATTAAATTTTTCCAACAGAGTATCCCAATTTTTAGGTGAGCCAAAACATTTTTAAGTTAAATATCATTCTAATTTTTTAGGTGACCTATGAAATGATAATGATTAATAGGTTTGTAAAAATTATCTTGCATATCTGGTGCGGACTGGGTTTTCTTCACATGTTTAGTAGGAGTAGACAAATTATAATTTCTCCGTTTCGTAAATTTTTTTCAGCGATTTCACCATGTTAGCAATTTTACCCATTTTGTAGGAACTTAGCGTATTAGGTCCAAAATGTATTGTTGCGATTGATAGCACAAAAACCATTGGATTTATAGTTTATAGTCAGAGTCACTCTAGTTAACTTTCTACTGCCTTCAACACATGGTAACGACTGTGACCACCCGATGGGTCTTGCCCATGTACCTCTACAGCAAAATCAATCCGACTCAAAATACAAAAATATATAATAATAATATATATAATATATATAATATATAATATAAAATATAAAATAAAATAAAATATATACATATATATTTTATTTTATTTTATTATTTACGAGACAACATATTCGTTTAGAAAAACGATGAAAATCCACAAAGCCGATAAGACCCATCTGTGGGTAGTTATACTAAAATATAACACTTAGTTCTTTCGCCAGATGCTGTCACAAGACGTTCTAATAGTAATTATAATAATTATATATTATTATATTATGTTATTATATTATTATTTTTATTTTATTTAACTACGTCCAAGTGTTACACGTAAATGGTGCCCCAGAAACCTTGAAGGAGCTTGTCCGCAAGGCACTTGAACAAATAAAATCAGACAATTTTCAATAATTGTGAAGCAAGCCTGTGCAATTTTAAGGCAATTTGGGCAATTAGGTGCAATTTGATTCTGAGGGTCCAATTTTAAAGTTCTTCTTTTAATGTAGCATATGTAGTGATTGTTTTAAGTTTTGACGGTAAACTGTTAAAATAAAATGGTGTCAAATAGTGTCTCTGCTGGTTTCCATACAAATGTATAACATCAGTTGGCATTACTAATCTATCGCTATTCCTAGTCTCGTGTTTAGCACTATATTTTATTTTATGCTCCTTTTCAAAATAGTTGGCGAGTATATCTAATTGAAGTGTAATTGCTGAGTATCCATAAATAATAATACCTTCTTGTCATTGATATTAACATTATGAAAAGGTTTTATTATATTTGAACATTGATCCAAGATATTGTTGATTTTATTTAAATATGTTAGAGAAGTACGACCCCAAGAAAGAAGGCCGTTCCTAACATGAGATTCAATTAGAGCAAAATAAACTGTTTTAATGGTATTGACGTTAGTAGAATTATTTAAAAGTCGAATGCTATAAAACGCAGAAACCATTGTGTCTTTTGTCAATTATGTTAAACTCATTTAAATAACTTATCAATTGGTTAGATATAAATCGCTTGAAGATTTTCTCAATTACGGGTAGGATCGCAATAGGCCTAAAATTGTTAAATTCTTTATGATCTCCTGCTTTATAAATAGGTCTAACAATACAGTGCTACAAAGCGTCAGGGATTTCACCAGTTAATATGATTAAAATTATAAATTTTGTTAGCACCGGGCTTACTTTTTGATAACGATACAAAAAAAAAAAATAATAATAATAATAATAACAATAATAATAATAATAATAATAATAATAAAAAGTCAATCGTTGAGGTGAGCTTTCATAAAGATTAATTGCGCGTAAACCAGTCTCAAATGCGCGACTAATTTGTGACAAGCAAAGCAATTAAATGAACAATTGCAATGACGATAGCTCAAATTCTGGGCGACCAAATTTTTTGTCGGTATTTTAGTGACAAGTCGGTAATGTTTACGAACGCTGTTTAACGTTAGCACTAAGACACTGAGCAAACTATAAGCTTGACAAATTCACGTGAACATGTTCGGTTGTCATTTGCACTTGCATCATTCATCGCTTGTTTTTATTCGAAGCACGACTTCATTAATTGCATAACTATTCATTTGCGCTAAATAAGTACTGAGCGTCGAAGAACATGTCATGTCTATCTGGTTGATAATATAATATAGGTTGATTGGAGGCCATGCATGTGTTATTAATACTTTATAGTATACGCACAATATAAAAAAATTTGTTCTCTTTGGTCATTCCTCACTTGATTATCGTTTTTCTCCATATTTTCTGGTAATGGAGAGTGAGTTATAGATAAATTGATGTAGACCAATCTACATGTCGCTACTTTACGATTGCCAAATTTGATGTTAATGCTTCTTTTTGCTCCTAGTAAGAGCTACTTTCCAGTTTAAGCCGACTAATTTATGATATATAACCAATGCTCCAATTTTCTATAAGTTGGATACATTTGTCATATGAATTTTTATAACACTGCCTGCAATCCTTAAACCTTACAATAATATGTGTCAGAAAATAAAAATAAGGTAAATATAACTTTAATTGTAAAATCATCGAAGCAATCACATACATTTTGTTATCCCCTGGTGCCGCTTTTTGAGTGACAATTAAACATATGAAATTACTTGCAAATATGATATATGTATACTTGTACATATATACATACATATATGTATAATATGATATATGTATACTTGTAGTATTGTGTAGGTATTTGGAATGCAAATTCAAAGGACAAATGGAATTCAAATATTTGATCAGTACTATAAAAAGGCGC
The DNA here is from genome assembly GCA_947568835.1 of Protonemura montana. NCBI lineage: Eukaryota > Metazoa > Arthropoda > Insecta > Plecoptera > Nemouridae > Protonemura > Protonemura montana. The sequence continues at coordinate 12,192,852 of OX387604.1, read as the reverse complement.
TATATTTGAATCCTTGAATGGAAAAAAAATCTTGCAGATCCAGAAATTATCACGGCATCTCATGATGGGTGCATCATGAACGCATCATGAGCGTCTCACCAATGCAACTTTCAATACACACAGTTTATTTAATATCTTAATGAAGGTAAAACTTGTGTTTGGTCATGCATACTCGAATGATTTGATGAAGTATTGGCTGAACGGCTAGAGGCCAATGCACTTTGTAAATTATTGGAAATTGATGTAATATTTCGTTCTTGATCACTGATCATTTTTTCCTATTTTTTAAAGATTTTGTAAATGCGTAACAGTTGAAGAAAATGATTCGGCACTTCCAGGAAACAAATAATGATACGAGCTACGCTAAAGTTCTCTTTCAATATGTAGAATAAAAAAATACATTACAAAAAATACATATCACCACATGATTCGAAAAATATCAATATTATCACCAGCGCAATACTGACATTTTTTATTGTAAAGCCTATCGAATGTTCGTCGCTATCAATTGAAGTGTTGTACGACTTGGCATTAAATACTTGAATGCACGTGGAACAAAAGACCCAAAGCAGCATAAGCATGTCATTAATATTTTCTACTAATTGTTAATGCAATGGCCTGCAATCAAAAGTATGTCGAAAACATAGGCCGAATTTTATTTTGTGACGCAAGGACGCGAGTTTGATTTTTGACTTGTTCCGTCGTTTCACGGTCATGTATCAAATTCGTATGCCACGTCCGGTCGATGGTGCTTAACCTTGGTCACGTGACCAGCGAAACGTGAAGTACGTTTTCGCATAGTTAATACACAGAAACGTAACTAGGATCTACCGATAGCAAGCTTGTATGGACGGGGCTAGGGAAAATTAACGCGTAATGATTTTTAGATGCAACCATCAATTTTCTAAATTGTACATTTTTAATTGCTATTTGCCTAAACAGATTCCCTATAAATTCGGGCTTTTTAGCCAGGTTTAATTACAGTGGCTGCATTTTTTGCTTATTGACTGGCTTAATATTTCGCTCTCATAAAAACAAATATTTAATTTTTTTTATTGTTTCTGGGAGACAATTGAAACATTTTTTAAAATAAATAACTACCCCATTATTCACAAATGATTTGGGGTCTATAACGATAAGGGACCCAACATTCTGATGAGATCACCATTTTGATAACGCCAACTATGTTTTATCTTCTCTTCTCATTTCACCCTGAAAAATGTTACATTAATTTCAGTCTCAGGGCATATTTCGTGAGGAAATCGCGTGTCTCCCCCCCCCCCCCCCCCTTCTTCTCCACGAAACCTACTCGTGAATCGTCCCTGTTTGGATATTGATTTTAATCGGCTGGTCGCATCGTTAACCGTTGAAGGCTATCATAGGTATAGCTCAACACAAGAAGGCTAAGGTCATTTACGTAACAAAAAAGAACAAACGGCCAGATACATTTTCTCAATCTCTCTCTTTCTCGTTGCACCGAAAAAGTTGATACGTTTACGCATTTAATATGGCGATCAAAGCGGTTTCATGCAAATTCTTGACCTACTTCTTGCTGGTATTTTTGGGGATTTTGACCGGTCGAATATTGAACGCGACCTTGTAGTCTGATGGGAAGTTTATTGGCACAGGAATCTTTGATATCTAATCGAGTCAGTGGTTTTCGTCATATTGACACACGCATTATTACTCATCCTCTTTTAATTTCAAATAGATAGTAGGCAATTTGTATTATTTACTTTAATCTGACCAAGAACTGACAATCAAACACAATTAATTTGTAAAAAAAACTTGATTTACAGGCGCCTCGCCTTGTTTGCATTGTCATAAATTAAATAAACGGTTTAATTGCAGGTAACCGCTTTCGCTAGATGCACTGAAATAGCACCTCTGCAGCTCAAAATTAGTTTTCTCCTTACGAAATGGTCAAGATCAATGAGATGGTTTCTATAATATTTAATGATTTTTTAATTTTTATTTGTGTACTGTTTTTGACTTGCGCGTTAGAAAGTTTGAGAGAAATTTCTGCAGTGTTTTAGTAGTGACTGTGCGCTTGTCACGCGGCCTACTTATCTTAAGATGAATTGTCGTTGAAAGACTCGGTACTCGGTTCGCAGAACTCAGTACTCAGTACTCAATGCGCTGTAGTTTCACCTACACTCTGCGGGTATGAAACTAGGCCCTGCTAGTTACGGTGGTCCTGGTCAGATTTTTGCTGACTGTTAATTAATACATTTTTTTGGTCGTCAATGAATATTATCCTCTTGATGAATTTGAATCAGTGATGAATTTGAAAATGTTTAACGTTTTGTAAGAGTGATTTTTATAAACAAACGAAGCAAAGAACAAGTAAAAATTTCAAATTCGTGGAAATTGGAAGCATACTAGTATTAAGATATTTAGGGTCTGGAATATTACCTGACGGCGTAATGTTGGTTGAGTTCACTTCCTTATGATCATGCACTTTAAATAGGTCAATACAGATATTGGACTGATTTTTGCCATTTTGGCGAGACTAAACGAGAGATTGAGGATTTAAGAAAGGAAATAATTTATATTTGATAAATCAACCACTTTTAAAGGTATCAGAATTCAGGCGGGCCCATGGAACAAAGTTCCGCCTCTACATCCTGCTAATTATATGTCCCTCAGTTAAATTTCCTTTGGCCACTTGGCCAGTTTCAAAGTAATTTTACAAAATCCAGTCAATCCAGCTCATACTGTATCGATTGCTTAAATTTGTTGTGCTTTCTTACTACGCTGTCTGTTATTTTTTTTTTTTTTTTAATTCCGTTAGAGACTCGTTGCTAGAATAATATTACTATAATTACACAAGGAAGTAAAAACCGAATGGACATGTTAATTCAAAGATGGATCTTTCGTACACTTATGTAATAAAAAATAAATAAAAACAGTCAAGAATGATCGGACAAGTGTCTTTGGGTGAATTTCAAGGTGAAGAATTGATAAGGTTACCAAAATAATTGTAGGATGTGTTCAAGGTTTTTGGACCTTTTTTCCACTTGCGAAAGTCACAATTTCAACAGAGACGTCAGAGACATTTGAAAATGATAAGACATTTCTTGTAAGATGCTAGAGATCTGGAACTTTGAACAAGAGATGACAAAAACCGTTTCAAGCCAAGCAAATATTTGAAAAAAACGATTCACATAGAAAACGATTAGAAACGTACTAACTCATACCTATTGTTGAAGTGGTATGTTGGATCGATACTATAATGTTTGGCAATTGCTGTTATGCAGATTATCGCAGAAGGAATGTTGGGGATATACATGAGAAAAGAATGACGCTTTATTATTATCTACCTAATTTTCGTTCTTGATCATACTCTAAGTTCTAGAAAGTGCGCAACTAAACTAATAATTATGTGTTAACATGTATTTTATATTACATTGAAGGAAAATGAGGGTGGAAAATAAATATACAGATTCGCATCACTACAGTTATTGTTGTTTTAAACTAACAGTCCTCAGAATCAATGTTTGAGAGTAATATTTCTGAAAATTTGATTCAAATGTTTATTCTACACTTGTCTAACGAAATTTGATAACAAATTTTATTCGAAGATAAAGATTATTTTGTTATTTATTTAACATGTTAACATGACTCTATCTTTTTGTTTTGAATCGAAATTTGCCTGTATAAATTGATTTTTTCAATACCTCTACGGAAGACTTTTATTATGAATGACGTTCAATATTTTCTTTGCTCTCTGACCCGAATTTTCAGCATAGCATCATCATTTAAACAGTTAATTGTCTAGACAATTCGTGATGCATGCCATTACCATATTCTTCTTTCCGTATTTTTTCAAGCCAAATTCGAGCGAAAACAAACCCAGTGAAACATCGTCTAAGGTGGCGAAACTATTTCAAGTGCATTTCCGTGGTAAAGCTTGCATCATACTATGCATAAATATTTGCGGTTTACGAGGCGGGTCATTAAAGAGTTGTTATAGTTAAAACAAATAATTACCACATCTTTCACTATTAAACTTTTGCATTGCTAACAGTCACGTTACACGCCTATAATTGAACAATAAAAGTCACAGGTTACTAACCGAATATACAGTGTGACAAATTGAATGTCAAAAAACAACCTCAGAAAAACCATTGCAACGCTCAGGTGGCTTCTGTAACTTGTAACGCATCATTATCATCATCTTATGAGAGAGATTTGCTACCCTACCAATAGAAAATGTGTCGTTAAATTTCACTGAACGTATACTAATTGTAATATTTTTCAATCACGTACCTCTCGCTGTGCCTCGGTTCCTCACTGTGTAGGATAGGTCATGAAATTCAATGTCCACTGGGGGTCTCTTTGCTAGCTTGATAAGCATCGAGAACTGTTCCGCTGGAATCTGCGGGGCTGCCGGATTCCCTTGAAGATGCTTTGCTTCGGGCGTAGGAACGGTTAGATTATACGTTTCTGGTACCGGAAGTAAGGGAACCACTACCTCTGTAGTCGACTGGTAAGGTTGATCGGTCCGCCTAGCTTTGTAAGTAGCCATTATCGATGCTAATAGCTCAAACGAATACCGTCTTAACGTTCCCTTGAGTTACTAATTAAAATTCATTGGCATCGAGCTTAAATGTTTCGCAAGAAACAAATTGTTTTATCAGTCTAATTCATTTAATTTACAAGATTTGAAATGAGTTGAAAGTCTTTACTGGGACACTGGACAGTTATTTTTTAAAAGGTTATTCGTCTGAGGTCGCCTGCTGACTGAAGACCGGCTTGCCGTGCGAAACATAACCTGTAAATTAAAATTCAATGTCAAAATTGGGCGTGTTCACAAAATAAATGTGCAAAAAAAACTATATTTAAAATAATATTCTGAAAAATATATTTAACATAAGTAAATCCTCATAACTAAAATAGTGAAAAAAATAGCATAATGAAAGAATATGAATCGTTGGATAGCACGTATTTTGCTCTGGATTTCTGGTCAGAATACTAGAAGCGCGACAATTTAATATCTATGTCACTTGTAAATGAGTGTAGAAAAGTACCAGTGCAAGCGTACCAGTAAAGCGTGCAAATATCCATTTTTTTAAATAACTTTTTTTTTTAAACTAGCTTAGAGCGAATGCAAGGCTGGTATTAAATATTTTATACTACTTTGATGCAACGCTAAAGTCAATTCATCCCACGTGCTTGATACTGTACTTTACGATAAAAACGACCATAATAACTTCAAAACTAAAACCATGCAATATATATAACAAGCCCATAACAAATATTAATGATAATTTTAAAATATACATTTTTATTTGATATTAGATGCCGAGAGAATTACAAGCATGAGAGTGAATAGAGAAGTGAGTACAAGTAAGTACAAGATCTACTGTCAAAATATGTCTCGGTGGTGAAAATTGCATTGCTTGTTATTGCATTACTTACCATGTGGCATTGACGGCGGGCCCTTGACCATTCTAGCTCCACTGCTGAGGAGAGTAGCAACAAAACTGAGCTCGATTTCTTGCTCGCGCAACAAGAAAACCTTCTGAAGAGTGTGAATGAAATGTCTTGAGCAGGCGCAGGATTGAAGGCATGTGCAATAGACACTGCAAGACGATAATACCTGCATAACAGTATTCGGTACATTGCCTAGGTATTGCGTTAGGAACGACAAACGTGTTGCCTTTAAAAATTGCATACTAATTATATACTTGAACTTCTCATGTAAATTAATATGATTCCATTGTCCGTGTTCGACGTCGTGAAAAGTATATTCAAAACACATTGTTTATACTAATGCTCTCTATAGCTGTTGCGAATAGTGTATCGTAAGTTACGTAATATATATATATTTTTTTTAATTTTTGTGTTGGTCAGGGGCTTACATATAATATGGTAATAAGCTTCAACATTTTTATCAACTAGTGTGAATTGTGATGTATTTTTTGTTTTAGTTTTGATCAATTCTCTATTAAGTTATTCTATCTGCTCGGAAAGTACTGGTGTGTTAGTACTTACTGAATTAGCAAATTGTCAACTCGTTTCGAAAAATAAATCAGAAAGATAAAATTTAATGCGTTACAAATCTGAAATAATAACACATTATAATATGAAATTTGTAAAATCATGTTATGGACGAAAACTTTAAGCCAAATTCTCAAAATAATATATAGCTAACATAGCCAACAATCGGGAATTCGAAAGTACCATAGCACGACAACAGCCATGCTATCGATTGTAGATGATATTAAAATGGCAAGCGAACGCGGCGACTTGACACTTCTTTTATTACTAAATTTCAGCAAAGCTTTTGATTGCATTGATCACGAGTTACAAATAGCTTAACTAAATAGATTCGGACTATCAATGTGCTCCCAAAGACTGATAAGAAACTATCTTCTTGATAGGAGCCAAGTGGTCAACTTTAAGTGCAACGGCATTAGCAATAAATCGGACCCATACTTTACTCAGCGAGGACTGCCCCAGGGCTCGATACTTGGGCCATTGCTTTTTAATATTTATTCAATAGATATTGTGACAAAAATAAAACACTGTAAAATCCATCAGTATGCTGACGACACCCAGTTATATATATCAGGCCCTATTGACAAATTTACCGAAACGATAGACCAACTAAATCAGGATATATCGCAAATCGAAGAATGGTCAAGAATAAACCTACTGCAGCTGAATTACAAAAAGTCTCTTGTACTACCATTGGGAACCAAATACATTCTAAAAAAATTTAAAAATATGCTAAAATCAAATGAAACAACGGTAAACATCAACAACAATGCCATTCACTTCAGTGATACAGTAAGAAATCTAGGTTTGACTTTTGACCCTCATTTTAATTGGGAGGAACATATAGATAAGGTTAGGAAAATAGCTTATAGTAGATTAAGACATCTCTATACTTTTAGAAAATACCTTAGTGAACCTGTAAAACTACGACTAGTAGAAGCATTCATTCTTCCATTATTTGAATACGGTGACACAGTGTACATAGGTATAAATAAGTCTTCAGCTAAGAAAATACAAAATGTACAAAATTCTTGCATTAGATACGCATTAAATATACGAAAATACGACCACATAATCCCCCAGACATTAAATCGCCTCCGAATCCTCAATATGGAAAACAGACGCATTCTGCACCTTTTGACAACAACTTTCAAAATTCTGCAAGACCAGTCCCCTGAATACTTATTTGAGAAATTAATCGCTTCATCCAAATCACATAGTCATAGCACACGAAATCACTCACTTATCATCCCAAAACATTCCTCCACGGCCCGCAGTACGTCTTTTTCAATTCTGGCTCCAAAATTATGGAATAGTGCCCCCAGTCATTAAAAAAACCAAATCGGTAACATCTTTTAAAACACTCTTTAAGTCGCACCTTTTAAGTTCCCAAGCCAATAGTAACCAGAAATTATTCTTATAAATGTGCTGTAATATTGTTTCTCTTGTTTGCTTTTATTTCCAAATCTTGTCTAAGTCTAAGTTACTTGTCTAAGTCTAAGTTACTTGTCTAAGTCTAAGTTACTTGTCTAAGTCTAAGTTACTTGTAAGTAATAATATACTTTCTACATTAATTTAACACTGCAATATTGTTACGTAATACCTATGTCCTCGATATATAATGCACATATTTTAACTGTGTTTTTTTTTTAATCTTAACTAGAGATTATAATATAGGTACATGTTATAGTTATGTGTTTATTTTCTTATCTAACTTGCAATATTGTAGAGGTTAAGTGGAAGAGCGGGGTAACCCGAACTTCGCCTCGTGTAAAAAAGACCAATAAATAAATAAAATAAAAAATAAATAAATTATATCGATCATAAAATTAATTAATGCGTATTTATCAACATAAATGTGTTATCGACTGCAAGAAATTACAGGTTCTACCCATTTCCATACAAATAAAATCCTGCAAGCAGCGGCAGTCGCTATGTCTCTCTCGGGGTACCACAAAACTTTAACGAACGTGACATCCCAGGTTAGATCGCGCTTGTGTTTACAATTTTTTTGCTGCTGTAAAAAAAATCATCTCTAAACCATTTCAATGAAAAGTTCCTCTGAACCAGCACTAAGACATTTGGATCTCTTAAACTCGCTTTCTGCGTGATCTTATCACAAATTTGGCAAAGTTAATACTTGACAGACATGAAGTCTCATTCTACAATGTTATTTTCGTGTACTCTGTTGCAGAGCGAGTATGTAATAATTCGAGTAAATGTGTCAATAACGTATAAAGTAAGTTACATTTTGATTGCATCTCCCTGGTGTAATGGCTAATAATGAACTCCCTAGGGTGTGTTTAATTTAATTACGTTACAGATCCAATGTCTGCGTTCATAAGTTTGAACGCAGCGATTTCTGGAGTTGTTACCATTGGATCTAAAGCAACCAACTGTGCTCTGACCGGCCTCGATGGGTGATCGTCATATTTTAAACATAATTTTTCCAGCAGAGGTGCCACCAGTCGTTTTGAGGTGACTTACGGGTCAACTTTTATTGAATAAAAATCACTACAAATTTGGAGTGAATGTGTATAGTCAGGGCTAGCGTTAATGTTAAACTTTCTACGGATGAAAGGAGCCGGCAACATGTAGTAACGAAGGATGACACCCGATGGCGCTTGCGGTCGTTGTTTTTAACAAACCTCTCCAATTAAACAACTACTACTCAATTTATCGGTACATGTTTATCAATCGCCATGTCAATGATGGCGAATATTTTGGATTTTGGCAAATGGGATAAGCCGATAATAAAAGAAAGCACGATACATGATTATGAAGGAGGGGAGGAATTAAGATGACAGATCGTCTTACAGATATAAAGCTTTTATCCTGCCAAGATCTCCTTGCCAAGATGTTACCTTGCGTATAATTTATTAAGAGAGGGGGGAACTGAGAGAGACAGTAACTGTTATAATACGCATTTAATGGAGGGCGTTTGGAGGGGGTGGGAGGCTCAGCGGCAAAATTCTTTTGGGATTCTTTTGTAAATATACCAGCTATTTTCAAGTTTTTGGTTCTTAGATTGCACTCTTCGTGACCATGGATATGACCATGTGACCATGCACTCCTGGTCGACACTTCGACGTGGGAGCTATGAAGTTGGTGCTGGTTTTGGTAAGGAATGGCTTCATGGCATGGATCGAAGTAATGCTGGACAAAATTCATACGGTTTGCTTCTCAAAAATAATATTTTTATTTGTGGGTTTTGTCTTGCAGTTCTAATCGAAATTTAATCTAATCTTGTTTCTGAAGGATTTCGTTCTTCTATTTTTTAGAGCTATATCACAGTATGAAAGCGAATATCATCCATACAATTCAACCATTTTGAATCACAAAATGATTTAGAGTAAACGTTTCGTGTCCATGTCAGTGCCGTGTCGAGTCGCATAGTGCCAATTTACTTGGCAACACATTGCAGGGGGACCTTGATCTTGATGGCCTTGGTAACTCCCTTCTTGAGGAAGTCGGGGTTGGCGCCCTTCTTGATCTGCTCGACCCAGTGCTTGGAGGCGCTGCTGGTGGCGACACAGTGGAAGTCGACGTTCTTCTCTGCCTGGTTCTTGGGCTGGCAGTTGGCCTGGCACGCGGGCAAGGGACGGATCGAGAAGCAGGTCTGCGACTTCTCCTCAACAACGCGGGTACGGTGGCGAGTGCAGCCTCCCTGGCTTTCCTGCGAGTTCTTGTTCTTGTGCTGCATCTGGTTCTTGTTGTTCGAGTTGGAGCACGAGGAGCTAGAGCTCGAGGACGAAGAAGAGGAGCTAGACGAGGAGTTGTTGTTGGACTCGTTGGAATCGGAGCATGAGTCGGAGCTGGAGCTGCTGGAGCTGCTAGAGCTGGAGGAGCTGCTAGACGAGGAGCTGGAAGACTGGCTGCTATCGTTGGTGTTCCTCTTCTGGTTCTTGCGGCCGGCTTCGTAATCGTTGATCACGTCGCTCAACATGATGCGTTCCATGTAGCAAGGGGCCTGGGCAGCACGGTGGTGAAGCTCCTTGGCAGGTCCCTGGCAGGACTGCTCAGAAGCCAGAGCGTAGCTGGCAGCAAAGGTCTGGGGTTCCCTCAGCACGCAGTTCTTGGGCGAGGTGAAGTCAGAGACGGGCTCTCCGTTGTAGGTACCGCAAAGTCCACGGACTTCGTTGCGGAAACGGTGGCTAAGGGTCAGCTTGACTCGAGATCCGTCGAAGATCAGAATAAGTCCCTGTTGGGGAGCGACCAGCTTCAAGGTTCCGGTGGGCAGAGCGAAGATCTGGACCATGTTGCCGTTGCTGTCTTCGAGCTCTTCCACTTCCTTGTTGGTCACGTGAACTTGACGCTCGTTGACCTGGACGGTGGCGACGACGCTTCCGGTCAGTTCGCTGGAGCTCTGCTTGGAGGAGCCAGTGGGACGCATGTCGATCACGGTCTCTCCCAGGATAAGCTTCACTTCCTGTAATCATAAAACAAGGAAGATTTATTGGCTGGATTTCTTTCCTGTCAACCAAAACCATCATTCGAAAACAAATAAATGTCACCATTGGTTTTTACTCGTTAGTACGTTTACCATCGAAAATGACAAGCTCTAACCTTCTGGTCGCTGCCGGCGTCGCGGATGAGGACGGTGATGTCATCGTAGTCGTTCTCCGAGCTGGAGCTAGAGGAGCTGGAGTCACCACTTTCCTGAGGAGTGCTCTTGACCATCACATGCCAGCACTTGCCGAGGTTCAGGGGGTAGGTGCGGTTGTCGAAGGTGTTGGCGGCGTTGCCATCAATGGTACACTTGGCTAAAGCAATGAGAAACCAATAAGTAACCGCTCTCTTAGAGTGAAATACCGTTAAAAGAGTGGGAAAAGCGAATAAAATGTGCTTACGAGCATACTGCTTGGCCAGGGCCAGGTCAGCAAGACGGCGGGCAGCGTAGGTGTAAGGGTGGCTGACAACGAAGGGACGGACCCATCGGTTAACACGAGCGTTGATGACTTCAGCATCCATGTTAGGGGCGTTCATCGAGATGTTGGCGGAGGCCAGGTCGGGAGCAAAGTTCACTTCGAAGTCGACCCTTCCTTGTTGCTGAGAGGTAGAGTTGATCAGGTTTTCGTAGATGTAGGGGAAAGCCATTTGACGGACGTAAGAGTAAGCCTGGTAAGTCATGTTCTTGACTTGGTTGGAAACCTTCTCGAAGCGCACGTTCATCTGGTACTGGTCGAGGAGGTTAGCCCTCATGGTGACGTTACGGCAAGCGGGGAGCATGTAGTTGTTCTTCTGCATCTGCTCTTCGCACAGCTGAGCCATTGGTTGACGGCGGAGCCACTCGCGGCGTTCGGAACTCTGGCTCATCTCGAGCTTAGCGTTGACGGAAGCTCCAGAGCTGCACTTTTCACCGTAGTTAAGCTTGGCTTGGTAGATGGGCTTGGGGTTGTACTTCAGAGCCTTCTTGTAGTTGCCAAGAGGAACTTGGGGAACCTTGCTGGCGGCGGTCAAGCAGATCTATGGAATAAGTTAGCTTGTTATATACAAAAGCGAAGGACATGGCCATTTCATTTACTAGGCCCATACAAAGGCAACGATCGGTACCTGGAATTGCCTGTTGTCATTGTTGGAGTGAGCAGGGTTCTTCTGGAAGAAGAACAGGACCTGGGACTTCTCGTCCACGTAGCTGGTAGCCAAAGCGGCGGTGGCAATGAAAAGAGCCTTGCTCTGTCCCTGGAATTCGACGGCGGCGTCGACGGCGTAGGCCTGGCTGCCTAAATTAACGTAATAAAATCTCGGTTAGATTCAATGATAAGATTTCGTAAAGTGTTATCTCGTCCGGCGTTTGTAACAAAGCGTGTGAATCACGATCGACGGTCGTGTATACTTACTTGAGATTCCAGCGGAGGCCTTCTTCATGAACTCCTCTTGGCGGCGTTGGCTGTCGGGATACTGGTTCGAGGGTTCAGCAGGGTTGCTTCCACCAGAGCTGAACTCAGCGCTGTGGCCATTCTTGGATGACTTCTCGTTGTTGCTGTTGCTGTCGGTGTCCTGGCCTGTTTAAGAAAAGTATTCGATTGAAGCGAATCATATTTAATTTCAGTGAGACAGTGTAATCGATGACGTCAAATGTTATTAGTAACTTACTGTAAGAAGCACGGATGGTCACGGCGTGAGCGGAGCTACGGCGGGGATCGTAGATCAGGTTAATGTTGCTGTGCTGGATGGTGGCCTGGGCCAACGGGTTGTAGACGGCAGAAAGGACATCTCCGTGGGCCTTGTATTGGTTCCAGATAGAAGCGTAGTCGAAGAACTTAGCTTCGGTCTTGGCGTGAAGACGGAAAGCCATTCCAGTGGTGTCTTGTCCGAAGGTCTGCTCCCATTCCTGGGGCGTACGGACGTGGATGTATTGGACCTTGTTGTCTTCGCTGGTAGGCTTCATGGAAAGGATATCGTGCTGGGTGGTGTAAGGCCACGAGCTGTAGTGGACCAGGTTGTATTCCTTGTTTTGGTTGATAGGGCTGAGGGTGGCACGGATGTGGCTGTTCTGCAGGTCCAGGTCAACTTCAGCGCGGATGGGCAGATTTACTTGCACGTTGGTGTCCAGACCAGCGACGTAACGCTGGTGATCGAAGGGGGTCACGAAACCGATCTTGCTCTGGGTCTTCGAGGAGTAGACAATGTGGACGTCGGTGGTGGCGTTCACGGTCTTGGGAGTCTTGATCTCGTTGTTGTTGCCGTTGGCAAGGTCGGGAGTAGTTCGGGCACGAGCCTCACCGCTGACAGACAGGAGGGTGGGGGTCTTCAGAGTGTAGACGAAGGGCAGACCCATTTCGGTGGGGAAGCTGATGGTCATGGAGTACGAATCGTAGAGTTTGGTGTAGTTGAAGCTACGTCCGGAGCGCAGAGAAGCAGCGGCTTCCTTCACGGCTAGAAAACGAAGAAAAGTTTTCAGATGCTCGCAGCATAAAACTTTAAAATATTATTAAAACTTGAAATGTGTGTGTGTGTGTGTGTGTGATTGTTGCTTACCACGGGGCAGTTGCTCGATGGTGTGGTTGTCGATGGCGAAGAACCTCTTAGATCCCATGAAGTTGACGAGGAAGTTAGCCTCGAGCTGTTCAGTCTGGTCAGCCTGGATGTTAAGGAGGTTGTCGACCTTATCGGATGTCCAGCTGCTGGAACCGGAATGCGAGGGGGACTGAGTGGCACGGGACTTGCTGTTCGACCTCTTGTTGTTGTTCTGGTAGATGTTCTCGTTATCGAATTGGTCGCTGAACACATTCATGAGGTCATCGGCGCTGGAGGTCATGGCAGCAATCTACCAAAAAAGTAAAAAAAAGTAAATGGAGTGAGAAAATGAATACGCGCTTAAGTGGAGGTGCCGAGTTGACGTCTCTACATAAAAACGCGTTAGTACGTTTTTCTGTGCTATTGCAATGAATACCCACAAGAAAAACCAAAATGTACTTACGTTCATCGAGTACCTCTGGAAACCTCCGAGGTTGCGGCGAAGGGTGTAGAAGACAGCGTTGGGCAGAATGCTGTCCTGGCTTCCAATGTAGTTCAGGGACTGCTTGTAAGCCAGGTTAAGTTCCTGGGCAACATAGCTCCTGAGACTGGCACGCGAGTACTGGATTCCGTATCCCTTGGGGTTCAGAATGTTGGCGGCGGAACGGGCGTTTTGGGCCCTAAAACCAAGACAGAACAGTTGTTTTCAGTTATGAATATAGAAAATCGGTATATTGCAAAGAAGTCACGCCAAAATGACGTGCCTAATGTCCAAAAGCGTAATTTCTAGAATGTTTGTAACTTACAGCTGGGCGTTGGCGGGTCCTTGCAGAAGAGCAGCACTTTCAATAGCAGACTTGACAGCGGCAGAAACCTGGTTGCTGTGGTCTTGGTTGGTGAATTCAGCCATCCTCTGGAGCATGTTAGCGGAGGGGTTGGTCCTCATCAGTTGGAAAACAGCGGCGGCACGAACTTCGTGAGCTTCTCCAGAGTTTTGGTACACGCGGAAAAGCACTTGCCTGGCGACCTTGGGGTACACCTTGGCAAGTTGGTTCATCGAGGCGACGATCATCAGACGCTGGAAGTTGGACATTGGCTCCTTTCCTTCAAGGTAGGGCTCGAATACGGACAGAATCCTGGGGTGAGCGACGTTTCCGAGGGCACGGATGTACACTTGGATCTGGTGGCTGTCGGCCTGGGAAACAGCGTGCTTAAGGGCACGAGCCAGGTACGGGATGTATTCGCGCTGGACGGCGGAGTTGTTCTTGGGGGAAAGGCGACCGAAAGCGTGGACGGGGTAATAGTTGTGAGCGGTAGCGTTGCTAACTTGGGCCTGACGGACGAGATCTGTGAAGGCAAGGATGGCGGTGGTGTTCAGGTAAGCCTGTTTGGTCACCTCGCTGTGAGTAGCAAGTGCGAAGAAAGCCTCAACGTATTCGGGAGTGGGATGGCGAGCAGATTGGGGGAGGGTGGCGATAAGTTCGGCAGCTTCCTCTCCGACAACCTTCTTGTTAACGATCCAGTCCTTGAGGGTGAGGAGAGCGGGTCCGGTGCCGGCTTCAGCGACGGCATCGCGGTAGGCCTTCCTGGAAGGAACCCATATCACGGAAATGTTAATATCGATTTGCCTGACATTGCATTAAATTAAAAAACCCTGTTTTCAGGACTAGTTTTTCTTACCAGGCGGCGTTCTGGGCGCTGGAGCTCTGGCTGGGCCTCGAAATCTTGGACTCGGGGTAGTAGAGCTTCTGGGCAGCCTCCTGCATCTGCTTGGCGTTCATGGTGCGGACCAAACGAGCCAGGATGGTGAACTTGGCAAGAGTGTTCTCCTTGGGGATCTGGCTGGGGTTCTGGAGCTCGCTTCCAATCTGGATGGCGATCTTCTCAGCAGCAGCAACAACATTCACTTGCTTGGCGCTGTGGATAGACTTTCCCTCGTAGCCGATGAAGTAGGGCAGCAGGGGGTTAGAAGGGGCGTTGTGCAGGCTGGGGCGGGGCTGGTGGTACTCCTGGCTGCTGGTGCTAGAAGATGAGCTGGAGGAAGAAGAGGACGAGGACGACGACGAGGAGGACGAGCTTGACGAAGACGAAGAGGAAGACGAGGAAGAGCTGCTGCTGTTGCTGCTGCTGTTGCTGCTGTCATCGCTGCTGGAAGAACTGTTGGGGTTCTTTCCGTGCTTCTGGTTCTTCTGGTTCTTGTCTTGGTGTTGGAATCGGTTCGCGTTCTCAAGGCTGGAACGGACATTGCGACGGTTCCTTCGGTGTTGGTTCTGTTGGCTCGAGTTATCGCTACTGTTCTGGCCCTGGGTGTTCTTGTTGTTCTTGTTGTAACGAGAAGCACGGTTGTTCTTGTTGTTCTTGTTCTTGTTGTTCTTGTCCTGGGAGTTAGAGTTGGAACTAGAGCTAGAGCTCGAAGAGTCAGAGCTGGAAGAGCTGGAGGAGCTGTTAGGGTTAGCGGCCCTCTTCTTTTGCCTCTCGGCAGAAGTCATCTGGCTCTCATCACTGGAGCTGGAAGAGCTGGAGGAGCTGGAGCTGCTGGAAGAGCTGCTGGAGCTGGAACTGGAGCCGTCATGTTTTCTGGCCTGCTTAGCTTCCCCAAAAGGGTTGTTGTAATCGTAAACGAGGTCTCCGGTAGAGCGGGGGCTCGAGGGAGACTGGGGGGTTCCAGAGGCGGAGTGCACGGCGGAGAGGGTCAGGTTGAGACTGCTCACAACCATACCCTTCTGCTTGTTGTAGACGGCGGGGCTCAGGATGATCTTGTTGGTGGTCACGGACGACTGGATGGTGTAACGCTCCAGGTTTCCGGACACAACGATGCGGCTGACAGAGGAACGCTGGAAGATTGGACAGTAAAGAGTTACTAATTTACGCTTAGTTAATTAATTGCGGCTTGTGATGGTTAGATCTGTTACCTCCCAATGGTAACTGGAATTTGATGAGAGGAGAAATGAGGGATAGCAAATAATGAATATCAACTTACAGCAAGGAAGTTGCCCATCTGGTTGGTAGCAGGCTCCCAGTCGGTGATGCCGGTAAGACCGAAGTGGTATCCTTGACGCTGTTCACAGTTGGTGTAGTTCTTGGTCTTGACGATGTCGATAATTTGGCCTTCTCCGCGCAGGTTAGCGATGGGAGCAAGATGAGGCTGGCTCTGAAGGATGTAGTCGGGAAGGGGAGAGATGTCGTACAACACCTCACACTCTCCAGTAACGGAATCCTCCATGGTCCTGTAGACGGCGTTGGCACTGTCCTTCTTGGGGGTCTGGTTGGAGTGCGACTTGATCAGGTTCTTTCCCTTGGTGTCCACCTGGAATTGGCTGGCGATACCCTTAAGGATGTTGACCTCCCAAGTAGGCACGTCTTGGCTGACAATCAGGTCGTCAACAACTCCATTCTTGAATTTGATCTCGAATGGCTTGTTGCTAAGAGGCAGCTGGTGGTAGTTCAGCTGCTTCTCGGAGATCTGAGACTGCCATCCGTTGGGCAGAGCCTCGTTCACCTGGGCGTATTGGGCCTGGGAGAGCTGTAAAAGACAAAAAATGCTCACGTTAGCGAAATAAAACAATATGTTTTAACTTACATGGGCTTCATTGAAAATATTGAATTATTAAAAAATATCATATTTTTTGGATTTAATCTCTAAAAATGTGTACTAGTTTTGCGAGATGGTCGTTATGTTTCTATCATATTGCATGTTTTGCACAATAATTTTTCTAACTATTCTTCGAGAGCTCAAAACATACACAAATCTGCAAGATTCGGGAAAATAGAATCATCACTGAGATAAGCCCTTGTCGTCGAGTTGAATCAAGTGAAGTTGAGTGGTTGTCTACTTAGCAGTGGTGTGTGGGGTTGTGGGGTTGTGGGGTTGTGGGGTTTTGGGGTTGTGAGCTTGGGTATATACCTTGGCAATGAGGACATCCTCAGACTTGGGCTGCACAGTAAGCTCGGCTTGCATCAAAACACCGGCGTACTGGTTAGCGACCTGGTGAAGGGCAGCTAGAGTTCGCCCACGAACTTGGTACTTGTACTCGTTTCCATTTTTCCACGCTGAAAGTAACGTTTATATGACAAGGGGAATTGTGAAACCTTATTGATCGAATTAGAAAACATGTTTTGCTGCAATTTTCTGAGAGAAATCTCTGTTGGGTTTTGTGATTATGACCCTTTTCAGTTTCTTAAACGATTTATGTAGATTATAATTATTAATTTATTTTTAAAGTTTTCTAGAAGAGTTGTAGTTAAAATTGTGACTTACCGGATTCGCTGGCGCTAGCCCCAACTAAACAAGACGAAAGAAACATATGTGTCAGTAAGAGTGATCAGCAAGGACCAGATTTTCCAAGCTATCATAATACTTCAGATTGCTCGAATAATATAGATATATTTGGAGATCAGGCAAGTACCAAATTATTCCATGTATTTAGAAAAATCAATCGTAAGATTTCAATTGTTCCATTAAGATGAAAATAATATTAAAATCTATTAAAATATTAAAATATTAAACATTTTCAAGAGAAAATCAAAGAAACTATTTAGAACATTTGTAAAAGGAATGATAAGACTTACCAATGAGGCAGAACAGAAGACCAACCCACACCATCTTGGTATAGGTGAAGTACCAGTGTGACATCTACAACATGTTCACGGGTTTATATATCGTTTAAACTGCTTCAGTTGACAAAAACTATAGCAAGTAAGCTAGGTCATAGGGCACGTATCAAACTTGCATTTAAGACGTAACTATGCGCCACGCTAATCACAAGTGCATTTTTATGTTGCACTATTGCACTTGCCACGCGCTGTCAATTACACTTAAAAATTTGACACGAGTTGATAGAGGGGTCATCATCAATGTTTTTGTTTGCCTAAAACCAAGTTAAGTGGTAGTAGGGTTACAATTTAATAGAATGCTTTACTTTGTATGATGACGGTACATTAAAACTGTACAAGTGATTTAAGTTATCAGTTCGAATCAAATTTTGAGATGATTATGATATACTTTATTGATTGATTTGTAGGGTTTAACGACGCACTGTTTTGACAACGGGCCATGTGGCACTGCTATCGTGGCGTAGGTGAATGACTAGATGATGAGAATGATGATAAACCTAATCTGGTGTAGAAAGGAGGGAAAACTCAGTGCCGAAACGTAGCCACAAACGGAAAAATGGACCGAGTTTGAGATGTCGTAAGCAGGGCAGTGGAACCAACAGATTTGTTGCCAGAACAATTTTAATACCAGCTTATTTCGTCAGGGGCATAATAAACCGTATGCGTGGAGTGGTTTTTAATTGACGTTTGAAGCTTAATTCTCTAACATTTTATAAAATTGGGGTGTTAGCGTGCTTGTTGCTTCGGCGTACTGATTGTTAGTTGTAACATTTTAATTATCCTTCCCTTTCAATGAGGAGAGAAATATTGATTTCTTAAACTTCAGCGTTGAAAAAATTCTCCTGACTGCCTTCAGTAACAGCCTGATATCATTTTAAGTTAGTTTTGGGGAGAACGATCGTGCCATAAAAATATTAACAAGCAAAAATTGTCCATATAGTTTCTATTCGAATGTAAATGTCAACACCAGCCAAGATCCCTTTTAGGACCGAAACCAAACCCACGCATAGCAAAACCGTCAAGACATCATTATCAATCATCGATTCTGAACCACTTTGCCCTGCCATCAGTGATACCGTTGAGTGTGCATGTTATAGGTAGAGGCAGAACGTTTATGTCAAACTTTCTGCGTGAAAGATGGCCGCCAAATGACCACTTTACCGACAAAAATGCAGAGTACCGGAACACCCTGTTAAGTGGAGCCACTATCTTATGAAATTTAATTTCGATATTTCTCGTAGGCTTACTCGCTTTTAAGACTTTTCATGCTCAAAAGTTCTCCATCAATGTTTGTAGCCTACGAGAAATATCGATCATTTTTGTCGGTAAGGTAGTCATTTGGCGGCCATCTTTCAAGCAGAAAGTGTAACATTAACGTTCTGATTCTACCTATAACATACACACTCAACGGTAATACTGTCACTGATGTTTTTGTTATCGACGTCAATCCTCGAATGGAGCGATATTGTGGCTGGTCTTTCAACCTCATGTTCAACCGCATTAACGGTTATTGAAATTTATTTTCCACATATGACTGAAACAAAAGTAATTTCTCTCATTTTATTAGAGGTAATTTTCGTCAATCATCAATCATCAATCATAAATCATCAACACATACGGGCTCAAAAACTTCTGAACTACTTGATTTTGATGTGTTTCACATCTTTGCAAAGTTTGGTGAAAAAATATCAGACACTTTTGGCAGAACTCCAAAACGGTTCTATAAAATCTTAAAATTTTCCTAAATTTTGAACAGTTTAAAACAATTCGACCAATTGTACTGGAATTTGAGATCACAAAAATGTGCTCAGCAAATTTCGTTCAAATCGAAGCTAGCTATCGAACAAAAATGCGAAAACACATTCACACACACACACACACACACACACACACACACACACACACACACACACACACACAAAATTATTTTTTTTGGAGTAAATGAACTTGAAGATTTCGCCCCGATCGCTTCGCTCATCAATTATAGCGCGATGCACGGATTATAGTTCGCTCTTCTTATGGTCCTTGGCGCCCTTGTTTGATAATCAAAAATACTTGTTGGTCAAACAAAATGCAAATATGTGGGAAGAACGAAACAAAAAAGAATACTGTGTGTGAATTTAAACAAACCACCTCTCACCCAGAATCTGAAGACGTAGAAGAGGAATAGCGATCTACAGTTATTTTCCACTTATTTCAATTTTTTTTAAATATACTTTCTTAATATTTATTATATGTTTTTAAGAAGAAACATGTGAAAGATAAAGGAAAATCACATTCAGAGCAGTTTTCCACTGGTGGTTGAATTGAGCATTTCGTATAATTTAATTGCTCCGGTGGCTTCGATCCAAAAGATGCCAAGATTACAAGCAAATGGACTTTTTTCATCCTGTATAGAAGCAAATTGAAGATTGCTTCAAATCTTGGCTCTGATAACTCGCTTAGACAAGAACCACTACTTACACACCGATTGAATTAGGAAAGTATACCTTACGAGATACAGGGATGATAGGAGAGCTCTGAAAGTTGTTACCTGGATTATAGAGATATGCAACCTATAATTCATTAATGTATTGCGGTAAAGCCTACCTGACAGGCGAGTTTTCGGCATGGTTTAAATAAGAGAGAGAGAGAGAGAGGTATCAGTACGAAGACATAGAATGATATTTAATAGTTCACTTTAGTTAGCACTATTGATGATAATTGCATCTATTTATATAATTGTAATAGTGTTTAAAATAAAATTGGAATGTCGGTACGAAAAGTAATGAATTTGGTAGGTACTAGATGTAGGTTTATTAGGTCCTTCTTATAGAAAAGTAAACAAAAATCAAGCTAAGAACGACGCTTTGGTGTTGGTGCACTGTCGGGTGTGCTATTGTGTGTTCTATTGGATGTGTGGGATCCATATATTCTAGGGCTAGTGTGATTTTATGAAAATGCATAACGTGCATCTGAATGTCTTTCTAAAACTAATCGAGCAATAAAAATGGAATATAAAACTAAACCCGACGTCTGTGTACGACATAAATTTATAAAAAAACGATCTATAAATAACAAGTATTGATATTTCAAACTAAAGAATGAATGAACATATTGGAAAACAAATAATGTGGCATTGCGTTAATATAAAACTTTTATGTGAATTCCAGAGTTCAGACACAGTGAAAATTTCCTTTTGGTGTTCACTGTGCAATATTTTACAACACTTTGGGTGGCTCTTTTTCCTGGCTGACGTATTCCCGGCGCCGAGACGGCTGGCGCCCAAAATGATGCCCGAAAAAAGGAAAGGAAATCTAGCTCGCTAGCATCCTACCATCTAAACTTTTGAGATCTGGAGTCTCTTTCGGTGGGATGAGAATAGACAAGGATAACGAATAAGACCTTCTTTGGTGACTTAGCTTGATTTTACTCTGTAAACCTCAGGAGAGAGACAGCAGCTTGTAGGGCGACTTAGATCTTTGTCTCAATTTTCATTGACAGGCTTTTTGGATAAGTGAATCGCAGTAAGAAGCTTGTGATCTTACGTCATATGTACACTTTAACACAAAATTTTAGTATTTTAAGAAACCCACTTACTCATTCAATGTGGGATTTTCTCTGAGTTTTCCACAATATTGTCTTTAGGGCCTCAGAGTAACTGTTACGTAAATAACCCATGCTGGTCATTGCCTTAGAAAAAGTGTTTTCCAATTTGAAAGTGAACTCACTTGTGATTTTTTTTTCTTTCTTGTTACACAGAAACCTGGTGAGACCTGAAGTTCTAGCATTTTCATTTTCAACTCGTTTTTTAATGTTTAGCCTCCATACACCAATATCAGACTCTCGCTTCTAAATTGTTTGCAAACTAATTGATATCAACCTCCCACTCCACACCGTTCAATTATTTTCTCTTAAAAATGACGTTGAATAGATATAACTTCAAGGAGTGCATCACATAAGATTTTCAATTTCCATAAAAAAATAAAACACCACAAATCTAATTTATTAAATAAATTATTATGTTAGCGTGATAGTTCAGAGTTGTTTTGGAAACTAATGGGTTACACGCCGGCCCACGCAAACCCGGGCAGGATGGGGGTAGAAAGATAGAAGGATAGGAGGATAGAAGGATAGAAGGATAGAAGGATTTAGCCATCATGTCCTCCCACACGAGAGAATCCAGCAATATTTTCACAACCCGGATGGTTGCTCCGCCCCAAACCGACTCGCGACGGGGATGCGAAGAGATTCGACGTCGGCGTCGGCGTCGGAGTCGGGTATAAATCCGACGTCCGGCGTTCACACGTCCATACTTGTTGACTAGAATCTCTGTCGTCTCGTCTGGCATTCAAATCCTTCCAAGAAATCACCAACAATACGTAAGTTAAATGCAATTCAGTGTCATTTTGGGTTTGTATCTTGAAGAGATTTTGTCTCCAAGCTGTATGCGGGAATGTTATTTTTATATATGTTACGTAATATATGGTTCTTTTTAACAAAAAACCGAAAATTTGAAGTGGTTCAAGAGGACTCGATGGACTTTTAATGATCGCCAATTCTTTTTTTTGTGTTTTTTTTTAGTCAAACTGATAGTTCAGCGGATTTAGAAGTCAGGGCTCAAGAAGGTAAAGTGGTGTAGTCTGGAACAACAGTAAATCCATTGGTCCGAACGCACGGCTTGAGTGCAATTCCTGAGAAAACCGAGTCTGTTCATGCTGGAAGGGCTCAATGTTAACCTAATATCGCATTCTAAGACTGATGAACTGAACTTGAATTCCACTGAAATATTGTAAATATTTAGTTTCTTAATTATATATATTTTTTCGATAACAAAAACTATACTGTGCTAAATTTAGATGAGAAATATTGAGATAACTTAGCATTCAATTTTTGCAATTGCTCTGCGCTTTAAAAAGGAATGTAAACTATTAAAATCCCGATTTTTATTCTATCATGTTGATTTTATCAAGATTTTTGAAGATATTACCATAGATTATGTGACCAAGTTTTAACCACATATTAACCAATTTTGGACACCACTTTTTTGAGAGCTTATCAGTGTTCGGCATAATAAAATACTTAACGAGTTACAAGAATTTGCAATCTAAATCAGATTTCCCAGCATAAAACGTATCCAACGTCAATTTAGAGTAACTCGAGTTTAAACAGAGGTGACTGTGAACATTCACAGCCTCTTGGTTTTACTCCTTTGTGATCCGTCATTCTTCTCAAAAGCACTAAAATCCCTTTAATTGGTTATATCAACACCCGCGATAGGTGGAGATCGGTGTTTGAGTCTCCGTTTGGGCACCAATTTTTGAGGGGTTATTAGTTTTCCTAATAATAAAATATCTTTTCTCGATTCTTTAAAAATCTCGAAATTGTTATGAGTTGACAAAACTAATCTGAAGGAAATTAGTGTTAATGAATGAATCACAAATATTTGTGATGAAGATGAAGAAGTATAATGTAATATGGAATAAAACTGGACTTATTGTCTGAGCTATTATTAGCTATGAGAAAACCACATTCTTATCACGATCACACTAATGTTTCATGACTTCTTTAGAAGGTGTGACTTCATTTTGCACTTTGACCAGAAATCAAAGTCTACTTATTATACTTTCTAAGTCAGTATGTTTAGTAGTCTAAGCCAGCACTCCAGCTGAAACAAAACTTTAAGGGGGAACATTGGTACTAAAACCCATTTCAAATTTTATTTTGTCACTTGCCACTCAGGCATTGTCTAAACATTAAAAAGTAGGTCTCACCAATTCGGATATGTACGACAAACGTCTTCTGCATTAAAAAATAAGAGTTCATCTCGAATTCGGAATGGAGAATCGGAATGGAGTGAGATATACAATTTTCGAGTCGAGACCACAAGAAAAATCACCGTTGTGCTGAAAAATAAAAGGAAGCCGCAAATAAATATGAAAATTCGCGTTATTTCTTATGTAGAATTAAACAAAGTTTAAAAGAATTATCGCAGAAAAAAATCGCAAAAAAATCGTTATTTGTACCAGAGAGAGATTGGGGTTGGCAAGGGATGGGGGAGTGGGTCCAAAGTTGAGTGTTGTTTTGACAATTTGGTGGCGCCTAGTAGCATTTGGCATCGTTCCAATAATCACTAGGCGCCGGCTATAACACATCGTTAACAATAGTGTACGTCATGAATTCAGTCCAGAACCAATTAATCCCGATGACATTATGAGATATTCATTCTGTACATTATGTGGGCATAAATTGGGCAACTTTATGGTGGGCTCCAGTAATTATATGCCAGCAGAGCACAGGTGAATAGCAGGAAACAAATTGTTTCTCACGGTAACTCGAGGCAATTCATTGTGATGAAACTGAGATGAAAAGTTGTATTTCATAAATACATGAATACATGTATACATGTATACAATACATGTACATGTATTGTATATTAATACATGTTGTATTTCTATAAATAACCAATTCAGTAAGTGCTTTTCTTAGCTTGGAAGTTCAGAGGACGTTTGCAGAAAACGGCTTTTGTGTTACATTTATCTTGATAAGTAATTTAATCTAAAATAGTCAGTAAAAATCAGGACTTCTGTAATTATATACCTTCGTGTCCTATCAGTATTCAATTATTGAATACTATTATTGTCATTGTTATTGTCATTTTTCTTGTATTGTTTATTATTTTGAAACTTAGAAACCTCTTAAATAATTTCCTCTGTTCACAGGATGGCATCTTCGCAAAATATCTTCTCGTTTTGCTTGGTTCTGGTCGCGTTATATTCATTGACAGAGGGAAGATATCTACCAACAAGGAGCAATGAAGACCGTCTAGACAAGCTAAGAGATCTACTTAAAGATGTAAGCTGAAATCACGTCGTTTCAATGATCAATCGTAAAAATAGGGTCATATTCAAAATAAATCAAACGTAATTCGGTGTTTTCAACAAATCAAGTGTTATTTGGACGGAATCATATTGAATCCCGAAAATCTATCGAGCATAATACAAAGCCCGGTGCCATTTTGTGCCATCGACATGGTTTCGCGATCTAGGGCAAGAGCCCAGCGCAGCATATTTGCGGTGACAGTAATATCCTGACATCAAAGTTCCCGTAAGAGTAACGGAGTTGTGTGATTTTGTCCCAAATTATTTCAATGTACTTTTCTGAATTAGTTTACTTTCCTAAATGCATTCTTGTCAACACTTCTTGGCTTCGCACTGGCACGAGACAAAATCACTAACACTGATCAGTGATAAAAATAATACAATCCGACCGATAAACTATGTATTTAAAAATGGTAGCTTGAGTGGAAATTGAGCTCAATATGAATTATAGCCCTCTATAAACGTAAAAAACAGTTGTTTCTTGTAAAAATTTTACAATTTAATCAAACGCGTATATTATTTTTGCATTTTATGATTAACAGAAACATAAGCAAAACAATGTGGCGCAGCAAATTGCGCAGCGAATTTCGGCTGATTATCTACATATACCTAACAAGCGAAAGCAGAATCGTAAACATGTTATTGCCCCGAATTACTTCATTTAGATAGAAATTAAAAAATGAATAAAATCTCATAAATGTCTTATTTTGTTTGAATAAAATATAAAATATATTTAAAATCTGCTACGGGCTGTGTAGTGAAAGTTATCATGCGTAAATTGGTGTATACGACCCGAACCATAAATAGTCGCGCGCGCGAGCCCAATTTCACCCCATACCTAGACAAATTCTTGTGCCCACGGCCCACAACAGAACACACAGGGTACAACTTGCCTTTAGAGCGAATATTGCGTCAATAGTGCTCATCACTACAAAAAAAAAAATCCCTTTGCGATATTCGTTAAAAGACACGGCAAAATAACTTGATTAGTATTCTTCACAAGTCATCACATCTGTTGTGTAAGTTACTCAATAAAATATCTTTAAAAAGTGCGGTATTCCCCTTTTGATGATGAAATCAAATTGAAGCGCTTGGAGGTTTAGTGGTATAAGCCGACTACTTTCACGTATGGGCAGACAGGTGTAAGTATCGGTAGCACCTCCTGGTGCACCTTGTAAGTTGTAGGTACGAGCCCTCCTCATCTGTTACGGCGGATCGATGCGTCACTGTCAAGGGAGGATAGCTCAAGTCCAAGGTTTATCAAAGAAAGTAACAATAATAGACAATAGCCTCGATGTAATCTGATGAACACTTTTCGAGCTAGAGACGTCGTTACACGAGATGAATTATGGAAAGTTCGATCTGAATGCAGATAATACATCTTCTTAAAACACCGATTCCTTGATGTTGCGTGACGTGAGATCCTCAGGGCTCTTTGCCCTCTGTCATTAATGAAATCTTATTAAGGAATAAACAAAACTTTGTGTTAGATATGGAACACGGAAACAGATCAAAGATGGATTTATGACAAGGAACTATCTTTCCATTTAAAATGATAACAGAATTATCGAATTTCTTTTCTTGAATTGCAGCTTCTTGAAAGTGAAGTTGAGAAGCCCACGTTCAACAACTTTGACCGGCGCCTCCTTTTCAAGCGAGAAACATCTGGGATGGACCCCGGGGTTAGCTCAGGAGACAAGAAAATCACAGCTGATCATCACTAGCCCCGACCCAAGGACCATGGAAAATCATGCACCCAATGACCTCTGAAAATGGCGGATCTTTTAACAAATTTATCTCATTTACTAATAATATGAACATTTTAATATTTCTTACATTGTTTTCTTTACATATCTCGAATTTTAAACTTTTCAGTTTCTGAAATGAATATATGAAAAAAACGGGCTCGAGATTAAAAATAAAAAAAATAAATAACAAAATGTACTGCATCGAGCTTCCTTGATTTTGTTTAGCTTGAATCATCGGTAATTCAGAAGAATGGCTACTGTTTATTTGATAAACTACCTGCACTGTGTATTTTGGTGAGTCTAGAAATTCCGTTCTCTATAGACAGCCCTAGGCGCAAATTGTACTGTTTAACTTCAAATCGATTTATACTTCTTTATTGTTCTTACTATATTATAAATAAACCTTGGGTCTACGAGTTATCACTGTTTTATTATATCCAAAATGCCTTGAACATTTCGTGTTTTTATTAAAATGATTATTGGTGTGTTTATCAATAAAAATCTATTTTAATCTTAATGTGATTATGTTTGTCATGTGAATGTATCGAAATTTAAAAATATTTAATTATTGCAGACCAAATTCTCGAGTTGCTTTTCGACCTCAGACGAAAAACTGATTATTCCATAAGATACCCCCTCTTCCCTTTGTCCATTTCCCGAAATCCATCGTACTTTGCACAAACGAACAAATCCTTTGAAACAGCTGGAACAGCTGGGATGCTGATAGTCACGTAGTCCAAGAATCAAATTTTAAATTTGTTGTGTTGTCATATCTTACTCCCTAATAAGAAATCGATAGTTTATTATGTAATACTGCACTTGCATTGTCATATTTATCACGTGAACTCATATATGCACCGCATAATTGCATTTATACTAGTGTTAATGTATTTTTTATGCCTGCTTTCGCCAGGTAAATTAGCAAGACTTTCACTGGACTCATCATTCGTTTCAATTAGTATCCAGGCCTCGTAACCTCGTAAAAGTAACCGTTTGACCAACGATTTGACTTTTTACCCTCTTAGCTGGTCTTTTTTACGCTCGACGACACGATGTTAAACCGGATACCAAGAGTACTTACTCTCTCAAGCAAGGACATCATTATTAAATAACCTAAGAAGATATTGCATCGACCAATTGATTAATTAAAACCACTCTCTTACGTCAAATAATCAAGAAGATTCCTTATCTTTGATGTATATACTATCCACTTGGTAAAACATTTGGTATGTACCTCAGTGTGAACTAGATGTCCGGTACAGGCTCCTTGTAACACGCACTTGTCAGGTCTATGTATGGCTCAGTATGGCTCCACAGAGGTTAGGAAGCCAGGTTGCAAGGTTGGACATTAATTACAGAGAAACGAATAAGAAATAAGTAATATGATTGGTGCATATTCTCGTTTCAGAGTTTCAGAGTTGATCAAACTGAAATAAAAAGCATTTTTCTGAAAAAATATTACGTTCAGTAATTTCCTATATTTCAATGGATTCACCAATCAGGTATGTAGGACTCCCCATCTCTAAGAATGATGAGCAAAATTTATCAACAAAAGAAAACACTTGCAAGAGGTTTTTGATTCAAAAATGTATATCGAACCAATTAAACGAGATTATTTGATTTTCGGCAAATCTTAGAATTTTATTTACATTGTAAAACTCATGTCTTTGACATATTTTTACTTCCAATAACAAAATTTGTCGTTCAGTGTTTTTAAAGTGGACAACTCAAAACGGATTCGATATTAAATCGACATTGGATATGGAATGTATTGCTTTATACAATGGAGATGTATATCCGTTACAAACTAGACCAGTTATATTCGGAGTCATGGAGGCGATTGAAACAAGGACATACTTATATTTATTTATAAATACACTGTGCAAAGGGTGGTACAGAAAATCCATATAAATATTTCGCACGTCTCAAATTTGACTCAGTTTCAAATGTGGCACCACAAGAGCAGTGTTAAGTGAAAAGTCCAAGTTCAGAAATAACGCGTGAATAGTTGTGATAACGTGATAATTGTGATACAGTGGATTACAAAATGGTAAGTCTATTTAAATTATTAAACGTTGTTAGGTTTTTTTTGTTAGTGTTGACTTTTGTGTTGACATTTTATTGATCTATCAACAAAAGTTATTTATTTATCAAAAGCTTTCTTTTACAACCGTCTTCGTATATAAAGTTAAAAGGTGTGTAAAAGGACCTTGAGTACGCACTCCAAACTCTTCAATTAAATTAAGGAGTAATTTTAAATTTCAGATGTGTAAAGTAACTTATTATTATGTGTTAGTTTGTTTACAATTTTGTCAAGTCAAACGAACATAGTTAAGCCTTTCTTAAAGCCAATTCACATTTACATACCTTTTCCCGAACTATTTACAATCAAAGATTAAACTGTAAAAAAACTTTAAATTCTCCTAAAGCTGCAAGAAATTAAGTGAATACGTACTACTACATATTTTAGCGTGTGTTTGTAACCCTTTTGTCTTCTTTCAGAGCGAGGCACAGCGGGTTTTGTTCACCGCATGCGTGCTGATCGCGGTTGGCGCCTGTGCTGGAGCCGGCGTCGGCTTCTCCTCGGCATCTGCCTCAGGAGCGGCGTCGCATCGTACGGGCAAGTCTTTCAACATCAAGTCACTTTTTGGCTTTGGAGAAGCCACAACGACTGTTCGTCCAGCTCCCAGGCAAATCTGGAAAATACACAAATACCATGGCATCGAACTCCGTCCAGTGCTAGCTCCCCCTACGCCAGCCAAAGAATACGGACCACCGGGTGAAACATACGGGCCACCAGCTGAAACATATGGACCAATTGCAAATAAAGAAGAACCGTCAAAAGGATTTAAACTTCCTTTCAAACTAGACAAGTTGAACATTTTTAACCAAAAAACTCCTGAGCCAGTCAGAGCTGCACCGGAAGCGTATGGCCCTCCTGCATTGCAGTACAGCCCCCCTTTGGAACCGTATAAGCCTCCATCTTCTTCCTATGGGACTCCTGTCACATCCTATGGCACTCCTGCTGAATCCTACGATACTCCAGCAGAATCACTGTACCCCCCAGCCCAAGCATACAATAAGCTTCCTGGAACATACGCCCCTGCGGTAAAAATTGTCACCAGCCCACCTCAAAAGGAAAAATATCTCCAATCTATAAAAACGATTAAATTTCCGTTCAAAAAGTTCCCAAAAATATCGACAGAAACTAAGGAGCCGGAGCCCCTAGAGGTGTATTCTCCGGATGGCTCTTCTTCGAATGGACTTGAAGGTCTTGACGACTTAGATGCTCTTGCAAAATTGGCTAGCTTTTTGCCCGAAGGCGCCGACTCAAAAACAACTGATGCCGTTTCTAGACTTCTAGAACATGTTGATCTCGAGACGATTTCATCTGTTTTGGAGTTCTTAAACTCAAAAAACCACGGTAATGAACCTATTGATATTTCTTCTTTGGTTTCACTTGCTGAATACATTCCATCCCTTAAAAATATTCAGCAACACTTTGATTTGGGTTCGATCATCAAATCTATTCCAGACGTTTCGGGCCATGGAAAGGGACACTTTGCCAAACTGCTCCCTTTTTCCAAAAAAGGACACCCAAAACTTCTAGGCATTTTGGCGGTCTTGAAGGGACTTAAAGCCGCAGAGGTCGCGACCTTGAGCCATATTTTAGGCTTGGGTAAAAAGCATCACGGGATATTCGGTAAACTCAGTGCTGTGGGTACCACGATCGCGGCAGTGGAGGCTGGAAAAGCCGCTGCGTTGGGTCTGCTAGGAGCGTCTTTTGGAGGCCTGAAAGGAGCAATTCAAAAACCATTCAAACACATTGGTTCGAAATTATTCCCAGCCAAAGATCATGGAAAGTTCGAAATTCCTTCCTTGCTCCCTGTAGCAATTGGCAGCATTTCCTCTCTAGGCGATAAATTCAAGCATATTCCTGAAAACTTGCTCTCCAAATTTGGTGGATCCTCTCACAGTGAAGGCCCTTATCCCGCCAGTGGCGTTCCCGATTTGCCTAGCCTCCCTGACTTTGGTCTCCATTTACCTAAATTCCCTAAAATCTCAATTTCTGGCGGTTACAAGCTGCAGAAAAGTTCTGGAGCCCCTTATGTACGAATAAGTTATCCTAAAAAGAGTATCGAGACTGCTCCCTACCCCGAAGCTATCAGTATTTTACCCGAAATAGATGCCGATAGTTACTCTGTCCCTTTCATTCCCACTACTTACACAGCTCCGAAAACGGAAGTAGCGTCCAGTTCCGGTTTTTATCCAGATCCACGTAACCAGCCATCCACATACTCCTCATCTTCTAGTACTGGTATCGCTAGTGTTGAATCTACTGGGTCGCATGCCTCGTTTGTGTCTTCCTCACCCGTTTATGTGCCTCCCAAAGAGGAATATGAAGCTCCCAAGCCAGCTTACACCACTCCCAAGGAAGTCTATGAAGCTCCCAAACCAGTTTATACCGCTCCTCACGAATCGTACGAAGCTCCCAAACCTATTTATGTCGCACCATTAAGCACATATGAAGTGCCCAAACCATCTAACACAGTTCCTGAGAAAAGCTTTGAAGTTCCAGAACCCGCTTACCCTGCTCCCCGGCCAGCCTACAGCGTCCCCAAGAAACCTTATCAACCCCAAATTACATACAGTCCCCAAATTCCTCAATATATCCGCCATACGATTAAGTTAAACACTTGGCCACCTAAAACATCATACAGTCCTCCTAACGCTCAGAAAGAGGCTTCAGAACAGTACCAACTCCCCTCTGAGACCTATCATGTTCCTCCACAATCTAGCTCACAAGTTCGCCATGTTAGCAGGCGACCACAACCCAGCTTTGTGACCCGCACCCAGGCGCTAAAACCTGACCATCACCTGGAGTCCCTCCATCAAGCCTACCTCGTCCCACAAGAGTCACAAGAATATCAAGAAGTCGTCAAAGCTCCAAGCAAAGTCTCGGAGAATTATGGTCCTGTCAAAGGATCAAAACTACCCATGACTGCTTACCAAGCCAGACACACATTCGAAGATTACGATGACGATTTTATTTATGAATCTGACAGCCGAAAAGAAACTCAACGATCTCCTATGAGTTCAGAAGACACCGAAGGAGATAGATTCGAAACTTTTCTCACCCCTGTAGAAGGCGAATCACAAGAAGATACTTACGAGGAACCCCGTTATGATACACAGGAGTTTGTAGAGGGCCAATATGTACCCAAAAATAAATATCAAGCGAAGAGCACACCGCAGATTGAGGCAGAGGCAAAACGATGGCCTAACAACTATGACCAGTACTACCCAGGAAGCCTGGTTTCATACGCTCAAATACCACAACCTTCAAGCTATTTCAGCAACCAAAAAACATACGGAGTGTACGCAGCTGACGAAGAGGCGGATACTGCATCGGAGGATACGTACCACGCCGCGTCGGAGGACCAAGCCAGCGTCGTCGCGGCGCCGACGCCGGGTGAGGTGAAAACGGCTCTATCCACTGAGGAGACGTTGACAGAGAAAAGCAAAAATACCGACGAACAAACAAAACAGGTAATTAAAGCTCGAAATTTACATTGTACTAACGATTTCTCGTGATGCATTCAAAGTATCACGTTTGGTTGTGGAAGTGGTTGGATGAAATTTGGCTGGGTCACACAAGCAGGTACTAAATTATTGTTGTTAACAATAGAAATAGAACAGATGGAGGAAGTGCCTTCCACTCCACCCCATCCCCTCCTCTATTCAAGGGGAAAATCTGCCGAAATCAAAACCCAAAAACGCGTCGATTTTCAATTGAAATAGGATTAATTAATTTTGCATGTAGTTTGCGCCCATCCTCGTCCCCTCCTCACAATGGTCCTCTTTTCTTCCCATTTCCTTACTCATACAATTTTTCTCTTTGAACTAAAAAAAAACGTTCATACTCGTCTGTCAAAGACCTCTTACGAAGCAAGACAAAAACTGTGTTTTGAATCTGAAATTGGATTTCACATATTTACATCTGCATTCAATTTACAAATGAAAATTTCTTTGACTAATTCAAATGTATCTTTTTGTTTCAGACGTCTAACGGAGGAAATAGTCGCTCAGAAAAGCAGATAAATGCGCCAAATTTCGCAGCTCCGTCGGCAAGTAGTGGATTTTCACCTTCCTCTGGTCCAGCCGTGGCTGGAGGACACTCAAGAGTGTCTTTCCAGAGATCGTCTCCATCCGTTAACGGGGACATGCAATCAGAATCCACAGATGAAGACGTTGCGAAGACAACAAGGGTGTCGTCGCTACCTGTAACAGTCGCGGAAAGTCTATTGAAGCCAATGGCAGGGCCAAGGGGCATGAAAGATGGTGCTGCAGACAGCCCGTCTAGTTAATCTCCAGACAAGATTAAATTATGATTCAATTTTCGAAATTGTTTCTTGACTTAAAACTTTTATATTTTATTACTAAATGTAATGTGTCATGTTATTATTATGTATTTGTGTTTAAATTATTAATTTTATTAATAAACATTAGTTGTTATTATGTCTTTTACAACAGTGTTTTAATGACTAGGAGACTAAGTAAACAATTACGTAGATATCCCGTATCAATCACTGTCCTAGATTTTCTAGCATTTGTTTCCTTTTGATTACATCCTTTTCTCGGCATTTTATTTTTATTCAAGTCTATTTGTTTACTTTATTTCATGGTTTCTCCATACAGCGTTATCAATACCCATCACTGATGAAATTCAACAATTTAAACATTTCAAAGACCTTAAGCATGTTTCTTTCGAAAATAAAAATAAAATAGACTTCCCGGCTAGAAAACTCTCTCCTATATCCAGTGCCCGTCCTTTCTTCCCGTGGCCCTGGCCCTAGTTCTCTAAATTAGAGTGTCTTAGCTTGATCACTTCACCTGTTACACTTGCTCTGGCGCCAGTCATAACAACCGGTTCCTCAGCCGGTGCATCCTTAACTAACACACGTAATAAGAAGAAGATGCTAACTTCACTTTCTCCACAATAACATTTTTGAGTGTTCTCTCATTTACGACATTTTAATCATACCGTTTCTTATCCGATCTGCCTATCAACGAGGTCTCATCCAACTATTTTTCCTAAATTTCTCATGAGCTACCAGGGAAATCCACTGTGATGTAATTGAAATAGTGCGTACACACACTCTAAAGTGTAACAAGTTTGTCCCATGTCCATACTATCTCATAAAAGTACAGCTTCAGAATGCAAGAGCTGTCATTACTAGGCCTGGCACCGCTATCGAGACGTGTTGAAGAAGCGAAAGTAATTTAATTTTAAGCAATATAATTATTCAAGCCACAAGCATACCAGTGTATGGATATCATACAAAAAGCTAGAATGCATAAAATTATAACAAATAGTTCCAAATAAATGATATAGCCTTCCATTTGGAGATAATCCTCATAAAAATCACGTTAACTGCAGAATTTTCCTTCATCGGCTAACATACAGAAAAAGCTATCGCCGGAAAAATAATAGATTTTCATCAATCTTTGGAATTGTCTCGGCCGTAACTTTTATGTTCCTGTATTAATTTATTAATAGTGACATCATTAATGACTTTGTGAGGGAAATGAAAAGATGATTAAAGTATTCAAGCGGATAGAAGCAAATTCAGACTTTTTCCTCATTTATATGATGATAGCGACAAGGTATTACAATCGATTGGTTCATCCTGAAATACCTGATAAGTATATTCATGATCAGCTATGTCCTTACACTTCATCGCTTCACGCTCGCCCTAGTTTCAAACGTGAACTCCACGTGGTGTTTTCTAGTTTCCGTCGTTCAAAACGGTGCGTCCAAGCTGCAAGCACCATACATCCGCCCCTCCCCCTTCATACCACGTGGGACGGTCGTTGGGAGGTCATGGTTCTTTGATTTCACTTGTCATCAAACTCTCGATTAGGTGTTTCATAACTGGGCTACGAATCATTGTAAAGCGATCGAACCCCAGGGCTCATGTTAGAATTCTTCTTCCACTCAGGTATTTTGAAAATGTTTTATTTTTATGGAAGGGATTTTCCTAGATAAAAATTCCGAAAAACTGTGAGAAACCCAGCGAGACGAACAATTTGCATTCAACAAAACATTTAGAATGACGCGCTTCGGATCGCTTTGTCATCCCATTTTGAGATACTAGTGTCACATGAGAACTCCTTTGTTCAACTTACAATGCACCAGAATGAATTTCTCTCCAATTCAAGTAGGTAATAAAATTAATTTTCCACATCCAAAAGACACTGTTATTCAACAATTGGCTGAAATAACAAAATGAGGATCTGGAACTGACGTTAAAACATTTATAGGTAATTTCCTTTACTCTAAATACCCTGGTTTGAGCGAGATTTAATTATAATCGCAAGAAAACAATTTGTGTTCCGTCGTACCTCACATATTTAAAACATCGCTCGGTAATGAGTATACCAACTTACCTCCAGCACTTCTCGGAATAATCTCCGCTGTATTAAAGATGCACTTTAAAGTTTAGGTTGCTTACGATATCCAAGACAACTTGATAACTAACCGTAACGAAACTGGGCTTTAATCCACACGAAATATCATAACCAACTGAATGTTAATGCGACAATGACTATACTACAATGAAATTATTGTGTTGAAACGTGCAGCGATTCAATTACTTCTTATAACCAAGGCGATTAACATGAAATCTAGAAAATATACTTGGCCCAATTGCCAATTAATGTACCCACATACACTACAACGCAGCGTTAGCCAGCAGTTAGTTCAAATCGTGGTTTTTGGTGTCGAAATCAAGATGACTGGAATAAAACACTGATTTTTTTGCAATTGATGAGAATGGTTGGACTACTAATCTTTGATTACATAGCTATCATTTGTGGTTGCCGAAATGTTATGGCTTTAAGGTTGTGCCATTCTGAAGTAATTATGTCGGCTTTGTTCCCATGCCTATTTTTCTTCGTCTTCATTTAGCAGTTTGACACTATTTTTCTGTGTTTCTTATAAACACATTTATGTTTTGTGAAAAATGAATACGCCCCAAATGCATCCACTGAGCTATATTTCCATTCTTATAATACATCACACTTTTACATTCAAATTTCGTTTCCTTAAGAGTATACAGAACATTTTACTTGGTATACATAAATTGCAGACCATAGAAATTGCAAGAAAATTAAAGAAAACATTTTTGATTTACGAGATGGGTGGTGGATGCTTGAGCAAAATTACTGTAAAGAATGGATTTCGTTTCCGCATATTATCTTGTCAAGTGCGACTGCTAAGAGTGCCGGCCTATCAGACAGTTTCAATTCGACTTACAATCATTCTGTAACGGTCATACACACCCGAAGCAAATCACACACATCAGATTTAAGTAGCAAATCTATTAAATGTAGATATCATAATGAATAATAATTATGCAAATGAAAGGAAAACTAAACAATGAAACAAATTACACCGACAATGTGTGCAGCTAAAAATATGTTTAGTGTCATTATTCCTCTACATACGCTTTCTTGTTCGTAATTTTCGTCAAGTGTGAAAATAGAATACGCAAAGTAATGCATCAGCGCGCAGTAAAAAAAACGCACTAAAATTTTTTTAGTTTTTAAACGAAGACGAAACTTGTTGGGTTATATTTCTCTAATTGCTTGATTGCGTGTTCAAATTCGAATATGTTAGAGAGTCGAGACTGAATTTATGTGCCACCAAGCAATATAAATTGGTATTATGGAGATCCATATGATTATTTGATAAAAAAAAAACATATATTCGTTTCACATTATAAAATATTTTATGACAAGTCTTGATTCGGGTTTGTTTTTTCTTACCCAAGAGATGTAAACTTTCGGTTGCCAGCAGATTGTACCTTGAGTTCCAGTGAAGATGCTCGTTCTAGTGGTGGGGGGAGGGTAGTCCAACTGATATCTTAAAGTGGGGACGTTCTGTAAGTAGATTAATGCGTTCACTCTCACCTGAAAAGTTTTGTAACAGTTGGCTTAAAGAGTTATAAAAGCAGCGATCAGAGTAGGAGCCGTCACCAGTCCAGCTTCAGTTTCAGTGACGTTAGGAGGTGCACTGCAAGTGATCAATTTATAAAATGCGTGTGCTATTGGTGAGTACCTAGTTACTGTAACCACCCACGTTTTCACCGGTCCATCGGCACCGTACAATAATTTACTAGTTTGAGGATATGTTTGGTTCAGAATCTGTGATTCAAGTGCGATAGGGCATGTGAAAAAATAATTGCATTTCGGAAATAAGTTAATTTTCGAATTGCTGGTTGTGCTGATAACTTTCAAATTTTTAAAGTTTTTAATCAATTTCCTGCTTTAATTAAAGTTACTGGTGTGAAGCAGATGCAGTTTCTGCATTTGCATTATTAAAAAATAATCTTAGTCAGACAATTGAAACAAAAAAAATATCAGTTTGTTAAAATTATAATTTCCAGCATGAATGATAAACACATGAAATATGTTCAGCTATTTTTTACCAATATTTACTAAAAAATCCATCAAAGTATAGCAGTTTTGTTAAAAAAGTAAATAAGTCCAAGAATAGTTTCTATTAATTGCAACAAAGCATTGTTTTATTAAGACGACTGACGATTATGATGAGCATTTCGAACTTTCCTTATCTTTCTCTTATAAATATTTTTTGACACGCTCTGTTGCGATTGCTAGCACACTTCGTAAATAAATAAAGATCTTCAGATCTACAAACTTGCATGCATTACGCATTTATAAAACACGCAGGAAGAGTTAATGAAAAAAGCGAATCAAGCAAGAAATGGCGTTTAATACAAATTTAACAATTATATCTACCTTCCCCTGCGGGTAAAAATTCAATTCAATACTCTGTAAACAAATGTAATGTACAAGAAGATCTGTGAATTAATCAATTATACACTTGAACAAATTTTATTTGTGACCGCTATTCGTCTGACTATCGTTTTGGAAGTTGATTTTGTCTTAAAGAAGATTGAATCAAAGTGAAGATTCATTCAGCCAAGAGATGCTTTTAAGTGCTCACATACAATTCCTCTCACAAAATCGCCTTTTATCTTTTCGTATCATTTTTGCAATCCTTCACTAAATAAACAAAAATATATCATGTCGCAAAGCGAGAACAACGTAGTCGTAAAAAAAGTGTTATCATAGTAATTAATGTTATGGTAAAAGTAAACAAACACATATATTCGGTCTTAGTCCACAATTGTCTGTCTCGGCCAGAGCTCGAAAGGAATTGCTTCTTTGTGAACAGAAATTACTTTTCCTTGCAAGTGAAATTTGTTTGTGTAATCGAAATCACTTATTCAAGAACTTTTAATAATTACAACAAAAAAAAACCCTTAATAAATTGCTTGGTAAGGGTTCGCTTTATTCTTAAAATGAAGATTTTTGAAAGCGGATATGTATAGTTATTAGAAACAAATGTAGTTTAAAAAATTCAAATGAAATACCTATTATGATTTTTTAACGAAAAATAAGATAAAGTAGACGCTAGACTAAAAAAAAAACGTAAGGAAATCATAACGCCATGTTAAAAATGTAAAGCTATAAATAACAGGGCAACAAGTATAAAATTTAACAAAATCATAATTAAGTATTCAAGCAACACATCAAATCATTTCCCCATATTCTCTAAATCTGTGCCTCTTCCTGTTTCAGAGTGTAGCGTGCTTGGCAGCAGTAGTGGTAGCACTACCTGCAAACCGGAACTCCTTCGGGAGTAGCGGTTTCGGGTCCAGCTCGTTCGGTGGGAGTCTCGACGCGTACGCAGCGCCCTTGAGTAATAGTGGGCCTTCCGGGTCGTACGGTGCCCCTGCCCCCGCTCCCCAGTACGGACCACCCGCTGCCGTATACGGTCCACCACCCCAAGCACCTGTCATCCACAAGCACGTGTACGTACACGTACCTCCCCCAGAACCCGTCTACTACGCTCCCAAGAAGGTATACGCGCCACCGGCGCCTCAGAAGCACTATAAGATAGTTTTCATCAAGGCACCGACGCCACCGACGCCGACTGCTCCTGAACTGCCCCCAGTTGCTCCTCCTGCAGAACAGAAGACGCTGATCTACGTCTTGGTCAAAAAGCCGGAAGAGCAGCCGGAGATTAATATCCCCACGCCAGCGCCAACGCAGCCCTCGAAACCTGAAGTTTACTTCATTCGATATAAGACACAGGTATGGGACGCTTAATACTTACTACTTATTTACTCAATACTAATTTTTAATTTAAAATTTGAATTTAATTTACTTTTACGATTTCAAGCGGGAAAGATCGGGCTTTAGATGCAATACAAATTTGTTAGTCGAAGCATACTTAAAATAAGGAATCATACACTTCAATTACGGCACATTACTAAACATGATTAAAGCAAAGAAACAGTGGATACGTAGTGTAGGATATTAACTGTTAAGGAAAGGCAAAATTACTTTTTATAGATAGAATCGAAGCTGTCTGAGACAAGAGTCATGTTTGTCGTAAGGCGTAATGGGAGAAAATGAATTTAGATAGTTTTGATATGGGTTTTATCATAACTTCCAAATGTCTGTCCTAGACCTATCACGTGACTCACGTGACCCCACTCACGTGGATTCCCGGTAAAATCGTGTAGACATGGGAGAAATGGGTAAACTACGGTGCTCTTTCCAGTGTATGATAGTCACAATATCGTAAGTTGTGGTAGTTTTGCTATTCCCACACCAAACACTGTAAATGCTGACTACATCGCAGACATTAAAATTTTCGAGTGGATCGAGGACGCTAATCGAAAAAGTTAGATTTTTGTATCCATACTTTTCTGATGATTCTCAAGTTAACTGCGTTATTATGTGGTGTTCACTTTCAGGATTTTGGTTAAAATTTAATGATGTCTCAAGTCCTGGATAAACTACCCACATTTCATGTGTAAAAAGTTTGTATACGTAACCTAAGGACAATTAACGTGATATAAACATGTCACACGCTTTTATTTTTTGTCATGCCATTACTATAGTGTTTCTTGTGTTACATCAAATTTTGATCTTTTACAGAAGCAAGAAGGTTACCCTGCGGCACTCCCCTCCAGCGAGTATGGGTCCCCCGCTGCACCTTCCGCCCCCGCAGACAGCTATGGAGGCCCAGTACCTCCAGCAGCACCTTCCAGCCAGTACGGGTCACCATAAACCGGCGAAAATCGACATGGGTGTTGTCCACAAGCAGTTGAGGGAGTTTATGCGTTTAATACATTGAATCAAACCAATTTGTCGCCGAATTTCGTCAAAAACAACTGAACGCATTTTATCATTTGATAATATGATGGATACAAAATTTTGAATATCGGCTAATTTTGCGGATTTTTTTAGACAGAACTTGAACTGCACATTCTCGTTTAATTGAAAGGTCAAACAATAAATTATTTGTAATTTTATGTTACATAAAATGTTCAAAATATGCTTAAAAATAGCTATCCTAAGGATAATAGGAATATAGGTGTATTATAGATAGGCTAAGAAAGTCACAATATAATTTTTTATACTCTTTATAAACGAAGTGAAAACTTAAAAAAATCTTATGTTTCATTATTTCCTGTGAATTGGAGCACAATTCAAACAAATGCAATCCCTTCCATAAGTATATGAATCAAAATACGTATAAATGCAAAAAAGCTGATATCTCATTGACACCCAAGTTAAAATCTCGAAACGGTTGGTTAGCCACGACTGCGATGTAGGCAATATATAATACATTAAAGCAATGCTGGTAGCATATATTTCGGCATAGCATCTACTGCTTGACTGGCAGCGCTCACCGTCTACAGCGCTGAGTTTTTCTATGATTCATCAAGAAAATTAACGGTTTGTCTGTGGTGACAACGATGGCATATTTGGTAGATATAAGGTTTTTTTTTTTTCAGGATGGAAATGGTTTCGATACTAGATGCACATATTTCTTCTCTTCTGTTAGTGATAATTACAGGTATTCCCGTAATTTTATACTCAGAATTGGGGGTTATCGAATACTCCTACCGCAGTTTATTATTTTTCAGAAGTTACCTTTAATTTAGAATATTGTGGACTGACAGGTATCGACAAAGCCATTGCTGATAACAGCATACACATAAAGCCTTCCTTCCGAAAAATGTACACGCGATTCGATGACAAAATAACCTTGCTATGGCGACTAATTTGAAAATTTGTATTCTTGTAGCAGTCTCTCTCGCACTGCAATCGGATCTATTTATATCTATTTATAAAGTGTTCGGTTTTTCCGGGAAAACGAGCTCTCCAGTGAGCCATTTATATACTAGCCGATTATCCAATGACAGCCAAATTTTTTTAAATAAGAACCGCTTTTAGAACCGGTTTAAGAACCTGTAAGAACCGGTTTAAATTGGCATGTTTCTAACCCGTATGAAACTCATCGAAAACTCATCGAGTGTTTTGGTAAGTTCAGTTGTCAATTTCATATTTGTCGATTTTTTTCCCTAGCTTTCAAAAAGTGTAGCCAATTTATAAGTGCAATAATTCCATTTTTCAGTACTTTAAGCATAATATCCAAACTTACTTGTAGTAAGCTTTTCAACAAGGCACCAAGTTTGGCCATCGGCACAGTATTTGTATCGGAGTTTCGCATGATTGGGACATTTTTGCTGCAGATCAATGCTGAGAAGGTACTTTTGCCACATTTCACTATTCTTATAACAAATTTTATTTTCCAGGACTTAGTGCATGTTTATTCCTTATTTTATGTAATTTATACATATCAAAAATCTAACGGTGCAATGGGTAAGTCCTGTTCCAAAATCAATACCAAAACCATGACGCTCAATTCCTGCGACTGCAAATGTCTGTTTTCGATTTTTTTAAATGTGTAATAATTAACTGAAACCAACG
Organism: Protonemura montana; assembly: GCA_947568835.1. Lineage (NCBI taxonomy): Eukaryota > Metazoa > Arthropoda > Insecta > Plecoptera > Nemouridae > Protonemura > Protonemura montana. Next base: position 12,151,784 of record OX387604.1, on the reverse strand, counting down.
AAGTTCGATGCAATGAAGTTATTTTTACTCTTTTACCCTAATATTAAGTAAAGCGAGTCAACTACTAGAGACTCCGTTTTGGCCTAGCTGACGTTCGCATTTGTAGCTGTGAATTGACACGATTCAGATATAAAATTCATGAGACCATAAGCGGAACTTAACTATTTCTGTTTCTAGCTTTGTTCGTTCTTTACATGTGCTCTATCAAGGCTACTTTCTCTGAGTTTTATCGGATGATCATCCAAAAAAAGAACAATAAATGAGTTCTCATGTGTTCTCAAGTGCGTGACTGAACAAAACAAGTGACAGATGCAAATTTAAATGCAAAACCATGATCGTTTCTAAGTGAATTTTAAGATTTCAAACTTCATAGTCGATGATCATCTGATATGCAATTTCATTCCTCCCTCAGATAATTTCGCGAAACAATAGACCAAGCATAACGATACGTACCTGGCCTCGACTGTAATAAATTATAAGATGACTCAGATCAGCTGAGACTCGGAGTTCACAAGGATGCAACACAATTAGAGAGGAAAGCGGTGAGAGGTTGGAGGTACACCATCTGAGAGAAAATAGTGATCTACCTTAGCTACCAATTAGAATGAAGGATGGCTACTTCCGATCCATTCTCCTTAAATCGTATTTTTGTTCGGTGCTTCTAGTGTTGGGAACTTGGAAACTCTTAATTATATCATTAAGATCGTTAAGTGTTGGCAAACCATCTATTTGGACTTTCATGCTAGAGTGCGAATTAAGAAGTGAAAGGCACGCGATATGAATCAAGTTAGGAATTATTAATAAACGAAGACCGCATAAAAAAAACATTTTTATTTATTTTCAGTTTTCATAAAAAATATATATCTAAATAAAAGTAGGCTCAATAAAAATTACCATCCATAACATTGGCAATTCATATCAATATCACCGGCACTGTGTAGGAGTTGTTCGATCCGTAAATTTGCCATTGTTTGCCTCGATTTAATACAAAATTTGATCAAGATAAAAATGACTATTTTCAAATCAAACCTGATTTATATCAGCTTCTGATGTTCTAACCTGAAGCTTTTGTTGAATACTGGTCTAGTGTACAGTTCTACTATTGATTTAGTAAGGGCCGCTTCCACCACTGGGAGCTCCATAGTTTGAAGAAGGTGCAGAGGGCCCACTGACGGATCCCGAGCCACCCCCGTGACCAAACCCACTGCCCCCCAGACTGCCACCCCCGTGACCACCTCCCAGGCCACCACCTAGACCACCCCCGTGGCCACCTCCTAGACCACCTCCAAGGCCACCGCCAAGACCACCTCCATGTCCACCTCCTAGACCACCTCCTAGACCACCGCCTAGACCACCTCCTAGACCACCTCCTAGACCACCGCCTAGACCACCGCCTAGACCACCCCCAAGTCCACCTCCGAACCCGCCGCCGCCTACAGCTTCTTTCTGGGTTTTATACTTGATGAAGTAAACCTCTGGCTTGCTGGGTTGAGTAGGTGTAATCGTGGGGATCTCGATTTCTGGGGCTTCCTCTGGTTTCTTCACCAGCACGTAGATCAACGTCTTCTGCTCGTCTTGGGCGAACTGGGGAATGATGGGTGCTGTCGGTGCAGGAGCAGACGGTGCCTTGATGAAGATGATCTTGTAATGTTTCTGTGCCTGGTGTTGGGGATACACTCGTTGCGGTCGATGGTGCTCGGGTTCTGGAGGAGGTACGTGTACGTAGATATGTTTCTGTACGATTGCTCCACCGCCGCCTCCGTGACCTCCGAATCCTCCGCCTCCTGCGCCAAAGCCATCGCCGCCCCCGAATCCACCTCCTCCGAATCCGCCGCCGCCGCCTCCATGGCCACCTCCGAATCCTCCTCCACCACCGCCTCCGCCGTGTCCGCCACCGAATCCTCCTCCACCGCCGCCTCCGCCGTGTCCGCCACTGAATCCTCCTCCACCGCCGCCTCCGCTGTGTCCACCTCCGAATCCGCCTCCGCCTCCGCCTCCGAATCCGACTCCTGTCGAGAAGCCACCCCCGAATCCACCGCCGCCGCCTCCACCGTGGCCGCCCCCACCAGGGGCTCCATAGCTCGACGACGGTTGACTGTACGAGTACCCAGCTTCAGGACGCCCTTGGGCAAGCACCCCTAGGGATGCCAACAACTGTAACAGAAAGAGTGTGATCAGAGACTGTGCAGGGTAGTATCGGTGAAATTAGATTATATTTTACCCTTCTTTTAATTTCACCCCTTAGCAAAGACAGAACAGAACTGTTCGAGAAAACGTGTACAGTCCTGTTGTTTCTAAAAAATCTTTTTTTTTGTAATTTGAGATTGCTTTTGGCAGGAACAGGCCGCTATGATCGATGGTAAGGAAGAATTGGTCAGGAATACGCGGTCCTTCGAACGTGTATTCTATGCTATGTACTTACAATGAAGACTCTCATGGCAGATCGTGTTAGTCCAATAAATGTGCGATGAACTGCGAATACTTGGTCACTGGCAATCTTCTTCAGATGCGCCTTGCTTTTAAAGCCCGGAGAAATTGCGATCTGTTGTGGAGATAGATATTGCAGGTGAAGTAGGGGCGTCGTATGGACCGGCCGGCCAACCGACCGACCGACCCCTCTTTCACTTTGTACCTTTCTTCTTCCAAATCATTTTACTATGCCACAAAGACATTCTTTTCGCGTGTGTATCTACTGAGCAGGTACAGTACACTTAGATCTTACTAATCATGCTAAATAAACGCTTAAGCGACCAAGAATTCCGCTTCAATATCTTGGCGCGACAATTTAATGCTGTAAAATGTATGATTGGAATTTAATCAAGCTCTGATGCAGTCATAATTGCATCTGCTAGAATCATAACGCGATATGAAAGTAAAAGTAGTAAAGGAAAAGAACGATCGGTTATATTTTGGCAAAAATAAGCTGGAGTCGTACATCCAGCTGAATTCGCTCGGTTCGGAAATACCAAACTGAGCTTGGATGAGATTTCAAATCCTCAGTAATCGGAAGAAAATATCAAACATAGCGGATGTATTTGTGTTCCCTTTAAGCCGGACTCACAACAGATGCACATTTTATAACGACATTTTATAAGCAGTTGATTGCAGCTAATTGAAATATGTGATAACTGCCGTTAATTGACGTGATAAATAAAGGAAAACGTTCGAATATGTAAATGAACATGAACAACCAATTATCCATCAACACTCGATCCCATTCCACAAAGTCGACTTGTTACTTTCCCAAAATTGAAACTAGCGAAATGTATATTTGACAATAATGGTCATTATTTCAGATGGCCACAGAGTCTTGCGTGAAGTAATCCATTAGGTAAAATATCTTGAGTGCTTGTACACAAGAAATTCTTTGTATTAATACGTTACGCATGCGGGACGAACTTTTTTAGATTCCTCATGAATTTTCTCGCCTATGCGTCAGTTATCCAAAAACATGGATATGCTCTCTCTCTCTCTTTGAAATCACAAATTCGTTGTTTGACAAAACTTTCTACCCTTACGGTCAATCTTTCGTGTGTGGTAATTTCAAGTCACGTACATCAAGAAGCAGTTTACCTCATATTAAAATCTTAATTCGTCGTCTTCTTTTTTCACACAATGATAATTGTAATGAAAGTCCCTTATGTTCTTAGTTTCAGGTATTTAGTTACTTTAGGGTCACCGAATTGTATTTTCCTTGCATTTCACCCATCTTCCAGTCTTATGAATCATGACATGAATTTGGCATAAAAACAAAGAGTAAGAAGATAAACGTATTGATTGATTTCTGATGTTTAACGACGCTCTATTGTTACAACCAGTTCTATGCTACTAGTCTTAAGGCGCTGGGAGTTCTGGAGACAATTTTCTTGGGATTCCAATAGTCTTGACTGACTGACTGACATTCTGGATTCTCCACGGATGCTACACTTTTCGTGGGTTTAAAATTTAAAACAACTTCTCACGAGTTCACATCGGCGATTATTGATAGGACTCGGATGTGTACAATTATCATGTCTGCTTGTCGCACGTATAGACCAGATCTGGATTTCAGAGAGAGTTGGCACATGCAGCGTGGTGAATAGATACCCGTACCCATCGCTTTACCGTGGGTCTCAAGACCCGGGCTTTGATAACCGTGTGTAAAAATTTCACCGAGTAGGTACCCACCACTGTCAATATGAGACAGGATTGCAAGGTAGTCTGGTGTTATCTATAAATGTCTGAGAAAGCCACTAAAGAAGCTCAGAGGTAAGTGAAGACGCGGCGACGACGGTTCGCTTAGGTATTGTGGTTTTAAATGCAACGTACGTTCACTTGCAATCCTAGTTTTAGAGTTTTAAAATTATAGTCGGGGTCGAAATGGATAGTTACATGAAAAGAACGTTGCCGAAATCGCTAACATCGGATGTTCTGGTTATTCGTGTGATTGTTAAAATCTTAAAATTTGCTTCTTTGGCAATTCTAAATCTTACAGAAAAAAATGAAAGGAACAGATCTGGATCTGTAACTAGAGACAGCCCTACTATAATTTTGTTTATCTTCCAAAAATACTCTCAGTTTATGTAAGCTTCGAAATCAGGGAAAAGAATCCCCAGTCCCCCACATTGACATCCCATACAATCAGAACAGTACTTTTTTTCTTGTTGCTGATAATATGAATATTATCAATATTAAAACGGCTGTCCCCCGAAGGTGATAGCGAAAATCAGTTTTACTATAGAAACACAAATCTGTATTCCTAAAATTAAAATAATTCTAACCACATCCCACGACCGTAGTTGTGCATCCTTCAAACCTACTTTATTAAGAATCACGAAACAAAAATTCCTTCATATGATCATGGAATTGACCGAATCACTTCCATAATTTGACAACCCCAAAAAATCGGAAACAACGAAAGTCTTAGAAGACGCGTCTGTCTCCAAACACAAGAGAACGATGAAGGCACTGCAGCTCCTGCTGTTTTACTTTCTTTAGTTGTCTTGACCTGCGGTGTGATTTCCGCTTTAAGCATTCATAGCGGCGATGTGCGTGCATCTTTGAGAATGAAAGTGGATATTCAAGTCCTGTCTGGGCCAACAGCACTGTGCCCCGTGCCGACACTGGTGACCTTCACTACCACGTTTTGACTATAATTAAGATGACAGTGGCGCGGCTCTTACTTCGTTTTATAGATCTTAATTCGAGGTACTGCTTCTGCCTTAACATTTTTTCTACATCGTGATAAGATAACTTTCTTGATGAGGGATTTAGACAGTGAGTCGTTCATGTCTGTCAGTCGTGAAATCTTCTGGCTGTCTAAATTGAGCTTCCCTATACATTTCTACATAAAAGAATCAGGATAAGACGTTTTCTTGATTATCTAAATCGAAATTCAACAGGCAATAGGAAAAAACGGAATGTTATGTAAAGTAGGTCGAATAAGACGGTACAGTAATGGTAGCATGATGGATCATTATTCATTATGTGGTTTATTGTTGAAATCAGATGTCGTCTCATGGCGAGTAAAAAATGTAAGTCCGAAGATGACCGCTTTCTCCTCTGTAGTGTAGTCTATCTTGAGCATGCACACTCGAAAGATCGTATAACCTCGTAACCTTTAGATTTAGGGTTTACTTGGACTTACCTCGTACTAAGAGAAAAGTGTACGCTTCCTCAAGCAAATGCATGCATTCATGAATTCAAACCACCTTTCCGTGCATTAGTACTCTCACTTTCTGATTTTTTTGGTAACGTCCAAATGCAAATCGTTTTGTTATTAAGTCGGCCCCTAAACTTAAATTTTCTTATCATCGTAAGTTGCCACCTGTCAGTATCCGGAGATCTCAGTTGGTTGCAGTTGCATCCAGGATAAGAACGATTACAGATCTTTATCTTCTCAACCTACTTTTGATTATTCAACCTGTGACCCAACCGTGCATGAAATTAGTGTGAATCGTCATGAAATTAAATTGCAACTACGAAATAAACAGTCAATGTAGTACCTGTACCTGTAGCAGCATTCTTCAAAGTTTTTCCAACTTGCCCCAGGCATGCTTTTACACTCCCGAAAATAACTCATGTATTTCGATTCAATCACTCTTTACTTTTCATTCTTCACTACACACAAGCTTTTAGTTTTACACAACAAATTAGCTACCACATTCATCAGTTTTATTTTATCCATGTAAAAAATCATGTTTTTCATCTTTTAGCTGGGTGTGCGGATTTAACAGTGGGTTAGTTTCAATGTCTTCGACCGTTCAACGCCTTGGTTATCAAACTTCCTGAATGTCTCAAAGCAATGAGATGTTAACATTGCAAGTTAACGAACTGTTTATTTCCTAAACATATATTGGAAATGTTCTCCTCATAGCGTATTTAGCCCAACGTGCAATTTCTTTGGTGGTGGAGAAACCTAACCATGCGCCTAAATTGATAAATTCAAATTAATGTAAGTAATTTAGTTTTATAAGTTATTTAACCAACCACATTGACCCTTGGCAAATCTCCAGAAGACATTCCAGTTACAGCTATGAGATAGCATGGTTTGGTTCATACATGATTCTGGTCAAAACTATTTTGGACAAAATGATGAGACGTGACAGCCCCCAGCTATGTTGTTTCGGGGCGTGGGAGGAATCGAAAAGTTAAAACCCTTCACCAGTGACGTAACAGCAAGCGCCCGCTAGGCTCATGAATGCAGCCCTGCGGTTAGACGGCTGACCGTCTTCCTGTCTTGAGAAACCTTTCTCAAATTGCCTGCCACAGGAGTAAATTTAACAAGTGCAGTCGACAGTGACTGCCAAAATAAGCAAGCTAATACAACTTCGAACGGAGTAAGAAACATTGCATTTCTTTCACAGTTCTGTTGGCATTGTTCTGTAGGGTTCTAATGAAAATATTGCTGGACCCAACCACCGGTGTCGTCAGTGGGCAGTTCCGCCAACGGTTCTAGTATGCGAGATAGTTTTCCAACTTCGAATTCCCAACGTCGAGACAGTGCTATTCATCAATCAAAAAGCACGGCAATTATTTTGTACTTGACTACCATGCCTAAATCCTTTCGCTATCGGTTCTTAGCACCAGTAAATGATGTTTTCTTTCAGGTATGTTGTGTTGTCAGTTAGGAGGGTACTAGAGGCCTCTAAGGCTTCATCATTTTCCCACCAGTAAAAATGGGTTCTATTAAACTTGTAACTGAACCAGTATTGCACAGCCTCATTCTGACGTAATCTTTTTAAAGGAAAGGGTTAAGAAAAAATTATAAAAGGAATTAATGAAACAACAATGTATGTATAATGTTACATGACAATCGTCAAACATCTATTTACTGCAAGGATATTTTGTCCTACAGAATACTGGTACACTAGGACACATGTACAACAGATGATTGAAGATGGAGTGATATAATTTATAATTATACAATGAACATATCAAATTCTTTCCCAACATTGGAAAAGAACAGTCCAACTGGCTAGGATATGCTTTCAGCTAACTTGCAGTGGAATTCAATTGCTAATAATTAAACTTTGAGTTTAAAACATTGGAAACATCAAGAAATAAGCAGTTGTATAATTGAGAATAGTTGAGAGTAATTGAGAGCTAATGATACAACAGATATAAATAGTCCTAGTGGAAGATCTACTTGTCCAAAAATGAGATAATCAATGTCAAAATCTCTAAGCTATTAACAAATAATTGCAGAAAAGTGGACTCCTTTCCAAAGTGCAAAACAAAAGCCTGCACACACTGATATTGGTATCAATAATCCTGACATAGAATGACAATTATATAGTCAAATAAAAAATAAATTAACTGTAGTTCACCAATGTACAGCAATGAACTAATGTTTAGAGCAGCTCTGACTTAACACTTAACAGCTGATATGAATGTCATGTATGATCAGTAATATACTACTCAATGAGAATTCTTTGATGACAAAATGTGATTCCAGCTTAGCATGTATTACAACTATAATGTCATCGGACATTGTCATTATTCTCAAAACAATAACCACTCTAAGGATAGATTGCAGTTTTGCATGCTCAAAGAGGTCCCCTTTTTGGGCAAGTAAACCACCTCTCAATCTAGTAAGAAATCCTTGGGTTTATAGACTTAAGTCAGTCACACCGCTTAAGTTCTAATGGCTAAAGCGCTTACCATCTACAGCCTTCAAAACATGGTAACAGTTGTGACCAACTCATGGCACTTGCGGCTGTAATATTTAACATACCGCTACAATTATTTAACAATCATTACTCAAAGTATTGATACTTTTATATCAATTATTGAGATTAGCATTAATTAAGATTGCATTAACCAGTCTCGTATACAAGTAATCTGAGGGAAATTACGACATGCAATTTCTTTACACTCAAAATGACCGTGACTAGTTATTGGTCGGAAATGTTTGCCGATGACAGTTAGACGTTTGCGCTGAGACTCTGACTTAACCTAAAACCCAATGATGAAATGGAGTTGTTTATTTTCCAACAATGTACATGATTGATCAGTTTCCATTACTAGGCTAACATCAACCATCAAAATAATAGTTAATTGATTTGTGGTGATTACCGAAGCACTGTTTTGCCAACTGGTCCTGCGGCACTGGTCTAATGGCGTCGGTGAATGAGTAGATGATGATGATGAAGATGATGATGAACCTAACATAGTCTAGAAGGGAGGAGGGGAAACCCGGTGCCGGCACGTAATCTACTCCAGTTGAAGAGCACCAAGGGAATCACGGGCTTAACATACCTTCTGAAGGATGGTACAACTCGAACAGCAGGATTACTCCAAAAATCCATGCTGTCAAGAGGTTGAAACGCAAGGCAAATGAAGTTGCTGTACTAACTTTCATCCCTCCAACCTATCTCCCAAACAGAACTGGTCATGTGTATGATGGTCACCCATCCAATACCTGACTCAGCAGTGTTGCTTAACTTCGGTGATCTCATGAGTACCGGTGTTTCCAACACACCGAACCGTTCGGTAAAATAATAATTGCACAAAGACAGATTGGCATATGGCAACAGTCATACTTCTTACTTAACTAAACACTGTACAGATAAATTTAAGCGTCGTTACATTACATACGTAAAACCGTAATAGATCTAAGCAACTCTCGCTAGCATCTAAACTTGCCTACATTTTGTCAGTCGTTTAATTAACATAATTAATGTGAATGAGAAAACAGAGAAAAGAAGACAATAAAAAAAAATCTGTGCAATTTGCTTGGAAATTTTAAAGAAACCCAAACTGTGCAAAGAATGTGTTTATTTAACTGAAATCTACAGCAAAAAAGACACGAGATGCATGAAAGCTGTGGTGCAAAGTGGCAACAATGGGTACGGACTACAATGAGCACAATATATGTTTTTGGGCAGTTTCCAGAGAGAACTATGAAAGAGGGCTTTTTCAGGGAATATTACCCAACCTGATTTTCTAATTACACTAATTGCAAATACGTTTCTTCAATTGGTCGTTCCAATAGCTGTAAATAAAATTTGACAAAAACACGACGTACCCTTCTCTTCTTGAAAGGTATCAAATCAATAATTAACGTTATTCTCAAGACTATTATAAAACCCCAAGAGCACGGAACCCAATTGAAGCCGAGATTGCAAAATGAGATTCACATTGTCATACAACAACTAGAGGAAACCAGCAAGCCTCAAAATCATCCCAGAAAATTGGAGCATTTTCAACATCATCCCACTGCTACATGAACTTAAAATGACTCAATAGAGACAAATGTTTATTGATTCAACACTAGTTTAAGAAAATGATGTAGGATTCACGCCGTTTATTTACGGTCTGGATTCAAATCGAATCGGCAACATGGTCGGTGCAACCTTGTGACTACGTCACCTTTTGCAGTTCTTGCAACAACAATAAGCGTGTCTGCTCAAGTTCGTCCTCAGCATCGCTGCAGTTGTCCGGAGCTGAAGATACACTGACCAACGGTTCCAAGTCAAACTCATCACCCGATGCGGACGAAGAGACCGGGGATCGTGGCTGAAAGAAACCAAGCTTTTACTAGCCCAGAAGAGAAAGTAAAACCCCTCTTTGGTTTCGTCTAATGGGTGAAATGCTAGTATTTGAGACATTGAGTTGGCAATCTGTGACAGTAGAATAGAGTACTTGGCGGATTGTGAATCTTGGCCCTAATTTTAGCTAAAAGCTTAGCTAATCTCTGCAATAGACATGGATGAAGCCTACACAGGCATTCCATTTGTATAAGGTGAAGGCTACGTGAAAATATTTAGCTATTGTACGTTAGAAATCCGTTGACAAAGTGCGTTAGCATAGCGATGACCAATTCCCAATTATGCCAGAAAGAACTTTACAGGGATGATCAGCAGCATGATCAGCAGGTCAATTCAAAATTATTTAAGCAAACTTTGGAGGCTGCCATCCTGCAAGATGATTCAGACCCAGGATGGACCGACTGTGTGCATTGCGCTGTGAGCTCAAGAATGCATTGATCATGGAGGTGCAAACGACCCAGGGCAACATCTAGGCTTACGCAACATTGATGGCCACTTCAAGTGGCCTTTGCGTTGACTTTACTTTCCGTGACACTTTTTTAGGAGTGGCACATTCTGGAGATTTGTGCCTGGAGGGCATAGGGGCCTCTGGTAAGATATTATATTGCACCAGGTGAGTGAGAGAGTATTAAGTCTGTCGAGGTGGCAAACTTTGTAATTGTTTAAAAGCCTAATATTATCGCTAAATCACGCACGAAAACTGCGATTCAGTATCGGCTAACATTTTCTATCTGAATTCAATTCAACGTAGCAATCATGTACCACAAATTGTACAATCACAAATTCTTTTTCTAACGGGTGGTTTTCTGCTGACTTAGTGAAATTCATGAAACAGCTTGTTTTTATGGATTACTTCTACTTTTGGGACTCAAATTTATTATCTTTATTTGGAAATATGCTTTTTAAAAGTCTTTCATGACCTAGTTGTCTTGACCTCGGGGTCGGACATAGATATTAGTTTAACATGGATTAAGTGCCACCAATATCATACTTGGCCTGGTTCAAATTTGAACAGAGCTGAAAATAATTAATGTGAAAAGTCGTAATACTTCAAGGTGCAAAAAAGACCCAGAAGATATAAATGACCAAGGTTTCTTCTAAAGCAGGTATAACTTGATTTCTCCGAAAAATTTAGAACACTACGTAAACATGCACACAAAGATAGTGACTATTTCTAAAACCAGCACAACATTCGATATGGCTAATATGGTAGAGAAAAGGTTTGATCAAATTCCAGCAGGATTTTGAAATAAATTTCGGCCAAATAATCCTGAAATGAGTTGAGTGATTGAAATAAATGCTTACGTCAGGTGGAGTTGCTTTAGACCTTCGACGCCTTCTATTTTTCTTCGATTTTTTGGATTGAGAGCGTTTGTGAGCTGGAGCTGTTTGAGTCTCTTCATCCTGAACACAAGTAATGACTAACATTAATATAACCCAACATGTAATACAACATTAAACATTCATCGACATACTAGCTTTGCACTACTATATTTGGTTTGGTGAAGTGGTTCAGAGCTGTGGGTGAATGTTGTGGTGAATATCGGACTTGCTCTGTTGAGATTGTCTTGTGGTCCTAAAGAGGACCTAAAAAGTCGACGTTTCGTCGGCGTTGGCACCGACATCTTTAGGACTGTGTCGAGGCGGCAGATGTTCGCCGCTTTAATTAGGAAGGTTCCCTTCCCGGTGCTGGTCGTTGGGGGTGGGTAACCGGAAAATCAGAGCCCAAGCCGGCCTGTGGTTGGTTGACTCAGGTATTAGCAGCGGTTACCCCTTTGCTCTTGGGCTTGGGCGGCCGCCGCGCGGGTGCGAGTAGTTGGACCATCCTCGCCGGACCTTCTGGTCCTATGGCCGGTAAGGCCACATGTAGACACTTGTTATCACTCAACGCCGGTTTCTCCCAGCGGACAAGGGCAACACCACAGTCGTGCACGACTCATCGGAGTACAAATAAAAGATTGCCGCCCTGCTCAACAAACCAATCTACCGGCCAACGAAGCAGGACCGGACACACGCTCTCGAAAAGAAGACCAGAGCTCTGATCAAGACCTCCCCCATCGTCGCCAATACTCAAAAGAATTTTCTACCACAAGAACACGGCAGCAGAGTCCCCCGGCTGTTCAGCCTACCCAAGATCCACAAGGCCGACCAACCGCTCCAACCAATTGTCAGCGCCGTGGACTCTTCAACCCAGCCCTTGGCCAAGTTCCTGGCCAAGAGAGCTACAACCTACAACCCCACGCAGTCGACTGGAGGTCATACGTGAAGAACTCGGCTCATCTCATCAGTCTTCTCCAGGACATGAAGCTGGATGCCGGCGGCCTGCTCTTCAGTTTCGACGTAGTGTCGCTCTTCACAAAGATCCCAGTCGACGAAGTCGTAGCCACCATCGCCAGCAATTACATCCTCCCGGACTTCTACACTGAGCTTCTGCGACACCGCATGTCCTCGACGTACTTCATTTACAAAGGCCAGTTCTACAAACAAGTGGAGAGAGCCCCCATGGGCTCACCTCTCTACTCGGTAGTCGCCAACCTCTACCTGGCGGACTTCGAGATGCGCGCCCAAGAAACTGCACAGCTGAAGCCTAGCAACTGGCTACGATACGTAGACGACACTTTCGTCGTCTGGCCCCATGGCCACGACAAGCTCCAGGAGTTCCTCGGACACCTCAACAGTCTTCACCCGAACATCCAGTTCACCATGGAGACCGATGAAAACGGCTGCCTACTGTTCCTAGACTGTCTTGTCATAAGACGGCAAGACATAAGGACAGCACTCTTGGACACACCGTCTACAAGAAGCCGACTCTACCGACCATTACCTCAACGCCGCCTGGCACTACCCCGGCTCACAGCTCCGATCAGTAGCCAACTCACTGGCATACCAGTCAAGGACAATCGCCGACGCGGAACACATCAACGAGGTTTCGTGCGGTAACTGCGAGCAGACATACATGGGGCAGACCGGCGTACACATGTCAACGCACCTCCGGGAGCACCGTCGAGCCGTGGAGCAGAGCTTGTCAGAGGGCAGAGGGCCGTTGGGCAGAGCTTGTCGTCGCGGTTCCAACACGTAGAGCAGACCGCGCACTCTATCGACTTCAACGGCATGAAGTCCCTAGCCGCGGTCTCACACTACACCACACGGATGATCGGGAGGCGATGAAGACCGAGAGACAACCGCACAACATGAACAAACGCAACTACTCGTTCCGTTTCCCACACGCCTGGAGACCGGTCACCTGCGAGGATGGTCCAGCTACTCGCACCCCCGCGGCGGCCGCCCGAGCCCAAGAGCAAAGGGGTAACCGCTGCTAATACCTGAGTCGACCAACCACAGGCCGGCTTGGGCTCTGATTGGCCGGTTACCCACCCCCAACGACCAGCACGGGGAAGGGAACCTTTCTTAATTAAAGCGGCGAACACCTGTCGCCTTGACAGAGTCCTGAAGATGTTGGCGCCAACGCCGAGCAAGAGCAAGTCAACAGAGCAAGTCTGATACTCACCACAACACAATTATAATTATTCTGCAGGTAAAGATCCATAATGGTATCATTTGCAGGGACCCAAAGAAGTATAGTATAAAAACTATTCTCACATTAGAAGGCTTTAATAGGTCTTTGTACAACGTCTTGAATCTTCTGACTTTCCTTTCCTCTTCTTTAAACTTTTCATTATGTTCAATAACAGCCTGGAAATACAGAGATAAATATTTTGTTAAACATAAGCAGCATATCACAAATATTAAACATCAAACAAGCATTAACCTCTAAAATAAAAATGTTCCAACTTATAAGCAAGTCTTAGATAAACATTTAGGACAAATTAACAACTTCCTACATAACTACAGCTTTGAGCAAAATTATATATGGTTGAAATTTCCTGGCTTGGATGCTTCCAAAACCACAGACTAGTATTAACCAGGGTTTGGAACTCTCAATTGAAACATTTGGGGACCGTAACCAAAACTAAAATCAAAACAGTAGCAAACCATTGCCCGAGCACCAAAAATAGTGACATGTTGCTTACTTAACAGTTTTATAGCCAACGTAATGTAGAGGAGGGCAAAAGATCCTCTCGCTAGCATTATAACACCCTCACAAAAATGCTCAAACTAAAATTCTCTGAGAAGCTCATCATTGACAAAAACTATTTTAACTGGGTTTTGAATGCTAAGTGAAGAACAACTAAATTCCCCAGCGTTTCGTAACTTGTACCTGTTACTTTTTGAAGGGTAAGGTTAAGGGTTGGATGTTTTCAAGGGTAAGAGCATAAAAGGACTGCTCTTACCCTTGAAAAAGTAACAGGTACAAGTTACAAAACGTTGGGAAATTTAGTTGTTCTTCACTTAGCATTCAAAACCCAGTTAAAATTGTTTTTGTCAAAACTAGTGCTAAGGTTAGATCAAGTAGATATTAGTCACAAACAATCATGGGCTCATCATTGTCAATGAATTTGACTTTCTAGTCTTCGAGCACTGACTGTTATGTTTCAAATTGATTATCTAACGCAACATGTATGTCAGGCATGTTTGCCGACTTTGAGCCTAAAGCCAAAGGGGCTATTTTTTTTAGATATAGTATATAGATTTAGTTGAATGTGGGGAGTACTAATAGAAAAGATTTTGTTTACCGGCTCATGCATTTTTAATGAATCCAAGAAGCGTTTTAGGTATCAAGGTTTCGTGATCACCCAATTTTCAAAAAATACTCAATGATGGTTTTATGAATTATGATTTTAGATTCCAAGCCATAAAGGTTGAAATATTTCAGCTACTCTCTCGAAAGGCAAGTTTAATGTAAGTTCCACATTCACGGCATAAAATATGCTAACCCCTTAATGTCCCATTGAACCATAACATACTCAAGCATTATAGGTAATCATTATGGATGTATTATTCTAGATTCCAAGCTAGAGAAGTTGAAATATATCAGCTACCTTCTCCAGAAGCGAGTTGTAAGTAAGTTTCACATTCCCAGCATCAAGATTTGCGGATTGCTTATCATCGCATACAATCGTTGCAAATTCTTCAAACGAAGTCTTCGAATGCATGTAAAATCCCTTCGCTTTGAGGATGTCCTTGATTATTTTCTTTTCCGCATGAAAACGGGACTTGAGATTTTCCACATAAAATTTAAACAAATCAAGTGGATTTGACCCTAGAACAAACATTTACAATTTTACTATTTTAATTACATATGTATACATAATTGCATTTAAGACAGCTGAAAAAGTATTCAGAAAAATGATTGTGCAAAAAGTGTTACACAAGCAGGAAGAAAATTGGAAATGAGTCAATTACCTGGTTGTCCCAACATAGCAGCAAAACGAACATCAGCACTAATGATTGGGTAAAGCTCCACCCACAGGGACATCGAAGTCAGTTTTCCCTGTTCATGCAATTCATCTAAAAGGAGGTGAAAATTGTCCCTGTTTTTCCTTTCCCTACGCTTGTCTCGCTTCAATGCCTTTTCTCCACCGCAACCCTCACCCTTCTCAAGTTCTCGTATGTGACATTCAAACACCATTAAAGCATCGGATTTATCCATGCCTAAAAAGAAATACATAACATGTGTTTAATATAGTGGTGTCTGTCAAGTTTGTTTTTTTAGGTAATAAGATATAAATTTCAATAAAAAGCCAACTTTTAGTATATATTTTACCTAGCATAGTTACATCATTCGTGAACCACGCATTTTCTAGCATCATTGATTGCGCCTCTTGCCATGTTGTATGATATTTTATGTTTCGCATCGTTTCAAAAATGTGAGCAAGATGTTTGATGTTTCGTTTACGAACAGCTTTGCTTTCCTCTTTTTCTCGTTTGGCAAGTCTTCCAATTACATCATAGTAAATATCTCTCCGGTCAGAATCACTGACATTCCGCCATACCTAACGAAATCAAATTATATTACAACTTGTGTCATTGGTATCAAGCCAGTAAATAAAACAAGATAGAATATTATGTCAAACTATCTCACCTCCAGAGTACTGAACATATCTTCGCATCTGTAATACTTAGTAGTCGATAGCATTTGGGGCTCAGTCATTAAAAACGCTTCGAAATCCTCCTTAGCTTTTTTCCCCAGCTGCCGTGCATCCTCTCTCTCATCTTTAAGTTTTTGTGTTTTATAAGCATTAAAAACTTGTTTCTTTTCATTGAGTTTACGTAACGTTGGGTAACGAGGGTCGGAACTGATCAGTTTCACTGCCGCATCCCACGAAACATTACTCGGAACATTCTAAATAAAACAAAGACCTATTTTATGAGTTTTCAGAATGACATAGCAGGCACATCATGCAGCACTTTTAGTAAGTCTGGCGTAGATCAGCTATGCAAATTCCCCAATTCTTAGTTCTTACAAGTTAGATCATACCCTATCTTTAAGAAGTTCCTTAAAAGCCTCTATAGCCTCTTTCTTGTCCTTGAAAACCAGACTAGGTTCAGGAGTGCTGGTATTGCTGTCCGATCGTGAGTAACTTGAGGTAGAGTTGCCATCCTCATCTGAAACGAAGTCATCATTTAGTTAAATTCTATAAATACTCTCTCAAGTGTTCAGTTATCAAATATAAATAGGAGTCCAAATAGGTTGCCTAGAGATAGCATTACCATAGATTTTCTTATCCTTAGCACTCAGCACTTAAAATGGTGCAATAAATTGCAGTTTAAAAATAACATTACCATAGCCATGTGATTTCAGTGCCTTACTGTATAAGACAGATAAAACTTGTATACAATTTAAATCAAGTGTTTTTAAAGAGAAAGAAAAGAGAGAGGTGACTCACTAAGAAGTACATTTGCACTTATTGGAATAGGAATGTCTGGAGTAATTGCGGCCAATGTTGCTGCCATGGCCTTGTCCATGGCCGTCAGGGAGATGCCATTACTGGCGCTTGGTAACGACGTCGACGTGTCATTACTGCTTGAGGCTGGGGATACTCTCAGGGGGAGGTGAGGAGAGAATTTTGGCGGCAATGGGCTTGATAGTTCTCTCCCTGGGTTTTCCTCCAGCAGGACTGAAAGTGCTTGTGGCTGTTGGTTTGCATTTAACAATGGAGGCCTGCAAAATCAAAACACAATCACTGTATTTAAAATAACATTTTGTTTAAGCATTAGGGTCATTCCATGTGTAATCACTCACTTTTAATTAAATTTCACTTTGACCGACCCAGATTTTGATGAAAATTGGTATACTTGTTAAGTTTGTTGACTTAGGGGCTATTTTTTTTTTTTTTTTTTTTTGGTCCAACCGTTCGGATATTACAAGGGGGGGAAGTTGGGGTCATTTTGCCCCCCGGGCGTGTAGTGACCACCCTTTCTACGCAATATCTAGGGTTCTATGGGAGCTACAGAGCTGGGAAAAAAATCATCTGAAAGGTAATTTCATACCCTACCTGAATATGGAAACAAAAATGACGATATGTTAATACGAATTTAATTGTGATTTTACACATCTGCATTTTCCAAAATGACCATATCGCTGATGAGTCATTTTTGATTTGCCTGATTTTTTTTCTATATATACAGAACATACATATGATCATGTGTTCCAAAAATCAAGATGGGTGTTTTACCACTTTCCAAGAAAAAAAATTTTTTCTATAAAAAAGTGCCTTTTTGCCAGTAGAACAGCATTTTGATCACAATTATTGTGATCAGAGCACTGGCATATATTTTATATTAAAGTTGATTTTTGTTTGCACAGTTGCATGTTCTTGAAATGTTATTCTCTACAATACAAATCGATTGTTTGCCATATTCCTGTAAATCATGGATCAAGTTGAAACAGTTCATAGAAGTCAAAAGTTTGTTCATTTCTTGTCTGGACTTGCATCTACAAGAATCTTAAAATGGTATTCCCTAGAATACAACTATAGATTGTTTGTCATGCTCCTGAATCATGGATCAAGTTGTAACAGGTTACAAGTAAAAAGTTTGGTAATTTCTTGTCTGGACTAAAGCAATCAGTCTCTGGCCTCATGTTGATGAGGATAGAAGCTAATTTGCTCTCAAGCACCTTTTATTTAGAGATTCATAATGTGCTCAATTGGACTGTTCTTTGAAGAAGAATGTGGACCCATCGAAGATCTAGCGATTAAAAGCATTGAAAGTTTCAATAGTGACCAGCAGTTATCATTAGCTCTGCGTACTAAGTGTGATAATGTGAAGACCGTGTGTCATTTACATGAAAAGAAATTCCTTCGTCTGTATAGCTGTCACCACAAGTTATGCTGCGATCCGTTTCAGGCTCACTGTGGAATAGTGAAAGTTAATGGGTTAAGAGAAATTAATGCAGCATCCAGGACGAAATACTTGGAGATTGCCGACCTCATCCCTGGAAAGAAATTATGCTCAACTTGCCGTAAGCTGCTCTCGCTCAGGCTGAAGGAACTAACAACCGTTTCTGTTCTAACGCCAACTAAATCCACTGAACTTGACCTACCTTTCGTGGACATACCCTGTGAAGCAGATGCCGTGAATCAGTCTTTAGCTGCATTTGGTGTGTCACCTATTAATACCACCAAACTAAAGGGTAAATCTATGTTTTATTCGAAAAGAAAGTTCAGCGAAATAACACAAGGTGTAAAGAAGAGATTGGAACTAGTATCTCCCAGTAATGAAGAAATCAGCAAAGAAGATTTGACATCTTCAGAGGAGTGCAAGGACAGCATCCGTGATGGGTCAGAGATAATAGCACAACTGAAAGAAAAGTTTAAGACGAGTACCAGAAGCGAGAAAATAACAATTTTATCTGTGCTTCCAAAAAGTTGGAGCATTAAGAGAATAATGCAAGAGTTCAATGCATCTAACCATTTGGTACGTAAAACCAAACAACTAGTAAAGGCCCAAGGGATACTGCCATCTGCAAATCAAAAAGCAGGAAAAACTCTTTCCCCTGATTGCATTCAACTGATTGAAGAGTTTTATGAAAATGATGATGTAAGCCGTGTCATGCCGGGTAAAAAAGATTTTGTCTCGGTTAAAGTGGGTGACAATCGAGTTCACCGCCAGAAGAGACTAGTGTTAAGCAACTTAAGTGAAGTGTATCGCAGCTTCAAAGATAAATATCCTGACATCAAGGTTGGATTCTCGAAGTTTGCAGAGCTCAGACCCAAACATTGTGTTCTGGCAGGAGCAGCTGGGACACATTCTGTCTGTGTCTGTACGATACACCAAAACGTTAAGTTGATGGCTTTGGGAGCAAAGCTGCCTTTGCTTTCAGACGGTACCATCAAATCATACCAACACTGCCTTGCCAGCCTCATGTGCAACCCCCCGCTTCTCAACTGCTTTGTAGGAAAGTGTGGCAATTGTCCGGGAACCGATGAACTTCGTGAATGGCTAGAAATCTCATTCAGTGAAAATTTCATAGACTCTGTGACTTATAAACAGTGGCTGTCAACAGACAGATGTACCCTAGAGACAATTACGAAACCTACAGATGAGTTTGTTGACTGTTTTATTGAAAAATGCATTTTATTAAGAAATCATGATTTTATTGCACGGCAGCAAGCGGCATTCATGCAGGAGAAGAAAGCCAACCTTAAACCAGGGGAAGTTTTAGTAGTGGGCGACTTCGCTGAGAATTATTCTTTTGTGCTCCAGGATGCTGCACAAGGTTACCATTGGAATAACAGCCAATGCACCCTTCACCCATTTGTGTGTTACTTTAAGCCTGAAGATCGAGACATACAACATTTAAGTTACGTTGTCATTTCTGACTCGCTAACTCATGACACCGTTACTGTGCACACTTTCCAAAAGCACCTGATAAGACACCTGAAACAAAACATTTCGGATGTATCCCATTTAATTTACTTTTCTGATGGAGCGGCAGCCCAATATAAGAATAAGAAGAATTTTTCCAACTTGTGCCATCATGAAGTTGACTTCGAACTAACTGCTGAGTGGCATTTTTTTGCCACATCCCACGGTAAAGGACCATGCGATGGAGTTGGTGGGACTGTAAAACGAAATGCAGCACGGGCAAGTTTACAGAAACCATATGCCGACCAAATAATGACGCCGATAGACTTTTACCGGTGGGCAACAGAAAATGTGTGGACTGTAAATTTTGTGTTTGTAGCCAATGAAGAGATTACAGCAAATGGCATCAAACTTAAAGAACGATTCAAAGAATTAAAAACTATCGTAGGCACAAGAAGCTTTCATGCGTTCTACCCAAAATCGCTAACTTCCTTACATGTGAAACACTTTTCTCTTTCTGAAGAAATCAACATTGTGAAGATTGTTGAGAAAAATGAAGAAGGAGAAGAAGAAGAAGAAGAAGAAGAGGAGGAAGCAACAGCAGCAGAAATACCCGAGTTTGAGTTCAAAGACGTGGGCAGTTTCATCACTGTAGCATACAACGAAGACTGGTGGCTAGCGTGTGTTCTTGAAAAATCATCACAGTCTCTTGAACTTCAAGTCAACTTTCTACACCCTCATGGACCAGCTCCATCATATTTTTATCCCAGTGTACAAGACAAACTAATTGTAGCTTTTGCTGATGTTTTAACACTGGCCGACCCCAACACGGCAACTGGTCGAACATACTTTTTGTCGGCTACAGACACCAACAGGGCAACAGCAGGGCTTATAAAATATGTACCTCAATAAGGTAAACTACATCTCTCTTAAGATATGCAAATTTGTACTTCATAGTAGCTATGATTGTAAGTAATGATCATTTTCTTGAATGTTGTCTTAAATTCAGTTCATATTAATTTATATTATGAATGAATTTGCAGAAAACATTTTTTTTTCTTGGAAAGTAGTAGAACACCCATCTTGATTTTTGGAACACATGATCATATGTATGTTCTGTACATATAGAAAAAAAATCAGGCAAATCAAAAATGACTCATCAGCGATATGGTCATTTTGGAAAATGCAGATGTGTAAAATCACAATTAAATTCGTATTAACATATCGTCATTTTTGTTTCCATATTCAGGTAGGGTATGAAATTACCTTTCAGATGATTTTTTTCCCAGCTCTGTAGCTCCCATAGAACCCTAGATATTGCGTAGAAAGGGTGGTCACTACACGCGCGGGGGGCAAAATGACCCCAACTTCCCCCCCTTGTAATATCCGAACGGTTGGACCAAAAAAAAAAAAATTAAAAAATAGCCCCTAAGTCAACAAACTTAACAAGTATACCAATTTTCATCAAAATCTGGGTCGGTCAAAGTTTGAGGTGAGTGATTACACATGGAATGACCCATTAGCAAGTTTGATGATGGTGTGACAGTTTAATTTGTTTAGTTAAGTACTATATTTGTTGCTGTAAATGATACATTTAGAGCTATTACATTATAGCCAAAACCTGTCATAACCTAGGGACAATGATGATTCACCTTGGCATTGTTAGGTCTTCCGAAGATATTTTCAGTTTAAGATCCTCTAATTCCTGAGGAATTGTCCAACGTGATTCTTTTGTGATCACATTATGGAAATATGTTTTACCATTCTCTGAAAAATACTCTTTCCATGGGCATTGCGACAGAAGAAGCTGAAAAATTATGTACATGTGTTAATGGAAGGTAGCTCACCAGGTATTAAATAAATGTAGAACAGAATATTTTTATTAAGAAGAGAAAAACATAGTACCTCAGCCGGAGATTTCATTTCATCAGGCTTTTCCCAAAGACTCTGCTTTGAGTCATTGTTATAGAAATATCCACGACCATCCGGGGCTACGTGCTCTGTCCATGTGCCAAAATTACCCATAGTTTTATTTTTTGCCCTGCTAATAATGAACACAAGAAAATTATTATATAAATTGGAATAACAATTTAACCAATTCATATTGGAGAGAAACTCATTTAGTACAAATATTAATAAACATTTTACTGGAGCTGTAATGCAAAATAAATGTTGATTCTTCTGTCACTAACCGCAAACCATCTACTGTAGCCAATTCATTTATTGCCATCGCTGACATGTTGGTACCGGGTGGCGCAAGTCCATACCCGGGAGGAGGTACGGAGAATTGTTGAAGAGGAGGTGGTAGATCACCGGCACCAGGCCCTCGAGGTTGAAGGAAGCCAGGAGGAATGGGCGCTTGCTGAATCCAGGTCCGACTCGTTCCTAGCGGCGCATCAGCCATCTTCTCCCAGACCGTAAAGGTCCTAGCATCAAAAGCAAGACTTAATTAAAAATATAGTTTAAATGTTTCCTTATCTAACATAACAGACCAGACACAACCAGTTTCATGGGTAAAATTAAATTAATATATGTATCTGATTGAAACAAAAAGAGAGGCAACAGTGATTTGCCAAGTGTTCTTTGTTAGGCTTTAGTTTCACTTTCAACTACTTTTACCTAAAAATAGTATGTTGTACAACCATTTAGCAAGACTAGAATTACGATTCATTAAGAGTCATACATCAAGCCAAGGCATTAAGCTTTAATATTTTAACAATTATACTACTTTTTAACACAACCTACACTGAAATCAATTTCACCACCTTACTGGTAAATTATCAGTAGCAAAGTGTAGCAATGAAAGCAGAAATAGCCATGAACTCAACAGAAGATTGTTAGGTATTAAATCAATCACATTGCCATAAATAATGTATATTGCTGAACTGGGCATCGAAAACAAAGGCAATGAAGATAATTTAACAATTTAACACATGAAATTCGAGGTGTGGCAACCTGTCGTGCATCCTGACGATTATAGTATCCCAAAGGCAAGTCCTGCTGATTGAACCACAGAAGGGAAATAATGCTTAACGAGACATTTAGTGTTTAATTACTCAAAAAAATATTTGAATGAAACATACTTTTCATAGGACAAAAGCAAGGCAAGGTATTAAATCACATTATTTTTAGTGTACTTATCTTTTAACCCCACACACTGCGCTTAGAGGTTATGTAGTGGTAAAAAAAAGAAAGAACTCTCGATAAAGGAAAGGCAACAATGTTTTTCTAAGATCGATATAAAAAAATTAGGAAAATAATGCATTTAGACTCAGTGCATAGAAGAAAACTAAGCCTCTGCACACTAGGCACTGACATCGTTGAGTGTGTCCTATGCACTGAACACTGACATGCACAACCAATTTCCACAATAACAACATGTCAGTGCCATTTTTATTACTTCTCGTACTACAATTAGAACGAACATCCTATGTTGCCATCAATTACCTCAAAATACAATTATTACAGTTATTTTTTTAAAGTTTGTGATCTTATATACCGCACCTGCAGATTTTTTCAAAGTCTCCTCGTCCGGACGAGCAGTGCGAATAATAACCCGCCTAGCCCGCCATTGACATTTCTGAAGCTGCAACTGCAATGGCGGACGACCTTTTAAACTCGCGGGAAAATGAAAGAAAAAACAGTGCGACTTAATTTGTAGCCTGGGCAAAATATAATGATAAAAGTAAGAGGCATACAGTCTGCAAAGTCCTGATACTTTGACGCCTGTGGTAACACCTCATTCCTATTTCTACAGCCGGCACCTTTTAGCAGGCGCTAACATTCACAAAATCCGGGAGAGCTTGGTAATTTTGAAAAACACTGCCACTACAAGTCCTCAAAACCAAAAACTGTCAAAACTAGTACTGATGAGTGTACAATACCTAATATTACACTAGTTATATCTAGGTCCCGTGGGTCGAAAAATCTCTGTACGTAATTTTTTATGGGACCACAGATTCTCACTCGAAGTTGTGGCAAGCAATTTTTTTTTCTTTTGCCTTTCAAAATTCCGAGCATAACAGTCACAGTCGACGAAAAGTTTTAGATAGACGGTTAAAGTACCTTTAAGCAAAATCCTACCAGTGGCAGTACTAAGGATTTGTAGCACAGGCAAAATATCTATACTTTTTAGATATAATTGATGTTGTTAAGCAATGATTCTATTTAAGAGGATTCTATTTAATATGCTCAGACATTTTTGGGAACAAAAATTAATTAATTAAATTTAAGGATACACTGCTTTGACATTGGGGGCTGTGACACTAGTCTAATGGAGAGGAATAAAAAGGTGTCTCACAATAAGTATAGCCAACTCAACACACATTTTGAGAAGCAATTTCATTTTATTTGACACATTCTACGTTCATGAAGTAACTTAGTCTAGGGATACATAAATTACTTGAATGTGTTAAGAGGTAACAACGAGGAAAATCACCCTTGCTCACTGGCAAGTGCTGACGCAAAATATGCTTGTGTTTCCTGGTCAATCACTTGGGATATCTCTTTCCAGTCTTCATCATCGTCGCTCAATCCCTCGCTCAAATCGCTCAAATCTAAGACAAATCAAAATCACAGATAAGAATGATGTAAAGTTTTCATTCATCAAGTTTCTATTTAACTACGAAAAGTCAGTGGAATCAGAATTCCAAATTAGATTTTACACAGACAATACGATGCACAAGGCAACAATGCAGAATGTCATCACTCATCAACAACCGATGGGAGAAAAGCAAAACAAATTGGAAATTACATTTTTTTTCCTGACCAGTTCACACGTACACCATTTTTGATAGCATTAATTAGCGGTAGAGTTGCCAGACGTCTCGATCTCCTATGGGACACCACCCCCCCCCATATTTATGCCTTGCCCTAAAATTTTTCTAATCTGGCAAACCACATTTGTGGAGAAATGGTGCTAATTATGTTCAGTAGCCCTTCCAAAGGAAAGTTGGGTGCATCACGTAGGTTCATTTTGACTGTAGTTGACTGCGTTTTGGCACCAAGTTTCATCTCATCTCTTCTAGGCTCGACTCATCCTACGCCATTAACTCCGTGTCGCAGTGTCCATTATCAGAACAGAGTGGTCCACTGCGAATCTACATTCAAGTGACTCCAGCAATGCCACTATATTTCAAATGCCAAACGTAAGGAATCACAAAGACATTTTTGACAAAATAATAACATCAACAAACAATGGTGTTATAAATAATTACCAGCAATTACCACCCTAATCACCAGAATATAATGGTTAATATAAATCCATCAATTTACTAAACTACAAACTAAAGAGTTAGCAGAGATATAACATTGATCAACTAACTGGACCGCGATATGTCGCCATCTCTTTTCAGCTGACAGTAGAGAGGTAAATATAGGATGGCATCAAAGAAAACCAACATCTAAAAAATGTCGCTTGAGCCAAGCAAAGTCCACGAACTCAATCATGAGCATTAAACATGAGTTGGGCAAAGTTGACAGGACAACATAAAAAAATTCAATACATCAACAATAAGAAACGTGGTAATTTTAGAATTACCGCATGCAAACCCAGAGCGAAGTCTCAAACATGCTAAAAGCACAGGTCATCATAAAACTTGTACCAATGCTAAATCTTAAAAGTAATTCACACCTAAGCAGGATCAACTTGTGGATAGAGTGGAGGGGCAAGGTTACTGCAGAGGGTTCAGTGGATAAAAAGCAATTCGAAAACAATATCAGCAAATATGACAGTACCGACTAGCTCTGGAATATGCAGTTATGATCTAAATCAATGATAATCAATTCCAATGGTCCTAGCATAAGAATTAATTAGCAGTTTGATCAAAATCTCTGCATCTATTACAGGTGCAGAGAATGCACAGTAGCAATTCAAAGTCAATATCAGATGTGGTGGAGCGCAATTGAAAGTTAACTTTGAATGCCAAGTTCACCCAAGAAATTACAAGAAACCGCCACATATGTGATGGCTAAGGGCATAGTCAGCACTCCTATTGTCAATACTTGCTTAGATATTGCCAATAAAAAAAAAACTTAATTCAGAAATTCAGCCAACACACTCAGGACGTGCAAACACAAAAATATGTACCATACTGTGAATGCTGGGAATGAAGTCCACTTCCATCGTACTCCAGCAAAATACTTCCTGTTTCTTTGAACGCACTATATTGTAAAAAAAAACTTACCGTGCACGGTATCGATATAATAATAAGCCTGGTCACTTGGACAGGATCAAAAGTGTTAGGAGTTTTAGAGGAGTTAAACAATTATAAATTGGCTGTTGGCTTCACAGTGGATTTGATCAGTGGCATTGAATAAAAAAAAACTTGACTAACTAAGCATATTGCTTTTATTTTATTGAAAAATTACTGGAAAACCATCAGCAGAACAACATATATCAAAATTAATTAATAGAAGGACTGATACGATTGATTCTACGCTGGCTACAGAACCCATGAAATAAACTGGTTACATTTTAATGAAGAAGGTATAGTCAGCACTGTCAACTGAAAGGTTGTTGATCCACTTCTAAACCAAATTGGTTGTTTGCATCATCAGCAAGAATAACAATAGACCTCAGATAACATTATGGGCCTGTGAAAGCAGAAAAAAATGGACAGGAAATTGATTTCCTATAATTTAATTACAAAAATGCCATTTAAATGATTTGAGCACTACAGTTGCATTAAGGTATATTTTGTAATTATAATAAGGCTGTGTGTTTTGGACAGACCAGCACTGTGAAATCAGCCAAAACTTGACAGATCAATAAATAACAAGGACCAGCTAGTATTAAGGTCATGCGTTTCTTGATTCCAATGTAATTGGTACAAGGACTTTAACATGTCTCGCATAGTTACCTCAAATAAAGGAGGCAATTGTGTAAAATTGTCAACAAGTAATCGATCTTTCTCGTTACTACCGCTTTTTATAGTAAGACAACTTTTAGATCTCGATTGGTACCCCTTGGTTACCAGTCAATACACTTTTACACAATTGCTATCCAAGATAAATACATTGCAAAGAAAAACTGTACTATCTGAGAAAAAAAGTTGAATAATTGGCATGAAAAAATAAGAACATTTCCTGGTATCCTGTCAAGTAACTGGATTAAAAACAAAATAACATTGACCATGTTTATCAAGCAGTTAAAATGTTTCAGTAAGGGAGATCTTTTGTTTTGGGTCATGTTTGTGGGTCGCATTCAGATAAGGTTGCCACCTTTTAAAAAACAGAACAGAGGACAAAGCAGCTATGGATACAGGAAGGTTTTCATAGGACTCTGGTCACAAGAGGGGCACATTCGTAAGGCACGTTCCTTAACTCACTGAAATTTCTGCCTCGGCAGCAATTCTATTGTAGTATCCACTCCTAACAGTCAGTTTTTTTACCACTAGGGCTTCGCCAACACGAATCGGAGCAGGCGGTTGGCCATAAGAGCACACACAAAAATGCATAAAATCAGAAAGAAAATAGCAAGACTATTTTTTTTTAAGGTAAGGGAAATTGAAGATTTCGCTCCGCTCGCTTTGTGGTTTGGACCAGGGATATTATTATGATAATGATCAAGTCGAAATTCAATTCCACAAAATATGGACGTTTGCAATTATTTTTGAAAAGGAATAGAACATTGACGGAGTATTGAATAGAGAATGCTGGACATACTCTTGAAATCTCGAAAAGGAGGACCAGTAGTAACTTAACAATGTGCCCCAGGTGCAATAGATAGGGTGGCAGGTGAAGGTGTGGCAGTTGGTGCTATGTAAAAACCAAAGCCTGCCATGAACATTAACAGGGGTAAGGTTGGTGATAGGATAGGGGACGGGTACCACAGGACAGGTGGTAAAGTTCTGATTCAATGTTTTGAAATTGGTTGGTTATCTCAACGCAGATCGACTGAATACATGTTTAACTGTTCGACACTTAGTCCATAGGCATGTATCGGTTCAATATGCAAGATGCGTAAATTTGTGATTATGCTGCGGAAACAGTAGTAGGCCCAGTTTTGCCAAAATTTCAACTCGCTATTGAAGTGGTAGTTTTGGTCAATTCTGCATAATGAATTTGAACTGTAGCTGTTTGATTGATTAATGGGGTTTGACGCAATCTTTCGACACTAGTCATATGGCGTCTGTTAGATGAATTAAAAAATAAAATAAAAACAAGAAAGTGGGTTGGAAATGAGTAAAACTGGACCGTAGCATTATAATCACAGTGATGGTTCACTTAATGCAGTGCAAGTATCCTTGAGGAACATATTCGTGGGGCAAATTACATTTAGTGCTAAGAAAATGAATTAAATTTGAAGTTGAGCTACATATGAGCAATTAGGTTAGAAACAAGGAAGATGTATGCACTTTTTTTCTGAAACATGAACAAACTCTTCATAGAAGAGTCATGGTGATCAAATCTGTCCTCGAAATTGATCAAACTTGCAAGGAAGTGTCTGGCAGGAGAATTTGCACTGCATTTAATGAACCATTTTCATAAATTAACTTCGTTCTGTTCACGGAATCGTCAACAAAAACAAAGAACACGATACTGCTAAAACACTTAAGAAATAAAATACTATCAAACAAACAGGAAAGAAGAATCCCCAGCAGTTACTTGACAGAATGGTTCTTTAGATAAAGATATTTAAGGATGTGTCACTGAGCTGGCAAATGAAATCACCATCACAAACAGTAATTTCTTAAGGGAGTGAAAATTATCTTCAGTAAAAACTTGGAAAATAAACATGTCACTGGGCAACAAAGTAGATGTTTTGGGCATGAATAAATAATACTGGGCGCAAACATATGAGACTATCTGTGAAAGGATGACTGAAATAAGTGCCAGTACAACTGATTTATATATTAATCTTATTGTAGATTGCAGATGTTGATAGTAATGCAGTCCTCTCCCGGTGTATAAGTAAAATGGTCCAAATTATCTAGATTACCTCTCTGCAAGACTAAATAACACACATAAAGGTTGAAAGGTCATACTGATAAGTGATTATATACTTGATGCGGCAGGACTTGGCCGATTTCTTGACCCCCAATGCTTTCCCACTTTTCAAAGTTTGCCAAGACAGTGAGAACGTTTAAAGAAATAGTGGCTGGCCTCCCTTGCTTTATTGCCAAAAAGGGCGCTGTAACGCCGCGGAGTTGCAGCCGGCTTGCGTAAAGAAAATTAATTCAGAGACGCGGCATCACTCCTCTGCCAACTGGCGAGCGAGCATTTATCAACACATAAACCCTTATAATATTATGAACACAAAATTGTCTAAAAAATAACCTGTTTGTGAATCCCGTAAGTGCCACCAGTCGCCCAATACACAAGTATTTGCGTAAAATGATCGGTGGCCAATCAAAACAAAAACGTCTTTATACTTCTATTAGTAATTTAGAAAATATCTGGCAATTGGAGGTGTATTTAGTTTTTTGCAATCATTTCTTCCAAAGAAAGGTAGTCTCTATTGGTAATACAAACTATGAGAACAAATGCAATTGTATATGACCACCAAACTTTACGATCAAAGGGGTGTCCCATGTAATAAAATTTTAGAATAATAGTTTAGAATGCGAGTTGACACAGGGCACTTCTTTCAGTCAAACTTATTCAATGTGGGTACTTGGACATTTGTAATGTTTTTCCAATTGAAGCACATGAACAGAGCTGCTCTTGAGTATGCTGCAACTAACACTCTTTCAATAATTGTGATTTCTAGATTCGGACCGGTAGGTACAATGTTAGGACAAACATTGTAGTGCATGCCTACAACTTAAGCCTAGAATCAACCCACCACCATGTTCGAAGTAAGGTTTCACTTGTACCACATTTTAGGTACCAAGAGGAACGATAACAATATGACCTTTACGGCAAGTCAAAGCAAAATAACTAGCTGTCTTGAATTGCATTTGCCACATTCAAATTTTCTCCCCATCATATCCTGAGCTGCCAGCCGCTGTTGCTATCCTTCACAAACTAACTTTGGTACAAGGAAGCCATAGAAATGTGAACTTGTTTCAACCTAGGATTGCTTGAAAGAATGTTTCCCCAGAATGAACAGTTTATCTCACACTTTTCTCGTGGAAGCACTACTTTAAGGACTTGAATGCCCCGCTGTGTATCAACGTTTCAAGTTTCCATGCACATGACTTGATTACTGATGAAATTATGAATGCCTATCAGAACTCATAGATAAGTGAAAATGAAGTATGCTAGATAGACCCCTACCAAATCGGCTGATCACAAAGCAGCTTCGATTTAGAATTGCAAAGAACCTGCCAATGCCATCCCACTATTGAAAACAATACTTCATCTAGGATATATCATTATTGTGACGACGCTGATGTTGGTTGAATGCCCGCAGTGTCAAATGCTACTTGCGCTTGGTCTTTAACATGTTTTTCTACCACTTTTCGGATATGGTTCAGAGCTTTGGAGTCAATATTACCTCGCACGTTTTCCAGCTTGTATGGAGGCGTAATCGTAACGGAGTTCAAAACGATAATATTCAAGCCTTGCCAACATATGTCTGATATCCTAGAAAAGTAAAAATAATTAATATTATTCAGCCCTAGTACAGGAGTACCTAAGCAAAATTATGTGCATATGAAAGTGTAGTAATTAAGTGCATATGAAATGCATGTCAAGTTAGACTAACTGGTTATTACCACATACGTTTTAGATATGGCTAGGAACAGCTGTTGTCCTTCAGGAGAAACGCCAGCTTGCATGGCCGAAAAAACGCGCCGTTTTTCCTCAATGTTATTGCGGACTCGTGTGCTCAGCTAGAAATATCAAACTGTCTTCATTAGATATCTTGGAAGCATAACTTATCAGGTTTCAAGGTGTGTTGTGATTCGAGCTCTGCAAAGCGAGATTTAGACTAGGTTGATCGAACTTGAATTTAAGCAAGGTCCAGGCAAAGGCCTCAAAGACAAGGCTCCAATATTGGAACGATAGAATATTTTGGCGCTTCACCTAAGAAATCGCTGAAGATTAAATCAATGTGTTGATTTGACATACCCTGTGCAGATTAAGCGACTTCGGTGGTTCCGGTACTGTGTTGACCTCTTTCTTCACGACAACATCGCTCGCATAGTTTAAATTTATCATGTTGCAGTTAAAGTGAGACTTGCGGCCATTTGAGGCAGGGCATTCTAAATCTTTGAATTAAGGAAAAGTCGAGATATTAAAATTAGAAGACAATTACAAGCACCTGTGGACTGATACAGGAAGTATTAATCATTCATGTAATTAAGTTCGCTATTGTTATCAAAGTGAGCAACGTTCGTTTGAACGCGGCACAACACTAATTGATGGCCTACTGGAGCGTGTTTGATCATTTTAGCTTAAGCAAAATAGGAAAGTAGTTTTGAGAAAACCACACTTCAGTGATATGGCGACCAGCACGCCGAAACAACAAAATGTACCCACAATAAGCCCAATGATATGGAATATTTTAAGAAGGATACTCAGAATCAGCATTTTCGTCTGTGGATCAAAGGCTTGGACTTCTCCTTCATACTCTTTTCCAAAGCAAGTTTTGCATGCAACGATGCTACCAATGCTAAAGCACTCGTTCACACCCGACATCTTTAATCCGCTCAACATTCGAGAGTGCACTGAAGCTGTGAGAAGTGAGAGCTTCCAAATGCTGCCGCATCAGCTTAACGCTAGGCGGGTAATATGAATTGCATAATTACGGGAAAAAATTTATCTGTTTCTCAAATAGCTCTAAAACCAAACTCCATTAGTAAATAATTGAATTTTTTTTCGCATGAAGGCCTTTCAACACATTTTGGTTTTTTTAACAAACTAGATTGAGTCGTTTCTGAGGTATTTAAATCCACTCGACAGCGTAAAATAATAAAATGTGCCCCCTCACAACCATTCCAAAAAGTAATCCAAAGCATTGCCCATGCTCTGCAGGATTTGGTAAGTATTCAGACTGTATCAATAAAATAAGTGTTTCAAGAACACATAATTTGTACAAACCAAAGACGACCAAATTTAACTTTTATGAAAGTGAATAATATTTTGCTCCTAAGAGATATATCTGTCTAATACTATACCATGGTATACAATCTTCGAACAGCCATTAATAATCGAAGATACAATGGTATTTACTTATTTATTGTGCCTATGCAATTGCATTGGCGATTTTGCTTTATATGCAAACAGTCGTAACCATGATGAACAATGTTAACACCTGTCTTGAAACCTTCAATAAACAGGGAGAAAATGTATATTAACTTTAATGCAAACAGTAGTCAGTATCACTGAACATAAACAACTATGAATATTTTGTTGAATCACGAAAAGTCTTGTGTAGACACAAGGTGAGTGAAAAATGAAATTGTACAAGATTAGCAAGTAAGTACGCTAGCATGCAATTGTAAATTGAACTACGGCATATTTGTGGCAAATTACAGATGAACATTTGGTAGAACAGCTTAAGCAACCAGCCCAGGTCTTCAAGTGGAAGATGGCACTTACTAGAATCTTGTCTTCTGGCATTGTGACTTCGCATTTTCTTTCAATTTTTTGTTTAGTAGCAGTCAACGCAACTATGTTACTGCAACTAGCAGCTAAAATGATAAAAATACTTTTTCCTATTCTCTGTAGGTGCTTAGTAAATTATAACATATTTACATATTACATAAAAAAATAATGAAAGCAGATCCTTTACAATTACATAACATGTGTTTTATTTGTCTCCAAAACAGTTAACATTTAATATAATTTAACATACAAACATCTGAACACGAAAAAATTAATCTTTAACAATCGTGCATAACAAAAAACTGTACAAGCAATAAAGCTTTATGCATTCATATTTTGTTTGCAAGTAACTGTTTGTAAGTAGTGTCATTAGCCTTAAGAATACATGAAACAGCTCTTAACTATGCATGTTGATACCCATTTAACAATTAGGTATGTCTGCACAAGAACGTGAACATGAAACATCGTACACAAAGATGATTCTGAAAAATCAATTTTCACATGCAAACATGTACAACATTTTTGCATACTTTAATTGAGGAGGCTGAAAAATATGTCACATACATTTTACATGTCATTGGATTCACTAATTTTGCAACATCAAATTGCATCATCATCACCATCATCACATTTGCAACACACAGGCCCAGTGAAAGGAATACATAGACCGTGAATGACTCAACGTTCAATTGAACGCCGAATCATCGGTAAAGATTTTTTGCCAAATGAAAATAAAAAAACAAAATATAGGATACATGGATCAGCAATGATATATATGGTTACGTGATCCTAAAATACATTTTTTTCTCAAAATGTATCAGCTTTTGAGTTTGAAGCTTTTACCTTAGTTTTACCCTTCAGCAGTTAGCGGGAATATGGTTTGCCACTATTAAAATTGATGTGCAATGTTATTGGGATATATAGTTTCGAATAAAGATTATCAACAGGATAATCAAAATCATTATAGCACTCAATATTAACACTTTTGTGGTCAAATTCTTTTTTCAAGATCTTTGTTTTATTTATTGTGAATATGATGTTCGACTTCGATTGTAAACATTTTTTATTTTTTTATTAGTATTGAGCAGAACTGTTAAAGAAACTAGTGGGATATATACTTCCTACTGATACAGTGTAGTCGAAAATATATCTCTCAATAACATTGCAGAGAAATTTAATAAGTGGGAAACCATTTTTTTTTTAATAGAAGTTAATAAAATACTCTGCACATTGCAAGCATTTGGAATTTAAATCAGATTTCTCATATTTAAAAACGCATCAAATGTTACTAATGTTACTGGATTTTTATTATTTGTGGTGTTTAACGACGCACTGTCTTGACAACTAGCCCTGCGGCACTGGTCTAATGGCGTCGGTGAATGAGTGGATGATGATGAGGATGATGATGAACCTAACCTAGCCTAGAAGGGAGGAGGGGAAACCCGGTGCCGGCACGTAGCCTACTCTTGTCGAAGAGCACCAAGGGGATCACCAGCTTCACATCCCTTCCGAAGGACGGTACAACTCAAACAGCAGGATTCCTCCAAGGCGAATGAAGTTGCTGTACTAACTTTCATCCCTCCAACCTCTCTCCCGAACAGAACTGGTCATGTGTATAATGGTCACCCATTCAATACCTGACTCAGCGCAGTGTTGCTTAACTTCGGTGGTCTAACGAGAACCAGTGTTTCCAACACGCCAAACCGTTCTGTAATGTTACTGGAGATTGAATGGCTGTGACGTGGTATAGCGTCACTAGAATCAGAGTGAATGTGAGTATTCACAGCCTCTTGGTTCTACTCCTTGGAGATCTGTCATTCTCATCAAATACACTAAAATCTTCTCAAAAATGATGTGTCAAAGTAGCTCAATTGGTTAGAGCAACACCTGCGACAGGTGGAGATCTGGTGGGATTCCTCATTGGGCATCAATTTTTGAGAGGTTGATAGTG
The DNA here is from genome assembly GCA_947568835.1 of Protonemura montana. Classification (NCBI taxonomy): domain Eukaryota; kingdom Metazoa; phylum Arthropoda; class Insecta; order Plecoptera; family Nemouridae; genus Protonemura; species Protonemura montana. The sequence goes on along the minus strand of OX387604.1, from coordinate 12,117,596 downwards.
TTCCTAATAATAAAATACCCGACGCATTGAAAGCGTTTGCAATTTAAATCAGATTTCGCATGTCCACAGCTAACCCTGCGTGTACTTCCGGTACTGACGTGATGTTATAAACTTCTTTATCAGAATACTTCGGTTCCAACTGGTACAGCTGCAGTACTTCTTCTGCCCTAATACCACACTCTCGAGACCTGAATGAATACTAATGCTGTTGAGTGTGTATTTACTCAACGCTAGTGCATTTCAACTGAGTTAGCCATTCTATCCATAAACTTGACACTGCAAGTCTAATTTGGGCTCATAAATAATCGAGAACGATATCAAGCATTCAGCTTTTTGTTTACTAGTATTAAATGTTTGGACTCTAATGCAAGTGCAGCATCACATTAAGCGTATATTTTGCTAGCTGGGGTTGTCTAGCTCTGGTGTTGAACCCATAACAACGCTCGGGGAGAGCGTACAAGCAAAATAACAAACTTGAGGAGCTAGGATTAATTTATCAAAATGAAACACGTGCAAAGGGTCATTGTTAGTGAGTTGCAAATTTTTGAGAACCCCTGAAATCATATTATTCCCATCTTTACAGGCAGGATTGTTTGAAATATGAAGGTCTCAAACAAACATGATGATTGATGCTAGGATAGCTGGGATTTGTTGGTAATTTTGGAGAAATGGTAACAGCAATCAGGAAATGTCTTGCAGGTAATAGGTACACTAACATTTTTTTTAAATAGTTTTTTTGCCAACTATGAAAGCAAAAACTGGTATCAAGCATATTAGATTCAATGGAAGATTCAACTGTTGGTAGCTCAGATCGCCTGACAGAGCTTCTAGGATCTGCTTTCCCATGTAACCGCAATTATGGAGAGGCGGCAATAAGCACATTTCTTAAATACCAAAACTATTCATTAACATGCTTCAGTAGGATACTTATTACTTGGATACTGGGATTTTTTACTTGGTACACTCTTACTTGACTTTTCTTGGTTGTTTATAAAAATTATAAGTACGAGACATAATGACACTACTTACAATAAAGAGCATCTTTCACAAACGTAGCTTAGTTATGATCCACCATAAGCCAACATTCACTGTTAGCATATATGATATTCAGTACATTTGCATCAGGTATGGCACAGCCTGTGCAGTTTGATATTGTGCAACTAATCCAGGATCTGCCCATGGCGAAGGTGGCTGTGAAAAACGAGAAAAAATCAAGTCACTTTGTGCAAGTGTAGATGCCAGGGTGGGTTAAATTATTTGTACGTTTCGTAAATGGTGAAACCTCACAGAATTTGTATAGCCTCATAATCAAGTGATTTCTTTACTGTGGATAACTTAACAATATCCAGCCACTTATATCTAGCATATTCAGCATATCTGCAGGAGCCGAAGATAAATGAGGGGGTTTGACTAGCCAAGTCTATAAACAAATTATAAACTTAACACAACTGATATCAAAACAGGCATTGGATACTATCGTAACGCCCAAGAAGTTCTATAGCTTTTCTTAGAGATGTCAGCATTGTTTAGGGTCAATATCACATTTTATAATGTGAAACTCATTACATTGAATACTAAGACATTCTAAAATAGCCTGCTTTGCCAAATTTTACAGTTTATTGCAAATATTGGCTCCTTGCTAATTATCAACCCACATTTTCAGAAACCAACATCTTGCCGCAGGACATCCTATTGGCTATTACTTAAAAAAGAAAATCTTACTGTGGCTCTGAAACACTCCGTTGAACCATTCCAGAAAAAGTGTTAAGCTAAACTTACTTCACTTACAATCTTAGGCTAAAATAATGCCACTTATTAACAACACAATTAGATCATTTTTAACAATGAAAAAAAAAATCAATGATCCTACGCTGATTACTCAAACTACAAAAAATGCTGATATTAAGTTTCTGCCCTCACTTGCAAATTGGAAAGGTAAACTCACTTGGATCTGCTGATACGTCTGGATCTGCATTTGCCCGGGGCTGTTAGGAATGAACATCGAGTGATGTTGCATCATTTGATAGCAAGGGGCTGACGTTGGTGCTGTGAGAGAAGGGGCCAAGCTTGGTACCCCGTAAGAAGCTAAAAACAAGCGCTGTTGTTAAAATAAAATAAGAGGAGAAAATCGTAGCGGTAATAGTACAGGCAGCTAGAAAAAGTTGAAATTCATTACCAAACCAAGTTATTGAATCGATTACAGAGGCACAAATGAGAACAAAGGTTTCTATGCGGGTCATTCCATGTGAAATAGGACCACTTTAAATGAGTTTTGACCTTGACCGACTCAGAATTTCATGAAATTCGGCACACTTGTTCAGAATGTTGGTTTGAGTAAAAGTATTTTTTTGTTTGTTTTTTACTCGAAGAGTTCAAAAGTTACAGGGGGTTGAAGTTCGGGTGTTTTCACCCCCCGCGCGCGTATCACCGTCACATTATATACTTTATCTCGGGTTGTATGACAGCTGCAGAGTTCCAGGAGAGCTCATCTGAAAGCTAATTAAATTCTCTACTTGAATATATAATAATATGTTCCACTTGGTGGACAGCTAATTTACCTTGATTTTCTACATCTGCATTTTCAAAAAACGCCACTGGAAAAAACCCTCCCCTTTCATTTACCTAAAAAAAATGTATTAATGTTGCCAACATCTGAATGAATATTTGTGCCAAAATTCAGAGTTGGCCCTTCACAGGTTTTCAAGAAAAAAAAATATCTTGTGTAAAAAAGTTTTTTATCAGGCAGTTCCAGAGCATTGATCCTATACCCACAATGCGTAAAAGCTCAGGCTTTTATCAACATGGTGAGTAATGCTCATTTTACATTTGATTGTGTTTGTTCCACTTTTCAATACACGTTTATTCTTGAAAGTACACTTTCATCAAGTGACATGTTGAAACTAGAAATGTGTGCAGAAGTCAAAAACTTATAATTTCTTGTCTGAACCTCAAACTTGATAACCTGCATTAGTTTCTCTTCACATATTGAAGAGTGTAGTAGTGAATTTATTGTCCACACCCTTAACATTTTTTGTGTTTGTATAATTAAACAATGTGTCCAATTGGACAGTTCTTGAAAGAAGAGTTTGAAGAACACATGAACATTATTGGCATCTTGGAAAGTGACAATCAGATTTTATTAGCATTGCGTTCAAAATGTGAAAATATTACATCAGTGTGCAGTTACATGAAAATACATTAAAATCCCCAACTTTGTTACTGCTTTCTTGGAAAAATCTTCATGCGAGTCATATTCGTCACCGGGGACACAAGTTTCAGCCGCTTCTTGAAACTCTTGGTTGCATCACAGCGTTTTCTTTTCAAATATAATTTAGATTTACCTTTTAGTCTTTTCCTGTTGAGTGGAGATACACCAAATGCAGCTAAAGACTGGTTAACTAGTTTTAACGCAGAATCTGTTTCCACGAAAGGTTAGTCAGGTTCAGCAGATTTCGTTGGTGTCTGAATGGAAATGGTATTTTATTCTTTTTGCTTTTGTGGTAGTAGTTTCCGACAGGTCGAGCATAATTTCTTCCCAGGAATAAGTTCCACAATCTCCAGATATTTATTTCTGTATATTAAATTAATTGATGTCAATCTTTTACCTCTGTGTGTGCCAGTGTGTGTTTTGAAAGGATCACAGCACGACTTGTTGCCAAGGCAATAATGTACAAGAAATGTATTTTCATGTAACTGGATACTGATGTAATATTTTCACATTTTGAACGGAATGCTAATCAAATCTGATTGTCACTTTCCAAGTTGCCAATAATGTTCATATGTTTTTCAAACTCTTCTTTCAAGAACTGTCCAATTGAACACATTTTTTAATTATACAAATACAAAAAATGTTAATGGTGTGGACAATAAATTCACTGCTACACTCTTCAATATGTGAAGAGAAACTAATGCAGGTTATCAAGTATGAGTTTCAGACAAGAAATTATAAGTTTTTGACTTCTGCACACATTTCTAGTTTCAACATGTCACTTGATGAAAGTGTACTTTCAAAAATAAACGTGTATTGAAAAGTGGAACAAACACAATCAAATGTAAAATGAGCATTACTCACCATGTTGATAAAAGCCTGAGCTTTTACGCATTGTGGGTATAGGATCAATGCTCTGGAACTGCCTGATAAAAAACTTTTTTACACAAGATATTTTTTTTCTTGAAAACCTGTGAAGGGCCAACTCTGAATTTTGGCACAAATATTCATTCAGATGTTGGCAACATCAATACATTTTTTTTAGGTAAATGAAAGGGGAGGGTTTTTTCCAGTGGCGTTTTTTGAAAATGCAGATGTAGAAAATCAAGGTAAATTAGCTGTCCACCAAGTGGAACATATTATTATATATTCAAGTAGAGAATTTAATTAGCTTTCAGATGAGCTCTCCTGGAACTCTGCAGCTGTCATACAACCCGAGATAAAGTATATAATGTGACGGTGATACGCGCGCGGGGGGTGAAAACACCCGAACTTCAACCCCCTGTAACTTTTGAACTCTTCGAGTAAAAAACAAACAAAAAAATACTTTTACTCAAACCAACATTCTGAACAAGTGTGCCGAATTTCATGAAATTCTGAGTCGGTCAAGGTCAAGGGTGGTCCTATTTGACATGGAATGACCCATGCATATAAAGAATAACTGAAGTTGTAGGTAGATCGGTAGTTATAAGAAGATATAAGTTTACCAAAGAAGTAATACTGCTTTGGACTGAAATTGCTTAAATAATTGCTTTAATCATATTTATATAAGGCATTAGTCACACCGTTATTTAGTTCAATTTATTGCACCGAGAAGTTCAGTTCAGTACAGAAAGAATATTATGTCACAATGGACCTCAGTGCGATGTAAAGAACGAGTTTGAAACACCGCAGACTCAGTACCTACAATCATATCTTTTACTTAGCTAGAAATCGTACACGCGATATGTAAAATCTAGTCGGCTGCTAATTTCGGCATGTGAAATACTTGCTACTGCACTAAATTGTAATACCATATTGCAGCCCAATAGACTCAATGGATATTGCTTATAAAAAAAAGCTTGGAAGTCGCTGTGAGCCTCTCATACCTTAAATTCACGAACATGACTATGTCACATTGAAATTGTTGGGTGGGAAATTATGTCAAATTGCTAAATCTGGGGCTAGGATGTCGTTCAAAAAAGATATCCGCAAAGAACATTTCTGAAAGTTATGTGGATTGTTTCAAATTTTGGAAATAGATCAAATGATAGGTACTTTGACTTGACGGGTGCTTATCTCGATGTTGATTTTCTTGGAATTTCCGCATTGCTGTGTTTTTACTAATATCGCCAGGCAAATATGACGATTTCGCGAGGCGGAGCAGGTGCAGTCCAGTAACCTTGCTGATTAATCACGGTGAATTAATGCTGGAGAAGGTAGTTTCAACATTAGAACAAAAATTGAAACTGATTTGAAATCAGGTCTCGAAGCCGAATGTAATGGTGTTTGAACAATGTTCAAAATTTAATTATTAGCATCAGATGAATTTTTGAGTTAAAGAACTCTGGTATTAGCGATTCTTGAAACATTTTTATCGCAAATCGGCTTAGACATTCAGTAGTGTTTTGTTCAAAATCAAATCTCAAGTCGCATAGCCAGACACCCACGTGATACACTCCCCTTTTGCCGCGGTAGAAAATTTGTGGAAAGGGAAAATGCACACAGTGTCCCGTATCACTTCCCCGTATATGTTTAACACTACCCTCTTACAGGGAATGAACAAAATATTCACAGCTGTGACGGGTCCTTAAGTGTAGATGGAATCTGCCCAAAACACATCAATTATTGATATATTTTGTAAAATTTTTCTTCTTTCCATTAGTTGAATACTTCATGTCAAATGATTGGATATGAAAGCACTCACACGGACGTAACAAACCATAATTTGCCTGTTTTAATTAATTTAAATGGGACAAGCAAAAGACCATTTATCTCGTAACTTACGTTGATACGCTAACATGTTCATATTGGCTTGCACTGGTGTTTGCATTTGTGGCATTACATATGAGTACTGCATACTGTTGTAAGGTAACTGGAATAGGTTTTGACTGTAGCACATTCCTTGTGGTATTTGTTGGTGAGTATATGGCATAGGCTGGGATGGCACATTCTCATACGAACAGTTGGTAAATGGCTGAAAAATAGAATTGATACATAGTTAATAGCATGTATATGAATATAAATATACATAAATAGTACAAATATGTAAGAACAAATATAAATGCATAGGAATACAAATGTAAATACATCTTATTATAAGAAAAGTAGTAAAAAATGAAATGTAAATAATCGAGTCAAGATTGTATGGCAAATCCCCCTAAAACTAATTGAATGAGACTCCTAAGAAAGGAACTACTGAGAGTAAGTTTTTGGCCAAATGAATAAATCACCACACTGACTGTTGAGCCCTTCAGCCAAAATAATTGGTCAAATCAAATGCATCGAGCAAGGCAAATAAATCAAACGCATCCAACGTCGAATTGGAGTGACTCGAGTTTAACTGGTTGTGACGTGATATAGCATCACTAACTAGTTCCCACATGATCCACGTGTAGATATACCGGTGTGTAGATTATCAGTGCAGATACCATGTTATCTTTTTAGAGAAAATGTATTTCAACTCAGCTATTGATTTCAGTTTGAAAATGTTTCAGGTGAGATGTGTAATTGTTGCCTCAAAATCTGATAGGTTTTTTTCTGGATCAGAGCACGTATGCGATTTAATATCCAATTGTATTTTGGAGACTTCCAAAAGACCTCATTAAATGAACTGCAAAATATGCCTCAATCAACATTCAGCCGAAGGATTTTCAACAAGTATATGTGTGCTCATATTTATCACTAGTAACATAAGATAACATAATGATAAAGAGCATAAATAAAAGCATAAATAGCGTGATTAATAGATAAAATTAGTCATTTCTTTAGTGGCCCTAGTAGTCATTTCACATTGAAAAGTTTTTTTGAGAAAACTCAATATTTTTGTAAAATATTTAAAACTAGATATACAAATGAATCCCGGCTAGACAAGAACTTACCTGTTTTTTTATTGCTGGTGCAATGTTCAGCCTTCTGTGATTGAGCATTACAAAGTCGCAGTTCATTATGAGTTTCTTCGCATCTTCCTCGTGTAAGAACGTGACAAACCCGTAACCTTTGGAAACTCCAGCACGGTCAGCTATCACTTTAGCTGCCTGTATCACTCCATGCACTGTTGGCAGATACAAATATTATTATTTTCATAGCTTATCCATAAATAAATCATAGTATAATTGTTGAGTGGTATAATATTATGATAAAAAAATTTAAAAAAAATGGTAGATATAAATATTATACTAAAATTGCATCTGGCAGCATAAGGAAGGTAATAATAATAATATTTAAGTTCTGCACTGTGTGTGTGCTGCTTGTGTTAAATCCTGTTCTTCTGTAGATATTAAGCATTAAAAATTGATACCAAATAAAGTACATTTAATCAGGCATGACTTATTTAGACTACAGAGAGTAAAACAACATTGATAACTAAATGCATTGATTTAGTTATGGATAGCATATAATTTAATGATAGTTAGAAAAAGTTACCACTAAACAATGCTGCAAGATCATCATCAGTTGTAGAAAGTGCAATCCCACCAACAAAAATTCTGTTAGGCACTAGTGTTCCATATTTTGGTGCATTGACTGTGTTGTTGTTATTATTGATGCTGCCAGAGGAAGAATCTGGAGCTGTAAGTTCAGGTGAGGATCCTTCTCGTCCACTAGTACTCAATTCAGGCGACGGCGAAACAGATATGTGTGAAACAGAGTTCAGATGATAATCTTGATTTGGACCTGTTTCAATGCGCTCCTTGTCCTGAAATAAATGATAAGTAATTATTTATTACAATTATATATTAACACTTGAGTCATTGCATTATTAATTCAATGCAAAATTCATTGCAAAATTCGGGAGAATCACATATTAAATTCATACTTGAAGAAGGAAACATTGAATAATTTACTGTCCGAAATAAACATACCCAATCTTTGATTTTTCCATCTTCACTCATTTTAAAGCAAACAGCTCCTAAAATAAAAAAGTATAATTTTATGGCAATACATCGGAAGATTATGTTGTGCATCCTTCTGGGTCAAATTTTTTTTTAGTCATTTTATAATATTAATTAAATATTTCAGAGAAAATACACTGTTCAGGGCCTGTGGCAAGTCTTGTTATACTCGATCAACATTTCACCGGAGAATTTTATTTCACCAATGTTAATATCTGAGATTACGTCAAAGCTGAGGTAGGCGCCTGGTAGGCTGGTTACAATTTTATTTTATTAATTTTGAATGCTTCATACAAATAGCACAAGCTAAAACAAATTTAAGGTTGCACGAAGCAATAATAGGATCGATGTGATTATTAAGTATTGAAAGTATTCCAAGGGATGTAGGTTATTGGAACGTAAGTACAAAGGATATGTCATTGGTGTTAAAAATTGTGCATTTTCTAATACCAGGTGATTCAGCAGTGTCATATTAGGTAATTTATGATTTTAAGGGTTAGTCAGAATTTTTAATTCTCTACTCTTTGGGAATTCTTTTAGGAATTTTTTGGGTATTATTTGGGTTACCTAAAGACTGGAAATAGCCTTTAACCTCTCGTATTTCAAGAAAAATCTTACCTTTCAAAAAGGGGATCTAAATTCCGAATTTATGGAAAGAAACGATCGACAAATAATCTCACCTCTTTGAAAAATTATGCTCTCCGATTATTTGACTGCCTGCAGCATTGAAACTTTTAATTGAAATCTTATTTATAATTGGCAAAATCGGTCATCACAAAACAAAATCGTTCCAGCAAATATGGCAGAAGCTATTAACAGACGCGTGGAAATGGCACTCATGTGTTTGTAAACTCATAATTCGCTAATATTATTATTCAAATACTGGATTAATTTATTTAAAAACATTTCGGTTTCGTCAAATAAGTATTTGTTGGTTGTATAAACAACTGCAATGATGGAGGTGAATTTTTCTTTCTTATCATTTAAATTTCAAAATTCAAATTGACAGGCACCATAAACCCATCTACCATGAGTCTTTTTAGACTGGCTAGAAAGGAAATTGAATCAAGTAAAATTAAATTGAAGTCAGGAAAAGTGATTGTCGCATTTTTGTCAGTCTTGTAGGCTCAAATTTTTTCACTTTTTCTCTTTTGCTTTTCTGGTGTGCATATAACAATTCTAATACTAGATTCTCAAATTACGTGTGAATAGGGCCATGAGGGTTTCGAGCACGTGACTTCGCGCAAGCTGCGTTTGTTTGCCGGGTGTTGCATTAATCAGATCTTTGATCAACTTTGCTGCGAAGCCGTGGTATGTTATCTCGAATAAAATATCACGGCCAGGTCACAATTGGGTTGATTTCGTCAGAGGTCAAATTGATGTGCATCTGAATAATTAAATCAGATCTAAACAGGATTAAAAAGGATCCACGATGGCTGGTGTGTTCAAGCTCTTCGACGAAATGACCTACGGAGACGTACAAGCAAACTCCAAGCTAGTCATGGTATTTATTCATTATCTTATTATATTTTTAAAATTTTGCTACTGAAATCTAAGGTGATAAAATATCAACTGTGATTTCTGACATTTAAAAATATGGGCTGAGGTGATTTACGCTTAGACTGACCGGGCTACAGCCATTGGGTTTAGAATGGTGGTTGTTTAGAATGTCGGAATAAGGTGTAGATAAAATGCACAAATAATAGATAGCAGTATAAAGGAAGGAAATAAGCTACATGTATCCTTATTTTTCAATTAATTCAGGAAGTGAGATAGCAGATATCTTAAATGATAATTTTAAAATTATAGTTACAACAGACTCGGGCATAAAAGTGACACAAAGGCTAACCCCTATCCCAACTTTTTCCGAACCGGCTAACTCCATCTTTTTGAAGCCTATCGATGGGGACGAGTATTATGATGTCATGATGAAAATCGCAGCATAAAAAATCTGCAGGACATGACGGAGTCCCGGCCAATGTACTAAGTCACGCATCTGTTCACCTAATGATGCCATTAATTTTCCTAATAAACCTATCAGTCGGGACTGGAACCTTCCCAGAAACACTTAAGAAAGCGGAAGTAACACCTATCCCTAAAAGTGGGGATAGAAGAGATATAGGAAATTACAGACCAATATCCGTTCCTTTCCGTTCGCTTACAATGAATCCACTGCAACTAGCTGCTCTAACATACTTTATATCGTTGAATAAATATAGGTTATGATTAATAATTAACCTATCCTTATTCTATGTTTTTACAGTTCCCAAAAGACTAGGTACTGTTTTTTTTTTTTGGAACACTACTATCCTCTCAAAAATTGATGTCCAAACGGGGACTCATTTGGGGATATTGGCTTGTGCTAATGTCCTTCTCATTTTTTTGCTGTCTTAAATTATCTAAAACAGAAGATCGTCTCAAGAATAATAGGCGGAAAGGAATTGCAAAATCAGTTACCACTCTATCGTTGAAAATATTATTTTGCTCCCATTTTTCTCAGGGAAATGGCCTACATCTGTGGAGCAGGCCTGCTCTACAGGTTTAGGCCATTAGCCTAGCCTGTGGCCCTAGTAGCAATGGGAGCAGGCGCTTTTAAAATAAAATTAACTTGATACTAGTTTCCATGCTATTTTGTTATAAAAACCTCAGGAATCACAGTTGTGTTTTGCTATTTTCTTTAACTGTTTGTTGTTTTCTTCAGTAGAGATTTGATTCTTCATCTTGAAGGATAACATGAGTTTCTGCGAATTGGAATAGGTCAATTTCATTGTCAAGGAGCAAAAATCAAATTTAAACATATGTGATGCTTTACATTTATTTCAGGAGTGGCTGGTGGGTAAAGATTTTGGTCCCTTCATTGGTGGAACTTGGGAAACACCAAGGGAGAGAGATGAAGAACGAATTACTATTGAACTCTTCAGCATCTCTATCAAAGTTAGCTCAACATCACGTGAGCAAGTGGAAAAGGCAGTTAACTCTTGTTTAGATGCCCAGGAAGCCTGGCAAAGAAATGTCATAGCCAGAGAAGGCATTTTGATGAAAGTAGCACACCTTTTGGAAAAGAACGCTGCTCTTTTGGCGCAGGTTGAAGCGTTGAACCGTGGGGTATTGATTAAAGATCCTATAGAGTTTGATGTGCCAGCTTTGATCAGCTGGTTTAAATACTATGCAGGCTGGAGTTCTCTTGGCAAAGACGATTGGACTGATAAAAGAACGCCTGGAATTGTGAGCGTTATAGCAAGTGAGAACACGCCATTGATAAGCTTAGGGTGGTTACTTGCACCTACTCTAGCTACTGGGAAGTGTGTATGTTTTTGCATTCCAAGCAAAAATTCGCTCACTGCAATGTTACTTGCTGAAATCTTTAAAGAAGCAGGCATTCCGAGTGGAGTCTTTAACGTTTTGCCAGCCTCGCAGGAAACGGTTGAGTCGCTAGTTCTCCATCCAGAAGTGTCTAAGATAAGAGCTTTTGGATCAACTACATATGTCAAACAAATTAGGGAGAAGGTGTCTACAGTTGCGACAAAATTGTTTTCGGCAGTTATGACGGGTATATTTGACTTAAATGATACCTTATAGATCATTTTTGCATGAATATTCAGCTAGACTGAGGTTTTTAATATTGTTTTTGTTCCATCAGATCGATCACCGATGATCTTATTCAGCTCTTGTGACATAGATTCTGCAGTTGAGAGCGCTGTGCGATCTGCCTGGCATAATCAAGGGTCTGTGCCATGGTCTGTAAAACGTATGCTGGTTCAAGAGTCCATATTTGAGACATTTCTGTACAAGATCAAGCTCCGTCTCAAGAATTTGAGACTAGGAAACTGTTTTGACAGTCTGGCTGACTTGGGCCAACCATATGATGACAAGGTTGTGGAAAATATTGCAAATTTGACAGCACTTGCCCAAGCAAATGGTCTGGAGATTTTCCAAAGGGAGCTATCGGAAGTGGAGTCAGCTAACGGATTTTTCCCACCCACGCTCCTGATTGGTGGTGAATATGTGAGCAATCATGTGTTTGATAGCCAAGATTATGCTCCTGTGATATCTGTGAAGCCTTTTCGAACGGCTAAGGAAGCTGTAGAGATGGCTAACAACTCTCGTTACGGTCTGGCTGCTTCCGTCTGGACAAACAAATTTTCCATAGCAGTTGATGTATCCAACCATCTACAGGTACTTAATTACTTTATACCCAGCTGCCATTTTTTTTGTGTGATTGTCCTAACATCAGTTTGCTTTAGTATTAAAATATTTAACATTTAAACATTTTTTTTTATTAAACATTTTTGATGACTAGGTTTTTTAGGTAGAGCTAAGGAATGATTTACCCATAAACAATTCACCCACTTTGTGGGACCCATCACCTATTAAATGAATTATTGTAAGATTTTTACTCAAGCACATTGGTTAAAGGTATAAAATTAATTTACTTACAGTTTGGAACAGTTTGGATTAACTGCCACGGAGTTGTTGATCCTTCAGTCGAGTTTCAGGGCTGGAAAGAAAGCGGCTGTGGAAACTTTGGAGGAAAAGCAGGTATTTTAGTGAATTTATTATTTATAGTTTACTGGTTTAGTCTATACCTATCTCTACTAGTGCTGTACGTTTGGATTTTGCCTATATAATGCCAGATTAAAATGATTCTATTGACTGTGGCCGTGTAGGAGGGGAGGTATGGGTAGTTCAAAAAGTAGTGGGTCTGGTGAATGAATGTGAGGGGGGGGGGGGGGTAGAAGGGATAAATGTTAAGAATTAGTTTATAATGGATGGAAATACTGGTCTGCTAATACCTAGCAGCAGAGCCATGTTAAGTTGCAGAATGTTTGGGGGGGGGGGGGGGGGGCTTAATGATTTTTAGTAAGAAGCAGTTGTTGAATGTGCATGGATGGGATTTGACTTTGACTTAGAGAAAGATGATCTGACCCAATTTTGAGTCCTGGGCCATGTGTTTCTGGCTATTTATGTGTTTGCAGAGTAGTGTTGAGGTGACTAATAGGAAAGGTTTTGTCTTTCCTGTAAAGGTTCCGAATTTGCCTGGGACACATTTTTGTGTCACAAGATTTGTGCCTGGTTGCGTTTCAGGAGAATGAGGTCCGGGGAGTGGGAGGGCAGAAGGGCTATCTGAAGGGTCAGACCTGCTGCAATTCTCAGGTTGATGCAGGAATTAAGAAAATTGACATATCTGAGAATGATTTGTTTGCTGGCATGAATCTTAATATTTTGCAGCCAAGTGCAGGTTTGAGAGCCGGGCTTTGTAGTTAGTACCGATCATTATTTTAACAATGCCAACCTAGCTGTTGAAATTACTATTTGGTAAAGGGTTTTTTTAATGGCACAGTAGAATCATAATCATAAGTACATTTATATTGTTTTTTACTTCTCCCTAACAATTTGTAAATTTATTGCAAGAATAATTCTTAACTATATTTTTATCTTTCTAGGATTTTTCGACTGTTCTCATCAGCAACCAAAACTAAGATCTTCTACAAAATCAAATGAAAAAGGGTCTCCAGCTGTACCTCTTGACTCTGGTGGAATCTTCAAGACAGTTAACTACAAGCTCTACCATTCAGGTGGTTACAAAGATGCAGATGAAAATGCTACTCGATCACTTGTCGTCAGCAATGACACTTTGTTTACCTTCGCTGAAGCAAAGAGGTGAGACAAATATTCATGATAGTACTACCGTTCTACTTTTTGCAATTATTTGAATAATATTAAATCCATTTAAGTTATATTTTGTACAGTTCAAGAAAATAAAAATTGATATAAATTCCTTGAAATAATTTATAAGTTATATCTAGGTGTCAAATGAGTCCAGGGAATCTATTCTCTAAAAAGTTGAATACATGTTATACTTTATAACCACTAGTTCTAACATAAGTAGGCTAAGAGGTACTGAATGTTCTCTTTTTTTATTGTTTATATCAAGATGTACAAATCATTGAATGTTTCCATTATTAAGGCTAGTAATGCTGTCAAAAAGACCACTCATTTTCTTTGCAATCTCATGTACTAATCCACTCTGCCAAGCTGGTCAACAACACGTATTAAATTGTTTGCTTTGATGGGGCTAAAATTGCAAGAAAAACTTTTGCCAAAAGTCTTGCAAAAAAACTTTATTGTTTTTGTGTAACTGTCTAAATATTTGTGCAGAGTAATGGGGTTCAATTACGGCTCTTGCCCTAAAGTAAGGCAAGATTTTTAGTGCGCCATAAGTTAAGCGAGCGCTAGCACAAAATCCTGATGTCGTGAAATCATAACTTTTCTAGAATACCAAATATATGACACGAGCTAGGCAAAGTCACTCGAGTTAAGGGGGCACTTACTTTCGAGAATTGTAAAACTTTTCTCACGATGCTCAGGAGTGAATCGCCTATTAAATAATTACAAATATCACGTGTAGGACTAACAAAAATCGGCCTGTAATGTTTGTTGATTTTGACTTAATATTAAGAATAGAGCTTCCTCAGCTGCAGATTTCAGAGAAATGCATACAATAAAAGTCAACATTTCATACTGTTTCATGCTGGAGAACTAACTTCACAGATTGGTGCTCTAGCTGATATACCAAGCTGATCTCGAGTTGGTGTCATCTCCCAAGCATATGCCAGCAAAACAACTCCTTACAAACACTTTCACATTCCATTAAGAAAGTATAAGGGAGGTGCAGAACTAGTAACCCACAGTAGATAATTTTAGCTGTTAACTTGTTCACAATTATAATTTGACTGAACAACTTGGTCAATTGACTTTTAATTGTGAACATGGCAACAATCAAAACAACATCCCCAAAAATCTTCCTTTTGATAATCATAACTACAGTAAGTTATGTAACGCCCTTTTATCTTCCTTTTGATAATCATATCCAGCCTTTTGACACGCTTAACACGAACAATTTTTATTTTTATTTCAGGAAAGACGTGATCAAAGCTGCGGAGGCTGCTGGAAGCGCTTTTGCTGGTTGGTCCAGTAATTTAAACGCCCGAGAGGAACTTTTACGAAAGGTTCACCTTAAAATCAAAGACAACAAAGAAAAGCTGATCAGGTACTTTTTTAGAGTGATAAATCCCCAACATTCTCACCGAACGGGTTGGCGTGTTGGTAACATCAGTTCTCGTAGGACCACCGAACTTAACCCTTTCGCGAATAGTGGGAATAAGTTTGCCCACTTTTCAAAATGCTTTGCAATGTTATTGGGATATATATTTTTGACTACAGAGTATCAGTGGGAGGTAAATATCCTAATAATTTTAACCTTTGTTCACTGACCAATATGAAATCCCCAGAAAGGCACAGCTGTGACCAATCCCAAAGTCAACAATTATTTTTTTGCACTTTTTTCACATTTTTCTTTTTTCCCTTGGCAGCACTTTGTCGCTCTCACAGAAAGTGGAAGATATGGAGACGGAGTTCAGCCAAGAAATGAATTACGCGTCAGGGTCATTTAAATTCTGGACATATGCGTGCAATAAGTCCTATCAGATGCGTGGGCAGAAGGCAGGTTTCATGGTGAACACCACCAGGGAGCCGTTGGGTGTGGTTGTTTTGGGTATTTACTGTAATGTTGGTGTTGAGACGAGACTTTGCCACACTGCTATTTGGCAGTTGGCAGCGGCGCTAACGTACGGAAATCCTGTGGTGGTAGTAGTCGATATGGTTAATCCTTCAGGACTCTTAGAGTTGTTGAAAACAATCTGCGAGGCAGGCTTTCCGCCGGGAGTCCTGAGCGTGTTGACGGGGAATACAGCCAAGATAATGAAATCTCTGGTAGAACACCAGAGTGTAACTGCAATCTACCACTGGTGTTACCCTTTAGAGATGGTGCTAGAAATCGAATTGGTAGCTTGCAAAAATATGAAGCCGGTTCGGGCCTGCATTATTGAAGATAGTCTACAGACACGTGCAGACATTACAGAACTTACCGTGACACGCAGTAAGGCTGTTTGGTTTCCCAAGGGAGAGATATTTGGCAAATGAGCTGGGTAATAACAGTGAAAGGACAAGTATAACAGTCGGAGCCAATAGAGACAAACACAGTCAGGGTGAAACATTTTAAGGCAACATTTTGTAAAATGGGTTTGAAATGGGTTTATTTTAAACTGTAACTAAATTTAATTAAATATTCCATATTGTGTGGTCAAAAATAAAGTTGAACAGTTCTTAGTGGGTTCTGTTCTATTTATTTTGCAGTGTGAGATTTACTTGGCTCTTTGGTAAACTAAACCTCCAGCCTGCGTGCAATTGTTGCTGAAGGCGCTTTGCCACTTCAATCATTTCATGTCTGTCCCACAAGTTACTATTTTCATCGGGATCAACAATAAGGTCGTAAAGCTCCACAGCAACCAAACTCGACCAAACCGGCTTGAAATACTTTATATCAAAGTGAACCCATTCAGTGTATCGATATTGCTTAGTTCGTAATGAATAGCCCATTATTTTTATGTCTTTTAGCCGGGGCTTATCACTATTAGGCTGTTTTGTTGGAAAGGAACCTGGCCGTGGATATTGGCTGAAGGCCCCTTGTTTCCAATCAAATAGTTCATCAGACGGCACAAGTATGTTTTCTATTAATGGCTTTAGAGAAACTCCTTCTGTACACAACTCTTTGCACTCTGATTGTTCACCACAAGTTGGTATGTTAGGCAGACCAGCTAGGCTGGCTAGTGTAGGGAAAATGTCCACCAGTTCTACTAGTTGGTCTGCCACATACCCTTTATCTGTTATGTTTGGAATGTGAAGGATCATCGGAACTCGGAGTGCTATGTCGTAGTTACTGTATTTGGACCA
Organism: Protonemura montana; assembly: GCA_947568835.1. NCBI lineage: Eukaryota > Metazoa > Arthropoda > Insecta > Plecoptera > Nemouridae > Protonemura > Protonemura montana. Next base: position 12,100,724 of record OX387604.1, on the reverse strand, counting down.
TTCCCCATGTTCAGCCATGGACCAACCTTGAAAGATGTAAACCTTATGTTGTATATTTACTGCATTAAAAAAAATATATGTAATATTTTCTTAATAAATACTGTGCTTACCATGATCGCCAATTATCAATATCATTGTGTTGTTTATTTTATTGCTTTCTTCCAATGCTTCCATCAATTGACCAATTAAATCATCGATGTATGTTACTGCTGCATAGTAACTCTGGCGTATTAATTTTATTTCAAAATCTAGAAAGTGAAACTACCTATTAAAATTAAGCATCCAATGCAAATGAAAGAAGTGGATACTAATAATCCCAAGGAACATATAGAAGCAAAGGAAATCACAAGTCATATTTTTTGTCTCACCATGCATTTGTCCATAAGGGAAAGTCAAATTGAGTTTTTGGATGTCTTCTCGCTCTCTGAGATCAGTCCAAGGATTCCAGGCAACATTTGGCAGCCCTTCAGGTTTCCACCGATTTGCTGGTAATGCTATTTGCTCCAGCGGATGAAAATCTAGGTACTTGCGTGGAAATTTTATTGGGATGTGAGGCTTGTGAAAACCAACGGCTAAAAAAATGGGATCTTCTCTTTGTTCCATGAGGATATTTTTTGCTGTATTGGCCGATTGTATGTCTGGTAGAGTTCCCTCTGGTTGAAATTCAACAAGAACTGGGCAAACCAAGTTGCGTCCTAACGTTCCATCGTCGTTAAGACAAACATGAGATTCCTTATATTTCTCAGATGATGGATGAAAAGGGACTTCACTCCAGCTAAAGGGCTGATCATCGCTCATGTTAGAAGAAATTCCTAGGGGAAGCAAATTTTTTATTTAACTATGACCAAAAAAAAAAGATAGGTTCTTTTTTTCTGTACTATGCCACTTCGCTCTGACAATTTTAGCATGGAGTATCCAAATATTCACCTGGATGGAATATCTTCCCTACTGATATTGTATGGTACCCGTTCGATCGAAAGAATTGTGGCATGGTGGTATAGTTGCCAATCACATTCCTCCAATAACTGTAGAAGTCATACAAGTGAAGGGTGTCTGGCCGTCGGCTCGTGAGCAGGGAGTTTCGACTCGGAGCGCACAACGCTTGCTACATTTTTGTATCAGTTGGTGCGTTAAGCATTAGTACTCAAATTTCTATTCTAACACCTATTAAGTCTCCAAAAATGTTTACCTGTGCAAATGCATTTGTGAATATTATACTCTTTTTTGCTAAAGAATCTATATGTGGAGTAAAAGCATTTTCATCTCCATAGCATTTAATAGCTGGACGCAGATCATCGACAATGATCAGTAACACATTAGCGTTGGACGGAATTCCATTAGCTGTGGCAATTAAATACAAAGCAATAATAATTCCTGTTTCCCTGCAAATGGTCAACATGTTTTTACAATTCACAGCATTAAAACTGGTGTGTTCATGAGATTGCTGTCGGGGTGGCAAGGAGAGCGGAGGGGAGGAATGGTTATCATCTGCGTCTATAGTACTTCGCACATACGAGATTTAGTTCGTATAGTTGATGTCACGCAAATACAAAGGAAAAGTATAGACCCATTGTCAAGTGGAGTGTACTATATAATGTGACGTCACGGTTTGCTTATAGCTGAAGCGAGCAAACGTCAGGTCAGTCGACTCCAGCTGTCATTGCAAAATGACGCAGTGGAAATAACTGTTAATTACACAATGGAAACTTTAAATTTAACTACTGTAAGTACGTCAAACTTATATATTAATTAATAATTTTATATGTGTTTGCAAAGGAACAATCTTCGAAGCACACAAGTAAAAATGTGGTAGAAGTAAAGTGGAAGCCAGTTTGTGAGTGTTAATGGTCAGCCTTCCTTTCTCTTGCTTTGTTACAACATCCAAATAGGATAGCCCATTGCGAATGAAAAACCTACTCTGGAGCTAAGAAGGGGAAAATATCTACTATGTATGGATTCAGATGCTGACTTGATGCTTCATTTTATTTCATCTTGTGTCATATTTCAGGCCTAGCTTGAAATAGAATGTCGGCTGATTCGCAAAACCATCCGAGCCTTAGCGGTGGGCATGTTGTCTCTCCACAGCCCATGAGCGACAAATCAATTATTGAGAGTGTGGCAGGATTCATTAATGATGTCGTTCCACAGGTAAATCATTTTAGTGACATTAAATCTAATGCCAACCAGCTGAGCGAGCAGACAATGTTCCAGATTAATACTCTGAAAGTGAAACATTATTTTTGTTGCAGGGCTATGCCAGTGGTCCAGTTGCAGAGAACAAAGAACAGATAACATGGGCTAGATTTGAATATGGTGACATTAATGACCCAGTTCTTTTTCCCGACTCACGTGATGATCACAATAACACAGCGCCCCTACTTTTAGTGTTGGGCTATGGTAGCGGAGTGCAGGTTTGGGCAATACCAGCCAGTGGTGAAGCAACTGAAGTTTTGTCTTGGAGACAAGGATCAGTGCGGACCTTGAGAATACTTCCGACACCAGCTGCCGAACATGGTCCTACGAGTTGCACTGGGGATATATTTGCTCATAAAAGACCTCTTGTTGCTCTATGTGATAGCTCATCACCTGGCGCTCAATTCTGCTCTGTTAGCTTCATATCCCTTAGAGCTGGAGACCAGGTAAGTTCGGTTAAGTCAGTTGGTCGGTTCAAAAATTCGCATACCAGAACAAAATATTTAAAAAATATATGTAATCAAAAAGTCATCTGATTTGCTTAAAATTATTGGATAGAATTCATGCCATTTTTTTATGTTTCAATTTTTTTCCTCCAGGTGAAAAGTATAAAATTTAAAAACCCAGTGAATGATGTTCTGGCAAATCGTCGTTCGGTAATAGTGACATTCTCAGAGAGAATAGCTGTATTTGATGCGTCAACCCTGGAAGATAAGTTGACGATCACGACATGCTATCCAAGTCCTGGACCGAACCCAAACCCAGTTGCCCTTGGGACACGATGGCTGGCATATGCAGAGAGGCGACTAATTCCTTCAAAGCGATGTTCAGGAGGTATGCCATAGATACATACGTTATATATTGTGGTGAAGAAGCATAGGGAAAGGGAGCGCTACTGACCGTAGACGCAGAATGGCATCGCTTAGTCGAGATTAGTCGAGACTAGTCGAGATTTTTTACGCTTTGGCAAGTTGCGTTTGTCGCTAGCAGAGATGTTGATATATCTACTCTAGAATTAATTTGAGTTTGTTACTTTCTGGGGAGCTTGTACCAACCTAGAAAACATGATACCATGGCGCTACTGTTAGCTATCGGATTTAAAAGCAGAAAAAGATGTTTTGCTTTGGTTGAAACATTTAATAATTTCAGTAAAAATAATTATTTAATGAAAAGTAAAAATATTTATCAATCAAAGATCAAATTAATATATTTTGAGTTAATTTTTAACTTTTATCAGGTTTGCAATGCACCCAAGCTTGCAAACCGCTCTTTGGCAGCCATTGCTAGAATCCGCTAGTGTACGGTAGGTATATAGCAGAAGTCACTAGGACTTTTAGTTTTGTATTCAAGTTCTTATTTTTCAATAGAATTAATTTCACGTAAATAAACTGATCAATTCACAAATAATTAAAATGCAAGATGTATTGTTCCTACAGAATTTTCTGGTTAATTTTCAAACTCCCTGGTAAAGACTAGCTTTATTTTGCATTCAAAAGTTGCCAACATGTAGTTAGTGACGTCAGAGTCCACCAGGCTGTGGCAAAGTAAGGCTAACGCGACTGTACCAGTGACAAAGGCAACTTGCTGAAACTTGAAAGATCGCAACAAGTGTACTTCCCTCATTCTTCATCTCCGGTTAGTTGCGCCCCCTCTTCTTCCCTACTTCACCACAGCATTTATCCAGCCTCATAGCACCTGATTCACATTACTTAATACCCTCTTCGTGTATCTTTGTTGGTTTGTGCAATGCCATTGTGTCATTTACTGAAGAAGCAAGGTCTCTTCATAGTGGTTGGAAAATACATTTCTCCCACTCCTCCTTGCCCCATACTGAACGGTTTGGTGTGTTGGAAAAATTGGTACTCATGAGATCACCAAAGTTTAGCAGCACTACACTGAGTCAGGTATTGGATAGGTGACCATCATATACATGACCAGTTCTGTTCAGGAGAGAGGTTGGAGGGATGAAAGTTAGTTCAGTGACTTCACTCACCTTGCTTATCAACCTCTCGACAGCATGGATTTGTAAAGGAACCCTTCTGTTCGAGTTGTGCCGTCCTTTGGAAGGGACGTTAAGCTGGTGTTGCCCTTGGTGCTATTCGAGAGGAGTAGGCTATGTGCCAGCACTGGATTTCCCCTCCTACCTTCTAACCTAGGTTAGGTACATCATCCTCATCATCATCCACTTATTCACCGACGCCATTAGATCAATACCACAGGGCCAGATGTCAAAATAGTGCGTCATTAAACACAGCAATCAATCGATTAATCCTTGTCCAATTGACAGCCATCCCACCCTAAAGATTAACTTTGTACTCCAAAAATATCCAAAATTGGGCAAAATTTCTTAAACCTTTTAAACGTTTACGTAACATAGTATTTGATTGTATTACATTGCATGCAGGTACGGAAGGGGAAGGTGTTCAGTCGTACACGGCAGCTGTGTTGCATGCTGCCAAGACGCTTGGCAAGGGACTGAGAGGGCTTGGCGAGACGGTGGCCAGCAGTTTGACCGGCAGTGCCTCGGCTCCCGGCTCGCGACCACTTCCTTCTGTCAACACGACTCATCTCGACACAGACTCCCTTTGCCCCGGAATAGTGACCATCATCGACGTCAAAGGTACTCCACGCAAAAGTGCACTAAACAGCCGCACTGCACGTTTTGATTTAACTCTGTTGATGCTGAAAAATTTAGAAGCATTTGTGGTTGTAATTATAGCTGCAATATTGGTCACAGTGCTGAGCTTAAAATATATTTATGTGTTTAAACCAAATCGATATCTATACCTTTTTTTATAATAAGAGATTGTTTTAAATTATGATTATTAATAGTTGTTATTTTAGTAGGGGGTGGGTGGTTGGAGCTAGACTAGCTCCTAAGCTACCAAAGACTTTCAAGAAAAACTGTGGATAGGCTATGGACAGGGCAGGGGGAAAACTGCCATTCTCATTGAATGTACCTGAGAAATTATAGAACACCGCAATTAGAATAGCTGGTCACCAGGATCAACCCTTGATCCTCCTGATTTCCAGGTAGACTTGTTCTCTCTATGCTACAATGCTAGGTGGCACACATGGCCACTATTTTCAGTTCATTTGTGTTACCATATCATTTTCATTTATAGCATATGGTTTATTATTATTATTATTTAATATTCAAGTGTTGGTACAACCCCACTGCCTGACAACAAAATTTGCTTACATAGGTACTGATGCTTGATCCCATGCTATATAAAAAAAAATGTTTTACTTAATTACTTTCTTGCTTCTATAATTTTTTGCATTTGTCATTTAAAAGTTTTATATTTTACAGGCTCGTGGAAGGATAATGGGAAAGAGAATGACAAAGTGGAAGACAACGTGGTTGCACATTTCACGGGTCATGGTGACGCGATCGTGGCACTCCAGTTTGACCCTTCCGGAATGCTCCTGCTAACTGCGGACAAACGTGGGCACGACTTCCATTTGTTCCGTATCCACCCCCACCCCGGCGGATCCACGCTTGCTGCCGTCCATCATCTCTATGTGTTGCATAGAGGAGATACCACTGCCAAGGTGCCCATATACAATCTATTTGTTTGTGAGATTCATCTATAGCAGAGTTTGCTAGCACATTGATCTGATGTCAGAACAAAACTTAATTTCAAGTTCTGGTGGTAGAAATTTAACTCCACCACCATTTGGTGCAAAACATTGCGTCGTTAAACACTACAAATCACCATTTTGTGGGCAAAATAAATGCAGCTGTATTTTGATTTGTGACAGTTATTTAAAAGCAGAGTGCAATCTGAATTTTTATGTACTCATCCAATTTCCAATCACTTATGACTTGGGGATTTCTTGAGAGATTTAATATCCATTGCAAATTTATTGTCAGAAACTTAAAAAGCTAGAAGAGAGTGTATCACTGCCTAAAATGTCTACTTTTGATCCAGATTTATGACGCATTTCCTGTCAATCTAGGGTGTCAGGTGTAATCATTTGTTCCGTTCTAGGTTCAAGACATTGCGTTTGCAAGCGACAGCCGATGGGTGGCAGTGAGCACACTTCGCGGCACCACACATGTGTTCCCGATGACGCCTTATGGCGGTAGCGTTGGCCTGCGGACTCATTCGACTCCGCACGTCGTGAACCGCCTCTCCCGTTTCCACCGCTCGGCAGGCCTCTCCGGGCTATCTGCCGATGGCCGCAACAGCCCTCAAGGCACATCTGCAGCCAGCGAATGCCCGCTCTCGCAGGCAGGCATGCCCTTCCTGAACCCCCGCCTACCCCCATACCCCTTGCCCACCACCGTGTCGCCTCTGGCGCAAATACGACAGCTCACATTTCTCTCCACCCCGAGTTCGCCGGGGCCTGGACAGGCATACCAGTCGTACCAGACGTACCAACGGAATCCAGCTAGCAAAGCTGCCACTCGTAATCACGCCCTCTCTGAAGAAAATGCGGGTATTATCTTGCGCGTGAGTAGTTTGGTTATTTGGTAATCTAAACTAATATAATAATGGCATTTTTGTGACACTTTAAGGTAGAGTTTAGCTAGCCAAGATTGATGTAACCATTTTTGACTAGAACTTGTTTTTCGGTTGGCAGGTAAGTGCGTGTTTTGCACCTTCGAGGGCGTGGCTGGTGGGATCGCCGACAGTGGCTCGAGATGGCTCAAACCGGGCACTCAAAAAACCAGTGGAATCGCTTTTCGTGATGGCCTGCCACGGAAATCTAGTCGAATACGAACTGGACACTAAACATGCTACTGGTAAGCAGCCTTGAAAAACGTTTGTTAATTGTCTAGCTTAATTTGTCTAAACTACTTTCAGACCTGATGTAAATTTACTCACTCATCATTTGAAGTCGGCTACTTTTGTTTGTGGGTGTGTGAATTGTGTCACTTGGTTTAATTATTCAATAAATGATCAATCCTTTGCAGTCTTGTTTTGGATGTTGGACAACATCTTCGTGATGGTCTTTTAATGCCTGATGTCTGTAATAATTGCGTAATACCAATGTATTTCGTATCGTTCTACCACCGTACCGACCTCCCCATTCTAATGTTACCTCTGTAATTACCTGTGGACACACAGCCAGTTGGCGGCTAGCGTCGGTGATCAGAGCTTGACTCTGGCTCTGTTTGTAACACTCTCTTCCTTGATCAATTCATTTATTGAACATACGTTCCACTGTTGGCACTTGTAAGTTCTTGTCAAGCTTTCAAATTTTTGGTACGCTTCTTATAACCTCTTCCTCAACCTAAGTTGTGATTTCTGGTGGTGTCACTGATTGTGGTGACTGACATGTTAATTTGGCAAGAAATTTGTTAAAATCACGTGATCTGAAATCTTTAAACAAGCCAATCTAACCTGGGTCATTCCTCACTAATCTGTTGTTTATTTGAGTTTATGCTGTTCTTTTTTTATCTAAACCTTTGTTAACGGAACCATCGTTCTAGCAAAAAAAAAAAAAAAAAAAAAACATTTTTATTATTAATTTTAATATAATTAATTTTAGTTATTTAAGTATTTAAGAAAGTGGGGCATTAATTTAATTACTTCTGGGGTGCCTACTTCTAGTATTTTTAATAGTCTTTCTTCAAGTGTCTTCTGGCAAGCATTCCAGTTCCACTTAATTAACAAATGAACACTCTAATACAACAATTAAAATCACTAGCCTCTTGTAGGGTCTTGAAACCCCCCAGCAAAATGTAATCGTAAGTTGCATTTCTCTTCCAGGTATCCCAAAAGAGAAGCTCTGTGACGATACTGCCATTGAGCTGGAGGTCCAAGCAAAGGCACGCTGGCTCTTGATGCAATCGCCGCCTTCGGCAGAAGTTCAACCTCCTCTTGCTGCTGGGAACCCGCTGCTGGCTGCGCCTCGAGTTCGAGTGGTGGAACCTGCCATGCTCGACCCAGACGAGCGGTGGCTGTCTCACGTGGAGATTGTTACCCACGCTGGGCCACACAGACGGCTGTGGATGGGACCCCAGTTCACTTTCAAGACGTATTCGCCTAGCACCGGGTAAGATATCCAGTGGTATTTCATGCTGCACGGTTTTGATAGCGTTGTTATATGCTTGGATAGTGTTGAATGGTAAGAACGGCTGTGTTAATGGAACAATTGAAACCTCCTATCTCATATCAAAATGATCGTGGCTCTGGCTGATTTCGATTATGGTTTGTCTGGTAAAAATTTGCCATTTGCTGCTCTTGGAATGGATTTTATAATGCTTTTATTTTCAAGGAAAGGTTGGAGATGCAATCTCCAATATTACTAATGGACAAAATGGTAGTCTCTTGTGTTTTTGTGCTGAGAGAATTCACAGATTTGCTAAACTGGAATCAGACTAGAAACCGAAATTCTCGTAGATTTTCAAAATTCTCATAGAAATATGTATCAAAATGCACTCAATCCTCTTTATAGTAAGGGTTTATTTTTGGGAAGAAATTCCATGTCCTTGGTTCCAAGTATTATTATCTTTTGAAACGTTTTCTCTGAAAGTACTAAACTATGGAGGTTCTACTCAAATTTATAAGCTTTCTCTAGCAAATGAAATTTTAGATTGGATTCTGTTTCGATTATCCTTTAACCTTTTGTTGTTGTAAGCAATTGCGTCATTTCCTCAACCATTATTTCCTTCATACATCAACTGGTGGCAGTGAAAAACATCATACTTTCAACAATCCGTAAGACTTAATGTGGTCTGCTAAAACGCTCAAATCCTGGTTGGGGTGAAATTTAAATTTGCCTCCCCACTTGATAACCTTTAGCAAAGTTTCTTGGACTCTCGTAGAAGTTACATTTTCTTTGTTCAGTCTTACATTTCTAAAGAGCAAAATATTAAGATTAAATAAGTTGTAACGAGTTATATTGTTATATGGTTTTGTTGTCAGTAATATTTTATTTGCTGGAGTGCAATTTCTAAACATTTTAATTTTAAGCCATGAGAACATTCAAGCTACTGCAAAGAAATGAAGTTGTTTGCATACGGAATGCAGAAAACCTTATTTTTAAACTTTCGCTTTTGTTCTTAGGCTCAACTATCTTTAAATTCACATACTTGTTTATCTTGCTCGACCATCACACAATTGAAAGCATGAGGGTGACAATCACCTAAAATTCTAGATTACTGAAGTGTAGAATACTAACTAATTTGTTTGGAAACTCTATACTTTGACCAAACCTACTGATTCTTGCTTTTGCTTTGTGACTAAATGCATCTTTAGGGAAGGTGGAGATATGTCGTATTGAAATTATCCCAGGGAAAGATGGCGAGTTAAATTGGTTCACCAAAACTTTGAAACCAGTATTGATCTATTTTAACTTCTCGTTTCTTCTCAGTAATATTTTTCCTATCTCATCTTCTTTCTCCTCAATTTTTCTTGAATCCATTCCCCAATGTCCATTTTACCTGCCCGGATAGTTAAAGTACCTACCGTATTCTCTTTTTAACGGCAATTTGTCACAAAACTTGGTTGAAATGCTTCAATTCAATTTTGATCGCCAGCTATCCTAATTTGCTAAAAATGGAAATGGGACTTGTACATTTTTTTTTTTCAAATTATGCATCTTAGCTTGATCCTTCTAATTACTAGTATTTGTGACCTTTTTTTTATTATTTACAATTTTCTATTTTTTACTTTTTTTAAATGGCTGGCTCACCATTGATTTTTTTGTCTTGGTAGTCAAAATACTGCACCCAAATTGATTTTGCCAGCACAAAAACGAACCGGTTTTTTGTGTCATGACAGGGTTCCGAGCGTGGTAGAGTCTGAGAGCGTGGAGATCAACTGTGGAACGCGACTGACGCGGTCCAATCCTGTTAACATGCCGCTCTCCAACAGCGGTCGGCCTGTCGTCCCATTCCTCATCGAGTCCGGATCTGCCGGTACGTTTAAATTCTCTCGACTATTTCCCTAAGCCTAGGAGTCTCGGCATGTTGCTGTGGCCCTTCAGTGGAGGCCATGCTCACTGTTTACTTATTTCAGTCTTTTTAGCAACTTCTTGGGTGAACCTGGCTTATGTTATGGTGCTTGCCCCTGAGTTTGTATTGGAAGGCACTATTTTTGCCGAATATACCTATACCTATGCATTACATATCTGAACAATAGCATAATGAAGAATAATAAGAATAAATATAATTTGATATGTACTTTCCATTCCATTTGGCAAGGAATTGTAGTTAATTTAAAGAAGTACATTCTCCTGTTAGTTTTTACATGTTATAACTTATAATCAATAGTTATGCTTTTAAATCAAGTTGCAAGAATGGTACAGAAAAGGTAATGCTTGGTGTAATGTTCAGGGAGCTATGACCAGTCTCTGAGGATGGTGGAGTTGTACGGAGGATCAGCAGGCGACTCCGACAGCTCAGTTGGCGTCGCCGTCGGCGAAACGCAACTGCGCGAAGAACTTGCCGACGCGATGATGGAAAGTCCTGGAAGGCCCGCTCGTGACATAGGTAAATGCTGCCTCCGTAATGACTACCCTTTTGTTCTGATTATGGCAATAATGAAAATAAAATTTTAGCTAATACTCCTGCTATTTGGTACTGCAAGATATTAATTTAAGAATCATTTTGCTCTCATTAAGGCTAATAAATGCATGTTTACAGAGATGCAATACTTCTCGATGCCTTTGAGGATTGAGCCTTCAAAGAATATGAAAATGAGCACTCTGCAAATTATGTTATTTATAAGTATTATTAAAATATTTAATTGATTTGTCTGCTGGACTGAAATGGTTAGGCTCTATGGATAAAATGGAAGAAGACCTTCAATTTCTTTTGAAATTTTTTTCCAAACATTTGATCTTTGTGAACCAAGTGAATGAATGTGTGTGATTTGAGATGCATCATAGGTTTAGGTTACAATGCCCTGCTAACAATCACTAAGTACAGTGCAAAAGATCTAGCCAGAGTCAGGTTTTGAGTGATGTGTGCGAACTGGCATGGAGTTTGTTTTTGTAAAATACTAAAATCTAAGCATATGCTGTTAACGATTCCCGTCTATTCAGAGTTACGTTTCCTTAATAATATTGTTCAGTAGAAATTCCTGACTCTGGCTGTCTCTTTTGTTCGAAGGGCGAAGAGTAATTGTTGAGTTACGAAGTCAGACGATTGCTGTGGAAAAGATAGTGAACCCAGTGGGCAGCGTGTTGACTGTAATATCCGATCGCTGCACGCCCAACGAAGCTGGAGGGGACAGGGATCGTGTGGAGGCGGCAGTTCGGTGGCCTTCTGACGTCGTCAAACTCGAAGGAAGCCAGGCAGCCGACCATTGCATGCCCCTGGATGCTCAAGATACTTCAGAAATAACTCTTGATTCCACCTCTACGGCCAACTTGGAAACCAGCAGCGTGGAGTCAAAAATGGAGCAAGTGCCGAGAGAAGTGAAAGCTTCCCTGCGGCAAAAGCGGGATATCATTGCCGGAAGGCGGAAAATAAGTGCTGGCGATTCAGAAATTCCACCCACAGTCGCTGCCGACGAATCTACGCCCAAAACCAGCTTAGGGGGACCAGTTATCCAGCCGGCACCAGAAGAAGTGAAGGTTTTGACACGTCGGAAGAGGGATGGTGCTGCCGGAAGGCGGAAAATTGGCGCAGGGGGGGTGGAAAAGCCGCCAGCTGCCACCGATGCAACGGCCGAAACCAGCTGTATTGACTTGGAAATGGAATCGGCGCCAGAAGTTGTGAAGGTCCCGTCACTGCGGAAGTGCGACAGTGCCACTGGGAGACGGAAACTGGCCGCAGGCGGTGCTGATGTAAGCCCGTCAAAGTTGCCTTCTCAAGGAGAAAAGAAAATTTCTGGAAACCTGGAGTATGCTGACAAAGCATCCAGTTCAAAACCAGCTGTTACAGACCGCTTGCGAAACGATCTAATCGACTTGAGCAAAGCACGTCGAGAACACACACTGGACCAGGAACAGGCAATACCTAGTCGAGGTGTATCTGCTGACTTGCAAGATCTGATGACTTCAGTTGGCGTGGAAGAAACTGCAAGCGATATTAACGACAGTACGTCTATGACTGATTCCAAGACTGAGAGCGAATTAATTGCACCAAAGCTGGAAAATGCATTCGATACTGACAAAGAACATTTTTTAGAAGAGGTATCTTCGAACTCAGAAGACTGCAAACCACTTAAAGGAGTTTCAGAATCAAAATTTTGTTCCGTTGACGCAGCTGATGTGTCATTCATGTGCGACTTTCCTGTCGACATGAACTTCTCCTCGGAAGATTCGGACCCTGTCGACGCATGCCAACGAGAGTTGATCGAGGTGTCTTTTAGTGGCAGCCAGGACTGCACTTCTTGGGCGGACAAGATAGAGCCGCTCTCTCAGCTCGAATTCATCGAGCAATGTCCCCAGAAACTCTGGGACAAGGTAGAAGGGCACGGGCTTAAATGTGAGGAACTCATCGACGAGATCAGCGACGAGATCGTTGATGAGATCGCCTCGAGCTGGGCAGAACGCAATGAGCCAGTCTTGACTAAGGCTGTAGATGCCGATGATAGACTGCCTGTAACAAGCACAATGCCAAGCGATCAAGATCCAGATACGCTTTCTATGTTGCAAAATAGCAAGAAAAATAAAAAGAAGAACAAACGAAGAAGATGAATTTTGAAATATTTAGGAATAACTATTATAACACTAATTGTGCTTTGTGCCTACCATTACAAGACCACTACTGACTTCCTTAGAAAGTAATCAGTATGTTTATTACACTGTAATTGCAGCTGGCTAATTATTTTAATATACAGCGCTTGGCCTATAACTTAATTTCCAGTGAAAGCCTTTTGCTTCGTTCCCTTAAGTCCATGTTTTCGAAAGCTTTAATTTTGAGTTTTGACGGTTTTTTCTAGTATATTTTGGGTGTTTTAACACTTGGTATAGTTACCACTTCTTATTTACCATGCAAACATTAATATAATTTATCATTATCGTACAATGAGTTATTTATTTATTTATACACTACCTGTTTTCAGGCAATTATTATTTTAGTGGCAAATACAATGCTTCTAGTGTGATGATTGAAGAGATTTATAAATATAAGGAACTGATTTCTGATTACTTGTATGTACAATAATTCATATAATAGACTTGCCTTCAGTTTATTTTTTAGTCCTGGTAACTACAGTATTTTATTTATATGATTGGGACACGTATGATCTATATTTATTTGTAAAGGGCATCTGTGTTAATGCTGCCGATTTGCCTTGTGCTGGTCTTGCCTTGTGATCAACTTGCAGTGTTCAGCATACATAGTTATTAACTAGTACTAGTCTCTCAATCTTTGCTTGAATTTTGGGTTGCTACAGTTAAGTTTAGACAATTATTTCTTTAACTTTATGTAGGTGTCTTTGCTCTTTTAACAGCTTCTATTTATATATTTTTTTTAAATGTCATCTAAGTCAAAAACTGACTGAAATGATTACAAAAATGTATTATTGATTCTTGTGTGCTATGAGTAAGACCCAGCTACATAATGCAATACCTAAGTTTTATTTATTTTAATATTTTATCCTTACCATTGAAATCAAATGACACATTAACAGGCATTCAGATAAGAAAACTCCACATGATGTTTTTATTATATTCAATTTGATAGACAACTGGTAAAAAAATAGATTTTGCACAGATTGCATAATTATTATTTCACGAAACTGGTTTTTGCTTTGTTCTGATTTCCAGCTCAAGAACGGTAAAGAATTGCAAGCGTGACCATGTAGGTATCCAGGGTTTGTAGAGACAATGGAATGCTGAAATGTGTCCAGAGATTTTCTCAGCTTCTCTAATATAGTTGAAGTAGTATTGTAATGTTAAAAAAAAAAGAAACAAATATATTTAAATGTTGTGTGATCACCAGAAGTACTAAATTTTTAAGTATAGAGAGCAGATGTCTTATGGTGTGTTTCGACACAATGTTTTGATCATGTATTTTTGGTTTTGATGAGAGGAGCGCTGCCCTAGCTTCAAACCCTCCACGCTTTACTAAAAAAAACTGGTTGTGTGCCAGTAACACGTGCAATACAAAAACCTGATGAGCATTTTTCTATTGTCTTCGATAATCGAATGAGAACTGGCATTTCCAACATGCTAAACGGTTTGGTTGACAGTACTCTGATATTTCTGCTGCGTAGTACATTTCATCAGGTTTTCATCAGCATTTTTTTTTAATTCATGAAAACTCCATATCAAGCAAAACAAAACAGTGTGTCACTTCAAGAAATTAAAATGAAATTGAACAGCCTTACATTATGCTTATAAGGTTACTAATAAAACATTTAGTATTTTCTATTAGTTTATTTATCATATGATGGTTTAACCATTTAAAAATGCTTGCAGTTCTTTTTTGCTTGTAACTGTGATAAAATATTATTGTGTCTCTGGTAGATATTCTGTCGAACACAATTTACAAAAAAAAATTAGGATAAAACAAAAGTGTCTTGGTTCAACTGTACTTCAACTGTACTCATCGCTAGCTCAAATCTAAATTTTATAGTCCAGTCCATTTTAACTCCAAGGATAGTGATGGATACTTGTAAATTTTGAAACAAATTAAAATAGAATAAGTTGAGTACATATTAATCATAGATTGCTGACCAGTAGTTTGGTAGGTGATACACGTTAGGTATCACACTGGTGTTAGAAGTGAGCGTGTGTGTGTGTGTGTGTATTTGTGTAAACTGGCAAAGCCAAAACTATTTGACAGATTTGTATTTGAAAATTCAATTATTATAACTTTGAGATGACTGTGCAACATTCACTGCCCAAAGACCATCAGTGGAAAAAATGTAGTAAATAAAAGTTGTTCTTTTATTACCACAGACACTCTTTTAACTGCAATATTGGGGTGAAACTATGTTCGTCTCCTGTAGAGAATACCTGGCTTTTGATAGAACTCTTAATATTAGTTTTCTTGCTCATCCTTCTCAATACACATCCAGTACAACATACAATTTCCTCACTCACATACATCCTGAGCCCAGAATAATACAGGAAGTTTTATTTTTGTTTTTATTTGATATTGTCTTGTACTGCCTCAAAAAAGTACATAACAGCATAGATAGTAACCAGAGTGGTTCAGAGCTGCGGTTTGATGTTATTGTGGTTCGCTGCGTTTCTCTGTCAAAATTGCTTTTTGGTACTAAAAAGGACCTTGAAATTTGCCAGCCTATTTATCTGCTATGGATCAGTCCTGAAGATTTCTGTGCCTCAGCAGACAAAATGTCGGAAGACTTCTAGGTCCTTTTATGGACCAAAAAGCAATTTTTATGGAGCAAAACCATTAACCGCATTAACAGTAGTTTGTATATACAACAATTATAAAAGGCAGCAGCATGGTCTATCATTTGATAGACTTGTAGAAAATATGAGTGTGGGGAGGGAAACCATTTGAAGGCACGTTACAGAACGAAATTTCCTGTGACCAGAATCAGTTATAGTTTATGGCTTCCACAAGAATTTAAAAAATATGATTTAGTAGCGTGTAAAATGTGTATAGTGTAAAATGTATTTGGCCCAGCAGAAAAAATAGAATTCTTCCGAAAAAAACATTGTATAAACGAATTTTAAAACGAATTTTTACAAATGTCTGTACTGTCTCAGTACCTTTTCCCTTACATTCTTCGATTGGCATCCCCTTTATCCATTTCCTAAAACTTTTTACATTTTTCATCCCTTTTTCATTCATCCCTCTGATCCCATTCTAATCTTTGACACCTCTTTCTAGAATATCAATCTCCTTATTTCCTATTTTTTTTTTCGATCAATTTAAATTCACGCCCATTTTGGCATGTTGATTATTGAGTGATTGTTAATATTTAACTTCCGTTGGTTTCGTCTTTTTCAGGGGGACGGCATTCACTTGCGAGCTGTGACGATCTCAGCTCGAGCAGTTTGAGCTCAGCATCCCCTTCCAACAGTGCAGATCACGGACTCGTTTTCCCCGGAGATTCCAGCGGATCAGTATGACCAAAGAAATGGTCATAGCAATGTCAAATGAGCTAAGTGTGCACTACTAGGCCGACTGAAATTGATGCACGGACAGAGCAGATCAGTACGGCCAAAAAATTACATCGGCAGAGCAACGTCGTCTGAGCTAAGATTAAATCTGTGCACCTCAGATCGACTGTAATCATTCCTTGGTGGAAGCCCGATAGCATACCTGGCTAGGGGATCAAATGAATGTGTGCACTCGAGAGAAAAACTTGATAAAACAAAATGTGAGCTGGGCAGAAAAAAGTAAACCTGAAGTGAGATAAAAACACAAAACTGTTTGGTCCCAACTGGCACAAGCTGTTCATCAAATGTCCACAGTTTGTTGGGATTATGATCTCGACATGTACACATGTAGAGAAAGACAGTCTTTGACTTAATAGTGAAAGGAAAACCATTTAAAACATCATAACAAAGCATGCAACTCAAAGTTCCCAAATATGGTATAAGTGGTATAAATCAAGTGTTCCCCTTGGCTGTAGATATGATATTAGACTAAGGTTGCCAGGTGTGCAGAGTTGCTCGAGAGAGAGAGAGAGAGTCCTGCCAGAACGCTTAGAAACCCTTATCCCGGGTAGGCTTTTAATTTTCCTGGAATCCATGAACTGTAGGAAATAGATTAAAAAGGGTTACACCCAGCCCCCGGCTGTGCACAAAACGCGCAAAACCCCCATGACCGAAGCTCCATTTGCCAAGTCCGCCAAACCTTTCAAATCATGGTAAAATTCTTTAGATACCTATCAGAAAACAAAACAAAAAGTTGAAAATGTTAAAAAATTACCAAAATGCACTCTTCCCCCCCCCCCCCCCCCCCCACAATTATCTAAATTATCAAAAAATTTCACCGCAAAAAAGGTCCCAATATGTTCCCACAGGTGCGGCGACCTCAACTATGCACTGTGAAACGTAAATTCCAAGAAGTTCCAAAAAGTTTCGAACAAAAATCTCAAAAACTTCAGAAATGCCTTAAGACATAAAGATCTGAGTTTTTGCAGAAAACACACTGAAAAACAGGTGTATTAAAAGAAGTAGAATGAATTCTTTGCTGAGTGTTTCATTTTGTGTACTTGGTTTTCACCAAGACATAGGTGACACAAATGCCGGATTCCTTTCATGGTTGATGATATGGCAATAGTTCTCCCATGTATTAGTCATTCTGCAGAATTTCTGAGCTATGAATGGGTATCAATTTTTCAAATGCTGAAGAGAAAGAAAACATGGTGGTGCTTCAAGGCTTCAGGTATTTTGGGAATTTCAGAGCATTTAAGGGTCCGTAGGTTGCAAAAATGCTGTGTTATATTCTTAAATGTTGCCTACAGGGCTTGATTTAAATTGATAAAGATTGCAACTTTTTTAAGGAAATCTTAGACTCAAATTGTTTGGACCCCCCTTCCTCTCAAGCATTTAATATCTTTGCCGTTGGTGATTTTAAAATCTGGCAACCCTACGTCATCATATGATTATTTTTTAAACAGCAAAAATTTTACTGTACAGTTAGTCACTAACATCAATGTTACTAAGAGGTTTAAAACACCAAGATGTTCTTGGGTTGGATTTGAAATGGAAAAGAATCAATATATTTTCTGGAATCAGAATCAAAGTCGTTAGGTATTATTAAGCGTTTGGATCAAATTTTGGATCAATTGCTGCAAATCACCACTGATAACACACAGGTACTGAATGTAGCTGACATGTGCCTAGATTTCTCCTTGACTCTTGATAGAGTCTGTGTAGCAGCCAACAATCGGATTTGAAATCTGAAAGAACTGTCATTTTTTTGAAATCGAAAAAAGAATTTTTATTTTAAATAATTTTTATATAACGATGTTTACTTGATATTATTTGGGATCGGAATGGGTATTTTTGTTTGTAAAGATTCCAACCCCTGTCAGCCTAACCTTATTTTTTTGGGGAGATTGTTGAACTAGGTTTTTTTCGATGTTGAAGAAACTTGACTAATGGTCGATAAGTTTTATATTTTGCCTGAGAAAGACTCTTAAGTACATATAAGTCTATATTCTCACCATACTACACCTCTACTCCTGATGTCAAATAGTTGTCCATGTCTTGGGTGCTGATGGGTGTGCAAACTTGACTGAAAAAGTAGTAAAACGAGAAAAAAAAACAGTTTCTGAATCAGAGGGTCGTGGGTGGATTACTAATTTTGCATGCTCTTTAAACATTTAAATAGAGCCAACTTATGCATGACTACCATGTCTCTTCTTTCTAGTCATCTCTCTCTCTAGTTCAGAAAGATAACAAAACTGATATTTTTTGCACTGTCAATGTAATGAAAACATAGGGTGGGCAATTTCTCAAATCAGTGCTTTTAAAGAAAATTTAAATGGCATGTTTTCTTCAAGGCTTCCAACAATTATACTTTGCAAGGGATCATTTGAGTATGTATGGTATTTTTTACTCATTCCATTGTCGATCAACTGTAATGTCAAATGAATGCACTATGACCAGTTCAGTACCATTAGCTGCATGGTAACCAAATGAGCTTTTTTAATTAACTAAAGCATGTAGATAGATAGGTAACATGTGATAGGTGCTGAGATAGTTAGTTTACTTCCATTGGTTCTAATTTTCACTTGTTATTTTATAATAGAATTACTACTTGCATTGCTTGGGCTTCCTATCCTAGCTTGTCGTATATTTCTAATAAAGCACCGGATAAGTGCTATCTCTTACTTATCTTAAGATTTAGCACTCAAATCTCGTTACTTACTCTTTCCTGTCAACATTGGAAATTCATTAGAAGAATTAAAATCCATCTCTGGATTTTAAATCAAACAAAATCATCATTTACTTTTTTTCCTTGTGATAAATATACAAACCCCAAGATGGGCAACGAAGTGAAAAAATTGCTATCCAGGCACATACTTATTCAGCTTAGTCATCTGTTAATTTATTCAAAGTGCTAGCTATGATTGTTGCCAAACATTTTTCAAAATCAAACTGGAGATGAAATGTTAGGATTACTTTTATCAATTTTCTTACTCCTTCTGTTCAAGGAAGTAGCAGATAGCTAAATGAATTTTTATACCAACAAGAACCGGCCAGGTAGCCCTGACATCAATTACCTATAATTATATCAATTACTTTTGCGTTGAACTGCCTGTACTTGTTTATTCGTTTTTTTATTGTTTACTGTCATGAAACCTTGATGCAATATAGGTTGTGTATATACAGGAGTTTTCTAGGATAATAATCTATTTTGATCAACATTAAACAATTTAAATGCTTCTCAATTATAAAAAAAAAAAAAAAAAAAAACATATATTATGGTCCTTGGTATTTTTGAGAAGTTGTGAAATCGGACGTGTGAAATCAAACGCTAAGTTTTGTTCCCTGACATTGAGCGTAACAGCATTAGTTGGAGACAGATGGTATGGAGTAGATAGAAAGTGCTTCCAAAGCTAACTTTCCGTTAGCGTTAGTCCGATAAATTTTCCGATAAACGTTGCTGGTTAATTTGGGTACGCAAGCGGGGCGGAGCTTGGCGTAAAATTCTTACCCAGCCAAGCATAAAATTTACGAACAACAATCCAGGTGCAGCCTCCTCACACCCTCTTCCTCAAGACAATATTTTTCAGCCAGACTAAGAGTATTTGGTTACAAACGGTAAATCAAAATATTTGGTGGCTTGGGAATAGACATGCCAAGAAAATGTTCAGTCAAGAAATATTGGAAGGAAATTTTTGCATCTTAAGAATATTTCGGTACCATTAAACCTATGATTAATATTCTGTGTTCCTCGAATCTACCACTTTGGTTGAAACGTAGTGCCCAAATAGCTGCAAAGTAGCATGGCCCTTAAGCCGCAAAGCAGCAAAGCGCTTTGGCCATGCTATTTCGCTGCCACTGGGTTGTCTGGTTGCTTGATAAGTCAGTCCAGCTTCGTGTGCAATACATGTAATTATATAAGGTGAAATCCATAAAACTCGGATTTTTAGCATAAAAAAATTAATAGTTAGAAAAATAACAGAGGCATATTGAAAGGTAGCTGGTTTGTTGTTAGAACTTCCAATGGATTTTTTGACAAGTTTGTGGGTTTTTGCCATCTCCAACAATGGATCGGAAGAATGTTTCAGATGATTTGGGTCATTCATTCAGGCATGTGATCCAGAGGTTGGCACGAAACACTGCTGATATCGATATTCAATTTCATTTTCAAACCCAACGTATTGTGAATTCCATTTTTGGGATGAGATACTAGCAGTGCTTCTCAGTTATGCAAGGACATAATATATTTATATAAGATTTGTTGTTTTGGGTAAAATTATCGAGGCAATTTTGCATTTTTAAAAGGACAAGAGAATATTTTTAGATGCTCATCAGAGACAAAATGACAAATTGAAAAAAGCTCTGGCCAAAACTGTAAAGCACACAAAATTTTTAACAGCTAACATGCTTAGGTTCTAGAAAATTCTTGTTGTTTGAAGCTGTTTTTTTTATTTTCTCCTCACTCTGGGGATGATACCGAAGGTTATATAATAGTATCTTTGATACCAACCCTGCCAATCGGGACTTGAAACTATATGTGATTTTACTATGTATGATACCTCTGAATATATTATATAAACTGTATAAGAAATGTTTTACACAGTTGAAAAGTGTTTTCAGATGCTAGTGCAAATTGCTTCAATTCATATGAATGTTGCAGACTGTGATCATAACACCTCAACAAAGACACTGATGACCTGGATCTTTACAACAGAGCCCCTTAAACTAGCGGCAGGGCCAATCCTGGCCGCAGTCACAGTCCCTACAAGCCATCACTGCCACTGCCATTAGGTAGCATAGGTATAGGCCAAAGATGCCAATCTATTTCACCAACAATTGAATGGCTAATGAGAAATCAAGGAAAACTACATTGAAAGAATAGGTTTAGTCAAAATTTTTCCCTACCTCCCAGCTGCAGTACGTGGATTTCTATTCACTTGGAAAAAGCTGGACAATTCCCTGAGCACCCTTATTGTGTGCAATTATTTTGGTCCATTAATACAGATAGGACTAAAGAGATAACAGGCTGGGTTGAAGGTAAAATTCTTACCTAGCCAAGCATGAAATTGGCGGCCCACAATCTAGTTACCGCCTTCCCACATCCCCCTTCCTCAAAACAATATTTTTCAACCAGAACCAAGTATTTGGTTGCTAACGATGACTGTAAATAATTGGTGGCTTGGGAATAGATATTTTAGTAAAATGTTCAGTGAAGTTATATTAGAAGTAGATTTTTGCAACTCCGAACACCTTGGTATTTTTAATTAGTATCCTGTGTACCTATAAGTCTGTAGGTTATCAACATACCAAACCATATTACACTGCCTTTACCTGCGTTACTGTTCATGAACAAACTGTTTCATCCTCAACCAAAAAAAGTAAAATCTGTGCAATAGCTGGTTGAAGCTGGAAGAATATTTTATTGATTTTTCTACCTACTTGTTGGTAGTTGTTATTTCTTTAACAAAGTTAAAAGGAAAGAAATTAACCACGTGAGTTTGCGTAATAACGCATTCACTTGAGGATTTGTTTTTACTGCCTAACGGTAAGTTATAACAGTTAAATCTGTAACCAGTTTAAGTCCTATAACTGAACAGTGAATTTGTTCATTAACACTTCAATTGATTATTTGAACGTCTCAAGTGAATGGCAAAATTTAATTGAAAACTGGATGAGCCATCAATCAGCCATCAATTAGCTAGAAGATACTAGAGAGAAAGTGAGCTTTAATAGAATGGCAAAGTAATTAAAAACAAATTAAATAACTCGAGTTACCTACAGCTAATTTATTAAGTGAAAACCACGTCATTCATCTCGCTAAAGGCTTCAAGCAAAAATACCTTGAAACAATGTTGGTCGATGTATGATTCCCATAAAAAGTGGAGGCAAGACAATTCAATAAAAAACGACAAGGAAGCTATGAAATTTTGCTAACTGCTGGGCTGACGAAGTCATAAAACTATAAGCGTAGTCTGAAATTTAGTTCCTTGCCAGGGCTTGCTAAAAATGTTGCCTTCATTATTGCGTACATTGTAGCAGAATGGTATCAACATATAAAATCCTGTCAAAGAATAATTGCAAATATCTATTCCATCACCCAAGCCTACGAGTTGAACTTCAAAGCGACGTTTTCAAGGATTCAACAGATTTGAGCATGTGGCAAAGTGACAAAATCATTTTAAATCTCAGCAAAGATTTGCACCAAATTTATAACCCACGCATAGCAATCTACGATAAAGATTAATTTAAAACATTGTTTATAAAATTCCAGATCCTCTTTCTGCCCTTGCTGCACAGCTGTAGGTACAACTGTATCATATATTATTTATTATGTGCAACAACAAACACTTGTTCGTAGCTGACAGTGGCTGAAGTAATCACTTATTTATTTGCATGATGCTAAAGATACAAGAAAAGGTCCGGTCAAAGGTGAAATTATAGGTCAGTGGTTCTTTAATGCTCTGCTGAAGGCAAATATTGTAGAAAAATAGAAAATTTATTTTAAATGGGTCTGAAAACCGTTTTGACTGCTTGATTGACGTTATTTAACGATAATATGTGTGCCATTCTAATTTTGCGTATATTTTTTTAAATATTATCTGTGAAATATTCATCATGGTTGATACGATATTATCACTACGACTTAAGCCGATTTGAGCTTGCCGCTTAAATCGAGTTCTTGAGCTGAGCTGCCGTGGACTAACCTAACCTTCAAACACGCCGTTCATCTCCTACATCGTCCATTTAACCATATTTGGAATCTTTGCGTAAGTTCGTATATAAATAATAGACCTTGTTAAATTATGGATTAAATTATCTGGTCAATAAATCCGGTTTGGTTATGTTTCTTTTTATCTAAGGGTCTTTGCATCAAAGTAAAGTTGATTTAGAAGGCTTATTAATGTGCAGTTGCTCCAAAGGTCCGACATTAGCATTGGGTAAGAATTTGACATAGATTAAAGATATCTGACATCTATGGTGTGTGTTCTAGCATAGAACAATGATCAGTGGTTCTAGTTACTACTAATTTTCTAGCTACTGCAATAAGGAAATTTTAATATTCATGTTTCTTTATTACTAAACACTTGAAAGAATGATCTAACCTAACTGCATCCTAAAAAGTCGGCTGTTCTTACATGATTAAGCATAAGAAACAATTTTAGCTGCAGGTAATGGTCACTGAAATTCAAAATTGCAGGTTATGATCTGTAATGAAGAGTACCTTTTTGTAGGTCCCGAGATGACTTCGAAGGTAGTCGATCTGCTCAGCCTTCCCTGGGCTAGTATTCAGAACATTTTAGATTCCTTTGACACAGTGTTAACCGACTGTGACGGTGAGTGCCTTATTTTTTAATAAACCTTATGGTGATGATTTCACTAACATCTGGCCTATCTCGGATTAAGCTCACACTGATTTCCTCCTAATCAATGGCATTTTGCCAACTCTGAGCAAGTGAATAACTCAACACCCTTAAAATAATAGACATTTATCGACTTATCTATGAACTTACACTCGCTCAGAGTCATCTGTTTCTTTATTACAAATATTTTGAATTTTGATTCCGAGTCCATCTATAACTGTCGTAGCATCTTTCGCCGAACATTTAGTCATACATTTTGTGAAATCTGATTTAAACTTAAAACGCTTGCAAGGCATGGGGTATTTTATTATTAGGAACGCTATTACCCTCTCAAAAATAAAATGTTTGACATTCCTTCGGTTCTCGGTTCAACCTTATTAATTGAAGTCCCATAAGAGTCGACGTTTAATTTTATTTAAGTCGCATCTTGGGCATCAATGGCATTAGTTTTTCTGCTGATGTAGATTTTAGAATACATTCTTTATTATTAAAATGAATAAAAATTGTATTAAAACACATTTACATTGTAATGGCAAGCATTGGTTTTTAATTTCCTTTTAGTCAACAAAATATAGTTGCTTATTCCCATACAGCGATTCTCTACTGATCGCTTAACACACTGTTTTTGTTTATTTAGGAGTTACTTGGTTAGATAACCAAGCGATCCCAGGTTCTCCGGATGTTCTGAACAAATGGATCCGAGCAGGGAAGAAAGTTTTCTACGTAACAAATAATAGCACAAAAACAAGAACAGAATTTGTTACAAAATGCGAAGACCTAGGTTTCATAGCAACCGTGGACAACGTCATGTCCACTGCATACCTGGCTGCACAGTATTTGAAGGCTGAAAACTTTGAGAAAAAGGTGTATGTTGTCGGGTCTACAGGAATCACAAAGGAGCTTGATTTAGTTGGAATTAAGCACACAGGAGTTGGGGTAAGTAATATTGAGGCACACTATTTAAAACATGTAATCATTCTGCATGCACCAGGGACTGGAAATTTATGCTTTTCGATTCCGATTCTATGTTACACAAAATATAAATTCCGATTCCACACACAAAATAATAAAAATTCCGATTCCGCACAAAAATTAATAAAAATTCCAATTCCGGAAAGCCCATAAGAAAACTTCCGATTCCAGAAAACGCACAGTTAAAATGTTTATTTTGATTTTAATTGTTCTTTTCGGTCTCTATCAAAATACAAATTATAAAAATGTGAGCTGCGACGCTGTCGGGGTCGCAACAAATAGGTTAGTCTAACTGAATTTGTTAGAAATGCAAAAAGTCAAGAAGCCGCCTACAAGAATGAAACTATAGTGTTATCACTTCGGTATTCGACAGCCGCCCTACGCGACTTCGCACAGAAAATCAAACCATCGAAAGTAACCGCAGTAGAAACAAAAATACTACTAATAACCATGATAAAACAAAGTTACATTTTTACCTACCAACCTACCTGTTTTATCCTCAGCTAGTTCAGCTCACAGACCACATAGACAAAGTGTTAATTTTTAATAGAATTTTTTCGGCAAAATCAAAAATTCCGATTCCTATTGACTAAAAGTAAAAATTCCGGTTCCGATTCCAATTGACTAAAAGTAAAAATTTCGATTCCAATTACATTTACCAAAAAATAAAAATTCCGATTCCAAAAAAATATCGATTAATTCCTATTCCGGTCCTTGACATGCATTATCCGATTGTTTATCCATAATTTGAAACAAAAAGTAATATGTTACCACAGATATTTTGTCTTTGGTTAAAATTAACCCAAACCTTTTGGGTTCTTCTCAACAGCATAATTTAGTGGAGGAATCTTGGTGTTTAAAGGGCTTGAAAGGATTTAAGAAAGTGTCCTCATTGGTGTCCTTGGATAGTAGTTGGCCTTGTGCTGGCACTGGATCCTCCAGGGTCATATTAATCATCATCTTCATTTGCGCAATTGAGCCATCGCCGCATTTCCACACTCCTATTTGTTGAAGCGCTGTGTCGTTAAAATACCACCAAAATAGCAAACACTATTGACTAAACCGTTGCCAAAATCTCTGTAAATTGGACTGCATCAACATCTTACACTTCTACTTTTCTTTTTCAGCCGGATGTACTATGTGGTAGTATAGGAAATTTAGTTGCCGATCTTGAGCTGGATCCTGAAGTGGGAGCTGTAGTAGTCGGTTTCGATGAACACATCAGCCTCCCTAAGATGCTAAAAGCATCGAGCTACCTAAGCAAAGCTGATTGCCTGTTCATTGCCACAAATACGGATGAGCGTTTTCCCACCAGTTCGGAGAAAGTACCATTTCTCGTAGTGCCAGGTAAATTTAATTAGACATAGAAAGAAAGGCATTGAATAAGTGTAGACTACCAAGTGTTTACAGGGTTATTTTTTAGTTACCATTTTAACGAAAAGTGGTGATCTTTGGCGTGAAGCTGATGCGATACACTCACAGATACTGTAACGACTGAAATAATTTGTAATGCAAATTGATCCTACTTAGCTGTGAGAGGAATTGCCAGTCTTCAGGATCTTAATTCTCTTTCAACAATAGCCACAAATATTATGTGAGCAATGAAGTACCATTTACTGGAAGACTTAAAGTTAAAATACCTTACTAGAAAGCATTAGTCCAAACATCTACATCCTCGTATACCCTGCCTCTCGGGACATGACTTAGCATTGGTAAATTGGCCATGAGGTTTGATTAATCCAGCGGTTAGTTAACAGGGCTTTAAGAAGGTGTTGTCTGTTTTCTCAGGTACAGGTTGCATGGTAAAGGCAATCGAAACTGGTGCCTGTCGGCAAGCATTCGTACTCGGCAAGCCGAATCCATACATATATGAGGCACTAAAAAAGACTCACAATATCGACCCCATGCGCACCCTTATGATTGGAGACAGGTATGCCTAAATGAGTTACTATGTTCTAATGGAATTGAAGTTTTAGCATAAATGTTGAGTGATTCTTTATTACATTTATAAATTTACTATTGGAGAGGGCGACAAATAATTCTAGGAATAACCACATATCTACTCCAGAAGCGGACTCAATTCCGGTTTTCGAAAACATGTTCTTGCAAATAACCGTTAACTTTGATACCTTTTTCATCAGAATAATTATTTAATTACATGTTTTAGGAAAGCTTTTGTTTGAGTATAATTGGCCAAAAGGCTGGAGGTAGAATGGAGTTAAGGGAATTACCCAAGAATGCTGGTTTTGGTTTTTCTGGTGTTTTCACTAGGTAGCTGAAACCAGCAAGCAAAGGATGGAAAGGAAACCTTATAATGGACTGCCAAAATGCGCAACCGAACCGGGATACGAATCCAGGACGTCCCAATTGCCGTTCGGGTACTCTACCAACTGAGCTTTCCCAGCACACAGATTCCAGCTTCACTGGGTGGGATAAAGAATTCCTCTCCGGGTTCATATCCTGGTTCGGCTGCACATTTTCCCAGTCTAGCTTCCTTTCCTTACAAGAGAATGTTGGTAGGCCGCAAGAGTTGTGAGTTTTTAGTTATGAGACTGTGGCATTTTTACTTTAAACCTATACATTTTTGCCTACCCAGGCAAATGATAAAAATGATAGTTTCTTCTATCTGATTATGACTTTTTTTTGTATTTCAGGTCCAATACAGATATTTTACTTGGGAAGAGGTGTGGATTTAAAACACTCCTCGTGTTATCAGGAGTGACAACACTGGAAGAAGTAGAAACATGGTCCAAGTCATCGTCAAAAGAAGACCTGGACTTGGTTCCAGATTTTATTGTAAAGAAACTGGGTGATTTGTTGCCATTCATTGTATCAAAACCCAGTGCAACTGTTCCAGGGGTTGCTTCTGTAGAACCAGGTTCCACAGAACCAGTTTCTAAAGAAGCTGCTTCAGCTAAAACTGTAGGCTTATAAGAACTCTGATCACTTTAATCACTAGTTTTTACATTGAAATGACCTTGGAATTAAAATGACGTCGCTATTTTGTTTGCACAATTTTTCAAAAATTGTTCATACGTCGCTTATTTTTATCTAGATAGGTATAGGGCTATAAAGTAGCTGCTCACAATCTAGAGGGTATAGTTTGGCCTATGGCGAAATGCACAGGAGTTGACGTTGCGTCGCAATATCTTTCTTTCAGAGTCACTTGAAGTAAAAAAATCTATGACCTGTGCCTATCTTATATCGAACTGTAAGACATTCTTTTTTCGTCCCAGATGCCAATGATTTCAAAATAATTGAGATTTTGTCAGCATGGTGCTGTGTCGCTGGATAGTTTGTGCCAGGCTGCTGTAACTGTTCCCACTAGTTTTAGCAGCGTAATGACAATTTTAATGTTGCCGGCACCACTACAGCACTGACAGTTCCGAGCTGGTATTTCAAGATAGGGTTCTGTCGTGTCCCTCAATGTTCAAACTCAACAAACATTCTTGATACATCTTTTTTAGGTTCCGATAAGAAAAAAGTGTTCAAAAATCATATCTCTGTCTCTGGCACCTCATGGCAACAAAGCATCGTGCAGTGTGCCGACAAAATCTTAATTTTTTTAATATCGTTGTCATCTGGGAAAATTTGTTCAGCTCAATTTAAGATTAATGCAACTTGCAGAAGATTTATTTCTTCTCCAAGTGATTCAGGAAGAAAGATATTACGATGTGAAGTCAACCCCTTCCATACCACCATTAGTTAAACTCTCCATACCCTCTGGATCGTGTCCGTACGTAGCTACTTGATAGCCCCATAGTTATTCACTGACCTTTGGCAATTTTAACTCTTTTTACTGCTGATGTTCATAAACTACAGAAAAGACAGATAACAATCCATATTTTTTCCTCAAACAGTGGATTTGTTCTATGGAAGCTTTTAAAATTCACCTCGAAACGTTTGTGAATTTTGCTTTCAAGTAATTTTTTTCTATTCACTACGAATAATCTGCGACTAATATTTACTCTTATGGTTATCGATTAATTTGTTCAAACATTTTTTTTTTTATTATCAGTTGGTATAAGGTTGGTTGAAATATGGTTTTCATTACATTTGAAATGTGTTGTGTGCTTAAAATATTTATTCACACTATTACACAATTGTCATCTCATGGTGCTAAGTTAGAAAAAAAATGCTTGTGTTACCAATTGCAATTGCGTAGATTACAAAAAAATTATTTATCATGCGTGTTTTGTCCTTGGCCCCAACTCAAAGCAGCAGGTACCCTTGTCCCCCATCCAAATGGGACAAACTGCTCGCCTCCCTGTAGACACTCTTGGTCTCACTCCTGTCAGAAACTCGCCTTAAAAACTGGAGTCGCTTCGTGATAGTGAGCCGCTAGTCCTATCATAGCTACCGACCGTTCTATCCCAGCTAACCAGCACATTCAGAACGCGGCACTTGAGGAGGCTTTCCACTGTGGCAACACACCAGGAAAGCAGACACCCGTTGCCAGTGCCGGATGGCAACCGTAGGCGCGATAAACGTGCGCCTGAACGACCCCGATCCTACCAACATCTCGTAGTCAGTTGGGCAAAGTCGAACCGAAACAGTGCAGATATACTTTTGATGCTCAACGACATGCTGATATATGATGCTTTGATGCTCATAGTTTGGTGAACAATGTGGCAACACAGGCCAAAATGCTAAGACCGACACTGGCTTGACGTAGATGCACTGAAAAAATAATTTGACACTTGAATTGTGAAGTTACTATGTGTGTCACATTATTATTGACACCTCATGGTGCCAAAAGCCAACTTATTTGTCTTAGGTTTGATTAATTTAAATATTTATTAGTTTTTAGATTTATTGTCAGTGAAATAATTACCTCATTTGGAAAGTGTCAAAAAATAATAAAATATAATTCAGGGACTTTTGCATAACGATTATTTTTTCTTGACATGAGAATGCAAATCCTATACTAAAATCTATAAATGCATGTTCCTACCTGTTGGAGAACTCTATTTCTTGTTGTTGAACAAGAACAACATTTCACCAAATCAATGACATTCGACGTTAAACTTTTTTGAGGTCTGGCAAGGTCTGGTATAGCCTACAGCTCACTGTTGAGCTAAAAGTGGTTGATAAGTTGTTGAGTTCAATTGAAAATTTAAATTAATTTCTTACCTGAATGAAACTTTGACGTTGTCTGTATTCTCCCTTCCATAACACTGGGAGTTTTGGATAAAATAATGTAACTTTTTATTGTTTTTTTGAATTAAATGCTGTTATACTTTGTGGTTATAGGTTACCATAGTACTTACTAATCATAATGGTTTTTTTTTATTTCATTTTATAATTTAGGAAAAATAGTTACTTTTATTATTTAGCGATACGTAAACTGTTATCTAGTCTTGTTAGCGGTATTATTTTATCTTCATGCTATAAAATGTTTAATTTTGTAAAAAAAAAAACTTAAATGGACAAATAAATTATGATGATTTGACAATGAAATTCAAACTTGAATTCGTATATTTAATACTATATTTGTGCATGTATTTCTTTATTAACCTACTTATGACAAACAAATGGTACAATATTAGCCTAAGAACTCGCAAGTAACATTTACTTGCAAGTGAAACAATTATCCGGCATGCAGCTCTAATTAGCCTAGCGTGCCCACCAATAAGTATTTGGGTAGTTCACTGAACATTGTTATTTTGGTACCTACCTATTTGTTTCATAATTTTTTTATAACTATCTCTTCTCAACAAAGGTAGTAAGTGCAAAAATTTGAAAAAATGTGTGTGCCCCTAAAAATAAATATCGAAATATCTCAATTCACTCTAGCAGTTTCCATTGCAGCTCGAGTGGATTTACATTCGATTACAGTTTCAAAAGTAAGGGCGAGCCAATTCCAACGACTTTGAGAGGTATGTTCGCCTTTCCCTGATTCGCAAATTTTCGTGCTACCACAGTAGAAAGTGCTCCATCAATTCTTATAAGTATACATTTATTTCATATCTTACAAATTAGTTTCTTGGATGGTCAGCGAAAATGTTGCTGTTCTGATGTAGATGAAGGAACCACATGGTCTGGCTATTCTGTGCATGCGAACGTTGACAGACAGCTGATAGTTAATGATGATGATTAATAAGATTGCTGAACTCGGGAATCAAAGCCTAAAATTCTGGAAATTTTTTAAGTTTCGAGCACGTGGAAATGATGGTTTCTCAAAAAGTTTTAACTTTTGAGTAATTTTTAAATGCTTTGCTTTGGGTTCAAATTACTATATGTGACGTCAGGATCGAGTGCCAATAGTGATCAGCAAACTTCTCTTGGTTTTCAATATGACAAACAGGTTATGATTTTACCTACATACCCTATCAAAACATTATAAATAGTGCAAGCCGACAGTGCCTCAGCCCTTTCGAGCTTCTGCAGCGGTCGAGTGAGGTGGGAATTCGCAATTGGTCCAATTGCTCTTACTGGAGTCTATATTGGAGACGTGATCGTACTAAAGGTAAGCTACCAATACAAATTTATCGTTGCATAATATGCAAGATATTTATTCGATTTCATTTTTCCATGAGATGCACCTTTCATACGGATTGTATTATGAGAATTTCTTGTTGTCTTCATGGTTTTGTGGGCAGGATCGAGTTCAAAAATCTTTCATTCCTCGAATCCAAACCTTCGTATCGCTTTATTTCAGAATATGGGGACGACTGGAAAATGTGGGCCACTGATGCTCGTAATGTGGATGATGACGTTAATCATGCCAATATCTGGAAGCATCATGCATTATCGTAGCCATTTCACGCACGTAATTGACGACATGCACTCTACCAGAGCAGTGCCAGGGTCGACTGTGCCGATCAGCATACGAGCAGCGTCACTTCAACCCTGCAGTGTGGAAAGCAAAGGATCCAAAGGAATCTGCGTGTCCTTCATTCAATGTCCAGCACGCGTGATAGAAACGAACAAATTCTCGTCTTGCACTCTTCCCAGTGGACAAGCTGGAGTATGTTGCACTACGGGTCAGAATCACACCGGTAAAACGAAATAATTAACATACATTATTTTCATGAACTCGTCTAGAGTTGATCGAAACCATTAAAGGTTCATGGAACCTTTATGATTACGCGTTACTTTAAAATTACCAAATGTTTTGTTCCCGTTTGCAGATTTCCATGCTAATACTGCTCGGACGGGGTACTTTAGTCCCACCGCTCACGAACTGGAAAAAATCGTCTATCGTTCCCATATGAAAATGCGACAGCTGGCGGCGCGTATCGCTCACATGATTGCAATGCCCTCTCCGCATCAGATGATTCTTGAACGGGGAACGCCAAGTTTTGGACACTTCCAGGGACAACGCCCAATGATGGGATCGAATTTCGGCTGGGAAATCGGTCAAGGTGCAATGGAAATGACCTTTGCTACGAGGGGACTTAAAGACAGGTAACACGTGTCATTTTTTCAATAAAATAATTGACATTCCTGTATAGTAATAATTCTCCAATTTTAATACATTTTCTTCCTTTACAGCAACGGTATTACAAATCGGCAGCTGGAGCTTGGATTGCTTAACGCAGATCTTCGAGGAACAGGATTGGGAGACGCCTGCGTGCCTGACCCTGAATGCCCTCCAATGCGGTACAGGAACCTGGATGGGACATGCAATAACCTTCTGCGACCCCGTTGGGGTTCGGCTTCTGGCCCAATGGAACGACTTCTGCCGCCCAACTACTCTGATGGTAAACGGATTCTGAAGTATTTAATGTTGCGTCTGCTTTTTAGAATGTGCTATAATTTTCATATTTTCAGGTATTTGGAGCGTTCGAAAGTCCGTAGTGAACGGCCACGAACTTCCCAATGCTCGTTTTATAAGTTCTAGAGTCTTCGAAGATCATAATAACCCGCATTCACATTTTACGCTAATGTTGATGCAGTTCGGTCAATTCATGACTCATGACTTAACCCTTTCACCGTCAACGAAACATTGTAAGTGCATTGCATTTCTTGTCAATGTCGGTAACATTTTCCATCAGTTAGCTAATTAGTAGGAATTTCAGCTAACGGTAGTGGAATCTCGTGTTGCGACCATGGTGGCAGTGAGCTCCCCGAAGAATTCCACCATTTTGCCTGTTATCCAATCATCATCCCGCAAGATGATCCATTCTACGCAGGGTACGGGCAACGATGCATGAATCTCGTAAGGTCCATGCTAGCTCCACGATATGATTGCAATCTGGGATACGCTCAACAGGTATGTATAGTAAAAATACTACATCCATATCAATTATATATTTTAGAAGTATTGAATGAGAGTGAATTATGAGCAATAATTGCCAGGAGCTTTCACCCCATCACTAAGGTTGCTAAAAACGTATGTAAATGCCTTTCCTAGATGAACCAGGTGTCTCATTATATCGATGGATCCATGCTCTATGGCACCGATCCCGAGCTGACTGATGAACTAAGAGCTTTCCACGGCGGACGAATGCAAATGTTCAAGGACTTCAATCGAGATCTGCTGCCACTAACGGACGATAAAGAAGCCTGTCTTACAATGGAGAGAGGGTCTGCTTGTTTTAAAGCTGGTGCGTGATTTCAAAGCAAATTGGCGACTTTCCTAATTATCATAGAGGGTATCTACTAATTCAGTTTAATTTCAGGAGATTCCCGTGTGAATCAACAAGTTACTCTGGTGGTTCTACATTTGCTCTTTACACGCGAGCACAACAGGATCGCCAACGAGTTGTCCTTAATGAACCCCCGATGGTCGGATGATGTTCTCTTCCAAGAAACTCGTCGAATCGTCATTGCTGAATTACAGAACATTCTCTACGCCGAATGGCTACCACTAGTCCTAGGTTAATAGCTGTTTCGCTTTAGAAAAAGTCGAATTTTGTAGTGGCGTCTCTAGTTTTGACTGACGTAAATTTATTCCAGGCGAGAAAGCGATGCAAGATTTTGGAATTGGCGTGAGGTTTAATAGCTACTCTTCTGACTATGATGTGGATGTAAACCCGTCGATCACCAACGAGTTTTCGGTCGCTGCTTTTCGATTTGGCCACTCTACAGTAGATGGACGGTTAAGGTAATATCTACACAGAATTGCTTAATTGCGAAATAAGGATCCCTACATTTTAACGAGTAGCCTATGCTTTTGTCCCGTTTTTATGTCGTCGTTAACGATTGCACTTAATATTGTAGAGTAATGAAACAAGGTCACATAGACGAAGTAATTCTGATGCCGGAGATTATGTTCGACCCTTCTAAAATGAGGTCTACTGAATTTTACGATCGACTGACTATGACACTTGCGAACCAACCGATGCAGAATGTTGACCCGTCTCTGTCGGAAAGTGTAAGTTTACCACTTTTCTTGGATGTCAATTTAATTATCTCCAGGTTTCTGATTTTTGTCTCGTGTTGCCTTTTTTAGCTAAACCGATATCTGTTCCGTTCTGGTAATCCCTTCGGGGTTGACCTTGGAGCCATCAACATTCAGAGAGGTCGTGATCACGGTGTGGGTCCTTACAACGCATATCGGGAACTTCTGGGACTGCCGAGAGCTCGCCAATTTGAAGACTTCAGGGACCTTATGGATGACGAAGTAGGCACCTTTGATGTCAATTAAGTTTACGCCGACATAAGTGGGTCTAGCTGCCACTGGCTATAGCAATCTAATTACATTCGTGCTCGCCCTGTCTTATTGCTTAGAGGGAAGCATATTATCTTTAAATCGCTGAAATTGCGAATGCGTCTAAATCTGCCGCTTTTTTACCGTATAAAATTGGCTTGATGACACTCGTTTTGTTGACAGGCTGTTGCCTCAATTCGCTCTGTGTACGCTGCGCCTGATGATGTGGACCTTTTCGTCGGTGGGTTGCATGAAAGACACGTACCTGGCGCAGCTGTCGGCCCCACCTTTATGGGGATCATCGCCGATCAGTTCTCGCGCCTGAGGAGAGGAGACCGTTTTTTCTACGAGCATGGCGGTCACGACCACTCGTTCACTATGGGTATGTTATCCAGTTTCGGCATTACTTTTCGAGACTCAATATCGGGTTTTTATCTATGACAAACATGTTGTAATTCTTCGCGAGTTTTGTGAAAAAGTGATAAGTAAATGTTTAGGTGGAGAAAGATACAAACATCCCATTCCCTTGTATCTTGTGCCAAAGTTGTCTTTGTTCCTACAGTGTGACGCAAAGAGTACACTTTGCTTGCAATTTTATTTCCTGACTGCGTAAATTGTTTCAGAACAACTTCGTGAGATCAAGAAGGTGACGCTGTCCAGAATCATCTGCGACAATACGGATCGCATCGAGTTGCAACACATTGCCCCCAACTCTTTCGTGCGTAGCGACCAGCCAGGGTGAGTTGGGACGAATTGCTTGCTAGCTAGCTTATTCGAGTTCAAATCAGTACTGCAACACGCTTTTTATTCACCAGGAACGAGCGCGTCCATTGCAACGACCCAAACGTCCCGTCGATGAATCTGAGATTCTGGCAAGAAGCGCACTTCTGAAATTTTCTTCTAGTACAAACGTGCTATGTGAAATGTTACCAACTTGAGTTAGTTGGACTGAACCGTAGGTTTCGCTTTAAAATCTGATTTGTTCATATATATATATTAACATTTATTCATCTACATCGTGCGAAGTTGATTGTTTAACTTTGTTACATATGTTTACTATTTACTAATAACCTAATTAATTAATAAACTGCTGGTCAGTGTCACTGAAAACAAGCGTCCATTTTTTGTATATATGTTTAAAGAGTTGACATAAAAGTTTGACAGGCACTGTCCGCAGGCAAGCATTGTCCGAATGCTTCCAGTAAAAGTGGCTCGTCGTTAACGGTCATTTGAAAATCCTGATACGACACCTTCCCATCTTTGTCGTAATCTAGCTTCCTCATGGCGAGCTCCACCAAATCTTTAACTCCTTCGTCTGGTTCTTCGTCTTGTGGATGTTTCACCAAGCAGTTTCTGACAAAAATATTGCAAGATTAACGCGATTGCATGTTGTGTCGTCCGTTCAATCAACAGAACGGGAAACGAAAAATTACCTCAACAAATGTAGCATTTCCTCTCGTGTGATGAACCCATCGTTGTTGAGATCGTAGACTTGGTAGCAGAATGCCGTTTTCTCCTCCAATGTACCTCTCAAAAACACCGATAAGCCAGTGACCCATTCTTCCAGTCCGATAACACCGTCGTTAAACCGGTCGAACGCACAGAAAATTCTGTCCATTAGTACCTCTTCCGTTACCAAGTCGAACGTATTGTGAATTAGCTCACGAAATACCACGCGCTCGAGGCCCTGAAGGAATAACGACGCTGCAGTATTATCACAGTTAAAATGAAATCATCGATAGTTGAAAACTGGTGCGTTTATTTGGGTTCGTGCAGATTGCAATGTGAGGTAGCTGACACGCTAGCAGTGATTCAGGTAATGGTTGTAACTTTAATGAGTTTAATACAGGGTGTTGGTTTTGTAACTAGTTGAAGAAACGTTTCTGCCCAGACAAACCTCGTTCGGTGGGGGTGCTACGACTGCCCCCGACGTCGACGAAACCGTGGGGCTCTTTGACACAACCCCCGAGTTGCCGCAGTTAGGGTTGATTGAATTTTTTGTGATTAATTTTCTATACACACGATCCAGAGCCTCGATTTCTCGCCTGCATAATAAAAATAGACGGGACTCTATTAAACTAGGAACTATTATCATTGATCATCTATGCTACTACGCTACTACTACTTAGACAAAAAATAAAGGTAATTTATACGCGTCAATCATTCTTATAGAATTTCCTTTAACAAAAATCGTGACAGCTCTACAGCAACAATGCGACAGGTGAAATTTTGAATGGTTTATTGCAAACCCCATTGTGCTGTAACTTGTTTCCGAAAGAAATATGAGAGCTAAAAGCATGGACATACCATGTTATTCTCCCTTCCCCCCCCCCCCTCTCCCCCTCTCCGCCACCCGCACTTTCTCACTCCGACAAATTAAAATTTTCCAAATGATTACCAATAGTAAAAAATGTTAATTAACAAATCTGAGGTTGCAACGAACGCACTAGTAGAAGTATGCAAGGGAATGGTGTCGTAAATTATGGTAATTATGTTAACCATTTGGGTATACTGCCGACAAATTGTGCTACTAACCATATAAGTGTTTTATTGCGTAGTTTATGGCCCGTTTATAGTAGATCCTCTCATGTTGGGTCTATTAAATTGTACCCGGATGGCACACGACAGTTTTATGAGAGGTAGCCCTGTCATAAAACGTGAACCGATGGTTAGTAAAATTGGAAAGAGAAAAACGCGTTAATCGACACTGAAAATGATGTGATTTTAATTTAATTACTTAATTGATTGCAGCCAACCGAATAGTTTTAAAATCAGCAAGGCAAACCAAAAACTTCGTTACTTTCGCACAATGACGAGAAATGCAAAATTTTCCATCACCTCTCTCTAAGCCGTTAGTTGATTAACCAACTAAATAAATATAATTCTAGAACAAACCTTGAAAAGTGTGTAGTCTTTTTCAATTGTTCCATCAACTTTGGTGAACATTTGTTGTTGCCGCCCTTCGTTGTCTCTTCGATCTGCATTTTCCGTGTTTTCTTCTTGTTCTTGTTGTTATCTTCTTCGTTCCGCGCGAGTGTTGCGTGCGCCGCGGCATTGGACGAAGCTCTGCGCCCAGAGGCCAAGAAAAGCGAGACGCTTTTGAGCAACATGGCACCTCCACCGCCGCCCATTCCCTTGCGCGCACCGCCGCTCGTCTGCATGGCACCTCCACCACTACAATCACCGGCTTCGTAAGCTCCTCCCGAGTTTCCACGCTTAATTCAATGACTCCTGTAATAATTTAGATGGTTTTAGTCGGATTTTCGATTGAAGATGGGAGACTCGTACAGCTTTTATGATTTCAGTTTGAATAATGGCGGTTTTTATGGTTTTTAGACTCGTTTCTGAAAATTACCTGATCAAGTCTTAGGCCAAGTTAACTTGCCTAGAAAAGGTTATTGTTTAATTTGATTGTTATTTTTTTCAGAGAAAATCCATCAGCCACGTTACGACAATTAGGGAAAATTTCGTTGACATATTTTCGTTGACAACCTCTTTAACCTAGTGTTCTAAAACCCATTTACATTATCACATGTCTTTTCATAGGGTTTTATTATTGGCATCTTTGGATTATTGTTGTTATTGTCTTTGGATTGTTTGACCGCCGTCCAAACGTGGGCCATGGGATGGATCTTTTAAAGCCGTGTGGGTCTTTCGAAGTTTTTCCTGCAAAACAAGCTTGCCACTCTTAAGTGACTAAAATGTGGCTAGTGATTTTCTTTGAAAATTGGAAAGAATTCATCTAGGAGAGGCATGAAGCAATTCTTTTGATATGAATCTATTTCTCTATTAAATTCATAATTTGACATTGAAAAGATCAACTATGATAGAATGGCCATGTAGAATTTGATTCTACTCTGACCCTTGTTTTCATGCACATATCTGGTTAAACATCATTCTAAACCAACAGTAAAATTCACGACATGAAATTGACTTTTGTGCCTCATCATATTTTATTCTTCAAGTTCAAATTTATAGTAAACTTTTTACGTTGACAATCAAACTCCTGGCCATGAATCGTTCATGTTAAACATTGAATTCTGAAATCGAAAAGGAACACATAAACTTTTGAGTTTATTTGATTAATACCAATCATATTGTTTGAGAGATATCCAACCGGAAGAAATAACAACAAAGTTCTGTTTGGAATGTAATAATTCATATTATCAGGAGGAAAACGATGAAAAACCGTTTGCGACATTTCAGCAATCTTACAACTTTCCGGTTGGCCGTAAATAACAAGCCGTCTAGAGGAATATTTCAATTACTCTACAAAACTGCACTACGCTTTTTCTTATGAAATGTGTTGCGTGAATTCGTTTTCTAACATGCTATCATAACATGATAATACTAATTTAAAGATCAATGACGTTGCCTGCAGCGTGGGTTCGGAAGTGATAGAGCTTTGCGGCGCTCCCAATCCGAAATAGGGTGAACCTAGGCGATAGGGTGGTACGGAATAGTACTAATAATGGGAGAGCTACTGTTATCTACACATATCCACCCTTTCCACTTGTCACAACGCAATGCACAGGTGCAAGGAATACATCCCAAGTAAATAATCTGACTACACAGTGACTAATAATAAAATGCACCAACAGTGCACCTATAATACACTCACCTGTAAACTTTGTCAGCGGGACTTGTATAACGTTTGACTTGCTATTATATTTGTTTACCCTATTGGTGTCTTATACTGTTTTGTATATACTATATTTAAATGGTTGCCATGGAAACAGATTTGTGGATTCCTTTAACATTGAGATGTGTTGACTTTGGCAGAATATTTACATTAGCATTTGGGTAAATAAAGGGCAAGGTTTTAAAGATATTGATCTATTATTTATAATTACATTGCATTTTTGTTCCCACTTGCTTGGTTATTTCTCTTACCTTAGATTCAAATGCCATTGACTTAAGGATTAATTCCAATCAAGAGTAATTTTTAATGAGAATCTCCTACCACCTGACTAATTCATTCGAGGAGTGGGGAACAATTGTCCGTCGTGCGTGCGAGCTATCTTAGCGGCTGTTTTGCCCTTGGTTTCCTACATATCCAGAGATGGCTTCTGACTCTAAAAAAAAACTTGGAATTAGCACCCTTTCAAACACTTGGGAAATAACATCGGAACTTATCGGTAGGAGGGGACTCAAATACTGCTAACAATTGGAAAGGATTCTTCAATAAAAAACTAGAATGCCTCATTTTATGGAAATTTATCGGCGTCTTTATTTAAACAGTGGATTTCTTCCAATCATAAAATTTTCATTTGGGAATGGTATTTCAAGTGTTTGTTTAACTCTTACATGTCTTTTCCTTGTCTCTTCTTCCTTGTTTTAGCGACTGAAAAATGCATTCACCAATGTTTCCAAAGGACTAGAACTAATGGCATCGATATCTCAGCCAAATAACACAATCATTAATGAACCTCTAGATAAAAGTAGCAAACAGCTGCGACCCCGGACTCACAGTCGCTATGCTTTGAGACGAAATACTTCTACTCAAATAAACACCAGCCCCAAACAGTTAAGTATTATAGCACCCACTGAAAACCAACTGATTATATTTGCAAGCATGCGACGACAACAACGAGGGAAGCGAGCATGCACTTCGGTCTAGACTACCTACAATAATGTAACATCCAAATCTGTTTAGTTTCCACTTGACTAATTAGATGCTATTGCGAGTTTAAATTACACGAAATGTACTTTTTGTCATAACTAGCTTAATTTTGACTACATTCAATCCAAGCTTGTCACAAAATATCACTCGAGGCCTAAGAAAGATTTGCTGTAATGCAGTTAGTAGTTAACAACTCTTTGCGTGTTCAGTTTGAAAGAAAGAAGACAAAACAAAGTTCCAGAAACAAAGCCATGCCAATAAGAATCCAATCTCAAAATACTGATAGTAAATTATTCAGAGACAAACAAAGATGAAATAATTAATTATCATTTCGGTGGATTATTTCATAATACCACTTAACAATTAATGGACCATTCCAGGTGTAATAATTATTGCAAATTAGTTAAATTCAGAATTAACTGAAAAAAACAAATTTTTAAATACTGTTGATGTTTGTGGCTTGATAAATTTTGATGCAAGGTAATGAATAATACTTCAGTGCTTCTCAGATGGTCAGAAAAAGCACTGAAATAAAAGTGTATAATATTGGCCTCTTTAAAGAGAGCTCTCGATCTTGATGAGCTCGGCAATGCCGTCGTTCATCTCCTTGACGGCGTCGTACTCAGTCAGACCCATGCGCCTCTTGTTGGAGATATCATAGACGCCGCCCTCAGCCTCTGTGTGCTCACCGCGGGTGCCGCGAACCTGTCAATCAAATGGACATTAGAGAAGAAGTTCTATCCCCTTCCTTTCACAGCTTCCATCCTCCAACCATTTCCGCAGCACATTACTGCAAAACCTATCGGGTCAGCAAATAGACAATAGCAGTTAATTCAATAAAATTAAAATTAATAAAATTGACCGGGGATCAGACTAAACCGGGAGTTTCACTAAAATCAATCCGGGAAAGGTTTGCAGCCTGATCTCTGTGTGAGAAAAGATGAGAACCCCATTTATGTACCTGGAGATTGAACTTTCCAGCAATTTCCTCCAGCTTTGCGTAGTTGGAAGCCAGCTTCGGCACCTTAATGTGCACCGACGCGCGTACAGTGGTACCCAAGTTGGTAGGGCAGAAGGTCAAGAATCCCAGACGGTCATTGTGCGAGAAGGGGATACGCTTTTCGATGTCATTGACAGCTGTCACCAATCGGCGGAACACCTGAACAAAAAATTCACACAGATTAGATTATATCGCATTGTGTTTTTAGATAAGATCGTTTAGCGAGTCCCGAGGGTACTTACAGCTCCAAGATCACCTCCCATCTGCATGGAGATGAGGCGAAGATGGTCCTCCTCGTTGCACCACACCAAGAAGGTCTTGTTCTCGTTGTGGTAGATTCCACGACCGGACGGCCAGTAACGGCACGCGTTGGCAGCCTAGAATGGACAGACCCATGATCAGATCTTCATTCGCTTCGAAACCGTAAAACAAATAAGGCATCGTTTGATTTTAGGCGGTATTCAGAAGAATTGCTATCTGCCTTAATGCCTTTTTTTGGTTTACGCACACTCACAGTTTGCAATGTGAATGATATATAAAAAATTGAAAAGATAAGGTAGACATTGAACTTGAGCAACTCCAAGAAATGCCTTCTTAGACTTCCAATTCTAAACGGTTCTTAACGCAACTTTTGCTATATATGTAACTCTATTTGCTAGTAAAAATAAAGCTCCAGAACTTGAAATTTCGAGTACCAATACAAGTTTCAGCAAAATGTACATAGGCACAACGCGCAATCTATTGCGCAGCGATAGCGGTTGTGGTTGGTCGAACATCCGAATCGCTCTACTATGGGCAACGTGACCAAATCTGACCTTGTGATTGACCTAACTCGCCTTGCACTGTCTGGCGACCACCATATAATTATCTCAGTGTAATTACCTGCAAGAATCGGTCACCCTCCTTGAAAAGGAAGTGATCATCGATCAGCTGCTGCTGCACCTCCTTGCCCATACCAGTCAGGGGGTAGAACTGTCCCTTGAGTTCACCCTCGAGTCCGGACAGGGTGGTGGACACCTTCTGTTCCATCTCCTTGTACTGAGCCTCGGTCAAGCAAGGGTTGAACGGGTATCCTTCCATGGAGCGTCCGCAACGGACACGGGTCGAGATGATGTAGTCACCCTGTAGAAGATAATTAATTCCGCATTTTATAATAACAATCAAATTACAAGTAAACAACTTTTTCGCGTCAGAGCTCGTGTTTGCTTACGGTGGGGTCCAAGTTGGCCAGAGTATCGACATCTCCCCAGTTCTTTGGGGGGTGCTTGTCGGTCTTCTTGAATCCACCATGGTAGTCCTCGATGATGGGGTCGAAGAGGTCAGCAAATGTGGTGTAGGCCTCCGCGTCAGGGGCGTAGATGCCTACTCCAGAGTCGTGGTTCTCAAGACCTGGACAGAAAATGCAAAGGTTTAGTTATTAGCGATTATAGAGGATACTCCTGCTAAGACATGTATCTTGGACTCTGTTTCTTGGCCTGAACTCGTTGAATTCTCCAGTTCGAAAGTACGAAAAGGGTGTTTTTTTTTGTAGCTAAACAATAATTTTAAATAAATAAATCACAGTTGTAGAGCGGCAGTTTCAGAGTTAATTCATTCGTTTTGTCATTGACTAAATGTTCCATCAGAAACTTTGTGCCGAACGGAATAATTTTCTTAGGCCCTCATAAAAAACTAATTGAACTAATAGAGAGAAGACACATTTGTCGTAATTGAGCCCCGCACTGCTGGCTTG
This sequence comes from Protonemura montana, assembly GCA_947568835.1. Taxonomy (NCBI): domain Eukaryota; kingdom Metazoa; phylum Arthropoda; class Insecta; order Plecoptera; family Nemouridae; genus Protonemura; species Protonemura montana. Next base: position 12,058,250 of record OX387604.1, on the reverse strand, counting down.
CAGCTGGCTTCCTGCTGCATGGAATTGTTGGATGGAGGCTATAATGAGAGTCGTCTAGCACAGGATATTATTATCATATCTATTTTTCTATCGCTCCATGGAGCGTCACGCGGACATGGGTCCATCCATGATCATGCCGACGGCAGTACCGAGGGGCTTTGCTCATGGCAGATTGGGAGGTGGCAAAGAGAAACAGTATTTTTCTGCGGGTTACAGTCTGGTAATCATGAATTAAACGCCCTTCGAGGAATCGGATGTCACATGTCAAGTAACCAAATCATTTAGTGTCGCAAATACCGTTTTGTTTTACAACTTCAATTCTCAAACTTTTTCGAGAATTAAATACGAAAAAAAACGCGCAGTTTTACTTGGTTCGAAATGGCATGATTAATTCATACCAACCAACGTTATCTGAATTATATTTCCAGTAGCAAGTTAGTAATTTAAATTTAATCTGTTCTGTCAAAAGTGTCACAAACACTATCTTCGTTATTTTGAGCAGGAACCGTTGATAGGCGCGATTACCTACTTTACCACGTGAAGTTGTTGTTAAAAGTGTAAGTGTTTTCGTCACAGTACAATTCGAACTGTTTTAAAGGCCATGTAAAAGCCATCGAGGACATCGGTTTCCTACTTGTGATCGTACGTAAAGAGCACTTGGTGACTACCGTCCAGGTTGGATTCCACTCTAGTGAAAATAAGCTTTAAAGTCTACGTGTAAATAAAACAGTTAGGCCAAACTTCGTCGTGGGGACACTTTCTCAGACACAGTGTGCTAAGACGCCATTAATATGTACAAATTCAGCTTGACAAATGTATACGAGAAATATAGCGTCATATTTTCAGCATTATCTTTTGTAAAAGCCCTAAAGAGACCAATTTCAAGTTAATGTTTGATCGATAAATTTATTTTTAATGCGCCACTTTGAGGCACAAAAAGTCCGATGTCGTGCAAAGAAGTATTACCCATCGATCTACAAGAGTAAAACCGACTTCCTTGAATCTATATATATTTTTAATGAAATTATGTTTTGCTCACTAACTTGGCATTAATTATATGAAGTAAAATTTTAGAAACCAATCTCTCGACGTAGAATCAATTTAACAATTCCTTCTATTACGATAAAAGGAACTAAAACATAGGCATCGAATCCTAGGCTAACTCGACGGTCTTTACGGTAGGAGCGAGCAGCATAGGCGTTGTCGTCAACCAACGTCGATCAATAGGCGCCCCAAAAAGACCGCCACCCAAGCCGCCACCGGCGCGGCGAGACGAGACGGAACCTAACATGCAACTATCGAACTTGTACCGAACAACTACACGAGTTTGGGAAATGATTCGTTACACAGATTTGCTATTACAATTGTACAAAAAAAGACACGAAACGAATAGGTATCGACGTTACATCAATTGTGTGAAGCGCTAATGAGTCTAACACACTGTATATACGTATATTGAAGGTGACTAATTAAATGGTCTGCTGTTTTATTTTTATTGCACCTGAGAATTGAGCAAGATTTAACATTATGCAGCGTATGTCACGGTGCCAAGTCCACGTAATAGTAGTATAGTAGATATAGTACAAGTACACACAATGTTGACTGTCTTCGGTGTTGAGTAACACGCATAAAAATTGCACTGTCTTAATGAGCGTGGCAAACGACATCTTTCCACGGTGCTAAACATTGTTGGTGTTTACAATTAGTCTAGTGCTTAGCTACAAGTACATTATTTCAGTAAATGTCTGGCAGTATGTGCGTCATTAAACAGCAATGAGCCGCTAAAATATGGTTAGTTTGCCCGTGTACTCAAAGTCAAGACTCTAAATCGTTCCTCGTGCATTGAAAGGTGCCAAATGCAAGATGGTACTAATAGGTACAATTAAAACTGAATGTGAAAATGTGGCTCTTCAGTCTAGGATGCTGGTAACAGAGTATTTACGAGACTTACCAGACTGGATGACATCGAGCAGGGTAGACCCGAAAGAAGGAGTCTTCTTGGTCTTGAGGGCATCGAATACCTCACGGGTGAGGTACTTCTTCAGCAGGGACTTGCTGTCAGAGGCTTCAAGCTTCTTGAACCCAGCCTCGAGCTTCTCCAAAACTGCGGCATCAACCATTTCTGAGCTGCAAACAAATGAAATACACACAATTAGTCTACGAGTGCATTTCAATATAATTATATATTGTTTGCATTTTCATTATCAATTTGATACAATTCTTAATTCACTCTTCTATTTTGGATCGACGCAAGTCATGGACTGGTTCTATGGAATAAAATGGTTGCAGCCTTCAAGCAAAAAGAACCTAATCGTATGTTCTACGCTAGATAATCAGGAGGGATTAAACTACTACGATGGGTTGGAAAGTATTGTGCACAAACTCAAATTATGGGTAAAAAAAGATTATAACTTCAAAATTCTTAAGATTTATTATATATTTGGATAATTTCGTCAGTATTACGGTCTACTTCTTTGCGACAGCCATGACGAAAGTGAGCAGGCTCGAGAATGACTCTTTATTAGATGACATACACCTGACAAACGAGGATAAGCGACCTCCCAAAAAGCCATTACACAGCCCTGAAATAAAAATCGTCCCGTTTTAAGCCTGCTTGCAATTAATTGGCACCTTCACATAGAAACAAGACTCTTATTTTACTATCATCACAAAGAAGCTGATCTAATTAGCTCTGAGTGAAAACAAAAGAATACCCGTGACAAAGAATAACTCAGGAAAACCAAATGTTTTAAATAACTAAATAGCCATCTAACCACTCAAAATATAATCCATGGGTCTCTATGAGACGAGAGAGCTGGGTGTTGATAAATCCTGTATATAATTCATATTGGATACGGTACAGAGTATTAACAATTACGTAACCCAATACAGATACTTTGGACAAACCAAGATTTAATCTTGGGACTTTTTAAAGTTTCATACAGTCCATTCAGTGAGAGAATGTGTGATTTGAAAGCCCTTTAAGCCAGTTTAGCTATAAGAGCTAATACCGAGGGTTTTGATGTGGTATGTTCTCTCACTAAATGTATGTATGTAGATGCAGATGTATGTTCACTAGACTGTAATTATGTGGTCTTACATAATTTAGATTGATGATCAGATTTACTTGATTTTGTACGTGTTTCTATGTAATTGATGGTTTTCGAAATCTTTGAAAAGCGTAGGAGTGACTTGCACAAAAAATGTGCATGTGGCAACAAGATATGAAGCTATCATAATCTCAGCTTGCTTATCTGAAGTGCTGCAAAGAGTCATCTTTATATAGATTATAAATCATGTATGCAATACTAAATGCATTTTTAATTCGATACTTAAAACTTCCCGGCTCTTTGAAATACAAATTTTAAAGTTGGCTCTAACTTCAAAATGCAATTTGGAAGCCAAATTTGAATAGATGGTACCGATGACTTTAAACGCATTGACTCACACACAGACCGAAAAATCTGCTGGTTGCACTCCATTTATTACAATTGCAGTAGCATGACTGTCAGGTGCAAATTAGGCGATATCAATGTACCAAGAGAATCCCCGACTCTGTTTCGAACACTTAACCAATCATTTTACATTGTATCAATCGTAATAAATTCTTTGGGGGCTATTGGCAATAATTCTGGCCAAGGAACCAGTCCCCTTTGATATCCTGGACGGGTTCCAAAAAAGCGAGTCGTCAAATGCTTTTCACAATCACATGTAACACGTGGTTAAAGGTAATAAATGGTATTGTGTGTATGGATTTAGTATCATATTACTTTGAGAATAAGAAACGAAAAAAAAACACATATATAAATGAAGCCGGATTTAGACCAAAATCGATCATTCCAATTCCGATCTGGACAGCGAAGCACAATACCAATCAGTATATAATATTGTTACTTTCGTAATTCGTTCATTTCTTGGAAGTTTCTGTATCAAGCGGGGAACTTATTGTCTTACGTGAAAATGTATGTCGAACGAACATGTACAACGAAATTGTTTTCTCCGAAATCTGCCCTCGTCATTAGACGATTTGATTCATTGACCTCTAGGTAGAGACATTTTCAGAGATGATGTTCAATCATTTTGATTTATCGTGAGCAATTTTGTTGGCATGATAGATTAGGCTTGGTCGAGGATAAGCCAATTGAAATGTGCTTAGTTCTATGTAGGGAGCAAAATGTAGCTAATAGCATGTGCATCGCATGTTCAGTGTACTGAGTAACTATCATTGTAATGACCAGATGCACATTAATCTTTATCAGATGTAAAAGATCTTTAGTCTTTGCTCGAAAATCAGGTATGTTAAGCCAAAAGTATGAATATATTTACTGTCATGGGGCCGGCATAAAAAAAAAAATAATCTCTTTCTTCAAAACGTACCGGTAATCTTATAACTCGATTGAGAAAGAGCATCACGGCCGAGTAAAAAGAACAGTAGTGCATAACTGATGTCACGAGCCATTAGCACGTTGAAAAATTCGAGAAATATTAGCTAAATAGCGGTCATTGAGGCAGCGAGATCGTGGCTGGTGCCTGGATGGGTAACATTTTGCAACGCGGGCCCCTACCAGTGGGTGTATTACCCCGGGACTGAGTCCAGCTCTGAATTACACGAGTTTCATTAATCATTTACAGTACTATCAAAACATGACACGAATATTAATTGTGCATTAGAATTCACTTTTGCGCAAACTAAAATCACTTGTAATTTATGCACGAGAACCAAAACGACCATTCATGCTCTTGTCAAAATAAACCGGCGTAAAATCATAGGCCGATCGTGAGACCTGATCAAATGCATTCACAAAAACAAGAAATAAAAGCCATTCTCCATATGACACCAGAGAAGAGCATTTTTGGGTATCTGAATTTGTTTTAGAGTAGAGGCTGAATGAATACCTTTGTTTCGAGTCGCCACCCTCGTCAGCTCCTTTCGCGGCAACCTTCCTTTCTTTGGATGCACAACCTCCCATTTTAGATTTTTCCGAATAGATTTCTTAATACTTGCTGTCACTAAATGAACTCCTCTCTACCAGTGCGTAGAAAAGTATAAAAATCTACTGGTTTACTTGCTTTTCACTTGAATTTTGATCCATAGCCTAGAGCATGCACGAAACGCAGCCTCCTAAACTACGGTATAGACTACAGACGCTAGTAGTGAGATGTACGGCTAGTGCTGCACCCCATAACCCCAACCCAACACGTATATTCGCGATCGATACCACGGGGCAAAGAAGGGTGCAGTCTACTGCCACCAACAACCAATCATCTCATACAACGGCCACTTTGACCGACCAATCAAGATCAAGCAAGGTTTCATTCATAATCACAAAGTTATCTTTTTTCGATGTTATCAGAAACAATGTAATGCCATTTCAAATGTTATCTTGACAGCCTCTTCACAATATTAGTTTTCAATTTCCAAGTAATCTCTGAATTAAATTAAGTATCTGAATCTTGAGCGCTATAAAATCCCTGGGCTTATCTCAACCCTCTACAATTACATGATTGTCGTAAGGATTTATCATACGCCAATTTCAATTGCGTGCCGGCGCCTTACATTTTCCTCTACGTGAAATGTGTTCATCCAGGCTTTAAGGGAGAAGATGTCATTTTTTTGTATTGTTTTCATAACAGTATCTTGCTTTAGCGTACACTTGAAATGGTAACTCAAAACTAGTGCACTAATTAGGTTTGAACGAAATTGAGAGTCAGTCCCACTCCATTAGTATGCACTTCAAACCCCTCTCAGACTTGCTTAGTCAGACCCTGATCCCAAAGAGATATTGAATTGTAATATGATATCATTTTAACAAAATCAAAGTTCGATTTACTTCCCCAGCTGACATACTTATTTTATTTTACTATTAGTGGCAGCTTTCTGTTAAAACCATGGTGTAATGGAACGTCATCATGTACGCTTACTTAAGTCATGTGACTATTACATCATAACCGATTCAACTGACGTGCCACTTGTCAGTTGCATACCTTCATCATATATTAAAACAACCCGAAAATAGAACAGAGTTTTCGTGCTAGAGCTTCAAATTCGATCGCATTCCCTGTGTGTCAAGCTTTGGTCTGCTTCTATTGTCTGGCAAGGGTCTGACTCAAGGCTGGGTGCTTAGAAGGGAGTTCGCTTCTGAAGCTAGGAGAATGCCGAAAATGCCTTGCACATGTTTAGGACAGGTAGGCGAGCATTTGAACTTCAAATGCCAGGTGAAATATTTTCAACAAAGTTCATAGCAACCCCTAGTGCAGATTTGTAAAGCAGATGTGATATATAATTATATCAGCGATCCAGGCGTTAGGTAGGTGAAAATTAGAGCCGAACTGCAGATCTGTGTGTACTCATCGTTTATTATTCAATACTAAGAATGTTTTAGGATAGTTTAATTGTCGGTGCGATCTACGAGTTTTGAGAGGGGATATTTGCCGCATAGATTCTGCCGCAGTGTAATTTTAATTTCGGTGGGTTGGAACGTGCTAACAATTCGCCTTAGAAATCGAATTCGAGTAAGAAAATGTGCAATACTGGTTATGACTTTTTGTCGCATTGTCGCTTGCAACGAAAGTGAAGGGGTCATACCGGGGGAGAAAAGCGAGTCAATACAGTGTAGGTAACTTGACACATTGATTGCTTTTCGCATTGGCAGGCATGGTTGAATAGTCACGAGCCGGATGCACCTTACCCAGCTCACAGTCGCAAAGCTATGCTCTACGTCTAGCTAACTCACCAGTCGCTACATAACACTGTTCATTTCTAAATTACATCAAGCATATCAGTAAAAAAAATGCCGATTGATTACAACCAAAAAAAAATCTATATCAATCAGGCCTGCTATCGTAAGTAGTTTAGCTTACAAGTAATGTTATTTTTGCAATAAAATAAAATCTTTCGATTTATGTCAGTACCTGAGTTTGCTGTTGGGTGACTGTGACCGGTCTGTTCTACCGAAGGAAGTAGAATGAGGAGTTGAGTCAGGGTCAGCACCTAGTCCTAGTCTCCTAGACGGGTCTGACGTCACAGGAATGGCATCAAGCGTATTCGACCAATGAAATACGAGTGTGAACACCGCGCAACTCCAAAGACCACATCCAGCACCATATAAAATAGTCAAATATAGGCCGATTGGTGAAGGTGGCCCTGGGATTGGGAAAGAAAGTAACACTTTACGTGTCTTTTAATATCTTTAAAGACAGGGATTATGAAAAATTTCTTACTTATCGTGTATAGATGCGATTGATCTTGCTTTTAAGTGATATTGTGCAACATTACGTACACCTGAAGCCTGCACACACAAGGTCATGATGTTATGTTCAAGCGCTAAGACCAACGACTTCGCGAGCCCATGACATTGACACCCATAATTTCTATCTTTGAATGTGTCTAATGTGCATCCACCTCAACACAACCTCAATCGCATAAATCGAAATTCGAAAGTGAAATTTTGTTGACTTGTAGTTTATCAGAAGCGACATTTTGCAGAAATCAATCAAGTGGTAGAAAAGCAAACAGCAGATCGAAAGTGACGATGGTCCCAACTCGCTGTTTACTGGATGATAACCGTTTCAATCGGACCATCCGGTGTAATAAACATTATTTTACACTATCTTATATCTTATGAAAAAAAAAATATCTCTAACAATGTGCTGCTTGTGCAAAGTCACGTATTTCTTGCATAACAATTTGTCAATCGAACACTGTTTTCAGTGTAAATGATGTTTTGCGGTTTATTTTTGTATAATTGAGAGATTTTCTCGTTAAATGATTTATCTGACTAGTTCCTTATCTTATTACCTCGTTTATCTTCGTTATAAAACGCGTTTTTCCTAGCAATTCCACACAGTATGCATCGATTCACTCGAGCCCATACTTTGTCTCAATCTCTTTTCCCAATAAAACAATGGCATGCATTTTACTTTCTTAATTAACGTTCAAAAATGAATTTTCTTAGTCCATCACTTCATAGAGACAGTATTCTGTCACAGAATCTTATCATCTGTAACTGTAACTGAAAAGATAAAATACTAATATTCGTGAATATTATTCAAATGACTGATATGCATCTGCGAAAACTGCAAAAATGAAATTTGCTTGGCTCCGAATTAGGTACAAACAACGCAATAAAATATCTCAGAAAACACATCGTGATAATTCTTCACATGACAATTTCTAGACGTCAATTAATCGTGTTCTTAAATTAAAAAATATTTTGTTTATTCATTAAAGCTTTCTACCATGGGTTACCATCAAAGAATAACGTGTTACCCATTTTACAAAACACAGTGACAAAAACAACTGAGCACGATTATGGTATTAAAAAATGTAATGAAATGTAGCATATTAGCTATTGCCTATGAATTGGTGTAATTTAGATGGTTATGGAAATGCAATTGATGATTTAAAAATATACAGGGCGATTGGATCTAAAATTGAAAGAGAGATGCCAAAACGTTTAGGAACGATGGGCAAAATCACTGATATCTCCCACTTTAATTCAATTTTAAGATGTTTATGCTGTTTTCTGTTCAGAGTGCGTTTGGCAGACAATAAACGAGAAATAGGTAAAAATAACTTTTGGCCAGCACCACAACAGCTCTTGTCTATTTTAGTGCAGAGCGCACAAATTTGGGTTTCTCTCACAGCCGCAGCTCTACACTGGCTTAGAAAACCAATTTCTCGAATCAGACGGTTTCTCTTCCTTATAAAATATATGCAGGGACAGTTGTCCACAAAATCACAATGCCACGTGCACTTTTGTGTACGCGCCATGGTATGTACTACAGGTATACGACCTTTTTAATAACTTTGAACAAGTCCTGTTAACCAAAACGCATTAAATTGTTTTGTGTACTTATTCGAAGTACATCGTTGTTTAACATCCAACGGGGTCATGCAAAGAGATAACAACTTAAATCAATAGCAACAGAAATTATTAGAGTGACAGAGGGAAAACGACAGATTTAAAAATGAGCATACTATTAATTCTGAGATTCAAAATTTTATTTTACACGGGATGATATAATTTTGATGAGCAAACTCTGATCTGTCTTTGGTTGGTTGAACCACCAATCCATTGATAAAAATATGTCACAGTTCTTAGTTTCTCTTGAAGTTGCTTAGTATAGAATTAGAATATGAAAAGTTAATCAATCTTACAGGAATGAACACTTTTGGAATGAAGAAAACTACTTGCTTTTCTAATTGGCCAGCCCTGATACGCTATTGTATTATTGTCTGTGGCATTCAAAATTATTTTGTATGGGATAATTCTACCTCATTTAAGCTCTGGTGATATTGGATTATATTGATACGATGACACTAAATAGTATATCAAGTAAGTAACACGAAACATTCAGTATGATGTTTGTTCTACGTGCTCATCAATGCGATGTAATATTTAAGAGAAACCGTTATTGGTGCATAGGTACGTGCTACAGAATGTATTCCAGAAATATTGGCACCCGACTTGTGGTCTTCACGTGCCTAGATATTTCTTTATTTTTAACTCCTGAGCTAAAACACAATATTTTGAATCAAAGACGTCATTCGGAGCTCTCCTGATTGTTAGCTGACCTCGAGTTTCCAATAGCATTTTGCTTTCTTTTTCAGTTCTGCTAATTTCGATTAACCAAACATCTTGTTTGAAATGCGAAGAGTATAAATGAAAAATCTTTTAATTTGTAAATAAAGCGTCTCTAAATAAAACTTGAAAAAGTAAGCACCAAATCATCGTACTAAAGAAATAAATATGCTAGTTGATCAAATTATAGTTTTAGCAAAATGTGTAGGGAAATGGATAGCGTAAGTAACAATTATTGTGTAATCCCTAAGCCCTCATACCTAAACAATACCAATTAGCTGTAAAGTGTGCACGTAACGTAAAAATGAGCTATGAAATATATGAATATGTTTAAGAATAACAAACACAAATTAGGAGGATACATCGTGAGGCAAGAGTCAAGTGACATTTGTTTTATCGTAATTAGATTTGGTGGCAGTTTAATGAGAACTCATGTCATGCATATCACGTGAAATCTTTTTAAATTAAGTGAGCTTTCATTGCAGTTGCAACGCAAAATGGTTACAGCAAATCTGATTATTCTTATGTCGGTACACTGTAGCAAATCAGCGCACATTTTTGTACATACCTTCCAAACGAGAAGATACAGTTTCCTGGTTTCCTGAAATCGAGATAAATAAATGAAATTTGTTAATGGTCGATGAAAACCGACCAAATTGATTATTTTCCCATGCACAACCTAGGCTCTTTCATTATTACCATTCCTAGAACAGTTATTACAGCTACAGAAAGGGTGGAGCATGTGCATAACATTTGGGAAACACTTTCCAGACGCTAGACTCAGTTTAATTGTTGGTCTAATTAATAAAGGACCCTGCAACTAAAGCGCCTGCTTGTCTGGAAATAAGTCTTGGTTCTAGCTGGGAAACAGTCGGAATATCCAGGAGTTAGAAGCTTTATTTCTGGCACATCAAGGTTTAGGTTAGCTCCCATTCTCAAGTGGGGGAGTGAGAAATAACAAGTTGGGAAATATTCAGAGTAGCAAGTAGGACCAACATTGGTATACTGACAGTAGGTATACTTTTTGACGAGTCCAGAGAATAAGTGCTCAATTTTCGTATTAAATCGAAGCAACTACACATTTGATCATAATGTAGATATCTAGTGTTTCGTCTTACCTTAATTCTTTGACAGCATACACAGCATACCATAAAGCATACATTTGAAGGTTATATTCTGTATGATTCTCTCTCCTTGGACTGAATTTTAAGCAATGACTCGGCTTTTGAGCTGCACTGAGAGATTATCGTCCGTAATCAATTGCAACGTGCCGATAGTACTGATAGATTTAAGAAATAACAGCAGTCATTATCATAAAGTAATATAACAAGGAGTCACAATTCTACAGACCCTAGCATGAAATACGTTAAATTTGGATCAATAAAACGTGGTTCGTTGTGGCGCGGTTGGATTTAAGACGCGAATTTAATAAAAACTAAATCCACACTAACACGTAACAACAACGAATCTTGCGATCTAACCCGTGCTGAGCTGACACTAGAAAATAACTGAATTTTTAATTCACTTACGTTTTAAAATAAAATATGACCGGTCATAACGTTGTCGGAGATGTCCAAAAAAAGTTTCAAAATGATCTTCCAAACCCGTCAGAACTGTTTCTAAATGCAAACAAATTTGTTTTATAAAATAACGACAGTCAAACTATAGATTTTTGGTTTCAGATAAGAAGTGCCTGTGATCGGGTGTCATGCTTTAATGCTACTGTTCCAAGTAAAAGCAGTATTATTGATCCTGTCTCCGGTCTCTGTTCTCGGCTGCACTAGTGCACACATGGCAGTGGCCCAGTAATGCAATTTTGTTCTCTGCCCTTTCGAGCTTAGCTTTCCCCTAGAATCAATCTTGGACAGAACGCGCCCAGTGATATTCATTCAATTAAAGGAAACTAGAATAAGAATTGAATCACGTCAATCTATGAGATATTTTAATTACTTTCGAAATATATGAAAAGTAGTGAAAGGCGATTGGGATGCGTAATCTAGTAGAATATAATTCTATCAATTTAGTATCTATAATTAAATCGAACCATCCTAGACTTAAATAATCTTTTCTTCTAGGTAAGTTATTTTGAATTGTTTGAATGTGAAGTCTTCACGTCACGGCTTCAAATTCTGAGCATATTCCAACGCCTGCAGATGTCTAGGTATACTTCCCTGCTCAACATGATATACCTAAATCCACGGGCCAAAGTAGTAGACGATATAACCAATATAAAGATCTTTAATGTGGGATCTATGTACAGAATATCTAGATGTTTTCACTTTTTTAGTGTTTCACACCCAAGTATTTTTTCATTCAAATCATAATTTTAAGGAAATTTTTGCTTCAAAATGTTGCATGTCAAACGTAAATGTGCCATTCAGTTTTTAAATATTAACGTCAACGAAGACTTGTTCCAACCAAACGGAAGGATCCACTATCGGGGTATCCACAGAAATGTTAAATTAGCTGGATCTGTGGCTGGATGGGTAACAATGGATAGCTTGGAGAGCAGACAGCAGATGGTTAGCGTCCTGCTTCTATGCTAGAGGACAGTCCTTTCTGAGAGTTCGTCACCCGTCCTCACGGTGGTTTAAAGAGAGAATATTTCTACCATATTTTGCAAATTGTAAATAAAAAATTAATTTCTCAGAGCTACCTGCAAAACCATATTCACGGAATTTCGAGAATCTTCATCGTCCAGTCCTATATTTGCCTGACACGAATATACTTTATCCTGGAATGGCTGAGGCTTATCATTTTATCAGGACATAAGCTTCCGTTCCCTCTGACCCTAATATCCTCTTCGACCTTACTACCCTAATCCTATAAGTAGTGATCACCTATACATTGACCAGAGAAAACTAGCATTAAAAAAGAAACAAGGCCTTCGTTCAAATTATGTCTCAAAACGCACAGATATTACTACTGTCGTATCTCTGCTATTGCCTCCCCTCCCATCTCACCCTTCCGTTTCAAATCACAACCCTTGACAATGGCACCATAATTTTCATTTGGGAGCCGGAGCTTATACTCGGAGAAGGGTTTGTCACATTTTTTATTTACGAGAGGTGACAACCCGAGGTACATATGAGTTTGTTACAAGTACTGAGTCTAACTCTGAGCGTAATCCTTGAGAATTGAGAGGAAAAGATTCTACATGTTTAGTCAAAATATATTGTTATTCTTTCCACTTTACCCTAACTCTTAAATGTTTTATTTAGTTCAAAAATATAGTAGTTTCTAATAATTTAAATAATTCTTATGGTGCCTTCCATTTACTGTGAAGTGTTAACTTAATTTAAATTAGATGAGTCTTAGGAACAGTGATTTAAAATTTAAATACCACCCTAGTGGCCATGTCTCAAACGTGTATGTGGCACCACTGCAAGATGGCTGCTTGTTGAATACAGTAAGTGACATCTGACAACCTGACCGAAGATTTTAGACGCTTGAAAAGACATTTGAACATCTTTCTAAATTCTAAATCGGTAAGATAACCTATACGGAGAATAAAATATTTTTTTTGTTATTTCGTTATATTATTTTAATCGCTGTGGGAGTTTTTAGAAGGCGATATTTTATTTCTACCGGTTTGGCAACGCTGAGGTTTATGAGGGGAGGTCGAGCGAGGTGTCGGCTCGTTGTTTGCTTGTCAGTTCTGTTCATTATTGTTGTGCCAGTAACCTGTCGACGTTTATCGGAGGGTAAGATTACTATGTTTCGCTTGCAATGTACCAGATTCGTAAAATTGCAGTTGACTTTGACTGTTGAGGTCTGAATGACAAGATTCTTTTAACTTTGCCGGAAGTCTGACTACGAAATCCGGACCCTATTCTGAGTCAGAATGTTTGTGTTAGCCAGTCTGGCAGGATATATTATCTGTAGTTCTGTCACTTGGTCTCATTCTTGAAACCGGGAAAAAACCTATCATAAATGTAATGACATATCAAATATTGAGTTGTATTTTTTTTTATGAAAATAACCTTTTCAGAGCTGTCTGGATCCATTTCTGCTAAAAGAGCTAGTGGAAACAAATTCATACAAGGGGCTTTGAAATGGTTCTACAAAAACAAAATTCACTGAATATATTATCAAATGATTGAATTTTTTGATATTCGCTTTTTTAAATTCTTAGCACAAGTATTCACACATATTCCGTAATAATAAACTACATGGTTTGGTCATCCCATTGAAAATAGTAAGGAATCTACACACAGTTTATTTGCTATATCAAGCAATTATTAAAGAGCTAGGAACGTTCTTTATTTCTCTTGCTATCATGCAATTATTTCAGTTCGACAATTCATACAGTGTACAAAGTACAAAGTAAATTTCTAAAACTAAGTCATAATATTAACTATTTCTAAGGCTTAATTTTTTAAAACTTAATGTGTGCACCTTAAGGTCTTAAGTTAGGTGAGCGTAGCTAAAATGTTCATTAGACACAATGTGTGGGGTGGTATTACCATTGACTGTGCATGACATACCCAAATCAATGACATTATTTGTATATTATAACCAGTTAGTTCAGTTGTTTTTAATAGTTTCAGATACATTTTGTTTAAATGGGTTGCACTAAAATAATTTTAAAAGAAAATCTGTTGGGGGGGAGGATTGAGAAAAAAGGTTGGTGATTACTTTTTTGTAATTGTTTCAGACCCATTGTATGAAAAAGTGCAAAACTAACGGTTTGTAAGACTGAATCATGGCCTGGAGATTTAAAGCATCGAAGTTCAAGAACGCAACCCCGATAGTGCCAAAGCCAGAGGCATGTATACGGGACATATCGGTGGGGTCGTACCAGACCTATGGAAATAACATAACAGCCTCTGCCGCATTCATGGCATTTAATGTAGACCACAATGGTAAGAAACCAATATATTTTATCACCTTCACTATAAAGCCTAGAATTTTGAATATTGGTCGTGTAGAAGCCGATCATTTTTGGAAGAGAGCGCGCTGGCTGTCGCCCGTAGTTGAGACAAAATCACTAGGTGAACATGAAGCACTAGTGCCCACTAGATGGCCGACCGTGATTTCCATGCCTCCTGCTGGATTAAAATTCAAGCCTTCAAATGCGACGTCAGGATTATGCCGGTGGCAACTACTGGTGCAGGTGGCAACTACTGGCGAAGAATGGAGACTGTCAGTTTTCACTCTACTGCAGATTTTTTGCTTGTTCACTCAGTAGCAGCAAGCGCGCAGTCTCCAACAAGCAATCGTCTTCTACCTAACCAATATTTCAAAATTTGTGGTACAGTCCTATGAAGCAAATCACTTGATGACCAAATTATTCATTAAGTAATCTTTAGTCACTCTCAACGCATTTATTTCCAATAACCCCCATTCTTATAATTAGCAAAGCATTGTGCTACTGCTATAAAGGAATGTAGGTATCTAGATGAAATCTTACTTTTATATTTAGGATCCAGCCTTGCGGTTCTACCTATCGATGATTGTGGCAGAAAAAGTAAGCTCATGCCTCTCCTTCATGGGCACAGCGATACAGTGACGGACATGGAGTTTTCCCCATTCCACGATGGACTCCTGGCTACTGGATCCCAAGACTGTTTGGTAATTATGATTCTATCTGACAAGTCAATCCAATTATAGAGACAACATTACCCCACCTGCTAAGGTTTGAAAATTAACCTATGTTTTAGGTGAAGTTGTGGCATATTCCGGAGGCTGGAGTCGAAGAGAGCATCACTTCTCCAGAGTGCACCTTTTATCACAAGCAACGTAGAGTGGAAACTGTCAGTTTTCACCCTACTGCAGATTTTTTGCTAGCATCCACATCTTTCACAACACTTTCTCTGTGGGACATAAACTCAGAGAAAGAGTTATTCTGTAAGCTAGAAACTGGCATGATTCAATTATTAATTGACTGATGACTTATTCCTGCAGTTAAATATTTTCTTTGGCTTGAGCTAGACACATAAAAGTTTGTCAGGGACTATACAAGCTGTTAAATGACTTAATGAAAATATATCTTAAAGCTGGTGTATTAGCACCCTGACAAAAAGAAATAGAAAATAATTACCATTATAAGAAAAACTATTTGAAATGTGTTTTGAATGCTAAGTAAAGGACAACTAAAATTTCCCGACGTTTCGTAACATATACTAGCTACTTCTTGAAGGGTTAGAGCAGTCCTGACAATTTTCCAATAACAAAAGAACCACATAAAATTATAACAATTACCTAGTTCAAGCATCTTAAATGCAACTAGGACGCATCTAGATGCATTTAGGATGCTTGAACTAGGAAATTGTTATAATTTTATGTGGTTCTTTTGATATTGGAAAATTCTAACCCTTCAAGAAGTAGCTAGCACATGTTACGAAACGTCGGGAAATTTTAGTTGTCCTTTACTTAGCATTCAAAACACATTTCAAATAGATTTTCTTAAAACTAGTGCTAAGGATAAATCAAGTAGACATGAGTCTAAAAACCATCAATTACCATTATATTTCTCTTGTTTACAGGTAACCAAGACCATCCAGAATGCATCCAGTGTGTTAGCTGGAGAAAGGATGGGAGTCTTCTTGCTACCACCTGCAAAGATAAGCAAGTTCGAATAATGGACCCAAGATCCAACCCAGCCTCTAGTGTTTTCTCTCACAGTGCAAACAGTCATCAGAGTATTAAAGACTCACGAGTCATTTGGGTCGGTGACCAAAATAAAGTTATCACAACCGGATTTGACTCGGTAAGTTTTAGAAATTACCTTCTTTTATAGCCTTTATGCATTTATAAATATTTTTTGGCAATATTTGTGTAGTTAGATGTCTTATTCTACCAAACTAGACAAACTATTACATTAGATGTCTTTGTTTTTATCTTGTCAGTACCTTTGTAAACATGCAATCGGCATCTACCAAACTAGTAACCGTGATGTACCATTATGTACACTTAAGTTCGCTGTGATCTGACATGGGATGGGGAGAAACTAATTTCAATCATACTCTAGCCAGGCAAACTTGCAAGTCTTCCATCTTATCACCCTCCCAACAACCAATTTCTGATTCCTCAAGCACATATGTAAAGGACTACCCCCAGAGAGATATTTCAATGCATCTGTGTCGATGTAAGTTAATCATTTGATTTCAAGGATTTCTTCTTATGCTCTTTTAAATTTACTAGGGTCGGCAGCGAGAAGTATTTATTCGTGATTTACGAAACTTCGAAGAACCCGAGAAAGTATTGACTCTGGACAGCTCAACTGGGTAAGCCATATTTTTTAATATTTCAGACAAATCCAAGGGAACTAAGATTTTTTATCCTATTTTGCCTGTCTGTGGCATGTGTAGTGTGCTAAAAGACAGGAAATGTGTGAGGGAATGAGAAAAATTGAGTAGTTACAGAACTTATCGAGAGAAGCGAAGCAATAGTGGTAATTTGCGATAGCTTTGATGTGAAGTCAACATTTCTGCTGTTGTCTAAGTGGTAAAAGCAACAGGCAAAATAATAATATGCTTCAAAATGATTGCGTATAACTACTCCACTTTTTTCGTTCTTTTTTGCTTTTAAGTTGAGACGTATGTTTGACTTGCTACGTCAGAAAATTCATAGAAAATTAAAAAATGAATATCTTACGTAAATTTCTCCAGTTTCCACTGCATAATGTGAACATAGTTTTGTTACAGGAAGTACCTAATGGTATGATTTTCTTCCAGGATTCTCATACCTCTTTATGATGCTGACACCGGAATGTTATTCCTGGCTGGCAAAGGCGACACTACAATTGCATACATGGAGGTCATGGATCGAGAGCCATTCCTGATCGAAGGAATTCGTCACAACGGAGAGCAGACGAAAGGCGCGTGTTTGGTGCCAAAGAGGGCGCTAAACGTCATGCAAGGAGAAGTGAACAGAGTTCTGCAACTCACATCAACGTCTGTCATTCCAATCATGTACCAGGTTCCACGAAAGGTACGCTCACTGACAAAATTACAGAGGTCTTAAATAACAAATAAGTGTTAAATTCGTTTATATTATTTGGTTACAATGTCTACCTGACTGATTTTGTTTTGATGTTATTAGACCCGGTATTGCAATAATTTTAACTCAGAAACAACTGACTTTCAATGCCTGTGATTGGCTGTTGCCTTGGCAATTGATTTAACTCCCACTTTGTCTAGGAGTTACGAAAATCATAATTCTACGCTTAAGCCCAACTTAAACACAAAGGTGGAAATCGTTATTGGCCTCTTTCAAGACCATTGAATTACAATTATGTAATCAATATTTATTATAAAATTGTTTTCATTTTTCTCAAAAAACTGTGTTGCAATGAAATTTGCACATGACTTGTGTAAAAAATGTTATTTTGCATGCATAAAACAACATACACAAATGATTGTTTTTAGACACATGTCTACTTGATGCAACCTTAGCAATCGTTTTTACAAAAACTATTTTAACTGGGTTTTGAATGCTAAGTTAAGAACTAAAGTTCCCAACGTTTTGCAACTTGTACCTGTTACTTTTTCAAGGGTAAGAGCAGTCCTGACAATTTTCCGATAACAAAAGAACCACACAAAATTATAACAATTACCTAGTTCATAATTATTGCCCAGTAATAATGCAAAAACGAACGCATTTTCTTTTTTCAGAAATAAAATCCCGAACAAATTGGCATTTTTTACTAAGTAACAAATTATGTGTATGGAAAACCCAGTTAAAATAGTTTTTGTAAAAAATATGCATAAACTTTCCTTACACTGGATTTGAACAATTGATAGAAAAAATATGTGTGCTTTCTTTTCAGTCGTACAGGGAGTTCCATGCCGACTTATTCCCGGATACAAATGGCTGTGATGCACAGTTGGCAGCCACTCAGTGGATGGAAGGGAGCAACGTGCCAGTGAAACGAATCAGCCTTGACCCAGCCAAACAGGAGGCCGGGCTAAAGCATAGCCAGGTGAGTAACAGGTGCCACTTTATCACAACCTTCTGTCCATGTGTTCCACTGAACTTCCTTACCATATTTTGATTGCTGGGTTATGCTTTCCAGTGAAACAAAATTTACCACATGTTTGTTTTCTGGTGTGATTTTTAATGTGATATGTCAGTAATAGACATTCATGAATTTGGAAAGTGCTGGTTACCTTTTCAAACTCCAAGCAATACATGTTTCTTGACTTTTTGGCTTCGAAAAGGTGGTTTCGAGACAAACCTAATACAAGCTTATTGTGAATGAACGCCCGCGCCCAAAGCCCTTCGATCTGAACAACCTGACTGATACTCAAATGCCAAGCGCAACACCATGCAAGAGCCGCTTTCTGTCACTTGCCATAGTGCAAGTTGGGTAACCAAAATTATCACTTGTTCAACATATGTGTATTTTGGTAGACACACATATACTTGGATAGAACCATGCCAAAACTGTCTTATTTCAAATCCATCGCGTGAAAGATCCCTACAGTGTTGCGACATTTGAGCAAAGTAGCAGCCGCTGCATTTTATTTGGTGGGTGGGTGTCTGTGGCATGTGGTGGTGGTTGCGAGTGATGGTCAAGGTCATTGTACGGAGAAATGTTTTGGCCGGGTTTCATACATCTGAAAGTGACTAAAGCATCATAACTACATGCATATGCCCTAAGGTAAGAGCTCCAACCCCATCTGATTGCTATTATACCACAGAATAAGCATTTTGAAGCTGAAGTTGATCAAGATCAGGTCACAGACAACGGTTGCCAGGGGCGGACTAACAAGTCTGTGGGGATCCCTGCCTTTGCTAATCCAGCCCCCCAAAAAATATTTAAGAACTAAGAAAAGCTTGAAATAAATTAGGTTATTACTTAGTTACTTAGATACTAATTATTTCATATTTTTGCGGACATGTCTCTGATACGATTTTTGGAATTTTAATTTTTTTTTTTTAATCTTTTGTCAGAGGCTTACTGGTCTTTACCAGGACACCAGCTAAATATGTATCCCAGTGGTGTAAGAAAATTAAGATCGAAATTTTAACCGACAAGCTTTTTAGTAACATGAGGCAAACTGACAGATTGCACCAGAGCTATTGACAAACAGGGAAAAGAATGTGATTCTGCAGATTACATAACCTGGGAAGTGCTGCTAGCTTTTTCTCGCAAGGATCTCAAAAACCTGCGCAATGGTTGAAGCAAACAATCTTAGCAGATTCTTGAATTTATGGGCCTGAGGGACCGGGTATAGTTCCGCACAGCGTAAAATGTTTGATTGGCTCCAAAATCATGACCTTGATCCAAAGTTTTCGAGGAGATGTACCTACAAACCCCCCATTTTTTTTTATAGTGGAGTTCCAACTTCTCTCACACATGAAACATTCTGGTAATGCACAACTAGAATTCACTGTTCTAAAGAATGAAAAAAATCTCGTGGAACTTATTTTAGTAGGTATTGGCCGTCTTTATAAGTGGTTGGAATTTAATTTTTCCTTAATTTTTTACTTTATATTTCCTTTAATTTTTTTCCTTATTGGCCCCTAACAAAGGGTTCTTACTGAACCCCTATCCTGTCCCTTCTGTCTGCCTTTGCTTTTTATTTAGGAGGGCATTCAGCAGCAAAACTGAGTAGCCGACACACTATTTGAAAACTTATTTGGCATCCTTTATTCTTCTCGAAAATTAGTATTGGAAAATTGGGGGGGGGGGGGGAGGGAGGGAGAGGGTTGTCTAAATATGTTGTTGCTCCACTTCAATGTAAAGCTCGGTGCACCACTGGATCCTTATATGCTGGGAACTCGGTTTGCTGTTTTGACTAAACAGAACTAGTCATAGCAACTTTGTACTGTGTCATGGGTCATGCATGTGTACCTTTTATTTCACATTACAAAGACAGTAAAAATCTGTATTAAAAGTTTAAATTGGGTACCTGAGATGTTTTTGCACAGTGCCACATGTGCCATGAGTAATTGGTAGAGTGATAAATCATTCTGAGAGTTCTAGAAAACCGTTTTTTTTTTTATCTCGAAGATATTATGGTTAGGTTATTATTTCTTGCAGAACTTGCCAATATTGTGACCTATGCTTCTATGATTGGTCTACTCTCCACTTCGATAAGATTATTTGAACTCTTTAAGTGCCTTGAGAATTTTTTTTGTTTGTGTATCCTGTGGTACATTGACTTTGGTTATCATTGAGCCATGTTGGTCTGGCTGCAGTGCCAATATCCTAAGGGCAGGCTAGGAATTTAACTAAGATTTCCCTGAATAAAATGAGTACACCTCACGAAGGACCTGAGAGGGTTTTAGTACTTCTAACAAAGGGTGTGCATGACTTAGCACCACATCAGGAAATGGTCATGTGTAGCATGCACTGCTTGAGTGGTGACTGACAATTGCGTAAAATATGTTAATCACATAGGTGCATAGAGGACCTCTCTCAGCAATTCGAAAACAGCTCGAAGAAAATCCACACAAGATTCCACAAAAAGGTTTCCTGAACAAAAACAAACTTTACCAACCAATGATAAAGCCATCATTTGAAGATAACAAACAAGTGAAGGAGAAGAACAATGAAAATGGGAACCACCATAACATCTTGAATGGCCTTAATAACAGACCATTAGGCGAGAACGGCAGTGGTAGCGTGATCGCACCGAAACCGATGCCAAGGCGGGCAAATTCAATTTCTGAGAGTGATGATACAGGCTCTGCGAAGCCCGTGGCCAGACCACGAACTTGCTCGGTAACTCAGTCGTGCGCCATGCCGATTGCAGTGTCCCCGCTAGTTGTTGTCTCGACGGCGTCCATTCCAGCACCTTTGATTACAATGCCAGCTCTAACTACCATGCCCACTTCAGTCGTCACATCCGTCAATCCAGCTGCTCCCATTTCGGGGGGATACAAGGTCAGATTTTTACAACGTACAAGCACTAGCTCATGTTTATTTTCGTTAACAGCAAATTTTTACACTGTGATTATGTTGCCATGAGATGCACGAGATATGATTTGCTTTACCAACTTGTAGCTAGCTCATTGAAATAATTTTTACTTTGCAAAATGTATTTTGCACGAAGTTGTATAAGTGGATTTTTATTTTTTTGGTTTTCATTAAATGCGTAATATGCTTGTGCGTTTGTGTTTCAGTTATGTTAAGTCATGCCATCTTCATTTAGTCCATATGCACACAATGTCCAGTAATATAATGCCCTATCAAACTAAAACCTACCTTTTATGATAATGACTAGCGTAGTTTATTTATTATTTATTTAAAGAAATTGTGTCTTTTAATTGTTTTGGTTGTTATTGTTGTCATATATTTAAATGTGCTCTTTAGATGAGTATATTCGCTCTTATGTTCTGGAAAAAACAGTTTTTAATTCATTAGAAGGTGCTGATTATTTCTACAACTTTCAGAGTTAGTGTTTAATTTACCCTGCAATTTATCCTTGCGCATGGAGTGTCAAGTCCATCCAATTTTAATCGGCTAGGAATTTTCGAATATATCGAGTTCAACTTCTCAAGTAGGCACATCACCAAGTATGAAATTGGTTTCATTCCTCCATTCTTATTGGTTTAAGATCGAGTATCCAGATGTTCCTCAGCCAATGAAAAGCGCCGTTGCCCCTGATTCTTGGTGCACCTCTGTCTTCCCCTTTCCGGTATCTGTCATCCATATTGTTTTTTAGAAGTTGCCTCTACGGTCAAGGAAGATGAATTAACTTAAGAATGGACCCTCTGGAATCTAAGGTATCGAGTACTATTTTAACCGTATTTATTACCACCGCAATGTTCGTTTCATATAAAATATTATATCATCATTGCCACGGCGGGAGGAGAGGCTCCCAGAGTATCCATAACCAACAACATAAAAACTCCCTTACAGAAACTGTAAAACCGATTCACACGATTTTTGATCCAAATTATCAAGTAGGACTCATCAAATGCCTTCTAATTGTTTTTTTTAGCTTTCTGACTCCATCTTGAGATTTTTCGTACAATAACAATTATTGCCTAGTAATACATTTTTGGATATTACTGTATGATGTCCAGTATAGCACAGACCTCAGCAGATTATGTTTGTTCCATTTTATGGTCAAAGACCTGGACAAACTTCTTTCGACATAAATACTGAATCCCTGGAAAGAATCCATTCGTCTACGTATAATAAGATTCGATCATGGGCTAAATTTAGCACTGATATTTTTGAAGAAAATATTGTCATTATAATTTCTATTACGTATTATGGTTTGTTTGTTTTCAACCTTTTGTTAACTATTTTGTATTGAACACCATAATTCATAAGTTTTTTGAGGTTATAGTTCCATCATGCAGGTACATGTCGAGTGACTTAGGCAAAGTTGCTTCTTTTCTTCAGTTCGATCAGGTGCCTTAATAGGTATAGGTTTACCTGTCTGCCTGTGCATGCTAGGTTCTATACTTTGTTCAAATGAAGTTTTATTTCCTTCACCACTTTTTTTGTTAACAGCCTGTGCAATGACAACAACAACAAAAATCAGGGAAAAGAAGTACATTTTACGTCCTAGTGATTAAGTAAATAATCATAATTTCACTGTGCAATTTTCAGTTATAAGTACTTGTATACCATAGGTCTAGTTTTTTTCTACCTGCATCTCTTGACTGCCCTCTGCGTAAACGTTAGTTCTTTCCGAATGTGTTTTCTTTCTGCTTAACTTATAATGTATTTTGCCATATTTTTGCACACTTCTTTTACCCAATAAATTCTAATGTTTGTCATAAAACTGTTCTAATGTTCTAAAACTTGCCATATTTGAGAAATAACCAAGAACCTTCAATGTTGAAGGACAAGGTTACAAACGAGCATATTCTCCAAACTTGACGAATTATTGACTAATATTGCTGAAATTTTTTTTCTGAATAGCTCTAAATGTTACCAAACTTGAAAATAATATTGTACATTTCTATGAAATATTTAGAAATCCATAAATTGTGTTCTGTAAAAAATCTTTTTGAAACACTTTTGACACAACGTTTTCATAAATGTAAACTTATCAAAGGTTCTAATGAGTTTTAAAATTCGTTCCAACAGCCTCGTCTGGGTCCCAAGCCTTTTTCTGCCCCGAAAAGAGGCAACGGGGAGTCTGAATATCCGAAACCGGAGCTCTATGTGGATTGTGGCCCATCAGCACCCCCCTCCCTGGGCATGCTGAGCAGCTTAAATGGTTCTGGCAAGTTGTTCAGTATGGGAGCAGGTAACACCTCACCTGATATTGGCGAATATCAAGCGGATGAACCTCCGAAGTCCCCAGTAAAAACTGCGATTGAAACCTTCGAAAAGGCGGCATCGCCCACAAAGTGGGAGAAGAGTGCAAATTCTGAACTCGAATTTGAATTTGAGGCACAGGCAGAATCCCCTGCAGAAGAGGATTACAGCCCCAACGAAAAGGCACGGACCCCTACAACTGCTGAGAGACGTAAACTCTTCGAGGCTGAGAATGCGGGGTCGGAGGTCGATGCCGCAGGCGCAAAAGCTGATGATGATGACAAGCTGGGAGACTTTGAACGAATGTCGGTTCAGCGTTCATCAATTGCCGATCGTCGTCGTTTGTATGAGAATCGTTCCATGTCTGTACAAGATGATAAAAAGTTAAATACCACCAGCCCAACTCCACTTAGACGAAAGGACTCGTTAAAGGTAATTTTTACTTTGTTGTTACTTGAATGTCAATCAACTATGCCATTTTATCATGCTTGTATGAAGCGCTGTTGTTGAAATGTATGCTCATTCTTTTTAAGAACGAGCTGCGAGAGGATAGTCCTACCAAACCTAACCCTTTACAGCGCCAACAATCCCTAGAACATCCTAAACAAGGAGATTTTAAGGAGGTGACTACAACACCAACTCCCAAGCGCACCTCTACGGTCTTTGGTGAGTATATTGATTAGTAGATTTAAAAACTCTTTGCATGGTAATAAAACCACTTTATCAAGCACAGTGGTGTAGTGAGAGCTTGTATGCCTCGCATTCAGGAGGTTCCCGATCGTATCCTGGTAACCGACTTTCTTGATGCTAGTTTACTATGGATAAAAAATAGTAATTTGATTTATTTTCTAGATTTTTAAGGATGCTCTCACTTGCGTTGATGTTTTCTTTTTCTTTTACAGGACGCGTATCGAAGTTCCGTCATCTTAAGGGTACACCCCTGCATAAATCGACTCACATAGAAAATGTGCGCAATGTCAGCCGCCAAATCTCTGGGGAGTGCGACGGTTTCCACGCCAATCGTCACCGTGTGGCCGTCCCACTTGAAGGCCCAGGAGGAAAGATAGCCATATTTGAGCTGAACAAGACAGGGAAGCTGCCTGATGGGGTTATCCCGACACTCGTTCAAGGAACGAATGTTATGGACTTCTCCTGGGATCCATTCAATACCGCAAGACTCGCTGTCGGTGAGTTACAAAACAAAGCTTTTTCAGTGTCTCTGAAATACATTATCAGATTTTGGATTTTGCTCTGTCGTGATTTTGCCGTTTTTGGATTGTAAACATGTCACAAAAGATCTGTGGGTAGGTGCAGTACAAGTGCCTTTCTTGGGTTTCTGTATCACCTAGTTTATAATTAGTAATAAGTCTTGCTATATTGTTAAACAATGTATTTTGTAAAAACAATAAATAAACAAACAAACAATCAAACGCTTGCCCAATCCTCCTTAATTGACTGAATTTTTTGTATCTTTTCAGGATGCGACGATGGAGTGATCCGTCTATGGCTTATACCGGAAACTGGTCTGACAGAGCCAACCAACACTCCTGCTGTTGAGCTAGCAGGCGGACACTCCGAAAAAATTTATTCGATCAAATTCCATCCATTGGCCTCTGATGTGCTCGCATCTGCTGCATTTGACATGACCATCCGAATATGGGATCTGGCTAAGGGCACCGAAAGAATCTTACTTGAGGGGCATACAGACCACGTGAGACCCATCTTTATGTATTGATCATCTATCTGTCTATATATGTATATCTGTCTATAGATGTCTACATGTAAAATACTTTGATTTATCATTTCTTACCATGACTCCAGCTTGGACAAAAATTTTGCTAATTGAGAAATGTATGCTTTTTTGTAGATTTTTTGTATGGCCTGGAGCCCTTGCGGGGTATACCTTGCCACCGTGAGCCGCGACTCAAAAATACGCATTTATGATCCCCGGACCAGTCGCTCTCCGATACGAGAAGGCAAAGGGCCCGTAGGTTCTCGAGGCGCGAGGGTAGTCTGGGCCCTAGAAGGACATTTTATAGTGGTTCTAGGTTTTGACAAGTAAGTTAGGAAAAGTAATTGGACAAGTTTCATGAAAGGACACACATTCTTTATTGGTCGCTGATCAACGTTTATTTTAGGGTATCCGAACGGCAGATCCAAGTATTCAGCTATGCAGATCTCAACACACCATTGAATACTGTTGGGCTTGATGTTTCACCAGCAATTCTTATCCCATTCTATGATGAAGACAGCTCAACTCTCTTCCTTACCGGCCGGGTGAGTGAAGAGTTTATCATCAGGACTGTGCGACTAATTTGATCTTTTGATGGGTTGCAGAGAAATTAGCAAATAGCAAGCTACAAAATAAGCGCCTGTCTTTTATTGTTAGAAGTAATTGTTGAAGCCACATTAACAACTCCAGCAAATCAGATAAGAGAAAAAGTTTTACACATTTTTTCTGACTGTTTTAAAATCACCTTGAAAGTAATTGAATGCAGATTAATTTCTTACTCATTTTGTGCAAAACCTTGAGAAGCTAGAAATTTAAAAGGATTCACTCCACGCCACTTTCATTGGAATTACGATTGGCTAGCCCCTCTTTTATTTTGGACCCAGAAACCTTGCAACTGGGGAATTATGAGGAAAGGAAGTGTAGAAACTCTGATTGATGTTATGTTGTTTGTTTCTTTATTAAGGGTGATTCCACAATTTACGCATATGAGGTGACAGAAGAAGCGCCTTTCCTCTGCGCTTTGAGTGCGTATAGAAGCTCTGTCTTACACCAAGGTCTGTCGTTCCTGCCTAAAAACGAATGTGACGTTGCTGCAGTCGAGTTTGCCCGTGCGCTGCGGCTCTCCAACAACGTCATCGAACCGATGTCTTTCACTGTGCCCAGAATCAAGGTTAATAAATGCCTTCATATTTGCTCACGACCATTCTTTTTTCTTGATTTTTTTGTGTCTTATAAGTCCCTTGGCAAATTAAAATTGGTGGCCATGACACGTACTATTTTTCATCTCATTTCATATTTTTGCTGTCTACTACATTTTTCCAAGCCCCATGGCACAGTTAGTTCAAACAAACAAAAAACATGCTGTTTCTATGTGTGTTAGTGATGTAATTCAAAGCAGAATTCAGCTTATAACCTCTTTTTACTATAAACATTTTTTACATCTTTGCACCATTTTCAGAGCGAGCTTTTCCAAGATGACTTGTTCCCACCAACAAAAAACACATGGACACCAGTGGTGACCAGCGACCGCTGGTTCAGTGGCATAAACGAGCAGCAGCCTCGAGTCTCCCTGAAACCAGACGGAATGGAAAACTGTAAGTCATCTATTAGTTTTTATCCCATATAAGTAGGCCCTATAAGGAAATCCAAACTTTGAAGTAATGCTGCCTTTTAAGAAAATCATCGGTACTTTACCAAAATGAACATGTTATTGGTCCTGGAAAAAGTAATTTCACCAGGTTATCTATTGGAATTTCAGTCTCCATTGCAATTGGTTGTCTAAGAGTAACTGGATCTAATTTGTTTAGTAGATTTCACTGGAGACCTAGTGGAGTCAGTACATCCTGTACGTTTCAGAAAGCAATCTTTGGCTGGTTGCACCAGCCCTTACTGAGTGCACTCAGGTGAACACCAATCAGGAATGCCATGACTTGGCAAGTGGTTCAGAACCCATAAGGGCTCAAGGATTTCAACATTAAACAGGAATGGAATTTTTTGCATGCATTTCATAACATTCCTTTTCTTTTGCAGTATCTGGAACCCAGTTGATTGACAAGCAGCCTACTGGCAAGTCCACTGGGCCAGGCAGTTTCTCCGGTGCACAGCAACCGTTTAATCGGCTCGGATGGAACGCCGACATTTCGGGAGCTACTAAGGAAAAACAAGAACAAGTAAGCTCTGCAACTATGCTAGAATTTAATTTTTTTGAATTTGAGTGTTGAGATTTTTCATCTTGATGTTAAACGCAGGGCGCGCAATAGAGGCTGCCATTGGCTAAGTTCCGGATCTTGTTGTGTTGCGAGCTAGTCTCGCTAGGTTAAATGCAGACGGGTTACCTAGTGGGGTAAATGGAAACTCCTTGAAATTCAATCAATTTGAATCGATTGTCAAACAACTGTGTTTTGCGACAGATGCAGCGTTGCAATTGAACGGGACAAATTGACTCGGGCACATAAAATGTCACTACGTGCCGTGGGCCTGAAACTCTTCTGATAAACCAGTTTCGTTATCAGTAGCTGGCTTGCTCAGTAAAATGAGGATCCGCGATGTCCACAAAATGGTTTCTTCGCAAATTGTAAATATTTCCAGTTCACCCCAATGGTAAAAATATGTAATTTTGAAGATACAAGAAAAACTAAAAAACTTCCATTGTTGTCTGTCTAAGAGACACATTTCTCTGTTACTACATTTCCAACATTGAGAGAAAAAATGTTTTCTGAAAGGCATTCACAACCCGATTTTAGCAGATGCAGTGTTCTTTTCTACAAGTTTTAGTGAAAACCGCAAAAAATACTAAAATTTCGTTGCCGAGCTATGATTTTTTAAATTTCAAATGCGTTATAGCTCTCACTCAAACGTGACGTCCTCGGCCATGTCTTGTGTCTCTTGACATATAACAGCGCGGTTCGGCGATAAGCGGTTTGTGTGTGTTTTTCGGCCGATCGCACCACGCTCAACAAAAATGCTTTTAAAATGTCACATAGATCTATTTTTATTGATTCTGCCTCCAACACATTAAATAAACACAAAATGCAGTCAGTGTGTTTACAACAGGTGACAGAAAAACACGTAATTTTTATTTTCTGAGTATGAAGAAAGTGTTATTGACAGTGTAGTTTTAGTGGGTGAGGACGATACCACATTACATGCATAAGCAGGCCGTAAGAACAATAATTTCTGGTCCAAATGTGGACTATGCAAGCCGATGCTGAGTGATTTCGAAAGATGCACATGTGCCAAGTTATGTTCGACGAGGTACTGATTTATTGGTACTGTAACAGCCGTAATACGAGCACTGAGGCATTGTAAAATCGATCGATATAACACGATCGACTAGAAGTACTCTTTACACCCTTCCTCAATGATGGATAGAATGAAACTGAGCAATATGTAGTGACAAATATAGATCATAAACTTGCGCATGCCACCCATGTGGCGACCAATGACGCTCTAGGGCCAATGACGTCATCGCGAATGCAGCGTGGCGTGATAATATCTCCCTAACGTGTTTACATTCGAAATTAAAAAAATAAAACTTGGATTTGTTTGTTTAATACATTAGTCAATCTGAAACTGCAAAGTGACCAAAACGTGTTTTGTGCCCCTTTACTCAGCTTTATCATTTGATCTATTAATGGGTTATGTCTTAGAGAAAAGAATACGTGGTTATGTTATTTCCCAATCAAGGTAGTCGATCTACCAAACTTCCGAACTTTTGGCTTGGTTACTTGTCCAGGCAAGTTACCAATTATTTTATTTTACCAATTTACCAATTTACCAAGTTACCAACTTTATTTATTTTTGGCAATAACAAAAACGGGAATGTCGATTATTTTGGTACAGCGGGAAAGATTTCGATGGCTAAAACAGTAACCCTGGTATCACGAAGGCAATGGAGATTTGCTGCCATCAAACATAAAATGACATGCTTACAAACATTGATCGATTTTTTAAGCATCTGTGACGAGACCCGACGGATTAGGCAACTGGCTTGTTATTTAGGCAAGCACATGGCATTTGCTCGGTACCAATCTCTCTTCCCGACGCTGTTTTATATGATACCTACTTGGGACTGTAACTTTTTTAGTGGACCGTTTTCTGAGTCATGCATGGACTACACAACTTTAATACAACATGATCTGGGTTTTCTTTCCTTCCACTCAATCTCATCTTAACAAAATGAGTGTGACACTCTACCTGTCATCAAAATTACAACTATGATAATAAAGGTCTGGTGACTACACAAATTGATTAAGTGTGCATGATATGGCAACGCTTTAAATATGCAAATCAGAAGAAGTCATTTGTAATTATACAATGTGGGTTTTCAATAACCGATTCGAACTGACTTGCAATAACTTAACAATAACAATAATTTCCTCCATAGGGTAACCGTGTGCAGCGAGAGCGAGACTAGCGTCGCAACATAACAAAATGCGGAACTTGGGCAATCGCAGCCTCCAGTTCACGACATACATTTAACATTGATTTTAAATATCTGTACCTCATTAATTTATGGTTAAAGGAAACCCATTTTTTACTCATGCCAGTGAGTGGGGTTTTTGAGTGAAGTGGCATAGCTAGGTGTTGTCACCTCAGTTTAAGATTAAAAGTGCCCCCGGCCCACACACTTCCCCACACCATTTATTAAAACTGATTTTCTTTGGTTTAGTCTATTCCAGATGCCAAAACACAGGTTCTTAGGCAGGTTTGAAGTACTGTGTAGTTTGTGCTTAGGTACTGTCTATTGTTTTTTTTTTCTAAGTATGCCTAATTTTTTTAATTCTTGCCCAGATTCAGAGAGCTGTTAGCAACCGGATGGAGGTTAACTTGCGGCTCGAGCAAGATGAAATGGAGGGAGTTGACGAAAAAGAATGGGTAAGCGAGGCATGCACATGCTTTTTTTCTTTGAAGTAATGAATATCAAATTACAAGATATTTCTCCGTGATAGTATCTGAGGTGATTACGCTTCAACTAGCATAGCATTATCAGTTTTGCAATAAGATCCATTTGCAGGATAATTTCCCAAAGCTGGAGAATTTCCAAGAATTTTCACATCTGTGAGTTTTTGGGTGCGTATTGTTTCATGAAATAACCGTGTTAATATATAATGCTCTGTTACTGGCATCACAGTGGTAGATGAACCCATATTTGCAATGGGGTCTGCATGCCTAAAGTTAAAATAATCTAAAAACAGAACCTGCTAACTTAACTTTATGATGCTTCTATCTTGAAAATTTGGTAATCTTGAAAAGCTTAAAATTTTTTATTAATCTAAACCCTTCGGTTTCATTTAATAAAAGTCTGGTTCAGCGTAGCTTGTAAATTACATATTATGTGAGATGGTCTAAATGGTTAGGAAAGGGATAGAGAAAATCTTAAAAAAGCTATTGGAAAAATGTACTTATTATAGAAATAACCAACTAGTAATTTTTCTGAACGATAGTAATGTAGGTCTGCATTACTTGAAGCGTGAACGTGTATTATATTTTTTCAACCCAACAAAGATTGATGGTTGTTTACAAGTGTAGTCGCTTTAAATTAACGTTGTTAGATTACAGTCTAATTTTCTGTGACTACATTTTTGCTTGTTGATTAAAATTTTGTCGTTTTTATGATCCTAGGAGGATTGATTCTCACACTCTGCACACAGCTCCATCAGCTCTATTCATCAACCGGGACCACTTGAAATGACGCAAAACTTCTAGCGAAGGTTTTCCCAGTTTGTTCCCAAAAAATTCCGACGTGGAGCAGCCAAATTTAAATTTTTTTTTAAATTTTTATTAATTAAATTTTGTGTGAACTTGCAATTATAGTCAAACATTACTATTTGCTATTTCCTTTGTTTTTTGTTGATTATCTTTGGTTTCAATGAAATTTAATGCAACTGAAAATGACTTTCTCTTGAACAGTGACACTCATGTGATTTGATTATCACTGGGTTTACTTTTGTGGGCCATCTATTTTGGAAAGAGAATTAGTGTGAATGAGGAGAGGATGATAAGCAATCAAGCTTAAAGGCTGATATTTGAGCAAGATAAAGACAAGCATAGGTAGTATTTAATTGGCAATTTGCACAAAATAGTATTGCATAATGTAGGTTATGCAGTTAGTTAGTAGTTAGTTTAGGCAATAGTTAGTTTATTATTTTAGTTGTATATTGTTTGCTGGCAAGTTAAATGTGACATTTGCAAACTAACCAAATGTTCTTGACTGCACTCCAATGCTACATTAACCACTGCCCGTTGTTGTTGTCACTTAAAAACTTTTAACTACAATGTTCAAAGTTACCGGGTTTTTGGTTTTTCTGGTGCTTTCACTAGGGAGCTGAAACCAGCAAGCAATGGATGGAAGGGGGAGCTGGACTGGAAAAATGTGCAACCAAACCGGGATACAAACCCGGGCCTCCCAACTGCCGGTTGGGTGCTCTACCAAATGAGCTATCCGGGTACACATATTCCAGTTTTTGCCGGATGGGATAAGGGATTCCCTTAAGGGGGAAGAGGCCGAGGTGACTCGTAATGACGAGTTCTTATCCACTCTAAGATGAGATGCTAATTCAATGACCACAAAACAGAATGTCTGTCTCCATTCCTTGAATCCCGTTTTGTAACTCGACAGATTTGGGTTGTTGCAGGGTTTTTGGTTTTTCTGGTGATTCCACTAGGGAGCTGAAGCAAGCAAGCAGCTAAAACCAGCAAGTGAAAAAATGTGCAACCGAACTGGGATACGAACAAATTGCAGGTCAGGTACTCTTTTAACTGAGCTATCCAGGCACAAAAAAAAACAGTTTATATTCCAGATTATGTGTGCCTAGATAGCTCCAGTTGGTAGAGTACCCCACCTGCAATTGGGAGGCCCGGGTTCGTACCCCAATTTGGTTGCACATTTTTCCAGTCTAGCTCCCCTTCCATCCATCGCTTGCTGGTTTCAACTCCCTAGTGGAATCATCAGAAAAACCAAAAACTCTGCAACAACCCAAATCTTTCGAGATACAAAAACAGGATTCAAGGAATGGAGACAGACATTCTGTCCTGTGGCCATTTAATTAGCGTATCATCGTAGAGTTACTTAGAACTCATCATTACGAGTCACCTCGGCCTCTTCCCCTTGAGGGATTCTCTTATCCCACCCAGCAAAAACTGGAATATGTGTGCCCAGGTAGCTCATTTCGTAGAGCACCCTACTGGCAATTAGGAGGCCCGGGTTCGTATCCCGATTCGGTTGCACATTTTTCCAGTCTAGCTCCCCTTCCAATGTTCAAAGTGTTCTTAATAATTAGGAATGCAATCAAAAATGATTTTTTTACCAACAATGATGTACCTATGGAGATAGCTAATGCTTACATTTCATTCCAGACTTTCCAGTTGTAGTTGTGTATATCTTCTGCACAGTGGCCAAATTCGGTAGAGAAATGGATTGAAATCATAGTTAGCAACAGTAGGTACTTAAAATCCAGTAGTACCTATTTTGTATATTGATATACATTCAATTTATATTTAAAACAGATAAAAAACAGATGTAGGAATACTGCTTTCGTATTATTTTTTAGGTGACACAGGAGAGGTATTGTGCATTAATTATGAAAATAATGATGTTTATTAGTATGGCTTTAAACTGAACATTTCATTATTCTAGTCTTGTGCATGATTTTCCTTTACATGGACTTAAATAAGCTAGGTTCTATCTTAACTTTCTTCTTTGTAATGTTAGACATAGATGTATCTCCTGAACTGTGAGTTTCTTGCTGCAAGTGCTGTGGATTGCCAGCTTAAATTTACCCTTACATGATAATCATCACGGTACTTGTGATAGAATAATGGGACAGCTTTAGTCCCATTTCATTGACTTGACCGCTGTGTCAGTATATTTTATATTGTAAGGGAATGCGCCAAATAAAATGGCCAAAAATAATTGCATTTTTGTGCAATTTTACGGTATAAATTTGGAAATTCCAAACGCATACGAGTTTATCTTAATAATTATTACCAATTTTTACCAGTGTGAATCTTTCACGTTTGAGGAATTGTGCTCAAGTCTTGAATACCTTCTTAGTGATACCAAGCTAATAAGACAAAACTTATCATATTCATAGTTTGCCACCTACAATTAATGTAAGTGAAGATGGGGCCTATGGCTATTGCAATTAATTTCTTTCCAGTATGATAAAACTAAATCACAAATTCTTGAAGCATGCAAGCAAATTACACGGATGCCAAGTGATGCATTTTTTTATGTTGTAGATTTATTTTCCTGTCGATACCCAAAATGGCATTAACATTCTCACAAATCATGCATAGGTAATTACGATCCTTCCTATTGAATACTCAATTTTTGACATTCCAGTGCCAAATATTAAGGTATTACTTGCATTCCTCGAGTCTTATAACGCAAGAATTTTCATACACATTTTTGACCTATTTTGATTAGGTTTTATGTCACTTTGAGAAAAATGAAATTTAGGAATACATCATTAATTGTGTTGAACAACCCAATATGCTGCATTGGCGTAGGCTTTCCAATCTTTGTCTGGCACCACGCGGACACATTTTGAATGGTTATTCAATTATTTGTATTGATGCTGAAGTTCATAGGAATGTGTGTGTATTTTTATGAGAAGTTGAACAATTTTTTGTATTTAATTTGCTAAAAAAAAAAACTAAATGTATTTATATTGTATTTGCCATGACAGACAATAATTTATTTTTGGTCTTTATGTGCTCACCTAGTAATGCCATGGCTAGGTTTTATTCAGTTTCGAGTCACAGGTGTGTGGGCTTATTGATATTAATTCATTCCGTGTATTTTCCATGCACACTGCAGCCTTCTCGGGCAAATGAAATTAGTGCATTCAAGTATAAGAATTGTTTCAATAACTTATTGCTCTTACAATACTTACCTTTGCAATATCAAAGGATAATATTGAAAATGGTTCTCTCTTGAAGGATTGGTGTGTTATTGTGCTCTCATCATTTGGAAAACTACCTTTTAGTGGGGTGAAATAAAGTTAGTTGTGTTTACTATTTAGTCTGTAAAGTTATGCATGCATGCAGGTGGCAGTTCATCCAAGCAACAAACCCATGACACCTACTAATTAATCAATCAGCTTCAAGTATGCAGACTTTGTAGGTGTTCAGTGTATGTAAACACAATTACTTTGTATTCAAAATACATGCTTTGTGCTACCCTTCGTGTCTGTGAATTTATATACATTACAATTAAACACATTTCTACTCCTTGAAACTGATTTTGGTCATACTCGTGGTTCACTATCAGATCAAGATAAGCGATAGCTGGTAAGAGACCACCTGTTCCTATTGGCTCTATCCTAGTACGCCTTCTGCCTGAATTAGGGTCGGTGCTTTTCACAATGAAGTACAGCTAACTTATCCAAAAAGTAAGTAATAGCAATTACCAACACAATTATTTTGCTTTTTTACTTACCCAAATTATCCTAATTATGACGAGAATCAGCACGCCTAGAAAATCACTACCACTGGGTACTAGCATGGAGTGCAGAGGGTGAGGGTCTACAGAATAGAAGTCTCATTTTAAAGAAGTGAAATTATTTTCAATCAGAAACTAATAAAAATGTATATATAATATAATTAAATAATAATCTGTATTTTTTTGTTTTACATAGGTTCTGTAGCAAGGTCATGTTTAGAAAAAATCATTTCGTAGTTACAAATTTAGATCTCGTAACTTGCTTCGGTGGCCGACACGATCTCTTGGGATTAATCTGAGCTCTGATCCATGTTTCAAGAAAACATTGCCTGTGAATATAATATTTATAAGCTTAACAAAAACAGTAAGCAAATATATATTCGATTGGCAAAGTGGTTCTCAGAGGTTTGTTGTACGGTTTTGCTCGATTTAAACTGCCTTACTAGCCTAAATAAGTCCTAAAAAGTCGGCGTTGGCACTGATATCCTCAGAATACATCAGTATTTTAGGTCCTTTTATGGAATGCAAGTTAGTTAAAACAGAGCAAAACCGTACAACACGACACCACAAATGTATTGTATTGTTTCTAGGTATTGAGTCCATACCTGCTGTTTGTTGCGGATTTATTCCAATTCCGTCGTCAGTAATTATTGCTGAGGTTGCAGGAGTAACTTTGAATTCCTCGGCCGCAAATTTGAGAACAGCTGTGAATGGAGTGGCCTCGGGAACACTCAAGCTGTAAAAGTTGTTGATAAGTTTGCCGTGAAAATAGTAGGCAACTATCAAAATTAAAGGAAATAATATGTCTGATAATGAGCTTACACTTTGAATGGCAATTTGGGATCAGATGTGAGAACAATCTTAAATGTAACCTTGGACCTGAAACAAACAACACATTGAAGAAATGACAAAGTTGGAGAAGGCCCATGCAGCACATATTCAAAGAAAAGAACAATTAATTTTTTTCTCAATAATTCACATCGTTTTGATAATTCAGTTCAAAAGGAATTGATTGTTTGGTGCTTCTGAGTTAGGCTGCTGCTCAATTATTACTAATTTGGTTGCACGACAATTGGTATTGTTTGATTTCTTCAGATATTGCAAGTATATTTGGATCGGGGGACAATGAGTTGGGTAGATAATTTTGCTGTGGTACATGCTGGAAGTTTGAGATTACTGAGCGCCGACATACTGTTGTGGCGACTATTTGACAATTATTTGGATGGTCGATGATGAAAGGCTTTTTCTGATTTTTTCACATACAGTAGCCTATTACTGCATCACCCATTGCCCACAGGTTAAGTACTCTCCGTCGGCACCCATGCATCGTTTCTGGCCTCCGTTAAGTGTTGCGGCTTAACCAAACCTATCATTACTATATGATTTTAGTTTTATTCATTGTTGCGATGGCTTAGGGTTTGTTTTACATATTAGTATAACACATTGCCCTTGACGAAACCGTGACATATGGCAGGTATCTAGCCCATGTTCAGAGCATGTGTATGCACATATTCTTATTCACAGAGTACTTGCGCCCAGATAAACTCATGCGAGCAAGTAGACGTACTGCACAATTGATTAAAAAACCAGTAAATATGTTAAACGTAGCCATATCCGAAAGCTGATTGAGGTTATGGTATTTTTGGGTAAGATACCCTCATTTAACAGAAAATTACTATTTTTTAACATATAACATTCGAATACAAACCCCATTTTTTGCGACTAAAATACTCTTATTTTAAATTAAAGTAATATTATAGTATTTTTAACTAGAAAATCCTAGAAACACAAAAGTTGGGACCTTTGGTCTTGCCAAAGACGTTGGGATAACTGGTTGACACATCAAACGTCAAACCTCCTCTTCACGCCTCCCTACTTGCTCCCTCTTGCGCATTACAACTTGAACTTCTGGCCAATGGGTGAGCATAAAATTGGAAAGTAAGTCATCGTTTATTGGCGGGCCATTCAGTACCATGTGTTTCTGGCAGCAAGTTTGACAGAAGTGGAATTTCGTAGAAATACTGTATATTTATCAACTCTGATTTTAATACTATTTAAAATGAGCGAATTTATAACATTGCAAGGTAGTACTTTGTTAGGCGAGCCATGTTTATATGGTATTAAGCTCTAGCTAATTTCGAGAGTTAACACATATCTCACATAAACTGTGTTTGATCTGCAGTAGCTCATGTATACATGTATACATTCAAATTTGCTTCTCAGCTCTAATGATGATTATTGATTAGTGGGGTATAACGACGTACTGTTTTGACAATAGGCCATGTGGCACTGGTCTAATGGCGTCGGTGAACGAGTGCATGATGATGAATCTAACCTAGCCTAGAAGGGAGGTGCAGAAGCCTGGTGCTGGCACGTAGCCTACCCCTGTCGAAGAGCACCAAGGGGACCACTGTCAAAGGATGATACAATGCGGACAACGGGATTCCTCCACAAATCCATGCTGTCGAGAGGTTGTTAAGCTGGGCGAATGACGTTGCTGTACTAACTTTCTAAGCGTGATAGTTATGTAGTTTAGTTAGCCGCCAAATAAATATATACCAGTATTAATATAAAACGGTTAAAGAGGGCAAGTGAAAGATAGCAGTTGTTTGGGGTATGATTGTTCTGGCTAAAATCACTGTCTTTTTGTACTACCAATTCTTCTTTACTGTCAGGCTGTGGGACTTGTTGAATGGACCATCGATAAAAATTATATAGATTGCAGATTCTTAATATTTTTTTTATATTCTTCATTCTTAGTAGGTCAATGCGGGAATCAAATCGGCAGCGCATTCTGGCCATTGGTTTTACAAGAACATGGTGTGGAAAATAGTGAGGATTGTTTTCGGAAAGAGCTCTCACACCCAACTCGGTCATTACCAAACAATTTGCACAGTTTTTTCCGACATCCAGTGAACAGTAAAAACCATACAAAATCAAATAGTATGCTTGGTGACAGAAACTCAAAGAGTCAAAACATTAAAGCTCGCGTAAGTTTGGTTCTTAAGTTTATTTTTAAAATTATATATACATATATATATAAATATATATTTTCATTTGAAATACTTTTTCTTAAATCATGAAAAACTAAATATAATTATTTTGATAGGCTGTATGTATTGATATGGAAGATAGTGTTGTCGCAAGATACCGTACAGGACCATTGAAGCACCTGTTTGATGACAACTGCCTCCTTACAAACTACCCTGGATC
Source organism: Protonemura montana (assembly GCA_947568835.1). Taxonomy (NCBI): domain Eukaryota; kingdom Metazoa; phylum Arthropoda; class Insecta; order Plecoptera; family Nemouridae; genus Protonemura; species Protonemura montana. The sequence goes on along the minus strand of OX387604.1, from coordinate 12,020,097 downwards.
AGGAAATAATTGGTAAGATCATCAAAAGTAGGTGGTACCTATCATGAAATAACCACCAACACCAACAGTGGTATTCCCTTGCAAGAATCATTACACAGAAGATTATGTTCTTATTTTTCACAGGGCAGAAGGCTTTCATAGTCATGGGATTCGATATAAGGAGAATATAATGAATACAGTACGAAAGGCAGCCGAACACTGTGACAGACTCCATGGCTTTTTACTGCTTTATTCTCTTGGGGGTGGCACGGGTTCTGGCCTAGGTTCAGCCACACTTGGCTTTCTCAATGATGCATACTCTGAAGTAGACAGGTGAGCATGCCTTTTGGAACCAATTAATACTTATTGACTTTTAATATTATTGTTCCAAAAAGAGCAAACAAGTGTAAAAGTGAATTGTTGATTACTGCTGGTCACACCTTTGCTCACTCCATGTCTCTCACTTCTGAGGGAAAAAACAATTTTTTTCATTGTGATGATAATATTTGCTCTCTAGTCTCTAAAGATCTGCTGAAATACCAACATACCAACATATGCTGATATGCTGAAATCAGCATAATATGAAATACCCACAGAATATTAAAATGTCAAAAGTTCTTACAAAACTAATATCCATTAATCTGTTGTCATCTTGGGTAAAATAATAAACTATTCTAATAAAGAAACCAAAAATTCCCATGAAAAATGTATGGTTCATGATACCTACCGTTCACTTGACAGGTTCGTGACATGCGTATTCCCGGCAGCCAACGACGACGTAATCACGTCGGCATACAACGTAGCACTGGCCACAAGAGAGCTTGCCGAGCATGCAACATGTGTCTTCCCTGTTGATAACGAGGCCTTGTTTGAAATTTGTGACAGGGAAAAAAAAAAACGTTCTTCAACAACAACAACAACAACAAGTGATAACTCATTTCATAATGTAAACAGTATTGTTGTGGATATGATGTTACACTTAACAAGTGGATCCAGATTTTCTGGTTCTTTGAATATGGATATGAATGACATTCAAACTAACATGGTGCCTTTTCCAAAGCTCATTTATATTTCATCAAGTTTAAGTCCATTTAGCTGTCAACAGCTACGCGCCAAAAGTGTGAGGTACGAAACCTTGTTGTTAGTTGCAACAATTATAATATGTAGCTAGATCAGATAGTATTCTACCTGGTGTCCTCCCTCAAATTCTTACTGTCCATCTGAAAATTCTGCTTAATTCAAATACCAATTTTAGCTTGCATGTCTGTTCAGCAAAGAAGTTCAGCAGAAATTACCATATATTTTTGGAAGCATTAAACAGTCTTGAAGAAAGTGGCTTCCTAGCGTAGCTTTTTAATGTAGCGGCAAATTCTGGTCAAAAGAAGTTATCAGGTAGTATAGAGTATAGAAGCAAAACAATGCAATATCCTGAGAAAATGGTCTGTCTCAAAATGTGAATAATGCATGTAAGTTGAACATATCTTCCTATGTTACCCTAGTCTGCATTTCATGACAATGTCCCTTTGCACCCACTGCACAATTCTTGGATTTGCCTGAAAAAAAAGTTTGAGTTCTTCTGGTATTTATGTCATTTAAATGAGCCATCTTTGTTTGCAAGTATTTGCTTATTATTTCTACCGTGTGTGCTTTTGTTGGAGAAACTAATTGAATCTTCTTTCTAGTAGCGTAGATGACCTATTTCTATCGTCATTATCTCGAGAGAACCAGCTACTAAAAATTGATCCGCTTCGAGGGAAGATTCTGGGAGCCTCTTTCGTTGCCAGGGGCAGCGTATCTCTTACAGATATCCAGCGCAACGTCGCTAAACTTGAAAAAAAAGCTCAGTTTGCAAATTGGAATTATAATGGTGTAAAAGTTGGACTTTGTTCGGTACCTCCCCATGGAAGACACGCATCTATATTATCTCTTTTCAATACTTCTGACATTTCAACTTTATTTCAAGATGCTCTAAAGAAATTTAAGAAACTCTATGCTCGAAAAGTAAGCTTTGCTTCTTTATTCTGAAGAACAATCGGGCATTAAAAGGTTGATTTATTAGGCATTAATCAGGCATTTAATGTTTGACCTTTTATTGTATGTTCTTTTAGGCTCACACTCACCATTATCTCCAAGTCGATGGATTTGAAGAATACAATTTTATAAGAAGTCAAGAAAACTTAGCGGAAACAGTTGCCCACTACAAGAAATGGGAAACCTACGAACCACTTACTCAGCCACGTTTGAATATACTCTGAGATCTGACATTGAATTAATAAAAAAAAAAAGTAATTATATTTTATTTACTGTTGTTTTTTACCAACAAAAAAAAACAATGACAATGCAGTGTTTTCGACAGTACTTTCGGTCATCAGTACAATTACACAAAAACGCGCTCTTGCAAGTACGTTTTAGCATTCCAGAAATTTTGCTTCTGGGCTTGGCCATTAATTTTTTTCCTTGCTTTTTCAGAAGCTTGCTATTTTTATATCACATTTTGCAAGTAACCAATCAAAACTGTTTTTGGAAAATAATCTTGTTTTAGCTATGTTTAGTAGTAGGCATGGTATATGACAGTGTACTTATTTTTATTGTTATTTTTTTGTCGTGGTTTTAGAAAGGAAATACACGAATCTTAACCGAGTCTTTAAATTATCAGAACCTGTCATTGTTGAGTCATTAGGAACCTGCCAAGGTCTCATTGTATATTTTTTATTTTTAAAGAAATGTAAGCATCCTCTCAGTTCTTGATGTCTACAGCCTGTCCAGCCTAGCATAAATGCTAGTTTTCTTACACCAGTGGTTCCGTATCAGGGTTTCAGAAGTGCTATATGTCTGGATAGGCCGCCGGAGAGATCTGCTGTTGAATGTGATATATGCAAGAACCTCTGGAGTCTGGACCTCTGTTCAAATATAGATTATAGAGCGAACTAAATAAGTGTGAAACAATTTTACGTAATAATTTACCTTAAAGTGTACAGTTAAATTAAAACTTTGCAAACTAAACAAAAAATTAACTTCGAACATAAATGGTCAAGATCAGCTGTTGATTCCAGGTGTATTAAAGTTCGGTCATTTCCACCCTAGCCATTGCACCGTCGCATGCGTTAATTACCAAAACCATTGCTGAAGGTCGTTTTGGTCACATGTGGATTTTCGCTCTACGTCCAGTAGGCACTTCAAATATCCAATCTAATAAATAGATGTCAGTTAACCGCACCATTTGAATCCTCTTGGACTATGATGGATAAAATGGCAGATAACACACATTTACTTTATCTCCCTATACTTTTCGTTTATTACCTTCCACAACTTTTCCCCTTGACTTGTCAATTTCATCTCGAAGATGGACTGAACATTTAAATTACAATGCATCACATCTATTGTATGTGTAACCACATGTTTTATTTTGTGATTATTATCAAAATATGCAAGGGGTCGAGATGCCCCATCCCTCACTGTTAAGCAGAGAAAAGGCATATGCTTCACAGCACCCCAGTGCGATGTGCACTGGGCGCGAAGGAGCCCAATCACGGCCGCTGTCTTGACCCCTAGTAATCAACGTCTTGCGAATTGAAATGGGAAATTTTGCCTTAATAATAAAGATGGATCATGATCTACCCTTAGCAGAGATAATTATTTGTTACATGGTATAGAACTAAACGAAATAAATGGCTCATCTCCACGATATTTGCAAGTTTTTTTTCTCGTAATCAATGGATTTCTTGGACTAGGAGAGAAAAGAGAAAAGAAGGACAACGGATATCGGATATGGAGAGAAAATATATATCAACATCTTCATTGTGCACTATTTATAAATCCTTCATCTCTTACATTCCATGAAAACCATGTGATTTATACAGAAAATTACAGAAGGCGATTTTCTTTGGTAATTTTTGTAACAGGGTGGTCCTTACAAAAGAGAAAAAAAATCTTTCTCAGACTGCAAAATACAAAACTATTGTAGAGTAGTCTAAAATTCTACAAAGTATCATTTCTGTGGTGATCATGCATCACATTTTAAAATGTATTCCTCATTCAATAAACGATGCTTGCGTCCATCAACTGTTAGAATGTTAAAAAAATTTAAATGTTATTGAGGTGTAAGTATATTCCAATTTTTTACCTCTTAGCTGGTATTAGTTATGAAAGATTTTCGGGTGATAAGATAGCTAACATGTTATTTGGTACGGAGAAAAATTATATTTTCCACCTAATGGATAATTACGTGTTTATATATGTAATACATTGAGTACATAACAATGGTTTTCCTACACAATAGACGGTGGCTATACAGCTGAACGACGAGCAGATTTACTAATAGACCCCTCTAAACGAAAGTAATTTCTGCTTAGGGTAGAAATAGATCCGCGGGAACCAACACTTGGTGTTATATAGTCGTTCATTTGGTATTTGATGATCCCATTATGTCATCTTTGTGTTAGGAGCTAAACGATGTTATTTCATAAATATAAAAAGTATTTCTTGCGTGCAAGTTTCTGCAATGGGAACGGTATCTCTTGATCAACTGCACGATTTTCTTTTGTTGTTTTATACCATTTTAACAAATAGTTACACTATTTTTATGGGTCTTTTTCTATTCACTTCTAGGTTTACTAATTGCGTTGAGAATCGGTCCGGCGATGGAAACAATTCAAATCATATTTAAACCCACGAGTAGAATTAGACAGAAAAGTTCAAATTGAGTGGTAGATAGTGCATGTGTATACTAAGAGTTAGATAGTTAAGAGTTTCCATCGTTTTTATTCCTGGTTATAGATCCTCCGTAGGCATTAGATTTGGTTTTAAACGAGTTTACAAACCCGTACATTCTACACTGACTCTACATCACTGTTGTTACCGTCTTCATTGTTTTGAGTGTCGCTCAACACACAGTCGCTGGCGTCGTTACTGTTGCACGTTTGAGTGTTGTTTGACTCAGCAGCCGACTCATGATCGCCTTTGACAACAGCAACACCCATGTCTTTGTGGTAACAAAGTCCACAGAAACTGCCCGAACCCTGGTAGCTGGGTGCAAAACTCACGATACCACTCGCTAATGCCAAGTTCCTGCCAATTAAATTTGAGTCCCATTAATATTTAGACTTATATAGTCCATGAGAGAAGTAACCATCCTAAAGCCATTAGTATGAATGTATCTCCAATAGCTCTTACGGCAAACATTGATCTGGAGCGCTTTGATTTGGTATCTTCTCTCACCGAATGAACAGAAGAACATGCAACCAGGATATGAGTTTAACACGATAATACGTGCCGTAAATTAGGGGTGTATATTCACCTAATAGTCAATTGTCATTAGAATTTTCTGGGCTGCGGTGGCAGCTTATAAGTTAGTGCTATCTTGATCTTGTTTCGATTTCCACCGCGACAGCAAATTGCATTTGATAGGGTGCCGTTACGAATTGAAATTAACTGGGTGAACTTTGCAGGGATGAGTCCGTATGCACTTAATTCACATTCACTAAAGAACCCCAATAGTCGCAGCATATTATAATACCCCCATTATCATGAATGTATTATGTGACCCAATCTACTAATCTCTCACAAGTGCATCTCATATCTCTCAATCATACACTAGATTGACTATTACTCTACAAAATACGATTAAAATATACTACCCCTAATTTTCGTTAAATTAATTCTCGATTATATTTATACGTTTTGCCTTTTGAAGCATGCTCTTCTTACAGTTATTATCATTCCATCATACCTGTATTGTTGGTCAATGTGGGCCTTCTCGATTCTCTTATCTTTAGCTCTCCTGTTTTGGAACCAGATCTTGATCTGTGTTTCTGTCAAGGCGAGCGATTCTGCGAGCTCAAACCGGCGGCTCCGTGAAATATATTCACTCCGGTGGTATTCAAGTTCCAGGCGAAGAGTCTGCTCATTGCTGAACGTCGTCCTTTGCCGTCGAGGCCTTCCTTCCTTCCGACGTCTCCTGGCTACTGTAACATTCAATTCCACGATCTTACTGGCTCGTTAGTCATCCGATATTTTAGATATACAGCAATCACATTAGTTAAGACACAATTAAGTAATATCGGGCACCGCAAGGAATCAAGTGATTCAGACAGTTACATTTTTTGGATTATTTTTTTGTATTATTTGCGGTTCAGTCTCACATTTCATAGAGAGTGAAACCGTTTTCATATTTAACATAGGTCCCTTCCCCCCCCCCCCTCCTTTGCCAATCCTATATCCGTAAGATACAAGCAGACTTTGGCATAAATATTACAATAATCATTGGTATCAATAAAATCAATTATCAGCGCTTCTGTTAGAAACCGTTTAATTAATCTTTTGCTCAAATTGCATCAAAGTGGAGGTAAAATAAACGGCCGGAAGTACCAACACGTTCTCCTGACCATATTGTGGTCTCACGAATCCAGCCAACCGGTTTATTCTCACACCCCCTAATCGGTCAGTGTGACTGTATGGGTTGAGGTTTGTCTGAGGTGAGGAGCCTGTTTTGGCACGCTTACGATACCACACCCCTCAAAGTGTATTAGTGAATGCTAGCCTGAAATCGTTTCTCTTTTGGTGCTCAAATTTTGTAAACATTTAAACAAGATAATGATACGCTTCTCCCTAAGTGTAACGGTTAACCCACAAAATCCTATAATATCCCACAAAATATACTCATTCATCACGCATTACTCTGTTATTAATTGAGAATTTTGGGAGGATATGAAATGTTGCCCCCATTCATGCGTGAAGTGCAACGATGGGTTGGGTGTTGTATTCTCTTCCGTAATTATACGTGCAACTAAATTAGCTGTCATTAGCAACTGCATCCTGACGCCTTCAAAATAGCGTAACCATTATGCTTCTAATACCCTTTTAATTATTCGTGTGAGCAGAGGGGCTGGAAACCTGGGTTTGAAGTGGGTATAGTTTACTATTTCTTGCGGTAGTTATAGTTTCGAATAATATATCATATTGATATAGGTGAACAACGAATTTAATTAGTTTGCCAGATGTTGAGTTTCTGGACCACATTTAAGTGACGCTATCAATTGTAGTTGTCTTTGAGATCATGATGGGGCAGACACGCGATTTGATGATTTATGTCAGCATTCAGGTGTTGCTACCCTGGATAGTGTCGACCTGGGCTCATTTGCGATTAGCGCTTGGGCCCATTTTTGCCCCAACACGAAAGCAATAGCCGACATATTTTTTAATCCGCGACATCAACGAGAATGGCGATCGTAAGTTTTTTTAGGTTTGTATTTGAGAATAAAAGTGTCACATAAGCAGTCAGTAGACCCAAAGAAGTTTGAAACATTGATTCTAAGGTGTGGTAAATTAACTCAGTTGATTTAATTTTGCAGAAAGTAGGCCCGCGTGATAGCCGTTGTTGAAGCCATGATCGATCGGTATTTTCATTATCCCTTGGCCCGTCCCTTGCATGTATAGTACCAGGATGTGCAAAGGTAAGGTACACGGGTATACCCTATTCCCACTTGACGTCTGCTGGCCATATGGCATCGGCCAGGGCACAGATTGCCCATCACAACCAAAATTGATATTCACACTTCCTCTTTCCTAAATAGTTAACAAGTAATACACACCGGAAATCCGGAAATATATATTTAACATTATTTTCAAAATCAGTTTCTCCTCCGAAGTAGTATAGGTTGCAAAACATTTTCTTTTTTAGGGAGAATTAAATAGCTATGATAATGATTATTACTTAAGTTATTGTCTTCCACTCAAACGAGAACATATTCTTTGTATAGCAACACCGTTTGCTGTATTGTAACAGTAAACCAAACCCCATTGAATCCTCCCAAACAACGACTAAAATATTATTATGATACGATTATGTATTCCAGTTGAACAAACTGTTTGAATGAAAGCCAGCTGTTTCGTTGTGTGGCATAGCGCCGATCCTGGCTCGGGAGTGGGGTGTTCGAGTGACGGTTCTGGATCCGCATTGGACGATTGCGGGGGTGTTAAGAAACCATGTGACAATTGCGAAGCGAGGCGTCACATTGTTCATCATATTCAAACATCATTTTCAAAATGGAAATGGAATCCTCTTTTCCTCTTCATTTCCAATTCACTATAGAGAATTTCGTATAGTACATAGCTAGATAGAGCATATCACAAAGAGCTTATATTTTCGAACACAACCAAAGTATGAGAATAACACTTACCTTCCTACAGTTATTCCACTATAACGTTTTATTATCTGTTGTCAATTGATGGATTATTGGCTAGGATATATTTTTATATTGATATTTGTGGGATCCAATTCAATAGACGTCTGGAAGTATATACCAGGATTGCACGACAATTTTTTTCAACCAGGCATGGTTCTAGGAATATTTTTTGAGCGGGTTAGCTAGAAACTACCCCTGACGTGCTCGGCAAGAAAATGAAACTATTAATTAAAATAATGTTTGAATATGAAATTACCATCTGACCAGACAAGAAAATCACCCAATCAAAAGTTACAACCATGGGTTAAGTTATTTTGGTTGATGGAAAATACCTAGATTCCACCTAGATTCCTAGATTCTTTGAATTTTATACATATCTTGATGAGGGAAAGTCCTCGGACATGCAAGTATATGCTGATGGAGTCATTTGCTCAAGTCACAAATAGCAATGCAAAACAGAGACCATGCAAACCAAATGTCGAGTGTTTTTGTTCATTTGAACCGCGCCATCTCAATAATAATTACAATCGCTTCATTTTGGATAGGAAATCCTATGCTGGTTGGGTATTCGCCCGCCCACCAAAGACTTGAACAGGATCAGGAATGCCTCATAATATGTAGAGGATGATGATTTGTGGTGTTTTACGACGCACTGTTTTGACAACGGACTTAATAGTTTTGGTCGAATGGCGTCGATGATGATGAGGAACCTTGTGCCGGCAAGTTGCCTATATCCTGACGAAGAGAACCAAAAGTACCATCAACTTTGCGTCCCTTCCGAAGGACAGTGCAACTCGAACAGGATTCCTCCGCAATTCAATGCTGTCGAGGGGTTGTTAATCAACGCGAATGAGCTGTTTTGTACTAACTTTTATACTTCCAGTCTCTCTCCCAAAAAGAATTGGTCAGTGTATGATTGTCACCAATCCAATAACTGAATCAGAGCAGTTTTGCTTAATTTCGATGATTTGATGAGTACACCAAACGTTCTGCCTTGTAAAATGAATAGTAAAAGTCAATAGTCAAAATATAATATTAAATATTGTATGCGGAATTATTCTCGTGGTTTTGCAATGAGCCCATTTTGTGTTACCATGGGCAACATTTTTGTTTAGGCAATTTTTGGCGATCCGAAAATACTGAAAGAAGTACGAGAGGGGCCAAAAAAACAATAACCTGCTACGCTTATCTACAACGCAACTCAAATCGCGTTCTCAAAGCTCGAGTTGCAGATAAATCTCGGCCACGATTCATAATTTTGGATAAGCACTTCATTGCAATGTCTTGGCAAAGGTACTGGTGTTGACATACTGATATTCGTTAAAATATGCCTCCATGCGTGGAAGGTAATAAACACCCTCTTAGCGGCACCTAAGCTGGGTTTATAAGCCCTCCCCCCCCCCCCCCCCCCCCCTAATCAGACTTTGTCACGTGGATCATTGAGAAGGGGTCCAGCCCAGCATCCGTGACTCGCTGTTAGCTAACACTACTAGGTATTATATGCAGAGCAATTGGTCTGCCATACAACTCCCCTGACAATATGATAATCCATTAAACGATATGTTCATTATTGTTATATATCCCAGTTCATTCAAGCCTGAGATGTGATTTGGACTTCCGATAAAATATTTTACATTTACATCGCTTCATAGTGTATTTTACTGATTCCTGATTATCGATGATTGCTGGAAACTTCACGCTATTAAGATACTTACCATTACGGTTTCTCCCAAATGTTTAAATAGCATTTTCGGCATATAATGGCATGGTTTCGGGGAAGTTGTTCCATGATATCATTTCGATACTCTTTCCCTGATCCGATTACACACATGTTCCTTACTTCCTTTTGATCTCTATGACGGTCTAAAAAATATATTAAATTTATTAATGATCCGAAAGCAGCTTATCACTAAAGTTACATTTTCAAGGAATTTCGCAAATATCCTGACCAACATTTCTTTTGTATGAAGCATCCTTCTCTTATGAAGCAATACTCTCTTTATTGTATTCATGAGTGCAAGTTCTTTTCATAAAATTTTCTGACCAAGGGATGTCTTTTGTGGGCCCAATTATTTATCATCCGAAGATATTGGACAAGCTCTCAAAGGCTGCACCTTCAGGAAAAAGTGTCTCACAACTTTCTAAGACGTCTCAGAGATTGATCTGGCACATAACACACATTAATTGTGTGCTTTATCTCAAGTCTGAAATATGATTCGATATTTCAATTTTTCTTCAGTTTTATCAATAAGGTTGCCTATCCGATATAACCTATCCATCGCCTTTTAATTTGTATGTACTTTCACGAATAACAAGATATTTTTTAACGACCTCGAGTAATTTGCTGCCAAGCAAAATAAATGTCAAAAAGTTAACCCTTTAAACCAGTTCAAACAAAGATATGACGGGAAAATTTTTTTGTTTTACTCACGAAACGCCGTAAATCCAGCAGGAAAGAGTCCTCCAGGAGCTAGTATTGGGCGCATCAGTGGCCCAGCGTTGCAGGATGCATTTTGACTCGATGGTAACACAATTGGCAAGAAAGGAAACGAAGTCAAAGGAGAACTTAGCATAGACATTGGAAGCATCGGACTGGTCGAATGTCCCAAGACAGACGTTGATCTTGGAGACTGATCTGGTCCCGTTTTCACAGCACTTACACTGTGGAGTCTCTTCGCGGGCATGGTTCCCTCAAAGCCTGCATGGTTACCTCCGATGTCTTTCTCATGTTGCGTCCAAGAGTCGACTGGATCTACCCCTCGCAAAATTTGTGCTGAACTCGAGGACACAACTCTTGCGATTGCACCACAATCCCCAGACGCTCTAGACGGCGAAGACAATGTATTGTCGCGGTCGCGTGATCCCGTAGATGCTGTTTCTAAATTACCGTAGATTCTGGCAAAGAACTTTCTTGGGGACGAAGGCCGATTGACGGTTGATGGAGTAGTGATTGAATTTAACTTTTCCACACGACCAATCTCCGCTTTGTTTTCAAGCACACGTGACAATGGGCTCTCCATTACTCGCTTGAGAAAAGATACTTGATTCTTTATTGCACTAAATTTGTATATGTATCACGAGAACCTTTGTTTTTTAAACTCGCAAGATTTTTTTCTGAAAAAAGTTAACAAATTTTCGAGAACATAGTTCACTAATGCATGGCGTTTAGCACTGTTGAGAGGACTCACCTTAGGTTGAAGTTAAGCAAATTGCGGCTCCTAACTGTGAATTACGCCTTCCGAGGTTATACTTGTGCATAGGCTCAATTTGATTGGATACTCTGTGGTGGGAAAGGAATCCCACCAATGGGAATTTACTCCCCAAATCGCACGGCACATCTGGCGTAGGGTGATCTGCCCAAGGCGCTTGCGTCCAATCCGATCTCGAGCATTACGAATTGCGGGCTTTGAGTCCACATAAATAATTCGATTTGACTATTATTAATATTATTCATAGGTGTATTTATTTATTTATTGTTTATTCATCGACAACGGAGGCAAGTCCACAAGTGTGATATAATATAAACATGGTATATATAAACATGAACAATTAAAAACATTATTTACAAACTTAAGCTTAAATTGAAACATAATCAACATTTTGTTATGTCTTTTCCACATGACATACATTTTTTCAACAATCGTAATTTGATCGTAATTATAGCAAAAAATGTATCTTTCCTTATTAAGATAGTATAACTACAACCAACCCTTTAAACATTGCGTCGTTAAACACAACTAATCAATCAAATCCCTCATAGCTACTGCCAGAGGTGAACTGCTTATCGTATGTTGATTCGAGCTTTTGGTATCATATTTCGCCAGAGCTTGCAGTTTGACTTCTTCAGACCTTTAATTGGTTTAAAGATATCCGTGGTGCGATACTTATGGGTGCTTGCCTACCAAGAAAGAAACCTGGACGTAAGCCGAGAGGTGACACTTGATATGATTAGCCACAATCACGATCAAAGAAGCCACTTATAAGCCTAGAGTAAACACCATGCTACCTACCCAAGTAGAAAGCATCGGACGCAAAGAACCCAAGCCCTGATTAAATTTATTTTTCTTAATCTTCGTTGGGACAACGTTTTCCTTTGCAGGGATTGCAAGTTCCAGGTCTCTCTCTCAAATTTCGAGCAATTTCATTTTTTTCTCCTTTCAGATTAGCACTCTTACCGAAAAGGTTTCGCGTGCTGGAGAAAACCGAAGTTAAGCATAAGTCACACTGTGCTGGGTCAGGTTTTGGATAGGTGACCATCATACACATGATAATTTCTGTTCCGGGGGGGGGGGGGGGGGGGGGGGAGGGGGGGGGGGGAGGAGTTAAAGTTAGTACAGAAACTTCATTCGCCCGCTATCATTCGCCTGCTATAATCATGTTTATCAACCTCTCGACATCATGGATTTGTGGATGAATCCTGTTATTCGCGTTGTAACGTCCTTCGGAAGAAATTTAAAGCCGGTGGTCACCTTGATGCTCTTCGACAGGAGTAGGCTACATGCCAGCACCGGGTTCCCCTCCTCTCTCCTAGTCTAGGTTAGGTTTATCATCATTCTCATCATCATCCACTCATTCACCGACGCCATTAGACCAGTGCCGCATGGCCCGTTGTCAAGAGAGTGCGTCGTAAAACCCTACTAATCAATCAATCAGATTAACACAGAAACACATACCTTACCCATCCCTTTACCCTAAAACTGAGACAGTTCCAAACTTTGAACTGTGTAAGCTAATTTGCACATTCTTGGACGATCTTAACCGAAGGTGTCTGCAGCACCTTTGATTGGTTGGCTGGTTGGCTGATTGAAAAATCATCAGCCTAGTTAATTTAATTTGTTTGTGTAAAAAGAGAAATATTCTGTTGGTATAATGCACATTCTGAAAAAAAGGTAGGCAATTTTAAGATTTCTTCAATTTAATTATCTTTGTATTTGAACCAAACAATTTGATTCGCTAAAGTTTAGCTTATCACACCCCTAACTGAATTATTGATTGAAAGGCAGGCCAACCTTTTTTATCGTATACTGTCGCACCGTTTTGCCTTGAAATACAATATGGCCCACCATACAACAACCCCACTCACACTAATTTTCATCATCTGCAAAAATATATTGTTTTTGATGTCTTCTGGTCAGTTGACAGGTCAGACAGGTCAGTTATACAGGAAAAATACCTGGGTAAACAAGCCGTGGGGGATGATATGTCCGGAGGTCATAGTTACATTAATCAAGAATTATAAATCATAATTCGGTCGTGAAGGGGGGGGGGGGGGGGGGGGGAGTATCATATAACTCCGTAAAGCAGTTTTTCGCAAAATTTCGACCTCTGTGTACCCGTTTTATGATGTTCGTAGCTCAGAGTAAAAAAAATCTTTTTAGTTCTGTTTTGAAAAAAATAAAAAATAAAACATTTCACCGGAAATCTGTTAGCAAATAGGTAAATAAAATATTTCTAGGAGAGAAACGAACAGTTTTTCCAAAATTCTATCTTCCACTGTTCATTCTCATTTACCGTTCCATGGCCGGGGAGGGGGTTAGCGAATAACGACTAATATGTCTTGAAACGCAGTGGGCCTAGTTTCTTAAACTAACGTCTAATTTTTTGTAGTCGCTGTTTCATCGGAATAACTTGTCCTGTGCCATAATCTCCCTCTATGTAATCTCTCCTTTTCAAAAATTATAGTCATATAATTGCTGATAACTATTTTGAGTTTGAAGTGACCCGAGTAGTCTGACAACTAAAGCCTATTTATAGGACTATGCATGCACCATTCAGTCTCTATACGTCACGCATGGCCATATTTAAAGCAAACATTTCCCCTTTGGCAGAACGGCTCGACATTTTGCACAAACTTTTGGCCTTTGTCGAACACTAAAAAATAAACACACACATGACACTCGCTGCTTTGCACCTATCAAAACTTTTTTTTTGAGCTTTTGATCTGTTGTTTGATCATCATTTACAGATTCCCTAGTTTTGCAAACCTGAGATATTATTCCCAAGAAATTTAGGCTCTTGTGCACAGGCTGAACATTCAGTTGATGTGGTTGGTGTGATTGACTAAAATGTCAGAAAAAGAAAGCCCCTGGGAACTATAATCACATTTCGAAATTTTTGCTTGCCTTCAGCGTTAGGTCGATTTACTGACAGAATGAACGCTCAAATAAAAATAAAAAATAAACACAATAACGCATGCCTGCAAATTTCCCAAAATGGCCTCTACGGCGTCCAAACCGGCAGTAGTTCATTTGCTAATACTTGTTTTGATATGCTATTCAAAATTCACTGACAAGTGTAAACAGAGATTAACAGATTAGCTATGGTAATTAAAATTTGTTTCGAGGAATGGAGAATATTTCTTGTACTTTGGGGATATTAAATGCCGTTGCCAAAGCAAAAAAGACCCCCGGGAGGAAAGAAATCGCAGTTGTGTAAAATAATCTGAAAACCAGACAAGTGCTGTACAAACAACAAGTGCGAATTCCAATATAACTCCCAACACAATGCCTGCATTTGGTCTCCAATTTAATGTTGGTGAAAATTGTGGAAAATTCTGACGAGTCGAGATGTCAATTGGAGAACACAAAAAGGTACCATGAAAATTTCATCATAATCGGTGCAGCTGTGTGGGACACCTCATTTTGTCCCTATTCTTTATTACCTTCTACTAATTCTTCCTGCATGGTTAATATTTACTAAATTATTAAATATATGTATAATATGCTTTATAAACACAAAGTGTTGACAGCGCGACACCGTTGGGTGTATCGGCGATACACTTGATGCGTTGTGTTATCATCAAGGGTATTCAACCCAAATTTTGAGTATCATTTTGTTAGCCCTGTCATGAAATAGCCACGAAATTTTGGAGACTGGGAAATTCCACGAATGGCAACAAATTCTGGAGAAATTAGCAGTGTTGCTAACAGTTTATTTTATTTATTTATTACGTTACATTTATAATTGAAACATGCCTTACTAAAGAAGTTTTGGTTTAGAGCAGGCAGAAAATGTGAATTTTGACGTTTGACCTCGAATTTCTCAAAAATCAACCGAAAGATTTCTAGTGACTTTGAGTAGGTATGTTGTTTAGCGTTTTAAAAACCTGGTGGTTTTTAAGGGTAGTTGCTAATTCACCCACGTACGGCGCTGACGGCTTGATATCTTTCGTCAGTCAGCTGTCACTAAGCTAGCTACACTCGCTGTCATTCCCGGAGATAGCCACACGGATTTTTGTGGATAAACGCTCGAAAATGGAGGAATTAAAACAGGTAAATAGTCAATTAATGTACAAATAGTTAACAACTTTCAGATACCACAATGTTTCATACTAAAATGAAATTTACCGTGTAGTTCAGTTGCAAAGTATTATTTTGTCTTTGATATTAAGACGTCACAGTAATGTGAACAAAGTGCCCCTTAACACAATGCATATTCATGCAAAATTAATATTTGATTCAGTTAATTATACCAACAAATCGCATGTGTTTCTTTTCTTCAGCCTAAAAAATCGAAAAGATCAAAGAAAGTTGTTCAGCCCACATCCACTACCATGCAAAATGCAAGCAATGTTACCATGGATAATTGCTATGTGCAAGAAACAAGCATCGAGGCTTCTAATATTGAGAGTGAAATATTTGAAGCTGCACAAGATGTTACCAACTGTGCAATTGATACTATTTTTAATTCTATGACTCTAGCAGAGTCACCAGAAGAAAATGGAAACAATTACTGTTACGAGACTGAGTTAACTGAAATGCAAGGAGGGTTGACACTGTTAGATATTACCACAAATCAAACTGCTTTCCACGGTTTATATCCCGCTTTGCCTACAGCTCCTAAGGAGTCCACAGAGACAGCTATTGAAAATATAGTTGACGAGCCAACTGCCCCCATTTTTGATCGCATTTTAGAATGCGTAAAACTGCCTGTAAACCAAAATTCCGTCGCCTCCGAGGATCAACCACAACCCAGGATTGAAAATGTTGAGGCTGATTGTGATGTGGTGTCATACACAGATGAAGAATTATCAGAGTTGTGGCATAATGCTGAGCTGGATAGGCATCCCGAATTTGTTGCAATGTTCATAGCAAACCAGTTGTCTCCAGAACTATATCATCCTCTTTATAATCTTTTGAGCACATACATGAGAGCCAGGGATCTTGTTACCTCTGGCGAAGAACAGTTGAATTCACTGAAAATTGAGGCTGAAGACTATCAGAGTACATTATGGGTGATGGAGAAGACAATACTAAGTGAGAGTGGAGAATGCCAAGATGGAAACCCAGTTAGCACTTCAGTCACCTCCACCACGGCTACTTTCCGTGTATCGGCAAATAGTTATTTGACCGAGACCTTGCTTTCGATAAAAGACAATGTGAATGAGCAGCGTGTTATTCACGAGTTCTCTGCAGAAACAGCCAGGCAGAACATAATTCAACTGATAAATGATATCTGTCGCAAATGCATAGTAACGTCGAAAGTAAATGTGAATGCCAAAACCCCCATGCTCTCTTCGGAGAACCATTGCCACGTTCGTGATGTGCTGGAGCTCCAAACCTGTATTGGAATATTATTTTCTTTCAAACGGCAAGCTGTTAAAGACTTACAATTTAACACAGACCTACAGCAATGGGTCACCATGTTAGTAGCTTTACTACAACGCATAGCAACTTGGCAAGAACACATGTTCATTTTGAATCACGTTCTAAGATGCCCACCGAGAATAGGAGACTGGATTGCACGGTTAGTTTATGTCCCTCCTCCGACATACAAGCATCGTTGGGATAAACCTGCAATGACAGATCGATATGTGGCACACACAGTTGCAACCTTGGCTGTGATTTTATTACCCATACAGAAGCGAGAAAAATTCTTAGAGCAGCTACTTGTCAGCGAATCATGGGTGGTTTTAGATATGGATGCAGACTGCCTAGAAAATGATTCATCTAATTGCACGGCCATTAGTGAGGAAGACCTCACTAAAATTTTGAATCAAGTGCCTTTGAAGGAGCTTTTACTTTTTGTTCTGCATATTGTGGACCAGAAAAATAGCTCAAGGTAAACAAAACTCATAAAGCTCTGATTACCATTTGATTAAAGTCTTGACCGTCAAGGTATTATTATCGAATAATTAATTTCAATACAATTGGTTCAATGTTGTTTTATTATTTCTTTTCAGCGCTTATCAGCTCGATTTTACCACATGGAATGAGCAACAACTTTTGGAGCTGTTTGCATTTGCTTCATGTTTGGTGAGCTTATTGCGGGAAGGTTTGCGCACATACAATGATGAGCGGTACAAAAACTTCGCAAAGCGATTGGGTTGCATCATCACAAACGTAGTCAAACATGTATCTGACCTTTGGGAGTTACTTCGGTATGTTTCCTTCATTGGGTAGCTGGCCTTCCTTTGGGATGCTTATTTTTTTGTGGTATAGGTACCAATTTTTTTTTTGTCTTTCAGAGAGTCTGCGATGTCAGATATCCAGTACAGTGGTCGCCTTCAGGCAGAGTATGATTCTCTGGTCCAAAGAGCTACTTGCGCGATATTCTCTTCTCAAAAGTTGGGAGCATGGCAGTTTTTGGCAATTCTCCCATACAATCTAGTCTCGTCGAATCAGCTTTGGAGGCTGTTTTTCATATTACACCGTCCATTCACAGAAAAAATCACCGAGGATTTACCTAGCTGTAAAAATCCAAGTAGCTGGGAAGAAAAAATAAAGGTACGAAATGATTGGACATTTCCCGAAATTGTCGTCACACTGTCGACTAATGACAACGTAGTTTTTCAATTTAAATCTCATCTTTTAGGAAGTTGGTCTTGTTCAACTTTTTGAAGAGCTGATATCTGCAGTACCAGAAGCAGAGACCTACTATTTGCTGTCCACATTCTCTAGTATGGCTATGGACCGAGGTGACCGAGATGTGCAATTTCGAAGAGTTGTCACCCTGGACCTTTTCCAGGTAAGTGTACAGAGATTCACTTGAGCTAGAAAATGAATTGTGCATTTTTGGCATGTTAAAAGCACAGCCATAATTGATACTAACAACACATGTTGTATTGCAGATAGGATTTCTGAGTGAAGCTACAAAAGACAGTTGTTCAAAATCAGCTAGGACATTGCTCTCGAAGATAACGTCTCGGTATCCGATGTTTTTATCGGATATTCTTGCCAGTTTAAAAGACAGGTTTGAATTGGCTGGCCAGTTAAGTTTCTACTTGTTCCGTGACCTTCCTTTGAGACAATGGGCTCCAAGTGACGAAGACCTTACGATCATCTCCCATTGGCTACTGGACCGACATCTTCTCACTAATGAAAACAACCTTGCACGGCTCATTTTAACTAACCTCAACTATGGCTCAGACGATTCTGGCTTATTTCTCAGCCGTGAGGTTCACTGCCGCATTGCAGTTCTTGTCGTAGAGACTGTTATAAAGTATGCGCCAGAACCTGTTGGTGCTGGCGCAATTAGTACAGTGAGTACCGAAGGTTTAATTTTCATGCTAGCAGGACCATATTGACTCTTGATAGGTATAAACAAAAAATAAAATTCCCTGACAGGTTTCTAGCTACGTTCGTTCTCAGAGTAGTGAGATGACATTGAAAACCTGGGCTTGGGACATGGTCGTTCGGCTGCGTCTGCACATGCTTGACTCGGATCAGGGCACAGTCTGGACTGCCATGGCCAACCCAGCGGCCACATTCCAATCTGTGCCTGATCTCTACGAAGATCAATCTCTTCAAGTAAGTGGGATTTGTAAGGTTAAATATTATCACAGCTTTATGTCTTGAATTCAATGTTTTTCTATGATAGTAACACATGTTTTGGAATTGAGTAGCTTTGAAAATTATGAGTTTGCCTGGCAGAGGTTTTCAATTATTTTATATTGCCGTGGGTATGGATTATTTTTGCATCTTTTTGCTGGTTTTTTTTATCAGGTGATTGCAAGAGGTGTGCTAGGAAGTCAGCCAATAGCTTGTTGCATAGCAGTCCTTGTGAGTACGTGGGGCCACAGCATACCGGAAATATGCATCAAGGGATTTTCTCAGCTGGAAGTTGTTCTTCGACACGGTAGACACGCCTCTGTTATTGGTGCTCTCCTCCATTTGACGCCACTCTTTCTTGAATGCCAAGACTCGCTCATTAAGTGTGATAAGTAAGATTGCAAATTATTTGTTGGCTGTGCTATTATATGATGATTTCTTTCAATATATCAACAATCATCAATGCCTGTACGTTCTAGGTTTATTATGGTTCTGATCAATCTACTAACTGCTGACAAGACCTACATGAAGATGGCAAAAAATTTGATCTCACCAGAATTCCCCGGGCCAATTCTTCGCCTGTTTGGCAGTATGATTATATATCAACTGGAAAATCACAGCAAGTACAGCCTAGCCAGCCCTAACCCTTTGGTAAGGCTGTGGCTAGTCTGCTTGTCCCGTGTTCCTAATTGGATGACCGAGCCAGCAGTCCTTTTCATCCTGGACACAATTTTGTCCTATGCTTTTCTCTTCAAGCAAACCAATGATGAAGTGAAAATCATTTTAAGGACCTTCTATGAGGTGCATAATTTTTTCGCACCTAAAACTCTGTGTCAATTTTGTCAATTCCTTGAATTTATTGGCTAATTGATGAACTGGCTTATTTTAGGTGAAAGAGACGATCCAAAGTGGAACCATGTCGCAGATCATTAACTGGATTTCTTCCTCCCCGTACGGTAATTCACTTCTGCAATTCTCATCATGTCCATACGGGGCGTGGTATGCAGCAATTGTTATCGACATAGAAGAGGCTGCTCAATTTCCCCTTTGGAAGCAGCTCTGCACCATTTTGAAAAACGAATACTCCTCTTGTAAAACAAACGTCGATGCAGCATTGAAAGTGAGTTATGGCATGGAGAATACAGAATATTTACAGAATAATTTACAGAATATTTAAGCTTTTCTCCCAAGAAATATGTAGAAACTATGCCTCCACAAATTGCTCTAAATTGTAATTATTGAAACTGAACTTTTGCTGTGCAGAAAGCTGCATCCAAGCTGGAGGTGACACCCCCGCCAACAAACTGCCTGGCAATTTACCGCTGGTCCCAACAAGCTTTGGACACACCCATAGACCACCCTCTTCTGCCGTACATTTGGCAGCGGTTCTTCTCGCTCTATCTGGCTCGTTTCGAAGATGCAGAGGAGAGTGCAAGGTGGGTCGACATTTACGAACCTTTTTTGCTCTCTCAATGTTCCCACTTTATAGTTTATTTACAGCTTAGTATGCTATTATTAATCACCATCAATATCCTCTTCACAGTAAGTCTGAAAGCAGCTGTGGGAATAAGTTCTTCGATGGAATATCGAACATATCGTTCTTGAAACGTTTGAAGAACCGTTTAGTAGAAACCAAAGAATTCTTTGAAAAGGCAAGCGTTGAGGCCAGCACTGAAGCAGCAGATGATGTTGAGGAGGCCTACGAGTTTCTCACCTGCGTGGAAGTACCTAGTGCCAAACAATGGCTGCAGTGTAAACAGAGGTGAGCAGCGAGCTGGTTTCCTAAACTTGAGAAAATTTTCTATTCCAAATAAGAAGGCTAATAATAAAGAGAAATTGTTCACCAGACTTTTCCAAACTTACACCTTATGGCTGGAAGAACCCCGGCTTCACGATGCCAATCTTTTGCTGCACGCTTTGCCTGCAGTCTACGACCAGAAAAAGCTTTCCTATCTGTTCCACTCGAACAAGGCAAGTATCCTCACACTTAGCCTGCTTGGTTGCTGTTGAAAGTTTCATGCCTCATCTTCTCTCTCTGCTCATAGGACATTTGGATGGAATTCCTGGACATCGCTCGAATCCGCAGTGACCATCAAATGGCGGTTTTGCAGTGGGAACGATCGCAGTCCCGTGTTCAAGATCTTACTGACAAAGTTATTGTTCAACCTGCTCACGCAAAGTATGCAAATAAGTGGACGAAACTGATTAACCGGTATGGCTCTGCTACAGGATAAATTCATTTCATTCGTTTGGTTATTGCTTTCTTAAAACATGCAGCTTGACTTTTGTCTTTACAATCCATTTCAGTCTGGGAATGTATGATAAGCCTCTGGATCCTCCGTTGATTGATATAAAAATTGTTGAGGCTGGAAAACTTGAACGCGATATTGCATCTTACCAGCAACTGCTGGAGTCTTATCTACGAACCAATTACTCTGGCATGACCAAGGATGTCCAGGAGCAGCTGTAAGTTCCTTTATAAATGTATATCTAGGAATCACATCTAGTACATCAATTCTACATCATCTCATTTTGAAAAAATATTATCTAAAGGGGGTATTGAGGTTGCTATTTACTACACCAACCCAAAAAGGTACAAAATAAATCTCTCCCCGAGTAGAATTTAACCATGCAGATTTTAAAATTTTAGCATGAAAGCCATCGAGGAAACCGGAGAGCCTTCCCAGACAGAAACTCTAGCCAGTGAAGTGAGATATTTTAGAGACCGCCTTTTCAAGAGTCTCGATGTTTCAGCGCTGGCCCTGACAGATGCTGCACAGTACGTATACACAGTTGCCTAATCTTGATGCTTTAAACAAAGTGACTTAGGATGTAGGTAAGAACCACAAGCTGATGCTAAATAACTTGTTGCAGAGGGTATATGATGCGTCTTTCGGAGCACACTGCCCTGGATTGTTCGCTTCTGGAACTACTGCCAATGTTGTATCGTAACGTAACCAAGGAGCAAGTAAAGCATGCAGTGTGCAATAGCTCTCCTCCGCAATCGCCCCGACTTGGCCTTTCACGGCCCCAACACATCACTTGTGCAGGGGCAGCCACTATTTGTGTCATGGTGAGCTTAAATCATACTTATTTGTTTCCCATTTTATCCTCACTAGCTATGTAGCATGCGCATGCCTCAGTATAAGTGCACAATATTGACTTATGCGATCAGGCGTCCAGCCAAAAGGCTGGATTAGGAAGGGTGGGAAGAAGTAAAGAGGAAAGGTTTTAGATGATGTTGTCAGTAATCCTGTTGTCGTTTACGTATTGTCCAATGCATTTGGCACTGGGAGATTTTCTGATCTCTAAGTACCAAAGATGTAGCCAGAACCTAAAAGTCAAATTTTATTTTTGTGACACCTTCTATAACACTTCTGGAAAGTATTTGCATAGAGAAGAAGTATGCGTAGATTGGCGCTACTATATTCAAACAATCTTAACATTTTAAATCATAATAATACATCAATTCTTATGAAGTTCTTTGCCTCTGCAACCACTTTCTTCCATGTCCAACCACTCCTCACCCTTAACAACGTCCATCAACATCTGTTACACACCTGTTATGTATTACCTTTGGTGATTGGCTTCACAGGTCAGTGAAGCGGTGGTTGATGTTGCCGTGCAGCACCACATAGATGAGAATCGAGCCAGCTACGATCTAGTTCTCAAGAATTGCTTGGAGCCAATGTCTTGTTCCACTTGTATGGCTGCGTTGGATATCGGGAAGACTATTGAGTGAGTTTGAACAGCTTGGTGTTTTTACCATATTATCTATTTTGAGAATGGAGCATATGTGTGTAGGCAGGAGTATCCCCCCATTTTGAAAAGGGGATTTTTTGCCCAACCCTAATTCGGTAGGAGTCAATTTCAGGTTTGCGTCCTAGGTGTGTAAACACTAAACAATCTTGGGGCTTTTCTTGTGATAGGTATTTTATTAACAATATCAGCTCTTTGGCACTTTGGTACTTTTTACTCAAATCTTTGTTTACTTTTTATGGGAGAGATTCTTGATTTGTCGGATGAACTGAAACTTTCAAAGCTGGCAAACTTGGATTGCATGACAGTAGCATTTCTAGTCAGTCCTGTCCAATGGCTTGAATTTGTACTCAAGGGTGGGGAAAGGAAAAGAAAAGTAGTACAAATTATCGGGAACTTTTCAATTCAGCTTCATAAAAGTGGTGTACTTGTTAGGTTGACGTTTTGGCACATGTCTAGTCTTTTTCACATTAGAAGATAGGATTAGTTCTGTAGGCTAGGTGGTTTCTGGGTGAGGTGTCCGTGTCTCACACTTGCACATATACACCTATGATCGTGCCAGTATTGCCAAAGGTATTTTGGTTTAATTTTTTTTTAATATGCCCTTTGTTTTTGCCATAGATTTGTGGTAAAGGAATACACGGAGAGTAAAATGTCATCGCTGGGCCGTGAAATGGCTTACAGCCATTTGGGAGTTGATCTGTTCTACCATCTTGTATCTCTGTACCAAGAAGATTTGGCATTCTATCCGCCATCCCATGAAATATTCACAAGTGGACTGGAACGACTAGCCAAGGTGAAATCCATACATTTTTCATTCTATTCCTGCACATTAAAGCATTGCAACATTTTTAAAGTAGCCAAATATCTGCACATTGTCGTCACCGACCCTACCTGCCATTTCGAAGTAGCTTCTTAATTAAATGGTGTTATAAGCCGAGTTGAGTGGATAAAATTGAAGCACCTCATAAATAGACTTAGTTATTTTATGTTATCAGATTTTATCATTATTTCCTTCCCTGTTCAGGTGTTTGTGTATGGCGATGGAAGTCAAACCATGCGTCTGCTAACCACGTTATTCGAAGAGACCCGTTTGATGGGACTACTCAGCCCATACCTGACTCCCTCTGATGCACCTTGCTACAAGTTCTTGGAAATGTACAAATTTATGGTTGAGAACATCCGGGCTGACAGGCTGGAAAGCTGCTTCGTTTTAATTTCAAAGGTAATTTGAAATGTTATGATGATTAGAATAAATTGATTGACGAGTTGTTGATTAATATTTAATTTTTTTTTTTTTTACTTGTTGGTTCTGAAGACAACTTCTTCCTAATTTAATTCAAATGTCTACAGTCGCTTTGTTCAATCACAATTCACAGCAATTAACCTTAACACACTCAACTTGTTAATTTTAAGAAATATATTCGGTTGTACTATTTGTGTAAGTATCTGAAATTGTAACTTCTTGATTAGATAATAATTCTTTCTTGGTTTCAGTTTGACGTGTCACAATGGCTCAAAATGTATCAACCCAGTTTGAGCCACAGGTCAGTTTTGATTGGCTACATTATCCAAGCTGTCGTCAATGCTGGACCAAATCCTCCTAATGAAACTCTGATGATTCAAGAGGTATGTAAAACTAGTCTCTATTTTCTAATCTGTAATGTGTTTGTTTGTATCTGTAAGAGTTCCACCTGCTTCTCCATTTTTGCTATATGCAAATCTTACTCTTTCAGATATTTCGCAAGCATCTTATGATCCTGCTGCAGCATTCATTTCCCGAACATTTTGGGGAAGTATTGAACCTATTGTTACGCGGCACGGAGTCTCAGAGCATATCCGTGGACGTTTGGAGTGACTTCCTGAATACGCTCATCGCTCCTCGCAGAATCTGCCTTCTCATGTCAGTTGGAAAGATCAAAGATGAACTGCGAGCATTTGCTACAGAACAAAGGCATCTAGAGTACAACGTGGTATGTGCCTGTATTTCACCGCCTTTATCTTATTGTTAGATTCTGCCTTAATCAGGGTTATTCCAATTTTTTATTGCATTGGATCCATGGGAGTTTTGTATGGGGAACAGCCAAAATTTTAAAAGACGCCAGAATGAGTAAAAAATCAAAACTATAGAGTGGTGTTAGAGTCATTGCTTTCTGTGGCTACACATTTTATATCACTTATATTTTTGTATTAATTTTTTTTTATAATTAAGAGTTTGGCATTATTTTATTTAGCTGATCGAGACCGCACATCTGCTTGGGAAATACTTCAGTGTTGAACGACTGCAGTATGGTTTATACGGACTGTACCCGAAGTATCGCATGTACATTGAGCCTCTCACCATCTTCATGGGAATGATTGGACACTGCCTTGTTGTGTCCACTCTGCAAGAAGATCCAGGGACATTGACGGAAAAATGTGAGTATATTGTGTAACGACTGTTAAGCCTGGCTGGAGAATCCTAACTACTTAGCCAATTAACAAATTTAAAAGGATGGTATTTGTTTTATTATCGAAGCTGAGCAATACTGCTAAGTCTGGTGATATAATGGTGGGTTACCATCTTAAATCTGATATGTTAAGAGGAGGGGCTCAGGAGGTTGACTCTTGTTCAACCACCTTGCTAACCAAAAACCCTCAACCAAAAATTGTGTTTGTCGAGTGAAGTTTACGTTCTACCACATTCCCATCCTCTCATCTATGGTAGGTAGGCTTAATTGATCACAATACCGTTCCCTTCATAGTTTGTGTCATAAGACAAGTGCCATATGACCAACAGACAAAACGCTTCTCTAATATTACATATAACACTGAGAAACAGGTGCAAAAGAAGTTATGGCCCTATGTAAACAAAACAAACACCTCATGAGTCTTGGTTCTTATGAGTACAAGATAGTACTTACTGCAGAGATATAAAACATAAAATTGTTTTACATTTCTGTACTTTTCTTTGCCATATTAATACTGATTGTATGTTTCCCAAATTAGTGTGCACCATCCTTTGGCCCGCTCTGCAAAGCATGTACTCTCCGTGGATCGTGCCGTTCTGGACGCACATGCTTGAGGAGCAGACAGCGGCGTGGATAGATCAACTCACAGATGACCGTTCTGTGCTTACTCCATGGATCCAGGCTGATGACAAGCATGCAATCAAAGTGGTGGCTATGTTCACCGAAAGCATCAGATTCATCTTGGACACACTTCCAGGTATGGACTTTAGTTGTTGAATTAAGTATTGTTTTTTTTTTACTCTCTAATCATAAACGCACAGCTACGTAATGGAAAGGGCGAAGGAAATAGAATATTTGTGGAAGTTATTGAGATTATTGAAATGGGGCTGCAGTGGAAGAAAGATCCTGGTGTTGGCCTATGATGTTGTTGTGGTGATAATTACCTACCTTGTAACATAAATGTTGTTGTTTTATAGGATGCAGCAACATCCTCCACTATATTTGGGAATTTTATGTGGTCAATTATGCCCATCCCACTGTCAAAGATCATGTACTTACTGTCGTCCATCACCATCTGAGCTATCTCGCATGGAACCAGTTCAATCCGATGTTGAAAGACATGGATTTGATGTTTAAGGTGAGCATTAAAGCAAAAATTGTTCAGTTGTTTCAACGATCTAATTTGAATTTTATGAAAATATTTCTTAATTTTTCAGGTGGCAAATCAGTTCTTACCTAGTTCCCATGCATTTTTGGGTGGGGTGTTTGTTGAGGTGCCTTGGGGCAAATGGATTTTGAATGTTACCTCAAGCTGGGACACAGAGTCTATTTCTAGAGCGCACATTTGCTTACTTAATCTAATTGTAAAATTATCAAACGAGCCATTTGTTCGCCAGGTGAGTGTCATCCCGCCAATTTGTTCAAAGTTGTAATCTCACTATGCTATGAACTATCTCACTTTTTTTTTACTTACAGAAGAGCAAAATCCTGATTATTCTAACATACGCTCTGAAATTCTCCTGGCAATGCGTTGATTCAACGTCCTACGGACAAGTTCTCGATTGGTGGGTATTCAGTTCTGATCCTAGGGTTGTCCTGGAACTAGGAGAGGCATACACAAATCCAATCGACACACAAGTTTTGGCGTGAGTTTAAAAACCATTAGCAAAAATAAGCTCAACCTACTAAAAACTATTACTGACTAAAATAATACTTTCAGGCTTCTGCGAGCTGTCGCTCCATTTACAAAGGAAATAAGTTTGCTTCATGCGACAACTCTGCAAAAGCGTATGATGTTTGTTCGTGCTTGCATGAAAATGCTGGCGCAATCTACCACGAAGTACAAAACTCTAATTGTACAGAACAAAACATCCTATATGTCGTTCGTTACCAAATTGCTCAATTCGATAGAAGAGGTTGCAGCTCGAAGTGAGTGGTACTCTTATCGATAACCTTATCCAATTAAACTTAATTCTTTCTAGCGCAACTAAATGTTAATTATTTTGCTAAAAAATCTTCCCATCTTTTGGAATCTGAAGGTTTGATGGAAATTAATTCCAATCGAATTACTTTCCCGAGGAATTAATGCTGCCCCGCATTGGTGTTGTACCTCAGGCGAGCCATCTTGGTGTTATGGTCTCTGCTCCCATGCCATTCAGGTTTTGACCATATTTTTGTTGTCTCTCCCCCTGATGGAATGATTATGGCTGCCTTGAGAAGTGATCGGAGGCTGTTTTTCTTCCGTTGTGGCTCAAGTGCTTCCTACTAGCTTTGCTAATGCTTTAGTGGGGTGATTTTGTCGTGCACCATCTTCTGAGACGTTGATTAATGTTTCTTGCCGTTTTCTAGATGATCTGCGACTGGAAGAGATTGCTGAGTGCAGTGTCCTGCTGAAGGAGCTGCTAGTTCTAGTAAATGCTGATGGAAACGCTCTTGCAAGCAACATAGTTGAGAGCAGTGCTCAGTGGCTGGCTGGCCGAGATTCGCAAAGCATGGTGCTGAGAGGATTTCTGAAGGTCTTGGGCACTGACGTCTCTACTGGAACGGCATTTGCTGTCTTGCTTGAAGTTTCACTCAACTCTTACTTCAAAAGTTCAGGTACGTAGTATGTGGATACAGGTACACATTTTTTCAGGATAATTTATTGTTAACACAACTACAAAATGTGCTTTATGTCTTTCCTTGACAGTGTCACAAACTACTGTTCCAAATTGGATTGCCGTGAACGGAATGCTCACTGATTCAGTTGCACCCAACGTCGAAGAACATTTAGTAGCCAATAATAGCATTCTGGGACTTCATGCCATACTGTTCAAAGATCTTTGTAACTCGACCCAAACTAGTGACTTGGCTCACGAAGCAAATGTTCTTAATCATTTAATTGATTGGCTCAAGCAAATCAAGCCAGTGTGAGTACTATTAAAAAAAATTTATTCTCTACTTATAGGCACCCATAAAACGTGGATAGATTAGTCGTACATTTCTTGTGGTTTCAGTGAATCTGTGGAAGCAAAGCTTCCACTGTTGTGGGGAACTGCGTTCCACATAATTCAGAGGCAAGTAGAATACAACCTGAATGTGGATGGGGCTGTCCGTGGCGTTCGCAGATTGATCCAACAATTGATGCAGCTAGCTGATGACAAAGGTGCAGGATGGGGGCTTCTGGGAGTCATCGGAATCCGAAAACAGTCACCAGTCTCGGTTAGGTGAGGATCTCGCTCTATTAACGAGTGAAAATAAACTAGGAAGAAGTTGTGTAACCATACCAAACTTATCATATTAGAAGAAAATGTAACCCATATGAAATTGCCAGTAGTTATTGGCAGTGAGGAATTTGAGTAAAAAAAAAATGCAACCAAAAGCATGGTTTGGCAGTTTTTTCTTCAATTTTTTACAGAAGGGAAACACTTAAATTTTAACTTACCTTGCATTTTATAAACCTTACATTTTAACTTAAAACACTTTCAATTTAAATTTTAGCTTTAACACTAAATTTACAACATAATTTGCACCATTCAATTTATTTATTTATTTGTATTTATAAATTTCATTGTACCTTATGCCGGTCCATGCCCTTTCGTAAAAACAAAAACATTTGTTATTTTCACAAGCGTTGAAAATTGTCATAATGCTAAAAACTAAAATAAGTAAAAATTAAAATCTTTTGGACTTTCTTAAAATCTAAAATCAATCTTTCTGACCAATGGAAGTAATTGGCTATTTTATTGGTACATCAGATATATGTGCAATAATGTGTACTCGACTTGTTTGCAATCCAAGGTGCCGCCTCCTAAGTCGCACTATGGCTGTCTATCTGTTGGCTCAGTTGCCTGATGGAGGAAGTGACTCGCAAGCAATCAGGACCAGCCCTGACTCACCGGGGTCCATTACACAGATCACTCCCACCGATCGGTAATCCAATTGTCTTGACCCAACTTGCAAGATCCTTACGGATACCTCCAAAAATATCTTATCTTAGCTTGTTGTAATCAATCTCTTCACTTTTCAGAGGTTGCAACACTCAAAGTGTGCCTGTTCCGAGCACGGATGCTTTGAAAGGGCTCCGAGAACTGGAAAATTTAGCCAGTAACAAAAACTATGTTGATGTAAAACCTAGTTTACAAACGGCTGTGAATATGATCAAAAATAGCAACAACTCGTTGCTGAATACAACTAGGATGCTGGGGGTACTAGCTAACGAGCTCTACTCTCAACAGTTTTTGCTCATTCTTCAACAATGAATAGAATTCAAGACATGTGGTCATTGTAAATGGAACTATGGAACCCGTTTGAGGTGCAGTATGTGGTTCTTCTTTCTGTATAAAAACAACACAATTTTGCTGCCATCAATTTTTTTAAATTTACAATTTTGTCGTGGAGTACATACTGATCCAACAACACTTTCATTTTTGCATGGTTCATGATTTCCTGGTTCTCTGAATGTTCAATTTATTAAGGTTTGGGACTCGTTCCCTGGTTCCTGTGTATAACTGAATCTTGCGTTGTATAGCTATCTAGTCTGTGATACTCCAGTACTTAACTGTTTTGGCTCCTGCTGTTAATCTTGCTGCATAGAAAATTAAAGAATGAAAATTTATTATTGAGTATCGTAAGTCAAGTTTTGTAGCAATGTGTAGAACTGGAAAGGCACCATTGCGTTATTAGTTCCAATCTTGCAGTTTGCGAGTACTGTTAACATTCATACAACTTATTAATGCAAGCTTATGTTAACCCTAGTTTTCTAATTGGCAACTTTAAAATACAATGAACGATCCATTGGATTGGATTGGAACATGATCTTAAACACACCACTCATTCATTTTAAATAGTCTTAAATCACCCAAGTATAGCTAGTTAATAGTTAGTCATGAATCATGATGATACCTGTCTGCAAACTTTTTTATTCTCATAAAAAATTTTCTACTCCTTCCTGCACCAAACAATTACATTTGTAGCACAGTTTTCACTAGAAGGTAAATGAGAAGTGGATCGTTTCATTTTTATTTTGCACGAGTATTTTATTCCTGGTAAAGTACAATATTCATATTTTATCTGTAATTCTTTTCCATCCTCATTGTCATTCACTTTGTAAAAGGATGGATCCTGTTACTTATTGTACTACTTTCATGTTACTATAAACTGATCAAAAATGTTAGGAGCATAAAGCTTCACTCCCTTATTACATTACCACAGTTTAAACTTTCCATATCATCTTTAGGGAAATCACACAAATTGCAGTTAAATACATGACTGAATGATTGCAGAAAAATTGGAATTGCATCATCAATAGAAAAGTCTCCATCAAGTTCTCTTGATAATGAAGTTACACCTTTACCCTCTATGCCACAGGGAACAATGTGATCATACCAATCTAAGTTTGTATTACAGTTTAAGGCTAGTCCATGTGTGGTAATAAATCGACTTCCGTGGATGCCTATAGCACATATCTTATTTTCACCAACCCAAACTCCTGTGTTAGGTGATGTAGTAGCCTCAATACCCAGCACTTTGCAAAGGTGTATGACGGTTTTCTCAATATGGTTAACGTACCAACGAACGCTAGGTGTAAAATGCTTGAGGTCTATTATGGGGTAAGCAACCAGTTGTCCTGGCCCGTGAAAGGTGATGAGACCTCCACGGTTAGTCCGGTAAAAATCAGCACCCAGACTTCTTAGATTGTGTTCATCCGCTATTGTGTATGACTTCGATCGTATTCCGGTGGTGTAGACTGGATGATGTTCCACCAAAATCAGTGTATCGTGACAGTCGTTTGATTTAGATGGGTCATGATGTCTGTCTGCTAACTTCTTTTGTAACTGCAAAGCCGACTTGTAGTCCATCCGACCTGCTTGAAATACTTTTAATAATCTACTCATTGGACGAGTGATCATCAACCTGGAATAACAGAAATTGCACATTTGTTGAGAAAACAGTGCCCTCTACATCAAAGTACCTACTAAAACCACCCACAAAACCAACAAATCTAAAGAAATCTGTTTTTCAAATTTTAGGTACACTAATGGCTTAGAAGAGTGTGGTAGGAGGGAAGACCTCAGCTTAGAGCAAGCCAAGTTCAGGGCAAGTTAGGGTAGGGTATGCTTACATTTACTCTACAATTTGAACTTCAATAATAATTGTATTGACAAAATAGTAGTAGATCTTGCCTCGCGGAATTCGAACGATGGCAGCTTCCAATTTTAGGAGCCAGGTACATCTTTAAGTGCATTTAATTGCATTCATAACCTAAATAATTGTTAGGGAAGCAGGGTTAATCAGTGTAATGTAACCTTCTTTTATTTTTTAGGTACTTGCGTCTTTCAAGAAACTACACCAAACCAGGATGTCGGTATTTAAAGATGATCTATGTGCATTGACAGGTATGATTTCCCTGTATGTGTATTTGAATGTCTAGTGTATGACATATTTTTGATTCCATCAGACGAAATTTGAGTTAAATGCCAATGATCCCTCCACTACAAGTGACAGGAACAAATAGATTTGAGTAACTGTACTCTTAAGTTGTTACCTTCACCATAATTTCACTTCAGTGTCATATGTATTTCACATTCAATTATTCCAGCTGCCAGAGAGAAGATTAACGAGGAGTTTAAGAGGAACAAATGCGTAACGAATACCACCTCAATAAGTGAGGTATGTGCAGTGAAAAGAGAAATTACTACATTTCATTATCTCTGAAAGAAACTATTGCAGATATTTTACAATATTAAATGTTCTCTGTTAACATATTTTTGTATTTTTAAGTTGGTCCTGCATGCTCAGGCAGTGGAGGTAGAGCTGCGAACATCAGTCGTACAAGCCCGAGAAGTGAAACAAGGACATTTCGGTTAGTGATAATAGAGTGATTTTCTAAATACCTACTTACTATTTCAGGGTTAACTTTGCTGACAAGCTTTATGTGTAAAATACTTATAAAGGCAGGTATTTTATGGCATATTGTGTTTATTATCTGTTACAGAGGCCAGGTTGACGGAAGACACAAACAAATTGAATAATGTGCCCTTCAAGGACTGCCCATCATGAAAATGTTATTTTAGGGGGTTTGGAAATTTGTGATAGTATTCTAGTTGTAAGTAACAAATAAACGGAAATGCAATCCTAATTCGCTTTGATTTCGCTGGTGGTCATTACAACAGAATTTAAATTTTGCGCAATAAGTTTTAATATTTATTCACGAGATGGCGCTGCAGCAGGAAACCTTCTGTGCGCCTGCCTTTCAGCACTAGTTGTCGACTAGTGCAGTGTACGGAACGCAAGCTTTTGTTATGCGTTGATCAAGTCAGCTGGGCGTTTGTGAATTATTTCTGTTTTTGATGTGATTATTAACTTTAAACACTCCATTTGCGTTAAGTAACATGTATAAAGAATTCGGCTATGCAATTTTCTTACTTGTGTTCATACCTTACGTCGAAAGCGGTGAGTGAACATAATTTGACACATCATTCTTGTGGTGAGAATTACTTCCCCAGCATTGCAGCAAGGTGACAAATAGAGAAATACCCCACCGAAAAACACCGTGCTACATTGTTATGACCTGATAAGCGCATCAATCAACTCTCACAATATAACATAACATAACATCCAGTTCGACTTACATCAGTTTGGACCACGAAAAACGAGACTGATTTATGGGAGAAACGAGCCTTTGTGTTCGTAGGCTGTCAACGACTATCCTTGTCATTCAGCCCAGACAACAGACTGGTATAGCTAACCGCAACATAGATGATTACTCATCTGTTTGAGTGGAGAGAACACCCTTTTCCCAATTAGATTAATTTGGATTAAGTATGCTATTTTAAATAAGGGGTTCTTATCCTGGATTTTAATTCGCTTGTGCTCAGTGTGAATGAGGAATTCTCAGAACAAAATCGCGTGACTAATTGTGCCCTTTTTGTTATTAGATTGTTGATCTCTAGGAGAGAAAATTACGCTAAACTAAGACTCATACGACTCAACGACTCATTGTGATTATTGACATTCTAACGTATGAATGTACCGTCTTTGACATATTCTGGTTTTATTTATAACGCCAGTGTTATTAATCATAAGCATAGCTATTTTTTAAATTAAAATGCTTTACAGTAAATTATAGTTCAGCTGATTATAAGTAGTAAATGAATGTGGTCAGGGTTCATATCCCGTATCTGACGTTTCTGTGTCGAAGAAATAGCGCCGTGTAGGGTTACACATTTTAGTTCATAACAAGGCATGTTTATTACATGCTCAATCTTGTTTCGTTGTTCGACGACATCCCGGCAAATTCATATTATCTAGGAAGTTGCTAAACCCTTTCATAAAGGAAACACAGATACTTAACATTTATCTCGCAGTAGTTGCCTTCATCGCTTATCGATGCTGGTGCCGGCGGGATACACTTGTGAATTGGTAATACAACTACCGACCTATTTAACTTCCGAGTTTCATCAACGGGAGTTTTTAGGAATCATTGCAAAATAAAATGGATCTGGATCTGGACTGAACTCAAAATCTACAGAATTGAATAAAACTGTCCATTAATGTTATCTGCTAATGTTACGATCCAAGTCCATAGACCATAGATTATCAGCATGTAAACAGTAACGCTGAAATCGGGAGGGTATATTCAAAGATTAATACCGGTACCTTTCCTCACTGGAGTTTCTAAGATCCGTGATGAATATCAACACTTTATTTTGGCTCATAAAGGAGAAAATAAGCATTTCGGGAGTATCATGGATCAAAGAAGGTCTGTCGAATGTCAGTGAAAGTAAATCAAAACAATTCTATTCTCAATTCGCATGTTTACGTAACTGCTCCGGCACGCTTCAGAAGCCTTGAAAATCTTAATTTCGTCTCGTTCAGTAAAGTTATTCTGATTTCTTCGCTGACTGCTTGTTGCTGTCGACTGAGATTGTTTTAAGCTGCGTAATCGACATTGTCATGCTTTACAACCTCTTGGCACATTCATTCACTTTCCACGGGTCCACTCTGATCTCCTATCAAAATGATCTAACTCGATACTTCTATACTACCTAACAAGTAGTACCTAATTTTTTGTTAGTGAAACAGTGATGAAAACTTGCCGCCTAGCTGCATCGCACCGAACACATTTTCCAATCATTGGTTCACAGTTCACACCAAATTAGATTTTGCTGTGAAACTGTGACACTCCACTGGTTCGATATTCAAGTCTGTTGAGTGTTCTAATTGGTTTATCATTCTTCTCATGTTGCAAAGCTGTTATCACGTAAACAAAGCCAGCAAAATATCTTTATGTAAAAATCGGATTACTCTTGCTAAGGTATCTATTGGTTTAAGTAGATTCTGTTTGGCAGCTTTATATTAACATTGATTACTTAGCAAATACTTCAAGAATGAAATGCCCAATCCCATTATTTCCATTATTCATCATGTTATCACAATATATTTCATAGAAAGCATCCTTTTATCTTCTGATCTGGTTTCATCCTGCTTTTTATTTTCAGTGGTTTCCTATCTATACCACATATTATTTTTATTTTATTTTATATTTTGCCTTAAAGATATGAATTTATTATTTCCAGAGCCAGAACCACTTCCAGCTAACATTTGTTTATAAGTCAGCAGATAGTAGCTGACTAGTATTATTTATAAAGATAAAATTAACTTTTAAATAATTATAACATTTGCGAAAATTAAAAATACATCTACTGGCATGGGGAAAGACTACACACCCATAGTTTTGGTACTTTGCCTCTTTTTATTACCTAGCTACTTACCTAAATGTTAAGTTGTCATAAAATCGTTGATTCAATTATAATTACAGTGATATAAACAATCTGCAATGTCAATGAGATCATACCTAGGTCTCATGAAACATGTCCATCATAATTTTCTAATTCTAAGTATGAGTAATATAAGTCTGTATTAAGCCTTCTTTCTGCATTATTTTACTGCACTGGTTTTACCTTGTTTTATACTGGTTTGTTATGAAAATAAAAGTGCATGCTTGGGCAGCTCTAGTCAAACTAGTGATTTTTGGCATACCCCAGGGCCCGGATTCACAAAGAGTCCTAACTTTATTAACATATTAGAGCTAATACTGTAGTACTATTACTGTGCTAATATCGTATTAACGTATTACCATATTAGTGCTATTCCGCATTCACAAACAAAATATTAGCGCGGTCTGAGCAGTTTTAGGTTTCGTCACTAATTCAGACGTGACGTCATGACACGGGAAATTTCGACCAATCAGTGCAGGGTGCGCATTTATTCAAATAACGTTCGTCTGTTGTTATATTCAAGCGAACATAAACCACTGATCTCAAATAACCCTGGGCAATTAAACCATAACTAACTAACTCAATAAAATAACTCATATAAATAAAACTCATAAATCATATAAATCATAACTCAATAAAACCGCAATAAAACCGCAATGCTGCGAGTACTTGGGTAGGAACAGGGATTCCCCTTGATCTGAACGAATCTCTCTGTAGAGTGTCACCGATTTCTTGACAGAGCTCTACTATGGCATTCCTGGGAAGGCGATACCATCGTAGCAAAAAGTTGTCGGGCATATTTAAAGGATCTATTCTTCATTTAAAATAAACTGAACAGCGGCAGGTAACATTTTATTAAACTTACACCACAGATTTACACTTGAATTCAATGAATGACACTGACAATTACGGCGAACAAGCAATCGAACACGCCCACCTTAGGAGACGTCAAAGCGAAGTCTCAAAGAGGTTAAGTCTGACATTTCTTCGTAATTCGCGGGAATATAATGAAATGATCGTTGTGCTCCACCGAAATATACATTATTTCAAATGTTATTAGTGAACTAACAAAAATCTCGCAGAAAATAAGACATTAAAATTTAAATGGGATAGTCTTAACTTCCCTAATACCAGTCAGGACTGGTAGTAGACTTAAGATCGAATAGCGACTCTAATATTCTTTGTGAATTGGGACTAGTGGCCATTCTTTCATTACCTTGATATTCGTAATTAAGTTAATACGATATTAAGAGTTATGACCCTTTGTGAATCCGGGCCCAGGAGCAGTATTACAAATACATATCTCTTATATTTGCTGCACTACCAGTTTGCTTCCCTACAAAGTCACAATGTTTTAAATATTTCCATTGCTCTTGCAAGCCATGTCTTGAGCTGGACAACAGCATGGACTGCAAGCTTTGTTTGGCAAGCCATGTCTTGAGCTGGACAACAGCATGACATGCAAGCTTTGTTTGGCAAGCCATGTCTTGAGCTGGACAACAGCATGGGCTGCAAGCCATGTCTTGAGCTGGACAACAGCATGGACTGCAAGCCATGTCTTGTCATGTCAAGCCATGTTATAAATGTTTGGGAGTGTGCTGCAGCAGGCGGTTTACAGCAGTTAATCATGGTTCTAATACCGCGGAGGAAATTTGAGGCCTTTTTTGGGGTAGCAGTTTTGTATTTTTTTAAATTTTTTGACATAATATACCTTGTTGTTTTGATAACGTCTCGATTATGATTTAAAAAGTTGGGCTTAACTAACACTTGGGTCCCATTGGTGGAGAAATCCAAAATAATTGTAAATTCAACTATCCCCATTGTTGCGTGATTTTGAAATTTACGTCGTAAGAAAAGGAAGGTGCTCGAATCATTGTTCCCCATCTTTTGGTGATAATTCTGGGGCTGTGCTTAAATAGGGCCCTTTGCGAGGTAAATTTGACTTTCAACGGCATTTTAAACAGGATTTGTGGAGCGGGCGAAGGCGTACAGTATTCCTTCTACTAGCTGTCATGCATTTACGTTACATCATCCTTTATGTTCTTCCTGTGGACTTAAGCAGTAATCTTGCAAATATATCAAAAACATTTAACATTGTGGTGGGATGGGGTGTCAGGTGTCACACACATCGGAACTTAGTAGCTCTGTTGACCGTTCTGTAGGGTTTGTGACTTTCTTAAAATGTGGGTTTTAAGGACGACATTTGTAATAGAGACATCATGAAATCGTCTTGCAAGACAGTACAGCAGCCAAAGGGAATTTTTGCTTCATATCATGTTTTGTCCAAGACTCTTTTCTTCCATAATATGTTCCATACAACAAGGAATTTTGTTGTAAGCTGGAGGCTTTTGGGGTATCACTATTTAAATGAATGTGATCAACTAGGTAAACACATCGCACGTGTGTTGAAATAGTCTTTGCAGTTAGCAAGAAAACTAACAGTCCCCAGGTTAGGGTAGATGGGTTGTATCTAGTGGAATGTGTGTCAGTTAGGTCAAGTTACTATCAAGACCAAAATGTATGCCAGATAAGTATGCCAGATGTCCCTAAGTATATTGGGTTTACCAAGCAAAGACTAGCATAGTTATTCTGGAACCAAGTAAGAAAGTGAATGTGGAGGAAAGGGCCTAGGTAATTACAATGGTCACCACCCAATCCCTCACACCTTATTTAGGGTTTAGGTTTTGAGGAACTAATATTTTTTTTGAGTACTGACATTGCTGCATCTCAATTGCCCACCCTGCCACCCCATGGGGTTGTCAATGGTCATGGGTTCCAGCATTTGATGTGGAATATTGCATTTTGCCTCCAGGAAAGCGACTCAACGAGTATATTAGCCACTACGAGCCGTTGTCTTATGACAGCCAAGATGTGCACCGGAATCATCTCCGAGCGAAGAGGTCGGTCGTACGTGAAAACGTCGTCCACCTCCATTTTACCGCTTACGGTCGAGCGTTTAACATCAGGCTGAAGAGAGACCTGACCACCTTCAATGACAAGATGGTCATTGAAGGACCAACTGGAGAATTAGAAGACATCGACTCTTCACACATATATCAGGTGCGGCCCTGTCCACTCTTTTAAGTCCTAACTCAAATTCAGAAAATTGATTTTTTTGTAGCCCAGTGAGGTTACTGTTATTAAGAAAAGTTACCCAGGTGAATTGTCATTTTGCCATACCTACTAAAGTCAATTTGTAAGCTCTAGAATTGTTTAATGGTCATTAAATGCACAATATGTTCAATGCTAAAATATAATACTGACTGTTTCCTACAGGGCCATATCTTAGGTGAGCCTAGTAGCCATGTGTTTGGCTCGATAAGCGATGGCATATTCGAAGGGAAGATCATATCACACCCAGCTTCCTACTATATCGAGAAAGCTCATCGGTATTTTCCAAAAGGAGAGAACACAAGTTTCCATTCGATCATCTACGGCGA
Source organism: Protonemura montana (assembly GCA_947568835.1). Classification (NCBI taxonomy): domain Eukaryota; kingdom Metazoa; phylum Arthropoda; class Insecta; order Plecoptera; family Nemouridae; genus Protonemura; species Protonemura montana. Next base: position 11,981,756 of record OX387604.1, on the reverse strand, counting down.
CCATCACGTAGAAGATCCGTATCAGCACAAGCGAACTGGTCATGCTGGAGGCTGTGGAATCAACGATGACACACTTCAGTGGATGGAGCGTGTGCAGAACTCGGTTTCAGACGAGGTGGACGGAGATGACGACGCTGGCGTCGGACCGCCTCCGTTGAGGCCTGTGTTGATGCCACATTCTCACCACAATAAGTACAGCCGTGAAGCCAACGAAGGGGGCGCCTCTCGCTCCAAACGAGCGACCCGACCAAAGGAAGAAAACAAAAACACATGCTCACTGTTCATCCAAACAGACCCTCTCATCTGGAAACATATCACCGAACAGGTAAGATATTTTCTGCCCTCGAATAAGTTCCAAAAGTTTTTCAACAATTTTTTTTAAGAAATTATCTTGGCATGGCTGTTCTATTACATCTTTTTCATTCTTAGGTCAACCATGATCCTGAAAAAACTCGCGAAGAGATACTGTCTCTGATTGCTCATCACGTGACCGCTGTAAATTACATCTACAGAGATACCAAGTTCGATGGGCGCGTTGAGCACAGGAACATTAAATTTGAAGTCCAAAGGATAAAGGTTTGTTGTGTTATTTTATTGCTTGTCCTTTGGTAGTACAGTACTTTAATGCTCTTAAGTCCGAAAACTAACGCCGGTGCACTTATGGTCCAGATTGACGATGATACTCCGTGCCAGCGACAATACAGTGGGGAACCAAATCAGTTTTGCATGGAGAACATCGATGTGTCCAATTTCCTAAATCTCCATTCACTTGGAAACCATGAAGACTTCTGCCTCGCATATGTTTTCACATATCGAGACTTTACTGGCGGTACTCTCGGCTTGGCGTGGGTTGCCAGCGCTTCAGGTACGTAACCAGTAACTTAGTTAAATGTTAGTGAGGGAATCAATGTGTGATCGAAACAGGCTATTTAAACTTCTAGGTGCCAATTTACTTACATTTTACACCCAGTTAAAAATATACCCAACATAACTTGTTTTTACCCTGCTTTTTATTAGTTAATTGGTTGATTGATAATTGATATTAGTTGATTAGTTGATTATTAGATGCCAATTCATGCTCATGGTATAATATAGTTTAGGCAGGCTTATTGCATATGGACAATTCTCTAATATAAACCTCCCTGTCTTATGTGGTAAAATCTGAGCCTAGTTAAAGACAGGTTAATCTGGGGTTATCGAGGCCATAGGCAATTTTAACTATCCTTTCTGAACTATCCTTCTACTTTTCCCAACCTATTTTGTGAATTTTTGGTAACCCATAGGGCCATAAGCTTTTGGAATGATTGATTCTTTTGGAACTAATTCTCTTTTTAACTTTTCTTCTTTTGGCGCCTTCTCGAAGCATTCTGTTCATCTCTTCTCAAATTTTGTTGTGGGGTCTTTATTCAGTTTTACGTAACCTTCTGATTGTATTACTTCATCCGTTTGCCTCTTGTAATCTTCTGTGTTCATAATAACTGTTGCATTCCCCTTGTCTACTTTCAAAATGACTGCGTTCATATTTTTCTTCAATTCCCTCTAAGTTTATGTCTCTTCTGGTTTTGTGTTTTAACTCTTCTTTTTTTCCCTTCCTTAAAATGTATGCTACATCCTGTCTTATGACATCTGCTAATTGGAAAGGTAACCGTTTAACTGCATCTTCTTCCCCAGCTGTTCTAATGGAATCCTTTTTGGGGCTATTGCAAAATTGAATCCCTTTTCTAAAACTCTATTACCTGCCTCGGACACACAGGTATTAGATAAATTGTAAGCTGTCTTAGGCTTTGTTAATGTCCCTCTTGAACTCCAATTTCTTTGTTGTTTCCTGCATAAGTTATCTAGCTTTCTACTAAGTTTCTCACTAGTTATTTGGTGTAGCCAAGAGTTGTGATTGAAAACGATAAAATATAACCTATCCCATAAATCCAAAGAAATAAAATCACATACCTTTGATCTGCAGAAATAAATTTGTTTGTTACCAACCCTTATTTTCTTTTTTGTGTCTTGAATGGTCTTCCGTAACAACGCTTTACTGGCCCTATCAAGAATTAACTCGGTGTCCACGACGGTATCACATCTAAATCCCTACATCTAATCAGAAAATGTAATCTACAACCTAAGGTGGTTTTCTTCTCTCGGAGTCTCGCCAACCTATCTACTAACTTCCCATGCCTCTCCCCATAGAGATTCTTTATGATTGTTTTTAGACTCATGTCTACTTGATGTAACCTTAGCAGTAGTTTTAACAAAAACTATTTGAACTGGATTTTGAATGCTAAGTAATGAACAACTAAATTTCCCAACGTTTCGTAGCTTGTACCTGTTACTTTATCAAGGGTTAAAGCAGTCCTGACAATTTTTTGATATTAAAAGAACCACAAGTTATAACAATCAAACAGGTAGAAAAATTAGCATAAGGGTCAAGGAACACGAAAGACGCATAAGATAAGCAAAACAGTCCAGCAGAGTTACTTCACCTGGGTGTAATGGGTATAAGGAGAAATGTACGTGAATTGGCACTCTGGGATGTATGGATAAAAACAGGGTGATATTTGTTACCTTTGTCAGATGCTTTTTTCCTTGGACTTGCTCAATAGTTCTATGACACTCTTTGCAGGTGCCTCTGGAGGTATATGTGAGAAGTATAAAACATACACGGAAACGGTCGGGGGCAATTACCAATCGACCAAAAGAAGTCTGAATACTGGCATCATCACCTTCGTCAACTACAATAGCCGGGTACCACCGAAGGTGTCTCAGCTAACTCTTGCACACGAGATCGGGCACAACTTTGGATCCCCGGTTAGTTATTACCACAAATCAAAGAAACAGACTTATTGATCTGTCTCAATCTTAAACATCAGGTGCACCCAAGTGTGACAGCACATCAAGTGTTGACACTTTTAAAAAACCTTTGAGAGTGTTTCTTTGATCTAGTAAATATAACGCAGGGCATCTCTGGAAGATCATCTTTAAATTTGAGCATACAGGCACTCAGAAGCCTGTTTTAAAGTCTGTGCTCTGACAGAATGTTAAAAATTAACAAACTAGCCGTCAAAATATAACTTATTCTTTAGTACTTTTCATTCAAATATCATCAAAATAGCAGGCTATCCTTCAAAAAACTAATTGTTGACCAGACAAGGGGATGTTAGGTTATTCATGTGTTGCTCGAGGTGCTCAGGCAGTGCTAGTTCAACAAAGTAAACAGCACCGGCCAACGCTAGCACTGCTTTATAACTGCTACATCGATGCGACCAGGTTATTAATGAACACCAGTTTGGAAGACAGTCTACAATGATTTGATTTAGCGTTTCATGTTCATTACCTGTTGCAGCATGACTACCCCCCGGACTGCCGGCCTGGTGGCTTGAGTGGAAACTTCATCATGTTTGCGTCTGCAACTAGCGGTGACCGGCCAAACAACAGCAAGTTTTCTAGCTGTAGCATTGGAAATATCAGCAACGTACTGGACGCAATTGAAGACAACAAGAAGAGGAATTGTTTTACTGGTAAGTCAATGGCCTGAGAGATGAGATCATCCCTGAGACCTAGGAGATGAGTCGTGAGAGATGGGATGAGATCTCCAGTTTTGTTGGTGTTTTCGATGGAGCTATTGTGAGCGCATGTCACATGATAGCTAATGTAGAACCGTTAAGTGTGCTGGTTATAGGTAGAGACAGAGACAGAGCGTTAATGTTGAGCTGCCTGCGGAGCAAACGAGCCGGCTATAAGCGGTAACAGAAGGCAAATACAGATGGCGCTTGCAGCCGTCCTTTTAAAAAAATCTCTTCAATTACATAATTACGACTCAAAATATTGTTACGTGTATATCAATCGTTGAGGTAAAAATTGATGGAGATCATTTGAGCATGAATAGTCTCAAAAGCGAGTAACCTACGAGAAATGTTGAAATTAATTTTCATACGACGGGGCTCCACTTAACAGCATATTCCTGTACACTTAAATATTAACATTCTGTCTCTACCTATAACCTGCTCACTCCACGATAGAACCAGGAGTTGTTCACTGATGACAGCATGCCTTTACTGGCATGTATGCTTTATTTCTTGTTAAGAGTATTGGGTCATTCCATGTGTAATCACTCACTTTTAATTAAATTTCACTTTGACCGACCCAGATTTTGATGAAAATTGGTATACTTGTTAAGTTTGTTGACTTAGGGGCTATTTTTTTTTTTTTTTTTTTTTGGTCCAACCGTTCGGATATTACAAGGGGGGGAAGTTGGGGTCATTTTGCCCCCCGGGCGTGTAGTGACCACCCTTTCTACGCAATATCTAGGGTTCTATGGGAGCTACAGAGCTGGGAAAAAAATCATCTGAAAGGTAATTTCATACCCTACCTGAATATGGAAACAAAAATGACGATATGTTAATACGAATTTAATTGTGATTTTACACATCTGCATTTTCCAAAATGACCATATCGCTGATGAGTCATTTTTGATTTGCCTGATTTTTTTTCTATATATACAGAACATACATATGATCATGTGTTCCAAAAATCAAGATGGGTGTTTTACCACTTTCCAAGAAAAAAAATTTTTTCTATAAAAAAGTGCCTTTTTGCCAGTAGAACAGCATTTTGATCACAATTATTGTGATCAGAGCACTGGCATATATTTTATATTAAAGTTGATTTTTGTTTGCACAGTTGCATGTTCTTGAAATGTTATTCTCTACAATACAAATCGATTGTTTGCCATATTCCTGTAAATCATGGATCAAGTTGAAACAGTTCATAGAAGTCAAAAGTTTGTTCATTTCTTGTCTGGACTTGCATCTACAAGAATCTTAAAATGGTATTCCCTAGAATACAACTATAGATTGTTTGTCATGCTCCTGAATCATGGATCAAGTTGTAACAGGTTACAAGTAAAAAGTTTGGTAATTTCTTGTCTGGACTAAAGCAATCAGTCTCTGGCCTCATGTTGATGAGGATAGAAGCTAATTTGCTCTCAAGCACCTTTTATTTAGAGATTCATAATGTGCTCAATTGGACTGTTCTTTGAAGAAGAATGTGGACCCATCGAAGATCTAGCGATTAAAAGCATTGAAAGTTTCAATAGTGACCAGCAGTTATCATTAGCTCTGCGTACTAAGTGTGATAATGTGAAGACCGTGTGTCATTTACATGAAAAGAAATTCCTTCGTCTGTATAGCTGTCACCACAAGTTATGCTGCGATCCGTTTCAGGCTCACTGTGGAATAGTGAAAGTTAATGGGTTAAGAGAAATTAATGCAGCATCCAGGACGAAATACTTGGAGATTGCCGACCTCATCCCTGGAAAGAAATTATGCTCAACTTGCCGTAAGCTGCTCTCGCTCAGGCTGAAGGAACTAACAACCGTTTCTGTTCTAACGCCAACTAAATCCACTGAACTTGACCTACCTTTCGTGGACATACCCTGTGAAGCAGATGCCGTGAATCAGTCTTTAGCTGCATTTGGTGTGTCACCTATTAATACCACCAAACTAAAGGGTAAATCTATGTTTTATTCGAAAAGAAAGTTCAGCGAAATAACACAAGGTGTAAAGAAGAGATTGGAACTAGTATCTCCCAGTAATGAAGAAATCAGCAAAGAAGATTTGACATCTTCAGAGGAGTGCAAGGACAGCATCCGTGATGGGTCAGAGATAATAGCACAACTGAAAGAAAAGTTTAAGACGAGTACCAGAAGCGAGAAAATAACAATTTTATCTGTGCTTCCAAAAAGTTGGAGCATTAAGAGAATAATGCAAGAGTTCAATGCATCTAACCATTTGGTACGTAAAACCAAACAACTAGTAAAGGCCCAAGGGATACTGCCATCTGCAAATCAAAAAGCAGGAAAAACTCTTTCCCCTGATTGCATTCAACTGATTGAAGAGTTTTATGAAAATGATGATGTAAGCCGTGTCATGCCGGGTAAAAAAGATTTTGTCTCGGTTAAAGTGGGTGACAATCGAGTTCACCGCCAGAAGAGACTAGTGTTAAGCAACTTAAGTGAAGTGTATCGCAGCTTCAAAGATAAATATCCTGACATCAAGGTTGGATTCTCGAAGTTTGCAGAGCTCAGACCCAAACATTGTGTTCTGGCAGGAGCAGCTGGGACACATTCTGTCTGTGTCTGTACGATACACCAAAACGTTAAGTTGATGGCTTTGGGAGCAAAGCTGCCTTTGCTTTCAGACGGTACCATCAAATCATACCAACACTGCCTTGCCAGCCTCATGTGCAACCCCCCGCTTCTCAACTGCTTTGTAGGAAAGTGTGGCAATTGTCCGGGAACCGATGAACTTCGTGAATGGCTAGAAATCTCATTCAGTGAAAATTTCATAGACTCTGTGACTTATAAACAGTGGCTGTCAACAGACAGATGTACCCTAGAGACAATTACGAAACCTACAGATGAGTTTGTTGACTGTTTTATTGAAAAATGCATTTTATTAAGAAATCATGATTTTATTGCACGGCAGCAAGCGGCATTCATGCAGGAGAAGAAAGCCAACCTTAAACCAGGGGAAGTTTTAGTAGTGGGCGACTTCGCTGAGAATTATTCTTTTGTGCTCCAGGATGCTGCACAAGGTTACCATTGGAATAACAGCCAATGCACCCTTCACCCATTTGTGTGTTACTTTAAGCCTGAAGATCGAGACATACAACATTTAAGTTACGTTGTCATTTCTGACTCGCTAACTCATGACACCGTTACTGTGCACACTTTCCAAAAGCACCTGATAAGACACCTGAAACAAAACATTTCGGATGTATCCCATTTAATTTACTTTTCTGATGGAGCGGCAGCCCAATATAAGAATAAGAAGAATTTTTCCAACTTGTGCCATCATGAAGTTGACTTCGAACTAACTGCTGAGTGGCATTTTTTTGCCACATCCCACGGTAAAGGACCATGCGATGGAGTTGGTGGGACTGTAAAACGAAATGCAGCACGGGCAAGTTTACAGAAACCATATGCCGACCAAATAATGACGCCGATAGACTTTTACCGGTGGGCAACAGAAAATGTGTGGACTGTAAATTTTGTGTTTGTAGCCAATGAAGAGATTACAGCAAATGGCATCAAACTTAAAGAACGATTCAAAGAATTAAAAACTATCGTAGGCACAAGAAGCTTTCATGCGTTCTACCCAAAATCGCTAACTTCCTTACATGTGAAACACTTTTCTCTTTCTGAAGAAATCAACATTGTGAAGATTGTTGAGAAAAATGAAGAAGGAGAAGAAGAAGAAGAAGAAGAAGAAGAGGAGGAAGCAACAGCAGCAGAAATACCCGAGTTTGAGTTCAAAGACGTGGGCAGTTTCATCACTGTAGCATACAACGAAGACTGGTGGCTAGCGTGTGTTCTTGAAAAATCATCACAGTCTCTTGAACTTCAAGTCAACTTTCTACACCCTCATGGACCAGCTCCATCATATTTTTATCCCAGTGTACAAGACAAACTAATTGTAGCTTTTGCTGATGTTTTAACACTGGCCGACCCCAACACGGCAACTGGTCGAACATACTTTTTGTCGGCTACAGACACCAACAGGGCAACAGCAGGGCTTATAAAATATGTACCTCAATAAGGTAAACTACATCTCTCTTAAGATATGCAAATTTGTACTTCATAGTAGCTATGATTGTAAGTAATGATCATTTTCTTGAATGTTGTCTTAAATTCAGTTCATATTAATTTATATTATGAATGAATTTGCAGAAAACATTTTTTTTTCTTGGAAAGTAGTAGAACACCCATCTTGATTTTTGGAACACATGATCATATGTATGTTCTGTACATATAGAAAAAAAATCAGGCAAATCAAAAATGACTCATCAGCGATATGGTCATTTTGGAAAATGCAGATGTGTAAAATCACAATTAAATTCGTATTAACATATCGTCATTTTTGTTTCCATATTCAGGTAGGGTATGAAATTACCTTTCAGATGATTTTTTTCCCAGCTCTGTAGCTCCCATAGAACCCTAGATATTGCGTAGAAAGGGTGGTCACTACACGCGCGGGGGGCAAAATGACCCCAACTTCCCCCCCTTGTAATATCCGAACGGTTGGACCAAAAAAAAAAAAATTAAAAAATAGCCCCTAAGTCAACAAACTTAACAAGTATACCAATTTTCATCAAAATCTGGGTCGGTCAAAGTTTGAGGTGAGTGATTACACATGGAATGACCCTATTATGTTAGTGTTATATGAACATGTGAACTTCATAGGTAGGTATGCTAGTTTGTTACTGTTGATCTTTTGGTGTTTAAATTTGAACTATTCAGAAAATTGGCAAGTCATTTCCTTTACCTTGGCAAGTTTCCCTCAATCTTCCCTTCTGTTTAAAATGTAAATTGTTTTTAAGTGTTTCCCACTTCGATTGGACAAGAAAAGATTTCCTTGGAAAACTTCAAAACTTACTAACCTGTTCTTTGGCATTCAGCTTCGGAAGGTGCATTTTGTGGGAACAAAATCGTGGAGGCTGGGGAAGAATGCGACTGTGGATACGACGATGAGGAATGCTCAGAGAGGTGTTGCTACCCTCGGCAAGTCAGCGAAATGGATCGCATGCGTAACAGTTCTGCACACGGATGCGACAGAAAATATCAAACTCAATGCAGGTAAGCACGTTTCCACAACGGTCTAATCAACTTGTGACTGATGTGGCATCAAAAGTTCTCGTGTTAATACTTTGTGCTGAATGCTAAGAAAGCACAGCTAACTTCAGCACAATGTGACCAAATTGTTTTCCCTGCACTTGTCCATTTTCTAACTAAGAAATGTGTCACCCCCATCACCGATTGTTAGTAGTTAGTAGTGGGACTACATCAGTGCTTGTGCTTTTGTTGCAGCCCTAGTCAAGGTCCGTGCTGTTCGAGCGATGTATGCCAGTTTGTGCCAGAGTCGCACCACATGATGTGCCGCCACGAGTTGGATTGCAGTTTCTCTTCACATTGCAACGGCAGATCTCCGGAATGCCCTGTGCCCGGCCCGAAGATTAACAAGACTCGATGTAACGAAGGCACTCAGGTTAGTTTGACCTGCATTTATCTCCATAGTCTTATATGAAGACACTCAACTGCCAAAATGTAACGAGAGAGATTGATTTGTTCACTTGTTTTTAAAGATAGTTAACTTTTGCATATCTTAGGATTTTTTTTAAAAGTGCATATTATGCAGAAGTACATCACTAAATTTGACACTGTCTGCAGTCAGTGTGTTGTCGTCAAATTCCTGGAACCCTGCGCATTTAATAAGGAAATAGACACCGAACGGTGTGGCTTGTTGGAAACACCAGTTCTCATCAGATAACCAAAGTTAAGCAACACTGCGCTGAGTCAGGTATTGGATGGGTGACCATCATACACATGACCAGTTCTATTTGGGAGAGAGGTTGGAGGGATGAAAGTTAGTACAGCAACTGCATTTGCCTTGCTTATCAACCTCTCGACGGCATGGATTTGTGGAGGAATCCTGTTGTTGGCGTAGTACTGTTCTTCGGAAGGGACGTTAGGCAGGTAACAGCCCATGGTGCTCTTCAACAGGAGTAGGCTACGTGCCAGCACCGAATTTACCCTCCTCGCTTCTAGGCTAGGTTAGGTTCATCATCATCCTCGTCATCATCCACTCGTTCACCGATGCCATTAGACCAGTCCCACATGGCCAGATGTCAAAACAGTGCGTCGTTGAACCCCAATAATCAATCAATCGAGGAAATAGAAACAATTTTTATGTGGTTGATACCTAGAAAATTTGTTATGTAATTACGTAAATTAAAGAAGATATTAGTACAAAATTACCTTAAACCAGACAAAGGTTATGCTTTGCCCTCCTGAATCCAACTGCTTTAATTCTGAAAAGTTTCTCTATACTTCAAATTTTCAAAATAGTTACGCTAATGCAGAAATTTATCTAAAAAAATGTTACATTTTTATTCAGCGCAGTGGTCAGGACATAAAGCCATCACCAAAATATAACAGGCTATTTAGAATGAAATTAGAGGACATAGTTCTAACCATGGTTATTTTCCATTGTCCAGCTGTGCATCAATGGGGAATGCACGGGCTCTATCTGCTTGGAGTGGAACATGACTGAGTGCTTCCTTACGAGTCACATCATCCCAAACATTGACAAGCGCAAACTGTGTGAGTTAGCGTGCTACAATGGCACCGATCCGAGCAAGTGCATGAGCACAAGCGAGTTCGCACAATACGTTGGATTGTCGCCAGGTGGCATCAGTTTGCGGCCCGGCTCGCCATGTGATAACTTCCAGGTGATTGAAAAAAATACTTACATAATCATGCCCAGTTTATAGCAAATTTCCTGTTGGGTTGAATTGTTTCCAGTTTAAAACAAGATATGATAGGTTTAGGTATCTAATATTTTTAAAATTAATTTGGAGGTCACTTGATAATTAGATTTTTTTACACATTTTTCATTGCAAGTATAATTCTGTCCATGAGCCTTATTCAACAAGTGTAAAGGGATGTTAATGGTAAAAGGTACTAACAAATACGTAATTAATTCTTCTAGGGTTACTGTGATGTGTTTTACAAGTGCCGAGCGGTAGATGCAGAGGGTCCACTGGCAAGATTGAAGAATATGCTGTTTAACAAAGAGACACTGTTGACAGTCGCTCAGTGGATAACGGTAAGAAATTTGGTTTTCACAAGGCTGGTTGAAAAAATTCAAAATCCCAAAGTCATATGACATCCTAAGGCTTTTCCTGTGGCTGCATTGCCGTCAGTACTGTAAGATGGGGTCAAAAGGGACAGTTGTGTGAATGGAGAGAAAACGATGTGGGTTAAGTATTAAATTGTTATCTTCCATGGTTTTCAAGCTTTCCAACCCATTTTTTTTTGTATCTTAGAAGATTACCTCTTTCACACAAAATTGTGGCACTGATATTACCCCCTGACAATAACCCCTGATTTTAGTAAAACCATGTAGAAATTTAAAATACAATCTTGATGGACCGATAGAGTATGAGTCAGACTGAAAGGTAGTTGGAAATCATATCCCTTTTAAAAATAGTGTTGGGTGTGCTCTACTTCCCTTTCAACATCTTTCTCTTTTACTATGCACGTAGCAACTCAAAAAAGTTTTTGAACTGTCTGCTTTCACCCCATTGTCCGGTGATGTAAGTAAGTTTTTTGTAAGTTTTTTTCCAAAATTATTACTCCATATATACCGAACAAACACTCAAAGAGCTATTTAAGAATTCTTCTATAATTTTGTTGAGATCAGTTGGATTGGTTTCATTTGCCCAATAGATCTGACATTTGTTAAACGCTGCCATTTTACCAATTTAGTTTGATATATATATGCAATGCTTATTCTCTATTTTTATAGCTATTTCTGAGAATTAAATCGAGTTGATTCAGAGTTAAATATCTCTTAGTAATTGCCATTGCAATTGCCATTGCAGATGAGTATAATCGTTGAGAGTGTACATTCTATACACACTTGACGGTAAACTACTGCATTTCGACTTGGTTGTATTGATGAAATAAGAAAATAGTAATAGTCATAAATAAACAGTAAACAAACAATTTCTTTGTTGGAAATCATTCAGATAACATTTTTTCTTTTAAATATAATTTTTATTTATCTTCATGTGGGCAACATAAAGAATTGCTCAATTGGAATTTTTACTTAAACGTTTTTAAAATCTTTGTTTTTGTGATCTTTTTCTTTTTTTTCGTTAGGTACTGGATCTTTGTTTTAAAATCTTTGTTTTAGTCATTTTTATTTTTTTGCGAATGGGAATTTGAGTCTAAATTTATAAAGATTTCGGTCGCAGTGTATTATTTATGTTAGGTAGGAAGGTGCTAAAGGCTGGATAAGTGCATTTAAGAAAAACTAAAGGTACAAGAAGTGGATTGTGTTGTTGATAGTGTTTCTGTCACTGAGAAAACTGAGCCTTTATCACTAAAAGTAATGAGAAAAAGATTAAGTTGTCCCTATAGCATTTATTTCAAGTGAACCCTTGTTGGTTGCCTGTTTCCTAAGCCTGGTTGCCTGCCTGTTCCCTTACTAGGAGTACTGGTGGGCTGTGTTGCTCATGGGCATTGGGTTCATCATCTTCATGGGCCTCTTCATCAAATGCTGCGCCGTACACACGCCGTCTTCAAACCCTAAAAAGCCGCCTGCGCGAAGATTCAGTGAAACCCTGCGACGGCCAATGAACACTTTAAGAAGAATGGTGAGTTCCTCTTCAGTACGACCATAATTTTGTTGAAACCAATTCCAAATATCAGTTAATCATGCTATTGGTTCTTCTAAAATTGTTATGGTCTGTGGACAAAATATATTGATATTTTTTTAGTATATATAGACACATATTTTTGGCCGAAACAAGTGTCTACCAGACACGGTCCTAATAGTCAAGCTGCTGATATCTGTTAAAGGGGCATTTACCCTTCAAAATTAATTTTTACCATCGATTTGGAAGATAAAGTAATAACATTTGGACTATAAAAAAAAACTCCTGTGTCCACGGCCATCCGTGCAACAATTGCCTGCTCAGAAAAAATACTCCCATAAGAAATAACCCATAGTGCTTTTTCGACCCCTAGCACCTAGACAAACCTCTCATTAGATAAAATTCAAATAATTTTAGCATAGTCCTCCATTCTTCCTCTGTGTTGAAATAATTTGGCTTTATGATACGATTATTCGTTTAGCCACAGTAAGCAAATTACCGTAGGTATGTAATTACTAATTAGCATATTGCATATTTTCGTGAAGTGCCGTTCTGAGCGGCAGCGACAGCGCTCAGAAGGAAGAATTGGTAGGGAGAGGATAGACTTTTGGCAACTTTGGCCAACGGAGCGGCCGCAAGGAAAGACAGTACTCTACAAGAGAATCGTACTCAGCTCGCAGATCGCGCCGCGCGAAAAGCCAGAAGTCTTAGATAATTAATTGCAAATCCATTTTTTCAGAAAATTCTTTTAAATAGGTCAATTTCAATTCATATTACAGTTAAAAATCTATGGTGAAAATTAATTTTGAAGGGTAAGTGCCCCTTTAAGTTCAAAAATTGATCAATACAATAGTTTTTCTGCTTTTCCTGCCTCATTGCTTCTTGAATAAGCTGGGTGTGGCAATATTTATTTATGCCAAATTATTGATTCAATTGTTTGTCAAAATTCTGAAATTTCGCAATTTACGATTATCTTCGGGTGATGTTAAAAAAAAAACACTCGAAATTTTCTCAAACAAACATTATCATTTTACCTTACATTATGTTTTTAATTGTATAGCACAGTCCATTATCTACCGAGATTGTGACGTCCCCCCCCCCCCCCCCCTGAAGCCTACGTTAAATAATTAATTATACTCATCATTACCCTATCATTCATTGACGCCTTGATCAATGGCCACCGAATCTGCTGTTAAATGGTGTTTTATTTAACACCACAAATCAATCGTGGCATGTTCGAGCAGCCAATTGAGAGATGTGCCGGGCCTGAGCGTGTTGTGTGTCGCTTGTTCCAGCGGCAGCCACACGCAGGCGCCAGCAGTGGCGGCCAGCGGCCCAGCGGGAACAGTCGCGCCCCGCCGCCGCGCGGCCCGGCGCACGGATATGGGGAAGGTCGGGGACAGTATTATGCTCCCAAAGGTCAGCCTCCACTAGGTACATTGTTTGCATTACCTTACTATTACATGTCATGGTGAGGGGTTAATGAAATTTTCATGGATGGCATTGTGTCCTGGAGACTGGAGGTTTGGGAAATATTGGCTTTTAAATGGTTTTTATCTTGTTCACTTCTCTATATTTTTTGTTTTCTTTTTGAACTTAAGCTGGTTTTACTGGATACTTAGTGTGTACCACTTGCAATTTTTAAATAGTGCAAGAGAGTCTAAGTCTAGATTCTAGTTGATTGCACTCAGTGGTTAACCTGGTTGATTTAAATCGAGGCAAAGAATTCATTCACCCTTGAAAATCAGTTATTTTATTGCTATTGGAGTGGGAGCTTATCCAGGTCTATACCTAGGTTTACTGGATACAACTAGACGGCCACACCGCTTGTCTGATCTCGACGAAACAAAAACTAGTCGACTCGTCACACTAAAGGCAACAAATTGACACTTTTCAATATCAAAAACATTGTTTAGTCTTATACTTAAATGCATTGTAAAAGAGCATGGTCGAGGTGTTTTTCTAGTTTTTGCAGTAAAAAATTTGAGTTTTGCATCAGCTGTGAATCCCAAATTTGTTCTCTCTTTTAACGCTACCAAACTACACACACAAAAAAACACGAGTCAACCATTTTGAAAAACCTCACTTATTGGTTGAATCCAGTTTCTTTTTTCTAGGACGGAATTTTTGGAAAATTTGCTCTGAAAGAGATGTTTTTAGTCAAGGAACCAGTTTATACTTACTGCAAATAAAGAATAACAATATGATTTTGTTTCCTGGATCCCCCAGAAAAAGAAGATGGAGGCAATATAACCCCCTCATCATTATCCAGTAAATAATTGTACTGTTCTTTTGTGTCTTGCTTCACTTTATAATGTTTCTTCTGTTGTCGTTCCAGCAACGGCACCCCCTGCAAACTGCAATCGCACCAACCACCCGGACCATTACGCCGGGGCGTACGGAGTACGCAACCAGTTTGAGATGAGGCACCACAAAGTTTGACAGTGCGGTGGCGATTCTTGCTCGTTTCAAAACGACAGCAGAGATCAGAAGTGCAGCGTCATTGCTTTTCAAGGCCCCTTGGTCGTCAAGAGACTCACATTTACTAACCTCGATCTGCAAGGCCAAAAGGTATTGCAATTTCCAGAGCCTATGCAAATGCCAGCACACATCGTGGCTAGAAAGCCTCCTGATCACGTGTCTGCTAGCTTGGCGATCATGTTCTAGCATAGTGAGGGACAGATCCGCAATCTGGGGGCGAGCCCTGCGTAAAAATCGGTTGTGTCGTGAAGAGATACGGAGTGAACCGGTTGCCGTATTTTAAATACTTACCTTTCTATTGATGCAGTGAGAGTCCGGTGTGGCTGGCAAAATCGTGGTCTGAATGCTACCAAGGACACACGTGGTGTGAAGAACCGCTTTGCTTTATGCAGAGTTATGTTTTGTAAATAAGTATTTATTAGCATTAATGAAAAGTGATACATAGTAGATATTCTATTCTATCTTAAATTGTAGTCGTGAGATAGAGAAGAAAAAGGTTATCGAATAATGTGGAGGGGTCTGACAAATTTTAAGAACCTTGCTGGGCCTTGTGCTTGACCGAAGAGCAAAGAGGGAATAGAGCTTCAGAGCAAAACCCATAACTGTGTCAGTGACCAGGTTGTCGGTGGATTGTCATTTTTCGTGTTAGTTTTGAATGCTTTTGCTCTCGTGACTGCAATGCTTAATTGCACTTGCATTGATTACCCTTTTTTATACAAGTCCTAGAAAGTGGAGCAACACTTAACAATATTCTGGGTTAGAAAATGTATTTGCTGCCTGGGCTTAGTTCATGTTCCAACCTTCGAGTCAATAGATGGTCAACATTATCAGTTTTGCAATTTGTTCCAGCAGGGCTTACATTTGTTTCTAGACATGAAAAATGGTGATTGAAGGTCACTCAAGACAATGCAGTGTTAATTACATGACTATTCACTAGATTTTATATCCATCAGTAAATTGACTGTGATTTTTGATCATAAGTACTAAGTAGCAATACCAAATTTAGGAATAGTTTGATGTTTTAGCTCCTCACTAATGAAATGCATGTTTTGCTTTCGTTATTGATGCAATACCTCGAATTCTGTTCATTGGATTGGTACACACATCCTCCACTGTGTTTGCTCTTCTAAGCCCGTTAACCCATAATATTTCGTTGAACGAATATTTATTTGTTGATAAAATGTGAATTCAATCTTGTTTTTGTGAACAGTTTGAACAGGTACCAATGAGCTAGCTCATAGCAAAACCTATGAATGATTTATTTATTTGTTTATGGGATATGTTGGGGAAGCTATGAGTCTTAAATTTCTCTTATGAAATCCCTGAGAAGGGGAGAAGAAGGGATGTAGATTGTTGTACAGTCGTCTTTATTGTACAGTTTTACAGTTACTTGCAGAACTTTGTTTTTCATTGTATCTGTAATTTGTAGTTTGTTCATATTGCAATGTTTTGTAATATTATTTACGCACTCAAAACTGCCAGCGATGCGCACTGCAGAGCTAATACCTTCAAAAATGTATATCTTTTGAAATATTGTATCAGAATTGTTGGTTACTGTGCGATTGTTGAGTGTAATGCTCTACGGTGCCAATGCAGTTGTTGCAACCCGATACATCAAAATTACTGTGATCATCAAATGATCTGTCTATGGCATGTTTCTTGATTCAAATTCTAATTGAAAACAATCTAGATCTGGCCAAATAAATTTTGGGTAGCAAATAAAATGAATTTACTGCAGCCACCACCATGCACCCAAGTGTCCTTTTTTTAACCAAATAGAAATGATGTTGTTTCGATACTATAAATTGCATTGTCTAGCGAGGGTACCATTGGCTTTTATCAACTCATTAGATTATCTGTTTGTAGGTACCCAGTGGATTCCATTAAAATATGGCAAAGCATTGTCTGGATCTCTTGAAACGTGAACATCATTGCTCTTCGATTAATTACTAACTCTTGACCAATTGATGTATCTGTGCATACCCTACCAAACTTCTTCACTGTCACTCGCATGTTGATTGCCTGTACTGTGGATGTATATGTACCTACCTATCATGAATTCATTAAATTGTTTGATATAAAATACCAAAATTTGTGTTAATAATCCTAAATAATTTATGTGTTGCAATTTCCCCCCTTTGTAATGTGAGCGGATATCATTACACAGAATCAATTAAATATATCGATTGACATATTTATTAATCACCCCAAGGGTACATGAGTGTTTATCTGTGCTGATCTGTCTTGGCATCTGATCTGGGACGCCACTAGAGTTTACATTTTTGGGATACTTAACTTGTCAAAAGCAGAAAAAAGACCATTGATTTAAAAACAAAATTTAATTTGACGTAATACGTTTCGCGTGATACGAAACCTTTTTTTGATTGAATGAATTTTTCAAGAGAAAATGTATCTATGCAGTAAAATCGGTCTTGAAAGTGCATCTTAACGATCTTAATTCAATCTTCTAGCGTGATTATTTTGCTGCAGCATTATTTCTATAGCTTGGTGCCAGTGGCGTGAAAATACTGCCACCGTTAAGATAGTAGACTATTTTTTCGGCTGATCACACTTAAGATAATCAAGAAATTAAACTTAAACAAATTCCAACTTCGGAAGTTTTCTTTACACCAATTAATTTCCTTTTCATTGCAGTTCATATGTCTAGGTCTCTGTCAAGGACCTATATAAAGGTCGTATCTATATATGTATGGTGTAGGTATGGGTAGGTACAGTACTCAGCTTTGAAAAAAAGCTAACAATTACCAAAAAATGTGCCTTGATTTATTTGTGTGAAAATGAAGGAGGGGTGCCTTCTTGAATTATAGAGATGAAAGATGAGTATGTGACAAGCTATCGATCCATGATAGTCTTAATTTTTGGCCCAGCCCTGGACAAAAAAGGCTAACATTTACAAAACTTTGGTTTTAACTTATTTGCTCGAAAATGAAGGGGGGGGGGGGGAAACCTCCTTGAATTTTTCATAGAAGATAAGAGTACAGAAGATAGAAGATAAATGTACCACAATTTTTTTTAAATTTTTTATTTTCATTTACTTATAGTAAATATTTAATAATATCCAATAAATCTAACAGATTGTGCTGGGGGTCACGGTGCGACTTAATACGACTGCTCGTTTTGTGAAAAATTTAAAAATAAGAGCACCTGGAGGACTTATAATCAGGCAACGGGATTCGACTGGCGTTCTTCCAGTCGGGCTAGATCTTGCACCTGCGACTATGCAGGGGCAAGTCCTTCTATCTCAGCGCTGTCAGTGGAATTTTCTAAACGCTTCATAGCGATCAGATATTTGCCCAATCTACCTATTACGAAGAAAAAAAACGAAAGACGGTGGGAATCGAACGCGGGGCTGACCGTACTGCAATCGGATTCCTTAAACGCTCGACCTCGACAGCAGATGAACAAGTTGTAAGTTTTTTTGTAAATAAATATTGCTAAACTATGAAGAAGAGAAGCATCTTGGTAATTAAGAGAGATATTGTTTACTTCGGCCGATAATTATATTATTAACAGATTAGTTGGTTTATTTTCCGCACTTAACATTGGCAGAGCTATGCTCTGCGGTAAGCGCTGTGCTTCATTCCGCGCGTGTGATGCGTTCGATTCCCGGCGTAGCTGCTTTTTGGTTCCTTACCATCAAACTAGATAACACTTGAAATAAATAAATAAATATGAAAAATAATTTTAAGTCCAAAGTGTAGTAACAATTTCTGCCAACAGGTAGCTCTGATTTGTACTTCACTCTAGTTCCCATTCCAAATACTTGAAGCTAGACTTAGGATCTGCACACGGGGTTAAGGTGGGGTCTGGGATCGTAGGAACGGCCCGAAAAATTGACGGGTGCGTCTGGCGCGAAGCGCCAGGAGCTCCCGGCAATTTTGCTACTGTCAAAACTGTGTCGAGGCACATATGTGATTCAAACCCGGCATATCACCAATACTTCGATCGATGAATTCTATGCCTTTAACTACATGACCTAGCGGACATCTGTTTTCTTTCGCATTTTTTGAGATAAATATGTCTTTTGACTCCAGTTACCACTAGTGGGTGTTGGATGTCGTATTCCAACGGTAACATAGTTCGTTCATCGGATGGATTCGATCCAGGTAGCGGGTTCCTTCGACTTAACTGAAGCAGCGACTTTACCATTGTGCCACGCGAACTGCCACACATAGTAGAGAAAGATGAACCTATTTGAATTTCATGTTTGAAAACCCGGCTTACTGGGTAGGTACTACATGACATCAACCGCACCCTCTGTTTAGTTCGGTGTAGAACCACATTCTCGTTCGCAGTGCGGGATTTTATCTTTTAAATTATTAAAATATCATGGACGATTATTATTTGTCTTTGCAAGCAAGAGCTAGACCCGGCCGCCACAAACAGCAGTGCAGAAGCTTTCGGCAACTCCAATATATGGGCTTACATACTTTGCCACGATCGATCTCGAATATGCAAGCATTAGAGCTCGACAGATACAACGCCAATCGAAGCCTGTTGCATGTCGACAGGGCCCCCATTTACTCTTAATTGTAAAGTTTCACCGAACATGCAGTCGTGTTAACACGCACCGTGCCCCACAGCACAATCTGGTGGATATCAAATGTACCACGATATTTTGCGAGTTTTATATTTTTGTTAACTCATAGTAAATATTTAATATCAAATACTTATTTCCAATATCATACGCATTAATAACATGATATCCAACAGATTGCGCTGGGGGTCACGGTGCGACTTAACACGACTGTATCTTCGGTGAAACATTTACACGTAAAATAACCTTGAGGCCCTATGTTCCTGAAAACAAGTCTCCTAACCCCTATTAGCTAACTTTTTTCGAAGCGATAGCCGCGGCAGTGGCTGCGAAGGCCGCAATGTCACACAATTAGCATTCGCTAACTTTTTCATTATCCGAAGCTGCGGGTTTCACACACAAATGCGGCTTACAGATCTGGCTTGATGCGGCTACGTAATTTGGGGAAGTGAGGTTAAAGAGATGTAAACTTGTGTGTCAGCTGCGGCAAACGATAAGTTATTTTGTGTGATATTTTCCAGTTTCGTGCTTTGAAATATTTCGGTATAAGGCAATAATCATTATTTTTTGTATTTTGTATTTATTGTTTCCTCTTACAATTGTACATTATTGCACTGTGGTAAGGTAATACACTTAATTTAATATTTAATTAGAGGTAATATATTTAATAAAACAACTTCCTGTGGTTAAGGGGTAATAATTAATAATTAATAAATAATAAATAATTTAATAATTAGGGAAATAATTTTTTCCGGATTTTCATTGAAGTTGGAATTATAGAAATCGAGCATTCTGGCCAACTTTTTTTTTTTATCTCCACTTGCCAAAATAAACTCCTAAAATGGCACTTTTTCACCAAGTTCAGGATAGTGCACAAGTCAAAGTAAATTGATCTCTGAAAAAAAAAAAATTAACCAAAAGTTTAATCCTCGATCACTTTATCAGAATCTAATGGCGAGAGGTTTTTGTTGATAGCGGTGAAAAATGGATTGTGTATCCACATATTTTCCGTTTATTGGTCATCTTAGGCTGGAAAATACGACCCAACAAACCAACTTGCGCAATTCCTTGGGATAAATGAACAAAGCATAAAGCATAAAGGCATTAAGCAAAGGAAATGATTAAAAAATATCTTCTTTTGTTAGCATTATCCAAATTCCAGGATTTTTTAATCCATCTATCTTGTTTGCCATCTTAAATTGGCTGGATATTGGCCCTTACAAGCTTGTCATCTGTCACTTATCATCCGAAAATATTTGAATTTCTGCTTATTTAGCAGAATTATCGACTTTGCTCTGATATTTCCGGTCGTTTCGCGATTGTGTCCAGTTAAACGCTATAAATTAAAAACTTGCCAGTTTTCCATTTGTTGTTGCAAGCAAAAAAGCAGTTTTTCTGTTAAAAAAAATCACCTCTAAGCTTGCCTAACTTGACTGCATTGAATTTTGCGTAAGTGCCTTAACTGACGTCATACACGCTGTGATCAACGGCAACGACGGATGCCTATTCTGCATTGGACATGCCCGGCTGGGTAAGTTTTTTTAAGTTTAGTAGCTTGTAAGTAAAGATCTTTCAGTCTTCAAAATATATTTCAACCCAAATTAAATGTTTAGTACTCAGTGCTATCCAGGTTGTTCCACCCAAATACTGAAGAATTAAACAACTTGCCAGATATAGCTATCACCTTTAAAAAGCCAAAGTCAATATATTTTTCAACATCCACAAATCTTGAAATGCAAGCTGCATGAGAGGTCAGAACAAACCTCGGAGAGATGTTACATAGAACAAAGAAAGAAAATTGAAATATATATATTTTCAAACAAAACGTAATCAAATTGAAATAAAATTCACCTAATGGATTTGCTTTCTCGTGTCAGAAAAGAGCCACACAATGGTTGGCACAACTGATGAGCCAGGAATTTCGTGGCTCTGAGAATACTTTTTCATGAGTATTATTAAGTATGTTTCTTGTTAATTTTGACTCTGGAATGTGCACGGAATGCTTGAGTTCGCTTACTTGCTACGCAGCTATGATAGCACACGTGTCCCCGTTTGCTCAACACTACACGAACACCTTGTCCATGGTCCTTGTCCGTGTGCAACGGATTCAAAGGAGAAAAATCAAGTTAAGAGTTGAGGTTATTGCCAACCAAGCTGCTATACTGCTGATATTATATTCCTTGCAAGCACACATATACCAGTTTGTAGAGTAGACTGTTTCATAAATGTTAAAACAAAAAATACATAAATATATTCTATTCTAGATTGGAGCTGGGTCTACAGGCTCTGGAGGTAGCTCAGGAGAGGAGGCTCGTTTTCTAGAAGCTGAAGTGGACCCGTCATAGAGTGAGGAGTCTGCCGGCACAGTTATCTACGTGGGCCCTTGTGATGATTCAACAGATGGTGAACACCCGCCCGTCAAGCATGCCAAGCATGGATTCCAGGGAAAATCGATGCGCCATAGGGAAATCTTTAAGAGACTCAGTAATCGAATACTGTATACGAAGCAAGATGAGTACGCCAGAGAAACTTTCTAACGGCAGAGCAAGTAAAAGTCCTGTGCAAAGTAACGTTAAGTCGTTCAGCCCAATAGGGAAGCCACTGGTTGGCAGCAGCTGCAAGTCACCAGTCAGATCTATGAAATCGAATAGTAAATCAGGAAAGGAACACGACTCTCAAACTTCCTCACCCTCAAAGATTTGTCTAATCGAGGTGTATCGACAAGTGACGAGCAATGGATTGACGGACCGAGAATATCAAAGTCCAAAGTTGTCGAAGCAAGAAGCTTGTCGAAAAAGAAAGAGGCATGTATTGATGGACCCTTCCAAGGCACAGCTAAAGCAACAATATTGGCAAACGGGCTTCCAACTGGGGCAGCATACGGTTTCATGGTTAACCATAAAAGTCGATGATTCGCAAGTGGGTCGAGAATCAAATTGTTCAAAGCCCACGGACTGGATTCAGTGTAAATAATTCAAATGGGATACGGTTACCAGTTATGGGTAAGTATGCTAATCTATTTATGTGTTCTGACAATATGGCTTCACAACATTGTGAAAAAAAATATAGGTAGTTTTAGGTGCAGTAGCTCAACAGCCATGCAAAGAAATAACAGTTTTCAAACCATGTGCTGAGGAAGAAAGTGTCCATGAATCAACATCACCTGTTGCAAATATTCTTGGGTCCAAAGAAAAGAAGATGATGGTGTTGGTCAAATTCCACCACCCTTGCATCTTCTACACCCACCCAGTAACGAAGTAAGCTTAGCTTGGTACGTACAGATAACTCATTTGATGAAAAAAGAAAAATAATAACTTAAAACAAACTAAAAAAAGTGTCTTTATGGCAAAAAAAAAAAATCACTTTAAATTTTGAGACGAGTATGACATGGGAGAGTCAGATTGCTGATTTAGAGCCAGAGGAAGATAGCGAAGACTATGACAAGGTAGATGAGGTCGTCATGATAGAAGTTGAAGATTCAAGTGAGCTTGTATCCATGCAAGATTCGTGTTTGCAGGTAGGTTGTTGTAAAATTATTTCATTGTGAAACTATATTTTTAAGTATTATTAGCATTTTATCATTATAGTTTTAAGCTCAGCATTATCCGCTAACTTTTAAATTGGATCCCCAAGGTGATTGAAGAGGATATCTGCATGGATAAGTTTGAGAATCCATTACCAGAAGAGGACATACAAGGAGCATAGAATAGCACCTATTGAGAATCTTAAGTGAAGAGAATCTAACAATTGTCTTTACATTTGCAGGTAAATAAACTAGTAAAAACACAACAAAAAAATCACTTTACAGTATACTGTAATAATTTCATTGCCAAGGTTATACTTCATGGAAATCCATCATACTCCTCAAAATTCATAACACAAATTTTCTTCCCAAAAAAAAAGTTTTGTGCCTTTCAGCTTCAGAAATATCCAAGGTTTGGTTTGTCGGAATGGGAACACATTTTGGAGAGGGGAACAATAAAATGTGTAGCATTCGTAGTTTGAAGAAGTAACATTACAGATGATTATTGTTTGAAACTTTATATTTATCTCAAATATTGTGACAAATCTCAGTTATCTCGGAAGGGCGCCTCTGTGGACGTGCTCTGTGGGACCCGATGCGAAGTTACTCGGCTGCCAGCATCTGTAGTGAGCCGACATTTACATACGGAGTGAGAATATGTGGAAACTGCAAGATGAATTTTGGTATGTATCAAATTGGACTTATCACAAATACTTTTGATTCATAGTGTTCAGGATTTAAAAATCCCAGTTTAAAACAATAAAATCAATACAAAAAAAATATGTGAGTATTATTAAAAATGCATGATCAAAGCTGTAACTGGTCAGCAAAACGTGGAATGGAAATAAGCTGGCTTTTGGCATTTACACTGTTTTTTTTCAACTTCACTGTTCCTGAGACTCATCTGGCTCGGTGCCCCTGTGGCTGTAGCCTGATACTCAATTTTTTAAGCAACTGTAGCATTGTTGTGGTAAGTGACGGACTTGCTCTGTTGTAATTGACTTGTGGTCCTAAAAAGGACCTAAAAAGTCGACGTTTCGTCGACGTTGGCGCCGACAGTGACAAGTCCGTCACTCATCACAACATTCACCCACGGCTCTGAACCACTTCACCAAACCAACTGTAGCATTTTATACCTTGAATGAAATACAGCCCCCGTCTGTTTTTTTTGGACATGAAAGGGCGAGAAAAATAAACTGATGAAAATATTATATTAAGTCAAGACTTTTTTAATCTTTAGATATTCACCTCATTCCTTGAAGTCTTCCACATACTTCTTGACATTGTGCTCACGCATCAAAATCATGCGCCGGTTAGTCTTTGGTCTTTTTAAATGCCCTGTTATTAAAGATGGCCTTCTACCTAATGGTACTCGCTTCTTTTTTTGCTTGTCCCCTGGAAAGAGATGTAAAGAAATAAAATTACAATGTAACATTTCTATTACCAGTAATACCACTGATTTTTTTTGTATGTTTTCTGTTTTGTTTTTAATTTTTGGTTTTTATATTGAACAGACTGCATTAAAAAAAAAAAAGTTCTTCAAAATACCTTTTTACATAATTCCCATAAGAATATCATTCATTTCAATATCATCCCATACAATCCTGCACAGGCTACAAACTATTTTAGGGAAAAAATGAAATTTTATCAATTCCCCTGCATTTTACATTACTGCTAATTTTTCCTCATTATACCTTTTATTTTTGGCAAAGGTGTCAACACTATCCCTTCTTCTGTGGGAAGGTCAGGCAAGCCATTTCTGTTCTCTTCTGTTTCCGAAGAAATTTCTTCGGCAATCTCTTCAGTGGTGGCCACGGCGGCCATGGCTGCCGTTGCTGCCGGTGGCGGCGTAGGATTTTTCATAGCACGCCAGGTCTGAAAGTGATATAGGTGTCGAGTTTTGAATACAACATTGTAAAAGGAGACCCATTTGATGGGAGCCCCTGGATCGCAGTACTGGTTGGTTATAAAGGTGTCCTGTTTCAGGCATACTGATTCTAAACGTTAAGCTGTTAGTCTAGAAATTTTTGAACGTGATGTATGGTGCTATTCTATGCACTCTGAACTTAAGTTCTCTTACACATGAACTGTTCAGGTACTAACTTCATTGATCAAGAGTACTTTTGGCGGAAAATATTAAGTCCCAGGAACAATCGAGAGAACATTTTGCTGAGAAGGGCCATGTTGGAACTTATTTTTTTGCCCATGGTGCAAGGAATCCTATATACGGTCTAGAGAAATTACAAACAATCATATACAGGCCTTGGATTTTCAACGAAAAGACATACAATATCATTAACTGCATCAGCAAAGTCTGTTAATTTCATTTTTCTGTTAGAACAACCGTGCATGACTAAACATTTTCTTAACTTACCGCCATTGCGCTGAACACCCCAAGAGCCAAGACACTACTCCACGACAAAACTGCCCAGTTAACTAACTCATCATTCTTCTCGATCATGGTTAACTTTCTGAAACCCTCACACATTTCAGGGTAAAAATATCTCATAACCCATAAGGCTGGCATGGCTGATATATCTTTACCCGTTCTTATAAACTCAGCTTCTCGAAATCAGCTAACGGCTTCTTCCACGAAAAGTCCACGCTGTACAAAATGCTGGCCTTGTGATTGGATATAGCTACACCCTGTTCCAGTGCTGAGTCAGGCGCCCTTATTGGCTTCATTTGAAAAATCCTTGATGATTGGTGTCCCTCTTTTTGCTCGTTATTGGGGCGCGAAATATGAAAGCGAAATAGGAAAGTGGTTATTAGACAGTTTTTACGATTTTTTCGGCGTAGTTCGCACGTTAACAGATTGTTGACAGCTAATACTCAATTCAACCGAAAATATTAAACATTGAAATAAAATTATTATCATGTACCACTGACTAACAAACGGAAACATATTTCAAATCTGTCAAGGAGTTACAGGACTAATCAAGGAAACAAGGCAATCGTAAAGTAAAATTAAGAGTTAAGGGAGGACGTACTTGGAATCTACTGCCTACCTGAGATGGCCTGGCCCAGTATGCAGGTACAGAATTCGGTATCGGGCCCTTGCCAAATTTTTAAACTACCAGGCCCCTCGTTTCAATGTAACTGAGAATTAGAGACGGAATTTAAAAAAAAAGAGTGATTTATAAACAGAGAGAGCAGTCATTCCACGGAATGCATTTGTCAAACATTTGTCAAACATTTGAAAGTTGCACTGGGGCAACTGGTGCACCAGGGCAAAAAGTCCAGTACGAAATTAGTGCCTTTAGCTTTTTCCTTCCTTCATTCCCAGCAAGTTGGATTGATTGATTTGTGGTGTTTAACGACGCACTGTTTTGACATCTGTCCATGTGGCACTGGCACTGGTCTAATGGCGTCGGTGGAATGAGAGGATGATGATGAACCTAACCTAGCCTAGAGGAGGGGAAACCCGGTGCCGGCACGTAGCCTACTCCTGTCAAAGTGCACCAAGGGGACCACCGGTTTAACGTCCCTTCCGAAGGACGGTACAACTCAAACAGCTGGATTCCTCTACAAATCCATACTGTCGAGAGGTGTGTTTTCAACACGCCAAACTATTCGGTTGGCAAATTGGAGGCAATTTCAGTTTTAGTATAATTTTTTCCAATTGCTTACGAGCCCTCCTCAAATCGTCACACCGAACGGTTTGGCGAGCTGGAAACACCGGTTCTCGTGAGATCACCGACGTTAAGCAACACTGCGCTGGGTCAGGTATTGGATGGGTGACCATCATACACATGATCAGTTGTGATCGGGAGAGAGGTTGGAGGAATGAAAGTTAGTACAGCAACTTCATTAGCCTTGCTTATTAAACTCTTGACTGCATGGATTTGTGGAGGATTCCTGCTGTTCGAGTTGCACTTTCCTGAAAGCCTTCCTGAAAAATACCTTAATTTCAGCCGAACTTCTCCATTTCTATTCTCACCGTTTTCACAATGCTAAATGCCAGTTAAATAAGCAGGTTAAGATGAAAACAGAAGTATCTGATTAGGTGTAACCATGGGGATGAGTCTCATAAATTAAGTTGGACATATTAAAACTGCCAGTTGGAAGAAATGTCGCCCAAAGTTGTATATGCACTTCCAAGTAAAGAAGAAAAGAAATTAGATTTACAGTTTTGTCAAAGGTTGACAAATAAACCGTTTGCAAACTTTTAACTCTTGTTTATTTTTATCTTATTGAGTTGATGGGTTTTATGCGTATTGAATGGCTAACACTATAATACGTGTAGGCAATTTTTATCATCAACTCTCCCATCCCTATGGGGTGGTAATACAATACTACCATGTACCTAGCAAGCGTGTTTACCACATTCAATGCTAAAAGGTAAGATATGCTTCAAAAAGTATTAATGCCGGAAAATTATAAATTCAATAATTTAAAATCAATATGAACATAATAGAAAACTCTTATAGACGTAAATAAACAAAATAAAATAACGACGGGTTGTCTTCTGGACGCTACGTCTTTATCATTGCGCGATTAAAGTGCTCAATTACACTAGTTTACCCCGAAGTTCTTAATTCACTGAGGTCTGCCATCCATTTCTCTTGTATTTACAGCAACATTACATTGTTTCATCATCAAAAGTCACCTTTAAATTCACTGATCATGTGTATGATGGTCACCCATCCAATACCTGACCCAGCGCAGTGCTGCTTAACGTCGGTGATCTTACGAGAACTGGTGTTTCCAGCATGCCAAACCGTTCGGTGTGACGATTCGAGGAGGGCTCGTAAGCTATCGGACCCGCTGTGTGACTTGATTTGGTCAAGAACACTCACATCTAACAAATGCTAACATAGTTAAAATGAATCTAATTAAACATCCGCAATTAAAGTACGAGAATTTGCAGTTCTTTAGCATCTGCATGCCAGGAAACATTTGGTCTGTGATAGCAGCCGTGGACGCCATTGCTGTTATCACTTCGATCCACTTCGAAAACCGGTCCGCCTATAGGAACCGAGCTTCAGTCGATCGAAAGTACGAGGCGGGGTCAATGGAGCACGTGTTGTGACGTCACTTGCACAGCGATGCAGTAGGTTTCAGGTGATACTCTTCTGTCGGCTACTCGCCTGGTACGAAGAGACAAATTTCGCCACGTTTTAGACGATTAATCGTTTGATCGAACGATTAATCGTTCGTATAGGCAGTCCCGTGGCACTCACGCGTACCACGAGTTGCTTCAAAGTTTTCACAGGCAAACTAAATTTCCAAACAACGTCATTCTTTCCCAGCTACTTGACACAATTTTATGAAATATAGCTTTGAATTTCAGGCATAGGCAACTCCTCAAAATAGGACCGATCGGGAGATAAAAATATGTGATATTCTGACTTTTATTGCAAAACTTGTTGCAAACCTTTACAAGATACGATATTTTCTGCGTTGTAGTGTGATCTTACAGATCTTACAGATTGATTGGTTGATTAGTGACGTTTAACGACGCACTGTTTTGACAATGGACAATAATGTGGCACTGGTCTAATAGTGCCGGTAAATGAGTGAGTGATGATGAGAATGATGATTTACCTTCCTAATTAAGAAGGGAGAAGGGGAAACCCGATGCACGTGGTCTACTCTTAACGACGAGCACCAATGGGACCACTGGCTTAACGTCCCCTCCGCAATTGGACAATTGACAGCAATTGAAAAAATTGCAGGACGGTACAACTCAAACCACAGGATTCCTCCACAAATCCATGCTGTCGTGAGGTTGATAAGTAATTGGCGAGTTAAGTTGCTTAACTAACTTTCAACCCTCTAACCTCTATCCCGAACAGAACCGGTCATGTGTATTATTGTCACCCATTTTTCAGAAGTCAAATGCAAAATCTGACAACCATGTGAAATGATTTAAAGCATAGATTTAAATTGCAAATGGGGTTTGATTGATTTGCTCGCCACGCTCATCAAACACATACCATTTCAACATTTTAATGTCGAAGTCGATACGGGAAAAATAACTTCAATAACCACAATTTTAAGGTCAAATTAAGTTGCAGGAGACATTTTGCATTACATGCATGCTCCCTTATGATATCAGCGATCAGAGGCGCCGGAGCAGCGATCTTATTTCAGAGATCAGCCAGATCAGTTAACTCCAGTCTGCTAGAGCCTCTCTTGCAGTCCTGGAACATCAAATACGGAGAGATATTTTTCTGCTTTTTTGACTGCCGAGTTAAATTTTAACCAGTGGACTTGTTCCGCGGCGACCAGCACTGCAGCGAAATGAGTAATTCGGCTCTGGATGGGCGCGGAGTTTCTTGTCTGCAAGATAGCCGTCAATAACAAGGTGTGAGCTTACCGATTCTTTTGAAATAAGGAACCTGGACCAATACTTTGTTCGCTCCCAGCAAAAATTAAAAATTGATTTCGTTGCGTGGAGCGCAACAAGCGAAACAACAGGGTTGTTACGGAATGTCCTGCACAGAGGCGACGTCGAATGTTATTTCCAGGGGGGTGAAAGCGCACCTCCTTGCGCTCCTCCGGACGCCCATGGCGACCAGCCCTTATTCCACGAGGCAACTTGATACTCCTACGCAAAGATACGTGTCGAGACATTCTCAGAATTTCAGCCTGTGATGAACAACCTGATACAATGAACGGAGAGCACCTCTACTTCCGTCTACTCCATGTGCTGCAATATTAAAATATTGATTCACTTTAAAAATAGCTTACAGGGACATTCATTGCTGCATCATGGAATCTAGATTTACGCCACTTCTTTCGTTCAGGATTAATTTGCTCCTTCTGACAACTATTGTGGATCTGCATTATAATCAAAGCGGCACAGCACGAGTAAGCAGGGATTAGAATATGCTCCACTTGCCAATTACATAACCCGAAACATTGCTACTTGGAAAGTGGAAAGTGCAAGCAATGTTGAACTGAGAAACATCAATTCATTGCAACTAAATATCTGCTAAAACTAGCTGTCCACACCCTCTTGGTGTATTGGACCATAGCAGTCTTTAAAATCCGGCCAAGTATAATACTAGCATGAAATCACATATTATTTACAGTTTGCATTCCCTTTATTTACGAGGGTAATCACGCGGCAAATTATGAGAGGCATATGGAACGGTGTCATCACGACGAGTATGCCGAATACATCAATTCTAAGAACGAAAATGTCGACGACAGACCGTCTACTTCTAAAAGGAAACTTGATAGTACAAACATAACACCAATTCCTCCTGCTAATAAAAATTCGCAACCGACCATTGACAGTATTCTTAATCAAACGAACACGATTGAAATGTCAGCTCAGGAATTAAAAGACGCATGCATTAATATAGTGACATTAAACGGTTGTCCTTCTACTTTGATGGAGGATACAGGGTTAAGAAAAATTATTGACCCAATTCTAAAACCACTAAATGCTGGAAAACGAACCGTCGCGATAAATTCAGAAAACGTGAAAGATATGGTCTGCAAGCGAGCAACGGAAATTCGGTCCAGAATTGCAAATGAAGTCCGAGGCAAATTAGTATCTTTCAAAATTGACGGTGCAACACGAATGGACCGGTCAATTATAGGCGTCAATAAACAATTTATAAAAAATGGAAAACTAGAAATCCGCACTCTAGCGCTAACTGAGCTTCTTGAAAAGCACACGGCTTTAAATATCACAGAGTTTATAGTTGAACTTATTCGCAAATTTAACATTGATCCCGACCAAATATACACGATCACAACAGACAATGGTGCTAGCATGGTCAAGGCAGTTGACATCCTCGTGGAAGAATTGGAATCTGTTAACGCTGCAAATGCTGCCGAAATCGGTGGAAATGAAGATTTGCAACTATCAGAGGACGTTCTGCGTACAGACGCACCCCTGTACGAAGAGCGCGACGACGAAGAGCTACAACAGGTCAGGCCCACTTCTCCTAGTCACTTGCATGAGATGAGTGATGTTCCCCTGATCAACTCTTTGGAAATTGAAAGCAAAGATATGGATTTGCCTGACGGGGTTGCGTTGAAGGGCGTAAGATGCGCAGCACACACGTTGCAATTAGCGGTGGATGACTTGATAAAAGCCGCCAACGTGTCGCACACAATATCCAAACCCCGTAATGTAGTTAAAAAATTGCGCAATCAAAATATGCTATCAATAATGAAGAAAATAAAACTTAAAAGCTAGTAATCGGCTGTGTCACGCGCTGGCACTCGACAGTTGACATGTTAATTTGACTCGAGTTAAAGGATTTTTGCACCAAATGGCACCCGCTAACAAGGATCTGCAACTGTCAGCAGCAGATTGGGTAACGATTAAACGTGTTGTTGAAGCTCTGATGCCCGCTAAAATATCAACAAAAAGATTACAAAGTGAACAGCTAACTATGAGCAACTTTTACATCGAATGGTTGAAGTGTCAACTTGTTACGAAGAAAGTGAATACTTCATTTTCTGACTCCCTTGTTCTGCATATGAAGCGCCGTGAAAGAAAATTGTTCCAAAACGAGGCTTTCCTCTCTGCCAATTTCCTCGACCCAAGAGTTCAAGTTATGCTCACTGCACAGAAAAAAGAATTAGCGAAAACTCATCTCGCGACAACTTGGGCTCGGATCAAGAACATAAACTGTCAACAAGAAAATAGCGAGACTGAGAATCTCCAGCACGCTGCTGGACATGACATTGCGCCTACTGAACTGACGAATACAGATGACATGAACTTGAACAATTATTGAAGGTTAGTTTAGCATGGATGCCACATATTACCTATTAACAAAATAGCAATAGAGTATTGTGCCATGGAATTGTACTTATTTTCCATCAATTTTAGGCTGCGAGTGACGTTGGAAGCATGGCCTTACAGTTTTGGACGCTCGGCGATGGCGCCTACCACGTCTGCTCTAATGTCGTTTGAAAATACACCTCGTTTGGATAAGAGAGCCAACATCCTAAAATTTTGGGAAGACAATAAATTGATAATGCCTGAACTGTGCAAATTAGCTCAAACTGTTTAAGCTGTGCCAGCCATGCAGGTAAGCATAGAACGCTCGTTTTCAGCTCACTTGCAGGCTTCCATAAATTCTGATATTTTGGAGGATATCCTCACTGTACGTTCCAGCGCTATTTTTATCAAGAAGCGTATCCATTTTTTTTCATTCGAGTTGTATTGAATGCTCTTTTTATACCATATTTCGTATCTATTTCAAACCTATTTCGTAGGACAAATTAGTTATTAGTATTAGAACCACTTATAACTATAATATTATGCCATAACTTGGTTGATATTTTTCATACTACCAAATCAAAATTAAACATCGATCAAAAGTACCAATTTCATCCTGTAGATTATTGCAAACATTTAAATTTCCGTCACTTTATTGTTTGCAAACAAAATTTGCGAAAACTATCGCGATCCCGAGCAGACCAAAGGGAAAAAATCTGAACCTAAAAACGTATCGTAACTGAACCGAAATTTCACATTTACCGAACCTGAAACTGAACCTAAATCAATATTCATTTCGGTTCAATGCCCTGTTTTTAACCGATTATTTTCATTAGGGTTTCACCAGAGGGACTGCTTGGAGAACAAATTCACTTGTACATTACCATATGATATATATATACATTTGTATGTAACAAAGTGCATTTGTACCTGGATCAAGTCACAAAATTGGTCAGCAAAATGTTTTAATTGTGGTAGGGTGAAATTTGATCATTTGCCATCATCTAACAAAAGTTTTGCAAATTTAAGTCTGGGTGTATTGGGTCTGGGACCCAAAGGCTTTGTAGCAAATAACTGGCTTAAATTGTAAGTATAACATAGGAGGTATAAAAATACATTCACTCATATCTGTTTAAGTACAGTGAAGCTGCAGCTTCCCATTACGCAACAGCTACAAAGCATTGTATTTCAGATTTAAAAAAATAAATTGATAAGTACAGCGACTTTGTAAGATTCTGGTTTGTGTTTCATGATCATTCCTTTTTTTTTATAAACATGGAGGAAATGGGAATGTAAATATTTGTTCATCTCTTAGTTTAACCAGAGTTTGTATCAGCAAGCCATTGAATAATATCTTCATGGTTCCGTTTCATCCATTTTATGTTTGCTTCGGCTTGTTCGATCGCTTGCTCCACAGCCCTGGTGGCAGTACCAAGCTCTGAGCGGTGCATGTCAGAAAATCGAACCAACTGAAATATTAAATTGAAACAAAAAGTAAGTTCCTATGCTTTGTCAGATTTATTTAAGCTCCAATTATAAGCGGCTAACAAAAGTTGGATTGATTTTTACTGCCATCGGAAATACAAGACTTCCAATTGATATCTCTTCACACAACACCCATCAAGATGTCCAGCTAATTTCCAGGAGTTACTTACGTCTTCGAGTTCGTATATAGTGTTAATGCGTTTCGTAGTCGCTCGCACAATGTTGTTAATGGTGAAAAGTGAAGAACCCAAACTGAAATACAGAACCCAAGTTTATTGAAATGAATGGTGTTGCAAGTTACTAAACAATCACAAGCAATAGATTTTATTTCTTACTATGCTCGGATGCGGTCCCAATTGTTTCTCAAGAAATTATATGCCAGTGGCTGGCCAATGACATTATTTGCAACAGAGGCAAACACTCTTGCAGCATCTTGCTTACGAATTCCCGACTTGTCACTCACAGCCCAGTCAAGGTATCTGCCAAAAAATAGCTTGTATTAGTAATACACACTCTCGTCTATCAGGCAAGACAATACGACGACAATGATGAAAAATTGTGGTATGTACAAGGCAAAATTTGAGATATTGTTTTCTCTTTTGGGTGCCGAGACTAAATAGCTCAAAGTAATTTTTTTCATACTAAGCGAGCCGCCCCAGAATTCACTGACATTAGGTTTTGTCGACGCACAGTGTGCGTCCTAGGTTTGATTTGAAATAGCTGATTTTGAACAAATTGATCCACTGGAAAAATTTCCCCGGAGTCAAGGTTTTTATACAGTCTCCGCATGGACATGCCAGGTAGGATCACTATCAATTATCAGGATATTTACTGGTGTTTCTTTTTTCTTTGTGTAATGCTCAAGTATCTAAAATTATATTTTTATTTTAAAATTACCAGACCTGGTTAAAATCCAAGTCTCGCGACTGCAGCCCAGAGCTCCGAGTAACAGGTCTTTCTCCGAGCCGACATTAGTCTTTTGGTAGCGTTCCCAAGCAAAGTCCCATTCATCCTGTCCTCCCACACGAACAGCAGTGCAATACACGACATTCTTAAGATTGGCCGAGATGCTGAAAATAGGATCTTGGTTAACATTGCTGCAGAGCAACACATTTTTACGATAAAACTCAAATAGATTATGAAGTTTCAGTAAGGATCAAGGTTTGATCAACAGTTATGTTCAGTTGTTTTTTCAATTAGGTGTGGGAAGCAAGGAATAAAATGTCAGCTGTTTCTCTAGAAAGGACTGATTGAAATGCACACGCTATGACCAATCACTATTTATGCCAAATGCCTGGCACTTTTTTCTATTGTAACTGTCTTTAGTGTCCTAATTATTAAGTCACTAGACCCATTAAAATCGCACTGAATTATCCTGAATAAATACAAACTAGTCATCGCATGCACTCACGGGTTGTTATTATCTGGATCCGGTGATGACCTCCACTTTTGGAACTGTGAGACGCTGTTACGTACACAGTCGTCAAGCCCGAGGCTGCATGCCCAGCTCAGGGCGTTTACCCTTTTGTACACCGTTAGTTGGTCATCTGATGGATTGTCAGTGAAGCCAACCAGCGAGTACAAATGGGAAATCAGACCCATCATATAAACCTGAAATCAAAAACATCTCTCATGTTGTGCATGAAAGTAAACCTGTCTATGTCCTAGCAAAGCAACAAAAATAAATTTGAAGATAAAAAAGAAAAATATATATACATACAAGAATCATATCTAAAATTAGAAAAGTAGCTGTTAAACTTACCTTGAATTTATCGTAATGTCCTGTTTTGATGAGCATAGTGTCAATATATCCAAGTCCAGTAAAGGCTGCTTTCCAAGGCAAGAACTCTGCCTCGTGCTTCAAATAGCGGGTGACAGACAATGCAGTGGCGTACTCCAGTCGTTCTCCTCTTGCCAGGTTGAGTGCATCATCGATAAGCTGTGCTCTGTTTATGACACCAATCTGTTTGAAGCGCTCCACATCGTCAAGGTGCTTAATTAACAAGTTCCAATTTTTGGCATCATAATTGACTCGATAAAAACCTGCAGATGAAAAAAAAAACATACTGTCAGAGCATCAAAAATCTATCTACAACTATGAAGAATGGATAGTATACTCTGTATAGGGGAGGGGGAGGGGGACATCTTTATTTGAAGTGTAATCCACTAAATTATTCAAACAAAAATAACTATTAATTACAGAGGGGACTAGCTCAGCTTACAGCAGTTTGCTATCTTAGAAGTTTACAAAAGTTGTTTTTTAAGATACTTTTTTTTAAGGTTGCCAATGCATCAATTCTCAACACACAAATGTGAGATGATTGGAAAACTTGGTACCTGTTTCTTGAATGTTGAACATGACCCAGTGTTCTGGTCCAGCGGGGACACGCTGCAGGTCTAGAGTCGTGGTGGCTTTCATCCAATGGCTGGGCTTGGTTGTACCAAAGTCTGGCTGCTCTAGAGTAGTGAATGAAATTGGAATCCACCAGAGTGTGTTTGGTGCTGGAGAACTAGCATTTATTTCATTCCGCAACAGGAAACGTTCTTGCCTCAACGAGAGTGACCCTGTAGCATAGTCTCTAAAAATTTAAGTGGGTTGTAAATACAGATAATAAATAAATAAACTTACTACTCCTTACTTAAACTATAACTTAAATACTTATTGCAAAATAAGTTGAAATTGAAATTAAAGTTGAAGGAAAATAACTGATAGAAAATCACTCGGGCATTATTTTACCTTGTTACAGTCAATACAGGGAACCCTGTCTGCAGAGTCCATGTGTCCATGATTTGCTTGATGGAGACACTCTTGTCCAGTGCATCGTCCTTATGAGCCTGAGCAGTAAGAGCAGCCCAAAGATCATTCTGAGTGGCACTGCCATAAGCACGCGAGTTCAGGTAGTTGGTGATTCCTTTCTTAAAAACTTCAGTTGTCAAAAAATGATCCATCATACGAATTATGGACGCTCCTTTGCCATATGAAATACGGTCAAAGATTTCATTTATTTCATCTGGGTGGCCGACTTCAATGGAAATTTGGTGAGATGATTTTAATGCATCTAGAGCTAGAACGTTTTGTAGATCGTAGATAACGAATTGCTCAAGAATTTTCCAGGATGGCTCAACCTATTCAGAAAAAAAAAATACAAATAGATATTACAAATATTACTATAAGTGGAAGATGCTCAAAAAGCAGTTCAAATTCAAGTAATATTGCACTGATAGGAATTAGCTGAAAGTTTGGAATTGGATGATTATTTACCGCATCAACGCCAAGATATTCAACATAACTGGCAAAGCCTTCGTTCAGCCAGAGATCCGTCCACCAACTGGGAGTGACGAGGTTTCCAAACCACTGGTGCGCCAATTCATGAGAAACCACTGTAGCAACACTTTGCTTGTTGCTGTTGGTGGAGACACCTTGCTTGTAGAGCATAGCCGTTTCCCTTGAGACCAACAACAACAAAATAGCTGTGGTTAGGAATTCCAAAAGGTTGGGTTGGGGTATTATTTTTTTACACATCGCTGACCCTCAATTCATAACGCAAGAGAGTTTACTGAAAAAAGGCTCACTAAAATACAGAATATGGCATGCTCTCAGTTCCTATTTTCCCCATACTTTTCACCCACATTGTCAAACTACTTGGAACAAGAAGCATTTTTCGAAAAGATTGTTTCATGAGTACATGTTAAATGTTTCAGCTAAAACTTTGGTCATGGCTACTGTCAAAACATTAAAGAGTCAATTAATCATTAATCAACATTGCAACAATTGGTACGATATGCCATTGGACTAGCCAAAAGTAGTATGAAGTTGACTTTGTCTAGCGATTAATAACTGCCGAATTTTAATAATATTAGTTTACCTGTAAGTAATGAGACCCCAATTCTCCATAGCACCAGCAGCAAAATCGGGAAGTGCTATCATGTCCATCTTTGGAAGTGGGAACTTGATGTTAAAATATTGCTCAAAATATTTCAATATTTTTCCTCCAATGTCCAACGAATACTTTGCTTGTGAAATGGCATCTTTGCGGGCCCACACCGAAAATATTCCCTCATCTATGTGGTCAAAGTCAGAAACTACCCATGCAACGAGGTAGGTGGACATGGGCACCGATTGCATATAATGATCCCATTCGTAGGTAGGTAAGCCAGCGCTTTAAAGAAAAACATATTTCATATTTTACAACAAGACAGTTATTATGATGTCATTAACATCTTAATTTGATCAAATACAACTTTTTTAACTCATTTAAAAATAACCGTACACTGGTTTAGGATCTCCTTGCCGTGGCATGTTGGAGATGGAAGTCATATTCTTTGGCCGGGCCAGATTAATGGTGAACTTGGCTTTAAGTGCTGGTTCATCAAAGCAGGGGAAAGCTCGCCTGGCATCGGTTGGCTGGAACTGGGTTATAGCAATCCACCTGTGCAAATGACAAACAAGGTAACAAATAATAGCACAGTCAGCTATTGGATTGTATAAATGGAAGTGGAAAATAGAAAAGGTTACCTAGTCTGGTTATTCATTGAGTAAGAGCTCCTGTAGAATCCTTGAAGTACATCGTTCAAATTTCCAACATAGGACATGTGTAATTCATACTGCAATCCTTTTGTCAACGGCCGATCGAGATGAATTATGTAAAATTGTCGGGAGCTGTCATTGCTCTGCTTAGTGACCATAATTTTGTCATTCTTGCCTCCGTTTAAATCAAACACAGTAACCGATTCTTCTCGGACCAGTATGTCATTCACGTGGAGAGTAATATTAGTTGTGTCTTCAGTTACATTCAGAACTATTCTTACATTTCCATTAAATGTAAAATTTCCTTCCGTTATGAAAGGAATCAATGAGATATTGTAAGAATCGGGAATTATTGATCGAGGTAGTCGAACATCCAACTTAATCTTTGGGCTTGTAGAACCTTTCGATTCATTCACCGATGATTGTAAAATTTTCAATCCTGTATCATTTACTAATTCACTCTGAACTGCTCTATCAACAGCAGTATTGTTGATCGGTGCAAAGTGGTAAACTAGTAGTCCGGTGGCAACAATTCCACCAACAAACAGAATTCCGTAAAGTGCGGCCATCCATCGAGAAACAACGTAACCACGTGGCTTGCCAAAAGTCACTGCATTGCCGTCCATCATTGCCAGTGCCTCTCGCGACTGGGTCATCACTTTTGGACGCCCGCAAATCTGAAGCAAAAGAGAAATACAGATTATATATTTGCTACTCTTTTAATATTATTATATAACATTTGCAACAATTTAAGTTCTATCATCAGGGATGGATTATTTGGTAGGAAGGCCAAGAATTTGTCTGCTTCAGATAAAGCAGTGAAAATTAGGAGGGGGGGGGGGGGGGGGGGGAGGAGGAGGAAAACATAAAGTCAGATGCATTACAAAAGATAAATATATTGTAAGTGGTTTCCTTCGTCATCAATCTAGAATAAAAATAATAGAAATTATAATAATAATGTCTTATTCCAGGTTGATTACATTATTGGTAATATTGGAGCATCAGTTTTACATTTTTACATTTTTACATTTTAAAATCATTAAATTCTGTCAATGAGTAAAAACAATGATGTAATAAGAACTTTTTTAGCTCTTTCACAAAATCTTTACCGTTAGACAATTCTGTAATATAACATGGTAAATTGTTAAAAATACAGACACCTCTCTTAATAGG
Organism: Protonemura montana; assembly: GCA_947568835.1. NCBI lineage: Eukaryota > Metazoa > Arthropoda > Insecta > Plecoptera > Nemouridae > Protonemura > Protonemura montana. Next base: position 11,943,100 of record OX387604.1, on the reverse strand, counting down.
GCCCTTATTAATAGTAGGTGTAAGATCATAGTTTTTATCATTGCTTCTTAAGCTATGTACATGTTTTTTCTGAACTCTTTTGACATTTTTACAATTGGTCACATATGGTATTATAGAATATATAGAATAAAATACATGCTAGGGGCAATATACAATATTGTCTGAATAGTGGTCTACACGAATCTTTCTGGTGTACTCCAGGTTGCGTGGGATCGTGGCCAGCGCAAAGAACTATTCCGTAGGTAAGTCTCGAATGGACGAATGAGAAGTTCCTACACCAATTTAGCAGTGTTGGCATTACAGATATTAAGAATTCTTTTGATAAGGTAGCAACCAGATGCTATTTGAGGTGCTATAGTATTGATGTGCCCTTCCCAATTCAGATTACCATCAATGGTCACTCCAAGAAATTTCGTCATACATAGTGTAAACATAGTGTACAACATAGTGTACAACATAGTGTACAACATAGTGTACAACATAGTGTACATAGAGTACATAGTGTACATAGAGAACATAGTGTAGACATATAGTGTTTTAATTTTAGTGAGCACACGCCAAGAACGTCGTTGTATTTTGAACAGTTATTGTTTTTCTCAGTTTGAAGAAAACAGTAGTGGATGACGACGTGTATGCACATGTTTAAATTCTCTGCAATTGTAATAGTTATTTTTATTTTAAGCTCATGGAAAATAACTGAATTTTGTGTCCTGAATTAAATATAAGAATAACACGGTACTTTTGTTTTGAAAATCTCTTGCGGATCTGCATCGCAATATTCCCCTTATTTGAACGTTACTTCCGCCCCAATGGCTTGAATGAGTTGTGTATCATCCCACTAGACAACAAGTTGTTACAAGCATCGCATCGAGTCTTGATAAAAATGAAAACGCGTGATTTTAATATTTATTGTTGTAAATTAATTGGTGTGATTGAATCGATTATAAATAAGTGGTAAATAAGTGGGCTCTCATTCTCCTCTGGCTTGTTTTTCTTTAGCTTAAAATTGTTTCGGAGACATTTTCTCACAGCCCCCCCCCCCCCCCCCCCCCTGTAATTATTAATATATGGCGAATCACATATTTTAAAGGCTAGTGCGACTACTCTCAATCAGAAATACGGAATTGGTAATACGTTTGCCCCCCCCACTCCAACCAATTAAAATGTGTAATGGTGATGAGTGAGTGTGGGGGGGGGGGGGGGGGCAGGGTGAATCCCCTGCCTCAGACACCTGTGCCATTGAGGCTGTACGTGACATATTTTATTATTCTAGCATAGTTCGAACAACACATTACTGCAATCTACTTATTTCATCTAATCACGCAATCGTGTATTAAAATTAAAGTATGAGCTACAAAAATGTACTAGAATAGAAGAAATAACTAAACTGTAAATGTTTGAGTGCCAAGCTCATTGTTTACGAAGTTATGACTAATTTCAAAAAGCTAACACCACGTTTTTTTAAGTCAACAACCATTAAACCTTCAACCGCTGCAGTTCTAACACGATTTTAAGTACAAATTAAACCTGGTAGTACCTGACGTCACTTTTTCAATTCTTTGGTTCTTTCAATTATTATGTAAAGAACTATGCTCTAAAGAAAATGGTGATATCATTAAAACTGGGATTTATTATTTCTGTAATCAAGAATTAAGATTCAAGCCCAAGTCACCATTTCAAGGATATTACGAAGATATCTCGCATGTCATGCTTCTTGCCAGGGTAGGTATGGATAATGAAATCATTCAGACTATTTTAAGGGCAAAGGATCCGCTATTAAAATTCCTATGTTTTCAACTAGGAACCTTTAATTTGTTTTGAATTTAATACTTAAGTCTAAAATTGATTCTCCGATGTTAAGCCGTCCCGGTATAAATGCGAGGTATAAATGAGAATTTGGTTTCCGAGGGGTGCTAGGCGAGAGACGAGAGGGGGTTGGTTTATCCTACTACACAGTTCACTGTTCAGTTACTGCTCTCAATATCGATGGGGTGATCATGCGTTTAATTTCTCATCATATAGGAACATACAACATGGCGCGTTCGCCGTTCCCAATGCGCGTAATCCCATACCACTGTCCGAACACCACATCCGAAAACAAAGAACTAGCCCCGTTGCTATCGCTCGCTAACAAGGTATGGGCTTAGGTATGGGCTTTTCTCTAAGGTATGGGACCCATATTCTTTTCTCTAAGGTATGAGTACGAACGAACGAGCCAGGAGATCGAACCAGCCAATAGCACCACAGCATAATAAATTGTGTTGTTTCATACTTGAAAGACATATAGTGTTTTAATTTTAGTGAGCACACGCCAAAAACGTCGTTGTATTTTGAACAGTTATTGTTTTTCTCCGTTTGAAGAAAACAGTAGTGGATGACGTGTATGCACATGTTTAAATTCTTTGCAATTGTAATAGTTATTTTTATTTTAAGCTCATGGAAAATAACTGAATTTTGTGTCCTGAATTTAATATAAGAAGAACACGGTACTTTTGTTTTGAAAATCTGCATCTGCATCGCAATATTCCCCTTATTTGAACGTTACTTCCTCCCCAATGGCTTGAATGAGTTGTGTATCATCCCACTAGACAGCAAGTTGTTGCAAGCATCGCATCGAGTCTTAATAAAAATGAAAACGCGTGATTTCAATATTTATTGTTGTAAATTAATTGGTGTGATTGAATCGATTATATTGCAGATTCTAGCCGATGTCGAATCAAAGTATTCGGACGTCAGATTGCTATTCTGCCGGACTTCAAAGTCATCTTGAGTATTTTCTTTTTGAAATCGAGAAGTCCGCATTACATAAACATTTAGTGCTGCTTGGCGTCACTCACAGCAAGCGGTAACCATCAAGTTGACAATTAGCAGCCTGGGCTCCACCTAAAATTGAGAATGCAACGTTGCACGCGGTCAGACTTTTGGGCGTCGAAATGTATTCGAAAACATTTTGGGGAGAAAAACAAAACAGTGCATAGGGAAAGGCTCCGATCATGACTCCTACTATCTTTTACTTGCATAAATTATGGTATCGTCAGTCGTCACACAAAGTCCTCGAATATGTGCATTTTGACCCTAACAAAAACTGTACCCCGTACACTTTTTTTTTTAAATAATAGAATATAGAATAGTAGCCACCATAGACACACTCTTTCTTTTTACACTGTTTTTTTTTTTCTAGATTCGAATAAATGGCATAATCATTAGCCGCGTGGACCTCTGCATAGGCGTTAATGCACTCAAAAAAGCTGTAGAAGTGGGGATGCATTGACCTCTGTTTCACTGAAGACCTACTTACAAACTATATTTTTTACGAACAGGCAATGACATCGGTATATAGCATTCTAAATAAGTCAATAATTGGTCAATGCTTCAGCCCGATGCTGTATCAATATACCTAATTAGATTTGGAATTTATTTGTGCCGCGACGTCGGGAAAAAATTTTCTTGTAACTAATTGTTGGCAAACTGCACAATAAACGTTGCAATATGTCGTAGTATAACATTTTCTATGTGCCAAAATCTCGAGTTCTTGCAGATCTCGTTAACCAAGATTGAATTACAATTGACCTAGCCTCAGGCCATGAAACGGCAGCTTTCTATCAGGTATTTCAGCCAAACCTTTCACTCCCAGGGTAAATTCGAAATGAGTGGGAGTCAGACAGCAAATATCAATTGTGATCAACATTGCCTACCCTTTTAATAATTTGACTCCCAGCAAAAACCAAAACTTCGATGAGTGAGTAGCGTCAATACTTACACAGCCATACCTTGAGACAGTAAAAAAAAAGTTATGGGCAATTTTTAATCATCTTTGTGCTCGAGCAGTGTCCAATGAATTCTCCACTTCCTCCTTTAAGGGGAAAGATCCCTGCAGTTTTTTTTTGTTTATTTGACACAAACTTTGTATGGCCATCATTCTTACCACTACTGTGACACTGTCGAAGAGAACGGACAATATAAAATATCTCTTGTTTATAAAATGTCTAACTGCGAATGCTTAACTCGCCGTAATCTGCTTTCTGAGAAATGCCGAGTAGAAAAAGTACTATTGAATTACAATTAGATACCCGACTGATTATTTCTCTAATTAAACTGATACATTTGAATTGATGTTGTGATGACCATTTTACAAGAAAGTAAAGAAATTGCAAAGTTTTCATTTCATAGCCGTGCTCGAACACAAATAAAAAATGCTGGCAGCAAACAATTGCAAGCAGAGCACGTAATTAATTGCAGCTAACGTTTCGGGTGAAGGGGCGAGGGAAGGGCGTGCTCGCACGAGTTGATGCTGTTTACTCAAGCTGGTTACCTACTGGTTAGTTCAGTTGTTATTATACGAGATGAGTGATGGTACTGATTGCTATTTCCACGATATCGACTTGACCCAATAAGTAGCCACTAGCAAGTGGCAGCAGATTTCAATATCGCACCGCAGCTTACTCACAAGTTACTCACAAGTGCAAATACAATTTTATTCCTCAGTTAAGTAACACGCGGGACATCAAAGACCATGATTCAGTGAGGCAGGCTGATAAGAAATACATCGGCAATAATTATTCACGTGCCCCTTATGACGATCCTCCCATTGTGGCTGCCAATTCAAGTGTGGGTGGCCTTCGCAGTAACCACACGCCTGCTGGCCTGCACACCGGACATGGTGTGCCAAGAGTTTGTCAAGTGTACATCACTTGAATTACCAACTGCAAACCGAGAAGACCCACATTGGATCAAAATACCCCTATGCAGCCAGCACATTGTGCGATCGTTGTCCCGCCTTCTAATCATCTCCCCGGTCTTGTTACACGGTATTTTGTGAATACAACAAAAGCCATTTTTTTATATCACACAATTTGGTTTGCCGGCAAGTCCCCACAATACAGTGCATTTTTTTTTAATCTATCGCGGTTTGTTTACGGAAACTATGGCCGTTATGCAATGTGTGGTGATTCAGGTTCCCATGGACCAGTGTCGGTCAGCTTACAGGGTACGTTGACCAAGTTTTATCACATCATACAGGAAGGAAACAAAACTTATCATAGACTACTAAATATATAAAAAAAACTTCCACTATTCGTCATAATCAATGCATGTTGCCTAATAAGCACTAAGCATATATAAAAGAATATATATAATCTTGAAAGAGATACTTTTGCAGGCCAGCCATCTAGTAACCTTCCATCTAATGCGCTCCGCCAGAAAGGGAGACACGGGTCGGGTTGAATTTTTGACCTCGGCGAGGCATACGCTAACAGATGACGGGCATGCGAGAAGTAGTTTAGCCCCGAGCCTGCTAGAGCAAACGACTTTCCAGTCTATTTGAACTATTGAGAAGAATTTGGTTTGGTAACCGAAATATACTCGTAGATCAAAAAAAGCCATTTGATAATAAACTCACTTTGAATCGATAGTTTAGCAGTGTTTCAAGCCGCAAACGGATTGTATTGGAGTCATTCATCGTTTATCGTCTTATTTACATTTTTACTCGTTAGTGAGATTGAAGAATGTTTTAGCTGCGCACGATGAACACTTGATCGCGATGCTATCGAAATAAGCCAAAACAAAAGTTACTCGCTAAAATTGTTTTAAAATTTTAAGGAAGAATTGCAAAGTGTAGAATCACATAAGTAATCGCATTTCTAGTGCGCGACCGATTATCTTATTATCGCTAGTGATGTACGTTAGAATATATTAATTTTCCAATCAAACTGGTTGCAATTATGTATTCATATGAATTTAAACGGGACAACAATTGAATACTTTGCACGCTGTCTCGTCTGCAGTTGCTAGCAGCAAGTCGCAACCTCTAGGCACTCGTACTTGACATAATAACAATAATCTCGGGCAATACAATAGGTACAATGGCAATAAGACAATGCTAACTTCATTGATACGGGCACGGCCAGCAAGAGGCCACACAAATGTACCAATGTGTCCCCTCCAGCGTCGTCATAATTCTCATAGAATATTAAGTAGTTAGAATACCTGAGGTTTAATGACTAAACGCAGCAGGACCGGTGGGAATTTCAGGCCAATTTAAATGATTTAATACACAGATAGCGACTTGCCGTTTTTTGTGTTAATAAAAACCATGACACAAAATCACAGAGATTTAGATCTGCACACACTGGGATATAATGTATGCTAATTTAAGAAAATATAGAAATAGTCGGGGTAACAATTCAGTCACCCCCGTCAAAATCGGCATCTTCAGACTATGGTCACGAATAAACAAAAGTAAACCAATACTGATTACCATTGCAGTGCAAGTTAACGATCCTGAAAGTGGAAAATCCGCTCAAAATCTCTGTTCAGCTGCCAACGTCAAAAACTTACCTAAATAATGCTTTCTAGCCGTGAAATGCTTCTCCGTATCAGCAAGCCCGGCACTCTCGAAGCACGATGGAGACGAGCGCGCGGCGACCCACCAACTCTAACCCACGGCTCGAACTGAACTGAACTAACTAGGAGTCTGAGCGGGCCCAGTACTCGTGAGAGTACCGCCAGCCAGTCAGTCGGTTTACAACTACAGACTTGTTTCCGACAACAATATGATAGGAACACGATTCGCGAGATGGCCCGCGCTGTGTCGCCAGCGAATCAGATCTCAGATGACATGGTTTACTGGTATTACGCAGGGATGAAAGGAAAAGTCGTCTGTCGCTTTCTAAACAAGTTCTTCTTTTAAAGAGGGTGACCTCTTTGGTCACTATACCTCTTTTTAGTTCAGGATCAGACTTCTAAATAGGTGTCAAGTAAAAAGGGACCCTCAGTCTCTCCCTCCGCTTCCTAGGGTGAATAGAAGAGATTTACTCCAATATTTGTCAGAGCATTACTAAACACATTTTTATGCTACCGAAAACCTAAGAGCAAAAATGAAATTTCCGCGTGAAAAACGGAAGTGACTGGGCCGTTTAAAGAATGTGATTCTCACCACCACCACCACCACCATCACAACCATAATATCAAGTCATTATGGATGGCAAGTGGATAGCATGCATCATTTGATTGCGATACGATATGATAATTATGTTTTTCATAGCTTTGATGGTCTGGTGTTTTTATGTTTTGGAAAAGCAAGCGTCTGTTAAAAGGAAGTATAGCACGGAATAAAGCGTGTATAGGTTACGGGATAAGGTTTCGGGCCTGTCCTATGCAGGGGATCGTGGAAATATCAAATTCTTTCAGCTCAATGCTATCTCCGGTTGGATAGCCCAAGGCATAAAACACCCGGACAGCCAGAAGTCAGTCATAATTGCATATTCTCCCAATTACATAATTATGTTGTTACAGTAAAACTGTATCCAACCTTTCTATTTGAATGTGTACACATTGAAATAATAACATAATCATATTATTCCTTTGTTTCAATAGGGAATTAGGAATTTAACCATGGATTTAATATTTACATTAGAGTTGCTCCTCCTTGCAAGGAGGTTGCTTGCATAGGGGTTTTTTGAGTACATTTTTCCACAAGACAATTTTGAGTGCGACATCTTAATGGAATCACCATCCTTTTCAAGCATAGCTGTCATAGAGTGTAGTCACAGATAAAAATAAAAGAGATCATTGCAAATATTTATAGAGAAAAAACAAATACCTTGAACCTGGAAGTATTTTCAAGCATTCTGTAACTTGGTAAACCTGGTTGGTAGTGGGTTTGATGTGAAACAATTTGCTAATTTATCTTAATTGGCCGCTAAATATTACGTTAGAGAAATGCCGCCATGCAAATTGGTTACGGAATGAGATTAGATTGCGAAATAAATGTTGTGTTGTGTGATACAAGAAATCTACAGAAAGTCATTGACATTTCTTTGATATTGTTTTGCAAGCAGATATTTCCTCATGTTCACTTAAATTGCATTTATTTGAAGTCGAAAACCATTACAAATAGGCATTTTTAATTAAGATGTAAAACCGCATAGAGACAAGTTTTTGTGGGAAGCACAGATACTCACACCCAGATGCAGATTGATAATAAACAGTATAATATGCCTCACAAGTTTTTTAGACACAAATGAATTAGTTTATATTTCATAGTGATAGTTGCCAATTTATACCAGATATCTCTCTTTGTACTGTACAGTGTAGCTTCAATTATAGCAGTAAACTCTTCCAAAGAGCTACCCCCCCCCCCCCCATCCCCCTCCCTAATGACTCCAAACATCAAACTTGATAGTCAACATTTAGAGTTTACAAAGGTAATCACTTTTAATTAACAAAAAAAAACATTAAAACAGATGTTTTTAGAATAAAATAGTAATACTTATTCAAGCTTTTGAAAGTAATGCGCATGCTCAGTTTTCACACAATAATGAGTTTTACTCCAATAAAAATGGATTCATATGTCACCCATGAATTAGTGCATTTCTTATCAGTTATCAACATGGAAATAAAACTCAATAAATATTTCATACCAGGATATAATGCTCATCTGATTATTCTTCTTCATCCTCTTGCTCAAATATGGCTTTGAATGAAAATGGTTCAAATGCATATCCTTGTCCCACATAGAATTTGCTCATAAACTCGACCCTGAAATCAGAGGAAAATCGTTCCAGTGGTATGGAAAATTTTAACCATAGAATCTAGGACTAAAAAGGACACATAGAAGTCTTTGACATAGATCTCTGTCCTTCACAAGTATCGTGTGCTTGGGTCCATTTGATAACGGTTTTGAAAGAACAGAATGGGCCCATTTGAAGGTACTTACCAGTGGAGACGCAATGTATGCAGGAATGCTGAGAGCCCTTCCATCATTACCAGTATGCTCACGGAAAAAGTCGCCCATACCGCAAACAGTAAAAAAATCATAACTGCACCGAAGTAGCCATCTACTTTTAGGCCGATCCTCAAGACCATAGTCCACAATACTTCGGATAATTCTGAAAGTGATGACAATAGCACACAGAATTTAGTGTTGAAAAGATCAGAAAACTTATGGTAGGGTTGAGAGACTTGGGTTTTACTCACGAGCGTGGGCCAACGAAAGCGCCCACAAACGCAGATATGACGCAGTATGAGAAATCGTACTGAGCACATACTCAATTGTGTGAATTGCTTGGTGGATGAAAATTTCACTCATTTCTTCCTCTTCTTCATGGAGGTCAGGATTGGATGAGTATTGTGCCTCCATTTCATTTTCAGGCTTCATTTCAAGGCCCTGGTTCAAGTCCCCAGAAATGGGCTGGTTGAGAAATAAGAAGAAAGATAAGAAGTAAATAATCATTTCTGTGGGTTTAAAGGAAGTTCAGAAGCAGTTTGTTACCTGTTTTTTTTTACGCGAAAACATGACATAGAGAGGCTTGCCGAGCAACATGACAGGCACACAGAGGAGTGCGATTAAAAGGAATGCTTTCTGCAATAGGTCCTGCCCGTCAAACAGGTACTCATTGCAGCCTGGGAATGCCGGGCTGTGCTTCAATAGCATCATATTGATGAAGAGGATCAGAACCGATGGTGCACATCGAGGGCTCGTTTCCAGAACTGTCAGCAGCCAAAGAAGTCTCTAATTAATTATGATTACAAATAGCAGGTAAAAACATACATATCAATGGTTTTTTAAATCAAATTTAAACATTATTTTAGGATTGGGGACTAATTAATACATTTCCAAGCAATTTTATATAGATGTAGCAACATACCGTCGTTTTGGGGTGTAAACATGACCCACTTCATAAACATCATAACCACCATCCATGCAAAAAGTAGCACCAAGAACAGAAGTTGGGGGATGAACTCAAAAATGATGTTTGCTTTGGTTTTAAAATGTCTGAAAAAAATAAAAAACAACCATCATGTTCTAATAATGCAGGTTCCAGGGCGCAAGCAAATTAAAAAAAGGCTACTTGTAGCATGTATTGCTTACACATGGTTGACCACACTCAGACAGACACCAAATATCATGTGGAACACTCCGACGATGATGGATAATTTCATCTTGTACGAGTTGAGGAAAATGATCTTATTCAATGCAACCTGCCACACGGGATCAAGCCCAAAGGGATAGGGGTCGAGAGTATATCCACCTTCAGCAGGATCCAGCGTCAAATCTGTGTTAAGTTCGACCATGGTTAAGTTATAGTGAACTTTCCAGCTGGAGCCAAATATGTTCATTGATTTCGAGAAGAGATCATTGTAAATAAATCCAGTGTACATGGAGAAGAGTCCCATCAACAAAATTATGTAGCGCCCACCAAAGAATATGTTCCAAATCTGTGAAATAAAAATGAATTAGATTTGATAAAATTTTATATGAACAGCAATCCCTAAAGGAATCGCAAAAGAAATCGAGAGGATTTGACATTGATATTATCGTAACAGCACTATAATTAAACTCACTTCACTATCCGATTTCATTTTGCCAAGAGATTTCTCCTTGATCACCATAAAGGCGCCGAATAACATCAAAATAAGCCCGTGGCCCAAGTCACCAAACATGACTCCAAAGAGGAATGGGAAAATAATAATTGTGTAGAGCGCAGGGTTGACCTCGCGATACGAAGCAACTCCGTATGCATCGATAAGGTTTTGGAAGCCTCGGGTGAACTTGTTCACCCTGTTGAACGTTGGCGGATTTTCGGGGGTGTCGATCACATTCATGAACGATGGAATTGAGCTACCACATGCCACCTAGAATTAAACAAAATATTTATACTTTTCTCTCAGTCTAATGTTTGTTTGATCTTGGAAATTCACCAAATTTTACTGTTAAAAGTAGCTGGTTTAGAGGCAGTGAAATTTCTCACTATTTTCTTGAAATACCGGTGAGAAAGTAAGAAAATAACATTAACTTTATCAGGCCCCAGAATGAAACCTGGAACCTCTTAAATGCTGAATGCGCTTTAAGATTGCGTTCCTAAACTTTCTGGATTTACTGGCTAAAAGCTTCCAGAAAAATCCACTGGGTACATTGGGTTCAGTAACTCCCAGCCCCAGTATATTAATCGTTGCAATTACGGAATTATTAAATAAGATTTGTTTAATGGCCTAGTAGACCTAGTACTCAACGCTAGTACGCTTCAAGCTTTATGAAGATTAAATTTCATTTCGAAAGTCTCGTTGCCTTCTAGCTTTTTTTTGCCAGCCATTCAATCACTTCCAGTCCCTATTCGGGCATCAACTTTTACACCATTAGACCAGTCCCACATGGCAGAAAAACACTCTAACAAGATTAGACAGTTCAATGCTCACCCCTCCATCAGCCAAGGCTTTACGAACGTTGCCCATGTCACCAACGGGCACCCAGCACTCAGCAATCATGCACTTTTTGGTCACGTCCATGTTAAACATGTTGAGCGCATGATAGATGGCTTTCATCTTGCGCACCATCACAATCCACGTGTTCAAGTCATTGGCCAGGCTCATCAACACCCGGTGTCGATGATCTTTCGTTTGGTTAAGAACCTGCAGTAGAAAATATTTCTGTCCCTCAGTTACATACTAACCACAAACTGAATTCTTGTAAATATGTGTAATGTTTCTTATTTTACTAACAAAAAGGAATAACAGATCATCAATTATTAGCTAAAAGTTTACAATATCAACACTGATGTCTGTTAGTTATTGTTTCACATAAGAAGGCATGCACAAGGTAAGTGCCATCCCTTAGATTGAAAATCATGTTAATGGGATTATTATTACCACAAAAAAAAAACCTTTCAGACAAAATGGGCATAGAGTAAGAAGATGTTAGGACACTTGCCATGTTCAAATCTTCTAGCCTTGTGCACAAGCCCTGCAGCATTTCTGCTCGTTCTGCTGGCAGATTAGGGCAGTTGTAAATAGATGCATGGAATCCAGAGCAAATCTTCTTAACTCGGTTCTTCAGCTGCTCTCCTTGGAAGAACGCAACAAACACGGTCTTGCGTATTTCATTGCCCTACAGAAAAAAGTCAACAGAATAATTATGCAATAACACTTTCTTATCATTGAAATAAAATTTTCTTTTATTAGTTTACTCACAGTGGCCGGATCCTCAAAAGCCTCCTCCAGCTCTGCTTGCCGCAAGAAAACGTTGCCGCGAGAGATTCTCCAAAGCATCCTCTCGAAACCAGCCACTCGCTCACGAGGAATCACTCCAGCAACAAACCTGGCAGTTTCAATCAACATCACTACCAATCTAACAAGCAAGGAGTTTTGACCGGAACGTAGCCCAATGGACCAACATAGACGTGAAGAGTGGGAAGTAACCTAAATAAATGTAGCCTGCTTTGATTGACCATCTCTGTGGTGTAGCTTCACTGAATAAGTGGTAAGGACGGAAAGAAAGATACAATTCCGACAGCTGGATCCCTCTACCAAACCTTGCGTTTTAATGTCTGACAATGAATGAAACAAACATCCAAAAACCTAACTGTGCTCATTGTTGCTATTTGAAGTTAAATTATGAAACAAGGTGTTTTTTAAGTGTTTGGAGCCAAACTATGTTAACAAAGGTAAGCGAATACAAAGCAGAAAATATCTGTTTGAAATTTCTTCAAAATTTGAAACCCACTCATGGCCATATCTCTTGTTTTAAAATTCAGTTAGAAAGTAAGCGTACCCAAGGCGTCCTCGTATCGCTTGCGATGGATCGTCGGCAATAAGAGCTTTGGTTAGAGTATCCGAACCGTCGGCACTTTCTTGCTCTTGGAAGAACACCTGCGCTTTCTCGAGGACGTGACGCAGTTCTGTTAGCTCCAAGAAAGTGCTCTTCAATCCCACAGCATTCTCACTCAGCTCGAGAATCTCACGCTCCGTCTTTTCCAAGTTGGACTGAAATACATTTTATTTTAGAAACCCTTACTATGAAATATTAGTGGGTTTTGCAATACTATATACAATAACTTCATTCCTGTACAAGCCATAAAAAATATGTTCTTTAACTACACAATATTGTTTTCTATAATATAAAATACTATTAAAAATTGTATCAGATTTGATCCAATTTCATCTTTATCAAAACTGTTCACACTTAAGAGGTGTTCACGGTGGTCATGGTCTGTTTTCTTGTTGCAATATAGAAAGTAATTACCTCCAAGTCGATTATCTCTCGGGGGTTGGGAGCTTTGGGAACCTCATTTTCTTTCAGTTCAGGTATAGTTCCTCCATCTTTCAGCATCTCTGCTTCGATGTAGCGCAATTTGCGTTCCAATTCGTCACATCTCCGAACTTCGCTCACAAATTTGCGTTGAAAAGCGTTCACACCCTCGTTAAGCTGAGAAAAAAAAAGCTACTACAGGAAAACGCCAGACACATTAAATTGCCACATTAAAAGAGTTTTCAATCTGACAGATTTTTTTCTCTCACTATCTTTAGCATAAAAAAATGCTGCTCAATTTACTAGCCTGGCCTGCACACAAACCACAATTAACGAAAAAAGTACGGACTTTGGTTTGCTTCGAGAGTGGTTTACCCTCAAGCCTGGTGAGAATAATTGATTCATTTGTGGGATTTAACAACGCTCTGCTATGACAACGGCTACTGCGGCACTGGTTTTATGGCGTTGGTAAATAAGTGGACGATAACGAGGGTGATGATAGAACCAACCTAGCTTCAAAAGGAGGAGGGGAAACTCGTTACCGGCACGTAGACTACTCCTGTCAAAGAGCACCAAGGGAACCACTGGCTTAGTCTCTCCCGAAGGACGGTAGAAAGAGCACAACAGGATTCCTCCACAAATCCATACTGTAGAGAGTTTGACAAGCAAGGGGAATGGAGTTGCTGTACTAACTTTCATACCTTCAACCTCTCTCCTGAAGAGAACTGGTTTTGTGTATAATGGTCACTTATCCAATACCCAACCCAGCGCAGTGTTGCTTAACTTCGGTGATCTTACAAGAGCTGGTGTTTCCAACACACCAAACTGTTCAGTTTCTTGTGAAAATTGATCACATATTTATTTACAGTAAAGTCAAAAGTGATTGCTCAAAACAATATTGATAGGGTTCTGTGTTATTTATCTAGTTTTTAAATAAAATTAGCTATATTTTTGTGCTGCAATTAGGATTGCTGAGATGTATTCAAAACCACGAAAAGCATTTTTATGTAGTTTTTCATAAACTTCAGCACCCTAATCATATCATAAAAATGTGTCCTACTTTAGTTGAAAGCTAAATATATAACACAGAATCCTAGCTATTTTGTTTTGAGCTGGCATCCGTGACATTGATGAAAAAAATATTTGACTGATTCCCATTACTATTAATTAGGCTTGGGGTTTCCCAAACAACCAAAACAACCAAAATAACCAGGGGTGGCCTGGTAGGTGTTGGGAAATGCTACACCATCCACGACCCTCATATGTATGCAGGGCAGCCGACTCTATTTTCAGGTGCAAGCAAAAAAATAATAATTGAAAAATGTGTTTGTAGAAAAAGCCAAATTGCCAAGAAACCAATTGAAAGTGGAATTTATTACAGTAAAAAAGGGTCAATTTAAAATGAGTCTTGGAGCAAATCTATGCATATGCGAAGAATAGGAAATGAACTAGTAGTTCTACATCATCATAGATACGAAGTTATTTAGATATAGTAGTTTAAAGATAAATAAAGTAACAAATATGATAAAATATTTTTAGAAGTCCTCCACTGAGAAATATATGCTAACTTTAATAATAAACCCAGTGTTCTTTTTGTCAATATTTGCTCTAAGGAAATACAAAATATTTTTAATTTTGTCTACATCGTAACAAATCGCAAAACATACCAATTCACAAATTTTGAAAATTCTCGTAAATTCAATAATGGATGGTCGCCCCAAGAAAATTGCCACCCTATATGAACGCCGACGTCGCATATGACCAGATTCAACCATGTAGGTTTGTAATTTAGGTGTCTTAGCTGCAAGATTGGCAACTTTGAGAACCACACGTCACATCAAGGTAATCAATTCTTTACAACTAATTGAAACCGGTAATTACACTCAGACATGCCCAAAAGGTAATAACAATTATGACGTATCTTCCCACGGATGTATTTTCTCTGCTAATGGATTGTTGTCAATTTCGAGCTTGTTTCTGGTCATCCCTTTCAATGCCGTATCATTGAGCCGTCTTTGATTGAGCCTACCAAATCTCAAAACAGGTATCCCATCCAAAACTTGCGTCAGCACAATATTGCTGAACTTTACGTAAATATAGCAAGTTTTTTTTGCTTTACAATACAGAAGCTCCATATCTGCATAGCTATAAGATTCTACAATCAATGCATTTTTCCCTTTGTGATAAAGAATCACCTACAACGGAATAAAAAAAACTGCAGAGAAAAATATAGAAAGCCTCACAGAGTTCTGCATAGCAATGATGCAGCTTTAGTTATCATACTGACATTTGGTGGTGTTTATTTTGAGCTGAATCTTTTGGACAGTGTCCATTGTCTCAGAGGGCTCTTGGCGTATGTATAGGTAGCAACAAAAGACGACATTGTCAGTGCCACTAGCGATCTTTTATGTAGAGGTCTGCAAAATTGATAGACAAAATAAATATTTTCGTACTAAACCAGTGTTCACTTGGCATCCCATATCTCAGTTATAAGTTATTTTATTTGGAATCTTCACTCACAGGATTTGGTAGGAGACGAAATAATAGATTTGCAATTCTCCAGCCCGCTACATTGAGTTCAGTCTAAGCACTCATGTCGGCAAAATTCTTAATAGAAAATGCAGTTTAATTTCAAACGGCAAATATTATCTAGCGGACTAATATACAAATGCTTACATCTCTAAACTGCACAGATCCCATCTCTCCGAGATCCGAGACGGATTGATAAGCTGCCTCTGGTTGGATGAAAAGCTGGCAAAGCCGCATCTCCTCGCTTCGAAACATCGCCCCCATGTTGGAAGCTGTATGTCACACCTACAATGGAAGAACAACAAACAAATGAGAATTAACTCTAGCTTGAGCAATAGCTGCTTTGCAGAGACGTTGATTAGATAGGGTCGGCGTTGTAAAAAAAACACTGTTCAAAACACGTACCTAACATACGTCAATTGCAGCCCATAATTTCGTAAACGCTGTTAAACTACTCTTGCTTGAACGCGTCAGTTAGCAGTAAGTTACATGTCATTCTACATTATCAAAGTATCGGTGCATATGCTGCAGTCGTTGGTGGGAAAAAAAGATCCCAGAAAATTGGAAAATTGAAAAAACAAACAGAAACACAGGAAGTTATACCTACAATATCAACAAATCGCCTTGGAAATATGCTTAGCAATTGGCACTATTTAGCAAAGCATGGAAAACATTGGTGAGAAGACAAATGTTTATAATAGAACTAAAATAGTACTTATGATCCGTTCCACCTTTTCTTGTCAGCGCCTTGGGGCACAAGTTAATTACTCAAACTTTGGTTGGTTGATTTGTGGTGTTTAACAACGCACTGTTTTGACAACAGGCCCTGCGGCACTGGTCTAATGGCGTCGGTGAATGAGTGGATGATGATGAACCTAACCTAGGTAGAAGGAAGGAGGTGAAACCCGGTGCCGGCACGTAGCCTACCCCTGTCGAAAAGCACCAAGTGGGCCACCGGCTTAACGTCCCTTCCGAAGGACGGTACAACGCGAACAACAGGATTCCTCCACAAATCCATGCTGTCGAGAGGTTGATAAGCAAGGCGAATGCAGTTGCTGTACTAACTTTCATCCCTCCCATCTCTCTCCCGAACAGAACTGGTCATGTGTATGATAGTCACCCAGCCAATACCTGACTCAACGCAGTGTTGCTTAACTTCGGTGATCTCGTGAGAACCGGTGTTTCCAACACGCCAAACAGTTCGGTTACTACTAAATCTTTGCTGACCCGGTGAAAAGAGTCGAAAAACCCAAATAAAACCGTGCAAAATGAAATTAAATGTGTTTTGTTAAATTAAAAAAATAACAGAAACAATCGGGGAAATAATTACACTACAATACTAACGCGTGGGTAAAACCAGGGTTCGCAGGGCAATCTAAAAAAGGATACTGAACGTGCAACATATACCAACCAAATCATCGATATTGGCGCCGACGTAATTTTTATCGGTGACAATTTGATCACTAATTGCACTTCAAAAAATATTGGCCTTCCCAATCAGATGATCATCAAAGATTGGATAGATATTGATTTGAACAGCTGACAGTCATACTTACAGCAATACAATTAGTTTACTATAGCGGGCATTACTATACACTGCTAAAGAACATTGGATTAGACCAAAAGAAACTTTTAGGAAGTGAAGTACCTCTTCGAAATAAGATAAAATATCACAATCAGAAGGAGAATGATACAGTACAGATAGAAGAATAAACTGATAACAACTGATAAGTTGACCAGCGGAATGTCACAAGGTGCAATGAGGGGCGAGAGGTAAAATTGATTGAGCAATTAAGCAAATGGGTCGGTACTTCACATAAATCATGGTTATGACCAGTTTGTTTGTTTTTCCACGCTTACGTAATGTCCAAAGTATAAAATAGATTATTATTGAAAAAATACATGTGTCTTTGAGCAACAGGTAATGCAATACGTCAAAGGAGTTAATCTGTTACCTAATTTAAATACCTACAAATGAGTGTGGACAGGATCGTTTTTGGCATGGTCACCAAGCCAGAGCATGTCAAAATGTCAGTGTTTTATACCTACTCAAGATTATCTGTATCACGGTCAAAGAACGCCTACCAAGTGTCTTTACAATGAAACAAAATTTTGAAGTCTAAAGGGACAAATGAGCTAAAAGCGAAGGGAATGTGAGAGTTAGATCATTTGGAATAGCGACGACCGAGAATAGGACATTCTTAGCACTCTCGTCTATTTATGTAGATAAAAAAATATATACCCCCCCCCCCCCCACACACACATTGACACGCACACCTTCACAAACAAAGCAAACCCTATCGAGATTTAACTTCTTATAAATTGTGATCTGGGTTATCAGTTTTCATCAAGGGTTATCACTTGCATCACTAGTACACCACGAATTCTTGGATGCCTATACTTGGAGCACATAAAATATTTTCAATTACAGTGCCTAATTACCTAGCCGCCACATGTTTGATAAAATTATTCGAATACTGGAGCATGCAACTGGATGGAATTCGTACCTATACCATGGGGAAGGAGGATGAAAGTGAACCAAACAAATGGCGTATTAGTTGTGTACTGCATGATGGAATGACCTTAGAGGCAAATGGTACACTTTGAGCTAGATTTGCTACATTAGTTGACTAATAATCAAGGCAACACTACACTATCGACACTATCGAGACTATAAGAATAGTGATGAAGGACTGGAGCGGCTCATGCAAAGTTTATATGCTGTACACATTGACCCCAATTATCTTATGGGCCAGCCGAGATGAGAGACATCGTCATCCACGACGAGGTCATCCCCAGTTCGACCTAGCTCAAAACCAGTCACTTTTAG
Source organism: Protonemura montana (assembly GCA_947568835.1). Lineage (NCBI taxonomy): Eukaryota > Metazoa > Arthropoda > Insecta > Plecoptera > Nemouridae > Protonemura > Protonemura montana. The sequence continues at coordinate 11,924,717 of OX387604.1, read as the reverse complement.
TTTTCTAGTCTCGTTGGAAACAACTGAGATAAAATAGAGCACCTATTTAGCATTATGTTTTGTGTTGTAGCTTTTTCTAAGCCAGGCAAAAAAACGTTGGAAGTATTTCCCTTGGGAAGATACTTAGGCGCACTTGGTACGGTGTATTAACAAATTAATAATAACGTGTTGTTGGAGTTAGTGTCACAACTCGGGCTTTGTCTACTCCGAAGGTGTAACAGAGATGTAATGTCTAAGATAGCACTGTTTTCATTCCACAGCAACTTATCTCGATGGATTTTACAGACAGTAGGAGGTTTCTTAAGGTCCCGTGTGATTTACATAAAATACGTGGGTATATGGGATACACGGATAGTGGATACAGAAAATAATTTAATTTTGCAAATATCTACACGAGTACGTTGTTTTGTTCATAGGAAGCTTTCGGCGATAACCAAACTTCATATCTGGGCAGATAACTTTGATTTAATACTATCAACACTCATGTGCTCTATCAATATCACGGTGAAACATTCTTGACATTTTTGATAATAGCCCATGAGATGAAAATTAATGTTTTACTTTAACACTTTTTCCTAAGACTAGTCCTGTTGAATTGTTTATTAGATTTGAAAACTTTTCCTGGAAGCATGTGAATGAAATGTGGTCTGGCTTTACGCCAAACCCGTCTAGATGGATTGAGCTATAAGGGATACAAGACAGAGCAAATGACTCACCCTAATATAGATGAAACACTCCTGCAGCCACTGGAGATTGTGCGCTCTCCGTGCTCTTCCCACTACTGATTAGAGCTTAGTCTCACAGGTGACAATAACTCATGCCGATTAAATCTATACCAAGTGTTTAATCACTATCACTGATCACAGACTTGGTTCTCTTGTCGACTATTTCAGCTAGATAATGTGGAGTATTGTTTGAACACCATTTCAGGTATAATAAGATGTAAACGCATTCACTGATAAGGCTGCTAGGCACCTAGATTAGATTTAAACGCGCGGGTATGACGGAAATTATTATATAGTGGCACTTAATCAGCTCAACTGCGCGATAATTGTTCACATGCGATGTGACAAAAAGAGTAAAAAAATTGAACATTTGAAAATGCGCGCTTTATAATTCGTATTGGATGATCGATTCGCTTTCAAATTTATCCTGTGGCCGGAACTGACAAAGGGTTGTTTACCTATCTATCGAAGCTGCATAGCCAAATCAACGGCTAAGTAAAAACATTGGAAGTAACTCCACCGTTGTTCCACGTTCACACGTTAAACAGAAAAATCTGAGAAGCCGCAAACACGTCCGGCCACGGACGTTTTCTTCCACAACTGAATCTGAAGCAATCGTTCCCGCCTAGCCTCGCGCGAAGCTCGCGCCTTACCGTCTCAGGCGCCCGTCCGTCCCTTGGTCTGTGCCACTCTACTTATTATTGTACCTGCAGCTGCATGCAGTACCGGCTATTCTTTACACTCATTGTGATCACTGATCGTAATGGAAATGTGGGATAAAAGGAAAATAATTATTAGAGCTAGTTCAGAAGTCGACAAAACATCAGTTTAATTCAATTAAGCTGGTACAATCAAATGGCAAAAGGAATATTTATTTCACCAAAGGACTGATTCCATCTCATGGTTATTGCACTTGGTATTATGTTTTTCTTTTAAATGATATTTATTAGACATAACACATTATCTTAATTACCATTTAGTATATATTTTATATTTATGAAAGATCTAGGAGTAGAAAATGTATGCATTTACTGACATGGACGAAACTCTCCAGATGGGTAAGGGTAAAATTTTCCTGGTCAATAATAAATAAATTTAAAATGCTTTAAATGACATAGATGTACGAGCCAACATGGCCTCAAAAAGTAGTTGTTGGCCACCGTGGTAAAAATATTGATTTTCAAAAAGTTGTACAAAAATTACTGGCAAAACCTAGAACTAATGCCACAACCTGCTAATTAATATCACCATAGGGTCACTGATATAAAGGCAAACAAAAAAACACCCTTATCAAATAACAAGAAAATAAAATAAAATAACTTTTAACTCTATTTCTAGACCCCTATGCCCCTATTGTACGTGTAACGGCTAGTGTATACAACCTATCAGCTATGCCTTAATCCCATCGACCAAACTAACAAACCGTCAGTCTCGATTGTAACTAGAGTCGAGCCGTCGTAGGTATTTGACGTGCTTAATATGCCCCCAAACTCCAGACTCTGGTTATCTGCAAATAAATTAAACTGCATGAGCTCCTTCAACACCTGCAAATATCTGTCATTTCAGTATATTTCACTCTTCTCTACATAACCCAGAATCATAGGACTTAAGCCCCTTAGAGTACTTAACGAGTTCGAATAGGTTGTGGAACGTGAAAAAACCCTATAATGGATTTAGAAGACCATACTAACTCTGGAAAAATGTACCAGCAAGACAAGATCTGTCAGAAATTTAAAAAGGCTATTTTTGAGAAATGTATAAAAGGCAAGCGCATAGCTGTTTTTTTTTTCAGAGATTCGACAAATTGCAAGTTACAAGTAAATTTCTGAGGTAGAATCAAAATAAAAATCTGCATTCATAAAAAAAATAGGTGAACACAACAGACATACTAGAGACTTTGGTAGAATTAGATTTTGGTTGATTAGCTCTAAATTTTGGATTGGAAAACATATTGTAAAAGGTCTTAAATCAAAATGCTCAGAGGCAACAGGCAGAAAAGGATCTTCAGATTGGATATCCTGAAGCAAACATTTGGAAAGGTGCCAAGATGTCACTCCCAAACTTAGAGAGGGTGAGCACTAAAATGTCGGTATTTCGGTTTCAGTTTTTGCAGCTGAATTTTCTACCCCTGGTCAAGGTCAGTTTAGACAGGTCTGGAACTGAATCTGCTTGACGTTTAGCGATATTAAATGATACATTTTTGGTAAAGATTTCCCAGAACGTTTCTAACCAGTTCTTACAAAAATATTCCAGCATGGAAATATGCTGGAATTTTAAAGTTTTTTTTTGGAAACAGTGGAGATTTCTTTTAGTTCCTAATCCAGTTGACCAACGTCTAACAAAAATTAGTTCTTGTTCCTTGTAACTTACCTAATAAGGTTAGACGCTACTCGAGTGGATTTTCGACTAATGTTTTTTGTCGCTTTTCCAGCTTACAAAAGAGGGGGTAGCAAAAATGTGGTAAAACACATGGGTCATTCCATGTCAAATAAGACCACCCTTGACCTTGACCAACTAGGAATTTTCCCAGTCAGAATCAAAATTTCCATATTAGGAGTCAAAAAAAAAGATTGCAACTCTAGTTCAAGAGCAAAAACTGGGTACTGATTCCAAAAATATATCGAATGTTTCAATTCAGATTCCGGTTTAATTTGAACTACCAAGCTGAAATCATCAGGAGCGTTCAGTCAAGAGAATGCTGGGTATGCGGCGCATACCCACTTTAAGGTTACCAAGTTGTTTCCAAAAAAAGCCGGAGACTAGAATTCAACTATGAGTGGTTTAGTTAGGCAATTAAACCAGGATTATAAAAATGGGAGCATCCCCGCTCACTCCGCTGCACACTTCTGGGAACCACTCTAATTATCTTCTAATGATAGCACTTTCCAAAGCTATTTTGCACATACCTGTGAAATGACCTGCAAACTCCTGCGGTGTGGATCTCATTCAATTTCGGATCTCATTCATAAGTCCAGTCATTTTACTGCACCAAAAATGTCCAAAAAGTATTTTTGCCCAAAAATGATCGCCAAAAAATGTGTATAGCCATGTGTAAATCTTCGCCTGGAGTAGGTTGGGTTGCTGACAGTTTAGGGGAAAAGGGTCCATGAACACATGGCATGTAACATGCTTTATGGGCATAGAACTTTTTTCTGTACACCTGTACAAATGTACAAAAGAACATAATTTAATTTGCTTGCAGCAACTGCAAATTTTGAACTCACAAGACCTAAAATATTCAATTTTAATGTAATTTTATGTTTTTTTTTTTTTTTTTTTTTTTTAACAAAAGAGTAGGTATGTTTTAAAACAAGGCTAGCTTTTTCCCATGATTTGCTTCTGTTATCTCAAATCAAGGTTGTTATTCGACCCAAGTCCTGACCTACTTGATGTCCATACCTCATCCAGGCAAGTAAAAAATAACGGGACTGGGAGAATAGTTAAATAACGAATAATTAAACCTGCAATAAGGCCCAATAAGGTCCCTTCGTGCTTGGTACCTACCTCGTCTTTCCTACAATTTAGGTAATCTTACCTACCCAGGACCTTAACATTTTTATGAGTGAATGTTTTTGTACCCATCACATATTATTCTGATTTTGTGTTGTAGCTCATAATGTAAACTACATTGCACATGATGTTAATCAGTTTAAGTTTATCCTGTTCTCCTAGAATATTTAATGAAAACTCACCCAAATTCCATCTAAGGCCAGTTGTGGACACATGATTTGCCTTGTTGCCAATAGGTGTAAGACTGCACCACATTTTCTGCATTTTCTCTGGGATCACAATGCGGTGGCAGCCAGGCTGAAGAAGCCATGTCATGGAACTGCTAGCAAGTTGGTAGACAGGAATGCCGCTGAAGATTTCCACCGCTTTGAATAGTGTGTTGATATTGGCCAAAATCTGGTCTAGCCGTCCGGAAGTGTCCGCTAGTGTTACTACGCCGTCAATCTTTAGCAGAAAATCAAGTAATTTTATTGTTCACCATAGTCTTTTTTAGAGATAGTCACAAACAATTCGGGTAGATGGTTTTTGGGTTCAAGCTATATGGTTTTCTATTAAATACCTTCTAATACTCAATGTTTATGCTAGCATGCCTCAATTCTTGCTTTTGCTTGTTGCAAAATTTTCCGATTGACAAATACATATATATAAAACTATAATACATTTTGTTTCTTTTATCAACTAACTTACCTTTATGTCATTTGTGAGCAGATAATTTTGAATGTGTCTCAGAGCTTTAGTAAAATCTGTTTCATCTTGATTTGTAGTCCTTATTAGCTTAGTGCCCTGCCGTTGATAGTGAGCTAGAGTTTCAGGTAAAACGGAGTCCATGTCTCCAGTTATAAATTCGGGAGGCATACATTCTGCCCCATTGAGAAAGGTCTGCCACCGGTCTGTACCTCCATCCACAGTAACCCTCAACAATGCTAGAAAACAGAACAATGTTGAAAAGCAACATCTATTGTCTTTTTTACAGTTGTATAGTTAGCACATGAACGACAAATGTATGCAAATTTATACAAATTTATACCTCTATTCCAGAGAGATAGAACAGAATCTCGTGGACTTTCAATTGGACAGTTCAGGATCACTATCACAAACTGAATGTTTGTGTTATCGATGTCTAGGTACTCCACCGGATTCCAGGAAAGTGTCGAGGCTAGTGCTGAGGTAGCGCACGTTTGTTCGAGCATCATCTGAGAGGGTGTTGAAGAAGAGCAGAGAAAATCTGATTTGGATAGAAAAAATGTAAGAATTTTGCACATTGCAACAGGAAGCATTTATCAATATCAGGGAGGCAGTACATGGCTTTACCCATTACATATGTTTGAGAACTATAGTTCCCAAACGAAGGTTGAAATGTCAAACAGTCCTACAGAACCCAAGACTTTGGTGCACTCTTAAATATCAACGTGATAACACACAGAAGTAGCTGTACTATTTTAAGGCGTATCATAATGATGATCTTGTATCGAACCACGCGTTAAATTCGAATATCACTACATCTGTCTTTATAGTTTTCCTATTTTCTCACGTGGGGATTCAAAATCTTAACCTCAATTTCGTAACAGGATGTTGGCATTTGGCGGCAGTTTCAGATATATTTATTTCTATGGTAGTAGACCAAAGATCCATAGACACTAATTTACGAATACTTGGTGGTACTATCCAAGCAATACTTAGAACCTTATTCTTTAATTCATTGGCACTTTTAAAGTATTCTGTAACTTATGTTGGTTTTAATGTACCTTAAACTAGAGTGTAGTAGTTGCACAATATTCTGGCTTTACAACGACAAATTTACTTTAATGCATCAATGATAACACCAAGCCTACTGCAAAATGATTGCATCAGACTCTTGATCGCCCAAAGTAATCATTTCTGCCATCTGCACATCTTCTGTAGTGATGGATGCAAATAATGTATCCAGATTGAATTCATTGGGATGCATGCGCTTCAGATGTTCCCTGAAAAAACCATAGTTGTGCAAAAGTCAGTTTCTTGAGTGTATATACAAACCAAACGACTACATTGTGATACTAATTGCATATTCCTGCGTTACTCCTTCTTTTGCCTTCGTTTATTATCAAAATTGGCCTTAAAAAACCTACACTAAATACAAAATAATTTTAGCGTTAGAGATCGCTGTTTCAGCAACGATGGAATTGTTTGAAGAAAGGTTACACAATAAAAAATTGATCCACAGACAATTGGTTTGTTTACATTTGTCTGTGAAGAAAAATTTGTAACCTGAATAAAATCAAAACAGAAGCAAATCAGAGAAACAGTTTAAAATTCCTTCTTGATTACACTGATTATAATTTATTACCCAAAATTGTTCAGAAATGGGTTATCTCATAAAATTTTTGGTCTGCATGTATGATAGCATAAATATGTACGGCTAAGTTCCAGCCCTTCATTTTTCTCCAGACTAAATAATTAATTGAGGAAACTTTAGGTACCTGCGATGCTTTTTTTCTTTGAAACCCTTCTCGCAAACCGGACACAAATGTGGACGATTCTTACTATGTGATCTCAAGTGGCCCTCAAAGTGACCTTTCCGCACAAATTTTTTGTCGCAAATATGACATTCGTACTGAAATTCACCACGATGCGCTTTTCTGTAAATAAAAAATATGTTTGATGATATTCATCAGGAAACTATACAATACAAGTTTTGTTCCTTTTCAACTACCTAAACGTAGGTGTGAGACCTCCAAATGAGCTTATTTGGTGGGCCCTGGCTTTGACACACATTCAGTTTCTAGAGATATGTAAAAAGTCTTCAAGCCTCCAGTAAAATTTCTTTAAAATATTGAGCAGAGGGATTTTACTAAATTCATACAACTAGGGGTTTGTGAACGCAATTTAAGTTGCATTGTAGATGAGCATATATTATTTTGTTCTTTTTTTTTTTCTTGAAAAGGGGTATAACTTCTTTCGGTATTTTCTGTTCATTAAATTTTCATTTAAATTCGTACTGTATAAATATTGCAAAGGAAACTATACCTGCAAATTTAAACCTAACAATGTGTCTTGATTTTATACGCTTTTCAGAGTTTTGAAAATAGAGCTGCAGAGTTTCGAAATTAGAGTTTTGGAATTCTGAAAGTATGGTTTCACAGTTCCGAAACACAATAAATGTATGGTGTATGTATAAGTCTGTCTAGTAAAAGAAAAAGACTGTACATAAGTTTTGAAACGGCAAGAAATGTAGCAAAAGAATTTTTCAGAGCCCACTTCTCCTACTGCCAGTGCCTGCTACCTGGAAGACTCGTGACTAGACCTGACATGCAAGACCTTTAAAGTAGTATTTTCGTATGCAAACTAAAATATGAGACAGAAAGACTAACAAAATATAGACTACAAAGCACTTACAGATGAGTGTTGAAGGAAGCTTTCTGTTTAAATTTGCATTGACAGTATTCACAAACAAAGGTTTCTTCGGAACTGTTTGGATATTGAGTGCTATGGGTTGACATATGGACAGTGAGGTTTGTCTTTGAAGCAAATGCTTTCTCACATAGATCACATCTATAAGGTCTTTGATTTGTGTGAAGAAAGACATGATTTCTAAGAACCTCTCTTCGGTAGAAGCGTTGACCACATATTTCACAAGACAAGTCTGGGGCCTGCAGGATTAATAAAAATGTCATCACGAGTTTAATCATCTCGTCACTCAATAATATGGCCTAAGGCATTAATACCCATCCAATTAATACATTAAGAGCTTGTAAACCAATCACTGACAATTATTTCATCAAAAAATTCGTAGGATAAAAATACTATTATACTTACTTGTTGATGTGTTTTTACATGTATATCTAGTCGAAACTTCTTTGAAAACCTTTTAATACAATACTGACACTTATGAGGCTTGGCAATCTCTACACTTGATACTTTGTGTGATTTTTCGTGGACCTTTAAATTGTGTTTGAATTTGTACGTCCGAGTGCATTGAGTGCAATTAAACGGCTGCCCCTGGTTTTCCAATACCTTGGCTCCATGTTCTTTGTTTAAATGGGTTGTAGAACTTGTCTTTTTGGAAGCTTCCATGATTCCGGTAGACACTAGGGCGGGGGAAATATGAGTTTCCATGTGTTTTGCAAGATTTGACTTTTTTTTAACAGTGGTTCCACATTGTGCACACGAATGTAACACAGAATCAGTAGGAGAGTGATCACTCTGAAATTAATGAAATTAATATCAAATAAAAATGTCATATACAGAAATTTGCAACAAAATAACTTTGACTTACCATTTCATGTCGTTTCAGAAAAGTCTTGGATCGAAATGCCTTTCCACAAATGGCACAGAGGTAGTTTTTTGAAGGATCGTGTCGTTTCACATGGCTCACAAAGACATCTTTGCGGACAAACGTCTTGCCACAAAATTCACAGATATGCCTAGGCTCTTGGTGCTTGTGCATGTGGAAATTAAGCTTTGCTTGATTTACAAATGATTTTGGACATTCCTTACAGGAATATTTGAAAGATCCTGAATAAAAAAAAATATGATACAACTATGTAACTGGGATTCATTCAACAGGCTGAACAGAGAGTACACATCTGGGTGAGGTCAAGAATATCATTATGAAAGGGACAATTACCAGTATGTTGAGACAAATGATTATCTCTGGTTGATTTCTGTGCAAACATCATTCCACAAATTGCACATGAAAAAGGTTTCAGAGTCATGTGGGTAGTACGATGAACTCCACATCTTTGTTTATTGACAAACACTTTGTCACATATATCTAAAATGAATTTGAACAGTCTTAAAAAATGTCTTAAAGCTGCTATCATTAAAAGAATTGAATTACTGTAAGCTTCTATACCACATGTTAAGTCGATTGCCTTCTTTTTTGTTTCACCAATGCTGTGTTTCTCACTCCCATGGCTGACAAGGTTTTTCTTGTAACGAAATTGTTTTCCACAAATGTTGCAATCAAAGAAAAGCTTTTTGGCTGGAGGTTCTGGAGAAAGATTCACACATCTTTCGCTAGATACTCTTGAGAGGCGAGAGCTGATGCTAGGAATGTCATCAAAGTTTGGACTTGTGCTTTGATTTGAGTCCTCTCTAAATGGTTCCCTGACACAGCTGATTAAAGTATTATTTTCTGTGCCATCAGCCATTTGGCTATGGGTACTTGGGACAGAATCATTTTTTAATGGTAATTGACTACATTCATGGGAGTTTTCAACAGTCTCCTCGTTGCAAGTATCTTCATATTTACTAGTGCTGGGTGAGGAATACGATTTGTGGTGATCAATGACGCCGTGTTTAGGCAACGGACCCTGGGACACCAGTCTCACATTAGACACTTTATTTATATTGCATGTTTCATTGTTTTGTGAAATTGACACGCTATGCAATGCGGACGACGAGAATTTTGCTGATAGCTTTGACAGTTCTTCTCTAAGAATATATAAATGACTAGCTACATCCGAATTGAGACGGAAGTCAAGTGGGAAGGTAACTTTAATTTGATACGATACAGAATATGATTCAAGAAGCCCACATTCCTGAAGCTGAAATGAAGAGAAAATGCACATCAATTGCTGTTGTTGTGGTGCCTGACATTGTTAGGTTATGTGCCATCCGTCAAAAATAGTAACAACCCGTTCGGCTAATCGAACAAGGCTTATGAAACTGAACGAAAAATTATTAAATAAAAAATTAAATTAAATTAAATAAATTACTAAAAAAATCGTGGTGATTGCGTTCACTTACAGTTTTTAACGTTTCTTTAGCAAAATAACATACGTCCTCGGTGACTTTTAAACACGCGGCCATCTTTGCACTGCCAAGGCCTCCTGGTGCCCACGTGCTCCGGGTTTGAAATAACTGTACGAAGGAAAACAGCCAGCTGTGCACACGATTTACTATACCTACAGTCGTTTTGTTTTTTTTTGTGATGGTGGGAACAAAGATTGGTGAGAGTACCCTTGACGATAGATAAAATATAATGCCCAAATATGTCGAATTCGTGTCAGATTCTAATATGACATCTTCAAAATATATGGGTTAACATGTTGACACTTGACAGAATACATTTTGACTTGTTTGGGGGATAGTAATATGTGCTTTATTAGAATCATATCAAAGGCATACCTTTGTTTCCACTAGCTCTTATGGCAAAAATGGGTCTTTAGGGCTTCGAAATGGTTATTTTTATAAAAATAAAATACTATACTATTACCTTTGGTATGTATTCATGGACACAGGATGGAAACCATACAGGGAAAGGAATGGTGAAATATAATCCGCCTCCCGCCTGTTTATTATTATATTTATTATTATTTCACAATTATTATTCTTATTTTAACAGTATTTAGTTAAGCAGTATTTAGTTTAGTAAGCATTGTGGAATAGGTATCACTCTTCGATCCAATGCCTTTGGGAAGTACATCTCTAGGTAAGTCTATTAGAAAGCAAAGAAAGACGGACTATTTCATAATTCAATGTAGTTTTGATCCACCTCACATCAAACAAACCCATCTCCCATCTCGTCTCGGGATTAATCAACAATGAAAGTGGAACGTAACAATACCGATAAATTACAAAAAAAACACACATTTCACGAGCAAAAAAAAATATCCAGTTTTATTTTATTTCCATTGACTTGTACGATCAGTCACGCTTAATGGTCTGAGAGTTAGTCCGACTTGGACCAACCCAAGTGAGTTATTAGTTGTTAGTGTGAGTGTCATTGGATTGGTGGCACCATGATGGCATGACGCCACACAGTAGAGGCCGCCGTCGCCGCTGCTGCCGCCGCCGTCGCGACGCGTTTAAGCCCGGCGTCGTTGCATGGGCGGCATCACGTCGCGACGTGCAGGCTGCACTGGTTTGTTTTGCTCATCTTATCGAGACGCTCAAACTCATCATCATCCCCCCCCCCCCCCCCCCCCCCCCCCCCCCGGCCCAACTAAATCTGTCCTGCGATACCGGCACCGGGGCCAGTATCGGAACAGGAATCGGTACCGGAACCGGAACCTCAACTAGTTTTCCCAACAATCATGTATTATTATCGAGATAGAAATAATGACGAAGCTATTGCTCAATTTCACCAATCTGAAGATCAAAAGGAAAGAAAATACCCAAATGAAATTACCGTTAACGATTAATTTTGTTTAAAAATACCATCCCGAAAGTGTTGTGCCTGCCGAATTGCGATGCTCTCAAGAAAACGCACAGTTCATCTTAAAGTCTATCAAAGGAGTCGTAGAAGAAACCAATGCAGGATATACGAAATCAATCATTCAGTTGTTACTGCGGGAAAAGCGATGGCTCCAGCGTGTCCTTTCTAGATACATATGACGAGAGTATTGGATGCTCTGGTTGTGTGGATGCGGCCCGCCATGGACCGGCGTGGAGGGGCGTCGGAGTTGGCGTCGGTGCCGGGCGCCGAGCGTCTCGACGTCCTCTGCCGACGCCGTGTCGGCATCTATGGCGTCAAGCTAGGGCGCCCGTCGCGTCCGCCGTCGCCGTCGCCGACGCCACCGACGCCAGTTTGCTCTGCCTCCAGGCCAGCCGGCGTCCGACGTCCGGCATTGGTCGTCAGCCTCCCAGTCTCCATAATCTCCCATCACTCCTCTCCTTTCACTCGCAAATTAATGTTTGTTTCTACATCATTTAAGCTTAACATAACAAAGCAGTAAAAATCGCAATTTCTGTGTATGTACAGACGCATCGTATAACCAAAGACTGTATAACCTTGCAGGCAGTAATCATTCGGCGATTTGCCAAAAATTATAAGAATTTGTCGTAGGAAATGCTTGTGTACAACGTGTACCGCGGCAATTGCCATGTAGCCTTGTTTTTACGGCGGGCGCCCGAGAAGTATTGTCGGTGACTTGCTGGTCATACCTTGGGACATACCATGATTGATTTGTGGGGTTTAACGACGCACTGTTTTCATAGTTGGCTATGCGGCACTGGTCTAATGGCGTTGGTTAATGAGTGGATGATGATGAGGATGATGATGTACTTAACCTAGCCTAGAAGCGAGGAGGGGAAAACCGGTGCCGGCGTAGCCTACTCCTGTCGAAGAACACCAAAGGGTCCACCGGCTTAACGTCCCTTCCGAAGGACGGTACAACGCGAACAACAGGATTCCTCCACAATCCCATGTTGTCGAGAGGTTGATAAGCAAGGCGAATGAAGCTGCTGTACTTACTTTCATCCCTCCAACCTCTCTCCCGAACAGAACTGGTCATGTGTATGATGGCCACCCATCCAATACCTGACTCAGCGCAGTGTTGCTTACTTCGATGATCTAACAAGAACCGGTGTTTCCAACACGCCAAACCGTTCGATGGACATACCATAGCCGAGGGCCGCCAGCCCCCGGACATACCGGCGGCGGATGGGGCGGCGCTCTTTCAGTATCCACAATGTTTAAAGCACGCCATTTTCTGTTCGTTTCCTTCTAGGCTCGTGAGGTGGTAATACTACCCCGGCTCGGTCTGCAGTCCTCGATTCCCCGCCTCATCCGCATACAAAGCATGTCCGCTCCAGTGTCACACGGTACTCGTTGTATGGTACTCGTTGCTTATGGGAAATAAAAAATCATATTCTTATCGAGTGTCTGACTACTCTCCAATGATATAAAAAGATCAGGCTCCAATCTCCGTGCAAATGCAATATACTGTCTGGCACTAGGTCAGGCACACTGTCAGGCACTCTGATTTCAATACACTCGTTCGTTTTTTAGGTTATTTCAAAAGGTGGTTGCTTGTCAAGTGTGGATAAAACATACGCCTGAACTGCGTAATTTCCATTTTATCTGCAAAGAGTCACGTTACTGACCAAACCAATGACCTGATAGAGAGATGATGTGTGACAGCCAATATCCGTCATATAACAGTAATGCTGATCGATCCAGTTCTAACATATACACTAGCGAGAAAAATATATCTATAATCGATTCGACAAGATCGATTCGATTTCATTCCTATCTTTCAACTGAATGTCATGATGGTCGAAAAGATGTAAGAAACTAAGAGAGAACACTTGCTGAGTGATGAGGCAACATATTCTGTGAATTCAAGACGCGACGGCGACGGCGTCGGCGACAGCGACAACGACGCCACCACCACAGCCGACGCCAAGCGTCCTCGGACTGAAGACGCCACGGATTTGGCGAGACGCCACCGTTGGGCCGGGCGCCGACGCCACTCGGCTAGCCATGCTTCAAGTCCGTGGGGAACAGGAACGAAGCCGTCGCCTCGCCATTCGCCAACGTCCAAGTGGCACCCACAGCCCGACGACGCCTAGTCGGTGGCGTCGGCGTCGCCGTCATCCAATAACATCTCAACACTGATAACTTGAGAATAAGTGAAGCCATATCGGCTTCACGAGATATCGAAGATGCCCTGCTGCCCGCTCCTGTCGCCTCACTTACGTTGTGGCGCCAGCCAACGAATTAGTCGGTGTTTTTCTGTTATTCTTTTAAGCTACAGTCCAAGAACAAAGGGTAGTAATCTGAGATGAAGTAATACGCATAATTATGCTCTGGAGACATCTGAGTATAGTGCAATCAAATCCAGATAGCGAGGATCGAGACAAAAACTGGATGCTTCGTCGATTGATAATGATGTATAGTGGGTACCCTTGATACTTTTGATAGCCGATATAATTTCTTGACGATTAGCAGGTATACAAATGTAGGTATGAAATTGTGCTTTCGCGCACTGGTAGGTACCAGCCCAGCGCTACCCATGAATCATAATCACTAACGAAACCACAAGCAAGTCGTGAAATGGATTGGGTTTGGAGACCACGAAAGGCACCGTGATTACCTTGCATGTATGTGGGTGTGTGTATGTGTGTGTCACACTTTTCCGACCGGTGTCGTAATTGGAAAGCAGAGACTACGAAACATGCCGTCTTATTTACGAAAAACTTTTAATTTGGTGTGTTTTTGTCGGCGATCGCGCTCCCCCTCGGGAGCGTCGGCGTCGGCGGCGTCGGCTGCCAGTCAACGGTGCGTCTAGCCTGCCGCGCTGCCAGCGTCAGGCAAGAAGGATCACGGCAAGCCGCCTTACCCAGCACGCGGAGTGCCTACCCGTACCCACCCCGGTTGTCCCGCCGCCGCCGCTGCCGCCGCCGTTCACGGCTGCTCGCCACTCGGTCGGCTAGGCGCATGGCGCGGCGGCGACACTGGCAGCGGCTCGGCTCTCAAGTCACAACTCGGCATTCAGTCCGAGCCGCAGTGTGTGTTAGGTCGCGTCGATCGTAACGTACCGAGCTAACACAATCGTTGTGTCACACGCGAACGTTAGGCCGCTGACTCCAACACGAGTTATAACACGGATTATCACGGTGTGTGTATACTATAATGAGTGAAGGTGTACAAAATTGTGCATCAAGATTATTTGTGATAATGGAGTTTTATCATTTAGTGTATTACAATCATTTTATTTCGTGATAGTTTCTGGTGTGTGAATGAAGCAGTTTACGCTCTTCAAGAAACATATTTCGTACATACAAGCGTTAATTGCAAGAAGTGGCCCCCAAATGCTCACCTTGCAATCACTGTTTCATGTTCATGTTCCGCAGCAAACGAACTACGCTCGCTAAACGTCTGTGGAAGGCCCGAGTGCTTAGGGAGCATGAAACCTCGTGTGAGACTCAAGCAACAAACAACGAGACGAGCCAGTTATTGAAACGGCTTACAGAAAACCAGCTCGAAATGTTGGTAGCCACCGTCGAGAGCCGTGGAGCGGATCTTTCGGCGTGTGTCTTGCTGCCGCGTGAGCATGAACCGCAAGTTCGATGTTGCCAAGTGTGGCGGTGGCCCGACCTCCATGTGTCAGGGGAGCTAAAGCGCCTGCCCGTGTGTCGCTCTGCCAAAGATCCCGTCTACATATGTTGCAATCCTTACCACTGGAGCCGCCTATGCAAACCTGGTAAGAACGCGAAATTTATCGGAAGTGTTGAGACGCTCACCTGTAACATTGGCTAAGTTTGATGCTACATCTGTTTTGGGACGAGGCGGTGTGATGTGATCTTGCGCGGTGTGGCACGCAGGTCGGCTGGGTCACATTTCCATCATTCGAGTCTCTTTACTGGATAGCGTAAGGCGTTGCAGACCCCGTGCGCCGCGGTGCGGCTGCAAAGTGTTGTGCTTTGATCTGCGCCAGACCTGAATGTGGCAGGCCACACGTACCCAGTCTTAGGCAACATCCACCGCGGCTCGTGTCCATCCTGCCCGCATTATTCTTCTCTGTACGCATCAATATGGCATGCTCCTTTCCCTCTGACTTCCAAGCGCGTCGATGTCACCAACCTAATAAGGCAGCAAGAGTCCCTTTAAAACACCTAATGCCCCCTGCTTTCACCGGCCTTCCCCTTGATATTTACGTTTTATTAAGCAAGGGCGTTTGGCGTCAGAAAGGCCGCTAGGTTATTAAGATGTCGCTTTATCTGCATTGTTGGTTTATCCTAGTCCTAGCTTGTTATCTCTTGGCAAGTTAGGTTCAATTGATAAGACAAGATTCGGAGAATCAACCGGGTAACAAACATGGTTCGCACGATAGTGTAACTAATGGTGTCCCATGCCATGTGTATTCACGCTCATTGATTCGTCCATTCATGTAACGAGTGGTATCGTTAAGTCGTTCAGACCCGAGATTTGCTTGGAAATACGCTTTAACTTTCATTCGTCTCGAAGAAAACAACATAAAATTCTTTAGCGAGCAATAGGTAAAATACGGTATGCGCCAACTCGCTTTTGAGATTGGTCTTTCAAATGGACGCTTTAACCGGTACGGGACGTAGCATCTTGCAATTGTCTGGCTAATGATGCATCTGGTGGTTGACGGGTGTGATTGCCGAAGCGGCCATCAAATGAGATCACCGAGGGCGAGCGCCCAAGCTGGCGCTGCAGGCGCTGCAGCCGGCTGCAAGCTGCGCGCAGCACTGCACTTATCTTGTGGCGCGGCAGGCAGGCCCGGTGCCGAGTGCTCACTGGCGCCACCGAGATGATTGCTCTTACATGCCTATTGCTCGGCATCGAATAGGCCGACCCGCCGCCGCCGACCAACAAGCCGGCAGGCAGGCAGACTGTGTTTTCCCCAGTCTAGACTTCACACACACACATACACACAAGGGTGTGCAAACTGCCAGGCTGCGCCAGTAACCATCGCTTCGCTATTCCTAGTTGCACTGTCATTGGGCGAAAGTTCTTGATTTACCGTTTCAAATAACGTTTGCTTCCATAGGATCTTCTTTCCAGTTCTTCTAGTTCATTGAAAATCTTGACAACAAAGAATGCAAATGCTGTGAAAGATGAAAATTTTAATTCATTTTGTACAACTGAATCAGTGAAATGATTTCGTCGTTGGTATGGGATAATTTTCTAATATTGTCAAGTTACCTTGCTGTCAAAATAAGAATATAAATGGTTGATGGACTATGGTGTATAGCCCCGAATTTTGATTTGAGTGCGCATTTTTAAGGTCATCAGTTAATTTTTTTTTTGTAGTGTGCGATTAGGTGTTCGTCAAAATTACTGACATAATGCTGCAGAATGGCATCTCCTTGAGACCCAAGTGTTTCACGCAGAATTTATTTATATTATTTATACATATATCCGTGTTTTTTCGGATAGGTAAAATATTGCCAACCCCGGAAAAAATTCGAATGTTAGTTCCCGATTGCAGCTATATCTTATGCGATTATTCAATTGTAAGGATGGAGTGTTCTTAACAAGCAAAATTGCTCATTTGACCAATCCGACAAGCAAGATTGTTCAGGTAATTCACATGACTTTTAACTTCACGATTAAAGTAGTAGAAGTCTGCATTGAGAATTAAAACGACAGTAGCTTACGCGCTTCTTTATATACTGAAGTGAGTAGATTATTACTAACTAATCTTAGTATTATGAAACTTGAGTAATCGCACAAGTAAACGCATTCTGCAAACAGGCCACCGCGCGACAGCTTAAGCGATCACGCATTAAAACCTCTGTAAACAACGGTTACCAAGAAGTGGACTAATTGACAAGCTATTTTCAGTACTCCAGCACCTGCAGTTGCCAACCCAGCTAGTTCACGATCCATGCATATATATTCTTTTTTTTTCAAGTTTCATAAACCAACAAAACAAGTAGAATTGTGTGCTCTTCATTGCCCTTTGCGGCAATGTCTGTATTCCCGCTTGGAAAACGCGCCTCGCTTTACGCAATACAGTTTGTCTTTGTTTTCACCTAGTTTTCTCAAATGTGACTAGAAAACCCAAACCCCGTTCATTGTCCAAGGTAATTTTATTCTGTATAGCTGTAGCGCCATGGTGAGCACCTGGTGCCTGTATAGCTGGTGAATCCTAGATAGCTAGACGCTGTATGCCGATGTTTTCGGTTGTGTCGTCACTTTGTGCCCCTGCCCGTGTTCCTGGGGAGTAGGCAACAGGTTTGGTCCACTTAACGTAGGGAACGGGAGCTTTCTGTTTTTATCAATCCGTCATTGGTCCGGACCGGCTCAACGGATTCCGTCCGTTTACTTACATTCTCCTATATTTGTACTTGCTTCCCACTCAAGATAACGCAAAATTTATTTCTCTGCACACTGCGCAACAGGCTGAAGCAAAATTGTGATTATTCAGTGGTGGGTCTTGTCCACAGGGAATCACTTTACATGTTCAGACATGACTGTTTATGCTAAGCAAATCCGGTGCTTGTGTATTCAAGAATATAATAACACCGGTTGGCGCCATTATACATATACGCGCCATGCTGACAATATTTTCCCTCTTGTTAACAAAAAAAATTGTTTCTTAAAAATTAGGCCACATCCCAATTGCCTAAACATTAGAAACAAAGTCGTGTGGTACGTTGTAAGCTGGTTGCGAGTCAAATCTAGTGCAGCTCCTAGCGATCGCGAATGCTACTTGAAGGATTCGCGTCGCCTCCGCTGAAGAATGTGCGTGTGGTGTGGTATCACGAAGTGCTCCCACGGCGACGCTGCGCCTTCGTCCGGGACACGTTTACTGGCCTCAACTATGCTGTCTTCTTCCAGCTTCCTGGTTCCTTCCCTTCTTGTGCTCACTATCCAGTCATCGTGATTCCACCGAATTCCACCTAGTCATATTTGACAAAATCCATTTTCGTGCAAGCTATTTAGTGACTATTGCATCAAAATGGTTATATACTTGACATAAACGCATGTTAATTTTGTTTCAGAATCCCCGCCGCCTCCATACTGCAGATTTTCTAAGGAAAAACTGAAACCTGAAGGTAAGTTTCAATAATTTATTTTTGCCGTGCCACAAACATCTAGTTCCAATATTGATCACTCGCATTTGCCAGTTTGGAATAATTCCTATGGACCAAAGATGATCCTCACGCACAAGTATTTTACCAATCCCAAACGCTTCATTTCAATACGACCCCCCTTAACCAATCCGTATGATGCTCGACAAAAAGCTCGCCGCTCCAGACAGCAGAGATTAAATGGCTGGAGGTAGACAAACATCGAAGACATGACAAACTACTGATTGACGAGCAACTTCCTAAAACCTCAATTATCATCAAAATGTCACGTCCGTCATACTTTGGAGTTTGGATGCAGGTAATGGAAAGGTTCGAACCATTCAGGACACTGACATTGCCAACTGATTGTAACTGTATAAAGGCTTCCGCGGAAACTGGCGGCTTCTTTGATGGGATTACCATCAAACACAAGTCGTTCAAATGCTGGTATGTCCAGTAAGAAACCTTCCGAGATAGTAGTTCACCTTACCTACCCAGTATACCAGTACCCAGTCCAGTACCTAGGAGGCTAGGTAGTGTTTTGCTCTGCGTTGGCAAGCGACTGCTAGAATCAAGTGGGCGGAGCGGAAGTGATGACACGCGTGGCGCCAGTCGACAGTCTGGACTGCATGCACGCGGCGTCGTGGCTATATGATCCAATGTTCCATCCAATGCTCTATGTCATGCCTCTCGATTCACGCAACCGCTCGACAAACCTAACTAAACGCCTGCTCTCTCCGTCATCGCACAGACTGTAGACACTCATTAGAGAGAATTCTGGGCTCAAGAGTAAACCAAGGTAACTTTTGCGCCAAAGTCAAATTAAATCACACAAGCAGAGTACAGACGCAATGATCTGCTGCTACATTTTGGTACACATCTTCGTCCGTTTTTAAATATACTGCGGCGTCATCACTCAGTCAACACCATGAGATGAATCTGCTTTTGAAAATGTATTTATACCAAGGTGTGATTCAAAAGTACTTTCGATCGTTTTGTTTCAACTTCAATCAAGAATTTTCTTAGCAGACGCTGTGGCATATATACTTGAGCGTGATATTTAAACTCTATTGAGTGATCGGAGGATCACCTCGAGACCAACAATTATTTTAGCATAATTGAACTGACGTAATGTTCTGCTCGGCGATTGTGTTGCAATTCAGCAACGTGCAACATCCATGTAGTGCGAGATATCCTAAGCATGTTCTGGAGTATACCGATAAAAACAAAAGTGTTTGCTAAAATCGTTGAGCATCCACTAAAAGGTTGAACTTGCCGATGTTCTTCTAGGCCCTTTTCTAAATACCTACCTACCTCTTTGCCATATGCTCGGGTTTGTGCTAGCCTTAGTTGTCCGTTTACCTGGACTGCCAGTCGAGCAAAATATCCCACGGTGGAATAGGAAGGAAGTCGGCATTTGCTCATCAACCAGATTTTCAAAGCCTTGTAGTAAACTTCTCATGTTATACAGTTATCACCTTTTAATTGTCAGTTTGACTTATCTTCCCATCTCTCAAAACGCTCGAAATGCACGTGTTAAATAAGGGCTAGGTAAAAATAAAAAAATTCCTTTTTCATGAAAACCCTACAAACGCTGCCAAAGTTCATCATTTCAACATGAACGAACTCCTCTAATCTAGGTACAAAATAAAGTAAAACACATTTAGAAAATACACGCATTAGCAGTTATAATCTGCTCAATATTTAGGTTTCTGTTCATAAATCCACAGGTTTTCAAAACAAAGAATTTCAAGAAGTTGATATTCTTCGGCGTGAATATAAATGTGTATGCTTTACCATGAATGAGATAGTAGCGACGGCGGCGAGCTGCTAGCTGGATTAGCTTTGACTTAACGTAGCTGATGGATATATGTTTTCATTGCGTATTATAGTTGTGGATGGCGCCTCACTGTCGAGTCTCGTGGCGGTGTGCCAGCAAGCCAAGAAGGGCAACACAGGCAGTCGGCCGCCCTGGCTCTTCTAAGTCGTGATGCTTACTGCCAACCCGACTGCTTACTATTACTAGTGCTTACTCCTTTCTTGTCTGCCGCTGTTTACTATAAGCGCTGCATAAGCTAAGTTACTAGAGATCATCGTCGCAATAATGCAATTCCCCTTTACTCACTTTATATACCATATAACCACAATAAAAGCTACTCGAGTTTTGTTGGATATCGTAACGGTCTGTCATTCAGGTCGTTACTTACAAATGTTGGAAACTGCGTCTTAAAAATGTAATACGTGGTTGTGAGGGACGATAAAGACCTTGTTGGTTGTCGCACACATTTTTTTAACAGTCGGACACTTCGTTCATAAAGTAAAATAGAAATCTTTTCACTACTTTCATTCATGTCTATGCGTTCTTTGTTCGTGGTTTCTATTGCAATTGTGACAAAAACTATCGGCATTGATTTAATTTGTAGTGAATTTCAGACAATGGTGTGGAGATTGTAGAATTTTGGAAAATACTGCAAATGCAAATAGTGTGTGCATTGTCTTGATTTAAGTGTGTTATAGTTCTTCGTCTCAGGCTAGTTATTTTCTTTTTATGTGGAAGCGGTGATGTGTTAGAGCCTGGCGTCCTTGAATTTGGTTTTGAAACATTTTCAATCTTGAATACCGAGCAGCCTAACCCACTGCAATAGCTTGATCTTCTGAGTGGCCCTTCTTAGCTCTCTCTCAGTCGACCGGCTGGCTCACTCCCGCTCCTCGCGATTTCCCTAAGACTTCCTCCGAAGACAGCCAAATTGGGTGGCTGACCCGCAGGCTCCGGGCTTGGGGTGGAACGCTCGTGGGTGGGCCCAGACACAAATGAAAATGACAGAAATCGAAATATAGGAGATATGTCTGAAATCAGATAGGCAACTAGACATCAATCCTTTCCTCTTCCACCAATGTATTATTTATTTGCGTGCCGCTTCTTAAAAGTCGTGATTTTTGCTCTTGAACACCATTTTTCAATCAGTGCGCTTGGTGCGGGATCACACTTTGCAGAAACTAATATTATTATTTCACCTCCCTCATCCCACTGCATGTGGGAAAATGAACATTCAGACTCGGGTGGGCAACGTAATATTGCCTATATATTATGCTTATGTATAGAATATAGCAAATTGAATGAAATCAGATTGGTTTGTTTAATGGACACATGACGGAGAGCGTTCACGTCGCGTTGTTTTATAATGGCCACAATTTCAAATTGTTTTTCAGCAAATACTACGTCACCTCTAATTGAGATACAATCGGAAAAACTTCGTATTAGTTACACAATAATGGAAATTAACACGTCTTAAGAAAAATTGCAAAGAATTTCATAAACCCCTAAGGACACTCATCCCTCCTTATCAATATATCAGACGATTTTATTTTTTTGTATGTTACTCTCAAATTTGTCAGACTGTTGAATGTCCGCAAGCGACTCTATCTGAGATCCAAGGCAAACAAGACTCTGGCTACATGAGCACTTGCAACTTCTCAAACCAAGGTCATTCATTAGCTTTTAATCAAACAGCATGGGGTCAAAATAGCATGCTAATTCGCGTAACCACCCCGACCGTGATCGCTATCACCACGATTTACTGGGGAAGATGAGTTGGTACTTGGGTCTTCAAAGACTGCTCAGGGTTTTGAACTCAGAAGGGAAAACGGTGCACGAACTGAAAAGCCACTGAGATCTGTCGAAACGTCCTGTTCAAGGAACGGCATAAAAAACAATTGCATCTCTTTCACAGAAAGAAATGTGCTTTTTTTAGGAAATATATTTGCGAAAAGCTCAAGAAGGTCATCTTGAACGTGCTGGAAACCTTAGAAATGCTAGAATCTAGAGAAAGCAATATCCGCTGTGAAGATATTATTTTTCCTGATCTGTAATCAAAAATCGCCAGAGACCTTAACCACAGCAAAACCATTACGCTCTATACAGAACCATCCTCCTCAGCATCCACATCTCCTCACCGAACCATTTAGTGCTATATTGCTAAAAACAAAAAGTAAGTCCCTTATCAATCGCCAGGATTTTGGATCACCACACTAATTCATAACTCTTTTACAGATCGAGCTCCAAGCGAGGAAATGCTACAAGAAAGACTTGCGCCTGGCTCCCTCACTACTAATGGAGAACGTAAGTCCCAATTTCTAAATCACTCGCGCTCGTGACATCAATCAGGGATGAAGTCAGTTGCTGCTCGTATTGTGCTATGGCTGACGATCTGACGCCGACATGGCGACAGCTATATTTCAGACGCTTGGCTAGACGACTACCATTAACCTACTAGACATAAACATTATCACAATGTCACGCAGATATTATTATTAGTTACAGCATCAATTACATGAAGTGGAACCCATTTTTGTTGCTTTACTTCAATTCTGGTTTTTGAACCCTAATACAATATACTAATTGTTGGCATTGTATTTTGAATTGGTTCTGTAATGCTTATTATCGACCAGTATGTTAGGTAATTTCGTTTTGTTATGACAGACGTCATGTACACCTGCTTCGTGGGCCTTGACTTCGCTTTAAAAACTCATCTTCACTGGACTGAGTGGCCCGAATGGCTCTCATGTCTCTAGCCTTACAATTGTTTATCTATCTGAAATATTTATGACCTGTATAGCAAACATATCTTATAATATAAATTCAGGTAAAACAAAATTTCTCATAGGTATTTAGGTTCTTAGGAGAGTACGAAGAGTAATAGCTAATGGCCAGACCTTGGATTAAAATCACTTCGACTTTCAAGCTAATCGATGTTAGAATAGTGCGTAGTAAGTGCGATAAAACGCCATAATTTTCCTACGATTTTTCGGGAAATGTAAAAAGTCGCGAATAATTGGCGCATTGGAGTTATCATGTGAAACGATTCGAGTTTGAAAAGCTAAAATAAACCTTCCGACAAAGGTGATGGATAAAATACTTTTAAGTCCTGTCATATTCAATAGATTACTTTATAATTTTTGAAGTGAAAGATGACCCCCGCAGTTATGCCACACTATAGCAGTTCACTCAACATGCGGCAAATGATGAATGAGCTATGACGACATTTAGACCGACCTTTAATACAATATTCTTAATACTTATTCCCTAGGTGCAAGCATAAGCACGCGCGAAATGCACGGCATTTTATTGATAGGTGTACAGATGTTATTACTTGTTGAGTTTTCACACTTATAACGTTTTGGCGACCACGAAATGTTTCAATTCATATCTCTTTCCACATTATGATTGAAATAACATTTACCACACATTCTCCAGCTTGAAGGAAATGCTTAAATAAATAAACGCAGTCCAGATTTGTTTTCCAGATTCCAGATTTCCCATGATTCTGCTAGTTTATGATTTATGCAGTGCTCTTAAATTGCATTTAGCAACCGCCCATTTAACAGTTCAAAGCTGATACTGGGCTGCACTTACATGACAGAGAAATGAGAATAATGTCTTAGCTAAGATTCGAACATAGCATGCATCATTAGCCTGTTATCATACATTTCATCCACAATGTACGATTTGATTATGATTTTGATCACGATTTTATTATCGCTGTCACAAGCACATATGGCAGTGGCGTGATAGGCACTGGCGCCTTGTCAGTGGCGTCGTTCCGGTTCGTGGGAGGAGGGGATTACAGGCTTCAGCAATCGTAATGCTAATGTCTGTTGTTTGAAGATAGCACAAACACTGGCGCCAATATACCCCCACTCCTTACATCTACAGACTGCACTCGGAGACAAATGTTAGACTTTCAATCCTAAAATGAACACACACGCAATTTTTTTACTAGTTATCACTCTTATTTGTTGGCAGGTGAATAAGGATAAATATCTAAAAGATATATTGCCATAAATCTACCAAGAAATTCTTGTGCACATTTCAAATTTAATTTAATGCATAAAATCTTTGCTAAACAGCGTTTATAATCGGATATGTCAACGATCGCTAGAACATGTTGATCGACTCTGAGAAATTAAAGATGTGTTTGAGAAACATACATCAGCGTGCGCTCAGGGGTGCCCACCCTTTAATCAGATGCATTTCTCTTCTCTTGTTTACACTTCCCGTGCATTCGTTCAAATAACGTGTCTTAAACAGCTAACAGGCGGTTATGTCCATCGCAATGAAATCGGACATCTCTACGATTCGTAAAATCATAGGTTAAAAAAAAAACCGTTACACAAACGTGAAAAAGAAAGTAAGCTTTAAAAAAAAATATGTCCAACAAGATTTTGTACATCCCTGGTCGACCAAGCCTAGAGAACTCTCGTCTAATATTAGACATTCCAGCCCTCATCTTCTCTGGCTAGAGCACTATCACTCGTTAGTAGGTAGGTGCTGTGCTGGCGTTCTGACTGGTTCCGACCATACCCGACTGCCGCGTTACGTCATCCATCGAAACACTTGCTAACAGTATCCACGCAGCACGCCGGTCCACCCAGCATGGCTCACAGGACTGAAATGCACGCTGCGTAGAAAAGTTGAACCTACCACACCCGGATCCTCCATCAAGAGTTATGACTGGTGCCAGGATTTAAGGGTTTTCTTTGTGGACATTCACTTTTAAGATCACACGATGATATGTAATAATAATGATTCTTATTATTTACCGCACTTTTTAGATTCTTGTACTATGTTTTGGGTCCATTTTTATTTTGAAGTTACAACTTTTGGCTTCGTTTGGAAGAAATCTTCGTAACTTGTGATACCATAATGATAATGAACAAAACGCTGGAAGTGTAGCTAAATTAATAATAAATTATTAACCAAACGCTCAAAGTTATAAAACGTTTGTCAGTCGAAGTTCGATTTGCTTTCATCGAATTGTATTCACATTTCTCGGAGCGTAAGCGAAGTAGACATGTGACATAAGTAATTAACAACGAATAAAAATGATTGATAAAAATTATTGCACTGCGCCTAGATAACAGTATCAACGTGTGGGGCTGGTAGCGATGGCGTGGTGACGGGCGGGGAGGGGTCTCGAGAAGGTCGAGCGAGCTCGCCGGCGCCAGTCGTTGCTAGCGACCTTCCAAGCGCGCCACCGGCACCGCCACATAGACTCGTCATTCAGACAGTCACCCGTCTGTCGTCGCCCCTTCGCCGCCCCCCTCGTCCCATCGTCGTTATCGATTGATAACGATAATGATAGCCGTCGCATTTCGGACGTCACAGTTTCTTTTCTAGGCCACGCGGTTAACTATCTTTACCAAATTACTACATACCACCCTAGAAAATACGCAGACTTGACTCCGAAGATCAAGTCGCGACTAACTAACCTAAACAAAACGACGGCTAACGCCAACTGCCACTAGCTTCTTGTTAGTTTTGAACTAGGGGCCGTTAAACTTGATCGATTTCATGGTCCATAATGCAATGATCGTTATGTTTCAATCGGCGACAGCTCGGCGGCATTGAGTGTTAACTAGTTGTGCTAGATCTTTCATTTGGCGGCGGCGGCGATCACGGCGCCAACGTGCCGACGTTGGGCGCCGGCAAAGCTCAAGGACGTACTCTATGCGATTTGTTGTGAACTATATATACCCTCCACTACCTACATCGTCTAACGCACGATCCGAATAATATAATATGGAGATTGAGAACTGGTAACCGCACGGTAAACATCGTTGCGCCAGTACCCGATGACGGTACCCGACGGCGGTACCCGATGGCGGTACCCGATGGCAGTACCTGGTACTACCCAGGTACGCGAGAGGCTGTGAGGTGGCGACGGCTGCACGGCCGAGCGACTGCCGCCAATTGTTATCAAGTGATTGCGTGAGGCGCCAGTCCCACTCACCTGCTTATCAAATACACTCGACTTCACAAACATTGGCCATGAATATTGCCCAACAGAGAGCAGAGCGACAAGAGAACCCACACCAATAGCTATTTTGCCATCGGGGGATGTGATAAATACCTCTTATTACTGCTGACGATCGCCGTTACCAGTATTAACGTGAGAAATATTAAAAAGAAATGATTGATCGCCCTACCTATGCGTTTTTATTGTTTGGTTTTGTTATTTTCCTCGCTTCGTATTTTCGATTAAAAAAAAATGCGATTTTAAATCGGAATGACCACATGAAAGCGAGGGGGGGGCCTGTTCTAGTGCACAAGGCGGGGAGCGACATTACTGTTAAATTCTATTTATAGGAAACATTACAAAGAGTTGCAGGCTCCGCTCTAGAGATCACCCCTCTTTTTCGAAACGTCTCTCCCACCCGTCCCTCCCTTAGTTATTTATTTTGTAAAACACACTGTCAATCTGTTTCGCCCACCGCGGCGGCGGCGGCGTCGCAAGCTGCGTGCTGGGGACCCCAACTAACTCAGAATAGTGGCGCCTGTTAAATGATGACGTCAACTTCATCTACTCGTATATTATACTAACCCTGTTACATAACATGAGCCCATGCGCTGCCAATTGATTGTAATCTTTTAGAGGCAGGCAATGTGGGTTGATGTTCAGTGTCAGCACTAAGGTTCACTCAAGAAACTAAAAAAGACGCGTATCTCTGAGAAATGGACACTGCAGTTTCTCGGGTTTGTGGTCTCTTCGTTTTTGAACCGAGAAAATATGTCGCGATTACTTGTGGAATGCCGAGGCCGGTCGGCCGTTAGCACCAATTTACATTGCAATGTTTTTTTTTTAAATATTTCGGCCATTGACTATATTGTTTTCTAATTTCATACGAGCTACTGGAATGTGAAATTAAAATACCTTCTCTGAATTTCGACAGTTTCTGAATAACACATAGCGGCAAACGTATCGGCAGTGGCCTAGCTATTTGATCATTTCCTGACCTTTGACAAGGAGTCTACCTGTCCTCTTAGAGTGATAGCAACTGTGTGTCATGTCATTCACACAAGATGAGCAATTAACCGCTTTCATCGAAACGTATCTTGTACAACTAAAAGATATAAGATACATCTACAGCACTTGAGAACCAAGATTGGGCTATTAGAAGGAAACCATGACACTCTCACAGCTTTCTCTGTATTTTCATATTTTGACTTAGACAAAAAAACACTGAGGTGGACATTTCATTGTTATCTCTATTTAAGAGCAGATCCGTCTAATATACTAGTATTAAGGATTTGGCCCGTGTGAAGTGCTTGGATGCTACCTTGAATAACAGAATTTGGCTGATGTGTACATTAAAAATAAGAATACGACACAAAAAAGACTGTGAGGCTACAGGAGTCACATCACTTTGCTCTTCGCGTGTACAGCAGTGGCAATAATAGTGGTATTATTATGTACCAACTGCAGAAAAGTGATGATAAGATTATTCTGGCTCATCCTGTCACAGGGAGTGTGCACTTTCATAGCAAGGACCACTGCTTATTTTCACTATCCCAAGTTGTGGAAAACACAGAAAACTACAGCAGTCCAAGTGATAATGTCAATAAAATGTATATGTCTATGGCACCAGCCTTTGGCTGGTTGCATTAGAAGATTTTAGCTTTTTTAAATCATCTTTAAGAGTTAACCCTATCCAATTGTTCATTTTCAAAACTGATTCCTACCAGTAAACCAGTTTGTAGATTAATGCTAATCTGTAACTTCTCTCTTGTTGACAGCTGTGGGGAACGAGTGGTGCAAACTGGCATATTGGGAAGGAGCAACTCGAGTTGGAAGACTGTTTGCGGTGGAGCTGTTGCACATGCATGTGTTTGATGCCTTGCCGCAGGGTGATGGACTGTGTTTAGCAGCACTCGCCCAGCACCCAAGCCAGCACCCTGGCCAGCAGCGCGTGTCCCCCGAAGCGGGACGCACTCGGGCCAAGATCGGGCTCGGTCTCACCCTCAGCCGGGAAGCCGATGGCGTCTGGGCGTACAACCGATCGGACAACCCCATCTTCGTCAACTCGCCTACGCTAGACGACCCAGAGTCCCGAACAGTTCTCGTGTACCGTGTGCCCTCAGGACATTGCCTAAACATTTTTAACGACAGCCGAGTGCAGCGGAGTCGACATTGGGACATATCTAGGACAGGGCCAGTCGATCCCAATTCAGTGCGAATCAGTTTTGCCAAAGGCTGGGGACCGAAGTATTCGAGACAGGAAGTGACTTCGTGTCCGTGCTGGCTCGAAGTCCTTTTGGCACCAT
The DNA here is from genome assembly GCA_947568835.1 of Protonemura montana. NCBI lineage: Eukaryota > Metazoa > Arthropoda > Insecta > Plecoptera > Nemouridae > Protonemura > Protonemura montana. Next base: position 11,896,124 of record OX387604.1, on the reverse strand, counting down.
GCAGATGAGAAGCAGCGTGTTGCGAGTGTGCTGTGAACCGAGTTATCTTCGCCCTGGCACCTCGTGAGTGCTTGTTTGTTGTTAACCGCGGCAGGTGGTCGGGGTGGCTAGGGTGATTGCCCGCGCCCGCGATGGGAACGGGTGAGGGGCGCCCATGTGATAGGCTTTTCATTCTCCGTCCAATGGTCGTGGTTCGATTTGTACTCGATGATGAGCGTCTCGATAGACGTATTCGTCGTGAGGTCATGAGGATGGGGTCCGTTAGTGAAGCCAGTCAAGATACATGTGACTGGCAGTCACTTGTGAGAAACTACTATCCATCATGTCTTTGCTATCTTGGCTACTGTCAAGCCGATCAACACATTTACCACCTTTATTATGGATATTGTAGATTGCAAAGGTTGTTCGTTTATTTTATAACCCAATAGTTGGCAGATATGCAATGGAATATTAAAATCTACTTATAATCAATTTATCTAACTGAATTTAATAAGGGCTAAGAAAGTGACATACCTACAGTGAAATTTGAAAATAATTTAGAATGAGAATAATGGTATGGCAGTGTAGGTTGCTGCACCCTGAATTAACTTTTATGTAGGCTCCAAAAATCTGATTTTGGTGGAACGCAACTGGTAAACGCAACCAATCGTAAAGGATGTGCATAAATGGGCGACCAGTAATGCCATCTAAGAAACTTGGCCAACTCTGCAATTGCAAATCAGAACTGTAAAATTTCTGTGAATAAACAGTGCCTTGCTGACAAAGACGTTTTCCTAGTGTGCATCACTTAGGTTGAGGCCGAGTTATCTGATTTCAATACAATTTTCCTATCCGTTGATGGATGAAAGATTAAAATGACAAATTTTTTGTGAGAAAAATACCTTGATGGCAAGGACATCATTTCCACATTTAAATTTGTTTAAATATGTTTCTGCAGCAATACACCTGCTCTGTTGTAATGGTGAATTTTGATAACTGAACATGAATAATTATCAGATTATAGAACATACTATTGTTGAACGAGTCACTTGAGTCACTCGTGTATAAAGCAAATTGATTGTGGAACATTTCTTACTTTAGTCTGAAACCAATGTCATATAATTATATGATCGAGCCATCCATTCCAAATTATTAATTAAATGCATACCCTCAGTTAGTGCTTTTTGTAGCTGGTTGCCACTAAATGTGCCAAATTTTGCCATCTAAAAAATATAAACTGATTCTAAGTTGATGGGCATAATTTAGTAGTGGATGCTAACAGTTAAATGACAATAGCTGAGCTAGAATCAAAATTTTGAGCAAATATTCTAGAAATTTTGGGTTATAAAATTGGAAAGGTATCTGGGAAGATTGGGTATGTGGGTATCTAAATATGAAAATGGTTCCTCACCCCATGCAGCACATTTGAGAGCCATCTAATCTTTTGCAGTGAAAGTTGCTATTGCTAGTCCAAGCAGAGTTGCAAATACCATGCAATCTTAAGCTGCAACTGCCAATCCTGGCACAGTTCGAGTGAGTTCAGTTGAACCTGCCAGCCATCGTGGCATAAGAAGTAGTAGGTACTAGGTGGCTCTAAGTCTAAACTCATAAAACATGGTTCAAATTACATCTCTGACTTAGTAAGAACTGAATCAAACCGTTGTTCTCTGTCCCTGCTAGAAGACCAAGCCCAGTCTCGTCTCGCCAACACACTGTCAAAGATTTGAAATGAAATATTCTTTTATTTTTGCTTGTTGTTGGAATCGGCCTACCTCGTGACTCTTCTTACCTCGGTCGAGATCTGACTAGAAGCAACCTAATACGCTTAAAAATCAACAATTCAATTCTTTGTGATTGCTTTATACTATTGTAAATCAGTGATATTTTCGTAAATCAGAGCTCATAGTACTGTGTTACCACTTGGAGCCTATCGGAACACTAACACGCTCGTGCTGTGCTCACGCTACAGGTATTTCTTGGCAGCCAATATTTGTAATGGCAGAAACGGATTCTTTGCCCTGCCATGAATCAATTAAAACCGAAAATTGTACATAAATGTATCATTATGATTATAAAATACCAACCTTTGCGTTGTGTGAACTGGCATACATTTTAATGTGTTTATTAATGGATATTTTTAGTAATTATGTTACTAATTAACATTATTATATTATTATTATTATATTATTATTAAAATTATTATTATTAATAATAATAATCATTATTATTAATCTTATATTATTCTTATCTTAAAAAAATATTATCATTGCATTATTATTGTCATAATGTTTGAAAATGTCAACACGTCAACTGACAGGCTAATCGTGTTAGGAAAAGTTTTGTTATGCCAGTATTCCGCTACAAAATAGACTCAAGGTCAAAAATTCTATGAGGGGAACATCTTTGATTTGTAATAAAATATCAGATTTCATCCACACTGTTTATAATTTTATTCCTCATCATTTTCCTTTGTCACTGCACTTAGTTAACCTCGTTTCTATTCAGTTAAAGATCTCTGATATGTTATTAATTTCCTTTACTAAACTCCAAGCTCATAATTGACGACCGTTGCTTGCAAAACTCCAGTTCAGATCGGAACGCTAGGAGAGTTTTATTTTTGCGTGAAAGTGGTTCAAAATGCATTTACGAGAAACCTTTTTTTGATGAAGCGTATCATCTGGAAGCACGTTTCTACTTTTCATTGTCACTGGCATTTTATCATGTGCTCTGCGGAGTACGTGCACGGTGCTCGCGTTGGCGCATTCCAAATCTGGGTTACAGCCTAGATTTCAATTCTATGCCCAATTGGCGATGTTATTGTTAACTACTGTTTAGTAGTATAATAGGTAGGTTGTGATACCATCTCGATATCATTCAGTCATTAGCCACCGCCGCGTTCGCCGGTTCGCTCAGCACGCAGCACGAGCGGCAGTAAAACATCCATCAGCACCGTCCTGTCAACAGCGCCTGAAAGCTTCAGGACGGCAGTTACTTCAACACATCAACAGCGCCGATACCCACAACTAAACAGTGCTGGAAAATTTGTCATCAAGATTTACTGAAATATAAACATGGTGTTACAATTTTGTCGGACAGAGAATTTTAAAATTTGAAAGTAGCGGAAAGTCAGCCGTTTTAGACCGTTCACAGTTAGGAATGGTGATATTTTATTGCGCGGTGTTTTTAATTGTAGGCACCGCGGGTTTCAATATTTCAAATGCACTGACGCAAAAAGGTAACCATGATGAGCAGTGCAGCTGAACATTGCAGGATAAGTACCAAACCCATCATGCAAATCGCGTTCTTCATCATGTGCCCGAATCTTAAATATGTAATAAATTCCAAACCTGTGATGATTTGTGTCGATTGTCATCTGTGGCCGGCAGTCGTGATATCCATAATTCATAATTTTTTATTAGCATCGCATATAAGAAGGCAATGATGTCAATAGCTCATGAGCGCACCGTTCAAAAACTAAAATAAGCTATCTGTATACATTAGGCGGGATTTGTTTATCATTTTTAAACACATGTTTGAAAGCGCAAGTATGTAATAAGAGGTTTCTTACGTAAATTTCCTCTGCCAGCCAATATCTTGTATGGATCATCTTGGATCACCCAAACTGGTTACACGATCACTAGGTAAGCAATAAGCGCAATTGCAACATATTTGCCCCTATATGTTAGTACCAGCAGAATCGCGATATAATTATCTCTCCCTGCCTTTCGCATTCGACTAAGACTGTACTATTACACGTTCAGGGAAAGTGAGTAGGCCATGGAAAAAGCATTAGTATGCACTTTTCTGTGAAATGGAACATGTGAAAGTTGGAATCAGTTGACTATCAACCCTATTCACTTTTATGCTGGATATAATTGGAAAAGAGGATCTGCTTACAGTGGCCAATATTCATCAATTAAAGCCAAGTTCATGTTCCTTTTCATTAATACTAAGTCATTTAAGTCATAACACATTCATATCACAAATAAGTAGATCTTCTTTGGTGTTTAGAGACTATAAGCTCACAGCATTTGAAATGATTTCTCTAACAAAATGTTAAAATCAGTGTTTAATGGACATCAAAAATTATAGCAGGACTGGTACATGTTAGATTATTAGCTGAAACAAAGAAGATAGATACCTATGAAACTGACCACTAGACAGGCAAGGGTACTGTAATGTTCCGTTTGCAAACTGTTTTTAGAAGAATGTGGCATCGGCATTGCCAACCATCGACAACCACGCAACGTGTCGATGGGGCGGATTGTAAATGGCAAGGAGAGCGCCAGAGGGGCCTGGCCGTGGCAAGTCTCCTTGCAACTTCTTCATCCAAAGATTGGGCTCATCAACCACTGGTGTGGAGCAGTGCTGATCCATCCCCAGTGGATTTTGACTGCTGCTCATTGCATACACAAGTGAGATTGTCATAATAGAACTATGGATATAACCACCTTTCAACAAAAATCGTAGGGTGATACGATTGTCTGGTTTAGTTCTATGCATCTAAATGATTTGGTGCTACATATACTGTAACTTCACTGTAACTTTTCCGTTAGATATTTTGAATTTTTACTCAGAATGTTTGTTCAGTACAGCTACAATGAACTTTGTTGATATAACAATTTTTGATAATTAAAAAAATATATATTCACACCAGAAGCTAATGTACAATATTGCTGTTTCTAGTGACTTGTTCAATTTACCATTACCTGCATTGTGGACTGCAGTGTTAGGAGAGTGGGATCGGCACATGGAGGAAAACACCGAGGTACGCATCCCCATTGATAGAGTCATCCTCCATGAACGATTTCATAATTATCAACATGACATAGGTATTGGCTCTACACTAGTAATCCAGTTTTTACATTGTCATTATGAAAAGTTTCAAACACAATAATTATGTTTCTGATCTGTTTAGCAATACTGAAGCTTTCGCGCCTGGTGGTTGGTGAGAAAATTAAAGCAGTCTGTTTACCCAAATCGTCCAACGTGGTGAAATCTTTTGGCCGCTGTTTCGCTACAGGATGGGGTCGAACCAGCTCCCAAGGTCCTCTCACTGCTACACTCCTAGAAGCACAAATACCAATTCTTGAGAACAAGATTTGCAGTGCCAAATATGGTCAATCTGTGCCGATTAGGTCTGGACATTTGTGTGCAGGCCGATTAGATGGGACAACTGGAACATGTGTGGTAGGATTAAAAAATATAATAGGCTTGATTGATAAGTAGTGTCTAAGACAGAGGCGTAACTACTTTTTACCACGTGATTAGTATAATGCACCCATTATTATAAAGGATTTCTTAAATTAAAATGTTTTTGGAGCCAAACATAACCTTAGAAAGAATGTATTGTAACGGTGCTTGCCTGTGGTTGCAGGCACTGTGGGCATATAGTTACGCCACTGGTCAGAGTATTGCTCGTTGTAATTCAAGGTATTCGAAGCACTGTAGCCCTTTTTATTTTCAGGGTGATTCGGGAGGTCCATTACAATGTCAAAAAAAAGATGGTAGATGGTATTTGATGGGACTTACATCCTTCGGGTCTGGTTGTGCTAAGCCAGGGTATCCAGATGTATACACACGATTGTCATTTTACCTTTCATGGATACAGGATAAAATGGCAACATAAATTTTAAGTGAACTCGTATTTCCCGCTCGACAGCCCACATTTTTACGACTTCCTAACCCATGTTAGAGTCACAAGAGTTCAAGGTTACCACTATCTGTCTGTATTTTTAAGAAAATAGTAATAGGTTGCATGTGTGGTATATAAATTACAGTCTAATAATCCATTGAATTCGTTGGTTGGCTGTGTTTACTTCTCACACCATTTCGGTTCAGACTCGAGTTGATCGATTGCAACTTTGTGATGGAATTTTTGGGACTTGATTTGAGCACACAGCAGGTAATGTGGAACAAAGGGCACATAGCACCTATAATTGTTTTTTTTTCCGTTGATAATTTGGAAAAATGTCAGTTGCCAATGACGATGACACTACGAACGCAGGTTCTTTCAGTACTCGCCAATTAATCGTTCCCGACATCTACGAATACATAAAATAGTAGGACAAACCACTAGTCACTGGTTGACCTTAGGTCTTATTTAGTGCTTCATAAAAATGACCAGTTCAAACTGATTTAAATTGAAAACATGCATTTCTGTGGTGGGTTACCGCCACCCGCGTCGCAGGTCCAGGTAGTGCCAGCTACCTGTCATCAGCTAAACATTGCGGTTATGTTTCTTTCACAAACTCTAAAAACTAAGTATGTACCCATATTCAGACTGGAGATGTAATATTTCCAGGTGGAATTTTCCTTCTTTATGGCTTATAAAGAATGGCTATTTATTAATGGCTTAAGACAATAAAATTTAGGGAGAAAACTGGGATTTTTGTGTGCGATGTTTGATATTCCCCCTCCTTCCCTTCTGCATTACCCGCTTGACCAATCATACTGCTATTTGGCGCCTTTTTTGTATTATTTTAATATTGAGAAGTTTTATTTATTAGGAAAATACATTCCTCGATTATTTTTTATAGCTTAAAGCTGTGATTTTGGATGGAAGCCTGAGAACATTGAAAAATGCAAGTGTTCACTTTGACTCCGAACTACCCGAATTCCGGTGCGTACATTAAATAGGCATTTTCAACATGTATATTCAGGAGTTCAATCAACATTTTGCTATAGGATTTTTATTTGACTGGTTACAGTACTCATGGAGGTGTTCATGAGCATAAGGATGGTTGCTCCGTTACAGCACCAACTCTTATGTGGGTTAAGGCACTAGACTTGCTTTTGAATAAACTGAAAGCCTCGGGAGTGGATTTCAGTAAAGTAGCTGCTATCTCTGGATGTGGGCAGGTATGGGTTCTTAATTACTCTAAATAAACACATATTCCCTGTTCCTACATAATAGCCAATTTAAATGAAGAAGTAGCAATCATTAGTCTTTTTTTTCCTAGCAACACGGCTCGGTGTGGTGGCGGAAGGGAGCGATATCAAATTTGATAAATATCACTTCCAGTGGCTTTCTGCACACAGAGTTGTTGGGTTGCTTTGCTGTGAAAGATTCACCTGTGTGGATGGACAGTAGTACTTCCAGCCAGTGCTCAAAGTTAGAAAAATCTGTTGGAGGAAAACATGTAAGAAGTTTGCCAATTGGTAGAAGGGCAAACACGTTCTAAAAAAACCAAAAATTACATTTTTCTTTTCTTGGTAAAATCAGAATTTGGCCGAGATAACAGGGTCCAGAGGATACGAGCGTTTCACTGGGCCACAGATAGCAAAGATGTACGAAACAAACCAAAGCGTCTATCAAAATACAGAGCGTATCTCGCTTGTTAGCAGCTTCTTGTGCTCAATTTTCTTAGGGGATTATGCCCCTATTGATTATGCAGATGGAGCAGGAATGAACCTATTGGACATAACTAAGAAAGATTGGGATGATGATTGTCTTTCGGTAAGAAAAGAAAAATACCTCTTTTTTATTCCAGTTTGCCAGCCCATCTGGTTGGTTTATCCAACAATAATATAAGAGTTTTATTTTTCTTAGGCTTGTGCCCCTTTTCTTCGAGAGAAGCTAGGTTTGCCTAGAGACTCAGCCACACTCCTGGGACCAATCTCAAATTACTTTGTAGAACGATACGGTTTTGACGAAAACTGCCAAGTGGTTAATTTTACAGGAGATAATCCAGCATCTCTCATGGGTAAGTCAACCTTTAGGCTACTTTCAACACTTTGCAGATTTTTGCTAATCGTATCTGAATTTTTCTCAAGGTATGCGCCTGAAAGACCGCGATGTAGCGATAAGCCTGGGAACGAGCGACACCGTTTTCATGCACATGCCACACAAGCCAGCCACGTTGGATGAGGGGCATGTATTTTACAGTCCAATCGATAGCAATTGGTATATGGCCATGTTGTGGTAAGGAAAATCCAGCATTCCCAAACCTTCTGATTTATTTTACAAATTGACAACATTTAAAATTAATAAACTGTCATATAGCTTCAAGAATGGTTCACTTACCCGCGAGAGAATCCGCGATAGCTGCACAGAGGGAGATTGGGACCTGTTCAACGAGTTATTAAATAGCACACCACGTGGTAACTTTGGAAATATGGGTAATGCAATGCTTTGTTACCTTTTGGTTAAAGTTAAACACAGCAATGCAACCCACATGGAGGATAATTTTCGACTTTCATTCCAAACAGGCTTGTTCTTTGACAAACGAGAGATCAAACCTTTTGTCCAGGGTGATTTCTTATTTAATAAAGCTGGAGACCAAATAAAGAAATTTACAAGCAAGGAAGTCCAAGTTCGAGCTGTAATCGAAGGTCAATTCATTGCTCTGAGGGCTCAGGCTGAAGATGCTGGTCTCGAAATCGATGGTTAGGCTAATGCAAAATGTAGCTTTCTGTAATATGCATTAAAAAAAAAACACCAGCAACAGGCATGGGTAACCCATGTATGTTTCAGGACCAAAAACATCGAGCAGTGGCAAGTCGATTGAAGGAGGACACGAAGCAAAGGGACGTATCATAGCCACCGGCGGAGCGTCAAAAAATAATGCTATTTTACAAGTACTATCTGATGTGTGGGGCCTCCCGGTTTACGTGGATGATTCAGCCAATTCTGCTGTGCTTGGTGCAGCGTACCAAGCCAAACACGCTCTATCTATTCCAGATCAAACTTTTTACGATGTCACTCAAGAATGTCAAGAGCAAGTCTTGGTGGCTCAGCCTCATAGCAATTGCCATAAAGTAAGAGAGCATGAGCATTACATGGAATATTATTCAACTTGTGTAATCTTCATTATCTCATCGTTGTTTTTTTTTCTTTTAAGATTTACGGTCCAATGGTTGAACGCTACAGAGCAATCGTCGAAAAGATAGAAAAAATTGCATGATCAGAATATTTTACATCTACGAGAATAAAGTGCAATAGTCTTCTTCCATAATATAATGTAGGTAGGTATCCTAGAGGATACATGATTCATGGGATCAGGCTTCAAAATCGAGTCATCTCAAGTGTACCAAAGTTGCATTTACAAACTAATTCCTAGACTCTGGGTGTGTGCACCAGTGCCAGACTGATCTATCAGGCTTCCGAGAAAATTCTCGGCTCACCTTTATTTGGCCGTTTGCTAGATTGCGACTTAAATTTGTAAACGCTCATCACCTAGGCTCTCTGGCGTCGGACAAGGCTACGCATACTAGGCTCTGGGCCGTCAGTCGCGGCAATTAAAAACATAGAATTCATATAAAACATATCTGATTCTGCAAATTCATACATCCCAACAAGGGCCCCAAATTTGTTATTTTCTAAAAGTATAAGTATATTATTTAATTTTCTGACATGCTTTAAAATCACATAGATTTTAAAATTTGTTTCTGGTGGGGGCACAGCCTGCTAGTGCCCTGTGGCTGCCTGGCTTCTTTTCCTGGAACCCTTCTACTTTGTTTATGCTTCAGGGATTAGAAAATGTCGTGAATGTGACAACCCTACTCTAGACGCAATCAGTAAACATGCCGATGAATTGGCTATTACGTCCCGCAGTTCATACAGGTGTACTGCGCATGTATGAGTTTTAAGGTAACCATGTTCTTTGTAATCTCCCCCCTCCCCCCCCCACCTTATATGGCACCCAGTGCACACCTATGACCGGAACGTTGCTTGATTTTAACTATGAGCATTTTAATATTTTTTATATAGGTTTTTAGTAATTAATTTATTTTAGGTGGAAATTATTTCCTGACCAATGCTGTTTCTGTGGGTTTTGCAAACATTCCAAATATGACTTTTCTATCAGAGTCTGTGTACTAAACTATTTAGATCTACAATTAAAGAAAATATATTTACGCAAACACAAGATCTTGTAAGTGATTTAAAAGCCCTTTTGAACTTAAAATCTATGTTGGAACGTTAGGAGGATGGGTGTTGCTCAATTTGTTACGTCTGAATACTTTTTTAAATGGCTTTATATGCCTGATTATGCTACAAAATATTCAAATAATTAAGCAAAAATATCACCCTTGATGCTAGGACTTAAGTACCAGAAGCCCAATTAGCAGCTAACAAGCTCATGTATGAAGTAACCCAAAAGCATAGTAGAATATGAAGCTCCTAATAAAAGATTTACATGTAACAAGATATATACATTTCAACTGTAACAAAATTGTTAAATTATCGAGCTGGATAAAGCTTCTTCATATATTGATAAGGTAAATGTATTTCAAATACAATTACTAGACTTTTGAATGGAATTATAAATAATCATTTGATTATTGTTTCTGTTATTACTTAAATTCGGAAAACAAGTCAACTTAATCTTATTTTTGTTACGTTCAGGCTGAAGAAGCGAGAGTTTTCTTTGTAGCTTGGATGCAGACTGCATGCAGATTTCTTTGACAAGAAAGCTTTTTTTTAAGTGACTTATTCATTTTCAATAATTTATCAGAAAGAAATCAAGCAGGTACTGAATAGGGCATTGGTGTAGATGGCTTGATTGTTCATGACTTCATCAATTCTTCCATCTTGTTAACAAGCCGGATTCTCTTTTCTTTGTTTTTAATGTACACTAGTTTCCCATTGTCAGCGGAGCCAAATAATCGGATTTTACTCTTCGAGTCACTAGGTACAGGTATGTATATTCCATTCTCTTGGACTGTAGGTGGAGATTTCATGGACTCCCACGTGAAACTCCATGCTAGTGAGCTTCCAAACACATCAGTTTTGGTAATGTACATGACTCGCTTGTCTGTCAGCATCAGTGCATCTTTTTCGTTTTCCAGATTCACATGGAAGATGTAGCTATCCGTAGGAATGAACCGACCTTTTTCAAGGTCTTGGAGGATCTTGTTGCCTTCGGCATGACCCGATGAATATGGTCGAATCAACCCATCGGAATAGAAGAACCTAGGCAGCCGCAAACGGGTGACCTCTTCGCTCAAATCCGTAGCTCTTTTCACTGCGTCTAGCGAACCGCTTGCAAAGTCGATGACCCCGGCAGTTGGCCTAGTCACCAAACCCATAACCCCCTTGCCCATTCCCGTGAAAAAACCAGCAAAGCCATCTTCCCGAGCGCCTGAGATGGGCTTTGTGAACACTCCAGACACGCCGTCTACAACTCCCTGCAGGCGTTCCGAAATTAGTACATGTTAGTTGACAGAAAATAGAAACATAAAAAACTACTTGCAGTTATATTTACCATGACTAGTCCTTTGCCGCCCTGTGCAAGTCCCATCTGAACGTTGGATGGGCGTTGATTCAGGGCCTCCCGTCTCTTTCGCTGGTATTCTTTGTCGAATGTGAGGGCAGCAATGCCCTTGCCCATGGCTCCTGTGATCCTCGATGCCGCTCCTGCCGCTCCACCGACCGTGTGCCCAAACAGACTTCGCACTCCGAGGACGAGACCTTCGGCAAAGTCGCCTGGGCCTTGGATCAAACCCTGCATCATAGAGAACCCGGTGATGTTAGCTTTGAAAGTACCAGCTAGCAGATGAAAACCAAAGCGTTAAAAAAAATGCAATTATTTATTCTCTTTGACTTTCTGCCTGTTATCTTTGAGCTGTATTTGATCTTTATGGCAGGGATAAAGACCAAGCATTGATTTATTTACATACCTGGTATGGCTCGTAGAAGAGAGCTCCCACTCCTTGGCTTAAACCAACAACGAGCCCGAAGGGATTTCCTAACACGTCCAGTCCCAACACGAGAACGTACAGCTGTTTCACCGACTGACTAACGTAGTGGTTGTAAGCTTCGGTCACAAGCTGTCGTTGCGTCAGGAAACTATACTTACGCTCAAAATATGCCAGTCTGCAAAAATAAATTGATTTGAAAGAGAAGAACTGATAGTTAATTTGGCAAATTTGAACACCAACGTGTCTAAACAAATAACATGTAAAATTGATTTGGAATGAAATTGATGAGCATTGTCAAATTGAGCAAGAGTTAATTGAGTGAATTAATTTTGTGGAACTCTGCAGATTTCATGAGGTCCAGAAAGAGTTCGAAAAAAAAAATCCACACAGTTCATGCAAGCAATTGTTGAACTTTTTCTTGGAGGCTGCACCAAACCCCTAGTTTTCCTGTGTGCAAAGACCCCCCACTCCCCCTCTTCCACCCATTTAACCTTTTTTGGTTAAATTTTGCTCGGTTTTTAGTGTTTTGTTGTTTTAGTTCTTACGCTTTGCTTGACCAAATTTCTTTTGTTCTTAACTAAAAATTAAAAAATTAGCCCCTAGCAACATTTTTTAGAATATTTTGACTGGCCTCATTGTAAGCGGGTTTAATATTTTTTACCGCCCTGTCTCCCTAAATAATGGCCTCAATGAGCTCCTACCCTCCCAGCCTGTCACTGAAAATACCACTATGACTACGAGTTGAGAAAATAGTAAAACAGAGTCTTGAGAAATTAATTGAACTTACTTGAATACCACGTCCTGGACATCAGTTAGGGTGACACCTAAACTCTGCAGCAAAAGGTTTATGAACTGTGGGGCTTCTTGTCTTGTCTTTTGGCCACCACCTCCAGATGCCAAGGAAAAACTTAAATGTATCTGTGCAAAAGAACAGCATCTTGTAAACAAGTAAGTAATTCATACAAACTAAGTTCATATGGCACTGTCTGTCAAACAAACCTTCAGAGGAGAGAAATGCAAATTTTCATAGAAGTTCTTCTGTTCTTGGGAAGATATCAATGATACATGTGCAAGAAGTGGTTCTTTGATTAGCCGAGTATCTTTGATGAAGTTGTCGAGCTCATCCGTTTCTGACACTTCACCCGAATCAAACAGATCGACCAGTGCATTGATAAGACCAATGTCAATCTTAATATGAAACTCTTGAATGAGAAATCTAAAGTACTTGAATTGTTGAACAGGACTGTGCTCTGTGATAAGTCTGACCAAACTGACTTCCGCAAAAGGTCGGATGGCTGTGAACAAATGTTTAGTGGTAAAACTAACAATTATAAGCTATTTCAAGACCTAACTTTGTGTAAACCATCCATTCACTCACCGTTGTCAGTCGCAACACTCTTTGGCGGTGGAACAGGAGCGAGAACAACTGGAAAAACGCAGTCGTACATTTGATTGTCGATTTGTAGTCGGTTGATCTTTCCATGAACGAGAAGTTGGAAGGGTGATTTTTTCATCAACAACCACACTCCAGTGTTGAAAGACCGGCGTAAATTGCGTTTCGATGGCCTCGTCATTGTGTTTTGCTCAAAATCAACCTTAAAGAGATGTTAAAGTTAATATATTTCATCTATCTATAAGTATTTCGATTCCTTCATGTTAAACATACCTCAAGCTGGGGTGCAATCAGACATGAAGACGACACGCTGTGCAAATCATTGCCACGATTTATTACAGTATCAGATCGATACCGTTGAAAGGCACATTCTATCAGAGATGTATCGGAAGCATTAAGCTGCTTGAATCGCTTGCCACTAGGTTTGCATGTCTCCCACGTAATACCCGAGCTAAACAAACAAAAATCAGATACATTAGCCGATGAAAATGACAACACTATGGCCACTCTGCTTTTAAATACAACAAGGAATAAATAGAACAGTGAAAGCCAGGGGAGCTATGGAACTTTTCTTATTATTTTCAATTATGAACAGGAGCTCATTTGTAATTAGAACTGCCAGTGCCACACAGTTACAAGTTGGTTGATTGCATCAATCAAAACCAATAATCAATGAGTCAAGTTACAATTTTTATTTTTTCCCAAAGTGATTGTTATAAAATACTCTTTGCACAGGTTTACAAACACCGCCTTATTTAGTATTCAGCGGTGCATCACAGCACGTGCAGTGAAGTTGAGTATTGCTTATTGAAGGTACCCTTCTGAATTTGAGAAAATCAGCCCCCCTGGCTGTAGCAGTACAGAGCAATAAAAAGCTAAAAGCATATGAAAAAGGACTGATGAATCAAAGGAGCTGAACTTAAGAACACAGATCATTTTTCATCACTCTAAAAATAGCAGAATATAAATTAGTTGATTTGTAAAGTGCCAAAGTGTAAACATATTCAACAAACATATTCGTTAGAACACAAATGATAAATTAAAATCAATCTTCATTATTTAAAAACTACTTAAGGAAACCTAATAAATAATTGCCCATTGAACCTGAAATCAAAAGAATAAATTTGAAGCAAGTATGCATTATTAATTGCTACCGACCTGGCAATGCCAAGATAGAGGATTTCAGCATTGATGTCATTGTTGACTAGAGAGAGTCCGACACCTTGAATCATCAGCTGAAACTCTTGGTCCAAAGGTTCCAAGTCGCCCGCAGACTGAGCCTGTTGCGCGATATCACTGTCTGCCGTGAACAGCAAGGCTCTCTGGATACCGTCCAGAAATGAAATCCAGAAGATGTTGGTTCCTTGTTCTGTAGCAAACTCCCCAAAGCCATCCTGCAAGATAGTGAAGAATCAATCGCACCATAGTTTCTGTTATCCCAGAAAAATACTTTCCATGTGATTTTCAGCAAACCTGGTTTAAACCATCTGAATATTCTGCTCTGTAGCCGCCACTCCATACTATTTCTCGAGGGCCTGTAGGCTGATCCCATGTAAATAATGTCATCTCATTGGAATGCAAGGTTCTAGAGTAAGTAAAGGACAATAAAAATGTGTTTATTATAAGTGCACATACTTTTAGCCACAAATGTTTCATTTTTCTTACCTCCTTCTTGATTCAGAGCCTTTCTCCCAGAACACAATCGGATGTCTCGTGTGATTCAACACCAGGGCAGGGGCAAGCCCAGTAGAGTATGAAGTAAATGTAACGTAAACTGCGGCATCAGTGATCTGGGTGTCAACGTTCACACCTCCGTGAGCGTTATCGAGCTTAAGTAATGTCGTGTGCACCGACGAATACGAAAATGCTGCAGAGAGTTGCGTTGTATCCACAATTCGTAGCCGGAGGTTCTTTTCTTTGTCATTGGATACTGGCCATAATGGTGCACATGACCCAGAATTCACCTGCAAAATGTTGGGTTTAGTTCATAATTTAAAGATTGTTGACAGAGTTTCTAAATATGTGCAGTACATATTTAATACAAACAATTTCCTGCATATTTGCAAGGAAAAAGATTTAGGAAGGTTATTTAGTATTTTTTTTATTTTAAAATAGAATCTTTCTAGAAGCCTATACTTAGTGGATGTTTATTTTGCAATGAGGACTGTGACACCCTTGAAAAAATAACTATGCTGAAATATTTTTTAAGACAGTCTTTCTCATTGTCAACTTTGAAAACAAAATAATATTAAGCATAGGAGATTCAATAGTAGGATCAAAGTTTGGAAGCCATGGAGATGCTGAGCTTGTCTGAAAGAGAGTCTCAATTCTGCTATCTTATTTAACTATAGGGATAGTACATGTTAAGATATTTTGGGATAACAAGTTTATTTCACTCAGCAATCCCCTGTAAAGTAAAAGGGCAATGTAAGGAAATTCTTTGTCCTAAATCCCTATCCATAGCTTACCCTTGTCCACGGATCAGCCGGACGGTCGCTCTCTTGAACGTCGATATCGCAACGAGCGTTGTTTATCAATACAAAAAACGGAGTAAAAGTCACTTGCTTAGTCAGTGTCGAATGTGTCAGCTTGATTTGCACACCGATCTGCAAAAGCACAACACTTTATGTTTGGAGAAGGTAACAACAAATATAATCAGCAGCAAATAACAAAGTAACACTGAAGGCTGAAAGCTCAGCGATGGAATATTCAATGACAACTCAAATTAAAGTAAAAGGAACTTTCCGGGAGTAGTGTGAGACAGCATATTGATTGGTGGTGTTTTTAAGAAATAAACGGTTTACCTGGTATTGAATGCCCTGCGCTTTGCATATAACTATCCCCGAGCTTCCTGCAGCATCCAAGGAAAACTTATCTGACCAATCTCCATCCTCAATTTTCAAAGATGCTTTCTTTTTGCCAAAGAAAGATTTGGCTTTGAAGGAGAAGAGAATGGGGCCGACATAGTCCCCGGGGTGATGAAGTACACCGCTCGAGTCCTCCGACTAAAAAAACAACAAACAAAAATTAAGCCACATAACAAATAACAAAATTCGTAACTGAACGAGTAACAAAACCAGAGAAAGCAAAAGCAATGGAAAGCAATAATAAAATGATTTTGATAGAGTTACCTTAGGACTCTGTCTAAATGATTACCTCATTAGTCTCAGGGTTTATGCGGAAAACGGTGTGAAAAATTGGTATTTTAGTGACAGGAATAGGCTTGAATCGCAGCAGTTCTGTATTATGTGGCCTCGTTTCCGGTGACGTAGGAACGTGCAGAGGGATAAAATACCATTGGGTATCCTGGATAAATGACAAGGAACGACAAATAAAAAACACACACCAAAATGCATCATAACAAAAGCAAGTAAAACAAGTGGGAGGGTCAGGGTGCCCCAGGGTTGCACAGGTTGGGAATGTGTTAAAAAAAGGATGCATAGCTTGTATACATAAGACAGCGCACCAAGCCAATTCCTTCTCCTCCAAGTGGACTGATAGCCACTGCAAAAGCGCAACGACCACAAAACCAGTGGTTAGTTTGAACACCATATATGTGTACCAAATTTAAGTGCGTACATTCTGCCAGGACCAGTGAATGCGTAAAAAAAAGGTTTAAGGTGACGCTTAAGAAAGCAAGAAATTATTAATTAAATATACATATATAAATTGTTAGGTGAAATCTTTAGGGGCAGCCTTACCTCTTTGCATCTGACTTTGGATGTCTGCAAGTGAGGAGACATTTTGTATATCAATCAATTCAAAACTGTCACACATTTTAAAACTACAGCACACACAGTTAGGGTATGAATCAATGAGCAAAACAAGCATAGTTCAACTGTTCAGAACATACATTATAGGATGGAATTCTACTCTTAACTCAAAATCAAGATCAACATTTCTAACTGGCACAAATTACTCTACAAAACATTTTTACTTACTCGGTAAGCTAATGAAACGCCCGTTTTATTCAGCATCCAGAAAGGGCAGTACAAGGACATAATCCTTGTACCATTTTTGTGTTCTGTGAGTACTCCCAAATCAAGAACAACTTTGTTTTTCCCTTGTACGGAATAGAACGACATAACAGAGAATGGCATGGAATCTTCCCAAACCACTCCTTCAGTGCACATCCAGATCTTGTCCAAATATTGTGGAATCTACCAAATTAACAATAAACAGATTACATTTTTGATTATTTAAAGAATAAATCCAACAAAATTTGATTCAATATAAAAACTCCCAACAGCATTTTTGGAAGTCTTAGGCAGTATTTTAAAATATTTTCTAACCAGGGTGAAACCAACAAACATTTTTACTATGTGGATGGGTATCATATGATACTGTTTTCAAGGTTATTTTGGTAAAAATGTAAATTTAGTAGTTAAAGATGGTGTGTTCAATCACTCTTCCAATCACCACATATTACTCAGCTTTGTTGGCACTTAACCAAGCAACTCTGTTGACATGAGTAAACATGAGTCTAAAACCAATCATATCTGTTGAATCAGCGCTTCCTTGAATTGAATTTTTTGAAAACACCAGAAAAATCATTTTCCGTCATTACCTCCAGTAATATTTTAGAAACGTAGGGCTCCGCGGTGGGAACCTGATGCCACTCCCCAGGGAGGAGCCGCCTTTTGGAGTTTTGCCCATCGATGGTAACACACAGATCCACAGGCAGCAGGTTTTTGATAATCACCGAAGGCCACAAATGGATGTTGTACACCGTGCTACTCATCGTGTGACGATTCGTATTCTCATAGTAGACTTGCTCCATTACTCCTACCACCTGGACACAGTAACCACTATCAGATAAAGCAGCACAGCAAGAGAAAATATTGACCTTATCATTAAACCTTAAAAAGCTTGATAATTAGCCACTATTTTTAGATAGAAAAAGCATATAATATTTCAAGTGATATAAGTGATATATCTCTTCTATGGCCTTACTTTTAAAAAGAACGGTGCAGTATTATCGGGACTTTTCGAATCGCACTGGATATCTTCGGTGGCTGACAATTTGTTGACCAATGTCTTCCACACAAAAGGTTGAAAGCAAAGAGTGTAGCCTTCAGGACTGAAGAAAATTTCACTGGTTAATGTGTAAATGGAATCCAATGGCAGATTAAGTTCGCCGTCGGGTTTCACGATCCCCACTGCTTCCACTTGGTTTCCTCGATTGGTCATGTAGAGTACTTTAATCGGTACACTGAAATGATTGTGCACCTAAATAAGGATGAAAATCAGATCTATTAGAAAATGCCATTTAAAATAATCAAAAACTTGAAAGCATAATGTGATAACAACCTGAATGATACCACGTATCGTTACGATCGTACTACCATTTTCAACTTTCACATCGGAAATGATACCGTACGTTTCATTGGTTCCAGGACGTTTTAAATTGAAGTAACGCTTGTCTGCTCGATTTATCGGCAACTTTAGTTTACTTTCAGTGCCAGTTGTGCCAAACTGAAAGCCAAGACAACCCAAATAAAAACTCTACTAGTCACAATAGCTGATTAGATTTAAAAGATATGCACAGCTGTTTCTGTGCCCACTTACCACGACTTCAATATATTTCTCTTCGGCCTTTACCATCATCAACGACTGTGAGGGAATATCATCCTCCATAGCATTGAGGTCAAGTTTTTTGGTTGGCTTCTCGATAAGACTAAGGTTGACTGAAGAGCCAGGACTTAGTACAGCGTCAACGTAATTAGTCTCAGACGATTCATAATGCTTAAAAAAAAAGGTATTTCATAATCCATTAGGTTAAACATGATTTCAGTCAAGATATAACAGAAATCTTATTTTACAATTAAATCTTCCTGATGTTAAATTGAAATAAGACAAGCATCACACTAGATGTGCTTACCTGAAATTGGGTGCCTTTCAAGAGGATAGCAATTGGCAAGCCGGTATCGTTCTTAATCACGTATGGGGCTAGAGCTGTAACCACCCTCTTGGCATCAGCTGATACCGCAGATTGGAATGCTAATCCCAGGCTCTTAAAAACGCTCAAGCTTGTTTTGGTCACTGTCATTTCCAGGTTATCATCAGACTTCAGACATATTTTCATCGCTGGGACAGCCTCCTCTTCCAAGTCAATTTCAGACAAGCTGCTCTCCATGTCATCCTTATCGACCTAGAATGAGACCGACATTATGATGCGGCTGGTTTCATATCGCTCCTGAGAGAAGAAATAGGACATTACGCAATCTTACCATAACTTGCAGCAACCACGGAGAGAGCTTGCCATTGGCTGTCTCGACTGGTTCAATCAAAGGTTCCCACAATGCCAGTCGGCTGTTGTAGTACGACATCATTAATCCAGAAGAGCTTCTCACTTCCAGCTGTTCAAACACATAAAATTAATCACAGGAATGGACAAATATTGTTATAATGGCTAATGGCTTAAAATTGAGGACTATGACTCACTTGAGAGGTCCAGTTCTTGCATTTGGCAGACAGGTTTGTCTCAAGCATCACCATTGGAAATGTCTGCTTTCCAACTCCCGCTTCAACTGTGATAACGATTGACGGAACTTCGATCAGGCACACTTCTGATTTTCCCATTTGAAGGCTCAAGTCTCGTTTTATTAACCTTTCTACCACATCTCCTCCCACCTCTAATTCATAAACATAAAAAAAACAATCAAGGTTAGAATTTCAATCTAAAACATCTTCAAACATTTCTCAGCATTAGGTAAAATAACTAGCAAATCTGACCAACTAGGTGCAATAAGTTATGATATGCATTTTAGTAATAGCAATTATCGAGACCATTTGGAGTTTAAATGACCGATTTACAAATACAAGCAATCCAAACATGATCATGGCTGGTTTAGCAATAATAAAATAGTACTCCAATCAATGAATTGAAAAAGTAAACCTTACAAAATATTTCAGGCTTTTGTATGGTCTAAGAAATGATTAAAAAAATCTACTTACCTGGAGTCAAAAACCAGAAATCGCAGTCTTTGTAGGTCGTTTGAACCCACAGATCGGAATAATCGTCGGGCGCAATATCATCGTCTGCCGCCTGCACAGAGCCATAGACACACTGGTAGACACTGTTAAGCAGCTCAATCGTGTTTGGCGACACGCTAAACCTCACCGACGTAAACGTGACATCGAGGTGCAAGCCCTGTCCTTCCGGTGTAGAACCGGCCACGAATATGTTGCATGGGTGTAGAATCTGTAATAGGGATGTGGTAATATACTTGCTCAATGTATCTGCATCCAATGGGGAAGCCTACTTAGAAGGAATGGCTTGTAAAAGGAGCCCAATACAATTTTGATAACATATAACTTATAAGCAGTGGCATAACTAGGTATTCCTGGGCCCAGGGGCAAGATTTTTCGTTGGGTCCTCATCCCCCCCCCCCCCACCAGAAAAATGACGTATAGATGTTTCCAGTCGCGAATTCCATTTGCCCAGGGGTAGCTTCCCTTTATATAAACAGCTACTTGTCTATTTTCTGTCAGAAAATAGCCAACTTGATTGACAATACGCGACATCAAGTCTTGGTGAGTAGCAAAGTCTCGTTTTGAATTTAGTTTCATGGTAGCTAGCAGAAAAGCTTCGTTTCGACTCAGTACAAGTAGGAAAAGGCCCCGAAGTACGATATGGGCCCTTGTCAACAAGGTCAACAAGGAAATGTTTCGTACAGGCAACAACAATGTCCGAGTCATGCTAGCGAGCAGTTGGATTATTTATTATTTCTTCGTGCCGGGAAATTTGGGCTGTCTCGACATGACTAGAACGCAAATATTTCGGTCTCATACGCGTTCTGTGACAACTAAAATATAGTTGTATCAAACTCAATTTGCAGTGATATTCACATCGAATTGACTACAGGTTGAGAAAATTAAAGAATAAGATCGAAGGGACTGCATACTATTCTTTATATGGGAGGAAATGAAACAATGACACTTTGCACCAAATTTAATTGAGAATAACTGAAACTGTAATAAATTCCAAATGAACCCCCGCATTATATAAGTATAATCGAATCTATTCTCACCGCATATTCTCGTAGTGCAGGTCGGACAAATTCCCAGAGTTATTAGAAGTTACTTTTGTCACGGCCAAATTATCGCTCCATACCCGAAAACTCTAACCAGTGGACACAAAAAGCTGCTGATTTTAGAAAGTTTATTAATTTTCTTGTTATTACCAAATTAAATACGCCTTTTTTGGGCCCCGCAATGGCCCGCGGTGACTGCCGTCAGCCACCGAAGCCCGTGAACAGTGACTACTTACTGTGTTGTGAAAAAGCATTTGTCCCACGATTGGGAAAAATAAGTTACCCATAGCGTTAGGTGTGTAGCCTACGCAATCAGCGGCAGTAGCAACGTATTAAGTTTATTAACTATGTAACCATTACCAGGAGTAGGCTAGTCCCACAACCTCAATGGGGCAGTCAGAGTGCTTGAAATGCAACTATTGACTTAAAGATAATTTTGGCAAACAACAAATAAATTTGACTTGGATCGTCGGCACAGGCTCGTCGACTAGCGCAAGTACGGCACGCGCCCATGTTTTTCCCTCCTGGCGGCCCCACAAACCTTCGCTCAAGGCCCCCCCCCCCCATCAGGGAAAATCCTTTGGGCCTGGGGGCGGTCGCCCCACCTGCCCAGCCGGTAGTTAGGCCACTGCATATAAGGTGATAATGCACTTGAAAACATTATAAAAAGTTATGGGATTACAACACTACAAGATCATCTGAGTTAAACAAAGGATAAAAACTCAAGATTTGAGATTTGTATGTGCGGTGTGGTCAACTTCCTACCATAGCCGTGGTCTCCTTTCTTCTTTGAGGATTGTAACAACAGGAGAGCAGTTGTAGTTCAGTGATAGCCAAACTTATCACGGGCCGATCATCACTTAGCCTGATCTTCATGACCACTTCAGTCTACATGAAACAGAAGAAAATACATAAAATTATCTTGCCTACCAGCTTCTATCAAGAATCTATTCAGAAAGTCACCAATTGATAGGTTGCACTGAAGAAGTGTCACTAAGAGGGAATTCATTAGCACTGGTATCTGTAGCTCAGATATAAGCACGGTTCAATCAGAGTGATGTAGGTGGGAAGTATGAGGTAGGTAGAAGTGGTTGCAGAGTACTTTTTACTCAGAAAAATGCACACATACATATTGTAAAAGGTTCGATTGGTGCACGGACTAAGAACAAAGAATACATACATTGAAGATCAAGCAGTTGGTGTTGTCATCACCCATGCTCTCCAAGAGAATAATGTCTGGTTTCTCTATTTTGATGTCTAGGGTGAGCATTCCCGGAACAGAGGTCTTCTGAACCCCAGGCTTTGCCTTAAGTTTCCTCCTCGGCATTCGGGACATTCCGAGCCGGTGGCTGGCAGCCACTGCCTCGTGGCTTGGAGTGCTCTGCACCTCCTCCGTGTTCATACTTTCCGTCAAGAACAGGGATAGCTTCATCAGATAGTCCATACTCAGTATTAACTCCAAACTGCACACTTGAATGCTCACTAAAATCAGAAGAAAAGCAATGCTACTCTCTGATACACAGCTTTAACACAAACTTGCTTTCAAATACAAAAAAAATAATTACCAGTTTTGTTAGGACCAGTTTGCTCATAGCCGATTTGGAGCATTGACTTTTGTTCCGGACCCTGATGTTTACAAGGGGAACTTATTAGATGAATTCCTTTCTTCTGCAGAAACGGAGTGTGTTTCTTATTCAGATAATCTCGTGTATCTTCCAGAGAGCAGTTTCGTAAAACCAATGTATTCTGCAGAGAATGATCCAGAGTGACGTGGCCAAATACTTCTAACTTGTGGATGGCAAATCGTGCTAGGCCAACCATTTTAGATTTTGCATCTCTTACACCAACGCGGTCAAGCTGGTAAATAAATCACATTTAGTACAAACCTGGTTTCTCCAGCTCTTTGAAGCAAAGAAGAATGTGTAATGAATAAGCAGGGAAAACATACCACTCTTATTCCTCCAGTAAAAAGGTTTATGTACAGATTCTCCATAACCATCTTATATACCAATAGAGGGGCGAAGGGATTTTCATGCACTGATACACTTGCTGAAGCTGAATTGCCTGATGATGTCTGGTCAGGTTTTGAGCGTGGCTGATCGGCTACTGTAGGTTGCTGGGAACTTTCCTGTAGCTCTGTCTCTGATAACCCATCCAGAGAGAGGTTTTCCTTAACCACTCTCATGAACATCTTCACATCTTCTTGGGTCAGTGTCATCTATAAGATGAAAATCAAAACAAAAACATGTTAACTAAAATATTTAAAACTATGTTTAAGCTTGTAAATGATTGAGATCTGAGAAAAGTTAATTATCGTCAGGGTCATACCGTGTCAATTAAACCGATTTTTTTTTTAGAAATTTGACTGTCACCTCTTAGAAATCAACTAAACTTGGTACAATGGTGGCCACATGCTTTTATTCTACATAAAAGTTGGTCAGGTTTAGTGCTGTGTTGATTTTGTGTGGACTAACCCATATTCGCGTAGACACATGTAAAAATATGCGATCCAATACACACAGCGACACTTTTTAATTTCTATCTCAAAATTCCCTCGCTGTCCCACTCTGAAACTTTCAGAAAAGAGAGTTTATACTTATAGCTATCAAACAGAATTTTTTTAAGAAAGTAAAAATACCACTTTGAAAGCTAATAGGGGCAGAAAAAATAAAAAGGGGGAGGGGGCGGGGCCGTACGGGGCGAACCATTGGACTCAGAGGCAAAAAAAAAAGTCTGTCAACAATAGAAATGATGTGGTCACCATTGCACCAAGTTTGGTTAATTTCTAAGAGGTGACGGTTTTTTTGGTCGGTTGATGATGGCTGGGAATGGTCATGAAAGTCAATGCCTGCTGGCTGCTATTGAGTAATTCACAAGGGGGCTTAACCTCTTTTAGATGTAGAAGTATTCCAGAGTAGCACCTAATCAAACTGATGACAGAAAATAAGCAACTCACGTTTACTGCCACCAGCTCCCCATCTATTTCCAAATCTGGCATAAACTTGTACCATGGAGACAAGTTGTGACAGACCTTCAACACAAATGAGATCGGTTGGAGAATTGGACACTCGTGCTCCACATCATACTTAGAATTCAACTTCATCCTTTAGAACAAAAAGGCAAATGTTGATATATTATAAATAAATTACCCACATTTCAACTTATATTATTAGCAAGAACTTTTCATAGAACAACAATTAACAATTAGACTCACCGAGAAATCTTTAAAGCTTCTAATCCAATCACAATATCGTCAACAACTGGGAGCTCTTGCACGTCGCCTATGACAATGTCTCGTTGAGAATTTTCAATTGTGAGCTTTCCAAAATCTAGCACTACTGCATTCATACTCATATAATTTATAGGTACCACAAACAAGGGTGCCTGAAAAATAAATAAAAAGGAGTAAAGTATTTTTGGACCAGTTATTAGTCTTAAATAAATAATAGCATATAAATAACTTTACAGTGGCACTGTCAAGATGTTTAAAATTATTCAAATTAGGCAGTTAGGTGTAAGAACTTAACAGAGTGGAGGATGTAACAGTGCAGATTAAGAAGACTTATCATTAACAAAAACAGAAATATAAATGCCATAAGAAAAACACACCCATCGTGTTGGTTAGAAAACAATTGCAACATACCTGCAGGCTGATGTCCAGTTTCATGCGCACCGTCTTCGCGACCTGAATGTTTTGCTTAGCCGCAGAGGCAGCTCCTGCAGCCGCAAGCATTAGCCTCTCCTTAGCCGCTTGAAACGAGTTGAAGAACAAAACCAGCGGGGCAACGAACTTAGCCAGGTAGACAACACGCACGCAAGATATGTGTGCACACACCGAGATGTCTGGATGAATTGCGTCTGTTCGCTCGTTGAAAACTGTCACTTCAGCATTCAATACTTCTTTGCCCACAATTGAAACAATCTAACAACAAGAATCAATTAGCCCAATATATTATTAGGTGGGGAGTTTCATCCAATAACTTGACATGATAATGAAATAAATTGGTACATACGCTGTGATGTTTTGTATCTGCACACAGATCGAGAACATTAACATTTTTAAGCTTTGCTTTGATTTGCATGAAAGCAGCCTTCATGATGATTGCTGCGCTGCATCCTTCTATTGTTATGTTCGTTAGATCTTTATGCCGGTTCACAATGCGGATGGTGAAATCATGTAGACTGGCTTCAAACTTTACCAAGATCTCATCAACTAGAGACTTCTTTTTTCGTACCAATTCTGTGAATATACATATATATATTTTTTTTTGTGTTTTTGTTTTAAAACTAGCAATAACTTATAGAAAGCATGAAATAAAAGTAAGTATGCAAGACAGTAAAGTTGTTTTCTTGGATTTGCACTGAATTGGACTAAGAAATTTGAGGTTCTCATTTCAGTACATATTCTTTACTGGAAAGATTTCCCTAGACATTTGAAATTTATGGTAAGACTGGCATTGAGAATGGGTGAGACTTTCTGAACTGTCCCTATTTTCAACTGCCTCTTAATTATTTTTTTTCAGTGACTTTTTGATGTCATTGGACATTACTGATGTGATTCATGCAGCTAACATATTTTTTTAGAAGTTCATTTTTCAAAAGTCTAAGCCATCGTTTCAAAATTCCAATCAATGTACTTGTTACCCCAATATTATTCACAAATATTATCGTGGGCAATTGAAAACGTAAAATGATTTGACTGCAACTGGTTACTTGTAACTCACTAGGTTTTGTTGGCTTCGGCGGCAGAAGATTCTCTTTATCTCCTTCTTCATGAATCAAAGCAAGTCCAGGTGGAGGTGCCTTTGGTTTCACTCGAACTCCACAAATCTTAGATATTTCAGTATTGAGGTCTGCTTGAAACTGCTGCGAGAACTCCATTACCGAAACCAATGCTTCTTGGTGAAGACAAGCATTCAGGGTCGTAAATGTCACTCCCACAAACTGCTCAACACAACCGTGAACAATTCGATAATCAGGAGACTTTTTATCCACCTGTGAGCAAATGAGAAGAAATCAAATTAAATTGTAGTTAGGTACATTTTAAATTTGCATAGTAATAACCACCTTGCCCACTGCATTATTAAAAATGTCATAAGTATCAATCTTCCACTATGTCTTGGCTATTGTTAGGCAAATATATATAGAAAAATAACAGAAAGTGTGGGTTATTTTGACACAGGTGGGCATAGTAGGGGATATAAGGACACATTTTCTATAAATTATTTTAAGATTCTACCATTAATAAAGGACATGGAGGGTCTCCTTGCATACGTACATATTTTTGGCATATAAATTAAATAAATGTAATTTTATTAAAATTTGCAGAGGCTATAATCCTTACCTTTTTATACACAAGAGTGAAGAGATATGTTTCTTTCCCAGCAGCCATTGGTGTATCGAGCATTCGAATAGCTCCTGGATGATCACAAACGTCAAACGAGACACCACCGAGACGAACTTTGACGCTTATATCATATGTCTGCTGAATCATGTTCAGTTCAAGCTTCATCAAATGAAAGAATAGGAGCTTGTTGGATTCATTAGGTGCTTCGAAGAAAGTTTGAGTTTCACCAAACTTGGTTTTATGAAGGGCTATGGTCAAATCTGACATCTCAAACGTCAAATCTAAATCAATTGCTTGACTAAAAGGTTTGCCTTTCTGTTCAATAGAGTTCCGTCTTGTCCATTTATTTGTTTCTCTCAGAACATCCAATGGAACTTCAAATCGAGAAAATATTGAGATGCTTGAATGGTGTGAACCTCCGTCCTAAATAAAACATGGAAATTTAAATAAATACACGACAAAACCTAAATGCTATGCCAGAGAATTACATAAATTAACACCGTAGTTGTTAAATTGTAATGTGCCAAAAGGCTGGGATAGCAAAAATGTTGATTGGATAGGTAAAAGGATAGTACAGAATTTTTTGAGCGAGAGTGGCAGGCCAAGTTAGAAGGTGATTGTTCGTTAACGTTTCAGCTGTTCCCTTTATCACTAGGGAGAGCAGAGAGTCTCCTCTCTCAGCTGTTGCCTTTATCACTGGAGAGAGGAGACTCTCTCTCTCTCTTCTCTCCCTAGTGATAAAGGCAACAGCCGAAATGCTAACGAACAATTACCTTCTATTGTGGCCACTCTCGCTCAATAAATTCCATACTATCCTTTTATCTTTCCAATCAACACATTCCATAAATTAACACATATATTTAATCTTTTTATAATTTCTTTAGATACCTGTTCATTTCGTAGTTCTATTTCCTCTGGCGGAGATACTAGCGTGTTTAGCAACACCAGCAAATGCAGCAAACGGTCATCTGGACAAAAAAAGAAAACCAAACATTAAAAAGAAACCAATCCCACAACTAACTTCAAGCCACATCATAGATTGCTTACCTGGCAAAGTAATTGCTACATTTGGTAGACGGCACAAGATGCGAAGCTTTGGTAAACGTGGATCGTCTGAGACAACACACTTATCGATGTTTAAAGTCAAAGTAGTTGGTGTAAGCAGATGAAGAGATGTTACCATGCCCAGTTTCAAAGCTTTTTTCCAGTCTTCACCAGCAAAGGCAAGCAACACCTGTGTATCCAGCATCTTAATCTCAAACTTATCGTAGCTGTTGGATATCATGGCTGTCATGATATCTTCTTCCGAGGTCCCTCTCTTGTGCAATGCACGGATGTTAGGAGTGTCGGGATCGCGAGCAACTGACCTCATCGCTATGTGACCAAGGTTGATCACGAGAATATCTTCACGCGATGTATAGAAACCTTTGAATGGTATCAGCAAGTAGGAGGATTTCAAATCAACTTCTAGGTCAATGAAGGTGTGATTTTCAATTGCATATTGCAAGCCAAATGCAGACATCTGCTTGAAATTTTTAAGTCGGGTAGCAGCACCAGCTTGCAGTTGGGTCAATGCATGAGAATCTGTTGGCGGCTTAAACACATCCACTATTTTGTCGATAGTGCCAGCGTCGTAAATGATCTCGAGAGGCCTTGAAGAAATCCGAATTCGCTGGCTATAATGTTTATCCAGCATCGTCGACTCAAAATCCACATTGAATAAAGAAACACCTCCTTTCAATTCTTTTGATGCAACCAGTTTTGGAACACTTGTGCCTTGTTGCATGCCATAAACTGTTAGTTGAGACATATTGACAGTGACTTGAGTCCCGCTGACCGCTGGTCTCCTTTCAAATTTGCATCGTACTGCTTTCAGTTCGGTGAAAAGCACTCGAGGGGTGTCGTATACGTCATCCCGGATCTCAATCGTCAGCATTGTTAACAAGAAGTTAGCACTAAGCTCCACAAACGTTGTTGGATATTCTGTTACTGCAACGTTTTCTTCATAATCAATCGCACGGAACAATTTTGCTTTCTCTTCAGGTGTCATCGCTTTTTGAAACTTGCTTGCTAAATCTGTTCCAGTGGCAGAAAGATTGCTTGTTTTTGAACCTGCCCACCATCCTGAAAACCAGCCTCCTCCAGCCTTTTCTGTCGATTCCTTTCGCTGTGATGCCACTTCCATCTCTACCTTTTCCCGAACCAAGATTATGTTCAATATGTCCAAATGCTTCTCCAAATCTGCAAGTTCTTTTACCAAGGAATCGGAAACTTTTTTTGACGTTAACTTGAGGCTATAAGCAGCTGCATATTCCCGACAACGATCCCTGTGTTTTCGCATACGTGTCCACCTCCAATTTCGCTTCACGCGGCGAATATCTTCTTCGAGGATGCAGGTAAATGCAAATCTCCACCACTCTTTATATTGTCCTCTATATGATGATAGCTGTGGCCTGTACTTTCTGTAAGGGATTCCTCTGCTCATTCGATCCAATGATTCAAGCAAATCAATCAAATCGTGATATTGAGACTTGCTGACTCCAAGTGATAGTTCCTCTAAATTCCAGTCTACAAGAATCTTTGGTTGCTGGAAGTTTAGCATTTCAGGTTTTGGGACCATTGTCAGCTTCAGATTAGAGTTTATTGGACCTAACATGTAGCAAAATTTTTTGGGCATGAACTGTTTTGTGTAAATTCCAGCCTTGCAGCAGGCCTTGACATCTGCTTCTGCAACATTATGCGACCAATAGAGCTTTGTATTGCAGTTCCAGTAAACAGATAAGCCTTCTAAAACCAGAACTTTATAAAACTGCTCTGTGGTTGCTGTGACAATAGTTTCTTCCCATCTACTATTAGCTGTCTGAATCGACAAATTGTGAAGGGTAATTCCAAACGCAAACGGGCGTCCAGGTGTAGTGATTCGATCTTCGTATCGGATGTGAATGTCCTGTATTTTCACCTGGAAATTTCTTAGAATCTGTGTTGCTAGCTTCTCCACGAAGGAATCTGCTTGCGAGGCCTTTTCAAGGGACAGTCTTTCTAGCTCTCTTTTCTTTCCTTCTTCCAATTTTTGAAGAACCTTCAATTTTGACTCCTGCTGAGATTTTTCCTCTTTTTCTGGATCATAAATTACTTCCTGACTAGGACTAAGAACCAAAAAAAGTTCTTCCACTGTTGCTATGACAGGTGCAGTGTAAAGATTTTTCCACGGAATTTTTAACACCAACTTCCCTAGTAAGAAAAAACCCGTTAAGAATTAGTTACAAAAAACCTGACACACTGCAATGGAGCATAAGTGTACGTAACTCAAATCAATCATTCTTTGAAGATGTTTAGCTGCCAGCATTAAAACATCTCTCCATTTAGTATCTAAGAGAGGTTTGGTTAAATAGTTACCTAAGCGGCCAAACGCAATCTTTATTGGAATTCCAAGGTCAGCAAGAGCAGATTGTTTGAGAACTAGATTCTCCAGGACCACATCCCCTGCAAAACATTAATGTTCAAGACTTCTAGGACCATCGACAATTTTAAAATTCTTGGCATCACTGATTAAGCAGATAAAGTAAGCTAAGCCCTAGGTAAGTCCTTACACTCAAGGATCTAGAAATTGGCCAATATACTAGACGAAATTAAAGAGTGATCTAATTAATTAACTTATTACCGCCCACTGCAGACGCTTGTGTACACCTGATTATTTTGAAACTTTATGGTAGTATTGAACTATAAAAAAAAAATTGGCAATAATGTGTGGCTACATGTTATTGGCTTATTACTGTAATATGGCTTATTTAGGTAAAATATTTCTATAATTTTTTAATATGAATAATCAAACATTTTTACTTATATATTGTTATTAACTATACTTAGTCTCTACTATAACTTGATATATTATTTACAAGACATTATTTTTTAACTACCGTGTGCTAGGTTTTATTTTATTGGCCGGTACACAAGCGTGTGCAATGGGAACCTGACCGTCAAAAATTTCTTATTGCGGCAAGTTAATTACAGTACAGTTCATGTTGATCCTCTCAAAACGAGAATTGTAAAATCTCTGCTTACAAAGTTGCCGACTGTTCCAAGTGAGCAAGCAGTATTTCCATTATTTCCGACTGTCAAAGTTATAAACTCCAAAAAAGTTAATTTTTAAAATATGAAAATGTCTTTTAATTTAGAATAGTTCCACAACTATTCAACCGATTTTTCTCAAAAACGCAGTAGGTACAAGTTGAAAACACAAAAATGTGCTCTGTAAATTTGGTTAAAAATCGGAGGCGTTTAGCAGCTAGAGCGCAAACAAACAAACCAAAAAAATAAAAAGTACAGGGGTAGGTGAAATTGAAGATTTTGCATAGAAAAACCTCTGCGGTTTGTTATCTGCCACGCCCGAGGTCGCCGGCATTGCGAACTTTGCAAAAAACCGTTATGTGTCGAGAGACTTTGTTTTAGACAATATCACTCCTTAACTTCCCATTGTACGCAGCCTTGTACACCCATTTATTTTTTAAGTTTGTGATTTTTTTTTCAAATTTTTTTTCGTATATGTTATTTTTCTCAATATGTTATAATCAATAACATTTTTGCATCTAGTTTTTTTTGGGCATTAACGAGTTAATTAATAACGCCAAATCTCACTCAATGCTTCGGCATGGTAATAATTTATGATGGAATTTAAAACACGTTTTACAGTAAGATTAGTTTGTGTCTACGTCAGCAGGTTGGTACATGGATGGGCAACAACATGTTGATTTTAAATCTAAGTAAGTTGTATAAAAACTCTCAATATTCATTGCCAGATAGTACATTATCACCAAAATCTTATGCATTAATTGAAAATATCAATTAATCTCTCCAGATCCCCCAGACAAGCAAAACCATCAAGCATAATACCAATAATTGTACAGTTATGAGGAGAGAGTTGCAACTTGTAATAACTTACAAAAACTGACAGTGACAAGCGTAGCCTACTAGCAGTTAAAATCAAAGCCTACAGCGCATTAACTTCTCGAGAATAGGTTTGTCAGTGCATTGTACGGTATTAAATCATACCCCCCTCAGCTTCCAATCGACCACAAATCCTTCACCTTCTAACCTGTATCTATATGATCTGACATAATCTAGCATGCACTCACATGGCTTTTACCAGCATGTCACTTGGTTGTGTGTCTCTCCCTATCAGCCAATTTCTGATTCTCTGAGAGTGAGTAGTTAAAGAACATTTTTATCAAAGCAAACACTTTCAATTAGGCTAATACATGTACAATAGCGTTTTTTAAGTCAACAAAGTTGCCAGTATACACATAGTTATCTCACCTCCCCATATCCCAATCTTCAGTTGCTTGGTGTCCAAATTCTCAACATAGTCCCCAAGAGCTCTGTTGAGCAGATCAGCAAGGATGGTTTCGAACACCATGGTCAGTGGCTGTCAGTCACTATAAAACGATAAGTTTTGATTAAAATAAGAAAGCCTAGTCTTAATTTTACGTTAAGTAGTGGTAATTAAAAATTATCAAATGTGGGTGTATCCCTGAGCGACAAGAAGGCAAAATGCCAAGAGTCCAAAAATCCTTGGCCTTTAAGAAGAAAGTCTGGTTATGGATAAGGAATCTACATATTGATGGGCTTGCATCGGTCTTTGCTTGCACCTCCAAGTCGCTTGTAGCAAAATACCAGAAAAATCTAACTTCCTGGTAAGAAAATCGACATTTTACGACATTACCACTTTGACATAGATCGAATTGAGCAACGCTTGTTCCTTTAGCACTAACTTCTTACTAAGAGTGGTTAGCTAACCAAACGGAATAAGGTTCCACAAATGCTGCATGACGTTTACCTGTTAATTGTTTTAATTGACAACACCCTGATGTCATCAAATTTTGAATCGTACAAATCTGGCAATGAACACACCATCACCCGCCATCGGTGGGTGAACTAACTCTTATCTTCCAGTGTGCATACGCTCGGTATACTCAACTTAGTAGCAGCAAACCTACTAGCCAATCGAAAATCGTTGGCAAAGTAGCTATATACACGCACCGAAGGCCCGACCGCACGGTTACACGCACGCCAAATACTATTTTAAGTAAAGCGCGGGCAGGAATGTTTTACTTATCGTTTTCGATTTCAGCAGTTTAAAAAATTATGGTTGAGCATTTCCTGTAATGAAAATCTAGCGCACATTCTTTTAAACATTCCTCTTTTTTTTTCAAGATGATAGTTTAAAAACTGACGGACAAGATTTTCCTGCAGCTCAAATGACAAAATTTAAATCACCCTCTTCCTTGAAAACTCGCTCGATTGCAGTTTTGATTTATATTGAAACAGATATTATTTATTTATTGCTCAGCTGCCTTAAAAGTTCCTCGGAAACCTTTCCATCCTACCTTCCCGATCTGCCACGACTTATTTGTAAGTTGAGTCCATAAAAATGTACCAACCATTCAATATCTGGCACAAAGAAGTTCAAATGACTTGAATTTTGCATTAGTCAACACTCAAAAATTATATTATTAATTTGAAACTTCATCTAAAATCTTGCTCCTTGTTGAACACATCTGTCACCTGCGACAAAAAATAAAATAACTTATGTATCTGAAAAGTGTCTGGCATTTGTTTTTACACTCATCCTGACAGTGGCAGCAAATGAAAAGATAAAAGAACAGCATTTATTTTGACAAAAATACTTAGATATTAATTACATAAACATATGGGTAATCATTGCTACAAATAATAATTAACTTCCCTTAATCCCTTTTAACTAACATTAAAGAAATTTTGAATAAGATTTAAATAAGAACAATTATTTTTCAATTCATCATATCATATAGGAAAGTCCATTTTAAACTTATTGGAGCTACGAAATATGTTATTTGCATTGTAGGTACTTTAATCAGAAATAAGAAGGAAATAAAACATATGAAGGGACTTAGAGAAAATGATCAACATAGAAGCAGAACAGCACGTCAATTAATTCCAAACTTCCTTAAAATTCACAGCATCCTGCTTTACCAGTAATAGTTGATAGGTAAAACTATCTTCCCTGAGTCTCATTATCATGCATAAGTAAACTGTTGTTTCTTAAAGCTGTTCGATAAAAATGTACAGAATCGCAACAAGCACTGAAGCATGCCTGCAGTGCCGGAGTTTTGTGCAATAGGCTTGCCCGCAACATTTTTATGAACAGCTCTAGACCAGCTTGCACTTTTCAAACCTACATCGTCAATAATCCTACCCGTCACAGGCCCTGCGGATGCCTAGTTCCGCCCCTGCATGCCTGAACGATGCAAATCCAAAAATATACCAATCTGAACGACAATCATGTGGGTCTTTGAAATCCCTTGTGGGATTGTTAAAATTAACCCTGAAGAGCTTGAAGATCATATTTTTCTAAAGCAAAGCAGATGGTATTAAAATAACAAATATTTTACAGGTGATTAATTTCCTATCCATAAGTGTGAATGTTCTTCAGTTATATTTTGTACCTCTCCTCGACTCCATAATTTTCTCACAAATACATATCTTCTGCCAATTGGCTGAACAAAACGATAATTGTCCACAAGAGCAGAACCATCACTAGAAAGTCGCCGAAACTTCTTCATCTGCAAAATTATTAATATTTGATATTTAAGAAATTCTTTTTGTTAATTGCAAAAATTAGGAGAAGTATTATCATACCTGCTGAAAAGATATTGGTACTGATTCAGGAAAAACAAGCCATGTGACAGCCTCGGAGCAAGGTGGAGTTGTCAAAGATCCGGTGTATGTGTAGTAAATTTCCAGGTCTTGGGGGAGCAGTGAAGCAAGAGTAAAGGTGGTGTGTAGATGCACTGTTTCACCTTCTTTTGAGATGAATCGAAAGTTGGACAGCAATGGATCTAACTGTGAGTTGTCCTTTTCCTGCAGCTATGATAGAAGTAAATTGATGCAGTATCTATGGTTAGTTAATATCAGATTTATCTTTATAAAAGTATAAAAATAAATCTGCAGAATTCCTTGTAATAACTGCTTTTTACAGCAAGAATACATACCTGGAAAAAAAAAGCAAGTACTGTAAGCCCATTCCGGTATTTTAAAGCTTCACTCACATTATTGTAATTAATGTTTCTGTGAATAATATGCATTTCCATGGGAAATCTGAAAGCATAAGAAGACATTGTAAAAGTGAGAAGTATTTGTGTAAATGTATTCTGTTAGTTCATAGACTCCGTTACAACTGGTGTTATGGTAAGATGACACAATAAATTGCTTTATTTCTAGAATTTCTTGTTCATCATACGTGATTCCATTCAAGAGATGCTCGCTGCCTTTGTGGTTACGACGACCCCAGTGAAAATGAAGACTTTCAAACTCATAGTTTGCAAACAAAAGGGCTCCAAATATTGTCGGCAAAGCTTCATGAAAATTTGTCTTTGGAACTGAAAGCGATACTGGAAAATATAAAAACTTGTTTCTAGGTAAGGAACAGCTGAGGATTTTAAAAAAATGACATCATTTGAAACGTCTCATCGAAAACATACCTGAGTGTCCGTTATTGATCAAATTGAGAGGCTTTGGTAGCAGATTGCGGTAATTTATCATTTCGAGAGCTCTTAACGGCATAGGGGTCGCGCGATGACTGACAATATGAATAGGGGACTGTTGAGAGCCACTGCATGATATGCTGTGATGGTGCCAGCTATGTTGATCTGCAATGATTAGCATATAAATAATGCACTAAGCATCATAACATTTATATATATATATTTTTTTTTGTATTGGGCATATTTACGATTTTTTGTGTAGCCAAAACGGTGCAGTCCAAGTCCTTCTGTATAAAGTAAATAAAACAAACACACAAAGATATCTGTATAGATTTACAATTTTTTTTTAAATTAATATTTGTCTCATTGAATACCTTGAAATATGGTGAACAGAACAAATGATACAAAAAGTATGATGGTTGCTCCTCGCGACATTCTGTTGTAAATTCTACCTACTGCGGCACATGTGATAGTAACATGAATAAAGAAAGCTTGCTACTTTTATGTAAATGCAGGAATAGGACAACATGAAAACTATTATCCCATGACTTATGACTTTTTGTCACTTGTAAATATGTTTTAATCTATGTAAAACAAAGATATGAAATGAAGCATAAATCATTTTGAGAATTTTCAGCATCCACAAACTTGAAGATAGGAACCGGGACAGATAAAAAAATATGATAGTACACATTTCATTTTTCCTTTGAAGATTGCCATTTTATTGTCGGTAGGCTTACAACACCATCATAAAGATGTACCTACCGTGGTTCCTACTACTGTTTAAACACCATAAACTAAATAAGTTCACCTATTGAATAAGATTATTTTGAAATATATCGGTTCTTATTCTAATCACAACGATCAAATTTAAAATGATTTATTCCATCTTCCAAACTTTTACACCTTTCTTTCACAGAAATCATAGCAATAAATTCTTCGTTAGAAGAGATGCTATCTCCTACACTGTTATCAATACTTGGATCCATGTAAATGTCCTGTGACATATCAGTGGCAATATTTGTAACAAATTCACTCTCTTCGTCATATTTACCCAACAAATAAGAATCATGCCCTTTTATGGGCATATCTTGGGAATAAGCCCTCAACAGAACCGGGGGCAGAGGAACTCGTTTGGAGGTTTTGTTACCCAACAACTGCACTTCTTTTTTTAAAGCAGCTATCTGAATCAACTGTTTTTGCCTATAAATTTGTAGTCGTTTTGTATTAAAAATGTGAAGATTTTTTGAATGAGGAGAGCTGAGTGCGCTTTTCTGTAAAAAAGAGAACAAAGAAAATATGAAATTAAAGTCATTGCAAAAATTGGCTGGTAAAAAATGATAGTTACCTGTTTCTCAGTTTGATAAACCAAATGCATTGAGAGAAAGTTGCTATCTTTCTGAAGGGCCGTCAAAAGGGTGACTTTAGCAGTGTTTTCTTTTACAATATTGCTTAACTCCAGTTGCTTCTGCTTCAGTTTATTCTGTAAAATCAGTATGCTTAAGAAAATTAATCTGAAACTAAATTGATTGATGAGTGTAGTGGGAAAAGTGTGGTTGCCATATCTAGTCGAAAATTCGACTAGTCAAAAATGTGACTGACTGTATATTCGACAAGTCGAAAATTGAACCAACAGAAACTTTCCAGTTTTGAAAGACCTCAAAACGAGGACGCCACTCTTTTTCAAATACTACCAAAATTAAAAATTGTTGACCAAAGAAAGTAGAAAAAGTTTGAAGCAGTTAAAAAATGTTCCAAGTTTGAATCTTTCATACAAGCCTATACCAAAAGACATCAGAAATTTCAAAGCGGTAATTGTTATCATGGCATAAGTTTTACAGTGAGTAATTGAAGGAGTTTTGAGAGATCTGAAAGTACCAAAATATGTTTGAGGCGGTCTTGGAGAACAAAAAACAGAGATAAGTTAAATTTGCAACACAGAAAGTACCTTCAACTCTTTAACTTTAATATTCTGTTCCTTCTGATATTCATTAACCGATGACTGAATATCAGTTATTTTGCATTTTAATAATGCCAATTCGAGGTCTTCTACTTGAACTTCGATTCCAAATTTTCTCTTTTTACAGGCAGTTATCTCTCGTTTCAGAGATAAGACCTTAGCTTTCATCTGTAAGCATTCCACTTTAATACGGTGAAGATACTTGCGATAAATTCTGAAACGTAAATTAATTATTTTAGTAACATCTTGGAATTCTCAACGTACTAGGCATGCCAAAGAGCACAAAATGAAACATACTTGTGTATCTCGTGTTGTTGCACTGATTCCTGATTCAAATCTGACACTCTAGAAACAATTTGGTTGAGTGTCTTTTGAGAAAATAGAAGCTTGTTGCTTATTCCAGAAAAATCTTTTAATTCTGTGATTCCATCTATTTGCTTGGTATTAATAACCACGATGACTTCCATGTTATTTAATGCTTGCTGACGATCATTCTATCATTTACAATAGTATAACACAATAATGGACGTAAAAATAAAAAAAAATCGTATTTCAAAATTTCAAAATTTATTGGCATAACTTACGAAACAATAAATTATTACATACCTGAAACGCGGTCAACATACTTTTACGAGCTTCAAGGGACCGATCAGCAGCTTCAACTTTCTTTTGACATTTTTCACACTCTCTCTTTAAGCACTCAATCCTTTTTGTTTTTTCATTAATAGTGGCTTGCGTAATGTACCTTAAAACATCCGCATTTGTATAAGTAGCATAAAGAATACCTAGAGATAAGTGTTTTTAGTTTTAACTATAAATGCTAAAATATGTAAATATTCATTTAGAGTTAATATTTTTTGTTTTCTTTACAGCTCATGGAATTTGGGAATGAATGGTAGATTTTTCTGTTTCGCGATAAAAACTAAATTGAGAGAAAATGAAGCTATTTCACTAAAATGTGTGTATTTTGCGAAATAGCCACTAACTTCCATGGAAAAAATTTAAAATGTTTATTTTCCCTCTTTAAACACACATTTCCAAGAATGTGTCATATTATTTCCCCCAGTCATGTTGTCAGGTCTGTTTCTCATCAAACGCTATCAACATTCCTAAGCTTAGGGGGTAGAAGTAGTGGGGCAAATCGTTTGTTGGAGGAAACCATTGCCATTGGTTGGCTGAATCTTCCCATTCTTTCCATGTGAGCACCAGCACTACATGGATTCAGGCTACCTGTTGGGTTTAATCAGTAATGTGGTGTAGAGATTAGCTGGGGTGTAGTAAATTTTTGACTGTTTGAGGATCAAGCAAAGCAACTCTTTGTGAGTGATGGATCTATTTTGATGTGTGGAATCTAGAACACCAGACTTGTCTGGGAGAAAAAAGACAATCTTGCAAAGCATGTTGTAAGTACCAGCAGAGATAAAGAATAGGATCCTTTATCTCTGGTACCAGGCAGTGGGTCTAATTCAAATTCTCATGGACATAACAATATCAAACCCCTCATTTGCAGTTCTGACTGTACAAACTATTTGGGCCCCAGTAAACAGTGCTGATGCAGAGAGGTTTTTTTTAGTCAATAAAACCTTGTGCTGACTGACAAAGGAACAAGAATGAAGGAAGCTACCATTGAAACTTGTTCATTGTTAAGTTTTAACAAGTAGTAGGTGTCGCTCACACTGCCATACAATGTATTTCATGGTGGCATTTATGTAAAATATTGATTTGTGCTCTTAGTTTGTTCCAAGTCCCTAACAAATACCTACCAATGTTGAGGACCTACACTAAATATTTGCTTTATTGTTATTATTATTGATAACTTCTTTATTAGAGATCCCAGTGCTTGCCGAAAATCCGCATTCCGTTCGAATGTAGATCGCAAAAGCCCTTTTTTCTATTTAGCTATAAACGCTAAAATTCAAATAATTAGCACTAAAATTTCGATAAAATTAATGCTAAAAACACGCGTCTCCAAGAATACCTACAAGCAACCTACGCTAAATTTGCCTTACTTCTCTTCCCGGAGGATTAAACTTTGCTCCACCAGCTTATTCTCCATGTCTTCATAACCTACACTTCCCTCCATTTGGCTCTCCCTTCTTTCGATAGCCATTTTTCTATCTGAGCTGCTACTCTCTTCATTAGAGGAAGATTCATCGGAACTTGATAACTGCCAATCTGAAAAGAAATTAAAATGTGCAGTTCAATACGTATACTTATGACCCTGTATAGACATTGGATTGACCATTGAAAAAAACCTACCAATTTCAAAATCTGGTGATCTATACTTTTTTCTATACAGTCGCTTCAAATTGTTTGGAAATCTGCTTTCTTTTGTAAGCAGTAGCAATTTTGACCAGAGTTCAGAAATATACATTTCTTCTCCTTGAACCATTTGACTTAATGATTCAATCTCCACTCGCAAACTTAGAATCTGGAATTTTTATTTTTGTGATTTTTTGCAGACGACTCCATCAGACATTGGGTAATTCGCACCCCTGAAGACAAAGCGAAGCTCCAGGAAGACCTAAACCGCATTCAGGAGTGGATAGCCCGACGTTTCAAAAACAGTATTTGTCCGATTTGCCAAATCAGCTAATCTAGAAACCTTGTACTAGCTAAATGGAGTGACTCTTCTCAACAGCAGCTCCTGCATATATCTGGGAGTGTTTATCTCATCCAAGCTGGACTGGAGTGAGCAAATTGCTTACTCAACCACTCAAGCCATGAGAAACCTCCACTGTGTTATGCAAAACCTCCAAGGAACCACGACACAAGTGAAGCCGCATTCCTACCAGTCCCTTATACGGCCTCTACTGGAATACTGCTCCAGTATTTGGGACCCGCACAAAGCACACCAACTCAAGGAGCCAGACAATGTGCAACGGAAGGTGGCCCGATATGTCACTGGAAACCACAAGCGTTGGGATAGGAAGTCCAACATCCCCATGTAAGCATCAGTCAGCTCGTGGCTGACCTTGAATGGGAGTCCCTGGCCGACAGAAGAGGGCAATCAACACTACGCTGTCTCAACAAAGTCCTATCTGGAGCACCTGCCAGAACGGCATTAAAAGACTCACTCTCCCAGCCAAATTTCTGGGAAAGAACGACCACCCCTGGAAGATCGAGCTGACCCGGTATTGCTCAGACATCGGGCTCCACTCGTTTGTTGGCCTTGCTTCCAGGCTTTGGAACAAGCTGTCGGCTAACGATATAGAAACACTCAGGAGAGAGCTTAAGACTAATAATTAAAAGCAACCTATAACCTTTATACTAAGATTATTACTGTATATACTTACTATTACCTATTACTATATTCTAGTACATTATATAATATTTATATATTTAGTACTTCATCATATTATTATTGCTACTATTATTGTGTAATTAGAAGTGTATGTTAAGTATGTACAGCACTTCTTAGTCACTATTCAGCCACCGGAGGCCTACAATATATACTTGTAGCTGCTCCCAAGTTGTAAAATAAAAAATAAAATAAACTATTAATTGCGCAATAAATAAATACAAATGAATAAATAACAAAAGTGTGTAGCTGTAAGGTGTAAATGTATGTAGACACCTCTGAAAACATTAACAGTCAAGAAAATATGCCAATGTGGCTATACGTACCCTGTCATGTGTTTTATATCGATCATACAGTATGCCATGGTAATCTTTCAAGATAAGTTCTTCTTGTTTATCAAAGGTTTGTAATATTATGAGTTCGCGATTTATTTGCAACACAAAAATCTCCAAAAATTTAATATCTACCTCCATTTTAACTTTAATTTCTTCTAATTGCTTTACTCCTTTGTCAAAATCACTTATTTCTTTCATGATTTGGCAGTAAATTTTCTTTTCATAAAAGTTTGAATATACTGAATTTACTGCTTTCATTTCCATTTCATATTCAGAGACATCATTGGAGTTATTTTCATTTTCTTGGCATAAATCCATGTAATTGTAGCAATGATTTTTCATGGCAAATATCTCTGTCGCAGTTTTCATAAGCTGTCAAAAATTATGGATAAGTAGTTACTTCATGATCACATTGATAATAAAATCAGCCTATTCTATTTTACCTCAGGAGATGCATTTTCTGTATGCTGCAGATGACTTGGTTCCTCAATAATTATTTTCACATTAAATTTTTTACCCATGTTACCTTCTTCAAGACATTTAATGAGACACTTTCTTTTTTCACGTAAAATAAGCACCTTTTCGTTAAACTTCTTCTTCAAACTGAAAATCTGAAATGCAAATACCACACTTCAAGCAACGTGTTGAGACATACCTACAGAAAGATATAACTTACCGATTCCTTCGAACCCAGTAATTGATAATGTTTGTTCAGCATGGTCACTCGGCAGTTTGTTTTAACGCAATAGCCTTTCTCAGATTTTAGTTCATATTCTCCAACGGAGAGTTTTGCTGCCTCAAGAGCTGCTAAGTCATCTGGATGGTTTTCATTTGGATCCGGTTTTAAATTAATCATTTCAGTGAGCTAAAAGTATTGACAATGTTTGTGAAAGGTGTTAAATTGAGTATAGGTTTCTTTGTTACCATTTAGGTCTTGCTATCAGGCACACCTTTTCGTCTCTAGTCAATGTCTTCTTCTTTCTCATGAAGTAACGGTCAATTATTCCATGAAGCTTTATATTATTTTTGTATTCTGGCACATTAACATCTACACCCATTAAAAATGGATCCACTTGAATTGAATATTTCTTAACGATTTCGGTTGGTTGTACGGAAAATCTTCTTTCTTGATCTCTGTTCCAATAAAGTAATTATTTACACTCTTAAATGAAATAAGTTCTTAGGTTAAGTTGCAAATAAGATTTACTGCTTTACTTACTGGCTTTTAATTCTGCTCCAACTGAGATCTTAGCAACACAAAGAAAAAATTGTAAAATATTTTAAAGAATTAGTGCACGTGAAAAGAAAACTTAGCTTACGATCGTGCTTACCTCTAGCTTGCGTTTCTAGCAGTTTGGCATGTACCATTTCTTTTTCGTTGTGAAATTCATTAGGCAGTTTTCTTTGCCGAAATGTTAGTACTTTCAGATCAATGCTATGTAAGGAAAACATGAAAAAAACTTAACACATAAAAGCTATTTTCTGATTATTTTGAAATAATGGATCTAGGAGAATGACTGGTCTACCTGATAGCACCAACATTTATCGCGTCAGAATCCAGCATGTTAAGGAAGTACTCGTTCAATTTTTCTATCCCAGTATTACTCTTCTCAAGCGTATATGCCAATTTCTCAGTTGTTTCTGACATCTCCGATTGGAACAAGCTGTTTCGTTCCACAGTTACACGACAATCGATTTCAAAAAGATCGGTTCGTATTTGCTGAGCCATTGGCAATCCAAAGTTTCTGTAAAAATTACACAGCTCAGAACGTTACTCTTAAATTTTCACAACAGTTCATATGTTCAAATGATCATAAAAAATTTCTTTAGTTTTTCCCAGAGATATGTGCCATAGAAAAACACAAAGGAGACCATTTTTCTTACTTAATTTGTAGTGGTCTGACCACCATACCAGGATGCCAAAAGTTTGCTCAAGAAAGTGGGTGAGTTGTTTTACCAACTTCATTTCCTTGTATCTCTCTCCCAAACATAGTTGGTATTTGTGGAATATATTGAAAACTAGTAAATAAAACTGGATGTGTGTGTCTTCGATCTGGTAGTTGCGCAATGGCGATCACAGAAGAACTTGGCTTTATATCATACCAGACGTTCTAACATAAATACTGAAGAACGTTTTTATAATTTATATACTTACTTCTGAATGATATCTCCAAAGACTTCTTTGTAAAAATCCAATTTTTTTTTGACTCCAGTCATCCGACAAGTTCTGTCAAGCATTTTCTGATCATTGTAAATTTTTAGTTTCATGTCTTCGAGACTGAAAGCATTCTTGTCCCTAATATCTTTTACACTTGCTATTGGCTGTGCAAAAAAATATATATTACTACTAGTTACAAGTACTAGATAAGAAAAAGAGTAAAATTACAGGATCAACGTACTTGTTCTTCATTTGGTGTATCTTCTTTCAATTCACTGTTATCTCTACCGAACATATTTGGCATGAGCAAAAATGAAAAAATGTTTCCATCATCACCACATGAAAATAAGTACTTTTGATCATTGCTGATGCACAAACGCCGTATGACGCCATTACTTTCGTCATGCATTGCCATAGATTGACGTATTTGTAAATTACGAAAATTCGAGCTATCAGTGTGGTTGATTGAAATGTGTCCATTGCTCAAACCAAGAATCAAGTGTGATTTATTAGCCCTGAAACAAATAACATTTTATAAATTTATGTTAATTTCATTGGCAAGCTTGTAACTTTGGTATGATCCTTGAGTAAAATAATGCACTTTATTTCTGAAGTGCCTTTTTTTACTTTCTTGGAATTAAAAATTTGGCATTTACCATGAAAGATGGAATCGAGATAACACTATTGTTGCAACATATAACATTATCCAAAGTAAAATAATAGTAATAATAATAATAATATCTTAAAAAACATACTATCAAGGTTTTTGCACAAATTAGGTTGAAATGTGGTTGAATTAGGCTAACAACTTTTTTTTTCTCTCTGAAAAAATGCTATTCTATGAGTGTGTAAAGCAAAGACACATTACTGTTGCAAACATATTTACTGCAAAAACAATTAACTGTAAAAACGATATTCCTAGAACAAAGCAAACATAATAGAAATAACTTACATGTACGTATAGGAGCTAATCTCAACATCTTCTAAATTGCATATCTTTGTTTGAGAAACATGCCCTCGGTCAAAGTCATACTCGTGCAAATACCCAGCGTGACGTCCAGACATTGACAACCAAACTGAGCCATCCTCTGTAAACGCTGCAAACAGAACTCGCTCAGGTCTGGAAGCTTGAGGCTCAAAATTGAACAATTTTCTTTTTATGTTGTGTATCTCATAGGACGTAGCCGTGGTGGGTGGAAGGTCAGTGAGTAAATCCATTTCCTCAAACTCTCCATTTTGGCAACATGCCAAAATTGTTTTAGGCTAAACGATAAAAGAAAATGTCAGTAAAAGCAATTCTAGCAAAATGTTATGCTAAAAGCAATGCTTAAAACAATTTAAAATAAACATGTACTCACTTCTCTTGGCTTCCAACAGAGAAATGTGATTGCGCTAGGTACACGTACGAACCCAATCGGAACCAACTGGACACCAACTTCTTTGACGATTAAATGAAGAAATATAGTTGCGTCTTCACTTCCACTTACGATTATATTTTCCTCTTTGTTAATAGTTAAAGCTGTAATTGGTTGGCTGTGTGGTTTTATAACTTGAATAAGAGTGATGTATTGGCTGCTTTTTGAACCAGTATTGCCATTTATTTTTTTCGATTGCACTTGTACCATTCGAAGTACGCCATCTTGAAATGCTGCCAATAAGCACTTCCCCGAAGGTTCCACCTTATAAACAGCGATACAATTTT
This sequence comes from Protonemura montana, assembly GCA_947568835.1. Taxonomy (NCBI): domain Eukaryota; kingdom Metazoa; phylum Arthropoda; class Insecta; order Plecoptera; family Nemouridae; genus Protonemura; species Protonemura montana. The sequence goes on along the minus strand of OX387604.1, from coordinate 11,851,751 downwards.
ATAAAATATTTTATCTTTTACCCTCCACCCTGCTTTGAAACATCTTAAAAATGACATTCTCCTTTTATCTTTAGGGTAAAAGTTCAAATTATTCTTACGTTCTTTGAGAACCAAATAATGCACGACCCTCCTGCAGAAAATTGTCTTTGGAGCAGTAATTTATTAAGCAAGAAGTCGTAAAGAATAATGCGGCCATCACATCCGATGGAAACTATCAAATTTCCTTGAGGCGAGCAAGCCATGTCCATGACCGGCCCTGCGTGACAATGTAAACATTGCCGTGAAGGTACTGCATCAGATCCCAGGTCCAAGTGGACTTTCCAAATGCCTCCATTACCATCCTAACAGACAAAGAAAGCGAGCATTAAAAGCTATTTGTTACTAGTAGTTTTTTTAACAAATCTATTCATGTTCATATCATGTCTATATAATTCATATGAAGAGGTTGTACATACTCTGTGACCCAGTTCATGAGAAAAAGAAAAAACAGTGCTCTATAATAATAAGAATAATGATATAAATCATACCTGAGCAACCCAGTGAGAATCAAGACTATTTTCGGGTCTTCTCTTCAATATCGACATGAGCTGAACTGGATTATCATTTGGTCCTATCTGGAATTCACAAATAGGCTCTATTCGGAGTATCTTGTTATCATCAGGAGGATTTGCTTTGTCTATTGTGTCAAAGTACCAGATTCTTATTTTTCCGTCCATACCTGCAAGATCACAAGACGAGGGATTCAAATATTGGTAATATTAAATTAATTTTGGGTCAATATAAGTAAATAATTATGTCTTAAAAGGGGATTGTTTCTAAATGATTAAACATGAGTTTGGCTTTGGTCTAGGCACATCAAACGTTTAGCAAGCAACTAATAAGTGTAATGATGTTCGGCTTTGCTTGTAACTTGAAACTAGGAAGTTGTAATGAGAGAAGAGAAAGAGAGCAATTTCTGGATTTGAAGAAATGTTGCAAAAAACACAGCTTGTTCCAAGCCTTTGTCAGAGAGAAGTTTCTCACTTACCGACAGATGTTAATTCTCCATTGTTGAATTCAAAGTGTGTTATTGGAGCCGTATGACATATTGGGGCATTCTTTCGCAAGACTTCCAATTTGATATGGCCTTCATCCCAAACCAAAATGTTTCCCCACTGACATCCTGAGACCACCTTTGAAGGAAATCAGTACATTTCAAAATTTCCATTTTCGTTCGAAAATTTAATCTGGAATTAATTTTAATTTTAAAGTATTTTTAATTAATTAAATTTGAATTAATTTTAAAACCAACCTTTTCGTCCTGCAGAGGCAACAATCCAATGATTTTTGTTGGCTCCATTACTCCAAAACGTCCAACATTCTTAACAAGTTTGAGGCCAGTAAATGTCTGCGCTATTTTCCAAAATATGATGTGGTCAATGCCTGTGTATAAGGATGTGTACACATTAGATATGCACACTCAACGTTATTCCAAAATATGTGTATGTGATACTTTTATCTGTTTATTTAATAGAGTGGGAAATTCCTACCACATGATGCTAATTGTCCAGGTATGTAGGGTGAAAACAAAATATTTGCCACTTTGTTATTATTGGATATTTTCTGTAGAATAATTTTTGATTCTTGCCAATTCCATACTTTCAGTGTGTAATCTGGAGTTCCATCTTGGGAACACAACAATTTTCCATCAGGACTAGAACAATCAACAACAAACACATACATATAAACTTCATAAAAATAATAACTAAAAACTATATTACATGAAAGAACATTCTGAACATCAAAGAATAATGTTACAATATCGATCACCTGAACACTGATATGGTATGTAACACTCGGTCGGGCTCGTTTCTCTTGAGTATGCAAATTATTTTAAAACTGGGCCATTCATGAATAGTAATCGCAGAATTCTTCCCAGTCTCACTCACTGCTATGTGAGGCAGCATGGGATTTTTCTGGAAGAGGCATTTTGAATATATTAGGAAAATAAATTTAAAAACAAATTTAATTGATTATTTTAGAGTATTAATTGATTTACAGCAATGTGACCAATCCCGCCGCCGTGAGCACCCCTTCGAAACGAGACATCTCCCGTATTCAGATTTAAAAAGTGAATTAAATTGCCAGAACCAAACAAAACGGTAGACTCATCAGCCACGCACAGATTAAAATACTTCTTGCAGTTATAGCCAAATGAATGTCTGCACACTCAGTTAAAGAAAGTGTTGAAAGGATATCAAATGGATAATTGCATTCCTTGTAAAAAAGTAAAAAATCTCTAAAATAATTCTTCTTTAAAGCAAGTTGTGAGGTTAGTTAGTAAAAGTAAATTCTTTTAGCACTGTGTGCATATCAGCATATCCAGCTATCTATTCACGGCAACACCCCTCAGCCTTTATTAACTAATTTGGCAACAAGGATACTGAAATTCTGCAACATCTTCTAATTGCACAGAAACTTCTGGCTTACATTCCATTTCTACAGATTGGATAAATTCCCAGAAGAAAAACTGTGATACCAGGATGGGAATCCTTAGTTTAGTTATGCAATGGGTTGCCATGGAAACTGGAGTAGGATATGTTTTCCTAGGACAGGGATCTATCTGTTCACAAATAAAGTAAGGTCAAAAAACATATTTATTGAAAATCCACAAATACATAGCTCAAAATGGCAACTTGAAAACAAGGTGTAACAATGTGAAAAAAATGTATGACAGGAAACTAATAGATACTAAAAGTACATGGTTTAGTTGGATCAATACCCACTAGATTCCTGAAAATCCATGGCAACAGAAAAAAGAACGAGCTGGAACTTAAAACGAATAAAATGTTATTTGAAAATAATACTGCTTAGATATGCACTCCCAGTGATGAAATATGGTGTGCAAATTGCTACCCCAAACAACAAATTACAGCTGCGCCAACAAAGAACCCCCATCTATCGCCGAGATCACATGGCGCTCCGTAATGCACGGCTTTAGTTCGACAATAATATTAACTATAATAAATTTGGTACCTACATTTAAAAACGATTTTGCAGAGAGACCGAAAGAAAAATTGGTCGAGATGTGACGTTGAGTAACTTTCCATCCACACAAGTCTCGGTGCAAGGATATGGTCGTTAAAGTACTATGGCTGAGAGCAATTCATAATGAAAATTCAGTCTTAAATTTTGCGAGAACACTACTCCTAGATAGTACATTATAAAAAAGTGACATTCTTGCAAAAATAAACACAAAAAAAAACATGGAAATTTTAATACCGTAAAAAAGGCACTTTGGTATTCATAATTAAGAGTATAGCAAGTTATTTCGGCTTATCTAGCTTAAGTCTATACCAACATTGCGGTGCCTGAAGAATTAGAGATTCAGAGGATCTTGGTAATTTACCCCTCCTGTGTTGCTTCACCTCATACTTTTAGAACTTCAAAAATTGCATACCAATTATTATTGGTTTGTTTATTGGTCTTCTTTGGCAGATAGGAACAGCTTTTGCACATTCAGTGTCAACTTTTCTGCAACATTGATAGCAAAATTTTATACATTAATAAAAATAAAACAACTGATTTTCACCCAGTAAAAACCGACTATTATATTTAGTACAGTTCACACTAACCGAGCCCTCTTCGAAACCACATAGGCTTGTTTTGCCAACGAACGCCAACCCAATACGCAGGAATGCCAGTCAGTGTTATCAGCAAGCCAATGAGAACTTCGTAAGGAGCCACATAGCACGGAACCACAATCAAAAATGCACACACTACTACAAAGAGAATAGGAATCCACAATGCAACCTGGAAACAACAGAGATTAAGAATTAATAATGTTATTTTCCAAAATGTGTTGGTTTGCTGAAATTGGCAATGACTGGACCAGCTAGACAATAGAACCGGGGATAATATTCTTAGATAGTATTTAATAATGCATTCATCCGCGGCAAGTTTTTTGATCATATCTGAAACCAAAAGTTCACTTATTTAATGTAATTTGTGCATTTTATATTAAATACTCTACCTTGATTGGCCTGACCATTTCCGGACGCTTCCATCGCAAATATAAGATCCCTGCCACAGAGAGCATAATAAAGAATGACTCTACTATGCTTGCATAAGTGATGAGGGTGTATATATCACCAGTGACTAGCATCAGGAGTGACAATATATTCTGCAAAAATAAGTTTACAATTCATAATCCTGTTGCATATATGACTAAGACTGCAAAGCAACATAAGCTATTAGGATTTCCGATAGCATACCAGAAATACTAGAGATGGAGTCGGTGTGAATTTCTTCACATTAATGTGTGACAGCATGGCAGGGAAATGGCCATACCTGGCCCCGACAAAACACATCCTGAAACGACGACGTTAAAATAATACCAAACAATTACATAACCACACCCCGCGTAACGTTCCATAATTTGGAACTAATAATTTATTCCAGAGATTAAGGTATTTCAGATCTAGAAAAATAAAGGGATGTGGTGAATTCTCTGCTGTCACAGAGTAACACCCGTATTTGTTTTGCTCCAAGCTGGTCAAACATGAGATTTATTTAATACGATCATCTTTATATTCAAGGTAAAAAGTGTCTCCTACCTGAAGACCTTCAAGACAAAGAAACCAGAGTAACAGACATCACAAACACTACTTGAGAAGTGCAAAATGCATTTTCACTACATTGTATTAGAAAGACAAAAAAAAAACTCTAAGTCTGTTTCCTTTATTGGTATTCTTATAATTTTTAAGATTAAATTTTTAAAGCATAGACATGTTAACCTGAATAAAGATCTAAATAAAACAAACATCCAATTAAATTACCTGCTTTGCTAACACAAGAGCAGTTCTTTACCTGGATGAAGTCATTATGTGCACACATAGACCTCCAAATGCCGACATAGCAACCATAAGAGGCATGACCCAAGCCATTGAGCCCAAAACGTTATCAGCAAATGTCTGAAAAAATCCCAGAAACCAGCTATTACATTTGGAAAGTAACAATTCAGGATTCTAATTGATTCAGTAGAACATATTTCCGTTCATAAAATATACTTATGCGTAGAGTTACCACAGCGATGGCGTTAGATGCGACCATTGCAGCTGGAGTGAGCACAGCCAAGTATGCAACATTGGCTAGCACGTAAATAAGGGTGACTAGAGGCAGTGAAATATAGATAGCTCGCGGCAGATTTCTAAAACAACCCAATATAAATGTAAGCATAAATGTAATTTTTGTTTTAAGAGATAAAAAATAAGGCACATCTTTCTAGCGAGTTTACTCACACATATGGGTCTTTGAGCTCCTCTGTCATGAAATTTAAGTAGTTCCTGAATAACAAAATTAAGGGTAGGGTCAGTGTAGTTTAGACAGTGTAGGTCAGTGTAAGACACAGCAAAGCTTGAACCAGAAATCTTTTTCAAGACATCAGATAGCATTGAAAAATTAGAGTATCTCCACAGAATATTGCATGAAGTATGATTTATGTACGATCCCAAATAAAAAAAAGGTTGCAGAAAACAATTGATGCATGCAAAAAATCACAAATCTATTAAAATATGTGGGCAGTCTCTACTGCACATTTGCTCTAAATCAGCCACAATTTGGGGAGCAAAGACTTCAGAGAGCACACAAAATGAGCAAATTTTCTTTAAGTCCAATTATAGTAGACCTCTTTTTGCCCAATAACTTCCCTTTAGACTCCTTTCACTCCAGGTTATTCAGAGAAAATGATGACAGAATAGTATTGCCGTACATTCTAACCAAGCTTGCAGAACACGAGTACAGTTTCATCTCTTTGAACAAAAACTCGGCTAAATAAAATCTCATTGTTGGGGGGCAGGGCCCTCAAACAAGCAGCCTGGCCTGGGCACACCATCAGTCGTCCAGTTTCAAAACTACAGCAAAGATTAAATAAGAAATGAAATTCAATATTTACCATCCCGAGTATGAGAATATCCCAGAATAAAATGCGACGGATATCTTTCCTGGGTTAGTATCAACTAACTCGAACGCATTATCAAAATTAGATGTGTTTCCTAAATCAATCAAATAATTAGACACCCAATAGCTTTATAACTCAACTATCATATAAAGCAGATTAAAACATATTATTCACTCACCAAGACAAAGATATGTAAGGCCTGAAATTACTATCACCAAAAGTGCAAATATCTTTGCAAACATGAAAACATTTTGCATTTTGGTGGTCACCCTGACGTCCACACAATTGACGAATGTCAGCAAACCTGTGAACACAAGCCAGATAGTTGTAAGGGAACCATTATTGGCAGGTAATTTATTTTCATTGAAAATGTCTATCAAAATTAAACCCCTCGGTCTGATAACTTTCACTGCCCTGACAGCGTATCTACCTGGACAGAAAATTTGAGTGAAATGGAATGGTTAGGAAAGTTTATTCCAGTAGACTCTGGTCTCCCCCTAACTAGACCAACTTAAATCCCTTCCAAATTTATATGGCAATTATTCTAGAGATATTTTTCGAGCCAAAGCGTTACATCATGCTTTTCACAAAACAAAAGAGTTTGGTTTACAAAGTAAGGAACCCTTTGTAGAGTCCACGCAAACCTTGATAAAATAATTATGTCTTTCCAGACTTAGAAGCTCAATAAACAAAAATGGTAAATTTATAGTAATTATTGACTTACACATATAAATATTCATTGATACTCACAAATGGTGATAGCAGCAATCAGGCGCACAGCCCCATCAGGCAACACACACGTAGGAAAGAATGGTTGAATTACGTAACTGGCAAAAGTAAGCCCCATTATGGCATTTGTTGTAGGTCTATAAAAAAAAAGAACAGGTGAAATTGTTTAATAGTTACAATTTGTTTGACAGAAAAAATCAAGCTAAACGAACTCTGACTAGGTTGCAATGCACAAATAAAACTCACACAAAAATTAGCATGGCATCCCAAAGGTAGAGGAATGCTGGTAATGGCCCGAAAGCTTCAAATAAGTATGCATAATCACCGCCCGACTTAGGTATCGAGGTGCCCAACTCGGCATAACAGAGAGCACCAATCATGGAGAGCAAACCACATAATATCCATATCAGTAATGCATACCCCACAGATCCAACTTCTTGAATAACTCCTTTGGGTGATATAAATATTCCTAAAAAATACAAGACAGTAGTTAGAGAACATGCAATGACTTCTTACATTATATTAAAATTTTCCCATTTAATGATTTGACTGGTGGTTAGATTAAAGGCATTGTATTTTCTTAGGACTAATGCCAAAAAAACATCAATTTGATCACTTATTTGAAGGCTATTGTGGAAGATATTTTTTTTTAATTGCTGAAAACTGGGAAACAGATCAAGGTCGATACATTTTATTTTACGAATGTTTAGGTCCATAAAAGATCTAAGTTATGGTTTTAAGCTTGCTCACACACCTGAACCAAATATGATACCAAGGATTATTGCTACTCCTTCTAATAAACCAAGCTCCTTTTTCATCCGATTTTTTACTGGAGCGTCTACTTCACTTAAAGCACTTCCAACTTCAGATGGAGAGTTCAACATCCTAGTATCTGCCATGCTGAACACTTATCACCAAAGCTTGGTTGCCTGCAGATCTGAAAAGCACAAAAAAATACTTTTGTACCGTGATACACCAAACACGACGGTCTGATAAAATTAAAAAGTAACTGAATACAGGCCAATTACTGGGAGGTATTAGAAGAAACAGAAAACAAAATAATTAAATTTGAGTTACTACCCTAACTCTAGACTGCATAAGAGAGTGTCAACACAAAACCCATGAAGAACATTGAACAGAGGATTGGGACTTGAACAGGAACCCTTTGAAAATGGGAACTGGAACCCAAACAGTGAAAACAATTAGAGCCAGTACCTGAACAAAAATAAATATAGTTTCTTTCTGTTCTAATGGATTCTTTCAGTACCTAAGAGTGTAATTTGTAATTTATTTGCGTCCCCTTACAATTGTACAAGGTAGTACCGTGGTAAGGTATGATTAAAAATATCAAGTAATAATGTGTAACGTAATCAGAGTGCATAAATATGCACAAGACTCAGGTACTATTAGGAAGGTTGGATACATCTTATTGAGCCTGAATCCAGTTACGTGATAGGAACAAGGGTTACGTATTTCAAGTTTGCATTTCCTATTGGTATTTCTGCTCTAACACCTTTTTGAAAGGTGAATGTTGACAACTTAAAACTTCTTATAAGTCTGTAATCAAACAAAAAAACTCAAAACATGTCTCAATTTTTATATTGGGCACTGTTAAGAAGTATCCAAGTTTTACCTTCAAATGGCCTTACAAAGAGCCATTCAAAGATTTTCTAGCCAGCATCTAATCCCTGATCCAAGAAACGGGCTTGTTGGTTAAAAAAATATCATGATATCCAAGGCATATGGTTTTGTTTTTTCATTAACGCTGATGCGCTCAGCAATGGTTTGTTATTTGGTCAAAAACCGAAGAAATAGCAATGTACCTAGAGAATCTCCATGACCACACCTTTTGATGTACAAATATTTTAGTGACCAAAATGTATTTCAGCACAGTTCTTTATTTCTGTTTCTTATAACAGAAAAACTTGGAACCATCACCATGGATACCGAAATACCTCTAGAACCCTAACCAGAAAACTTTGAAAACAATTTTGTTGGATTGGATTCGTAACTGTTTTGAGTTAAGATTCCAGACCCTGAATGTTGAAGAACAGATTGACTTATGAGTGGGAATGGTAGTCTTAACAATTGCTGTTTTGTAGGATCTTGTAATGCTGTCCCTGTTAAACAACAAATTAACCAATTTTGAGATGCGCTTATCAACAACATTTAGAACTAAAGCAAACATAGCTGAGGTAAGTAGACGAGTACGTTTGAAATTAATGGAGTAAAGTAATTTAAGCGAAGTGCGGCCAAGGCTCATTATTTAGGTAACTTAACTTTGCAGAACACATGGCGCAGATTAGAGCACATTTAGAGGTTAAGTCCGTCAAAATACATTTTATTATTGGAAGTAGACGTAGCTATACACTTCCCATGCTAAGATACGACAATATTTTTAGATAAATATGTTTCTTTCTATAGTTATATGTATTATTTGACTTACTATGTGCAATGAAGATGGGTATATACCTCACTAATATCTAATACCAACGCTAATACCTATCAGAATAACGCTCGGCACTTAACGGCATTTGGCCAGGTGCCGATTCCCCCTGTAACCTTCCGTACCTGCTGGTTTTCGCACGCGTGCAGAATAATTATCTCCTAGCGGCAAAGAGGTACACCGCCTAAGGTTAGGTTAGTTGCACTTGATTAACATTCTGGCTAAACGCTGAAGTTCTGTTTACAAGTTACCAGCTATGTAAAAAACACCTTATAACTTTTAAACTATTCGAGTGAACTTATTATTATTCAGCAAGTATTGCTTTATAATTCAGTATGAACTCAAAACACGTTCCAAACAAAATAAGGGTGGGAGTAATACTACCTTGTGCTGGAAAGGGCGAAAGGATGGGGTTGTCAGTTCCCAAGCAGTATTACAAGATTTTGGTAAACAATAAAATGATTTATAACTCATTTGTTATCCAGTGACCACGATTGTTACTATTTCTCTTTTTTCTTCACCCCCCAGGAGAAGCCATTGTTTTTAATTGCTTTGGAGGAATTCAACCAAAATCCAATGGTTCAAAAAATTGCATTGGTGGTTGATAACATAAACTACACCCTGAGTTTACTCGTGGAATCAAATATAAACAGAGACAAAATCTTTCTTGTGAGTGGTGCCAAATCAAGGCATCGCTCAATACAGGCTGGTCTGAAGGCATTGCGAGAAGGTAGATGTAGATTTTCTAGTCTTTTAGTACATTTTGGTTAACATTTTTTGTTGGTGATCAATTTTTCTAATTCCAGTAGTATTTAAAATTAATATATTGTCACTCAAACCTCCATTGGCAGTAGATTTGGATGTAGTTATCGTCCATGATGCTGTCCGCCCCTTCGTATCGAAGGTTTTCATCAATGAGCTGGTCCTTGCCGCTGAAATGTATGGTGCTGCTGGAGCGACCAGGCCGCTAGTGTCGACAGTCCTAGCTGCTGATCCTAATGGTTTCTTGAAAAGTAGTCTAAATAGAAATGAGCACTTGGCCAGCGAGACACCACAAGCATTTAAAGTGGATGTGTTAGTAGCAGCCTACAACAAGGTATTTGTCATGATGTTTTGTGGGTGCCATTAAATACATTGTTGCCAATCTATGGTGTTAGTTTGATGCAATGTGTAATATTTAATGTTCAATTAAATTTTGTATTTAGTGCAGTGAAGATGACTTGGATAACGGCACAGAATGCCTTCATCTGGCACTACGGTATGCCAATGTAAAGGCCAAGCTCATACCTGGTTCTTCAGATCTTTGGAAAGCAACATATAAAAAGGACATTTACGCAGCCGTTAGTTGTTTACGAGGTATATAATGACATACTTTCCATTTTGGTTGCCTTTTATTTAACTAACACTCCTTGTTGGTCATGCTAGCCATGTTTTTAATCTTTGTTTGCAATATTCATAACTTATTCATAACAACTGAATCAGAAAATTATTTTAGAAAGAAAAACCAAAGTGTGCATTTTTGGATGTACGACAACATCCTCTGTGAGATTGTTAGTGGACACTTTGCGTGATCAGGTGTCACAAGTTAGAGTTGTGTCACAAGCCTTAAAGAATGTTGCTGCATCAGTAAAGTACAACGTGATAGTTTTTTACCATAAAAAACATGAATACCACAGTAATTCGCTTCTGGAATTTTGTTCTGGGATGGATACTGTTAACCAGGTAAGATAATTGTTCTTTTGAGCAGCAAAATAAAGTCTCAGAAACCTACTGTAACTAAGAAGTGTATTTTTCTATTTTAGGGGTTGGTGATCCATATTGTTGATAAGGCGATCAGCGACAATACGCAAAATAAACCCTCTTCCGATATTTATAACGAGGGCAAGAAACTTGCTTCACATTACAAGACTGTACAGAAGGGAGTTGTTGTCATTCAAAGTTTTTCCTTATTTGATGACAAGAAATTGGTTGGCCTAATCTCCAATCTTATTCTGTCTGACCCTTATGCATTTTCAGGACAGACATTGCTGTTATAATTTCTCTCAGTAAAATTAACTTATTTTATTTTATTGGGTATCAAGATTTAGTCAGAGTTCCAGTGCCTAAGTAAACTTTCTGTGGAGCAAAAATGCTTCCTACATGTGCACCGTGTAGGGCTGATATTTAAAGAAGCTCTACAAATAAATAATTAAAACTCAAAATTACCATACATAAATATCAATCAGCAAGGTTAGCACAATTAAAGATAAATTCAGCGTCAACCATTCGTGAATGCGAGCAATCTGCAAGAAATTTGAAACAACTGTGCCCTCCGACTGACCCCCATTTTTGTCGGTAAAGTAGTCATCTGGCCACCTCGCGAAAACAAGTTGACATTGGTGCTGCGGCGCTGACTAGTTGGAACCCAAATAATAATATCGTTGAGTGTGCAGGTTATAGGTAGAGAGAGTGTGTCTATGTTGAGGTATCTGCGGAGCAAACGAGCCTGGTAACAGAAGATGAAGATAGATACAAATGGCGCTAACGGCCACCCCTTTTGTGAAACCTCTAAAATTAAATAATAACAACTCAAAATATTTGTACATATATATTAAACATTGAGGTAAAAATTAATAAAGTTAATTTGAGCGAAAACAGACTCAAATGCGAGTAATCTGTGAGAAATAACACTGACTCCGCTCATCAGCATTTTCCGGCACCCTCCATTTTTGTTAGTAAAGAAATCATTGGGCGGCTATATTTCAGGCAGAAACTTTAATATTCCACCTGTAACCTACACACTCAATGATAATATTAATGATATTTTTCATGATATTAATATTAAAATAACTCGAGTCTTTAATTTTTCCTTATGTGCCATTTATTATTTTATACCAATTGAATCATCTGATGTTCAGCAAGTTTTGTGGAAAGATTATTCGAGTCCATTGTTTTCAAAATATTGACAATGATAAATACACTTGATTTACCTTTTTCTTAGTAATTTAAGGCATTCTTTGTATTTCATACATATGGTTGCATGCTTAAGTTATACTGTAGTTGGATAGCTTAAATTTTACTTGAATTAAGTTATACCCCAGGCTCATCCACCCTAAGAAAAGTAATTGTATCATACATTGTGTAATTGACAACCATCACCACTGACTAGAAGAAGTAATATGTAACAACTTGTCACTGTATCTTAGGTCTAAAGATTTATTAAAGCTCCACATTGATAAAACGCAGATGTTTTTTTCACCCACAAGAGCCAATATTTTTAAATAATGACCTATTTCAGGTCATCGGCGCTGAACATTCCTCTAGCTCTACGAAGTACAGAATCTTTGCTAGCCTCGTATGGATGGTCCTTTGAGGGAATTTCTAGTATGGACGGAAGAGGAGACGTATGACTTTCGATGACATGCCGTATCATTTCTGCAATGTTTTGATTGATGAGGATAATATCGACGTCATCTCGCTTTATGAATCGCTTGAAGCAATCTTCGAGCTCACTTACACTTGTGTCTGAAATTGACAAAAATAATATTACTAAGAATAAGATAGCATTGGGAAGTGCAATTGAAAAATAATGCTTTTGCAGACACTCACTTTTATCCACAACCATAAAATTTGCTTGTCTGTTCTTGTTGACTTCCCCCACACCACCAAGAAGAAACCCTACACACGTATCCTGTAAGGGATGCACATGATGTGTAAGCCAGGGCAATGCTTTTTTAACTGTTAATATATGTTATAATTAATTACGACCTATCATCGGCAGCTCTCATAAGATTTCGAAAAAATTGAAAGAAGGCATATACACCGTTAATAATCCTGTGATATTTACCTCGTCTCCTATGACGGCCATAAGTTTGCCTTTTTGTGCTGCGGCGATTGCCATAGTTACAAAATTTTCTCCACTATTCTTGATTAAACAAACGCGAGAATATTAATTTTGTTTCCGAGATCAACGTGCACACCCACAATATCACAAGTCACAAGACTGAAATCAACACGTGAACACGTGACGCTCCAGCTGTAGATAAAGTGACGTCACGATTGAATGACAACTAGCTGAGACTGACAGGTAACCTACTTGCCTGTCATCATTTTCTCACTCCTCACATTTTGTAAAGGTATAGACAATTTGTATGGTTTCTAGAGTCTTTCTACAAAAAAGATATTTCATCAATACTTTTACAGCTGAGAAGCTATTTTTTTGTGTAATAAGTAATACTAGAGGTAATGGTTATTATTCTATTGTCCTAATTTTTGACAGATGACAACTCCATTTTCTTCGTTTGCAGTGGTTTGCAGCAAATTTGCAACTATCAACAACATTTTTCTGTTTATATTTTTCTTTATTGCACAAACTGTGGTAGATTAAAAAAATAGGACAGTGAGTTAAAATATTCTAACCTAGATTTTCCTGTTCTATGTTCTTCCAATTCTCCTGCATTGTTTACATTTCCTCTGTTCTGTGAACTGTCATTCTATAATGTCGTATTTCTTTACTGTTGCAGACAAGTCTGGGGTCTTCTGTTCATCACATCACTAATGGATATGGGAGATATATCAAGACTAGCCCATCATCTCCGTGATAACGGTGATCCAATCCTTAATGCAGGCGCAAAGCTGACTTTATCCACTAGTTTGTTACATAATCTAAATGAAGCTTTCCCAATGTTGATCGACACTGAAAACCACAATGATCCGTTTCGAGTTATATGTGCCAATGGCTCATCACTTGACATATTTCACGATTTGGCTTTTCTCCACGATTTTATTCAAAGGACTGAATCGTTGAAAGTGGTCAGCCTTCAAAGAATGCAAGCTCCTGATTCAATAGATATCAGCAAGTTTAGCATACTCAAAACTTTGGAACTGAACAAAATTCCTGTGGAAATCATAACAGGGCTACAGCATTTGAGCAACCAGCTAGATACTCTAATCTGCACCCAATGCTTGGGAAGACTTGAAGACGTTCTACGTTGCTATTTGACTCAAAATGAAACACCATCAGAGTGGAGAAATCTTCATAAAGCTGTTTTTAGTTTCAATGGCTTGGAGTCAATAGATCGATTCATTCATTATCTACCGTGGCTGCAAGTGCTGGATCTAAGTCACAATCACTTGACCAATGCAAATGCAGTCCATTGCTTACCAAATTTAAAGTGCCTTAATTTGGGCTATAATTTTTTGCAGTCCTTACCTACTTTTAATGATGCTGCTTCAGAAAGACTGATATCGTTAACTGTTAAATTTAATCATCTTGAGAATGTAGAAGGGCTATTTAGCTTGAACAGTTTGCAAGATCTAGATCTGTCTTGCAACTGCTTGTCAGATCATTGGCAATGCCTCTCCAGCCTAGTTGGACTCTCATCATTATCCACACTCTGGCTGTGTGGAAATCCTTTAAGCTTTCATAAAAAGCATCGCATACAAACTGCGCAGCTTCTTCATATCAACACAATTCATCGCAAGGTAATGATATAATGTAGTTCAAAATAATAGATTTTTAATTAATTTACTCCCACCTTGTACATACATTATTTTATTTTTTTTCTAGTTTTTCTTGGATGGAGAATCTCTATCAAAGACGGAGAGGTCAGTAATTGGTAGCAAAAGCGCGGATTCACAATCATATTCAATGTCAGTGGAGAGCTCTGCCACTCATTCTCAAGTTGATGATACAAGTTTGTATCAACTTCAAAAGAGTCTGCCAAGTAGACGGCCTGGCAGAGTTAGAGATGCTGTTATATCTGATTATGAGGAGTTTGAGGATGTAAGTCAAATGAATGACAGTAAGCTGGCATGCTCGCTTGGTAAGCTATAATCACTTTTACTGACAAGTTACTTTTATGACTTCAACAATAATAATTCTGAAAACCAAGAGCAGTTACCTAATCTACTGTTCTGGTTACAGACACCTCAACTGAGCATTTAGAAACAAAGAAGCAAATAGAAATTCTGCGACAGAGGTTTGGTGAAGAGAACTGGCTTCATAGTCAGAGTGGCTCATGCATACAATCAATTTTAGGATTGCCTCAATCTCCAAGGCCGGACGTTCTGTCAATAATCGCCTCACTTCGTGACTCAAAGGAGATTATTGGTCCTGTGGTAGAAAATTCCTCCCATAGAGAACCAAAACCACACAATGTGGGTGAGGTGTGCACTCCTCAAAAGTTGGACACAGGATATGTCCCTTCAGGCAGTTCACAAGAAACAGTTGTGCCATTAGACCAAGTGTTTAGCTCGAAAGAAACTTGCCCTGAGGAACAAGAGAGTGAAATGTCTGAAGAAGATGATGATGCGACGGAAGCAGAAGAGTACGTTTTCACTGTTCAACGAGATTCAATTGAATTATTTTTAGTAATCACTCAATTCCACATCCGAGAAAGAGATATTACTTTTGGCAAAACTCTAGAAAAATGGTCGGTGAGTAGTTTACTGAGCTGCGTTCTGATTGGAAGTGATCCGATTTGTGTACAGTGTACATACGATTCTTTTCGGCGCGAGCGTCAGACAAGGATATATTCCATGGCTGAAGAAGATGCTCAGGTAGATATTCTGACCTGTTTGTACTGATTGATCTGCTTTATTATATTTGGCATTGAATGCAGATGAGAAATCAACCCAGTTCATCACAATAATGTACTTATCATTGATTGCATTGACAATGCATTGAAATGATTATTCTCTGTGTATGGTAAAGGCTTAATTCAATATCTGGCTTTCTTTAATTTTACAGAAAATAGTTAAAGAGCTGGGTAAAGTTCTAGAAGCAAGATCGCTTCAAGATATGTATCAAAAAGTTCATCGTTGCTTAAACTGTTCTTCCCAGTTTACCCGAGAATTGAATTTTTGGAATGCCAGAAGTCCTGCAAGTTGCGCTTGTCCAAATTGTCATAGTTTACTTGTGGTTGAAATGGATGAAGTGCCCGTGCCCCACAAAACATCGGACAATAACAATATTGAGAAAAAATCGGGTGAAGCTGGAGGAATACCACCATCAAGCAATTCAATCCTTGAAAATGTGCACTCCCTAGCCCAATCTCCATCGAAGTCGAGTATAGGTAAGCTTGCAATTAGCGTGTCATGTTGGAAGTATTTTGCACTCCTTGATTTTTACCCGATTAGGTAATATTTCATTCCCATGGAACTATTGGTTTAAGCAACTTAGCATTGCATGTTGGCTTCATATTTATTTTTGCATGGTAAACAAATATGTAAAGTCGCTCGATATTCATTTAGTGCCTGCATGAAGACAGAAAAGATAAGATAGAATTTTATTTTTTTAAATTCTCAAATGCCAGCTCTCACATTTTGGGAAGTATTTCTTATACTTCCCAAAATACTTATTATGATTTAACATGCAGACACTTTGAGTTTAGATTGATTTGATTTGATTAGTAAATAACTACTATGACACTATCAATTTTGATTGATCATGTGTGTAGAATCATTTCGAGACAAGAGTATCTTGTTAAGTACCTTCAATTTATTGAGTGGCTATTATTGTGTTGAGTGTACATAGGGAGGTGCTACTATTGAATTAAAATGCCTCTTTTTGCCAGCACATACTAACATGAACTAACCGCAGGCGATGCAGCTCGATCGTCCGTTTGCTATCCTGATCTCATACAAACGGTGGCATTTATTCATTCTACCGACGATGCAGATGCCACAAACAATTCCACCATTATAACTACTCCTGCTCGTAAGAACGTTTGATACATCTTTAGGATTCAGAAACTATTGCATGATTTTAATACTTGCACAAAAAGTGAACACATTTTAAATATTTTAATTTAGATAGGTTTTTTTTTCTGGACTAGTAAAAAATGTACTAAGAAATATAGGAGTTATAGATAAGTGTAACTAATACTGATTAAAACTAATTAAGCTCTTGCACTCTATAATTTTACATACATTTAGTCCATTTTAATCTGCTTAAATACCATATCAGCTGGTGTTGGTACACCATCTTCTCATTGCAAATCTTTTTGTTCCATTAAGTGTTAGGGGATTGCTAAAAGGTTGGACGATAATTGTGGGGAAGGCGGAAAGAATGGCAATTGTACCAAGCTGGAGGTGTGTGAGTCATAAAAGGTGTAATATTATCAACATGCTAAACATTCTTTGCAGTGAGCATTAGGTGTGATGGAATTATATTATGGCACCAGGTAGACTGCTGTAGTGAGGTGGAAGAAGTTATAGGTATGGCAAGAGGGGAGTGGGGAGTAGAAATTTCAGCTCACACCTCCTGCTTTCCTTGCCCCCACAATTGCATTACCAATCTTAATCTGTATGGAAAAGCCAGGAATAAAAGTAGGGTAACACTTTCTCTACAGAAGAATGCTTTTTTGTTTTTATGTAGTAAGTTTTTAGGACATTCTTCTCATTACTAGACCTAATTAACGTAATGTCATCTTAGGGTCAGCGGCCTCACTTGACCACTCTCCGGATTGGTCTACCTCTGTTGGAGAAACGGTCGTGCAAAGAAGTGATAGTGATATTGAGGTAATCAGTAACCCCAGCCAAAGTAGTATCGAAGTGATCGACGACAAAGGAACACCAGTTCGGAAACGATCTGAGGAACCTGCTATGGAGAATGCACCTGTACTCCCAGCAAGTCAAGCTATGGCCACTCTTGGACTCACAGAGAGCAGCTCTTCAGGTATTTGATTTAACAAAATAGGCAATGATTAGGCATAGAGTAAAAGCCCTTGTTGGTGCAACACACTTTTTGTTGGTTACTTAATCACAAAATGAAATTTTCAGACTCTTTTACAGAGAGTGTCTGCACCACCTATGAGAACCGCTCGTACTCCTCCTTGCCGAAAGGAAATTCAATTCACCGCACCGACGAGAAAAATGATAAATATATTTCTGAAGAAAATGAAATATCGGACATTATTGAAAGCAGTACCATTCTAAGGAATACCTTATATTTGGGAAATGACCCTCTTGAAGTTCGAGATCATAAAATATGTGTCACCAACATGTCGAAAGGTAAGGCTGATTTTTGGACACTTGTGTATCTAGTTAACTCATGGAAATAAACTTGTAGAATGTAAAATGTCTTGCATTCACGGAATTTTTTAAGGTTCCATTCAACCCCATAACTCGAATGTCTTAGAAGCACTGGAATCCAACGACAATATTGAGACTATTGCTGGGCGAGAACTCGAATCAGCAGTGAAATACAATTACGTCGATTATACTCAAGTTGATCATCGTGTGAAACTTCACCTTTATCTCTATGTGTTCAAAGATGAAGGGGAAGAGTTAATACTCCTTATCAGAGTAAGTCCGTTCAGTCGGTTTCCACTCGAAGTCGAAGATTTTAGATTTTGCAGTTTATTCAGAATTGGATGAAGCCAGCTGGGAAGACACATCTTCTAACTAAAACTGGTGCATTTTTTCAAATTTCCAGGCTCTGATTTTTCAACAATTAAACACAAATAGTTACCCTGGATGTGTAGCATTTTCCAGTAGAAATATTTATTTCTTGGAAGTGACAGGTCACGAAGGAGATGATCCAGATAAATGGCTAAAGAAAATAATGTCAATTCCTCTAAAAAGATTGACTGGTATTTTTGGGCTGCCCTGGAATCAAGGCATTTGTCTCAAGTACCTCTCACCGGACACAGCAGCAGCCAGTAACAACTGCCTTGTGCTGCTCAAAGATCAGCAACGAACGCTCAACCTTGTTAAATCCCTCTCGGGTAATTTATGTTACATGTAAATGTGTCGTATTAAAATGGATGCCAAGGCAAAAACGTTAGACCTGAGCTGATAAGAACCGCTTCATTTTCAGGTATTCTGCTTCTCAATGGATGCCAATTCACTGAATATCAATCGCCGTCACCTGCAGATGACCTAATCAACGCGCTTAATTCGAGCGAAGAAGATTCGCAAGCTTGCTCTCTAGTCTCAATTTTCAATCATTGCAAGCTTATCTCTGACCTTACTGTGAGCAACTACTTTGTAGGAGCACTTCTTTTTACAAAAAGTGACCTGATCATTAGTCAAAGTAGTTTGGTATGGATGATGCCAAATTCCAAAGAAAAAATTAAAATATCGACTGCTCAAAAAATAAGTAACCTCATAACAGTTGAAGTAACCACAAATGAATGTCTCATAGAGTTGCATTTCTTGGATGAAACTATTGACAAAGATGAGGTATGGTGTCTGACTCTAGAAACTGAAGATTGTCTAAAACAAATAATTTCTATACTGCAACCACTATGGGAAGAAATTTTCTCAGTCCCTCTTGAAATCAAAGTAAATTCTAGATCTCAAATCAGTTTGTAACAGTTCACATTGCAACGATACTTCTCTCAAGAAATGTTATCTCGAAATTAAAATGTGTAGGCAATTGTGTAAATTCCACAAGTTGTCAACTGTTAATGGCCCATTGAAATAGACAAGCACCAGTACACACAACATTCACGGTACCATAAACAGGTGGCAACATCTGCAATTATTGGAAGTGTCTTAAACAAAGTAGATGTTGAAAACATTTACCCCAGGAATAGCCAAGATTTTTGCCTAATTCCCATTAATAGCTTAAGTTGCATTTTATATCTCAGCCTCGAAAAGGAAAATAAAATAAATAGGACTTGAGGAAAAATTACCACTACAATCACCCTGTATCCATAATGAGTAATCGCCAATAAATTATACCTACATACAAAATATATTTGCACAATTCTTGAGGTTCTCTTGGAGGTCAATGAGTAGAACTGTGCAATATTCTAATCATCAATTTCAAAATGATGCAAATGTTTTTGAGGAGCCAAACAAGTTTCTTGTGAGAAGAGTATCTTTACAATGCCAACATGAAAACTTGGGTTGACTGGAAAAGGTCTAATCAAATTCTTCCGGCAAAACTCTGTGTTAACCATCCTTGGGCAGGTATATAAAACACATACCACAATAAGATATTAGTACCTACCATCACTATTACACTATTTTAATATTTGAAGTGATGGTGGAAGAGTCGTCATAAGTATCAAAACTAACATACTCATGGTCAAGGCCGATGTTACCATCACTGATTTGGATGCAAGTGTCACCCATTTCCAGTCAGCAAACAACATCTGCCCAAAATAATGATCTATTCTTTAGGAAACATGAAGGAGAATGTCTTCATTAACTACCATTTTGTCGTGTTCAAGATTTTCCTGTTTAATTAAAATTATTATAAATATATTTTAATGACTATATCATAAGTTACAAATAAAAAATTGCTGAAAAATATACAAATTTATACATTGCTAAGTGATATCAACAAGCTAAAAATATACTTTCTTACAAGCAATAAATATCTTCACTTGTTTACATGAAATAATCTTGAATTTTGTATCACAATCATATAAATAACTATCCATCCTTCTTGATAGCATCCATTTAGTCATACAAAGAGTTTAATTATGTAAATTAATTGATCATCATTATTATTAATAAGCATCACCAACTCATAAACGAGATATTAGAATACATGACACAGTGACTTAAGTAGTTGAATAGCAATTAAATATTTCTCAAAATATTTGTAAAATAGTTCTTGCATTGTCCTTACATTCACTGCCAATCTAAATTCACATTAAATACACTCTCTTCAATATTTAAAAAAATAAATATAAAATGTACAATTAATTTATAGTATACCAGTCGGGAGATTGTTCATAAGGCAGAGGAGCTGAATGACTCAGCAATGCTTCAAACATACCTCGTAAGCTGAGTATTAAAATCCTGTAGACAAGTTTGTAGCTGGCCGAAAGTAGGTCTTTCGCTTGGAGACATTGCCCAGCAGTATGCCATCATGGCAAACCTGTTGGTAAATATTGCGATTAGAGCTCAAAGGATATTTTTTAATTAGGTAACATGGTTCTATGTTAGGCTGGAAAATAAACTCTATATCTAACCACACTACCGGCGTAGTACCATAACGCTAATGTTCAACTGTCTGCGGAAGAATGGCCGTCAATAGACTATTTTACCGACAGTCATAGAGGATGCTCATAAGTCAATGTTATGAAATTTAATGTCATTATTTATTGCATTTACTACTGGTTTAAGCTCAATTAATCTTTATTAATGCCAACCTCAAGGATTGAAATGCATAAATCAATATTTAGAGTAGTGATTATTTAATTAAATTTTTTTTTGTTTTTTTTTGTTTTTTTTTCCGGCCGTAAGCGCTATCGGGTGTCATCCTCCATTTGCTCAGCAGCGAGCTGAACATTTATGCTGGCTCTCTGACTATACCTATACACTACCAGTCATCAAAGTTGACCACTTCTCTACCAAGACTTTTCAATCCAAGTTATTTGTCAAATAGTTCAGTGGATCTTTCAAAACTAATTAGAAAATGAAAATACATTTTAAGTTACTTCTTTCGAAACAGTCCACAATGAATCTATCAGATTGGAAATGAGTAAATCAATAATTTGAAACTGCGATCCAACAAGTCGGCTTATCTTGGCAGGGCTGATTGCATCTTTTGCAACACAAGTTCTCTCCTCGTTGAGGACACAATGCTAATTTTTCTACCAAAAACCAATTAAGACTCATCAAGTTACGACTTTCAGCATCGAACACTTTAGAATAGTTACACCAGCATGTCTAGAAAGTCTATTTACATACCCAGGAGCAGCAGGCAAATAGGTAGCACATATGAGGTAAAAGCTAAGGACTACTGAGCAGTTGGTTGATCACAAGCTGCACTATTCTTATATTCAAGAGTGGACTCACAGTTCATCAGGGCAGTTAACCGGTTGTGCTAGCCTATAGCCGTCTTGCAGGTACGCAACTATCTCGAACGGATCGATCTCTGCATAAGGTTGCTGAGCGAGTGTCGTAAGTTCCCAAAGAAGAACACCAAAACTCCACTAAAATGTAAATCATGAAAATGTTCAAGTAAATGTTCTTTAAAAAGCAAACAGTGACAAATGGATCGTTCATTTAATAATATCTACGTTCCCATTGCATAATTATTATTCACAAAAATGTTATAATTGGAAGATGCACTTATTAACCAGTCTAATGCCAACAAATTTTTACAGAATTGCCCAAAAGCAATGATTTGGAAAAATACTCACAACATCAGAGGAGGTATTGAAGGTATAGGAGGTGAGGCTTTCATGTGCCAACCATTTAATAGGCCGATTATCGTTATCTCCTAAACAGTGATAATCATTGGGGAAGATATCTCTGGATAGAGCATTATCTGTTATCAGGATATGATTATTATGAATCATACAATTTCTGGTAGCCACATCTTTGTGTGTTAAGTGTCTCCTGTGCAGGTATTGTAGTCCTTGCACAAGCTGAATTGCCATTGCTACTATTTCCCTAGTTGTCAACACTCGGTTGATATTGTCCCTGCATTCCCGCAGGTATCTGAAAAAGTTCAAATGTTGAATATGTGATGAGACTAATTCAATCACAGGGCAGATTGCCTAGCACCACCTCTGTAATGTGTCTGTGTGTGTTTGTTTGTTTGGGGGGAAGAGATAAATGCAAAACTAAATATTCAAATTATAAGAGATAGCAGATTACTGCTTTGGGGCCACATGGCCAGATGTCAAAACAGTGCGTTGTTAAACACCACACTTAATAATGAGGCTCTTAGACCTACAATCCAATCAGTTCAGTACTATGAATGGGTGGTATCAACCTAGAAACAATGTAACAGCCCAGAGCCCATGAAATTCTTACTGTTCATTATTCTTAACAAATAAAATTACTTACTGTTTCAGATTGCTGTGATTGTCAAAAGGATAGATAAGAAATGGTGCAGTATGATCTTGAATGCTGACACCCAGCACAGAGAGCACATTTTTGTGATTTAAGCTGTACATTGCCATTCCTTCCTGTAACAACAGGCTTATTTGCACTTGACTTGCATGATCTGAAAGGAAATAAGTCACAGGGATACAGTGCATTCTAGTTCCTGAGGTAGATGCATATATTATACACTTCAATGTACTGCAGGGCTAATTACCTGTGACAGTTTTGATTAAAACTTCAATTTCCTGTCCTTCTGGCTGAGTGTAGAACCCTCGGTATACTCTTCCAAAAGTACCTTCTAAAATGACACTCCCTACCCTGACTTGGCTCCTAAAAATTGTACAAGAACATTAGTTACTGAGAATCAGGACTCAATAAATGATGCTACCACACTAATACAATTTCTTGAAAGAAAAGGAGATGAGTTGAAATTAAATGGGAAAGAGTTGAAGGTCACTTGATGAATGCACTGAATTCGAGTTCAATAGAATTCGAGTTCAAGCTAGTCTTCGGGTCTCTGGCAATACTCATGTGAGAAAATAGACTCTTTCTAGCAGAGCGAAATCATCAATTGTGCCCCCCCCCCCCCCCCCCCCCAACGCGAGCATTAGTTTGCGCTTTACAGGCTAAAAGGCTGCTTCGATGTCCATTACATTTTTAAGATAACATTTTGTAGCCCCAGACTTGAAGAATTTTTCCAAAAAGCACTAAAAAAATGTAGCACTTCAAAAATTTCCCGCATTCTCCGATTGTGCTAAGCCATATTGAATTGAAGCATTGCAGAACGTCTTAGATTTGAACCTCGTGGACTCGTTCTCTTATTATTCACATTTTTGTGACAATCTTTCGAGGAAATGCTTCTATTTTACTTTTGTCGCTTAACTTTTCATCATAAACTAACCATTGATGGTGAAATCAAACACTCCAAACATAATTTCGATGTCCAGTCAAAGGTGCCAAAAGTATTGCCAAAGCATTGACCAAAAGTAAAAAGATACTCTCAAAGCGAACTCAAATTGCGGGAAGCACTAGTGCAACTTGGTGTTTATCAATAAGCATGGAAAAGTGATGCAAAGAAAGTGACGAAATCAATTCGTACCGTGTTATTGTGAGTTCAGATATCCTCTCGTGGATCTCTTTGTGCGCTCTTTCATCCAAAAGGGTGTAAGAACTAACGGAGTCACTGGGATATGTCAGCGATGCATTGGGCCCTTGGCTGATGGTAGACCCATGTCTCGACTCTCTGCTGTCAGAAGGAAATTGATGGTGAAACTCCCATGGCTACCATTGCAAAAAAAAACACTGCAGCTGTGCACTTACGGCAATGTCTCCTGTCTCTGCGCCTTGTTATTTCGCACGTAGTAGCAAGTGGTGAATAGTACCAATGTGGCCAAGAGGCCACATGCGCATCCCACAGCGATGTAGGAAGAGGTGACGTCGTCTTCTTGCTGGGCGGTGTCGACAACTACCACGTGGTGATTTTCTAAAAAGAAAAGAGGCCTTTGAACCCAATCCCAACCAATATATATGTCAGGCAGATCGTTGTAAATTGTTTATGATCAACTGACACCATGCATAACTAGCTTTCATACTAAAGCAGTGAAGCAGACGTTAAGTTTAACATTCATTGAGCTAAAAATGTGCTAACATGCCCACCCTTTTCCTAAACGCACTAATGCGAATATTGTGGGAAAAGCTCAATTTCCCCTTACACCTAAATTTTCTTGAACGGTCACTACTGTGACCTATTATCCCTGGCGCTAATCCTTCACCAATCCTAGCTTAGTCACCCTCAAATTCAATATTCCTATTTCCTACCAAACCTGGAGAAATCTCTCTTGCAGCCCGCTTCCTCCAAAACAAACACTAGATGAGTTCTCCGACTCTCTCATAACCAGCAAAGTACACCTCCTAACCGACCCCCTCACCCTCATTAATAACTCCTTTACCTCCGGCATATTCCCCACAAAACTCAAACAGACTCTCATCATCCCAATCCACAAGAAGGGAAAAAAGTCCAACATTGAAAACTATATGCCCATCTCCCTCCTCTCCACAATGTCCAAACTCATCGAAAAAATCATGCTCTCCCGGCTTCTTTCTTTCCTAAACACCCACAACATCCTTCCAGACTGCCAACACGGCTTCCAGAAGAAAAAATCCACCATCACAGCCATCTTCCAATTTCTCTCTACCCTCCACACTGTCCTTGACAGAGGCGATCAGGCACTAGGACTCTTTTAAGATCTCAGCATAGCCTTTGACACCATCAACCACTCCCTCCTCCTCGCAAACTCCAGTCCCAAGGAATCCGAGGAACCGCTAGCACGTGGATTGCCTCATTCCTCTCTAGTTTTTCGTATTAACTCCTCAACCCCCGGCAAACCCCCCTCCGTGTCTACCCCCTCCCTATCAAACAAAACAAGGCATACCTCAAGGCTCAGTGCTTTCCCCTCTTCTTCCTTCCTTTACTTTTCCTCCTCTACGTCAACGACCTTCCCCAACTTATAACTTAACCTTATAACTTTTCCAATTTGCAGACGACACGACCCACCTCCTCACCAGCCCGAAATCCCAACCTACCAGCTCCCTCACCCAAGCTGCAAACTCCCAAACAATTATTATCTCCTCCTATTGCCTAAACAACCAACTAGCCCTACAGCCAGCAAAGTCCACCTTCATCAACTTCCACACTAAGACAAACTCCCCTTTCATCCGAGTCAACAACAAAGGAATTCCTAGTAACCCCTCAACTAAATTCCTTAGCATCCACATCACCCCTAACCTAGACTGGTCACTGCATGTTCAAAAAACCCTCTCCAAAATCAAAATCACCTGCTCCCACCTCCGCCGACTAAAAAAGATGGTCAACCCCCACACCGTCAAACTAGTTTATCATGCACACCTACTCTCACACCTATCCTATGGTCTCCTTTTTCTGGGGCACCTCCCCCAAGCAAAAATAATCTTTAATGCCCAAAAACAAGCGGTCCGCATTATTGCATGAGCATCCCGCCGTACCACATGCAAACCCCTCTTCATAACTCTCAAAATCCTTACCCCCACCTGCACCCTCATTCAAATCGCAAGCACCCTAGTTAGATCCCACCCTGACCTATCCCCACTTAACTCCTCCGTTCTCTCCCACGCAACGAGGAAAAGACAGGAAATCCGAGCCCTCCCCCACAAAACCACACTTTTCGAACACAGCCCCCTGTACCTTTGTACCAAAATCCACAATCACCTTCCCGCCCTCATCAAAGACTCCCCTACCCGCAGCTCCTTTGACTCTAAACTGCGTATCTTCCTTCTCAACAATCCCTTCTACTCCTTTGATTACCTTTCTAAAAATTTGCAAAACTGTCACCTGTAAAAATGTTAATCTCTTGGAACAAAACCGGTTACTATTATTATTGTTATTGCTATTATACTTTACTCCTATCAATATTATATGCCTATATCAGAACTAACCTGACGTTGCCCACACTTGAATACTATACTTGTCACGGACAAAAACAAATACAATACAATACAAAATGAAACCCAGCAATGCCAGCACCGTGATACAAATTAAGAACATTTTTTTTTCCGCTGATGTGGTATTTTCTGTTCGCAAGATAGAAATAACATAGTTATGTAGATTTACCTTTCAAGCAGATTTTTTTCCTTTTAAAAATCAGACTTGTGTCGTTATTTTTCTGTGTCGTAATAACCATATTAATAGTAACGTCAACCTGGGCATCTTGGAGCCCCGTGCAAGGCAAAGCGAGCTGGAAGGTTTTGGCAACGCTAGGTACATTACCACTCGCACTTATGTTCAAAACTGGAGTAGCCAATGCCTCACTGTTGGACACTTGGAATGTGATCTCATAAGGCAACTGAAATAAAAAAAGACAACAATTTGTAAATGCGTTCCGTGGTTAGTGTCTATTGCCGTAAATTTCGAAAGATTTTTACTATTTATTAAAGGTTCAACTCTGCATTTGCCATTACTAACATGCCCCTTTTCGGTGAGCTATGCCGTGTTTGCAGTGCATGTCAACACAAAAGCCGCGATGAGAGGGAAGTTGAGTCTCGAGTTTGCTTAGTGCTCGTCTTGGCTTCTTAATCTAACACACTGCGTATGTAAAGAAATAGCAGTGCAGTAACAACTAACGTGTCGTAAAACATACGACAAGTGGACTTAAAGTTACGCTGCCTGGTGTTTGCTTAGCATCAAACCACAAAATTATCGAAGTATGCTCGGTTTAGTTCAGCTGATACAAGATTGCAGACACTTATGAATATGCGGACATTGTTTTTTTTTTGTGCAACAGCAAGCTTGTTCAGTTCTTCTACTTGTCTAAGCTAGCATGGGTTTGTCTATAAAATTATACGTTAAAACCAGCAACTGGCAAGGAGACTCCAAGCACACCACACGTTAACTCAACAGCCCGGGGCTAGGCACGGAGCCAGTCAGCGATGATATCTCCCCAGATAAATTATGTAGAGTAGTAACCAAGGTAATACACGAATAATAATAAGATAGAAACTCTTATTTTCTTTATGTACAAACGAATAGAACACCTTCATTGGGAAAAGAGACAGAAGATATGTCACGCAGCGGCAGACCACATATATATTTAAATCTGTGTGGCTGCTTTTGTACCAGTGTTTGAGACTCGAAAGTGGAGGTACAGTCTGCATATAACAAGGGATCCCCTGGATGGGTGTTGGGTACAGGGCATCCGACCATCTAACTCAACTCAACTCACAACAGAACAAACAGAAGAGACTGTAAACACGATATTTTGTATGGCCCTGTAAAGTTAAACGGCTTATAGGAGAATCTGGTCGATAAGAAACTAGCGTAGAATGAGGAAAGTCTCCTTATAAGAGAATGGAGCAAACGCGTTGTCATGGAAAATAGAACAAATAACAACACATTATCTCGATTGAAAAGATAATTGGCACTTACCGGTTGGCCGTTCAAACTCTGCCAAGTAAAATGCAGAGTGTTGATCTGAGCAGGTACTGGTACCACGAAGTTCAAGGCATAGTTATTGATGATACCCTCTCGCACATAGTACAGCTCAGCCTGCAACCCTGCAATCAAAAGTAACCCGATAGCACGTCTTAGTTCATTTGTCACTCTAAAGTCTAAACACGACGTTGTTCGCGATACACTAGGATTAATTTGAGTTTGCCACTTTCTGGGGTGCTTGTACCAACCTAGAAAACATGACACCATGATGCTACTGTTAACTATCCGATTTAAAAGCAACAAAATAATGTTTTTCTTTGGTTGAAACATTTAATAATTTTAGGAAAACAAAATATTTAATGAAAAACAATAGATGTTTATCAACCAAAGTTAAAATTAATATATTTTGGATTACTTTTAACTTTTATCAGGTTTAGGCAGGAAACCAAGCTCGCAAACTGCTTTTTGGCAGCCATTGCTAGAATCCGCTAGTGTACGGTAGGTATTTAGCAGAAGTCATTAGGACTTTTAGTTTTGCATTTAAGTTCTTATTTTTCAATAGAATTAATTTCACGTAAATAAACTGATAAATCCACAAAGAATTTAAGTGCATGATGCATTGTTTGATCATAATATTCTGGTTAATTTCAAACTCCCCGGTGAAGATTGGCTTTATTTTGCATTCTAAAGTTGGCAATGTGTAATCAGAGTCCACCAGCTTGTGGCAAGGTAAGACTAACACAACTGTAGTCGTTTTTTCGTTATATGTTAATCGATCTTAACCGTCCCATGTCTTCAACAAAAAATCTGAAAGTCCTTCGTTAGCTGCGGGGAGTCCAAGAGCTAACCAGTAAGCACCATTTCGATGGTCATTCTTAGAATCAAGATAGAGCTGCTTGAAGCAGCTCCTAACTTTCGTTCAAACCAAACAAAAGTATGTTTTCTTTTCCTTTAATGTGTAGAGTACAGAAATAACGCCTAGTATTTCTTTCATAAAATTCTGAACAGCACCAAACTAAAATTGGCTTTTCACGCTTGTTTTGTATGGTAAAGGTAACCTTGGCCACCCCACCTGCCCTACCCTAGTCAACAAAAGGCACTTGAAAAGTCACTTTGACACGAATGGTCTTGCTTGAGGAGGGGGGTCTCATGACTGAACAAGTCCTAAATCTTAGAGAAAATAATACCGTATTATTTTCTCTAAGCTAAATGTCTGCAACCCAGCGATAGTAGATGGTCTTGAAACTTAAAAAATGGATGAGTTCACTTCTCTTCGAAGCTTTTAACTATGATAACTAGGGGATTTGATTTATCTAGGCATGCAAATTTGTTACGACTCATAATAACATTTTAATAATATGCAGAAGAAAGATTGATAAGTACAATTTGAACTCGGTACAAACGATTTTGACGGAGGGACAAAAAGTTTTAAGGTGGTTGAGAGTCAATAGAGACCCCGTCCGGTCGTGTCAAAACTTCTTTTCATATCGGCACGAGTGCTAACACGAGGAACATGTTTTTAGACAAGGACTTATTTTCATTTGCTTAACAACTGAGACCGCGAGCATAATCCGTTTTCACGGCTATCGTGAAAAAAAACTCCCCTGGGCCAAGAACCTCATGTTCGCTGCATGAAGCTCGCTTCACCTGTCTAGTTGGGGAGTTGATTTATAACAGCAACTTCAATAGATCGTGAACTACCCTTACAAGTATTCAGCAATATTATAAAACTTATAGTAACTGTGCGTGGGAGGCGGTAGTCAGGAGACTGATTTATTTCAAGCAACCATTTGCTAACGTTTTGGGAATTGTTAAAAATGTAAAAAGAAATAGAAATATGAGTAGACTTCGATGGAATTTGGGTAGACACAAGAAAGTTTTTTTTCTTTAGTTTACTCAACGCAAGAGATTTAGCTCTGCTAAAGCGGTGGAGCAGCAGCTTTGAATAATGGTAATGTAGGTTCAAGATAGTTCAAGTAAGGCTTGAAACTAGTTTAAGAAAATTTGAATAAAGTGAATTGAAATCTGCGACAGATAGGATAGACCTGCAGTGTTCGCTCGTGACACTCCTAGACGTAACAAGGTATTACTTTTTTTAATGAAATAAAAGAAGTCTCGTACCATGCTTCCCACATGGCATTTATAATTTATATACAAATTCAGGTTTGGTTAACATAAATCGACATACCTACTAGCAAAGTAGGCTGCAAATCTGGAATTCAGATACCACTAAGATATTTTATACTGCATTCAATTAATTTGGCCGTTTCTTGCCATACCCTGACACTCATGGCGATTGCTACATATTTTAGTCGCTATTTTGGGTAAAATTGAGTTTGAGGACAGCATTTTTTTCGAAAAAAAAGTGTATCTGATCTATGGCAAAGCCATAGATCTAAAAGTGTGTCCTCACCTCTGAAAATGTACGATAAGAGATGAATAGTGAATTATTATTGTAGAATCACAGATATACCTGTGATAGTATATTACATACAGAAAAGTTGAGTCGAACTTACAGTGCCCAAAGAAACAGGAAAAACTGTGCGAACTTAATTAAACCTTCGCGATATTTTGGCGTCCAGAATTGTATTAGTTTTCGGCTGTATCTACATCTACGGGGAAAAGCGGGGGTGTGGAAAAATCGGCGAAGACCGCGATAAAAGACAAACGATATCTCAAAATTGTAAAAGAAAGAAAAACATAGAAGACATACTTCTAGGTGAGAGAGTGAAATAATAGTGTGCTTGTACGCTTACCGCGCTAGTGCGCGTGTTATCCAATATACATAACTAAACTATAGATGCTATGTTATTCTAAAAGCCCTGATTAAATGTAAGAAAATCTCCTTTATCCTAAGAAAATGTAATTTTATTCAAAATTTTCAAAATTGTATCAATCAATCAACAAAAAGCAAAAGTTCAACACCGGGCAAATAAGAAATGGAAACCCTAAATTCGGATTCCAACTCCCTAAATGTAAACATAGCAGGTAAATAACAGATTATCTCGATAACTACTATCAATAAAAAGGCATCAACAGTTCCGAGTGATTAACATTAGTTTACGTTTTGACTGCTAGATGCTTGACAAACATCATAGATTAAGGATGGTTCACAACTATATCATAACACAACATGGAAATTATTTGACATAACTAAGAAAATTAACATATTATATGTAGATATCCCTCTTACCGAGAAGTGATCGGACTTCCGATTGATCTAGAAATAAGTTCCAGCTTGCTTGACACACCGAAAAACACGAGGTCCATAACAATAATATGCTTATTGTCACAACACAGGGGGGGTTTAAATTTCCTGGCCTTATCGCCATAATTGCTACAATTTCATGTCACGTAACAATTGATACACGGCAATGAAGAGCATCACTCGAGATTAATGTCACCAACCATACGCACGAGCGCCCTAACCCCGACTGCTTAGAAAACAAAACATCTCGACACATACGCGCACACAGCACCGTCAACAGAACGGACTGACTCACAATCTCCTGTACTAACGCAGGTTCCACCGGTATTTGGTTCCACCCTCCTATGGCCGAGTGAAGCCGAACTCAACCGATTGCGATAACATCTTCCATAACTGCTGACAGAGTTGCCAGACTGTTGCTAGTTGCCAGCTTTCTTTAATATCATTGTAAACATTTTTAGAACCTACGCTTAGATTAATTTTGGTATTATACCACTTAATAAATTTGTAAACACTTTCAATTTTCTAGATATTCTGTTATAGTTAACGTTTAAAAAATCATTAGCTCCTGATAATACGATCATAGAGCGCGATCACCTTTCCATTTGTTTTAAACCGTTTAAACCTTTGGTTTAAACCTAACCGCCATTGAAAAGTTAAACGTCAAAGTAAATCCAGTGGGGGACTTCGGGGGTCTTGCTTCGATTCTCGAGCATGGAGTTTTGCCCTCAAGGATCGACGAGATCTATTTAAATAGGTTGATACAAGATGTGTGTGTAGCCACAAAATATATCGTAAATGTTTGCTTAATGAGGAACACGGGTGTCGAACATGCTCAGAATCAAAGTTAGCAAGTCCTGGTATGGTTTTGTTATAGTTATGCATTAAATGGTAAACTGGCACAGAATTATTCTAAATATTCCTGATTCAAATTCTATGGCATTGATATGGGCAGAGGTATGGGCCTATTTGATAGATTGGAGCAAAGGATTTGAGGTTCTGTTGCAAAACCACAAAAAGTTGATTGCCTAGCTTACACTACCAGCACTAGGTTTTACCCTTAGTAATGGCGTGCATTCTTTCACAGGAGTTTTCACGCCGTACCACGCTGAGATGAGTGAATGTGACGACAAAGCTACTAATTATGAACTAAGTCAGACCACAACCAATGACTTGAGAATGACTACACTAGAAAATGCTGTTTCTCACCATACAGAAATTCAACAAAGAGACTATGAACAGCCACAGCTGCCTGTGAAAGTTGCTACCAAAACATCAATACTTCAAAAGAAAAAAATAATCTCTAAGAAGTGTAGTTCACGCACAATTGCACCTAAATGTAAAGTCAAGAGGAAACCATTGCTTATTCCTGGCTATGTGACAATTTCAGAAAGCACACCTAAATTTACGTGCACTTTATGTAATAAAAGCTTCACAACAAGGCTCCACATCCGCTATCATAAGTACTGTAATGGATTATCAAAGCCGTTTAAGTGTTTGAAGTGTGACCAAGAATTCATTACAAAATCACACTACCAGTACCATGTACGAAATCATGAAGGAAATCGACCCTACGTGTGCCTAAAATGTGGAAAATCATTCAACCAGCAAGGAAAGCTCACGAGACACAACAGATCTCACTTAGAAGAAAAGACTTTTGTTTGTTCAACATGTGGGAATAGTTTCAAGAACTTGGATGGATTGAAGAGTCATGCAAAAATTCACACAGGCATCAAGGCCCACCTCTGCACTCTCTGTAAAAAACAATTCTCTGAATTAGCAAACCTTAAAAAACATTTAATCTCTCACAAAGGTATGCCAAACCTGTGAATTAACATAGAAAAATGTTATGTTAGCTTACTTAATTTTTTCCGCCTAAATGTAATAACTTGTTGAGATACGCCGTTAGGGCTTCTCCTAATTTATTGCTGGCACTATCTAATTTTTGGTTAACAGTGCTTAATGCCTTGAAGATACTTTTCAGGTGAAAAGAACTTCATGTGCGATGAGTGTGGAAAAAGCTTTTGTTCCAAGAGCACATTAAATGCACATGTCCACACCCACACTAAGGCACGGCCTCACGTTTGCAACGCCTGTGGTCGTGCATTTTCATTGAGAAAGGACTTGAAACGCCACGAAACAACACATTTGCGTGAGTACATAAGTATTTTTTTCGAGCATTAAAAGAAGTCACTAGTGGCAGTTTGTGCATGGCTCTTTTATTTAGAAAACGTTTCTTGCACAGCCAGAGGCTGGGTTAACAATTAAATCTAATCAATCACTTCTCCATCATTTTATGCTCACAGGCAGCTATCAGGTTCCACTGCAAATACTTACGGTAAAAATCGCATTGAAATCATGCCGAGTTTGGCCTTTCCAACCCATTTCTTGCTTTCCCCTCAAAATTCGTGAAAGATCGGGATACTCGTCTTGATCCAAGACTGGCCCCACCGCTAAAGTACTTAGCTAAGACTCCCGCTCACTTTGGCAAAGTACCGCGTCCCTTGGATACCTGAAATCTGAGATGTGCCTCAAGCAGCCTCAACGCAGCGTCACTGGCCTCTCCTCTGACGGCAAACGCTGCACGCTCGCCATCACTCGAAATTTTTCATTGCAAGACCATTGAGGGTTGCATGCCAACAAGGCAATACAAAATTTTCATTCATATAAAATTATAGCAAGCTATCAAATCAAAATCTCCTCTCTTTATTGGGGTGGCCGTGGTACTCGGGTCTCATGCACAAACAGCCACTGTAAGTCTCTCATCATTTAATCATCATGTTCAACGATCCTGTCAACAATACGTTATAGTTTTTGTTATTATATATTTAGCCAAAAATCTATTTTACAAAATGTTGTATTTATTTTCAGCTTTGAAACCATTCAATTGCCAGCTCTGCAACCAAACCTTTCGTCGTAGAGACAATTTTGAACGGCATATGAAGAACACACATCCCGATTCAACCCTCCCACCAATCATTCGGCCGTTGCCAAACATTCCAAGTAATGAGCCTTTGCCTACTGCACTGTCAGATCAACCATTCTACTCAAATAATGCGGCCAAGGAAGCTACCCAAGAGTGCAAAAGTGATACGGAACATCAGAGTTGCATATCTGAAAATGTTAAGTATGATCTTAAATCTATTAATATTGATAGTGATAAGGATGCAAATGCACAGATGATAACACATCGGCCTGACTACAAGCTAAAAAAACTTGACAGTTTGTATTCTCACACTGCAAACAATGAGATTAAACCCACCGCTGTCACGGAGACACTAGAAGCAGAAAATAATTCAAAGGCAGCCAAATTAGACGTAGGAATTGAATATGTAACAGAAAACAAACCAACACCTAAGACCGTCGCTGCCAAAGTAACAGATAATTCGCCGCCACGATCGGCTGTCTATCAAGCTGTTCCTGTTATAAATCGAACAAAGGGAAATTCCCCTAACCAGCAATGTAATGTCACCACATCAAGTATTATTAAAATGGGAAGGAGTCTAGCCAGAACGTCATATGATGGAACAAATTGTGTACGAACTATCACATGTACTTCCAATGCCCAGATGACAATGTTGCCTCCTAGTCCTAGCAACTATGCAATAGGGACATCTGTCAACATGACACATACAGAAAAATTAGTAGATGCAGTTGAAGAACTTAATCAAGATCAATGTACCTCAAAAGAGGTCAAACATAATTCGGTCCCTTTGGAATGCCCTCCAAAACCTAAGTTACGACTGTACCTCAGTGATCTCCACTGGCGTAAACGCACAATGGAGCTTCTTAACTTGCGTAATGAGCTCAAGGCTGATTCTTTGGTGTACGATAAAAGTCTGGAAAAGGTTGATGATATGGAAGAAGAAAGAAATTTAATAAATCCTGTGACTCAAACAGAACGAATTGAATTTTGCAACTCTCCTAAAAATAATAACCCAGATGATCATGGAACATATTACTCAAAGCAAACATTTTATAAAGTATCTGACCAGCCTGGAGAGATTCTTGTAAAAGGAACTCAGCAAAAATATCTGCCACACAACCGTTTGAGACACATTCACCCCAAAAGCATCGTTTATCACGATCCACAACCGCAAACTAGTTTTCTTACGACTCAAACAGCTAATGCTGGAGCTGGTTCAGGGCACGCAGACACTGAAATACATCTACAACAGCAAAATTCAACTGCATCTCAGGCGAAGAATGTGATTGTTGAAAATAAGATCGGAAATGTGCGACTTTTACCTTGAACTTCTTCCCAAAATGGCTCACTCAAAATGATTCGATATGGCTTACCTAACCTTGGAGTACATTTTTGTGCTTAGCCTCCTTAGTTTTTTAATACTTTCTCGATTGGTTGATTACTGAGGTTTAATGACGCACTGTTCTGACAACTGACCATAAGGCACTGGTCTTTTGTCAGTGAAAGGATGGGATTGTTGAATTTTTTTTTTGGGTTTTATGGCTATTTCACTAAAGAGCTGAAACCAACAAGTAAAAAATAAAAATAAAAAAGGAGCAAGAGTGGAAAAATTAGCAATCAACTGGGATACGAGCCCGGGACCTCCCCATTGCCAGTCGGGTGCTTTACCCGACCCAATGATGGGAATGATAAACCTTATCTACCCTAGAAGGGAAATCTGGTGCCGGCATGTAGCTTGCTCCTGTCAATGAGCACCAAGGGCCCACCTACTTACCATCCCTTCAGAAGGATGGTACAAAACAAACAACATGATTCCTCCCCAAAGTCGTGCTATCGAGAAGTTGATAAGCTAAGCGAATGAAGTAGCCATACTAACTTCATCTTTGGTAAACAGAACTGGTCATTTGTATGATGGTCACCCAACCAATACCAGACCCAGTGCAGTGTTCCTTAATTGCGGTGATTTCACAAGATCTGGTATTCCTCTTCGAAACGACTAAACCGTTCGCTAAGGTTCAATACCTTAATTTTTTTATATATAGATTTTTAACTCATGGTTTTTTCCCGGACGCCTACAGAAATGAAAAGTCTAAGATAATTGATGTAAAAACAAAGTGCCAAGATGGCTTAAATATTTCCTACACAATAATTAAAACGTGTGGCAAAATGTCTTCGGGTGTAAAATGTGTTTTTGAATTATTATTGTTTTAGTAAAAACGTCATGTGGTCAAATATGTGTTTGATGAATTTGGAATAGCTTGTGTTTTAGAGTATATTTTATGAAATTTGTAGAACCTTCAACCTACTGAAACATCCAAGGCTAGAAATGTACATACCATCTAGCGACAACCGGATTAATGCTTCTCTGTGTTCCAAGTTGTTAATAAACAAAAATTGGACTTTGAACCTTTTCTTGTAGTACCACTCTTAGCAAGTATCCTCACCGTGGGAAAATTTTTCCATGCAACTCAGTGCGAGACTACGCAGTGTTGATCTCACCCAAACTATGCAAAGATGGTTTCAGATAATATAATTTTATAAATTACACTTTTGCCAAAGATATCCTTTGCCTGGACTTTTAACTTGATGATCTATCTCTTATCCCTGCTGGGTGCATCAGCATATCCTTCCTAAACCTTATTTGAAGAGAGCAGTAACAATACAAAAGAAGAAAATGCAATAAGGTGAAATGAAAAAACTCAAATAAAATAATGATAAGACACATTTGTTATGATTATTAAAAAGATTTTGGTTTCTTTATTCAATGTCTTGCATCACAGAGTATAATTCAAACCATTTTAAATTAAACCTATCTGTAATACCACACAAACGCTTAAAATATAGTAGCATACTATTGGGACGATTTCTAAAATATCTTCCAACAAATAATTAATTAAAAAATCATATTACAATAGAATAATTATTAAATGGAAAACTAACAATTTATTTCCATCAAGTCTACAGTAAAATGGCTGTAATGCAAGAGTTCTCAATCAGAAACCAAGCCTATTAATTCATCAAATTAAAACGCAGTTGATACAAACACTGAGAAGGGTGTGGTTACCCATTCTCACACAAGCAACTGTCTACTGCTTTATTGTTCCTCAAATAGAGGCCTGCATAGTCATTATTTAGTGCTTTATTCCACTCTTGGTTAATTGGAATAGAAATCGATTTCTAGCAATTAATAAAGCATTACTACATACATACACATGTATGTTATTTCCATCGTATATAAGATGATAGTAAAGTAAAGTTGTGGCCATTCACAACTTTGTCTCGTATTTGTTTCTTTTGCGAAATCCTCGACTTCTTACTAAACACATACTGTTTTATTTCTATTCGTTAAATATGTTACTAGAAACAATCACATAATACAATATTTTACAATAGAGCTAACAAAAAGCAGCTGGCATTAATGTGAGCAAAGCTATAACACCACGATAAAAGAAAATCTGCCCTCAAATATTCATTTCATTTCATGTTTCGATGTTCCATTCCGTCTATGTACTCGATTGAAGTTTGCACTTATCTTAGTAAGCAAAAGCTTGAAGCAAATGTATTGAACATGTATACACTAAGACACCAAATAGTTGATACGAGTAAATATTCTAGTATTGAAACATTGAGAATATAGAGTATAGGAAATTTCATAATTTTACTGTAAGAGTAATTGATTTGATGGCATTTGGCAATCCCAAAAATGAAGATACACATTAAAGTACGACAATATATCACATGTCAAAAATTTGA
This sequence comes from Protonemura montana, assembly GCA_947568835.1. Lineage (NCBI taxonomy): Eukaryota > Metazoa > Arthropoda > Insecta > Plecoptera > Nemouridae > Protonemura > Protonemura montana. The sequence continues at coordinate 11,814,006 of OX387604.1, read as the reverse complement.
GCCTCCAATTGTTACAAGAAACAAAATAAAAAACAAAAGTTAGCAAAAAAGAAATGAATTGTGCTTATAAATAGCCAGTATTTGGTATATTATCAATATAATAATTTTATAGTGATTAATACGGGAGGAAACATCGTAACATCATTTGGCCTCCTGTTCCAAACCGCTGGAAACTCAAAGACTATGGCATGCTGTTAATGGAACAATGTAGCAAAAAATCAAGAGTATAAATTATGATATACCCTATCTTAAAACATATCACACAATACAATAATAACGTTACGCAAAGAAATATATCGACCTTGTCGTTTCATAGAAATTATTCCGTTAACAGCATTGGTTTGGTATTCGACTAGAGATTACACTGCCACAGTATCGTAGGGTGTGAGTCCGTTTTGGAGCTGGTGGGGGCCGGCTTCGTTTCTGTAGGGGAAAAAAAATGTACAAATTACCATCAAAATGACACCAACCCTGAAAACTGATTTTCAGGTATTATTAACTAAAATTGCAGCAAGTTGAGGTTTTTTTTTTCAGTAGTATGCACTTAAATCAAATTCTGTCATTTAAGAATCAGGAAGATGATACCAGATTCACATCTTTTAAGGTGAAATTCCATTTCAGTGTTTTAACTTTTTGAAATTGGTTTCTTTTTTAAAGCTTGTCAATAAACATAGTAATTCATAATTAAAAACCATAATTAGCAATGATAGCAAGCCAGTAAAACAACCAAGATAACGACACATCAAGGAAAATGGACATGGTGAAGATGATGATTGATGAAAATGAATATGACCTGCAAAAAAGTATATTATTACTTCTAGGCTGTTGGGAGGTTTCATAAAATAAATAAATAACATGATATAGGAGATGATGCTAAGCATCAGAATAAAGCCATTGGAAGGGTAAGGAGCAGTACCAGGGTGCTTTCTATTCTACTTCGAGGTACACACTTATTAATCAAACCATCCAACTGGCATCAACTTACGGTTTCCTGTGTTGACACGTTCATTGATCAATGCAATGAAACAAGAAAGAAATCGCAAACATTTAAACACAACTCTACTACACAAAATTAGCATGCTGTTTGTTTGGCTAACTCTGGGCATACTATTTTCTGTGGATATTCAATATAAAAACTAATTAAATAGATATTAGTGCGTAACTGTTAGAATCCAACTAATGATGAAGATAATTTTCCCTAGCTGCTAGATAATTTGAGAAGGCACAATTTAGGTAGGTACGTTATTTTAGTTTAGCATTAACTAAATATGGACTAAAATGAAGATGCAATCAATGGGTTATCAATTTGCGTTAGTATTGTCATTGATTAAATTTTAATGTAAGTTTGTAGTCATTGGGAGAGAACAAGCCAGAGTGCATCTGCATAGGATTTTCTGTGAGATGTAGAGATACTGACCTCTCAATCAGTTTCCTCATTTCCTCCGTAGTCAAATCCTTGCTGTTAGCCCTCATATTGACTGAAACCAAAACGAAAATCACATACACCCAAATCACCAGCCCGACAATAAAATTAAAAATCAACCAATGTGCAAATGGAATAAGTAGCGATAATATGCCGCCTCGAAGAGTGGGGGTCACAGAGACGTGTCCACATAGTACCGAGTTTGGCAGTTAAAGATTTCACAAACATTACAAATAGCACAATTGCTCGACATAATTATGAACCACACACATCTGTAATAAAACTAGGTCCTAGTCGATTTCAACAGTTAATAGCATTATTTTATCTCAATTGTCAAGCACAAGAGTCAATCATGATTCTGAACTACATGTCCATAAGTCACACAAAACCATGCAATGCGGCCCTACAGTACTGCTTACAGGGACGGTCTTCAAAGGCTTGGTCAAAATTCAGATTCACCAACATCAAAGTTATACCCATGGTTACACAGTAGAGCCTTCACACTTAGTTTGAAATCCTTTTGCAGAAATGCACGGTGCTTGAAACTCATACTGTTAAGTTTCCAAACAAAAATAAAAAATCAGGAGAAATGGTTAATAAGCAGGAATGTTAAGCTTCTGGTTATTTTGGCAATTATTTTGGTACTTTTTATATTTTGTTGTCTAATGTAAGTGGAGGTGCATTTGATTCAGCCGGTACAGAAAGTTTTCTGATAATTATTCTGAAGTGTCCTTGATTATTGATTTCAATCATACATTAGCAAGTTTCAACTTTCAAAGCACCACATATGATAGGCATATCATGTTTACTCATTAATTATAATATTTACCCATGATGAGATGCAAGAATTCATAATATAAAGTAAAACACCTTCATTAGTAGTTATGCTACATGAATGGATTAGAAAATTATTTTGAACATTAAATCTGTTCACAGAAAATGTTTTTTAGTAATAAATACTGGAAAATGTACTGTTTATTTAGTGTATGGCATCAGAAAATTACTGAGAATTGAAAGCTGTGAAAGAAAACAATCTGAAAAGGTGGGGTCTTGACCCTGTCTTGACCCTGACAGTAGGCATCACTCACCTCCATAGCTCCGATTGACCAGTTGATCTCGATCGCATTCTGCTTCCGAGATTTCGTTGCTCTCCTTGGAATCGTTGAAAGATGAATTGTTCGGATCGTGGTTCCTAGGTGGTGGAGGTGGGGGCTCAGGGCTGCTTGACATCGGCAAGTTGCGAGCAGAGCCTGCACATTTATTATTGCATCAGTCGAAGAACACCAAGGATGAAAACAATGCCCTTGTTTATTTAAAAGAGTAATAGAAGATTTCAAAAGTTACCGATGTTGGTTACCATGGATGTTAAATGACCAAAGTCAAGTTCCAAAACCATTTAACCATAGCCCCATTGTCTCCATATCTACACTAAGCCTAAAAAGAGGCTTTGTTGCTTCAAATCTGACTTAATTACTTTCTTTCTTTGTTAGGACTGGGTTTTTGTTTTTTTTTTTTTTTCTTTAAAGAGATTAATTAAAACCGGGATAGTTCCACTACCATGCAGTCCCAGTTTTTTTCTAAAATCCTTACTAATGTGCCTTTTTCCATTTAACTTAAAGAAAAGAAACAAAAGGAAAAAATAACTTACCAACACTTCTCCTGCTAACTGAATTACGACTACCGTAATGATCATACGGTGCACCATATTGCCCGTACTGGCTGCCGTACTGGTCTTCTTCCGGAGCACAATTGGCTGGATCGTCGTACTCTGGTCCAGGAACGAAGGGAGCTCCGTTTACACGGGAGTAGCGACCATTTCTTGGCTGAAGCGAACAAAGTCTTTAGACATGGTTCTTGAAAAATGCACAATATAATATGTTTCTTGTGATGAAAGGAAATGTTTAACTAACCATCGATTGAGATCCAGAACGTGAATGGATGTGTCCATTATTTCCGGGAAGTCCAGAAGGTCCCATTGTTCCCGAATGAGTGCGTTCGTGTCCGCCATTTTGATGGGGGAATGTTTGGAACTGCATTGCCTTGTTGGGATCCATCTCTTCTCGGAATCCAAGCAAGTGAAATGTGGCATACGGGCAAATCTCATCTTCCATACCTGACAAAGAATAAGTGATGGGTATGTACTGTCTTAGTAATATACTGTGCACAACAAAGGTCAAGATATAATTTCAAACTTTTCTTAGCTTGGCCATTGAAACAATTCTAGCTAGATGGTATTCCAAGAATCATTGTAAGCCAATAAGGTTTCAATAAATCTTTTCCAAATGCCAGTACTTGTACTTGAATGGCATAATTTACATATGAACCACAAGAATTGACTTTCAGTTGGCAATCCGGAGTTACAGGCTATGACAAATACAAAATAATAGTTTCAAGCATAAGGAAAAAACCAGGAGGCTTGCAAAGCAAAAAAAATCTTAAGTTACGCTTGCATCGGCTACATTGACCATCCACAAAGTGAGTGCCGCGATGATTACATTTTTAAATAATTACAATATGTAACCAGCTTTGTTTAGGCACGGACCATTTAGCCATACCAAAAATCTGACAAAATGTGGTGTGGACAAGTCATCATTCTCCTAAATTTCGCCCTTGAATAGATGAAAATTTTGAACAAAAGTTAACCATCAGCACGATGAAGGTGGCTGGTTGACCTCGGTAAACCTATAAAATTCATGGGTCGCATTGTGTAGAAAGGCGTACCTGAAGAACTACAAATACATTTAGTGGAAAGAGAAATACACAGTTAGAAAAGTGGAAAATATAGCTGCAAACATTTAGAGAGCTTAAAGATGATGCGCATTCATTGCATGCTTGTGTTACCTTCTGCGCGATTATAGATGCCTTCATCGGAGCCTGGGTGTGCTGGGATTCTCCGTACTCCTGGGGGGTGCAGGCTCAACTCCTCGTACATGTTACGCTGGTGGCGGGGATCCCATGTGGAGTGGCTTCTCAAAGAACCGTGACCTACAGTTTCACATTGATGGTAACGGAAAACGAAAACAAAACGGCCATACTCTAACAGGTCTTAACTACGACCAAATAAATAGAAGAAGCTTCTTCGTTCAATAGCATGCAGGCGCTATGTGGTCAGCGAATTGCTTGCTCTTTGCCATGCTTTCATATGATACAGCCTAAATAAATTCTTGCTTAAATAACATAAAAGTGGAGAAATATCAAGGTAAGTACATACGTAGGTACCCGTAACATGAAACTATTACAGAAAGTTTTGATCTGAAATTCGAAAGTACCTTGAGAGCAATTTTAAAACTTATTGAAAAGTAAGTAATATACTACCATATCATTTTGGAAATATTTTTCAAAACGTTCTTTTGATTTTAAGAGCATTTGTTTCCCTTTATTTTGAAATATGTTTTGTTTTGATGATACAAAGTTTAATATAATTAGAAAAGCACTGCACGCAAATTTAAAATATGCCTTTAAGCCTGCACTGAAAGCATGAATCAATCTTGGAATAAATAGCCGTAGGTACCTTCTTGATGCAAGTAATTGCAGGAACACATGCTTGGTGGGTCAAAAAGAGATGAAAATGTATGTAAATATACGTGCTATACGTTGGAATCCATCGAAACGAACAGTGCTCTAGATAGCACAAACTGTTAAAGACTCTCTTACTTATGACTGTACCTCTCTTGATTCGATCGCAGGTGTTGTAATTGGAGCCCGGCACGGGAGGCAGCTTTCTATTTGGCGGCGCAATGTATCCAAGTTCATCCCGCAAATCGGGCCTGCGTTTATCCATCGTCGAATTGCCACCCGCAGATTGGTTGTAGACAACGTCATCTAACAAACACACAGGTTCTCACGTGAACTTCAATTCGCTCATCGATTGATGCATTTAACTATTTTCTTGGTTATTTTTTGTGTCAAGGGGTCAATAGCAAATGGTGTGAGGAAATACATTGGGTTTCACTGAATTGTAGCACTGTTTTAGGATTTGTTTACCTCTCAGACGAGTCTGTTCAGGCCCTCGACTTCTGCGAGATATTGCCACACAAATAACGATCACTCCAACAAATATAACGACAATCGTAGCCGCTACTGGCACCACTATATTCAAATCTATCCAATCGGGGACCCACGGGAAATACTCGTTAACGGTGGCTTTCAAATCCTTTTCGGGCGGCGAAATGGTACCTGTAAATCAAACGGTACAGAACATTGACTGACCTTTCTGGTGCGAAGATTTCCCTCTGATCACGCAGATGACGATTATGGCAATGAATATGACTAATATAGCCGCAGCCACAGGGACAACCAGGTTAAGATTTGAGAGAAGAATTTGTATGGGAGAAGTTTTGTCAGGGTAGTCACGCTCCCTTGCTGGTGCTATCGTACCTGCAATACAGTGAAACTCTGTTAGCACGTGCCTCCAAAAAAGAATTCATAACTGGCTCAAAACAGTTTGAATTAAAATGAGCTTAACAAGATAAGAATAAATTCATCTTGTTTCCATCAAAGTAGATTGAAACTCGCACTGATTAAGTTTCACTGTACTGTTCTTAAAGGTAAGATCGGCATCGTAAACATAACGGTCGAATGAAAAACGTAAAGGTATCTTTCGAGAGACGGAAGTATAGAGCAGAGAGGGACAGAGAAAAATTGAATTTTTATCTTGGATGACTCTTTACTAAATCCTGTTGACATTAATTTACCTCCAGTGATCGTGAGAGTTGCAAATTCATATTCGGCAACTGCAAATCCAGCATTGTTGTGAGCAGTCACTCGCAAGTGATACCACTTGGCAGGTTCCAAATCCAACACAACAAAATTCCCATCTGGAGGGACTCGGTTAGACACTTGATTCCACTCAGTTGACAGCCTGATGAAAACGTTCAGCATGTTAGCACACTTGAAATAAGTCAGCAGGCTCAACAAATTGAAATTTAAAAATGTGATTAAAATATGTCAGGTTGATACTTGATATGTTTTTGATTACATACTTCTTCTTTCGCTCGACGACGAAATAGAGCATAGGGCATCCGCCATCAGACCAGGCTCCAAGGTGGAGAGTAATGCTGTTAGTCGACACTTCAATGAAGCGGCTGGCTTCAGGAATAACCGGCTTCGAGCCCTTCGTGCGAGTGTTCAGTATATCCGAAGGCTCCCCAGTTCCGATTCTATTCAAATGCACAAGCTTGTTAGTACTAGAGTCGTCTACTTTCTTTTTAACATATACAATTTTAATAATTCTTTTTTATACCTTAAATATAACATTAAAATACTTCTTCTGCAAGGATGTCTAAAAAAGGACACTTATTTGTCTACAAACCCATTATAAGCAGTGACGTAGATTTGGTAGCGGCTTCCACACCACAATCCTTCGAGCGTGTAAGTCTGAGCCTGTACTGAGACTTGAACGATTGCCCAGTCGCCAAATTCAGGCTTGTAGTGCACGGTGTACCCGTGAATTGGCGCCGAGTCAGTGGCATGCGGACGCAGCTTCATCGCAATTGAGGTCGTCGTTGTTGAGGTCAGCGTTACTTGCGGCGAATGAGGGGGAGCTGTGGAGGAAACCAAAACTTGTTTGTCATCAGGCACTGCCAAATCAGGTAGTTAGTAAGAAGCTTATGGGGCTTATGGGGCTTATGTAGGATGACAAGTACATTGGGCTTAATAATAAGAGCCCCAATGAACTTTTCCGAAGACTAAGAATATGTTTTGCGGTTTCTTACTAAATTGTGACCAGACTCATTGGTTATTTTCCAAGCAAATCTACAGGTTTTTTGGAAAAGCTATTGCTCTAGGGTTGATCTATCCAGCAATTTTTTCAGTTCTAGCTTTTGTCGCCTCATAAATATGCCACCCTGGCCATGGAATTTGCCCATGCCTCGTCATAAAGCTTGGGTAAGAATTGTTCAGAAAAACTGACTGACCATGAACGATTAGTTGGTGCGTGACAGTGTCGTGGCCAAACGAGTTCTCGACAGAACATGAATATTCTCCAGAATCTTGTCGTGATACACTCTTGATGAATAAGGAGCCTTCGGGAGAAAGTCGGATCCTTTCGTCGGCCTGGAACGGCTGTCCCTTGACCATCCAAACAATCTCTGGGGGTGGATTTCCAACAGCCAAGCAGGGCAGCTTCACATCTTCCATGTATGTTGCAGTGAACGAGTCATCAAACGATGCAATCTTTGCAGGAACTGGAAATAATTCCAAAAAGACAATTTAGTTTGGCTACATTGAATGAGCACAGATAGCAAAGGAAAACAATAAAACTGAACATTTGTTACAGGATGTGTACATATATATTATCTTATAGCTTGGCACTTCGTTACCTCTGTTACTCGGCGATAACGAGACGGACTTGCTAGGTTGGCCTTCACCGATAAGAGTTGATGCCGTGACCCAGAATTCGTATCGCTCTTTCTTTTTCAACCCCGAAGCCTCGTAGCTCATCTGGAATGGCGGCACCTTCTGGCTGGTCGGTTCTTCGTCCTTGGCTTCTTCAGAATCTTCACGCACGTAAACAGTGTACTGGGTAACAACTCCATTCGGTTGCTCTGGAGGCTTCCACGAAACAAGGATAGAATCGCCAGACATGACTAGAGCCTTCACTGCATTAGGCGCCTCGGGTACTAGAAAGGACAACAGTTCCAGTTAACAAAAGCATTTTGTCACTGCCGTTTTGGAGGGTTTCACCCAAGCGTTTATCTCACCATCTTGCTCGGTCTGGCAGTGAATGGGTGAACTGCGTACGCCATCTCCCCCCGATGTGAAAGCCAATACTTCCATGCTGTAATTTGTGTACTTCTTCAAACCATGCAGGATCGTTTCACTAGACGAGGTAATTTTTGTGTCCTTCATTTTCTCATCTGAAAGTGTGTAACAAAATTTTAGACTCATTTTACCTCACCAGTATCTGTTGTAGAAATAAAAAAGCATTTTCTGTTTCTCACTCATCCACAACTGATGATGTAATCGTCATTATAAAATATTTATTAAAAAAAAACTATTGCCCAACATTAGCAGCATAAAAATGCAATAGAAATTTAGTCTTGAACTGTGATATTTACCAAACCACGAGTCGCTCGGTCCGTAGACGACCTTGTAGCCTTTGATTACTCCGTTAGCAGCAGTAAGCGGTGGCGACACCCAAGACACGCGAATGGTTTGCGAGGTCAGTGTGGTGCAAGTGGTATCTTGAGGGGGCTGCTCGGGAACGCCCTCTGCCGTGTATTGGCGAACCTCTTCTGATGTTGGACCCGCGCCGACTTTGTTGAATGCCTGGACCACCACGGAGTACTGTGTGTACATTCTGTAAGCACCAAAGCCAAGGAGATGAGTTCACAGCCAGGACCGACATCAAACTGGGTTTATATCAACTACCCATTATGTTTCCAATGGCAATCCATGAAGGATTTTGAATTTCTAGTAATTGAATAGTGGAGTTTTATTCTGGTAATATAAATCAAAGACCTTTTTGCATCATTGCTTGACTCATCAATAAATAAACAAAAAAATAAATTCAAAATAACTCACTTGAGATTTGCAATTTGTAGATGATGTTCTTTGCCTTCTTCCTTGCTGAACTCAACAGTTTCGAAGAGGAATGGTTTATCAGACGAGGTAAGTTTGTAGCCAACGTAATAACCTAGGATTTCACCGTTCCACTCATCCCTCTCTGGGGGCTTCCACGAAATCTTCAACGTGTGTTGGTCCTCAGCATCGCATTTCACACCAGTGGCCGGACCACTCGGAGCTGAAAGAAATAAAAAACCTTCAATCTAGGCCCTTGTAAACTACCTGTGAGGTCTTGATCAACAATCTAGCCTACTACCTTCTTACAAGGGTCTGGCTAGGTAATTTTGATTTTTTAACTGTGCATCCTAAGCACACTGCAATCTTATCGCCAGGTGGTAATAAATTATTTAGTGTCAATACAAATTACTGCTCCACCAACCATAGACTTAACCAAAGGTTTAACAGTACTAGTTGAGATATTTTCTTTTTTTTGCACTGTGCCCAGACATTTGTGATTATCTTTTCAAATCCCTTTATTGCACAATCTAACCCAGAATAGCAAGCCACCAAGATCAAGAAGCAAATCCACACTTGTTCTCTCCTTACCTTCTTCAGCAGTAATAATCGTGACAATGTCAGATGGATCCGACGCTCCGATCTCATTCTCGGCAACAATGCGGAGGTGGTAGGTGGTTGCAGGTCGCAGATTGAAAACTCCTGCCACATTTTGCTGACCAGGCACCAAGACTCGATCGATGTCTGCTTCCCATGTGCCTGTAATAAAATGCCAGTGGAAATCAACTACCTAGAGATATTCTGTGGATAACTAGTTGACAAAGTCGATTTATAGCACTTACCTTTAGAGATCTTGAATTCAATTAGGTACCGGTTGATAGGAGTATTTCCATCGTAAGGAGCTGCCCACGATAGTTGCACTGAACGACCAGACTTGTCTAAAACTTTCAGTCCATATGGCACTTCAGGAACCTCTGCAAAACAATTATTTGCATTTATCAGCAAATGTGGTTTAATTAATGTTTAACAAGGCCATAGAGTTTTGACTCCAATTTAACTAATATATTATGAAGTAGTACACACCTTGAACCATCATATTAATACTAGTGTCGTCACTGCCAAATGCATTTGTTGCCACACATGTGAATAGTGCTGAGTCTGCTCTCTCTGTTCTTTTAATACTTAAATCTGATAGAACTCCATGCGGCAAAATCTCCTCGCGGATGGTGTATCTGCAGTGATTGAAACAATGTGTTAAGCAAAGAAGGCCAGATTACAAGATTAATGTTATAGAAGTAATTAAAATGGTCAACATTTTACCTGTTATCGCTTTTCGGGTCCAGTCGCTTGTTATTCATGTTCCACAAGATGCCGATGGGTTTCTCTCCTCGAGCTTCGCATTGCAAGACGGTAGGCTCACCTCGCCGTGACGTTTGGTTTCGCAGCTTGATTTCAAAGTGGGGAGGAGCTGAAATGAAAAATACAGTATTATAACCATTGGTGAATATAGCTCATGGGCACATTAAAATCAATATTTATAACAAAAACAGAAAAATGAAGAACACATGCCCTTTTTAGGGCTAACTAACAAAACAGATCATTACAGTCGAGCACTTTAAAACATCCAACTGCAGCTCTAAAAATCACCATTTAACCAGAAAAATTAAAGTTTTATCTCACCTTGTACACTGATCAGTATCACAGCTGAAAGTCCTGAGCCGATTCCATTTACAGCTTCACACAAATAATACCCTTCGTTAGTTTTTTGAATGTTATTGATAGTCAATGTTCCTTCGTCAACTTTTATATTTGGGTTATTTGGTTTTAAGTCTTTGTAATCACCCGGTGTTTCCCCTAGAATCAAAATATTACAAAAACAATGTATTAATGCTGTTGATTATTATTGTTATTATTGTTTATTTCTCGACAATGGAGGCAAGTCCACAAGTGTGATATGATAGAAACATGGTATTTGCAGTCATAGCAACCCAGGAAATATAAGAAAGCATTAATGGTCACTCACCTGCAGCCCTCTTCCACGTGACTTGAGGCTTTGGGAAACCATCGGCTTTACATTCTACTTTGGCATCACTACCTTGAGCAAAAGCTTTGTCGGTGGGTTCAAGAATCCATCTTGGAGGAACTGAGGAAAGAATTACAAATTTCGTTAGGGCCAGTTTAATAAGCCTGCCATGGATCTTATTTGTTTCACAACATGTTTGGATAATTCAACTCTAGTTAGGAATGTAAACATTCACTCTAAGAAATGTGAATCCAAATATGTGGATGAACAAGAGACCAACTAAATATCTGTGTTGCTGCTATGTGGACACCAAAAAAGACAATGATTGAAGAACAAATATTTTGGTTATCTACATTTTGCAACATAGATATTTGAGAGGATCGATTTTTGTGATAATCTAAGGGGCGTTTATTTAACTTTAAAACTGTAAATTTAAATGCCATAAAGGCAAGAGAAATATGGCCAAAATGTTGCCCAAAAATATTGACATGTATTTATTAGTATGGACTGACATGCTGTGTCCACATGCATGAGCAAAATTATATCTAATTCATTTCAATTTGGGTACTTATTTCCTAAAGCATGCAACTGAAGTAAAACCTCTCTTTAGGTGGGTCTTGCAAATAAGAACTGCAAATTATTTTTAAATTTGTAGATATATGAGTTGTGAGAAGCAATTATTGGAAGTCAATTATTTATTTCTAATTAATATTTCTGTAAGTACAAGTCTAGTAAGTGAGAGGTTTTACTGCAGCTTATGAAATAAAAAATATAATAATTGCAAATAAATTTTAACAGAAAGAAAGGGATGAACTAGTGCTCTCAAATTTGTTAAGAAAAAAAATCACCAACAAATCATGCATATGAACAAGATCATCATTGTGGGGGAAACACTATTCTTTGAAGAATTTCGAGGGATCAAAAAATTTGCGTAACTAGAAAGACAGCTTGTTAACGTTGGTGATTTTTACTCTTGAAGCAGATCAAATGTGATGCATTTAAACAAGGAAAGAAAGAAGGGCAGGAAGGATTCCAGATTTTTGATCGTCCCTAATCAATTCTAGGTCCAAGCACTTTATCCCGTGGTAGGAACTGGGAGTTAGATGGAATGTGCTTAAAAACCTGTGGGAAAAATAATCTAGCAAATCTCTTAGCCAGCTAGTCATTACACCAGGCCAGAAAGCAATTCCCAAGTGGTTCCGGTGATTTTCCTCACATTTCCACCCACCCAGAGGCAAAACCTATCAACTCAGCAAGATCCAGCAAAATTATTCTCGCTCACTTGTATCAGCAATACTTGTTTCAGCAATACACATTACACACCCACTCTTAAGGGCGCCTTTAAGAATCTCGGCAAAGCAGCGATATGTTTTAATAAGAGGTGGCAATTATCTATCGAGTAGGCATTTTCAAACTCAAGCATTGAGAAAAAATGAAAAATTGAACACACAAGACAGGTTATTCTCCACGATTAAGCGTTAAGGAGGTGAAATGTTGGGTGAAACTACAGTCCATGATACTGGTCCATTGATCGGTTTGTCACTTGAAATTTTGAAGTATTGGTTATTTGATTATCAATGCACGGGTAATTTGTTGTTAGATGAAGATGAAGATGTATTTCCCTCGACAATCTGTTTGGCAGTCTTACTGGCAGGGCCTCCTTTGCTTTTTGCCGCACAAGTGTAATTTTCAACGTGAGCGAACGTTACATTGCCAACAATCAGAAGGGTTGTATGTCGGCCAACATTTACCGTCGTTACCCTCATAGCAGTCAAAACTGGTCGGCTATCCAAAGCCCATGAGAAAGAGAGAGGATGATCGCCTGTCGAAGCGACACAAGTAGACTGAACATAGTCTCCTTTGTTTAAATATTCTGAGATGGCAGTTCTGTGCGCAAAGAGAAACGAAACAGGATAACTTTATCTGATTATCATATCATTCGTTTGACCAGGTGGAATCGAAGTCAAGGTCAGGATCGAGATAAACTGTGAAAGGAAATTGTGACATGTTTACCCTTCACTTTAAGCTCGGACGAGTGCCTAACTTTTCCCGCTCGATTACTGGCAATACAAGTGTAGTTGCCTGCATCGCTCAAAGATAAACGAGTCAGAGAAAGGATAACGGTAAAGTCGTCGAGATGTTGTATATTTCCGGCTAGCTCGGGGAGCACTCGACCATCTTTGAGCCAAGTGATCTGCAGCGGCGTATCACCAGCCGCAATGGAGCACAGAACACGCGTAGACTCACCACCATTGATGCCGTTTTGGTTGAAATTAAAGGGCTGAATCTGTGGTTCGACTAAAAAAGGGGATAACACGGTTTACAATTAAATGGGCATCAAGATGACACTTTAACGACAGGACGACACATACTTTACGATGAGACTAAACATTCGGCAGTGGTCAAGATGAGAAGAAAATATTGCTGTTTTGTGAAAAGATCCATTTGTAGAGAACTCTCATATCTTTGCTAAGGAAACCATACATCAAGTGAATTTACTGTTTTGAAACCCAGCGGTGCAAACTGCTATAATTTTCTTGTATTAATAAAAATGGATTGAATGTTTGAAGGAATGTGGAACATGAAGTAAGAAGATCAACATGCGATCTTGTAGAGATAAATATGTTTGTTTTTACCATGAACATGTAACCTGGAGGTAAAGTTTACGGTCCCTGCACGGTTCCTAACTGAGCACGTGTAATTCCCTTTATGACTAGAGCCTGCAGTGTCTATCAAAAGGAGGCTCCCTTTACTGCCGATTTTAGTCGTGCTCACGCCTGTGTTTGCAGCTATGGCTTCTCCGTGGAATTTCCATTGGATATCTAACGGTTGGTCCCCGTCGGAAACTAAGCAAGTCACTTGCGTTGCTTGGCCCGCAAAGATTGGCTCGTCAAAATGAAATGGTACTATTCGAGGCAGTACTGAAAGAACAAAGTGTTTTGAATTGGTATGTGACCTACTCATTGCTGGACATTTTATCAACATGACGACCAATGTGTGTCCTGCTCTGCTTCGATAGCTAGTGAGAATTGAATGTCATCAACAAAATTAACAGCACACTGGCTGTAGCTGGCCAAATAAATAAGAAGATTGTTTCCCACCAACGACCAAACAGGAATTGAACCAAGCAGAGAGTAAGGAAGGGCCTTAGGACGGTGATGATAATAATAAACTAACCATGACTACAAATATTTGATTTTGACAAACCATTGACAATAAGTTCTGCAGTGTGAGAGGATTTTCCGGCTGAGTTTGACCCGTGACAAGTAAAATTTCCAGAATGCCTCCCTGAGACTGATTCAATAGTAAGCAGATTGACCCGCTGTCCCAGCTTAGCTGTGGTAACTTGTAACTCGTCGTACAAGGGCTGCCCATCGAAAAGCCACGTGATTACGATGGGTAAATCTCCATCGGGCACCGTGCATTGAAGGGTGACGAACTGACCAGGCTGGGCAGGTTCTTTGCCAAACGAGAAGGGCAAAATCTTGGGAAGAACTATAAAGATTACGGAATTAGCAACCGAAAGAAACTGATATCTTGTTACAGGTTTTTTCACGATAACCACTCCATTTCTAAAAAACGCAACCTATACAGAACTTTGGGCAGGTGGGAAAAGCAAGTGGGATATGAAATAAAATAAAGAAATAGCATCAAGTCTCCCATGATATATTAAAAAAAATAATGCTCATCTGCTTTTCTTGGTACAAACCATTGACTACTAGTTCCACTGTGTAAGAAGATTGCCCTGCTTCGTTAGACCCTTGGCAAGTATAGTTCCCTGCGTGGTCACCCGATACCGACTCAATCGCTAGCACGTTGATGCGGCCTCCAACTTTTGACGTTGTTACTTCTGAATTGCTAATCAAAGGCTGTCCATTGAAGAGCCACGTGATGGTTATCGGAAGATCTCCGTGGGAAAAAGTGCATTGGAGTGTTGCGGACTGCCCGGAATGTAAAGCTTCGTCTCCTGCCGAAAACGGCACCACCTTGGGCCGGACTGAAAATACATTCGAACAATGACTACCCCTCAAAGGCTGCAGTAAATCTGGGTTCTGGATATTGAGCTATTACTGGTATGGTTGAATCACATTGCCAGTTTGGGTCGAGGACAAGAAAGAGAGAAGGATGAAAGCAAAGAATACTAACTGAATAAATAATTTGCATCCTCAATGAATCTTGCTACAAACCATTGACTACCAATTCTGCCATGTAAGAAGACTGCCCTGCTTCGTTAGACCCTTGGCAAGTATAGTTCCCTGCTTGGTTTCCAGATACGGAATCGATCGTTAAAACATTAACACGACCCCCGACCTTCAGTGTTGATACTTCGGCAGTACTAATCAAAGGCTGTCCATTGAAGAGCCAGGTGATGGTTATCGGAAGATCTCCGTGAGAAAAAGTGCATTGGAGTGTTGCGGACTGCCCGGAATGTAAAGCTTCGTCTCCTGCCGAAAACGGCACCACCTTGGGCCGGACTGAAAATACATTCGAAAAATAACTACCCCTCGAAAGCTGCAATTTTTATGGGCATGGGACATAAAAGCTTCTATGGCCTGGCTGGATCACATTGCCAGTTTGGATAAAGGATAAGAAAGTGAAAAGGATGTAAGCAAAAGAATACTAGCTGGATAAATAATATCTAGCAGTTTCAATGACTATTCCTACAAACCATTGACTACTAGCTCCACCGTGTAAGAAGACTGCCCTGCTTCGTTAGACCCTTGACAAGTATAGTTTCCTGCTTGGTTTCCTGATACCGATTCGATCGTTAAGACATTCACACGACTTCCAAACTTGGACGTTGTTACTTCAGCATTGCTTATCAACGGCTGTCCATTGAAGAGCCATGTGATGGTTAACGGAAGATCCCCGTGGGAGAAAGTGCATTGGAGTGTTGCAGATTGCCCGGAATGTAAAGCTTCGTCTCCTGCCGAAAACGGCACCACCTTGGGCCGGACTGAAAATACATTCGAACAATGACTACCCCTCAAAAGCTGCAGTTTTTTATGGGCATGGGATATAAAAGCTTCTATGACCTGGCTGGATCACATTGCCAGTTTGGATAAAGGATAAGAAAGTGAAAAGGATGTAAGCAAAAGAATACTAGCTGGATAAATAATATCTAGCAGTTTCAATGACTATTCCTACAAACCATTGACTACTAGCTCCACAGTGTAAGAAGATGCCCCTGCTTCGTTAGACCCTTGACACGTATAGTTTCCTGCATGGTTTCCCGATACCGACTCAATCGCCAATACGTTGATGCGCCCACCAAATTTGGACGTTGTTACTTCTGAATTGCTAATCAAAGGCTGTCCATTGAAGAGCCATGTGATGGTTATTGGAAGATCTCCGTGGGAAAAAGTGCATTGGAGAGTTGCGGACTGCCCGGAATGTAAAGCTTCGTCTCCTGCCGAAAACGGCACCACCTTGGGCCGGACTGAAAATACATTCGAAAAATAACTTCCCCTCAAAGGCTACGTTGTGTATGGGTTTGGGATACTTATGTCCTGGCTGTGTTACAGTTCCAGTTTGGACAGAGAACCAGAGAGGAATAAGGATATAATTCAAAATAATATTACTCAATAGTTTATATCTAGCAGCTTCCAAATGACTTTCTTGTTACAAACCATTGACTACTAGTTCCATTGTATAAGAAGACTGCCCTGCTTCGTTAGACCCTTGACAAGTATAGTTTCCTGCATGGCTTCCTGATACCGACTCGATCGTTAAGACATTCACACGACTTCCAAACTTGGACGTTGTTACTTCAGCATTGCTTATCAACGGCTGTCCATTGAAGAGCCATGTGATGGTTAACGGAAGATCCCCGTGGGAGAAAGTGCATTGAAGAGTTGTAGACTGGCCAGAATGTAAAGCTTTATCTCCTGCCGAAAATGGCACTACATTTGGCGGGACTGAAAACAGGTCAAAATAGTTAAGAACTATTCCCAAAAGGTTGGAGACATTTTATTAAATTGTGCTTCTCATTTCCCTCTGTTGCAGCTTGGCTTGATCAAAATACCAGTTTGGGCAAAGGTCTAGAAAGTGAAGGGTGAAGAGAAAAAATAATACAAGTTAAATCAATAATTTACAGATAGTAATTTTCAATGACTTTCTTGCTACAAACCATTGACTACTAGTTCCACAGAGTAAGAAGATTGCCCTGCTTCGTTAGACCCTTGACAAGTATAGTTTCCTGCATGGCTTCCCGAAACGGATTCGATCGTCAAGACATTAACACGACCTCCGAGCTTGGACGTTGTTACTTCTGAATTGCTAATCAAAGGCTGGCCATTGAAGAGCCAAGTGATGGTTATTGGAAGATCCCCGTGAGAGAAAGTGCATTGAAGAGTTGCAGACTGCCCGGAATGTAAAGCTTCGTCTCCTGCCGAAAACGGCACCACCTTGGGCCGGACTGAAAAAATGGGCCAGTTTTAAATAGTACTAATAATCACTTCAGAGGCTAAGGAATGAGGGTGAAAAAAACACAAATCAGTGAATGTTGGAAAAACAACTAAACTGATGTTCTCTAATCTAATCAAGCATGGGATAGAACAGAGTTAAAAATGATTTAAAGAGCACACAAGTACCCTTGACTATTAGTTCCGAAGTGTGAGAATCTGTTCCTGCTAAATTCTCAGCAAAACACGTGAAAAATCCAGCATGTGTTGCTTGCACAGAACTGATGCTTAGAATTGTGCTTCTCTCTCCCAGCTTAAGCACAGTAACACCCAATCGAGGAGTGATGGGTTCGTTGTTAAATGTCCACGTTAGATTAATCGGCCGGTCTCCTTCGATGACACCACATGGAACCGTCACAACTTGGCCAGGATTCAGTGGCTTATCACTAAATTGAAAAGGTTGCAGTTCTGGAGGAACTGAAATCATTAAGTTAAGGAAAGGAGTTTAATATCTTATTAGTGGGTAACATTATTAAGGGGTTACTAAGACTTCCAACTGGTAGGGACTTGTAAGTAACCAATTACTTGACGTTAAAAAAGCCACTCAATTAATTACTTTAAGAGGGTTCAGGAAGGTAATTAGACACAAAAAAGAGAAAGAAATACAAAACATTATAATCCTATGTGCTCAGGCGAAACAAAGCGCAGTAAAGAAAACCTGTAGAGCGGGATGAAAGAGAATTCGCTCTGGTACAATTACCATCAACACGGAGTTGCGCTGATTGTGTAGTGACGCCCGCCGCATTGATAATCAAACATGTGTAATTTCCTGCATGTTCGAATCTAACGGAGCTAATCGTCAGTAACGAGCCAGCATCACCAAGCGGAACTAATGTGATTCCTTCCATTTCCCAGGAAATGTTTTTGTTGTTTAGAGTCCACCAGGCAGTCATTGGTTTGTCCCCTCCGATAACAGCGCAGGCCACGGTAATAGGTTGGCCTGCACTTGATGACCCTTCGCCGAAAGTGAAAGGGAGTAGCTTGGGTGGAACTGTAAATAATCCCTGTATGGTCAGTATACATTTTCTTTAGGGAACTAGGTAGTGATGGTAGAAAGGGTACGTGGGATTTTCTGGTTTCTGGATGATAGCAATCATTAGAAAGACAGTGAGAAAGTAAGTATGGAAAAAGTTTTTGTAATCTGGCAGCCATGCCAAACTAGGTGTTCATTAGGTGTATACCATTGACGACTAAATCTGCACTGTACGACATCAATGCTGCGTTATTCTCTGCGGTGCACGAATAATTCCCAGAATGGCTAGCCATGACAGACCCGATAGTCAATAAACTTGTCCTTTCGCCCATCTTCGAAGTGGTTATGCCCATGTGAGCCGAAAGATCTTCATTGTTGAACTTCCAAATAATTTTCAGGGGTAAATCTCCTTTGCTAACGTAGCAATACAGTTGGACGCTATCGCCAGAAAATGGTTCCGTTTCAAAAGTAAACGGATTGATGAAGGGTCGAACTAAAAGTGATAAAATTAATTAGCCCCAAAGAAATCAGTTCTAAATATTTGTTCAAGTTATGGAATGCTGTCCTCCAGAAGGTGGTAAAAGGAAAAGCTAAATTAAAGAACCAATAAAATTGCAAGCATATAATAAAGTGCTCAAAAAACCTAGTCACAGCCTTGAGCATTTTAAATGTTTACCCTTAACAATAAGAACTGCTGTAAAGCTGTCATGTCCAGCCAGGTTATATGCCATACAAGTATAATTGCCCATGTGGTATGCTTTTACAGACTCGATGGACAAAATACTTGTACGAGTTCCCATCTTAAACACATTAACACCCGCTGCTTTGGAAGCGTCAAGCTCATTAAAGAGCCAGGACAACGTAACAGGTAAGTCCCCTTCGGAAATAGCACACGATTGCTGAATGAATTGGCCAGAGTTGGCCGCGGAGTCACCAAAAGAGAAAGGTGTAATCAGCGGAGGCACTGTAATGCAGTAAGATCATCAATCAATGAGACATACCACCGGTGATTTGTTGTAAAGGACCCTAAAAGAAAACCAGGGAAAAATATTATAACAGTTGCTGGATCTTGGTACTAAAATGGTATTTGGACAAGAAATGTAACTAAAACAAGCATTGTTTGAAAATATGTGCAAAAAAAATTAAAATCTGGAACGTAGCTGGACACGATTTAATACCCTTGATGGCGAGCGTCGCAGTGTAACTATTGCTCCCAGCTATGTTAAGTGCTGTGCACGTGTAATTGCCTCCGTGATACGATTTCACCGACTCGATTGTAAGAATACTTGTTCTAGCTCCGATCTTAAAAACGTTAACTCCGGCCGATGTTGCAGCATCCTGGTTGTTTAGTAGCCATGATATGGTCAGTGGAAGATCGCCTTCTGTTATAGCGCAGTATTGTTGGACCATCTGGCCTGCATTTATTGGTGCTTCTCCAAACGAGAATGGCGTGATTGTGGGTGCCACTAAACAGAGTTTCATGTCTAATAAATGTGATCACATTAAAGTTCATCATTTGTGAAACATGCTGAGAAAAGTTTCTCGGGTGTTAATAGGCTCAAGAAATGAAAATAAGTATTCCCAGGTTGATGGTCGATGGTTATGGGGAAGTCAGCACAAAATAAATAGAAAATAGTAGGTACATTCACTAATCATTTAAAAGCAGAAGATCAACTGCGCTACCATGAACATGAATTGTAGCGGTGTAACTGGCAGAACCAGCTTTGTTCTCTGCAAGACATGTGAAGTTTCCACTATGAGCAGCAGTCACCGAAGCTATCGATAAAATGCTGGATCGTCCTCCCACGATAGTTGTGCTGACATTCAAATGAGATGGCAACTCCTCTCCGTCAAATTTCCACGTGATTTTTATGGGGGTGTCTCCCTTGGAGACGTGACAGTTCAGCTGCACGCTATCACCAGTGTTCGCTTCCTCTTCCAGAGCAAATTGGGTGATGTGAGGTAAAACTAAAGAAATATCAATTTTGTCAACAAAAAAATTCTTTTGATATCATAACGAAAACAACACTCCCCAAAATCATGTAGGCAGAGAAACTTTGACGTAAATCCTAGAAAGTCGAACCAGAGTGGGAACTGTAAAAGGAATGGAAAGTTCAGCAAACTAGATAAAAGAAAGTGAAGAAATGTAAGTAAATTAAATCTAAAATGGTGCTAAGGATAGATTTATCTGTCTACCAGTAACTGTGAGATGAGCCTGGTGTTTGGTAATGCCCGCTGGATTTTTTGCTACACACGCGTACTCCCCAGCGTGTTTTGCAGTTACCGACGGTATGGATATGATGGAGCCAGAATCTCCCAGAGGGATTATTGTGACGTTCATCTGAGCCGTTATCTCCACGTCGTTGAGGGTCCATCGAACACTGACCGGTCGGTCACCATCCACCATGCAAGTCAAGGTCGTTGACTGGCCTAAGCTTCGGGGACGTTCTCCGAATGAAAACGGGACTATTTCTGGTAAAACTGGACAATAAAGACTCATTTTAGTCAACCACACTTTAGAAACAATCTTACGATTGGCAGGTAGGTAGAATGATTCTTCTTGGCCCAATGGAGAGGATGGAAAGGTATCAATGGGAAAAGAAAGTGGTAAGTCAGGGAACTGGATTGAAAAACACAAGAAATAAACTTAACATTTTTCATCATGCAAGGGTTGGTCAAGTTATACCATCGACGTGAATCATTGCCGTATAGCTAACGGAGCCGGCAGCATTTTGAGCGTTGCAAGTATAATTCCCTCTGTGAGCAGCCGAAACTGTAGCGATTGTAAGCAGGCTTGTTTTTTCTCCGACTTGATTCGTAGTGACTCCGATGTTGGCAGGTAACTCCCTCCCGTTAAAGCTCCACACAATCTTTATTGGTCGGTCGCCTTTAGAAACGTGGCAGTTAAGCTGAACACTGTCACCGTTGTTTGCGTCTTCATCCAACGAAAATGGACTTATGTGTGGAAGCACTAATCACAAACAAAGCAAACCTAATCAATGTCAATCAAATTGATAATAATATGCAAACTGTGGAAGAGTGACTAAGATGAATTTAATGCTGTAAAAATGTCACTAAATAATATCTTGATTCCCATTGTCCCATCTAAATCTGGAAGAGCTGCTTGAGACCTGCAGAGGGAGGGAGTGTGGGGAGTGCAGGGATGGTACATACATGCTTAAAGCCAGCTTGTTGAAATTTGTACCATTCACGTGAATTCCGGCCGTATAGCTCACTATTCCAGCTGGGTTTTTGGCAGTACAGGTGTAATTGCCGCTATGTGCCGCAGTTACCGAAGATATCGTCAGAAAGCTTGTTCTATCTCCCATCTTGTTTGTTGTTATACCAAGGTGGGAGGAGAGTTCTTTGCCGTGGAAGTTCCAGGATATCTCTAAAGGCTTATCACCCTTTGATACGTGGCATGAAAGCTGGACGCTATCCCCATTATTTGCTTCCTCGTCTAACGAGAAAGGAATTATATGCGGAAGGACTGGAGACAAAAGAAAAAGAGAGCAAAACTGAGCACACATTGTAGTTAGGAAAAGAAATCAACAACGTAATGATGAACCAAACTATTAAGCTGAAAATATATCACTGATAACAATCACAAACAATGATCAAGACTATCACTTGCAGCACTACCGTTCCATACCGTTGACTGATAATACAGCTGAGTAATTAGCGATCCCGCCCACATTTTCTGCCTGACATAAATATTCGCCCCCATGACGAGCCAAAACTGACGTGACCGTCAACAGACTTGTTCTTTCTCCGATCTTTGTCACGAGAATCTCATTGTTAGAAAAAAGTGCTTGGCCATGAAAACTCCACGTGATTTTTATTGGCATGTCTCCTTTTGCTACATAGCAGGTGAGCTGAACGCTGTCTCCGGAATTGGCATCTCCGTCGAACGCAAACGGCGTGATATGAGGTGTTACTGGCAACACATCAAGTCAGTTGATGTCAGCCAACCAGTACAAATGGTCACATGAGGAGAGAAGATGTCGAGGTATGTAGTTGCCAGCCCTCTGAACAAGGTGAAATGATTTAATCCCTGAACTCAAGATACTGGAAATCAGGGAAACGGATGCAATTTATCATAATATAGGAGACTTTGGAAATCAAAAATGCAAAAACAAAAAAATGAAGAAAGACTATCAAAATGTATGTGGGCAGGTAACGAATCTATGTTACCATTAACAAGGAGAGTTACTGTAAAGTTGGCAGTCCCTGCATTGTTCATTGCACTACATGTGTATTCCCCAATGTGCCTAGCATTGACAGCTTCCATGTTTAGAACGCTAATTCGCTGGCTCATTTTCCCGATTGTGATTCCTTGGAAGTCTGGTGTAATGGGTTGGCCATCAAAGTACCAGGATATTGTGATTGGAGAGTCTCCTTTGACCACTGCACACTGCACCACCGACATTTCTCCGGACTTTGCAGGCTCGTCGCCAAACGTAAACGGCAAAATTTGGGGAGGAACTATGAACAGAAAAACAGGTGGAAAATTCTAGGTTCAGGAGTTCAGTTCAGGAGTTTGCATAAAGAAAACGAAAATAGCAACGAAAATCGCAAACAACAAGGTTGCTTTGCTACGACTACCCATTTAGCTAAAAAAGTAAAATAGTCTTCCTTTATAATGTACCATTAACATTTAACTCAGCTGTAAAGTTAGTTTGACCGGCTTTGTTGCTAGCAGTGCACATATATTTCCCTATGTGCAATGCTTGAACAGCCTCCATCGTGATGGTACTGATTCGCTTGTTAGTCCGAGTGATCGTCACCCCACGATGGGTTTGACTTAGTTCCTCATTGTTAAAATACCAGGAAATGCTGATTGGGGAATCTCCCTTCACTACCACACATTGAATTGCCGACATTTCGCCAGCGTTTGCGGGTTCGTCCCCGAATGTGAACGGCAAGATTTGAGGAGGTACTGAAATAAGATAAGACCTATTTGATTGATAAGAAACAAGAAGTCTAATAACCATCCCAATCCTAGGAACAAAGGTAGAAGGTCAGGCAAGGAAATAAAAAAAAGAAAGTAAAACAGCGATCGTAAAACGTGTTGCTAGCGTTCATAATTTAAGCTAAAAATTCGGCTTTCGTAATACCATTTATAGTAAGCGGCGTTGTAAACGTTACTCTCCTGGCTGCATTTTCTGCATAGCACGAGTAATTTCCGGCATGCTGAGCTTTGAGAACTGGAATCGTTAGCATACTGACTCTCTCGGCAACTTTGGTAGTGGTTACGCCCGAGTCGAGGACTAGTTCGTCAGGGTACGACCATGACACAACTACGGGGGTGTCCCCAGATGAGACAATGCATTGAAGGTTTGCAAATACCCCTGCATTCATTGGCAGGCTTCCAAATGAGAACGGAGAGATTGTTGGAGGAACTAGGGCAAAGCAAGCGTAAAAAGGGATTATTTTTAAAATGTTTAAAAGAATAAATCAATTTGAGTTACAATACACAAGAGGATCGAAAATTAAATAATGGGTATAGGGTAATATTCTACAGGAAAGGAACCTATATAATGACATTTTGCCAGCTGTCTTGCTCATTAAAATTTGCAGCCCAACAGAGGGAGGACGGAAGTGTCAGGATAAGGTTAACCAAGAAATATGCACACAAGGTTAAGGAATATAAAGAAGCTAAAAATGCCAAAACCATTTCTAGTGATTAGGCGTACCATTTATAGTAAGGGGCGTTGTGAACGTTACTCTTCCGGCTGCATTTTCTGCAGAGCACGAGTAATTTCCGGCATGCTGAGCTTTGAGGACTGCAATTGTCAACAAACTGACTCTCTCGGCCACTTTGGTAGTGGTTACGCCCGAGTCGAGGACTAGTTCGTCAGGGTATGACCACGATACAACTACGGGGGTGTCCCCGGATGTGACAATGCATTGAAGGTTTGCAAATACCCCGGCATTCATTGGCAAGCTTCCAAATGAGAACGGAGAGATCGTTGGAGAAACTAGGGCAAAGCAAGTATCGAAGGAATTTGTATCACGAATGGATACAAAACAAACAGGCCTAGATTCTAGTTGTGATGCATTTACCATGTACTGACAACAAAACACTAAACAGAAAATGGTGAAGACAAAATAATTTGGATGTGAGATTATATATCTATAATAATGGCAGAAAATAACAAAAAGAAAATGGAATAGATTTGACAAAATAAAGTTGTAAATTGAGTACCATTGACATTCAAATATGCACTATAATTGGCAGAGCCTGCAGTATTGGAGGCTATACAAGTGTAAGCTCCTCTATGGTAAGGTCCAATGGAATGTATGGTCAATATGTTAGCGGTATCACCAAAGATAGAGGTTTTGACACCATGTAGGTCATCAGCATACTGCCATTGAATATTCAATGGCTTGTCCCCTTTTGATACGTAACAGCTCAATTGTATGCTGTCTCCAGCATTCGTCGGTCCATCAAATTGGAACGGACTAATATAAGGTTTGACTGAAAGATAAATGATCGACGTTTTTTTAATATAAAGAATTGAGGACAACAAGGAATCTGTGGTGCCTTCAAATGAGTTGCTAAACAGCTATTTATGTCAAATGATAGTTTTGACAGGTCACAATCTCAATCAGTGACAATCTGAGAATTCAAATTATCAAAATGATATCCCACAAATACAACGAATCCATAGCCATCACTAGAAAATTCTTTACTAGACTGAACGATGATAATGAAGCTTCATCACAGAGGCAACCACATACAGTGACACAGAAACAAAATTATTGCTGAAAACTGTAAGACATTGACAATATTGAATTAAGTGATTGCATTATTCAATAACTACTTACCAACATAAAAAATGTTTCATTCAAACATTGGCTACTGAAATAATTAAGTGTTCCGAACATCAATCTATAATTAACACATATAAAACAAAATTGCAAGTCAGATGTCCGCAGTAGTTTGAATTTGATGCCTGAAATTAGGAGATTAGTACAAGACATATTTGTAAAATTGTGTGTGAATGATTTCAACCCTAAAGATAAGATATTACAAATAAATTTGATTCAAAATAACCTCATAGGGCAAGGGCATGAACCCCACATTTTGGCAATCGAAATGATTGCTACAACAATTCAAAACAAGTAATTATTTCGGAGAAGCCAGCAATTTCTCTTCATAAGTAGCAATTTCTCTTCATAAGTAGCAATTTCTCTTCTTAAGTAGCAATTTCTACTTAAATCACAGATTTTTATTGAGCACCATCTCAATAAATGTTAAGTTTGACTCTATATCAACTTTGGAGATTAATATCCTTCGATAAATGTTTCGTTTAGCACAAAAGAAACAGTCCGATCGTTTAAAAGTTGATTTAATTGCATTGTAACTCACCCATGACTTGAATTTCTAGCGTTCCTCTTGCAGAGTAACCTTGTGCGTTGCGCGCTACACAGGTGTAGGTCGCCTGATCTGACAAGCGTTCCACGTTCTCGATGATGAGCGTTCCGTTGGTGAACACCTTTTGCTTGCGGTTGATTGGAAGTACACGGCCATCTGTACAGAAAAATTGATTAAGTTAATAATGAAACGACTCAGAAACATATCACTCCAAGATTGTGATCAATGGGATTAACTAGATTTTGGCATGCCATTGAACCAAATAACCAAATATTAATAATTAAGAGACTAGAGCTAGATTCAAAGCAATTTTTGTGAATGTTGTGATACTAATGAACAAGGCCAAAACAAGTAAGGTTTTAACATTTTTAAACAACTTTTACCACCTTCAACCAAGCAATTTTCTTACTTTCAAATTATTATTCTCCACATTTGCAATGTAATAATTTCACTCAATGTTCAAAATGGTTTCAAATTAAGAAACAATTTGCAGAGGGTAAGACCCCTGATAATCAGAGGTTTTTTATAAATGGTAGATTAGACATACCTCTCTCCCAGACAATGGTTTCGATCGGGTAACCAGCAACAGGACATGTGACCATCATCAACTCTCCTGCCACGATCGCTTTCTTCTCCATAGTCCGAATGTACGGCAGGCCGTAAACGTTGAGCTTGTTTGCGTGAACAGCTGAGCCGACCTTGGACGATGCGATACACTTGTAGAGACCTCCGTCGTTGGAGTGGATCGAGGAGATGTTCAGGTGCGAGACGACGTCTCCGTTGACAGTCACGTACTGGCCGACTTGCAATCTACAAACGAAAGATGAAAGAAATGTTCATAACCCGTGCAATGATAGTTTTTAGACACATGTCTATTTTATCTAACCTTAGCACTAGTTTTGACAAAAACTATTTAAACTGGGGTTTGAATGCTAAGTGAAGAGCAATTAAATTTCCCAACGTTTCGTAACTTGTACGGTTGTACCTGTTACTTTATGAAGGGTATCATGGACTGGTATCAAGGACTGCTTATAAAAGTAAACCATAGAGATTTCAACAGCAACTGGGTGAAGTAGGACTTGTATTTTTACTTTAATAAGTATTTTGGTTAAAAAGAAATGTAGATAAGGACCTAGTTTAATATTTAACATTTACTGCCTTGCACCACTCGGTGGTTAAACGACACACACATTTTTAGGAGTGCTCAAAGTTGCTAAGAAAGAGTCGTGAAAGAGTAAAAATAAACAACACTTGAAAAGATTTTCAAATGCGGAGGCTAGGTGAAGCCACGTTTAAGAAAATCAAAGGTGTATTAATATCACTTATTTCCAGGGAAAAACATATTACCGATCACTGTTTGAAAGTTTCTTCCCGTCCAATTCCCAGGTGATTTCAGGTGTTGGATTTCCAGAGGCGACACATTTCAGGAATACCGATGGCCCAGGCTGCAACGTCTCTTCGCCAAACGTGTGCCGCAGTTGTGGTGGTTCGACTAAACCAAAAAACAACATTACCCCCAGAACCGAATGAAGTTCCCTGTCTGCTAGATGTCCTAATTTAGTATCAACTTACATCGTCCTCCCAATTTCAGTTCTGCACTTGCTTCCGCGCTCTCTTGGTCATTTCGAATGAAACATTGGTACATTCCTTTGTCTTCTTTCTTAACTGAATCTATCCTCAAAACAGATTCTTCGTGATTCAGTGCTTTTCCATCTTTGAGCCAGCTGATGGTCTTGATTGGGTTTCCTGACAGAAAAAGATAATTTGATAGTTACGTTATCACTTTACATGCACATAAATTTGAGGAATATAAGAAAAGCCAAGAAGTTGCTATTACCTTCAAAATTACACGTAAAAACGGCAGGTCTGCCAAAATCCACAGTCTGTGTTTGGGGTTCAATTCCAGCAGCCAGTGGGGCTGAAAAAATAAGGAAACCAGATCAAGCACAAAAGTAGGAAAATCTAGATAAAGAATCTCATATTTTATGATAGTTTTTAGACTCATGTCTACTTTATCTAACCTTAGCACTAGTTCTCATATTTCATCAATTATCAATATTTCATCAATCTCATATTTTAAGTATTATTTTGAAAACTGAACCATCATGCAAGTAATCCAGGACTTACCTGTGACAGTGAGCACCGTTTCTACACTTTCTCCTCCAACGGAGTTATTGACAACACACAAGTATTTCCCGGAGTCCTCAACTCGTGCTTCCTTGATTATCAAAGTGCCGCTCACTTGCTTCACTCTCTCATTCAACGTGACTGCTACCTTTCTCGTTGTTCCGTCAATAAACTTATACCATCTGTGGGAAGAGACATATGTTAATAAAAGAACATAAAAGCAGATAAATATTGAACATTTACGTGTGGTCCGACTAAGTCTTTAAAGTGAAGTTACTCATTTTGTTAGGTATTTTGAATCTACTAATGTTGGAGTTCTTGTAAGCATGGGAAGTTATCAGTTGATTATGATGAAGATGGTCAAGATGATTATGATGATGATGATACTGATAAGCAACCAGAATTAACACAAGCATTGGGTTTATTGGTTAACCCAATGAGTCCGCTTTCCAGGTCCCAATCAAGAAAAATAGCCATGTACGTACAGATTACCTATTCTTTGCAATACTAATTTTATTTCTTGAAGTAAAGTTTTAGCAATGTCTTTTGTGCAGTGAAATTAACTATCTTTTGGTTGAACAATGACCTTAATGTTTGCACTAGAAGCTGCTTAATATGTGTATTGCCTCACAGGTGAGAAATAATGTATGATCATACATACCAGTTTTGGAAATAATTGAAAGCTTAGCTTCCTCTACAATGACAACTCAAGTTATGTGCATACATGCAAATACTTACAATTAATCAGCCAATCAGTTTTCAACAACAAAACCAAGACCGATTGAGTTCAGCCACCTAGTTTGCAAAGTATAATAATTTAGGTAGTAGGTATTTAGGTTGCATGCTACGCCACTTATCAAAGATGCATGCTGCAATTTGCTTCAAGACATTGCCAAAAGAAACCACCAGTTAGTCAGAAATAATGTGATTGTATGTGGTAAAACACTGAATTGCTATCAAGAATCATGTATCTAGATGATATAACTATTAAAAAAGAAACAATCCTGGTGCAGCAAAGGTAACCTATTCTGCTGAGCAATAAAGGAGAGAAAAAGCAGCAATCAGTCTATGAATTCTTGCTTGACAGAGGGTTGGGAGCGGAAATGCATCGACAGTTAATAAAGCAGCAAAAGGTTGAAAGTGCGGAGGAGATAAAAGACCGTCAGGACTTACCCTGGCACTACCTGCAATTAAAGAGTTGATCTAGGATAACTCGATCGAGCAGGGTAGCAAATTGCCGGGGACCATCCTGGGCGAACGTACGAAGGTTATTTATTGCATTTCACTTAGCTTAGCCCACACACACACACTCACAACGGCTCTGGAAAATGCAAAATAAAAATAGATATCCTACTTGTAGTTTAAAAGAGCATTCTAATGATTGCATCTTAAAGTTAATCAATGAAGTTAATCAATCAATAATGACAGAAGTTAAACTTTATAAGTATCTCTTCATAGTCATTTAAAGCAGTTCATTCGAAAGCTTTTCCAGCATAGTTTCTACATATATTCATTTATAATCGAAGAGAGGGTGCAGCTTAGAGATAAGATTAATTATAATGATGAATAATGAGATGCAGTGTCAACATCTTCCCTAAAGCTCTTAAAATGATAGAGATATTCAGTGACAAGACCTGAACAAGTTGAAGGTACGACAGATATAGGTACCTACGAAAGTGTATTCATTGGTGTACTGTGGAAGGAGGTCTAGTTCCATAAGTCACAACATTGCAATTCTTGCATTAGTTCACTATTTTTATAAGAAACATGCGCTTTATTAAGCTAAGATTAAAAATTGTATGCTGGTCGAGTACCTTGAGGTAGGCATGGGGAAACCTTGTGCATCGCAAACCATACTGATGCCTCCTCCTAAGCAACCAGCTTGCTTATTGAGACCATCTCCTGTGATTCTGGGAGCGGTCAGCCCCATGGATTCTGTACATATCCACCCAAAATTTAGCATTCCAATTACAATAGAAAGATTACTCCTTGTCCAGTCACGTGCCATAGACTCTTGGTAAAATAGAAATAAAAAAAATAAGCCAAAATAAGTGTATAATAACAAACAACATGCTCTTTGTCATTTAAGTACGTCATGTGATTGCAAAGAAATTCCATGCATTACCTTCAATCTTGGTGGGCATCTTACTGGATTGCATCGAAGACTCAAATAATTACCTAGTTAATGGGAGCGGAAAGCCTGGTACTTCGCAAACAATGAATGCAGTGTGCTTCTCAGAAATATCCATAACCAAACTGCCTTCTATTCTAGGGCCGGATAGCTTTGGTGGAACGTTGTTAGTTGGCTCTATACAAATAGGAAACTTGCGTCATAATTATTCCACTTACCGGAATATGGGAACAGGGTACCCGGCTATTTGGCACGTCAAGAAAACAGGTTGTCCAAAAGGTGTAGCTAATATTTCACCCCCTTCATACTTTTTCCCAGGCAATTTTGGAGGGATATTACTTGTGGGTTCTGAAATTTGGAAAAGTATCGACAAGTTGCCTTAGCACTGCAAGCACTTACCGAAATATTGGAACAGGGTAACCCATTACTTGACAAATCAAAGTGAGTGTTTGGCCAGATGGAGACTGAACTATTTCTCCTAAATTTTTCTTTCCTGGCCACTTTGGACCAATATTATTGGTGGGTTCTGGAATAATTTTAAATTATTCACAAATTAAAATAATGTTCTGATGAAAAGCCAGCTCAAATCTGTGATAGGGTACCTCTCCTGACTACCGTAGTTTAGCAGCAACGAAAAAAAATGCCAAAGAAAAATATCTTAAAATAAATTTAAAAAACCGCATTGTTGATGGTGTTTCCGGGATAGAAGTGTTTCCGCCTGACAAAGGATAATCAGGAAATGTGGTACGTATTTGCCGTTCCAATCAAGTTATTTACAACCTGACATCATATGTACCTGAAGGCAGGAACTGGTGATCCTTGGGCAAGGCAGACCAAAGACATTGGAAGTCTTTCTGCAACAACCTCTTTCTTTGATCCAATCTTAAAATCTTGTAACCTCGGCGCAACACTTGTTTGAGGTTCTAAATTGATTCCCCAACAAATTAGCCCCAAATGTGAAACATTATTAACATTGATCACGTATCATTGATCTATGAAACAGTCCCAGATGATCACAACAAGAAGTGGTGATCAGATGGCCAAGCAATAAGGATAGCAGTATTAATTACCTGATCAGCAGTTTGATTTTTGCAAACTCAAATATAGCAAATCATTAAAATATTTTGTGCTAAAAAAATGTTTATGCAATTAATTAACTGTACCTGAAAGCAGGGATTGGAAACCCTTGTACCATGCAAGTCAAAATGGTCATCCCGTTAATAAATGACATAGCTTTGACCCCCATAAACTGTCCATCTTTCAGTTTGGGTGCCACGCTCGTAGTAGGTTCTGGAACCACAAAATAGTGTTGCCTGCCCACAATGTGCCAAATATTTCTAGTGCGTTACCTGAACAGTGGGGCCGGATAGCCCTGCGCAGCACAAAGCAGGGGTATTGTACTTCCTTGATCTAGGCTTTTTTTTACACTTCCTATTTCTTTATCTTTAACCTGAGGTGAGAGGCTTGTTTGTGGCTCTGCAAGCAAAACAGTGTTTTGCATCAGATCTTGCCAAAACTGATGTTGAAATGGGAAAGGTACCCAAGCACAGCTAATTAGAGCAGAATTCATCATTGCCCTGAACATTTACGGTTAAAAAAAACGATAAAAAGTGAAGAAATTAATGGATGAAATATACTATTTAAAACACATAGAGGCTTACCAATTTGAAGAATGAGATTCTTAGTTTTGGCAGATGAGTCATTCCATGTCAAATCAACCGACCAAAAAACCGTCACCTCTCAGAAATCGATCAAACTTGATACGATGGTGACCACATCATTTCTGTTGTTGACTTATTTATTTGTTTGCCTCTGAGCCAAATGGTTCGCCCGGTAAGGGCCGGAAACTGCGGGACGGCACCGAATTTTGGGGTGAAAATTGCGTCGGCTGTAGTTCAGATAGATTAATGAAAAAAAAATTTATTTGAAAGGTATTGAAATGTTGTTTCACAAAACATAAATTTCGTTAAAAAAATACATATATCCCCCCTTCCCCCATTTCATTTTTTCTACCCCTACCTATTATCTTTCAAAGTCCTATTTTTATTTTCTTGAGAAATTTTAATTTAATAGTTATAAGTATAAACTTCATTTTTTTTAAGTTTTAGAGTGGGTCAGCGAGGGAATTTGTAGATAAAAATTAAAAAGTATCACAGTGTGTAAAAAATTTCATGTTTTACACGTGTTTAAGCGTACATGGGATAGTTCACACAAAATCAACACATCATTCAACCAGACCAACTTTTATGTGAAATAAAAGTATGCTTATGCACAAAGAAGGCTTAGAAAAGACTCACTAACTTTTTCAAAATTTTGTCCCGCACCGTTCATGCGTAGTAGCAGTCCGAACTTTAGAACTTTTCAGTGTTTCGGTTTGCCTTCCACAACGTTTGGGCTTCCAGCTAACGACCCGTTAAATATAACGAGAAAAAAAAAAAGAAAGCTGAGAAAATTTAGGCAAGATAATATTGAAAAAAAAACACATAAAAATAGACAAACTACCCTTAATGTAAAAACATCCCCTAAATTGAGAAGAAAAACAATTTACCCTACTTTTAGCAAAACGAAAATTTAAGAAAACATCACCAAAGAACTGGCCAAGCTTACCTGAAAGTTTCGTGATGACGAACGAGCAAGTTTCTGAGAGACAAATTTTTTCTCGATTCAATATGTGTATTGGGTAAATCAGTACATCTAATAAAATTGTGACATTCCGATTCGATTCAGAAATCGTGATAAAAAAATATCTGAAAAACTTTAGCGAGATCCATCATGAAACTTTCAGATAAGCTTAACCAGATCTTTGGTGATGTTTCATTAAATTTTTGTTAAGTTAAAAGTAGGGTTAATTGTTTTTCTTATCAATTTAGGGGATGTTTGTACATAAAGGGTAGTTTTTCTATTTTTATGTGTTTTTTTTTTTCAATTTAACTTACCTACATTTTCTCCGCTTTCTATTGGTGTTTTTATTTTTTCTTTATCTTTAACGGGCCATTAGCTAGAAGCCTAAATGCCATGGAAGGCAAACCAAAACACTGAAAAGTGCTTAAGTTCGGACCACAGTTCGGACTGCTACTGCGCATGAACGGTGCGGGACAAAATTTTGAAAAATTATTGAAAGTCTGCTCTAAGCCTACTTTATGCGTAAGCATACTTTTATTTCACATAAAAACTGGTCAGGTTTAATGATGAGTTGATTTTGTGTGGACTATCCCATATATGCGTAAACACATGTAAAAACGTGCAATGTTTTACACACTGCGATACTTTTTAATTTTTATCTAAAAATTCCCTCGCTGACCCACTCTTAAACTTTAAGAAAATGGAGTTTATACTTGTAGCTATTGAATATAATTTTTTTAAGAAAATAAAAATAGTGCTTTAAAAGATAATAGGAGTAGAAAAAATAAAAAGGGGGAAGGGGGGATTTTTTTTATTGAAACAAAATTTATGTTTTATGAAACAAAATTTCGATACCTTTCAAGTCAAGTGTTTCTCATTGATCCATCTTAACTACAGCTGATGCAATTTGAGAAAGAAAAGCGTCGCGTGTACCTCAACATTCAGTGCCGTCCCGCCGTTTCGGGACCGTAACGGGTGAACCATTTGACTCGGAGGCAAACAAAAAAACAAGTCAACAATAGAAATGATGTGGTCACCATCGTATCAAGTTTGGTCAATTTCTAAGAGGTGACGGTCAATTTTCCAAAAAAAATTTGTTGAATTGACATGGAATGACCCAGAGTCTACTGAGCTAATGAAAAGTTTAACTTATATTAACCTGTAGAGTGGCACAGGGTTTGCTTGGGCGTCACACGGTAGCACAATATGTCGATCTATCAGTCCAACTACATTGTCGAATTTAGACTTGGGAGGTAGACGGGGAGGGGTGCTCCCAATTGGTTCTAAAACCAAGACAAACCAATGATTCATCAATAAATTATCTTGCCTTCAATGCAGCACAACATTAATCTCTCACAAGTGTTGCTGATTACCAATTATGAAAGAAAGATAGAGAAAGAGAGAGAGAAAGAGAAAAATAAATAGTTAGAATAGATGCTAGAGGCTGATTTAAACTAACCGTGAGCTTGGGAGTGGATGAGCTTGGGCCAAACACAGTAAAGCGACAGCTTTTTGAAATGGCTTCTCCAGTATGGTGACTTTAGAAGTAGGAGAGACTCGAGGAGCGGTGCTACTTACTGGCTCTGACAATAACAATACGTACACACGTGACTTAGAGATTGGTAGGAAGTTCTCAAATACCCTTACCGAGAGATCATCAGACTGCCTGATATCAGCAGAAAGTTTGGTACACAACTGGACTAAAACTTTCAGGATTGAAGTGGTAGAATGTAACTGTTTCTCACCTAATAGATGGTACAGGGTAACCCTGGGCTTGACAAAGTAGACCAAAACCTTGACCAAGATGCCTCTTAAATGATAAACTCTGAATATCAGAAGAAAACTTGGGAGCTTTTGTACCAACAGGTTCTAAAAGAACAAAAATTCAACTCAGTCATGCTAGATGTGAATTACCGGAATGCAGGAACGGGGTACCCTTGCGCTTGACACAAAAGAGCGAATCCTTGAGCAGAATTTCTTTTAAACGAGTATACTTCGTTGTCCGTTGGAAACTTTGGTGCTTTCGATCCGACTGGTTCTATAAGATCAGAAACAATCTAACCCTTTTGTGGAACACATACCTGAACGATGGAATAGGATACCCCTGGGCTGGACAGAGTAGACCAAATCCACTATCAAAATCGACTATGAACGAGTTACTCTTATCGTATATTGAGAATTTGGGTGCTCGAGTGCCAACAGGATCTGAATAGAATATGTAGTTATTATAAATAAATAAACTTATATTACTCACGACTGATTGCCCGAATGTTGGATGTCATTCTTAAATAATGGTATGCAAGCGCTACTCTTGCGACTGTAATAAGTGCACAGCAAGAATAAAATTTAACTGCAATTCGGTTGTGCAGTGAAGCGTGCATTTACCTGAACGATGGCACGGGGAAACCTTGGGCAGGGCAAAGCACAGCAAACCCTTGCCCCGAGTATTTAACAAACGAGCTACTTTTTGCTTCCACTGAGAACTTGGGTGCTTTACCCCCGACTGGCTCTGTATCGCATTAAAGATGATGGCACATTTAAGAACATACATACTTAAAAATGAACCGTACTTTTGGATGAACGTTTTATTAAATTATTGCCCTACAGTTTATTTTGAAATGTAACTTACCTAAATGAGGGGACAGGATACCCCTGGGCAGGACATAGAAGTACAATACTCTTCCCAATATTTTTGTAATAGGAACTGATTTTTGATTCTGTTGAGAAGGAGGGTGCTTTTGTTCCCACAGGTTCTGGACAGATTCGAAAAAAAATATTACAAATCATATATTGTAAAAATGAAGGCCTTACCAGAATTCCGGAACAGAGAAGGAGTTTGTATGGTAGCAAACAAGACAACTTTGATCTTTTGAAAGATACAAACTTTTTGCATAACAACTTACCTAAATGAAGGGACAGGATACCCTTGAGCGGGACATAGAAGAACAATACTCTTCCCGATAGTTTTGAAATAAGAACTGGTTTTTGATTCTGTTGAGAAGGAGGGTGCTTTTGTCCCCACGGGTTCTGGACAGATCCAAGAGAAAACAGGCAAGTAATTAACCCGGGTTTAATCGCAATCTTACCGAAATGATGGAACAGGGAAGCTTTGGGCTTGGCAAAGAAGAGCAAAACTTTGACCCTCCACTCGTGAGAACCAGCTTCCCTTCACATCACTGGAGAAAGTCGGCCTTTTCATACCCACAGGTTCTGCACGACAAGAACTTCAGTTGTAAATTATATTTTGCTTTGAAAACACATATTTATAGTTGATCTAGGATGTGGGGTCATTGGAGAGTCGGTCAGTTTGCCCTTGTCATTAGTTATGAAGGACGTAGTAACAATTATTTAATGAACTGCTTACCTAAATGTTGGGCAGAGTGATTCCCCGGGTGTCTGAACCAAAACAAAGCTACTGAAACTAGTGATGCATTTTGAAGAAAATGTCAAGACAAAAAAACTAACCGAAAACTAGGAACGGGATATCCTTGTGCTTGGCAAAGAAGCCACAGTTCTTTTCCACTTTGACGATGTATGAAGTCAAACTTAGCAGTGGATGGAATCCTTGGTGCAGTACTACTGACAGGCTCTGCAGTTTGTAAAACGGTCATAAAAAGCACGCTTGTGAATACGCAATCTTACCTATATGCTGGAACAGGGAACCCTTGGGCTGGACAAATCAGCGTAAAACTACGGCCAACAATCGCAAGGTAGCCACGGCTGGTCTCTACTGTCGAGAATTTGGGTATTGAACTTCCGACTGGCTCTGATCAAAGAAAACCATAAAAGAAATTTGATAAGATTGATAAACCTTATGCCACCTGTCAGGTTGTTTTAAATAATGCCATGGGCTAAGAATGGAGAGTGGTAGAGATAAAATAAACCAATAAAGAACTACACTAATGCACAACCTATTTACAAGTCAATTACAGTTACAATTATGTTAAAAAACCCAAGCCGAAGCATCTAAGTACCAACTTTACAGAACATAAAAAATACAAGCAATCTGCTTACCTAAACAAAGGGAGAGGAAACCCTTGCGCTGGACACAACAAAGCAAGACTTTGCTTCTCTCCAACTAAATAACGACGCAACTTATCGGCAGACGGCACTTGAGGACTAGAACCACCAACTGGTTCTAAAGTATGCAATATGGAATGCTTAGGACTAGAAGATAGCAATGCTTAAATTACGCACCTATATGATGGGACAGGAAACCCTTGTGCTGGACATAATATTGTTATACTCTGAGAAACCTGTGCCAAATTTCCTCGTATTCTCTCCGTGGTTGGAATATTGGGAGCAGAGCTGCCGACGGGTTCTATGCAATAAAGAAATAATTTATGATATTGATGTGTGCAATGGGAATGGGAACCCCTGGCTGAGCATGAAAATCCTTCCCAATTGAGTTCTGTCACCGATAAGTTGGTCAAATGCTATCTAAATTTTTGGATCTGAAGAAAGGAAGGAAATAAGATTGCAAGCCATACCTTGAAAATTGGATGAACGGATTTATCTTCCCTGAAATTCTGTCCAATCCATTTCAGCTAATAATACCACTTACCGAGAGATTGGCACTGGGTATCCTTGTACTGGACACAGTAATGTGGAACTCTGCGTTACAATTGACGTGAACCATCTAATCTTATCCTGGGTCGGGAATTTTGGAGCAGCGCTTCCCACGGGTTCTATTTTAAGGCAATTCCAATAGTTTTTAGAGTGATTATTTTTTAAACAACAATCTTACCGAAACAATGGGACAGGAAACCCCTGAGCCGGACAGAGAAGAGTGAAACTCTCGCCAATTTTTGCTGCAAAACTTCGACTTGTGTCCGTATTGGGAAACTTGGGGCCAGCACTGCCTACTGGTTCTACAAATACAACAGACTGGCCTTAGACCCTATTCTTACCGAAACGATGGGACAGGAAACCCCTGAGCCGGACAGAGAAGAGTGAAACTCTCGCCAATTTTTGCTGCAAAACCCCTACTTGTGTCCGTATTGGGAAACTTGGGGCCTGCACTGCCTACCGGTTCTACAAATCACAATGTTTACGCGTTACTCTAGTTACTCTTACCTAAAAGCTGGGACGGGAAACCCCTGAGCTGGACAGAGTAGTGTGAAACTGTCTTGGACTTTAGCAGAGAACCCTCGAACTGTGTCCATGTTAGGGAATTTAGGTACAGCACTGCCTACTGGCTCTACAAATATAGGAAGAATAATGTTTTAGCCCCTATCTTTTGCTCTTACCGAAAAGCTGGGACGGGAAACCCCTGAGCAGGACACAGAAGTGTGAAACTCTGATTGATTTGAGCAGTAAAACTTCTACTCGTATCCATGTAAGGGAATTTGGGAACTGCACTCCCTACTGGCTCTGATAAAACAGAAAAATTAAGAATGTCAATTGCGTAGAAATAACAGACATTGTATGCACAAAGACAATAAAATTATATCATTTTCAGTTAATAAATTTAAAAAAAAAAC
This sequence comes from Protonemura montana, assembly GCA_947568835.1. Taxonomy (NCBI): domain Eukaryota; kingdom Metazoa; phylum Arthropoda; class Insecta; order Plecoptera; family Nemouridae; genus Protonemura; species Protonemura montana. The sequence continues at coordinate 11,775,858 of OX387604.1, read as the reverse complement.
CCAGTTCAAACAGTTTTTGTCAATAATAAAGTACCTCCATTATTTGAAATGTGCATTCTTCAATACTCTCTGCTGTTTTCAAATTAAATCCAGATATAAACCCATTTACCTTAATTTTCAATCTCTGATTGGAGTCAGCTCAGATTAGTTCCGTCCAATAAAATCGATGGACTTACCTTGAGAAAGTCTACTTCAATGAACAAGCATGACAACTCGATGAGGAAAGGATTGGAGCGAAGGATTCAACTACGATTTGTTTCTAATCTCAGCCATTTAAATGAAACTTGCAACGGAAAGCAAAATTGTCGTAAAAGAGAAATTTTGAAACTGCCCAATTTGTACAGCAGGGGTACCCTATCCCAACATTCAGGCAACAGTTTATTTAAAATACAATTGAGACATGACAGGTAACAAACTGTGACCACATACTCTGTGATCAAAGTTTGCTTCCTGAAAGGAAAACCTTGCGTTGACTTTCAAATGGAATTACGTTAAAATGAAATTAGAATCACTCAATAGTAAATCGAATAAAAATCACGAACGAAAATGAAAATGAATGCAAGGTTTTCAAATAATAATAATCATGGTTCATTTTTGTGATAACATGCAACATTGAGCTTAAAATGAAAGGAGAAGCAATTTCAATTAGATTGAAAAATCAACTGGTAAGACGTGAGTGAATAAACACGGTGAAATGTGCTTACCTACTCATCTCTTACGTAATTTATTTTTTTGTTTTATTTTTTACGGGGTGTAAATGTTTGGCCTCTTGAACAATGTTCAAATGCAAATGCTGCCATCAAAATCAGTACTTCTAGTGAGAATATTCCAATGAAGAAATGTTATGTATTTTATCAATATTCAAACTTAATCTCATAAGACTAACTGTTTGCAAGTCTTAGGTTGTTAACAAATAATGAATCTGAATCTTGATTGCAGCACTTGGTAGTACCTAGTACAGAATTACCAAAACTTGCCATTTTGCATAAGGAGTACCAAAATTGACTTTTCAAATCACAGGCCTTAATGATTTGTTAAAAAAGTATCAAAAACTTAAATCAATTGTGTGAACACTGAAGCAAAATGCAAATATGTCAATTGAAGATATGTCTTAGTTTGTGGCAAGCTACAATCACAAAACCATTATCACAAGTCTCATTGGGAAGCAAATATTTGGCCAAAGAATTGTATTAATTTACAGATTTTATTTTTTCTTTAGCGAGTGACTAATATCTGAAAGAGAAGCAACCAAAAAAATCTCAAGATTGCCAAAAGTAAAGCTTTGGTTGAATTATTACCCTTTGACAGTGTCAAATATACAGCTTACACAGAAAATCCAACTTGGGTTAAAGTTGCTGTGCAAAACCTAGGGAAGAGGAGCCCCCGAAAAATTTTTGTGACATTCTCCTCGCCTAAAAGTTAAAATAGTATGTGATTCTTCCGATTGATAGCATTTTTTGCTCCTGGTCCTTTTTTCTTTATCTTTTTCCACCCCTTATCTTCAAAACTGTTTTATCGTCATAGCCTTTTTCCCTCTCTTACATTTGCAACTCTAGTGTGTTCCTACAGCAGATTTTTAAGACACTATCAGGGTTTACTTTTGTGTACAGCATAAGGATGGTTATGGATCTGTTAAGCTGGATCTATGGTTTAGCCTCATAGATAAAACTGACTTAAAACTTTTATATTTAAAACTTTTTACTGGTTTGTTGTTGGATTTTCTTAATGCTACCAAGCAATCAAGTTTGGTCAATGAACTTTTGATAATGGTTTTGTGATATGTCAACAAGTTTACAGAGATATTTCATGGTATTCATATTGGGTATTCTTACCTGTAATGACTAATCGTCCCTTTGTTGCACTGAGCCTTGTTTCTCCAGTTAATCGATGTTTTGTCCGGCATTGGTAAGATTTATAGCCATCTTCTGGTCCAACATCTCGAATGTGTAACTCTCCAGATGGTAAGACGAGATATTTGCCATCTGTTCAACAACAAATCATTATTAGTATAGCCCCTTTTAACACTAAGCATATGTATTTTGTCCATTGCAATGTAAACAAACTAATTTTTTGTCTTAATTAGGTAGTAATCGATATTTAACCTACCACAAAAGTTTAAGCTTTACTTTGGTAAATGTATTGTATCTTGTAAGAGTATTAAACAAGTTGATTGAAAAGCCATATCAATGGATGTATACAAATAAAATATTTTTTATGATAACAGACATTGCAGTGGCATTACACATATACTTTGGAGATCATTATAACTTCACATATACCTATTTGTATTTCTAGATTGTTGATTTTTAACTTTAAGCCATTTCATGCATTGCATCAAATTAGCTCTGAATTGTATTTAAAAATTAAATCAATCTGAATACATGCATTGAAATTGCTGCTTTTGCTAGAGAAGTGAAATTACTTTGTCTGATGTTCATCTGCATTTAAAATTCAAAAATATTTATTTAATTATTAGAAGAAAGACTTGGGGAGCAGCAATCAAATAATTAAAAATAGGTATTGACTAAGAATTATAGTTTAAATGAAATGCATTCTGGTAAGGTACAGGATAATTTTGAAAATAATTTTTCGGGACATAATTTCATTGAAAAATATTAGGTAAATGATAAATCTGTGGGTGAATTCTGTGAATTCTAAAGGTAGACACTAATTGTCTTTCACTGCATCACACACAGAATGCATTTCTTTTTTAGATCTAACCTCTAAAGAATTGTCTACGGAATAAGAGGGGGTTAAGGAGAGGAATACATTTAATGATGGGGTAATACATTTAAGCCATAACAAAAATCAACGAATGCAACGACCAAGCCTGTAAGGACATAAACTTAAATAATTAGTACCATATGAATTGTCTTGGAAGGTGATCTCGTTAGATTCATTCTCCAGCCAGGTAGAAACCATGACATAATCGGCTACAAAACTCGGTATATGACATTTTATAATCGCAGTGTTGCCTTTGAGAACGTGTTCGTCCATTACGTTTACTTCGTAACGTTGAGTAACGACTAGAAATAATGTTTGCATCGTGTCAAGATGATAAAAAAAGACTTTAAGATTTCATAGCCAGGCATATCAAACAATAGCAACTCAATCAATTACACACTGAGCCAAATGAACCTTTGGTTGTTTCAGAATATCTCAAATAAAATTTAACAACAAGCATAGGGTCAATGCATATTTTGTAATGTTTGAGCTTGTTGGATACACCAAGACTACTTCAAGAAACAAAATTATGCAGTCAAATATTGCTGTGCATCTGAGACCTAAACATAAAATAGTTAGTAATCTTGGTACCATAACTCACAAATACATGTTGAAGCGTCAATCGACTGAAGACAGCGGCAAATCTAAGAGAATGAGAATCGTTAGACGTTGTTGGCTGGTGTATTAGGTGCTGAGGTTTGACTAGGTGAAAAGGGAAGGGTTTATTACCGTAGTCATGCTCAGGCGGAAGATACTTGGATCCTTGAGTGTCTTCCCACCAAACTATCTCAACGTTATCCGACACAAATGATGGGATGTTGCATTTGAATATCGCTGAATTACCCTTTATTACAAAAATGTCGTAAACCTGTGCCTCGTAATATTGGTTTACCACTGAAACAGTAATTAAAACTTAACAATTAGTCTCATTACACTGGACATTCAAGAAAGGTTTGTAACATAAATTGCATGATGGATAACAATACATGTGCTCTGGTTGCATTTCCTAGAAAAGAGAATGATTGTTAACTTGATTCCTATCTGAAATTAAAAAAAAGCTGTTAATTTTCTATCACTGCAACAGGGAAAAACATATCAATTAGAGAAGGTAATGGATATTTGGTAGAACCTCTAGGATGGGTATTAACTTTGGGAAAATTAGCCTACCATAGTTGTTGTTAGCCTCCGACGTTGGCGAAAAAGATCCATCTTCCGTAACCCACTCAACTACTTGTACGAAATCAGCAACGAAACTTGGTAGGAGACATTTCAAGACAGCGGTGTTCCCACGCAATACAAATTCGTCTATAACCCGGCTTTGGTAGAATTGATGAACCACTGACAAACGTAGGGAAATAAAAAAAGAGTGTTAATGTCGTGGGTGGGTAAATGTATTACCATAGTCAGAGCCAGGCAAGAATGTGTTGCCCGTGGAGTCGGTCCATAATTCCACAGAAACGAAGTCAGATACGAAACTTGGGACTTCACACTTCATGACGGCAGAATTCCCTCGGATAACGTATTCGTTGTCGGCTTCAGCCTCATAACTCTGAGAAACGACTGTCACAAAACACATATGTTTTACAAGCCTCAACCCGGGAAAAATTTTGTTCATAGCCGCTGCAACGATTAGCTGGAATAAAACTTGCAAGGAAGGAAGGAATATGACAATGATTAGTTTTCATAAGTTTCCACACTACCAGTTTAATTACCATCATTGCTATTCGTGGACGTGTAAGAGAAAATCTGCCCGTCGTCTCTGACCCACGAGTGAACAGAAACATAATCTGCGACGAAGCTTGGAATCTTGCATTTCAGAACGGCGCTGTTGCCTCGGATGACATACTCATTTTCACCCTCAGCCACGTAGTGTTGAGTTACCACTAAAGATTAATAGACAGATATCCACCTCGCAGTTAGTTTAACGCAAAGCTTAATTTAAATTGCCTGGAAGAGATTATTTACAATGATTAGAGAACGGGTCGGCAAAATCAGCAGATTTTCTCCTTTGATGGTGGCTAGAAAAAATATTTTGTATTTATTAAGGATACAAGAGGATGCTGGAAACAAAACTAGCCTATGTTTACCATGATCGTTTTCGGCGGGGCGATAAGTTTCTCCGTTATTGTCAATCCAAGAATCAACATGAACAAAATCGGCGACGAAAGACGGGATAGAACATTTCAATGCAGCTGTGTTCCCTCGGATTATGTACTCGGCCAAAATCTCCGCTTCATAAAACTGATTTACAACTGAAAACCAAGTTCTTAGGCATTAGAACCTGCTAGAGGGATTTATGATTTGTGATCAGAGGAGGGAATGGAGCAGGTCAGGACTGAGTGGAACAATGGGACAAAAAAGGAAAGGTAACCGTAAGATGTTTTACCATAGTCAGAACTTGGGAGGAAGATGGATCCCTCGCTGCCAACCCAACCATCAACGTGAACAAAATCAGCCACGAAAGATGGAATGTTACATTTGAGAACTGCGGTATTGCCACGGATCACATACTCGGAGACCACTTCTGCTTCGTAGTACTGGTTCACGACTAAACGACGCCAAAATTTAAATTCACATTCACACAATCATGGACACGCACCACACAAAAAAATAAAATACTTAATTAAAATTAAAGTAAGTACGTTGCTGGTTTCCATTGCCTGAAGAGAAAATGTGGTTTGCATAACAGTTGTTTATTATGTTAATAAATGAGAATCTTTATCTGATTGAATTTCAGTGTTGAAATGAAACCTTAGATGAAACTTACTGAAATTTTTACCTGTTATGCAGCCCACATAAAAAAATTGTTAGTAACATTAGGAAGAGATAATGGGAATGAAAATGGCAAAGGATTTGACAGGAAGCTTGAGGTACATTTTCTGGGGTAATGATTACCATGGAGGGAGTTTGGCGTGAACGAATTTCCGGCCTCGTCCAGCCAAGAGACTACCGACACGAAATCGGCCACAAAAGACGGTATGCTGCACTTCAGAACCGCCGCATTACCACGTATAACATACTCGTTGTTAACTTCTGACTGGTAAAACTGTTGGACAACTGCAGGAAAGCATTAGCACATTTTGAGCATGTTCATGTTCAACAGATGTAATAGAGAAAAATCAACTGCATAACTGTCGTTGAGCTGAAAATATTCAGGGTCCTGCCTGTACTGGGATATGGTTTGGAAGGAAGGTAAAGGAAATTTTGGGGAACCTTTGTTCGTGATTGATAATCTTTGATGGGTTTGAAAACAATGTTAATGATAGATTTTGATAAGTATCTGGTTCAGTCTTGTTCAATCAGTTAGTCCAAAAAAACCTAATCAAATTTGACAAGTTGATTGACTGATTTTCCAAATCATTAGCCATAGTAAAATATCTAAGATACCGTCAATCATTTGCAATTGAAGATTTTTGAAGATTTTTTAAATGAATACTGGACAAAGAGTATCAATGGAACATCAGTATTTATTTGAGAAGGATTTAGGATAAGTTCAATTACCGTAGTCTGTGGCGGTGGGGAAAAAGTCATCACCCTGATCGGTATGCCAAGAAACAACGCTAACAAAGTCAGCTACGAACGAAGGCACTTGACATTTCAGAACGGCCGCATTCCCTCGGATGGCATACTCCTTATTAACATCAGTATCATAATGTTGCTGCACAACTGAAATGCAGGCACAAGAAGCTTGTACAGACTGGTTAGGCACCCAAATGCAGGTACCTGCAAGGTTGGCACTGTGCAACAAAAATGTCATTGAATTGGGCTAGATAATAACTGGATGCACCAGACCGTTTTGGTTTTAAATCTAATTTCCTGGTTTCTCAACCCTGCACAAGCTTTTGTAGCCTTATTAACAAAATTATTCCACAAATACATACACAATAAAAAGGCATTGTAGACACAGTAAAACATTTGCAATTAAGAAATTTCAAAACGCCACATATGATTTTAGAACATTTTGGTTTGATTGATATTTTGCCATACCATTTGGAAATTGATATCCTTTATCATAGGCCTTTTTTTATACATAAATAATACCTGGTCATTAAGTGACCAACGATAGCTCCTTATTCGAATAAAGGTGTGACATTAAGATATCATGTTGGTAATAACCTTCTTCAACGAGTAAAAATATCATCTTCCTCTTATGAAATGACAGTGGCTTTCAGCATGGCAAAGTAAATATTACACAGCAGAGCAGTGTAGACTAATTCTATAATTAAGTCAAAAGTACACGCTGAGACAATAAAGGACTAATATGAAAATATTGTAAGCAGAAACATTCTGAGAAGGTACATATTATCTTAAGTGAGATTTGATCTCATATCAAGAAGGTATAGTTGCAGTAAGGATTATGACTCCATGTAAATTGCAAGCCTTTATTTTAGGCCAAAGCAAAGATGTCAAGGGAATTTTTAACCTTAACTATTCTGATTCAGGTCTATAGTTGCTTGTCCAAAGTGTAAATGTGTAATTCAAATATTTTAAATATTTAAATATTCACTTAAAATGCAATAATTTGTGCAGTTATAAGAAAACATCTTGTATACATAATAACTGGATAAGTCTCAGAGTATAGTTTTAACTAGAATTTTCAGTAAAATTAGCGAAAACTTCAAAGGATTCTAGCTTTATAATCTGAATTTGAAAGATAAAAAATGAAGAAAATAAATAATATCCATGTTCAAGTAAAGCTCTGATAACAAACTCTGATGTAGAAATTAAGCTAAACTTTATCAAATATCTTTCGATCAGAGAACAAGGCAATAGATTCCAATTTATACTGCGATTATCGAATGTCAAGTGCGCATGTTGATATACCTGCTCGAACGTTAACATCTTTCGAGTGAATCGATCCAACGGCGTTCTTAGCGAGGCAGACATAAATGTGTGCGTGAACCTCTTGTCGGTAGTCCTCAGCTCTGAAGGGCGGGAACACCAAGTTGCCATTCGGAAGAACCTACAACAGCAAGATCAAATTAGAAAGTTGCACCAAATATCCACTGGAATATGGTAGGCAAATGCGGCTCTATTTTTTAATTTAACTCCACTTTTATAATACAATTATAAATTTAAATTGACTACATGAAGGGTTCAAGTCATAGCTAGTCTCTTATTTTATTTTGAAATTGAAATAAATATTTTGTTAATGTTTCTCTTAATTATATTTTTTATATGTGTTTGAGAACTGTGTACAATACGTAGCCATATTAATTAAGTTTAATTAAATTTAAATTCACTTATATACTAGTATGTAACTATAATGTGATTCCATGATGTGTCTCTCATTGGCCTCATGCATACCTAACCCTGGTATACATAATAATAAATAATAAACGGTAGCTCAATATTTTTTGCAAATAACACACTAATACCAGGAATGGTCCCTAAAATCAACATAAACAGTATGACAACATATTTCAAGCCTTTTCGACTGTATGAACTGGAAGTGATACAGACTGCATTGCTGAAAATAGAAAGCACATTAGTGCAGAATATCTATTTACTTTCAGATTCATTTCTTTAAAAAGCACACCACTAAAAGACTGATTCCCACATTGATTGCAAACACGACACACAAGTAACAACTAGCTTAACAAGCATTAAACGAACTTGATTCCAGAATCATAAAAAAAAGGTACGTGAAACAATTCATATAATATTAGGTGCACTAATTTTTCAGATACCTAATATCATCAATCAGAATGCAACGAACCAAATCGAAAACATGCTAGTAAAAACAACAATATACAAATAGACTGTACACTAAAGACGATATCGACATGTTGTGCATTCAGCTGAGTAAAATACTAGCTGGTCCGAAAGACAGATCGACACGAGGAGTTTGAAAATCAAACAAGCATGGCAGTGACAAGACGTTGACAGGCATTGTGCGGTTTCCAAGTGCAAATCATATTACCTGTCTGAGACCGGGCACATCTCCAACGGCTGTGCCATCAGCTCTTATCCATATGATCTCCGGGGCAGGAGAGCCCCGAGCTCCACACTCGACAACTGCCCCCGTTGTATTCGAGAAGTCCACTCGATTTGGGGGCTCTCGAATGAAAATTGGGCCCATGCTATCGTCCTCGCATTTTACTGTGGAACAAAAGAAAAAAACATGTTGTTACTTAACTTGACACAATATCAAGTTGTGTATTCTCTGAGGGCATTCAATATTTACTAGTGTCTAAAGAATTTTGATGGTTATCTATGGATCGCATGTCACAATGAATTAGCCTTTAGAACATTTTGGTGAATTCTTCTGGGCACAAGTGGGCTTCGGCACTCACTAGTATGTAATTATTAATTAGTACGTATTTGGTCAACAAGAAGTAATGATTAATTAGAAACAGTTAAGTATGACATTGAAACAGCAATTTTCTTTCTTCTGCGTGTTGACAAGAAAATAGGGAATTTCGAAGTTCTATCAATTCGAAGAACCAATTATATTTTATGTCTGCGTAGGTATCTCTTCATACAGCTCACTTCTTATCAGATTGATGCTAATACATCGATTTTGTAAAAATGAAATTACTTGCAAACAAAAAAGAGCCTAACCCTATGACATTAAAAATAATCAATCAAGTCATATTCAACATGTACATCAACTTATTCCAATTTGCTATTTATAGTTTTCGCTAGCATAAGACGATAAGACTTCGCGCAATTCTCGTGACCACGTGGTTGTCACTTGCGAAGCCAGTCCAATTGAGCAGTACGGGGTCCTTACGCTGGGTGAAGGGTGAATATAAAGGAAGGGGGAGGGGGTCACCGCCGCGGGGAGCCTGTGTTGCATTTGCGCTCAAATCGCGAGGATGCCAGCGATGGTACCCATCAGAGGTGGTCGCGTGACTCACGACTTTAAGCGTGAGCGTGCGTGAGTGTGCACGCACCTCAAATTGTCGTGCGTGATCGTGCAGGGTATTCAGTCTCACGCGTGAATCGCGACACGCGTGTCAAACAATGAGGATGAATCACAATAAAAAAAAATCCTGGTTTAAATTCCTATAAAATCACCATCTTTAAGCGACAAAAGACGCCCGAGAAAGTGCACTAGGCCGTGTCAAACATCCCCCGTAGCAGTAGCAGCAATGTTTGGGGCTAGCCTTGACCTGTGACCTTGGAAGAAGCTAGATGCTTGTATATATGCAAGACACACGGGGGACGGAGGAAAAGCTGAGTAGGGCTTTTCCAAAAACACACATTGAAACAGCAAGATGTAATTATCTCTTTCCTTTCGATAAGCGACTTACTGCGTCCACTCTTTTTCAACTCCCGACTGGTGACCGGATAACATTTGTAATTCACAAATTGTGTGTTCTCGTTTATTTTCCTAAAAGTGAGCGAAAGGCATCCAATCTGGAATGTTGTTAATGATTTTGCCACTTTTGCTATCGTAAACGAAAATGATGCGATTTTTGATTCTCAAAACAAGCGAGGGCTATTTGAAAACCTGCAAGATTGCAGATTGTTGTGAAAATTACAATTTCCCGCACATCTTGACACATACAGAATGGCAACATTGAGTACCAATCTGAGTCAGTTGTTCCTCGACTCACTCTTAGGTGGTCGCACCTGTCGATCTCTCCTCTGTTATCGTTGCGTGATTTAATTGTGAGACTTTGATTTGTCGAGGAATATCGAGCGGCTATCTCTTCAAATAACGAAGTTAGGATATTCGGTGTTATGTAAAGCTGACATTTTGATATTATGTGTCTAACTCCATGACACAACTCATGTCACAAAACCGGACAAAAAAAATTTCATCGGAAAACATCCAAAAAATTACCAAAGTCAAAATTTCTTGAAAATTTGAAAATTCTTAAAAGTTGAATAAGTAGGACATTTTTGGAGATAGAAACGCCTAGTTTCGGAAAAAGCCTAGGCATTGATACGTTCTACCGATAAAGTTTTTAAAAAACGTCAAAAAGTTTTTACAAACCTATAATATGAGCCAAAAAGTAGCTAAAAAAATGCAAAAAAAAAATATACCACTTTTCACTTAAAGCCACGGGACCAAATATTGGCCAAACGTTATAAAGATAGTTTGTAAAGATAGCTCGATTCATTGTCTACAAGACTTCAGATCTAACTTTTTGAACACATCAAGCTAATAACTGAGATTTTTGCTTTTCCCTACGAGAGGTAAACTCTTGGCGCGCTGCCAAGCTCCGATAAGCCGTGCGGCTGGTTGGCAAATAGCATGCTATTGCTTTGAACGCTCTTGATACATCCATGCGTGCGTACATCATTGAAGCGTTTATTCGTCGGCATTGTCGATCATGTCATTGTAGGTATTGTAGTGTAGCATTCCCCATCAAACCTGCATACGTTGGTGCATACAATTCCATTGCTATTGCAGGTGCAAGTGGAGTTTACGCTGCAGGATTTCGTTGATTTGATTGAAATTTTGTAACATTTCCATGGCTGTTGGACCCTCGAAATATACAGGTAAGACGAACTTTGTGCCCAGGCTCTATCTTCGGGACCTATCACCACAAATAATAAAAATAATATTAAGAAGAAGAAAAATAGACACGTTATTTAAATTCAAGTTCAAAAACGTCTAATAGCTTTAAAATTTTGACTTTGGTAATTTTTTTGGATGTTTTCCGATGAACATTTTTTGTCTGGTTTTGTGACAGAGTTGTGTCATGGTGTTAGGCACATAATCTTAAAATTTCAGCTTTATATAACACCGAATACGGACACGCCTCTTTTTGGCGTCGATATTCCTCTACGATGTAACAGATGAAGAAGTTATTTCAATCAGAGATTAAAAAGTGTTAAGATATTAACAATTTCTGTAATCGAATTGGTAACTCGAATCCAACATGTCGCTTTACAGAAAACAGTGAAGAGTAAACTTTGGTGGCAAAGGCAATGTGTTTTGGCAGACGATTAGTTCGGAAAATCGACCAGGCATTAATTGGACTTGTTGACGACGACGACAGTAAATTACGGCCTAGAGGAATTACTAGGGAGCATGCATCCGATTGATCAAGGTAATTTGGATTTCAGTTTATCTATGCACCCCCTCCCCTTCTTAATAAAAATGCATTGTTTACACCTGAATAGGCGAATCCGAGGGTCTACTTTCCAAGAATGTTGAAAGGGATGACAGCGTTCTAAGTCGCTCCTACCACGAGCTGATTTGACCAACGAGATCATTTTACATGGTTCGCTTCGGGGTGGGGGGGGGGGGGGGGGGGGGCATACAAATTGGTTGGGGAGCCCGCAAAACAAAGTTCAGTCAGAAATTATTAGTTATCAATCAATTTTCGCACAAAGATGTAATTTTTGGTACCTGCCTAAGGAAATTTGTCAATAGTACCAATGAACGAAATTTTCCCGTTTACCGCGAAACGCCATTGGTGATACACCCATAGTTCTGACTTCATGATTCAAATTTCGTGAAGTTTTGTCGTGCGTGAGCGTGAATGGCTCAAAAAAAACGTGCGTGATTGTGCGTGACAAAAAATTAATTTCGTGAGTCGTGACCCGTCGTGAATGAATTTCCACTCACGTGACCACCTCTAGTTCCCATGCAACCGACCGACAATTGCATTCGCCGTCGCTGACCAGAGCTTATTGGCCTTAAAATCCGCCCCTACACAAACCACGAATGACTCACACTAACGAGTGCGGTTTGATTTTGTTATATTTTCCTAAGTAGTGACTCTTACTTTGTCCCTTAAAACTCTTCAGTGCTTTGTTTTTACAGGCTCGAATGTTGCTTGTGTGAAGCTAGTATTCGGATGCTACCCTATACACGTTTAAACTTTACAACACATCTGTTAACCATATGGCGAGCCAGCAACTCACACTTACTCGTCTCTCCTCTCATCTCTGCCCTTTTCAGCTCCTTCACTTCACAGCGTACAAAAAAAAACGAACGCCTGTTTTATTTGAAAGTTGAAACAGAGTTTACTGTTTGCAGCAAGATCATGCATGCAAATAAAGTAACCGAAATTTCCACTTGGTTCATCTTGAACAAGCTAGTAGATACCATGTGCTGGAGCTTATGGTGATAATGTCTCAATTTTAAGGCGGGTACACAAGCAGGCAGGACATCTGTGCAGCCACCCAGCGATTGTCGGACGTTGGTAGACGGTAACAATTCAAGAAATGGCAGGAAATACCAATAAAAATTGTAACGTGCACGCTTTACTGAATTAATTCGAATTCGTGGACTGGTACATAGCATAGTACACATAAGCCACTGGGGTCCTATCGTTGAAATCTTGGTTTGAAACATCTCTCGAGATCTTTATAAGGTAATTGCAAGACACGTTAGTCTAGGTGAGCACGTGGTCCCGTCATCTCGCGACCAGAACTTGAGATAATGTGTACTAACATGCTTGTGATTCTGAGAAGATTGTTGTCGAGGAAGTGTTACTCATCGCCGAGTCTGTAGCAACACTGGAGAAGCAGTGTCTTGGCTCATGTCGTGGGCGAAAGCTCCCTTGATTTACGGCTCGATCAAGATGAGTCGATGACATTGGAACGGCCAAGGGTTGTGAACATTTTTGTGATCGATATGGGACCAACGCCCTCTTATGACTGTGTAACCCATGTCTACGGAACTACCCATAATTCCCCCTGTACCTAACCCCCATCTGCATCAATTGCAGAGAGCAAACATGCGTGTTAGGAGCAAACTATACATGTTGCACAGGCAGCTATCGTGCAGGATAACCATTTCTAGTTCAACTAAGTTTTTTTTTGGTAACGATGCATCTGCTTTAACATCTTGCAAAAGTCAAATTCGCATTTTAAAGTTCATGGTAAACTGAGACGTCTCTTCTTTTCAACGACTTTTGTCACGTACGTTACTGTGGCTCAAATTGACTATTTGAATGGTAGCCAAATTGACTAAATTATCGGAATTTTAAATCAAGCAGTGCTTGTCAAACGAGCGTTTAACTGATTTTCTGTGAGTGGGAGTCGATTGTGTGAGAATCAAAGTCAAACCCACAAAAACGGCGAGTTTACTTTGTACTATACAATTAGTTCGTAGTAGCGATGTACCGAGGAGCATTCACACGTGTGCTGATAGTAAGTTGACGCTTGACAGTTGGAGTTGTGTAATGATCCCCGATAAACGAATGGAATTGGCTTCGTGCTTGGTACGCCTACCGCTCGTAATTTATCACGTTGGTTTATTGTGTCAAATCGCCATTAGCGAACATCTTAAAAAAATAGCAAGCTGTTTTCTAGACTGTCGATGACCGGTTTTTTTACAATGAAACTAATTATCAGTACAGCATTCAAACTAGTTTCTTCAAAATATCAATGTATTATAATTATTGTAATATTTATTACATAAAATCAGATATTTTGACAGAGGTTTCGTTGTTTTGCGACTACTTGTAGATAGCCGGTATTTATTTGTACGGAATATTTCCATAGAGCATTGATCTACCGTTCATCTTCCGCGTGTTACTTCAGTTAGCATCTAATAAAATTAGCATCTAAAAGCCAACAAAATGCTTGGAAATGTTTACACGTTATGGACTAATGTCCAGTCGTATTACATGGGTATAACCGTTGGTATAACTTTAAGGGTGCAGACACATTTCCACGGTTCACTTGATCTCCGAATACATAGCCACAACGAATTTTTTTAATTTATTAACATTCTGTGTAAATTTAGGGGCAACGCCTAGGCCAGCTAGTTATAGACATGCTCTTAGTTTTATCACCTATTTAATGGCACGCCTCTTTTGACAATAATTCAGGACCGCATTTATGGAAAAATATGTTGCCATAACGATGAAATTTCCGTGGATGAAATGTGTTGGCAGATGGGGAACACTACTTGCAAATTGCGTCATCGACCATAAAAGGAATAATAATTTTAAAAAATGCAAATCAGTCCACATCGACAGCAAAATAAAAATTTGTATGTTCCACTTGTGTTCTGATACTACATTAACCACAGTACTCGCAAGTTTCTCTGTTGACCATTTTTTTATCAAATGAATACCAGTACCTAGTCGAATTTGGTCGAATCAGAGAATGACGTGTAGACAGCAAAGCTCAAAGGGGACATCAATTTATCACGATGCGTGCTCATTAAGTTCTGTCACGCACACTTTCAGTCTCGTATGGAGACACTCAATAGCCAAGACAACCATTTGAGATGACCAACGACAACCAACCTAATACCGGCAAATTTGAAAACACTACATGCACAAACTCTTTTATAGATAGTAAACCTCCTGCTCGTGCATTCTAATCCACACACCACAGAGGCAACACAGAGGCATGTAAAGCTGTCCACCATGTACAACTGTACTTATATTTCAAATTTGGATATGCAACGTTCCCTCTACTCGACCTACGCTTCAACTGAAAAAAAAATAAATTAAAAATCGAAGTAAAATTAAATAGCTTGTTTTTAGTGCTGATTGAAAATTTCGAAATCTGATTCTTCCAGACGTGCTAGACGCTGGCCCAAGTATCGATGATATCTATCAGGGTACCCGGGCATTGGCACTCGATACCCAATTCAGAACGGAAACATGTCTGTACCCGAGCAACGTGCTCGTTTGTCTTCAAAATCTCAACCTTCACTACTTCCGCTCGTTTATAAGAAACCTTTCAATGGAATCAGTGAGACTTGCGAGGGCCGCCTCATGAATTGTAATTCATGAATTCATGATACCTCTGCACCTAGCGTAAAATAATATCAATTTATTCTTTTCTAAAGGCGTTATCTTGAATGTTAATTGGAGAGATCTATCTGTAAGCGACTCAAGTTTGTCAAAACCTAAGAAAATATATGTCTGTTACTTTATCTTCGAGAAGACTGAAGCGGATCTGACAAGAGACATGACGAGACCATGGGTGACAAATGACAAAAATATGTTTCAATGAATCAACGAACTGTTAGTGATTCTTTAGAGAACAATGATGATTACGGTAAGGAGTGATGTCAGGATATTGCCTTTCTTCCTATGGGAGGCATAAACAAAAATTATCTTCGAAACTTTTGAGTTGAGGAACATGGTGTTCACCGGTCGGTTACTGAAATCTCAAAATGAGAGTCTACCTACGAACATTACCAGGCAAGTTACCAACGCCTTTCCCTAGACATAACATAACATCGGTCTTCGACCTAGAAACAAAACCAAATGAGATAATACAGCTTAAACGCGCATAGATCTTCTCGGCAAAGTTTAAGAGAATTGCTCTTGCAATTTCATCGAATTTGCAACCACGTCCACATGACTGTATTGAGTCTGTGGACGATGCATCAAAGATTCATTCTCATAAGGTGTCTAGGTGTATGAATAGTTCATTGAGAATGACATCATTAGAGGATGTACTGGGACAGTGGCAGGTGAAGATACCTTTCAATACGCAATGTTAGCCTTTCAGTTGCGTAACAAAAACACACATGAACAACTTCAGACACTAATATAAAATAATAATAATAATAGTTTTTCTTATCACGATTGACCGTTAGGGTGTGAGATATGTCAGGGGTTAATAAATATAAACTAATTTACACATTACTTCTATTCAGAAACTCGTTAACAGAATCAACTCATATGGTAAGAATTCATACAATTTAATTCCATCGGAAATAGGTCCTTTGTTTGAAACATCAGTTTTTAGATTATATAAAAAATTCGAATATGATATTCGTGTTCGATGTCATCCACATCTTTGGCAGTGCTTTCAGCATACATAATAGTTGATTAGTTGTAGAGGCAAACCAGTGGTAGAATTTTATATTTCTGAAATAATGGTTTTGTAGAGTACTTCATGTATACACCTGGATCAGTGGGATCGTAGCTGGCATTCGCCAAATATTTCTTTGCTCGTTTTTGTAGTCGAAACAATTTGATGGCCAGGGATGATTGTCCCCTTCATACTGTACCATACAATAGGCTAGCATGAACATAAGAGAAATGAAGTAGTTTCAGCATTAAAATAGCATATTTTAAGCACTCTTAATTAAGTAGCAGCCGGATGATATTTTCTGAGTATCACATATGATATGTTTACCTATCCCATTTTAATCTACTATCTATAATTACACCAAGAAATTTGGTTCCATCGAGTACTTAAATGGTTTTCCGATTGAGGTATAACAGTGGTAACGAACCTGTATCGCTCTGTTTACTATTATTTTGTTTAAAGTTTATAAGTAGGTACCGAATTGGACTAACTTTGGGAGAGAATAATATGAAGCGAAGAAAAATGCACGATGTGATTCGTATGAATAGCCGTGGCTAGCTGTGAACGGTGCGATCACTGCTTTATGTATTAAAAAAAAAACATTGCAAAATGTCTAGATAACCGATAAGACGCTGGCGGATCACATTTATACTAAAAAAACTTATGCGCGATAGTAAAATAGTTGTTGATGGAGCTATCTTTAAGAAAGGCGGAGAGGAAGCAACAATCTTAGGCCGAGGGCAGAGCAAGCGGCAGCTGCTTTTCCTAGCTCCAGGTGTAGGTTGGTTTTTAAACCAAATCTCCACCTGCCAGCTGGTCTACCTTGGTCTTTGCTTGTTTGGCCCTTGCCTGTTTGCGAGATCACCACGCACCCGGTCCAGTTGTACGCTACCACTGAGTAGTACGAATAGCATCCCGCACCCCTGTCCCTATCCAACACCACCTCTAGCAACCACAAAGCGTATCACGTGTGTATCTATGCCAACCCACGACCACCCCCTTGCACTACGTGCTGGGTTGTCTAATATAGCTCCAAAAACTCATTTTCGTTTTTAGAATAGAGTTTTGTCTGGATTAAGATTGGATGAGTCTAGTCTAAGACTCGTCTTTTAAAGTATTGGAGCTGTAAGCTGGAGACGCGGGGAAGGCAGACCGACACGATAACAGCAGGCTTCGTCATAATAGAAGAGTAATTACGAATATCCTCCTGGTATCACCCTAGCAGAAAATAATTCGACTACTAGAGAGGAGGGCCTCCATTGACAGCTGTTTTTGCCAAAGGTTATTAATTATTAGCTCGTGTTGTATAATTTATTATAAAACTTTCGGAACTAAGGCATTTTTAATTGTACAAATCAAAGTAATCTCTGAGATTTCTCTGAGATCTCCGAGATTGACCTGTTCAATATCTCGTATGAGAGAGACAAATAAAACACAATACAATACAATTACGTATAGAATATTGTTCTAACTAAAACATAAGACGTGCAAGATATTTTAACAAGTTCTCTTACTAATGCATTCAAAGACACGATGTATATACACTATTGCAATCGCATCTTGCATACAATGCATCTAAGTTCTAAGGAGTGAGATTGTTGGTTTTCGGAGAGAACTTAGTTTCAGAGGCAGAAATCAGAGAAAAACTTATTATTTTCTAATCGTCCAAGATAAACATATAATTGTGCGATGATCCGGTGATTGGATTAATAATATTATTATATTATCGCATTAATACGATCATCGCAGAAGAGATCAAATAAATAAATAATCCAGCCGTATTTGACAGGTAAAATAATTTATCTGTTATTGCAGTTCAGCATATACCACCTACAGACTTGTACCCAAAACACCTAATTTGCGAGGCTAAATCCTAAATGAACAGATCAACACTTGAAACGTTATTTTGCAACGGTGGTGCAAGGCGGAAGAGAGTAGGACGAGGAGTGCGACAGGCGCTTTCAGTCCGAAGGAGCTCATGTGCACTCGAGATTCAAAAAATACATATTAAAGATGAAAACTCTTCCAGTTAAGGGTGGAGGGCGTACAACATGATTGGATTGTGGAGCGTGCGTAATAATAATATGAACGGTCAAATAACGATACGTGAGAGTAAATATACCTGGCTAATGTGATAATCACACAAGGTAAAAAAAAACATAGCGTAATGCAAAAAACTTAACAACCCTCAAGCTTGGATAATATGAGCCAAGAAAGGGAGTAGGTTTAAAGTTGGTCGCCCTAGGATCTCGGCTCAGCTGACTCATAGTTTTGAGCCTTAGCACCACTTGTACATAGTTCTAACCTACAAGTTAGATTCCGTTTGTTTAGCACGGATAAAATGGTTTGGGTTTATAGGTATTGCTGTACTTGCACATCTAGTAGGTGTCTAGGTAAGGTACCCACACCTACCTATACAGCAATGTAAATTTAAATGCTCTAGGCGACATGTGCCTAGGTGTGTGACGTCCTCGAGGGTTCGGGGAGCGTGACGGACAAGAGCTTGGGTCAAATTCTACTCAAAACTGAGTTTCTTTGGTTCATATCGAGAAGTTAGGGGCATGTTAATTGATTAAAAGGTTATTTTGTTGTAAAAAGGGTGAGAGATTCCAACGTGCATTTCTGAGAGACAGCTTAGTAATGCTGGTACCTAGGTGCTAGGTGCCAATGTCAGAAGCAGATATTTAGGCTAACCCTCGTGGATTAAAAGGACGCTAGACTCATAATATATGCCCGTGAACGACATAATTGCAAGTGGCAACGGGTGTAAGGTTAGGGCAACTCACCAAAATTTGACGCGATGAGCAGCAGAACTGCACAACGCCATCCAGGAAGTAAACACACCATTGTGAGCTAAGAACTTTACACACTTTGGCCAAAACACTGCATTAACACTTAAACTTGATGCACAAATAAGTTATCCACCGACACTAGATCCTAGTTTTATCCTCTAGGACCTAGGGTATTCGATATTTTGACACCAAAATAAGCTCCTCCACCAGAGCTTTTAATCAAAATATGACACGAGATTCACAATAATATCAATGAATTTAGGTACAGATATCACTTCACAGAATAAACACGCCTCTGAGAGGCAAACCACACGCCTAGTAGAGATGTAATCCACAGCAGAATGGTTTTAGCAGAGCAAATTACAGAGAAAAACGCTCACTTCACTTCACAAGAAACACACGACATGCACAGTAGTTAGATACACAGCATACCGACAACTGAAACTGAGTCACACACATCAGTTGCTCCCACTTGCCCCTATCGACCACTTTCGCGCTTTTTGATAATAGTGCTGCTACCTACTAGCCCATTCTGTAAGCTAACCGCCGTGCTCGGCAGCTGAGTGGATAACATACAAATACGCGAAGTTTGAACTACACCATTCACAACACTGCTTCTCAGTTCATTCTTTCTATCTAATTATTACAATTTTTACTTGGGAACAAGAATACGTTGTTCTTAGAACTGAGTAAGGAAATATACGCTACTGATGGTATTAAAAACACAAATCTACACTTCCTTTTTATTAAAAATTTATTGCACAGCTTGTCTTATAAACATTCAATAATATAATAGTAACAATTAATATACAGAAGAACACTTCATCTAGATTGGAAGATCACTATTTACATACACACAGATGCACTCGATTTTTACATCGCAGGCATACCCACTTTCATCCATAGAGATAGAACAACAAGAAAAGAAATTTTTAACACATAATATCATTAACAGTAGTAAAATTTTGGGCTACATTTCAATTTTAAATATGGTGTTAATGAGTTTGTTATTATTTTAATACATATTTATACGTGTTATTAAATATAACTGGACCTTAGAAGTCAAACGCTTGTCAATTTTATTAGTTGGAAGAGCCATTGTGATTGTTCATATCCCCTGAGCAGGCAATCTTCAATAACCAGACTCACTTTTTCACATTTATCATCCTGAACAATTTCATTATTACGTAAAAATTAAATTATAGCATTTCACGCTTACATTTCACTGCCATATTGCTTTCATTTTGCAAGGTACTATTATCAGAATAATTAGGTTTAAAATATTGGCACTTTTTTATGATAAAATAGGGAAGACTGTTCATAATCCCTGTTTTTTGTTTTTTAGTTTAATTATGAAAATAAGTGTTTGTTTTAAACCTAGCTACTCATCTGAGCCATTGTCTAGGCATGCACGGGATGCTTTCAATTGCTTGAGTTGCATCCAATCGCATGGATGCTTCCGACTGCTAGAGAAGTTAATAATTGCATGAGACTCATTCTAATTGCATCGGCAATCAACGCCAGCCCCGCACCAGTTGCACTTTTGGTTATGATATAGTGTGTTTCAAATTGAATTGCCATTGCTGAGTTGCTACCCTTGAATCACACTTCTCTGCAGTCAGACCTTTGCTCTTGTGAAACCTTGAGTCCACACATAAACTTAGCCGGCTGTGTTTAATCAGGCCTCCGACTTCGACCTGGTGCCATTTCTGTAACAGGTGTAATACCAGATTCAGCAACAACGATTAATTGTATCTCTAACCCTAATGACTAATGAGTAATTGTTCGTATGCACCAAAAATACGTAGTTCATTAAATTCAGAGCACTTAAAAACCAATGTAACTGTTTTACTCCTTTTTGAGAAAGCTTAAATCAAATTCAGAACAAAAATATTAACACCAATTTACTTAAGGATTCAGTTTTGACATTTTTATCAATTACATCTTGACATTTTTAAGTACACTTTATTTTTTGTTTTTGTTTTTGTTTCTGTTACTTTTCTTTTGGTCAGGAATTTGATGCTTTCCAAGCAAACATCCATTTACTTAGTAGTCTGGTAATATGTATGTATGGGGCTGAGGCTGGTGCCATGACGTCGAGACATTTTATGGAGAAACTGTTTAAGTGTTTTCCTGGAAAAGTTGGGAGATATCACGGAAAGCAATAAGCATGCCAGCCGGTAGCTTGGACCTAACACTGACCTTTTTAAATATCCCACCATATACAATTACATAAAGAAATACAATTATAGCCAGTTTCAAAAGTTAAAGTTTTAGCACAGGTTTTAGTTAAAGTTTTCAACTTTATTTTGCAATTGTAAAACCTTCATTTACTGTAATAAAGGTTTTATTATCATTGCCAGTTGAAATAGCTGTTTTCTCACCTGGTCGTCTGAATTTCCGCACAGTTTTGTTACCAATGAGATGCCCTTTCGGTAGTCAGGTAACGTGAGACAAACGGAATAATGCCGTATGTGACCATCGTGCGTAAGATTAAACTCCTAGAAATGAGAAAAAAATATTAGACTGTAATCTAAAACCAGAATTTCAATTGAGAGGAGTTAAAATTATGTCATGACACAAATGTCAGGCATATACTGAGCAAAGTTATTTAAGCAAGTTCTATTTAAGCAAGTTATATTGAGCAAGTTCTGAAACACATATTTCCCAGAATTTTAAATGCATTTACTGAATTTTTACAATATAATATTTTTTTAACAACCTTTTTGATGGTGATTAAAATTATGCCTGCAAAACTAGAGATAATTTTGGAAGACATTGACGTCTGCAGTCCACCGAATGTTAGCCAGAACGGTCTGGGGCCGAATCGAGTGCTTGGGTTGACGTTTTGACATTTTGGCTTATTGCCTCCCATCTAGAGCAGACTGTTGACTGACGAGTTCTGACAAGTTGCCAATTTCCAAACACATCAATCATCATCAACCAGTGAACAAGATAATATCCAGCCACATGACTACAGAGCTTTTTAATTCCAAGCATTGGTTAGTAAGTAAGTCTTCAATGATCAGCAAATGGTTTACTTTTTTTATGTACTTGAAATAATATATACGGAACTAGTTATTGGCAAATAACAATCTTAAGATTTGGCTCTACAGTTCGGTATCTACTGCACTTAACGTTATCAAACCAGTCTTTATGAATAAACTTCTAGCATGCATGATGTAATCTAGATGATTTGATCAGCATAACTTCAACAATATAATGTATTTCACAAAAAAAAAAAAACAGCCCTAAGATCATGTGATGTGTATTGTGGATGGCTTTTTTCCAGCTAGGCAAGTAATGAATGTTGTGCTATAACTTAGTAAATAACCTTTACACTCAATGAAATGACTGCTTGGGAGGTTGATTGGTAATGGGTAAATAGCCATGCAGATATTGAGATCACCTGCCAGAACTCCTCGATTCAATAACCTTGTGTTTTCGTGTATGTGGGGGTAAGAGAAACGTAACATGTGCAACATACAAAACAGGGACACACTTTGATATCTTAAAGTGAAACCTAACACACAGTACTGCCCGATTCATTATTCCAGTCAAAAATCCAACAGTTTCTTGAGTTAAGCAAGCCTAGTGTAACTATTATATTAAAACCTAGACTCATATATTGTATGATTGTGGTCGACTTGCCTGATTTCCACCAGTGTTGTGGCAATTGAAAAGCCCAATTGTCTCCTCGGGCCCCCTGCCAAGGGTGTCTACACACATGGGCCCCTGCTGCAGCTGACCCATTACAACGGGTACTAGACTCGGAACCTTCAGCTCGGGGTAGATGTTCTCCAGGAACCATTTGAAACTTTTGCATTTCAGATCTTTTTTCAGTGCCAATCGATCGGCAATGCTGAAACGTGATGGAAAAATCAATTTCTGAACTTCCTTGTCGACTGAAATTGCAACTTTATTATTATATGAATCCTCCGGGGAGTGTTACATTCTGAATTATCAATTTTTGTCTGTGAAATTTTCTAAAGCAACCCGAGTTACCTAAATTATTAGTTTTTTACAGTATAATGCAAACCTTCAATCCAATGATTTACTTAAATTTCTTGTCAGCTGGTTAAATATAGCCTAAAGATCAAAACTTGAGTGTACCCAGTAGGAATTTGAAATCCAAAATGGAATCCAAAATAGTAAATATATGATCTGCATTGGCCTTAAAATATCAATCCTTTAAATAGCCTTCCTATTCCACCAACTTTCACAGTTTCTAGGTACCTATAATTTCATTAGCAACCGATTCAACAGATTTTTGTATATCTGACGATGAGCACAAACTAAAAGAACTTACTTTCCGAAAGGAACGTTTTTGGCTAGCGGCACAGCCGCGTAGTAGAACTCTTTAAACTCGTCCATCCACACTTCGGCAGCGCGACGCGTGTTGCGAGCAAAGACGTTGCCACTGCCGCCAGGGAATGTGTATGGATGGCGCTTGCGGAACACATGGCCAACTCTAGAGCACGGAATGATCTCGAGGGAGCCTCCACATTGCCACACTCGAAAGGAAATCTCTGAAAGTGTTCATACAACGATTAGATTCAAAGGTTCACTTTTAAAGGTTACCAAGCCAGAAAATATAATACATTTTTGGGTTTAAACATTGCAGTCCTTTGAATGGATTTGGCTCGAAGGTTTTAAGAATGCTCTATGAAATAGCAAGCTAAAAATAATTTCAGTGTACGTGGCAACAAACGCTTTATGCATACATTGAAATTGTTATTTTATCCTTAAGACAAATCTGCAGAATCTATTAATGAGATTGCACCTGATGTTCATTGGGAACCATCTCCATGAAAAAAAAACACTCTGAAGTAAAAACCAGTAATTTTGACAGGTGGTGGGATTATTTTGGATGGGCAGGATTTGAGGTAAGTAATTAACTTATATCTTGATTTATAGAAGCAGATGAATTGACAACATCACTTGGTAATATTGACTGGTGAAAATTGACATTACCTAGATTTTCACCACCCCACACATCCATCATCATGTCATATTTGCCGAGCCTATCGAAGTAGGCTTTGTCGATGACAAACAGGCCACCGGCAATCATAGGCGTGCGGATTGCTCTTGCTGGATCTCGTTTGCGCTCTTCTCTCTCCTCCTTGTTCAGGTATTCCCACTTGAACACGAGGTTCCAGTCGAAGCCACCCCGAAGATCTGCCGACGCCCCAATGTACTCGAACGTGTCCATCGAGATGACGTCGATCACTGGGCACACGACCCTCGTCTTGTCCTGCAACAACAAACACACATCACATCAATTATTAGTTGGTAAATGTCTTCTCTCAATTAGAGCTTTCATTTTAATTTCTTGTATATTTGGCAACTGACAAAGTACTGAAGTACTGAAGTACTGAGCCATATGATAGAAAAAAGTTAAAATTATAATAATAAAGAAAAGTAATAATAAAAATAATAACAATAATAATAACAATAACAATACAAATAATAATAATAAAAGAAAGGTGACCATGCTTACAATTATGTCGAAAAAAATGTATGTTCTAGATTACAAATATAATTTTAAAAAATGCAGGTATTGCTACACTTCACCTCTGTTCAAAAATAGTTTCGAAAGGTCCAGGTATATATACATATCTGGATCAGTGGTGGTCCATATCAGAATTTCCGGGGCAAAGATCCAGATAATTTAATGAAATTTGAACAAACTTATGCAGCCACCTAAAATGTATATTACTTCTACTAAGCATTACTAAAATATACCATCATCTCAACAAATTAACAAAGTGTCAGTGATTTGCAAAACCATACTTGTAAAAATTGTCCCTTAAATTAATTCCCAGCCCAATGGTCAAGTTGCTTAACACTCTTTCCCAGCACAGTAAGAGTTGGAAAAACCACATTAATGATGTAATCCTCTGATAGCATATCAGGCAACATTGTGCTACATAACTAGCAAATGCTTACTTGAGCAACTCTCATGAGCAGGGGTTCAAGCCAGCCAACATTGCACTCGCAGTGGCTGTCCAGGAAGGTTAGAACGGGGGCGGTGGCCGTGTCTGCACCGCGCACCCTCGAACGCATTAAACCTTCCCGCTTCTCGTTACGAAGAACTCGCACCTTTTGGATCTTAGCAAGCTCCTCTCCATCAGATGCTGAGAAAAGAAACAGATATTTGAATGGGTAATGGTTAAAAAAAAATCACGGAGTGCACTGGATGCACGGCTTATTTATTCATAAAACCTCCACTACTGTAAAAAATAGGTACATGAAATAGGATATTATTTGACAGTTTTAGTCCAGGAGATTTCTGAAATGATTTTTAATAAAAATTTATAAATAAAATATAGAAAAACCAAAGAAATAATGATATTTGTAGTATATATTATACAAAGTAACCCCTGATTAAAATTTTTGTTGTTATAATGCATGAGTCTAAATGACATCCATGCAAGGAAGAAAAACTGTTAAATTGTAGGGATCCTCTTTAATACATTTTGATGATTAATGATTTCCCCCCAAAAATAGCTTTCCGTGTGACCATACTCCATGTTCGCCAAATTTTGGAATTTAAAAAACTGATTGCCTCGGAGCAATTGACAGTAACTAATGTTCTTTTTAGGTCCAAAACTAATTCGAGACAAAGCATAGCTGTACACAAGCTCAACATCTGTTACCTCTTCTCCTTAAACCAACTATGTTTAACAAAGAAACTTTTACATTCATCTTCAATTCCAGTAAAGTAAATAGTAAATACAACCAAAAAATGGGATAAGATCGTGATAAGATTCCTCAACTAACAAAAACAATCATTAGCTGTAGCTATGTTCATGTTTAGAAGACCCATAAGACTATAGATTGGCCCCCAGGAGAAATTAGTATAACTATTAAGTCAACGCACACCAAAAAATACGGACAAAACACAAATAAAACAAGAAACAGATAATCAACAAACAAACAAAGCATATTTAAAAAGGGCGAACACATTCGTTTCCTTCTAAGATTAGGGTTGAAAAATTAGCTGAATTATAGTGCTTATGGAATCGTGCATGACTCAGGAGATGCTCAAGCTGTTATGAGGAAACACCAAGGAAAGGTATCAACAAAGAAAAATATATAAAGCCGATAGGAATAAAGCTGAAGTAAGTATTATTCCCTTAGATATGCCACTAAATGTTTCGTTACCATTGTCACTGAAATCATCCACCAGGATAATCTCTTTGATGAGGTGCTCGGGACTTCTGTTCAGCACGCTAAAGGAAAAAATCCATTTTAATAGGCACAACTTAAATGAAGAGCAGAGCGCAGAAATGATGCACACATCATGTTTGCAAATGGAAAGTCGTTGCAAGTGCTAAACATCTTTGTTATAGGTGTAAATTGAATTACTACTTGCGATATTTTTATGCAAGAATGTAGTGTAGCAAGGTGCCAGTTGACAAACATAATTACCTAACAACTGTGCGTAGTAAGGTACTCCTTGCTTCATTATGATAGGTGATAATCACACTGGTGGGTGGCAAGCTCATCTGGTACCGGAGGTTCTTGCACCTGAAAGACGGCATTGCAATTAGTGATCTATTAGTATTTTTTTCGATAAGAATGATCGCTGCAAAGAAAACAAAATACGGCGGAATGTAAAACATCGATGGTAGGTAAATGGAGATCTTTGTTGCGTTCAGGAATAAAAACAATTTTTTTCACAAATTTTTTTCACAAATGTCTTCAAATATAAACTATGTCTTAAAAATGTAGCTAATGAGGATGCTATTTTCAGTCTCATATATTACCCAGAACGCACAGATTTGTTTAAAAAAATAACCTCGAACTCGGAAAAAATTAGGGCTGCACCCCAAGTCCCCTCTTTTATACGTCTTTCAACACCATCACTGCTGTCTTATTAAGCCTACAAACAACTCGGGTTCCGCGACAGCCCCCCCCCCCCCCCTCTACCGCCCGCGCCGACCAGAAAAGTTACACGTAGTCCCCAAAACAGTAAAACTGACGGGCTTTTACTGGAATTTTCTCTAGAATTTTCTGCGCTGCAAATAATTAATTAACTTAGATCTACGCCTTTAATGATAAGGCTCTCTATAACATAAGAAAAAAACGGAATGTGGCTAACCTTATGCGTGCCCACTATCATTCTTTGCTTATGAGCTATTGATATTACTACTTTGATTATGGTTACGACTACTTGAACAATTTGAGTGACAAGTAAGAATGGTAAACTGACATCAATTTTGCTGACATGCTGAAGATAATACCATATAAATCCTGAGCAACTCATATTTTGAAGTGGTTAATTAAGTAAGACATAAGAAAATACCAAATATTCTGATGTTGTCATAAGAATTGTATTTCCAAATTTATTTCAGTAATCGTAGGGCCAGCGCAAACGAAATGGGAACAAGAAATCCGCGTAGACCGAACCGTTCTTTAATTCCTACTGAAATCTTAATTAATATGCGTAACGATTTCTTTTGTTTCAGTTGCGTAGGTTAGTAAAATAACATTTTCCACCTTAAATGTTAGAGTCTTGTTGGGAAACCTTTAGAGGTCATTACAATATGTATAAAGTTGTGATACCAGTACTTTGTGTATATTTATTACTGTGCAAGTAGGTACTGCTGCCGAAATCCAGAGAAGATGCTATCCCTGACCTATTATCCGTATATTGCTGATTTTACTTCACATTTTTCTGTTGATGGAATAGAAACAAGGACTCAGATCTTTATAAAATGATTTATTTCCTGCGATATAACAAGATTGACAAAAGAAATTTATGTTCCTAGCTACCATATTTAAGTTATACGAAAATGTGACCTTAACATTCAACTAGCAACCAAATTCGAGAGCATTGGTGATAACCTTGTATTACTGAGAAAAAAAAATAGAAACGAAAATTTTCACGAAATATTGTTCAATTTTGGTAGTGTTCTGAAGTTGGAGGAGCTACCTTTTTGTCCATATTCTAGAGGGTAGGGCCAATGAACGCTATTTTGGTAGCGTTGTGAGATAAGGAATTCTATTTGTATGATTTACCCATATCACAGCATAAGAACGCCTATATAAGAGAGAAAGAATGATATCACGCATCAGCGCTGACACAACCATATGATGGAACCAAGAATTAAAAAAAAATAGCTAGCAGCTAATTTTTTAAGAGAACGAGAGTACTATAAACACTTCATCAGTACTATTTTACTTTTTAATAAGCAAAATAAAGCAAGGCTTACGCTTTGTGCAATGCAATTAATAAAATGGCTCAGCGTGGGAAATTGTCGTAAATTTTCATTTTCTGGACGTTGATTGGACTGAAAAGATTTCTAAAGGAACCCTTAGATGAATCATACGAATTGCAGCAACCGTTACGTACATTTAAAGTGTGCATTTGGAAGGGGGCGCATGATTGATACAAAAGACTTCGCATCGCTCGCCACGCCAACAAAAATTAGATAGAAAGAAAAACACACAGTTATAAACTGCAGACAAAAACCAGCAACGTCACTATCATGCCAAAACACGATTTTACACGTGACTAGGTCCGTGCTGTTGTTCGAAGTGTCATGTTGGTCTGAACCATTCAACCAGTCTGACGACTCGACAGCAACGACTGCACACGCCTCAAGCCAATATGCGACAAGCAATACCGCAATTGCATGTGGATGCCAGATGGGACACGTTACGACCATCATACATAGCTACCAACGAGCGTCCGTGTCATATGCATGATACACCCGCGCTACCGACGCTGCCCATGGTAAGCCGCAGGCACCTAATACAATTGCAGTAGAATTAGGCCCAGCACTAGCAACTCCTACCAATGACAGATCCCACCTCCACCGATGGCATGATGGGTGCTTGCTCTCAATTTTCTTTATCGAGTTACGATGCACATTGGCCACTAGCGAGTATCTACACTAGATTGCATGCACAACTGACCACACGTCACCGGTCTCTATCTTCATTTCATGACAGAAATAATTGCAGAGCTTTAGGTGCTCATTCAAGAATCTAATGAACTAAAGACGGCGTTGAGTAGTTTGCTTTAAAACAAATAGATGATAGATCAACACCAAAAAACATTTCGAGCACTTACTTTTTAGAAAAAAAAAGGAAAAACGGCAATAGGAAACTTTAGGGTTACAATTGCTTCCATCTCTCCGCGAATAAAAATATCGATCCAAGGGTCGTCTTTGTGCAAATAAAACGTAAGGCTATGCACCACGTCCGATCCATTATAAGTATGATTTATTGCTTTCAAATCGTTGAGCAGTAAAAAAATATTCGTCTTGTCAGATCTTCTTCTGTGGCTGTATATGAATAGTAGTGTAGGCTTGGTATAAAAGTACGAATAAAATGCTCGTAATAAAATATTTCACTGTGACAGCGACAGGGGTGGAAGTCGTGTTAAATTTATTCAATTGGGGCTGTGGGAGTGGGCAGTTATAGTCCCAAACCCCTAGCCCCAAGCCCCGAGAATACATTTTGCTTCTTCAACATAAGAGATTCACCACATTATTATTGAAATATTTAAAAAATATATATATTCTTGTTGTATAATAAAAGTGATAAAACAAATCTCAGTGAGTAAGCAAGGTAAAATGAAATTTTCTAAAATGTACGTCTTAAACTTAGCGCTAGTAAAGTGCACACATGCGGTCATGAGATGAATGTGGGAGCTTCATTAACAAAAATAACCGTGCCATTCACTCGGTTTCTAAAGGAATATCAAAACCAGGTTAGTTTTGAAACGTTGGTTGGTCAGTACACGCTCGCTACCTAATTGGACAGGATCCAGGAGTGAAAAACTATTTGGTTTTCTTTGCACTCTCATTAATATTCCACACTAATCGCTCCGCGGTTTCCAAAGACAGCTGCGTTCCGCCGCCGCCGCCGCCGCCGCAAAGATGGCTCGCAGGAGTTAAGACGCAAAGGTAGTTACTGGTCAACTATTTAGAAAGGAGAATCAATTCCTCAGTGCGGCCAAAAGGTCGATTGACCGATCATATAAAGAAGATAATTATTGTCATCGACTGTGCGATGCAATGAAGAACTAAATTTAGGTCAATGCTAAACGAGCGTCTTGCAGATTTTGGTATGCATGCTTAAACCAAATGGGTGATATTTCGTGAAATTGTGTTTAAGTGTGAACAAATCTTTGATTTCGAAGATGTTTTTTAAATGTCATCGAGAGAGTTTATCGTGAGTTTAACCGGCTATGAAGTGACCTTGGGGTGTGATTTATGGTGGTAACATAGATGTGGTACGCAATTTAACCTATTAAGAGTTGAGTTTTAATTGCAAAAATAACTATGATATGGAATAAATGGTTTTTCGAAAACAAGGCAGGCAGTCTAACCATTCGTGCACGCAAATTTCTTTGCTTTAGCTTCACAGGTAAAGTATCACGTCTAAAGTTAATAGAGCTACGGTAGACGGAGGCCGAATTAGCACGAGAACTAGAACAACGGAGATCAGTAAGAGTGATAGCTCTTTTTTACACTTAATTACTAATTACTAACTATACAATTAGAGTATCTTTTAGCATCTACAAGTAGCCTGTACCTGAGACGGTGTGGGTGGATTTTTTTTTCGATGTTTTCTATATAAATTGTTTTTCACTTATATTATGAGAAATGTGTATAAAAATCAGTTTTTATCACATGTAGAATCATCAAAACTATAAAGCGATGATGTAAGTAATTAATTACGAATTGATGTCACTCGGAAATCCTATTGCCCTATTGAAATGAGTGCCACACGGGAGCTTAGTGCTTAGAAATTAGTCTCCTCACGGGTGCATGTATGTTTGATATGTCTGAGAGAGCGAAGAGAAAAGATATAAAGAAGGCTCTACAAATTAAAAAAAAATAATTTGACAAAAGGGCACGGCCGCTTCCTTACCCCTTCCCTAACTTATTTTCACCCCCTACCGGAAGAGCGGAACGTGGCTTAGGAGCTTGTGAGGCTTCCAAAAACAAAACAAGCAAACGTGGTGAAAATATCAACAAAAACCGACGGATCAATTCGGAGAGTTTTACCGGAGAAAATTTGGCGGGAAGAAAAAACTGTCACCCAAGGAAATTAACTTTTAGAATGTGCAGAGAATTAGTCTTTTAAGCTGGACACTTCTAGCACGTAATTGAAAGTGCATCGCGACCCAGAAACGCCGGTTGTCATAGGTACGATTTCTTAAAAACACTGTTGATATGAGATGCAATGATCTATATAGGCATGTCGTGAACTTATTCCAGACCGTAAGATTTTCAAAGCGATTTTACACTTCGCAACACGATTTTCTAGACAGTTGACGTAGCTACACGGGAGCTCGGATATTAAAAACGATAACTTTTTACCTAGAGAGAAGTAAACGAGTACAAAGATCTCAAATAAAGTGAAAAAAAACGAACAAAAAAACAGAACGGAAGTACGCATAACAATAGGATGAGTGAGAATATAAGAGAATAGTGTCTTTTAGGAAAAAGTGAGGAAATATTCTCTGAAAGGACGTTACTCGATCTGTCTGGCGAATTCTGGTGCTCAATTGATACGGAATTGTTCAATAATTTTCACTGCAACAGAAGAAAGACATGATCTGTAATCATTAACGAAGAAATAAGGACAAGACCTGTGGGAAATCCAATAGAGGCAATGCCTGGTAGCCAGGCAGTATGGACGTCTCAGTATCGGGGCAGGACTAAAACTTTATACCAATACGTACCAATACGTACCATAAGTGAGATTTCAGAAAAAAAGTACAAGACAAAAGAAGAGCAATTACCTACAAAACAAAAGCTGCATTGATGAATTCTAGTGTGTGATGTCCCGGGGTGAATAGTGTGTCGGTATTACCCGTGTCGGTAATTAAATAAGATGATGGTAAAGCAGATGAGAACATGAGATTGAGAACTGATGTTAATTTAATTTAAAATTGAAGGGTAATTATATCTAGAAGAAAGAGCCAGGGGAAAACACGACGATTTGAAAGGCGATACAACCATACATTAGCTACCTTATCCGCGCAAATTTTACATGGACGAGAGGAAAGGAAAGTCTGAAAATGGAGCTATTTGCAAAAGTACATGGTGTTCGTTTTGACCCTCGGAGATGTGTGCATTCCTTAGCGGAGGAAGATGAAATATCTTATATGCATTACACATCGAAGCACCTCACGATCACAATAATACACCTCTCCTATAACCGGACGATCGAGCAATATCTTGTATGATTACTTTCTAGAAATATAGAAAATCGTTAGAACGTTTCGTTAGAGAACCCGCGCGCGACCCGTAATTTATTCGAGTCGTGGTGTAATCCGGTCAGATAGTTCAGAGTGTAGATTGTAGAAGAATCATTGCATACTTGATTAGAGAAATCAACTAGTCGAGTGGACATTAACGATGCCGCAGCACATTCGCAGAGAGTGTCCATTGTAAACTCATAAATGCATTTTGCCATGCGGCGGGATGAGTTTCATTCGCCGGAATATTGATTCAATATCAGACGACATTAAATGACCATATAGCCGCTTTATAGAGGATATTAAAGTAACTGAGCCAAGGATAAATGCCGCTTATATTCGCGTCCGTTCACTTAGACTACGGTACATAAAAGTGAAACCCAGGAATTGAAATATTTTGATGAGAAGCAAAGACCGTATATGCACAGACGATTGGTTGATTTCGGTTAATATATCGACCATTTAATATATCGTTATTTCCAAAATTGTCTCGACCCAATGGGGCGCTATTTACCAAAAAAAGATCAAATTTAACGATATCTGAAATTGGCGAATTGATTGCAGGTTTTATTGAAGATTTTCTCTTTCATATGAAGCTACTAAAACTTTATTAGATCACCATAATCGGATCGTGCGCAAGATATGAAGGATCACGATCGTCCACGGAGGTCAAGAAATAATATCGCAGCTCCCTGAGCTGCCAAAACCTGATTAGAAAAAGTCGACGCGAGAGAGCCGCTGGTTGTTTGTCTGCCAGTTCATTAATATCAAGGAAAATCCGGAGAAAAGTTTCGTGTGAAAAATCACTTCCAAACCCATCTGCTCTAAACTACAAGAAAACGCTTTCCATCCAAGGAACGAAAGCATTCGAAGAGATTTGGAATTGAATTTCAACACGTTTTCCGCATATGCAATTCAAATTATGAAATTCTGAGATGAGACACTAAGCCTACGACATCAATCAAATATCAATCAAATAGGTTGCACTCACGCTGGATTTCTCTCATCGGGGATTTCTCTGTTGCTAGCCAACCGATCACTGGCTTGCTGGTTGAATCTGTTTCGGATGTACGGATCCTCTCCTTGGCGCAGTCCTCCTCTTTCCACGTAACCTTTCTCATCAAAATAGTTCCAAGTGAGTCTGGAGTCTTTGCCAGAGTCTCCAGCTATCGACTCGTCGTGTTGCTGTTGAAGCTGTAGGTGTTGTTGCTGTTGTTGTACTAGCGCTGCTGAGAAGCCAGCAGCCACTGGAACGAGCCTCTCTTCCCGATGGTCCAGAGGGGGTTGCGATACAATGGTGACAGATTCCTTCAATCTCAGTGCGCGATTTTCTTCGGGAATCTGCAAGAGAGCAAGAAACTTGAAAACTTAGACGGATGAGCATTGAAAAATCGAAGCAAAAGTCAGTGATTATTAATTCCATGTGTTATTCAACTTCTATACCGAGAAAATAAGTAAGAAAAATAATAACCAATTGCATACAACAGTGTGAAACCAGATTGCGAGTCAAAACTTCCTCCTCGTATAAGTTTTAAGGAAATCTTGGAAAATGTTCGATGGTTTCCGCTAACAAATCGACTCTACGATGTACAACATGGAATGTGAAGATAAACATGAAGATGAAGATCGAGACGAAGTAGACGACTTTCTTGGGGGTACATCGTGATCTGGTAAAGTTATAGTACGAACTATCCCAGTAACATTTTGTAGAATTGATAAGATCTTATGGCGTGCAAAGATTTTAATTACGTAGCTCTAATTTAATGCGACAAACAATGTATACATGTACAAGTTCCAACAAGGTCTTGATGTGGGGTGGTTGGAGCTTGGATTGGAGTGGTGTGGTGTCTGCTGGGGGTGAGATAATAAGAATGCTAATAAAGTTTGTGGAAATTAAGCCTCATGTGCTGTAGACTGCAGAGCTTCCACATAATTACATCTCACAGAAAAGCGAGTAACTTTCAATTTAAAGCAGTTTTCATTAAACAATTTAAGCCTGTATTTCTTATTGATGGCAGCACATAAACAAGGTGGAAATGGGTAGAAATTGAGCAATAGTCGGCATTGGTACACCAGTGAAAAGAAAACATCCGAAAAAAAATCTACGACATTCATTTTTTTAAACATTGCAATACGTGACACACTATATGTTTAGCGACTGTCAACTGCTGACAGACCCGACAATATTTTCTCGTTGTTATTTTCTATTTTAACAAGATGTAGCTACTTTAATAGTATGTAAATAATGATACAAATTGTTGTATTTTCACCAGAAAGCCAGGTAATTGGTTCCTGCGACGCCTACAGCGACGCCTACAGAGCGCCTGCAACGGCTATAGCGTCGTAACAGAGAACTGAGTTCGTCTCAGGTCGAAATTGATCGCAGTCATACCTTGCCAACCATGCCGTGATATGGACCGACACCGATGCAGACGTGTAGTTCGAATTAAAAGCAAATAGGTAGTCAAGTTCGCGTTTCGCACGCCTCATCCTACTTTTCCACCTCCCTTCCTTCCTTCCTTCCTTCCTTCCTTCCTCTTATCCTTATCCTTCCTGCCTCCCAACAGACAGAAGCTTTTTGCAAGTTTCTCGTCCTCGCGAATATTCACTCGAAGGACATACTCGATTTACAGGAGGAACTAGACTCTAGATACAAGTTCGAAGCCGGCACGTGCTGTGCAGCGAACGAAAATATTGCTTCGTTATTAAGAGGAAACAAAAACCATTACAAGTTCCCTAATTTATTGCTTGGTGGTCCAAGATTATAGGTCGTGCAGGTCACGGAGAGAAGATAAAACATATTTTGGGCAGTACCTCTTTACTTATCTACGCAATGAAAGTCAGGCGGAATCGATTTTCTGAAAATTGTACTGCACTCTAGTGACGGGTTCTTGCAGACCAGCAATTGGCAATTTCGTGAAAGCAATTATTTACTGGCGAGGTTTTACAATAGAAAGATAATTTGGACCTATTGTATGACTGAAACGTAATAGTAAAAGTAAGTGGATATGCGACAAATTGCAAAGCAATAGAATTGCAACTTGTTATTGCAGATACCGGGAGCCGAGACCCGAGAGCAATTGCAAGCAAATCATACATTAGAGAACCGATGATGTCTGTCTTAGATGACACAAAAACAAGAAAATGCATAGTCAGACCTTCCTCAAAACCACTCAAGACGCAACATCTTAGGAGACAATCGCCAATTCGCCCACAATAGCGCTGGAAAATGTCGTCATATAAGCCGAAGATCCTAAAACTTTCATCCAAAATGATTTGGCATAAAGAATTTGTGAATTTGAAACGAATTTTCAAGCAGCGGAACGGTTACGCTGCATTTTATCTCAAAGAATTGATCACGAATACCAAAATCCATGTAGATTCTTAAATCACGAGCGAGTGGACAAAAGAAATAGCAATAACCGACCAAACGTGCACATTTTATTTTCATTGTTTTAGAACAAAAATCTATTGAAGGGGAAAACGTGCACGCCTCGAAATATTCAATGCAGAATTTTTGATAAAAATCCGAACATCAAAGTTTTAATAAAAAAAAGGGAAACACGGGACGTCAAAAAGTTTGTAGCAGGGTATACAGGGTATATATATAAATATATATATGTGTGTGTA
This sequence comes from Protonemura montana, assembly GCA_947568835.1. Taxonomy (NCBI): domain Eukaryota; kingdom Metazoa; phylum Arthropoda; class Insecta; order Plecoptera; family Nemouridae; genus Protonemura; species Protonemura montana. The sequence continues at coordinate 11,739,786 of OX387604.1, read as the reverse complement.
CGTACACACACACGTCGCCGTCGCTAAAGTCAAAAAAAGAATGCAAATTGCAATTGTTTGAGGGATTCAATTTACATCATATTTTCAAAATTGATACGATTTCATAACAATTTACGTGGCACGTGGGATTTATAAGCCTGTAACAATAAAGGCACACAAACAATCAACTCTACCGGTACCAAACACCACTTTTTTTTGTAGACTGCTGAACTTTAAAACCAGACAGACCATGGATGTCGTTTGTCGTGCGCCGAGTAAAAACGCGCACGCCCTCTCAGGTCTAATTGCACGAGATTATAACGAATTAAATAAATGCCACAAATTAGTTCCTGAAGACGAATACAAGTCTTTTATAAGGCCATGTGTAATTTTCGCACTATCATCTCAATGGGAAAGTTATTTCATTCTACGTCAATATGGTGTCATATACTATTTTGATTCCATAATCACAATGTTATAGTGGTATAAGGGACGAACTTCATGCATTGAGACAACAGTAAGTAGCGTCTTAGCATTATGATGTTAATTACCAGCGTGCTAACAATAAGGTGTATACTCTCGCTTGTAGCAACTTGAAAGCATTGTGCTCTACTAGATCTGAATGTAGATGTCCATGCCATATTGTTCACCATAACGGCTTTCATACTAATAGATTGCTACGTATCAACTTGTCTCAATTCATTCTCCATTAAATCTACACCCACGCATATTTTAATCCATTTCAATATGAAAATCCTATTTGAGTTGATTAATCATTCGGACTATTGTTTAAATTTGATGGCGCAAGAGGTTCAGCTGGCAATAATTCAGATCGACTAGCGAGAGGGATCTTCTGCTGCTTCCGAACACGCATTAATTCACCAACTTTAAGCAGGTGCCATTAAATTATCAATCACTCAACTAGCCTGCCTGTGAGATAAAGGAGGTTTGGATCTCCCACGCTCCCACTCCCAATCTCACGCTCGACATTTAGAATTTCTATATCAAACGAGATGGGAGAATTTCAAAGAGATCACACTAATTTAAATATTTCTAATGAATATTTAATCAATTCCGAATCAACCCTCGATTTATAGGTTCAGTAAAAATGGATCGGAATACCAATTAATAATCCATTGTACGTGTCGGTGTCGTCACGACCCTACAGTATAATTTCCACACCGATAAATTATTAGTTGGATTATTAATCATGTTGCAGATTCCAATTAAGCGAGAATTTTGGTCAAATTTCTTCCGCAGATTCGGCCTGCCGGTGATATCTCTTTCTCACGTTTATGCTCCAAATCCTTGCTATTGGAGGTACTGTTATAATGGCTTCACTTCGTTGCAGCTATGTTTTCAAGACACTCTTTTTTACTCTTCAGCTAGCGATGAAAAACTACCCTTTCTCTCTGACATTTAAAAAGGGAGTTGTGGTCTTATGCCACTCGTATATAACAACCTTATTGTCTCGGAGTGAGCACTGAAAGCTAGTGATTCTTTGGTGTTCATGACATGGTTTCGGACATGGCCTCTTCACACATATTCTGCAATTTCCCACCTTATAGATCCTTGTACTTAACATCATATAATAATTTAGCCGGATGAACATCGTATAGTGTATGGTATAGTTATCATGTCACTCTGATTAAAATATTACGCTGGGTGCACATGCATTATAGCAGCAATAACGGTGCAGCCATGTAAATGTTGTGCATGGTTGATACCACACACATTAAAACAGAAAGATCATTAAAAGGAGACGAGAGGTGTTATGTTTCACTAAATGTATCGAATTCAGCATGCCCATCTTTAGTACACCGTGACATGTTTTCACAGCTCTAGACTTTCCAGCTAAGATGAAGATGGTTTACGAGGTGGTGTTGGGATTTCTAGGGTATAAAGGAGACTTTGCTAGGATCGTCTTCTTGGGTGTGGTAGGTGCCCTGTTCCGCGGGGGAATGGGTTTGGGGTGGGTAAGCCAGTACGGCGTAGCCGTGTAAAGCAGATGACGTACTCGCATTTCCGTAGTCCGTTATTTCTTAGGGCGTCCTCCGATCGTGCAGTGCCACTAGAGACGCAGATACAGACATGCTTCTGAATTTTCTTACCTGATCGTACGCCCTGAACATCCGTTGTTGACAATCATTCGTATAAGTGTCATGCGATATTGTTCTAACCGAGCGACAAGCTTCGTATACCTCGTTTGTAAGTCCTAATTAGCAAACTGGATAAGATGCACACGAGGCGCCTTCAGCTTTCCGTTAATTCGGACATTTTGCCCCCTTATATACACTTTAAGTAGTCGCGACTCTCGGGAGCATGAAAAGTTTTTTACGAGCGGTTTGAGCAATTAGAACGCCAGGAAGTGTGAAGATGGAATTATCAAACATCTTCATTTACTTATAAATCTAAAAAAAACATTTACTGAAACTACACTGAAATCTTAGGTCAAAAAAAGAACAATCAATGTAAAATTGGTTTACTGTCCGTAAACGGCCATCAATTGGTAATATTACGTCAGCATGAGAAATCATTACTCATTAATTAGCAATTATTCAATGCTGTAAGCAAACAACGAAAGAAGAAATATCCTCATGCAAAATTATGTCGACGAGTGATTGCAAATCACGCAAGGCAAATGGTGAGTACGCTGATGCGTCTTGCCTGATCTAGTACTGGTCAGGTCTGTGCTTAGACCGTAAGGTTGGTCAACTTTGCTGTAACCACTTTTCAGTCATATCCCGACGACTCAAATGTTCGCAATACCCGGCTGCTGGAACCCTCTAATCTTTTGTTTTGAAATAAAGTAAAAATTAGTCCGGTAAGACTCCACATTCGTCAGTAACATTATTATGGTTATTACCTAGCTTTATTATATTAATTACAAATTCAGTTACTAAATGAACGATGACTGAGTCATCTGGAAGAGAGAGAGAAAGTGTTCTATTGCAGAGCGTTTTGCAGCTTGAAATGATGTTCTAATTATGAAATGCAGACCAGTCGAGTCAGCTCATCTGAAACCCATCAACATTCTTGCTTTCTAATAACCTCTTTCCTTCGCGAGGGTCTCATCTTAAATCTCCATGCTACACTTTGCCTATTGCATGATGCAATCAAATCAGGTATTCACTTTGAACCTTTCACTCGAAACCATTGAACACTTATCATCTGCACCGCGGACACGAGTTTCCTTTCACAATGCAGCTGAATTGCACTGGAACGGATGCATTTTACACAAACTTCACACCATGGGTCAACATTTCCATGCAAAATGTAAATAAATCTTACATTATTTGTTGAATAGATAATCACAGTGTAACATTTAATTTAATACCAACAAGAAAGTCATTAAGTCTTGAGGAGCAAGACGTGTTGGAAGTATTCAAGAATTTAAAAAAATCAGTTAATAGTTGAAAATGTTAGTTACGTTAAAATATTGAACCCGGAAGGGATTCTAAAATGTTGAAAACATACTTTACAATTATTCGAATGCACATTTACACGACAGTCCTTGTAAATAAAAAAATCATACCTATAGGTACATGTATATAATAAAATTCGCGATTTATGCGATGGTGCTTAAAAAAGAGAGGGTGGCAAAAAAAATTAGTACAGTTGATCCATCCGAATGGCATACGATGTAGGATTGCATGCACTGAATTAACTACGAATTCGTTGTGCGCGCCCGCAATACGTGGCGAATGTGGCCAGCATTAAATTTACAAAAGAGGCCAGAGATTTGAAATTGGCTTGGTACCACTACTAACACCTACCTAATCATTGATGCACATCGGAGAAGCCTCAAATTATGGGCTCTATCCAGAAGAGTCAGATTCCTAGAGCAATTATCGGCGAATGAGCTCAATCGGTCACAAGGTAATGCAACTGTGGTCAATTTACTGATAAAAACTAGCTATTGGCTTTGGGTGCTTATTGTATTGGAATTGGTATTTGGGCATTAAGGATCTGCTAAGTAAATTGGCAATTGAATGAGCATGTCAGCTCCGTTAGTTTATAGACATATGTTTACAACGGGAAAACAAATCAACGTGGGACAATTGGGACGGATATTGAATGAAAAGCTTCGGGATGTGATTCTTTTGCCTAAAAAATTGGCAAATTTCCGCTGGTACAACATATGCAAACAAAGGCTATTCAATTCTACCATCGAGGTAGGTAGTCCAACAGACTTATCTGCAGCGACACATTTGCAACCAATGTGTTAAGTGATTCGGTATTAAACCCGGTTTGAACTCATGGTCCTGCAGAATTGCAACGGAGATCATGAAACGCAATTGAAGAAAGTAAGACCACTCTAGGTAGGACCGGACGACTGAGCGATTAGAACGTGTCCGCAAATTGAGAATACTGGTGGCCATGCAAGCACCGTCACTGAGTTGTTGATGATTCGCGTGAGTAAAAATCGCACAGATGGAAAGTGTGGCAGTTTTGGAAGTTCGTGGATCAGGCTTGCTCGCCAATCCATCCGGACGACGGATCGGACGATGGATTGGACTGGTCTACGGTGGATGGTTGCAGCGGGTGAGATGACCATCACGAGCACTATAGCAATAACCGGACGATGGTCAGACGGACACACTTACACTTTTCTGGCGCATAGAAAGCCAGCAGCCCACGAAATATACAATATAATCGGTTCATGTTCTTAACTATCTATCACGAGTATTCGTTTTGTGATTGGATCCGAGTTGTGAACGGTCAAAAGCAAATTTATGACCTCAAAATTAAAGCGATTGCAAAAATTTGCGTTAGCATATATTTTTAGAATATTTTGAGTCGGAGTTTGTAAAATAGAAAACATTTAATATTTGGGGATGTCCCCCCGGCATTATCATTTTTACTAGCTTTGTGAGAAATGTTTTATATCAAACGAGTGAATGTGTTTCAATTTAATACTAACTAGTTGATAAACTAATTGATATTAAATCATTGACAGTAAAAAATGTCTCGCGCATCCACCGAAACAAAATGGGTCCTATTTCTAGATATCAGTAAATACAAAAAACTCGAGAGTCTCAAAGCAATTGGTGAAGTGATGTGTAAGTATGAATTGATTGTGCGTAGCACGAGTAAGATTGCGGTTATGAATAAATGCCTCGGCTTTGCTATGTGGAGCATTTCGCGAGTTGGTTGCTAGTGGAGTAGTTATTAGGTTAGAAAAACCGGTATATCTGACCATCAAGACGCCTTACGTGTAAAGTAAGTTAGTGATAAAACAAGTAGGAAATTGTATTTGAAATAAGGATTAGGTACCTTTACAAGCAAGTAATTGGTATGTGGCGCTCCGCAAAGATATATGAGGCATAGATAACCTATAACTTTCTAGCAGTTCATGATCTTGATTTATAAGATTCGTTTCTGTGAGAAGAGCATTCCCTAGCGCCTTTTCACGGTCGAACAGAGATCTTTGCGCCATGCCGTGCGGATCACATGCACATTAGTGAAATAAATAGATCGGACTCGGAACTGTCTAGCTATTAATGAGGATACCGCTTGCAGATTTACTTTCATTGAAGAGACTTGCCCTACATTCACAAAAATGTATGTTTCAGCTTCCTTCGTAGCACTTAAATCATCACTACAACCTCAAGATGTTGATATCATTTTCCATTTTCAGTAAAATACTTAATATTTCGGAATGTTAGAAGAGTTGAAAATTCTAATATGAATAGACAACATATTTCAATTTATTTTTGAGATAACACGCTATTATTGGTAGAACTTAACTTGATATCAACTTTGAAATAAAATTTTATTCCAATTACCGAATAGTTACTCGAATGAGTAAATAGTTACTATTCATTAGCATAGCCGTAGTAAATCATAGCAACAATAATGTGTAGTTCCTTCCTACTGAACGGCCTTGTATCTGATGAATGAACGAGTGATGACGAATGACAAAATTGAAGATTACTTCGAAATAACGAAACCAAATGGAGGTGGGTAAGGGCACAAGTTTTTTGCTGTTGCACTTGCCCATGCACTTGCCCGTTGCGTTGCCGTTTTTTGCCTGCAACTTGCAGGCAAGTTTGTCTGGACTTGCCTGGACATCAAAGACAGATACAGATCAAAGACGGAGGTACGATGCTAACCCATACTTGCCCATACTTTGATAACATAATCAGTAGCAGATTAGGTAGAGTTACTGATTTGACGATGATTTTTTTTCATATAATGATAATATGCCTTGAGAGAAGATACTAGGCTTATGCCGATCTGCATGATTTTGTTCCCATAAGCTCTTAAAGGAAAAATGGCCTAAGTTGGGTTCAAACTTCTCTCGTGGGATAGACTATATTTTGCATTTTGATACCTATTTCAAAATCAATATACAAATTTCTTTACAGTGGTAGTATACGAATTTTGAGTTAAATATAGGTATGATATAGGTATATAGGTAACTGTCTCTCACTGTTACTATCTTTCTAGTATCCAGATCGTACTCTAGGTGTAATAATCAATCTTTATAAGTAATGAGAGACATACCTTGGCAGAAAATTACTAGCTCGGGAAATAAATGAAGCAAATGAAGAAATAAATTGGACTGTAAGTCCCTGTCAGATTCCATAAAGTAGCCCACATGTCACTAGAAGTAGCAAAAAAGTATTTGACATCTGTACCATAGGTACGCAATTCATGTACCTATTCTCACCCTCCAAGCCAGATGGGTTGAAAATGTGATACATTTCGATAGAATATGAGTGTCTCAAAATGTTACATTTATGCAAAGAAACAAAAATTGTGGGATAGCACGGTTTTGATTCCTCAAAATTTAGTGTTCCAGAGAATGATCTGTTCCTTTTAAATGTCTAGTGATACATTTTAGACGGAATTAGACAACAGTAGCAGAAACACTTAACAAACTATACACACGCTTAAAATATTGATATTTACTATTATCAAATTCAAATGAATGTTGTGACAACCAAAATCCCAAAATGTAGCAACAAGCAGCGAAATCAATACATTTTAGTAAGTCTCAAAAGAAATTGGACTGGTATAGCACAAGATATCTGAACCATAAAGAATAAGACTCACCTTATCTTCTCTCGACGCCTGCAGGTAATAGACGATAGCAAACATCCATGCCATAGAAAATAGCAATAGAATTTTTACATTGCGCCTCATGGTGAATTGAATGCTGTTAGCCTACCCAAAACTGGTCGACCATCCAGTATGACAGATCGTTGGTAACTAAACTAAGTCTGACACTGACCAAACCAAGGCCCGACAACGCTGTAGAGGAGGGGCAATTATTGTCGATAAAGAAAATGTCTGTTTCGATTCTGACTTCGCATACCTTCGGTAGGTTCGGGAGCTTTGTTCGGGAGTGTTCGGTTCATATTTCAGAAAGAGTGGGGTGAAAAGCAGGCCGCTGTCAGCGTCAGCTGTTAGGTCTTGCCGCCACAACTCAGGCTCTTTCCTCTTGGTTGTTGACTGCGAAACCAAATTATTTGTAACCATGGTTACCAATGAATTTTCCATTGGTTTATTGAGAGATGTTTTCGCTGCTCATGGTAAACAGTGGCTTTGATGATTCGTTGGTGGAAATGTGTCGGGTGGTCAACTGATAGGTGGACGTACGCTACATTGACGCCACGAATGTAAATGGTGGTGGTTATTTTGAATGCTGGGCCTTATTTTCAAGTTAATGTCTATGTAGGAAAAGCATGTTGGTATACGTTTATATGTCCACTTGCTACCAGATAAAAGAATCCTGAAGCCATAAGTACTGAAAGATAAATTGACGACGCAAACTATGTGTCTGCATGAAAGTAAGAATTTACGACAACTCTGTCAATCTAGTACAAGACTTTAAAAGTTTTATTGGGGTAGGCACTAACTTATTGTTTCAATTTATGTTTCAGTATTCGCTTCCACAAAATCTGTTTCTATACGTTGACTTATTTTTCTTTCATTTGCTCGGCGTTAAAGCAGGGTGTGAAGACCTGTGACCACCAAAGCGTTGCCATTGAAAATGGTTAAAATTCCTAATCTTAATTTAAGTAAATTCCTGAATTTGTAAGAAAAGATTTATGATGGATAAGGCATAATTAACTTAATAGGAGATAAAAATTGGATTAACGGCCTAGCAGATACCTTCTTAAGTCCCTACGTAAGAACTGGGTACTTGTGAATGTGAAAGGATGAGTAGTAAGTATTCTAGTTCTTAATGCTCTAATTTTTCGTTTTTTTATTATTTCAGAGGAAGATAATAGTGACTTTACGATGAGCATGATGGCGGAGCTAGGAGATCGGATGACAGTCCTGAAGAAACAGGTGAAAGACATGATCTCAACCACTTATGGTGAATTCAACCGCGTCCCGCGTGAGGCAAGGCGCATGAAATCTTCGTTGAAAAAAATTTATGAACATGTAGAATTATTGGATGCTAAAATGAAGACAAAGGCAGTCCCAAATTTGAAAAACTCCATAAGTGTAATGACTGGGCTGTCGAAATGCATTGCAGAAATATCCTTGAAGGGGAAAATTGTAGATGAGTTGGTTCAATTGAATACTATGTTTGTGGATGCTCAAGATTATCAGAAGGATAAAAAATATTTTGTTGCGATGAAGTCTTTTGAATTGCTTTATCTTAAACTTGAAAAAGCTAGTGATGACGTTAAACAACTGAAAATATATCCTGCTATTATTGAAGAAACTGCCCGATCAAGAGTATATTTACAAGACCTGATGACTAATACATTACTAGAGTGCTTTAAGTATCAAGTTACGACTGGTATTGATGCATCAAAAATATCATATTACACTCTGAAAGTTGATAGAAACCGCAAGGAAGATTTTGAAGAAAGCTTTCAAGCTCTACATTATTTAAATAAACTTGAACCATTTTTTGTAGAGTTTGCTAGCTGGCTGAAGGACAATTTACTGTTAACAATTATCTTGCACTGCTGCTCCGTCACTGTGGATAATAAAGGTGGAAAATATGTGGTCTTGAAAGTAGAGGCAGACTTCACATTGCCAAAGTCTAAATTCACCAAAGTTTATGAAAATCTAATGGTTGTCCTCACGTTTCTGAACACTTACTTAAGTGTCAAAGTAAGTGAAAATGCAACGATGATGAATGAATTGGGAAAATTGACATCAAACGATTTTTGTTCTGCTTTGATAAGCCACTGCTTGGCTGACACGATACCAAGCCACAGTAATCTGTTAGACGAGTATAAGGTTGTAATATCTGCAACAGAAGATTTCCACAACAATTTGAAAGCAATTGGTGAGTGATCAGAAATTTATTTATCTTAGAGTATTGACAAGCCATGGTTAAAATGAAGTCCTACTTCTTACAATGTGTTGACACAACCATTGAAGCACTGCCGAGTGCTGCAAATGTTTATATTCACAGTGGCTTGAGCAGATTTTATTGATGCCTTGATTTTGTTATCAGGCTTCTTGGATGGCAGTAATTCAACTCTGACTGACTACACAACAAATGCAGAGAATCTGTGTGCCACCAAAACATCCATGCTACTCTTAGTAAGAGCCAGAGAAATCATTCTGAAGGATTTGTATGATGTTATGGAGATAGAAATCGTCCCAGAAGCTAGAGTGGTAAGAATACAGTTTAAAATCTGTATTTTGATGCAGGGTTGGGCAGTGGGGTAAGGAAGTGGGTATGCTTCCATCTTAAAAATACCGGTTTAATTGACTAACTAAACCACTGGTAGTTGAATTGTATTCTCCAGCTTTGTTTTGGAAACACCTTGCTAACCTGAGACCGTGGTATGCGCAGCATACCCACTCCAAGGTTAGGTTGCATACCCAGCATACTCTCACTGCACGCCCCTGATATGACATTCTGCTCAATACAAGTGGACAATTGGTCTGCTGTTGATTGGATTGCCAAAATCAGTATCGGGAAAAAAGGTTCATGAACACATGGCATGTCATGTTCAATAGTGACCATGATAATAGTTCTGGTTAACCTGTTTCCTAATCAGTATCGGCGTTGAGTGTAGGTTATAGGTAGAGTTTCAACGTCAATGTTAAAGTCTCTGCGTGAAAAATGACTACCTTACCGACAAAAATGCAGAGTACCGGACAATCACGTTAAGTGGAGCCACTGTCGTATGAATTTTAATTTCGATATTTCTCGTAGGTTAACTCACATTTGAAACTTTTCATGCTCAAAAAATCTTCATCAATGTTTACCTCAACGATTGATACACATGTAACGATATTCATAAGCGAGTAACCTACTATAAATATCGAAATTAAATTTCATGTTACAGTGGCTCCACTTAACGTGAACTTCCGGTACTCTGCATTTTTGTCGGTAAGGTAGTCATTTTTCACGCAGAGACTGTAACATTGACGTTGAAACTCTACCTATAACCTACACTCAACGGTATCGGCCTTGCACTGTGAAATGAGTATTGCCGATGTTCACAAATTGGAATGTTTGCTACTTCTGCACATATCTAACACACTCCCTGACTTACATACTTAATTTTGGAGATACAAGGATAATTTAAAAAATCCTACTCTTCACGATACACGCTCCTGATGTACTATTTTACTCTTATATTATTTTAAAAAATGTTGTTTCCAATACACAGTTGCATTTTCTTCCTATAACTTATGTTACATTACTTTCACAGTAGTACTTTGTCCCGAGTCCTCATTTTCATACCAGGTTGATGGGAAAACAGGAGGTAGCTGATTACCAATGCAGATTATTTTGGTGCAGCTAGGACTATCAACTTGGTATGTCACATTTCAGTGACAAATATGGCCACCCTCGTATTACAGCGATGATTTATATTTTCTGCAACCCTGACAAAAAGTCGCCAGCCACAGAGCGGAATTTTGACAGCTGTCCATTTGATTAATTTGTTGAAGCATAAACCCCCATTGATATGAAACTAGAGTGCCATTTAGGCAAGCTAACCAAAGTATAAGGCATGCCATATGCTCAATTCGTGTGAGCCTTTCTATTCTGTTGGCAATCCCATCAACTAGGCAACTTAGTATTCTTCGAATGAACTCTTTTCGGGAGAGTTTACATAAGCTCTGTGGGCTGACATTTTGAAGACGTTTGTTGGGTATTTAACTCCCTTTAAAACATATGGAAACCTTAAGCACATTACTTTATTTTTCATCAACAGTGTTGTAGCCAAACGCTATGTATAAGGGGACATAAGACCCTTTCATAATTTACTACTACCCTCTCAGTCTACCAGTGTTAACACAAGTCCACAGGTTGCGGGTTGTTTCAGTTTAATGTATGGTCGTCAAGCTAGATTAGAGCGATTACCAAAGATCGTATCGCTGACCAAGGATTTGGTTGTTTTTGGAATTTCAGTGTTATTTATGAAGCTAATCGATTCGTTTCAATCCACATATAAAATCCGTTGTTCTTTTAAAGTTAGTAATGAAATTTGGACCGTTGATGGACGATTGAAGTTCAACAAACCGGCCTAGTTTATTTCGTTAACACCAGACGCATTTTTGCTTTTATGACCCGTTTCGACTATAGATATTGATTCTGTAAGATGTATACGAATACAGACTACGTTTCCAAACCATTACCACCAGATAACTGAAATTCTAGCTTAATATTTCACATTTCCAGAGTTATTAACTTATATCCTATCTCGATTCCAAGCTGTGTTTTTAGTGGTTTCCGTGAAAAAAATGCAGAGGGTGACGAAAATAATTTCCAGGGAACAGCCCTTGGCTCAGAAGGAGTTGGTTTTGGACTCGAGAAATAGAGAAAGGTGTTGACTAGGTTGTATACAAAATTGGTTTCCCTATCTAGTCACGGCTATCTCTAGTTCGAACTTCGAAAAACTTCGAAAAACTTTGATAAACTGTGATTCAGTGTGCTTTTTCTTCAAATTATTTTTGAAGAACAAAAATATTCTTGATTCCGCAAGTTTTGTTAACTTTCAGATTTGACTAAAAAATTTCATTTTTTTGTGTTCAATGTTATGCATAGTGTTTGTTTACAACGCCTTTAAGTGAGATACATCATTTGCCGAAGAAAACCTCTGTGCTTCTGGAAAATTTTGAGACTGGGTTTCCTTTTGCAAATTTGAAAAAATGGTAGCTGCCTAGCATTAAATATGCCAGAGAATAACTGGAGCACCCAAACCCTAGAATGTAGTTAAATTAATCTTGTCAGCTGACAGGGATGCATTAACTTCGGTGCATATTGCCCAGTGGTGAAAACTGGGTAAACCAGAAAATGCAACAGGAAAGTCAACTATGTGCTTTTTAAATTATTTTCTGAATTTCCTGGATTCTGGAGAAATTAAAACGCTGTCGGGACGTAGAATTTCAAATTTCCTGGCGGTACGGTCCCGAGGAGACTGTGAACCTTGGCAACCATCTTCCTCTATAAGAAACCCTAATATTTCTCTCCGCCCCCCCCCCCCCCCCCTCGCTGAGACTAATAATTCTGCACATAATTCTGCAACAAGTTAATGGTCTTTCCTAAATTTTCTTTTACATTGCCTTTATTTCTGTAATAATTTTTCTGCAATTTTTTATGCAGGTTTTTGGATGCAAACTGAACTTGGCTGATTAATGGGCTGAAATCTGTAAAAAACCTGTCCCAAGCCCAGGCAGTTACTCCACTTCTATTATTGTCATGAAATTCTCTTCCAAAAGCAAAATATTTTCAAAATCACACAGATGTAATTTGTGGTTAAGTATGCTTTACAATTAATTGTTAATTTTTCAGAAGCCTGTTAAAAAGGAGGTGCTTTTAAAAGAAGATAAAATTCCTGTTGAAGAAACATCTCTGGAGCTAGTGGAAACCCCTACCGAGGTTGAATTGGATAAAAGCATGCTTGCTGACATGGAAAAAATGGAACAGAAGTTAGTTAAGTGTAAACTTGGAGATGATGCCTTTCAAACGTTGCAAGATTTAGAAAATAATTCTCATTTAAAAGAGGATAAGGATCGGAAGCAAAGTCCTAAAAAGCAAGAATCAAGAAAAGTAATTACTCCTTTGAAGGAAGCTTGGGAGCAGGTACCGTGTGCTTTGAAGGAGAATTCCAAACAGATAGGAAGCCCACTGAAGGAGGATTCCAAACAGATAGGAAGCCCACTGAAGGAGGACTCCAAACAGGAAAGTCCAATTGAAGAGGATTTGAAACAGATGGGAAGCCCAATCAAGGAGGTTTCCAAACAGATGGGAAGCCCAATCAAGGAGGATTCCAAACAGATGGGAAGCCCGATCAAGGAGGATTCCAAACAGATGGGAATCCCAATCAAGGAGGATTCCAAACAGATGGGAAACCCAATCAAGGAGGATTCCAAACAGTTGGGAAGCCCGATTAAGGAGGATTCCAAACAGATGGGAAGCCCAATCAAGGAGGATTCCAAACAGTTGGGAAGCCCGATTAAGGAGGATTCCAAACAGATGGGAAACCCAATCAAGGAGGATTCCAAACAGATGGGAAGCCCGATCAAGGAGGATTCCAAACAGATGGGAAGCCCAATCAAGGAGGATTCCAAACAGATGGGAAGCCCGATCAAGGAGGATTCCAAACAGTTGGGAAGCCCAATCAAGGAGGATTCCAAACAGATGGGAAGCCCAATCAAGGAGGTTTCCAAACAGATAGAAAGCCCTCTCAGAGAGGATTCCAGGCAGATAGTGCACCCTCTCAAGGGTAATTCCGAAGATAATCAAAGCGTTACCACAGTCGATTCTCAACAAAAGCAAAGCCCTGTGAAAGGGGATATGACAGGTTTAAAAAGAGTTAGTTCGTCACCCCAGAAAGAAAGTTCGTTGAAGGAGGATTTCGGTAGATCATTGAAAGATGATTTTGATCCTGAAGTGCACCGTGCATTTTTGTACAGGGAGAGCCCGGCTCGTAAGGATTTGGAGCAGACGCTAGACTCTGCAAATAGGCACACTCTGATCCATGAGGATGGTATTAGCGCTACAGGAGAACCATCACCATTGGGTAAAAATGAAACTGAGCCTACAAGTTTTCTTGATGTAAATGACTCTTCACAAGACCCTAATCTATCTCAGCTCGACCTTTCTAAGGAGGGAGATGACGCTTCGGAAGTAAAGCCGTTGCCAGGTACAAATGAAGATACGTTGGATGAGTTTACAGAAGAGGAAAGTCTTTTGGAGGCACTCCACTACTCTGCAAACCTTGAAACAGTTATCAACAAGAACGAGACCAATTTTAACTTGAGCGGTGCAATTTTTTCCTTTCCAAAATGTCATATCAGTAAATCGGCTAATGAGTTAATAATTCTCTTAAATGAGGTGTTAAATGATTGCATAGGTACTTCAAATAAATGTGCAATAAACCTTTTTAAAACAGCACGGAAGATAGTGGAAATGTATTGTGCTATTGCACCTATTTACCATAGCAAGTACCTGAAGACATTTCCTCAACAAGCTGGTAATTTGAAATAATTGCTCTTTATGAAACCTTTATTTCTTACTGGCTTCTAATAATTACATTGAATGATACCAGAAAGGCACAACTGTCACACCTCGTATTTTTGTCTTGACGGCAAACCATTTTAAGCAATTGCTTAGCTTAGCTTAAATAGCGTAAATAAATCATAATAACAATTTTAATATTTATATCACTTTATCTAATAACCCAGTTAAGAAATATTTTTTCTGAAAACTATTTTTGTTTCAGCTGTGTTCCATAACAACTGTTTATACATAGCTCATTGCCTGCTAACTTTGGGACATATGCAACGGATTCTTCTACCAGAGGGCGCCCAGGCGATAGGATCGTTTGGCGATCAAGTTACTGTTGTTCGAATGCTAGGTTCTTCTGCATTTCTTGCACATTTGCATATCCAGCGTAGTCAAATACTAGAAATCATTCGCGACTGTGGTAAGCATGCTAATCCACAAGTGCTTATGAACATTTGCTTAAACTTACATTCTGATAAGAATTCGGCTTTCAGGCTTGTCGACTCTGCGGGAGTGCTCTACTCTAACTCCAGACACTGAACGAGCTCTTCGCCAATGTGTAAGACAGCTGGAAAAACTGAAAACAGTGTGGCAACCAGTTCTACCTGTGAATGTTTACATTAACTCCATGGGTAAGACTTAAAATACTTTTTTGTTAATGTTTAGCCACCCAATTTTTAGGGGTCTGCTTTCAATTAACTATTTGTGTTTTCTCTCTCTCCCTCTTAAAATTCAGTTAAACTTACAAAAATGCCAACCTTTTGGGGAAGCGAATTTGTGAAATAATTGGAATAAACATCCGCGACTAGTAATTCTCAGTGGACTTGAGACAGACTTGCGATATCTCCTTCACATTTTATGAGTGACAACTAAGCGTGTTTTTACGCTGGTT
Organism: Protonemura montana; assembly: GCA_947568835.1. NCBI lineage: Eukaryota > Metazoa > Arthropoda > Insecta > Plecoptera > Nemouridae > Protonemura > Protonemura montana. Next base: position 11,724,466 of record OX387604.1, on the reverse strand, counting down.
ACAATTGGTGGCTTTCTGGCTGGTTGTCTTTCTCGCTCGATGATCGACAGTGGGAGTGAGACAAGAATAAATTGCAAATAACACCATTTGTTGTTAGAGGTCCTAACTATTTAGCTTGTGAGCAAAGAGAATGTCTTAGAACTAAAGAACCCTACAACCCTAGGCCTAGAAATTTTAACCCAGGGTGGGAAATCTGTAAGCTAATATGGCGTGGAAATGCAAGCAGGGTGTTTTACTTAACTAGAAGATTGATTTTTTTATAAGTGCATTGATTCCCTAAGGACTTAGCCTCTGGCTATCATTGACATTTGAAAAATATTGATAACCTCTGTAATGCTGTTTTTTCAATGTCATTTCAGCGTGCTTAATGAATTCGTTTTTGGATGAACTCATCAACAGAGTGATTACTGTTCAAGACATACCTGCCGAAACTGCTTCACAGCTTGTTGATATGTTTGGTGTTGTTATAACGAGAATAAAAGCTATATTTCCCGTAAGTATGGTTCTCAAGCTTATATGTATCTCTCTTAGAACACGAGTGTAGCAAGCATAGTGCATATTTTCACTTAACCGGTTTTTTTTTTGGGTGATTTTATGCACTCGACAGCTCTGTTTAAAATGTCTATCAACACTAGACATTTTTAACACTGTGTTAAATGAATTAAAATTGCATAGTACTAAGGAAAATAGATCTAAGGGAAAATCAGTCGGTACCAAATTTGATTCTTTTGTACGACTAAATAAATGGCTAGACAAAGGGGTTCAGAACCACACTGAGTTGGTTTAGTGTTTGATGGTTCTGCTCGGTGTAATTGGTTTTTGGTTCTACTAAGAACCTCTGTCGACGTTTTGGCCACAATGGCTTTGCCCTCTGGACTGAATGACAGTACTGTCAGGTATCTTCAGGACAGGTACTGTCCTGAAGATAGATGCACTGACATCAGAACTGCTTTTAACTGTTCCTACCAAAAAAAGAAATTGAAGGAAATTGTAGAAAATACAGAAAAATATTTATAGAAAATGAGGAATATTTGACAGAGAAATAAAGAATTTAACGCTTCATTATCAACCAAGTTTACTGGTATACTAATCATTAATCTTTCTTGGTTTTCAGGATCCAAATATTGTAGAAGAGTTTTCAAATTGGGAAATGTTTCAAGAACTAGTACTGATCCTTGGAGCGAATCTGAATTTCATCAAAGATCGCTGGTCCAATGGCCATGGACCTTCCGCTCTGCACTTCACTCCTGAGCAGATGAGACAGCTTATACGTGCATTGTTTCAAAACACTGAACGCCGGTCGGCACTTCTCGCTGAAATTCGCAATTAAATATCGTGACGCTTTACTTCGTATGAAATACAATTTTTAGACTGTACATTTTTCTTATTCAAACATATACGCTGGTGTTTTGCCCCTGTCCAAGTGGATAATCAAAAATATCTTTTATGCATATAGTTTTAATCCAAAACATTTACTATTTTATACAATTGTATTTTGAGTTCTTTGCTTGTAATTCTCCTTGTTTTTTTTGCTCAAATAAATTTCTGCTCTTTTTATTTTAATGTAAAAAAATGTATGCATGAATATGTGTAAATAAAAAATAGTTGCAAAAATATAAAGCCTTGTGACTAACAGATGCGAGCTTTACAATTTAAAACAATATAATTTTGATTAACATTCAAAATTGATTTCAGCCTGACCATGCTTATGGGGCGAGATGTGTAATTTTTAAGTGATGGCAGTTTATTTACCACCAGCATTAATTTGCCATTTGTAAATTATAAAATAAATAATAATAAATGGCCACTAGTTTGAAATTAGGTGGGTAAAAGTTCACCAACACTTGAATAGTTACGGACGCCTTCTCGAGATTTGTCCCATTTTATTCTGGGCGCAATAAATATTAATTAATTAATTCGTCTACCAAGTCCTAACACTTTGATCAAAATTTAATTAATCTTAGAGTTATATTACCAAAACCTTTATCTATGAAAACCTTTAATAAATTACCACACCCTTATATCTTGTGTGCTATTTCAGTTTATACTGTTGGTTAAGCTGATTGAAGTAAGCGTCCGTTTGCATCGAGCGCTGTGATTGGTTTAATTTGACACGTGATCACAGTCGATGGGTGGGAGAAGGAACGAAACGGCTTCACCGGCAAAGCAAGTGACTGTGTGTAGTTAGCGAGTATCGTGCAAAGGTAGGCTGGAGCTCAAATATTTAAGTAAAATTAGGCGCTATTACGCGTTTAAATAGTGTAATAGTAGATGTAAGTGATAGTTCACAAACTGTTTGATTTGTTCTTCCTACAATACGAACGGTGTTCATACATTGGAATAGGAAAAGTGGTCTGTGTTAATCCACCTATTGTCAAATCTCGCATCAAGGACCATCTCTGAAATTTTGATCGCCTATCTTGAATTAGAGTTTTTGGGTTGCATACTTATAACTTTGTCTGCGGATCGCCTGGTAAGTTAGCTCTGTTATTATGTCATTCCCTTACTAGAGCTTTTACGAAAATAGTCGAAAAGAGCGAAAACATTGATATCAGGCATTTTGTTCCGGCTGAGCAGGTGGCGGCACGATTTTTGGAGGCTTTTGTGAAATGGGCGAATCTTTCATAACCTCTTCGAGTTACTTGGAGATGTTTTAAATGAAATCCAACGCATTTATTTTAGAAATGTTAGTAAGGAAGTGGTTTCTGATTGAATTATTTATCGTAACTAGAAATGTAGTGATTGAATGTCATCCTAGGCACTAAAACAAGTGAAATACGATGGCATGCTAGCTGTGACTCATTGTTGCCGGGAACACCATTGCTGTTAGGAAGAGTAGGCAGGTCGGAGGTGCGATCGAATTCTCTTGCAAGGTAAATTCTTTTATGAATATATAATTCATTTGGCATTTAACGGGCTTTTGCTTTAAACGTTTCGGTTTAATGCAACGAATTTATATCTTAATGCAGGCGTATAACGAAGGTAATACCTACTATCAATTAGGACTAGATGTTTGACTGGTCTGGGGTTTGCAGTGAATCGGCCATGTTTAGTGATCCGTCTCGATTCTCGTTCAAGAGACGTAAGCAAATGTACAAATTTTTTCGCTGTTGTAATGGAATGTGGAAACTGGGAGTGTAACAACATTCCATGGGTATGTTGATTCATTGGGCATGGCCTCACTAATAGTGAGCAAATTTACCATCCCTTTACTACATAGGACAACCTTTGATTAGTTGAGATCAACAAATCTTCGGACTGTGCACATTGTTGAATGAAGATTGTTATCAGTTTCAACTTCGGTGACTGATTATTTGCTAGTAGCTGCCGGAAGTCCACTATTAGTCATTGACTGTCCTTCGTACTTGCATCCTAAGCAATCCCTGGGTTTGTTCGGGTCGCCCCGATCCCTTGCACTCGTGCTGCCTGCCTAAAACAGTTTTGTTTCTTTGTCTCATAAATATTCAAGGTTAAATTGTAATATTCTGATAGTATCATTCCGTTCCTAGTTTGTAGTCGTATGGTCCTTCACAAAATATTGTTGGTTTGGCTTGACGTCTTGCAATCGGCAATACGCAGCCCGTTAAGGATTTGTGCACACTCGAGTCCCACCACGTGGTGTTGAAAATTGCTGACAAGAGACCACGCTGGATTGTTCCGCTGGCCATGTAATGACCCTGCCGCTTATTTAACTCCGATGTCGTGAAGGAATTCCATTGAGGTCAGACAGGCCACATTTTTATCCCGATTTATTTCTGCTCTTTGATTCCTCGTACATTGATGATCTAATTTAAACTCTGTCGTTACTCGTTATGAACCAACTCTTTTGGCTTATCATTGAGAAATCAAAACGGATGCCTTTAGACGCCTAAATTAGTTTTTCACGTCATAGACACTTATCAATCACTTTCACTTTTTGACGAATCCCAATTAGTTGGCTTGGATCACATTTGTCTGGCCGCGCGCCCTCATATGGCTCATGAATTAATTCACCGAACTGTGGGGTTATCAATTGATGCTATTGAGAAGAGTGGTCTCTGCTCTCGGAAACTCACGCCTACGTTTTAAAGTGACGCTACATTCCTAGGCACTGAATGGTTATAATGATTCATGCCGAGGCAACCGATCGAGTTCATTGATGGCATTTCAGTTCCCATGTACTTGACTTCCCTAATTTTACGCATACACATTCGGTAATATCTTAGCTTCATCGGCACTTGTCACTGATAAGTATATCTAGCTGAAATGCTGCGTAGATTAATTTCTATCTGTCTCGCTGCTAGACGCAATCGGTTGTGGAGGCCAGCGTCCGAGGATGTGTAGCTAGCTACTGGCTTGATCACCATGTTGGAATGCGTGCTCATAAATGTGTGCAGTGCGAGACCATTACTAACATTATCTCCAATGTAGTAAAATGTGTGCGAGCTAGCGGGAGGGAGTGAGGGAGCAGTGCTTCGAAGGCAATGGGCTTGCCGAACTAGACAGCTGCTCTGCGTTTTTCGACACTCTCCCCCACAGCAAGCAATCGTGCTGCGTCTAGTGCGCTGTGCACGGCCGTGCCAGCCTACCCCTGTCCGCGGCTGTAACTTGTGGGCGCGGACACCCTCCGCCCTCATACCGTTGTTCCGATGGCCCTATCAACGCGACGTTGCAATCTTCGGCCCGCTTCGCTGTCGCTTACCGCCCGCTCTGTGCTTTTTTTGTCCTGCTGTGAAATGAGTGCTATTTACGAGTATCAACAACTCGTAGTGTCTTGATCTTTCGGCCCGTTTGGGATGAGTGGACTGGCAAGTCAAGTGGGTGGGTGGATTCTGCGCGCTAGTCGGTGTGATACCAATCTGCCACCACATGCGATCCCGCTAGTGTTTAGTTTTGCTGCGCCTCGTCTGTTCTTGTGTTGATGTTACCGACAGTTTGTTATCTACAAATCACACAACATTGTCACTGTTTCATGTCTCATGACTCGATTGGGTTCAGGAGTAAACGAATTCCTTCCGCGGTAATGACGTGTTTATTTATGCCGATATGCGCGTTATTGTTTAAGATGTATAAGTAGTCTGGAATTTTAAATTCGCATAGGATTTCATTCGTGCCATATAGTGGCTGTTTGCATATCAATTAGTTTGATGATCGCCTTAAAACGTACGTCACTATTCGACTGTAAAATGTCTTGGCAGTTGGCAGCTAAGAGTATACAATTCATTTAAAAGCACTCTTAGCTTGACCATGTCACATTCCTCAGCTAATAGTAGGTCGTATCGCCTAGTTTTGTAAGACAATGCGTTTTTAGGGTTCCTACAGTTGAATGGCATATTTTGCTCTTGCACTCAAATTTTCTTGTCGGTGTTCACGGTGCCAGCATTTTTAATGGGAAAGAAAGTTTACAACCCGACTTGTCCTGGGCCTCACCTATTATCAGCTTGCGATAAGTTTAATCGAGCTGGAAGGTTGTCATGTTTTTCGGATTTGGAATTTTTGCCTTAAAATGTTTGAAAACGACTAGGGACATACATGACATATATATTAACTTAGCCGAAAAAGGCAGCCACTCCAGCGAACATATGCACCCTCCACAACTGACCTATGTAAACCTGGAGACGGTCGAAATGTTTCGTCGCCACCACCTTTTCCGGCATCGTGAGATATGGTCAAGTCACAATACTGCATGAACACAAACAATGCGCATTTCATAATCTCAGTGGTTTACCGCTCGGGTCTACATGGTTCAGCTGACGATTGGCGCCAAGACTTGCTATTGTCAATGAGGGGAAGTAAGGAGGAGCAGGAATTTATCTGACTCACTGGAGTGGGGAAGGGGGCAACGAGTTATCCGTCCACTGCTAACATTTGCTCGCTTGCGTCCAAGTTCCAGATACAGTACTACTAAGTATTCTGATCTATCTGGACTGGAATTATTGAAGTCCGTCTGCATATAAGTTTAAAAGTGTATTCGTGATCAGCTTATTAGTTCGAGGTGTACTAGTGGTCCTGGCAGTGTTACCGTGTGTCTTTTGTTACCGTGTGTTACCTTTTTTGCTGATCAGCTGCAGGTATTTGACAGCACTCTGTTTACATGTCCGTTTTTTTTTTTCTATTTGTGCGTGGAACGCACGCCATGCCAGCGCGTGGTGCAGAGCACTTCACACCTCTGGCTTTTTTTTCGGTTGTTTCGTTGGCAAACATCGATCGGTGTCCGTGATACATTTTGGCGCCAGCTTGTTGCATGGCTCGTAATTTGACCATCAACAAAGACGTAACTGCGTTGCACGGGCTAGCCTGCGAACTTGGAAGAAGGCCCCCGGAAACTGAGTCGGCTAATCAACGCGGATGTTTCTTCGTTTTATTTTGTTCTCTAAGCCTTGATAGGAATTATTTTGTACGCCCTATTATTTAAGGAACAGCATTTCGCCCCCTGGTGCACTACCGGACAACATCTGACTCACATAAAATTCTCAACATCATCAAATTCTCCCGTCTTTTTTGCGTTAGAAATCTTGAGCACACGATTCACTGCTTCTGCGTAGATTATATATTCAAACTGAGCAGCCATAACCGACTAGCCATGCAGGACCCTTGAACTGGTCGCGAAATCTGCGGGTGGCCTGTTACGCCCATTGTATATCAAACTATGAACTACTCGGTACATTTGCGTCTCACAATGCGTCTTATAATCGACACCGGCTGCTGGTCACCTCATTCCGCAATTGAAAACATTCCTTGGCCAGGAAAGGTGCGTTCGTGTGCCTGTCACCGGGTTGTCATCATTAGACACGTTCTCGGAAACAAAAGCCTTGATAATGGACTGAGTTTCAAATCATCCGCTTACATTAATAACAACGCCGGCTACTGCGTTCTGTGACATTGTCTACAAATTACGTCATTACTGCTGCTATTATTTAGCCATGATAATATTGAATCGCTTCGGGGGAATTCTATTGCTGAGTCCAGTCGGGTGGCTTAGTGCGGTGTGTCCTTAGTATTGGATCACCCAGTTATCAATCTCGTGTTCTGGAGGCTTGACGTGTGGCAGTCATTTTTCCTCACACTCATCTAGTCCGTCGTCGGGTGTGCTTACAGGTCGGGATTTAGTCACCTGAAGAAAGACTTGATCTGCATCGAGCGATATGGGTGGAGGACAGAGCAAGCGGTCAGTCGACATCACCGCCCCTCCTAAGGACGGTGTTAAGGAGGTAGCTGGTGACGAGCAGATCCCCATCGATGGCAAACTCGAGAAAATCGAAGACGCTATTAAGCCGGCGACCAACGGATCTTCTCACTCGGAGCCGGAGATCAAGGTAAAGTGGCACGTCTTGATGTTGTCATGTGCATGTATCATGCACACCGCCTGCGTTCGGTGTGGAGCTGCCGCCGGCCAAGATTCGACAATCGAAGCATTGGTCGCGTCGTCGCTGCCTACTGCACTCGCTGATCTCTTGCATCTATGGGAATCTAGCGGCCGACGAAGGTTGCGCAGCTCTGGATAGGGTTTACTTATACGTTTGGAAGTGTGAGAAGGTCACTTCTTAAAATCTGAATGAGTTTCCACTGGGTTATTTTTACCTTTGTCCCGGACAAGGCCATTGAACAAGGTCGCTCTTGCGCTTGTCCCGGCCAAGCCGCGTCTCCAAAGCAGCTACAATCTATCTGAAAGACTTGGTTGGCTGGCTGCTTGGTACCTTTCACAACACGACTCGATTACGATTCGCCGTTGGTCCCATGGCTGTCGGCGTGTGCCTACAGCAGGCTAGTTGCTGGCCGGCCGGTTGACTAGCTAGGCGCAGGCTGCAGGAAGCTGCGCACCTGTTTCGAAGCCCAATCACCTTGTCACGTGACACCCGCCGCTGCCAGCGTCGCCCGATGGATGGATGGATGGATGGACGGACGGAAGGAAGGAAGGAAGGAAGGACGGACGGACGGACATACTGTGGTACATCGCGCGGCGCGTGCGAAAACATCTCCATAATTCGGCCGCGGGTTCGGCGCCGGACTCTGACCAGACGGCTGACACAATAAATGATAATTTGGTTAGCAGGCAGGCAGTTCATAGCCATCTCTCGTGGACAGATGCCACCTGACGTTAACTGCATAATGATGACACAGATTTGACCCATCCATTATTCGCTTTGCCATGCTCCTTCTGTCAACTGGAACCATTCGCATTAAATTAAGATTACAATGGATGTTTCTTTTCATCTTTCTCCAGGCCGTGGAGGAAGTTGTAGCTAATGGAGGAGAGATCAAGGACAAGATCGTCGCCGAAGAGCCTCAGTCGCCCACCTCTCCCGACATCGAACCTGCATCTCCCGAGAATGAGACTCCAGAGACTGACGCTAACAACAAATCGAAGAAGGAGAAGAAAGTAAAGAAGAAGTGGTCCTTCAGGTCTATTAGTTTCTCGAAGAAGGATAAGAAGAAGCCCAACAAAGAGGATGGAGCTGCTACCAAAGACGGAGAGGCTGAGGTAAAGATGCTACATTTTTTAACCCGTAAATACATTCTACCAAAGGCAGTCGGCCCATCCCATTATGAAACTAGTGAAATGCTATGTTCATTAGAAGCCGACGAAAATGCATGCGCATGCAGATTCTGTAACACCTGTCGACAGCCGTCCAAGACATTTGAGTCACACCGCTTGTTGCGTTTTATGTAATAAATGCATTAATTAGTGGTGACGAATTGTTAGCCTAGCAAATAAGAGTAGACACGAGTCAAAACACATACTACTAGACTAGCACTTACCATTGTTCTGCGTTCATAACATTCCTCGTCTCCGGTATGATGCGTTTGTGTTAATGAGCAAAAGTACCCATTGCTAGCCGGCAAGACTATTATTTTCTATGTCTTTTCGAGAGGTTTATTTTTGTCACAATCAAATTGCGTAGGTCGCCGATACGAGGTTTCCTCTTCCTTTTCCTCTGGATCTTTGGTGATTGGTCACCCAAGATTGTGTTATCTGTAATGTCGGTACTGTCACCCATCTCCTATCATGCAACCACCACCTAAATGGTAAACGCTACAGGCCGGCCGGGTTGCTCCTCCGATGAATCATTGCGCCCATGAATCATTGGATTGATTAGCCAGCTACCCGGCCGGTGGGTCGGGTAGCGTCGGCGGACTCGCTGGACATTTGATCGACCGCTGAGTGGTGACGGCGTCGCGGCGACGGCGTGGGTAGTTAATAGCCGGTGCGTGATGCTTGCCGCCACGCCGCCCACCCGCTGCCTTTCGCGCGATGCGTACGGTACGGATGCGCTTGCATCCAGCATCGATTTCAATTATGCTACCTTTATACTACTAGCTCTCAATTAGTTGCGTAGGATCATCAGTTTTATCTTACAAAGGTGTCCGCCTTTCTCTTAAAGGCCGAGTATAGCTCGGATGTCGCAGTTATTGCTATATTTCAATGTTCAGATGTGAATATGTGAATATGTCGGCCGGTTACAGACTAATCTTCATGGTCACTGCCAATCAAATGCCGTTTTTTTAATCTCAGTCTTCGGTAATTTTTTCATCTGAAGATTTTACCTCATTGCAACTCCGTGGCTCCCTGGAGATAATTTGTCCAAACTTTCCTTCTTACTTCTCGGAAGAGTATTTCTAGCCGGCCATCGAGGGGTGGGCCTTGTGGGTGGCCAGGGAGGTTGACCGGTGTAAGCGCTGTGGTCGAACGCTCGGGTCCAGAGGCGTTTGACCCCGTCACTAGGAACGTCTGAAGACATAGCCGCAACCCTTTGTCTGGCCTGGACTGGAGGTTATTCCGCCAGATCCGAGGGTCATTTAGTTCGCACTCTTCCGTTTCCATAGCGATCGATTTTTTTTCCCGGAGGCACTAGGCCAACCTTTTACTCTAATTGGTGGCATTATACCGAGCACTCGTCATTTTACTTTTATTGCCGAGAAGAGTTAACGTGTTAGTTGTGTTCTGCTGCTGCTCTGTATCGAGTATCGTTTCCAACCCTTGGAAGTTAATGGATTACGGTCTGACTAATTAATTAACTTGCTTGTGTGGACTTCGAGTAATTAGAATGACGTACTTGTGTGGATTGCCATGGATAAAGGAACGCTAACCGAGCTCAATTTCAACCGCTGTAGCAAAATTAGATGATACGGAAGAAAAAAACCAGTTTAGCTAGAAGAAGTTGGCTCAGCTGCTGACAAAATGTGTCTGTTCCCGGGGCACCAGCTAGGATCGCTCTGCACTTTGTTGTGTTCGCAGTTTTCACAGTCGGTAGTCGTTTTAGTGCCGACAGCCATCAAGCATATCACTGCAGATAAATTATATAGCACCAATAAACCGTAACAATGTTGTGGCATGCAAGTGATTTATAGTAACAGGAGTGTTTACCCTAATATAAGATGCCAGTAGTTTGCAGGTTGCGCGGGTTATTCAATAACGTTGCCAACTAACTTGAAGGCTTGAGTAAATATTACAACCTTGATACTACACAAATTCGAATAAAAACGCGATATTGCGTATTTGGATCTCAGGAATAGCATGCCATGTGGGTGTGGGTGGGGAGGCAATGCTAGGAGGCTGGGAAAGCATCGCGGGCCACTTGGAATGCGGTATTGGTTAAGGGATGTAATGTGATCATGCTGTAGACTCGTTTGGCAACATGACTTCTACCAATCATAGCGCTGGTGGGAGAGAAATAGGCTACATCAAATCTAGATGATCTACCTTATAAATATCATGAAAAGCTTGTGAGAACCACAGATTTATATCGGCTTCCGACCTGTGACAACATATTTTGCTATTGGAGTTCAGCGCGAGTCTAGGCCGTAGAGTTTGACCTATCTGTGTAGATAATAAGTTACTCATACCATGGACTCTGAGGTATTGTATACTAAAAGATAAAACCGTCACTGCAGTATGCAGAAATAACACTTACTGGTATTGTTTTTCTGTGTTATCTCTTTTCTGGAATGTCTGATAAGCTTTGTGCAGTGCGCTACTGTTCCCTTAGCAACTGCGTCTTGACAGTAATCGGACTTGCGGCATCTCATGCGTTTCCTATGCGGGCCACAAAAGATCGTAAATTAATCAGAACATCAATTCTCTGAAAGTACTTAAGGATCATAATTCGATTTTTTACTTATTTTCTAATTAATGTGTAAAAGGAAAACTAATGTAATCCATAAAGGGCTTTATTGACAGGGTCAACTCATGATTCAGTGGGTTAGGTGTATAATCCTCTGCTGCCCTATAGGGGCTCCCTCCAATCTCTGTCTTGACATGATGTTTTTCTAAATTTCTTCTGGTCCTTGTTAGCTTAATATTTTTGACCTTAACTCAACCCATTGATTGACTGGGATCTCTTCTCTTGTGAAAAGACAAGCTATCATCAAAAGAGCCTCCTCTCTTTCCCCCCCCCCCCCCCCCCCCCCCCGTACTGTGTGAATGTCTTTACAGCATAATTTGTGCCTATTTTTTTGATGAGTGAATGAGTGTCTCTTGTTACATTTTAAACCAAGATGGCATTGTAGTGAACGCTGTTATATTCCATGGGTAATGGTCAATGGATTAACAAAGTCTTTTCACTTTCGATTCTAAACTTGCTAAGTTAGTATTGCACAGTTGTGGCTCCCAGTTAAGAGGAAAAGTATTAGAAAACATTTTTTAGTTCATTTAGAACACATTTTTCCTGTAAAAATGTTGGGAGTTAGTATAAATCACCATTCTCTTTGCATTTCAGTTGATTGAGGAGAAGCCAGAGGGTGCTGCTGGACTTCTAGCTTCGGTGACCAGTGCTGTGAGCGATGCTGTCGAGACGGTCAAGAAAGAAGCTGAGGAGCGCGTTGAAGTCGTGCAGACTAAGGCCGAAGAAGTAGTCGAAGTCGCCACGGAAAAGGCAGACGCCGTCGTCACGGCAATCAAGGAAAAAGTGGAGGAAGTCACCACTGCCATAGCTGAAAAGATCTCCGGCGCCAAGGAGGAAGTGAAGGCCGAGACCGAAGCCGTCAAAGCTACTGTTGATGCTGCCAAGGAAGAGGTGAAAGCAGTCGACGAAAAGATCGAAACCGTCAAGGCCGAAGCGACTGTTGCCAAGGAAGAAGTGGAAGCCGGCTGCAAGAAGGTGATCGATGAGGTTGTTCAGGCTGTGACCGACAAGGTTGACGAGGTGGTTAAGAAAGTAGAAGAGATCCCTCCGCCACTGCCCGCTTGCCCTCCGCCAAATGACATAATTGCGTCGATGGTGTCTCAGGCCATAGAGCAGGTGTCCATTGAGGCTGAGAAAGAGTCTATTGCTGTCCCGTGCATCAACGTCCAGCCTGTTTCGCCCATTCCTGCCGCCGCTGCCGTGCTTGAAGAGGTAACACTTCATTCTTTTCCTGACCCACAGACTCAACCCCATTTGCACTATGGGAAAATACTGAATTATTTTTCTCTTTAGGTGACCAAGGAGGTGGAGGAGGTGGTTACTGCCGGAGATGCTGCCTGTGAACAGAAGGTGGAGGAAGTGTCGGCCCAATTGGAATCTCTTAACACGCAATGCGTGGAGTTGGTAGAGGATAAGTCCCCGATCATCGAAATATCTGAAACCATCGCCGAAGCCCAAGTAAGCACGCTTGGCAATTTTGATAATGTTCAAGTTGTGAACGTGGCTTAGAGTTAGCTTCTTTTTTTGTCGACGGTTTTCACCAACGAGTGGTTCCTTCCAGGGCGTCATCGATACTCCTGCAGAGGTGGAACAAGCTAGCGTTGAACAGTAAAGTTCGATAGATTGTGCATCCAAGTTAAATGTTTCGGACCATTCCTCGAGATAAACGCTAAATTATTTGAGTGCGCATGGATGTTTATAATGAAATTCTGTTCGGCAAATTTGTAAACGCTCGTGCCTTTCGTGCAAGAGTAGTTTTGGAGTATATAATGACATATGCTCAACATATATCTAATACTGGACCAAGGCTCACCTGATCCAGCCTAATTGCCAACTTTTAAATGATGGAATGTAGATCTAATGTCAACCTTTTCGTAATAAATGGAGAAATTATGAATTGTCCCTTGTTGTAGAGAAAGATAAATACTCGAAAGGGGTTTCAAAAATGCTCAACCACAGCAAAGGGTTACCACTTGACATTAGCTTAGTTAAGTTGAAAGAATATAAGATTATAATGAACTTTTTAGTAGTTACCTATTGAAATCTGGTAACCTTTTGTAAGCAGATTTGTATACCATTTGTAAAATATTAAAGTTTCAATGAAACTGAAAGCTTAAAATAGTAGGATCAAGAAATTATGGGGAAAGGGTTTTCTATAAAAGTTTATGGAAATTTGACTATGGATGCATCAACGTGTTTGATATTGAAAATAACATCAGGATAGTAGTAATAATGGCAGTTTCCAGAACTATTTTTTTAAGATTCTTTTGTATGTATATTACCATATTTAAAACATTTTTACTGTTGAATGAGTTTCGACTTTGTTAGGTATAAGTTACACACTTATTCCAGCAGGGACCTGGTCCTCACTGGCATAAACAATTGCAGGTCAAAACAAAACGCTAGATCTTTTTCTCATTATATTATATCGATATTATTATCAGATTTACCTACACCGTTTTTATTTGAATATCATAGCTTCTGCTTCATGTTTTACCTGCTATTTAGTATTTTAGTATATAGTCTGTTAGTTGTCTGCTTCACATCACAATTTCTGGCAGCTAAATTATTTGCCCTTTTAAGAAGGTGTAATGAATTCAATGCCCCTGAGAGACTGTCTTGGCTAAAAACAAAATTCATCGATGTTTTAAACCATTTTCTGCATTGGTTAGTGTGCTATTTAGTCAATGAACCCGAACCTTCTCAGCTGATCTGATTGTCATGTGTAAATGTATGTTTATCAAATAAAAATAGGTGTTTCCTAAATGTAGGTTATCATGCCCAGACACTTTCCTCCTGGTTGCACTGTCCCGAGATCTTCACTGTTTCTCTGGGGCAAGAGAAAGAGAAGGTATGTACTCGATTGCTTAGGGTTGAGCTTGTGTTTGAGAAATTTTCCGGTGTGTCTGGGGGGAAAAGCAATGATGTTTGTTTCTAATTTCGTCGTATACACATATGTGGTGATAATGGAGGTGAGGACGTAATCGTCGAAAAGAATAGATGCCGCGGTGTTCGTATTTTCGCGAACCAAGTCGGCCAGCCTCCAGCAAATCAAATGGCTGCGCCCACGTACCCAGGATCAGTTTGACAGGTGACACGTCGGTCCTAGTGCCGTGCGGTAGATTTTTTTTATAACGTTACGTGCGTTGTTGATGAAGCAGTTTCTACATTTCGTAGTTCCAGAAAAAAATCAAGGTAAATATCAAAATTGTTAAAAGAGCAAGAGGGCTAACTTAAGTTGTCAGAGAACCAAAATGCACTGTAGAAAGTAAGGTTAACTAGTTGTTGTTCTTTACTCAGATACCTCTAAGAGATTGTGTTAATATATTTGGTTTAATGTTGTTTATTATCTAATTTATCAGGAGTTTTCACAATTCTACGAGGTACACAAATTAACAAAAATGAGAATTCTACAAATTCGTCGAAGCCGGCTCTTCAAAGTATCTGCTGCTGCGCTGATATTAGTGCCGTTGCTATACATTTTGTTTACCCACTCAGGGAGCAAAAGCCTAGCTGCAAAGTATGAAAGTCTTAAGGGCAAGATAGCCCAGAAAGTGAGTAATTTAGAAGTTAATATTTAGTCGTAACATTTATGGACAGGCGGGTAAAACAAGGGTTCTCGCGGCAATCTACAAGGTATTTGCTGGCGAGCGCACCTAGACTAGTCTCTGAAAGAGAAATTATCAGGAGTATCACATTTAATGTATGTTTTCATTAAACGATTTATAGTAGGGGAATGCTTAGAATAAAAATAGGGTTACCTTACACTTTTAGACCTATTGGTTAGACTAAAGGTACAATGCAGAAGCTTTTTCGGGTATTTGACTAATTGCCTAATAATCGATTGCAGCCGATTTTTCAAACTACGTTGGGTAACTTTGAACCAAAAGATTTAAAAATAAAAATTGGCCCAGGAGAAGGTGGCAAAGCCCATAATCTACGAGCAGATCAACAGAATGATGCCACACAGTCTGCTTCAGAGTATGGCATGAATATGGTTTGTTCCAATGAGATTGTTATGGACCGAACAATTCCCGATACTAGATTATCCGAGTAAGTTTTTATGATAAATGTATTGTTATTTTTATTATTCTTGCTCTTTGTTTAAATTGTTCAATTAGACAGTCATAATTATTTCCAGGTGTAAAAACTGGGATTATGCAGAAGATCTTCCGAAAACTAGTGTTATCGTAGTCTTCCACAACGAAGGCTGGTCAACATTGATGCGGACTGTTCACAGTGTTATCAACCGAACTCCTCCACAGTTTCTGGAGGAGGTGTTATTAGTAGATGATTTTAGTGATAAAGGTTGTCATACTTTACATCTAATGGAGTAAATTATTCCAAGTTTTTCCCCATATTTTATTTTCCATTATTTTTATTTTGCAGAAAATTTAAAAGACGACCTAGATAATTACATACTCCAATTCGACGGTAAAGTTCGACTAATTCGAAATAAAGAGCGTGAAGGTTTGATTCGAACTCGAGCAAAAGGAGCTTTCGAAGCCAAAGGAGAGGTTATTCTGTTTTTGGATGCCCATTGTGAAGTCAATACAAACTGGTTGCCACCCCTTCTAGCACCAATACATGTGGACAGGTAGGTTTGCATTCCTAACAACACCTGATGCTTCATTCTCTAACATTTCTTATGTCAGATCATAACGAACTACTTTTAAAATTTGTTTCTGCCAGGACTGTGATGACTGTTCCTGTAATCGATGGAATAAACCATAACACCTTTGAATATAAGCCTGTCTACCAAGATGGCCATCACTACCGAGGAATATTTGAGTGGGGAATGCTCTATAAAGAGAACGAGCTACCTCCGAAAGAAGCTACCAAACGAGCACATAATAGCGAGCCGTATAAGTAAGTAGCTAACAACTCGAGAGGATTTTACGTTTTCTTTGTTTGTTTGGGGAGCTGAAAATCAAAGATTATTCTTTTCATCAACTGTTTTCATCTTTTCCAGAGCTCCCACTCATGCAGGCGGTTTGTTTGCTATCAATAGGGAATATTTCTTGGAACTTGGAGCTTATGACCCTGGATTACTTATTTGGGGTGGTGAGAATTTTGAGCTTTCATTTAAGATCTGGCAATGTGGTGGAAGTATCGAGTGGGTTCCATGTTCGCGTGTTGGTCACGTCTACCGAGGCTTCATGCCTTACAACTTTGGTAAACTGGCTCAAAAGAAGAAGGGTCCATTAATAACCATTGTACGTAACACTCGCTTTTGCGCCTCATGTGTCCCTAAATCTGAAAGCTATCAATCATTTTTTACTCCCCTAAATTGTGTTGCAGAATTATAAACGAGTGATAGAAACGTGGTTTGACGAGAAACACAAGGAATTCTTCTACACCCGTGAACCTGTAGCACGTTTCCTGGATATGGGTGACATAAGCGAACAACTTGCATTGAAGAAACGTCTCAATTGTAAAAGTTTCCAGTGGTTCATGGATAATGTAGCTTTTGATGTTCTTGAAAAGTTCCCAGAGCTACCACCTAATCTCCATTGGGGGGAGGTAAGTCCCCAGGACTTTCATGCTTACTTTTTTTATAAATGCCACAATCTTCTCAAAAACCATTGCTTATAGCTTCGCAGCAAAGCATTGGATCTTTGCTGGGACTCGGAAGGTGTTGATGCACCGACGCTAATCAACACAATTGACTGTGGCGATTTGGAGAATCCGATTGAAGCGCAGGTACATTTACTCGAGTCAATTTATCTAACAGGTCTTTCTACCAACAGTTGCGTAATGCGGCCACTTCAAACTGTATGGATACTATGGGTCATGGCCCACCCAGTTTAATAGGAACGTCACATTGTCATGGATTTGGGAATAATCAGGTACGCTCACTTCCACATGCGCTTCATGCTGTATGTCGATCGTATTTTGCTTCGTTTATCATGTGACTCACCATAGATAGGCATGCAACAATGTGACTGTTATGCTTGGTATTTGTTTAATTTTCAATATTCCTTTTCTTCCCTGCCTTAGAATCTTGATAGTTAACCACATGTTTGTGTTAATTAATTTTAAAATGCTGTGCTATTGAATTCCTAACAATTATTTGGATTTAATAACATCTTTGTAGTGATAATGGGCTAGTATGTCGACTTTTCAGCTTCAAAATGATAGATTCGACCTGGAAATAATAATATGTATGCTATTTGTGTGTATCCGAATGTGGATTGATAGAGACATTGATAAACAAGGACTAGCTTGACATAGTCCCTATGGCTGGAGAATACTTTTTTTTTAAATTTTATTTCAGTGAGTTTATCTCAACTATATGAATCATTAATACATATTCATTGACTGTATTTCAATGCATAGTATCATTACAGAAAAATATACATATAGGTACAACAGTTTGAATCTGATGTCAACTCTTGAAATATTCCTTGATAAATAACAGTGGAAGCGATAGCTTGTCAGGGCATTTTTGAAAGTCAGAGTTCAAGTTTTTATGTACGTTAAGTGAGGGGGCAGGTAATTAAACACCACAATGCTGTTATGTGCTGGAAGCTTTCTTGCAACTTATAAGCTTAAATTTGGAGATTTGAGATAGCTGCCATATGTCACATTCACAGTGCAAGATGTTGGGTGCTTTCAATGACCAGTTTGCTACATTGACTAGTCTTGCAAGGTTGTATTACAGTGCAAGCTCTTTATAGAAGGATTTTTTGTCATAAAAAGGTCATCATCACACTTCGTGGCAGAGCAATCTTCGCCTTAATCTCTGACGGTGTTATTTTTCGGGCAAAAATCCTTCTGGCTCACGGCTATTCTTTTGGCTTACACTGTCAGCCAACCACAAACACACATATGATTGTTTTTGTGTTAAATCTATTTTTCTGAAGCTGAAAAGTCAAGAATCTCATTATTAAATACCTTGCTCTTTTCTTCTCTCACCTGATGAAAATAAACCTTGTTTTCAGTTACTGCGGCTGAATGCTAAAGGGCAGATTGGGGTGGGAGAGCGTTGCATCGACGCTGATAGTCAAGGAGTGAAACTTGTATTTTGTCGGTTGGGAACCGTCGACGGCCCGTGGGAATATGACGAGGTAAGCCGGAAAGTGCCCAAGTGTACGACGATATGATTGCAAGAAGCAGCCTTTAGCTGCATCAAGTTTTTAAGTTCTTCAGAAACCTGAGATCAAAAACAACTTCAAAATAAATTGAATATCAAGTAAATCCATTCAGATGTAACCCAACCAAATGTGTTGCTAATATATTGTGCCATCGAGTGTATGCTCGCTTTTTTTTTATCGGGGTATACAAACATTTTTTTTTGTTATTTTCAGTCCACAAACACACTGCTTCATAACATACAGAAGAAGTGTGTTGCTCTCCATCCGCAGACTCAACATCTATCGCTAATGCCATGTGACCCAATCAATACATATCAGCAATGGACATTCCATGAAGTACATCCAAAATGGTGATAAGCAGAAAAAATTCAAAGATCTTGGCAATCATTTCATTTTAGTTTGATTAGGTGCTATGCAGGCTTGTTAATAGTTGGGTTTATTATAACTGTGTCCCACATTGTTAGGTTTGAGAGTATTATGATGATCAGATATCAGTTCTTTAATTAGTAGCAACTATCAGGTAAACTCAGTATGTACCTTGATAGATATAAATATATTTATATGTATTAAATGATAAGTTTTTGCTTTTTAGCTGTTTTTATTTTCTATTTATTATTTATGTTTTGCTCAAAAATGTAGGAGCTTATTTTGGCAAGTTTCTGAGCAAAATGTTGAAAATAGAAATGAAATATCAGGCAGCTAAACTGCAAATACTGATAATTTAATCAATGTGAATTGCAAAATCTTTTAAGTGCAAATATATAATGTGATATATTTGATATATGATCATATATATCATATCATATATGATGATAATGATATAATAATATGATATAATAATATGATACATAATGATACCTAAAAAATTGCAAAACTGTCTTTGCAAAAAAAAATCTACAAAATTTCTTTATTTCTTTTCTATTTAAATGTATATGGTGTTTAAAAGGATGGCTGCAAGTGCCATCAGGTTGCTGCTCGTTTCTGGACTTTGCCGGCTTGTTTTCTTAGCAGAAAATTTAACATTAATGCTGGCCCTTTACTATACCTATAAACTCGGTGGTGTTAGTGTTCATTATATCAAAATACTGTGCCCATTTCAAACTCGTACAGTTATAATATGTTATAAGGAAAATGATAACATTATCAAACTATTTATTGCTCAAGAATAATTCTGGATATATTTCAGGGGCATACTGGCTGGTTAATCATTAGTAAGGCCCCTCTTTCATTTTATTTACCTTAAAAGTGTGAATTTTAAATCATGGCTGGGTGTACTAGGACTTGAGAGGCAAATACTTATCACGATTGCGATAAATATAAAAATATATCACTTGCGTAAAAGGAGGGTAGAGAAAATTTGATTAAAAATATGTATTTTTGATAGCAGTTTTAGTATAAATATTTTTTCTTTATATATACTGATGATTGAAAACAAGGAAATAAAAGTAAGCATGCAGATTTAAAACATCAGAAATGTTTTTTGAGTTTATTACATAAAGTGATTTAATTTTAAATACTCTTGGCTGTACATCATCAGAATAGTTCATCTAGTTCTAAAAATTCTAGAAAACAATGTTAAGTCAAAACTTGTGGTTTTGTTAGAGCATGCTGAGGATCTTAGTTATTCGTCTTTCAAATTGGGTTAGCCATTTGATCTGTCAAGTGAAAAGTTTGTGATGCATGATGTCAGGAGAAGATGAGTTAAGTCTAAGAGAGATAGTAAGTTTAGGGTAAACGTGTTGTTTCTGTCGAACCATATGCCGCTGATCATCTCTCCCCCTTTTGCATGCATGATAAATTCTTGGAGGCTATGCACAATTTTTAAAATCGGAGAAATCTGTGCAAGCCATAATCAGTGCAGCTATCCCAAACACTAGAAATGTATTCACAAATCAAAAGCAAAAATAATTTTCTCACAGACATTTAATTTAATTGCAATTTTCTCCCTCTAGTTTTTTTCAGGGAGAGTATGCCCCTGACGTATTTCATGTTATTAGTATGTATATGTAATATGTAACAAGACTTGAGTATTGAGTATTGATGCTCTCCTTTTGTTTTCCTATCTTTTTGGAAGAAGGAGGTATTTTTTTCTGTACTACCATCGATAAAGGAGCTTATTGATGGTACTACCTGCATGTCAGTGACATAGCTAGATCAAAGCTGTTCAGGTGGTAGGAGATAGGATTAATTTAAACCATCCTGTTAGTTAATTTTCTGGTATTTGTACAATAATATTTTACCCTATTTCAGAGGTCGTCGGAAAGCCAGTCCAACACTGAGCGCTAGAATCGAAAAGTTTTGAGATAAATGCAAATTTTAGAGTTCTTCTCCTCCCTCCATGCTGCCGGACTGCTATGCCACTGAGCAATGTTACTGGGTGGCATTTGATCATCGTGTTGAAAAATGTATTGTGATACCATATTGACAAGATGTGTTTTTTTTTTTTTTTTAGTTTAAGTGTTTTAATTGTGTTTTTTTTTTACTTAACAGATATCACCTTGTTATTATACCAATCGAATTGGGTTTGTGTAATAGATATAACATCCAATATTGAAGTGTTCTTCTATCCTATCAACTGGCAATTTGTGTATCATAACAATGCTTTATTAATATTTACAATTGGTTAAAATTACATCAATTGTTCGCGCAAATAGCCAAGGTGCTGACGTGCCGTTTGACAAACGAACAAGTTATCAAACAGTTTTTAGCGATAATATCTTCAATCATAGTTTCGTTGGTTACATCAGCTGTGATTGAAATTGGCTCTCACATGTTAGTTATGTCTTATAATCTCTGGGATTTGTGGCACATAGCAGTGATGGTTCACACTTGAGCTACATCAAATATAAATTCTGGTTTTTCAATGGTGCCAGCCACATTAACCAACTTTTCAGAAGATCCCAAATGTTTTTTTTTTTTAAACCAGCAATTATAGCATGGACTTCAGTATCAACGTTAATATGTTTGTAATTGGGCCCATTAATTGAAGGGTGATTTCTTTTAAGATGATGAGGGCTATCTCATCCCTATTCCGTCCCGCTAGTGTGACAATATTTAACTGGGCGACGGCTGATGTACCACAACTGTTAACGCAGCACTGCGTCGTGCCACTATTTTTGTATGTTACAAATAATTATAACAACGGGCTCTTGTTGACGGAAAACATAAAAAACTTAAGTACCTAGTGTTTTTTTTTGCCTTTTTTTTTATTATTTTTTCCATTAATTAATTAGCAAGTAGCATAGAGTGCCTTTGTTAACAGAAATTTCGTTTCTAAAGGGTATTTTTAATGAAGTATTGGGACCAATTTTCTATGTACTATCTGGTGAGCAAATTTGTGAATATTCTGTGTTATGTTGTGTTGTTATTTACGTGTAAATATCCTTTTCGTAAATTTTTTTTATAGATTTTTTCTTATAGAATCTTTTTGAGGCAGATATCATAGTTTGCATATGTTTTATGAAATATGGTGTTACTGCTAGGTACCTCTTCTTCATATATAAACAGTTTCAATTATAGGCTGATTAATCTAAGACATACAAATAAATCCATTTTAAGTGGCAAGGTGTTTCATGTTGAACCAAACCTGGGCTTAGCTTGAGTTGTGGTGTGAGGAGAGCATACACTTTTTGGCTCAAAGATCATCAAAGCCAAACGCTCCAGAAAGTATGCAATTAAAATCAGATCTTAGTAACTGAATAATATAAAACAGCTAACATTCACTAAAAGCAGGGAACCGTTTCTATCTGTTTTCTTGTTATAAGCATGGTACATGGAGGAGGCACTTTGGCAATAACTGTTTAAATCAGCCTATATTTTGCAAAAGTGTGCTTATTAATGTTATGATTTTCAGATGTTTTTCGTATGACATAAATTTATATTATCCTTTTAATGAAATCAGCAATTGTAATGTTATGTTTTGTTTTTTTTTAACAAAATGCATATCAAATGAAATGAGAAGATTCAGATGTTTGATTGTGTGGGCAGTGTAAATTCTGCAATTTTCCTCGTCAAAATCCTGGTTGGTCACGTCAGCTGTGTTGCAGTCCCATCCTAGTTCTTTTTTGGACAAAACATGCATTTATTTTCAATAAGAATAGGTTAAAGTAACAAGTGAGGAGGGTTCCTACTTCCTTCAGTAAAAGACAAGACAATATCAGTTACATTATTATGGATTTCAACTCTCAATCAACTTGGGGTGCAACATTTTCCAAATTTGTGGTATCTAGGGTTGCCCCTCAAATTATGTTAAAGTATGCATGGCTGTAAAGCTAAATAAAAATATTGTTACAGTAATTAAAATCCATCAATGTATGCACGTTGAATGCTGCAGATATTCACAATCCCCAGTCTGAAAATATGTGACTCTTGCCACTGGTGACAATTGGCAAAATATGTGTGGTTTCAAGCCTTTTTGGGTATTATTAAACATTTTCAAAAGCTGCAACAAACATCTCTGGGGTCTCTCGGCTCTGAGGGATGTTTTCGGGCTGTCATCCCTTGACTTTAGAGATGGTTTCTGCTTCTCGTGCCTAATTCTGGGAATATTTGTCTAGGTAATTCTCAACACTTGCACTAGCTTAGGCTGATCCTCAAAAAATAAACAAATGCAATATCTGACTCAGGTATTTAGATCTTTCCTTGAGTTCCATTTGCCAAACTCCAACTACAAATTCGAGTCATAATGACATGCTTGGTAAAATCCCATTATTAAAGTTGAATTGACAGTTACTATTACTAGCAATAATAATTTGTCCACTTTTACCAAAAGATCCTTCGTTTTTTAATTTTGTTTATCAATTTTATCACGCAATGCTATTGAAATCAAAATTTCGCGCCATGACGTATTGGCTAACGACACCTCGTTAGAGGCGGAGCACTCAAGATGGCACCAATAATGGGGTTACGTGAGTTGGGCTGGTATGTATTTGTGTTTAAATCTCCTAGATTGTGACTCTTCCATAGAAATATGTGCATTTGCGCCAATTCAAACTATTTCCTAACCTTTTGATATTTCAATCTTTGATTTAATGTGACTTGTACTGCTAATTTGAAGTTAAGTCCAGGTAGGCTTAATGATGACCATACCACTACTGAGCTAACTCTAGGTTATTTCTGGGCATTGAATAATAACTGCTGTTTTCTGAAATCTCCGATTTTCCAAAAAATGTAGACCATGTGTGTGTGTTTCTTAGATCTTTTTTATTGCAGGAACTTGACAGCAACAGGCTTGCAGCAAGTGACTGGAAACGGTTCGGTTAATGATATCAAGAGTCTAGAACGAAATGCTCTTGATGTAAGTTTATTCCTGCCTCATGCTTCAAATAATGTTGTTGCATTTTTTGCTCTTATTAATAACTTTTCTGATTTTTATTCCTGTTTCTCTTAGCTGGATCTGAGAGAAATAAGCGATGGATCGTTTCCCGAAGATATTAACAAGGGTAGATTGGAAAGTGTAAGTACCAGCTACAAGTCTTTATTAAATGTATTGTTATATTATTATTGTTTTGTGTTTTATGCTTGCAATCTTTATCAAATGATGGATCAAAAGCGTGATCCCACACATCCAGACAGCCTGCAAGAGCTGTTGACATTTACTAGTACAAACCTAACAAGATAAATTTATTTTAAATTCTACTCATTATAAATGAACCATTTCCTTTGTAGATTCCTGGGAAAATAGTGGTGCAAATCCAAAAAGTGCGTAACGTTTCCGCTCCTAAAGCCAACGAAGAATCTAAAGGGGCACCGCGCATGTTAAAACTTTCGATAACAGATGGAATTTCAGTGTGCCAGGCAATTGAAATTGAAAGCATTTCATCGTTAAGGTAATTTCTACCACACATTTTTTTTACTGTGCTTTGTATAGCCAAAATATTTTTCATCCCCAATTCCAAGGTGATTTCATTTGATTGTCTTTGTTACAGTATCAACACTGCTCCTGGTACAAAACTTTATCTAAAGGGAACTGTTCTGCCTATGGTACACGGAATTATACTGTTAAAACCATCTCAAGTGGATGTATTAGGCGGAAGAGTTCCCTCAATGGTTGAAAAGTGGGAACTTGGCAGAGTAAGTATTTGTTGTTTCTCACCTTATTCAGTTGGATAGGATTTAAGAAGTAACTAACCTTTATTTTGGAATTTTTAGACCCTTGCAAAACATAGCAGAGGGCGGATTGGGGAGGAAGGGGGTCCTCCTCCATGGATTCCGTTCGGGCAGAAGATCTTGAGAGGAAATGTTCAAGACCGCAATTTTAAAGTAGGAACAAAAATCCAATTTCTTTTTGAAATGGTAACTCTCCTACCCAATACCGTCTCCTTGTCACCTTTATCTAACGCAACTAATCAGAGTGACTGCTCTCATGTGAACAAGGCAGGAGTCAAAACATCTAGTACCTTGTTGTACTTTGGTAAGTTGCGTTCCCTTCTTTCCACTTCCCCAATGCATTTACCA
The DNA here is from genome assembly GCA_947568835.1 of Protonemura montana. Lineage (NCBI taxonomy): Eukaryota > Metazoa > Arthropoda > Insecta > Plecoptera > Nemouridae > Protonemura > Protonemura montana. The sequence continues at coordinate 11,699,811 of OX387604.1, read as the reverse complement.
GCCCTTCCGCACTGTTACTTGTTTTATTTAATTTTTTTATCAATTATAACTAACTAGGAACTGCACTACAAATAAATATTTAGTCTTGTTGGAATAATTCATTCAAAATAATCAAACAAAAGTCAAAGTTTTAAGAAGTAAGTTTGTTCTTGTTAGAGGTAGTATTTTATATTTGTCTCTATTTCAGAGTTTGGAAAGTAGCAAAGACAAAGAGAACAGAGAGAATGCAGAATTTGATGCTCAGAGAAAAGATGCTATTGCAGAGGCTGCAAGAGGTAGCAGTACGAAAAAAATATTTGGGGGTGGGAACAAAACAGTAAGTATTTTTTTTTTTTTAGAAATAGTCAATGACATACAATATACATTGCAAATAAATTTGAATGATTTCATTATTGTGAAAGTAAAAAGTTCATTAAGAGCTACATAGCAAAATAACCTTGTACTGGATCCAAATTCATAGTTTTTTTATCTTTCAGTTGCTTGACCATAATGTTCAACAGATTGTTGATTATGGTTTTACACCTGATCAGGCAGAACATGCTTTGCGATCTAGCAGAAACAGTGTCGCAGGAGCATTGCGAACCCTGCAACGCGGAGAAGATTGGCAGAGGAATGACATTGGGCCAAGAGATCGAGAGCGTCCGAAGATTGCGGAGACAAAAGGAAAGGAGGTTGATGAACCAAGGCCAGAAAGAAGAGAACGACGGAAGCGTAATGACAGAGGGGACAGAGATGAGGAAGGAGGAGCAGCTCCTAAACCGTCGTCAAAGGTGTCACTGTTCGATTTTCTGGAAGATAAGCTGCCGGTACAAAATGGTGAGAAATGAAAAGTTAAAAACATGTTTAATTTAATATTATGTTGGTGCACAGAAATGAACAGGTGGTGAAAACAAAAAAGATACAAGCAATGAGAGAAAAAACAATATTTTCAGGGGCAGAGTTTAGTTAGATGAATTTTGTTATGATGCTTCTGAAGCTGCCTTGTCATTCTGGAGGATATCATATAATTTAAAATATTCTGGTTAATTTTCAGACAAAGAGATTGAACACAATACCTATGGCGGGAACTTCCCGGGAACGGATAGAAAACTAAGTGAGCCGCACCGAGGAATCAGGAGTGACCGTGGAGGGTTTTCTCAAAGTCGAGGAGCCAGAGGTGCCCAGCCCAGAGGCAGAGGAGGAAACTCATGGCCAAGCCGAGAGAAGGAAAGAAGCAGCCACAATAGCGTGAATTCTCGTGAGGACAGATTTGATAGGACCCGTCAAAACCATTCGGACCGTCAAGTGCAAGCCCCTTTGTACCAACAAAAACCACCCCGTTTCCAAAATCAACATCGTCATCAGCAGCAGCAGCAACAACAACAACACCAGCAGCAGCAACTGCAGCAGCATAATCATCAACATCAGCAGCACCAACAAGATATTGCACTTACTCAACAAACCTGGTCTCCAACTTTCACAGAAATGGATTCAGCATCAATCAATTGGAACTCCCAAACACAAGCAACATCAGCTAGAGCTAAAGCTAGAGAAAATGAGTTTCCAAACGGCCGGAGTAACTTGTTGTCTGGAAATTACGACACGAGAAATCGTCCGCCAAGGCCATTTGGCAATGGATTTGATAGCGATAAAAGTCACGGAAGATTTTCAAACCCAGGAAATGCTCACGGGTTCAAAAGTCAGAATGTTGAAGAATTGTCAGTAAAATTAAATTCACAACATCTGAGTAACAATGCTTACCAAAAATCTCCAGCATTGATGCCCAATCATAATTCTGTATTTTCGGTGGACTTCGGATTTAAAGAACCGGTAGTGAATAGTAGTTTCGGTGGAATGTACGATTCTTTTGGCATAGGGTCTAAAAGTGAGCCTAGCCAGTACATTCAAGACAGCAAACCATGGGTATGGCACAAGGGAGACAAGTGTATGGCAAAATACTGGGAAGATAGTATGGTGAGTGATCCATTGAAATGCAATGCTTTGTTTACTCTTGTAAAACTTTAAATTTGGCATGTGACTGATCATGAAAATATTTTATTCCAGTATTATAATGCTGAGGTTACTGGAGTTTCTCAAAGTACGTGCGTTGTACGGTTTCTCGAGTATGGAAATCACGAAGAAGTCCTTCAAGATGACTGCATTCCATTTTCGGAGGTATGTGCGGGCCCTTTTCCACTCAAATTTATTTCGGCGTAGAGATTTTAGTGTTTGGCACACAAAACAAAATTGATAACGTTGTTAACGAAACTCGGTAAATAATTGAGAATTTGGTTTTTCTTGATGGATGCTAAGCTTTCATCCAGCATACAATGAGTTTTTCTTGCTGGTATGCGCCTTAGAGAGAGACTAGAGAGAGAGAGTCATCTTTGAGAGAGAAGGAATTTGGGAGTGGGCTAGGTCTGCCTGCTAGCCACGATCCAAGTCCCATGTAAATTTTGTTTTGTGTACTCGTTCAGTATAAGAGTAGCTTGGCCTCGACTGGCGTAACCCCAAGCATTAAATTAATTTCCCTGGATGCCCAGGTTGATATCACTTCACATGTTATTGTTTTCACAAAATTACTTCGTCAACTAATCCACGATTTAGTATTGGTTTCTTTCAAATTCAAATGAGCCAGGGTATTCTTATTGCAGGTTTGGTCTCAACTTGATGAGCGGTGAAGGGGCGTCACCGCTCATCTGAATTTACCATTTCTAGTAAAATAAGACATGCTTAGAAATTAGTGCGTTGTTACCTTAGTCTAGGTTGGCTGTTAACATGGCACTGATTTCTCTGCACTGCATCTTTCAGCTTAGTTTTTTGGGCCAATTTAAATAAGTGGCACATTGTTATTTTGTGCTCGTGTTTTAGGATGGGTTAGGAGTAGGACTTGGAGCTGTTCCATCCTCAGATGGATTTTGTCATTCGTCTGCCACAAACCTGCAGCAACATCAAAACTTCAGTCAATCTTATTTGTCAGGTTTGGGGACATTCTCTTACTGGATGTTGTGGGTTTTGTTTTTTACGTTTCTCCAATATCCCAGAAAATGTTGAAACCTATTACTAGAGACACCCAAAAAAAATTTACATGTGATCTTTATCTGCATAGTATAGTGCCCTTACTCCTGAAAAATCTCCCTGTATTTTGTTATGTTTATTTCTAAATGAGCTGTGCCTGCATGGTGTTCTAGTGCATTGTTGTAATAATTTCTTAGGGTAATTCAGCTATTGTTAGCAGCTGGTCTATCATTCGCATCATAGACATAGGCATTTCTCCAGGGTTTTGTCATATAAGGCAGGGCTCGAAAGTAATGCAAACATGTATGCAGGTGTCTTTGAAGACTTATCAATCAAGGGTAGCCTTTAGTGTGGTGTCATATAGAGACAACAAGGGAAGTTTTCGACCTTTACCATGTTTCTTCAAAATTACGTGTCTTAGGCCAGTGGAATGAGCTGTAAATCTGAAGAAGTTGTAAACAAATCAATTTGTCAACATTGCCGATCCTCATTCCACGGAGCAGGCTAGCTACTGACCTAAGGAAACTTCAACTCGTCCAGCCTAATCAGCAATAAAAAGTATGGAAGATAAGGTATCTACTAACGCCAATTAGTTTTAAGCAGCAGGAATGGTCAACACAGTTGCTACGCTTCAATGGTAAAAAAAGGAACCCAGGTATTGTGATATCTGGGTTCCTGTTGCAGATTTGCTTTCATCGTGACTTATAATGACAAGCTTATAAAAGTATATTAATGTTTGCTGTGTATTTAAAGAGATTGTTGACAAGACCTCACTGAAACGGCAACTGGTTTGTAAATTAGGCAGGGGCATGGCATGCCATGTTCCCAATACCTACCTATCCCTTCCCTATACGACATTTCATCTAACATTGATAATCGTAACTTTTTTCCGTTTTCGGGTGGACAGTTTTCTGAGTTCAGGGGTGTAGGTTTTAATTCTGGTTGCGCAGCATCTGGAATAAAAATTAGGTTTTGATAGATAATTGCTCACTGATCATAATAATTGATTTAAAAATTTGATGATACCAAAACTTACCCCTCATATGAAAGAAAGTATTTTATTTCTCTTTTCAGCTTACTTAAATTTCAAGACTTTTGTGTCTTATCATTTACTTTAAGTATTGCACTATTCACTTGTGAAAACCTCCGCACAATCTATGAAGACCCAAAATAACAAATTGGTTGGCTGACCCTTTCACTGCACTGTTAATTTCTTCTGTGTTGAAAGAGTTGAAATGCTGCAATAAAACGTGATTCAGTATGTGCTCAATTGAAATTATATTTTACGGGCAGAATTAAATTAACTAGGACTGATTCTGGCATTACTACTGCGATCGTATTGCCATTCGAACAGTCCCAATATAGACTGACATTTTCTTTAAAAAAATAAGACCTTACTTACTGTGCAGTGCGTAGTGCTTCTTTTTTGGCATATGTTACCATTTACCAGTGACAAAAAATCAGATTTTAGTGCCATAAGGGAACTAGTCCGGTTATAAGAACGCCTTGCACTCCTACTGTTGAGTTGTACTTGAGGTAACCTTTAGTGTATTGTATATGTGTTTATTCACTTGCTTTATGCACTATACCTGTTATCATGTGCTAATAAAACCTACCTGCTATGGTTTTATTCCACATCTTCTTTGCTGCTTGTATTGCCTAAATGTAAATAGGCCATCTGAATTTTAAAACGTCAATTTTAAAGAGAACAAGTTTAAATTGCAAACTGGTCAATTGATTTAAATGTTACCACCGAACGGTTTGTAGTGTTTTAAACTCCAGTTTTTGAGAGATCACCGATTGGATGGGAGTTCATCATACATACGGTGGTTTTGTTTGGGAGAGTGGCTGGCAGATGGAAGTTAGTTCAACATCTTCATTCACCTTATGTTAAATCTGATTTAGATTGCACTTGCCTGTATTGGTAGCAATTCACCTTGCTCGCTACAGCGTGGATTAGTGGAGGAATCCTGTTGTTTGAATTATGCTGTCCTGCGGAAGGGATCAAAGTTGGTCTTCTCGGTACTCTACGACAAGAGTAGGCTACGATTCAGTACTGGGTTCTCCTCCCTTTAAGGATAGGTTTTGTCTTATCATCATCACCCACTAATTCACCGACAATGCCAATGTCCAGTGCCAATTATCACCAGTTATTAAAACAGTGCACTGTTAACCACATCAAGTCAACTGAATTGTTACTTTGTTTCAGGAGGCGTAGAATTTTGTCCTAGCGGATCGAGATCATTCATCGATCCTGCAGGCGAGTCTGGATGTGGAAATCGGGATCACCACAAGTTTGCAAGAAGCCAGCAAAAATCATACTTCCCACCTGGGCAGCGTAAATGAGACTTCCCACTCAGAGGACTCTCGGTGAGAGGGCGCCACAACCTCCTTGGAGAAACATGTGGAACTCAGAATTTTTTATTATTGCAAGTACGTATGATGCAGCTAACAGCTACAGAAATGTTTCTTCCTCCGTCAAAAACTACTCAGCCCATCGTTATGCTAACAAACACTTCAAAATTCTTACAGAGACAAAAATGTCCCATTTCTTTGTACCGAAACTGCAACAAAATCCCTAACCAGCCGCCACAGAACTATAAGTGGGAAATTACTTCCAAGTGTCTCAAGGTGTCACGGTTACGAATCTCTATTCTGTGTAATGTTGGGTGTACTCATATTTGCATATTGTGTGATCAGCGAGTGCTCTTAACAATTTCCTAGCATTCTCAGCAATGTAACATTGGTAAATTATCCGATGTTTTGAGAAACAATGAAAGGGAGTGCGTTATTTCGCGTGGTAGCAGAGGAACGCTCGAAGGAAACTGTAGAAACGTGTAGTGTTTACTGTGGCATCTATAACTTCTCGAGTTTAAGTGCAAGTGTTATTCAATTGCAGGGGTGATCCTAGATTTGAAACATGCATTGTTAAAAGGATACTTAAGTCGGTAATTTTTTTGTTAGCTATCTTTTTGTCGTGTCAAAAATCTGTTTTTGTAAATGTAAACACGAGTTTTGCTCGGCAAGGTTCTTATTTCATTGGGTAAATGGTAAGGCTTCGAATGTTTACAAACAGCGCCAACAACTAGATTTTTCTATGGCTTGCATTGAAACTAAATCGGTTAAAATGTGCACTAGGCGTATAGGCAAGCGCCTTGAGCAAAGAGGACTTGCAACACAGGGGCCGTGGTCTTCACACTCCGCCCGCAGGTCGCTTACAGTTGGCCAACATATGCCATTGAAACGGGACAGACTTGAGTATTCTTGTCTGGCAAATCTTTGGTTTCTTTATGAGACCTTGTTAAAGTGTGTGATCATTTTGTTACTGGCATTTTTATTGATTCAAAAAAGTCGAGGAGAGCTTGGTACTGGATGAAAGGTCAATTTGGAGATTTAGGGCGAGAGGTTTTATTTGTCGTTTAGAAAAATGTATTAATAAAGGTACCTATTGTGTGAATGAGAAGCAACAAGGGTTAATAAGGGAGTAGTTGTTGTTCTTACTTTGGTGAGAGTCACTCTATGCCATCATTGTTTACTCTTGTTTCTTAAAAATAATTAAAATTATGTATGCTATGGTGGCATTTCCAAAAATGTAACTGGTGCAACAACAAGTGAAGTACCTAAACCTATGTTCAAAGTACTTAAGAGTATTTAAAATTCCTCTATCTGAAAATTCCCTACTCAACTGATTACAAGTAGTTTTTGCGGTTTTCTTTGAAATGTTAACCAACTATTTGACTCCCAACTATTTGTACCTATGTTCTCAGTGATCATTTAAGCAACTAAAAGCTCAATAGCCTGTTCTGACATTTGCGCTGAGCTTGCAAAACACGTGATCCATTGAAACAGTCTCTGGGATCATCTCTGAAATGATCATCTCTGTTGTTCATGGGAGTTGCACTTTTAACTGTGATAAGGGACACAGAACTATAGTATGTAGTGTAATATTTATTTCCCCATGTGGCTTAAATGAAATCATAATTGAGAGCCTGTGCTCCCCACACAGCTATCTTGGTGTCCTAATGAAGACGATAAATAATTTTTAAACAAGTAAATGGCTATTACAAATAGCAGAATTTTGACACATTTGAAATTGACAGTGCCAAATTGTGAGCTTTTCTTTTTCAAAAATAACAAAAAAAAAATACTTGAAATAAAAAAATAACAATTAAATGTATTGCTCTGTTGCAAAAGATCATTCATATTTTTATTGTTTGCTTTCTGCTATCCTATTATAAATGTAGAGTGTAGACTGTGGTCTGATTCTTTCCTAACTTACAACTTAGTGATCTTCAATTAATAACATTGCAGTTGTCTCATTTCAACCTATAATACAATAGCAGGTAACAATTTACATAGAGTTTTTAAATCTGGTAAATTAAAGTCGTTGAGCAGGGGCTTCTTGAGGTTCTTGGGGGACCATAGACGCACAAATTATCTACCCCTTTAGCAGGTTTAAGTGACAAACAGCTTGTATATTGGTGGAGATAGTGTGCCCCCCTACCCCATAGGAACAAAATAAATTTCAGGTTACTCTCGGTGCGAATCTGGACGTTTGAGGTAAAGTTAGGAGCATTTATCACTGTTGATTGTAGGTATTTTTTTTTTAAGAACGATTTTGTTAAATAAATAAAAAAAACATATTGGTAGCAACTACAGGGTGCCCTTAGGGTTGTGTCAGCTTTGAAATCTCGTTCAAAATGACCTGAGCTAAAGCTGGGATATGTCCACCTGAACTTGTCCACCATTTCTGCACCACAGGTGATTTTTTCAATGTATTGGACGGTCTTTGTATTGGACCTTCTAGCTTATGGGACAGCACTTTCAAGCCTCTCTTGACATAGTATTTTGGTATTATTCCTGACCTTATCCTCGATTAGGTAGGGAAATAGCTGATCAGTTGCTTATTTCCATATGAATTTGAAAATTCTTGTGATTTTACCGAGTCTTTACAGTCGTGGGATCAGGAGAAAGATTGGTGTCAGCAGCCAGTTTTCTGTCGTTCATCTTTGGGGAGACACTTTCTTTCGTATTTCAAGTACTGGCCGGTTCGCGCTTGAACATTGGAACGATGGTACCTATACACACGGTCCAGATTAAATTTGAAATCGGCGCGCAAGGATTCAGCATGTAGAAGTGAAACAGAGTAAAAACTGCGTTTCACTGTAAAAAATGCATAAATATAACTACAAAATGATTATTGAAAGAATTAAAACGATCTTTCAAAAATCGTAATAAAATTGGTAGTATGACTAGTTTAGTACACTTAGTTTCAAGATGGTGGCAAGAGATGATGTAAATTGAATATAATTCTTTGAAAACTGTGTATTTTCTCGTTTCTTTAGTTTTAGATCGCCATGCTTATGTGAAGTATCAACCGAAGTGTACATCTGATAATGGTTATCAAGCCCAGAGAAGATTATGAAGACTTGGACCATCTAGTCGGTGAGAATACAAATTACTACTTTTTGTGTGTGGGACTGTCCCCTGGCATTGATGCTGTATTGTAAACTGGTAGCAGCTGGTTGGGTAGGCGTAACATTTTTATACCGCATTTTGTAGTTGGCGCACTCTTTATAAGGCACATCAGGCTGTAAAATTACAGTGGAGGTGTTCAGGTGGAGTTTGCCACCCCAGTTCACTTGGAATGGGAGGAAATGTCAAATCTTGCTCCGAGGTTGTTGGCCCCACTACTCGCCCAGTTGCATGCAAACATGGAGGTGCCGGGCACTGTCAAAAAGAGTGGGCTCAGCGGGTCGCACGCCACTGTTTTTATTTTTGGATCACACAAGCACAACTCATTACACTATTGACCAAGGGTTCCCTACATGAAATTGTTGTTAAAAGGTTTGGACCAATATTGTTGATTTCGGCTCGCCTATCATTTTTGGACATCTACCTTGTATGGCAACATGTAGACACAACATAGTCAGGTCACTCACTCAGTCCTACCGTTGAGTGTCAAAGGTCCTACCTTCGGGAAAAGAATAGGGTTTCTTTTCTCTAAGGTCCTGCTCTTTCCGATAATTTTCTTACTGAAACGCGAGAACACTGAACTTTCGACTTAATGTATCAGTAGCAAAAAAAAAATTACATTTGTACAAGTAAAATAATACATCTGTTGGATGAAAAGATAATTTATTCATTCACTGCATTTAGTTACTAAATTTGTGTTCATGATCAATCACAAAATGTGCGTGAATTTGTACTTACCTAGTACTTGAATTCTAAAACTACCCCACTCATCCACCCTTGTTATGTCTTGAGATTTTAAAAATGTATCATTTATTCTTCAACATTTATTTAAATTGACAAAGCTGCCAGTATAGTTATATTAAAGCATTGTCTGACACAGAGCTGTTTGAAATTATATGGTCTAGCCAATTTTCTCGTCTTCTTGCGCCTGCTGTACCTGTGTAATGTACCAAATTGTTGCCCATCCACCCAATTTAATCACGAGTTTATGACTAAGGCAAGAGTCACTCTCTCGCAGGGACTTCGTCAACTATAACTGAAATTAAGGGATGCCCTTTCTAGAACGCGCATATTTTAATGATCCGTAACAACATTGACATTTAACTCCTCAGAGAGTGACCACGTGCCCGCCTCGACTACCCGTGTGAAGCGTGTAGACAGCGATCTTTCGACGGCAGTGTTTCATTTAAAAAATGCATTTTCTACAGTACAAGCCATGAAAAATAATTCCTCTAAAAATTGAAACTCTCGATGATGATAATAATAATAATAATAATGTCTGTTTATTGTCAAAGAGATCACATGGCACTTGATAAAAAGACAGTTAGTTTCCAAAAAGCTAAATCCTAAAACCTATGCTGATAAGTAATCGTCGATTTTTGAATATATAACCACTTTTCCAGTAAAACTGGCAGACTTTGATTCACTACCAACATTGCTTGACCTATGATCGTAAATCATATTATCTTTTCAAAGTTCTTTCTACCGATGTAGGCATTAGGAGCAGCGATAAAAGGTCTTTGCAGAAAGGACAGAAGTTGTATAATTCGGATGATAGAGAGATAGAAAGATAAAGGGGAGGGGGTTGCGTTTGCGCCTGCCCAGAGAGGTGCAACCTATATTCCGGCAGTCATCTAGGATTACTGAGGTCATGGGCCGACTCCCGTCCCGTCCTGTAGCGCCAGAGTCGCTACGCTTTGCGCAGCTCGACAGTCAGGCAGGCATCGTCAGACTACCCAGTCAGTCGGGAGTCAGTGGTCGTGACAGACTTGGGTGCCAGTAGATATCGCGACTTGTGACAGTTCCGCGCCTTTCGTCGTTCTCGCGACGGGGTGCAGGTTTTTCTATCGGCGCTGTGTCGTTGACGTCCCGAGATATGATCGACTGCTGTTCACATCTCCTTCACTCACATGTTCCTAAACTGGTTGGCTACAAGCCACTAGAATCGTGATGCAATTGGTATCTCGAAGCAAATGCTTAACAATTTATCTATAGCACAGAATTTCGTGCATTGCTATTCGTTTTCCCCCCTGGCAATCAGTTACTTTTCAAATTTTGTTTTGCACCTATCCGCTTTTAACTTTGTACACTGTTGTCGCATGACACTTTATTTCTATATCTAACACTATTATCGCATGCCACTTTATTTCTATATCTAACACTGTTATCGCATGCCACTTTATTTCTATATGTAACACGTGTTGATTTGTTGACGGAGTTGCGTAATCCGTACTAGCGTTATTACTTCACCTCTTAATTATTCACGTTTGTTTTGTACTTGGCTTTCGGAATATATCACGCAGGTACCAACATTGAGTTAATATTTGAATGCTCTAAAAAGGCCATAAGACACAACAATGATGTGTCATGTGTATGAGAAAGCGGTCTATCAGTGCACGTTGATGGTTGATGCTGCAGCTGCTCTCTGAGTCCCTTAGTCAATGTGGCTGTGCACCTTTACCTCACGTGCTCTGCGATAGTTGCTTCCCAACTTGAACATATACAACGAAATAAGCGAATTTTGTAAATAACTGGCTGCATGAATGGGCTGATTCGCGTGCGAGGGGAACGTGCACGCGTGCATTGCTCGCCGTTGTGCTTACCTGGTGGCATTTAATACAAGGGTGGGGGTATCTGTGAATTCCTGAAAGTCTGCATCTGCATTGTTTTCAGTTGTATCCCATTTCTTTATTGTTTACCCAATTGTCTGTAGTACTTTATTTAACTACCGCACTTATTCTGTTTTTATTATCAATTTTATTTTTATCGTTGCATACGTAAATGTCGTTTTGTGTTACGTTCTTACGCTTTGTTTTTATTCCTCATGTTTTTAGCATTGCTTCCCAGTGATCGTGCCGTATCTTGTGGCAGAATGTCGATAGCACCGCTTGTCAGTCGTTCCCCGAGTACGATAGACCGAGTGTCAGCAAATTGTTGCGTATTCTCGCCCGTTGGGGTTGGTTGTCCTGCTTCTACCGAAGACACGCACGCTATCCTGATCGTGTGATCCTGCGAATTTGTGAGCCTCTTCAATCACTTTATTCCTTAACCCCGTCAATCTGTATTTTGCTTTCACCACAGTACTCGGAAGTAGCAATAACTCTTTTTATCATATTGCGTTACACTTAGTTACCCCTGCAGGCTGCTCGTTAGGCAACAGTATTCCGTCTGGCATCATCATGGCGACAATTGCAACCCGTTAATTAATGTTATAGCTAATACCAATACCAAGGACACTCCGTGTCGTATCATAACATTGGGTTAGAACCATTCATGGACATTGGTCTCCCATACTGAAAAGTGTGCCATCTGTGTCGCACAATATAAAGACATTCGCGCATCGATCTAAGCATTATCTTCATCAATAATGTAGTGGCAATTGCAAGTACCTTCTAGGTATCTAATTCAAAAATGTTCTGTTCCGAATAAGTGTATACATTATTAATCATGATCAATTAGTATACAAACTCGGGTTGGCGGGATTGTACTTACTACGATTATTTGTTACTTCATAAATCGCTCATCTTTCATTATCAACTGCTTCTTGCTCCGAACTTAATCCATAGCAACACTGTCCTTGTTCATTTTTTCTTTCACACACCAAATGCAATTTGCATAATTTTTAGACTTGCTTTCAGTATAATCGAACGTATTTCAACCCTTTACTAGGAAATCCGCTTGGTCCTATAAACCCAATCACTGCAATCTCTGAACGTCAACCCTGGCTCATAAACGCGTACTAGAGTTTACCTTCACGAGATATGCGATCAAATAAAGAACAATTTGAATTGGACAACTTCAAACCGAACTATTTCGGCCCTAGCACGGCAGGTAAGTTTAAAAAATATCTAAATCATATGAAATTCATCTCCGAATCATAACTCCAAGCTAAGTTTCAAGCAATTTGCTCCATGTAAATTATTACCGCTCTATGTGAGGTCACATAACTTTGGACATAATCGCGGTAATTCGTCTAAGTTTAACCCTCCCCGAATAAGTAATGCACTCAGAATAGGATTACTACACCCACGAGTTCGGCGGGCTCTATACGGTATACCACAAGTTTTGGCATTCCGCATGATGGTCCCGTGCGGCCGTAATCGGCGTTAATGCGTGCACTAATGCCCTTACTCGCATGAATTACATTGGTCGGATAACCGCTTGCCGTGCCACCGGATAGGCTGTTTGGTGACGCTAAATTTTACTGATTTTTCTGCCACTTCAGTGTAGGAAGCTGCTCACGGGCTAACACTGTGCTTGCGTATGAACGTATTTTGGCTTATGAATGTTGAACATGCTTTTGTGATATGTTGTCTAATTGAAATGCCAAATTGCGCCTACCAATGGCCTGGGGGGGGGGGGGGTCGTAAGGTGTTTGTTCTCTGTCTGGAAGACTTGGCGGCGGTGAAGATTTCGGACTGGGAGTTGATTTCATGGACAGGCACCATAGCGTGACGCCTTGACGACCTAGCCCTGAAAAGGCATAATATAAGAGCAGAGCTATATTATCTCATCGGGCGTGGCCCTCGGCTTGGCTGGAGCTGCAAGCCCGATTCGTCCTCTTTCGCAAGGTAGAAGCGAGTAGCATAGCAGCTACACGAATGTCATCGTTATTAATCACCGATATTGCTGGATCCAATGTTGGTTACGATGTCCCGCACAGCAATGAAATGGACAGCTCTTTTGCTCCCATAACTCAAATGTATTACTTATTTCGCTCCTATCTGAGGATTATTTGCTTGCTTGAATGATTGATTGATTGATAGCTGATTCAAAGCATATTTCAAGAAAGTTAAATCAACGGTGGATTACTGTGAACTTAGTTGGTTGGCACTAGGCATACTATACATTTCTAAGGGGAACATTTCCAGCGGTGTTTTTGATCAACCAAGGCTGCTATCTTGCTTTTTATTTGATTGGAAGGTGACTGTCTACAGATTGATGATGAGGTGAATTCGCCGACGGTCTGATGACGAATGGTTTGTCCAGAATTCAGCTAATGGCACCTCCTTCCGGTATATCTGATTGCATCACCAACGTACTAACTTCATTTCCGGCTCACCTGGCTCTCGAAGCCCATAGCAGGACGCGGGCCGTGGGCCCCGCTGAAAGCTACCCCTCCCCCTCCCTGCACACCCTCCCCGATGTATCTAACGTTCAAAGTTACAAATTAACTATTTATGGACCCCTACTTTTATAGGAACATGCAACCAGATTTTTACAATTATTTTGGACATGTGTCCCACGCCCTACTGGCAGAAAAATGGTTGCCTCGGAAATCGGTACATATTTAATGCACATCGTTTAAATTGAATCATATAGTGGCATGCCCATATCAATATTTCTCATGTTGCGTGTTGTTCAAATAACGAACATGTCACGTAAATTCTGAATCTCTTTAGGAGTACTTGAACGTATACTTACGAGCTAGATGTCATTGAATCGTGCATCGATCGCAAGTAAATGGTATGTCCAAGTAAATGGTATAGCGACTCATATGTTAGATTATATTCAAGAAGAAATATATTTATTTTTTATTACATTGAGTATTCTTTTTCGCTCCCTAATGCAATGTTTGCTAATCTTGCTTTCTTAGCGCGCTGATTTTCAAAGCAAGAAAAACATTTGTTTCCCTTTATTTTGCGTTTTTCCGCTTCCGCTCCCTGATAAAACGTTTGCTTATCTGGGTTTGTCAGCGCGCTGATTAGGTCGAGCCCATGAGAGTTGATCAAGTTATTAATTGTCAGTATGCGTGTCGCCGCCATGTTTCATTACGACAAAATGTCCCGTGGCGATGGAGGATTCGAGATCTTGACTGGCGGGCATTTGACCAAGTTAGAGAAGCCCCATCGTTTGTTTAAACAAATTTACAAATATTTATGTTTTACAAATAATCCACACAAGTCTTTTGCTTGACCTGCAAAATTTTATTAATTGCCTGCAGGCCCTTAAGTATTTAATTGGAATGTTAATAGTAGATAAAAAATTTTCGCAATTTACAGTTGGTGATAAAATTGAGGGCATATGCAACGCCCATTCTTTGATGATTTGAAGATGTCAGAAGTGAGAAGTGGAGGTGAATAGCTAGGGTGTGGTCTCATAGGGATGGTTGAGTCGTCGAAACGACCCCGACCCCGACCACGCTATCACATTTCTCGTTCTGGGTTTCGAATTAACCCCCTCTTTGAGCGAATAATTTTTGCGAAGCAGGACTGGACTCAGGTCACCTACATCTTTGGTCGAGTACGCTCGCCGATTCTCTGTCAAATTGTGCTTTTTCTTGTGGGGTCTATGCAAATATTATCATTGGAAAAATGTGTTGGCTAGATTTTCAATGCGACAATTTCCCTGGGGTTTAAAACCACAGAATAATCTTAGACTTTGTTTTTTTAACTCCGTACAAAGGATAATAGTTTTTACAGGGTGACTTATTATCTCCGCGAATTGACTTGAATTGTCTTTCTTCACTTGAACGTAAATTGCGATGCCCCTTATTTCTGTTGATTTCTGGTTGCTTGGTACGAATGCAGATGGAAGCTGTTCGTGCTCATTCCCCTTGAAGTGCAATTTGGCAGGCTTACGTTCGGATTGCTTTCAACTTGTTTTACGATTGCACAAATGATTTTGGCAAAGTCAAATAGTTGAACGCTATTATTACAGTGCGGATTTAAACCTCGTGCATAAATGTTACTTAAATGTTCCAAAACATGTATTACGACGAGCCAAATTTTCTAAAATAATTTGTATTTTCCCTAAAACCAACAATCCTAGAGCAATGCTGAATTAAATGTGTCCTTACTAGGTATGCCTGATTTGATGAATGGAAATCGTTAACTGGGAATACAAATGAAAGTAACACATTCTTAGTGCAAACAGTCGAGGGCGTCGTAGGGCTTTGCTCGCTTCTAGGTCCAAAAACACCAGGAGTCTTCTCTCCATTTCCACCCTACATGAAATGCGTATGCACCATTGTCTCAACGAAATAAAAGAAACCCCGAAATGTTACCGACAATGTTTTAGATTGTGATAAAAAATAAATCGTTCAGCGCCGTGATCGTCTTTTTTGTGAGCGTAGCGAGCGAAGCAATAACTTCAATTTCACTACCTGTAAAGGAAGCACTTGTGTATGTTTTTTTTTTTTTTTTTTGGTCGCGCCCTACCGGCCAAATTGTGGCTCCGATTTCGTTTAAATTTACAAGATACATTATCTTGTTTGCAACTTTAACCCTCTACGTATTTTAGCAAAATTGGCCAAAAAGTTTCCCAACCAAGCTAGATTTTCGAAAATGTCGCCATTTATTTAGTCAAAAGCATTCAAAGACACCATTTTAAATTTGAATACGAATAATATGTGGGGTAATATGTGTGGAAAAATGAAGATTTGTTTTGCTAAGAAGTGCGAACTGTGGTCCTCCTGAGCATTATGTTGACCAAATGCTGTCTCAACCTGTGCACATCTTTGAACTCCAGATTGTCCTCCAGTACCTAGAAAATGTACGCTTTCAGGAAACTAGCAGCATTCTAGGAGCAATCAATCAATGACTGCCACGTTAAGACCCATCTGTGACGTAGACAACAGACAGATGCTGCAGGATCTAATCGAATGTGCACTGGTATATGGAAACTAAGGCGACAACTCAACAGGGCATGTTACTACCATCATGACGAGCTGTTAAGGGCACGGGCACAAATAATCGGTCGTTACTAGGTTACTAGAAAGAGCGCTTTTTGTTCAACTCGACACAGTGAGTCGTTTAACACAATAATCAATGTGAAAAAGTTGCCACTGTTGTGGACTAAATGGAAGATTTTTCTATTTTTTTCGAATTCTATAAATCTCCGGAAGTGTTGAGCGTAGAGAGCGAAAAGAAATCTTTAATCTCTAGCCTTAAAATCACTTGACTAAATGTGTGTATGTAAGTAAGTGCTAGAGAGAAAGAGAGGTAGAAAGTTAATTCGAACTCTACCTTCCAAACGGGTGCACGAAATGTGATTAAATTTGTGTTCCCTTATTCGTACTTTTGTGTTATTTATTTAGTGCAATTCTTATATTAAACTTTTCACGCAATAGATTACATGAATTACTCATTGTTTGCACCTTCAAACTTATTCAGTAAACCAGTCAACGCCATCACTTTCAATTTGCCACCAATCAAAAGTCTAGCTCATTTACAATTCACAACTCAAGTTCTTTCGCGAAGCTTTAGTCGGTATATTCGACTAACTTTCCTCCGTCCATCGGGCCGGTATGGCTACTAAATACTTGAAATCCATCCCTCTTTCTCCCTCGACCTTGTTCAAGGTGAATGATTTTTACTTATTCGTGCCCTTGACGTGTTCGTTTGTTCCTTTATTTATATAAGTATCGCTTTGTGTTCGTAAATCCCTTTTTAAAGATAATTCGAGTAGATATCAAATCAATGAGTCGTTATTGACCAGTTTCTTTTCGCTTGAGCACATTGTCAATATAAGCCAGGGTTGGAAATTTTATTGTTAATGTTGACCTATGAATTATTTGTCACCATCATTAGATGTATGTCCTAGCCTGAATGTGGAATGAGTCAATTTTTTCTTTTGTTATTTCCATTTGACACTTATTGGCACCGGCGCCAGAGCGTTAGTAGGCGGCGCCTACATGGGGGTGAAGGGGAGCAACAAGTTGCTTCCTCGCGATGCCGTCGCCCTAAACTGACGCCGACGCCATGGCGCTGATTTTCCCCTTAGGCGTCGAGAGAGCCAGCATGGGTATATCTGACCCCGCTTTAAGAACACAAACAGACCGCGTCGTCCAATACTTCATCCGACGCTCTAGGTGCGTCGGTGATCGACCTATTCGTATTCCACGTGAACTCCTTGAACGTGTCGTTAATCATTATCAGAGAGCGAGCGACGTGGTTCTGTGGATATCACCTTGTTTCGCAAGCGTGTGATTGTACGTCGTGAGAAATGTTTCTTTTCGTCCTTCATGAGGTCTTATCATTGGGCGGTAGACGCTAGTGTCAGCTGGCCCAGTCAGCCCGCCGTGGGCCTGCCTCCCATATGGTACCGCCGAAACAAGAGTTTTGAATGGCATTTCCGTACATCGCAGGAAAAAGATAAGTCAGTGATAGCTCGTGAGCTCTTCAATATAGTTAATTGCGGAAGGAGAAAATTAAAATAAATCGCTTGATAACTGACAGTGATTAAATATAATCATATCATTATTTTCCTTAACTAATTATAGAAGCCCCATTTGTTTCACAATTATAGATGTGAACTTGACATAACAAAGCTCCAAACTTGAAATGAACATAATTAAGTGCTGTTTGGAAAAAACATGCGATTAGAAATTGAACATTAGTTATATTAGTTTTAATATAACATGCGTCTGTGCACTGTATGACCTGACTTGAGTTTTGCACAACAAATAGGTACACACATGGCCCTGGCGCATTTCATTCAAATAAATTTCATCAATTCAAACGATGGACAAAATAATTGGACACATTCGAAATCGAATTTCAAGAACCAGGCGTGAGTATTTATTTGCACCTTGTATCTTTTCTCCTCCACTCACACTCACCTTTCAACAATAACATGCATTTTTTTAATTTTATTCTTGGCTCTCTAGTTGCCATAATTTTGCTGGAATCAGTTTCTAATCTTCTTGATGATTACTTACAAGTTCTGTAGGGCTGTTTACTTGTCAGCCGACTTGTCCTGCTTGCCATTGATTGGTTTCACACAAAGAGTTGCCACTTTTGTTTAGATGAGTGATGAGTGTGATTTTTTCTGTTCCAGATGAAGATGTTGATACAACTTCTGGTGTAACTGAAACAGCTGGAGATGGAAACACAGAACACAGAATAATTTTTATCAACCATCCACAACCAACAAAATTTTGCAACAATCACATCTCTACTGCAAAATATAATTTACTTTCTTTTGTACCCAGTTTTCTTTTTGAACAGTTTAGACGTTACTCAAATTGTTTCTTTTTATTTATTGCTTTACTGCAGGTACGTAATTTAGATTTCCGTTCAACTAAGTGTGCCAGGTTCTAGCTTAAGCTTTTTTTTGACAAACTAATTCCTTTGCAGCAAATACCCGATGTCTCTCCAACGGGTAGATACACCACACTGGTGCCTCTTATCTTTATTCTCAGCGTTTCCGCGATCAAGGAGATCATCGAAGACTTCGTAAGCTCGGCTTTGAGTAATTAAATTCCACTGCATTTGCAGCCCATGAGGCTAAATATGTTCGTTTCGGTTTAGAAACGGCACCGTGCGGACGACGAGATCAACCACAGGCAGGTGGAGGTCTTACGAGATGGACACTGGCTCTGGATCCAGTGGCTGCATGTCGTGGTTGGAGACATTGTCAAGGTCCACAACGACAACTTCTTTCCTGCTGACCTCATCATTTTAGCCTCGAGGTGAGCCATTTGCCATACTGTATTCTTAACTGCTTTGCGCTCCTACGGAACTAGCAGACAAAACTGACGAGGGTTTTGTTTTTTCCAGCGAGCCTCAAGCAATGTGCTACGTGGAGACCTCCAATCTTGATGGAGAAACCAATCTGAAAATCCGGCAGGGACTGGCTGAAACAGCTCGGCTGCTAGAAACTAAAGATCTGTCTCAGTTCACTGGAACTATGGAGTGTGAACTCCCCAACCGACATTTGTACGAGTTTACTGGAATCATTAGAGAAACAAACAAACAGTAAGTGTGATACTGATTGGTAAATATTGTAGAATAATCTTCAAGCTTTTGTTCTATTTATATGGTAAATAAGTATTTATTTAAACCAAAGACCTTGGCTCCAAAAATGGAATCAATGCCTTACCTTTGATGACATGGCGTAGTTTGTCATGCAAAACACTAGTAAAAAAGTAACAAAACATCACTAGTGCCACTTAAATTGTTTTTGCTGATTTTTATGTTGATATATTTCAGTTTGTATATGCTATTGATTCAGTGTATTCAACCAGTATTTCTTTTGCCTTATTACGACCATTTATAATCATTGCATTGAATCATAAAAACAAGATCAATTGACCATGTAAGTGAGTTATTCATGAATGCATCATAGCAATGCATTAACTGTATGGTAAGTGAATGCTGCTAAATAGCAAACTGATACTGAATGGTCAGAACACTGGGCGCATGGTGTGTAGTTTGTACTGTTAGTAGTTTGTACTGCGGGCAAATATGAATAAATGACATTTTTATTCTCAGAACGTTGCCTCTCGGACCAGACCAAATGCTGCTGAGAGGAGCGATGCTGCGCAACACTAGCTGGGTGTTTGGTGTAGTCGTTTACACTGGCCACGAGACCAAGCTGATGAAGAACTCGACGTCGGCTCCACTCAAACGATCTACTGTGGACAAACTCACAAACACTCAGATTCTAATGCTTTTCTTCATTCTGATTGTACTCTGCATAATTTCTGCCGTCTTCAACGAACTGTGGACAAAAGTTCACATACCAGGAGACTGGTACATCGGTATCGATGGTAAATATTTTCCCAGTCGATATGTTGGTTGTAAAATTTTATTTTGTGTGAATACGAATTTACAAGGTTATCTTTTTCATTTTCAGATTTTGTGAATGTAAATTTTGGCTACAATCTTCTAACTTTTATAATTTTATTTAATAATCTGATACCAATATCGCTTCAAGTGTCACTGGAAGTTGTACGTTTCATCCAGGTAAATAGATTTATTTTGTCCTATACATAGAAAGTAGTAGAACATTTCAGTCGAAACGAATAATTGTTTTTTAACCAAAAAATGTGTGGCAGGCAATTTTTATCAACATGGATGGAGATATGTACCATGAAGAAAGTAATACTCCAGCAATGGCCAGAACTTCAAACCTAAATGAAGAGCTTGGGCAGGTAAAAATAGTAATATACTTTGAAAACCGTCACTTGTTCGTTTTGGCGGCACAGAACGAAAGAATCTAATTTCCTACTCTTGCAATATTCTTCTGGAATGAGAACATGAGTCACTAATAAGTATTTAGAGCACAGCCTCCAGCTTTCTTTCACTTGCAACATTGAGAACTTAGGACACTGAATTGGTTGTGAGAGATCTGTTTGGCACAACCAACAGTCATAAAAATAATAAATTACTGATTTTTCATTCATGCTACACTTAGCTTGTGTTTTAAAATATTTGTCTGCCAGCAGCAATTGCTAAAAAATAAAAAAATATGTGCTTTTTTTCTTAACAGGTGAAATACATATTTTCGGATAAAACCGGAACTCTCACAAGAAATGTGATGGAGTTTAAGAAGTGCACTATAGCAGAGACCATGTACACGCTAGAGGACAACCCTGAGTCCACGCAGCTTGTCAAAGTAATGATCGTAAATCCAGCATAGTTCTAATAATGCTAGCTAATAAATTTGCCAATAAATTCAATAATTAGAAGATAGGATGTTAAAGATTAATTAATTTTTTTAGAATTTAAGAGCTGGCCACAAACACTCTGCTTACATCAAAGAATTTCTTATACTCATGTCAGTGTGTCATACTGTGATTCCTGAGAAGGGGAACCCAGCTGGTGGTGACAATGAGGCGATCCAATACCACGCTGCCTCGCCAGGTACTGATCACAAGTTACGGTGTGCTGAAAATGCTTGGAAAGCAATTTCCTTAGATACCGATTTTATTTTCGGTTTACGTTGGCTACAATAGCTTCGTGCTTTTTATTCAGATGAGAGGGCGTTGGTACGAGGCGCTTGCCAATTTGGATACGTTTTTGACAACCGCACTCCTCAGTATGTAGAGATAAACGCGTTAGGTGTTCGAGAGCGGTACGAGATACTTAACGTGTTGGAATTCACGTCTGCTCGTAAGCGTATGTCTGTATTGGCAAGGAATCCAGCAGGAGAAATCAAGTTGTATTGTAAGGGTGCTGACACCGTTATCTATGAGAGGTGACTATGAAATGTACTTACTGCATGGAAGAATAGGTAAAAGAAAAGTTGCATGATTTAGTTGCAATGCTAAACTTCTTGTGATTTCTAGGCTAGCACCTGGAGGTCAAGCGTTTCGAGAAGTTACGCTGCAGCAACTAGAAGAGTTTGCTACGGAAGGTTTACGAACACTCTGCTGTGCAGTTGCTGATGTTACCGATGAAGCTTATGAGGTATGCAAAGTTTTATTGTCTGTTTGTCAAATGCTTTTTTGAAGAGCTTTTTTTTTTAACTTTGCGTATAAAAGAAACTTAGTTCATTTCGATGTTAGGACCTTGCTAATAATTTTTTCAGTGGAGAAGTGGAGTAAAATTGCAACATTATCAATCAAGCAGAAATATCCAATTTATTCAGTATTGATTTTGTCAACATAATAGTTGCTACCAATATTTGAAGTCAAGGTCAACAACAACAACCAGACAATTTTTCCCCGTGTGTGGCTTCTTGTAAAGAGGAAACAGGAAGACTGATAGTGTAAACAGCATTGCTATAAAAGATTAACTATTCACTAACATTTTTACCTGTACCTTTATTTATCACTTAAGAAATCTATACTGACAAAATTTGCATTTCACAGGAGTGGAAGGAGACTTACCACAAAGCAGCGACTTCTCTACAATATCGAGAAAGAAAATTAGAAGATGCTGCTAATTTAATAGAAAATAATTTAGTGTTATTAGGAGCAACTGCTATTGAAGACAAACTTCAAGACCAGGTGCCTGAAACAATTGCTGCCCTAATAAAGGCTGATATCCGTGTTTGGGTTTTGACTGGAGACAAACAAGAAACGGCTATAAACATTGGCTACTCATGTCGCTTGATTGTCCATGGCATGCTTCTACTTATCATCAATGAGGATAGCTTAGATGTAAGTAACCTAGTAATTGATTGTGGGGAAGAAGGTAGAAAGGCATTACGAAACTCTCTAGTGGGTAGGTGGGCCGCAGTAGATTGTACTTTGGGGTTGACAATTTGGTTGTTTCCTTGTTTGGGCCCAAACCTGAACCTATAACGTAATTTATCGTGGCTAACCTACTTTTCTCCTGTGGGTTCACTTTCCCATTTATCATATTCAGCCGTACAGCACTCTTCACAACATAGACTACCTAGTAGTTACCTAGTTAAATGCCTAGCTCTTTTGTCAACATTTGTTTCTGGCGGGCCAGTGCTGTGTTAAAACCCTCTTGGCCTTCAAACTTTTTATTTGCCAATCAGATGCTGTTACATTGTCTTACCAACCTGCTAAAATTCTGCTGAAATACTGGCTCTCGATTTCTGTTTTCCGTTGCACAGTTAACTTTGCAAAATTTATTTTTAGAATACACGTGAGACGATAGCCCGGCACAGCGCGGATTTTGGGGACCAACTGCGAAAGTCAAACGATGTAGCTCTAGTCATTGATGGAAAAACACTCAAGTACGCCCTAAGCTGTGATATTCGAAGGGATTTCTTGGATCTGTGCATCAGCTGTAGTGTGGTCATATGCTGTCGAGTCTCTCCAATGCAGAAAGCTGAGGTAAATATCAGTAAAGAACGATTGACTTAACAGGTTATTAAATGCTTATGTTTAAATCTCCGACCACTTACATGTTTTTAGCGGATTATTGTAAAAAAATTAATTAGGCATTGAGTTTAGTTTTCTTTTTTAAAAGTGCAGTTTTCTGGAAAAAATTTTTTTTTAGATGAAATCTTATTCAAATTGCTAACGCTTGCAATATTTTATTATTATGAACACTATAACCGTCTCTTTTTTTGTTCTTCAATTGCTAAAACAAAAATATATTTATTTGGCCTTCAGTAAGGTAGAGAAACAAATGGAATATATTTTAGTAATGCCCATGCACTTTGATAGGTGGTGGAGATGGTGACGATTCACACCAGAGCAATCACACTAGCCATCGGTGACGGTGCAAATGATGTCGCCATGATACAGAAAGCTAACGTTGGAGTCGGAATTTCTGGAGTAGAAGGACTGCAAGCTGCGTGTGCATCTGATTACTCGATTGCACAGGTCAGTCTTCTATCTGAAACAATCCAACAGATTTTTTTTTAGTTAATTATTAGGTGGAAAAAATTAAATTTGTGTAGTGTATTTTTCTGTGTGTTTTTAAAACAGATATACCAAACTAAAAAGATGTTTAAAAAAGTTGGGTTCATATGCCTAGTTTTTAAATATCATATCTAATAATATTCTCGTAATCAAATTTTTTCTGCGGTTGGTCGCTTAGAAAAGAATAATTAAATATTATTACAAATAAATAGACTTATGTCTGTCTGAATTGCAACTTTTAATTCATTTTGTAAAATTGTTCTGCTCCAAATGTGTGAGTTGACCCCACTGATTCTTTTCTTGCAGTTTCGGTTTCTCTTGAAGCTACTCTTCGTCCATGGCTCATGGAATTATAATCGTATGTGCAAGTTAATATTGTATAGTTTCTACAAGAACATCTGCCTCTATGTGATCGAATTATGGTTTGCAATTTACTCCGGCTGGTCTGGGCAAATCTTATTCGAAAGGTGGACAATTGGATTATATAATGTGGTGAGTACTCGTGCCAATTTTGAAGTGAATAACAACACATGACAGATATGATTAATGATGCAGAAAAGTGAAAAAAGTTCCAAAGTACATAAACACTTCAGCAATTTGTGGGTATTGGATGAGCTTAGCAAGTCTAAGTGAAGGCCCAATTTGAATACCCAAAAAATTGCTTTGTGTCTTGCGTATTTTTTTTTCTTCTACTTTTGACCAAACGACTTGACCGATTTTGATCAAATTTTCAGGACACCTTCGAAATCTCCATACTTACATCCGCTTCATTTTTGGAAGCAGCCGGCCAAAAAAAATGTATCGATTTTTACAATCATTTTATGAATGCCTGAAACCAAACAATCCACAAGTCTTTCCATTCCACTTTTATTAGCATTATTCAAGCATTGTTTCTCATGAGTTTGGGTTTTTGAGGGAGAGAGAAGGGGGGGAGGGTATCCCTTTAAAATGTCTCTAACATGTTTTAAAGACGCAAGCCAATTGTCTGTCGCAATCTATAAAAAAGGGTTGGCATGTCTCTCTAAACGCTCATCCTTCAACTTGACTCTGCTCATGCTCATGCCTCTAATGGTAACTAAAGAAAAATTAATATTATAAAATATCTTAACAGAAAGCATGGAGATGGAGAGTACTAGGTGAAAGATTAGAAAATAAAACATTTGTCAGAAAGAATGGGCATGTGCTCAAGTTTTATGTGAATTGGAAGGCAAAATTTGGCTTAAACTTAAAAAAATTTGGAAAAGGGGATACAAGACTAGAACAAGCTTGAACCTTATTCTTTTCTCTAAGCTAAAACATTAGAAAGCTGACAAAAAATTAAATTTTTTTTTGGAAACCATAATTAAATGATGCATCACACACTTTATTATCTTGTTTTATCAGTATGTTTCACCAAATCAATAAAAATATTTGATCAAGTCTCATCGTTGCCTTCTCACAACGCTCTAATCAAATTTTTCACTTTTCCAGCTGTTTACTGCAGCCCCACCACTTGCAATGGGCTTGTTTGATAAAGTTTGCTCAGCGGAGACGATGCTAAAGTACCCTGCGCTTTACAAGCCATCCCAAAGTGCTGAACTGTTCAACTCGAAGGTGTTCTGGATTTGGATCTTTAACTCGTTGGGCCACTCTGCGCTACTATTTTGGCTGCCGTTGTTCACCATGGAACAGGATGTCGCTTGGTCCAACGGAAAAGAGGGAGGATATCTCTTGCTAGGGAACATCGTTTACACGGTGAGTCTCCTATAAATGATCTCCGATCTAGTCTCTATAAATGTAAAACTAAATTAACCTGTTATTTAAAAACGGTAAACGGAAAAAAAAAACAATATATTTTTTACAGTAAAAGATTGTCCCTAAAAAGTTTGTTGCCTTTTACTTTTTATCTCTACACCAATAATTTTTTTTCTTCGGAAAAACCTTCAAAGTTCTCGGCAGGTTTATTGTAATTTCACAACAAGTTTGCATTTCCTGTCTGAAATTGTGTTCTTATATCTTCTAGTAGTGCGTACTATGAATGCACCACAAACGAAATGCTTAAATTGAGTTCACACTACATTGGAACTGAGAGTCTGTGCTTATTTTGCAGAAGTGAATGTGATTCTTGGTGCCTTTTACACTCCAATAAAATTTTCTCATAAATTTACAGTACGTGGTGGTGACTGTCTGCTTGAAAGCAGGACTGGTTACCAACGCGTGGACGTGGATGACGCACATGGCGATTTGGGGCTCTATCTTCACGTGGTTTGGCTTTGTTGTTTTGTACAGGTTAGCACCCATCCAATAACAAATCATTAATTTATTATTAATCAGGGACCCAAGCCTGAATTGGTATCAGGACCCAAATGAACCAAATTTTTCAAGGAACTGAACCCATTATTTTTTACATTATATTGAAACCGGAGTCAGAACTGTAAATTGGATGAAACATATTTGTACTTAACTGTTCTATAAAGATTTTGAAGGATTAGGCTATAAAGGTTCAAGAACAGAAATCAAGAACCAGTACCACTATAAAAAAAGTATTAGGGCAGGAACAGGAACCAGAACCAATATTTTAAACAGTAAAGAACCGTAACTGTTATCAACTTGAGTTCGGAATTTTAGATCCCTGTCTTTGATACTTCCCATTCTCTCATGCATTCTGAAATCTGTCATCGTTTCTCTGCGTTCCAGCAATTTCTGGCCAGCGTTGCCGGTCGGCGCTGTAATGCTGGGCATGGACATCATGATGTATTCGACTCCTGTGTTTTGGCTCGGACTCATACTCATACCGTTCACCACACTCATCGCTGACGTCTCATTCAAAGTGTAAGCTCAGCCAAATACCTCATGTCTTGTTATACTTAAGACTGATACAAAACTGCCCATAGCTTGATTATTTTCTAATGTTGGCTTTCTCTAGTGTTCACGCCACCGCGTTCAAATCGCTCACCGAGCTCGCTCGGGAAAGTGAGATACGAAAAGCTGATCCGGGCAATGTCATAAATACGGAGACTAAACGATCGTAAGTACTTATTTTTTCATCTTTAAAGCTACTGTCTATTTGAGTACATTGCTGAAAAGTTTAAAATTATTCCTTTTCAGTTCTGTATTTATCTGTATTTTTTTAGTAGGTTAGTTTCACCATTGGGTTTATAGGTTTAGTCAGAGTTCCAGCGGTTATGTATATGTTCCAAGCAAATGATCCGGCAACATGTAGTTACAGTAGCTGCTATCAGAAGTCGCGCTGGCCGCACATTTTAACGAACGTCTACCGTTAAGCCATTTTGACTAAAATATTTATGAATCATCGTAGCTTGCATCAGCAAAGGCTATTTCAACATAATCCAGTCTCAAACAAAAGTAATCTCCAAGAAGTAACAAAATTAAATTTTGTAATTTTAAACCAGGCCAACCAAGGCTGACCAGGATGACTGACTACCTTTTTCGCTGTGTTTGTTGGTGATCGGCCAGTATTTTCAAAGACGGTTAATCATTATTCATTAGTGCTAGGAGCCAATTTATAAACCCGTAGATTTCACAGAGAATAGGAATATTTTGCTGGACAAGAGGGGTTGGGGGAGGGGGTTGTTTCTAACTTGTAATGCAACATTATATTTGCATAAAACCCAAACAAAATGGCATAGATATATGCTATGAATGAAAACTAAACCGCTAGCAGTAGGCAGAAAAAAACACTTTGCTAGTTTCACTATTTTCTAGCTTTAGACTTATTCAGATTAGTTGATGTGTGGGTGAAATTATATGGTCATTGGGCCAATAGTAGGGTTGTCTGCGGGTAACATAATATGTTAGGCTGCTTTTGGACCTTACTAGAAATTCAAGTGAAGTTTGTTATTCTAATTTCTAACTGAGACCTAGTTATTGAATTTTGTGTGAATACTAAGACTTACCAGATTCTTCACGTTTAGTCACCTTATCTATCTTGAGAAAGAGGTTTGGTTGGTAGAAGCATGAAATTAGTTTAATATTTTTAAACGGCAATGTTTTATTAGTTAGGCATGAGTTGTTTGTTTAAAAATGGGCTTGCTTTAGATAGCTTTGACTCTTCTGTAGCATGCACCATCCCTTTTTCTCAGGATATTTTTTATATTCTATTTTGAATTCTGCCAAGTTCCAATTTTACTTACTTTTGTATAGTGAAAGCGTTTCTGTGGCGCGTTAATTGTTTTGCTTGATAACCATGTGCTGTCGTTGTTTCTATTTTGCTATTAACAGATTCAATATCTTCCGTTGCTTTTCTATGTAAAATCAAATATAGTTGTTGCAGAGTAGGAAATATGACTCTAAATTGTTATAATTTTGGTTTTCTGGTAATCAAACTCAGGAGCTTTAATGAGTAACCGATGTTTGGAAGGGGAGCACAGGCGAAAAAATTTGCAATCAAACCGGGATACGAACCCGAGACCTCCCAATTGCTGGTTGGGTGCTCTATCAACCGAGCTATTCAGGCAACCGGCATTTGGGAATTGGGATGCTGAAAATTTGAGAGACTAAAATAACCTGTGTTTGACTTGTCTTTTTGAAAGTCATATTCCCTATTGTGTTTGAATCTGCCTGCCAATGTTGCTCGCTGAATGTATTTTATTTTTTATCTCACTTCATTCTTGCGGGGCATGTTGCTAGGTTATTCGCGGCATTTCGAAAACGCGCCGCGCAAGTGGTTCCTGCTTCTTGCCACCGAATACCCACTTGCTAGCTGCACCAAACCTAAGCAAGCCAACACACTCCACAGATGGGGTGACCAACGTCCCACCTGCCGCATAGCCTTTATTTTCATATATTTTTATACAATTAGAAATTTCGATAAATACTTAACAACTTATTTATCATTTACACTAAAAATACTTTTTTTAAAGAAGTGCAATATTTCTATAAAATAATTGAGTTGCTACCATTGTAGTCTTTGTAGTATAGCAGCATGTATGTGCAAAATTATTTAATATTATTTAAAAATGCATGGGCTTTCTATTGAATAAATTGTTTTGTTGCATTAATTCATGTTTCCAATGTTTGTATTTTGACATGGCTTTTGTGCTTCGTTCCTTTGTAGTGTTTATTGTTGGCTTCGATGTTCTTTAGTGTCAATGCAAAGAAAAAAAGCATTTTTGTGACACAAAAGTTTGACTCTGGTAACGTTTGTTTTTAAATGGCTATGGGTATTTTAGCTAGAGCATTCTGGGAGAAAATATTTAAGTTACTTAATTTAAAATTCAAGTCTTTTTTGGGTAAAACTCTAAACCAAATTGGAGTTTCTGCTTACTGAAAAGAATATTTTAGGTTACCATGAGAACAAATGCATATCTCCCAACATGCACGGTGTTGTTACTTGTAATAACTGATTAGCAAGTGTAATTTTTTTGTCTTGCTTAACAATTTGTACCTTATAGAATGTAAATAACATTTCAGTTCATATCGTAACAAAATGTACTTTTGTTCATAATTCATTGTGTCAAACTGCTAACTAACTCTCTTTTGATACTTGAATGCCACAAGCAGTAAAAAACTTTACTGATTTTCAGTTGGCTGTGACCTACTATGCTAAGATACCATAATATATTTTGATGTTGCTATTTAGATTTCCCACGATTCCATGCATGTATGTGCAAGACACAAGTGTCGGACTGGCTACTCAAAGGCTCTCGCGGCGGAGAAAGGCCTGGGGTCCCACTCGTGGGGTTTGAGCTTGCAGTGATGAACTGGGGCGACATTATTTTTGGGCCCTGGACAATGAAAAGATCACATCTGCTCACAATTAAAGATGGTCAGAATCCACTTATTTTTATCTAAGCACAAAAATATATTGTCAAGCACAATGTAACCTGAGGTGCAGAAACTAAAACTCGATGCTAAAATATAACACGTTTTTAGGAATGGGGGGGGGGGGGGGAGGTTGGTGGTCAAAACGGAGAATTTCTTGAATAGGGCCATACTCTGGAGGAAATCAAAGCATTTCAAGCGAAGCATTTAATCTTGGTGTAGCTTGCTTAGGCTCATAAATCAGATAAGATGTAAGAACCAGTACAGGCATCAGCTTTCATTGTTTGCACAAAGCCACTACGTGATTTTTTTGAGTCCCTTGCAAAAAAATAGTTTGGGTCCCTTACCAGCCTACATAGGCTGGTAAGGGACCCTTTTCCAATTAGTACATTTTTGGGGCCTAACCCCAGGAGTGTTTTAACATTTGCAGGTCCTTGAATGTTCAGGATTCCAGATACTTTTTTAAGGGTTTAAGATTCTACCCTGTTTTTGGTAGTTTCTTTGCACCTGGTGCTCTTGGGAGATCAAGATTTAGGCCTATTTTACATCCAAGCTCTTAGAAGCTCAAAATATCAGTTGTTTCTTGTGCGTAAACATTTTAAAATTAGCAGACTGTAAAAAGTATTTTTCCACTACAGTCCCTAGAGTCATGATCACTGCCTAGCCACCTAGGCCAGTCCGACACTGCTAGATGCCTTCCTTGTTAACAATGAAACTGTTCTTTTAGTCAATCTCTGATTTGCTTATAAGATTTTAAATAGTGTTCAGAACATTAATCAATGAAAAATTACATTTGAAGTAAATCTAAAAAAATCCGGGACTTATTAACCACCTATTTTTATGTTTGACTGCATTCCACTTGTGTGACGTCACTCAATGGAGCGAAAGTATACGCTCAACCTGCTCCATTGTCCTTCTGTGCTACTTTGGGTCCTGGGGCTTAATTTTGAGGCAATCCTACCATTTTAACAGTACGGCACAGTGGCAAGCACGCAGCACCGAACTTACAGCCTCGGCAAGTAACCATCTGGTCGAGCACATGCTGCCACTGCTGCCGATGAGCGATAAATAGGGTCCCTTTCTTCAGAATTTTTATACAAGGGATACTTTATTGGTTGGTGTTTTTGATTCTTAACATAAAGTCTTACATGGAAATCTTAGACCATCCTTCAAGCCATTACTTGCTAGCTGAACCTGAATGGCCCCTAACCCTTTGATTTGTGATGGGACTACTTGTGCTAGTCAGTTGTAATGTGTGGTGGTAAATTGGTAAATGGTAATGACTGTTTGTTTCTGCTGCAACGCCCATCAGGCCAGTGCATGCCCTCGGACAGCTGTCAAGGTGTAAGTATCAACCCCGGTACCGAGGCTGCCAAATTGCATGGCCATCGACGAATGAAATGCATCATTAGCTTGCATGGACAATCTCCAACTAGGTACTTGTTAGTTTTATTTACTTTCTACTGGAGACATATATATTTTTTCCTATAATTAGTGGCACCTTACTTAACTGCACCAGCCAACGAAGGGGTTTTCCATGCGAACTTTATTTTGCTGGTCAAATTTGTATCATGCTAGGTATTTTCAGATTGACCGAGACCGCACGATTACTGAAAAATGTTCGGAATGTTTTCACATTCAATCGAAGAACGGCCACAAGGGTAAATATGGAGGTGGAACTGTCACGTAAGTTGTTTTTTTTATCTTTTTTTTGCATGCACCTATGTTGAAAATTTGGGATTAGAATTTGAAGCACACTTTTTGAGTGAATTTTTTGTCTGATTTTTTTTAGCAAGTCTGAAACCATTTAGTCTGCTTTGCACAGAATGCAATTCTACAGTTTTTCCCTGTACAGTTTTATAAATACCAATAATCATCAATAAGTGCACCATCATGTCAATATACTAGATGAATCACTTAAATTAGTAGATAAACCAAAATCAGTCACTTATTCAATAGATCTTTTCAAAAACTACCCATTGTATTAGTTAGTATTTTTCCTGCCAGAGCGTTGCCAGTTAGTGACCAAATTTTATTGGTGTTCTAGATGGTTTCGCATTCTCACAAGAGGAAGGAGGTGCCGTCACGCAATCGGAAGTGATACGTGCCTACAACACCAATTTACCCAAGCCAGGCGGCATGTGAGCTCTAGTCAAGGAGATTATTCTACAAAAAGATTTCTTCTCAAGTTTGGATTTCTGTCAATTTATTTCTGTTTCTTTTTCTAATTAGTAAACCTACTATGTTAAAACACAACTAAACTATTAGGCATAATTTTGATTACATTTTTATGCATTATTTTGTTTTTGCTTCTAAAAGCTATTGTTGTAACATATAGTCAAAATTACTAGTCAGGCAGTTGTGAACCTCTGATCTAGTATAATAAACCATTCCATCATAATTGTTTTTGTTAGTACTTGCAGCAGACTTAACTTAAGGCATGCCCTTGCAGTCCTTGCAGAACTTAATGTGCCCATAAAATACCTACTACCTCTACCTACTACGACTATCCCAATATACTTTTAATTTACAGGGAAATATTTTTAAAGATTTTCGTGACTCCAGTGGTTATTTTGCATCAGGACAAAGAAGTTGAAGTGAAATATTTGTAGTAACAATGAATACAGATATTGCCTCAAAGTTTCTGGAACCATGTGGCAAAGTGTTTAATTAAAGAAAAACTCATCAATTACACACTATAAGTCTCTTTCCCAGTTCAGGAAGACACAGAAAATGACCATTTGTCCATTCGGTCAACCAAACATAAATTATTGAATTGAAACATTTTTGGATTTGGTGTAATTTTTTATTTACTTACACGGTTGGGGGGGACAGGGGGGGGGGGGTTGTTGATATTGCTGATGTAAATGGTTAGTTGGATGTGTCAATAAAAAAAGAGGGTGTTGCAAATTGTGGTATCCTACTCACTTTGATGGATCATGGTCGGATGTGCATAGCAAGCTCTCAGAGACTTTACATTTGGTATGTTCTCCACATACAGATCAAATTACTGCTCTGGTTTCAACAAAATTTTTAGAATACAAAATATTTATTCAGTTATTTCAGCGCTCAAAGAACTTAACATCATTTTCCCTAGCAAATCCCAAGGGAGATGTTTCTCCAGCCAAGATATGCAGTTTATTTATTGTTATTTATTTATTTATACATTATTTATTATTTATTTATTATTTTTATTTCTAAGGATAGACATTTATTTATGTGGTTTTTTGTCCCTATTGCTATCTTTATCATGTGTGGATGACTTCTGTTCTTTTGCATATGAATTTTGTATAGTAAAACAATTCAGAAGCGCACATTTTTCCTCACAATGGAATGGATGTACGATAGAAAACTTTCATTCAATTTCCAGCTGAGTTATTATTTTCTATTACGAAAATTGTTGGTTGATATCCTCTAAAGGCAACGTCAGTCAAATTAAGAATTTTGTTGAGGCTTCTGAAACTGTAATTTAGTTGGGTTTCTGCTCAATGAACCGTTCCACTTAATGACCACTGGAGAGCCCTATAATGGCAGGGATAGTAAATATTCTTTTGATTACACATTTTGATACCAGCCAATTTTAGTTTTCCCTTTGAAATGGAAATGTATTCATGTTTTGTTAGTGTCAGTGTGATTGACAGTAGCGTACAAAGTGAGTGCGTTTATAAATCATCAAATTGCCTTCGTGGAAAATTGGTCTAATGCTAAATTTAACCTGTTAAAAAATGTAAAGCTTAAATTATTAACCTTCATGCTTTTTTAAAAATATTTTCTGCATTTAATGTAACAGCTATATACGATACTTATACCAATTAGCTATGCGACCAAAATTTAAGTGCTGATCAGAGAATTTGGATCCTTTAAATGATGGAATTGGATGAGCGAGCAAGTCCTCGATAGTTCAGAAATCCCAACCACCTGCTTTAATTGATTTTGTCTTCCAAATTAGGAAATACCATAATTATAACATTGGTTTGGACTGCAATAATTAAAATTTACTGTTAATTTTCCTGGTATAATGAAGAAATCCTACAAATTAAATGCATCATCCACTATCCAGTCCAAGTGAAGATAGCAAGGAAATATTTGGAGTAGTATTACTTGTAAAAGCCAATAAATTAATTGCTCGCTCATCAAAACCTGCTATTTTTATGTGCTGTGAGCCTGTGTTATTGGAGAATATATTTTTTGCATTACAATGTAATATTGTTAAATGCCAAACTACATAACACTAAATACCTACACTATGTTATTTTTATGCTAGTACCCTTGGAAGAATATATAAATGATGTGTTTAAAACTTATTAAATAGCATAAGAGGAGGCATCACTTTCATGTTCTTTATGTAATAAATGGTATTGATCAATTTACTATAAATGGATTTACTGTTAAGGATAGCATGGACAGTTATAAATTGCAAATTAAACTAGACTTATTAGTTATAGATAATCTTTTAAGGACACTTAAATACTTATTATTATGATGATTATCAAAATACCAATATTATTGTGTTATCAATAGCACCATGCAATTTTTTTAAATATTAATAACTTTGTGATTTGTGACAATTTGCACTAAATAATGCATTTAAACTGACGTATGGATGAACATTTACTTTTGATGGGATATCATAAAATATTCGAAAGAAAAACACCTCTTTTTAAATGTGAATCCTGTTTTTCAATGTAAGTTGTGGCTACTTCATCCAACTTCAAAAGTCCAAAGAAGAATACCAATGAGAATGAATATTGCATACTGTTAAAATCTTATAACTTCCTGTAAAGTATTTTTCTGTCATTAAAAATATTTCAGCACTGTGCTTGATTGTGGTAATCTTTTTACTAGGGAGACGACAATTTTTCGTATAGCGGTTGGGTTTGGGACTGGTATACTTTTTTTTAGATCTTTGTGGTGAAATCGTTTGAAAAATGAATGCCGAGCTTATTCAGCAAGATCAAAAGTACCGCGTCTCGAAAGTTCAATTTGACACCGGCACGTGCGCTAATTCTCAAGTATCATCGGTTCGGCAAGGCAACCAACGAACAGCACAAACTTGTTATCGGTAAATGGGGGTTATGGGCTGCTATCCTGCTCCGAATCGGTGTTAGCAACTTTGGTGAGGTGGGGCCTTTTGATAATTGGCGTTAAATGCATACCAAAATGTGTATCCATCAGTGAGTGCGTCGTAGGTTATGAGCTACACATCAAAGAAATACGAATTATAAGTTATAGTGATGGATTTGGGGGGCGGAGCAGATTCTACTTGCAACCCAGCTCATTATGTCTCAAAAGTAAGAATGGTATACTTAAGTTGATAACAATTATTGTAATCAGTTAACCCAAATAATAAATGGCTAGATAGTTATGCATTAAATTTCAGACACTGAGCCTTCGCTCAAGCTAACTTACTGACAGTGTTGATGTATAACCTACAAATTGATCCCCTAAATTATGGACAAACATCTTTTTAAGGAGGGTTGCAAGCCAAGCGGAGTGTACAGGGCAGGAACTGGTTGCAGTACAACAACTGATGCAGATGACAGTCAATCCAATACCATCTTTAAAGAACCTGCACCAGTGCAAGCTGACCCAGACTG
The DNA here is from genome assembly GCA_947568835.1 of Protonemura montana. Classification (NCBI taxonomy): domain Eukaryota; kingdom Metazoa; phylum Arthropoda; class Insecta; order Plecoptera; family Nemouridae; genus Protonemura; species Protonemura montana. The sequence continues at coordinate 11,664,966 of OX387604.1, read as the reverse complement.
TAGTTCATTTGACATTGTGAAAGCCACACAGGTACTACTAAATACCTACTAAATATAGCATGTGTTTGTTGTATGCAAATGTTAGTGCCAAATACTGATGACGAAAAAAATTGAAAATCATTCGTTATTTTTTATTGTCCCAATGATCTGAACTTTGTAATATTCCACAGTATGGATCTTTATCCCGGTGCAAGGCACTGATCGAGGCTGGGTACGATGTTAATCAACCTGACAGTGAAACTGTCACTCTTCTTCATTGGGCAGCTATCAATAATCGGCCTGAGGTCATACGCTATTTTATAAGTGTTGGGGCTGTGGTTGATGCTGTTGGAGGGGATCTAGTTGCTACGCCCTTACACTGGGCTACAAGGTACAAGATCTTTTATGATGTATCAGAATTTGTGTACTGCAACCTACTAATTCTATGTCCCTTTCTATAACTCTTTCAAATCGTGATACCATTCTCGTTTAATTCTAGCCTTTTTTTTATTCATTTCAACGCTTGCTCTTCATGTATCCTATATCTACGTACACAATAATTAATGTACACATATATTTTTACATCAAAATGCATAAGCATATACTATTATGCTTATTTAAAGATCTTTTTTATACATAAATAATTTTATTTCAATCCTTTTAGACAAGGCCACCTTGGCATAGTGACTCTCCTCATGATGCATGGGGCAGACCCGTCACTCCGCGATGCAGAAGGCTGCTCTTGCATCCATCTCGCTGCTCAGTTTGGCCACACTGCAATAGTTGCATACTTTGTTGCGAAAGGTAAATTGCTGTTTTCTATCTAAGTATTTGGCTTCATTATTGCAACAATTCCTGAAAAGTTCTGCCGATGTACCTTTGTAAGGAATGATTTAGAAAATAATAATAATAATTTATATTTGTCAATTTTATTTGATATATTATTCACTTTTTCTTGCCTCGTAGTCTCACCATAGCTTCTACTTTAAGCCCAGAGACTTTTTGCAGTACAACTGTTATTCAAATTATTAGTAAACTAACACAATTTGTTACAAAATGTTGCAGGTGTGAACATGAATATGCAGGACCGGGGAGGAATGACTCCATTGATGTGGAGCTCTTTCAAAGTGACGAGTCTTGATCCTACACGGCTATTGCTGACATTTGGTGCGTGCACCACGATTCAGGACAAGATTCATGGGAACACTGCTTTACACTGGGCTATTATCTCTCAGAATCACACCGCAGTCTCAACTCTAGTCAACCACGGTGCTAATCTCGATATCACCAACACACAGGTAAGTACACGGAGAATGTAGATTCATAGTTTATGGGTATGAAAATGTTCAATAGCAAAATACTTCAATAGCAAATGTCTTATAAGAGTTTTGGCAACATTTTAGACACTTGATGGGTTAAAAGATTAATTTTTAAGAGCCAGAGGTACAATTTTCTTAACATCGGGATATAGATGAATCGATAGCTCAAGTTTTGTTTTAAGGCATTTCGGCACCCTGGCTATTTGTGCGTTATTTGTGAGTTAGTTAATTGGCATGGTAACAGCAAATAGGATACAGATAAATTTCTTTCTTTCTTATAGTAATAGATTACCCTGAGTTAGCAAAATATTGCAATTTTGCAAAATATGGTTTGTTTGGTTTGCCGTGGTTTGTTGTTGCAAGTGTTAACGGTTTTGCTCTATGTGGATTTTGTTTCGGTCCTATAAAGGACCTTGGCTCGTGCCGACGTTTCTTCTGCGTTGGCGCGGACATCTTTAGGACTAGGTAGTGCAGCAGGTGTTACAGCAGTTTGCTGCTAACACAATGCAGCGAACACCTACTGCTCTACACAGTCCTGAAGATGTATGTACTTCCACATAAGAAACTTTGTCTCAAAAGGATAATCAGCACCGATTTGCTTTAAAATACCAGTTCAAATCATCTTTATTGGAGCTGTGTCCCCAAACCTCTCAATTTCTTGTCTTGCTTTGCCTTTCCTTATCTTAAAATATTGGTGTCTATAACATAACTCACAAACAAGCCTTGTAGGAGCAAGGACTCTTAAAAGAAATATAGCATAGGGCCCCCTAACCTGTTGAACTGCCCTTTGGGTTCAAATTTCCTCAGTTACTACTAAAACTACCAGTAACCAGCCAGAAACACTACCAGTAACACTTTGTTGGGATGTCTTTACAGGGAAAGTCACCATACGATCTACTTAAATCAACACCACAAACAAATACCTGGATCGGCAAGGCAGTTCATGACAAAATACAGGAGATGTCTGGACCTCACCGGCATAGCCGCCTGTATAAAATTCTCGGTGACAAGGTAACTGTCTATTGATTAGACATACATCAAATGACATAATGTCTGGAGTATGCAACTATTTAATGAAATCTTGTCTGAACAGTGTCTATAGTAATCTGATAAATATTTATTTCAGCGATTAAAGTTTTGGTGTATGATTTCGACACCTTTCTTGGCATTTTATCTGATTGGTCTGGTACTTCAATCTGATCAAATGTACCTAATCAAGATGGGGATTTTGGTTTTATGCTACATATGTGTTTACTTTGCTGGACAAGTACTTTTTGACGATCGGCTGCGGAACCTGCTCCCTATGGCTATCTACTTAGCTACAAAGGTACACATTAAGTTACACATTAATGTTAAGGATACCTAGTAGGTTATTGGTATTGATATACATAATAATGATGTTTGAGGCTAGTTTCAGCATTGTTTTTTTTCTTGGGTTACAGTTTTGGATGTATGTGACGTGGTTTCTATGGATAGCTCCACACGTCAATCTCCTTCTGACATACACATTCACAGGATTCTCGTGCTTGCTATGGTATAATTTTTTGAGAGCATGGCGTGGCGACCCTGGCATTCTTCAAAACACTACGGAACAGAAGCACAGGGTATGTCGATTTGGAAATAGCAAAAAGTTTAGATGAATGTAATTCGGTGTTGCCAGCTAGACTGGCACAAAAATTATTATTTGGAAAATTTGACATCAAAACTGAAGTTACCTAAACTATCAGATTACATTATATTTGTATTTTAATATGTTTGTCGGTTTAAGAAATTAAATAAATAAGGCATTTTTACTCAAGAACTGCATAGTTTCATTTTTTTGTTATTAACTCGTTGAGTATGTTAATAGACTACCCTGACTGCAAGCAAGGCAAGCTAATGAATGCTTTTACTTTTACAGACAATAATCGAGCTTGCAGAACGAGGGGGTTTTGAGCCTCAGTGGTTTTGCAGTTCATGTTTGGTACGAAGGCCAGTGCGTTCCAAGCATTGTTCTGTGTGCAATCGTTGTGTTGCCAAGTTTGATCACCATTGTCCATGGGTTAATAATTGCATCGGTGGGTACATATTCAAAACGCGTACTATAGTCTCGGTCAGACTATAGTCGTACTATGCTGGGTTCAAATATAATCAAAAGGACACTTTAAATGTATGATTGATGATTCTAGGTGCCAAAAATCACCGCTTCTTCATTGGGTATTTGATCTCGCTATTGGGTATGTGTGCATTCGTGTTATACGGCTCTGTCTTGTTCTGGAATGACAGTTGCGGCATATCTTTTGCCGATGGCTTCTGGCTAGGTAAGGTGCATTTATGTTATTTCCACCTGTTTTATCAGGTCACTGGATCACAGAAGGCACATTTTCTAGTTGTGAATAATGTAGAACAGCCCAATTGTAATAATTTTGCTTTGCCCCTGATCTACAGTCATAAGCACCATGTGTAATTCATTGCAGATTTTATCTCTGAACTTTTCTTTGCAGCGTTCGGGGAGATAGGAGGTTGCAATGCCTGGGTCACGTGGATTGCAGCTAATGCAGTAATGCACTCAATTTGGGTTGCCACACTTTTCAGCTGTCAAATGTATCAGGTGAGACTCAATAACAGTGTATTACACAAATGGAGAAAGTATCACGATATCGTAATATATTCTTACTTGGTGGGTTGCATTTTTTTCAGATTGTGTTCCTTGGCATGACTACTAATGAACGAATCAACCGAAGACGATACAAGCACTTCCATGTCGCTGGGGACAAAAAAGGAAAGACACACTCGCCGTTCCACCGAGGCATCTGTCGAAACCTGGTTGACTTTTCACAATTCCAATGTTTCGGTTTGTTGAAGCCCGACAAGACAGACTGGGCTACGCTTTACGATATTAAGCAATCGGTTGAGCAAGTACCCTTACTTTCTATGAAAGAAAATTATCAATATGTCTAATAAAATATCAAGTTTTTTGTTAAAGACATATGAACCAGGATTTAAATTTTGGTTAACCAATAAACCACGATTTACTGGTTAGTGTGAATGCAATCCACAAGCTAGCTGTGGTAGAAGCAGGTGTCTGGATTTTACAAATAGAGATAAACTGTATGACAATTGTGATGACAGCTTGCTTAGGTCATGTACACTCATGTAATTGGAAACTTTCCGGTTCTGATAGTTTTGCCAGTTATAATTTTAACAAACCATGACAGGTTTTTGCTGTCACAATCTTTTGCAAAGTTTTAAGGGGGAGTTTCTATGAAGAGAAAATATTTGCTTGGGGATAAGTACTGTAAGTGGAAGAGTCGGTTGGTATCAGCACGGATCTTACGCAATATCTTATTCCTTGACATCTTGGGGCTGACCACCATGGATTTGATCAAACACTGGACTGCAAATTATTGACATTAAGATTGAGACCTTTGTTTGTGGTTTTGGAAGACACCGTTGTGACAACAGGCCCTCTAGCACTGTTCATATGGCACTCATTAATTAATGAAGCACATCTAGGCTTGTGTTTGATTTTTCATTGATTTGTGGGTTTTTAACGACGCACTGTTTTGACTGGTCTAATAGTGTCGGTGAATGAGTGGATGATGATGAACCTAATCTAGCTTAGAAGGGAGGAGGGGAAACCCAGTGCTAGCATGTAGCCTACTCCTGTCAAAGAGCACGAAGGGGACCACTGGGTTAACATCTCTTCCAAAGGACTCTTCCAAAGGACTCTCTTCCAACGCGAACAGCAGGATTCCTCTACAAATCCATGCTGTCGAGTGGTTGATAAGCTAGCTGAGTGAAGTTGTACTAACTTTCATACCTCCATCTGCTCTCCCGAACAGAACTGGTCGTATGATGATCACCCATCCAATACCTGACTCAGCTGCTTCGGGAGTGAAACCCTTTCCAGCGTTACTTTTTAACCACGCTAACTCTCGACTCGTCTGAAATTCAAAAGAAAAATAACAGATAATCTTGAACAGTCAAAAGGAAAATAATATTAATAAATGTGTGATAAACTGAAATTAAACTCAATAATATTCAATGCTATAAACTAAAAATCCACTTTTAAATGAGCTTTTAAAAAACTGACTAACTCATCAACATATGTAAAGGATATCTCTGATTTTCCCTCTAGGACATGCTTGTGGTTTCAAGAAGACCAATAAATTAAACATCCTGTTTACGGAAAAAATCTAAAAAGTTGTGGAGCGACGGTATCGCTCATCTTGTTTTAGGCGGCAAGAGTTCCTTATGTGACGTCAATAGATGGCAACTGCCTGCTGCAACAGCATGCGCTCGGTCGGGTTTTAAGACTCCTGTCTACTTTATCTAACCTTAGCACTAGTTTTGACAAAAACTGTTTAAATTGGGTTTTGAATGCTAAGTGACCAACAACTAAATTTCCCATCATTTCATAACTTGTACCTGTTACTTTATCAAGGACTGCTTTAACCCTTTATAAAGTAACAGGTACGAGTTATGAAATGTTGGGAAATTTTGTTGTTGGTCACTTCAAACCCCAGTTTAAAAAGTTTTTGTCATAATTGCCAGCAGCCTCAGCAAGCGGCCACCCACCGAGCGCATAGTGCCACTGCAGCCAGTATCCATCTCGTGACGTCACTCAAGAATCTTGCCGCCCAATAGAATAGAGTGACACACAACTTTAAATTTAGAAATCTTGGTTTTCCCAGAACAGTCCTGGTGAGATAAGATGACCTAGGAAAGTCCTTTGGCCCAGGATGCTTAAATGGCACTGCTTTGCATTCTTGGTCATATTTATTAAATGCACTATTATTATTTAAATGAATTTGTCTCCAGTCCAATAGTGTCATCTCTTGTGCAAACATGCATGTTAAATTGCACTGTTATGCTATACATTATAAAAGGTTTTAAGAAAGCTCATTTAGAGAGAGAAGTGAAATGCAACATTTGAAAATGTACATTTTTATGTGATGTCAAAAATGTCAAAATGTCAAATTTTCTAGTTTTTAAACCTGGTTACCATATCATGGACCTAACCCTTACGTATCATTGGAAGAATATGGATTGGTGTCATTCTTAACGGTAATTTCCAATTTGTTGAGTGTACAACCTGTAAGTTTGGTTTAACTAGAAAAATTAGCTATGCGATTGTTTTTTAAACTTCATGACAAGTGAAAGGATGCTCATACATGAGTACTTGCCATGTGCTTTTCTCCCAGCCTTAGGAGAGTCTTTATATTTATCCTAATTCCAGTGTTTCTGAGCACTTTTGCAAGTATTTTGTATTGTGATAGTTTCTTGGTTCCTAGCATATTTTATGTTTATCGCCTCTTTTAATATTGTGGTCTTGTATTCTTTTGCCGAAAATTTTACAACACAGGAACAAATGAACGTGTAAACTTTAAAGGAATCACGTTTAGTATGTTAAAATGGATACAATTGTGTTATTTTTTCAAGGAAACAACGAGAAGAGTGCCAGGTGGAATAATCGGGTTTAATCTTTAATGATAATTTAGAAGCTTTAATGTTTGTATATATAAAAATTGTCTGTTTGTGTTAATTTTGACTTTAGTCTTAAGCTGTCTGAAAAGAACATGGTGCACAATATACCTACTTGAGCGACCAGTATTAAAGTCATAGCTCTTCTATCTTTGTTACAACCATTAAATAGATGTCCTGTGTGTGCGAGTGTGTCTGATAGTGATTTCATTTATAAACCATGTTTTGTATGTGACAGGTGAAATAGATTTTTTTTAAGCCTTCTTGTCATTGTCGGCTAGATTTAGAATCTGTGTACTTTAAAGAAATATCACTGTTCCTTGGAAATAACTATGCCATACCAATAATATGCGATATACTGCAGTTATTATTAAAACCTTCCTATGATTAAGGAGATTTTTTTTTGGATTTAATTCTAATTTCTTTCCTGAAAATTTTAAATTGAAGTCAGTGCAATCAGGTAAAGAAGACAAAAAAGTAAGGAGATTTTAAGTAGAAACTACATTTCCTGTACTGGACAAGACATACTAAAAGTGAAATAATTTCTCGCTCCTTTGAATGTGACGGAGTATTTAAAATGCCAAGTTTTTTAAAAGTTCGGCTCCTTTCACCTGGCTTCACCATTATTTCTCGAGATTCAACACTATTATGAGTTAAATTCTCCTGTGCACATTTAGTATTTTTTCAAGCTTGACAAAAAGAAAATCCAGTAAGAAAGCACTTTGGTAGATTGCTGGATTATAAATAGTTCTTGAATCGCTCGTGATCGAATGATTTATGGGGGGCAGCATAATAGAACACTGAGGTATTACTTTAATATATAGCAATAGGTACGTAATATTTATTCTGTCTAGCTTTAAAAATATAATTCCGTAACTTTAGTTCTTTCTTGAATTTGGCGCTCTGAAATTTGTAGTGTTGGTGCTTAACAGCTGATCCCGACGGATACATTTTCGTCCCTTTAAAAAGGTATTATGTCGAGAAAGAGTCACATGTCCCTCAAGATTATATCAACTTTACCAATAATTTTATTCAATACAAATTTTTAAAATTGACTCAAAAGTAATCTTGCACCAATTGTCTTATATGACATCCTTAACCTCACTTTTGCGATGTTCATGCTGACACAATAGGGTTAAGATAGTTAAGAAACTGTATTGACCACTATTGATTGTTAAAAACGCTGGTTAAGATAAAACTGTATCAAATTCTTATTTAATTGCTTATTTTCTGGCTTTGTCTGGGCCTTAAAGCCGTGCCTTTTGCATAGACAAATTGTCTTGCTCGGAAGCAAAAAGAAACTGACAACCCGTCATTAATTGCGTCCCTTCTACCCATAAATGATCGGCGATTAATTCACAATAAGTGTGAACAAACACAGCAATACTGCAGACTTTTTTAGTTCCTTGAGATTTCAAATTTACTCTCCTTCAGTATTCTCAGCTTTATATTATACACCAGGACAAATTTGTGTGGAGGAACAATGGAATTAATCTTGTGTTTGTTGCAGACAATGTCAGGCTATCACCAAGATGCGGGAAGCTACCCTGCTGATGGTCAATATGGTTGGTCAGATCAGGCTCAGCAAGGCAGTTACAACTTTGACATGTCTGGCTCTCAGTTTGGCCAGCAGCAGTAAGTTAACGTGTTGTTTTGCTAACTAAATTTACAATATTTTACCTTTAATACTTTGGTAAACTGGCAATCACCAGTATTGATACTGGGATTAAACACATTTGTATACAACTGAAAACTAATGAATAACTTCTGTATTTTAGAGACTTCCAGACATTTGAAAATCTACCTCAGCAAGAGGGAAATTTTTCACCTGGATATGCTGGAAACACATACCTCAATCCTGTGGGGAGTCCAGCTAACTATCAGAGTGAAATATTCACTCCGTTGGGATCAGCTACCAGTGACTCGGAAAACTTTGAAGATGAACCACCGCTGATGGAAGGTACCTGAATGCTGGGCAAAAAATGTTACCCATGTCCTCAACACATTTGCTGACAAGCGGATTGCACATTTATTTATTTATTTCCAGTTTGTCAACAATATTACAATAGTTAAAATTAAGTCACAAGAAAATTATTTTAGGTGTAGCAGATACAACAATTTTGCTTAAAAACTGCTTCTGCAAAAGCACTGCTTTTAAGGCATTTGTTTAAGAGCTTAATATTTTTTTTTTCTTAAATAACAACGGGACTCTTATTGTAGAGTCGTCTTCCTTCTTGTTACAATCCTTTATAGGATATTTGGAGCATAGTGCTTGCGGCATAACTTAGCTGCGCTAGGAATTTGATTGATTACATTTTATGTCCTAAAAAGGTGGAGGTTTTCGCGAACAAAGATAGTTCAAATATAGAAATGCGGCGCCATTAAAATGTTTAAGTTTCTGGGTATATTTTGGTATACTTGGTTTATTTCTGTGGATGAAAAGGAGATTTAAGTCAATTTCTGGCTCTTTTACTCTATTGAAACTTTGCAAGTCATTTTTGCTGGACATTGTTGTACTGTTGGAAATTATTCAAAAAGGTTTATGACTAAAGAATTATACAGTATGTAAAATCTATAGCCATATACTTACTAGACTTTCAATTACAGTATAATACAATACATACAATACATACAATACAATTACAATACTAAGGGTTTAAAAGAAAGGAAAACAGCTGCTCAGGGCTCATAGAATACTTTTGATCAACACTTTTTGTATTCTGTAACTTAAAATGTGTTTCTACAAAGTTTTGCTAGTGGATTATTTCATTTTATTGATTTTTTTTTTTTTCAGAAATTTCCAATTTTAATTGTTTTAAGATAAGGCAGAAATTTAAAGGTTTGCATGGCAGCAATGGAAAATCTTGAGAAAGCACTAGCAGTATAGATTGATATCTTATTTAAAAAATGTTTCCCCTTTATATCACAATTTTCCTCCATTTCAGAGTTGGGGATTAATCCAGACCACATCGTCCAAAAGGTAAAACTTGAATTTACAGCTGATTCTGAACTGACTGGGTCTGCAAGTTTAACAATGACCCAGCAGCCAGCTGCCGTGGCACAGCCCACAATACCTATAGAATAAAACTTAGGTAGCGTATTTCGGTTTCCTTATGAAGTTGCTGCCCCTGCCCTTTAGGTTATTAGATCTTACGGACCCATTTCCTTTGATATTCTGATAATGACCGAGTGTTTAGGTATATGCTGTTATAATGACGCAATGCTTTGAAAACCAGCTCAATGGTGAAAAGATGATGATGAGAATAATAAATAGACCACATTAGAAGCTAGAGATTTGCCCGTGTTAGCCTCTCCATCCAGAATATTACATACATATTATATATTATATCATATTACATCAAACAATGGAATTTGCCTGGGAAAAATAAAGACATTAATGATTGGTAAGCACATGGTGGGAAGCTGCTAATGATATCCTAAGTGCTCACTTTCAAACAACACGGTCATATCCTTGATGACTCAACAAAATCAGCATCCACCACCTTTCCAAAAAGGTTTATTATATATATTTTTTTTTCATAATAGCTAGAGGTGCTTATAGTTCAGAACTCTACCTTTCAAAGGGAAGAAAAGTGCTATATTTGCTTATTTGCTTGTAAAAAATGTGTGAGTATTAAAATAAATATATTGACTCGATATGTACAGCAATTAAACCGTTTGCTTTAGATTGTGCAAAAACTTTGCTTGGTGTTCTCAACCTATCGACCTTGACAGCACGGTTAACGGAAAGAGTTGCCGCTCTTTGGAATGGATACCCATTACCAATGCCATTACCCTCTCAACCCATTACCCAATACACACTCAACAATATAACCCATTATTTAAAAAAAATTAGTATGTACATGTTTTTTCGAAATATTGGGTACCACAAGGCCTGCTGAAACACCTGAAGTACCTGAAACAATGCCCAATTTATTGGTAGGAACACCTTCTCCAGATGAGCATATCAACGACTATAAATACATCTCCTAAACAAAAATCTTCAATTTTTCTCAAATGAAGATCCTGATTTTTGTTGAAATAGCTGTCAGCACTAAGTAAATACAGTGTTGTTTCTGGGTGCCGTCATTATGGGCCTCTGTTTTGTCGGCCCGAGTAAAGTCGGCCTCTGTATTCTTGGCCTCAAATGTTTTAACTTGCCGAAAGTTTAAACTGGGCCCCTACATGACCACTCGCGTAAACTCGGTCTCATCAATGTCGCCCTGGAAAAACTAGGCCCGAGGAAAAATCACTAGGTACCGCTTATTTAACGACTAGCGTGCAGCCAAGTCTCTAGGCGAGGGAAAACAGATAAATTTTAAAAATTTGTTACACGAAGGTGAACTTTTCAGGATATGTTCAGGACACTTTAGAGCATCTGGTGTTACATTTTTTCTGAAAGTTTCTTATCAGAAGTTGGTTAAAAAATAATCAAAAACAACATTTTCTAAAAGCCAAAATAAAACGTTTCAGATCATAGCGTAGCCATTTTTCAACATAGAAAGTTAAAAAAGGTGTCAAATGATGCCTCTTAGTTAGATCTACAAACCCATGTTGTCAAGTATGTCATTTGTGAGCAATAATTAATCGCGAAATTCTGAAAATCGAAAAAATGCCTTACCGTTCTTTACTTAACACGAAACTATACAAGAAATAAAAAAAAAAAAATATGTTTAAGCACACCGTTGTGTAGCTTTAGTTGTTAGCAAAAACTTTGTTAGCTACAACTTGTGTGGATATATATGGATTCTATGGATCCAAATCCATGGATATATATTTATGTATATATATCACTCTGAAATCACTCTGAATATCATCATTCTGAATCATGAGTTTTGACCAAACATTGCCCAATTGTTGAACAAGCCTCTATTACACATACTTATTTAGCATAGAAACCAAACTTAAAGAAACAAATTGTCCACAGTCTTTGATATTAAGTCGTACATTTTGACCAAAACTAACCTGGAGTTTGAATGCTTGGTGAAGAACAACTAAATTTCCCAACGTTTCGTAACTTGCACCTGTTATTTTATCAATGGTGAAAGCAGTCCCGACACTTTTCCGATAACACTCAAGAAGTTGTGGTCCTTTTTCGAAAATACAAAATATATTAGTTTTTAATTATTGACCTTATTTATTTTAGTTAGATGCATTTAGGATGCCTCAACTTTGTAATTGTTTTAATTTTTTGTGGTTCTTTTGTTATCGTATACTTGTCAAGACTGCTTTCACCCTTAATAAAATAACAGGAACAATTTACGAAATGTTGGGAAATTTAGTTGCTCTTCACTTAGCATTTAAAACCCAGATTAAATAGATTTTTATCAAAACTAGTGCTAAGGTTAAATAAAGTAGACATGAGTTTAAAAACCTTAAGCCGCACATTTCTTTTCCAAATGTAAATTCCACCCTAACAATTATCTTTTATAGCCATATAAATCTTAGTTAGGCACATATGCATTGGAGTGCATCGCATGTGTGAGTCTGTGTCGTGTGAGTGAGTGTTAGTGAGTAGAGAGGTAATATACCATAATCGACATTCGCCCATTTCCCTGTGCCAGGCAGAATCACACAGCGCCTATATTATCGGTTATGCGTTTACTAAAAACTCTTGGACTTTCTCCAAAGTCGATCGGTCGCTTGCCAATCCTAGTCTCAATGACTTACTGCTGGGATGTTATTGTAGTTTGTGTGATAGATGCGAATCAAGCTGCCAATAGTATAGGTACATTTGCATGGCTAAATTACAAGTGTGCCATGTAACGGAAAAATACGGATTTTGGTGCGATATGGCTTGGGTGGTGGGTGGGTTGAGCTATGGTCGATGTTATCATTAGAAACGTGACGAAACGCCCTTGATCAGGATCAAGTTTCTTGTACAATCTACACAGGAAATTTGGTGGTATCAGCTGCCTGTTTTTATTAGATTGTAAACGATCACCAAATCGAAAACAATATCTATTTGAGTGTGACACACAGTTGTAAGAGGTCCATTAAGTTGGCAGTGCCACATTTAAATACCATTGGTTTTTCTATCGGTTATGATAGTGCTGCGATAGTGCCGCCAGTCCCGTCGATAGTGCTGGCCCCGTTTGTTAGTTATTCACGGTAAAAAAAGACACTGCCAACTTAATGCTAGCAGTGCCACATTATAAATGCTATGTTTTATCAATGACAATGTTAGTGTTGCGATAGTGCCGGATAGTGCCGTTAGTTCCGTCGAAAGTTCTGGCTTCGTTTCAAAGATACAGCGCCCCAAAAAAACACCCCAGAAGTGCCACTTTCAAAAAACCTACATATTATCACTGAAATCAATAGTGCTGCGATAGTGCTGCGATAGTGCCGTCAGTCCCGTCGATAGTGCTGGCCCCGTTTGTTAGTTATTCACGGAAAAAAAGACACTGCCAACTTAATGCTAGCAGTGCCACATTAGAAATGCTGTTTTTATCAATGGTAATGATAGTGCAATCGATAGAGCTGCGATATTGCCAGATAGTGCCGTAAGTCCCATCGATATTTTCTTTTCTTAGGAGCATCATCATTTCTCCTGAGTAGTATAATAATGCCTTTCCCAATCAAATTTAAATGGTTTAGGAATGAAACTCCATTCCTGAATTTTTGGACAGAACTCTTTGAGAAGTAAAAAGCTAAAACAATGTAAAACAATGTAAACCCGTTTGGAATGTAATGTTAGAAGCAATATGGAACTGTCCCGTCGATTAAAGTGGCATCGATTTAGGAGATATGGTATGAAAAAAGTCGCAGCCAACTTAATTCTAGAAATGCAACCTTTGAAATCGAAAGGTTTAGGCATTATCTCAGCTCTATCGATGGTACTTACGGCACTATCTGGCACTATCGCAGCTCTATCGCAGCTCTATCGTTTGCACTGTCCAGCACTATCATCACCATTGATAAAAACATAGCATTTATAATGTGGCACTGCTAGCATTAAGCTGACAGTGTCTTTTTTTTACCGCGAATAACTAAGAAACGGGGCCAGCACTATCGACGGGACTAACGGCACTATCCAGTACCATCTCAGCACTTGCATAACCGATAGAGAAACCAATTGTATTTGAATGTGGCACTGCCAACTTAATGGACCTAGTTGTAAGTGGATTTAATCATCTTGTCTTTCAAAAATTCTGCGTTAGACGTCTTGTGTCTTCTTTTAAGTACGTGATAGTTCGTACTTCGAATTCAGTTCCATGACTTAAATAATTCAAAGTCGGTGTGGGTATTTGTAAGTAATGGTGGAAAAGTTTTAGTCAATTGGCGACTGAAGCTAGAACTATACTCTGAGGATCAAAATTGCTTGCTATTAGAAGGTTGAGAGCAGAATTTGTAGGTAAACGATTCAATGAAAGAACGTTACATTAAAATTCGTCAAAGATAAAAATGAACCAGTTTGATTATCGCACAAGATATAGAAATGACACAAATTCGTTTGCCGTTCAATTTATAAAGACCAAAAGATCTACACCAACAAATTTTCATATATCCGAACTTGACTACAACGGACCCATTTCGGTGCTATGCATTAATTTATACAGGAGCTCGTCTCTCTCAAGGACAGATGACTTGAGCAAGGCGAACCATTTCCTGGCGCTGCTCACGACAGATAGTGCTAATCCTCGGCTCCACACGAGTACAGGAGCACACGAGAAGTGGTAGCTCGTGCCTCGTAGCCGTATCCAGAAACCATTTCCCACTTTCCGCTATCCCTGCTCCGAGGCCAGCAAAGACCTGATGCAAGCGGCCCAGACTACCCCACACCTGTGACACATTCTATTTCGAACGTTACTTTCATCGGTATCCCATGAAATCTATTTTATGACCTTTTTAAATAACCGTCGAATATATATCGCTCCGGAAAATGGCGGACTTTATTTGCGTATCATCCGGAAGATTACACTGATTGGTTTGACTGCATGCCTGCGAAATCTGGATGTTTATTATGCTCTTTTTATAAGTATGATATAACAGAGCATTTGATACTATTCGAAGACCTAGGCATAATTTGTGCTTGCGTTTCTCTTCATAGAAGCGATAATTCACTTATTCACTTGAGATCTTGGGGATAGCCAAATCGGTTGCCGCAGAACTGTGGCTTTGTGGTAAACGTATAGTAGCACTTTTCGGAAGGGACTCACTGTGTTCGTTGCAGGGGACTTTGAGACAGGGATAGAATTCGAGCGCGAACTTCATGAAATTCAATGAGTTCGATCACTTGGACAGTGTCTAATATGAATGGGAATGTGATATATCTATCTGCACGCCACCCTGGCCCTATATAAAATGTGACGTGTATTATTTACGGCGTGTTTTTGCAAGATTATTCACAGAGGCTCGATGTACGCAGCTTTGTTCATCGAGTATTCGTTGATTTTACTGAAGTCCTTTTACATTTAAAATGCTCCAACCATGCTTTTAACAACTGTTCCAAGTTTTTACTTTTCATTTTTACTGCTGCTTGCAGATACGGAAAGCCGTCGATATAGCACTATTGCAACTCAAGGTAAACGTGCTCAATTTGCAGCTGATGACAGAACCACTTTATACCGTGAACCGACCCTTATTTTAAAAACCGCACGTTTGAATGATCACATTCGCACAGATCGTAGCGCCGAGGAAGAAACTTCTCCGCTTATCGTTATAGGATCGTTTTTTTTAATTGAGACGTTTTGACTCGCGCCTTTTGATCGAAATTCCTGTCGACATTAGCGATCTCCAAGCATTAGAAAACGCGGTGCAGCAGGCGTTTTATTTCGCCACTCTTGTGTACGCCACCACACCGCGAAATATAAACGAGGCCATTTCCTTTTGACTGGCTTTGTTCGGAAAAGTCGTTCTTTGGCTGTGATACAGACAATGGGTCCCAGGCCCATTGCGCGCTTGGCCACGGCAGTTGCCCGACTATACCAGATGGCTTGGACACAACGCCAGCCCGCTTACTGTCACCTCTGCCGCCGCACCCCCGTCGCTCCTTATCTGTCTGCTATTGTAGACCACACACCATTCGCTGATAATTGAATTATTAATACGAACCATGCTTTGATATAATTCGCCAACAGATTGATGGACATTTTCGACCCAAATATATTATTATTTGACTTGAGCTTTCCTTTGAAATATTGATAGCTATAACATAAGCGACAAAATATGATACTGTAACTATCGATATCTTGTACTTTGATGAGTATGTCAGAGCCAGACCTTCATATTATTTGACAAATTAAAGTAATATACCATTTTCCGGATAGACCTTTTCAATTTCAACATCAATGGCGCACATCTGTTAAAAAAATTCCAAATCGTCACACATAACCAAGCGGCCAAGTATGCAACACATTTCCAATGATTTTTTTTTTTGTTTCGAATATATGCCAACCATTCGTTTGGTGTGCACAATGCAATTTAGTCTTGCACAAGTATGCAGTACACACTAAAGCTTTTATGCTTTTATCGTGCTAATGAATGCCCGACGATTGGTGAACTCTGAACAATGCTTCATGTCCGCCGTCCCTTGTGGTTTGACTTGAATAGTGTTGTATTGATGCATAGTGCTTTGCTTACGTGATTCTGCTCCCAGATTCTGCTCCATGACCAGCCTAGCTCTAGTTCCCAGCCGTTCCCGTCGTTCCCGCCGCTCCCAGTGAGCTCCCGCGACGTCCAACGAACATCAACGTGGTTTGGTTTTGGTTTTGGTCTCACATCTCAAACTGTGATGCATCAGTATACTTGTTGAAACTTTTCGTTGATGGGGTGAGGTGGGATGCCGTGGGGTTACCACGGGTTGGTTCATTTACAAACTCTCCTTGTCCCCCTCGGCTACGTCCCTCCCCACCCATTACCGTTCTCGTTCCCGGTTCCCGACACTCTTTCAGCGCGCAATATTACTGTCTCCGGCGTGTCCTAGATTATCTCCTGATATGTTTTGAATTAGTGGATGATCTACAAATATAAGGGACAGTCTTTTATAAATATAAGGGAATTTTGACTTACATGCTTTGACTTGTTATCAGACATGGATGAAAAAGTACTGTACCAATTGTATACTAAAATAAAATCCTATTGGACCCTTGTGAAATTACAGTCATTCATATAGGTATACGATTGGCATTCCTTAGGGAACTTTATCTTTAAAGTATGTCCCCCCCCCCCCCCCCCCCCCCCCCCCTATCAGTGAAAACGGATACATGGTTTTAAGAACGAATCTGTCGTTACATCTAGGCGCTCATTTATTATCGCTGGCTTCTAGGCTGTGATATACAGTGCGACTTCTGCTGGAATTGTGTTGTTTATAGTTAAGTGTGTTAACTCACTGTCATTGGATTTGCATGTATTCAGAGCCTAACGTCTGCTAACAAGTCAGTTTGTCTGTTTGTCTGCTAACGTAAAAATTTCTGCGGAACCGGTGGTGACCACTTGATGGCGCTTGTGGCTGTTCTTTTTTACAAACCTCTACAATGAAATAATTACGACTCAATATATCGATACATGTAATGGAGGTAAGCATTAAAAACGACGCGTTGGACACAAGCCAATTTCACATTCGAGTAATCTGCGAGACATAACAAAATAACATTTCAAAGCACTCCAAATTACGGTGCTTCCATCTCTGGCTAATCTCCATTTTTTTGGTAACGTAATCATCTGGTCGCCTTTTTTAAGGAGACAGTTTGATATTAGCGCTGAGGTTCTGACTTATTGGAAACCCAATGCCATAACCTACAGAGAAATACTGCACTAAAGCATTATTAAACCTAATGTAAGCGAATGCAGCTGTTATTGATATTTGCAGATAATAACAACGTGATATGCGTGAACCTAAGCGGTCTCGAATTTGTAAATTGGCTTAATTTGGATGACCTACCTTAGAGCGATTGTTATACATATAATTGATATATGATATCAATTTATAAGCAGCCATACAGATGATCATTATTATTCTGGTATTGTTTTTGAGGTGTCAAATGAATGCCTCTGCAGGGAACTTAACACCCTAGGGTGCCGTATAATACAGTTAAATACTATATTTAATAAAAACCTTTTACCTCCAGTAGAGGTATTTACAATTCACAGGTCCACTTCCAACAAGTATTCAATATTCTGTAGTGTGAAGTAGCCCTTATGTGGAATACCGATCTGTACCGAGAAAGTATCGAGAACGTACCGAAAAATAACCGAGAGCGTACCGAAAATAATCCGAGAAAGTACGGAAAAAGTACCTGGATCCCCCTCCCCCAAGGCTTCCGTTTTTTATCCCCGTTCAACCTAACCCCAATTTTAAAAGAAATCTCCCGAATTAAAAAATCTAGCCCCTGAACGCAACCCGCAGAGCAAACTTGGCACTTCCACCTCTACCGAAGTTGTAATGCCCGAAGCAACGGGATGCTTGAACAATATGATTAAGAATTATAATTATCACGCGAGATGCCACAATTAAGCTAATTTATCAAAAATTATTGGCAAAACAGATTTAAATCATAAAAAAAAATCTCTGACTTTCGTGATAAGTTTTCCCGGAGAATCTGAACACTACTAGACATGTCTGGCCGATATTTCTATTGCGGTAATTCCAGTGACAATGTAATTCCTAGAATATTGACTAAATAGAATTAACCGTAGTGAGACAACGAAACGTGTTGATAATTTGATTTTTATACGAAGCTGAGTGATGCTGCTAGCGATGTTCCAATTGCAAACCACATTATGGTACCGTTAGTCGTCTAGCCACATGGGCGTAAGTAATAGAGCATAGACTACAGCGTAAACTGCACGCCAGGTTTTAGAAGGTATTCCGTGGATAGTGGATAGCCCATACAGGAAGCTTCGGCTTCAGCCCCCACGTAATCCTCGTCTCGACTTAATTAAGCCGTTTTACACTTGCACGAACAATAGTTAGTTTATACTCGACATTCTAAAGAGCACATATAAATATTATTATATACCTACGAATCCGGTGAAGCAAGAAAGGCGTGGAGTAGGTGCTGTGGTGTAGCACACTATTATGTAGCACCTGTTTACAAATAACAGAAAATCTCAAGAGGCTCCCTAATACAACCGTGACAAAAGACTTTGTTTGCTGTGTGTACTGCCACATAATATGCAATGTGTGTGTGAATGTGAGGTGTGTGTGTTTAATGTAAGTTTACTGACGGACAATTACTCGATACCAGCAGCCCTGTGTCTCGGTAAAGCCATCTCATGACAAGGTTTATTATATCTTGTGGCGGAAAATTATTTGACACCGTAGATTACATGGTATATAATTAACGTGCGATCGTGCGACAATTCCACATGAAAGAAAAGTGCGTATGTGGTTTAGATGTCATGCCATAGTACTAGAAATGCCGCACGAAAGAAAAGCTATGAGATAATCAGCACCATGTCCAATGCTGAATCCGCCGCACGTTTATGTAGGAGGGGGGGAGGGGGGGCTGGGGGCAGAGATGCTGCGGCCTGAAATTAGCAGTCCTTTTCCAGGGAGCCAGCGAGTTTCATTTACAGAGATTCGAGGAAGATGAGCCAACGCTCTAAAGTCTGAACATAGAAATGTACGGATATATTATCATGCAGCATTCACGATGCATAATTGTTCTTCTTGGTTGGAGCTGCGTTCTACAGACTAAATGGAACTGAAACGCTCAGATTTTTCCAAAAAACAACTGAAGCTGCTAATCTTAGACTCTATAGTGTATTGCACACTGGCACTAATTTAAATTAAACATGTTAGAGCATTCGAGCATGAATTAGGCAAGCAACTTGCATTGCTGTCTGTCTTTTATATAGCTGTTACTCGCGTATTTATAATCCCATACAATTATAGTAATTTAAATTTAAAACAATCTAGGGATTGAAATTACGACTTTAGATTCAACTTTGAACGGTAGAGTGAATTTTGGTTGGGGTATATATTCCTTTATTAAGCCTAGAGCAAAATATTTTGATATGAAACAATAGGCATTAAAAGTTGGATTCAAAGTAAAACTGTACCAGCTTTCGACGAGGCGGTGCCATTTCCCTCTGATATATTTACAAATGTGCGATGCCAGTTGATTTCATTAAGAAAATAATTTGCTCACATTGCGAGCCGGAAGGGTTTGTCTAACAGAGAAGTGAATGCAATTATAGTGATATCGTTACGAGCATTCAGCTGAAGGCTTTGAGGTGGAGGCGGTATACTATAGTACATCATTTGGTAACCAACTCTAGCGTATTGTCAGGCAGGTGCTTTTGCCAAGGTGCCGCCGCTTATGCCCAACTCGGAAAACATGCACCATCATTTTCATTCATTCAATTTACATAGATTGCGAATGTTACTACAGTACCACTTAAAAGTAACCTCTGGCAGTCTTCTTTATAGCATCATCTCTGACGATTTCACTCCCCCCCCCCCCCCCCCTTTCAATTTATTCCACACCCTTTTCTTCCAATATTCGTGGAGCATCATAACAGAGGAACTAATCCAATTTCGCAATCCAGTCTAGCTCGATCTGAACGCCCCATCTCTTGGTTTTACGTGGTAGCATCCGCCACTGACGGTAATCGAATCACAGCAAGGCAGTAAGTAATATGGTACAATCACCCACGCTCGCCTATACCCACCGTACCACCACACCACCGTACTGCCGTACCTTCGTACACCCTCATACGGCCGTACGTAGCTAATCCGTATGCCGTACCGCTTATTGTTGTTTCTGCCTGGCGCCTCCACCAGGCCCATCTAACATCGACATTCTATAATGCATTTCTGTCGCACTGCAATCGCAAAAAAATCACCTCCAACTCTGCAGTTTAATATGCCCACTTCGTTTTAATTGTCTCCGAATAGATAACTGTTTCCGAGGTAAAGTTATTGGAATGCCTGCAGAATGTAGTACTCTTTTAATTGATTACCGGAAACTAAAATTAAAGCCAGTTGCGGTATAATAACCTTATGTATCCTCTTTTTGCGGTAGTGGAATACATTGAATGATGATGAAAGGTGAAAATGGCGTATTGCGCTTGTATTAGAAAGGAACGTAGACAAAATGTCAGAGAGTTGCCGCGCTGGGAGATGTATGGGATGCTGCCACCGATACTAGTGGAGGCGCCAGTTTCACGGGCTTTCAATCTTAGTTCGTGGGGAGGTACTGTACTTTGGATTGAAAGTAAATGCGATCAGGATTCAGGCTAGATCTAATCTGGAATATGTCATCTAAGCTCCACACGTAAATGGATTTCAAATGAGACGATAGTGCTTATTTAAAGTTATCAAACTTCTTGATGCTGATTAATGGCTCATATTAATTGCCAGGTCTACCTTATAGTAGGTACCTAGAGCAGACATTTCATTAACTCACGCTTCGTCGTACTTAATTATTGAAGCACGATCTTCTATTTAGATTTGGTAATAATGCTTCATGAATTTTCGATGTCAATCTGACGCTTGTGTTGTGAAGTAAATGAGCGAAGATGTCCGATAAATCTTTGATGATATTTTTGGCTTGGAATGTACACAAGGAATTTCCCCTTGAGAATAACTGTATCCCATCACCGATTCATCTCAGCTGACTCGAGCGCTCACGTAGTGAGCTTCATCCTGATAACTAGATCTATTCCTTAATAAAAACAATGCAGTACACCCGTTCACCGTGTCCCTTTGCCCCTGGCGCGTGCCCTGGCGTCTGCCCTGGCCCTTGCCACTCCAGGCCACGGTGTAGGTATCGATAACCCTATCATATCCATCAGATCCATCAGAATTACGGAGAGTTTGAAATTATCTTGAATGGATCACGCATTCGTGTTCTCGCTCTCCGATAAAGCTATTGGAAATTGGGAATTGGAACATGAACTATCCTCCAAGATAACATTCTGTGAGCGAAGTATGCACAAGGCTTTGTCGTCCGCGGTTATTGTGTCCATACGCCGAATCGCCGAATCGCAACGAAACACTTGCTTTCCATTCGCAGCTGGTTATTTTTTATTCAGCTATTCCATCAAACTTAGCTTGGTTTGTGAATAGATTGTGCTCCAGCTTAATAGATTTGGAATATAAATGGCTCCTTCTCGCTTTATATTAACTTTTGCCAATTCCGTTCTCCTTGTCTATTTCCTCTTTTCGGTGTTGGCCAACTGTAAATTTGCCCGCAATGGCACACGAAGTTCATTCATGAAACTCTGCTATGAAAGGGTGACGAAGTCAAAGGCGCATGGTATGCTTCTTTGAAAACAGCGAAAGTTTCCGTGAGTTTACGGAAGAGATTTGGTTTGAAATAAACTCAGGTTGGGTGGCTGTGGCGGCCATGCGGTAGCTGCGGCGACGGCTGCACCTTGTTTTCCACCCCTGGACCGCGTTCCGTGCTCAGCCGCGTTTTGTTAGTTAACATTTATCCTTAAGGAGCTTTCCATTTTCCCAGTCCTACCATTTTATTGTCACCAGTCTACGGCGAAGAACCGCTCATTTACTTAATCGCACTTCGGACCGCTGCAGTCCAACGTTATCCATACTGTGCATTCTCTTACTGTCATCGCACCGCTGTCGCCTTGATTGATTTGCTAAATACCGAGCTGATTACTTTTCATTTAATCTGATGTGTTTTGCTTTGAAAATATACGCCGATACTGTTCTTGTTGATCGTTTTGGAACATCACAAATCAAAAGATTGATTTTTTTTACACCTGTTTCTTGTCTCCACCATGAACCACTAGTAATTTCAACCAATCGCTGTCCATGCGGAAGTGACAGCACATGTAAGTACACAGTAAATAATGTGTTACTTTTCGAGATCGAGCAACAAAAATCGATTCGTTCGGGCGGGTTCCTATGGGCTAGGGTAATAAAACATTTCACGAAACCAGTCGAAGCGCTGCAACCCGTAGTATGTTTTACACTTTGAAACCATCTTGAAACTTCATTTAGACCGAAAAGTAAAAAAGATTTACTCATTTAAAAATTTATCGGGCCATTTATAAAATAACCTTCACATTTATTTCAAAGTTTCTTAAATGCAAGATTTTTCAAGCTTTAATCGTACAGTATAACGTGCAGATAGAACATTTTTAAGCTCTGGGCGCAATATATATAATTGTTTCATACTTTTGATTAATACGTGTTAGAAGTTCGGATGTGTAGAACTGGGAAGAAGCGAGGCCGAGTTCCGCGGTTAGTATTTATGAATGCAAGAAGCGACTCAAATGTTCATTACCGTCTGGAATTACTTTCAGTAGGATATAGCACTAGATTTAATGTTTCCAGATAAGATTCGAACATTTTTTTAGTTGGAAATGAGTTAAAACTAGCTGAGCTTAAAAGCGTAATTTGAAAAGTCTAAAGTTTTTTTTACGACTCGACAAGTCAAAGTGTCCATAGTAATACCTAGCAGCCTTAGTAACCTCCCTAGCTTCAAGCCACTATTCATTCGTTTTGTAAAAGTGTCCCAGCAAGTGGGTGCATTTCGGTGTATTCATTCATCACGCACAGCAGAGACGGTCGTTAGCTAGTCGCACTCAGTTTCTTCATACTTCTACGTCTTAGCGCCGGGCAACGCAGCTATAGAAAGGGGAATGGGCCCCAGCCAAACCCAGCCCGGCCAGCCGAGAAAATAACTGAACCTATATGCACCCCATTGCGATCCTATTTTGAGACCGTCGCGATGGGGAGTCGCGATTTCGAGCCCTTCTCGCCCTTGCAACCAATCTGCAGCCCTGCACCACATCATCTAGTAGCAGAAAGATTGAGACCGGAGATGTGCACGGGTGGAGAAAGAATTCAGAATGTCTATCAAAGTGCGACTCATTCAGTTTCCTCCCAAGAAAAGCTTTGAGCGATGGGAAATCAATTGTACTATTCACGAAGCTGTATTTGTTTTTATGTACACACGCTCAACTATTGTTTGTTTTGTAATTTTATTGTCTGCTAATATTCTGCAATGCACTGCTATGGTTAATATTACCGCCAGCAAACTAACCAATTCTATCCTACTACGTGTGTCAAGCATTTGCCTGATTGGAAGACATAACTTTATGGCAAGTCATGATTTTCAATTTTCACAATACCTCCAAGTGCGCAAGTGCCCCCGCCATTCCATACCATACCATCTCATCAACTTTTGCTTGCTGCTTTCTTAAACAGTCCGGTTTCCAATTAGAAAACTTTTCGTACGTCTTCTTAATTACTTTGTGGGTGAAGCATTGCTTCCTCTGGAACGCCGTTTTGTTCCAAGGGTGGGTAAAAGTGTGATTCATGAAGCTAGCACCTGAAGTTTCAGCTCGGAAGTTGGAACCGCGTACTTGATTAGAAAAGGCTTCTTCATTGCAAGTCTATTTATTTCCTGAAACATCGGAGGCTTACATGGTTCGAGTCAGCAGCGAAGCGAAAAATAGCAAAAAGACAAGCTACTCAATGTGAAAAAACATTCCTGTAGAAAGGCACTATGTCAAAAGACTAATTCAATTTCATGTAGTACCTACCTACCTATACCTTTATCTCGCTCAATTTGCGATGTGCACCTCTACCTAATTTATAAGTTATTATAAAGTAAGTCTAATTAATTCTGCGGGGAGCAAGTGTATCACGGTACGCTTTAAAAAGAATGCTTTTTGGTTTTCACGATGTAAATGCAAGCCTTGCATTGTTGCACAAACACCAAGAGTATATGCAACAAATGTATTCCGCTCGTTTCAAATTAAGTAGCTTTATGTGAATTAAGGCGTACATAGATGCACATTATTATGCAAAGTTCGAAAAGGGTTTCATAAAAGATGATTAAAATCTTTGAAGTATTGTATATATTTGTATATATATATATTTGTGTACAAATGTTACGATGCAGAGATCACAGTTGTGTTACATTATTGCTATCAGATGCTTCTCTACTCAAGCAGAACACATTTTGGATATATTTTCTTGTAGCTCTTTCTCAAAAACACTCAATATTGATCAAACGTTGCCGATACTCGGTTAATATTAAAAGTACTAAACACCAACATTGTCGCACGAGTTTTATGAGGCACGATAGCCAACCTCACGAAGTTGCTATTTAGAAATTCTATATTCGTGTACGTCGAAAATTTGAAAGTCCGTTCAAAAGCAAAAGGTGGCAATGGCGCTGAGACGTGACCCTTTCCCTGGCATCGTCCACCTCCCAAAGCCGCCGCAGCAACCAGGTGTGAATGTGATACTCAATCGTTGGCAGGGCGCCGTGATCGGGCAGCGGTAAGCACAGGCATAAGCGCTCACCAGCTACCACCGGCCGTACCTCTACCGTGATAGCGTGCTGATAGCATTATGATGGCGTGCTGATGGCGTGCTGATGGCGTGACATTGCACCGGCGCCCCAACACGTGCTGCGGAAGCTCTGGACCATGAGATGAGCTCTGCTCTAATTTCACCAGCCCCATGCCTTATCTTAATACTCAGACTTTCTCCAAGAGGTCTACTTATTTTACCTGTCTTTCCAAGACATTCTCTGCTCTCGATATTCTTTCTACGTCCATGCGCCATTCCCTGGGCTTCCGTGAATTTTTTTTTTGTCCTGACATTTTTTTCCTGAACTATTGAGTGCCAAATCTATAATATAGTCTGATTTTCTGTTCAATGCTTTAGAAACGCCTCTGATAGCTAGCGTGTATTAATTCTAGGTGTAGTACCTCGTTTTGCAGTATAAACGTGTTCTCATTACATAGTTCAATAGATCGTGGTAGTTACAATAGAATTGAATTTCATATACATTGCACACTGAAATGTATGAGGGCTTATGTTAATCAGAGCTTACTGATAGAGGTCGGAATCCGAATTTTATTTACATTCGTGGAAAATCGGCGCGTGTATTTTACCAATAGTTAGTGGTAGTGGCAACGGTGGAATGCGTTTTCTTGTCGCGCTGGCCGGTGGTTTAAAATCCCATCCATACATTCAATAATTAGGGATTTACAATGCCTGTAGTATTGAGTGGATAGTAGAGTCGACGCCCGACGCTCGACGCCCGACGCCCGACGCCCAGGGGGCAGATACCGACGCCCAAAGGTAAAGCTTCGGCCAGGGATCAAGCTGTCCGCTGCTAGACTCTTTCGAAACGCTTCCATTGCGTTGCGGGCTGCCTATATAGCAGTAACGCTTAAAACCATGAAGGGAATAAAATTGTAATCTCGTTTGGCCACCAAAAATATAATTACTTAATTCCAATACAATCAAATGCGAGGTGAACTGATTGTGCAATCGAAAGGATATTTTTACGGTTCGTTTTTTTATTTCGATTGCTGAGAATCGAACGATCGGTGGCTCCTCAACAATATCTGATTATGAAATATTAATTGAAACGCTTGTTTTGTTTGAATTCCGGCAAAGTTCGTATATACATTGCTGTTATTGGTCTAAAATAGATTTTAGGTGTGCTGCTGGTTAAATATTGTTCTATTTCGTCTTGACATTATTCTTGCCTGATCACTTTCTTATATTTCTATTTTCCATAATCCCTGAATTGTTGTCAGTGTCACGGTTCACGCTTGCTGCCTGTAAATGTTAATATTTACTTAGGCATTTGATGCTCCTTGGCGGCGAATCATCCCCACTACCTCTACTCTACATCAGTGATAGGCTCACACCAAGAGTGCGTAACTGCGTAAGCACGTAAATACACCAACATTATACCTACATGTGACTCTCATTGAATCCATATGCAGCACCAGCGTGCGCTGTAGCCGCACTTAATTATGTTCCACCAGGATGTAGGTACATGTGCGAGAGCCTATTCAGAACCTATCGATCATTTTACGCGTGATTTCACGTGGGAGGGAATGAAAATTAGGTTGCTTTCAGGAAATGGAGAGTCACAAGGGAATACCGCAGTTTCGTCATCTCTAGTGATTTGTAAGCAAACATTATTTTGCCTAACGCAATTCGACTATACAATTCATCCCAGCAAAATCCTAGCAAATAAATAACCAATATGTACGCATCCATTTTCTTTGTGCATATTCTCAGAAATGTTCCTCCTCTCCTGACCAGCGGCGTAGCAATATTTGGTACGAGCCATTTACTTGCGGCCATAAAGTGCGGTTCATTGCGCCAAGAACAGTTATGTCGTAGCTTTTCACTATCGACATTGAATTCAAATAGATAACTATCTGAGAATGGCTTTAACTACAAGCCGGTGCTACTGCTAGAGACAATTGCATGTCTTGCCAATAGATCTGCCTTTATGCTTTTACCTTAATACGTACCAACTGTTGTAAAATTGATATCAAATTTATCCTTTCCTAGTATATTTTGATAGTCTTACCCTGAAAGAAATGTGCTACCTTAGCTTGCAACGCTATTCGAAAATGGGATTATTGAAGATTTTGAAAGGCGTTTGGTATACGGTGGTCGTGGCACCTCGTTCACACCTTTTTGATTGAAATGCAAAGCATGAGATTCAAACGCGGATTGAGACTTGTGTAACTGGTGTATATGGTAATCTTTTTCATGGCTGCGTGGAGAGTAGGAAACGATCTAGGTGTGATGATAGAGCCTATATACTGTGGTTAAAGCCTGTATTGCTATTGATATCAACGTACGTACACAAGAGTATTCTTACACTCAAATTTTTTAAAGTCAGTCCTTTAAAAAAGTACAAAGTTTAAAACAAAATGGTTGGTCCCATTCTAAATTGTAGTCAGCAGATAGATCTAGAAAAGACGATGTAATCGGTGGCTGGGAAAGATGTTTTTTGCCGGATCCATGTGTACTTCGAGTCTGTACTGGGCCAGAGCAAGAACCAAAACGCTGCGAAAGGTCGAGTGGTTGGCGCTCGCGAATGAGCGAGCAAGACGGCTCATGTGTCCGTGCTGGTCCCCGAACCGGCCGGAGTGATGAAAAGCCAGCAGAAGAGAATGGGCACCAGCGCGACCAGATTAGATCCGCAGCTGGGCCGGCCTGGCAGGACTGACAAAGCAGCACGCGTAGAAACCAGCACATGAGATGCTCTAGACTCTAGAGTAATGCGATCACAGAACGACATTTTATTACGTGCTTGATAGAAATATATATAGTATAGCACTTGACTGGCCAGCACACAAGATTTAATTCTATTCAAAATCTACATTTCGTGATCCTATGGCTCTATTTTGCATTAACATAACGAAATATGCTTATTCTACTTCTCACGTCAGATTAAATATTAAACTGGACACTATTATACATGACCGATTTTCACGAAGCAGCTGAAAATTACAATTTATCATGAGATGAGCTGAATCGTGCCGCCTTCGCGGCGGAACACTTGCAAGTGTGAAACTGGTGCGAACTGTCACTGTGGAAGCATGTCACATGCAAATGTGAGCTGGCTTTTATTCCCCGCATGGCGCACACCATACCTATGCCATTCCGTAAGTTTTCACTTGTCTTTTCGAACACGTGGTTATTTCTCAGACAGCCTCGTGAGTTGTGACAGACGTGCTCAATATTTCCGAATCCGATTTTGCTCAAGTGATTTCAGTCGACACTTACTTGTTTTTGTCTGGTCTTCCCAATTGGCTTAGTGAGACTGCGACTATAAGGTGCGTGGACTGGTGTGTCGTTCTGCTACTGTACACTTTTAAGACAATCCCTAATGGGAAGAGAAAATCCGCAAATTAGTCCGGAAAAAGTCTGGAGAACAATGGAGCCGTAGCAACCGCACGTCGAAGCACAGGCTTGATGGATGGCTAAACAAAGGCACTGTTTTTCGTTGGACGGGTGAAAAATAACCAACCATAAAGAACATAAAAAGGGGTGACTGTAACAAAAATCTAATTGCAAAAATTTTTGCTTGTGGTGAGTGGTGAGGCGGCGAGTTGTGGAAGAGAGTGGCTGTTTGGCTGTTTGAAAGGACAGAGACTAATGTGGACAACGAAAATAATTGGACTTGAAAGGAGACATGGGAACTCGCACAAAATATATACACAAACAGCAGGGACATATTATTCTTCGTCAGCATCGACACTAGAATAGAGTCGAAAATCACAACAATTGTCACAGACCTGCTGACACACTTGGCGCACGTGTTTTATTTTATCGCTAGATCCAACGCATTTCATCGAGAATTCAACATTGCTAAGAAGATCGATTTTTTTTTATGTATGTCCGTGAAATTCTTGTTTCCGTAAATCTTAAATCCTCGGTCACCCATGCTATCAAACACAAAAGAAAACAAAAAAAAAACGAGAGAGATTCCAAGAGCCTCATTTGTCGATCTAAATATTGCCCCGGTTCTATGCAGCGGGGTGATTGCAGCATGGAGTAATGCAAATTGATTTCGTAGTCACAAGATAGAAGAGCAGCAGAAGCAGTTGTCGGCAATGGCACCTGATGGCACGTTTACAGATATGCATAATGGATTGGATTGAACTGAACGAACCAGACAGCTAGGCAGGCAGGCAAGCAGGCATGGGACCTGTGCTGCTATCCTGGTAAAGCATGCAGAAACCTCCAACCAGAAACGTCGTAGCTAGCAGCTTGAAGTTTATGGAAAGCTGCCCTTGCAGGCTCATATGTAGACATTGCGGTAATGGCAGGGACTAGTGGTAGTTCTACTTACACTCGAGGTATACTCTACTTACATGCGATGTTTTGCTTCTATCTAAAGTCCTTATCGTGTTCTCATTATATAATACGTTTAAGCAAGTTTCTTGGAAGTAATATTTACCTTGAATATAGGGTAAGACTATTACAAGTATTTTCTCCCAGTATCATAATTAATAAATTTCTCAGCGACTATCAGTGAGAACTTATTTATTGAACCAAGCCTATTTATCGGTCAATTAACTGTGCATCATGCCTGTTTTGCCTAGTTTATAGTTAGCACATCGAGTAGTTTATCATTAGACAGTGCACCTAATGCTGGCGTATCCACATTTCGAGCCGAATGAGTTATGTGGACTGATAATGTAACATAGGGTACAAAACCACAGGTTATTGTCAAGAGTTATTTGCAACAGTATGGTGCTACTAATTTCATTCAAATGTTGTTGCTTTTATGTCACTATCTATCATATTTTCATGGTCATTTCCAACTGCGAAAATCGCAAGAACGTGGACAAGAAGTGTGAGCACCAAGCCAACTGATTTATGAATCTTTCTTGTCTTGCACAATACAGCAATGGCAGGCGTCTGTAAAATCGTTAATAAAACTTTCAAATATATATAGAACGTTCGTACGTGTATTTTACTGCGTTGGAAGCCATTGATCATGATTCCAATTTTGAACATCGCTTGATCGAATTTTTCAAAAACTCTCATGAGCCGTTTCGAGGGAGGCAAGGGGACGACAATTTCATGTGGGACAAAGGGTGAAAGCTAGTTCGTTGCTGCTTTTACTTCCCCTTTTTGAGCGCTTTTCTTCGCTTTAGTTCGGTGACTTGCGGGAAAGAGGACGGTCAGCCTCCACTTCATTTTATTTACTACGATATTGCAGAGGGCAATCCGCCTAGAACAAAACAATTTGCTTTCTCAAGTTTGATATAATTACGCAATTATTCGTTTCCAAAAAGCTTCAAGCGTTTGAGT
Organism: Protonemura montana; assembly: GCA_947568835.1. Classification (NCBI taxonomy): domain Eukaryota; kingdom Metazoa; phylum Arthropoda; class Insecta; order Plecoptera; family Nemouridae; genus Protonemura; species Protonemura montana. The sequence goes on along the minus strand of OX387604.1, from coordinate 11,634,684 downwards.
TCCGTTCCTTCCCCTTCTATTAACGATGCTTTTTTCTTAATTTAAATAATTCCACTTAATTGATCCTCAACATTAGTCTTTTGCTAATTAGTTGCTTCAGTCTGCTGCACGTGAATTAATATGCACATTTCGTGAAATTACCATCTATACTCCCTCTTCTTATTGTAAACATTTCAATTCCACATAACTAAAGAAAAATTCGGGGTGTTATATCCCTGTAATTTTCCTTGGCTTCTTTCTATCTTCCTTCTTATCCAACATTATATTGTTCCAATTCTCCCTTCGCCTTTTTTATGATGGTCATGACTGCGAACGTTGTTCTCACTATTAAAATTTTTCGTTATGAAATCCAATAAAACTTAATCAAATCTCTTGAAATGTGCCGAGTTCTAACGGAAACTTTGTGAGCATGAGACGCTGCTGCAGTACTTTTTAAGGAGTAACACTTTCTTAATGGAGGTTATGACATATTCCAATATATACTGTATGCTACTGGTAAACCTTTCTTGTAGTTGTGTATTCGGGTGCGATGTGTGTGCGTGTGGGTGAAGCCAGTGTGGACGGGTGGTAGAACGGTAGGGCTACAGGGCGGTAGGACGGGAGATGGGGTTAGAGGGGTTAGACCATCGGGGCTGACTCCTGTCTGGTTGTGCCAACGCTAGCCAACGCTGAGGAGACTGTAGAGGGTAGACCAATGTACGGACGCAGAACTGTGCAGCTAGCTATTGCTGCTGAATACATTCTGGTGACTTCGTTTCAGCACGAGTGAGTATAAAACTCGCGAGTACAATGTGCCTCTCCCCCACCCCACAACCCTACCCCACACTCTCTCCAACCAACTTTCAAATCTCGTCCTGGATCGTTTTACAAAAATAAAGTCGACCGAAAAGCAACAAAGTTTTCTGTACCACACTTTTTATTGATGAATCTGAATTGAACTTTGCTCTTGACTGGCTAAAATTATATACCCCAATTCTTTTCATAGCGACGCAAGCCGAATGAAATTACATACCATGCAGTACTAAATTATGCCAGACCAGCAATATAATGTTGTGTGTGTATCGCACACGGCATGGTTTCTGTACTGGCATAAAATCCAGGACACATGGTTCTATTTACTTAGCTTTGATGTGGGCTTGAGAAAGTGTGCTCGAACGATATCACATCAGTCAAAACGTGAGAAGCGTACAATCAGTCTTGGCGTAGTTAGCAGCTTCCGATGGCAGCTCGAATAGGCTGGACCATGTGCTGTCTGAATCGCACTTTTCTGATCTGAACCCGACGTTCGCATGCACACGCCGACGCCGACGCCGACGCCGACGCCGACGCCGACGCCGACGCCGCTTGCACGTACAGCGAACATCTACTCATGATCAAATAGATGGTCGTGTCTCAACGAACACCCATAACGTATCTCTCAGTCTCTGGATCTTAAATCCATCCACTATCTTTCATAGCAGGCTGGTCTGGCTCTGGACGGTGATACATTACATTGTTTCTATGTTGTTTTGGGATATTTCTGCAGCTCGGTTGGACTTCGTAGTTCTCACACACTCGTGACAGTTTTTGTTGTTGTTGCTGTTGTTGTTGTATCGTAAACAAGGCAAATTGAAACTTTAGCAAGCTTTATCTTACTCATATTTACGTGCGCAGCGATGATTTGGCAGTTAATGGTATCAGGGTGGGAGTGGTAAAGAAATCTTGGCTGCTAAGGAGCGAATTTCTTTTTGAAGTGTGGTTGTTCACAAAAATACTTGAGCAGTATGCATGCCGTATATATATTTTCTTGGTCGTTGGTAAATTTAGTATTCTTTGTTTTTTGTTTTTTTCATGGTGGGTACATTGTTTTTTTTTTCAAGAGAGAATGCATGCTTGATGAACGATGGTTGTACGCAGTAATGAGACCCCACTTAAGTATCGCCTTTACATGGAAATATATGGGCTGCTTTTTCCGCCTGCAAATTTTCCAGCTGAAGTTGTCACTCTTTCATCGGTGAAAGGGAAAGAAACGTGTGGTGATAGACGTGGAAATGAAATCAAGGATTTTATGATGTCATATCTGAACACAATGCTGCTTGGCATGGTTCCCGTACCGAGGGTGTCCTAACTGAGCTGCAGACGTAAACGAATGCAAACAATACGCGCAGAAATTTTAATTAATTTCGTTATTATTTTATAAATGTTGTTTTGTCCGTGTAAAATAACAAACGCAAAATTTAAAGTATTGACACGTACAGTGCACACTACGATCGTGCTGTGCAAGAGGAGCGAGGAAACGTGGATAAAAATTCTACTTATAAATGAAAATTAACCAATACATTTTTTCCTCGAAATTCGATTTTTTTCAGCCAGAAATAAGCGTATACACGAGAAAAATCCGTTCAACTATTTTACACAATTTCATTTTATATTTGCGATGGACGGAACTGATATGATTCCATTTCCATTAAAATGAGACATTTTAAATTGTCTCGAGTCAGAAATCTTATTAAAGTAGAAAACGTTTAGGACGTTCTGATTTGTCCCATTTTTGTGTCTGTCTGTTTGTCACAAACAATACATGTTAGCTTCATGTGCCTTCATTCTCGCAGTTAGGGCGAACGCGAGCAGACAGGTTGCAATTACTGAGCTCCAAATTGAGGTCATGAACTTACCAACTGTAAGACAATCCATACTAGCCGTAGGCTACTTCTGGATCATGTGTCTCAAGTCAGCGATAACAAGTCTTTGATTTCTACTTTGTATTTTGTATTTGTGCGAAGAATCGTGTTTTCGTTAACAGTGTTGTGATTGGTAACTCAGTGAAAAAAAATTTTTTTATTTCAAAGTTTTTATGTTAAGGCGTAAAACAGAAGTTTTTCGTTGTGGCGCTGAATGCACCATCTACAAAATGCACCAAGTATACAAATTTGATGAGTCAAGAGCGGAGATATCCCAATTGTTGAATAATGAGAATATTATTTTCCCATAGGTAAAATGTCTTCTCCCAGACAATTGGACTTTTTCTAAAAACATCGAACAACTTGGCGAAGAATATTATTTCAAGAGTTACATAACTGTGTGTCAGTACGTAACAGATCGCCAGAAATAAAATTACCAATCGAATAGAGCAGTTCCTGCAAGCGATAATTGTTATATATCGCTTCTTGTACAAAACTACTAGAAGGTATATAATAACACATGGTAAACATCGATTACTACTCGATTACAAAGGATTTATCGAAGCGTGACATGTGTCAACGTGTGAAGCGTGTCAGATGCACTCCACATCGGTCGAAACGAATCTATGAATTTATTTCGAGATGGTCCATTGAGCGCTGCGTGCTGGGTGAATGCTCACCCACCCAGCCAGGTCTGTCTTGGAAACTTGCTCTGCGGGTTGCGTTCAGGGGCTAGTAACGAAAACGGCTCAAATAACTTTCTTCTCCGAATCGTTATCTCAACCAACAGGCGTAGGTGCTTCATGGTAATTTCCCGACTTCTAGTTCTCACAACTGGCTGATAGTTTTGACAGTATTAGATTTAGCATGTCAGAAGACTGAATAAATTTCTTATCAACAGTCACATTCAGTGTGCATATTACATTGCTTTCTGCGTGATCCAACAAAGAACCAGACGACATATTATTTTCATACCCAAATAATGCTAATAATAAATCCAGGATTATCCAACGCGTGTATGTATTGCTTTGTTCATTTTAATGAACTTGAATCAAAAGGCACACAGGCATGTTCTTTGGCTGTTTCTGCAGCTTACAAGAGACCCAAGGCCCAGGGCCTAGAGGTGGAACTAACGCCACGGGGTGTCATAAGGCGATGCGGTGCGGCAAGGCGCGCCGCGACGCGGATTGTGTATAATATTATTACTGCGGTCTGCGACTGTGAGTGAAGAGCATGCCTTGCACACCTTGTCAGATTGCAATATCGCCGCCTGCTGCATACCATTATCATCAGATAGCTCCCTACCATCGCCTGCCTGCCCGCTTGCCTGCTACTCGAGCAAGTTGATGTTGCTCTTAATAATGTAGTGACACGCGAATTCAAGTGGATATACATGGCAGCGATTGAGCTTCCATGCTTTAACACGACATTTGACACTGCTTTAAAGTGAGCTGCAGCTTTTGCTCCATCTCGCTCAACCTTCCAACCACCCACACTTTGCGATTAGGTACACCCCCACTTCCACCCCCGCCCACGCGCCTTGCGCCCATGCCGACCAGGTTTCTCCATCCATTTCCCAAGTTTGTCTTAGTCTTTGTCTGCCCACGTTAATGGCTCGAGCAAGACTTGCCATCCAGCATGCACTTGTCCTTGCACAGGGTGTGTTATGACGACTCTGTACAGTGTGCCAAGCCGCGGTACCCCTTTCATGTCCCCGCTACCCCGACGCCGTCGCCCCGACGCCGAAGCTCGACGTGGCGGCTGTGCACAGGATCTAGAAACTGGAAACTGGAAGAAAGCTTGGCGCCTATCACGTTCCGTTGGTACCAGATGGTGGTTTAGACTGCTACAACAGGCGTGTCAAAAACATGTGGAAAATAAGAAATTGCTCGCGAGGAAACGTGTGATTCTTGAGGCATACACCGATATATACGTGATACTTCTTTCTTAGCTGACTTACGCGGCAGTCGGTGCTCGCTCTAATGGAGCTGCATTTGTATGCTGTAATTTTCAACTTGTCTCTTGGATCATAGTCCCGCATTCGCGAGAAATTTAATTTAAATCTGGTGCACGTACGATGTCTAGTATATAAAACGTTCGAGTGTGAGTGATTCAATTAAGATTTACCTAGACAAGTATTTTGAAGATAAATCGAACACTTAATAGTGGTTTATTCTCTTAATCTCGTATTAGCATCGTATATCTTTCGGAAATGAGATTTATACAATTCAAAAAGATTAGAGGCGTTTGAACTTTGAAATCCGCTTTCCAGGACAATGCAATAGTTCCTTCTCCTTTTCCTTCTTCTTCATCGTCATCATCATCAACTTCTTCCTTCTCTTCTTCCTACATATTTAATTTGTTGGAATTAATTTAGACTCGCTGGGGAATGGCCTAATCCCAATCACATTCTTCGTCGCAGCTATAAGTTTATTAAAGCATCCACTTAAAATAGAACTTCAAAGGTTTCTTTGGAGTTTAGCTGCTTTAGCTGCTTTAGCTGCTTTGCGAAACGATTCACATAGCACTTGATGGCAACGTGGCGTGGCGCTGAGTCTGATAACACGTCCTAGCATAGTGCGGGCCGCCCCCCCCCCATGACCCCCCCCCCCCCCCCCCCCCCCCCCCCCCCCCTCCCCCCCTAGCCCACACGCACGGCCCGCGGCCCGCGTTCACCGTTGCCCTTGTTGGTAAACCGAATAGAATTTTAATTTAACTCATTTAAAAGCGTGAAACCTGCCAGAAGGGGTGATCTAAAAGAAGGTGACATCATTTTCAATTTAATACCCCTTTTTCAGCATGCTTTGATATTAGACAAGAGTCGGGAATGGAGAAAATACCACATCCTACTATGCAAATAAAGATGGAATGAAATTTACCAAAGCTACACTGTGATGCCATAATCCGTTAACAGCGTCAAAGCAGTTCGGAACCAGTTTTGACTTTGGCTATTTATAATTTAGCGAGGAAAAAGCAATTCTCAGACCCAAATACAACTATGTCACATTTTCAGAGTGTGTTTTCTTACGAGCGCCCTCGTACGGGGCACGAGGATGGGGGAAGGCGGAGGGAGGCGCCGTATAAGTGACCCAGATGGGCAATGAAGCATGGCAATTACCTGCCTCAGCCAGGCGCCTTACGTCACGTTCGTGTACATACGTTTGTTTTCACTATTTTCAACGTGTACCCACACCAATCTCGGCGTTGTACCAAACCAAACCAAACAAAACCAACCCGAATTCGTGCTCTGCTAGTATAGAAAATATTGCAACAAAACTATCCACATGGAGTGTGCTCATTTGGGATACGATTCCTGTCATCATTAAAACCGATCATGAGGGGAGAGAGTCAGGTCTGTGTTATTATAAACATGAATTTACTGAATATTGAAGCACATGACACTTAGTAATTACACACTCTACTCTCAAGTGATACAATAGGCATAGCGATCCGATTATCCTATCAGTCGACTGACTAAATACAGGTTTATATCGTAATCGTGAACGTTAATTAAATACAAATCACTAATTAACTAGTTTGATTAGTTATAACATAAATGTAACTATTCCACTGATTTGATCATCGATTGGATGGAGTGCAGTCAGCGTGCTTTTCACAGTATGCGTGGGGAGCCCAAAAGCGCAGCGTGTAGTTGTGTATACCTGCTCGCATGCATTATATTAGTTACGTTGACATGCACCATATTGGCCGATTTATTGACAATTAGGATAGAGCTGGGGCGCACCTAGGGTTGGTCAGTTGGGGGTGACCTAGCATGAACTGTATGGCATCAACCCCATATCAACCCCATATTAACCCTTTACAAGCATGACCCATCAACTTTGTCTAACTACTTAAACAACATGATTGCTTACATAACGTGCATGCCCATACTTTTACATAAGCTTTTCACTACAAATACCAGCATGCTTAATCATACCAGTTCGGATTGCAAGGAAATTTTCACGGACTTTCTGCAATACAGATATTCTTGTGTCAAGAAAAACTCAATTATATGTCAATAAATAAATAAGAGCGTGAAAAGTGAGTTTGTGGGAACATTCTGGGGTGTCATGCACAGCGATATCTGTGCTATGTAGAGTGGTGGAGGTGCCACGTCTCCGCGTGCGTGTGCTTACATATATTATGTGTTTTGGTACAATAGCATCGTTGGTATTATGATGATTGTGCTTTCAGGTATGATAATATAAGTTTTCATGGACGTTTTGGTCGGGAGGTTTACGTGACAGCTCATTTCTATGGTAGGCTTTTAGGCCTAGTGTAATAAGACTACTTACAGTTCCTTGGAAGTGTGGAGGTCCTCAGGATTCTAAGGATTCTCAGGATCATGTAGACAGCAGGATTTCACGTGAGTTCCCTACTAATCTCACATGACAGTTTAAAATAATCAGATGATTTCCTTTTTGCCAGTGTTCATGTTTCTGCTGTTAGCTTCTTATTAGATATCACATGTTTGTGTTTGTTGGGGGAGGACAGAGCTTCTCTCCGATTTTAGTACGAGACGAACAGGGTGGTTAGCGGGGGGGGGGGGGGGGGGGGGGGGGGAAGGTTCACTCACTACCTAGGAAGAAGTCACCGCCACACGAAACGAGCGAGAAAACAGCTTGCGATTTCGACTACAATACACAGTTGGGAAAGGGGAATACAAAAATTCATATTATCAGCTACTATAAATTTCAAGAGGTACAGAATGGAAAACTGTTTTTACAAGGAAAAAGAAAAGAGAAAGGCATGGAAACTGTCAGGGAAATTTTGGCCATAAATAAGATGTAGGCATTTTAAACATAAAGTTAATCGATACGCAGATATGGATGGGTAACACCGGTGTGTAGAGGGGGAAAGAAAGACATTTTTAAAAAATCACTGCAGCGCGAACTGAGCATTTCCAATCGGAAGGAATGACGCGGAAAAGAAGAATAGCGTTGATAAGAAAAAGAACGAGCCCAGAAAGCAAGATAAGACGGCATGGGCGACTCATTGTTGTGGATTTCCATTCAAAAACTGGAGCACAGAAGAAATGAGTTTCAAATGAGAATATATTTTCAGTGCTTGGTGTTTATAGAAGGCGTAGCCATGAACAGGAAAGAAATTCTCGCCGATTTTACCGCATTTTTTTTTAAAGGCAAAGAAACATCAATCGCATTCCATCTATAGCTTGGAGCGCAATAGGCTATTGAAATTTTGACCCAAATAATTTTAATTGATAATCGTGAAATCTATTTGAACTGAATAGTAAAACTCATTCTTTTATTCGTGCTCTTCTTTCCTTTGAATAAAATTCTACGTTAATTTATAAATAATTCGAATGCCACCTGTCTACCTTGCTGATGATGCAGGTCATGAGATTACTGCATTAAACATCAGGGATTAAACGCCACGCATTAAATACTTGGCATTTAATATCAGGCTTGGTCGGTCAGTAGCTGTTTGCGTTTTCTCTACGAAATTTTCTATGAAATTGGGTTGGTCATCTCCCAGCGGAGCACACCTATGGTGCAGTTTGTAGTGATGGAAGATATTTCACTGCTTCTCGCACGCAAGTTGGGGGCAAGGTGCTTACATTATTGCCCCTGAGGGCACCATAACCATTCGACTGGCCTCGGGTGTTATAACCCTAACCCTTAAGCTTAAAGCGTCCCTTATGCTTTCTGATTATCAGAGTCCAGGTCTCTAATATAATATATCAATTCCATTTTCATTTGAACCAGAACACTTAACTTTTAGAGCATTTTCGAAAAATATTGAAGTACATAGTGTATGTCGACCCAAACCAACGTTAGTAAACTAACTAAATTGACTTTATACACCTATTGCAAGACACATTTTAATCTCATTGGAAAAGTAATAAACAACCAAATAAAACAATGGTTTTAATCATCTTCACAGCTTACTGTTTTCTTCGAAAATAACATTTTTGTACGATAAAAGGCAAGTTCTGCATCAAGTTTAAGCTGATTTTTCCATCTACCTAATGAAATAACTGCAACTGCTCTCACAATCAGGGTAACAGTTGGTATGATTCGAATATAACTAGAGCCATGCGATCGTTATCAGTCATCATGTGTCATGTTCAAGTCGATTGCAGACTCAAGATAACACGTTAATGTGGGTCTAATGAATTCACACTCTGGGGCCTGTGCAATTTCTTGGAGTGCAGTCAAGTTAGAGATCTGTCTCGAGCAAGGATTTGCCAACTGGTTGCAATACGTTCACTTACGTCCACTCGGTGCTCGGTACTAGACACAGGCTAGACGTAGCATTCTGTTTCCCCGTGCTTCTCAATGTCCGCATAGGGAATTGGGACGGCGCTCTCTTGGCATCTTTGTCTTCAATCACTTCAACAATATTTGACATTTTGTGTACCGTAAAGGTTAATACAAAATACACAGTTAGACCAGGATGTTTTTAACCTTTTTTGGGGAAAAGATCCAACCATTTTTATGCTATTTATTTTTGTGCTAAACTTTACGGCACAGCTGTGCTATGGGAAGACGGAAGTAAACTTGGAAACGTCTCTGAGCTGGTTCAAGTTGTTATGTGAAGCAAGACTGACCATGAACCGGAACTTGTCTCATTTCAATCATATTCCTCGCTGCCATTGGCAATCTAGTCTATTTTCGCTGTATTTCCATTCTGTTGAAAAAAAATATTTACTAAAATAACATGTTCGTGCTAATGGAATAGTACTTTTGACTCTGATTTTTTTCCTGCCATTGAAATTCCAACACACGCATCAGTGTGCATTAAATAACTCTCTACTAATTACCTTTTAGAGCAGACATTTACTCGACGCACCTATGAGTGCATAACTCGCAATCAATTAAATAGTTCATGATTAAACAATGACGATTCAGTTTTTAGAAATATTTACCGCAGTGATTTTCCCGAACAAGCAAACAAACAAACATACAAGTGAACAACAACGGCAATTCACCGCCGGTCGGTGTGGATGACTTTTACCCTCTGAACCAGCAAAAGAATTAACTCCCTCGTTACATCTCGTTCTAGTCGCGCATTTACTATGGTTTTACGACACTCATTGCATCCCGTATCCAAACTAATGGCTCAAAAAGCAGCCTCCACTTCCGTCCACACCAAGAATTGCTCACTGGTTTATTCGGGGACTTAACTGACAACAATTTTATTCGTCCCAACCAACACCTATCAACCAGTCCAGCTGTTAGTTTGTCACTTTTTCGATGACACTGGTTTTGACACTAATTCGCATTGTTAACCATTATTATACACTATTGTTAATTTTTCTGTCCTGTACGTTTGAACGACTTGTGAAACGTTGCTTGTGAAACTCGGTGTGTAACAACCGCGCTTTAGCTGTTTGATGTTCAAACAATAATTAAATCAGCTACCAAATAGTCAATTATTCTGCTTCCACTTCACTGTCTCAATATCCCAGGAATTTGACACTCGCCTTTATGTACAGAAGAATTTAAATAGATGAGTCTTGCTTCAAGCAATTTACCTGTTTGGTAGAACTTTCACAGAAGGAAATCTCTTACTAATTGACCTATAGTATAAATCCGCTGCAACAAGACGCAGTCTACGTAGGTATCTGGTCTACCTCAAAGTACCAACCTCTGGCTACATTAGCGAGGTTGTGTAGGAATGGCGTGCTACATGCCATAGGTATCCCTAACTAATTAATGCATCACCCCATTTCAGTTGCAATAATAGATTGCTCATACCATTCATTTCTCGAAATAAACCTACCATCTCTGTTTGAGTGCGTAGCGGTACACCACATGCCTTTGAACAAGTGAATACGAATTCCGAGCAGCTGTACATAGTTTGCACTAATCCAAATCATACAGATAGCTTTTTTTGTATGGTTAGTGATTAAAAAGCGATTGTCGCCAAAATTTGGCTTCTCTACGGATATTATAATGGTTTTATAATAAATGTTATGGAATTAATAACTTTTGGCTTCCGACTTTCGGAGATCTGAGGTGTCGGCTACCGCTAATCGTATTGATGGCATGAGCTGAGTTCAGGTATTCGATTATCACGTTAAACTAATCGCTACCAACTACCACATCAAACGTTAACATGTTCTCTTGGCTATCTGATACCATACTGATAATGCAATGCATGGTCGCAACATAATGCACCTGGATGAATTTGGTCATTTTTTTATATGTTTACGTGGTTAACCTCAATTAAACTAGGATGACATGAACAGGAAAATTGGAGACGTCTTGGATTCTCATCTTACCTCGCCTTGAACATGTATTAGCAAGCATTGCGGTGAACACTGTTATGTCTGTTAAGAAGCTGCTTGGATGTGTGATATACCTTCAAGTGAGCATCTCTTTGATTTACTTAAACTTTTACCGATTAATTAGAAATGATAATTAGCATTATAATATCTTGTTACATCGACTTGGAATATTTGCACTTGCTTTTATGGCCGACAACGACGGTGTAGTGCCGTTTAAAAGATGCACAATTATTTTGATACTGTCATGTGGAAGGAATCTAGGTGTAAGATGCGACGCTTGTCTTGGTGCTTAAGATGATAACTAAACCTACCTGAAATATGCAGGGGTTGGCCACCCTTGGGCTGTGGATTTCCTGCTGAAGGTACTTGGCTGCATAAGGCCTGTTAATTGCTAGTTACAAGCGTGTAACACAAGTTTACAAGAACAGAATACTCATCGCATGGGGGAATGAAAACCTGGCCCCCTCGAGGCGTTGCGACCCCTTCCCCTTCCCTATCTACCCCAACCCGGGGCTCCTGCCCACCCGCATATCATATACACATGTATGGGAAGGAGATCTGTAGTGGGTAAAACCACAAGCCAGCCTCCCATACGAAGGGAGGGAAACTAACTATTCAACTCGGTTGACAACAGTTATTCGTAGAAAAAGTTACCATTGCTTCTTGTGTCGCTTCTCTTTAGAAAGTGAAAACTCGTTTTTTAAGGTAGATTTCAAATGGAAACTCTCTACGAATTTGTTAAGAACTCAATTTATTTATCCTTTAAGTGTAAAAGGAGGATCGCACGTGCATAAGATTACTTTGGCGCCGGAGTAATGCGTACGCTTTAAAGTCCTTAATCACTTAAAGCTTGTTGACAAAAGGACAATTAATTTAATTCGCAACTGGAAAACTGGGGATGTCACCTTCCTCCCATGTACTAAGCTTTTTGCTTTATAATTTTGATACAGCAATGAAAAATCTTTCTTAGTTTTTAGTTTTTTAGTTTTATTGAGAAATAAAATGTGTACTATCCATTAGCATTGCGTAACTACATTCACTTCCGCTTTTTAAGTGAAAGAAAATGAGCTACTTACTATCTGCAATTAATTCTCTTGTCTCATTTAAGTACGCCAGTGCGTACTACTACTATAGACATAAAGATATCCCAAATGAAAACATTCGTCCTGCTTTACCTCTCTGAGACAGAATACATAATTCAATGCGAAGATGCTTTCTCGTCCATTCCGTGTGAGGGAGCCAGAAAATACTTGCACTTTCCAATTCAACGGATTTTCCACCATTCGAATGGTGGGAATTTTCACGTTTGATGGCAGTGCCAGGCTACTAATACAGTGCTAAGCACTAATATAATGTTAATTGGTAAAGGCGCCGTGTTTGATAGCAGTGCCAATACTTTGTCGCATCTTACCCGGATTGAGGCGCCTACGTTTTCAATAAATCTCGAACTATGTGGATGGAGATGCAATGTTTAAAAAAATCATGTTTAATTTGGTGGAGGTGCCTTACTGTAAGGCAGTACCATCTTCCACCAAATTACCTTTGACCTTGGTTAAAGTGACATGTTTTCACCAAATCGCAACTTACCCAGATTTAGGTTTCCATTATTCTACTGAATCACAAACTTCGCCGGTGGAGGTGCCATGTTTCTAATACAATTCGTTTACTGCGGGCGAATGCTAATTTGAATGCGACGGGGCTGATTTGCTAGAAACAATGTTGAGCTTGTGCCAAAATGAAACTCTTTGATTTTGGTGGCAGTCAGTGAATCGACAAGTTTTCCGTCTCTTTAATGTAAATTTTTGCATGTTCCAAGCTCGCGTGTACCGATTTATTACCATTTCACTGAATCGCAATTCCACTGAGCAAAAACGGCGCGTACGAGTAATTTCCTTCGTATGCCGCCACTTCTCCTCTCCCCTTCCCCCCACCAATGAATCCTCCCTTCGGCGCTGCTCAGCAGCCTTGCTTTTCTTAGTATAAGTAGGATAAGAAAGTTTTACCGAACTAATCGAATTTATCTCTTACTTAGAAATATTATTGTTTTTTCTTTTCCCCTCGTGGACGGTGTTAAGTGGGTTGGACCCGCCTCCTCCTGCTAGGTGGGGTAACCTATAACAATAGCTACTAATATGCAGAAATTGGATTGAAAACTTTATTACGACTTCAAATTTGAATAACCGAGAGTTTAGTAATTGAATCGTTTTGGTTTAATGAGCTTAAATCTTAATGAAGAAAAATCACTTGTCGTTTTCTTACTTTCCAAAGCAACCCCTAAGACGACAATGCAGAGTGTTTCGAATAATTAATACAGTTCTCTTATCTTTAGCACGCGCTCGAAAAACTTGAAACCTGAATTTGTTTTATTTCAATTTGCTTCGCCAAGCTAGAGATTTTAACGGTTTTTTAGTCATTCGTATCCGACCGATCTGTCTCTCCCGGAACCAGCATCGACATCGGGATCGGTACCGAGATCGACACCGGGATTGGCACCGGGATCGGCACCGGCAACGGCACCGATTCCCTTTATGTCACCACCGGAGACATCACCACCGTCACGGCTGATTTTTGATGAACCCTTGTTTTGCATTTGATGAGAATACATACCTTTGTTCAAAACCTTTGGCTCTTCTGAAGTTCAATTGAAATTTATAATGAAGGGATATAAAATATAAGCTAAGTCTATAGCTTTACCCACACCTTCGTGTAGAGAGGTGTTGACTAACATTAACAATAGCACAGAATCCCTTCAAATGAAATGGATGAGAAAACATATAAAATGACTTTTTAACATCTAACATTTTCTAATTTCAAACACGTTAGATCGTCGTTAATTTCTAGTACTTTTTGTACTTAAAACTCGAGCATTTACTTACGACCACGTACCCCATGAAATATTTAATCATTCTAGATCCGTTTATCGACGCTGAAATAGTTATTGCTTATATAAAACTCATTAGATTCCCGAATGCAATAACATTCGCGATCATCCAAGATGATTCCATTTCATTGCTTGTTGCCAGGTGTAGTTTGATTTTAAATTTGCTTTTATTTGGATCTAAGTAATTCGCAGTAGAATTGCAACCAAACTGCTCTTAAACGCTTCCATGAATGAATATCTTTCGTAAAGTGTGTGCGCCAGTCAAAACTTAGCCATACCTTGCAGCAAGTATCGTGGGCAGCAGCGGGTAGCAAGCGATACATCTTATACCTTGGTTTAATGCTGCACTCTAATTCAAATCTAAAGTTAGATAACTCTCACCACGTTATGAATGACGGCTCTACTTGGATACAGAATTAGGAGTTCCACTGTTATCGACTTTTCAGGGTTAATAAGAACCACAAGAATCTTTTTTTTATACAGCAATTATGGGTTAATGTTGCTAGAAGGCTGTGGGAAATGTCAATTTTAGGTACTGTTGGTTTTAAAGTAGCCCCAAATTACAAGATCAACTAATACTAATACTAGATTTGTGTGAGCCTTAAAAAGTGTCGCTTTACATATAGGGTAGAAACAGAAAAAGAGGTAGTGAAGAAAGCGATTAAATATATTTTGTTGTCATTCTGACAGATTTGTTAGTATTTCAACTAACTTTTCTTTGTTTGGTAGAACTGGTGCTTTTGTTTGCTTGTTGAGTAAAAAGTGATCATGGTTGCATTACGGACGACTGAGATGGAACGATTAGTACCTAGAGATTCAAACACCTGGCCACTTTTTGTCGGGAAATGTGTTTTCCGACTTAAAAATGTACCATGAGCTCTTAAATTAGAACGTGCACGAAAAACACGAGCATTATTATGCAAATTAAGTTTGTAACCGATTAAACTGATTTTTTTTAGCTTTATTGTGGAGTACACTCTACGTCACACAGAAATCCTCACATTTGCGAGTAATTTTGAGTGCTTATAACTGAAGTAATCTTCAAGGAATCGTGAGAAATCATGTAGCATTCAGACTGTACTGACTTATTGACCGTGATTTTATTATGTATTGCATAATATTGGTGTCCTAAAAACGCTGGGGGTTTGAAGAATGAACTTTGTTTGGAATTCCTAAACTCAAAGCACACATAATTTTATTATGTTTCATCAATATTTCTGTTTGTTTTAAAGTAAGCGAACCTTTTTTCATGTAGAATAATTTTTATTCTTTTTTCGTCACGCACCGTTTTTTCAGTTTACAAATATGTTGGGTAAGCGACTATTTACATTTTACAGATACTCTTTCAATGACCTATCCTAATTTCGTGCATACTTTGATCGAGCAGGTAGAAACAACGACCCGAGTGACCTCCTACCGCATTGATACTATATTTTGTCTCACTCTTACCCGAAATACCCTTAATAAGAACAAGTATATCAGCTCAGTTGCATCGAGTACCTGATGGGAGAGCACACGCAATGCTTTTATTCGACCGCATCAATTATTTTTACCGGTCTCGAACAGTTTTAGTAAAGTTGCGTGTTTTTTTTTAGTACTTTGTTTGCATTTTCGGATGCATTATTTCTAACTTTTAAGTGATGCAATGTTTATAGTTTTCTTTTTTTTATTAAGTGTTACTTTTAAGCGAGTTTTCTAGACTTTTTCTATGCGAGAAGTTCCGCTATCATCGACCATGATTCGTCGGACGCATTTCCGGCAGAACAAAGGTAAGGTGTTTTAACATCGCTGTAGGTGATTTTTATAAGAATATTCAGGGTAAAACGCATAGAAATTGTAAATTTTGGTATTGAACATACGGGTATCCTTTCCCAGACGACCTTCAATGCATGTACTTGAAGTTACAAACGGCCAGTGACGACCAGTGTACGATACTAAGCCCTGAAATGAAACCATCATTTTTAACTCAGATTTGAGGATCCATAAATCAATGTTTATGAGGTCTTAGAATCTTATAAACTTATCGTGATTGTGGGTGAAGTTCTTTGGGGGTTCGTTCTCTGCACGAGCCTGAGCTTTAAGGGTTGAGTGGGTCGGCGGGTGTAGGGTAGGTGCAGGGTAGGTGGGCATATTAGGTTAGCAGTATTGTTAGGCGTAGTGGTGCGTGATATTAAGGGCCCCTAAACGTCGAGCCGCGTGACGAGTATTTCCATGATTCAAACGTGATACGACTCAGTAAATAGTTTGCCTTGGCAAATGACGTGCTTGCATCGGAACCCATTTTGACACGACTTCGAGAGCACACAAATTCTATGCCTGGTTTAAGGGAAATATTTTGATTTTTTCAAATGACTTTCATGTTGCAAACATTTTTAAATTGCTGGCAAATTTACGATCTCCTCTGCAAATTCTAAACGCTGTTTCGTGCGCTTGATGTAATTTGAGCTTCGGGTTCGTTTTTTGCGAAATTGTTTCCATTCCAGAGTACCCATACGAGAGGCGGAAGAAATCAAAATTTCGTTTAGACTCCAGGTCAGTTCCACCCGATGACAAAAGTCTGGAAGCCGGACACATCTTTGCATTAAAAGCTTCTATGAAACTTTTTCATCGGCTGAGTATGCAGGACCTTGTCCACGACTGCAGGTTGATTCACTGGGAAATGAAATATATTTGATTGAAAACGAGTTGCAAGCTTCTGGCATCTCTCTTGGGAGCTGCGGGGTAGGGCTGCTGATCTGAATGCCGTTAGCTGCATAGCGACGCTGACATTGAGAGTGCCTCCGCCAAAGCAGGGCTTCCAACGCCGACGCCGATGCCGACGCCGCCGCGGCCCCCACTAACGCCCCCCCCCCCCCCCCCTCCTTTAAGTAACAGTTTAATTAACCATTCTACCAATCCACCAAGTGCCAAATTCATATTGCTTTCATTAACGTCAGTCCATCGTATTTTGATGAAATCATCTTGCTTAGCCATTTCGTGTGCTTTAATTGCGCGACTGAGAGGAAGAATTCCGCAAACCTGAAAGTGAATAGAAAAACGACGCTGCTCGAATTGCTGCATAAAGAAGACTAACTTAACTTATGCGCTTACTTATATGAAAAACCGCCGGCAACGGACAATAACGCAACGTTATTAGCAAAGTTTCGCAGTTACGGGTTAGGAGAAACTTCGCGGAGACTCTAGTTGCTGCTGCGGATGGGACTTAAAAGGGGAAAAGGTATACCTATGACGTGTTTCGTTCCTAAATTGTCGTATTATCTTGCATGCACGCTGCATGCACTGGGTACTGGGTACGTATACACACTCTAGGGTACAGGGTTATCCAGCGCATTGGGCCGCTTATCCACGCTTAGCGGTTGGGGCACATAGTCTCTTGCCCCTGCTCCCGCTGGGCACGCTAAGAAGCCAGATCCAGAGATGGTTTCCTCAGAACTGTTTCGGCACACTGGAGGAGTCATGAAATGAAGACAAAGAGCTAACGATAAAGATAAAGATAAAGAACAGACTAGAGATGAACCTTCACAACACAAAGAAGGCCACGAAAGGCGATATATTTCTATCTTCCCCAGTAAACTAGTTTAAAGTCGGTTTATTCGCAAGCGTTCAACTAACTTTTCGCGATAACCAGACGTACCGGATTAGGGCTGTATGCATTCCGAATGTTCAAGCTGCAGTGGCTCGAAATTCAACTGCTATATATGCGATTGCTGTATCAAAACGAGGTTACTTTGATATTTGTGAAATTGATTCTCGATTATACAGACTCTATATGCCGATGTTAGTATGTGTGGTGTTTTTGCTAGATGTAAACGCCACGTCGCGTGCTAAATTTAAATATAAGAAATAAGGTAATTTCCTCTGGAACAATACCATAAAAAGTAGAAGCGAATACGAAAAAGTCAACCCTCTTTCGCATCACTTTAATGGTTTTTATTCTTCTCCACCATTGCGGAAAAACCGATAAGGAAATGTTGCGCGCTGGCTGCCTGTGTCTGGGTACCAGCTATGGCTGCCTGTGGACTGTGACTATGGATGTGGATGTGGATGTGGACGGTGCTGGGCGTAGGACGGGGCGCAGAGAGCGGAGTGTAGAGTTTACCCTGTTTAGGCGGCGCCTGTCGTCGCATGCATTTGCCGAGAACCAACGACGCGGCGCCGTGATCTTTCCAGAACATCGTGCCAGTTAAGATAAAGATAAACGACTTGACAATTTCACTGATTTGCCCGCCTATTTCGCCTCTCGAAAAGAAAATTTAATTTGCAGCTGACAAATACGTAGCAGTTTAAAATCGTTCACGTCTCTCTCTCTTTTTTTTTTCTTGAGTACTTTTGTATCTCGAGTCGCGTGCTTCTCACATCATGAAATATATCGCCGAAATTGTAATTCTTCAAACGCTGTGCGCTCGAACGTAAGCAGGCTGCAATCGATTGGCATCTTCATTCTCCATCTCTTCTGACCGTGCTGTGCTGTGCTGTGCTGTTAATGCGTTGTTTCTCCAATCATAAATTGTTTTTTTATTTCGTAGTTCGAACCGAAGACGCTGCCGCCTGGATTACAAAAAAAAACGAATATTGATGGTCCCACTAATCGCGTGTCACGGTCACCTGCTCGCGAGACCGGACTAAGCACACCCCGGACGTGAGAAACGTTTGACGAATTTAGTGAGAAATCTCGCCGAAAAACGAGGCTGTCACGTCTCTTGGTAGGACGCGCCTTGTTGTCGCTTGACGCACGATAGCACCCATATTCGCCGTACCCGACTGGGTGTAGAGCCCACGCCGGGGTAGGGAAACCGCAGCTCGCCGAATCCAACGCAGTTTATTTTATCTAATATTATAATTTTATTATGTAATCCAGTTGCGTCAAGCAGCAGCGGTGCCCGCCGAGCTGAGCTAATCCTTTCATTTCGTTTCGGGTAATTCTCCGTGGCAATGCTCTGCACCCTGGCAGGCAGCGCCCCGTGGAGAGTGGAGCGTGACATAGACCGTGGCCCCCAACGTCGCCAACGCTGCCAACGCCGCTAACGCTTCCAACGTAGGCGTGCGTTGGCCAGCAGCCGATGCCTTTTCACTTGTGACTCGGGTCTTGATGCCCATTCGTCCATCTCTTCGGAAAAAAATTACTCCTTCCACGCCGTTGCCTTCCATTCACGAAAATTTCAAGATCCTCTTACGCCGCGGTTGCGAGCGTCTTTTTTCCTGTTGATTTTCTCAAATCCCCTGTACCCCTTCACTTTCAATCCTATTCGTAGCCTATCGCCTACCCAGTTCCTCACAGCCTCCCTATCCCTACCCAATTGCGTTTCTCCTTCTACAATTTCGTGTCTTTCTCACTTGAAATTCCTCATTTCCACGTCTCCCTCTTTTACCATCAACATACGACGCCGAATATTGATGTTTGAAAGTTTCCGCGGCTGGCGCATCCATCACAAGCCATCTTCCCACTAAGTTGTAGCGCTATTGCAGCTCTTTTCTTGCAGCAGCCTTCTCTTTTCTTCTTTCTCAACTCCGTAATTGGCAGCATTGGATTCTTTGGGCTTAAAGAAAGAAAATATGAGGTTTCCAAATTTAATTTCAAACCCTACAAATTGTAGATGCGAACTTGTACTGGCTCCGACGGAGAAATGCTTCGACTCGAGTGCATGCACCGAACGGCGCTTCTTGGCGCTTTGCGGGTGCCGTCGCCGTCGCCGCCGTCGACGCTGCCGCATGCCGCACCAAAAGCAACCCTACGCAAATGGAAGGCGCCGTTTTACCATCGAGATGGAAACAAATTGAGTTCGATCAGAAAACTTGCCTCGATTTTTTTTAAACTTAATCGACATAACAAAGTGAAGCTTCGATGAAGCCGAGTGAATTTATTTTTCAATTACTTATTAGTAGCTTTCCGCGAATTGTATATAATGAAAAATGCTTTGCGAAAATGCGTTGCAAAAATAAATTTTCGGTTCAATTGTCCCTGCCGCTGTAATCCCTTAGAATCTACCTGTCCGAAGGCGATTGTTTCGTACTAGCTGACATACAGCTGGTACAGCGTCGGCGTCTGCATGGTCCACCTGACAGGGACCATATTATATTTCTCCACAGCTCCGCTCAGCTGGCCGCCTGATCTCGCGTGATTAATACATCGGTCAATCTGACTCTCTGACAAGGCGTTGAGGTGGTTGCTCGCTTCTCCATCTCCGCTCGCTTCACGTCTAGAAAACACGGTCCAATTTGCGCTCGACAAGTACATTTTCCAACTGTCTTCCTTTTCTGCCCTCGGGAAAAGTTATTAGCCTCGCAAGGGGATGAAAAAAATCAACCGAACTGTTTGGCGTTTTGGAAACACCGGTTCTCATGAGATCACCGAAGTTCAGCAACACTGCGCTGGGTCAGGCATTGAATGGGTGACCATCATACACATAACCAGTTCTGATTGGGAAAGAGGTTGGAGGGATGAAAGTTAGTACAGCAACTTTATTCGCCTTGCTGATCAACCTCTCGACGGCATAGATTTGTGGAGGAATCCTGTTGTTCGCGTTGTACCGTCCTTCGGAAGGGACGTTAAGCCGGTGGTCCCCTTGGTGCTCTTCGACAGGAGTAGGCTACGTGCCGGCACCGGGTTCCCCCTCCTCCCTTCTAGGCTAGGTTAGGTTCATTATCATCCTTATCATCAACCTCTCATTCACCGACGCCATTAGACCAGTGCCGCCGGGCCAGTTGTCAAAACACCGCGTCGTTTAACACCACAAATCAATCAAAAAGATCTCAGGACGCCTGAAATACCAAACATATTGGAAGTAAGGGCAATGTAATTTTTATGCTTTCGATCACAGAGCATATTCACGCCGAAAAGTGTTTCTAGTTTCCAGTTTGAATATTCCCTCCTTCCTCTTATATTCCCATGCCTCTCTGCAGTACATGCTGCATGTTTTACATAAATGATATGAGTGTAATCTTCTTTAAGGATAGTCGATTCATACGTGGGAAGCAATAGCGTATTACCAAACATAACACAATCTACCACCACACGAGTAGCCTCAACAGCAGTAGACCCAACCCCTGCCAGCTTGCTCCTGCTCCAGCACCGAAACCATCCTCAACCCAGCCAACCCACTCGAGCCAGCCGAACCACCCTCGATCGTCAAGTTTGCTTGTGCACTGGGGAGGGCTGAGGGGGTTAATTGAAGTGTATCGAAAACTCGCGTTTCCATTAATGTCTTTCCGGTCGGCGAGCCTAGCGCACGTGAGCTCATCCATAGACAAAGCCGTGAACCTTGCATTACCAAAAACCAGTTGCTGTTCCTAATTGAAACTCCGGGTTTTGGTATATCGGTAGCGTCGGCGTCGGAGTCGACGTCGTCGGTGGCGTCGGCGTCGGCGTTGGCGTTGGCGGCCCTTGGTGGGCTGGAGCCACTGTGTTGAGGTTCAGGAGTATTAGTCTGTAAGACGAATTAATTGCAACAAGGGAGTGAACGTAGTCATCCCTGTATTCCTTCCGGCTGTTTTGCTCTCTTGGGACGCTTTTGCATTTCATTTAGCTATCCTTTTGCGCCCCAAATAGCCCCCCTCCCCCTCCTCCCACACGCCCAGTTCCCCGCTACTCACTCTGTATATAATAGAGAGATACGAGCAGGTTCGCCTATTTACGCTACTTTTTGATCGCTTTGGAATATAGATTCAAGTTTCTAAAAATAATTTTCAGACTGAGCAGCTCTGCTATTGGGAAATAAAAAAAACATTAGCGGTTAGATGGGAAATCGTTTGCCAAGTGCTGGTGTTAGGGGATGGCTTGTGTCGCATTTTTAAAAGCTCTGGACGCTTCCCAATGCAATTGAATGAAAACAAAATCGGCTCGCGGGTCGTGAAGGAGCCCCGAGTCGAATGTGGCTCTGGTGGGGGTAGGGAGGAGGGTTGCTGGGCGGTCCAAAACGACTGGGAATGGGTCTGCCATGGTCTGCGATCGAAAAGATTAATATCCATTTTCGCACGCGTTCGAGGAACAAATTGCGAGGGCATTGAATTATTTGTCAGTCATGAGATTTGTTGCATCTTGTGCAAATGGAATTGTTGTGGGCAGTATTGTGTTAGTCTTTGAATTAATCATAGCACAGAAAATTATGCCGCATAAGATTATGGTATAACTGCAAATATGAGTGCGTGCTTTTAAATTACATTTTTTTTTTCTTATTATAGATTAGCGTGTAATAAATTCAGAGAATAAATTTGCAGAGACGAATTATCGCTTGTGGCTAAACGAAAAGAAGGAATAGAAGAGGCGGTGGCGAAGCAGTTCAACCGAACGGCGTAAAAGAAGAAGATGAAGAAGTATTGTGCCTTCCGTGGCCGTCGCATAAATGGGGACGATCAGGCCAAGTCGGGGTGGCCCCGTGTCGCGTTGGGTAGGTGGGTGGGGAGGGGAGGGGAGGCGTCTGGGTCCCAGACCAAATGTTGGTTTTGTAACAGCTTTAGCAGATGCTCATTTGCCATTATTCAGCCGTGATAATAACCGTAGCCTACGAACACTGTGTGGAAGCGACGTGCGTAAGATTTCTTTAAGGACATTATATTTTCCCATTGTTTCCTGCCAGAATGACTTAGTGGAGACTGAACTTAATCCGCGACGTCTCGCGTCGCATGACGGACGGAAGCTTTCTGACTGGCTGCAATAGTTTGCTTGCAATCAAGGCACAAGCAGCAAATTCACTGGCTGCACCGAATGCACTGCTGCACCGAATGCACTGGCTGCACCGAATGCACTGGCTGCACCGAATGCACTGGCTGCACCGAATGCACTGGCTGCACCGAATGCACTGCCTGCATTGTATGCACTAAAGAATGCACAGTATCTCGAAAGTTTAATTTGGTCGTATCGCTTCTGTCACCGTTGATGCAACGAGCTAGCCACTAATGCACCATAGATTACGAGTATCAAAACATAAGGTATCCTAGCTTTAGGAGAACGATGAAATATTTTCAAGTCTAGCTGATCTCGTAATCTTCCTGGATTCTTTGCGGACTTTATTAATCCGCGGCGCATGATCGTGGACGATCTCCCATCCAGTAATGAGTGTTGCTCTGCGACGCGCAATGGTCGACGGCGTCGCGTCGCGCAGCGCACCGCAGCACAGCGCAGCGCAATGAATGAGAAACAGGCCGATGTACTATGCGCAGCACGCCGCGTCTGCCCCTTGCTTGGGTGAACGGCGAAAAAAAGGGTCTCTGCTCTAATAACGCGAGTAGAAGGAAATCACCATGGATGTGAATATGAATTCTTTACACTGTCTCATCTCTGACATAGCTACAGAGTAGATGAAAGAGGACTTTTGTCGCTATGTCGTATATTTTTTGGAAGATTTTCTCTGCAAGATGTCGCCATTTAACAGACTCGAAAGAAAACCGAGTTTGTCGAGTCAAAACGTGTCACCCCCTAGATTGCATTTTGGTTGGGGATGCATGATAAACTTATATGGTTATATCTTGTGCCGTCGTTGTCTGTTTTAGATTTACCATTTAGTCTTTAATTCCGTTATTTGTCTTAACTATAATTGAATTGCGCGCCCCAGTTTTAAGTAAAAGATTTTAACCAACGTTCAAAGGGCGCGAACGCCTAAAAGTATAAGCACAACCCCACGAGGGAGTTCTCCATTTATTTTTGAATATCACCCTTAATTGCTTTATTTAAAGAACGAAATTCTCTAGCAGCTTCAGTATTAGTATTGCTTCGCTCATCCTACTTTTGTGATCCTTCGCGCTAAGTACTTTCCCCTCCTTTCTAAGATGTCTTCAAAGATTCTGCCAGACCCAGTGAAAATGTATCCCCATTCCCCACCTAGAGTATAATATTGTACTTCTGCATGCCCACAGCCATTTTCTCACTAACGATCTTCACCTTAATTTCCCAACATACCTTTGACACTAGATTGTCTTCTGTGCAACCTTCCTGTCTCCTTCTCATTTCTCTCCTGTCTCTTTTTCTTTCACGCGCTCTCTCAGTCTCTCTCTCTGTGTCTGTCTGTCTCTATCTCTCTCTCTCTCCGTCATGTAATCTCTCTGTTTCCGCTCCCAGCAGCTCATTTTGAGGTGGACGCGTGATCCATATACCAATAGCCTCACTTAGTGTTATATGAATAATTTGCCTCCTTGCGACCTCTTGGTTCATGTTGGAAAGTGCAAGTTCTTAAAAGATTTGTGAACCCATCGTGCTTAAGCTTACGCTCCCGTTACAACTATAATTACAGTCTCCTTCTCTGGCCTCAATCCACTGGGATACTTTCGTTCGCTTTATTATATTATTATCTGTGATGAGAGCCAATGCTTTTACGACGCCCTTGCTTGGGAAATTTGACGGGGAAATCTAGCCACGGAGGTTAACTGATTTTTGCCACGTGTATCTCGACCTATTCTGCTTGAGCTATTTTTTTTAGCGGGCTAAAACGTACAGCGCAAGGGATTACTACTTGCCATGCTTTAACGCCAACACAAGAAATAAAATGCACTGTTACTAAAAAAAGCTACGTAAATGAAAATAAATTTCACGGAGACGTGCTTTTCGCCCGTTATTAGATTTTAATTTCTGCGCACTCTTTTGAAAATGGGCATTTTCATCTAGGATCTGCTGGGGTCCCCATCCATTATTTTATACTCGTAACGTTTAAGGCACTAAGAGTATAACGCTGTAATTTAATAAAACGAAAGTACGTAGAAAGCAAACAGAAGGCAGCTCAAAATGATCTATCGAATTAAACAGAGACGGTTCTCTATATATTAAACGTAGCATTTCTTTTGTTCTTCTCGCCGGCTCAAAGTTTCCTTAAACCGATACAAAACGTTTCTTTGTGGATTGTGAGCATGTGACACAAGATCGGTTTTTCGTGCAAGTAAAATTTTGATTCCATATTCGTGTGGCGCCGAGCACTGAGCGCCGAGAGGACGACGCGGGGGTGACTTGGGGGAGACCGTGGAAGCGGATATGGGTGCAGGGAAGAAGGAGCTCATCGCCAGGAAATTTGTCTTTGAACACTGTCGTAAAGAGTAGGCAAGTGCTTTAACAATCGCTAGAAGGTTGTTGGATACAATAGAACAGGCCAACGAAGGCCATTGCCTCGTAAAACTTGCAACGCCCCGAGATCTAAGAACGTCAGGGCGATTGTCGCACTAGAAATTCGGGGATGGAAAGGTGCTGCTAAGGGAACGACGCTCAAAATCTGCGGATGTAAGCCATCAAGTATATGCATAAAAGTAAATCAGGTTACATGGTTACGACGAATCCGTTGAAAAACAAAAAAAAAACGCCTCGTCAGATATGCTGGTTGAATTTCCATCGAATTGCCCATTTTTTCGCCAGAGTTGTGTCAACAGACGATCGGAGGTGGCACGATATGTTTGCATAATTGCATGTCGTGTATTTTGAAGACGCCATTCGAACAGAAACCTCTTTTTGTTCGGCAGTCAAGTCATAAAATAAAATTGGGCGATCAAGATGATTGCTGCTCAGTGTATCGGAAGCAAGTGGCTCGGGTGGCCTGGTGGCAGGGTAGGCTGATGGTGGGCAGGAGCACCTACCAAGTGCCGAGCCGTGCATGGCGATTTGGTATCGTCTCACGGCGCTCTTTCGTGCTCCGCCAAGCTCCTCCGCGATCATCCGCTCTCCTCCGTGCTCTTCCGTGGTCCCCCGTGCTCATTCAAACACCTCTGAGCTTATTTGAGCTCCCCTGCGCTCCGCCGTGCCCCACTGCTCATCCAAGCTTCTCCTTGCTCCCCTGCGCTCCACCGTGCCCCACTGCTCATCCAAGCTTCTCCTTGCTCCCCTGCGCTCCGCCGTGCCCCACTGCTAATCCGAGCTCCTCCTTGCTCCCCTGCGCTCCGCCGTGCCCCACTGCTCATCCAAGCTCCTCCTTGCTCCCCTGCGCTCCGCTGTGCCCCACTGCTCCTCCAAGCTCCTCCTTGCTCCCCTGCGCTCCGCTGTGCCCCACTGCTCATCCGAGCTCCTCCTTGCTCCCCTGCGCTCCGCCGTGCCCCACTGCTCCTCCAAGCTCCTCCTTGCTCCCCTGCGCTCCGCCGTGCCCCACTGCTCATCCAAGCTCCTCCTTGCTCCCCTGCGCTCCGCTGTGCCCCACTGCTAATCCGAGCTCCTCCTTGCTCCCCTGCGCTCCGCCGTGCCCCACTGCTCATCCAAGCTCCTCCTTGCTCCCCTGCGCTCCGCTGTGCCCCACTGCTCATCCAAGCTTCTCCTTGCTACCCTGCGCTCCGCCGTGCCCCACTGCTCATCCAAGCTCCTCCTAGCCATCCTGCGCTCTGCCATGGTCCACTGCTTATCCGAGCTTCTCCTAGCTCCACTGTGGTCCACAGCGCTCCTCAGTGCTCCGTCGTTCTTAACCAAACCATTTCGTGCGCTCCGTGCTCACGAGGCTGGGGATTGGCTTGGAAGTAAATGCATTGGCGTTAGAATAATATTATGTTGTGCTCGATTTGATACGTGAGATGTTAGATGAGTGACGACGGTGTGCGCTGTAGGTTGGGGGGGGGGGGAGGCAAGGGGACAAGGGGTCTCACGTTTCGGGGCACGGCCCGACTGCTCCCGACACCGGCACGCCGCTCGACATCCGATCAAAGGGCGAAGAATTGATTTCAAGATTTGTGGGACTCGTTTCAATGTGATTGCACATATCAGTCAGACAGCCACTTCCCTTTGTGTCCTGCTACTGCCACTGAACAACTAGTGAAGAAAACACACACACACTTACACACACAGACACACACACTCTCACTCTCACACTGGAAAATCCCTCCACAATATTCCCTCACTCTTTCTAGCACTCGTCTCCCTATTTTGACTCACTTTTTTTCTCTGCAAGGAGGAACTTTCAAAGAAACCGTTTTATTGTTTTCTGCCCTATTTCTTTCGTTTCTACATCCTGTATGCTTTTGAAGAAAACGCGACTCGAAATGAGCAAATCGACTCTGACGCAATAGGGCCCGCGTTCCCCAGGATTTGCAAATGGTAGCACTTGAAGCGTGTTCAATAGATTTCGAAATGAAATATGCAGCAGTTACCTAGAAAGAACGCCGAGACGGTCATCTGACATTTAAGTAGGTTCAAGTTCGGTTGTCCTTCGCTATCTGGCGCAGCGCTGCAAACAGTGAATCCACGGCGCCTCCACCAGCTACGATGGTCGCATTTAGTTGTTAACGCCGGCAAACCTGTATATACTAACAACAATGCACTTTAAATTTATAAGTTGAATGTACTGGTTTCAATTTGCATTTCATGTAGATTGTTGCATTCTTTCCAAGGAATATTGAAATCGTACTTATACCAAGTAACGTTTCAAAGGTTCTGTTGCTATTTCGTGTGTGATATAAGAACAAAGGTTTTACATACAAATTGATTTTAGGAAAGGAATGTTACGTGGAGTTTCTTTCTTAGATATTTCTCTGAGATTGGTTGCACACGAGCCTGAAGCTGCCGTGAATGCTTGCAACAACGTAGGCAAACCTGGTTACTATTGAGGCTCGCGTCTCAGCAAAGCCGGGAGCTGAGAACCAGGACTCACAAGTCGGGAGTCGTGACAGGAAGGAATAGGTCACAAGTGAATAGAAATGGGAGTTGCGTGCTCAGATGTTGATAATGTTTCGGGAGGTGGTAATTTTATCCCCATTCCACTCCACCTCTTTATAACACGCTCATATTATCATATTACGAACGTGATACTATCTTATAAATTTCGACTTATTAAGAAATTTGTATTTTAAACTTTAATTACATGATAATACGTGTTTATTGTTTAATTTTTTTGTAGTGTTAAAAGTAGGCTATTCCGAATGAGGTAAGCATTTCTTGCAACATGGCTTTTTTTTTGAAAGTCGGAGAAGTGACCACTTAATTTCGGTAATTTCACTGACCCCACGTGCCCTACATTGCGTTCGAATGGCCCGCTGTTTCACTTCACTTGTGGCTATTTGTTATTTTTAGTCCCGTCTTTGTGACAGAGCCGTGAGGGTAGACACGTAGCGCACCGAGGACCTATTTGTTTGCTCCGCCTTATTTACACAACTTCAGTTTAGGGCAGCAAATGTTCCATTCGCGTACTTTTTTATCAGTTCTAGCTGAAATTAAGGATGGTAGTAGCATCATGCTCCAGCAATTGAGTGATTACACAAGTTGCAAACTACAGTTATGTAGATACTGTAGCGACTTGAAAAAAATATATGTTTTCTAGTTTTCTTCTAAATCGAGCTGTGTGTGACTTGTGTCGTATGTGCAGCATGAACTATGAATGGAAAATGAAAGTGGGCCACTCAAATAACCTCTCTCTAGGCTCTCCCCCCCCCCCCCCCCCCAAAAAAAATCTTGCAGCTAAGAGGGAACGTCGGAGAGCATATGAATTTTGATTCCATTGCATGCTTCATTGTATGCGCTTGGAATGAAAATCCAAACAGGTTATTTGATTTTGCTCCTACACAATATCGTGGGGGCGCAAAGCGGTGCTAAGAGATTTTTCTAAGTTGTTTGCGCGCTAGTTCATGTGCCGATTGAGCCAACGACCGTCTCCACCAACACTTAGCTCACCATATCAAAGTCCAAGATTCAATTATAATAAAAGCATTTATCGTTTAGTTTGAAAGATATCAATCTTCTTTTCGTAGGAAAAAAAAACAGTTCGGGTAGTTTCAATGGGCCATTACTCAATCTGCATCTTTCTAGATCAAGATTCAAGATCATCCGCACGTTGGTACCATTACCATAGCAAGTGTCTCCCATAGGAATTTCGAGCTAAAAGCTTACTAGTATATTGGAAATAAATCAGGATGATTCTTTAAAGATCTCCTGCCGTTCAGGTTTACATGGAAATTCGTTTATAAACGCGTAAAACTGTTCCTCCTGAGCTTCGGTTATCGGGTGCAGGGGACTCGGTAATAGTATTCGTTAGATTTCCAGATTCCTGCTCCAGAGTACGTAGCTCGTGAAGGTTACCCAGCCCTGCCCGGCTTCGGTCCTGCCGCGGCCCCGGCATCAGCTAGTACAGCAAAAAGCCCTGATTCTCTGTCTTGAATATGGATGAGCAAATAAATCAGTGACACCTCAACTGAAAGGGGTGGGTTCCGGGGGCGACGGTGGGTTTGCGGGGGGAGGGGAGAGTGCAAGGGGGTAGATGTAAGAGTAGGAGTCAGCAGATCTGGAGACTCGGTGCTGATTTCTCGTGGTTCCTCCTCGTGACTGCGCCCCCCCCCCCCCCTACCTAACCCCCTCTCCCACTCACGAACGCCATCGTTCCTTTGTCACGCGGTTCGGTTTAGTGCGCCCGGCATGACGCTAATTTTACTCGCAATTTATGTGATTGACGTTATCAAAGATGGTTGAAATCTTGTGCCGGATATTCCCGACTGAATTATTTAGAAGAACGTTTTGCCATTTTCGTCGTTGCGTGGTGTAGGTGGACAGTAGTGACGATTGCTCTGTGCGTAACGCGTCGTGATCGCTTGCCACCTTGTGGTTATCTTACTTACCAAGGGTCTGCAGGACCCTCATATTTGTATACCAATACAAATATATAACAAACCTTGAGATAAAATGTTTGTTTGCTCTCTTGAAAGTGCATGACTGTTGTTTTTTCCTTTAGCATCCTCATAAACAAATCAGTTCAAATTTGCACTAAAATGTTGCTATTGACCGAAACGGTTATGTGGGTGTTTGTGGACTCAATCTATTTCTGTTTCAATAAACTCTTGTGATGGTTGTCTTGGAAATAGACAACCTCTTTGAACTTGCGTTATAACCATTATTATTTGAATGGTAAGAACTCTTTATGTTTATGAAAAAACCCGGTTTTTTCGTCAAGTTATTCCTCCCGCTCAAGTTGAAAATCAAATGGTCAACCCCACAGACAATCCCGGTAACAGGATGACGAGTCACGTGGATATTTTGGGCTTCTCCGGGACTTGAGGGCTTTTTAGATGTGCGGTGAGCGCGAACGGTGGCGGGCGAACCCCGTACCTTCCTCTATCACTACCTTCTTTCCATCAATCGCAAAGTAAAAGAAGCCGAAGAAGAAGAAGAGGTAGTTGTAGTAGTAGCAGTAGGAGAAGGAGAAGGAGAAGGAGAAGGAGAAGGAGAAGGAGAAGGAGAAGGAGAAGGAGAAGGAGAAGGAGAAGGAGA
The DNA here is from genome assembly GCA_947568835.1 of Protonemura montana. Classification (NCBI taxonomy): domain Eukaryota; kingdom Metazoa; phylum Arthropoda; class Insecta; order Plecoptera; family Nemouridae; genus Protonemura; species Protonemura montana. The sequence goes on along the minus strand of OX387604.1, from coordinate 11,604,745 downwards.
AGAAGCAGTCTTTACTGGGGCCTGGCCGACTGGCTTTGCACGGCTTCTGAGACATCACAGGACTGAGGTGGGATGAAGCTAAGGAAATCTTTAAAGTATCCTTCAACCGAGAACCAATCACCGACTCAGTTAGGCAAAATGCCAAACACAGCCAATTTCAAAACTACCTCAAACGATAGTGCCCAGAAATCAAGCTCCAAAAGTCGCTCGCTTTGGCAGCTGCTCACGTATATACAGAAACTAGGGGAGACGAGACATAAAGCAATATTATGCCAGGATTTTCAAATCGGTGTACAAAAAAAAGGAAAACACTCGTTGTAAATTCTTTGCCGAGAAAAATCGATTACTCGTTTCGATAAGAAAGTTTTGATTATGCGCTCAGTCTGATTGAATTTTATAGGTGAATTATCATGGCCTCATAAAAGTTAAACGACAAAGACAAATTGTGGACTTTACTTACTGAAGGAATGCAAAAGAAAAACTATTTTAAAAAGAACATTTTCTTGGTAGATATGTGTCACTTCAAAGCCCAACTCTAGGAAGCTACAAGAACAGATTGCGAGACTGTTTGATTGAAATATGAGATCATATTAATAGCACTCTTTTGAAATATTATTATGATTGATGATCCAACCGAAAATAGGACGCGCTCTGAACAGAATTAACGTGAACGAAACGTTTCTTGCCGTCCAACGTAGATTTCGCCTTTATTAATCGCTTTCGGGTTCAGTTTATTCAAATAAGTTCACGTTTTGTTTTTAATCGCTGAAATTAGGTTGTTTGTTCCACATATTCTTGTTGGTTTGGGTTGGGAATCAACCTCCTCCTACTGCGTTGTGTCCAATTTGGTGGTCCGTAACTTGATCGGATTGTCCACCTTGCCACAGTTGTTCTCCTGAATACCGATGCGCCTTAATAAAGTCGCCCGTCGTCGTCGGCCCTTCGTACTAGTGTCACCCGCGGTGACGATTTCATGACAACAACTACCTAAACTTTAACTAAAATTTTCTTACTCTCTTAATGCATCACCTTTTTCTGCATTAAACACGACTTCTGCAGCAGCGTTCATAGAAATCCGAGCGTCATTCCAAGCCATACTTGAAACTCTTTGATAATAACTTTGTGAATGGTTCCTATCGCAGCTGTCATCAGCTGATCACCGCTAAAGTATGCATTTAACAGCTGTTGTGAAACTGAACGCGCCATTTGGCATGCTTTCAGAGTCAGATGTACACAAATCGATAGTTGACACTTAATTATTCTAAATTCACGTCAGGAATAGATTACCTTTGTGATCAATGTGAAAGATCTTGTGACATGGATAGCTTTGAACTAGTGCTTTCTGAAAGCGTCAAATCAATGGCGTGTAGAATCCAAAATATAGTCGATTCACAACATGGTTACTGCTGTCTTGTAGCTCGTTAAGATTTTCATTCAACAGTCTTGTCTCGTATCCCAAGTTACCATTACAATTTCACACCTCTGTCCACAAAGTTGAAGCAGCATAATGCATGTGCACTTAGTACGCCTGCTGTGCAATGCATCAAATTACCTAGGTCGATAGAATTGCCGGTGAGCGCTGTCCTCGTAGCTGAATTCAACCCGTTTAGTACGATTGCTCTCTGGAAGCGATTTAAATTAAAATGTTTCAACGTTCCCTGGCCATCGCTTGCATTTTGCCAGATATTTCTTTTCGCTGAGTTTATTTCTCATTTGACCCCGGTAATTTTTTTATTTGGTTCCTATTTTGTGAGCGGAATTTTAACAAATATCTCCCCTGTATTGTTGAACGTGTGTAGGTGTTCTATAAATGTTTGAGTGAATCTACGCCTGTCGCTAAACGTGTAACTGCCACGATTTATGAATCATGCAAGTCGCAGCTTTGTCTCTTGTTGGTTTGCGTGGCGCTAATTACTGATGGATGACAACTTAGTTTGAAACGGATGATTGTCAGCGACGCCGACGCCTTCGTCGACGCCTTCGCCGACGTGCGAGCTGTTAGTTGCGACGCTTTCGCACGCGCAATGCACGCACTCACACGCACCTGTTACGGTGTCGCGGAGCGTCGCATTGCCTAGCGTCGCGACGCTCCAACCTTTCACCGGCACTCGAGTAAAACCCCTCCAATTAAAGTTTCCGCCATGGCCAACATAATCATCACCATTTGCATCCTTCAGCTAACTGTTTGATTGCTCCCCCTTCCTTCAATTAAATCGTCTCTTATATACGTTCGAACCCTTTCGCCGCGGAGTCGTTCGTAGGTTCTGCCCCTGGTAAAAACGTTCACGGTCATTGTTTTTTTTTTTTTGGCGATCTGAAATGGAAACCGAATATATACGCGGATATTTTGTCGGTGATCATGCACTTATGTTTAATGTTAACAATTAAACTTGTCAAAATTAATTACGACTTTTCCCTTCCTCTTAATGTTTTTTAAGTTTTTAATTGTAGAAGACTTTGACGCTACAGGCTTTTAAATAGTCAAACGTACGACGTGTTGAGTGCTAGAAGATTTTCGATATACTTTAACTAATGGGGAGCTCGTAAAATTCCATTATCTTGTGAAGTGATTGCCATAGGGTTGGGCTGCTAATTACCCTAATTGCTTTGAAGGCCCACAAGTTTAATTTTACGCTAAACTACGATGGAACGACTTTAGCCAGCCAATCTAAGTTATCTGGGAATATGGATTATCGTTGGCATTTGCCAGTCTGATCAATTTTCTACTTGCAAGTCTAGCTCCTCGCCCCCGTAGCCGCTCCGGCGCCGACAGTGAATTTTCTTTGTCACGTTTTTACTCGTGAACACCGGCCCGGCAAACTTGTGGGCAATCAAGTCAATTGAGCACTGCTAATAATAGTGATCCAAATTACGATTTTTTTTTTTATTTCCCCATTTAACCATGTAACAACACTATTTCCGAGTTGTCACCGATGAATTGGGAGCTTGATTTCATCAACTGAAAGAATATCGGGTTTCCTCGCCACTTTTTTTTTTATAAAACTGAAAGAACTGAAAGTTATTGATATGATCAGGGAGTTAAAGTGAGTTTTGCAGGTAATTTCATACTGGCTTGGTTTGAGCAGCGTTGGTGTAGATAGTAGTGTCATAGACAGGCATTTCAAGCATAGCTCATAAACAATCTGCGAAGTCGCATCTACGCATAAGAATTAATTGTGCTACGGGTCATAAGTTCGTGCATAGTTTACCCTTGGCTAGAGTTATCTCGTTTAGTAATTTCACCGTGTCAAATTAATTATAGCGGGTATGACGAACTGGAAAGGGAATTCAAATGATAACCGATTATTCTGCATCGCTGAGTTAGCATTGAGGTATATAATATTCTGCAAACCTAATTATCTGGATGATGTTGAACATTTGAATAATGTGAATAATTTATGTTTTTCTTCAAATTTGTGACATTGGGTTAAGCGCGTTTCGCCTCATGATTTTGCTGTTTTGCCGATATGTTGGTGTAGTTAAGGGTTCGTTGTTAACGCATTGATAGGCATTGAAATCATTGCGCGAAACTATAGGAGAGCATGCATTTAACTAGGACTTTCTGTCTCTACAGTACTGGGAACTTCTTGTTTCGTGACATCTTCCGCACACTTCTTTGCCCTATTGGATCAACGTTTTAAGAGGATCCCTAAGCCTTAAAGCGCCTGTTTTAGTAACGCAATTTAGATGAGTGCTTTGAAGTTAGCCGAACAATAGGAGACGATAGCTGGTACAGAGGCCAGTCAAGTCTGCGAAGGAGCAGGTTGCAGACTATCTTGGCCGTGGTCCCTGCTCCTGCCCGCGTTTTAGCGGCGTTCACTCACATGGCATTCACTGGAAAATGACCAAAACAGTACTCCTCCTCTCGTGACATCGCTCGCACCACACACAGACTTGTACAACAATGCCTCCACGCTACCCCTGGCTTTTCCACGCCCATTGTACCGTGCCCGCGGATGATCATCATCCACTTGCGCTTGCTTTCTCGGGCCACTATCTACGATCTACTATCTAGATCTAAACCAAAGCTAGGCATGCACCCAACGTCGGGCGTCAAGACTGCTTGGACAATTCACATCAGGGTTCGATTTCTCTTCAAATGTGAGACCATTTTGAAACGTTTGGTTTGAATTTCTCGTCTCAATAACTTCCCCTCGTGTCTCTAAAGTCCATCAGACTCCAGATCGTGGTCACTCATTCAATGATAAATACGAAGTGCCATTTACTTCCCACTATCTTAATCGGTCTTAACCATCGACCACTAAATCAGTTCGTTTATCAGCACACCGGGACGCTGGGTTTGTAAAAATATCCCATTAATCTTTTCACTTTCCCTTGGATGCAGCCCGTAGAGCAGTGTACTTGGCTCCTCCACACCAAGCTAGATTGTGGCGTGACATTTCGTTTCTGTGCGCCGCTAGGTCAACTCCCAAAATTTAATTTTGCCTCTACTACGCTGTTTTATTATCCGAGGATTTCTGACCGAAGATCCAAATGCAGCTCACAAAGCTGGCGTCCTCGGCTCCTCTATCGACAAATACAATTTATTTTTTATCCCAGCTTATGAAATATAGTTCCTTGCCGCTGAATGCAATCCGCAGAGCAAGCGTACTCGGCTCCTCCACTAAATAAAACTTCAAACCTTTTATACTTTCAGTTCTCTTTTCTTATCCTGTATGCCTTCTTTTACGTAATAACACAGTAATTTAGTGGGCACTTCACGCATAATTAGCTACCTATCTCATTTATGTTTTCCCTTGCCTCTGAATGCAGCCCGCAGAGCAGGTGCAATCGGCTCCTCCACTGTAATGAACAAGAATTAGATTTTTTTGCGCATCTTCTCTTGTTAGTAGTTGCGCGCACTTAACAGACTTTAAGCTATTTAAGTTTCTAAGCAAACAAGATTGTTATCATCACACTCTACTTTTTCTTTGCGCTGGCAGTAAATCGTTTTTCGCTTTTGCAACGCCATCGTGTAAACAGCTGATTGTTAATAGTTCATAATTTCACGACTTTTGTCTTTCGCTTTATGGTGGATAAAGGTATGCAGATAACCATCAATTGAAGGAACTTTGAGGGCGTGAATGACAAAGGCAAAATATATTACCCGTGAGAAGGGTGGAAAACATTTCAACTTTCTCTCGTTGTAAACGAAATTGAATTTTGTGAGTATACAGCAGGGAATAATCAAAATAAGCAAGTGCAGACGTGTGTGTGTGTGTTTAGGGAGGTCTTCTCCACCACATGGTCCCAGTCTAGCTCCGGGCCTGCTTCAGTACCGCCTCCAGTGCCGTGGTTTTAGAGACGGCGGCGTGGCGTCGGTACTGGCGTCGGCGTCGACTCGGTCTCGGTGCAGACGCTTTACGCTACGACCATCAGACCGGGCAATATAGGGTTACGCCGGTTGCTGGAACTGTCCGTCCAAGGAAATAATAGAATTCCCACGGGATCGCCAGCCTAGACCTAGATAGTGCTTCCGAAAGCTCGTATATTTTGCAGCGGAAAAAAGATTTAGTTTGGAAACGTTATTTATTTGGCCCCTTCTTTTTTTTCTTGCTCTCTTTCCGACCTGCGTATGTGGAGGTCTTCGGTTTAGATGCCTTGGCATTATTTATCACTGCCCTTCGTATTCAATCACACCGCTCTTGCTAGGATAATGTAGTCCGCGTGTGAAGGGACTCATATCGAATGCCCGAGCCCACCGTGCTCTCGTGTTCGTGTTTCTTTTCGTGTGGGTGTCCGCGCTTGCTCTCCTGTCCGCGTTTATATTCGTGCCAGTGGCCGTGATTGCCAAAATGTTCTTGTTTGTGCCCGTTTTCGTGTGTAAGAGACGTATGATATTGTGTTCTGTTTGCTATTTTGTGTTTGTTTGTTAAATTTTCACATTTATGTTTGGAATTGGGGTTCATTTTAGAGTTCGAACTAGTGCCCATTCTCGCTTACACAATCTTGCTCGTGTTTGTGCTCGTGGCCGTTCATGGGCCACGTTCGTGCTCCTACCCGTTCTCATGTATTTGGTTGTGCTCGTACCCGTTCTCGTGTATTTATTCGTGTTCGTACTCGTCCTTGTGTATTTGTTCGCGCTCGTGCCCGTTTTTGTGCACACGTTCGTGATTAAGTTCGCGGCATGTCTACCTAGAACCGAAAGAGTTGCAAGCTCGACCGGCGCCTCCACCAGTTCGCTCGCTCGAGTGGCAATGAAATGAGATAGAAAACATCATTCCACGCGGAGGGCACTCGTAAATCTAGGCGGAACGAACCCTTTCTCGGTGTCGATGCCTCTCGCGTGTTTCATTCTGTTTATAAATGAGATTTTCTCTTTAGCAACTTGTATGAAATCTCGTACATGCCTACGTGTATATGGTCGTTTACGAGAATTAGATGTGTGGAGGGGATTTTACGATACCTATGCCACAAAATGGGGAGGTAAAAATTGAGAGGTGCGTCATAATATAGGGAAGTGATGAAAACCGCCGAAACGGTTGGTGGATGACAGTGTAAAGCGAGCCTTGATTTACTGGTGCCACGGAGTGAAACGCTCCGCTCTGCACCACGCCGCGCTACGCCGCCTAATCTGGCGCTTTTTATAGCCGGAAATATTGTGTAATTTTCATGCACACGTAGTTTCCATGCAAATACTTTATAAACGAATGAAGCCATCACCTTCCCCCTTTCTTTCCTTGGCGTGTACGTACACCTGATTACATCTTGAGCCATTAATTGCTTCAACCGAAGATGGGTCTATCTGCTCGATTTTGCCATATTTCCTCTCTCATTTCCTCATTTCCTCATTTCCTCATTTCCTCATTTCGTTTTGTACTCTTATAGATTTTCATAAGGTTTGTCTTGGTGTGTGTGTTATTTTTTGCTTGCAGTGGGAAGTTGTTCCTGCATTTCTTTTATACCACGATGATTTCTGCGAGTTTATACTCCGCGGTTCATACTCGAAGTCACGTTTCTTCATCGTATACCTTTACTGTCAATACAATCAGGGAGTGCTACCCCAATTCTTTCAAAAAAGCAACCGACCAAGTCTTCTATGAAATATATATATTTCGTTTTGTCTCTGACCGTTTTCCCAGAACAAATATTACGTTTTACCGCAATGTTCGCGGGCCTCACTTGATGCAGATTTACTACACTTCCCCCTTCTTTATGGCACGTATTATAGGATAATATAATTTAATTTACGTTTCATCGATTACCTTAAGCCTAGTATGCTATAGGTTGCACTGAACCTGTACCACATTTCGTGACATTTTTCTACGTATTTTAGAGACTTGCAATTTTAAGCTTTGTTAGTAATACTACAGGTGATAATAAATGCTCCAATTATTTCAACTTGCCAACTATTTGGTATCATTGACAAAAACTATTTGATCTGGGTTTTGAATGCTAAGTAAAGAATAACTAAATTTCCCAAATAGTTCACGTTTTGGGCAAAAATGAAAAATAGGGAATGCAATATTTTTAACTACAAAAAAAGGATTTAAATTTCATTTTCGCCTTTGAGCTTTTTACGAGTTTATATGTTCCTTTATTAAGCTAGTCGGGTTTGAAAACATTACTTGACCTATTTAACTCCACTTACGAGCCTGCGTCGTACACAATAAAGCGCATTTGATCGTTGTTTCATTTAAATTTAGGGAAATTTAGTTGTTCTTTGCTTAGCATTCAAAACTCAGTTCAAATAGTTTTTGTCTAAACTAGTGCTAAGGTTACATCAAGTAGACATGAGTCTAAAAACAATTATATTTGTTATCATTTCCATTTAAAAGATTCTTTAAAATTATGCAAGCGCAATTGGTATGTTTTTATGAGTGCTATAAGCAATGCGATTTGACTTTTACAGCTTCCGAATTGAGTACGCTAAAGGTGTGCTGAATTATCTTGGTATCGTCTTGGGTCAAGTTTCTCTGTTCAACATCCGATTGTGGAAGACATTTTAAAGATGGTGGCTTAATTATCTGCCCCTGGTGTTATCGCACAACGCCGACCAAGTACGTGGGCATATGGAGCGATTTTTTTTTCACACCCAGTGCTTTACTAGATATTGTAGGCGGGTCCGGGGCTTGATTGCGAACATTCTCTGATGTTTTGTGCAATTATACCGATTAAATTGAGTTATAAATGTGTCCTATCTATTCGACCGCGCACTTTTTACCCAGGCGAGGAAATAGCACGAATTTTCCTGCTGTCCGTGCTGGAGATTGTTTACTCGTTGATGATAATTTAGAACGCGCAGTTCTGAACCTGCTGATGCACTTACGAGCCTAATGTACAATTTGAAAAGTTGTCGCTGCCGAAAAACGTGTACCGTACAGTGAATTGATTTATGACAGGTAAAATGGCATCCGTTCAATGAGTCAAAGTTTTCGAGGCTCTGATTGCTGAGTAAATTTCTCTAGGCAAGTTGATGTCGTTTTTTGGTTGCTTTGAAGACTACGGGAAAGTGTTGCCGGCGTGTATTGATATTTGAAATTAAAATAAGAGTCCCGTCTTACTCGCTTTGTTGGCATTGTTCTGGGCTGTTTCGTTTGTGTCGGGGGGTTTGATGGTAAGGGTGCCAGTGCCTCGTCTATTTCTCTGTCGATACTTTAAGGATAACAAACACACGGCTCCAAATTGGTTTCTGCGATGAGCAAGTTCGCTTGTTTTTCAATCTACGCTTTAGAACAACATGCAAACTCGCTTTTCGCTCAAGATCGACCGAATGGCATGCACAAGTTGTGCCAAAAACAAGCGGTTGGTTACCAGAGCAACTAGTCGTGGCTGCTATTAGTTTGCATTCCGATGGACCAAATTATTTGTTTTTATAGCCGCGTTTGCTGCTTTAAGCTTGAATATCGGCACCTCCATCTTATTGCGGATGACAGCAAAGACTCTAAGAGGAATCTATAAATTATGTAAAAATAGGGAATGCAATATTTTTAACTAAAAAAGAAATGGATTTAAATTTCATTTTCGCCTTTGAGCGTGATACGAGTTTATATATTCCTTTATGAAGCTAGTCGGGTTTGAAAACATTACTTGACCTATTTAACTCCACTTACGAGCCTGCGTCGTACACAACAAAGCGCATTTGATCATTGTATTGCATGCGCTGCGTCGCGAGGCTTCTGCTGAATTCGTTCCATGGGAAAAATGTTCAATATGTATTTTTTCTGCAATTCTTTCTGTCCTTCTTTTTTTTTTTTAATGCAATAATCCGAATATCACAGATTGTATGTTTGCAATTAAAGATTACTATAATCGCCTTACAAAAAACAGGTTTACACGAAATAATCTGTGCTAATAAATGAGCAACAGAATAGAAAGAAAATAAGTAGCAATCAACAAAATAAATCTGTTTTAATTTTTATTGATGCAATTCATTTCCTCGGCAATGGTACTTTGATCCAATGCACCTAGTTGATCTTATTCAACGTAAATCAGACGTTGGATTGTTTTTTTTAATAGTATTAAGTAAATAAATGGTGATATCTTGTTCCTTGTTTTGTTGTAATTGTTCATAATTCACAATCACATTTATTTAAGGCATTGGTCACACCGTTATTTCGTTCAATTTATTGCATCGAGATTTTCAGTTCGGTACAGAAAGAATATTATGTTACAATGCACCTCAGTGCGATGTAATTAACGAGTTTAAATCCCCGAAGACTCAGTACCTACAATAATTCCTTTTTCTTAATAAATAATTTATCAAAATAAATCGTACATGCGATATGTCAAATCTAGTCGACTGCAAATTTAGGCATGTAAATTAAACTAACGAACTAAACTGTAATACCATATTGCAGCCCGATAGACTCGACGGATATTGCTCATAAAAACACGTTTGGAAATCGTGACCATATCACACTGAAATTGTTGGGTGAGAAATTATTGCCAATCGCTAAATCTCGGCCTAGGATGTCGTTCAAAAAAGATTTCCACAAAGAAAAATGTGGAAAGTAATGTGGATTGTTTCAAATTTCATAAATCGATCATATGATAGGTACTTTGACTTGACGGGTGCTTATCTCAATGTTGCTTTTCTTGGAATTCCCGCACTGGTGTGTTTTTAATGGCATCGCCTGGCGATTACAACGGTTTAGTGATTGATTTGGGGTGTTTAACGACGCGCTGTTTTGACAACTAGCCATGCGGCACTGGTCTAATGGCGTCGGTGAATGAGAGGATGAAGATGAGGATGATAATGAACCTAACTTAGCCTACAACGGTGGAGGGGAGGGGAAACCCGATCCCGGCACGTAGCCTACTCCTGTCGAAAAGCACCAAGGGGACCACCGGCTTAACGTCCCTTCCGAAGGATGGTACAACTCGAACAGCAGGATTCTTCCACAAATCCATGTTGTCGAGAGGTTGTTAGGCATCACGAATGAAGTTGCTGTACTAACTTTCATCCCTCCAACCTCTCTCCCGAACAGAACTGGTCATGTGTATGATGGTCACCCATCCAATACCTGACTCAGCGCAGTGTTGCTGAACTTCGGTGATCTCACGAGAACCGGTGTTTCCAACACGCCAAACCGTTCGTTTTGACGGTATGGTGAGACGGAGCACGTGCAGTCCAGTAACCTTGCTGGTTGATCACGGTAAATTGATGCTATGAGAGAGTAGTTTCAACAATAGAACAAACAGTTAAACTGATTTGAAATAAGGTCTCGAAGCCGAATGTAATGGTGTTTTAAAAATTTTCGAAATTCAATTATAAGCATCAGATGAACTTTTTAGTTAAATGGCTCTGGTATTAGCGATTCTCGGAACATTTTTATCGCAAATCGGCTAAGACATTCAGGAGTGTTTTGTTCCAAATCAAATCTCAAGTCGCATAGCCAGACACCCACGTGATACACTCCCCTTTTGCCGCGGAAGAAAATTTGTGGAAAGGGAAAATGCACATCGCGTCCCGTATCACTCCCCCGGATACGTTTAAAACTGCCCTCTATACAAGTAATGAACTAAATATTCAAAGGTATGGCGCTTGCTTAACTACTGCGTCTCGAAATTATGTACAACGCTTGCAATGTACACTTGCAATGTGCACTAGTGTGCAATGCTTGCAATGCGCTCTTGAAATGTGCACTAGTGTGCAATGCTGCCAAATCTTCACATTTTACTTGCAATAAAAACGCGTCAAAGTGCTAATTTACGTTCTCTGTGATTGCAAAATTGAAAGGTCGCTTTTTTAATTTTTTGTTTCGTTAACGGACCATATTTCTTTAAATTCGGTTGTAAAATCAAACAATCCCCCATCTCTCTCTCTCTCACTCTCTCTTTCTCCTTCTTTCTCTCTCTCTCTCTCTTCCCCCACCCCCCTTCCACTGAATATTCTGCTTGATTTAATGTAAAATAACAAAACTCAATTATAAATCTGGTATTCCACCATCATTTTTCATTCCGTACATGTTTCCTTGAGCGTATTGAAAGATTTTTCGCTGTATTTTTTTGACATTTTGATTGGTAGTAAAAGCCATGGCGAAATGAATTCAGATTCAGCAATTTGTGAGTGTTACTCTGAATATGTAAGTTGAAATTAAGTTATAATGGAGAGGAATCAGCATTGTGACGGGCTCGGCCGACGCAACGAGTCTTTGTCATCAAATGGATGTTTGCTATGCGCCCACACGTTTGACATGATCGCGTTAATAGTTAACGAGGGGTCTCCTCTGCCGCCTCCATGGACGTCTCCGGGCCCCATCCTCTAGCGTCAACGGCGCGCTGATACGTTCGGCGTGTTACCCAACGTGCCCGCCGTCCTGGAATGCGACGCGTCGGGAATAATGGGCCATAAAGTATCAGTTACTGGCTTGCATATTTCCTACCTATTTACCGCTCTCTTCGTGCTCGAGTCTACGTCTTAATTTTCATATTTTATATTTTCTCCTGTGCAAAATTGGAGTATCAAAGTGCACGTTCTGCATGATCTCTTTGGACTTTGTTAGTTATTCGCGAGGTGCTGAGCAAAAGTGTGAAATGATGAAGCTTTATTTTGAGTGTTCTCGATGTTGTTTGAGTAAAAAGTGCATGGTACTTTATTCGATTGCATTGTGTGCCAGTTATCGCATTCAAGTGCTCAATACTTGAACGAGCTACTGCCGTGAAACATTTGTTTCTTGTCAAAAAATAGCAGCGAACATAAAAAGGCAAATCGAGCGAGCGAGCGACGCGTGGGAAGTGTAGGAAATGGGGAGCGATGATAAAAGCACCGGTCATTATTGGTCAGTCGGGTTAATGGTAGCAAGTGTTCATTTGTCTACGGTCCACGCAATTACTATCATTCTCATTGATCACCATTCGCCACTTGTAAGACTGCACTTGACAAAACGCTTCCTATCCACAGATGATTACTTCCTTGATGGATATTGGAAATGTCCGAGCAATAAATTTGCCGAAATGGTGTGCCTACCTCGCAGCACTTTGCGAGCTTAATCGATACCTGCATACTGGTCGTGGTCGATCAAATACCTCCCACCTGCCTGCAGCTTGTCCGAATCCTGAACGATTGCACAAACAGATCCTGATTTTCAAAAACGATTTCAATTGAAAGCACGAAAATTTTCTTTAGCGAAATCTTTATAGAAGATCTTAAATGATCGAATTGTGAAATAGGCTGTAGAAAATCTAATAAGTTTGCGTTTTTTTTTTCTGTTGGCTTCATTTTTTTCTTTCCCATATAACAACTTTCCACGGACCAGCGTTACAACCGCACTCATGTGATTCGTTTTCGGAGTGCTTATAGACAAAGTCTATTCAGAATCAGCGGGGAATTCGCCTCTCCAATAATCTCTGTCGATTTTCTTGAAGCTGGGGTGTATTTCTGACAAATCCGCGTACCTATTTCCTGCGATATGATATTCCGAACGAGCTGCTCGGAACTAGTGAGTATAGCGAAGGGAGAGGTGCTCTACAGCCCACAGCCACGTACACTCCCAGACTAGCACTGTTTTCCGGCTATACACGCAAACCATCGCGAGCTTGCTCGTTTCAATTCGGCACAGGGTTACGCCAGTTCACTTTTACACTCAAGTGGCAGTCACTAGATTGCTCAGTCAGATCTCAATTCAGTCGTTTTTTTTTTTATTCTTTTTTGCTTAAAATGTCTTTCGCGGTTTTTTGTCTTGTTCACGTTCGTTGTTCCCGATTCGATCGACTGTGTTGTGTGTTGGAGAGACTGGAGCTATCCGCGGTTACGAGTGCCATGATGAATATTCCTGGCGTGTTGAGCGTTCGCCCCTGAAGCCCACGACTTTTCCCTGTTGACGAGCTCAGGCCGCGTCCGACCCAGTGGCACCGTGGTACGCACTTCCCTAGTCGATCGCCGCGATCTCTGGTGGATTAGACCACCACATCTTCTTCGCTGATCCCAATCCGATTCCAGACAATTCCAGAAATGCCGGCGATTGCGTGCTACTGCGGCCGTCGCTCAGCACGAGACTGCAGCAAATAAATATCACGTAAAATTCTATAAAATGCGATATTTCATGGAATTCAACACAAAAATTCAACGGGGCAAATTAATTCGTTTTCTTTCTTTTCATTTCTTTACGACCTCGGATAATTCGTAGGTAATTAAAAAAAGGAAATCGTATTCAATATCGCATGGAACTCGTGTTTTTTTTTTAACAATGTTATTCTTTTTTTTGGATAAATGTTTCTAAAATGGGTGCTAGGGTCTGGAAAAAGAGCTCTTTGATATTCCGGGAGCATCGGTAAAAGAAGCTCTCCAGCTGAATCACACTACTCTCAATCAAGCCCAACAAATGGGCGCCATTTTCTATCATCCTGCTTTATTCTTGTCTAGAAACGGAATTTTTTTAAATCACGGAGTTTTTGTCTGCTCGATGGCTCGGTTGGTAGCTGGAAAATCGAGTCGAATTTTGATTTTTACTCTCCATTCTCTTTTCCTAAATCCATTCTAAATTAATCGAAATCCTTTCTCGTCTCGTTTTAAAAGACATCTTTGATGGTAGCATGCGTAAATTGTCAGCTGTAGATGCACGTCATTAATCATTACGTACCCTTCCGCCATTGATCGCAATTCTTAGTTCCATGCATAATAGCGAACAATTCGTGTCTCGGTCGATTGCAATGTTCCAATGTTCCGATGTTCCAATCCAAATGCAACGTGTCAACTCCATCATCTAGGGTGTTCACTACCCGACCTGTGCTGTCACGAGCGACTCGAAAAACCGGTGGTATCCTCTTTGCCCAGGTGACGGCTCCGGTGAGGGTGCTGGTACCGATGCCGATGCCGATGCCACTAACGGCAACTTTCCTGTTTTTTTACCACAATAGGTGCAATAATTTTTAGATGTCTAGTCACACTAATTACTTAGACTTACCTTTCTGCACCTTCACTAAGAAACGCATACACACTTATTTAGTGCGTGCAAAAGATCGGCGAGGGGATTCCCACGATTTCTACCTTCCAGCTATTTTTTCAACGTCTTTCAATTAATTTACAGGCTAATTAAGCAAGCAATAATATTTTGTACTGGCGTATAAACTTGGTTCTTGGCAGCAAAGACAAAATTCCGAACAGGAGGCGATGCTTGCAAAGTGTTTTGTCGTCGTCCCATAGCATAAGTCAAAAAGGAGGGTCTAGTTCGGGTTAATTTTCTTTCTTTTTTATTATATAGCTGGGCCGGTTTTTCGCGTAAACGTTGCTATGAGCTGGCTCTTTGTTCTTTGACATATCTGTGCGTCTTATCTGAGAGTCTTTGAATCGTTACTTCAACTTGTTGCTGCCGAGTGCTGGAACAAGGCAATGGCCATTGCTCAAGAACAATTCAAGCTCTTTTCTTCTGTTCTTATCTGCAGACCATTTAGTAATTGCGATCAGCTTTTGAGAGGAATATTACATGTTCTTGCCATTGTCTTTCGTTTCTACCGAGCGCCAAGACGGCCCCGAAATTGAAGCCCGCCGTTCCACTCATCATAGCACGATGATTTTGTAATTGAGCTCGGATTAGTTGTAATTTTTTCGTCATTTTCGTTCTGTAGCTGTTCACTGTTGGATAAACGGATAAAGACTGTGTTTTCTACTCGCTGCTGCTCATTAATTGGAAGCCAAACTCGACTGTTCAGTGTTCATTAAAATAAATTTGGCCAATTAAGCGAGAAACCTGGGCATTGTTGAAACCTGGCACCTCCAGACACACTTCGAAGCAACGGGCCAATGCAAAGTCGTTCTTCAGTATTCTGCTATTCATCTAATTTAAACTTATATATATATATATATATGTATATTACACGATAATCTCACTCAATAGGAAATCACAATCACCAGATTTTTCATCTAAGGCAAATACAATATATCATAAACTCGACTGAGGCTGTAGCAAATGGTGCGATTCGTTGCTAAAGTTTCCTATAGATGTTGATAAATGTAGACCAGCAGATGCAGCAGCAGCAAAGTTTCAGCGCTATTTTATGAGAAGGCCATCAAACCAGTATCAGACGCTGCCTTAGGAGCGTCGAATATAGGGGATAGGTAGACATCGCACGTGAGTTTGGCGCCGTGTGCACCAAATAGTTTGCTTGCCTCGTCCCATGCCCCGTGCCTCTAAATGCCCCTGCCCTACGCCGCGCCAGGCTTGAGTATGCGTTACCATGTTTTACCATGGTTTTACAATGCTTTACCGATTTCAACAAAGGGCACCGATAGGTGTATTGCTTTACCGTTCGCGGCGCGGTACACACGTGCACTTTTTGCGCTTTTTGCTTTTGAAAAGTGTCTGCTAGAATGTAATTATTGTCTGTATACTGCAACATGACATTTACACAAAGTTACTAATTAGGTCTCCATACGTGTACTATGCGCCCGTACAACGCGACTGTAGGGAAACATTGTTTAACGTCTACACTTTTTATCTCTCACGCTCCCACTACCTCCCTCACTCTGCGTTCCTCACTCCCAATAAAGCTAATTAGTAATTAGCACTAATTGGAAACCGATGATGAATCTATTCGATTTGTATTCAATATATATATTTAATACTAATTTCCATACGTGCATGCGATCCGGTCTTGACTGAGGTGGCACGTGAGGGTGGGTGGGCTGTGATCTGCTAGCCTACGCTACTGCCCCCAACGATGACCCCCGACCCGAGACCGACCCCAAAGCTGCGTGTCGTAATGCAGCTGGAGTTTTAATCTCGCTTGTCACATGTTACCAATATACAGCGTTAGCTACTGACCCGTGATTATACCTAGGGGTGACACTAGCGAGTGAGATTCAATCTCGTGTGATATTTTAGATTAGTTAAGCCATGCGTTTGATCGTCCACTATCAAACGTGTCATCCGCGATAGCCTTTTTTTCCTACGTCATGTTTAGTTATACCTTCTCGCCATTTCGCGTATACGATTAATTTCTTGTAGGTAGATTCTACTGACTTTATTCTTTTTACACCAAACATTTGAGCTCTTAATACTAAACGACAAGCCTTTGGACCTTTCAACCACAACGTGTTTCTGTACCACAAAAATGACTAATTGTGAGAGCGGCTTCTTCTCTGCCACTGCAATCGCTATCGACGGGCGATCATGATAATAATTACGCGCGTAATCTTTAGTGATTAGACGCCTTTCGGGCACAATTCAATGAACTAATTGCCATGGAGACTGTCACCCTGAAACGGGGGCTAATTTATAGCCTATGCTTTCGATTGATAAGGGACCAGGGGTTGATGAGGGGGGGTGGGAAGGGGGGAGGGTGGCGAAGGGTGGGCTAACGTGAGTGTTACGGGCGTACAGAAAGCACGGGTTACTCATTGTAATTGTGTTCGTATTGAAGAACTAATCACCATCAGTATAGTGAATTGAGTGCGGTCTATGTGGGAGTTGGTGTGTGGGGGGTGAGGGGTGCGACTGGCATGGAATGGGTTGGGATGTCATGAATGTGGGGTGGGTAGGTGGCGTTGTAGAGGGTGGTGTTACGACCAAGGGGTACAGACCCCTCAAATGCGAGGGCTACTCTGCCCCATTTATCATTGTCCTGGCCGTTCGATGTGCCAAAGCGGCCCGAAACATCCATTACCAACCAGCGGCACCACCAAGAAAGGCAAGAATTGCAATGTACTAATAGATAAAATATTTGCTTTTTTCGTATTCAATGAAAAAGATTGTAAATAGAGTTATCACAGTCATAGACATCACAGAAATTGGTCTTTTGTACGACGAGATGCAACCGCGTTCTACTTTTTATATTATAATAGACGATGCGTTTTTGTTTCTCAGCTCTACGATGCACAGCCTTGAATGGATTTTTAGATGAACTTTTATTGCACTTTTCTACTTAATTTAAGCTTCATTTTGCAGGCTTGCAAGACATGGATGCTTTTACTGTAAGCTTGTGCAAAATGAGGTTGTCACTGCACTAGCTCCACAAATGAGCCCAATAGGCTTCGTGGAAAACTGTGTGAAGACATTGTGTACATTTTTTTGGTTTCACCTAATAAACATGTTCAATGTTCAATAATAAATTGATAAAAATAATCGCTTTTCTTCTGCAGACGTATCCCGGAGTCTTACTCAATATCATTAGCGTAAGTGGTATCGGATGACTGAAAATATGAGAAGTTATAAATATAAGCCATTCCAAGTATTCTTAAAGTCATATATTTATTAACTTTTTATCAAATTTCTGGTCCATGGATTTATGAGGATTATAACAAATACTAAGCCGAAGGGGATACTAAAAAAATCCAGCAGCAAGATGCTATTGCTATGCCTGGGGACTATCGAACAGACCCGAGCCCACGATTTCGGTGGCAGACGAAACCTGCGTCTCTTTTCGAAGCAGAGAATAATTCATCGTGTGTCATTTTCATTGATTTGAGTTTTAAATGATGAATGCGTTTCCTGGTAGGAAACAAACAATGACATTTCTACTGGTCGTGATTTATTTTTCACTCTACTTACCGTCCCACGCGACTTTTGTAATTTTATCTATGGAAATAATACGTGAATGCAATAATACGGGTAGTTTGTTAAAAATATTTGAAACTGCATGCTGGCCAGTGAGCACGTTAATCGTGAGCTTATGCAGAAGCTTGGAACGTAAACCAATCAATTCCGAAATGGTAAATTTCCAGCGAATGGATAGACACGATGTATCATTACAAAATTTACGCGAACATTCTTCCAAAACCAACCAAACGTTCGGGGCTCAATAAATATATTGTTATGGATACTATTTGTAGCGATGCTATACCAAATCGTTTCACTTTGCCTGCAGTGGCACATTTAAAATATTTCTCCAATAAGGGGAAGCTCACCCTCACCTGGAGGCTACGGCCCACCACAAACGCTTGATTCCTCCTTGAATTTATATCGCCTTTCCGTCATATCGTATGTTTTCTCCTTTAGGTGTTTTGGTAACACAACTCAGAAGGGTAGCGCCTTTCTTTGGGGGTGCCTACTATCCGTAGGCCTGATCGGGTATAAAACATTTTGGAAGTTGAACAATTTTGAGGGCGCCCTATCAAATGAGCTAGGGCTGAAGTTTTTCAAGTTATACGTATAGGATTTGAAATGGGGACTAGCAGGGAGATTGTTCTCAGGGGTTAGAGCACGGGTAGGAAGGGCTTGTGGCAGAAGGAAGTTGTAGAATAAATCCATCCCCGTGGTAGTGTGGTAGATGTGACCCGGGAGACGAACTTCTTGTTGATTAATCTTAGTCGCTCGTGGCTGTTGGTATCAGTAGCTGCTGACTGCTGACTTCTGACTGCTGACTGTTGAGTAGCGGTGGTTGCTGCCGGGGCTGGCTACCAAAGTCTCCTGCAATGTCGCTTGACAGGGATGTGCTCAACAATACCACGATTATTCATCTCGAGATTCTTGACATGTGCAGATCAATCGACAAATATGGTGCAACAACTTGTTCGTGAGAGTGGCAACCGCTTATATACAAATGGGTGTAGGGGGTAGGCTTCACCCATATTGACGCTCATTGACAGTGCCGTCATAAAAAATATATTTTCGTGTACCTTTGCCCACCTTCGTACCATCTTCCACCTTCCACTGCCTCTTAATATTTTCCTAGGTATGCTATATCATTCCCTCTCTAGCTTCAATTGGGACAATAAATTCAATCTTGAGATAATCTATTTAATCTTCTCCCTAGATATAGGTATTATAGTTCATCTGTTACCTTTATACGTACCTATACATTTTTAATAATGATGTGACGGAGTCATTACCGCCTTGTAACGGACAGAGGATATACGACGATTAATCTCAATTTTTCATTCTCGCGTTTCGTTATTTTTTACCATTCATAACGTGTGAAATGTCGCGTCAGCTTCAGATGAAAGACAGTGTTGGAGTGCGGAGTGTGAACTGACCAAATAAACTGCGAGGAACGGGGTGATCAATATTTGTGTGTTACTTCCAGTGTGTTCCAGCTTGTTTTTAACCCCTGCCGAGAGCTTATTTCACGTTTCCATGCTTTTCACACGAATCCAGAAATCATTTATTACGAGAAAACCAGGACCCAATGGTCACCTATCGGACAGTTAGGATTCGTATTGTTACGCCACACGAGCTCAGATTATTATGTTTCAACACAAAATCTTTCCACGTGTGCGCGGAAACCTAAATAAAGACAACCTCGAGTAGAAATTTACGCCTGATTAATATATATCCCCGTGGTTTTCTCTCGAATATTCATACATCAGTTATTTTTATATAAATGTTTATTTTTTTCACGCAATCTGAATGCCTTACTTCTAACCACTTTTAAATGTAAGGTATGAAAACGTTGAAAAGAAGTGTTTTTGAGTTTGTTATAGTTAAGAGAGGGTTAGGGAAACACACATTTCCTCTGTCAAACTTCTCGCCAGCTCCAGCTCACCAGCAAGTTTCCCCAGATGAAAAGTTTTCTGGGAGTTCTATATAAACACGTTGCGTATACCACCGACCATTTGTCATAATCCATTTTTGGTCTCCACTCCTCTCTTCATCCTTTATCTCTCGTTCTTCATAGTTTTCCTGGCATTTCTTCATGTTCCTTCATCTTTTTCTTCAGCCCTTACTCCTTATAGTGCTGAACCTTGATCCTTATATTCTGCTAATGGATTGCAAAGCTCAGTGCAATCATCGTTTCTACAATACCTTTACCTGAGCAGGTATCTTGTCTTAAAAAAGCAAAGACAAGAAATTTGGTTAGTTCCTTACTTAAAGTATTCAACGCTGCAAAAGCAACAAAAATACAGACAAATAATCCTTTCGAGTTTTACTATATGAAAAGCAATTATTTTCATTGAATCGTTTAATCTTATGTCGCCAGCAGATATGATAAAGGCTTCGTAAAGCATATTGGGGTGCAGTTCCCAATCTCCATCTTGGTCTAGGGCTGCAGTGAGGGGTAATGCTAGGGGGCGAAATATTTCAAATAACATCCTAATAGCATTCTATGGAAGCAACCCTGATTACACGTAGCGTGTAGATTCTGATATTGAATATTTTGATGAAAACTTGATTTTCACTAAATTAAGTACTGAATTATGTGTACTGAAATGTACAGGTCTTCCTATGATGAGCTGTTATTTCATTTACTTTAATGAAATAAGAGCTCATCGTAGGAAGACCTGTACATTTCAATACACATTCATCTCAATATTCAAAAGCTTGACTTAATTAAAATTACTACGTTGTAATAAAAAATATGTGTTAATTGGTATGAAATATTGGTTCTTAACGTTATGGCAATTATCTCTTAATTACCATTTATAATTACAGGTCATGAACAGGTAGTTCAGGCACGTGGTTAAAGTATTGGAGCTTCACTGCAATGAGCTCGATAGTGTAAATTGGAGAGCACTGATTTTTATTTTCTCTAGTAATAGATGAATAATTTCTCAGTTGCGAACGAAAGAAGGTTTCCCTTCCTCGCGGACGGTAATTAAGTTCGTCTCGTCTTCGTATCTGAAGCCAACACGAAGCCAGAGGTTCTTTCAACTCTTATACACCTTTATTAACGTTTATAATTACGAGATTTTGTTTCAGGAACAAAGTTCCACAAGTCTTTCGATTGACCTCAATATCGAATGACTTGTCTGTAAGTGTCGGTTCTCGATTTGGCGTAATGTGACATCTCGCGACCCAGACGTGAGATAAATTCAGGCTGAGTGGCGGTAACGAATCAGTAAACCACATTCGGCAATCCAGCCCTGCGTTCAGGAGATAGATGCCCTCAGTTTATCAGTGTCTTATATACCACAGCAAACCGCGCCAGACCGCCGCTCGCTTCATCGACATACCCGCCTCCTCTAGATACGCAAGTGCTATTTTCCTACGCCAAACGGGACAACCATGGCCCAACCAGCCAGTCAGCCAGTCAGCCAGTTAGCCAGTTAGTGCTTACAGTTTGCACTTGAAATGCACTTTGCATTTTAACTAGCTTTCAGGGAATTATTTTTGCTCCTGCTTATTTTTGGTAATTAGAGTCATTCCTTGAAAATGCCGGCCGCCGACTCCAGATGGAAGATGCGTCGTGGGGCAATAACAATTAATTTCCCTATATGCTTGAGGAATCGGGGAACAAGGCGGTTTGGTAGAAAGCTACAGTAATTCAGAAAACAGAATTGATCTCACTGCTTCGGTTCGATGTCTCTGATATAAATAGCTCTTTGATATTGCTTTCCCTTCACCAAGTTTACTTCGGCTTTTATTAATAATTTAATCGAGCACTTTTCTCTGAGATTGCAAGTGTCGCAAATTGGGGTTGTCTTCAAGTTTTACAGCGGAAGATTGTTTAAAAGTAACTCTTGACACTTTTCAAATACACGCGCCAGTGGCAAAATTGATGATGAGGGGGAAAACGGGACAAAGGACGTACGTGTATGTAAGTTTCTAAAATTAAATTTCAGGCGAAGTTTTTGTCGTCGGTTTTTCGGCGCCTTTGAAAATAGCTGTGCGTAGCCCTGTCACTACGAATTTTTTTACTCTTCTTTAGTTTTGGATAACAATTAACTACGAATTAAGGCGTATGGAAGCTCTCTGAGAATTCCAGATGATCAAACTAACAGCGTCGCATTACTGCGCAGAGCAGTGCAGCATGGCCAGTGCGCTGCTTGCTGCTGCGGTTGACGATTTGAAATATTAACTGTCGCGAGTTAGCGCGCGTATAACACCCTCGAGAAAGTAGTATAGTCTGTGTGGTTTAACTTGAAAGTATTTCCGAGGGTGTATTGTTAGCGCAATTTGGACACATCCTTCTTGGGTGCAAGACTCACGGAAATGTCTGCCTGTCTTCTTGATAAATTGGCTGTTGCCTGTTTTGCCTCGCGCGCTGTTTATGTGAGTGATAAATAAATAGCTATGTCTAGGCTTGTGTGCTACGATTGCCTTTTAATCATTGGGAATTCAATTTAGAAGATCCTGCTGGCATAGAACAAGCACAAGTGAAAAGGAGGATAACGGATACTGTTTCCCAGCTTGTGATGGTATTAGAGCGCTATCATACTCTATCCTTATCTCGAATTGAGTGCGAAACATATATTCACTAGACATCTATCACTTAGGCTGGGAGACTGAAAAGATTTATGCTGAACCAGAGAAATTAATCTCATGTTCACTCCCTAGATTTGAAATTTTCATTCATTGCCCGATGAATTAGTTGTCCTCAAAAGTATTAAAGAACCCCTGTGCCTGAGAGAAATAAAAATCACTTAGATACTATAGGAGAATGTCAAAAGCAATTGCTTTATTTAGTCCAGAGATTTAAATTATAAAGTGCATTACACAAATTGAAGTTGCAAAGAACTCCTGTAGAGTTTCGCAAGATATCAAAGTTAAGTAGACTGAAAGATTCCGAAACAAAACACTCAACAAGTTGTGCAAATGTTAAGCTATTGTCGATCTTCTTTCTAAGCGCAGTGATTGATTACATCGTCTAATAAAATAAAAAATAAAATCTATATATCAGACTGAAACCGAGAATGGCGCTAGATAAAGTGATTATGTACTGTCCTCTGCAAGCTGATGCCGTCACTGCCGTGAAACCTGTTAAAGCTTTAATTGTATTATTGCTAGTGTAAAATGACGCGTTACGGCTGCGGGTATGGTTTTCGAGTGAGGTGCATCGCTGCAAATCGGGGTGTCACTTTCAATCACATGAAATGTAGCCGAGCCAGGTGAAGCCCATCTAGATAGGATATGCTATAACATTGCGATTGTGTTTAACCTGTATTCCTGTATGTGTTTCTACAGCATAACATAACAATGACTGGAAATGAACAGGTGACATCACCAACAGCCTTTACATGTGTCCATTGATATTATGCTACTCAGTTATAAACCAGTGTTGACGTTAAGACTACTAGAAATATTGTCTCAAATGGACACATTTTCTTCATCCATGCTACACATTCTGGGTCACATCACAACAATGACAGCAAAACGTTCTCCCTCCTACTGGCGAAATGCAGCAACGTAAAATATTGCTAACGGGTTGACAACTGGAATTTCCCATCTAGTGTATTGAGACTGAATGGGAATATTTCGTTGGTGCCGTGCTTCCTGCTTCCTACTTACTCGGTTGCCGGGCTGACCTCAGCCTCTACTCTCAACCACTGCGGGTCATTTAGCAAATTCATTTTCGCACTAAAAAAGGCACTAGATATCATTAAAACAGTATGAGTATACTTACATACAACACGGATCTTTAGAACTAACTTCTGTTTTTTCTATGCTTTTTTTTTTATAAAACAGTACTTGAGTTTTGGACCAAATGCGACAGTTGAGTGTCAGCCTGGTATAGTGTGGATCTAAAGCCGAGAAGCTAATTGCAAAGAAAATGCGGTAGGTTTTCGTGGAAAACAGCATTCATTCCGAACGTGGGTGGGTAACGAGGTACGAACGAATTAATCCTTCTTGCACAAGCCCCGCTTCTTTTCTTTCATTTTTTGATTGCTTTCGTTGTACAAAGGGATCGAACTAACAGAATACGCCCGTATTAGACAAGCTAAACAAAAGTTAGACTCTGCATTCGCGCAGTAGGCTCGAGTAGGAGAGCGAGTCGCATTGTTTTTCTGCATTTCATTGGACTAAATAGAAAAAACAGGCCGAGAGAAGGCGCAGAATAGCAAACAATTTGAAGAGGAGAGAGCCAACCAGCCGTTTGCAGCTAACGAGTCGGTCGCTACTTTAAATTGACCGTTGACCAAATTAGTACTTCTCACTTTATCAAACTTGCGCGAACTCGGCCACGAATAAAACAATTGTTAGCTCTGGTGGATTTAGGGTCGTCAGTCAAGGCGGTTGACTAAACTAGCACTGCACACCACTTCACATACGGGCACGGTGTACCCCTCTTGGTTGTCTGCCCTCACGCACAAGTCACATGCCACGAATTTCGGTCGCCGCCAAATAGTTGAAAAAGCTCACTCGCCGAGAATGAGAGAATCTATAATTTCTTAAATAGATTATTGAGGATAAGGGTAGATCGGTATCGTCATGTTCGCTAAGTAATCAATCGTCGTTCAGCATCGATTATCGTACCACGCTTTTGAGGTAACCCACGCGAAAGTGCTGCTCGTGGAAATCCGAAAAGGGGATATTTAGACTAGGCGTCGTATATTTGCCTATGCCTTTTCTGTGAGCATGAATCGTGTATGAATCGTGCCGAAGAAAATGCGTGGAACATTCTTGAAAGGGAAGTTACCTTGTAAGGTGACCGAATATTGGTGCTTTGATCCCATTGAATCAAAGTAGCAATCGATTTCGGAAGCAAAGTCGTTCTCCTATGAACTGTCTAAGTCTAAGACCTAAGTCGGTCCCGGCCCACTTTTCTGCTTGGGCTGTTTCTACGGGGGCTGCCTGCTCCCGCTTGCCTTTGCTTTGATCTATTAGGGCTGCGTGGTTAAAGCTTCCAGCATCCACCATATAGCTGGGGTTTGATAGATAGATTGTTTCGATTCGATAGACGCAAAATGGAGGAATCAATAGAATTATGGGCTGATGCAATTTCTACCCGTGGGCTTGAAAGGGGGTCAAGCAGTAGCCTATCATTTTATCGTTATTATCTTCATGTTTTCGTTTATACATATTAAGAATGTGAAAACTCCACGCAAGATGCGCTACAAGAGGGAGTATACACAAAATGACGGCAATATTGAAGCAGCTCTCAAATTTGATGTGACGAATGAATCTGTGAAGAAAATAGGGGGCGTGAGACACGTGACTTCCGATGCTTCTCAGTACGCCGATAGAAGGGTTTATAGGAAATATTTTCATGTCTGGATTCGGCAGCGACCATACTAACGATGATCGAAAACAAGCACTGTGAGCCAGAGAGTGACTTTCCCAAACACGCATTAAAGGGTTGTAATGCGTGTTGCCTAGTGCCTCCATGAGTAGCCCTCGAAGCTTCGATGTTTGACGCCGTGTAGGTAGAGTAGGCATAGGGTATAATACCTTCAACGGATGGGTGCCTTGAATAACATGACATATAGCAGTGTGTTTCTTTGCAGGCATTCATCAGTGTTTTAAGTGGCCGGCTGGCATAGCATGGATATGCTCGGAAAATGGAAAAGCGAGCCAAACCTGCTTTGATGTTAAACAAGTTGCGAGTTGCGAGGAACCAGGTTCACATCTCGTGTTAGGTATTTAGTGGTTGAATTATCGCCAGTCTAGCTCGTTGCGTGGAATTTATTTCGGTTTTCGGTTTTCGCTCGATTGTAGTGCATAGGAGTGTGGTCGATTTTGTGGCCTCTTTAGGGCAAATATCCCTAGTTGGTTCGTGCATGCACATGTTAAGTTGGCTTTAGAGCCAGAAGATAGAGACTTTTAGATCAATATCAGGCAGCGAGTGCTAGCGGTTCGGGTGGCTGGTGGTGGTGGTGGTGGCGGCGGCGGCGGCGGCAGCGGCGGCGGCGGTGCCGGTGGTGGTGGCCAGCAGTGTGGTGCTTTATAGCCAGGACCTGACTCGACTCCAGATGGCTTCATTTTGCTTCACAGAGCCAGGTCAACACTGCACGGGCCAATGAGGGACTCTCCAACATTCGACAATGATTTATTTCGCACTCTCTTTCTTGAATCGCTGGTTGCGTATCAGCAAAGTTGAGACGTGAACGTCAGAACGGGCTTCGCCCCCTACCCATCGCCGACACCGATGCCGACGCCGACGCCAAACCAGCGTCGACCTTAACTCGACATCCTGCCGTTGATGCTGATGGTATGACTGATGTGATAGCTCCAGATGTAATCATCCATTCCCGACTGAAATCGATCTAGATTGGGTACCTATATATTTTACTACTACGAGCTTTTGGCTATAAAACAGTCAAATTTCGGCATCTCAACCAAGCACACGTCGGTCAGGCTTCAAGTCTATGGCAGTAAATCTGAAATCCGAATGATCAGTGCAAATCAGATGAGCTCGATGTTGTTCCACTGAATAAACTTTGATGTCTATGAATATCTGAGACTGTGACTGGCTGCTCCCGGCTGTGCATTACTCTGCGCCAGAACACTGCGCATATCTTACCAGCGACGTGAAACAATATGCCACATTATACTTACTCTTGGCTTTAGAGATAACACCGCACACTCTAGATTGCATGCACCTATGCAGATCTAGCTTGCAATTTGCCATGTGTTTCAGGATATGTATCCGAGGTAATGTCATTACCTTCGGCTCTTCTTCGTCGTGACTTTACTCAAGTTATTTCTTGCGGTCGATTCCTCCATTTGTTGTATAAACTTCTTCATTTATTTGTCACTTGCGCTTTCTCCCCTCGAAATAAAAGTGGACTTATTATTTGTACGGCGACATAAGCGTTATTTACCATGCATGCTAGCGAAACTCTTCCCAAACATTTCAAGCAATTCTCGTGTTCTATTCAAATACCTTAGCTTCTGCAAACTATTGTTGACTCAGGTTTAGAATTGAAATCTCTTTGAGTAAGCTTCGTGTGCTATTGTATTGGACAGTCCCTTGCAAGCTAGCCTATTCTAAACTCTGAAATGCTAGTTTCTTATGGATGGTTAAGGTGAGCTATTTTCCTCTATTGAAAAGCAAAGTTTCCGCTGCCTCTAAAGAATTTCTACGACGCGTTTATGCGCTGTTCCTGTTGTGCGTGAAGGTGGTGCACCAAACAGGGTCTAGGATTATTGAGAAAGAATTCTCAGTTTTATGAATGATAATTTTTACCCTGCACATAAGTGACCGGTTGTGGGCCGAAATGAATGGACGGATTTGTGAAAGCGAGCCATGATGGTTACATTCATCAGGGTAACGAACGACCTTCAGAAACACAGGAAGGTGTTCTCTCTTATCCTTGACTAGGTGCACACAAGTTGTATGCGTAAATTACTTTAAACGCATGAAAACACAATGCATTCAGCTTGCTGAAATTGATGAAAACTGTTCAGTGGCAATCATTTTGATGATATAAGTAGCTACTCTCCGAGAATAATTGCAAATTTAGGATCAAGTGAATTATAGTAAATTATAAAAATACTTGAAGAGTCTTTTTATTCGGCCATAAAGTGGTGATATCCCCTTCAATTCATTTTTATAAGGTAATGGGGAGAATGCTGAATGGGTAATAATAACGGGATCACATTTCACAAGAAGCGCTATAATTTGCCCTGCTTACGTGTTTGGCGACGCGATTGCTTTGGCTTTATTCCGGCGTGTTGTTTTGAAATATTTCTAGTAAAGCTCCTCGCTATGTCCCTAAAAAATAATCAGTCCATAATATTACATGAAAAATAATGTTACGTTTTAGTGTTTGCTCGAATAATGCGCTAGTACTGGTAATACAGCACCAGCGTCAATGGAAAACTTGTATACCATGGCACGCTGCAACTCCTAAAAGTTAGGACTTCTTTCAACTTTTAGAGTGCACTTTTCAAGCAATGCAATGCTTTTATTTTAATATTTGATCTTATTATACTTTGCTACAGTTTAGAGAACTTTCTTTCTCGTGTCCTGTATGTTTTGTTTCGTATTGTAACTTGTAAGTAATATTGTTGGGACAATCATCCAGCGGGAAAGCCGGCCCTGCTAGTAACACGTTCTCTCCCGAGACCTGTTCGTGCCCGTGCTCCATGCCCCCTGCCCGTGTTATGTGTGCCATGTTCAAACTCCAACACGCAAGTATACGAGAAGGGATTAATTAAAACAAACCAACAGCAGACTTTCATTCATTTCGACATTTAGATATCCATAACAGAGTCCAAAAGTAAGTAGAGCCCATAATACGTCAGGATTTTGAACATAATTTCAAGTTTACTAGCGCAATAACCCATCAGTTAGCGAATCGATTTTCAGTCCCAGTGAAGTACTTTTGCTACCGACAACCGTCGTGTAATTGCACTTAGTACTTAGTAGGTAGCACTATAAGTGACGAACCAAAACGTCTCGTCTCCGCCAAAACTCAATACGAGCTGTGCGTTCCCGTCAACGGTCATGGTCATGGTCAATTTGAATAATTTTCTGTGGAGTGCAAGGAAAGTCATTCACGCTGCATGGCACACTCGGAGCCACGTTTTACTATTATTTTCGAAGGTTTACTCGCATTTACTACTCTCGTACCTTTTTTCCATTCATCATTCACAGTGTGCTGGTTTCTCATTCAATATTTCACAGCGACCGGAAACTCAGGCTATACGTCGTAGCCGTCGTCCGTCCATGATTTTCTTGCAGAGCCTAGGCGCATCGATGTCCACAGGCTTCATGGTTTACCATGATAATATACTCGGGCAAAACCTATTATTAAATGGGATTGCCAACTAACAATGGCAATATTGACAAAAGATATATAATACAAGAATTGTAAGCAAATAATTCCCTTGTGCGTAGCGGGTGCAGGGTGGCAAGAAAACTGTGCGACGGAACTATTTTTCCGAATCAGATGTGTGGTGGTATGAACTAGTAAGTAGTAATCTTAAAAGCTCTCCTAATGTGCGGGCTTCTCTTGACATTGACGTAGTATTAACTCCTAATAGAATAAGCTTCAAAGCGCTTTACACTCACGATTGTTCGAGTTAAGAAGATTATTTTATGCGTGTTAAGATCGGCTCGTGATAATTGTGTCGCTTTGGCATTGTTTGTAACAACTCTTTGAGTGTGAAGGGTGGGCGCGAGTCGGTATGAGGGTAGCGAATTGTTGGGTGGGAGGGTGGTGGGTGGGTGGGCCATGTTGCTTTGGCGAACTTTCAAGAATAACAGAAACTTGGAATTTATTAAGACGTGCTGGCTGGCACCATGCTCGCAAGGGCAATTTGTCGTTTCAGGAAGCATTCGCAAAAAAAAAAACGCGCTGCCTCCGCTAGTTCGCGAAAAATGCATTTAGCATTCCAATTTAGATTCGAAATGCAAACGTTATAACCTCCATTCCCGCGCTTTAGCATCGTGCGCTACATTTTTTTCATCCCTTCCATAAATCCCGGCTTTGTTCCATCACACGCAGGTTACACACGCAGTAAATTCAGAGATTGGTAGAGTTTTGCGATCCAGGATAAGGGATATGGTTGTAATGATTTTGTGTCGACTCCCATCTCTGCAGCGAAGGGAATGATTTTCCGACTGCTTCACGTCAGATAATTTGATTCCCCCTTGATATGGCTCAGAAAATAATCGGAGCTGAAGCCCCGATAAAGCATGAATCACAGCCTTATTCATAATTGAAACCAAGGTGCCGGATTCTTCTTCTTTGTCTCGACATAGTGTCAGACAAGCATCCGACCATGGACCAAAGTAACGATGCTACCTGCCTACGCATCCGCACTTTTGTAAATTTCCATTGTTAAATATACGAGTAAACTATTGCATCATGCGTCTCATGCTCACGTTTCTTTCATCGACAATACATTAGTCTATACCGTTACCAAAAACCGTGAAGATCTGCGGTATTGTTTTTCAATACCTAACAGAGCCTAGAACGTCTTGTAACAAGAAAAAAGTAGATAACATTGGTATTGGACAACAAACTAACATCTAACAACGTTTGCAATGCATTGCATTCGGCTATACTCGGTACTGTGTTGTTCCTTCAGCAAAGCAGCGCACCAGATTTGATTGTGATTGCACGTACAAGCTACGTTTATTCTGTAGGATGGCACTCTAGCGTGTCGCATTTTGTATGCTCTCCAATGTACCATTAAGCTCCTCCGGATTTCCACTTGGATGACTGGCGGATGATGATGACAGACTTGCGACAACGAGTTAGATCTCTGCTCGCCTTCCACCCCGCCAATCCGCCCTCCTGTTCGCCCGCCCGACCATTGCTATCGCGCTTGTGACTTTCTAAATAAGGGTGTCATCATTTTTGACGCAATACAGTAGAATGCAGAAATTGCTGCATTGCTGGCGAAGCGACTGCCGCGAATCCCCTAATATGGATTTTGAATTGCACGTGTGGAAAAAATCGAACTTTGTACAATTGGCAAAGTTCGGTTATAAGTGTGTGCTAGACCGGCATCCAGCGAGAAAGTTGCTCGTTTCAGTGTTTCGGGATTTTGGGGGGTTGCGCTGTATGGCTCAGACTGTGTGTAGTATGTATAGAATTGCCGCAGTGAAACTATTTCACCGCCATGGATAAACGTTAATTGAGCCGGCGAATTGGAATTACACGAGTGTTCACTTTTGTCTTTTGTTCTCGTGACGGTATGCGTTAAAAATGTGATCATTTTCAAACTGCGTCTCGTGGAAATTCAACTGAAACAGTAAACACTTGACTGGCCTCAAAAAAACGCTGGTGTGGTCGACCGGTCACTCATGGCCCTGGCATTTTCCTTCCACTGCTTTTACTGCTATTTTCACTGCTTATTGCCTGCTGCCTGCTGCTTACAGAAACATTTTAGGCGCTGTTGGTGTACCTACCTTACCTAACCTAGTAGAAAGTAAACTTCACTTGCAACTCGAATGATTTTGAGTGTAATGTGCTATATCGCTGGTAAGGAAACTCAAAGTAAATTAGAGCGGCAAGTTTTCGATGAGTAAAAGGCAGCCGCATTTAGCGTATCCCACATCATAGTTCTCTTCGCCCTCGCTTCCTCCCGTTCCACTACCCATAGCTCTATCGCCCCACCTTGTCGCTAATTACAATAGATGAGCGCTAGAAAACAGTTATTGTTTAGCTAGCATGTCTGCCACCTAGCAGATCCAACAGACGAAAGCAATGCAATTATTATATTATTTTTCAGTTGACTTGTTTGTTATTACTTTTAAACCTAGCTCTCCACTCATGTAACAAACGACGTCGATGCTGTTGTTCCTGCCGCGGCCTCTGTACCGAGCAGCGAGCCCCGTGGCGAAAGTGCCTGCAATCTACAGTGCACGTTTCCTTTGAAACCAGTTGCGATTCAGTGCTGTCCAAGTTCCTCTTCTCCATTTAGACCGGCAAGCAAGGCACAGGAAAACGCAAGAATAATCAATTTTCATTATCAAGACTCACGACACATCTGGCAATTTGTAACTCGAGACTCGCCCGCTATATACTTGAGACCACAAGCTAAGATTTTCTCTGTGTCTTGACTCTTGAGCTAGTTCTTACCTAGCCTAGTATTATACTAGTATCAACTTAATTCAACCTCTAGTCACGGTGAAAATTAAACGTTGTTTTAGGAGGGTATTAGCACACAGTCTTTGCCGTGTCCTGGGCTAAAAGTTAGTGCTTTGTCACTCAGCTTGTATGTTGGCCTCTGACAGGCTTCGCCATCGTCAACACAAAGGAGGGACAGGGAACGCCGACGTTAAGGGGGTGCAAAGTGCGCCGAACGCGAACGCGGGACGCGAATGCGGACGCGACGTTAGAACTGGGCTTGCCTGCCTGCCTGCCTGTCCAAGTTAGAGATTCAACCCTCATGCGTAGCGACAATAAATCAGAGGACAGTTTACGTCCGTGGCTAGGGCTAGGCTGGGGAGAGGGTGGAACTGGGGGGTTGCTGCCCGCCCCCCTGTCTTCTCGCGATCTCTGACTACCAGGGACCACTGAGTTTTCGACTATGTTTACCAGGCTTTAATAACATCACCTAGACAGGGTACACGGAAATTATTGGGATTTTTCTTGCTTTTCCTCTCTAAAGAGAACTATTTTGATCCGAGAGAATTGGAAGATGTTATTTTTAACAGATTTTTATCTTCTATTCAGTCTTTTCCTGGTTCTTATATGAGGATGCCATTCGCCGTTCGAACTGTCTACGTGTAGGGACCAGGCCCGGTCGATGCATTTTCTAAGAAATTCTTGGCGAAGGAAGAGAAAACTCAATCTCAATGTCCTCAATATCATGGCTATGCTCTCGAAGAAGAGAATTTGTGGGAAGGAGAGGTAATTTTTTGTTGGGAAGGGGGAGGTTGATTGCGAAACTGTTCCAACACAATTCAATTCTTTTCATTCTGTCAACGAATTATTAGGTTAATAATACGGTGGTGATAGAATGTTCGACTATATCAAGGGGCTGCAGCTTGATTTTAACAGCTGTCACAACTAAACGAGCTGGCTAATAGTGAAACGATTGGGACGACAGGAGGCCGGGAACGGGTTGTTTGCATCACTGTGCTAAACGTTTTATTGCTGGGGAGGCTGGATGCGGGTTGGCTTCAGCTTCTTAGTTCCGGGCTAACTTCATTTTGCTTCGATAATGCTATTAAAACAATCGAAAAGTGCACCAAAAGTACACCAAATACAATTATATAAATAATTTTTTGAATTCTCGAGGGTGTTCATATAGTATAATTATGTAGGGTTTTGATTTATTTTACTGTTGTACAATAGTAGTTAGTTTTGCACGGAATCGACTGTCTAGCCTATTTTGGAACGGCAGCATAATTAAACACGAATTCGCTAGACTTATATCTTATGGATTTATTTAGTGAATAAATCTCCTAGCATGCTTTTTATTACCGATAAATTAAAGTGGCCGGAAAATGAAGAAGTTTTCATCAGCTAAGAATGTGACATCGAATATGCATCAAATGAGTTTAATATTGTTGTAAAGCATCTTTTAGTTACGTCTTTGAGTAGCATTGGATAAAATTAAGCTATACTTTTTAGTAATTAGTTGTTATTTAATACATATTGCTACTTTTCTCGTGAAATTGCGTTATTTTGGCATTGCTCCTTGTCTCTCGATCACAAAAGGGTTACATGGCCGAGGCGGCCTTACGGGTCCTTATAAGAAAGGCATGATGGATCGGTTCCCGGCTGCTCCTTTGTTGGCCAAAGCTCGCCAAAAGTAGCCATGGGAGCTCTCGATAAATTACATGTATTGCACTGAGAGGGTATACACACACGAGGGAGAGAGCTCAAAAATCTATTAGTCCCCCCTTCTTTCACCCCACCAACCGTTCAGTCAAACGAGATTTCCCTCTAAGTTCAGTTAGCATATTATTTACCAGCGCAATGTTATAATACCTTCATTTTGACCTTCATAAAACTCATTTTCTCAACTATTGATTATAGATTACAAATTCCTTAATGCATGCTATATGTTTTGTATATGTTTCCGTGAGTTCGTATAGCTTTAGTGGGAAACGTATTTTTGAATTATGGCATCGACCTAGATCTGAGGATTACTTTATACCTATGCGGTACCTGTACCTACTGAGTTACAATTTTTACGCCCTTAGCTAGCTACAATTTTGATGTTACATAATATTTCCGAATGTTGTCCAAGTCATACATTTATCGGTTTCGCATGCTGAAAAGGCTAGGTACGGCACACTAATCATTAATTTATTTTGACATTTAATCGAACTCATTCTTCAAACTTTCAAAGTAAATGTCATTCGAATTGCTTAAATAACTATGAGCTTCGCACAATTCATGCGGAGCCAGAATACTGAATACATTAAAATTTAATTGAACTTAATGCCTTTAAACCATGGACACATTTTAAATGCTTAAATAGGTATACAGGGGAAGAGTAATAAATTCGGATGCTTGTAATTTAATGCTTGCTTTGTTATTAATAACCAGTTTGCTAGTATATTTCTTGAGTATCTTCATCAGACTTTCTGATCGAGTTTTTCGCTCAAAATAGAACCTCCCCTGTTCTTGTATGTGTATTTTATTACATTTCACGACCCACGCTTATTCTGTCGCACACAATCGGTGGCAAAAAAACTTAAAAAATATAACATTCATTCAACAGAAGACTAGCTTGCAGGGGCCGAAAAGGTAATTTGTAATTAAATGCGAATTTTCAAATTCAATATTCATCACATGGTTATAATTTATTACGTAGTATGTTCAAAAATCAATCTGCAGTCTTCCTTGTAAGGTACCTGCGATTTGTTGATTGTAGGTCAGCATCCTGTACCTCTAATAAAACTAGTATTGCCAGTGGTTTTATTTTCGTTTATCCACTACGTACTCACTATAGTTACTGCACTGCTGCTGTTGTGGCTGCTGTTGCTGCTGTTGCTGTTGTTCTACTGTTGTTGTTGTTAAAGCACCGTGATGAAAATTGTGCGAGAAGGAGAGTAATTTATTGTGTATGATCCAACAATTCTGCACACTTGTACATCGGGACAACAAAACACGTAAATCCTCAACCACACTGGATTAACATAGTATTTAGGGAGAAGCTTACTTTTCATGTGTAGATCCATTATGCATTTTAACACGGTTGCAAGTACATACCAACAAAATATTATTTCCGTTTTATATTTTAAAACATCAAAGTATTATTCACCGCGTTGAAACAGATTTCGTTGCAACTGTTTTGAAAACGTGAAAATCAAGACAGTTGTAATAAGAGCGGGTTGTTTCCAAACTCAATCAAAGACTATCTGTGGGAAATTGACAAGAAAATGCAACAAAAAAAATGTATATAAAAGAAATCTTAGCCAAACGGTTATAACATCCTCTCTTCACTCCTTAATAAATAACTAATTTCCAATCACTAACTTTCGTTGTTTAGACATTAGACATAGGAAATGACTTTGTGGCATTCATCATTGATGAATCCTTCATTGAATTCTTCCTTGCACTTCTAATGCAATGTGATTAGGGATGAGGTGCATAATAAATTAGCTACAACGCGCAATGCAGAGTGTTGGTCGTAGTGGTCGCAGCTTTAGCAGGGCATCCTTGTGCTAGGTCAGACACGGAAAGTATCAGTATGATACGTGGTTTGGCATCCACAGCGATGCTATCACACTCGACGGACATCACACAAGTTAGAGACGAAAGGAGACGAAACCACACCAAGCTACACGATATTTTATTTTCGCCCAATCATTCAAACAACGGGTTCAATTTGCAACGTCCTATCTTGATTTATTCTAAGCATTCTTGTGGAAATTTAATAATTTTAAATATTATTGTATATTATAAGTTAACTATCATAGATATATAAAAGCGTATTATTACATTCTCCATATCAATATATGAGTGCTATCATAAAAGATTTCAAATTCATTTATACTTGAGTGCTAGGTATTTTTTGAAAACAACGATATTTTTTATTGGTTGTAGCGCACCCTTTTATTTGATATAGGAAAACTGGAAACCGAAGTCAATTAATTCTAGTATCATTGGAGTGTCCTAAATAACTTGATTCGATGGCAGAAAAACAGAGAAGAGTACTTTGATAACAATTGTAAAATACGACGCACCGAGACGTCGAGAGTGGGTATCGTTTATCTATAAATACCTTCTCAAACCCATTATTCCCATTTGGGCACGCGTGCACAATCCTGGTTCCCTGCCAGCTGCGACGCCTGCCCCCCCCCCCCCCCTTTCCCCACCCGATCCATGCACCGTGCTGTCTCGTGAAATCAGGATCAGATACATGCACATTTTCAGTCTCAGGATTACTTGCCCACCTCAAATAGAAAATATTAAACAAATATAGAACAGTATATGATAGGAAATACTTAAAATGAAACACGTGGATACCTATGCGGTGGGGAAGATTCCGAGTAATCTGTTTTATAATTTGTATAACTTTTTCCAAGAAAATGCACTGGTGGATTTTTTATTTATACTAGTTGCGATTTTACTTACGCATTTCATGACTCCAGGGATTATAAATGCATTTCATAATTAGCAAGCAGTTAGTCCTCCCCCATCCTTCTTTTTCCCTCCTTTACCAAATTAGTATCGTTTCTACTATTTTTTTGGCGTGATAAATTCTGGAATAAACAACATAAAAGTGGCAGATACTGTTTGTTGCATCAATATTCAGATATGCTGTGGAACCTTATATTCACTTGGCCGCTTTGGAAAATGCACTTTCATCTTACTTTTTCCGTGGAAACATACTTTCTTCTCGAGTTTTTCATCTGCTTCATAATATGTTGACCTCTTCCGGTTTCAGCCACGTTGGAGAAGCAGACTGTCCACTGTATTTTCTCAGAATTGTGTTTAAAAGATAGTACATGCGCTTAATAAATAAGTTAATTCCTATCAGCAGTATTCCTATTGATTGTGCAGAATTTCAAAAAGTTCCAGCCATTTTAGCATATACGAGATTTTTTAAAATTCAAACCACCAGTGAACATAGCCGACCTTCCAGTCTTCTAATGCAGCCTTAGAGGTTAATGTTTCTAGCGGGCTGTGAGATTGGCTATTTGTACTAGTGGTGCATATGTTTATAACGCAAAACCTATGCTCACATGTCATGCTTTACCCATTTTTTTCAAGCAGTTAATTTTGAAATGTGGACTTAAAATTGAGAATGTCTTGACGAAGCTAAAAATTTGACTGTTCTCTTAATGACTTCCTAGCGAAGCTTAATACAGTTTTTTGTTGTTGTTAGTAACGGACTTTTTTTTAAATTTTTGCAGTCGAATTTTAAATTTCAAGTTACATAAGTCACACTTTTGCCAGTTGCAATTTGGTTTGTAACTTTGTTGTAGAGTGACGTTGTTTTGCAGGTGGCTGGTGGACTTTTCATGGACGTATGAATAAACGAGTTTATCTTTGCCCCTTCTGAAAGTGAAACATTCACAAAAAGAATTTCATTAAATCGAGATTTGTATTTTGAAAAAAAAAAAAAAAATGCCCAGTTAACGCAGAATATCAGTATTTGTGAGTTCTAGAACTGGGATCTGTGCTGTATTACAGCAGCATTTTCTGTTATCTGAACTGTTCATTTTGTAGCGTCCTCCCAGCATCCATGTTTGACTTGCCTTTATAAGCTAGGAATCTGCAGCCACCCCAGTGGCAGCAGTGCTAGGCGATAACAATCATTTAGAGGTCTTTTTATTGTCGCCATTGTTTTAGTGAAAATGGTGATCAATGATTTACCCTTCTCGGTATAGTATGGTAATTCTTGTAATTTTGATCGCTTTCTAGGGTAGCTATTGTTGCATGGCTTATACGTTAATTACCAAAATATGGAATCGGAGAAATAATCGGTATTCGGATTCGAATTTCTAGTCTTAT
The DNA here is from genome assembly GCA_947568835.1 of Protonemura montana. Lineage (NCBI taxonomy): Eukaryota > Metazoa > Arthropoda > Insecta > Plecoptera > Nemouridae > Protonemura > Protonemura montana. The sequence continues at coordinate 11,567,388 of OX387604.1, read as the reverse complement.
ACTTTGTGGAACGTTACGTGTGTTCGCGTGAAATCACGATATGAACATTTTGTATGTGAAGAATCAATAAAGGTAGCATGTCAGACTGAAACAAAAACCCTCATAAATGATTTTTCATGTTGATAGTATGTTCGTACTTCAAAGTCCACCAAATCAACCACAAACAATCTTCAACTTGTGCCTCAGATTGAGAGCTCAATACGAATTTTGTCGCTCTCTAGTTTTAATCTAGCTTGGCTTTGAGCATAGCCAATATCGATGTGCTTTATAAACGAATAAGGATCAGCGCATTTCCTCAGCAGATGGGAGTTTTATTTTTGCTAGAAAAATATTTATGTTGAATGAATGAATTGTTGACACTTCTTGAGAGAACTTTGTGGCTTTTTCGTGCGTGCCAACTGTAATAAGACTCTGCTCCTGCTGCTGCTGCTTCTCGCTGCTAGCTGCTCACACTTTTCTCCTTTGTTGGAAGAGTGACTGCAATAATTATTAAGTGCATCAGGAAACTTGATCCTTGCTTTGGCCAAATGCGAAAAGGTGACACAATATTTCTCAACAGACGGTGTTATAAACCAACCTTTAATTGGAATGTCCACGCAGGTAATCCAACAATTGTTTTATGCATTGTTTTTTTTATCATATTGTGTTTAGGTGTGGCCGAAAACGAAATACGATGGTCTTTGAATTGGTTGATATTGAAAGTAAAGGCAAGAGACGAGGAATGCAGTCGTGTTGAGCAGATGGGCGGGCCTCACATTAACAGTGTTAGTTTATTCAAAGATATAAATACCGACGTCTATTCTTTTCTTGTTGAAAAATCAGTCTACCCATGTATGGTTGCACCAACCCTGCCCTTCAGCCACGCCGATACCCTAACTGCTACTCCCAAGAAGAATTTCATTCGATGGATCGAGGTTACTGGATTCAGCAAGATCAAGCAGTGACAAATTCCACGCCCACGTTTGGTTCCTCAGGATATGATTCACTAGTACGTGCTCTTGACACTGTGTCAGTATTCGCTGTGCAGTGTTTAGTCTATGTATATCTACCGTGTACCTGCATAGAGCACGCCGACCGATTTCATTAGCTTGTTTAGCGTTCCATGCAATGAGTGATAGCATTCAGTTTTACTCATTTATGTTGGAACTGAATTCAGGCGTTACTGCATAAACGAGTGCTCAATTTAGTTTAATACTCGTAATGCACACCACAGCGATGGGAGGCAGCTCACAGCTGGAAGCCGATAGCGAGTTTAAAATTTGCGACTTTTTCTCTAAATATCAGCCCTCTTCGAGCGGCTACTGTTTTCTGCAGCTGGGGCTAGTAAAATAATACCGACATAAAAAAGTAATTAAGTTCAGCAATTCAAAGTATTGATTTGCCATCCACGCAATTAGTGACCAAGACCCACTGATGTTGTGGCAATAGCGGAAATCCTCTTCGTCTTGGAATCATGTGTGTTGTGTGTGTGGGGTGGCGAGGTTGGCGCGGCCTGCCCGCCTGTTAAAACTTTCAAGAGCTGACTGAACACGACAGTCAGGGGAGTTCACTTTTTATCTTCACGACTAAGAACCAACACAGTTTTTGATATCTCCCTCATGGAGATCTCTCTTTCTCTCATTCCCACTCGTTCCCTCAGGAGTTGGTTCATACCCGGTCGGTCTCGCTTGCTCCTGCCACAAGCGCCGGCCACCGTCTCTGTCTTTATTATGCGGTAATGTAAACTCATGCTACGTATAATGTACTTAGGTATGCTAACCCTGGTCCCGTGCGCAACAGTCAAGTGACCATAAGGCTTACTCCAAACAAGTATTTTTCTCCAAGTTTATAGAGTTGAGCTGAGTAAGGCCAACTTGGCGCAAATGTTGAGATATTTAGTATTTATAAAAGCGCCCCGACCCACTCACTCCACAAAAACTGCAAAATGACGTGAAACAACTGTAAATGTTTTCTTATTTCCTCGTTAAAAATGTAAAGGCGTCGTTTGTATTTCTTGCCTTCATTAAAACGGCTAAGAAATGCGTACTTTTTGTCTGTTTTGTTTTTGGCCCCCGTTTGTTTGTTCTCTCCGCATTCGCTTTCGCAGGATAGATTCAGAGTAATTCACGGATGACAATACAGCAGTGATGCAGATATTTCTGGCTAAAGTTTGACGGGTGAGTGCAGCTGAGAGACGGTAGACTTTGGCCAGTGCTCGGCGGTCTCGAAGAATCTTTTTTGCAGCCTCTGGTGACGGTTGGACCATGGTTGGGCGAGGGTCTGGTCTGGTCGGGTCCGGTCGGCCGGGACCAGTCCGGATCGCCCCGGGCCGCTCCGGGCCGCTCTGCCGGGCAGGCGGCGGCTTCGAGCCACGGGCATTGTTCATAGCTAGCGGTGTGGAACCAACCGAAACACCATACCATCCGCAAGTAGGCATGATTCCTGTAACACTGCCTATCTTATCCAGTCTGCGATGAAACAAGGAAATTTACAATTAGAGTGTGAAGTTCCCACGTCTGACTTTACTAGGCTAGAGACTGCAGTATAGTGTAGAGACATCGATTAAGGCTCCGTTCTGATAGATGTCAAGAAATTTCATTAATAATTATTTCTCACAACATGGCTCTAGTATCAGCCGGAGCACACATGTGGAGCGAGAAGGCTGGCGTCTCGAGAACTTTATTAGTTATTAAAGGGACGACAATGGCGCAGAATACACGAGGAATCGCGCTGGAGGAAGGAGAGAGTGGGTGTAACGTGAAGAGACCGAGACAGAGAGAGAGAAGGGTAGATGCGAGGTATCACCAGTATCGCTACATAACATGGGATATACTTTACAATAAAAGTAAATTATAGTTAACGAAGAAGGTGATGCATGTATCGCTCAAGCTCATTAATGCTGATTGAAAGTGTGGCACAGAATCCTCGATCCTGCCTCGAGCTGATTCTTACGGCTACTCATGGTGGCCACATGGTAAGTATATTGTGTAAATGGGTACCATGGGTATAATGGGGTGTGCCATGCACTGGTTCATGAACTGTACCTAGAGCTATATCTGGTGTGATGCTTGTGAGAACAAGGGACCGTAAACTAAGATCAATCGACAGATGCTAGTGTGGTTTTTGAGACATTATGGAAGGACAACTCCTTATGATGCGGTCTGCTAGTTCGTTTCGAAACAGTTGCCAAACGCAAAAAAATGTTTGAAATTGTTTACAAAAAGCACATCGAAGATCTTTTATTCCTCTTTTGTTTTGGGGCATCACGACAACGCATTACTATTTCTTTTTCCTCTCGGCGGAACAATCTATAATACACCGTAAAAAAATCTATCGATGTGCGGCTTTGAAAGTGAATGAAAAACAGTATCATGGCTTGAACTTCGGAAGACACGAATTTTGTCGAAATCTTCTCGTCACATTTAAAGGCAGCTGCATCAAATGATTACGCGTGGCGAGATGGGCCATTATATAGCGTTACATTATTACAACATTTCGAATGATCTGACATTTCAACTGCGACCGATCAATGTCAGTTCTGCCATTTAGTCGAGGGCTCGGATTCAAATTGGCAAAGGAAATGATACTCATGTTCAATAAAAATAAGTTGTTCGAAGTCAGAAGTTTCCGTGTATTTCATTCTCAGACGCACCTTGTAACAATTAGTACCACAAAACTTATATATTATTAATACTCTCTCTTCTAAATGGTATAACATGGAGATGACTGGTTCAATTATTTTTTCGACTATGCCGAATCTGTTTGGGCATCAGGCCATTCTTATCTTCAATCAAGTTGTCTAACAAGTGAAAGAGCATACGTGTATTAGTAAGTATAGGTACGACAGTGTCACAGTTATACCATGCAATACATTCAATTAATGACAAAGGTATCCTTCCAGTTTGATCATGAAACACATTGCAAGCACTTGGCTGCAATTCGGTATAGCAACGAAAATTTATACAATGACATTTCTGAAAACACGACCATGTAGTACATAAAAGTTAATATAGGTTACACATAATTAACAGTATATATGGCATACCTATCATAAATGTGCTAGCCTAGCAGATTTCGGGGGATGAGGATAAGGCAATCGATACTGTAGGGGTACCACGTTTTTAGCTGTGGAAAGGAACTAATTAGAACAAATGATTATTTGGGTCGTGTCCGAATAACGAATCTTAACCAACTGCAATAATTCGTAAAAAAATATAGAACTAACGTAGCTGTATGTATGCGTGTGAGTTGAGCATTTCACACAATTACGGGAGGGTACTTGACTCCTGTTCATTGAATCGGGTCCTGCTCATAAAAATTAAACTTTTTTCAGAACGTCGGCTGGATTCTATTGCTAAGTAGAACAATGTATAAAGAATCCGTACCAACGTTCCACAATTAACTGAAGCCAAATTAGTTACTAATGGGAGAAGAGAAGATCTGTTATTCGACCGCGACCGCCATAGTTATATTTGGTCGTTATATTTTGTAATGCAATTCAAAGTGTTAATCCGTCTTTTACAATTTCTTTCCATAATTATTCATGAAAAAGACACAGGCTCTAAGTGTTCACCCAGTCATCATTATAATGTTACAGTACCTTTGGTATCAGCTGTTTTCTAGCTCGTATCCACATTTGAAATAAACGTAATTTACAGAATGTCAAATTAACAGAATAATCGACGATGGTGGACAAGGATTCCCAAACCTATCGGAACACGAACTGTTAATTTTTTATCTCATTTTTGATAGCAAAACAAATACTCTGCTATAAGGTGTTTTTACTAACAACTAATTTTAGTTTTTGAGTAATCATAGTATACAAACACATCCACGGCACAATTAGTAGCAACTTGCTTTGATCAGTCGTTTGCCACTGCTGGCAATATTCACTGCAAATTGCAATACATTAGAGTAGGTAATGTATTTTCTTGAGACAATAAATATCGAACGGAAAGCTTGATCCATTTACACAAATGTCCGTAGCCGGTATTGGTAAGAACAATCACTGTTAGGGATGCGCGATGCATGGGACTTGTGGGGGGGGGGGGGGGGGGGGGACGGCGAACACTCTGTAGAAATATGTAGTGGCTGGAGGTGGGGTACGTATGAGATACAGACAGATATTGTTAACCACACTTGTGTTTAATTAGACGTTTTATTAAAATAACACACCGGGGGTTGATTAGGAAGATCGTCGCTGCACTGTCACAAGGTGATTAATCAAAATATTCGCGGCAGGGGGGTCGACGTGACTCGAGGATATTCCTTGATTCATTTCATGTACTCCTGTATAAATTACGATTAAATATAAATCCGGCAACCGGCAACGGAGCCCATTCAATTCGATTCGGTATCCACTCATTCTTTCGCATTTTACACACAAGTCTCTAGCGAAATCATACATTACAAACAGACTTTTTGGGATTATATAAATACGTATCACTTTTTATAATATATTATTTCTCTCGCAACAAACACTATTCATTTCACATATCTGCTGTCAATTCCAACGCAGAGTGTCCCATACTCGGTGCTTAATGCGGACGTACGTTTCTTAAAACTCACAACCAGTTGAGCAAACTTTTCCCCCTGTTAAACCCCAGCCAATTTCACTCAGTCATGAGAAAATTTGACAGCAAGCCAGGCTTGGAACTTCTCGCCTGCCATTTCTGTCACCAGGGACACAAATTACTCGATGTCAAAGAAAGTCAGTTTTTTAGACACCTTTATCCTTTCCAGATTCGCGATCTCTTAAGAAAGTGGATTACGGGTTATTTAAGGGAGCGGGAGGAAGATTTAGACATCCGTACCACATCCCTCTTGGTATCCCTCGTCGGGCGAGTTCCGAGAAAGCACCCTCTTTAAGGCTGTCACCGGAGGAAGTACAGGCACCCCTCGCTGCCAAACCCTGAGCGTCTTCGCGGAGGGAAGCCCTGCCAACGTCGGCGAGGTGGAAGGACTCGTATTACTATTGACTGCGACGCCTTCTCGCGGATGCTGAGGGTGCTGCGGATGCGGATGCTGTTGCTGTTGTTGCTGCTGTTGATGATGCTGCTGCTTCTGCTCCACACCCGACGGAATGATCGGCAGACCGTAGTCGGGTGGGTACCCGTTGTGGTGCTGTCGCGGAAATGTTCTGCTGAAGTCTTCTTCTTCAGAACCACCCATGCTTTGGCCATCGCTGATAATTGGAGTCTTGTCAGTCGAGTCGTAGTTGAAGCCAGTGCTCGTGGTGCGTCGGATGAAGTGCTCCGGAGACGGACTAGGAGGCTGTGGGTGGTCCCACAGAGCGGAAGGGTAGAGTGAATCGCAGCCCTCGCGAGTGTACTCGCCGCTGCCGGGTCGCAGCTCGATACTCTCCGCTTGCAGCTGGTTAGGTGTTGCGTGCTGGCTGCTACTCGTGTGCTTCAGCTCGGCGGCAGCGACTAGGCGTTTCGTATCTTTGATAAGGTCGGGATTATTGGTGGCCGAGATGACGGTAGCGCCAGCGAACGGCGCCGTATTGATTACGCTGCCATTGCTGTCGTAGTGACTGGTAGTGTAGGCGAGTTCCGTGAGTCGAGGTGGTTTCTGGATCGGGTTACACGCCACCTTCAAGTCATTCGTGACTACTTTACTTCGCTCCGTGAATGATGTATCGGAAGGTTGTGCGGGGTGCAAGGAGGAGGGTTTACAAGAGTTCGAGGTTGTGGTTTCGATGTTAACACTCGCCTCGATTTGCCCAGGCGTTTTGCTCTCGGAAAAAGGAAGTCGCCGAAGACGGACGAGGAGAACCAAAATGACAAATAGGATGAAAAGGATTAGGATCACTAATGCGGCGCTTAGCCCGGCGATTTGTCCGCTTCCGAGGGTGGCCATGCCTGCTGTACGCATGGACACGTGCAGAGTGAAGTTGGCTTCAGCGTTGCCGGCTCGGTTCTCCGCCACACAATAGAACTCGCTCGAGTCGGTCTCCTGAGCATTGGTGAGCACCAACGTGCTGCTCTTCTCGAAGTGTCCATCGACGAAGATGTAGACCCGTTGATGGGAACTAAACGCTGAGTTGTTGACCAGGAGACGCCCATTCCAGTACCAGTGGAGCGCAGCCGGAGGCACTGCGCCCACTCGGCACACGACAGTGGCGTTTTCCCCGGTCGTAGCCTCGACGTAACGACTCATGGGCAGGATCTCAGGCTTGCACGCGAAATCGTCGACCTCCAGCTCTGCGAACGACCGATCGGCGATCCTCTCCGGACCGCCGCTGCATTTCGGTGCCACGGGATAGGGGATGTTGTTATCCTGCAGCCAAAGTTTCACTTCGCGGAGACGGCAATCGCACAGCCACGGGTTTTCGTGTAATTCAATGCCGTTTAATCGTCTTAATGAGTTTACAGTTCTCGGCCTCAACTCGGTTAAACGGTTGCCGTTTAACTTGAGCGACTCCAGTTTCTCAACCCCTTCAAACGCTTTCGGTGCTATTATCTGTAGCTGGCAATTGGATAAATCTAGCTTGACCAGATTTGGCGACGACCAAAATGCATTGCTCTCGATCTTCTGGATGGGGTTGTTGGCGAGGGTGATGTCTCGCAGTAACGGGACGTCCTTAAAGGTCGAAGTAGGTATAGACGTCAGCAGATTGTAGGATAGGTCAAGCTCGACAAGATTGGTCAACCCATGGAGCGCGTGCTCGTCGATCTGTCCGATGCGACAGCTTCTCAGATAGACCTTCTGCAGGTTGAGTAGGTTGGCACGGACGAACATATCTCGGGGCAGGATCTGCAGATTGTTTCCCGACATGTCCAACACTTGCGTCTCAGGGATGACGTTGGCCGGTATCGTGATGAGCGCCCGGTCCACGCACTCGACAGTTTGCTTGCCACCCTTCCACTTACACGCGCACACGGTGGGGCAAAAGTTAGAGGTTGTCGCGACACACGCTAACAAACCGCACAAAACCACCACGATTTGCCACAACATCCACTTATTGCCACCGGTGGCAACGGCGGCAACGGCAACTCGCCGATCAGTCATTATTAGCACCAAAGTGGCCACTATAATTGACCACTTTGTTTGATCCACAACAATTTATGCATGTCTTTTCGAGCAAGCCAAACAGAACACTACCATATTTTACATTTTCTGTTCGTCAAACTGTCAATGCGACAATTTTACGTCATTTCATTAACAAGTGATCAATTTACCCACTTGACAAGCTTTCTCGCGAGCTTTTCTCGGCGAGACCCGACGCGACAGGAGAACACGCGGATAATACACGGCACTGACAAACGCTTGACGGACACGCGAATCCAATGTTTAACGACGGCACTGCTACAAGGATGTAATTCGCACGACGCGGCGTGCTAAGAAGAGCGGATATTTGAAACGGCACGACGAGATGGCACACTCTTTCTGAAAACACCTTCTCAAACTGCTTGCCAAAGTTGGTTGTCACCGCCGGAGAGCGTGTGGTAGTCGATGAAATGTTGACGCTGGCAAGCGAGTGTCCCCACTGATTTGCTTCAATCCTGATCTCACAGAGCAGAGTGCGTTCTTTGAACGTCACGCCAGCACACCGGTAGGGAACGAACTGCGAGACGAGACTGTGTTCGGAGTGAGACCGCCTTGTTGGGGAGTACGCGGTGCGGGGTAGGGAGCCGTGGCCCGTTGAAGAAGGGGGGGGGGGGGGGAGGGGGGGTAGTCGGCTTCGGTTCGTCCGATGCCGAGCACTGTGCTGACTGGCGTTGGCTGCGTTGTCTGAAACGCGGCGCTGGCGATGGCGCTGGCGCGACGCGCTGCGGGCTGGTCGCACCGTGGACTTCAGGTCTCAACTGGGAAGGAAAGGTGCACCCTCGCCCCCACTTCCTATGAGGGGACAGTGTACGCAGACCATGCACAGACAGACCAGTGTACTGGGCATTGAGCAACTAACAACCGGCACTCGCCGCCATTCGATTGATACGAACGAAGCTGCTGAACGAACGCGTTGGGTCCTCTAACGCCACGATCCTCTGTCGTTCCCCCATTTTCATCCCCTAATCTACCACCCTCCCCAACCTTACCCTCCGAAGCAAAATTCTTCACACCCTATCCAATCAATGATTGATGGAAATGTCTGTTCTTCTCTTCCTTCCGCGGACAACAAAACCTAAACAGAAAAATTGCCCACGGTTAAAAGACTACTTAATTATTGTAAACTGATTAAATATAAATGGATATTCACCTAAACCGTGGAGAAATGTAGCCACATAAAAGAATGGCATGTGTCTAAAGCCCATGATTTGTGTTTGTCATCATCAATCAAAGGTCTATGGTTGTACAAGCATCAAAGCACACGGAAAATATATTAAAAGCCGGAATGACAATGTTCACGATTCTCGTCAAGGTAAAATATTCAACCTTTTCCAATTTCTTTGGGTTGTACTTATTTTGAACTGATTTGGAAACATTCAGTGTTATTATTTTTTACTTGAAGCCTCGCTTGTGAAATCAATCAGATAAATTCGGCGACAATTGCTACGCATCTTCAGTTTTAATGTCGTGGTATTATCAATTCCTTGCAAGCTTAACCAACCTGATCAGAGGAAGTGTATACTTAGGACCCTTAACCTATACAAACAAACGTTGTGGAATGACCTATTCCGGTGATGTCTCTTGAATTTAATGTCACACTCGCAGGCTAATTTAAATAGGCACGTTCGTATTCCAAATATGACGAGCATTGCCTAAACCTACTGCAGACCAAGAAATTTTGATTTCTAGCCGAAAGCTCATCCTACATCTACTTACGAACTCAAACAATTAGTCGCACCCTCTTCAATGCTTGTTTTATCAAAATCATTTGATAAACATTCATTTTGGTTGACGCAAATGCAGAGAGGATGGGCTTGAAGTATGGGATCATCAAGCTCTCTTCTCGAAGGGTGCCTTGCACACACTCACTCCCACCCCACCACTACTCCGTTTTATGTTAAACTCAAATACTCAAAATACTTCAACCACTCGTCCAGTATTAGCATGTTAAAATACCAACAATGAGGTGCCATCAGAAATTGGTTCGCAGTAGCTTCAAATTTATACGAATAATACTATGCCAAATACCAATTCAACTTCTCTGTTATGGACGTCACCGCATATATGCACACTCTCTTGCAAACCAATAATAATTTCAAAATCCCCCACAGCCTGTTCCCATTTCCAATGTACCTATAGCTAGTACGTAGATGTTTTATGTGTTTTATGAATAACTTTTTCATGCATTGCAATGGCCTAAGTTCACATGCACACAGAAAGGGTTTGACAGCTTGTCATGTGCTGCAGCCGAAGGTAATTGATGTTCGATCGTTAACCATAGGTTAAAATCTAAATTCCACGTGTCCACAATTTCCGCCATATAATTACATATTTATTTGTTAAAAAAAAAGATTTCGTGTTCTATATTCTCCCATGCATTATCGTGCATAGCACTGATTAAATAAGCAAACTGGTATATGAAGTGTTTCCCAGTGATACTAACAAGAGACATGCGTCAATATATTCACACTTCTAGGTATCTCTTTATATCTCATGTACATTGATATAATATGTATGTATGTTAACTCAATTGTAAATACTATAATACTAAATGTGTTAATATGTAGTCCTTGTTCGTTCAAACCATTGCTAACTGCGCTGCGTTTGTACATATTATCATTTACCACGCTATATTCTTTCATTCATCACACAATTTGATTCGGAATTTTTAATTTTTTTCTCCAAATCGTTTGCCCTTGCGTTCTTTAAATTATTACGAATGTCAAGTTTAGTTCTGTGCACGAGATCGGGCGCCAGCACAGACGCATGTAATAAAGCAGGTAATTGCGATATTCGATCTCGATTACACAATCCACACTGACATTTATAAACAATTCCGAAGTCGGTGACATGCACGTGCAGTTGCACTAATAATTAAAGTACATTACACGAACAGTTTTCCTCGTAAGTTCACTGTCACATGATCGATTTTGAGGTTATGGAAGCGAATAACGAAAGAAAAAACTTGTAACCTAAAATATCATGGCAAGTTGAGATTTTATTGGCCGGCCGACGTGAGCTGAGCTAAGCTTGCAATAGGATTTCTAGTAAGCTTACCAGGTATAATTTCGCGCTTTAACAAGCTTTAGAATAGCAAGTTATCGATGATTTTAGCCGTAATCAATGGAAGCAAATATACATTATACAGCAGGAGGGAGCACCAATCGTGGCCCATTGCTATGAGATAATCTTGATTGGTATGCTTGTGGATTCATATTATATAGCCGTTGCAGCATTGTTGTATTACTCATTTAATCGTGGAAGAGCAATTATTATTGCGACAGTATCGAGCTCACGATGCGCTCAAATATTGCGAACGTTGTTTGGGAAATATTTGTCACTGAAATGACGACGAAATTGTGACAAATAGTAAATGAATGACGAGTTGCTCTGCGATTGATGTTTATTCTACATGTAAATCACATGATATTACACTAGTTTGATAGTGCTGCTCTTTATTCTATTATATATTTTTTAAGTTATTCCGGTTGCAAGTTGATTGTGGTAAGCTCGCTCTTTTTTTGCACAGATACCGGTAATTTCTAACAAAACATACATAAGTGACGTGGGACTATAGGTAATATCCTAGACACATTGACTCAAGTACAATACCTGTAAAACATTCATAGGTATAATATACGTTCATTACCGGCGCCTTTTAAACTGACCCCACCTTGTCATGTCCGCTCCGTCTGTCCGCTCCGAGTCGAACATAGAGAAGGGAACTAGCAAGTTCGTCGGTCTAGAGTAAGATGCAAGGTAACCTAGGTGGAGTCACTCTAGCGTGTTTAATCCCATGTGTTCCTTTGCTTCGTCTGGTTGTGGACTCCTACTCTAATATGCCATCGACTTCACCCACGCTTAAAAACCACCCGGTTACCACTACTAGCTAGCAGGCTGGCTGGCTGGCTGGGTTGCTTGTTGGCTGTTTATTCTTCAGCATTCCTTTCTAATACTTACCCATGGTTGGTTTGTATCCACTTACCAGGCCTCATTGTTAATAACGAACGCCTTTTCAGCACGTCTACTTCTCTGGCAATGTCACGTCAATCTATATCGTCCACGCTACACATTGAATGAATCGATTTCGATTCAGAACGCTCCGTTAACCTGATGCCAAGCTTCTGATTGGCTGCAGAACGATGTAACGAACTGTTAATTCCTTATTCAGCCATTTAAGCTATGGGACTAATTCATGGACAAAATGGGACTCAATGTGCTAGAATACGCATTATAAAATTGAACCAGGAGTAATAAATAGGTGAAAGGAAACGAACATGATAGTAAGTTGCAATGCACTTGCATATTAAGACGTTAGGAAAGCACAGACATGCACAACTTAATACATAGGACAGGTTCTTGTGGACGTATACACTGCATAAAACATTTCCCCGTATGTCACGACACTCAACCAAATGAGTACCTATAGCTAATTCCTGTGCTAATAACTATGGTTGACACTTCGCTTATCATATCGTTAGATTTGTTTCATATTTCAATGTCTGATTTATAACTTTTCCGGAAGTCCGTTAGGTCCCAATTTATCGCTTTTGATACAATAGCCGTTTTGGATCTCCCAGAAAACGTTGATCTGTTTTAGTTTAGCCTATCTCATTACCTTGGCTTTTAGATTGATCCGATTTTGAATGACTAATTGATTGAATGGAATAGGCTGTCTACATGGTTTTAGTGACATTTTATGTTTCTGAAACAAGATGAATATTAATGACCCGTGCCATTTTCTGGGTCCCTAGTTTATCTGGCTGCAGAGTTTCATCCGTGCTAATTGATAATCTCGTTCAAAGCCTATTAACTAAATTGGCTATAAGTATAGAGGAAGTTCGCTATTTTAGAACGCGCCTTCAGTCAAAACGCACTTTTACGGAACGCAGAATCAAGCATGAACACTGCCCTAAAAACGTGATGACAAAGGGTAGTGCATGCCAGTGTAATTTTTAAATTTACTTACATGTGAAAAAAGTACACAATGCCATTAGTGCCGTCCTACACACAAATTCGAAAGAAAAACATCGTGACGTTATAGATTGGTGTGGTGGGTGGTGAGGGAGGAGAGAAGGGGATCTGTTTGTGACCACAGTTTCGGTTTCCTGTCAAATTCTTTTCAGCAAGCTTGTTATCCTTAAATCCTGTAATTGTATGTGTGGTCCTGCCCTAGACTGGCTAGGCTAGCTGGGGATGTTTAGCTAGGTACTCATGGCCTGACCGCTCGGCAGGTTAGCGATCGCCAAGTAGACCCTCTGCATTGGGTGGACCAGGTGGCAAGTAGACATGGCAACCTAAGACAGCCGAACCACCGAAACCACCGACCGAGCAAAAGCAACCGCTGCAAATCAGTGGTGACAGTATAGACCTGTCGAACGTTAGTCACATTCGTTGAACAATATTACAGCCTCACATCTAAGAAGAGAACCAACAAAAGACCTACGCTACAAGCCACATTATACAATTTGTCACTATTTTCCCTTTTTAAAATGCAATGTTGTGCACGTAAGTAAAATGCATTGCTCATACATATATGGCGCACAGTGTTTTTCATTTTAATTCATAAGCGACCGTGATTGTGTAGCACTTGTCTATTTGTGCTAGCCTATCAAAATGAATCGCATGAAAGTGTGCTCTATCTTCTCGAAGCCAAGCGCTAGGCGTAAAACAAGACGTCTCCTCCCACATGGTCGAAACAGGGCGGTACGGTACGCCTGGAAGTCTTGATTGATATTATAATCAGTCCCGCTGTGAAGAAGTGTACGTCGCTGGTAAAGAGAGGCGCACATGTGCGTTGACTTTGGCGTTGGCGTTGGCGTTGGCGTCGGTGCTGGCGTTGGCGCTGGCGTTGGCGACGTCAGGTGTGCGTCCAAAGTGGATGCGAAGAGTGACGCCTGCCATGACACAACACAGAGTGAGAAGTGGGGATGCGTACCCCGTGAAACTCTCAACAAGCACTGTCCCGAATCTCCACCATTATTGAGCACCTCACACACTATGGCAAGCAGCAGATCTTTTCCTTACTTCTTTGAAAGTAATGTTGAAAGTCGGCGAGCACAACTTTAGGGTTTCCGGTCATGGGGTCGGCTTGTCGCTCGTAAAATAGAATGGAATGGGACACTGATGACTTTTCTCGCTCACTTCCCTCGACTTTCGGGGCAAAAAAAGTGGCCCAACCCTGACTGGTATCCTCTTATTCAGGTTTTCTGGAGCTCGCCGCTGTAACAAATGCATTCGACGTGCTGAGATTCACACCCCGCTCAACCTACCCCTCTGTCCCCCATACCTAGCCCCTGCCCATAGCTCTTGATTCACCCTGGATAGATCAAAACGCTCTGCGTCAGAAAAAATTCGTGGCCTGCCGACTTTCAATACTTAGTTAATTAATGGATCGCAAGGGGACCGAAATTGCATTTTGTATAAATGCTCCGTGATTTGCTGGAAGCAAATCGGAACTGTGATTATCGCTGTACGATGTGGTCGTTGAACCAACTTGGCAGGTACAAGAGACAAAGCTTTCTCAAGCTTGCTGCTTGATTGAGTCGGCGTTCTTACAAGGTGGCAGGATAATGAGAGAATTACAAGGAGGTTACGTAGCAGCTTAAGCTCAGCTTAGCTGCTACGTCTAGGACACTGTTTTCAGTCAATATTCAGTAATTGACAGCTCTTCGTCGTATTTCTGTCTTCAAGCCAAATTCACACCTATTTAATGTATTACAAGTTGTAATTTATTATTATTTTTATTGCTGTTAACATTTTTTTATCACAAAAAAAAGTAAAGAAACCACCAACTTAGGACTAACCGTCGTCCTTGAGTTTTTTCGTCCTTGTGTCCTTGTCCCAGGTACCGACTCTGCCGTGTGGTGTGATGCTATCCTGGGTTTAAAGAAGTCACGTTAGATAATTCGTGCCTTGGTCGAAATGTTCATGGCTGAAATTTACAGCGGGACTCCTCTTTGGCACTAAATACGAAATCTAAAAGTTTTATAGTTAGCTCCCCGCGCCTGTAAAACTGCGTAGCCGTTCACTAGTAGTAAACATCAATGCAATTACAATGAATCTATTTTGTTTCAGGTAAGTTGTAAACATCAGCCGCATCACAAATTGCCGACACTTTTACAATTGCTGAGCTTCACGCCGTTGAAGGTTGAAGGTAGGATATCTTAGCAATGTCTGTTACCCCGGGTCACTATTTCGCTGGATTTTGTAATCGTACCGATACACCACCACCAAACACACTAAAGTTCACACTCTAAGCGTTATTAAAGGCGCATGTTTACTGAGTTAGCTTCAAGCATTATTGCATGCAATAACTCCCCTAGACCGCTCCGTTTTATATTATCAACGAGGATAAAGTAATCCTGATTTATTTTCTTCTGTCGCGATGCTGCTACTATCACCACTAGTTGCTATAAATGTGGTGTTTGTTTTGATCGATCTGATATGTGGCTAGTGGCTACTGCTTCTCCTGCTGCTGGACTCATGCTTATATAATAGCAAAGCATGACTCCATGAGAGTCCATCAGCTTGCCGACAACTTTACCGGAACCGGCAACCGGAAAATGATGTATGCTAACTGCCACAGCACGCGCACAAGAGTTCCTGACGGGTAGTGTAATCGAAGACCGTGGTAACTCGAAAAACCGCGCTGCCATTTACATTTGCAATCGTTCTTGCAATTGTCGCGATGAAATAATGCTCAAGGGTCGTATGTCGCTCCCTTAAGGGAGACGAGGTTCAATTGATTTATGTGGTCTTGTTATTTTCTCGTGCACACACACGTTTATTTCATTTTATTAGACTGATAAGTGTGGATCCATGTCAGGTGCTTTATGGCCGTCTCTACCATCGGTAGTGCAGTGCACACAGTAATATTGGTACTAATACCCGCAAGGGGATTGTTATTCGATTCAACTACCCTCCGCATTGGTGAACACTTTGCATTGATTTCGTCGAAGGCTGGAGAGAATGCTGTCATTGCAGACCGAACAATTGACACTATTTATTTGTTTTCCTTGGCTGCGCAACAGAGACGTGGGCAAATTGAGTAGAGTTTATACCACCTTTGTGGCATTCACAAGATACCTGCATCTTTGGTTGGCAAGTGTTGTTTGACTCTTATAGGGCGTCGGCAATCTACCATATTGAGCAGTTGTAGCATATGCACAAAACTTTACTCTGTTCATTATTAATGCCAAAATGTAATAGTTGATTTTATTTGCATTTAACAATATACAGTCTTCGTTTTGGCCAATTCTATGAACGTCTGGCAAATTGTTCCTGGACGTCACTGAAAAAAAATGGAAGCTACTTCAAAATAGGGACGAACTGAGAAAAATATAACCGTTATATACCGACTTCTTCATTTTGATCCACCTGGAATTGAAGTGTGCGTGAGTGCGTAGTGTGTATGCGGGACATTTTGCACCAGAGGGCAGTTTGAAACCTGGCAACCTGTCACGCTCTTTCGAACACGTTTCTATTGAATGAGCTGATCGAGAAAGCCAAAGAGAGAAAATATTTGCCATTCCTTTATCTTGCAGCCGAAAATTCAAGCCATTATAGTCTATGTTTTGTTCGACGTCTGTGTGAGGAAGGCGAAGCAATGTGTGCCACCCTTGCCAGGCTTCTTTCCAAATAATCCCGACAATTTAAATAGTTTCTTTCGTCTACCGTTTGTATATAAAAGAGCGCATGAGGTTGCGGCTGAGAGTGTGGTCCCGTGTTGGGATCGGGGGACCGTTCACCGCGTTATATCGGAATCTTTGCCGTTGGACGAGCGACGTAGGTGGGTGAGGTGGGTAAGGGGGGTCATGGGTGCAAGAAAGAAACTGGTGGGCTCAAGCGACCAACGAGCAGTATACGTGGGTGAGTTCTGCCGGATAGGGAACAGGCACGAGTTAAGTTTTCTTTTAGTCTCAAGCAATGTATTCATCGTCTTCGCTCTCTTTGCTTTATATTCGAAGAGATGAGCTCTTCCACATGCAATCAACCCGGGTCACTGCATTCATTTCTTCATAAAATGACTCTTTGTGCTAGAGAGTAGTGCATAGTGCCGTTATACCGTGATAGAGCAGTTCTAGAGAAGTTCTAAAGCAGTTCTAGAGTGAACTCGAAGTTCTAGGGCCGTGATAAGCCGTTCAGAGCCGTGCTAGAATCAGCTTGAGCATTTGACCTTCGGTAAGGCTTCCAGTTCCACCCTCGCCGTTGGCCTGCGGCTCATCAATGGATTAAGTAGCCGTTTTGGGAATCTTGGAAGCATTCAGATTCGTCGTAATTTAGCCAGAATATACTATTAAGTCACTTCGATAATTGGATGAGCAGACGGAATTCGAAGGAATTCCACGTTAATTTTCATTTCACACGCACAGTGCTCTACGCAATCCCGAAACAAAACCAAACAATTAATTTTCACATTGTCAGTGGCACGTAAAATTCGAAAATGGTAAACAGTATCTCATGTTACCATGATTTATATTTGATAGGTTATCCTTTTAAAACAGGTTAAAACGCTTTAAATTAAAATAAAACTTCCTGCTTATAATAAAATGCAAATGTATAAGGTGAATTAAACGTCGCTACTAGCTACATTCCTTGTTGGTTTAGTCTCAACAATTTTCATGAAAGGCAGGCAACATTCCCGTAAAAGGTTTTACTCCCGCTCCTTTGTATAATATACTGATTCATAAAAAAAACTGTAAAAAAATGAATGGAGTTTCAAAACTAGAACTTACCTTGGTTAGACGTATAGTATACTATATAGGTTCACACAAATACAAGCAATTTATTCCGGGGTTGTAAAAAGTAAAACGGTCAGATTTCGTCTTCGATGACCATTGCCGGAGGCACGACCAGTCCGGTATCCTGCAACAGTTGGTCATTCCACGCCTGCCGATGGATACGCTTTTGCTTAGCTTGTGCAGTGCTGCCACTGTTCACTCAGACTACATACTATTCAGATTCCACGCTCCATTCTCCATCCCCCAGCCCACAATCTTATCGCATCATCGTTTCCTTCGCTGTCCACACACACATACATGAAGCAACTGACTGCATCCAGGACCGTTTATGGGATTTCTGGTGCCACCGACCAAATATAGATGACTCAATTGTCAATATACTTTATGATTATTCACGAAATATTGGTAAGCTTGTTGAATATCTGACAGCAATCAATATTGCACACAAATTTGAGCAAAAACAGCGATATTTGGCTGAAAAATCAAACATACATAACGTGTAGCGGTTGACAAGCCTATTTATAGTATAAATGAAAAATAAAAAAATAATAAAATAATAAACCTTCACGTCTGTGACAAATAGTTTCAATCTTCTCTTAAAAAACTTGAAGAACTGTTTCCGTTCTTAAAGATATCCAAAGAAGAACGCCTTAAATCTTACTTATATCGGATATGAATGTCATTATTAAAATTAAATTAAATCACATCCCTGGTTGTTTGCTTTGTGACTAGCCTATTCACGTGAATAGGCTAGTGGCGTTGGCGAATGGCTGGGTGATGATGAGGCTGATGATGAACCTAACCTAAAATATCCTAAAACTTAACTAAACCGTCCCTTCCGATGGACGGTACTATTCGAACAACATGATTTCTCCACAAATCCATGCTGTCACAAGGTTGCTCAGCTCAGCGAGAAGATGTTAGGTTAACAGTGTTGCTCAAGAATTTGATTAAAAATATAAAATTAAACGATAATATTCTTCTTCAGTTTGCTTTGGAAGACTGAGCGACTAAAATCATTTGGTAATATGTTTAAATGCAGAGTCGTGCATTCTGGAGCTTATGGAAGCATACTACCTCGACAACACAAAAAACATCAAATTATCTCAGAGTTGCTTTAGCAGCCTGGGATCGCGACACAGTCACACTTCGCCACCTTGGATTCCAGTTACTTTGCACGATAAAAAAAAAATGAACAGTGACATCTAGAGATTAAATTTGTTTTCTGTTAGCGCCAAGATGTCATTTTCAATCTTGATGTTAGCAATTGTCTGAAGCACAACCAAGCTTAACCAAACACCGACAGTTTAGTGAGCTTTTCATACGTAAGGATACATACATGTATGTTTGCTCTGTAACAGTTGATGGTTGGCTGTTGACGGTTGACGGTGAAATTCGGATCACAGCCTTGCTGGGTGCTATATGAAAAACGGCAAATGATTGATACTTACTTTAAGAACAAGAACTCCAATAATCGAGGCAAGCGGGTCATTACGAAAACATTGATAGTTGGCGTCAATTAATTTTGGAGTGATTGTTAATAAATCTTGGAGACTTTGACATATTTTCCTTGTATTTTTTTAAACATTGTGCAAGTTATTATGTTTTTTTGGGGATTGGAAGTGGCTTTACGTTCAGCAAAACTTTCCTTTGTTCGTGTGGTCGATGTCTGCTCTTCTTTGATTTTCTCTAATTTTATGCGCCCCGGCCCTCTTTAAAACATCGACCCCATAGGCAATTTTCACGAGTCACGATTGAGATCTTCTTTGGCATAGAACCGGTATTGCAATATTTTTTAATTCATAAACTCTTAGCTCACAGAAACAGCTGACTTTCACCGCATGTGATTGGTTGTTGCCATGATAATTAATATAACTCCCATTTTATCTAGAAGTTAAGAAAATTTTAGTACTACGCACTCGAAAATGTTATTGATACGTGCGAGCGTAGCGAAATCTTCAGTTTCACTCCCAAAAGAGCAATTTTCTGCGTTTGTGTAAGTGAGTTTATGTGTAATTTTTCTTCTCTCTCTACTGATTAAATTACTTCTAAAATTGTCATGACCCTTTCTGTGTACTATTTTGTGCGCTCAGTTTAAACTCCTGCGTTTTCGAAAAAAAAAGTGTTGTTCAATCTAAATACCGTAAATTTGACGTATTTTCATAATTTCCTCGCTCTGGTCCTATGTCTAACGTCATTTGGAGATTTTACAGAAAAAAAGAAAAAATACTCATTTTCTTTCCAGATTTCTTTTTGGTAAAATCGGAATGTTTTACTAAATCAGCTAAGTTTCCATCAAAATGTTTATTTTTATTTTTTTTATTTTATGCGAGGGAAGCATTTTTTATCCAAGTAATCGTTATTTCAGACTAGTTGGGCTCTGTAGTCGTTACTTTTTAATAGCCAAAGAGCCCATTCCTTATCATATTACATATCCAGCGAAGAGATTTGTGAGCTGGAGTATAGTGTGGAGCACTATTGGAGCGCAGTTAGGACCAACTTTTGAGTATGATCCAGTTGAATGTGTGAATTTTCAATCGAGTTTCCTATCAAACGTAAGGTGGCAAAAGAAAGAGAAAAGTGGAAATTGTATTTCGGTTGTGCAAGTTTCGCGTAGCGATAGTTTCGAGATACAGGAGAGATGACGTTTCGAATGTCGAGTCTCAATGGTATTAGGTAAGACTTGGGTAAGACGTTCCAAGTCACAAGCATGAGATGATCTTCGCTCATTTACCAAGCACAGAAGTCAAATGTTGGTTTTCGTTGTTTTATTTATTTTTTGTTTAGGAAAAGGAAAAGGAAGAGAAAAGAAAATCAAATACGAGAATAAGCAAATGCGCGCACCACTAAGATTTTAATTACTTTCTACCCGTTCAAAGAAATATTAATGACATTTATTTATGCAGAATATTGTAAACATGCTGTTCTGGAAAAATAATTTAAACGTAGTGCGAAACTTTACTGCGGCAAGCAATTTTTTTCGAATATGAACGATCAGGTAATCGTGGAATTTATTTTTCATGGAAAGGTATTTTCCCCCTCGTGCCATCAAAATGCGTAATAGAGAAATATTTTCCATGATTTTCCGTCATGCGTAGATTATAATGACATAAAATGTCAATAATTGGTCTATTTTACATTTTGATAATTCATTTAGTTAGATACTTTATTGCCACAAGCATTCCGGTGTTAGCATCGCAACTGGTATAGTTGAGTTTGTCTACATTCCACAATCTATTTTTAGTCTCATTTACTAGTTAGTTACAGCAAAACATGAGACGAAATATAAAACATATCCAATTCAACCGTTTTACACGGGTACGTTCACAATGACACGAATATTCACACCAATGATATCAAATATTTAAAACATCATCTCGCTTAGGTTCGTTATATTATTATGACCTTTTTCCACACAACCACCCTTCGTTCATTATTTATATAAATGTATACACTTTTTGATATGTTTATATATATATTACGAATGCTTGTGTGTGTGTGTGTGTGTGTGTCAGGTGACTGTATTTTGTTACCTTCGTTCCGGTCTATCCCTTTAACCAAAAGGATTTCCGACAACTTCAAAAGTTTTTCTCGGAAAATCAGCCTTGTTGATAACTCCTATCTCCCTAATTGGAGCATGCAGATCCCTAAGCATTAGAATAGGCATAAGCATAAGCACACAAAGCAACACACAGACCATTATATAACACAAAAAGAAATCGTATATCGTCTAATGACAGCCCTCTATGCAACTAAGTTGAAAGAATATTTTACTTTCGACAGGTACCAAGCAGGCATTGCGAATCAATTTGATTGAATTCTGAAAACCGAGAAAAATAATATTTATTTGTATTCAATGACAATGGATGTTCACGTGTAAGCAATGGCAAATATAATCATCTCATTATCACGAGTTGTTTTTTCTGATAATAGAAAACGACTTACAGAAATTGAGCGTAAACAGAAAAAGCGATACATAGAAAAAGAGTACGATGCTTCCTGATCCAGAAAAATCGTGAAAAAAGTGTCGATTATAGGTTTTCGACAGGCTCAAACCTAGGACCTGCCAAGGTGGAGGCGTGTTGGACACTTTGCTCGATCATTTTTTTTATTGGCGTCATTTTGTCAAGGTACTTATTTTTTGCACACTAATTCAAATTACAGTTGGTAAGAATATTTTATTATTTTTTTTTTTGTGTTATCGACGAAAGAAATACCACGTAAGTTTTCGCGGTTACGTAGGCGCTAGAAGAGCGAAACTTTGAGATGACGTGATTTCCTTTTTAAAGTTTAAATCAATAATTAAAACAATATTTTATCGAACAAATGTCTAGGCGAGCGCGTACCAAAATGAAATAAAGCTTGCTTTCTATGTCCAACTTAAAACACATTTTTAAAGTACGACGAAGATAGGAACGGATCAATACTACATGGTACCACATAATAATACCACATAAAGGTACTTCAGATGGAGACTGTTGTTACTTATAAAGCAAGAAGATAAGTGGATTTATGGATTGACTGCCCAAATAAAACAATGTGCTTGGTAATATACTGTGCCAATAATATATCAGTTAATTAAATCATGCAGAGACAATAGGAGGAGAATGGACTGGAGTTTAATCCATTTCGCCCTCCCTCTGGCTCGTTGTGGCACATCTTTTGCTATATTCTCCTCGCGAGCAGGAGCAAGTGGCAAGTACCCACTCATTTTGGGTAAGGGGGGTAGCGATTTTATGTTAATAGTCATACCAAGAACGTTTTGAGGATATTCTCGAATGAAGAAGGTGCAATTTTATGTCAGTAATATCTTCACTTACGTTTTATTGACTCGAATGATCCCAGTTTAGCTCGGTCAATATTTAAAAAACTGCTAGATTTGAGGTTTTTTAAATGAAGACAAGAAAAAATACTTTGGTGCTTGTTTTACGTTTTCTGCTATTCTTCTTAAGTGTACTTAGCAAAAGGTGAAGGTGTATTTGAACAATGCCTTGCTAGTTTGTTTTGATTTTCTTGCCGTTTCCGTGGTTTTCCGTCACCTTATATAAAGATACCAGAAGTCGTAGTTGTAGTTTCTTTTGTTTTTCTTGACAATAATCGTGAAAGCGTTGCTAAAGCAGTAAATCTTCATAGCGTTTTTGACGAAGTAGTTTCATAGAGTTTTATGTAAACATTACATTTTAGCAGTAATTTTCTAATCGAAGTTGCAGTAGTAACAATCCCTCCCAATCCTCACCCATTTCGTGACAAAAATCTTTAAGTTTGGAGCAGTTGCAGAAGTATTGGTATAACCACATTATAGTTTTTTTTTTGTAGCAGTATTAACAGAAGCAGAATTGTGCACAATTTTGGCAGTAATTTGGCAGAAGTAAAAAGAAACACCAGTTACTTATGTATGTGACGCTAACTGCAAAAAAATGTGAGAATCTTGAGTTAAGTTTGCCCTCGCAGCGTGGAACGGGTTCGCGGATGGCCTACCTCACAGGGGTAGTAACGTTCAAACATAACTTGTGGAACTTAAATCGCTATCAATTATACAATGCGAACTAAACCAACTTTGAATGTAGTTATATTTAACGTGGGTATACTGTACATATAGACATACTTTATAGGGTGTTGAGAGCATTGCACTAGAATGTAAGGTCAAGACTGAATACGCTTAATTCATTTCTCTATGCGTTTAATCGATTTGATACTAGGAACCAAATAGCATTCAATCAAACTTTCAGTAACCGTTTTATTTTCAAGACAACATTTATTCACATTCGATTCATTAAATAATTGAAAAATGTTCACATCATTGGATTCGACCTCTTGTGGCGATAAATTAATTGACAGTAATTATATTAGCACTTGCAATGTTTCTGATCACGTGATGATTATAAAAATAAAGTTTGTATTGCTTGAGACATGGGAGATTTTCTCTGGAGTAAGAAAATGGAACATACATGTACTGTGGTTTCTTAGAATCAATCTTGTTATATCAATTGGTTGCTGCTTTACAGACAAATTGCGTTTAGCGAAATCAGTGAATCGGGAATTGTGTGTTACTCGTCATGTTTGCTTTCTCTGTGTAACATTCGCGTGTGCTGATCTCGCGTTACAGCTGTGATTGTTTGGTGAAATTTGCAGCATCCATTCGTGGTAATATCACACTGACAGTCGTTCCATAGGAAAAAGACAGTTCTTAAACATATTTATATTAACGTTTGGTTTAATATGCAAACAGTAACAATTATTTAGCTTATAAACAAAGAGCTAATCAATCAAGATACCTAATTATATTTATTTATTACTTATCAGAAAACATTAATGTAACTTACAAAAATATTTAGACGTGAATGAGATGTATTAGTAATACAAATATTTCTTATCTTCTAACGAACTCTTTAAAAGTTATTTTGTATATTTATTTATTCTAGTTTCAGAACTTTAATTAATCTCTTTTGACGCGACACAGTGGTTTTGGCACAACTAGCCTGTAAATGAATGACAGTAGGAACCAAACGGCCCATAATATTGTGCCGAGAGCCGCTGCTAGCGCTGCGATTACGTCTAGTAGTAGGTATTGGTACCATGGCATGTCGACTGCAGCGCTACGGAGGTGACGAGCTCCGTTGTGTCGTAGTACATATTCTGTCCACCAGACAGCACGCTCGAGTGATGTCTCCGGTTGGTCTTTGACCAACCGTGACAACACCTTCATGTTCTTGCGATAACTAAAACGGAAAGAAGAATCATACTGTGTGACTAGATGCTCGGGTTATAGCGCGTGGAGAAACTAATTTATTCTGATTTCTTATCTGTAATTAGTGTTTACTTGTAGTTTAAGATCTAATTTTATTAATTAATGCGTTCAGATTTGTTTTAATTAATTTTCTTAAGCAGACCAGAAGTAGGCTAACTGTGATGTCTCCATTTTCCGGTAGCGGTAGAAAATGTTTTCCGAAATAATTAATTCTGAACACATACATTAATATTATACAATTCCAAATTGATTTTTTTTACTGTATTTCTTTTACTATCTTGCATGTTTTCATTTTCCTTTTTATTAACTCGATATTTACTGAATATCCGCAATTTATTTTAACTTCTTAATAATGCCAGAAGTTTTCAAATTTTTATGTTCCATATCACAGCACACAAACATTTTAATGATACATTTTTGCTTCAAGTATTTGCTCTCTGTAGGGGAAAAAGTCGTCTTGAAATGTGGGTGTCATCTATTATAAAGAATGTCATGGTATTTTCACAAACCAGCATTCAACAAAATACATCCATCACATCAACTGGTATTATATCACTACCCTTCAAATCCAAACTTTGCTACTTCTCAAATGCCATTTTATACTGCATGTTGTTTACTGTAGTTAGAAACTCCTATGATAACAAATATTTTTTAAATGTATGCCTCGATTTTCTTCTATTTCCTGGAATGTAAGCTGAGCTTTATTATCTTAAAGATATTTTAGCAAAGAATGGATTCATTGTAACATCCACCATTTCTATGTTATCTTTTCTTGCACCTGTTGCGGTCTCATCATTTATAGGGATGAATTTTTCGTATTGTTTAGTACAGCGAGAAAACATCATTACGCTGTTTACTTTCGACGCGACTGTTTTCATAAAGGCTCTATGAATGTATAATTTTATCGCTATATGTTATCATTGTCCTCATTATCGCATTTTACAGCATGGACATACATCTTGTCTCTAAACATTACATGGCCGATTTTCTGACTATTTGTTGAGAGTAATAGCAAGTAAAATGTCGTTACCTGTCATCTGAAAGCACTTTCTTGAGAGCGTCTAAGATGGCTTGTTTGGTGAGGGTTGGAAAGTCGAGGTGTACACTGACGCCAGCAGCCACCATTTTCCTGACATTGAGTCCTTGGTCTGCCATGAAGGGCATCCCAACCATGGGCACCCCAGCATGTGCAGCCTCTTCGGTGCTCTGGAGCCCCCCTTGGGTGATAAACACCCGAATCTTCGGGTGTGCTGGACCAAGCACAGAGACATGTTGTAAATTATGCACAATTAACCTAGCCGAGCTGCAAAGAGTCTGAATGCCGATCGATTTTCAATGAAATAGACTGGTGAGGAGTTATTTTGCCTTAAGGGCATAGGATGATACTTGCACATTGTTAATAAATAAGCCGCTAACCCTTTCGATAATGGTCAACGCAGAAATTTATCTTTGTCGGCAAGTTGCATAATTAAGGATTAGGTCAATATCCTAATGCATATCCTTTACAGTACCGGATTTAAAAGAAGAAACAAACTATTTCTATGCTTTCATAATGAGTTACAAGTCGTATTTAGCGCAGTATTTGTCTGGCTAAATAATTGTGTAGAGGAATGCGATTTTTCAACGTTGATTAAGCGATGGGCAGCGACTGGCGCTAAAATACCCTGGACAGGAGAATAATGACGTTTCAGTCTCGCTGGAACTGGAAGCAAGCGAAAAGTGCATTACAGAGTGCATAAAGAGGTGGGCGGGGGCTGTGTATGACTCACCAAGAATGTCTTGCTGTGGTAACCACTTGCCAAGCTTCACGTTCTTCGGCTGCCCTGGCAGGGTGTCTGATTCCCATTTCCATAAGACTCGTAGTTTCAATTCGGAGAATGCGTCCAGAAACATTTGACGTTTATGCTCGGGCATACGGTCACTGCGCACGTTTGAGCCTAGACTGAAGTAGATGACTCCTTCGGGAGATCCTTGTAGCCATTCTTCGAGATCCTGAGAACAGAGGTCGACATTAAGTCAGAATATAGTCGTGCATTATTTAGTTTGGCCTTTCCTCGCTTTCATTTTCCCCATATGTTTCTAAGGTTGCAAAGTTCAATCTTTTCTTCGCACAGCAGATGCGAATTATTTAATGCCAGTTTTTTTTTTTTTGGATAACAACTCTTAGTTAAAATGGACGATCGTGCGGTTTCGTGACCCATTGGCCTATACTTTCTTATGGGTTAATGTAGCTAAGCGACTGGGAGAGCTGCCATTTTTACTAGTGGTTCTGATATCCTAATAAAACCGTAGTGTTGGCTACACCCATCGTGTTATACAGGTTTCATAAACTATTTTGGGTATGCATTCATTAGAGCTACAGTTCTCAAACGGAAACTATGATCCTTGGATTTTAATGAACGCAATATTATTTCGCTCGTTTTAACCTCCCATCCCAGCATCGAAACACGTTCTTTGTCGACTTTTTGCTGCCCCATCTCTTAGCCACACCGCTAGTTAATATTATACATTAAAATTTATGCCGCGGGCCTAATGAAGAAAACATTCTTGCATTTGAAATTCAATATCAAGAAATGTAGGCTCGTGAAAAGCTGAACATGGGAATCATTTTTGGTATTCATTTGGCTATGTTTTCACGATCTTAATAACGACAATATTTAAAATTTCTAAATTATGGACTCGTGGATTTATTCTTCATTTAGTCTATTATAAAAATTTGAATTTTGTTTCCTTCGTTAGGTAAAAGTTGTGCAGAGAGAGCGTGCATATAAAAGAAGTTTTTTTTTTCTTCTTTGGAATGGAACCTGATTGCCATTATTAACAAAATATTTTGGATGAAATTCGCAAACGAGGAGTAAGCTTCTGAAATATGCTTTACATATTTTTGTTATAATTAAAATTTTAACGTTCGAGCTAGGTAGATTCTGCATGCTGCACTGAAATAGTGATACAAGATACGATCCGTTGGACCGTGACTAGCGTATACGCATTTTACAGACCGCCGCATGGACTTTGAAAAATGCAACAAACACCCGAGAATCTTACGATGATAAAAGAAAGAAAAATAGTGATGTCACTGAGGTCAGCCCACGGGCAGATAAAGTGGCCTAATCTGAATCTACTGACTCAATTTCACGCCGGCACACTGTAATAAGCATTATTAATTCCTTTATTTTAATTGTTGCATTGTCATTTATTTAATATAAATTACTTTCCATGTGTGTGTGTTTATTAACTGAATTCAGAATCATTTTTATTGCATTCCATCTTAAAAAAATAAACTATTATATAATATTTTCTTCATGTAAAGCTAGATCTAATCAAAATAATAGTTACCTTTCTCAGAGGCTGGGGTCTTCTTATGTGCAATCCGCCCATTTCGATGACTGCCGGTACGTTGGGTCTAGGCACATGGAGCGTAAAGTGACTATTGACAAATACCATACTGACATTGTTTTCGATGTCACCGAGGTAAGGCATCGCAGCACCAAAGTGACGTCTTGCGATGGCGTCTTGGCGCGGTAGCACGTAGAAATGCCATTTGTATCGATACCAGATATTGTATAACGTACTATGAAGACGCTCAGCGAAGCTCAAGTGGTCTGTGTAAGGGAGGAAGACATCGGGGCAGTAGGCAGGGTGCGCTGGATTGCCAACGGCGTCGTACCCGGTCAGGAATGCCCCGTGCGACACTACGCCGATCATCGGCACGTTGAAAGTGTGTGCGAAACCGTACATGCACGGAAAGATTACCCATTCCATCATAATCAAATCGAAGTTTTGCGTAGAGTTTGAAGATATTAGTTTCTGGACATCTGGGTGTGACAGTTCGATCTCGCAGATATCGTTAGCAGATTCCATGAAATCGGCCATCATTTCTTCTGGACTTGGTTTCAAATCTTTCTTCCCTGCAAAATCGTAACGTTTCTTCCAGTATTCGTAAACCCTCGACAGATCGATTTCAGTGAAGTTCTTCAGGTTGAGACCGGCCGTTGGGTTGGTAGTAAGGGTAACCACGTCGTGGCCCCGCGCGTGGAGTGCCCTCATCAGGGCGCGGTACACGATTTGGTGACTCACCGAAGACACCGGGAATACGCCCAGGATCCGCGCTGCATTTGAGTTGGCACAGAGCATGCATACTAAAGCGAACAGAAATGCACTGGCTATCAAAAGACGCATGCCTTTGGCAAATGAAATACTGATGCAATTTTAATAGATTCTACTCTCCTTCATGCACACACACACTCTCAAACGAAACTGAACTAGTAGAAGAAAATGAGCTTCACATTTTCACAAATTCCTGGTTTCTTATCTCGGAAGCTAGTGTTGTATAATGGGTATTTGCTTGCTAGACACACTGTTGAATGGATTTTACAAACTAGATTGAGATGACCTTTGAGAAAGATCAGGGTTGTGGTCATGATGGAAGCTGAGCGTAACCAGATCAAAAGTCTAGTGGAGTTCAATGTGCACGTTCATCATTGTGTGTGTGTGTTACGTAAAGGGATCGCCTCATTGTTGTTTTTGCTTTCGATAATATTTCGGTGGAAACAATTTTATGCGGGAGCATACCAATGATCTTCAGTCTCCACCAAGACACGAATACTTTCGTTTTCGACAGCCATGAAAGCGGCAACGCTTTTAGAGTATTTGCGTGCTGTATTAGACGGCGTGGCGCTGCGCGACTCGCCCATGAGTGAAAATGAGTCCTACCTCTTCCACTTCTTTTCCACTTCTTTTCACGATTTATAACCGCAAGTGCTCTCGCTACAAGGGCTCGCCCGCGCTATCCAGCGCCTACAGCACCACATCAGCATCCTTCCAGAGAACAAATACTATCCACCTTCCACAGGCGCATTTAATTATGTATCACGAGTTCCAAATTCGGAGCCTGCTGGCGACGCCGCTTTTTGCGCGAGGATATTTCGAGGAAGTGGCGCCGTTTCCTGGCCTCGGCGTCGGCGTCGACGTCGGCACCCTGTTATCTCATCACTAACGTAGCGTGGCAGTAGCTTCTTGCTTCAGATGGCACGAGAAGAGCGAAAGGTGCAGAGAAAGCAACCGTGTTTGCTCATATTTTGAATTGGTAATTTCTGAAGTGCTGCCAGAGGTAGTTTCATGCATTCTAAATGTTGACATCGTAACAATACACAGTACCTTACTGTACAATTTAACTAGACCGGTTTTACTACCTTATAAAAAAACATTCCATACATTCTTTTTTAAATCCTTGACCTCGTAAAAATACTTCTTGTAAGTTGATTTTACTGAGCACACACAAATGCGGCCTTGCCTCCAGTGTTCCAGTAGTGTAGTCTGTGTAACAGGGTCAGCTTGAGCATAGCGTCAATGGCCTGATTCATCGTACTGTGTTGTGTTCGCCGTCGTCGTTGTCGCCGGCGAACGAGCTACCAATCTCCGGAGTCCTGCTACTGGACGCGACGGTTAGCAACGCGACCTGCAGAGGTCCGACCGAGGAAATGTTGGCGCTGGCGCTAGCATTCAGGTTCACTCCTCGAGGAACTCGAATTGAAACACCTCTAGCCGACTTATCTTAATTTCGTTTTAATGGACACAAGGTGCCACACCGCTGACTGCTGACTTGGTGCAGCGCCGCTAGACGGCAACGTGCGTTCTTCGAACGAGGAAGTGGCCAGTGTCAGATGCCGTCGCCGAGCATGTGTAGAGTGACGCGCCGTTGCGTGCTAGTGTGTGCCTCGTTACTAGGACTAACCGTCGCCAGGCATTTACCTAATACGTTCCAAGAGAACTTCGAGACGACTGTAAGTACACCGAACAATAATTTCTCTGATTACTCTGACTACATGGAACAATAACTAGGCGTGTTGTGTTATAGCAAACGCAATCCGAAACACCACCTCATATAGAGCATACATCATATGGGAGCTACTAGAAACTTGGTATTCTATTCAATGTGCATCAAGATTTGCTCCGTTGACGTGGTTCATTCCAACCAAAACATTTGTCTTCGTGTCATAATGAATGCGTTACGTGCTCAGCAAGGAATTTGCTGGCACTACTATCAACAGGCGGAACTTGTCCCTCGCGAGGCATGCTGCTCTCAAACTCCTCTGTCTCCAGTCTCAGACTACACTCCTATCTGACTGCCAGTTTGATATTAATACAATAACCCGATGCTTATCGTGACACTCGCTTTACTTATTATTCACAAAATACTGTCACAATAGCTTCCAAACATTTAACCGGAACCTTTGCTGATTAGTCACTGTTGCACATCAGTTCTTGGAAGTCATGTCTGACGATTCCTTCGATTATCTTGGCGTCATGTGCATCGCAAGTTCTGTACATAACCTGTCTAATCATTTACTTTGTCTTGTTCCTGCTACGTTTAGCCCGATCTAATTGTCCAGCACGGATACCCTATGGAGATTCACACCCTTGCGTCAGAAGATGGGTATTTGTTGACCTTACACCGGATACCGTTCAGTGGCAGGGTACGTTACTCCTCGGATTCGCAGAGCAAGAGGACTTCACACACGAAAGGGTACCGCAAACAATGGCAACGTTTTGGCACAGATGTGAGACATCGCGACAAATCTACAAGCAGTAAACCTATCGTGTTTCTACAGCATGGGGTTTTTGCAAGCTCCTTGGACTGGGTGCTAACCGGACCTGATAATGCATTAGGTAAGGCACACATCTGTTGTCAACGTGACTCTGGCATATATTTTTTTAACTTTATAGTGTCTAGCCATGCTGTGGCATTATTGTTTACACTTTGCAATGGTCAGAGTAATAGAAAACAATTCTGTGGGATACTGAATCGTTTTAGACGTGTCGTCCTAGATTTTAGAGAGTGCATGTTAATTATTACACCGTGTAATTAAACGGTTAAGGAAAGCATTTCGCTGATTACTTTGCTATTTACTCGTGCTATCTTTTTAACCATAAGCACGCTCAACTGCTCGTGAGTCTTATTGAAAGATAATTGGAACCGTAATTATAACAGATGCACTCCATGATACTTAACAAGTTGGTGATGTAAAAATAAATAAACCTTAAATTGCAACAAACAAATAATTTAATGGTTTAATTATCATGCAGTTTTGAGTGCAATGTAATTTCGTAGATCATCTGCATGAGAGATGGATAAGGTTGTAGTGTAATTAGAAAATATCACATCCTTCACTGGAAGAATGTAATTTCCTTAAATATGCGAACGCTCGTTTCATTAGTTTAAAACAGCTGTGCAGGAGTAAACTATAGGTATCCGTATATAAATAAAGGAGCGAAGCAGAAATCTATTTAATTTTCATGAAATCAAACTCTTTTACTGGATTCCTGTGCCACTCTCTCGGGATTAAAGAAAAGCATCTATATATTTTTTTGCAAAAAGTTCTTGCAAAATCGGAATGCTCTGCGAAAAAAAAGTCTCGAACTGAGTTACAAGATATTAACCAACCTATTAAATCACTCGTATGCAATATTTATCTGGATATCATTGCGTGTCAAGTTTCTTTTTAAACTGTGCCTTTTGTTCAATATTATTGAAAAGTGTAGTGATTAGTGAGAGTGTGCCCTAGGTGTGCAGGAACTTGATCGGAATGTCCTGTACGTACAGTGAAATGAGGCGAGTCGAAGAGTATACGAGCCATTGAATGAGATTCTCAATCTTGTGGTGTCTTCATAAAAGCGGTTTTCGTTGAAACCCTCAGAAAATAAGTTGTCGAGGAAATCTCAGTGAAACAGGGACTGGGGTAGGGGTTGCTTCTGGCCATAGAAAACGTCTGTGTTGCAGCGCAGAGTGACATGCAAGTCCACAATAATATGCGAACGTTTGGAAAATTGAGCTTAGCTATTCAGGGATTCTGAATGAAACCCGATTCAATTTGAAAAGTCTGTCAAAATAGCATTATTTGCAAGCATAGCGAGATATTTTATAGATAGCGCGTAATTGCGAAGAAAAAGTTTCATTTCAAAAACCTAAAAATTATTTTTTTACTTTCTAAAACGTAAATTACTACCTACTTTTTAGTACTTTTTTTAAGCGTTTGCGTGCCCTTCTAAGGAGCGTTTATTGTTATTTGACAGCCGAAATGGGCTTCTTACATGTTTAATTATGTGACAGTGAAATGCTAGTCAGCATGGTGTGTCACTTGCTACCTTTACGGAAGCCCCACATGAGTTGTCGCCAAGGATGCGTTCGAGCACGCCGATGGATGGGTGTAGGAGAAGAGGGAAAGAGGGGACGGGTAGGGGGTCACCCAGGACTGTACCGTAAGCCTGAACACTATGTGAACATAATTTGTCATCCACAGGGTACCGTATGTCAGATGCCGGATATGACGTATGGATGGGAAATTTGAGAGGAAATATATATTCAAGTCAGCATGTCAATATGTCAAGACAAGACGCTCAGTTCTGGGATTTCAGGTAGGTAGATATAAAAACTTTAAATTGTATTATTTGTATTATTGTTATTTTAACATCGGAATCAATTTACTTCTAAGAACCATGACCTACAAAATGAAATATTTCCCGTTTAATTTCTTTCAAGGAAGATAAACCTCAATATGCACTAAATTATTTCTTCCTTTGAACCCATTCGTATCAATTCATTTCGAGACAAGTATTTATCTGGAGTAACATTGAAAGTGTAGTTGATAGGCACTACCTTACCACTGCTAACCTGCTAAAGTGTTAAATGTTTCAGCTGGCATGAAATTGGTATTTACGATCTCCCTGCCATGATCGACTACGTGTTGAGTGTGACAAATCAACCGACATTACATTTCATTGGTCACTCGATGGGAGCTACCACTGCAGTGGTCATGCTGTCTGAAAAGCCACACTACAATGCTAAGCTTGATTTAACGATTCTACTGGCCCCAGTTGTTAAGCTGCAGCACAACACCAGCATACTCAGATACTCAGCGCCTTTCTGGAAGGCTTTCCAGGTACTAATTACCACCACTTAAGTCTTCCAAGAGTTCACCTAATTACAAAGCCTTCCATTCGGAATGTTGATGACATGAAAAAACACAGTATTTTACACTGCATAGCGTGCATTTCCCGAAGACACTTTCATTGCGAAAGAGGAGCGAGATTCTTGTAGTGGCGATGACGGTGATTATCATAACGCCGCGCTGTTACACTTACAATACTTAACTGGGAACTGACCTATAAGTAAATCGATCTGTTTCCCGGTGCGCATGGCACATTTGGCGCTGATGATCGTATTGGAATATGGCTTACTAAAGTAAATCCTCTTTATTTTTTAATCCTCGGTTGAAAAAGTGTGAATATGAAAGCCAGGAGGCGATGCGACTCGGATTTCCCGGTGACCGGTGACCAGCGCAACGACCACGTGGCGCTATCAGTGATGCACTCGGTGGTGTGGGGGTGGGCAGGGGATGTAGTTCCGTGTCGATAGAACTGCTTCCGCACTATGCTCGTGGTCGAGCTGAGCACGCTTTTTTACAATTAAATGCTAATTTTAAAGAAGTAGAAAACGAGTAAAATAAATTCATTAAAAAGAATGCATTTCGGATGGTATACATGGGCCTCTGATCCCATAGCAGCGGCACACCCGAGTTCCGTGATACCGGTCGGATTTAAAAAATTGAGTTATGCGCATATTTATTGCGGTTTTTAATACCAGCTGATAACTTTCAGTTTGTTTGGATTTGCTCAGCGAATAATGCAAAATATTAATCGATTTTTTTTCTTAGCGCCGCTGCGTTGGTGTAGCGAGCCAAGTTTTGTTTCGTTCGGATCAGCACTGTTCACGTGGGAGGCAAACGCAGCCTATCATTAATTTATCTTCGTCGACACCAGACAGAGATGGAGTTCGGAGTTGTGTGTGCCTTGCCCGGATAAATAGCTCGTGGACTAATCCGTGTCCTTCACGGTACGATCTTGTTTCTTTAGCGAATCACGGGATACTCAGGGATGTTTGGGTTTCCGCCCACCCCTGAGCGTCTTCAGCGGCGTCTGCAACCAGTCTGTGCGGAGCAGTTCATCGGAAGCGGTTTTTGTGCTCGCATACTGGACACAGTCGCGGGTTATGCAAGGCATCTAAACCAAGTACGTCCCGTTCGGTATTAGCCCCTAGCTATCTGAACCAAATGTGTCCTAGCCCTTAAGGTATTAATCACATAACACTCTTAATTATGTGTCCTAGCCCTTTAGGTATTAGCTCCTAGCCATCGGAATCAAATGCGTCTCAGCCCTTTCTGTATTAGTCCCTAGCCATTTGAACCAAATGTGTCTTAGCCCTTTCGGTATTAATCACATAACACTCTGAATCAACTGTGTCTCAGCCCTTTCGGTATTAGCTTCTAGCCATCGGAACTAAATGTGTTCCAGCCCTTACGATATTAGCCCCTCGCAATCGGAACCGGAATGAAGTATGGTGCAGCCCTTTTGGTACAACCAAATATACTCTATGCCATATCAGAACATCCCACTATTGCCACGAAATTCAATTGCTCTTTATTAGGAGCAATTGAATGTCGTGGATTTTAGATTTTAAACACACGGTTAGATTTTATGGCATTTAAGTCTTTGTTATAGACTCTATGCTTGAGGCGGTGACAAGAGCTCGGTTTCGTAACTGGCCGACTTACTGATTATTCCCGTTCCAGCTCAAGGGAAATTATATTTTATAGCGACTTTGGATTGGATTCCATTCCACGGGCTTCAACTTCCAATATTTGCATAATTCTCTTCATGATACGAATTAAGGTATTCAAACATCGGAATGAATAATGAAAAGTATTTGTCAATGATACTTTAGGTAGACCGATATCTCTGAATGCGGATTACAGGAATGGATCGCTACCGAAATACCAATCCAGCCTAAAAAAATATGTAATTATCGCCAATCTTGGACGTACGTCGGCAGAGCTGAAAGGAATCGATAAATAATTACTAGCCGAGAGTTCGCACTTCGCACACCTCTATAACCAAACCGAAGCGCCCCCAAAAATTGATTAAAAATATCTTGCACCCCCTGAAACCAGGGATAACTCAAATAACTAACTTGTGCGAATATTGTGTGCACAGGTATATAGAATATAGATAAACGGGAAAGATAATTCATTGCCTGGGACCCTTTCTTCCGCAGTTTCATTATTTTTTCATGTAACGAGTTTCTATTTTATTCATCTCGCCATCAATTCGGAAGTTCGGAACGTATATGGTGAAAAAATTCCAAGCGGTAGCTGCAAGATGCAAAATTCGTACGCCGACCCAGTGATAAAAAACATGATGAGAGATTGCATTTCTATTTGATTAGTTTTATGAAAATCTACGTAACTTGAACGAGAATTGGAAGTAGGTCAGTTAGGTCTATCTACTAGTGAGGAGGCCGTCGAAATAGATTCTCATTTACAGGGACAGCCTCAGTCATGGTTAATGGTCGACATAACCTGTGTGGTGTGTGCATTTGTGTGAGTGTGTGCATGTGCATGTGTGTATTTTATCCTCTGCTCAATGTGCTACAGGATAATAGATTGTTTCAACACCGGTGTGTTTACGCTTTGCAGACATTATTGCCGATATTATTTGGCCACTATCCCACACAAACATCGACAAGGACCATGGCGCATTTCATGCAAGGCATGCATACTGGCAATTTCAGCAAATACGATTACGGATCTGACGAAAATATGCTACGATACAATCAGTCATTACCATTGGAATATAATCTCGCCAAAATCACGTCACCAACAGCCATATTTTATGGTGACAGTGATCCTTTTACTGATCTTAAGGTAAGAAATTGATGCTCGTTACGAAATCGACATTGATTAGTGTGACTTATATTCATTTGTGTTTATTTTGGAATTTTTAAATATATATTTTTGGTTTTGATTAGAGACCACTGGATGAAATAACTGAATTTAAAACGAAATTTTGACTCATTAAGTTTATGAATCCGAAACTTGTAAAAGCAGAATCAATCATAAAAAAATTATATTAAGTTTGTAAATATCTGTTGCAGGACCTCAACTGGCTGGCTAACGAGTTACCAAATGTGCATGGCAGTTACCGTGTTCCTTCCGAATCGTTCAGTCATCTCAGCTTTCTTTGGGCTACTGACGTCGATAAAGTGCTTTACGTTCCATTAATTAACTTATTAGCTCAGTTAAGACGCTATTAGCTGACAGAATTTGCCTGACGATGGGTTCAATCATTTGTGTGAAGGTGATGAACAAAAATTCGCTGCAGTGACGGTGCATCTCAATTTATCTCAATCGATTCCGTGAGAAGTATTATTTATTGCTTACATGCATAATTTAAGTAAATGGCTTAAAAGAAACGAACACGTCAATTATGTGTATACATTTGTTTATTTATTTGAAGTGTTCTTTTTTCAATGTAAGCTTTATTTTATTTTTAAGAGAATGAGTCTGCAATATTTTTAAGTAAGATTTATTTATTAAATAGTATTATTTGAAAACAGTGTTTTAATTAAATATTAACCTCTTGGCATATTCAAGGGTTGGTGTACTCAATGTATAATTACTGAAGCAAGGGTATTCTTGACTGCTTTAACTTCAAGTGTCTTACCCTTGGCTGGTCTGAAATGGTTGGGTGTTGGGAGTTGCTACATCTTGGAAGCTGGACTGGGCCCTTGGTATTTGAACATGAACGTTTAACTGTCTCCTCATATGTTTGCCCGTTCCAGGTGAACTCACTTTCTTAATTCCAATTCAATCCAATAATTAAACATACTACGGCTAATTGAATGAGATATATGTGTAAATTTCAATATGAAACTTAAGTTGCTGAGAAATAAGAAAACAACACTATACCAGGAAACTTACTCGTCTTAGGTTAGTTACAGGAGGATCATCTTGACAAGCATTAAAAGTTTAATTAATCATAATTTCGCTTTGCTAATTAGGTAGCTACATTATTTTCTAGGCCCTGCTATACTTTCCATGCAAGACCAAATTGTTTGTAACAGATAATTGTGTGGGAAAGCGTAATTCGCGTGGGAATTCCTGTCACAGAGATAGAACTCAAACACGATCAAATCCGGCACCTATTCTGACAGTGGCACCTCCACCCAAAACTCTACAAGGGTGCAGAGGCCAAACTAATTCATTGCGACAACTCTCTCGTCGTAAGAGTTGTTAGAATGTGTTATATACAATAGCGCTAGAGCCCGCTCTTAACACGTTTTCGCAGAGAAATAACGGCTATGCTTGGGGTCTACTCAACTCGATCGATTTTACCATCGCCGAACTTTATTAATTACACTGCAAATTTGTGTAATATTAGTGTCTAGTCGCTAGAGAGCGTGTGTACTCGTCTCATACTAAATCTAAGCTTGGGTTGACACAATCCCGTGCATTTACTGAAGTACTAGTAGATTTCAAAATCCATTTAATCAGATTACTTATTGCGAAATAAGTCTTTAAATCATCAATGTTCCAATAAGTTTATGTTACTCTATCATATTATCTCATTTTGCTCTTCCACTTGGGTGGGAGAAGGAAATGGCACATGTCATGGAATGGGCTTTTATCTGTATCTACTATCTGACTTTATAGTGAATGTCTCCTGTCTGCTTGCGATAAGGTGACTTGGTTGGGGGTAGGAAGGCAAGGTTCATTGGTTTCCACGAAGGTTCATTTACAAGAGCACTTGCCTCGTGCGCTTGATGATTATCAACGTTGATAACCTTATAGATAACTTTATGGAATCTGCAATGCCAATCTCTTAATATTTTGTCGGTGACTGTACGCATGGCACATGTCAAAGTCAAGCATTGAGTCCAATTCCAAAATTCTAAGGCGTAGACAGGACTCATGAATGAGCCCAGAAAAATGGGCCCAGAATCATGGGCCGAGAAACTTTTTTCTTATCTTGAAAAACCTTACAATTCGCTGCAAGAAATTTTACTATACCATTATATATTGACTATTTTGCTCTAAAAACTTTGTTTTTTATGCTTTTGTAACAATGTAACTTATTTTCCTTTTCAATCACAAATTGTTTTTGACAATTGTACCAGTTTGAAATTTGCATTGAAAAATCCAAATGGAGGTCTGCTTTCATAGGTACCATTAACCACTTAATTATGTCTAAATATTATGTATAATTATATAAATTAGCTTAAACCAATATTGCTGCACTATTTATCCACAACATACACACACAGAACATGTCGCCGCTTAATCTCGATTTGTGACGTATGTTCTTATTTCGCTTGCTACTGACCCATTGGACAAGTGAACAATATAACAGCGACCAGGTCAAGGGAATACCTATTATCGGCTCACTAAATAATAAAATGTCATTGCAAAATAATATATAGCTTGACAGTGACACATTATTCAAAGAGCAAAGGGTCTTCTGAATTTCGGGGTGGGTGAGCTCAGGCGAATGGTCGTGGTCATGGGTCTTACTGCAGTCGTGGTTGTGTACGTTGCGGCGCATGGGATGGTTGGGTGGGTTAGGGGGGGGGGGGGGGGAGGGGTCGGTCGTCGGCGTCTGGACGGTTGCGTCGAGGGGAAGAAACATAGCCTGTGGAAGGTCGGTAAAAACTATCAAGCAAGTCGAGCGTGGTGGACCGCAGCAGACCTGAAGATTGACCAAAGTGACCTCTTCTGAGCATGAAACGAGGAGACATTTCGGTCGTTTCTTCTTTCATAACACTTAAACACCTACTTCGGTGTAAGCCGACGCATTACACCACCTTTAACAGAGACTCAGTTCCTCTGATGGTTGTTATGAAGCAGTACTTCTGATTCAGTGTTTCTTGTCTTTCCGTCGTGTTTGCACAAAGCTAATTGTGGATGCAAGCAACCATATAGATTTGATGTAATATAAATGGCTACTCTTATTACTTTCGTTCACAGCGTATCTTATCGCCAATTTTCCAATTTAACCGTTTTTTTTTATCGCCAACCGTCATTAAATCGAGGACCACACCGCCTTTCATCACCTAACAATGTTCCAACAATCAGGATGAATGAGCGTCGGCTCAGGTTCTCCGTAAGGGGAGTATTTACCTAGACCGCCCACAGACCGGAAGCTAGCAAATCATGTCAGGTGTGCTTGGAGATCGCGGTTTGTATCCAGGTGGGTAGAGACTGAGAGAGAAGGATAGTGTCCGATCGTTGGTCCCTTGTCCGTTGTCGAGATCTCGCTTGGCCTTCGATGGTCGCGACGGAACAAGGCGGAGGCGCTCTGGCCCATGACACACCATTCCGCGCCATAGCACCTGGCCACCGCACAGCATCCTCCGCTTTGACGACGGAAGCACAGTTTGTCGTATTATTTCTCTAGGGCATAATCATTATATCAATGCCTGGGATATGGTTACTTTGTTCCTTGCCTACCGACTCTTAGTCATTTGAAAAGATACAGTTTTTTGTCTTGCAGACGAGACCAATTTGAAAATGTCGAGTCAAATTACAATGAATTTGTTAAAACAGGACGTAGTGCTTTTTGCGCCAGCATTAAAATGCACTTGACTCTGAAATGCAGATGTTCCTGCGGTTTCTGTCTGTGGGAGGGAGTGGTAAGGAGAGAGAGGGTGAGTAGTGGTAAGATTTGCTCGAATGATTTGTGCTTTGTAGTGTGTATATTACTGTAGGTTGGTAGCTATTCTATCAACAGAGTGATGTGCTGTGAATTCTGATCATCATTAGGAACTAGATAAATTATGAATCATGCTTTTGTTGTTCCAGGAAATGCTAATCTCTCCCTCTTAGAAACCCGAGAATAGCAAATAAAGTGCGCGAACAGGAAAGAGAAGCAGGCAGAGAAGCCCTTATAAAGATGCCCGAGAGCTTACGGCTCAAGTTAGCCTGATCGCTTTTCCTAGCGCTGGAAAATATCCGTCGCCAAGATTCTTTCATTTGACAACCCTCGGAAAAGTGTGTTACAGGAAAGTGCTGACAAAGCACTTAGCCTCAAATTTGTTTAATCATCTTCTTAACCGTTTTAGATACCGCACGTAGAAAAATAAAATCAATTGACTGAACCGTCAAACCTTAAAAGCGCGCAGCACTGTAAACGTCACTTATCATTTTTTTAACTTTACCAGTATCTACAAAGGTATGAGAGCTTGTGGATGAGATGTTATTTTCTTATTATTCAATGCAATGCCATCCACGATTTTGGATTCACTACAATCCGTAATCTACCTGCTAAGAACTTAAGCTGCCTATAAGATTACTTGCAATTACAGACATCTGCATTGTTTTACAGTTCCGACTTCCGAGATTGTTCCCTTACAGTAGGCCATCTTAAGCTAATTACGAAACAATTATAATTATCTTTGTCTTTTCCTTCCATCACTATCATCTTCGTCGTCTTCTCGTGAACGCCCACGTTGTCTTTGCCGAATTGTCATCGCTGGATAGGCAAGGTTTGTTGGTTTTGGTTGGTTTCATCCCAGCAGAGACTGCAATTACTTGGATGTGAGAGGACCATGAACTGAGCACCAGGGACCGAGAGGCTGTGTGGTAGCCAGGCTTCACGAGATCTGACTTACCACCCGCCCACTGCCGGATGCGAATTAGATGACATCCGGCATGAGTGGAGCACCCATTTACCTTGGCTACGCTCTCTACCACGTGCTCCCTTCACAGGCACACACTAACAACGAAGAACAATAGCTTCTTACGTTCAAAACGGGTGCTACAGCAATCTAGTCGCTCATAATTGCTAGACGTATTCTCTATCTTACCCATCTAATGGGATGATTAAAAGTTGATTGTCTCAAAGATGAGTCAATCTTAATTTAAAATAGATGCTCTGGCTGGAGTAAAGAAACACATTTTTTTAAAGCTACCAATCAATATAAATACATCGGAAACGTTTTATAAATATGGATCCGCATATGAAGCCTTACATTTTCCTCCATTGAATTGATATGCATAATACTCCTGAGTTGCACTTAAACATACCTTGTAGATGCCTGCAGATGCTTGCAGATGCTTGCAAATGCTTGCTTACTGCTCAAGTCCAGACATTGTTCTTTGTTTAGTTAAGATTCATTACATTTCCCATTCTCTATGCAATTGCCATTTAACATTGCCACTCGCTCTCCTTAGCAAACCCATGGTTGCGCGGTCATGACAAGGTTTAAATATTGGGCGTCCTTATTAGAGTTGGCAAGATGGCCGCTACCACTGGCGTCGTCACCGTCGTCG
This sequence comes from Protonemura montana, assembly GCA_947568835.1. Classification (NCBI taxonomy): domain Eukaryota; kingdom Metazoa; phylum Arthropoda; class Insecta; order Plecoptera; family Nemouridae; genus Protonemura; species Protonemura montana. Next base: position 11,525,704 of record OX387604.1, on the reverse strand, counting down.
TCACCGTCGTCGTCGACGTCGTTCCCTACTTTGTGAACAACGACATGTGATTAATGATGAGGTTAGATCTAACCCTAGTCTCGCACGGTTGCCGGGTGGTGTGAGGGTTTGTGATCAATGTCTTTGACCGCTAGCTCGCTCAGTAAGTCTGTCATCGTGGTAATTGTAATAGGAAATGTTGTAAGAATGTTTGCTTCTCAGTGCTCTGGCTTCGCATCCAGAGCTGGGAAGTCTTTACGACTGGAAGTCTTGTGTTTCTAATCAAAATACGAAACTGATAAACGTTGGATGTCACATTTTCGATCTAATTGCGCCTTGATTGATTTTCAACGTGGTTAATCTTATGTTTCAAGGGACAGATTTATCCTGCAGTAAAAGGATAATTTGCTGGCGAGACTCTGGATAGAATAAGAAACTCGTGATTTTATATCCATTCATGGGTGGGCCTTTATCTTTAGTTGACACTTGTTTTAATTTTATTTCTAATTAGTTGCATTCATGTACATGAGTAATTTCTACATGGTCACAGCCAATCAGAGACAGGAAATTTTGTATATTATTATTCTTACAGATGTATTATGTGCATCTAAACCAATATAATATTTTAATATTTTTAAGTTTAAATGGAATAATATTGAAAATTAAAACGTTCTCCATACTAATTGATATGACATGTGATGCATGTATGGTAGTAGATTTGTACAATTATTCGTTTTTCATCTGATTTACGTACATAATGCAATTTTCACGGTATTATAATTATATGATACTTTTACGTTTTCAAACACTTTTCCCGAAATGAAAGTTGTCTTTGATAAGAGATGAATTTCAACGTGCACGGTTCTTCCATATAATCCGGTGAACGTGAGCGCGTTGAAAACGAATGCCTTTTGGCGAGAAAAGTTGGATTAAAATTCATTTTTCCACTCGTCTTGATACCATTAACATTTACGCAAATAAAAGAAAACAAACGATAACAAATGTAACGTAAACATAAGACATTTAATAACATTGGTTGAGAGTGGGTATGTAATACCTCATTTTTTTAAATATGCTCAGACTCTAGCGTTAATTTTAATCGTGACCATTAGCTTTGCAGCTTTTCCTAACTCGGTAATGGGTTGGTTTATTATTAAGCTTGTGTTCGACAGGAAAGCATCAAGTGACGGAAACTTTAGTGGTCAGTAATAATGCACTATCACCTGGAATTAATCCGAAAATATTATTACGTTTAGTTTTTCCCCCAAATTGTGATATTGCTCAATGGACGTTGTCATCTCAAAAGCCATCGTAATGAGCCTGGTAGAACGTAACAAAACTATGATCTTTCCGGTGACAATCAAGGTTACATACGGATTCCAAGTACAATTGCATTTTATCAGGGTCTTAGAAGCATATAATCAACGATATAATCTTTAATTCTACATAATAGAAAATAAATCTTTGATCTGTTCCAGTTTGATTTTGTTACCCGTTTTGGTTTGATTTTCTCTTTGTTAGTTCTGTCTCCGTCTGCGTTCAGAAAATCAACATATTTTCATAGGAACATTTTTGAAATAACGTGTGAGGAAATAATTTTAGTTTTTAATTTTCTTAATCAATTTATCGCAATCGACTGTTGAAAAAAATAGATCTATAGCCGATTTTTTTTTTAAACGAAGAATACTGAGTGTTTCGATATCAAAGTTCTTAATACAGTGAAAAGAAATTGGCTTAGCCGTTGATAGTCACGGGAAAATACTTATGCGGTTATTTTTCTTTGTAAAGCCAAATTTCATTTTCACTACCCCCGTCCCCGAGTTAATGGAATCTTTCAAAATTGTCGAAAATGGTCATTGTAGTTAGAACTTGCACTGTCGAAGTTTTTTCCGGGGTTCCAACGAAAATGCACTCTCTTGTCGCTTTCCAATGCATTTTAGTGCAGCGCTTAGACTGTTGTTCATCTATCTGCAGGTTTTTAGTGCTCTCGGTGGTAACCAAACGGTTTTTCCTGTTTATAAAACGCGTTAGAGTGAGATTACCTAAGTCCAAGCAATACTGCGCTGGGCCAGGAATTGGTTGGATGATCATCATACTCGTGACCAGTTCTGTTCGAGAGAGAGGTTGAAGGGCTAGACTAGTACATCAACTCGCTTTGCTTGTCAACCTCGTGATGTGCGGAGAAATCCTGTTGTTCCTCTGATGTACCGTTCTCTGGAAGAGACGTTTAGAGTCTGCAAAGTAGTTAATCCTCTTGTCTTAATGTTGATAAGCTTAGTATCATAAGCATCATAAGCATCCGATGTAGTATCCGATGTTGAATCAAAGTTTTCAGACGTCAGATAGTAATTCTATCGGACTTCAAAGTTTTTCTATTTGAGTTTTTTATGCTCGAAATCGGGAAGTCCCCATTATACTTACCTCTGTTGCTCATTGGCTGTCGGGTGGTCTGTGCAAGCGGTTGTTGATGTTGAAATTTAGCAGCTCGGCTTCTACCAAAAATTGGGAGTGCAGACGGTCTGCAGCAGACGCCTAGGCGGTCAAACTTTTGAGAGTCGAAAGTTATTCTAGAAAAGATGAAAGGAAATGTTGAGGTCATGATTGCTCATATTTTTCTAAATTTGACTTACTGTGTGGTCACATAAAGTCTTCAAATAAATTAACTTTGACCCTCTTTTAAAAATTCACCCCGTATATGTTTTACCATAGTTTCACTAACAAAATGGTTTATCGACTGTAGACACACTCTTTATACACTGTTTTTTTTTTCTCTGATTTTTACGAATATTTTTCGACCCCCAAAAGAGTGACCGCGTTGACCTCTGCTCGCATAGGGGTTAAGCAGGTGGTGACCTTCGACAGAAGGCCCGCAGCCCCTCCTCCCTTCCTTCCATCTTCCCTCCTAGGCTAGGTTGGTTTCAACATAATTCTTATCATCAACCACTCGTTCACCGACGCCATTAGATCAGTGCCAGAGAGTCCGTTGTCAAACAGTGCGTCGTTAAACACCACATATCAATCAATCATCGATTCACTGTACTCTACGGTGCACTCTCTTTCGTTTCTAATTTAGTCACGCTATATACATAAAATAGAATATTCATAATGCCTATCAAGTGGATATCAAGTGGACATGAAAAAATTACCGTTACGACATCACGTGATCAAACATGCTCGCATTTCGAAAAATCATGTTAATTTTGTAAGCACCTCTAAAGTGGCAGCTAGATATCATCGGCCTCTATCGACGCTGTTTTTATATCAATACAAAATGATAAAATGCGATCTGTAAATTCGAACTCTGAATACCTATGCGTGGCAGCGTGGGGTATAGTGACTGGGTGGTTGTGTGTGCTTGGATGGGGGGAGAGGCAACCACAGAAGTACAATTTTAGAACTAAATACGCTTATTTTGCTTCTAAATGAAAGAAAGCATTAACGATGGCATCAACAGAAATAATATTTCAAAGTTCATTGCGTGGCATATCTTATAATATTTGAAAAGAAAATTGTTGGCTTTGTTTTTTTGTTGGACAAATATTGCTATTCCAAATTTTTCTTCCAATGAATGCGTTGAGGGAAAACACGTATTCAAATAATTGTTAGGAATCTACTTTTAAAGACTTGCTAATGCAAGAGAACTCGCTTAGAGTTTTTGAAGAGTAAATTAAGACATGGACGTTGAAGGTATATTTTAGGCTCAAATGACATCTGAGTAACGTGTTCATAAAGGGGAAGGAGATCCACAGACAATATCACCGTAGAAACATTGTTTAAATGATATCAAAGGATGATTGGAACTTAGTCATTAACTACTAGTGTGAGAAGGGTATTATAACTCAATTACATGCCGTTATGGCAGCTATGTTGATGACACATTTCAAAGCAATGCCACTGCCACAGCCACAGCTACATCAATAAGATAGACACTATAACAATTATTATATAAATGCTTTGTTGTAATTTGAAATTCTATTCTGTTGAATGAAATTCGTTGATCAGCTACCGAGAATTTATTCTGCTAAAACAGACGGGTCGTTTCAATTACACAATACGGGAAAAGATCCTTTAAGATTTGCATATTTTTATAAAAAGATAAAATGTCTGTTCTCTTTCTAGTCTTTGTGATATTTTTGTAAGCGTGCATCGGTACAATTAACTTTTCTCTCATCTTTTAGAATTAGTCCAAGAAAAGAGGGTATATAGATATATATATGCATACATACATTCATACAATTAATTGATAAGTTGTACTAAAATGAGGATTCTTTTGTATGTACACAATAAGAACGAAGATGCTAATGGGCAGAGATGTGAGTAGAATTACTAAAGGGGACATGCACCAATGGTAGAAAGAGGTAAAATAGAATGAAAGCTGCAGTGTAAGCGAATTCGCTTTTCTTAAAGCGGCCGTAAAGAAAATTATCCTCGTAGTTAGTCAGTAAGAACTACAAATAGCCATGATGATACCCTATAAAGTGTGTAAGAAATTGTATAGCTTACTTATAAATCTCCACTGTCTTCGAGCTTCACCCCAAAGTACTTTCTGAATTTATTTTCCACGATTTCTCGTCCCGTTTCGAACCTGTGAATGAAAACCGATTGAATTAGCGAATGTCACGTGATTTCGGACAGCGCTCTGCGCGTCATGAACTGTGAAGGCTAACACGCGCGATCAATCTCGAGTTATTCACAAATTACACAGATAGGCCGTCTGCTTTGCATGAAATCGCAGCGTTATCAATCATCAGAAAGTGGGTAGCCAGACGAAAATAGCTTGAAACGCCAGGGAAACTCTTTGGCAGAGTTAGGGGTTTCAGGTATATATATCTATAGACTATCTTTCCCTGCTACCGCAAATTCGTGCAGCTCTTGATAGCTGATGGATTTTTTTTTTGAGATGAAAACTCAGTGAAGCAATTAACTTTTCCAAAACATTTCATTGATTGCATCTGTCACAATTTCGAGTTGTGGGACAGGTGGACAGTTAAAGAGTGGCCACAGAAATCGGTTTTATTGTGTTGGACGAACGAGTACGTGAAGTGAACAAAAAGCATCATGATTGGAAAGTAATCAAAGGTCTTAGGTGATTCACCGTCTGACCCTATTGACCTGATAGTGGCTCTGAGAAAAGCTTTTATACGTTGTTCGTTGTACGTTATAAGTCAAGTTGCTACGAAATTAGGTTCTGTTGTTCGATCACAAGAAAATGAGTCTTTAACAAAGTTAGATCCAGACAGAATTGAAGCATGCAGCGGAGCAAGGCAGCAGAAGGAAAAGCTCCGGCAGGATCGCAGCTCACCTTTCATAGTCAGTAAATGACACAATCGACGTCCATCTAATCTGGATTTTGTGCGCCCGTGCCCTCTGCTCCGAACACTTCCCCTTGTCTGTGCCACCTTTTCATCTCCATCAAGTACTTTTATCAGCAAACTGGCTTTTAATCTCTAATCTCGTCTCTATGGCTTTCTCGACACTATTTTACCCCGTAATTTCGACGCTCGTTTATTTTCTGATGAACAGTAAATTAGTTTTTCGAAATATCGTTTCGTATATCTTTTTACATTTTCATTCCGTCATCCCACTCTTTTAAATGAAAGGGTAAAATAGCGGAAGTAGGCTTATACATTTTATAATAATTTTTCGTTCGTAATTTCACCGTGGCAAGACATTTAATAATAAAAAAAACGAAGCAAAATGTTACATCTATGCTATTCTCGCGGCAAAAATGAGTAATTTCCGTCATAGCTTAAAGACAGTGGCAGGCGCCGACGTCTTATGTATTCTTTCCATGCAGGAAAAGTTTCTATAAGAATGGATTACAGTAATGTGCGCAATTAAATCTGTCAGCCATTGTAAGCTCTCCGTTATAGAGAGATAAAATGGAGGAATTCTTAAAGAAAATCACCTGCCGCAATACCAGACACGTTTTCCAATTTTGTTGGCTATATTATTTTCGTTTTTGAGCTGACATCTCGCGTTTTTTTATTCTTAATGGCTTTTTATCTCCGTCATCCTGGTTTCATGTGATCCATACATCTCAGATGGGTAGACTAGTTTCCTTGCGCTGCAGGAGATTTATACGTTGTGTCTAAAGTGCAAAGTGTATTCTCCTATCATCTTAGCTGGCACCAGGAAGCTTTATAGTTTTACAGGATCGCAAGATCGCAGCTATGGCGGCTCCCTGAAGAAACTCTATGATTAATACCAATGATGAGGTTCCTGCAGGGCCATCTTGCTCCTGCCGGCAGGCGGAAGGCCGACAGCGCACAGCCGACGGTATTACCCACTGCATCTAGCTCATATCCCAAACAATCCTTATTCTTTAGATCGCATCAAGTATTAACGCAATATCCCGAACAGGTCCTCGCTACCTCTCGACCTAGCCGCTACGCCGCAGCACCTTCCATAGCAGCCTGCAAGAAAATCTAATAACAAAAATGATAAATCCTCTTCTTCATGCTACATCCAAGAAACTTCCTTGTGATCAATCAATAACACCGACATAATCCAAGAATAAATAAGTATCAGATGCTGTTATGCGTTTGTCTTAACATTTGAGGTTGACAAGCAACTAGTTAGTTGCGAATGATCGTCAAAAACCGAAAGCCATTCAATCTTGATTTTTACTTTAGTGGTGTAGGTATATCCATCGAGCATAGCATGTTATGATTGTAATTTTTGAAACGGTTTGGCCTCGGCATTTTTTCTAGCTCGAAAAAAAATCATGCATTATCAAGGTTTATTAAATACTTATTTCTTAACGCCGTGAAACTAATTATTCATAATGAGAGGGAAAATATCGAGTATGTCGATGCATTGCTCGTGCGAATTGTCGTATTCTAGTTCTGTCAATCCTAAAATAGCCCCAGGTTCGACTGTCGGCTTCTGTCAGCTACAAAACCGACTCTACTCCGTGACCTGGCGATGTGAAATAATTATAACAGCCATTTGACAGACAACACGGTGTGGCTGCAGTTTTGAACTTTGGAAAAGTTTTAATATTTATTATCTTTCAATAACTAGTTAGAAATATCAGCAGCTAATTGTACTAATCAATAAGCTACTGCAAGGATTAGATTATGTATCAGAGCTCTGGTCATGTATAAATCTGGTTGAAAACAAATTATTGTCCATTGAAGCCCTTCTCGTTAGCGAAATGAAATTAAAATAGCCAATTAATTAAACTTTGCTTTAGCCAATCGTCGTGACTTTTTTTATTACAAAAGAAAATGAAATAACTTATTGAAACGCATAATTAACGCATTGAAAAAGAAATTCTTGAGAATTAGAACGATCTGCGCGAGCTGAAAGTTAATTCAAAAAAGTTTTCGCAGCAAGATCGACTGCGGCGACTGTAGGTACACAGACTTGTCACATCTTTCAAACTCAAAACATTGTTTCTGTTGTGAATTTCAATAACCGTTATTCTTTTCCACTTGAAATAAATTGGTTGGATGGGTTGACGGGTCGAACGGGTTGTTTTTAAAGGAAGCAACTTATTTTCTAATGATGATTTATTTCGTAAATGCGTGGATGTGTTGTGATGACCGCTTCTTTCTCCCTATTCTGTCGATTCACGACGAATCAATCGATTTTACTATTTTTGGGGTCATTTTTTATTTATGCTTTTTTCATATTTACATTCTATGTGATTTACCGAGAAAAAAAACTACCTAAAAGCTTAAATTAAGCTAGATAATAATGGGGGATGAGATCATTACCTGTAATCACCCCTCTTTCGTAGAGTAGCTGCAGAATAATTTTACCAGATCATGAATTAATGGCCAACTTATACTTTATGCAATTTGCGACAGAAAATATTCCACTAGAAGAAACCAGAAAATTAATTAAGACATCTAAAAATCATCACCCCTGTTTTGCATGTATTTATTGCTACCTTGTAATCCAGTTTCAAAGTTTCGAGCCCGCTTGGTATTAAAGCTATGAATAATTTGATCAGTTTTTTGATTGGAAGCTTTTAGTCCCATTTTTAGCCACCGTAATTGATTTTGAACAACCCCCGATGTAGTACAGGCTTGTATAGATATTTTTATTGCGGTGATGTGGGCGGGTGTGTAATAGTGTTTAAATTACACGTTCCAAAGGTTATGATAATGGGGCACCCTATAAAATATATATTTTTTTTAATAGAGAGATGCATGCCAAAAGATGTGTAGTTCAAAACCGAGGCTATCTTATCCGAATAGGTAATACATCCCATTAAGTCATCGCAATCTGTTCCTTCTTCACAAGTTTTCAAACTTTTTCATTGCGGTTTTGCGAAGAGCCAAGAATCTTCATTGTTCTGGCTGCTGGTTTCTAGCATCCTAGTTAATTAACAAGGCTGCACAAGTTCCACGCTGGGCACAAGTTCCACGCTGGGCACAAGTTCCACACTCTTTCGCTGAGCTCGGCACCGTCCAGATTATGCGATCTTTGCGATCTTCGCAGGTCCACAGTCCACGCCAAATTCCATTTGTGGCAAATGCACTAGACTAGAATTTCTTAGGTGAAGGCCATATTTTCCCCAGATCAATATTACTGTTGTTGAAGTTTTACTCGTTTAAGTTTTAGTTAAAAATTTAACAAACATCCGGTTGTATTATTTTGTCAGTAAGTTTTATATGCAGTATGAAATTTGGCGTTGGCTGCAGTATTATATTCACGGGTAGATCACGTGTCAGTGCGGGTGTACTCTCTCTGCAAATGTCTATGTACTCGGATGTATTCATTTCAATGTACAGCTAAACGCTTCGAGTCTAAGATATAATGGTGCATGTATCGAGTACTAGCAACAAGAACAGGGATACCGGGATTTATTTGGGATGGTAAATTAAATTGAAGTAGATTTACATGTGAGGGGAGGGAGCTTGGGATGATTCAGTTAGTCGTACGTGTTTGCCTCTGCCATGAGTTAGAAATACACTGTAAATCCATAAGCAGATTGCTCGTAGCCGAGAGTTGGGATTCGTCATACTCACACACACATAGCCAGCACACCAACACTCACTCACTCGCACTTTCAACTAAGCGATACTCAAATTTATGATTTGAAAGTTTCCTTTGGTCCTGATTGAGTAACTATTCAATTGGAGTTGAATTGATAGTCATGGTGACCTAACTTTCAAATCGGGCCATCGTCATTTTAATCTGATTTGAGATGTAAATTCCGATAAATTTCTATTGTGTTCTACCTTTTTGGTATTTCATTCCTGAAAAATGATTTTCATTCAGATTTTCGACGTTGATAGGTAGGTACTTTATATAATTATTGTCACGCATGTGCATGTGCCTTGCTAAAGTAGCGTTCCGATTGAACTGCAGCAATCGAAGTAGCTGAGCTTGAGAGCACACAACCCTGAAAATGAATTCATTTTCTTACCTTAAATTAACCCCATTTATTGATTTTTTGCGGATCATACTTATGAATGATATTCAATCACGATCGAGCTTTAGTTCGGCTAACAAGTCAAATGAAATTGCTTCTAACTCTTCTTTGCTGTCTGACTTCTCTCGATTAGCGAAACGAACTAGTCGGCTTCTTTGGTATTGCTCTGTTAAAAATTCTATCCATGTAACCAAAAATCTAGTCATACCCATCTCCACCCACCATCCATGCCACCGAGCTATATAGCTTCCAAATGGAGCCCTCCCTAGTTAATTTACAAAACCATTACTCATTCCCCTCAAATTTGAATATTCCACCCTTCTGTTCGGGTTTACCAATGACCTCACCTACTACCCCTAGTGTCGGTGGGTGATCAAGGGATGCAGCCGTCTCATCCCCCGTCACCACCCTGCCGCACCACCCCCATTCGCGTCGCTGTCCGATAGTTTCGGGGAGTGTGTCAAGCACACGTGCACCTGCCCCGACCCCCAAACCCACCCACCCCTACCCCCTTAGCAATCTGCACCCCTAAGGTCTACGGAAAGCCCCTTGGCCAATACCTACTCGATCGAAGGGTACGTGAAGATGAATGAACAGCTTATTACGGTGGTGGCATAATAATAACAGAGGTGATAACGATTAACATGTTTTAATGAAATACGATGCGTAAATAATTTCATGCGTAAATTGAAGGGTCTTTACGAATTTTCGTAGAAATGCTGAATATAAAAAAGATTTTTTGGGCAAAATCTATCGGATGCATGGCTGGGATACCTTCACCTTTATTTATAATTGGACATTCCGACACTTTTTAAATGTCCTTGCTCAATTTTTCTGATTGATGAAAATGGGTACCCAACCTCTCTGCCGTTCGGCCCACAATGGCGTGTATAGTTACGATGTGACAGTACAGCTTGCGGTGATGCCCATGCACAGGAATAATGCTCAAATGTACCTGGAAAGTTAGGCATTTTCGGGAAATATTCATGGTTTTTCTTAGGTATTCCTTCAGGCTCACTTTGAAGGTGTAATCACCTCATATATATCTTCTCTGAAAATAACTCCTTTAAAATAAATAAAATGAAAAAGTTTCCAAGTTTTTGGGGGGTTTTACAGTTTTTTTTTCGTTATGTCATAAGTTTGGTTGCCATTGATCATCGTAAGGAGAGCTGGGTTTGGAGCAGGCCGCATTCGCTCGCCCCACATGTCGCAGTGGGGAAACCTGCTCATGGTTCCTGCATGGCCTGAATTCGTTGCTTTCCCGCCCCGCAGCCTTCCATGCAAATAACCCTGTCAAGAATGGGCCACAGAAAAATTATGCATATTCATAATAATTTCAGAATACTGATCATAGTCATACCTCTGGCAATTTCCCACAAAATGGCCGTGCATTTTATTAAATTTCTTCACACGATCGAGTTTTTTTTTTGCTAGCAAAAACGCTCCTGAGCTGAAAATAATTATTACTGAGTTGTAAGTGTGCTCCCTTTTTTACCGAGACTTTTTGATAACTGTCATGGGAGCCATGGCTGTCGCCCCTATTTTGGTTGACACCCGGAAGAAAAAGTGCTGTTCTAGAATGCCATAATAACGAAATTACTAATGTCAAAAGCGCGATGTAAAAAAAATCCGGGATTATAACAGCTTTTATATATTTTTTGTCATAAAGCGAATGTTATCAAAAAAAAATCCTTCGATTACTTCGTTTTAATTTTCAGTTTGAGTCGCAATAATATATGAGAGTATCGCATCACCGAGGGTTGGTTAAGCTCTCGTAATTTGAATTATTGAAAATCTCCTGTATTTTCTGCATTAGTTCTTGTCTGGCTTTGTACATGCGTAGAACAGCAAACAATTCTTTATGCTCCATCCCTCGTGAATGCAGTAGGCGAAAGTGAGCTCAGCTTAAAAAAACAAGTACTGTTAGTTGGACAACTTTGCTTGATAGAGATCAAGCAACAAAGGGTGAGCGACACCAGTAAATATTTTGCCTGAGACTAATTTTAGCAATTTTTCATACACAAATTAAAATGAAAATAATTGTAAAGCTTATTAAATATGCATAGAGAGCACAGGCCAATTAGTTTAGTCTTATTAGGACTTCATTATCTAAATGAATGAGAAGAAAGCGATATAAAAATCAGTTTTATGCTACAAAGAGCAACCAAGTATCGAAACTGGGCTCGACTGTGACCTCTGGATATTTGTCTACCTAATCTCTACCACACCGCAATCAATAAACCTCCAAAATTCCGATAGGAGACTCTATAACGATTGCATCATGGGTGCCAAAGATTTAGGAACCCAATTATTGATACTCAATAATGGTCGATAAGCCAATACTGACGTATCACTGAGATTTGCCAACATACTTGTACTTATATCGAATGCACATTGCAACTTTAAACGAAAGGTGCAAACCACACTTGCGTTAAACCCGTCCATCCATCTGTCAACATTATGAAATTTAGCTGATAATTAAATTTAGTTTAATGGAATGCTCTCCAGAAATAATACCAAACGGTTTGGCGTTTTGGAAACACCAGTTCTTATGAGATCACCGAAGTTCAGCAACACTGTGCTGGGTCAGGTATTGGATGAGTGACCATCATGCACATGCCCAGTTCTGTTCGGGAGAGAGATGGGAGGGATGAAAGTTAGTACAGCAACTTCATTCGCCTTGCTTATCATCCTCTCGACTGCATGGATTTGTGTCCTTCGGAAGGGTGCTAAGCCAGTGTTCCCCTTGGTGCTTTTCGACAGGAGTGGGCTACTTGCCGGCACCGGGTTTCCCCTCTTACCTTCTTGGCTAGGTTAGGTTCACCATCATCATCATCCACTCATTCACCGATGCCATTAAACCAGTGTCGTAGAGCCCGTTGTCAAAACAGTGCGTCGTTAAACACCACAAATCAATGAATCAATCCATAAATTGTCGCTTTTTGAAACACGCTGGTCACTTTGTAGTTAAAAAATAATCTGTGGATTTATTAAGGAAACGTTTTACCAACGGTTATACTGATTTGAAATACTTGTTCCGATTTACTTTAGGCCAATGTGCCTAGTCTGATTCTTTTAGACCATGAATCACACAAACCGGTTTGTTACCGTCCTATTGTCTTATCATTATGACGTATACAGTAGAAGTTTGGTTATTATTATTTCCAGCTAGACGGGTGGCGTAGGCGCTGGTTTATGTCTGAACTCAAAACTATAGCCAGCTGTCCGTCGGTCGTCACCCAGCAAATTGGCTACCTCCGAAGTCTCAACCAACAAATTGAATCAGCCGCCGCAAACTTCGCTATTAGATATTCTGACACCTAATCAACTAATAATAATTAGATTCATTTGAATCTCACGCTTGCCTCGTAGAAGTTGAAGTAACGAATAATGTGAGATATAGGTATACTTACATTTTGAAAGTCAATAACAGCTGTAATGTACGGGTCATTCCATATCAAGTGCCCACACTCAAAACCTTCACTATCTCAGAACTTGACGAAATTTTCAGGAGGGTTAGAACACCGGAAATAAAAAATCTCTTTTAAAGTTTTTTTCCATACGCCTAGCGGTTTGCCCGTGGCAGGGGATGGAAAAATAAAATATTTTACTTTTTGCCCCGCACGGCCATTCACTATATTCACTCTAGCGTTTGAACAAATAAACTTAAAACGATGGGATTAGTTCTAAAATGATAATCGTGCTTTCATTAACAAGAAAAAATGCATAAATTGCTTACTTATCAAGTTTAGGGGTAGAAAAAATCCACCCTTAAATTTCAACCCTTAATAACTCGAGAAGTAATTTTTTTTTTTTTTTTTGTTTTGTTGTGAAGCATCTCCTGTCTATTATCTTTCCATGAAAAAAAAATTAATCATTAACAGCCGTATGATCAGAAGTTATGAGATTTTTATTGTATAAATGTGTGTGCATTTAGTTGTGTTTCTGCAAGTCTGTTAGCATGGTCCATGCAATTCACCCGTAAATTGATAGATTATATAATTTTTCAGTTTAAAAATTGTGTGTAAGTACTACAAAGATTCTTTTTACTCACTCATTTCTTCGTTTCACTCTGACCTATCACTCTGGCTTCTTCGAACAACGGCGAGGAGGAGAACACCCGCGTGGCTACTGAGTGCTCAGACACGGGTACGAAGCAATGCAGTTTTTGCGTGCCGGGAATTGGCCGGGATGACGCAAATCGTGTGGCTAGCAGCTGTTCTGTGTCTTGGTGCTCCTCAATAGTTCCGAATGTGAAGTTGATGGTCGGGATGGCTTCGACCGCCCAATCGAAGAGTTGCCGGGGTGTTATTATTTGCGACTCGTAGGGGCGCTGAAGACTCGCCCGCGCTGCCAGCCGCTTGACCGTCCCTCCGACGCCGTCGCAGGCGCTCTTCCCATGTGACGTCGCCGTGAAATGCCACTCCACGTCGGCCCCAAAGTCTCTTTGATAGTGGCACAAGTTGGCAAAATTTTTCCTATTTTTATATTGCGAGGCTGCCCCATCAGAAAAAAAGAACATCTTCTTTATGGTCTGAAATTTATTGTGCAAAAAGCTCACGAGTTTTTTTATGAATAGATGCACTGCGACAGTGTTGTGGATCAAACTCTCAGAAATTACAACAAAGCTGATGTGGCGCTCTTCCCCGCCCTCTTTGTAATATGCCACGAAGGGGTGGATGGTGGCGGACGCATTGTTCCAGTGGAACCCCTGGGCCTCGTCTTGTAGCACGAACGCATAGTTTTCGGCAAAATCACAGATCACCAAAAACTCGCCGGGCAGGAGACCGCACTTGATGTCCGATTGGTGCGAAGATTGTTTTTTAGCAATAAAAGAGTGGCGGCACAGAGCAACTAATTTTGCACAAAAACTGTCCACGAATTCCTCGGATGAATCGATGTGCGTTTGCAGGGTGCATCGGTCGGTGCTCTCCCACTGCTTGTAGATAACATTGTCCACCATTTCGTCGTCCAGCAGTTGCGTGAGGCGCTCCTTTAACGGCTCGATGCCCGGGCACTCCTCACACTCGCCTAGATGGCATTCGGGGAGGGGACTGTCGCAGACCAACTGCTCAAGGCAGTCGTGGTAAGATGTTATCGGATAAGATTGGTCCACTGTCAACTTCGTCAAGTCGGCACCGATGATCATTAGCTTGACGTTTTGGTGGATAGTGCACACGCACACCGAATGAGTCCCACTGGCACCAGGCAACACACAGTTCTTCGGCCGCAGCTCTGCAAATTTTGAAAATCCTATTTTTTTATTAGGAAATTTGTCCTTGAATTGGGTATGGAGGTCCTTAAGGTTTGAGAGTACGAGCCTTTTCTGGATGTGCACTCGAGTGCCGCTCGCCTCCTTGACGGAAACATAGTCTTTCTTGCCCGGCATGGCTCGGCTCACATCGTCTGAATTGTAAAAAGATTTTACTCGGTCAACTGTGGCTCGGTCAATTGTTTTTCCTGGCTTTGGATTCGGGGTTGACAAAATTCCCTTTTCCAGGACGAGCTTCTTTGCCTTGCGGACCATGCGCTCTGACGCTTGAAACTCTGCCACTGTTCGCCGGACAGAGCAGCTCTTCGGGAGGACAGTTAGAACATGCACTTTCTCGCTGTTGGATGTGGACGAGTGAAACTTCTCTTTCAGCTGATTAATCATTTCGCGACCATCAGCTGAATCTTGGCCACTGTCGCTTTCAGCGTCGGAGGTAGTGGTTCTTTTAAGCGCACCTTCGAGTTTCTTCAATTTCTTCCTGGGATAACTGGATTGCGCCAACTTTTTCTTAACAATGGGCGATTGCCCTAGCTCCGCCAAGCCCACGTTGATGTTAGACAAAGCAGCGTCTTGTCGGAAAAAATATGCTTGACTCTCGGCGTTTGCACCACTGCAGCCGGGCTGCGAGTTGTCGCCATCGCTGGAGGTCGTCGTCGTCACTGGAGAGTCGCTGCTGATTGGTTTTACGTAGTTATTTAAATCTTTCCTACATTTGGCACAGATTTTGCTTCCTACTGGAATCGAGGAAATCTTTTCAATCATCCACGGCTGGACGTTGAGGAGAGACTTCAGCTGTGTGTGGGAAACGTGTTTAAAAGGATTGCAGCACTTCGCTCGAGTAAACGAGTCCATGATTAAATTACATAAAATATACAAAACTAAACGCTGTGATTATAACTATTAAATAAACTAGCTATTACTATACTATTGCTATTAATTAAAAATATGTTCACAAGACACTTCCAACGGTATTATTAACACCCCTCAATTCACGACGCACAAAAATAATGCAAAGAAAACTTCGAATCACTCGTCTACTTGCACTGAGCTAAGTGTTTTGCGACTGACCAAGAAACCAATGCAGAAACAACTGAATTCGCTGTCTCACGGCTAAACTTCCGGCCATAAGGGTTGAAAAGAGAAACAGGTAGCAAGGGCTGCACGTGTTCGTGGTGGGATTCTTTAAATAGAAGTAGGTAAAATATGAATTTCGTCAGATCCGTGGTCATAATGCACGGCAGAAACACAGACCTAGTATCGTGACCAGAGCCACATATTATCATGTTTATAGCACAAAGCCCAAAAATATCACATCCTTATAATAAAATTTTAATTGCTCGACTCCATCCCAAATTCAAATCTTTTCAAGCTTTATTTATGCTATGACAAACTTAGCATAATCGAATGCTTCTGAATTCAATTTGGTTCATGCTCAACAAACTATTTAGCAAAAGCACTTCTAAATTCATACACATCTATACAATAAAAATCTCATAACTTCTGATCATACGGCTGTTAATGATTAATTTTTTTTTCATGGAAAGATAATAGACAGGAGATGCTTCACAACAAAACAAAAAAAAAAAAAAAAATTACTTCTCGAGTTATTAAGGGTTGAAATTTAAGGGTGGATTTTTTCTACCCCTAAACTTGATAAGTAAGCAATTTATGCATTTTTTCTTGTTAATGAAAGCACGATTATCATTTTAGAACTAATCCCATCGTTTTAAGTTTATTTGTTCAAACGCTAGAGTGAATATAGTGAATGGCCGTGCGGGGCAAAAAGTAAAATATTTTATTTTTCCATCCCCTGCCACGGGCAAACCGCTAGGCGTATGGAAAAAAACTTTAAAAGAGATTTTTTATTTCCGGTGTTCTAACCCTCCTGAAAATTTCGTCAAGTTCTGAGATAGTGAAGGTTTTGAGTGTGGGCACTTGATATGGAATGACCCGTACGTAATAAATTAGCACAAGCAATTACTAGTTACTCCGAACGAGTTTTAAGACTAGAACTTGGAAAACGGTAATTGATTTAAGTACTTAGATAGCTTGACTATAAATAAGCTTTATATTGCGATAAAGTATACTGGATTTTTTTATTATAATCTTCGGAGATGAACTGTGAGTGAATTTATCGAGTCCTTTAATTTCTCAGCATTTTAAAGTTAAATATAAATAATAATTTGTCCCGATGTATTTAGTAGGTTCATGTTATTTTAATAGTTAAGAGTGGGATTATGCATGACCCAAGGTAAGTTGGACAAGCACACAAACAACAAATTAGCAGAAATAAACTATCTAAGTATTTAGTTATCCGACGCTATCATCTATCATCCATCCATCTATCTATCTTCTATCTTTTTTACTTGTAATAAAGCGCCTGTGTGTAAGTTTACTTTCCGTAAAAACTCGAGTCTTTAAGCGTTTCTACAGTTTAAGAGATTTTCATTCGAAAATTTTTGAAACGTCTTGCAGTTGACATTTTGCATTGCGCCGTCAGGTCGCGACACCCGCGGGGCAATTTTGGACCCTTTTTTGGGGGGCGGTGGTGTCGGTGGGAAGGGGGGGGGGGGGGGGGGATTTTGGGGATTTTTTAAAACTTTTTGGCCCAATTTTTATCTTTGATTGTACACCTTTTATTTATACTTGCGGACTCGACAGGTTTGACATCCAACAACCTGAAATACCGTTCTCTTTTCTCTATTTCTCTCAATTCTGTTCCATTGTTTTTATATTATTCCTTTGAAACTTGAGAAGCTTGCTGAAATTGACGTTTTCTAATTGGTGGTTAATGTTCCCACACCCGGGGGGAAAGTTTGGTCAATATTGAATAGCGCATTTGATTCGTTTCCACAGTTTTTAAGATTTTTCTTCGAAACTTTTAGCGATGGGTTGAAACTGACAGTTAACAGTGGATATTTTAGGTTGCAACGCCCGCGGGGAAAATTCCGGCCCTTTTTGAGGGTGCATTTTGGTCATCTCTCGATCCACATTTTTTGTTGTTTTATCTTTGAAGCTTGAAAAGCATGATGGAACTGACGTTTTTAAGTTAGTGGCCAGGGTTTCTATACCCGAGGGGAAATTTTGGGCAAAAGTAAATAATGCATTTTGATTATTTTCTCCAGTTTAAAAATGTTCTTTTGAAACATATTACGATAATAGGTTGGTATTGACGATTAACTGTGTGGAAATGAGGTCTTGACGCCACCGCAGGGCAGTTTTGGGCTCTTTTTGGCGGAACATTTTGTTATTTTTGAACATTTTCCCTTATTAAGAAAAACTATTTGAACTGGGTTTTGAATGCTAAGGAGAGGGCCACGAAATAAAATAAAATTAAATAAACCATCATTTGCCCTTATTGTTCTCTTTTTGATAACTACTGAATTTGATCGTAGTGTCAAGAGGTTGGGCAAATCTGGCGTTCAGGGCCCTGATGTAAATATCTCGGGACGACTCTCGGGACGACTCTCGGGTTACAGAAATATGATTTATAGCGACTTTAATTTTGCTATTAAATGTACGTTTGAAACTCATTTAGTGCGAAACACGTTGCCTGCAAAACACTTACGTGCGTGACACTTCACATGGCACACAACTACTGTCTGAGTGCCGACTGTGCCGACTGTGCCGACTGTGCCAACTGTGCCGACTTTGCGAAGCCCCCTGTCATAACTACTGCGACGCTGGAACGTCTTGGAATTGACGTTTTGCATTGTTTAGTTGGGGTCGCATCACCCGAGGGAAAATTTTGGACAATTGTTTTTTTCTCCGGTTGTACACATTGTACTTATACCTGCGGACTCGCAAGGTTCGACAAGTTTTAGATTTGAGGCGCCAATGGGGGGAAATCCAAAAAATCAAAATACCTTCCTTTCTCTCGATCCTATTCTACACTTTTTATGTTATATCTTTGAACCTGGAAAAACTTGCTGAAATTGACGTTTTGCAGTAGGAGGTTAGTGTTCACACACCCAGGGGCCAATATTCGGCAAAATTAAATAGTGGATTTTGATTCGTTTCTACAGTTTTTATGATTCGCTTTTGAAACTTTTTTATATGGGTTGGAATTGACTGTGTAGAGTGAGTTAATGAGGTCTGGAAGACCGCGGGGCAATTTTGGGCACTTTTTGGGGGTTTGTTTGAAAAAAATATAGTGCGAAACTCGTTGTGCGCAAAACACTTTTCGTGCGAGACACTTCACATGGTGTGTGCCATAGACAGATCATAACTACCGCACTGAGCCCGGAGGGCGCCAAGGGGCGGAGCCCCTTGTCAACCTTCTTACATCAACACTAACATCTATCCTATAAGTTTGTTTCTTTGCACTTGGAAGTTAAGAATATTAAGAAAATTTCCAGTGCGTACTAAATTGATGGCCAACTCTAGTTTCCCTATTTACTTTTTACTTTGTGTATATCTTACCAAAGCGACACTGCAAACGATTCATAGTAAGGTGTTGCAAACTATACCAATAACATAATACAAATTACGATAGGATTCAGACACTTGCGATAATCATGACATTTCCGGAAATATTTTTCATTGTATGCGTCCTAATCTCATTACTTACATTCGGATTCATTATGTTAAAAATATTTTTAAATAACTGGCTAGCCGAAATCGTCTTGAACCGTTTTCTCTTCATGTTGGTGCTTAAATTAACGGGCACAATTTTCGCTGGAATGTTTGAGTATTTAATTTGTCAGCTTAGCATAGTTGCTAGGGTTGTGTCTGAGGCCTCCCTATCCTCCCGCGAGCTACGTCTAGGCCTCACCGGGATGGGTTGTACATGACTACAGGCTCATTCTGCCCTTAGGGTAGGTACTGATTTATAGTTAATTCTGTGAGTGAAACGTTTAAATAGCACAAGCACAAGCACCAGCACCAGCACCAGCAACAAAGGCACTAGCTAACCCTGCGAGATCTACACTATAGAGTTTGAAATATCGGAGTAACTGTCCTCATTTGTATCACTGTAATGAGCTCGTAATTTAGATCTCGGCTTTAAATAAGCTGAACCTGGCTGACAATCAGTGAACTATGCTGGAGCCCTACCGACATAACTGTGTTTTACAAAAACGATTTATTAGAGAGATGAATAAACGAATGAGACTCTGGACGCAGTTGTGTTACCTATGTGTCGTTAACATTGCACAGGAATTTTAATAGGTAATTGTTTAGATTTGCAATGAATGTCCTGTTTTTAATGTGTAAAATGAATTGATTTGTGGTGTTTAACGACGCATGGTTTTGACAATGGACACCGTGGCATTGGTCTTATGGCGTAGGTGAATGAGCGGGTTTTGATGAGGATAATGATGAACCTTTAACCAACTTAGAAGGGAGGAGGGACCCCAGCGCCACTCAGTCTATTTCTGTCGGGAGCTCTAATGGCCAAATCGAACAACAAGATTCCTTCACATATACCATGCTGTCAAGAGGTTGATAAGTTCGGCAAAAGAAGTTGTTTTAATAAGGCCCAATTTTACCAAAATTTAAATTCATAATTGGCATGGCGACAACCAATCACATCCAGTGAAAGTCGGATTTTTCTGTGAGTTAGAAGCTTTACCCAGAATTGAAGAATTTGGTAAAACCTGGCCTAACTTCAATACATTCACCTGAACAGAACTAGTTACGAGTATGATGGTCGCCCGTTCAATTTCTGACCCAGCGTAATGTTGCTTACCTCTATGAAATAACGAGAACTGGTGTTTCCAATTTGATAAGTAGTACTTGATGTGAAGGAGGTTTCGAGTATATGAGGGTTTGGGGAAGGGGTGAGGGGAGACGGGTTATCCGTAGGATGGGAACTGTGCAATTAACCTATACTGTTCAATTAGATGATTTTTCTGAAGGGATAGACCAGTTTGAATAATTTATTTACATAATTTATAAATCAAGTAATTTTTTTATATAATAATAATAAAAATGTTATCATTGGTTTAAATCAACCTTAAATCAATAATTTTTTTTGTCCTTTTTTGTGAAAATTATTGATTGTTGTGGAAAAATTGTAAATGCACTATCAATCTTAATTGCTATTAATAATAATAATAATAATAATAATAATAATAATAATAATAATAATAATAATAATAATAATAATAATAATAATAATAATAATAATAATAATAATAATAATAATAATAATAATAATAATAATAATAATAATAATAATAATAATAATAACAATAATAATAATAATAATAATAATAATAATAATAATTGTTTATTTTTATCACAATTGGCCGCTTTTAGCATGAGACATGTCGATATATATGTATATATACAATTCCAATTCACATTGTACAAGACAAAAATTCGTCAAATGTATAAAATGCATTTAGAACCAGAAATTTGTTTACAGTACTCTTACAATATGATACATTCACAGTTGTTGGTTTAATTTTGCAAATAGCTACTGCTTTATTATAGAATTTATAACCAATGACGTTGGGATTGATTATGTATGTCAGCCATTTGAGATAACTTTTTTCTTTGAAAGTATTTTACTTTGCACCTTCTGCATTTTTTTGTTGGTAAATACAAAAAAAAAACATTACTGCTTTTCCGAAAGTTGATCAGTTCTGCTCTAGAGTCAAGACTACTGTCGTTTTATCGTGTATTATTTATAGGGTCACGAACGGTCACCAGTCCATGTCCATTACTCCATTCACTGTTGCTTAACGTCTCGGGGTCGATTTGGCAACACAATTTTCGATTGGAACCCCAACAATCACGGATTTCCGGTTTAATGTCGATTCCCTTTCCATGGCAGACGAATAAGGATTCATTTCATCGGAATCACTACATGGTAATTCGTATTATCATCATAGTTTTTAAAATTCGATGTTAGAGTAGTCTGATTTGTCGTGGTTAACATATTAAAACGCAAAACAACCATGCTTGTACGTCTAAAAGTCTGAGACAATTATTTGTGTTGCCTTTGATCAGCCTTTGATCACTTTTATATCTCAAGTAATACGTTTTAGATATACCCCATGATACTTCCTGATGCTGGAAATAAATCTTCATCATATATGCAGTGAATAATAAAAATGTTTCTGGGATAAAAAAACACTTCAAAGTACTAAATAATTGACACAGAATCTTCTGAAAATAAGATGGTAGTATGGTAGTAGTGTCAAGGCTAGATTTGGTTTCAAGGTATTAAAATATTTTATACGAACACAGGTGATAGCGCAGTCCACCTGACACAACCTCCCTAAAAGTGATACTCGTTCTCCTTAACAATTCACACAATACTAAATTAATAACGGGAACTTTTATATGGGGGGGGGGGGGGGGGGGGGGGGGGCACGACACAAAAGAAAACTCTGACATCATGTCATGATTTTCATGAGGTCATGGTTTTCTCTTCGTCTTATTCCTGTACTCGGCACCTTCATTGAATTTCTTTACAGCGTTAGGCATAGGTTCGTCTTGAGCTGTTGCTTCCACAGGCTCTCTCCCTTATTTCCGGCGGCTTCAACGCTGATGTTGGAGACACCTTTAATGAACCACCAAGAGCTACAGCCCCATGATTGGTGCCACCAACGATCACATAATTCAATAACACACTAATGGACGTGGCTGGAAATTGAGCCTGATATTTCGCTGCTCGTGACTGAGAGCATGGCTTTAAAACTTAATTTTCCCAACTTACATGTATTATAGTCTGCGAAGGGTTGCTTTCGTAGTGCTAGGAGAAAAGGAGTCGTAGTCATTCATTCGATTCTACTGTGGCAGATGCATGCTTTTCTAATGAAATCAGCTTCAACATTGAAACCATGTTTCATAATATTTACGTTATGTGTTGCGCTATATTTCGTTCAATTACTACGTATACATTTTTTATGAAGCTTTCATGCTATAAAATGAAAACTATTTTAACTTCTACAAAGTTTAAATCGATTCAGCAATGCAATTTTCCTGCAATTTCATTAAAATTTTAAAGAAAATTACCCTCTTGACTTGAATTACTCTATCAAATTAAAATGAAAACACAATACTATAAAGGTGTGTTTGTTTTTAAAGCTGGTCTAAATGTTTTCATGAAGGTCGTTCTGGATAATATCTTTGAGTTTTGCTAAAATTTGTAATTGTATTGTGGTGTACCACTTCTTAAAACGAGAGAAAATTGAGACTTTTTTTGTAGAAAATATGCAAGATTCTTAATTTAAGTAAATTGTTGTGATGACCAAAACGTATGAAGTGCTTAAATAAATAGTGAATCCACATTTGCCCCAAATTGTTTCTTAATCATATTTGTGAGATATATTTTGATATTTGTGTTTAGACTCGTGTCATCCGTATTCCACGATGATGTCCCATAATCATCAACAGTATGATCATGCACTCATTCACAGACGACATTATAAACCAGAGCCACAGGGCACGCTCTCAAAACTCTGCGTCACGTCACATGTCACAAATCAATCAATCAAATATTTATTTTTAGCAACATAATTATAAAATTTGGGGCTAGTTATTGTTGAATTTACCACTGAAATTAATTGCTTTTGAAAAGTTTTTTCGTGGGCCACTATTGAAAGTGGTGAAATAATATAATTAGACCGTCCATGCTCATTAATGTACAAAAAGTGTTGCACAAATAAAGATCCGTCTGAGTCCTGATTTCTTAGACGACCCCAAAAATGTAGTATCGCAAAGAATTTTTGGAAAACTGTAAAATTTTACCCAGTGATTTTTTTCAAGCTGCGGGATCCTTGTATGCGTGCTTTTTAGTATGCAATGCATTGCAGTGCAAGTATTGATTTAACTGATAGTACCTCAACCAGCTTCTCTGATCTCTGTTTTGTCTACACAGATGCATCGTAACGTAATTAAGACATTCCATACATTTAGTCTTTGTTGGATTTCTTTTATTCTTTTGCATTACAGTGAAAATAAAGTACCAATAATGTTCTTTTCACGTTTTTATTTGAAAAATTACAAGATGACTTTTCCTTATGTATTTCGGCTTCTACTTGATAATTCTCAAATGTTATCGGACCAAAAAACTGGCAAGAAATCACTAAAAACTCCCCGGCGGTCAATCAAACTTCGGCCTCCCGCGTGCCAGGCGGGGATACTGACCACTATATTACCGAGGACTATGGTTCTTAACAAATCAATCAAAACATATACCTTATCAGACAATACGTTATCAGAGTCATCAAACTCGGAATCGGGCACTTTTTCCTAGTTTCCATTTTAATAAAATCGATCCGGAAAGAAAATGTATTTAAAATTGTGCCTTAAAATACTCAGTTATTTTCGTCAAATCGGGAAGTTAACAACATTTAGTGAATAGAAATTCTCCAAAAGTAATTTCAGCAAACTCGCACTGAGATAATTGAAGTGAATTGTTTTGGAATCACAACACACCTCATTCAGTTACGATTAGAGATAGGAAAATACAACAAAAAAATTCAATTCATTGTCAATGCCTTCCGCTATGTTATGATTCCAAAACCTAGTCATTCGGAGGATCATTCTTAAATGATTTCTGTCACCCCAGCATTGTTTTTTTTTCACAGTAAACAAAACAAAAATAAGGAACCAGAACTAGACACAAAATAGCACATATATAATATATCTCAACATGTAAAATGTTGAGATCTAATTTTCATTTACCTGGTGATAGGAATGATGATAGGAATGTGATTTCATTTACGTGGTGATTAGTGGTTGATAATAAAATTAAATGTTTGTGTGTAAAAACAGGTAAAACCATTACCTGTACGTAACCCAACACAATCAGAAAATCTCAGCCTGCAAGATGCCGAGAATGAATTGCCTGGGTGCATAAAGATTGTGATCCTGACGAAAACGATACAATACAAAGTTTGTTTAAAATCTCTTAAAACTTCGAATGCTTGCACAAAACACAGTTTTAAATAGTTTGTCATCCGTATTGAAGAGTAATAGATTGGTTTGATTTAAAAAAAAGAGATTCCAATAAGCCACTTTATTTTTTTTTGGTTATTAAAAATTATTTTAGTGCTCATCTGGCATTAAGCAAAAAGTTCAAAACGCAAAACAAATCGCATATTCTGCAGGTTAGTTAAAAAGTCCATACAAATCCATGCAAATCATGAGAATGTAATAAATGTTTATTGTCCATGTATGATGTTAGGCAGGAACACATTCTTATTTCTTCATGCTTCTTAATTGGTCATCTTCATTTCGTCATTATTAATCGTGTCCAACTCAGTTAATGCATCATGCGATTTATCTTCTATTCTACTTTTAAATCAGGACGACTTGATTGGCTCCAGAACGTACTCAAGTACACCGTATTTTCTACACGTACAAGGAAAGTGCATTATTTCGCTGCAAGCTAGTTTACCCACTCGAAATGCCGACAAACACAAATTAAGGTTGAGATGCGCCCGCGTGGTGTTTGTAGTGTGTATTTTAAGACCCTTCATACTCGATCGATTATGTAATTAGAGTTCAGATCCGGATAGCTACAGAGCAATACTTTGCCATACAATTATTTGCTTGTTAGACGAAAGGTCTTAGCGAAAACTTAAAGAATTGACAAGTTTTGACTCATGTTACTCGTTTGATAAGCAAGCAGCTACTTTTATACCTTTATACCTAGAGTTTGATTTTGAAATTGGAAGCTGTGGAAAGCCTTACAAACTCAAAAGTCTTGTCTTTCGGCTAGGAATCAGTTAAGAAATATCTAAAGTGTTGGCTTGATAGTGGGAAAGCTGTTGATTTGTTCAATTATTGAAAGGTTGGAATGGGGCAGTAAGTTGTTAACTAAACAAAGATAGTCTTGAGAAGGAGTAATAAAGAACACTGGATTCAGCTTGTCCTATTTTACCTGCATGCAAATGAGAGATTTGAAACTGTCAAGCGAATTATGCA
The DNA here is from genome assembly GCA_947568835.1 of Protonemura montana. NCBI lineage: Eukaryota > Metazoa > Arthropoda > Insecta > Plecoptera > Nemouridae > Protonemura > Protonemura montana. The sequence goes on along the minus strand of OX387604.1, from coordinate 11,500,175 downwards.
AATGTAAATCGGTTGAAATCGGCATCGAGGATGAAGCAAGTCGCGTTGGCTGGGGTGTGAGGTGGCGTCGAGGTGTGGGAGGAGGAGGAGGAGGAGGAGGAGGTGGTGGTGGTGGTGGAGGGGGGAGGGGGCAAGGCGGAGCCACGTAATGCATATTAAAATATGCTGGGTCCCTTTAAAATGTGTCCGTGAATTGATCAAAATTCAACAGGGACTTACGGGGAATGGGTTAGTTGAGGTCACAGACTTGAAATTAATATATTTGACAATAGGCTAGCACGATAGGTGAAGAGGAAATTGTAATCGAATTTTCTGGAATAAAATTTGCACTTGTAGGAAAAATGGGTTTTTGTTTTATATGCGTTGACATTTCGCGCATCATAACCTAAGAGGTTCTAATTAAATTCTTCGTTATGAAATGCAAATGTTTTCGAGTAATGGATTGTCTTATTGTTCTGTGAAATTGAATTTGCATTTTTCTTTTTATGTCGCTGACAAAACTTAATTTATAAAAAGTTTGGACATTTTTTTCGGCTTCTTCTCAAGAAAAATCGTCTGTAGAATGGTGGAAGCACGAACGCCGACGCCTAGTTCTGAAATTGATTTGCATTCAAGTTAACACAATAAGCGTTCAATTTGATTTTGTCTCAAATTGTAATTTCACATTATTATGTTTTCGTGTCCTTTTTGAGTGGCTGAAGGCTGATTACGAATTGCTTCTTGATAGAAAATTATGCTCTTCCTTTATTTTGTAGCGAATGCAGAGAATAAATAAATAAACATATTTCAAGCGATCTAATTGTTAGCTGAGTTCAAATATATGTCTTCCAAAAATACATTTATAATGAAAGCTTTCACTCAATGTGACGTTTCAATTTTAACGAGAACTAGACAAGTACTTAAGGCAATTACGCATTAGGTAACTATGCATTCATTTGTCTGTTTGTATATATTTGGGACATCACTTATGTGGCATTTTCTGTTGATTCAATGAATAATTAATCAGCGAAGGTTCATGTGTTGGTAGTTCTTTCAAGCATGCGTAGAAACAAACACTTGCGAGCCAATATTTACTGACGGACATTATTAAAATTGACACATCGTTCAGTTGTAGCCACTAGGCAGAACTTGATGCATTATAAACCCCGTGTACTGAGCCCTTCCCACCCTCCTTTCCCAATTAGAACATGTTTTGCGGGGGTGAAACCGGATAAGTAGGGAGTGAGTGGTTGAGTTTGCTGGTGATTAATATTCCATCTATTAAATCTTCTCAATGACTTTCGGGAATATTATCTAGCAAATGATTTGATTTAATCCTTTTTTCAGTACAAGCTTTGCGATAGCGAGGGCGAAACTTTCATACGCCTATAACGTCACTGCCATGAATAGCGACCATGTTAACTGGTTTTCTTCCTCATTTATTAATACTCCTTTTATGACACCTGATTGACTCTAGATATGGAGAAAACAAATAATGGGACCGGCAGTTTCCTGACTAAGCGACTCTTTGAAAACCGGTCCTTACATATTTATTGGTAGCGTTCGAAACTTAAAAATATAGCCAACGACACTCAAGCATAGCCAACAACGCTCAAAACTACGAGTGGTGTGTTGTTTTATTCCGTTTTAATTGGTTTATTTAAATGTCAGTTTTGTTATATTGTCCAAGGCCTTGATTTGCTGAGGTTTATGAAAACGGTCGTATATCGTCTTGCATTTTCCGAGCGCGGGTACCGTTACTAAAAACCGTTACTTTTGAAATCTGCGTGGTATCGGCCTTGACCTTGGCGTGACTTATCATGGCCTTGGCGTGTCTCTGACGAGTGGAAAAACTTTAAATGAGTAGTGTCATTATTTTGCAAGGCAACAAAATATGATATTTGTTGTTGCTTGTTAACGTCCTCAATCGATCAATGCTGAATTTGTTGTAATGGTCGATTTGTGATTGTTTTTTATACATGCAAGCTAATCGAATGATGCATTATAATATTATTCTTACGTACAACGTTTTAAGTTAGCTTCGATTGTGTAATTAATAGTTTTTATAAATTTAAGATCAGCCATTTTAAACAGAGAAAAATGATTAATGACCGACGGGAATCGAATGACGCGCCGTAGCCCGCTGGAAAAGTCTTCTTTGTTTGATCCATTTTCTTGTACGAACAGCTTTGATTTTGTAAAACTTTTATCGAGGTTGTTGTAACGTTTGGATATCGCTAGGCTTAAATCGCTAGCCAGCTTCCTTTTTTTAGAAACTCTTTTCCTTCTAAATCCCTCCAGGTTAATCCTTCTAGCTTTTCTTGTACGACTCGTAGCCGTACCTATATTTCAAGACTCACATTTTTGTTCTGACAACGTGCCCAAGATTCTTGCAAACCAGCATAAAAAAAAACTCAATATATCTTGCTTGTATTCCCAAACAAGGCAAAATAAACGCCTGGTCATATCGATTCTTAGTTCAATATTACTTAATTCATCCAAATTCTTTTGGCGTCGTAATTTTTCAACGTTTTTTTGGACTTTTTGATTTCCTTCAGCAAAATGATTCAGATTCTTCGCGGTTCCCGAGAAAGTGTAAAGCAGTTGTTATATTCTGAAACTAGTAGAGAATTAACAGAGAGCATAAGTGAAACCACAATATGACCTTAGTCAGTGTCTAAAGCTTTTGCCCTTTGCTCTCTAAAACCCAACGCCAATCAATGCAATGCAAACCACCACCCCCCCCCCCCCTCCCTCCCCCATATATAGCTACCAAGTTAACAGCAAAACGATGCGTTTACTTCTCTCGACGCACCCTTTTTATTACATTCATCTCTCGCATCGTTTTCTCCAATAAAAAGAGAAATGAAATCCTATTGCAACACTTTAAAAGTACCTATTCTTGTTATCTTTTACTTAAAACATACATCACCAACTTGATCGAGAAAGCCTTCTATCTATCTTCTCTGTCGTTGGTAACGAGCGATTTCGGCGCCGGTGGGGTGGTTTCACATGACGTTCCTCGGTAGATTCGACGCCTTGCCTATAACTATGACATTAGCGTCAGCTGGTGACCGCCGCGGCGCCGACGCCGACGCCGACGTCGACGCCGACGCCGGCGAATGTACACGAGGCATTAGTGGCTCGTTTTCGCGTGCCAAATACTTTGTGAGAAACGGCTAGTGGAGAGAAAAAAAAATACTATTAGGAAGCATAAAAAGCCAGTATAGCTTGTAGATAGTGGTAAGGATGGTTAGAGACGATGGCATGAGGGGGAGAATGCCCAGAATACTGAACACTCGGCCACACGAGAACTCCATTTCACTTTGCTCCGAAAGTTTTTAACGACGCATGGTCATCTTACGCGTCGTTATTTATCACTACTCATAATGATGGAAACTTTTGGTCAAAGTTTCTTTCTCGTAACAATGGCTATCATGTAATAAATCATTTCGACCGAATTTTGTAGGTTCGTGACAAACACACCTCGCAACATATAAACCGATAGTGTCGAAAAAAACCGATAGCGTTAATTTTTTCCCCAAAATCTGTGGAATCGGCAAAATTTATTGACATATCTTGTTTAAAGAACAAGACTGAAAGTTGTAGCATCTCGATTGTTAGCAGTATTTAACTTGCTGCTTATTTGCTCTGAAGTCAAAACAAAAGCGAGTGGAGTTTCTGTTTGAATTTTGTATTTTGTCTTTGGCGTACAGTGCGCTTTCTCTACAATGTCAATGAGCGAATCCTTGTTAAGTGATAAATTATGCATATCGTAACCGCATCGGCATCAATCATGCGTTCATCAAGAGCTGACCAATTAGTGGAACGTAATTTGAGTGGACGTTTCAAATATAGATGCACTAATATTGAAGGGAGTTAAGACTTATTAGTTAATGCCAAAATTATTTATTGCCCACACAAACCAGAGCATATTCGAATAAACAAAGCACCAACTTTTAAATTTGCAACCCTATTATAATATTACAAAAATACCAAACATAATTTCCGCTATCAAACTGAACTTTCCTACGGAATAATATCGAGGGATTTCAGGCTCCTCCTGTTAAACATAAAAATATTCGCCGTATTTTTTTGGGTGTGTCTTGTGTCTATAGGGCATACGGTAATGTTCTTGGTAAAATGCTTTGCAATGCTAACCGTACTTGTATAAAAGTTTGTAATTCGTACTATGAGCACAGTTGCGTTAAATTTTAACGCTCTGTTGTTGCTTTGTCTCATTCCAACATATTTCCTCCATGGTTAGCGAATGCTTTTTTCGCTGGCCTGAATACGAAAATAAAATGCGGTCTACATGACTGTCGGTCAATGCAGAAAATGAATTCCTCGTTAAATACCAGCGCCAGAAAAGAAAAAGAGTAAAGAATGAAATGTACAGTAACAAAATAAACAGTGCATAGAAAATCTGCCATTACCTCGAAAACGAATTGTTATGGAAAGGAAGACTACATCAATTTGAACTGATTTCCCTAAGCATTTTTCGATGCATGTACTGTACTAAAATACGTGCTCGTTTCACATTTAGAATCACTCTGGATTTGTGATGAGCATTTCAATTATCCCAGTGAATAGTGAGAAAATCTTTCAACTATCCAAACATCAGCCTAACACTGAACTTGAACAACATAGTCGCAGGCGTGATTATTGTGCGCTCAATCGCCGGTTATTCCCTTGTTACTGTCATCATAATCTCCCGATGCGATGCATTGTCACGAAGATAGATTTAATGCATTACCAACTGCCTGTCACAATTACACTCTCGAGAAATTACCCATGCATTAATTTACTGGTACAGGAAACTGCACCAGTGACTCATTCCGCAGATATTTTTGTAAAATCTATCAAAACCTAATCATACGATAAAAGTGGTTTTTACTTTCATCGACAGTTTTAACTTCCAGTTTTTACCTAGTGTATTAAAAAAGTATCATGGAAACCAAAAACTTCCAAGTATACCACTGAGCTGAATATACAGATTTTTTTTTAAATTTCTGACTTCTAGTATAAGAGCACTAGGACTTGACCTAAGAAAACTAAGATTGCCATTTCTGAACGTCTCAGCTACTACTGATTTGTGCTTTCAAAGATTATTCCGTCCTTTATATTCATTTCATCTCCATTACGCCGAAAGCTGACTCTCTCTATTGGAATACTATTTGAGTGTGAAACAGATATTGCACACAATGCCTGTGAATTTAGGTCTGTTTGCAAGTTCTCCATTCTTCATGCTTATCATTGCTTTCCACACGTCCTTCTTACACAGTTTCACTTGTGGATACCTAACAAATTACCGTGCACTTCTAAGGAGCAGGATGCGCTACACAGAGTAAGAAGCTTGATAAGGAAGGGAAAACGGAAAGCAAAACAATGTATGCTGCCAGATAGTGGATTAGTCATAGTTTCTTGCGCTAGTTTCAAGCCAAAATGCGTTCTGAATTTGGTAATTATGTTTATTTCCAGTTATAATATTGCCTGTTTAAGGACCACAGGTAAAAATAGCGACGTATGGATGTTTAGTTACATTCACCCACACATGAGCTGGATTGGTTACACCACTGGATTGTCTTCGTGAAAATGACCGACCAATTGCTCCTATACCGACAAAAATGGTGGTCACCCTGAGTTTAAATAACCGTTAAGAAATTTAATTTTGTTATTTCTCGCAGATTATTCGCATTTACCATAGGTATACTCTCAATTACTCTTTACAGCTGCCTTACCACAACGATTGATTTACATTTATCGATATTTTAAGTCGTGATTATTTTATTGTTTAGATTTTTGGTTACAAGGTCAGCGTTATAATCACAACCGGATGTAAAACGGTTGATTTATGTTTCGTGATTCTGACTAGAAACTACAAACCCAATGCTTATTTGCTAAAAAGCTGTGTCAGCTATCTTTACTGCGATCTGAGATCTGTTTGACGTCACAAAAACCTGGTGCATATTGAGTGTAAATTTAATTTCTTGTCCTCGGGTATCAGAACAAGTCAAGTCAGTTCACGTACCATCTTCCTCATTTCGTTCTATCAAGCGACCTCATTAAAAGAAAATGCATTCAATGAGATCAAAATCGCTTGCAATTAAATTCTCTCGCGCTACTTAGAAGTCAGTGCTATAAGTATGATCGCACGTGTGTCTCGTTGATCTCATTACGAAGATCTACGCGCTAACATGGTTTTGATGTACATGTTAAAATGCGGAGCTTAGAGACATTTGTCGAATCAGAATTGTATTTTATGTAGTGGAAACAATATCCATCAATGCAGAATACCAAAAATAAAAAATAAAAAATACCGAGTTAAAATTATTTGTCTCCCGCAAGGCGCGCGACTATCTATTCGAATAAAGGTATATAATATAAATGCAGTCCTCACGTCTCTTCAATCCGTTTGGCGAAGGGGATATGCTGCTGAAAATTCTATTTTATCAGTGTAAAAATAGCAGTGCATCTTTGCACTTCTTTCTATTTAGGCCCGGACTTCGGGGTAAGCATCGCTGGCGTACGATGGTACTTTTCTAGAGTTTGCATTTTGGTTCTTAAAACGGCTACTTTTCATAATGCATCTCGTCCCTCACCAAATTAAAATTCTACATGGACATTTTTGGTCAATGCGTGCGGATGTATGCATTCCAACCACTATTTATCCAAAGTCTAGCCGTACCCCCACTTCTACGTACCCCTCGCTTGGGAAGACGAGTGTTTAATGGAATTTAACTAATTGAACTTGATGAATTGATGAAACCCGTACAAGGTGATTATAGCATTCCGAGAAAAGAGACGCAAATAAGTTAGAATTTCGAAAAAAAAAAATTAAATATGATTAGAATTACAAAATTGCATGAACTAAACCTCCCCCAAACTCCTGTTTGGCGGGAAATTACCCACTACACACTTTTTTAGCTTTTTATCAAAAGGTGCATTTTTGTGACTTCTAAAAGAAAATTAACTAAATACAATGGGCACAATTGTACGATTTGTATGCTATTTAAATATATCGATATTCAACTTTGGACACTACGCCACTTATTTTTCAACATTACGTCTATAACTGTGTATGTATCAAGGGCCCACGCTGCCCTGGGAGAAATTTGGCTAAAAACTACAAACATTTATTTTGGAATTATAAGATTTTTATTTGGCTTTTGCAAAAATTATTAATCAGTTCGTAAACGTCTTTTAGCTACGTCCAGTTTGATAAAAATGCACATGCTAGATCGTAGACGTATCATATTCCAACTCTTCTTCTTTCACGACAGAGTTTGGGACTTACAACGTGCTATAATGATTGTTGCCCTATATGGTGAATATATTTTCACTCAATTTCAAAGTTTATTTCAATAATGCTTGGTTTTTACAAAGAGGTGAGCATATATAATGTGAGTACATGAACTGCACATGCTACATGTTCCATGCATGTGCAGCGCGGGGCTTGGTTCTCTGATCGGTGGACAATCTCCGTTATTCCACAAAGAATTATCCCCCGAAATAAAAGTTCGTGAGTGGAGCGAGAAAAGCGAGCGGAGCGAAATTTTCAACTTCACTAGCCTAAAAAAATGAGCTTGTTTTTGTGTGTGGCTCCACCGGTTGATCGGACCCCACCGGCCAAACGGCTGCCCCGAGTTAATTACATGTTTTATGAGAGCTTTTTCTGCTTTCAACGCGAACCTCTTGTTTATTTTTATTTATTTTATTTATAAAATTCAGCTTAATTGTGTTTAGCTCAAACATACGAAAATGTTCTTACTTTGCGAACTTTTCCACGCTACTTAGAGCTCAGATTCTTAGTATGTTCCCACGAAAACTTAACAAGTAGTGAATTATACCAAAATAAAACATGCGTTCATGTCCAGCTATCAGTTAATCATTTCTTACCACTTAATTATTTATTTTTACTATTTTGATTGAAAATTTTCCAAACGTTTTTTAAAATATTTGTTATTTTTTTACTCTTCAGGCTCTGTAAGACCCGGTAATACAATATGTATCAGCTCTGACTTAAGCTCTAACTCTCAGAAACGCCTGACTTTCACTGCATGTGATTGGTTTTTACAATGGCAAATAATTTAACTCCCACTTTATCTAGGAGTTAAGAAAATTGTAATATCGGGCGTAAGTTGCCATGTTTTTTTTGGTTTTCTACCAATCAAAAAATCTACGCTCGTCATTGCTTTATAATTAAGGGAGAGTTTACAAAAAAGCGATAGTTATATGCTGATTTCATCGTACTGACAAGTTTCCAAGCTCTCAAGAGGTATTTTATTCTATAATTTGATAGAAGAACATGTACAGTTTAATGTGGACTGAGCTGCTAATAAACACAAAAACAAAATACAAATACAGCGCAGCTGAAATATAGTTTGCGAAGCACTTCTTTAATATTGTGTTGATGAAAAACCGAACCAACCGGAGGCTGTTTCGAGGCTTGGCTTTTCCGCTTAAATCTCATGCAATAAACAAAAAATTGACGTTTGTTACTTGGAACACTCGAATTATCCAGAAAATTGTTTTCAGCTGAATTGTACAATTTACGCATTAGTTCCAGCAGTAATTGTCATGTCTAGAATTTACCCAGAAAACATTTTACTATGAGGAATGTGATTACATAAAAATCTACGGTGGTTAATGAAAAGTAAAGGCATAGTGAAAAAAGCATGGTGAAGGGTAGTGGAAAAGCACAAATAATTTGAAATAACCAATGTTTTAAAAAATGTTTTTGGAATTTTCATAAAAATTGATTTGATGAATTAAGAAAATTGTAAAATTTTTATTGAAATGTTAAGTAAAATTTGTCATCAAAATGCTTATGAGAATCACCAAAGATTCACTGACAAATCACCGAAGAGCCGTCGCCGCACCATCACAGAACCATTGAAATAATGAACTAGAACCGCCGTGGTGCTGCCTAAGAGCATCTGTAGAATCGGTATAGGATCGAAGCGAAGAACCGAAGAAAGATCTTCTCCGACCAAAGAAGAAGAATTAGGGAAAACTGAGTGGTTTAGCGTTTTGGAAATACCAGCTCACGTAAAATCACCGAAGTTAAGCAACACTGCGCTGGGTCAGGTATTGAGTGGGTGATCATCATACCAGGACCAGTTTTGTTCGAGAGAGAGGTTGAAAGGATGATAGTTAGTACTGCAACTTCATTCACGTTGCTTGTCAGCCTCTCAACATTACGTTTTTGTGGAGGAATCATATTGTCAGCATTGTATCGTCCTTCAGAAGAGATGGTAAGCCGTTGGTCCCCTAGGTGATCTTCGACAGGAGTAGGCTACGTCCTGGTACCGGGTTTTCTCTCCACTCTTCTGAACTAGGTTAGGTTCATCATCCTTCTCGTCATCATCCACTTATTCACCGTCGCCATTAGACCAGTGCCACAGGCCCCGTTGACAAAACAGTGCGTCGCTAAACCCAAAAATTCCATCGATCAAAGAACAGGGAAATAATTACCTAAGAAATACTGAAGAAAAGCAAATAAACCGCCGAAGAACCGTCGATGAAAGGAGAAATAACCACCGTGGAACCGCCCAAAGACTCGTCATTGAACAGTCGAGCTACGAACTGTCAAAGAACTGTCGAACTGCTGGCTTCCTGTGGCAAACTCATTGACCCATTTTTAAACTGTTCCTTTCCCTACGTCTTAGCCCTTTCCTATATGCAAAACCATCAGCAACCGGCTCCACAGGACGCAGGTAAATACGATATTATTCTGCCTGAACGAGTTTTATCAGAAAATCTTCGATATCTTTATCTGAGTTATTTTAGTGATCGATTTCCAGATTGCAAACGTCTGCATGTCTGCATATTCCCCGAGGTGGCGTGAAATGGTGAAAGTATAGGCACAAGAAATCAATACGTATACAGCTTGTATTTATTACAAGGAACATGGTTGCAGACACGGCACAAGTTTGCCTTATACTACAGGAAGTGTGGTGTTAATGTTTCCCTGGGGTTCACATTGGGAGGATGGGGGCGTAGGGATTGAAGGTATTAACCGGTCGAAGACGATAGGCCAAGGGTAAAAATCCCGTGTCAAGATGACTGCCCCTCAGGTCTTTTATGGGTTGTAAGACAACCTTGCTCATGTTCCTACTTTTCATTACGCAACACTGTAAAATGTAAGATGCGATTCTCACGCAACTTTCATTCAAAGGTACGCATATTTCTAATATTATACAGCACTGGCCACTGGCTAAGGTATATCGGAAAACGAGCGGTGACAAGAACAGCTAGCCATTAATGCTTAACCAAAAGGGAACTAGTAACAGTGAGTTTCGGGAACAGCGCGTTGCGCTGAACGCTTATTCAATTTTCATTACATTTTGGTCATTTCCGATAAAACAAGGATCCCGAAGAAACTTTTGCAAACTTATCCGTGGCGCAGTCACTGACTAGAGTGACATTTGAAAGTGATTAAACTCTTGCCCATAGCGCCCGAATGTGCGAAATTGTATTTTCTACGTGAGCCTGGGGTTCGAAATAAGATTTTTGCATCACCAGCTCCTGAACAGTTCTCTTATTATCGCAAATAATCACTTGTTCATTTGTGTTTCGAGAGTAACCATCAGTTGAATAATTTCCATGAAATGCGACGAGTTTTTTTTTTGTGTTCATTCACATGAATTGCGATTGTGATCTGAAGTTGAAATTTCATTCGCAAATGGCATGCTACCGACGTCTAGGAAGGCGTGAAATAAGGGGAGTCATTTTATAAGTCAAGGACGAGACCAGGAGGTGTCCAGGCTGTTTCCAGGATGAGGCCAGAATAAACTCAGAACGAACCAGCTGTAACGGAAGGTGTTTTTAATCAAGGTCGAAATAAATGTATAGGTGTTTAAACTGTTTTCTATCCCCTCCCATCCTTGCATCGGTTTATTTTTTGTTAAATAAACTTCCCGCGTTTTTAATCTAGCCTGTATTTGTTTTGTATTTGTTTTGATTTGTTTTGTTTCAACGATTTAACTTTGCATACGGATCACCAGGAGAAATATCCAAAAGATAGTAAGTAGATAAGAAAAATATCTTCACTTGTTCTGTCTTGAACTCTATGTTGAAAAATAGTTCGACTCAATTGTAACATCAATATCTTTGTTTTCCTTCTATTTCTTTTGTTGGTGTTGTATTTTCAAACCAGCATTTACAGATCTAGCAGATTGTTGTTTTGATCTTCGGTGTATTGCAATCGTGCAATATCATGCCGCACATTTTGAAAAGTCTCGTAGATTCCATGTTCTCCAGTCAAAACATCTACAAGATCTTGCGATGTGGAGCAAAATGATCGATTGACGAGCCTATAAACTCCCACTTTTCATTCAGATCTTGCTAAGAAAATATTAGGAAAGTCTTGAGTGTACCTAATTTGCCAGTAGTATTTTTTTGGTCTTAGCTAGTTCAGTGGACTCCTCAAAATCTTCCTTTACCTGATTTATCCACGATCTTGTCTGAAGTCGCAGTCGAAGTCGCAGTCACAGTCGCACATATTCAGAATTGTAAGATATTCTCATGAGATACCTATTCTCTTGATTATCTTGAGATCTTGATTTGATCGTAAATAACCTTTATATGTATAGCTTATTTTTCCAATTAAGATACAATTCCTCTTAAACGCAAACTATTTTTTTTAAGGCGACGTCTTTTTCTTTGGATTTACCGTTGTTTACATCGTGACGTGCGCCTTTTGATGAAAATTTTGGGCTTATAAGTGAAATAAATAATTCTTCTGAGGTTTCGCAACTAATGCCTGTTACTTCATCAAGAATGAAAGCAGTTGTGACATTTCTTCGATAGCAAAAGAACCACAAAAATATAAACAATTACCTTGTCTAGGCACCATAAGTGCATCGAACTAAAAAACCTAGGTAATTAATTAAAAAAACCAACATATTTCACATTTTCGACATAAAATTACCCCGAAAATTGGCGTTTTTTACTAACTAGACCAATTAGCTAGTGTTGATATTTTTTATTTTTTTATTTTTTTCTTAGGTTAGATGTAATAAATATGGGTCTGCAGTCCATAACAAGTGCGTATTGTTTGTACCGACTCGACCCCTATCCTGACTCTAACTCGAAGGAATCCATTTCAATTACTACTCGTAAAACACAATGACCAGAAACCACGTGACATCGACGTGCCATCAAGGATTTAAATATAAATACTATAAAGCGCACAAGAATCCCTACTCGAAAATCTCGCGTTTTTTTTTTCAGAGACTAATCTCTTACGTTAATTTCAATAATGTAAATCTACTAAACTAACTGATGCTAGATTATTATTATTATTATTATTGTGGGGTTTAGCGGCAAGTCAGCTACTAGGGTATTCGTGCCGAACTGATGCTAGATGAGCCAAAAGCATTGTGCAAACCTTACATCATAAGTTGCAAGTTTTTTAATTTCTACCCCCTTATTTCGGGTCTCTAATTTGGCTTGCTCCTTTGGCTAGCTTACTTTGACCAACACTTTGAACTTCTATTTTAGTTCTCTACTGATGCACATCCACTCTCATTCCTCTGGTGGGACGAGCAGCCACTGAAAGCACTAGGGTACGCTTTATGCTTCTCAGTTATTTTGACTTGCTTCTGTGTTATCACTTATCATTAATTAAATTTTAAAGTCATAATGGACAGCGTATTGCAAATACTTTGACGAAACAACAAGTTGCCGCTGCGCTGGAGCAGGCATCCGTTGATGGAAGTTCACTTGTTATTTTCAAACAAGCCTGTAGAACAACTGCACACAGTTTCTAATTATAACGTTGGGATAGAATTTTTAACCGTTTTTTTTAACACATGACAAACCACTGGCAACCTACGATAGGATTTCAAGTTATCGAGGGTTTTTACTCCCTAGGTGACGCTGCGGTAGACTGACGTTCTTTTCGTTACTAACAAGAAACCTTTCCGATAAATAATGAGCAGTATCGCGTATGAAATGTTATTTTATTTCTCAGTACCAACTTTCCTTGGTTTTAGTCTTATCTCATTAAATATAGAGATAAAACTAAGAAAAATAATGTCAACAATGCAGTGTGTAATTAGATTCACCTCAAACATTTCTTAAACAATGAGACATACATTCATTAAAATTTCTTGTGTTTTTATTTGATATAAAATAAAACAACAAAAAACATCCAAACTTATTTTATCCCTCTTGGCACTATTACGACAACTGTGATATATTACTCCAGTTATGAACTTACATTTAGTTTGGTTTCAACCTGAGGAAGATTTATCCATTACCAACCATGTTACATTATTTCAAGAAGTTTTGACGTTGCAATTGCTTCTAGTTCCTGACCTTTTACTGTTTTAATTAATCTTCCGACACTTTCCTGACCTATATTTTGAAAGTATGTACGTGATGGATATCGCTTACAACTCGATTGTGCATTCTGAATTCGAAAGATGGTTCAGTTCATTATAATTATGCACGCTACCTACTGGACCACTAATTAATTGTACAAACGTACTTATCGATTTATTCTACCGTCATCCTAATTCGCATTTAGATTCCTCTCTGGCGTAGATGTATAGACAATTTTTGATCGTAGAGGAAAATTATTTTACTGCCATGAAAGGTGAATAACGCTGATAAATTTTACTTTGGGAGGCTGATTATGTTGGCCCTGTATTATTATGTTCATTCATGCAAAATCATGGCGTGTTGTGAGAGCTTATTCAATATATTACACGTACGGCACTATAATGAACTGTACTTACACCGTGCCCTGTTGCTATTATACATATTATGCATTCGCTCTCCATCATATCGTGAATATTGACGTATTATAGCACATTTCACGGTCAGCAGGAAGGGGAACACCTTCCAAAAATTTTACTCGTCCCAAATTTTACCATTTCGCAATTATAGATATAAATCATTTAAAAAAATATTAAAATTATTACAAAAATCTCCAGTTTTGCAAGGACTAGCTAAGAAATAACTCCAGATTAAGATAAAAATAAAAGAATCTGTGCTTGGCTGAGATCATGACGACGAGTTTTTAGCTAGCAGCTATCTTTAACCGCTCATTGTAAAGACTCTAGGCCGGCTCTTAAGAAGTTTTTCAAAGGGTTGAAAATTACAGCGCCAGAGACGCTGAATCCCGAAAACTTACTTTCGATTACAGCGAATGGGCAGATTCCAACCCAAGAAAATAACTAACGACGTACGCATAAATATTGCATATTTTTTTACTCTCACTACCAAAACAGGAACTGACAGACCTCGATCAAAATGTCCCAGCACAGAGCGATGACATACACTGAGAGAGAAAGCGTTAGGGTAGCAATGGCTTACCTTTGGCACACTGCAAGCCAACGAATTCCAAAATAAACGTGAAATATAGTAACAGCGGCTTACCCTGGCACACTGCAAACCAATGACCTATGGCATTAATGGCTTACCTTTGGCACACTGTGAGCCAAGGCATTCTAAAACAAAGGGTTGTAGGGTAAAAGTGGCTTACCCTTGCACACTCCGAGCCAAAACATTCCAAATAAACATGGAATAGGGTAGCAGTGGCATGGAAATTCATTGCGATTTGTTACACTCGCGTAATCGAAGTATGGATTAATAGCAAGGTGTTCCGGGCGTCGCTTGTTTTGGCTGTATCCTGGCGTAGTGACAGGTCAACATAGCAAATCACAACTGCAATCGGCGTCTCTTCCACCCAATATGGCCCAGAAAGGTTACGCGGGCCTACAGTAAACAGCGTAGCCTACGCGAAGACCCCGCGATAGAGTGAGAGAGAGATAAAAGGGGAAAGGGTGGAATTCGTGTCGTAAACCATTCAAAATAATTCCCTTTTACTAGAGTAGAGCAGTGTTAATTGTCCAGGGACATCGTACTTCGCTTACACAGCCTGTACTAATATGTTGATTTAAAGCGGCGAACACTTTTTGGTTACATGCGGCTACGCAGGGGTAGTAAAGGCTTGTAATGAATTTAGAGCGTTCAGGGTGCGCAATTTAGCCGTGTTATTCATTTGTGTGAGTCTTAGAGTAAAGAACGAATCTATCCTGTAAAATTCTGCTTACTTGAAAGTGGTTGAAATTAGAATTTTATCTGATAAGCACAACTGTTTTCTGCTTTTGTGAAGGGAAGATTTTATAGGGAGATGAAAATGTTCACCCTTGGAAGTGAGGCACACGCACTATAAATATATAGGTATATACGTGTGCACGTCACTTTTCATAAAGCTTAAACCACGTTAAAGGAGTCAACTTAAAAAATAAAACAATCACTTAATGCTTACAACACACACAGTTCATACATACATAATTTGTGAAGTGAAAAAGGCTTTATTGAACATAGAAATGTAGGGAACAAAGAAAAAAAAACTTCACTGTTCAAACTCCTGCTATAATTTTATCAGACTTTCACGGTTGAAGAGGAGTCTTTAATCATTTTTTTTTTTACTTTACAGTGTTTAAATGTCCCCACAAAATGATACAAAGTTCTCTCATGTGCGTGATTTTATTCTCATTAACGGGAAATGCACACGGCTGATCGGCATCGATAGTAAAAAAAACCCGATGACTGCTCCCTTTATACTTCAAGCAGGCTCTTACTCTGTCTCATTCATTCACGTGGATTGCCTTGAGTTTTCACAAATTCGCTTACTTTTTTCCTGGCGCTTTTGCATATACTACATGTCACAATGTAATTACCCTCCCTGTCTCACAAGACATATCCACTGTGCTGGCTCTCGTAGCGCGATCGCTTTTATCATTTTCTCCTTTGTTTTTATTGCATTATATTTCTCGGTGATATTGCATGCATATTGCAGCTTGTAAATCAGAGCTTCTCTCCCGCGAACAGAGCTGAAAATAAAGCATTGGCTTTCTGAGACGTATCACATGTCTGGACACCACCGAGCCGTTCCAGCTATTCCAGCACATCCAGTCCCATCTAACTTATTCATATTCGACTATTTTCAGGCGAAAGAATCAGATTCTTTTCTACTCTTTTCACAAACCGAATGTCATTTTTTTCATACATCTAAGCTGAGTCGGTGTGCATATGTTTCCTATTGTGTTCATTGTCATGTCTTGATTCCTCTTTTGTGCAAGCGACAGCAGCGTCTCTATTTTAGTGTTGATCCATTGAAGAAAGGAAATAGAATGTTCGAAATTTCGGTAGTGTTTGTCGACAATAAAGCAGACAAAGTTTCTAGTTTCATTTTATTTTACCCAGCAGGCGTTTTAAGCCCTAGTTTTTTTATTATCATCGCTCCCTTGATTCTTGAAATAAAGCATATTTAACCGTTTTGACGTAGCGTTGTAAGAGTATTTATTAAAAGCACTCTCCAAACTGTATTTCTGCGAGTGTTTTTGATTTTTGTGGGCGTCTTATGATCGAGTTTTTTTTTTCTGTATAGGTATATAATATATATATACTGTATAGAACACTTTTTGCTGTCCTTAAGGGGATATGGAAGGCGCAATTCGTTGGAGATATGAGAAAGCATGGAGTGATATAAAGAGAGGGTGGGAAATAAGGGCAAGTGCATAAGGAATTGAAGCTGAGAGAGAAATAGGACACGGCACATAATATAGCTGCTATTCCCGTACCACGCTGCCGCTGCTGCTGCTGCTGTACCAAGAATTGTTTGGTATCGGGTTCGAATGTCTCTGTTTTTGACACTGTATAAGCGGATTAGAAGTTTTGGGCTGGCTTTCTGTGCTCTCGCCTCGTGGCCTGCAACCGTAGCGGGTTTTGCGAGCTGGTGGATGTGGGGGGCAGGGGGTGGCTCACTGTGGGGTGGCTCACTTGGCTGGGGTTGACACTCGGCTAATAAAAAACAAACACACAAACACCCGCACGCACACACACACACACACGCACCCGCACCCACCTACACACATACACACACTCAACGGACGTACCGCTCAAGGAAAAGTAAGACAAGTGGATGTAATATTAGCATCATAAGTCTTACTATACAAGAAGCCCTTGTAGTCTAGTATTTTTAGAAATTTGTATTGTTTTCATTTGCAGTAGAAAAATCTCTCCTAGATTTCGTATGCGGTGATTAACATCAGCATTTTGAACACATTTTTTTCTTAAAAAATATTTTTAATTAAAATTACTGAATATGAAATCAGACTGAGAAAATTAGAAAAGTGACGTCGTTGGATAACTGTCTTGTCGTCCGTGCACCGTTTTAATCTTCAAATCGTATTGAAAAAAAACACACACACACACCAAAAGAGTGTCTGATTAATTAACTTAATCTAAACATCAAACTAAAAAATATTGTTTAAAACTAATGTTTCATAGGTTCAGAGCTGTAGAGAAGGTACTTCAGAAAGTTATAGCTGTAAACTGGTATGACTTGAAAGCGATTATCACGGTTCCCTGATTTCGTTCAATAATTAGAAAACTGATTAGCCTATTTACTTCCGCACACAAGATTAATGTAGGGTTTTGGGGGGTGGAGGCCGGGGGAGGTGGGGACAAGGGATTTAATTACTTTGTCCGTGATTACGCAATTTCCGATAACTTTTGTTCGGCGTGAAACACAAAGCTAAACTTATAATGTGAATACGTCGAGTAAATAATCAATTATTATTATTTTGGTTGCATGCACTATGATTCGCGGTAGTCTATCAAGACGTAATAAGCATTGCAATTCCATTCAATGTCTTATACGATGACCACAAACACATCCTTGAATCTCTCCCGAGACTTCACCTTTGTTTCAAGACTTTTAAACATCTTGGATAACACCAGCTGGCTTACCTAATCAACCACGTTTTGCTATCTTCCTATGTAACTGAGCATACAATCATTAACGTTTTTTTATTTCTCTTGTTTCAGGTAAGAAGTCACCGGATATATACGCAAAAAACGAATAAAACTCTGTAAGTGTTAGCAAGGTAGAAATAGTACAAGATGACAAGCCCTTGTTCCCTGTGAGTGTTAATAATTCTTCTATCTCTTATAAAGTGTCACATAAACCTTTACCAGTTATCGCTGAGTAAATCAAACGGCTGCTGCACAATATGATCGTTAAAACTTCATTGCCTATCGCTATAAATAAAAGGTCAACACTTGGCTAGAGGTGATTAAGGCCATGTAGCACCCATAAGTAGGGAGGGTGCGAGCTGAAAAAACCCCTGTGGCAACGTTGTGATGAAAGAACGGCAACTTCGTATCAATAACGTTAACCCTACTTCCAGTAACAAAGGTTTGTTCAAATCATGGTCAGTTGAGACAGAAATGAGTTAAATGTGGATGTACACGAATATATTTAACTTTTTTTTTTGTCATGCCATGTGAAAGCAAACATTCCTATCATTAAAACGATTGCCCAAAATGATAAAAATTCGACAAATTAAATAAAACTCGTACTTACAAAAATTCAGTCCAAAATCATTATGACTTCAAGCCCTACGAAAATTTTGTAGACTATTTATAGAACAGCTAATCACTATTACTGTATCATTTTGCATTTTATATCGCGTATCGTATTGCTTTGTGGTCTATGCTCATCTCGTGATATTTATTTAAAACATAAATAATTTTTAGTTGGTATATAGCCACTTTGGAATGGCAGTAGTGATGATGCACTTGATTCGCCACTCCCTTCTTCTTACCATCGGGTCTCTTCATCAGGGCTTCCTGAAATACATGAACAGGTCGTTCTTAATTTTTAATGGAGTGTTAAATTGCATGACACAAGTACTAATGCTCCAGGACCTGAAATTAAAAACGGTCTTTAAAGTACATGGAAAGTAGTTGTACGTGTAAATGTCGGCACAATGAAAGCTATACTTTGTTTTTCTCTCTGTAGGCGACTTTTCCCATCAAGGTACGATCTTTTAAAAATGTTAGACTACAACGTAAACTACGAGTTCGGTTTCCTCATCGACCCAACATATACGACCTATCTATTGTCTACGGTTATAAAGAAAACGCGCAAACTTTTCACGAGTTTTTCCACCTATTTTTCATCGAAACACATTTTTATGGCATGTTAAAGGTCCATCATAATATAATATAATTTAATAATGTTAAAAATGATTCTGAAATCTAGAACGCCAAATCCTATATGCAGCCATTTTTAACGGGATTTACAACGTTTTACCGTAACGAAGTCAGAAAAATTGGCCTTTATGCTCTTCTCTAGTATTAAAAAAATACTGCTTATATATTTTTCTTTTTAAAATATTTTTTAAAAGTACGGTTCATCCTTAAATAAGTTCAGAAAGTCAAACTTAAAATGGAAACAATAGTGAAATTATTTGCTTCACCTTTTGCAAAGCGAGAAATGTGCACATTTTCAACCACATCGTTAACCTGTCAAACATGAAACGACGTTCGTCATTTTGTTCGATTTCAAACCAAACAAAATCTTCGTTCTGCGATTATGAACCCAGTTTATTGTGCTCACAACGTACGGCTTCTTCCTAGCAGTAAGATGGCGTGTTAAGATATCATCTCGCTGCGCTGGGTCCGGTCATGCAAGTTACTCGTGCGTGAGCAGACCGAACGTGCCTGCCTACCCTTACACTGCCTGCCTGCCCTTACACTGCCCTTACACTGCCTACCTGCTCACTCTTTTACGCGTGTTTTCCAAATCCATGATAGCGCCAGCTGCATTTTGTTCGAGGACGTGCATGCAGTCCGAGGCGGCCAATATGCTAAGCAAAATAAAACCTATATGCAAAGGTTCTGTTGACTGGAGGAAAAAATAGTAATATTAAATTTTTTTTACGTGAAAGCTCGCTCTTATTTAAAAATTTACTTGCACGTTTTAAAAGATTCAATAAGTACACAGTGAAAGTGCCAGGTTTACGCTGCGGGTAGTATGCACAAGCAATTGCTTACATATTCCTGGCTATGAAAAAATATTCAATATTTATTTTTATGAAAAGTACAAACAACTTAGTTATATATTTGATTAAAAAAAAGTTCTTGCTTTTTTTAAAACGATTTTCAATATAAATAGTTTTTAGAATAACGCATTTCTGGTGTGTATTATTCTTCTTTTCAGTTGGACTGGGTTCACTATCACCCTTATCATCACCCTAAGCAAACGATTGAACGGACTGTAAAACACTTTTTCTCAAATGCGAGTCACATATTCAACTTTTCACAAACTTTGTTACAAAAATTAGTCCCAGACGGTGCTCTACGGACTACGTTCAGGAGCAATAAGTGCAGGTGTCACGATGTTAAGGAAATCCATTTTGGTCAAAAACTAACGTGTAAGTCGTTAAAATTCATTGTTTTGACACAACGCTATATATACCAAAAATATAGTGGAGGTGCCAGGATTTGCTCTGCGGGCTGCGTTTAGGGATATTAACCGACTGAAGGGACTTATTCCATCTTCGACTGAGGTTAAGCACAATTACGATGGGTCAGGTATTGAATGGGTGATCATATTACACATACCAGTTCCGTTTTGGGTGAGAGCTGGTGTGATAAAAGTAGTAGAGTAATATCATACGTCTTGCTTATCAACCTCTCGAAAGCATGGATTTGTGGAGGAATACTGTTGTTCGTGTTGTACCGTCCTTCTGAAGGGACGTTAAGCCTCTTCGCTTCTAGGCTAGGTTCGGTTCATCATCGTTCTCATCAGCAACTACTCATTCACAGTCGCTTTTAGACCAGTGCCATAGGGTCTAATATACCAATAAATCAATCAATTAGTATTTTTCAAGGTGGAGGAGCCAGAATTTGCTCTGCGGGCTGCGTTCAACTGAATTCAATTTAAAAATAAAAACACTTTTTCTGCTGATTATTAAGTAAAAAATTCTTTGACCAACCAAAATTTCATGCGTGTGTCAACCGTATGTGTGTGTGCATGTTTGCTGTGGTTTTCGAAAATATTCGCCTCGTTTAAATATTAGATAAATCAATAAAATCATTCTTGGTACTTGCAATGAAAAAGTGAATCCTTTATGGAAATACCTTTGTGCAATACCTTTGTGGTCTCACATACTTAATCCGTTTCGTATTTCAATGGTAAACTAAAAAAGTACTTTACAGTTCTAGGAAATACAGTGGCCCTCTTTGGTATAAATAAGTACTTTTTTTACTTTCCTTAAGCGTCAAACTTTGCAGACATTATATTTTTCAGTCACCAGCAGACTGGTGCAGCAGCAGCAGCAGAATGTTCTGTTTTGTATCGAGTTTCAAGGCGAACTTTTCTTGCCGGACGGCGGTGTTTTCTAGTACAACTCGATTGGCTAATCGTGTATTGGTAGATACTGTTGGCCAAAATTCCAATAAAACTACTTAATCCAGTTTGTGGACAACCATTCGTTCCGACAATCTTGGTCTCTCTTTGGGATCCCCCTCACCCCTACCCCTGTTCTCTACACTACTTTTCACCAACTTTTCCCAAAAAGTTCTCAACCCTCGGAAAAAAGCTTCCTCAAAAGTCCATTCAGATGGTCATAGCTTTCAGCAAAGTCACAAAATGTTCACGAAATCCACGAAAATTAATTGAAATCTCTTGATCGTTGCAGTTAAAGTAGTATGTGGTAAGTATTGCGTTTCATAAAAACGAATTAAACTTGATATCATGGTGGTATTTTATTTAGAGTTCAGTGATTCACGGCAGCTGGAGAGGAAGGGCAGCCGCCTGCTGAAGGTTTAAGGGTGCATATGTTTAGTATGCGTATTCTAAACACGGCCCTTTTCGATGCGAGATGGTAGGCCTGCGAGGGACACTCCACACGAGTATACCGTGGTTTAAGAAGAAATTTACCAAATATTTCAAGTCTACGTAATGCATTAAATCACGTTGAATCGCTCTATGGACCATGCGCCTTACAATCTAATAAATCTTCATAGACCAATATTTTTACTGTCGTTTACCGCATCGCTATCGATCGGTTGTAACACACATATTTTTTATCACAATCTGAGCCTGGAACTGTAGTTTAAAGTCCTAAATTACTATCTTTTAACTGTATAACTTAAAATTTTATATTTCTCACAGCCATTGTGGTTTGTCAAACGACGTAACCTTGTTTTTACGTTTACACAAGCTTTCTGCGTGTTGTCATCAGATACGTTATGTCCAGCCATCCGTCGTGCTAGGCTCCGAAAACAAGGTCTACCATCACTCCCTCGTGATTGCTGTGTAATTCTGTGAATTTCACTAATCAACTTTTAATTACGTGGTTGAACATTATCCCCAATACTATGTAGACAGACGGTGATCAACAAACTGACATGACGGCATTATTACGTTAAAACTGTGTAAATCAATCAAACTAAATCGATATACAGTTAATACAGTAAGGCATTGCGGCTCTCGTTATTGTCTCTTTTATAACCCCCCTATAGCATGTTGATTCTTATTTATACATTTTATTTATTTCGTTACTTACACCACATCCATGTGTAACTTTAACTTAGCGACTTATTTTCATTGCAGGGAATTGCAATCAAACAAAAGAGTTTAAACAAATATTGTTCGAAAATTAATTCTGAGCAATATTCACGGTACTTTGAGTAACAAATAATTGTATGTTCATAAGTTTAAAAGATATCAATATATGAAATGAGTTGTTTACTCCCCCTTTCGGAAATTTTTTAATCTGTTTTTTGTCGCGCCCTATTTGAACAGGCTAACAGTGATTAACATTTTTAATACCCTACCTGGAAGGGCTGCGCCTAGCTACGACTACCCTACGTTCACGCAATATCTCAATTAACCAAGTTATGTGTACTACAAAATTACATAATGGCTAAAACCAGGAAGATTTTTTCACCTTTGTTAGTAGATCTGTGGGCGGTAGCATGTGATCTTAACCTAATCAACTTTTTCGAGTGTTCTTACAGTGGTTGATGAGATTCGAATAAAATGAGACAAAAATTGAGTACAAATGTCTTTGTGGTTATCTTTGAAAGATTTATTGCGATCTGAGTTCAAATAGTTACAGGTTTTTTGGATACGTTAAACATAGAAATATAAAACGCTTGCCCATAAGCATGTTAACATTTAACCGTTCTTTCTTGCAACTGCGGTTTTTCCATTTGTGTATCATCCTCGTACGACCATTTAGTATTCTGTAAGCGGACAATGGTCTTGTTTTACAAATTAATGGTCATAATAGATATAGACTAAAATGTTCTCAGCTTGTAAATTAAACTTCTGAATATTTTAAAAGCAATTAATGAAATACCTCCAGTACGTTTTGTGTCTTTTTTCGGGTTTTATTATAGCGAAATGCACGCTTAAATACGTGCGCCACATCTCCTAAATAATTCATTGGCGGTCGCTCCCTATTCTGTGCTTGCGAGTCTACTATTCACCATAGAAAGATACATGCACAAAGCTATGCACACTGCTTGTTTATCTTCATAATTATATCTTTAAATAGCCGTCTAATGTTTCGTTTAAGTTCATGTTTTCGTAATTTGACTTCAGGGTTTTTTTACTGCTTAAAGACAAAACCAATGCAAAGATAAATACGTCAGCAGTGTGGTGCACATTACGCTTTAGTATGAAAGCTAGCTTAGATTTGAGATATTTCAAATCCGTTTTTCTCTATTTTACTTGATCGAATGATACCAGTGATACGATCCGTGCGAAGAACTCTGGCAAGTTAATGTGTACTGATTTTATCTTGTGTAAGTAGAATGCAAGTGGAATGAAAGCGTTTTAACAGAATCATGCTCTCAAGATAGAAAATAAAGATAAGTTAGTGAGCAACGTTATTTACACTGTACTGTATTTTCACTTTTCCAGCAACTTTGTTTTGCAAACAAAATATTACCTTATAACACAATTTATTGCAATAAAGCGATGCACTTTTCAAGCCTAGTGTTGAACTTCACAATACTGCTAGTATCAGTGGTCAAGAAGTACAACAAATGTTGAAAGTATTTAATTATAGCTATACAAAAATTAAAAAAAAAGGTTAAATACAATACTAGCACATTGTCTGTGTTCAAAAGCACGAATTAAAAGCATGCTGCTCTCTTGATCCCGTTATTTGATTTAAATTAATAACTATGCAGTAAATAGGAATTGTTCATTTCACTTTCTCAAGTCTGCCACAAATATCTTGCATCATTTTCTACTTGAAAACATTCTGTTTATCCATTTTTGACATATTTCCCACTGTCTTTTTGCTAATGACCTATTTACAAGTAACAGGTAGGTATAACAATGTTCAACTGGTTCAAGTTCTATTCATGAGAAAACATATATGAAGGCGTCTCCATTGCGACAGAACAGTAATTAATTTTGTTACTAAACTCGTCGTATAACGTGATTTGCGTCCTAACTTTTCAAGATAATACTACTATACTTATATAAGGTCGGCATATTAACCTTTAGCTAGACCCTGTCTTATACGAAAGTGGTAAAGTTTGGTAACTCATTATATAAACATAAGATTACTATTTAACATAGTTGCTCCCTGTACGGATGCATTCCAGGAGCATCTAGTACCCTGAGCCTACGTAACATACCCTTCACCAAAATGTTCTATAGCAGAAGTTGCGTCATGGACGCTGTCGCAGTGCGATTACTTACCAACGCATTTTTTTTCCACATATGGCCTTCACTTTTCCAGTCGTCATTTTCAATTTCTGGCCCTATAGAAATTGATAAGACTACCTGAACCCTGACAACCATATTTCCGCCATTTATTATGATGAGTTTCTTCGTTTCGGTAGGCATCGGAGTTAGTGTACTAATAGAAACTTGATAATTCGCCGCACATTGCCAACCCACTTCACCTAGGTGTCCACAAAGAACATCCACATGAAAATATCTTGCTCCTATTGGAAACGCTGCAGTGAGAAAGATACGCATTTGGTTTGTATTTACTTATCTGAAAGCTTATTCCCTTCTGATATAAATCCGACACAGTGGAAATCATTCAGAGCGAAGCCAAGGCACAGCATGAAACAGTAATTTGGTGATGCTGTATATAGAATCCACAAGAATTCCATTGCAAACTACTAATTAATCATACTACACATGAAAGCGTACCAGAACAAACGAGAAAAGTTTACGTTTCCGTGCTCTGCAGCTGTGTTCATTTCGTTTCTTTGCTTCTAATCCCATCTTTTTTTATTAGATAGATGAATCGTAGTTTCAGCCACTGGAATATCTACTTTCTGAGAAACTTGAACAAATCAAATCAACACTTGAAACTGCCCTACTTTGAGCTGAGCCATCCAGGGTGTTTTTCGAGCGTATTTGAAAGGACGTATTAGTTGCTGACGCGTATATCGGGTTCAGAAATGCCTTTTGTTATATTTCCGCTGGAAAGAGACTCACAGAGGTGCTAAATGAACAAAATTGTTATAAAGTTAACAGTAGCACATTTTGTGTCATCCCAGAGCTATATTTCTTATTTCTATATTACTGCTGTTCTCGATATAATTATAGGAATTCAATTATAGGCCCATTTCCTTACGAAGTGCCTTTTCTAAAGTGTTCGGCAGATTAATGGCTGATAGCATTATCGCATTTACAGATAAATTTAAAATTCTAAATACCAATCAATACGGGTTTCAAAAACGAAAATCTACTGACATAGCAACATTGCTAAATGCGTCGGTGGAATATTCTGCGATCTTTCGAAGGCCTACGACTGTGTGGACCATTCGATGCTACTTACTAAACTAGAATTTCAAGGCACAAGGGGTCCATGCTTAACATGGTTAAAATCCTATCTTAGTGGCAGACCACAGAGGGTCGAAATTATGCTAGATAATGTTAAATAATACTCAACCGACAGACATGTGGAGATAGGTGTTCCACAAGGATCGATCTTGGAACCACTGCTATTCTTATTTTATATAAATGACATGTCCGAAGGATTCCCCGAAGACGAATTCATCTTATTCGCAGATGACACCAGTGCTGTTGTAACGGAAGATAAGCTAGAGGATCTCAGTAATAGTATTAAAAATCAAATTAGCAAGCTCCACGATTGGTTCTTGGCAAACAAATTACTGTTAAACAAGTCAAAATCTAAGTACATTCTCTTTTCAAATGACAAAATATGTAACGAAAAGTTTGAACATGATTTCGAAAATACAAATATCACAAATTTTTTGGGATTACACATAGATTCACAACTCAATTGGCATCACCATATTTCAAAAATTAGTCCTACACTAACGGCAGCCTGCTATGCACTTCGAAAACTGGCTTCTATTGTTGACTTTAGAACTCTAAAAATGGTATATTATGCATATTTCCACCCAATTATGAAGTATGGGCTAATATTTTGGGGAAATTCGACTCACGCGAAAAGATTTTTCTCAATACAAAAGAGGGCTGTGAGGATTATGTGTGGTGTTAGAGGCCATCAGAGTACCAAGCCTCATTTTATCAACCATGACTTTCTTACACTAGCTTCACAATATATTTATGACTGTTCTGTTTATGTATTTAAGATC
Organism: Protonemura montana; assembly: GCA_947568835.1. NCBI lineage: Eukaryota > Metazoa > Arthropoda > Insecta > Plecoptera > Nemouridae > Protonemura > Protonemura montana. The sequence continues at coordinate 11,473,772 of OX387604.1, read as the reverse complement.
AAAACTAGATTTATTTTAAGTAGCGATGTTCATACATACAACACTAGGCAAGTGCAAGATATTCATGTAGATACACACAGAACGACAAAATTTCTTAAAAGCCAGTGGAGCCTGTCCGATTATTTTTGACAACTTACCTGCAAATATTAAATATATTGACTCACAATCCTCATTCGAAAGTAAACTTAAACAGTATTTAGTAAAAAATTGTTTTTATACTTTAAGTAAATATTTTAACAAAAAAGCCAACCGCATATGTGTTGCTTGTACGAATGTATTAAATGTATCGCATTGTATTCTTTTATTGTAACATCTTTTATTGTATCTTAAATTTTTTAAATTTTTCACTGATATTGTGATATCTTGTTGCCAAACTCGAGTAATATTGGGATCATTCATGGATGTTCTTGTGACATTCTTACTATTTTTACTATTTTACTATTATACAAAACTTATAATTTAATTTTCTTGTTCGCCCCAATAAAATGACAAGCTTTCTTCTCTGATCCTCAGTCCCTACATTTCACAGTTTCACAGGCGAGATATAAACCAAAATGGCCGGAATCACTAAACTATCACACCTATTCTGTCTCATCAGATGACAATGCTAACTCGCCCTGTTTCCTGGCCGCCTTCCTGGACCAACCATTGCCTATCTTAATCTCTTGTTACTCTCTTCTCATTCATTTTATCCTCATCTCTGTTCATCCTCCTATCTTCATTACTCGTTAACATTTCCTTCCCCTAATACCTTAACGTCTCTCTCTCTCCCTCTAATTTTCGCGTTCTCTCACTCTCTACGCCTGTCTTTTCTTGCTGCGTCCTCGCGTTACATTCTCTCCTACCATTTTATGTCTCATAGTCCAATTTACGCTCGACTCTCCCAGATGATCGCCGACGACGTGCATCACCAACGCCCAGCCTACTCGCTTAGGGGCTACCTAGGGACAAATCATCACTAATAGCAACTACTCCGTGGTCCTTGCTGCTAGCCTTACAAGGCTAGTCACTGCTCGCTACGCTGTACTATACCAGCAATGAGACTCAATTGCCAGAGCGGCACCCGCTAGTCGCATAATGTACTAATTATTACCAAAAGTAAACTGGAGTGGTCGCTGCTTGTTCGTTAATTCAGGTTCCTATGATAGGTATCAGCTATTGGGTCACTGGAACTGAACAGGAGATGTGTGCAGTGCTGATTGCATGCCCATTCTATTGCATACGAGTGAGCACATTTAAATCTGAAATAGCAGCTGAAACCCAACTGATTATTCCCAGTGTATTCAATGTATCATTTATAGTTCTGTGCTACTGGTGCCGGATACTACTTTGATTTCTGATTGTGGTTCGGTGCGATGATAGACGAGGAGGTTTTTATTGGTATCAAACGTGGATAGGAGAAGAGTTTTATACTCCTCGTATAAAACTAAGACGTGAGAAATGACTTGACGAAAAAGGCAGGGCATTATGTTTATAAAATGTTCGCAAATTTTCTTTGGAATCTTAACTTTCTAAATTGGAACGTTAATCATTTTTTTCACTCATTAACCATCACAGTGGTGCTGAATGGTGATGCTTAACGATTTATCTTGACCCAGCGCCGTGATAAAATCTTTAAAATAACTTTACTACTTTTAAACATGCTGGGCTGAGGATGGAATTGTATCAATGTGCTCAAACTGGCTATTCGTTAGAGATAGTTTTGAGAATTTAAAAATAGACAATGAACTCTTAAGTCTAATTTAAGTGTATTTCGAATCTTTTATTCTCGAACCCAATGTAACTTAACTAAAAGAAGTTTTTCTTAATGTCAAATAGTTTTTCGAAAATTGTTCTTCGATCAAACGAGGAAAAATGTGAGTTTACAAGTTGCCTGCTTGAGCGCGGAAACACTGTAGAACGTGATAGTACTGTGCCGGCAATATTTCAATTGTATGATACCTTATAGATAAAGAAAACTTTAAAAAATGCTTGTGCATGTTCTATTTGAAAACTGCTTCCACTGACATAAAGTATAATAGTGTTTCTTCACCTTAAGAATAGTCATTCGATCATGACGGGCTCCATTTTGCACATCCACCAGTTAGGGATCCGCCGGTGAGACAAAATATTTATCTAAATAAATGCATATTAAAATAGTTATTTTCTCATTTTTTGATCAATATTCTTCACAAAAAGCGCAAGGTAAAGCATTTTTACAGAATAAAATATATCCTACAATATTTTGAGCACGTTATATTTATTTTTGTCTGACATTTTCTTCTAGTCCCAGATGACCTACCCTTTTGGGGATTAAAGGATTTTAACAAACCAAATTTAAAATTCTATCCTCCTATAAGCTAGTCGGTGGCAATGTATGCTTGTAAAATGAAAGCGAGATGAATTCCAAAGAACTGTGCTTTGATCACTGATGTGTGAGGTTTTGAAAATGAAATAGTCGAGATGAGTGTGTAGCGAAAGAAGGAGCTTGGCCAAATTGGGGCTGCTTCACATTCGCGTTCGAGGTTCGCGTTCGCGTTAGCATATTGTTGTTACACTTACTTCATACTGGTATGCGCGTGAAAGTGTTGCTCTACAAAACTGGCGAGCTTGACGCGTTTCCCTTACCTTCCAAAGTAACTGTATCCACTACCAAAACCAAACCATCGGTTTTTATGAAAACTATGCCTACTCAAGAGTCGTAAATATGCAAAAACATTATGTGTCAATGGTCGCGCGATCCTTTGAAACAAATTTCTCTGCTATATCTTGCCCTTAATCAGCAAATAGAAATATTCTGCACCTGTGTAGTAACCATTTTTCACGAAATAATATTTCCCTAATAATAAGTTGAATATCAGATAATATTACCACGCGTATTTTTCCTTGAATGTTTACGTCGCTTAACATATACAAGGCATAGGATTTAAAGCATTTACTTTTAAAAAGAGAACTGTTGACCCTTAATGCAATTTCGTTCAAAAATGTCCAAAAGCACACGAAACCAATGTTCTCTGTGTTCTTTCTGTTTAAACTTGGTCGTGGGTTTATCTGTGTTCTCTTGGGACAACCACCATCGGGTTTCATGCGATATCACTATGCTTTATTGTAGTACATTAGCCAGCTAGGTAGTAAGTATCATGACGAACTAAATTGGAAGCAGCATGAGATTTTGTGCTACCAAACGCATATTCACCACAATAAAAGAGCGTGTACGCTAATCTTTGAAAAAAATCAACAAGCTGGATCATTTGTAGCTTCTTTATATTTCGTTAATAATTCGGCACAAAAACACAATATTTTGCAGTATCTCATTTGCCCTTCTGTTTACCTTAAATACCTAAATTTATCTTATTGGTTTACTATTCTAATTTAAGACAGTTTGTTCTTTAACACTTTTTTTCCAATTTTGGCCCCTTCTGACTGTTCTCACCAGTGTTTTGTAAGATCTAGCATTTAAATGATTATAAACTTACTACTATTATATTACTTGCAATATAAACTTACTAAAGCTGTTCCATCCTAGCGTTCAGCCAAGTAAATATGTGCAAGCATTCAGCCAAGTAAACAAGAGCAAGCGGTCATCTCGTTTAAAACAAAAAAACGCAATTTAAGGATGTCAATGCTTTCTTAAAATATTTCGATTTTAAATCTGTTTAATGATCACGTATAATTTACCCACTTTTATTGATCCGAACTGTTTGCTATTTTTTTTTTTTTTATGTTTACTTATCATCTACATCTGCTACCCGATACTTAGTTCTCTCTACGAACCGAACGGGTGGGCGTGTTTGATAAACCTGTTCTCGGAGATCACCGAAGTTAGCCGAAAACCTGGTGCCAGCAAGTAGCCTACTCCTGTCAAAGAGCACCAAACGGACCACCAATTTAAAATCCCCTACGAAGGACGGTTCAGCGCGAATTCGTATTCGTAATATTGATTGAATTAACCAACAATAGAAGTTCAAGAAGAAAACTGTTTGCAATTAAGGTGTTCATTAATAATTTTATCGTGTTTCCGAAGTTGTTGCAGAGCACATATAACCACAATGTAACTAAATTATGCCCTTGATTCGTTTAACCTTGAAAAGCGAGTGCTCCTCGTTGTGATATGACATAGAGTCTAGAGTCTGGTAAAGCTACATTAAGTTAGTTGCACAAAGCTATAGTCTAAGTAAACTGGATGATGTAGGCTGTATGCTGTAGCACACTGTTTGGCATAGGGCATCGGGCGTAGGGCGTAGGTCATAAGGTGCAGGCTTTTGCTTTGAAAACATTGCATACATTATTCCCCACCGAGGAAACTCGCTCACTTTCTCTCACATTCTTTTGAACTGCGTGTTCAGAGTTTTACGAGAAAATTCGATTTCGTTCTCGTTTTACCAGTTTCGACTGCAGTTTTGCACATAGGCACAGAAATAATGTATTCATAAAATGAGTTCACTGTTTTGCGTCGACATTTGAAGTGGCTTAATGTGTCCGTGCTCATATTTGATCGATCTACTGATTTTTACGTGCTTTTTTCAAACTGCATGGCTGTAAAAGATTATTCCTACAGAACCAGCCACATACTTCGTGCACGTGATCATGTTTACCTAAGCAGACTGTGATGAGTGTATTTACTTCAATTATAAAGTTAATTCAGATTCATTACTACGCCACAAATGAAGTTTGTTTGCTGCTAGCAGCTACTCCACGATCCAGTTAAATCTTTTCGATATCGTGATTGATCAACATACTATTATTATTTACCCCATCTCTTGTAAGGCGAGAAAGTAATTTATTTAAATTTGAATTGCAATAAATCAAGTGTGTAGGTTTACCTTTAGGCAATTTAACAGTATTTCTCTAGAGATATAAATAGAAGTAGAAATTTTATTTTCGAATGTTAAGAAAAACTCTGTCCCCTTGCCACATCTGCCTCCGTGCGTCAACATTAGCTATCGGACGCGTCCGTAAGGGGTTTCTTTCCAGCTCTTATTGCTTCAATACTCGTTCTCGTTCTCATCCTCTTCATCTCCTTCCCTTTCCCCCTTCTGCTCCTTCGTCTATCACTCTATCACCATCACACTCTCTATTTTTGTATCCTTCATGTTCTCCTCAATTTTTCATCGTGAATCTCAATCTGACTCGCAATTTTATCTCTCTCAAATAACTCATTTTGTCGCATGCGATCAGACTTGCCCAAGAGATTTTTTCACTCTATTTTCACAAACGCTGGTCTTGCCAGGTCCTTTCAATTCGTAGCTCATCTCACAGCTTGTGTCCAGAAGTAATTACTATCGCCCGAGGTCAAAGGTAAACAAAACCGACAGACGGTTATTGCGAAGCGCCGTCCCCATTCTCTCTTTACCGTAACACACAAGTTGGCCAATAGCGGTCAAGATGGCTTTAACCGGATGCACGTTTTCTGGTTGAATGACATGGCCACCACTGGGTGGAAGGGTGGAGGTCCCAAGATGCTATGCACCCTCAGGGCCTGCACATGCACACCCGTTTCTCGCAGAACAAATTGCCAGGAAAGCTTCATGTCCTCATCTCTGCATATGAAAAACAACTTGCACAGCAATTTCACTACTTTTACGCTGCAAACGTGAAATATTGCTGGTGGCGTAAAAACGCTGAACTTATTTTTTAATCAATTGCCCGAAATAGGCCAAGAAGTCAGAAGTGTAGTTGTTTTTTTGTGAGTGTTTTTAAGTTGGTAGCGTTTTGTAAATAGTGAGTAGCAACAAAAACTTTGTGAACGCTCAATGCAATAGCGATCCCATGAGAAAATAAAATCTTAACATTTCACAGAGATGTGTTTACTGCACCCACACGTAATATAATGTGAAGTCGATACGATACGAACTTTGCTACTTTTGATATCAACCAAGTCTATTATAACTTCTTTTAAAATGAGGGTCACGTCAGCAAATGATCTTCATGCCTGAAGCGAAATTCATTGTGTAATGTTTTTCATCAGCTCACCTAATAGCTCTCTCAGGCCTTATTTCCGTGATATTGCTTTTTTTTCACGAAATAGATATTCTGAACTAAGGTAAATAACACGAGACAGACTCTAATGAAATTAAATTCCATTTCTAAAAGTAAAAACGAATAACACTTTCGTTGTTGAAAATTAAAGCCCAAGCTTTAATTTGGTTTCAACTAGTCCGATGAAGCCGAAAGAAAATAGTATCGGGATTTTGGGGTTTACTTCTAAATTTGATTGAATGAAAGAAAATGAAATGGCAATCAAGAAAAGATAAAGTTACAGATCTCCCATACTTTTATTCGTTTTTTTTAGGAAGCGTGAAGGATTTTTGTGATTGGATGCCAAAGTTATCGTGTACAAGCGATTCAGTCATTTCAAAAGCATTCCACAAACCTTGTTCTGAGAAGAAAAACGACCGTTATTGGACATCAAACATTTTCAACTCACTAAATTATCAAGAATTCCTGGGATTTTAGTGAAGCAAAAACAAACTGTTGTATGAACGTGTGTGACGTGTGAAAGTGTCGTCTTCACTATTTCGGTGACCACATATTATATATTTTTTTAAATCCACAAGCTCACGAAATTCTGCCTGAGGAAGTGAAAAATCAATATCAGGGTATGTGTGCTTATCAACCGATATGAAATTTTACCCACAAAGCCATTAATAACCTAAGGGATGATGCAATATATTGATACCACCCACAGTTACTAGCGACAATTCCAAGACTGCTTCTGTGCGCAGTCTCGGCCGGATGTCTTTGTCATCTAAGATTCTTTGTATTCTCAAGAATTTCAGATTTCTTAGCCGATTTTCAACCTTAAAAAACGCATTAAATCCAATATACTTTTACATGTCAGTGGGACACACATTTTTCTGATACAACTGAAAATATGGGACGATTTGAAAAATCTTTCTCCTAATTACATGACATTCTATAAATGTATTGCACTTAACATGGAGTAGAGCAAAGGTTCATGTTTCCCTTAACCTTGCACCCTTTTCTGGGCTATACTCTTTCACCGCTGTAGTCCCCCTCATCATCATGCTATCACTCAACGACGCATATGCGCCAGTGCCATTGAACAAGTTGTCAATAAGTCAGCTCGTTAAACACTACCAATCAATCAATCTCCTGGCCGCACTTATTCAAGCGTCTTTGATGTATTGAATTACTCATAGTAAAATACCACTAACAGCATACTACATTAGTATTGAAATTTGCAGTACATTTTTACCAATTTTTATGGATTTTAAAGATTGATTGTTAAAAGAACCTGCAAGCACGGCTAAATCAAGGGTTAGAAAAATATAAAAAATTGTATACCTAAAATAACTTAACATAACATTGTTTTTAATGTATACTGTTAATAAACATTATTATTATTATTTGTGGTGTTTAACTACGCACTGTTTTAAAAACTAGCCATGCGACACTGATCTAATGGCGTCGGTGAATGAGTGGATGATGATGAGGATGATGATGAACCTAACCTAGCCTAGAACGGAGGAGGGGAAACCCGGTGCCGGCTCGTAGCCTACTCCTGTCGAAGAGCACCAAGGGGACCACCGGCTTCACGTCCCTTCCGAAGGACGGTACAACTCGAACAGCAGGATTCCTCCACAAATCCATGCTGTCGAGAGGTTGATAAGCAAGGCGAATGAAGTTGCTGTACTAACTTTCATCCCTCCAACCTCTCTCCCGAACAGGTCATGTGTATAATGGTCACCCATTCAATACCTGACTCAGCGCGTTAATAAACACTATTATTATTAGCAATATAAGAGAGTAACAGATACAATAAACAAATAAAAGACAATAAACAATAAACAATAAATAAATAAATAAATAAATAAATAAATGAATATACAATAAACAGGTACATATAAAATATAAAAAAGTAACAGGTAAAAGTTACGAAACGTTGGGCAATTTAGCTGTTCTTTACTTAGCATTCAAAACCCAGTTCAAATAGTTTTTGTCTTGAAAAATTGTAATTTTTCTATGACTGCCATTCATTTTGGCATGATAATATAGTATGCAGTTGCTATTCTTCTGCTGGTACTTAACTTGAACCATGTCTTTCGCTAAACATGTATTATTAGATCTACAAAACAGATAGTTTTTCTATCTATAGAGAAAGTTGGAATACAATATTGCTTTTATTGCAAGGGCGTATTGTGTAAATAATATTTAAAAATTAAAAAGGCTCTACCCCCTAACTCTCTCCCTTTATCATTCACACTTAATGCATTCCACATTGAATAATAAAGTAACCACACACAATTACTTATTGTTGTTGTTTGATTTATGATTACTGGATAACACAAGGCAAATAAAATGCCTATTTCACATAACGATATTCACTATCTTCAGTACTAAAGAGATTGGATTCTTTGGGTATAATTATAGACTTTTGCTAACGTTCGATGCATAAAATCAAGCACTTACCATACATCTAATTATAAAATGGATTGTTTGAATGGTCCAGGGATGCTAACACCAAGTTCAAAAACATTTTTTCCACAGCTAAGCTGACCTGAGTTAAATCTAATTTGATATTAGAATCTTATTTTAACCTAAACTCATTCTAGAAACATTTGCCTCTAAATTGTCATAAGTAGTTGTATGTGGAATAACAACAACCTTTGAACGTCGAATAAAATACTGTTTTACTGTACTTTTCTTACCTATCTGCGAGAGATCTTTCGGTCATGATAGAAACCACCAAAGCTCATGCATTTCGAATTCCTGTTACACGAATGGTGGCAGAAAAGCGTTTTAAATGGAAAAGTGTTTTCTAATGCTGTCATAAAATGTATAGCAAGATCAAGTTATAATCCAAAGATGCGTTTGCTTACTAAGAAGTAAGCAAATATCTCTTTCAAATACATGCTTTTATTAGCAATTCCAATGGCTGTCAGCTGGGAACGAAATTATTTATATCAAACTGACAATGGTTGCAGTAGCACGAGTCTCAAGGGATACAAATATAGTAATTTGTCACAACTTTTGAAGTATAATGTTTGTTCTAATGAGGACGCATCAGTACGAACGCTTTGTTATCATATTTTCATTGTAACAGTTCCCAACGTCGATATTAAACGATGTCCAAATGTATTAGCTTTCAATACCTATACCTTCAACTAAAATTATATCACAAGCTCCGTGTAGACTAAATATCATGGAAAACTACTTATACATTTTATCTTGTTAAAATATCCTATTATATGCTATTTTAAAAATTGCTTTGATGTATTTTGTGAGTTTGAAACTCTCCGTTGGTTGCATAACCATCAAAATATCTAGTCATGATGATGGATGAATGACAAAAAATATGACCTGCGACTATTGGCAGTGGTGCAGCTATAGGAACACACAAGGGAAGCCGGTGATTGATCACTCAATCGGGCGCTCGATGAAACTCAGGGGTGACCTATGAAAATGCCTTCTCACTAATCCACTTTGGCCTTTCGTTACTTCTGCCGCCGTCGCCATCATCGCGGTCAGTTTAGTCAAGTAAAGCAAATTACACCATACATCGCTGACAGGTTCAAGTTCAATAATCAATAATACACTTGCGATAAGAATTTGTATCAAACTATCAATGCTGAATGACTAGATAGCTTTAGGTTTGATCTTTTAAGCTTATATATATGTTTGATTGTTTGATTAGTTAGCTAATATCCCGATCATCAGTTGAACGATTAACGCTGAAATCTTCAATTTGGGAAACCCTGTTTAGAAGCTTAGTTGAAAATAGGCTCGCTTGTGTAGTATAGACTGATTAATTATTGTCTGGTTCGATACGGATAAAGGAACGCCTTCAGGGTCCTGCTATCAAGTGGGCTTTTATACTAAATATATCCATCCACCGCTACAGATTGATATGTGTCGATGCCTTGGCGACAAGTTGGTGCATTCTGCATAGCCCCTCCCACATTCCCTCCCCTTCTATATTGTAGAATACAATATTTCAGTCAAAGCGGTGGGGCTTTTCGGCATCTGCGATTTTAAAATATAGATCAAATGAACAATACAACATGTTTCCTGAATCGTTCCGTCTAGAATAGAGTGAAAAAGTAATAACTTCGCATTGTTACGAGAAACCTGTTTAAAATGTTCAATCGATTGTAAATTTCTACGAACAGAATTGGGATTCAGAAATTCACAAACGAAGGAGTCATTTAATTAAATAGTCGATTCGAAAACTTTCAAAAGTAAACCATTTCTATCAACTGGGACACGCGAACAGGGAAAATATTTGTTTCGTTTTTTTGGATCCTTTTGCTGGCACTGGAGTACTTTTTTGTTTTAATTTCCCGGCCTAGTTTCATCGTGCTAAACTAAGTTTAGACTTGGTTTGAGAAAAGGTTTTTCAAACAGACATTTTTGGGCAATATTCACTCTTTTCTCTACTTTAATATCTTTTCCATCGAGTTTTTGAGGTCATGGTGAATTGAGTCAGGCAATATGTAATTAGATTTTTATTTTATTTCTAAACTTACCAAATACTCGTGCTTTTGAAAGCACAAATGTCAAACAAATGTTTTGCCCCTTTTTGGTGAAACCCGACAATAAATGAGTAAACCCGTTTTTGGCTGTTTTTGAATAGCAGAGTTTTTGTCAGTTTGAAAAAAAAAAATTAAGTTCCTGGTTATGCCTGCACGAAGCATACAACTTTCACTTACGCATACTGGGAACAAAATTGCCAGCTATGTTTTAAAATCTGATAAATCACGTCAATAAAAAAACATATCACTCATCTCAAAATCAGCAAAGAAAGTATTAACCTAATTTCGTGAAAAAAAATCAATGGGCATTGTAGAAAAGATTTATTGCATTTATATAAAAGTTAGTTTTAGGCTATCGAACTTTCGGTCTGTTGTTTGGTTTGTTTGACTTGGGCGTGTTGGTGCTAGCGCTTGGTTTTAGAGGTGCCAGGTGCAGGGAAGAAAGATCCCGCGAAAAACTGAGACTCTTTTCTTTGGCATATCCATGTTCCACCGAGCTAGCTCCCTGCATAATTCATATTGTTGTAGCCTGTAGAGCGTAGGCCCTTCCACGGGGTGAGAACGACAAACTGAAAATCTGAAATATTTATAGTACGTTTTAATTTGTTTACCCTTAAGGCCTAGCTGCCTTAGTCTTATCGAATACCATGCCGTGCTTTTCCTTATGATTACAACTCTAAACTGCTCTAGGAAAATTTAATGTTTTCCTTTGCTCTTGGGTGCACGTGATTTCCGAAAACTCTATACAATGTTTGGAACATTAGGAGGGGGTGTTGAAGACCGCAATTAAGTATGTCTGAGACACAAAAAAAAAAAAAAAATAATAATATCTTTTGAGATAACCGGGATTTGAGGAATAGTAACAGACCATTCTGTCCTGTGGCCATTGACGAACTCGTCCATACGAGTCACCTCGGCCTCTTCCCCTTTGAGGGGATCTCTTATCCCCGTAGGGCATAAGGGCAATATCATAGGGCAATGAACAACAACGACGACTAAGACATTTTTAACATTAACATTAATAAAACCTAGCATCAACCTAACATCAACATTTACATCAACATCTACATCAACATCAACATCAACAAAAATGTACAGTCAATGTACAACAATATACATCAACAAAATTTAACTGCACTACCAAAATTGAAAATAAATTTTCACACAATAATAATAATAATACTAATAATAATAATAATATGTGTTGATGTTGATGTTATGTTGATGCTAGTTATGTTAATTGTTATGTTTATGTATGTGTATGTGTATATGTATATGTTGATCTTGAGGTTGAGGTTGAGGTAGGGGTAGAGGGAGAGGGAGAGGTAGAGGTAGAGGTAGTGGTAGAGGTTGGGGTAGGGGTAAGAGGTAAGAGGTAAGAGGTAAGAGTGAAAAGAGTGAAAAGAGTGAAAAGAGTTGAGGGTTAATGGATTTTGAGTTTTGAGTTTTGATGTTGAGGTTGAGGTTGAGGTTGAGGTTGAGGTTAAGGTTGAGGTTGAAGTTGAGGTTGAAGTTGAGGTTGAGGCTGAGGTTGAGGTTGAGATGTTAGGTTTTGTTGAGGTTGAGGTTGGATTGAGATGTTAGGTTGTGTTGATGTTGATGTTGATGTTGAGGTTGAGGTTGAGATGTTAGGTTTTGTTAATGTTGATGTTAAAAATGTCGTAGTCGTCGTTGTTGTTCATTGCCCTATAATTCTTACAAATGTGCCGACATTTTACCACATTTGTACAGATAATAAGTAGAAAGTAGAAAGTATAATATTATTATTATAAGTTGATGTTTATGTTGATGTTGATGTTGATGTTCATGTTGATGTTGATGCTAGGTTTTGTTAGTGTTAATGTCGTAATATAATTTTATCATTTCTGCGCTCATTCGACTTTAAAAAAATTGACGCTAACGTCAATACCATTAAAACAGTTTATTTTGTTCTAATTGAATCTCATGTTAGGTACGGCCTTCTTTCTTGGGGTCGTACTTCTCTAACATATTTCAATAAAATCAACGACATTTTAGATCAATGTTCAAATATAATAAAACCTTTGCATATTGTCAATATCAATGACAAGAATAAATTCTTATTTATGAATACTCAGCAATTATAGTTCAACTTACATATACTCGCCAACTATTTTGAAAATGAATACAAAATGAAATATAGTGTTAAACACGAGACTAGGAATAGCGATAGATTAGTAATACAACTCTAAATTGCTCTAGGAAAATTTAATGTTTTCCTTTGCTCTTGGGTGCCCGTGATTTCCGAAAACTCACTTGGTATTACCACATTTGTACAGATAATGTACAGCTAACAATATAATGCAATGTAAAATATACATCTTATAGTCATAAAGTCGTATAAAATATAGTCATAATATAATAATAATAAACTTAAATTACAAAAATAAATGGAAACGTCATAAAAAATGAATTTGAACTTAATTAGTTTTACGATATTTGATAAAACAAATGGAAAACAAATGTTATTAAATAGGAAACCATACAAAGACTCAAATAATTATATGAACAGTTATGGTTGAATAAGGGCCGACTAGTTTAGGTTTGCTTGGGTCAGTAGTAGAGTATGCATGGGACAGTAGTCGCGTATATCTGGGAGAATTGTACATTCCGCTTCCACTCTTCATTGTCATGGGAGTAATCATCTTCAATGACCACGTGAATAATTCACCAAGCCATTATCCTAGCTAACGGCACCGTGTTGACCTCCAATGAGTTATAAAATGTTGTTGTGGTTGCTCTTTACGATATATCATGATTTTATCTTTCCCAATTCTTTAAGTAAATAGTAAATACTTACACAACATTTCTATCGACTATCGAGAATAATATTATTCTATATAATCCATTACGAGGAATTTTTTTCAATAACTGCAATGATAAATATATCGGCAGAGCACTCGATGAATCGAAGAGAAATAAATATCTTTACTATGATCTCAATGGCACTCGGTGTGCACCGTACGCTGTCCACTATACTCTTGGTCTAATATTGCAGTTCTTTACCACACTATTGATTTGACCACACAATTTCTCCAGTGCCCTCGAGTCTGAACAATGTCCACTATTTATTTAATACTCTCGACCTTTACAATAGCAGAGCAGGCCGATCTAGATATCCACGTGGCAGCGACGTGTCTAAGATAGACGAGGACACCTCACTCAAGGTATGCCCGTGTACTCTTCCCTATCATTTCACTCCCTACTTCTTTATCTCTTCGCTTATTTTGTAGTTACCTTGTATTTATTAATTACCATAATAGCATAACATGTCTAACAATGTGGACATTTCCATGCTTATATAGCGTAAACAAATTTTCTTGAATCGTCACCCCGCAATTTTTTTTAGTAGCTGTGAGTGTATAGGTATAGTCAGAGGGCCACCGTTCATATTTAACTTCCTGCTAAGAAAACGAGCTGGCAACACGTGGTAACGGAGGATGATACCCGATGGCGCTCGCGGCGTTCTCTTTAACAAACCTTTACAATTAAATAATTACGATTCATAATATTGATACATAAATATTAAATGTTAAGCATTCATTTAGTTTAAACCAGTCTCAAATGCAAGCAATCTGCGAAAAATAACGAAAAACAATTTCTTATCACTCAAAACGACGTTGACTTAACCTATAAATATCCTCCATTTTTGTCAACAAAATAGTAATGTAATTTTTTAAGTAATATTATTTGACTCATACGCTATGCATTTTGTATGATATACTGCACAGTGCATCGCAAGCAATTTAAAAAAAAATCGCGATTTACACCCCTTTTCGATTGAAGACACCGCGCACTCATTTTACGCTGCAATGTTTGAAGAAATCGAGCAAAGATGGTTCATTTAAGTCTTCTTCATCTCGTCTTTCTTAATCGTGCTTGTTTCCTGTAGACTGGATTCATGTATCAATCACTTCTCCGACTATTTCTCAATTTGCTTCTAAAGCCATGCGGCCAGTAAGAGGTTCGCCCGAGTGATTATTACGTAACATTGTATTTCCACTACAACCCTTGTAATTCGCATAGCAAACATAGGCTAGAGTTCAAGTTTAATCTAATTACGTCGTACGTGAAATAGATGTGAAATGCATATTAACGCTCGTTCCGTAGAGCATCATTCTATCACCATCCAATCAGTTTGGCCCCCTATTTCGGGGCTTAGTTAATGACTGCAGGGGACCAACATCAACACATGCACAGATTCTAGAGTAATGTGCCAGTGCCATCGTTACATTCGCTCTGAAGCGACTGAATATTTCGTCACATTTGTTAATAGAATAGTCTATCTGATCAATATCTTGATTTCAACCATTGTTTTGGGTGTGGGGTGTCGAAATGATTATTGCATTTACACACCCATGTGTATTGACTGTTTATTGGAAATAATTTTCGATGTTGTGGTGATCGTAAATGGCTAATTCCAACAACAACACTCGTTAGAATCGTTTGATTTCACTGTGTTTTATTAACTTATACCACATGATTTGGTATTTACTGTTTACAATTCACATTTCCTGTAGGCAGAGAGGTAATTATTGGAATAATCGTGTTATAATATTGTCGGAATTGCTGACCATAAAAGTATGTACCAACGTACGGATTTTTTTCCATCATAATCAGGGTGGAAATGTACATTCTCCTAATCGGAAGCTGTCTAACGAAGCGATTCTGCTAGCGGGCCGCTGTATTCACTTTGTACATAACATTTTCAAACTAATCAGCTCACACAGAGGCTTTATAAAATAAAAAGCACGATTATTTTTGGCTCATTTTAGTGTTTTGTTTTCATAAAAGTTAAAATGATCTGCATTTACAACGAGTGCGTGAGCATCACCCCTACATTGGATTGGACGTTCCCACAGTTTGTCAGTTGGAATCTCGTGGCAAACTTAGTTTGCTCGTGTAATAAGTTTAACCGCTCATCCAGATTTCATGTTTTCAAAATAATCACTGCGGCTGCAGTGTCTGGACAACGCCACGGGTTTCATTGAACACTGTCCTACCGTATCTGAATTACCATATGTAAATTATACGACTAATTTCTATTGCCCTGGTACCTCCATTTCCATTACATACACTCAAATCCACCCACTCATCTTTTTGAGCTTTCTATACTTTCTAACTCTCAGCATTCGCATCCAGCGGTTTCAGCTAAAGTGATCCAGCCAAGGGATACAAACAGTAGACCGTGTGACGCCATAGCTGACAGCCCCTATGTGCCATGTTTTGTTTAATTCAAAACTTGTGGTACTATTGTACACAAATCGACAATATTCGTCACATGCTTACGCTAAATTTTGTTTTGCTTTAGTTTTGCTCGCTCCTGTTCATATTTTGATTCAACTCTGATTAAACGCAAAGGAAATTAATGCTTGAGATTTCACAGGTTAGAATATGCGCGTTCTAGCAAATCAACGAATTTCGGTTGAAAAATCTTCCTTTGTACCGTTTCAGATCCTTTTTCATCATTTTGTAAATGTGTGCGGTGTTTTTTTTTACGAATTACCAAATTTAGGCGCGTAGAAATCATTAGACAAACTTTCTCATACAACTTCTGTGAAGCTGAAATGTTTAATACCGGAATAAAACATTTCATTTCCTGAAAACGTAGAATATTTTAAGTATATTTTCAGTGCCGACTAAGTGACTGGTGTTGTGTGAATAGATCGATGCTCTTTCATTTCCTTTTTCAGCCTGTGAGTTAACACACATTACCTAGGTAGCTTCAATTTCTCAATATTTTCAAGCAGTATCCTTGCGTAAATCAGCCGCGTTTTTTCATGAATCCAAGTTCCTGCTGCTTTAAAAAAAAATGCAAGCGTATTTGCATATCTCAGAAAAGGGTCCGTGGATCCAAAATACCAACAATGCCTCACTGCAAAGACAATTTCGTAAGTACGCAGTAGCCTGATTAAAACAAATTCCAGAATTTCTTTACATCTTGTGCTATAAGATTAGACAAAAATAGCTGGTGATAAATGGAACTTGGTGATTCTTTAAATTGTGATATTTTCGTTTGTTTGAAGACATTTATGGAGCGACTTAGTGCCATTCATATCAAAATGTGACATCTACATTTGTCTGCTAGGTTTTCCTGACACGAACACATGCTTGCTTGGCGTAATCCATGGAAACTTATATGAATACTAGATACTTTGTAAAAGCAGAAGGTATCGAGCCCCTTATTCTATGTCCCAGCTCTTCCACATAACTCATTCTTAAAGATGCAGGGATAGCGCATTATACCTCTCGCCATCTTTAAGTGTTAGCTATATGCCCGCAGGTGTGCACTGAAATCTCCTGGATGGAGATGTCTAATAAGTATACGTTTAATGTGTCGTCTGAATAGGGGCAACAGTATCTTCAAATTCACAATAGATCGTTTTTTCATATTTATGCGTGGTTGCTCAAGATCATCCGGCTAAACGTCTGCTTTTTATTTCATTTTCATTTCATTTGTTGTTCCAGATTGACTGCTTTACAAGATAAAACTTTTAATGAAATAAATAATAAAAGCAAATTTGGAATCGATTTTTGAGAAACTAGTAGGGTATTGTTTTGTGTTCTTAACTTACTTATGGGTGGGGGGCCTCACCCATGCGTTTTCAGAAATATCGATCTAAAAGATTTTATACCGATTAAAATGTATTGATATTTTCTGAACATTCTCACATTTTCCACTCTGTAGGGCCTAAACTGTTAAATACCGTCACACCACATTTTCTAAAACCACATTCTCAGCACAAATTTCCCAAATTTTCCAAATTTGTAGAAATATAAAATATCTGAAGCTCAGCTTAGTTTTTCTTTCCTTTTTACCCTATTAATGTTGTAATAAAGACTTCTATTGAAAATTATCAAACTTTTTATAACAAATTCGTTACTTCAGACTCATATTCTGCTCTCTATTACATCGGCTTACCTTCACTTTAAATGAACCGCAAAAAAGCTAAACTTATCCACAACGCAACTAAAATTCCGTTCACGAAGCCTGGCACAACATTTCCTTACATTTTATTGGTGTCGTACCTTTGGCACCATTTCGAAGAATATCGGAAACTCAGTTGACTTCTTTGATCTTTCTCCTGTATCCCCGTTTGACGAATAATTCTGATTCTGTCCGCTAACAAACAATATTGTATTGAAACTGTTGGTATAATAAAGAACTTTGTTTTCTGTTATTTTTCTATGGAGTTTTCAGGTTACCAGTACAACCAATTTATTTGAAAATTAATGCACACTTTTCATTTCAAATTAGTAATAAAAGGTTGATGAGATGTCACAAACTCAACTGATTGTTGATTCGTTCAGGCGTCCCGTAAATATCAATTATTTTGCAAATTTATTCGTTATTTATTATATCACCACTTTTTCATTCTGTGTGTCAAGTCAAAGAGAACAAGTTCTATTTTGCTTTCATTATTTTTTTTTAATTGTTTGAAAAGTGTTAAAGGCGATGTTTATCGTTTTCCTCTATTTCATTAGCTTCGTATAGCGTGATATTTTTGCTGGTGACGGGTTTTATTAATTACATTGCTTTGTTTTATTCGTGCCTTTGACGAACCATTTAATTTTTTATGTGTTATGAAATTGTTTGATGTTTACAAAATTTGTTACATCCCTTTACAGCTAAAACGAAGTACTACTTAAACAAGAAAACACGACATTTCTTTGTAGAGAGTCGATTATTAAATATCACGTGGATCACAATAAGGCTCGTCTGCTGTGTCAAACGACTTTTTTAAGATTTTAGCAATAAAGCTGTTTGTGTCAACTTCAGCACTTGCTGACCTAATTTCGTTCTAGCATCTGGTGGTATGTTTCACATTCTTTTTCTTCATGACTACCTTCAACCGAAGCATAAAACACCCCACTTGTCTTCACATTTCCGATTGTTATTGCGCAGGTTAAAAAGCCTAAGAAAACACGTACGCAAGTGTTTCATTAAATACAATTTACAGTCACCCCATGAACGTAAATAAATTTGCTAGTGCTCGCAAAAAAAAATCAAAAAAATCATCTAAAATGTGTTCAAATTAAGTTCGTTTGACTCATTTTTACTTTGGAAAAATTTCTTTTAGTTGGGAATGATATCAAAAGAATTTTGAGTGAGAATATGTCTTGAGACAATTACCGAAAAGGTATTGGAGCGCAACCAGTAAACAAATTTTAATCAAGGTCATATTAATATTTAAATCTATGTGGAGCAATTGCTTAGACTGTTCGTATGTACCACTGAGCGGGTTTTGTTATGATGGTTTTGCAGGATATGGAAATCAGCAAATTCTCATACTTTAAGGGCTCTGTCTGCCAACAACTCTGGTCAATCTATCAGTGGGTTGCGTACTTTGACCATGGAGGATGTTCTGTTTCAATTTCGATTGTAATTTTTATTTCAATAATAACTAGTGGGGCCAACTATCAGTGCTACAATTTGTCATGGTGCCCGGTACGGGATTCCATACCGGCGTCTCGTACTTCTTTTCAAAATGTTTCAAATACCAGCTGACCTATGTGTGTTTTCTCATTGTAGCTTCAACCTAAAATTCGAAGTCCTATCGTACATCATTGCCTTTTTTCTTATCAACTTTTAAAACAAAGAAAGCCACCATGTATTCAAGATTCAAGAGTAGATTCAAAGCTTGGTAGTCATGGTGTAGCTGAAATCGCCTGATATAGCTTCTCAATTCTGCTATCTTATGTGACCACTAGTATACCGCACCGTTTGTGGTGAAACGGTGCGTCGTTAAACACCGCAAATCAACTGAGGTTTGTGGGGTGTAAGTACGTGTGTACACAATCCAATCAAAACGCCGCACGAGAAATGAAATAATAATTCGGTGTAGAAAGTGACATCAACAAGAACCAACAGGTAACAGGTAAAAAAAGATTACAGTAACAATACCAGATGAAAAGCTTTTTATGAAACAGATCGACATGATTGCGCTATTATCATTAGGGTGCTACAACCGATTAAAAAAATCATTTCCAATTTTAATGTACTTTTTCTATAAATCTAACTAGGAGGCTAGTACCCAAAATAGGTAAGCGTACGCATACCGTGTACTTTACAGCGCATCATTATAGTCAAGCTAAAATTATTTGCCTAAAATGCCCCAGCAGAATTTAAACACCTCAATAAAATATAATACTTCAATTCACAATTTTGTGCTATGCACTTTTTACGTCAAATTCTACACTGCACTACAAACTCGTGGTATTTCTGACATTGTCAAGTTTTTGCCAGTCTTCAGCTCTGTGAAAATCCCTCTCTGCATAACCTGACACAATGCTAAACCAGTAACTAGATGCTTCAATGGAGATTCACTTTTCAGCCATTTTACACCATATCGACAATTAGGCTCATATTTACATGATCGATAATTTTTAATGCAGGCTACCTTAAGCTAGGACGGCACTGGGACGGATCCAAACAAAGCACCATTTACAGAAGGAATAGGAACGCTGCTGTTGGGTGTATGATTCTATTCGGAATAGATTTTCATCTTCCATTATGTGAAGCCATCTTTCTCTTTCTATTTCGCGTCCGCTGGGAATTTTGCTGGTTCTCACTACGCACTTCTGCCACTGTCTATTTTCTCACTCTATTCAGAACGGATTGAGAAGGAGACGAAGCGCCGCGACGGCGACGGCGACGGCGATGTTGGCAGCTCCCTTCGCCCGCAGTCTATTGGATAAATCCACAGGGAGCGGCGGTGTGGATTGGAAACGAGAGAATGAACTGCTTCGAAATAAGTCCGAAGTTCGTATATACATGAGTTTCGTACTAAAAAATGTCGCGGGTGTGTAGCTTGCTAGGGCTACGTTCCACCTTGTTTTTCTATACTGCTGTCAATCGTGCCAACTTCTATTCAATCTGACACGAACTTGGAGAGTAGGAGCGAACACTAGCTGCAACTGAACACAAACGTGCCGAAGCGGTTTGGTTACGGCGATATTAAATAGAAGCGTATGATGATCGCCACTCGCCAGCAACAGAATTGGCAAATTCTAAAACATTTTTTTAACCACAAACAGAATGGATGCATTAAAATAAGAAGTGTTTTTACAATCAATCATTTCCAAAAATCAAAAGCAGAAATAGAAATGCAGATTTAAATACGGCGAGTGCACTGCGCTTGGCTCTTGGTGGTTACCCACCCCAGTGCCTTCGAAGTCATGATCGTCAAGTGCTGAGAGATTCTTTCTGCATTTGTTGAGTCATACGTTTCCGACGAAGGGTGTTATCCCTTTCGGTGTATGCGTTAAAAAGGGTGCAAAGGAGAATTCGTTTACTTTCGACCAGGATAATTCTAGATCAGCGGGTGCTGGGAAGACACGATAAAATAACGCTTCAAAACTGGACAAAGCATTTCTAGTTTATTATACAACTTTAGAATGCCTCTGGCAATGAGGAAGGTGGTCACAGCGCAAATAAGAGAAAGCAAAAATGATCGTTTTTAAGGGAAAGGACGGTAGTCTGCTTTATTTAAAAATTCCTGGACCGAATTTTTTTCCCAATCCGGCCCTTTGAAGATGTCCTAGGGGTGCTCGCCCCTTTCCTTTCTGAATTGCGAATATACATTTATTTTTTCATATCATATTTAATATGATTCTAAACAGGGATATTATATTTTCAATGACGATGGCTATACTTGCAAGGATATTCGAAAAAAGATTTCCTTTGAACGCTGCAAGTTCATAATTGAGCGAGCGAAGAGGCTTCACACAAATCATCTGGCACGTGTCTGGTTTTTCTAATTCTCTAAAAAGTCTTAAAAAGGTCGAAAATTTCAAAATTTTCAAAAATTTTACCAATTCTGCAATGTGTTATAGGCATATCAGGATTAAACAGCATATTTTATGATGAAAATTGGTTTTGCAGCTATTTTAAAACAACAAAGGGTTATTAAAATGGAGATAACATTTCAGAATAAAAGTGGAAAATAGAGGATTCATGCATTCTTTGCATTTCTTTGTCTACTTTGCACTGTTATATTAGATATGGGTGGATTTTTTTTTTCTATTCTCGTTTATTGTGGCATATGCAGCTATGTACATTATCCCGATCCACATATAATCGTTTTCATATCCAATTGTATCTGAGAGTGTCACTCGAAGGCTCAGAACATCCTGAGAAGCAAATTCATTCTCAAACCAAAATGGTGCAAAACTTGTCCTTGTTGAAGTCGTAATTAAACGTGGTGCGATTCATGTCGTCAAGAGGTCAATTCCATCACACTGAGTCGGTTCTTAATATAATGGCTATAGTAAACATGAATAAGTAGCCAAGTTTGCTCAATGCTCTCCCTCATAAGTATCAATACCGCCTGCATTACAGGAATACCAGATCATTGGTAGTAATTTATAGGTATTTCTGTTCGTGTATTGTTTCTAGTCATCTGAACCACACTGATAACGAATTGACATGGTTTTAGGTAGTGTTATTAATCAGCTACAATTAGAAGCGTATTAGTATGACACTACACCAAATTGCATGACAAACTCCGGTGACAAGTCTTTGAGGGTGGTGAAAACTGGAAAGAATGGCGTCAATTAATGAAAGAAATGTTTAAACCTGTTGGTGTTCTGATGCGCTCTCTCTACACACACTTATACACCCAATGTGTCAATTTATAAAATTTTCTAGCCCCTGAGACAAAAATATCAATCTCGCATTTGACTTTTCTTGTAAATTAATCATCATTTTCCTTTGCGAATCAAGTTTTCCTTTTTTTTTTGGCTAAACACGATCGGAAATCAGCCATTAACATACGATCTGATTCCTACATGGGACATAGACTTCACATAATGTAGATTTCATAAAGACGAAGGCTGCCCAGCGTAGGCTCTAGTGGTTATTAATGATGCAATTTGGCTGTGGTTATAGCTTATAAAGGTCTTGAATGCGTTTAATTCGATTTAAGGATAGTTCGAGAGCACCAACGGTACGATTTTGGGCGCTGGAGCTGGATAAAGTTGAAGTTTGAGGGTTTTGTCGACCATAATCTGGCAGTAAGTGAATCACTTGAGATCGGAACTGAATGCTGCGTGTGCAATTCGAACAGCGGATTGGGAACCGAGGATCGGGAGTGCGGGGTGAACCGGGGAAAGCTGAAGAGGTCGGGGTAAAGGGGGTCGGGAATGATATAGGTGGGGTGGTAGGATTTAAAGGATGATTGGGGTTGCTCTCCTACTTTCATCTGGGGGATTTTCGTCTTAGGAGTTATCTCTGCAGGGGTTCATTTTATCTCCAATACTCTAACTATCTCTCTTTTTATTTTAGTTTGTACAACTTAATTGTAGTTTTTGACTGCCTTGTTTATTTTCGCAATTTGTCTCATGAATCCAATGTTTAGGAATCTTTTTTGTACATATATTTTTTTCAATTAATGGAAAGTATTTGTTTGCGTTTGCGTTGCGGATTCACTTCACGTCCTGTATTTCACTGTCTACAATTTATTGCTGTCATTCTTAGCGAGTTTACGTCGATTTCAAGACGTATTTAAAGGTCCACTGTGAAATACATTTATTCGCACGAGAGGTTAGATTCTTTATTGAAAAGCTTTCGATATTCGCGACGAATTGATTTTATTTCCAGGCACATGTGTTGTGACCTTCTAAAGTTTAATTAAAATCAGAGAACAGTTATCATTGTATGTTACAGAGACACATGAAATAAGCATTTTAACAACTGAATTAAGTTCCCTTTTCCAAGTTCAAGCAGCTAGGAAAAGTGAATATGATGGTGCTATGCATATCACCACGTAGCAACTTAATATTCGTACACTCTTAACTGAAACAACGGAAAGTACCTACAGTAAATATTAAGCATGCATCTACTTTGGAAAGTCAGTCCATGCCTATAGCCCAAGCCTATACCCAATTTAACGCTAGGTCTGACTGCTAATGCTGTTTTACAACCACTTTCTTACACCATTTCTTTGATGGAAACAACGTCTCTCTGTTTTCTGTACGATAAAAACAATAAAATAATGTAGAAAATATGGCGGAGGGAATTCCCTGTATCTTAATTTAAGTGGCTTTGTGCTGTTCGCATTACTGCCCTCACGAGACTTCCGACAGAGGTGAAAGCTGGTCAGAGATCCAGCAGCTAGCTTTCACTACATATTTTATTACCACTCTTAACAGTATTACGCACCCAGATTTTGAATGTTTTTTTTCACTGTAAAAAAACTATTCCGTGCAAAAGGAAGGATATTTTATTGTTAATAACCTGTTTCAATTTAGGTAATGTAATTTAAAGTTGTTGAATTTGATAATAGGTCTTCAATAATCAGACATTGTAATTTTAACTGTGGGCACTACGTTCTCAAGAGTTCCATATTGGAACAAAAACTAATTACGAGCGATACGAGTGGCGTGTAAAACGAGGTAGAAGAAGAAGAAACATCTGAGGAAATGAAAGGGGGAGAAAACCAATTAACTAGGCGTAGCAAATATGAACGAAAGGAAATGAAAAACATAAAAGTAAGAAAAACTTTGCACCAACCAGTTTGTATTTAGATGCATAGGTATATAATAAAAGTAAAAAGGAAAATAGTAAATGTAGTTGATTTCTGGCTAGAGTTATTTGTAACCATTGGTAAGAAATGAAATGATTTTGTTTCTGATACTAAGCATCAAAGTTACAATCTTAAATTTCGAAACAGAGTTGCACCAACGGTATGCCAATCTGCTGCATAAATATTAAAATTACTCTCCTTATTGGGAGCTCTTTTCGCTGTCATTAAAAAGGTGAACAATTCAAGAGTTTGTAAAGTTTTCCTAGACTTTAATTAACTGCTTCGTATCGAGTTTCATTTCCATTGGATTGCATTTGCCTCTCCAGATTCTCTTCGTTAGGAATTGTTTATTCTTGCCTTCCTTTTCTTATAACGTTTTGCTTTTGTTTATAATTCTAGCTCGCAATTTGCATTGTTTATTCTAAAAGTAAATGGCAAATTCTTTGCAATATTCATGGGCACCACTACTATTTAGGCTGGAATCTCCATATTCCACCTTCATTCCCGCCCGATATAGTCGACGCTTAGCATCAGTGATCTTACATATCAAAGAAATTGAGTGATATGGTAGTACCAAAAGTAGTGCGTTAACCAAGCTGCAATTTTCCGTTCTCAAAAACATTTAATTGTTTCTAGTTTATTTCATTGGCCTGTTGCTAGATGTCTTCCAGGCAACTTTCCATGAGCCCCAGCTATGTAACCCATCTCCCAGAGGAGGTCGAATCTCCAAAAACTCTTGGGATACGAACGAAGAAACAACAAAGATGTGCTTTCTTGATGTTTGCACCTTGTTAATCCTTTGGTTGGTCAGGAAGCCCGAGCAGGTCGTAAGACACTGGCAAGACATCGGCAAGACACTGGGAACGCAAGGAAGGCCTAATCCCCACCTTTCGTTGTCCGCCTGCACGAAATAAATAGCTAGCTAATGGAATCAGATCTCTTTAACAGGAGAAAGTGAGGGATGCAGCTCGTTGTTTCGACTTATTCTCTCAGACTACGTGGACTACGTGGACTACGTGGACTATGTCTTGCCGTCCCAACCATTCATCAGGTCTTTTCGCTAAACTATTCCACAGTCCACAGTTCATGCAGTAATCTAGACTTAAAGAGAATCAGCCCTAACACAGAGATTTATGTCTGACCTTTTGTACACATTTAGTTTATTTTGATATTTACTTTCTTACTCCAATAAAAGTTCTCATCATATCTTTCGGATATCAATGCTACACATGTTCATGTTTCATGGAGTCGTTTCTCTGGCATTTAAACCCTTGCTCAACATTTTGGTTCTCCGTTTTGTCTGGAGTCGATTTTTGATCAAATGCTGCAGTGATTTCGAGTATGTTGTTCACGTTGATTATGCTGTCAATTCATCAAAAACACTACAGATTACCATCAAAGCTGAACGAAAATATTTGCCGACGGCAAAATAATTACAACACATTATTACTGACAATATTTCGGATTTAACAAAAAAAAAAGGGAATCTGAACGCTACACGTCAGCGACAATTTTATTTATTTGACATTTTTTTTCATGAGTTTCTCTTTGACATAAACTACTTTTCTAATGTCATCAGGTTGATGTTTGAATTCGACCAAAAATAACAATTGAATGGTTACATCTGACTCTAAATATTTCACGTGTCTTTTGACTTACATGTCTTGCCAAAACGCCTACATCATTCGCCAATTTCAATAGGAATTTTGGTGTTAACCTAGTGAACGTTTCCTCGTTTCACCGCGTACAGCCCTCGGTGGTATCTCTGTTCTGAGCTGCTTCCAACGGAGCATACAAATGAAAACGTTGCGCTTGCCGACGCGGCGTCGACGTCGACGTCGGCGTCGGCGTCCCCTCTTTACGACGCTGACAGCTTGGACAATCACCCTGCGTGCCTCCGGCTGGCTCCTATCAGAGCTCGTCGTGGCCTTGTTTGTCAACAGACGTGTCTCACGCCGACGCCGTCGCTGACGCCGACGCCGACGCTGAGCAATTTTAGTACACAGGATGGATGCAGTTGAAACTTGAAACAACAATATGTCATCGGTTCTCACTTCAATTTTCTCTCTCTGTCTGTATTTTTGAATAATACTCTGGTATGATGTTTTTATACCAACTCGATACTAAGGTTTTTGCTGTGGGCAATAGCTTTTTTAGATTACAACAGTTATGGCACCTCCATTGTTGGGGGGTGGGGGGGAGGGTATTTTCACAATGCCAACCGTTTTGTTGTCAGCAGACAGCATTTTAGTATGACTGGACGAGAGCGTGAAAACAATACTAGTTGTCAGTCACTGTAAGCTATTGATAATCATTTGTCGAAATTATTGTGGTTTCATATCAAACAATATGACACCGGGCCACCGAAATCTCGATTTGGTTTCGTGCACAATCATGCTACATTTAAACGACAAACATGGATACTATAGAAAAGCAATTATAATTAATAGTCAGATATGAAAGTTGACTCGTAGTTTTAAATACATATATTGTCATGTTTCCTTCCTCTCAGTCGAAATGTGGAATGTTTTGTTATATTATAACAGATGGGTTGCGCATACTCCCCCCCCCCCCCCCCCCCCACCAACATCATGACTACCCCTTGTTGGACAGACCTACCAGTGATGCTACCAGTAACACTACCAGTGAGCAGCCCTGTAAGCCAAGAGCATTTATTTCGTTAAGCTTAGATCCATTGAGATGAGAGTGACATTTTTGACAGTCATAAGTTTAAAAGTTAACAAGGGAAGACAACTTACGCTAAATTTGATCATTTGTATATTTTTTTAAATTGCCCTCTGAAATGAAACTACAAAATACAGATACAGACACAGATACAGAAACTTAAAATACAGATAATTTGTTCGTATTCAAAAAAAAGCATCGGTCCAGCCTAATAAGGTTCTAGTTACAGCCTGTGGTATAACAGCTTTAAAATAGGGCAAAACCTCTGGGGTACGAAACTTTTGGCAAAACTGTATGTAATATTTCTATTCGAGCAAGTGAACTGTAGCCATGGTCGTAACTTGTATGCAAATCCCGTTGTCCGGCCAGTGTCA
The DNA here is from genome assembly GCA_947568835.1 of Protonemura montana. Taxonomy (NCBI): domain Eukaryota; kingdom Metazoa; phylum Arthropoda; class Insecta; order Plecoptera; family Nemouridae; genus Protonemura; species Protonemura montana. The sequence continues at coordinate 11,446,694 of OX387604.1, read as the reverse complement.
CCCTGATATCACATTGATGGATAGGGCTCCGCACGGGATAATAATATTATGTATACGTTCACAATTTGGGGTGGTGTAGCCGCGTTCAGAATGAAGGGATCTTTTGTATACGTCCAGTGAAAACTGAACAGCTACCAACGTGTTACGCTTTTTTATTATTGAATTTCTGGAATGGTACCTACTATTATGATACGTGCCGGGTTTTCTGAACAAAAAATATTTATGTTGGCCAAATGGGAAACCGTAAGTGGCTGTATATGTCACCAACCTTATCTTATTTAATAATAAGAAAAACGTACTTGATTCGGTCCCAGAAGATTACTGTTTGTCGACATAGTATGATGCTCTACTATGGATACGTGACAATCAAGTTCCTTGTCAATATATACGTTGTCCATTGAACTTTCGAACTTCGAAAGACTGCACCGACATTTTTGTCGAAGATCAGGTCTGGAGTGAGCGACGCGATCCACGAGTTCTAACCACGCACCAACCAAAATTTTGCAAAGCAAGTGGAGAGTTCTGAGTTCTTAGTCGGATCGGTTGAGGATCTCGGAACTGGAACGGAGACCAGTCAGTGAAAAGCCAAGGTGTTATAGTTGGTAGCTACCGTTTGGGTGTCATTACTTAGTCGTTTCCAACACCGAAAGAGTCATCCTTGTCTCTTATCTTCTTAGTAAGATTGCTGGCAGGCATTTTGCTTATCATCCTTGCCGAACAACGTTCCTTTGCTACTTGCTCTTATTCGAAAAACCCGGCGTTCAGCGTAGAAACCATTGATATGTAAATTACTTCATGGAATCTCTTTGAGTTGTAAATGTGCTCTCTTTTCAGTTTTCACAGGCAAGTTACCTGACCTTATATGCACTGCCAAAAAAAAAAACAGGGGTTGAGAGCTAACACCAGTATCACATTCTTCCACTTAGGTGCCTAAATGTCAAATATAATTTACATATTTCGTCCGTTTCTGAAATATTGCAATATCTTTCAAGAGAGGTTAAGAAAACATTGCGTTTACTTAGAGAAAATATAAGAAAAAGGATTACAAATTTTGTTTGGAGTACCATGACTCATCCACAAAATTTCCCGCTGGGTTGAAGGACATTCGAAATTCGTGATGCTAAAATGAGATTGTTATTCACAAAAGATTGAAAGACAAAAACGTGCAGTATTAAAGTTTTGTGATTTTCTTAGTCCAAACAAACCTGTAAATTCTTGAGATACTTTGGACGAAGAAATCACACCGTGGAGAAATTTGAGCATTAGCAATATCCACTTCATTATTGCAGAAAAACGGGTAACAAAGGTAAAACTTAAGGGTTGAGGAACGGTGATAGCTTAAGTAGCTCGCGGAATTGAAATCATTTTGGCGCCTATTTGGTAGGTAAAGTTACAGTTTAAGATTAGGTTTACAGTGGTAAACCGCTCTTACGCTTCGATTCCTCGCCGCGCATCCAGGAAACATGAATAACAAATGAATTAAGTAAAACCTAGCGGCCGTCTATACATTACACTCAACGATCTAGCGAACAATTCTACAAACCACACCTTAAATGTCTTCACGTAGTGAAACACCATCTCAAATCGATAAATCTTTATGAAAAACAATCCAAATCCAAACGGTTTTTCGTTAGTTTAAGTAGCCCGGCGAGAATACAGTGGAGAAAAGATAAATAGCGAATTGAAATGTCCTAAGATGTTACTCCTCTAAGACCTATAACACTTTGCATCACTTGAGGATAAACTGGGAGACAATAACAGTCCCAATGTGGAGGAAGATAAGTTGCTGCGTTTTCTGCTTTTACTCTCTGCTATCCTTGTATCTAACAACTCATTGAACATAATTAACATCTTCATTTTAATGTAACAGTTCGTTGCGGAATCTCGATCGTTTGATGTCAGGCGATTTGAAATGTTAGGTGATAATCTCATCTTTGACTTAGAGTGTTCGAACGGCTTGAAAACAAGGAAGATTTCGTTCAATGGATAGGATGCGTTATATAGCGAACTGATGTCGTTGTAAAGGCGACACTAGGCTCTCTCCATACACTGGCTGGATTCTATTTTCTACTCTTCTCTTTATTATGTATTGGTCCCAGTTGTGTGTTTCTACCTCCCAGTAGTGGCCTCGACCCAGAGCGCTCTATAGGTCAGTCCCTAAGAGGGCCATGCTCCATCACCTCTATCCTCATCCTCTGTCCTCCATTCCCTTCCCATCTCATCCCATCCGCTGCAAACTGGAAAGCGCTCTCTCTGCTACACCATCGCTATACCGCCCTGCATCCTGCCCTTATCTCAGAGGACCGCAGACCCACTACACTGCAAGCAGTTGCCAACCCGAATAAAACAAACAATTGTCTTTTGTGCGAAAGAATGAGTTTCCACTTGATTAGAAATGTGTGATGCAATTACTTACAAATATTTTGTTCCTGATATATTCCTTGCCATCAGTACCAAATCTACTGATACGTTGCAAAAGATTTAGGTCCAGTGTTTGTTGTACTTATATTCCATACTTGTTACATGATGATGAGACCAGGCAAGCCCAGAAGAAAGCACTCACTCTAGAGTCTACAGCCCATATTGGTGACGTCGACCCGTTTCCGGGGGACTCTTTGCTCGATCACATAATGCCTCAGTGAATAGAGTCTTGCTTGACTGCCTGACGTGAGTTCTTTAACGTTTTGCCTTTGAAAAGGATCTCAAGTGAATAGGCGTCGTCGTCGTCGTCGTCGTCGTCGTCGACGTCGCCGCCGTCGCCGTCGCCATCGTCTCCGTCGTCACCGACGTCCTAGTATGTTGAATGATTCGTTCTTTCCCTTTACACACAATAAATCAAAATGTCTACTTGACTTGATCATCACATTGGATTGATACCTATTTAGATTTGAATTCACTTTCGTGAGTAGGCTTGCAACTAACCTAAAATGTGATAAGGGTTCTATGAGTTTTGAGGGTAAGGACTCCAATGCTCATCGCTAAGGACATCCCAGCTAGTAGTGGCACCCATCGTTTAAGAAATCACTTTTTTGCCGTATTCGGGAGCTAAGACTTGAAAAAGAACATCCGAAAGATCACTTCGTGTTCAAAACTTTTTTTCCATTTCCCAGACAAACTGCGATAATAATGTGTTATTATTTAAGCGAAATTACCTTGAATATTGTAATTTTTGTTTGTTAAAATTTTGATTTTAGGCGCTTTTTGATTTCATGGTAGCCTTTTGTTTGGTGTTTGTGGAGCATAGATACACTCTGGTCGATGCCTTGAGCGTTGGGTCTCGGGGTAACCACCCTTTTAAGAGATCATAGACGACTTGTATGAGTCGCTGTGCCAAGTTCTGAATAACTCAATGAGAGCGTTAGTGACAAGTTCAAGATCTAGTAAATTCTTTGGATGATTGCTAACTCAATTTTGCAAAACAGTTGTTATTCTGTTAAATTGCTTTTTCTATGCATTTTTCCAGCCCGATTATAATAGAGTACTTAATCATAACGACTATTTAGTTTGAATAATTTAGCAACACGCCGGTGTAAAGTACTTCGTAAACGCACGAACTATTGTGATACGCAATTATGAATATTTATCTGCGTAATAACGCACAAGAGAAGTTACAGGTACTGGAACACATTCGGGGAAATGAGGGAAGTTGTCTCTAAATTTGTTTTATAAGTTTCCTGAAGAAGTACGCTTAGGAAGGCAATTCAAGTTTGTGATGAGGGTAAGATCTAGTTTGGAAAGCCATCAAGGAACATTTTAACATCTTGTATGTTCGAGCTCCCGTTTAATATTATATATGGTATATCTAGCACGACTCTTTGCCAAATATCTTGGCCGAAATATATGCCAAGACTTTTCAAGTAATATTTCCTCTCCCAAATCTTGCATAAGATGTTTTCACTGTCTCTTAGTAATGAATAAGCAAGAAAGCCAATCGTACACCTAACATTTTTACCAATAAACTTAAAAATAACCAATGCGCTTGCTTCTTTCAAGGTAAAATGTCAAGACTCATCTTAAAGGCGTTTGCCTTTAAGTTTAGGAAACTTGATCGCAGTCTCAGGCTTAAAAGTTCTCATTTACACCTTCTATTCTCACCAAAAACGATAATAGTAATAATAATGATAATAATAACATCATTGTTAAATGGTAGAAGGCAGCGAGCAAGTTTGTAAGCAAGCTTGCACACCATGCTTCTTTGTTGCCAGCTCTCTCTTTATCAGGTTATGTGGAACCACAATGATACAGAATATATCCTGCAAAGAGCACTACACAATATAACAACTGCTATGCTTAACATTGTGGTCGGTATAATGGGAGGTAGGAGCTAAGGGTATGGGGATGGGTCGGGGGCCACCGACGCCGACTCCAACGCCGATGCCGACGCCGACGCCAGGTTAGGCGCTAGGAGTCTGATGGGGCTTGGGAAGAAGAGTGGGTACTTGTGGTAATTGCAGAGAACAGCAAGTAGTCAGCATTACAATATAGTGGGGTCATTATCGCTGGCCTTGCGGTCTTAGATGTTACTTAATGGGAAATTGCCGCAGGAGCCGGCGACTCTGGCTTGTCCTCAATCTCGCTACTGCTATCCTGTAAACCTCAAACGCTTGTTTTGCACGAGTATAGAATAAAAGAGGTAAAACTCATTATCGAAGACAAAAAGGAATTTTCCTACAATTGGAAGTTGGTACCTATGACGTAATATATCATGATGTTGCTATTTAGGAATCCCATTTAATTACGTGAACGATGATAACAAAATAAAATTGTACTGCGGTATTATTAGTATATAGACGCCTTTAATGTGAAATCTCTTGTTGCAATCTTTGAATAATTTAGTAATATTAAAGTTTTATAACTTCACATTTATGGCAAGTAATAAATAGTAAATTTTGATGCATTGAGTAGTTTGTTGTGTGAATATAAGAGGCTATCTCTCATAACGAGTAATAGGCTCTTGGCACGTCATTATCTCAAGGCAGCACTCACGGGTGTAACAATGCATTTGGCAAACTTAATGTCTGGCCTGTCCGCCGGCCACTGCGTACGACCCCCGTAATCGAAATTTAAGGACCATTTTATCATCAAAAACTGTGAGCTTGTTACTCGTTAAAATCTTCGTGTCACGACACAAAATAAATTGACAGTAAATTGTCAAAAAGGGGTTAGAAGTGAACACATTTTTTTTTTTTTTTTCTGAATACTCACTTATTTAATTTAAAAAATACAGAAGAGATAATTTTAATAACAAGTAATATACGACAGCGACTTAGCAACTTAAATATATCTCGATTTAAAATTTGGTTGATTTTGGCTTTACGCCATGTTTTGCCAAAAAAATGTGGTTGATACAAAATCAAAAAATTAATGAAAAGTCGCTTCAGGTCGTTTTCTAGAAGTGCAAGTATTACAGTTACATGGAACATTTTGTGATCACTTTTATTACCTTTGATATATGAATGATATTTTCTCGCATTTTTCCACACAGGAAATTTACATTAAATGCTCTGAGCTGCCAACGTGAAAGGTGTTGTTTTATATCTCGGGGCGTCAGTAATCACACAGTACGTTCGTCGCACAAAAACACTTGTGTTTAACAGAGCCTTTCAAACGCCGAAACGGTTTATTGGCAATTTGTTAATGGCAGCCTACACTGGTCAATCCCCCCTCACCCCCGCCCTCAGCATTTTCCAAGGAACGTATGAATTTTTCCATCCTACTCGTCAGAGCTGGCGAGTCGTTCAGTTTATTGATGGGTCATCAATCAGTAGTCAACTTACACCTCTTGCGGTAATCTCCCACCAAACTCCATCAAAGCCAATATCCCTTATAAACTTTGACACGGTGTTTTATCACGTAGGAGTATATGTTACCTGCCTATGTAATAAACACACGTCGACGCGATAGTTTAAACTTGATTCCTTTTCAATTGGTCTGTCATCAAGGGTTTTTGTAAAATTTTATAAATTATTGCGCAAAATGAAGTGAGTTTTATTCAGTGTTTGACATGTAAAGAGTATACTCTAATGAAGTTGAATGTGTGTTTGTGACAAGCGGTTATTTGAATCGCTTGCAATTATTTTTGCACATTCACCAGAACCAGTGTGTCCATATGTTGTGTGGGGCTGGCAAATTAAAATAAACAAAGACGATTTTCTTGGAACATCGAGATACATTTATTTCAGTGAATTTTTGCAACAGCTGATACTTTTTCTATATAATTTCATCTGGCAATCAGATTGAGCTCTGGTGGATAGGTAATCAATCGGCCTGACTTTTATGAAAATGCCGTTGAAGCATGAAGCTTCATCGTTCACTTAGTTCATTCTTAGATCGCCTGGCTATAAGGAGTAACTATCCGTTACTAATTGCTACCCTGATCGCGCACCGGGAAAGTGGACCCATCAAAAGAAAATCACCAACGTCTTCTCATATCTTCGTCATATAAAGAAATCCGAACGGTAACCAAGGCGTAAACCTAACGTTGATATAACGACTGATTCTTGGTAGTTCACATTTTTCATAATTTTACAAAAATTGTCCATTGCAACAGCAAAAAAAATCTCTCTATATATAAATACAAAAATAATCTGTGATAAAAGTATGCAAAATTTCATTGTGTATGCAGATATATATTGTACCTTTAAAAAGTTGTAGAACCAACATATCTACTCATAGCTGATCGAAATGCCAATACACCCAGTGGAGTTTTACTCTCCAAATCTGAACACACTGGTGATTCCAGGCACGTCCGTGTCGCCGTCTTTTCCTCAGCAGTTTATATGCGGCCACAACCTCCATGGTTGGGGCCAGGGCCGCATTGGAGGTCGAATCGTATGAACTATTATATCCCCCCCTGCCTCCCCCAAACGAAACCACCCTAGCAAGCCAACACATCAATGTTTGCTGAGGCCTATGGTCATCACTACGTTGCTCCTTCTACAGTTATGATCAATCCTACACTGATTGTTCCTCCATGTCGAAAATCTGGAAGCTAACAATAATCAGCACGTTGTTTTGCCAAAGGTAGGTTGTCAATTTTATTGAGTTATGTTCAACTATTTCTATTTTACCTGGAAGCGTGGTTATCCCGAATGTTACAATACCTGATTTACTGATTTTTGTGAACAGTGCTTATAGAAAAAACATATATTTTTTTAAATTTTTATATTGAAAATAAGAAGTACCTACTTCAACAGCGTGTTTGCCTTCAAATGTGCTTGGCACGCATATTGCACGCATCAAACTTTTGTAGTTACGTATATAAAGCGAGCTTCACCGAGAAAGGCTTGTACTTCTGAAGTGTTTGAATAGCGCTGTGGCCCGATAGCAGTATAGACGTGATCCCATGCCTGTAAGGTTCGGGGAGGAAAATTGGAACGAAGATCTCGCCGCCGCGCCGCGTCGAGCCGCTGCAAAGAGTTTTCTAGAAGGACGAATTGAGGGCGACGAAAATGCTGAAGGATGTGTACGTGATGTGTGAAGGAAAGACCTATTACCCTCCTACCAAGACCCCTTTGCCCACTCCTAGTCCTCCCTCTACGCAACAACCACGACCTCATGTTACCAGAAAAATTGACAAAAGATAAGAAACGAATCACACGAGTGGATAACGATCATTCTTAAATTTTCTTCAGGCGACCAGATTTTTTTCACGTTCGAGCTACATCAGAACAGAAAAGTTCGAAACACGATTCAACTTTTAATTTTCCTGTGCATAACACTGACTGGGAACTCGTCCAAACAATCTTATGATTCCGTTTTCTTTCAAAGGAAACCTTGCTCTTTGCTCAAACTATATATGTATAGCGCAAGGCCATTATTTTAATGACGATGTCCCTTTTCCATACTTTCCTTAAACAACGAAATAGTGATTAAGCGTAAAGGAAATTGATGTAAGGTATACATTTTTGTATGTCAGAAAGTATAAAATTATATCTTGAAAAAAACGTGAAAGGCACAGGAAGTACTACGATATAAGAACTTTATTATTGAAGCTTAACAATAGGTATACAAAGTATGTTTCGCGCTGAATCTCTTAGCAAGATCATAATGTTTTAGTTGGTATAGGTTGAAAGCGTGCAGCACAATTATATTCCACAAGTCTCAGGGTCGCCCTGGGAAATCATTCCAGCTATTGGCTATATCGCGGTGCATTACGATTCATTTGAAACCCGAACTTGAGCTTTTACAAAAAGTTACTTCATTTACTTTAGTCGCCATTTTTCTTTCTTTCTTGTGGGATTTAATTATCGCTGGGTAAAATTAATACATCTTCGTTTCGCATGATGGTCATTAGGACGCCAGTCGTTTAATTTATAAAACGGGTTCTGTAAAACCAGATTTAATGTAACTTAACTGTAGGTACATAACGATTATAAAAAAGTTACTAACGAGGCTTTTGGGAATTGGTAATCGTTAAAACTTTCAAATGTTATTTTGATTTATTTATTAAAATATGTTGACCAAAATTGGTATTTGTTACTCTGTCGGTTACAGAGTTTACGATTGGGAACATGCAGATTTTTTAAAACAAGGTGCTGCTCTCTATACGAACTTTCTGAACAATAGTAAAGCGAGCTTGTTTGAAACCACCGCCCACGCCATCTGTGTGCTAACACACAACTAAAGCGTCGCGACGCTCCTTCGCTCTGTGAGCCAGCTCGACGCTAGAAGCAACGCCATCTAGTTGCTCTTTTGACAACGAAATGGAAATGGACTACCCAATTTTGTCAGTAGGTGGAAACTAGATGCTTATAAAAGTCCCTTGCTGTTTTACAGCATTACTTCAAAAAAAACTTATCAGGCAACTAATTATTCGTTCGTCGAGCAAATTATAAAAAAAAAACACTGCATTACTCAGATGCAAATGGGATTAAGGTATTTCAGGAATCTTTCAGAGATGTCAATTTATATTTTGGCCAACAGATGACAATTATAGAATTCTTCGGAGTTGGTTTTATTTAGTACCTACACTTGCAGAACTGGGAACTTGGTGCAAGCATTACGATAGCATAAACATTTTTTTTTACTTCCGTTACTTCCTATGTTAATGTATCTATTGTTTTTCAAGTGCGTTGTTTTATTGCGAATGAGTCAGAGCGAGTATGAGTGAGTTCAGATATATATTTTTACTCATCTGAACTGACCACATTGTTTGTATCAGTTGATGATGTAAGCACATAAAGAAGAAATATATCAATACTTATCAGGAGAGAGGTTTTATGACTGACAGAAATGTCTAAAATAGGAGAGAGAAATACAACATTATAATTAAAAGAAGGCAAATAAAGTAAGTTTTTAGATACCAATTGTTTTTTTTGGCATAATTACCATGGAGAGCATACTTCCCCATTCAATTAGTGTCACTTCTCTTTGAATCTTCTCAACTAGCGCCTTTCCAATGGTACATCGGTCTGGTTTACTTGGCAGCGTTGGATCCCATCATCCGGTGTTGCATTGTCCAATGTTTACGTCCACAGGGTCCGTTGTCGAAACAGTGCGTCGTAAAACACCGCAAATCAGTCAATCAATTTGAGTTTTTGTTGCTCTGAAAATATGAACCCAGTACACGATGTTTTTATTGATTCGTTTGCAAGGCTAATTGTTTTATCATTAAATAAAAAAAACCTTTGTACTCCCCTCACACTTCAACTCTTGAGTATGTAGATTTTCAAGGATACTACCACAACTATCCTGACAAAGTTGCCATCAATTAGCCTCCACATTTATCTGAAGGTTCTGTTAACCTTTCAAAACATAATCATCTTTTAATGAACCCCTAATTTTATTGAGCGGATTTCAGCTCTATCAAGCCTGGCCTATGGCTACAGCCTTCCCATGCGTGTAAGTGTTTTCCAGGACCAAGTCCAGGACCAAGTCGTAGCACACATAATTTAAAAAAAATTACCACTTTGAAATGCAGTGTTTTTATTTTCATGATTATTATATTATTATATTATTATTATATTATATTATTATATTTATTCCTTTGGCATAACACGTACTCAGCAGCTGTTCCGTTGATTTCTTGAATCTCCGTCAAACTATTTAATGGTGTTTTTTTTTTAAATATTTGTGGTAGCTATTAGAAATAATGAATTCCCTAAGACGAACTATCACGCTTAATATGTAACAGTTGCAATTCCAGATAAACCCATGGAGCCCCGCTAGGTAATAAAGGAAAGTTTCTTAAAATAATATTGCCAGAACGGAAACAATAAAGTACTGTTTGTCTCCACCAACTTACTATAGATTTATGCTACCTAGATTTTCCTCAACCAAAAATTTCTTTGTGCTGTGTTTTTGATGTGGTGAATCTGTAATGCTGTTGGTTTACAGAAGTAACATGAGCATGAGTTTGTTTTCCTCTCTTCAGATCCATGAACCAACCCTGTGTTTGGCGCGTCGAAAACACCAGAAAAACGTCTTTCGCGTTCTTCTTAGCAACAACCACCCCCACATCCTTGGAAAGTCCCACGAATAGTTTCATCTCTATTCTGAACGCTAGACGATCTATCCCCTCCACTTCCACTCTACTCTGCCCCCTTCTCTCTCTCCCTATTCCCACCCGGGGGCTGCACCCCCCTTCCCACCCCACACCACGGTCGCCGATCACGTCCCCAGCCTCCTGTTCTTTCACCGGGAATTAACTTGATTTTTGGTATAAACCCCGAGCATTCGATCGTTTAAGCAAACAGTTCGAGACGGGCTCGGAGGCTTTGTCTAGCTGGCTGTATCAGCATAGGACGTATCCCCCTCCCCCTCCCAACCCCCTCCATACTACACAATCATACACAGAGGAAGCACACCGTGACCTTTTCATACAAAACGATACTCTTTCACGTGTGATTTGACGTTAAACAATTCGTTAAACAAACCTTAATAAAAAAAGTCATGTTATTATATTTTTTATAGGCAGAGTCCACCTGCTATGCGGGCTGCATTTAGGGGCAAAATATATTATGGCATATATTAACCAGTTCACAAATATTAGTTAAACACACAATAGAGAAACACCACATTTTGATTAAACACTCAATTCTCGTCCGGCAAATTCCGGTTGAAATCGATCCTTTAGCGTTTGCTCTGAGGGTTGCGTTCAGGGGCAACATTTTTTACCGGATATTATTACTACTCATTTTATATATTTTTATATTTACGTTAGGATGTACGAAATAAACATATAGTATGCTATAAATAGAATATAGTGCATTTGATTGTATTCGATGGGTACTTTATCCCAAAATATCTCTCTAAACGTGCCTTTTCCTTGAGGTTCATGTTATCACGTACATTTTTAGCCACGAAAGTGACGTTTTCTCACGAATCTTTGCTAATGCTTGAGCTTTGGGTTGCGTTTAAAGCCGTTGACCTGCGCACAAGCTTTGTACAGCGTTCAGTTGAAAGCAACCCGATTGATATGAATAAGCAATGAAATTCCAACCTTACCATATATAGGTTGGTCGCTTGTCAATTATTCACTTTTTTAACATAAAAAATCAGACAATGTTTTTTAAACATACGCACCATCGAGTGTGATTACTTCTGCTGGAGTAATCCTGGTTTCATGCATGTTATCACATCCTTCTTCGGACGCTTTAATTATACAGTGATTGTAAAAGTGTTTTTCGACCGTAATGAGCAAACATTTTACAACTCTCCGATTTCACTACATGCTGAAATTAATTTATTTCTACAGGTAAATGAGCCTGAGTTTTTGATTACATCGTGTGCGATTAAAACCAACGATTGTGATAAAAAAAATGCAAATAAAAATAAAAACACAAACACAAATTGCTTTACACTTATCTAGCTCAAAAGACAGTTTAATTAGTGCAGCTCTTGCTATTTGAGGTAAATATTTAAAAATTATATTGTCTTTGTTCGTTGGTGTTTTTAATTAAAATCCCAAGGTCGGGCTCTCTAACCTTCAAAATGTTGTTAGAATCCGTTAGATAAAATAACGGTATTCAATTTAAATCTCTTGGCGATCTACTTATTTTAATCTCAATGATCAATGTCGATTGCATTGAAATGGGATTCATCTTAATAAGCAGCTCTTCAGCCAGGTGTGATATTCAGCCTCTTGACTTACCCAGGAATGCAATTAAGTTGTGTGGAGTTTAGTTTATGGTGAGTTCTGAAGTTTTATCCTTATAAGTACACTATGAAACTTAGCGTTCCCCACTTAAATACACCTGAGATCCTGTGATTGCATGATCAAATATGTATTGGCTACTAGCCTCTGTGTTATAATTTCTCAGCTTATCATCGTACGGAATTCCAACCCTGATTCATGACTCACATGGTTTCGCATGCCAACGGCTTCCTTGAAAATAAACGGTGTGCGTTTTACTCTCGGCTCATCATAAACGCCGCTTGCATGGATTCTGTATACTTATATCTTGTACCTGTATGTAGAGATGGTATTCACAATGAGTTGAATATTTAAAAAAAAAAAATAGCCTTTGCAGAATATATACATGTGAAGGTAAAATCACAAAGGGGTTTTGCAAACGTCTGCAAAAACGAATTTTTATTAAAAAAATTAGCTTGGCAAGATCCTGATTAAGTTTACAAATAAATGACACTAGAATGACGCGAATTAAAAAAAAATGAACATTGCACCTCTATTTTACTTCAATTAGTAAAATCCTAAAGTAATAAACTATAAATTAAACGACTAAATATAAAAAAAGAAAATTGCTGAAATAGTGTTAAGAAGCACACACTGAAAATCACATATTAAACGCCGTAGTTTTTTATTTTTTTATTTAATCTGATTTGTCGAGCTCTTATTACCCAGTGGTTTACATGCATAACGGTATTATTGAAAAAAAAACTAACATTGATGGCGATGTCTTTCTCAGAACAAATGGGAGGCAAATGCACTGACCACTTCGCCATGGCCGCAGTCGAGCTATCGTTAATCGCAACGAAAAGATTGACATAATGTACATTCTCTCCCCCTCTCACCCCCTCACTCTTCATGCAAAAAATGGAAATACTTGGTGGCTTTCACGCAATTTTCTAGTTAATCTCAAGCTTGAGAGTCGTTAAAAACTCATTAGCAAAATGTTTTTGGAAACGTTTTTAGAGTTAAGATTATATCTTATAACTAAGATTTCATAACCATTCAAATTTTAGCTACCTTGAGACTGGAAACTCCCACACTAATTAAATACTTTTCCTGCTCATAGTTATTTGAGGAGATTCACTCATTTATGTTTTGAAAAAGTTTTCATTGATTACAATGTGCATGTGCAAAATGTGCAAGAAACCTCTTTAACCTACTCACTATTAGATTGATTAAACTATTGACTTTTAACTCAACAGGATTGAATAAGCAAACATATCTCAAAACTTTATCTTCATCTAATGTTCTAATTATGAATAGTGTCTGTTAAGTTCTAAGACGTTGAAATAAACTAATATAATACAGATAAATGTATCGTCCTGCGTGCGTGCACCGTGCTATATTCGCCGCCCTTCTTGGTGCATTAGGAATTGTATCCAGAAATGTCTGGATATAGCGTCGCAGGCTGCGGTCCATCTCACAGCCCCAACACGCTCAATTGGGTTACTATTTGGTCAGGACTTGAGACAGGAGAGCAGCCTCATTATCCGGTCAGCTTAGCAAAAAGGGCGATCCATCGAGCGGGTCTAAGAATGGGGAAGAGGGGACAGACTACTTGGCCTTGCGCGCTTGGCAGTTCGTAGGTTCATGAAGAACAGAGGCAAGGGGAGACGACCATTGTTCAAATATTAGGTGATATATAAAAGACGTCATTCAATTCACATAATCAGCGTGCAAAAATATGTGCCACCATACCAGGTGCACCAGGTATTACTTGTAGATCATGCCAGGTGCACCAGGTATTCCTGGTGTATCATACCAGGTGTACCAGGTATTACTGGTGTATCATACCAGGAAGTTGAAGTCACGCCAAAGATGACATTAGCTTATCCTTCTCCGTGTTCGTACTATGCAGTCCATCTTCGGTTAGAATGGTGCGATAAAATAGAAGATTTCGCCGCCTTCTTCGCTTATTTAACCCATAGCTCTGGGTTAATGTTTTAAGAAAGCTGTGTTATCGTTTACGTTATCTTACACCATTCTAAGAACGGATAGACTGTGTTTTCTCATCATGCCTGTGTTCTCAAAGACTTCTCAAAGAACACTCTGGAGCGATCTTCCGTTCAGATTAAGTCGTATTGCTATGTTTTCGTTGCACTATTGTAATTTTAAGTACATTCCTTAGGGCACACTGCGATGCCATTTTCTTTGCATGCACTGCCACTGGTAATTTAAATAATTAAGAGCTGCGAGTCCACATCAAAGGCTATTTAAAGAGGAATTTTTCAATAATTCAGGATAAAATGAAATCTTTCAGAGGGGCTGCTTTTGTTTCAGCAGATTTTAATTAATTGCTCGCGGGGTGCTATTCTTAAGACTTATAATCTTAATAATCAAACGATAGCAGATGCTTTTCATTTGCTTCCCTTCGAAATTTGCTGAATATTTTAAAGAAGCTGTAGTGTTAATGGTTGCTATACCATCTCTTCCTTCCTGCGCTGCTTCGTGTGTCCCGATCAATCATCGGCCCGAGTTTCAGTCCGTCGGAGTAGATCTCGCTCATTCCCATGCCGTCCTAATTAGATCACGCGTGCATGAGCGTGCACCTTGCCGGCAATTGTCGAATGCTTGATTTTCACTCGTATGTACCACAATTACATAACGCGCTAGTTACATCGAGTCACCCAACATTTGCGTTATGTTGTTGTGATAGAAGAAATATCCATGGATTCTCAAAATAAGTAATATTCAAATCTAACCTTACAGAGACATAAATATCAGAATATTGTTATTTAGATTGTAACTATGAGCAAGTGCATATGATGAATGTATTCCATTAGACAATAATTATGGTGAAGGTACCGTGTTATGTCTGTTTATATTATATGTGCCAAAATATTAAAGCATTTTTGGCATTTACGAAGCTCGGTATCTTTCTCAGGACACTCTTAATTGTATCCAAACGCTAGGAAGATGATTGAAAGCGAATGTGTCGCCCTAAATATTGCATTAGACTTTACAGGAACTTTAAGATGCAGGGTTAATCGGCTTACCCTCCTTACACGGCCAGCTACTACGAAGCCGACTTTGCATTTCAGATTCCATCGCATTAAATTCAAGGCTTTGTTATTGGTACATATGTTGCTCTTGTCGATGTGGGAAATTTAAAAAGAGACTTAGACTTTCTTTTTGCATGAACTGTTTAAGGTTAAGGGTGAATTGAATATGCGCGTGAAAATTCGTAACTCCTACTCAAGGTCACACACACTTGGTCAAGCTATTTTAAATAAAAATGCGTCAAAGAATAAACGAGAGAGACGATTTCATAAATGTATTTAAATTTTGAAAAATTACAAGGATAAAAAGTCAAAGTTTTATGACAGAGCATGATGAGTTTTTTGGTTTAACCAAGACTCAGGGTAGTAATTAAGGAACGACTTAATCGGACGGGTTTCCCGTAGGGCCAGCTTAATTTCTCCTCTGTTTCCCCTTTTTTCCTGGCCCGTTCCAGATTCGTGCTTTTATTTCGAGTAAAACGAAACGAACTCTCGGATAAATATTTTGTAGCTTGTTTCCCAGCGTAGTGACACACTGGTTGCCTGAAGGGTATTGAATAAAAATTCGTCAAATTGTGATTTTCTCTTCCCCTTTGCGTTTTTTTTTTTTTGTTTCAATGAAACAGCTTTTAACACAGCAAAAGCCGCGGATAGCAACGTCATGAAAGCGCAAATATGCGTTGTATTGTTCTACATGGATATGAATAGTTGAAAACAGCTGATACGCGTACCATATTAAACTTACCTTACATACCAAAATGTTTAAAGATTTTTTTGTGGAGCTTTCATATAATTCAATTAAAGCTTATTGTTAAATTCACTGCTTATTGAAGCCGTTATTCAAAGCAACGGTTTTCTGTCCTCGAAAACATATTGACAACTCTCGTTTGTTTCGTTCCAGACGTTGGCAGTGCTGAATCCATTCCGAGCGACAGATGCTTCCATTCTTCAAGACAATGATTTGGCTGGACCGCTCGTCTTCTGTCTCATTTTTGGCGGGCTGCTCTTATTGGTGTGTATTCACTTCTCCTATTTATGACGTACCCAGGAAAACCTGCCTTGCACAAAGTAAAAACAGGAACACCACTTGAACCCTTTTGCTGCCATCAACGTTTATATCATTCCGAGTTTATACGCACCCTAGTATTATAAATATTACTATTTGATGGTCACTTCGGGTCAGTCTACGTAACGAGGAATTAGAACTCTTTTTTTTTAATTACTTTGGAAAAGTTTATTTTTAATTAACGTTTAAAGCTACGTCTTTATGAGAGGGTAAAGAGACTTAATGAAATTCTTGGCGCGAGTAAATTTTCGTAGCAGATTTACGTGCAATTCATTTACAACTAAAATAAAGTTGTACATAAAGAACAATGAACTCGCTGTTTAGCCAGGCTTCGTAATATTACGCTACATTATCCTCTATTGTAAAGGTGGATATAATTCGTCTAATAATATTCTCATCTTATTTCCTCAGAATTAAATAAAATATTTCTATGTCTTTACACTTCGATAAACAATCAAGGGTGATGCCTCAACTGTAATATGATATGTGGAGTGACAACTGAAAAGTTTTGAACTAAAATGTGCTGCATAAGTGGTTTCAGCTTAAATTTGCTACTATGGAGTAATCACTGACAATATTTTACGTCCTAGCCCTATTAAGAATGATTTATACATTTCGGAGTTATTTTTTGGGTGATTCGTAGGTGAAGGATGTTATTGAAGTAAGCCAATTATTTCCATACCTTATACACAGCGTACAACCAGAATATTTAACCAAATTTATTCTGCTTCTTACTTTGTAATAGAAAAATAAATCATTGTTATTTAACAGATAGGCCGAGAATTCGGGAACGTTCTACTGCCAAACTCAATCACTGCCCAAAAATTGCTTGAGTGGGGTAAAAATTACATATAAAACACCCATTTAAGGTTCTCTAATTTATGCTAAACCCATTTGGACGATACCATTGTTAATCATAAGCACGTCCAAGAGCTTGTTTTAATGGAAAAACTAGCCCATAAATATGTGTAATGAATACAAAATCATGGTTTAAGGCACTCAATCAAATGAACATCCTTGCACAGAAAACTGTAACTGCTTTTAATTTCGCCAAGATTTTGTGGACCATGCAACAAAGGGCGAAAAGAAGGGAATCTTATCATGTTTACAGTCCACCGGAACCGGAACCTGGAATCGTTTGGAGCTGTAAGAAAATGTAGACCAAGTTCCGAACTGAAATCAATCCGTTTTCTATTTCAAATATTTCTTTTTGATTCCAAATATAATTGTTTTCTATACTGACAAGAACACTGACAAGACAAGAACATTTAGGACTTTTAAAATATTTTGTAAGACGGTACTCAAAAAAATCTTCGCTATTTTCTTATTTATCATTGGATTTACAGAAAAATATTTTATAATCAGAGAATAAATACGACTTTTTTTTAATCGAATGGACTTTAGTGGCGCACATTTCAGTCTAAGAGTGCCTTTGTATTCATTTAATATCATTAACATCTAATCTTATTGACATCCAATTGACATGTACACTGACACAATTTTGTTTTCAAATCTCGTTCGTCAATACAATGTTTCTATTGTTTTTGAGGTTTGCACATTCTCTTGCTGCAGTGAATGTCATTTTGTAAAAACAACTAAAACTAGTAATTGACCTTCTGCTATCCTCAAACACATTTGGTGGTATCAGAAAAGTTTATTAACATTTAATACGACTGAAAACATGATATTGCCTTACCTTGTTCTGTGCATATTACAGAACCGTTTGGAACCGCTTCTCTTCGGAACCATTTTAAATTATGGTTCCAAAGAACCGGAACCAATTTCATTAAACAGAAACCGAAACCGTAATGAATTAAGAAAATTCCTGGTTCACTCAGAAGCATACATAAAATTAAGGAAACACCTAAAAAATGGTTTACATGTGGTTTCTAAAAATGTATGCACGCCTATCTTTCTAGCGTTAATAATGACCACTATTTTACTTATCATATATTGATTGTACAACTGAAATTGTACCTCAATACTCTGTCGTGATGCATTTGTTGGTTAATTCAATTTTCTTTTTAATTCTACAATAAGTGATACTTGCATACCGTTAGGAAACGTCCATAACTAAACCATGGACTGCGACTTGCAATGTTCTTCTCTTTTAACTTCACATTATTCGTTATCACGCTATATTATCACAATTATTAAATTCGTGCCGGGTTATTCGACACTTACATTTCGAAAGGAATTTAAGTTAATTATCTCTGGCAGTAAAAGGTTTAAATACAAATTAGGTGGAACGATTTTTTGAGGAATCTGCTTTTTCTGTCGAAAACTGTCGCAGTCTGAAAGTCTCGCTTTTGACGCTCCGCTTGCACAAGCCGCAAATTCCAAAAGCAAATTTACACTTTTGGTGTTAAAGAGAGAATGAGAAACAATTGTAGGCGTCGTTTGTCGTCACTGGAATGCCACCTTGCCACTGATTCCATTATTCGATCATTATCGGGCTAAAAAAGAATAAAAAAGCATAGATGACGATTTGTGTTTAAAATCAAATCTAGTCTGCTCTGATGAATCTCTATGGTGACATGTACAGTTTTCCTTATTATATTATTACCAATCAAAGTCGAAGTTCAAATTCAAATTACAGTGTAGATATGTGAGCATGAAACTTAACAGCAAAATCCACTCAGACTACATTAAGCGTAAGCATTACTAAAATGGATTCTGAAACCTTCAGTAATCAGTGTTACATACTTGGGTCATCATGCTATGTCGGGGTACATAGAATCCGTTGCCATCATTGATAGGTTGCTGTGCTGTATGAGGATATTTATGATATGAAGCAGCGACTGGTTTACTGCTTTAATATGCAAATCTTCAATCGGTGCCTGTAATCCGATCATAGTCCTCGTATCTCCACTAGCCCAAATTTCGCGCTTCTGTGGGAACAAAGGTTCATAAGCAAAGTGTCAATCGCTGAATTTAATTTCAAATGTCGCGTTCATCTGTCTAAATTTTAATTTTGTTTTCTTTCCCACATTGAACGAAATCAATATTTGAACACTTTTTAAACGTAATTACACTTACCACTGTTTTAAAAATCAAATATATCAATAACGAGACTATTAAACAACCCCCCATAATGAGTTTTGTAACGATTGCATCTGAACTGGAATTCTTTGAAGGTAAAGTTGTTGAAGACACAATGTCGTTTAGTTTACTCGGAGGAAATTTGATGGTCGTCATACCCAGAATAGATTTGCGTAAATACTGAATTGAAATTCAATTTGCTCGCTTGTTAACTGCTTAGCACGCGCTTACACTAGCTTTTATTTACTAACATTTTCTTCGTGATGAAACTTTAAAACATTTGTGAACTAATTTTCATGGAACGTGATTCAATTTAATGTTTTACGAATATATCGTGATTCATTGGTAAGATTCATGTATTCCTAATCACTGTGGTGTCGTATTACGTTTGATATAGCTAAGTGAATAATCACAAGTTATTCTCATGTAATAACTATGTTCACGTCCATGTGGACAATAACATTAGAAACCTGAGTAAATTCTCAAGTTGTGTACAATCTTAGAATGTCACCCACCCAGGACAACAGTAAAATATTGATTAAGCAAATGTCAATTTCAAGTTGCTATTCAGACCAAAAGTTGTATACACATTTTATAATTTGTACTGAATTTCCTAACAAAAGATGACGTTAATTAGTATTTACATTTTTTATGAAGACAGTGTGCTTATGGGAACAAAACAAAATCAGTTTCATTTTAGTCAGTAAATTTTCAATTAAACCACGAATAATGTCATTCAAGGCTTGTATTGTTAGTAGAAGCGTCATTGATGGCTTTGGTAGGTAGGGCTAGGACTATAAACGCGGGGGCAAGTTTTGTACCTCTTTGCAATCATGTTGGTGTACGTTGATCCTTTATGTTACTTTCTCGCGTATGCTTGCAAGATATGAATATTAATAAAGTCATGCAGTTCTGTCATAGACAATATCTTTCTAAAAAAAAAAAAACTTTTGTACTTTATATCCCATCATAACGAGAAGTTGAGAGGTTTGGGTTGCACTTGTCTTCTGCGCTTTGGCATCTTTTTTTTCTTATGTTTATCATGAGAACACTTTAGGAAATGCATAAATTATTCGTTTAAAAGGTGATTTGAACACAACTACAACACATGCATGCCACTCATCGAAACCTCCGACCCGGCCATGTAGGTTGCAATTTTCATACTCAAAAGTAAACTTCATATTCTTATAAAAATAAATAAAAAATATCTAAGGAAACAAATAAAAACAACGCTTTTGGAAAATAGCCTTTGGATATTATACCCTTGATGAATTCAAATCAACGAAAGAATGCTCTACAAAGCGCAGTTTTAAACTCATTCTTGAGAATTTAAAAATATTTTTAGGAGCTTTTTCATATGGGAAAAATTGAAATGTGAAACAATAAAAAAATATATATATTTCTTTAATTTCTAACGCTTGGTGCTTAAGCTCTGGAATAGAATTGAGTTGCCTGGTATGTTACGCACTGAATTATGAGTCTTAAATATATGTAATTAATGATGAGATTAGCTGACATGTTGGTTATATAGCTGCGTGTAATGGCCGTCTGGTGTGTTATTCTCGCGTTAACGCTTTTCTCCGCTTTTCTTTGCTATACTTTTTCACAAGAATAGAACCCCTTTCAAGTTAAGGATTACACTTTAACACTTTTTGTTTCGATGTTGCCCATATAAAAAAAAAACATCACTTGCCAACAACTTCCATTCATTCATCACATATTCTCTTACGAAACCCACTCTGTTTGCCCTGTTTAGGGGGTGTGGTGGGTTGATGGGTTGGAAAGGGGGGGGGGGGGTGAGGGTGCTAATCCAAACCACTGTCCTAAAACTCGTCTTGCGATGAGAGGCCAACAGTGTGACGTGTGCGCTGCCCATCATTACATGCCCTATCTGTTCAGCTGTTGGAAACGCTGAAACGAGTTAAATATTTTAAAATATTCCAGTGAAAATTTTAACTTTTTCACATGACATGACTATCTCAATTAATACATTTTATATGCACCTTATTTTTTATGGTAATGGGATGAATACGTGAAAACGAAGCTATGCCACTCCATGATCCTAATTATTTTTCTGAAAAAATTCGATTTTAATTTTGTTTGTGCAGTGTCTTTTTAAGCGTAGCTTAGGAATTCCTATTCTAAAATTTGTCGCGTAGACAACATTTTGTATACTGATTGATTGATTGATTGATTGATTAGTGGGGTCTAATGACGCTCTTTCAATGAAGCAGACGTGACGCAGGACCGTTTTCCAAACGCTATTTGTTCAATTTGAATATAGTTAGATAAAAGGGGTCATGCTATTGGAGTTCAAGATGATATCCGCTTTTAAAATATTCCATGGAAGGAAACGCTCAGGAGATTCAGAAAGATTCGTAAAGCATTTGACCATAGCTATTTTATGGCTCCGAAACTGGGAAATGACAGGTGCACCTTCTTACCGCATTTATAGATACACATATAGATTCATAAGTTAGAATATTTAAAAAAAAAACACATCGAAACGATTGATATACAAATGCTTGCATCATA
This sequence comes from Protonemura montana, assembly GCA_947568835.1. NCBI lineage: Eukaryota > Metazoa > Arthropoda > Insecta > Plecoptera > Nemouridae > Protonemura > Protonemura montana. Next base: position 11,424,919 of record OX387604.1, on the reverse strand, counting down.
TTCTCACAAAAACATCAGTTTATAAATTATATTGTGTTTCAACGATTCCAGGTGCCTCTCTCCACTTTCAAGTTACGATTTAAAGTTAGTATTCAGACTAAGAAAGCGTTCCTATCACTTGTCTCACAGACGACGAAATATGAAGAAACTTGGTCTTAAGCAGCATTGGACTTGTTATTGTTCCTTTGGTTATGATTTATGACGCTGCTTAGGAGTAGCAGCAACAACAGGCTGGATTTCAATTTCGAAACACATTCCCAGATAAGGATTACACGTAGATTGAACACCTGCTCTTCTGAAACACCAATCAGGAAGAAACCTTAGCCAGTATTTTCACAAATACAGTGTTGATATTTAAACGGAAACGTGTTGCAACGGGAAAATCGAACGAAACTTAAAAAATAAGTCTGTGTAATGTTTGTCTGTTGTTATTTCTTATTTCTAAGTGTTGAAAAATGTTAGTAATAATATATTTTGTAACTTTGCATTTTAAAGAACATTTTGTTTTCATAAACTTGTGCATTAGAATAATGACCAAGAATAAATCTAGAAAGGTATAATGTACCTATAGAAGGGCAGGCACTCGATGTGGCCCATCTCAAGGCGTCTCGACGCTCCAGATTGTTCAGATAACGAAGCACTTTATAAGCAGCAAAATAAAGGGTAGCACATGGCCTTCGAAACACAGCTTCGACTTCAGCTTCGGTGCCAGAGTCGGTGTCGGCGTCGGTATCTCCGTCTGCCCCACTGTTTCTCACACGCATTATGATACCAAGATTTACCTGAAATAGCCGAATCAGGTTTATGTTGCTATGTGTTGAAAATGTAGCATTGTTTTTCACGAGGGAGAAGTAGAGGAGAAACGTATGGGCACATTTTATGAGCACTAGCACCAAAAGGTAAATCGGTGCGCTGTGAAATCCGTGTCTGATATCTAATGTCATGTTAGAGGCGAATGATTTGGATCGGATTCTCTACTGAAATTATTCTAGCACTCGATGTGTTATTGCCAGCATGGGAGAAATCGTGTGAATAAAACACTAGTGTTTGGAATCGTTATTTTATAAAAAAAAAAAACACACACACACACTTGTCCTTGCTTTATCTAAACCCTCTGTTTCATAAACAAACAAAGAAATATGTTTTAAAATGTTTAGTTTTAGAAGTGTTAGTAATTTAGTTAATTAAAAAATAGTAAAGTAGGTAAAAGTTACATATCGCATACCAGGGGTGCTTAGCTGGCAGCTTACCAAAAAAATTGTAAAATCAATAAAAAAATATAGAAAATCAAGTGAAATTAGCGTCTAGACACACTTTACAACTCATAGTTTATACAAAATTCAATGTCCAGCCTGAAAAAAAAAACACCCTTTAGAGACTTCCCGTTTGATACACTCAGTCCCAGAGGGTTGATTTGTACCTACCAGCGTCGTTGCCTATTTCTTAAAGAGAGTAGGATACATGTAGTTGGCTGCAGCGTGAGGATGTGGTAGCTCGACAGGCCCAGCCCTGGAGAAAGGACGTTTCAGGTTATGTGTTTTAGTCTTTTGGGATTCACAGAGACCAGCCCACTGTTGTACGTGGCCCATTAGTCGTGAGTCGTGCGTCCCAACGCCCGTGCCCGATTAGTCTGGCTGTGTGAGAAGAAGGAAACTAGCATCCGACAGTGCAGAGGAATTTTCATCCGTATGCCAGTGAAATCATAAATTTTTGCCTTGGTCTGGTTTTGCCCTGGGATGCTATAACGTTTGGCGTTAACGTTGTTAGTTCGTTCTTTGAGTGAGTTTTGCCCTGGGATGCTATAACGTTTGGCGTTAACGTTGTTAGTTCGTTCTTTGAGTTAAAGTACCTACAATCGTTTGATGCGATTTCAAATCAGCTAAAATCTTATGAGATGTTTATTATTTATACATGTGATAGTGAATAAGACGTAGACGTTCCCAATGAGGAACGTCTTTTACAAACACATTTACAATATAATAAGTACATATTAATTACGTAATAAGTACAAAAAAAGTGTACGTAAGTTTTAAATGTTGTTAGAAATCCAAAATAACCCCCAACTTCGGGCGTTTTAACTAGATTGAGTAGGGATTGGCATTTACCGCTCCGAACACTAAGTAAGCTTGTTTAGCACACACAAAAAAAGTATTTAGTGACTGCTATACTCAATCCAGATTCACAACTGACACACCCAGTTTTTTAAGCAAGCATGGACAGGCTTTCCATATTTTCGAATGAGGAAAGAGGACTCTGGACCATGTTGAACAGCTCTATGCCACTCGTTTCTGCTCTTCTAGGCTTCGCTGGGCTATGCTAGGCCATGCTAGGCTACACAAGACTACACTTGCATGGAAAATATTGACAGAATCTCGCTTAAACACAAATCGTGTTATTAGCGATTACGCGCACTAATTTTTTTTTCTTTTCAGTCGGGGAAAGTACATTTCAGCTATATCTATGGCATCGGGGTTTTGGGCTGCTTAGCAGTTTACGCTCTCCTTACGTTAATGGCTGCATCTTCGGTGACCTTGGGGAACGTCGTGTCGGTTCTTGGCTACTGTCTCCTGCCCATGGTCGCCCTCTCTGCCGTCAATATTATACTGTCTCTACAGTAAGTACATGCACGAAACGACGAGCTTGAAACCAGCCGATTTATTTCTTCCAGCCACGTTCATTCGCTTGACAAGACTTACCTCATAGAAAATACTTTGATACTCTACATGTTTTTCTCAAGACCAAGTTATTTTCAAACCGATTGGATTGGTGATACGAACATTTTCGTCGAAGTTACTATCATTTCTCAATAAATCTAGATACTTACTTGGCATTGTCTTCTAATAGGCATATTTTTTATTGGTTGAGAAGATGATGGATCTGAAATCTGGTAGTAATGTCTGCTCCTTTCGAAGATTGTGTCCTTTATTTGCTTAGGGGGCTGATTGGAGTGATACTGACTGGGATGGCGATATGTTGGTGCTCGTTGTCAGCATCCAAGCTGTTCGTCACTGCTTTAGCAATGGATCACCAGCAGCCACTGATTGCTTACCCATGTGCTCTGCTGTACGGAGTGTTTGCACTCATTACTATATTTTAATTTCATTGTTTTACTTGCAGATATTGCAGTTTAAATCTTTTCTTACTAGTATATGTTCGTGAGAAAATATGCACCGTTTGCCGTTAAGTGCCATGTTCGACTCTGTTTGATCACAGCTTAAGTTTCCGTTTTTTTATGTTTAATAATTTCTTTTGGTCTACGGAAGCGTTGAATAATTTTACGTTGTACTTAAATCACACCTGCTTTACTTAAAGGCAGCCTTTTGATAATCAGTCTCAATTATATTTTTAAGGCGGTTAAACACGCCAATGGTTTAGGATTTGCAGCTCAGATTTTTTAAATATTATTACATTTGTTTGTGTTCAATATTGGATGGACTAACAACAGAAATTATAATAACGATTTTTAGTTTGAGTTGCATATATAACTTATGTTTTATTGTCTTTTCTTTACTCTATTTCTTGCAGAACATAGTAAAATCTGCAAAAAAAAACAATTTTGAATAATTTAGAAAACTTATAACATAGCAACTTCTCGATTCGGATTATTTTGTACATTATAAATAGTTGCGAAACACGTATTTCTTTTATTTGCGTTTTGGTGCGAAAATTATAATGAACTTAGTACGTCAGGAATGTTAAGTGTCTTTTTCTAAGATATGTATTTTAATACTGGCAGTTACGGTAAAAAACAATAAACACACATGCTTTGTACTTCACTTATTGGTCAAAATATGACAGTTTTTTTGTTCACTTAACCTTTCCTAATCCACTTTCACATTTAGCCTAACAAATGCGACTTTATTAATTGCGCACGTTTTCTTTTAATTTCCCAAAGTTACCGCAAAAATCCAAGGCCACTCAAATATTTGTGTGGATAAAGTAGTGGATAAAGTAGTGGTCGGAAATTAATCTGTTATAGTTATCTGTTATAGTTATTTGTTATCTGTTATCAAATTCCAACTTCATAAGTTTTCTTTATACCAATTAATTTCCTTTTCATTGAAGTTAATATGTCTACGCCTATGTCAAGGACCTATAAAAAAGTCGTATATAGGTGCTTAACTTTACTGTTCTCAACGTGCATAGGTTAGCAGGGTTGGTGTTATTTTAGTAAGAAGCGTCGTTAAGTCCTGTGAATTGAAAAAGATAGGAAGTCGGCTTGAAATTCAATCAACGATTACAATCCTAGAGGTAGATAATTTGCTGCGAATAATTTACTTAATCTTAGTAGAAATGAAACTTTATCCGGGTTTATTTGGTCGTTCAATACCGGTATGCCGCTTCCGTTAGGATAAATAAGATAATTATAGGATAATATAGGATATTTAGGATTATAAGATATAGGAAGAATAAAGAAAATTATAGGAAATAAATTATAGGAATCCAGCCTCATAGCCCTTCAAACTTCAACCCTCTGCTCCTCCTTCAAACCCCTACTTGGAATGCCGTTATTTTCTTCTCTCGAGTTTTTCTCGTTATCTGGCACTAAATAATTACGCATACATTTTTTTTCAATTCTCTTGTACGACACCGTATTATTTTTCTCCAGGGAAAATATCATGAAACTCGAAAAATATCTTCGATGCTTCTGATTCGCATTCTTTGCCCGAAGTAGCGAATTAAATGTAATGATACACTTAACCAAAACACTGCTTAATTATAGCCGCTCTCGTGGTCGACCGGAGAGACTGTCCAATCCACGTGGTGGAGGGTTCACGATCGAATCTGTGAATTTTTGTTAACATAGGCGTATCACCGTCCGGATAACCGACCGATGGCCAGTTTTAATTGATCGAGTTAATTTGATATCTGACGGTCTGGGTAGGACTTAACACGACCGCGTGTACGTCCAAATCAGTCAGATAAGAGACCTGTAGATACAGTGACTAGTGAATGGGGGTCGACTGGCGTTCCTCCAGTCGGGCTCTATCGGCTAACAATTTCGGGTTATGAGTGTTAGCGCCACCTACTTCAGCGCCACCTGTTGGTAGAATCTTGTACTGCACTCTGGACTTTACTCTGGGCTATGACCGGACTCTGTTCAGAGTCCAGTGTATGTAGGGGCAAGTCCTTCTATCTCGGCGCTGTTACTAACATTTTTTAATCGGTTGATGGCGTTCAGATATTTGACCATACTACTCATTACTATGAAAAAAAAGAGAAGTCGGCGGGTATCGAACGTGGACCGTGCAGCCCCACAAAAGGGGTCGTGGGAACGGCCCGCAAAACTAGCGGGAGCGACTGGCGCGAAGCGCCAGGAGTTCCCGGCTGTTTTGCTACTATCTAGACCAAACGCCCAAAAAAAAAAAAAAATTGCAAAAGTGCAAGGGTTCGTCGTGAGACGAACGTGGTTCGAACCTAGGATAACACTATTATTTTCACTTGGTATTCGATGACTTACACCGCACGACCACGCGGACATGTGATACGTTTGAATTTTTGTGGTAAATGAGTGTTCTGACTCCAGCTTCCACTGTTGGACGTTGTTGGATGTTGTTGTTGCATGTTTGAAAACCCGGCTTACGACTGCGCCCTCTGTTAAGTTTGTTGAAGAACGGGCAGTCCGGGAATCTATCTCTTACATTTATTAACATATCACGGACAATTTTTATTCGGCCTCGCAAGCAAGAGTTCCACCACTCCTAGCAGTGCAGAGGTACTAGGTTGCCACACCTAGCAGTGCAGAAGCACTCGTAAACTAAAAAATATGGGCTTTCACCACTTGCTTAAGAAGCTGACTAGAGGAACGCCAGTCTAGCCTCGATCGTGGTCAGCGTCGTCTCGGCTACGCGCGCGGAGGGCCGGGTTTAACCCCGTTGTTTCCGGGTGATGCAAGACTGGAGTGCCCCTATTTACTCTTATTTGTTAAGTTTCACCGAACACGCAGTCGTGTTAAGACGCTCAGTGACCCCCAGCGCGATCTGTTGTATATCAAATGTACTCGATCAATCAATGCTGGACTTCGGTCGGTAACCCGGATATTGATACGCCTGATGAAAAAAAAAACATTCCTTGCCCCGGATACGATCGTGGACCCTTCACCACTTCGACTTGACGGTCTCATCGCTCGAATTATCGACTTCGGAGTTTTTAATATTTTCGATTACTCAAAGCTCCTAGATCTTTCATCTAGCAGAACAACTGCCGTCCCGTGGTGGCTCCGGGTTTCGAAACTGGTGTCCCGAAATTGGTCGACTCATAAGAGCCTGGGCCAGTATCAACATGACCACGTGAAGTAAAAAACAACCGCCGCCGCCGCCGCCGCCGCCGCCGCCGCCGCCGCCGCCGTGGACCAATGCGTGGACCAGTGGACCAGTAGGAGGATTTATTACTTAACACCTGATGAAGATTGTCGATAATTATTCAGTCAAGTCGCCGATTTATGAAGAACAACATACGGATCGGCTAGGATTCGAACTCGTCCTAAGTCTCCTAAGTCGACCCCATAAGTCTAGCATCAGATATAAAGGATCGGTTGCGAGTGTTAACCACATATCAGCACCATCTCTTGAAAGAATCCGGTACTGCGCTCTGGACTTTTTTGATAGTTATCCTCTTCGCTGATAAATTTGACCGCAGCTCTGCCAAAAAGCAGCTAGCCCAGAATTCAAAGCCCTTCACCATATGAAGCAAGCACGCCTACCACTGAGCTACGCTTGGCAGGTATATAAGGCAGGGAATAAAACATTTGAAATGCTAACAATCTGAAGTAGCTAATATTTCTCTATTTACCTGTGTATTTAAGCAATTTATATAAATAACAAAACTAGCCAACAAAACTAACTAAACAAAACTAAATGTCATAGCTGCATAATAAAACAAACATACTACAAACATAAAGAAACAGGTGACGAACATGCGAAATCCTTATAGTGAAGACAACACACCACCAGCGTTTTACCTAGAGGCACATAGAGAAGGAAGGGTTCGCCTATAAATAGTTGTAATGTACGAGTGTAGTTGTTTTGTAATCCACGAACTCTGTTGGATATTAAATGCACTTGTCGATTAAAATGTTGATAGATCACGGTCACCGGTCGGTAACTCGTTTACTTGTTGCTGGTAGTACACCTGCAATTTATAAACATTAGAAATCTACTTCGTCCTTCGGCCGCTCTCACGGCTAGGTGGTTTTTCTGTCCGATTCAGGTGCAGTGGATAGCGAGTCCGATTCACGCCTGTGGAACGTTATTATTATTTTTTTTTATATACATCCGGAGCTTGCTTAATGATTTAAGCGTCTTCATGCAACTGGAAAAATATCTTATACAAAAACTGAAAATTTTCGTAAATTTTGAATAGTTTCAAAAATCTTTGACTAATTTTGCTAAAAAAAAAACGCATGGGGTTTAAGTTGAGATTACAAAAATGTGCTCTGCAAAGCAAGCGGAGCGAAAGCTTTCATTTAAATTACCCCAGAAAACAATCGTTTATTTGTGTGTGGTGTGTGTGTGTTTTTTTTTCGCGTTTTGTTCGCACTCTAGCGGCCAAATGCATTGATTTGAACGAAATTTACATGGCACATTCTTGCGTTCTCAACTTAGAACCAAAAATCGGTCAAATAGTAAATGTCTGAACATTTTCAGATTTTGTATATAAGTTTGGAGTTAACTGCCAAAAGTGTTTTATATTTTTTTACCAAACTTTGCAAAGATGTGATGTACATGAAAACCAAGTAGTTAGGAAGTTTATGAGCCCGTACACTAGAATTAATGTGAGTTTGCCACTTTCTGGGGTTCCTATAAAATATGATACCATGATGCAACTGTTAACTATCTGATTTAAAAGCTCGTGGATGATCTTCTTTGATATTGGTAATAAATATTGAATGAAAAGCAATAAATATTAATCGATCAAAGTTCAAATTAATGTATTTTGGGTTACTTTTATCTTTTATCAGGGTTTGATATGCACCCAAGCTTGCAAACCGCTCTTTGGCTGCCATTACTAGAATCCGCTAGTGTACGGTAGGTATTAAGCAGTTCTGCTAAAGTCACTAGGACTTATAGTTTTGTATTTAAGATCTTATTTTTCAATAGATTTCGTTTCACGTAAATAAACTGTTCAATTCACAAAAAAATAAAATGCGAGATGTATTTTTCATTCATAATATCTAGTATCAACGATACTACCCTGGTTCATTTTCAAACTCCCCGGTGAAGAATAGTTTCATTTTGTATTCTTAAGCTGGCAACATGTAGTCAGGTCCACCAGGCATGGCTAACACGACTGCATGTGTTTTCTTTCTCTGTTCATCCTCACATTTCCGGCTTAATTTTGTGAATTTTTTCTGTTTTGCTCTGATCTAGGCAATGGATCGGTTTCTAATTTTTTTATCTCAATATATCGCTACGGTATTGATAATATCGCTACGATTACTGCGCAACTCAAATTGCGTTCGCGAAGCTCTAGCTAGAGGCATGGGGCCAGTCAAAAGCCAGCCAGAGATATTTGGTACTACTATTTATCCCAGATACGTATCTACATATATGATGTGTTAATGTAAGCACTCCACTAAAAAGATAACGAGTGAGAAACACTTCCAAATTTCAAAGCTTGCTTCGTAACAACAGAAAACTATATGCAAGTATTCTACCATAATGGTAGGAAACTGGCTTAATGGTTATCAAATAAGATTGAATAGCGTAATGGAAAACAATATCTGTGCATGTGTATGCGAACAGATACGTCGTAGACGCAGAAAACGTTACCATAACGCAAGATGCTCCTCGAGGGTACGATTTAGAATTCACATAAATTCTTTGTTGCCGTAACCGCACTTCAACGCAAGTTCAAGTTGTGTACCACCTCCAGGTTACACAACAATCAATGTAAGTAGGTAAACTAGGTTCTTTTGGTATGAAATATCTATAAAGCAGTCTTCTAAACGTCATGTTTTGATGGTCTTATCGTCAACATCAGCGTCAAAGTCAACGTTGACAACGTTTATTTAGATGTGTAGGTCGAAGAGAATGGCAGATTTGAGATTTAGTACCTTAAATACGAATTAAAAAGAATCCTTGAGTGGAAAATGAGGTTCAAACGTTAAAGCTTCTGTCAAGGAAAATTTCATCCTAGAATTCACCAATTATTAGTCTCATATAAGAAAGAAATATAAAAAAAAACGCCAAACTTTTTCGAATTACCTAAAAAAAAAAAAAAAAAAAAAAAAAAATCAGCCAGCTTAAAATCCTGCTCGATCTGTATATCTGATCACTTACCAAAGAAAATATTTCTATTTGAGAAGTTGGAAGTGCCAGGACGGCGACTGGCGAGATACATCAGCACGTTAGAACGGGCTGGGATGGGATCAAGGGGGATACCGAGCCATTGACGGATGTGTGACTCTCGGGAAAGCGAGAGCGCGGGGGGTGGGGGGAGGGTGGAAGCTTGGGGTTTGAATTGTGAATGTCTTGATCCCAACATTTGTCGAAAGATTTGTGACTCTTGACGACGTAACGATGCCAGCTGTTCGTGACTGTGCGAAAAGCATTAAAGGGGCATAACGAAGCGTTTAACTATTTCTCACATTTGCCGTTAATGCCTCGCTGGAGCTTCGGTTTTCAGGCGTGGGCGTCGGCGTCGGTTGGTGCCCGGTGGAGGTTTGACGACCATCGGAATCCATACGTGAAATTGCTGCCTCTCACCTGCGCTCATCGGATCTTGTCAATCGGAAAAATGATGATGGTGAAGTATTATTAAATATAAAATCAATTCGATAGGAAATGTATAAGCACGATGAAAAATGTTTGGATTGCATTATTACACAAAACGAAGAGTAAAACAGATTAAAACTAATGTCGTTGCTTTTTTTTTATGCAATTAATAACATTTCTAGAAAAGTGTAACCTGGATTCCTCCATATTTTGAATGCTGGGTGTAGAAAATCTGCGTCTTAATAAAAAATTACTTTTTTAACATGAAGAATCTTCTTAAAATACGTTGCAATATTTTATAGAATTCAGCACCCACCCAATTGAAGGATTTGTACATTTCTCTATATATTTATTTCTTACTATCTGCACAATTTCGTATACGATTTTTTTTTCCTGTGATGGTGTATATAAAATTGTGTAGCCCGTAGGGGTTAGTCTGGTTTCCAAGCAATATGTAATGTGCAGTGAAGAATCTAAGCATCATAAGTCCCTTTTTCCCATATACGGGGAATATGTATCTCATTTTGGTGATCGTCATGCTTTACGAGCCGCTTTTAAAGCTGGGTTTTCGCAAAATGTTAGCTACAAAGTAATCGCTGTGAACACTAATCAGTCTTGCCACGTGGAAGTATGCCTTTGCCTTTAACAAAACTCACGTGCTAGAACGAACCGAGGAGACTGAAACGTGCAAATAAGTCAGAATGACCACGAATCACGTAAAGAAAGTAAAAATACGCAAAGTACGTTCAATATGACGGAGTAGAATTCCACTGTGTAGAAAAAAGACGGCTCAACACGATTTTTCCTTCACGTTCATTTAGCGGAAATTGTCGAGCGAGGAGTGTGGACTTATTGCAATGACTGCAGGCCAGTGCTGGCACTCGGCGTCGCCGGCGTCGGCGTCGGCGTCGGCGTCGGCGTCGGCGTTGGCGTCGCTCACGGAGTGGCCGCTCGGCTCTCTTCTGCCGAGACGTGACCACTCAGCATTGGTCTCGCTGACAAGTAATAGTACCGTCATCTTCACTTCTCATCTCTCCAAGATTCTTGCTGGCTGGATGCTGGGTACTGGTTACTAGGAGTTAGGCTAGAACTCCTTGCTTGCGAATAATGCTTCGCGTCACAAACACTATTCCTGGTATCTGAAACATTCAAACGACAAGTCTATGTTTTTGAAAGTCCAAATTTCTGCAGACTTGCATGTACCATAGGGAATAAAAGTTTTAGGTTACTCACTCAAATTTGAAACCAACTAATTTTTTTCCTCCCAGTAGATTAAAACAGAAGTCCCTTGGATCCATTTGCCCAAAAATCTGTTTTCTCTTTCTAACTGACATTAAATATTCTATGCTAAATTATTTTTACCTTTTAAAGAGTTCAAGTGCAAATAATAATTTGAGAATTTTGTGACTCATTTCGTTCACGGGAAGCGTTCTCAAAATGTGCACGTGGAGCTAAAATCAATATCTTTGACGCTATCAAGCAAGGAGTCGCGAAAAGACTACATATACACAACAGTTTTATTCCGTAGAACGATCGCGCGCAGATTCGGGATGAAATGTAATTTTTTCACATGACTGCTCAGTTGGGGGTGTGATTTCCCTCTTCTTCCACTGGCGTCGCCTGAGGTCGAGGGTTGTGAACGGTTAGAACGGGTGCTGCTAGGAGAGGTCGGGATAGAACTGGGGGTGAGGACGAAGCTTTTTCTCCATGATCGATGGGCTCATTCTTGTGGCTCTATCTCTTAAAAGCGTTTAATCATTAAAGTATACTCGTGTGAAGTACCTACACACCCATGCATATCCTTCGTAGGTACGGGGACCAGACACTGCCGAATCAACGCGTTACAGTCTATATGCTCGTAGTGTTCCGATAAGCGACCCGCGAGCAAATGAGATTAGTTATATTATACTCGGTTCAAATATGAATCATTGTAACGCAACTGTGTCGTTTGGTGTAAGCGCTAGTCATCTGCGAAATTTAATTTACCAGGTTTTCGAATTAACGGAGAAATAAAATTGAGCAAATAGAGAAAAGAACTGTTACCGTAGCTTCTTTTCGCGCAAAATTAATTTGTGATTTCAAAGTATTTACAAAGAAAGTTTTCGGTAAAACTATGTCGAGCTCGTTGGAATAAATTGAAAGGAAGCAGCGGTGGGATCGGCAACGGCTCTACTGCCCGGGCACATGTGGGGCGATCAGGCCTTTCCTCGCGCAACCAGCATTTCCAAAGGCTTTTCTTGTTTTACCCTGCTTTCACGATTCAAGGAAGCGACCCGCGCGTTTAGATTGAACCTATAGTCATGGGTCGCCTTGTAAATTCGTTCGATCGCCTTGTCAACTTTGACATTTTGGTGGATATAAATTCCTTTGGGTGAAGTTGATCATTTTTGTGATCTCGGGACATTTTTCTCAAGCTCTAGCACTTCTTTTCTACCCCATTCTTCATGGATCTCCAGTACAGCTTTCACACAATGGTCACCTATATTCTTCTATAATAAGATTCCGATCCCTTATATTCTTGGCCTATCATTTCTATTTCATAACAGGCACGTTAAAAATGTACCTCCAATGGAATCTTTTAATAATACGTTCCATGATTTAATTCGCATTTCAATGTTTTAAATTAAAACACATTTTTGTATCATTTGCTCCTAGTTTATTCGACCAAAAACGTTTTTTTTGCTGTAATTAATCACCGTAGCAAATGAGGAAATGAAACCCCGTAAAAGAAACTTCCAGTCCAATCTGATTTGCTATCTTACGACTTTTTCGGAGATGATAATTACGATGCTTTAAATCTAATGTCAGCTAAGAAACTTGCTTAATTAGACGGTAGACTTCTTTGCTAAAAATTTCCACTTTTAATTTTTACTTATTTGTCACGGCAAACCGTGGGAAGAAAATACTCTTGGCGGGCATCGGAAGACGCTGGGCGTGCTGAAGAAAGTATTACTGTATCTTCGTGTTGAATCGTTGCTAGGGAGGCAATAGACGGTAGTCGGTAGACGCTTTTTACAGTGCCATGCTGGTGGCTGGAACGGTCCCAGGGATCAATAGTTACAGATCCGGCGAACAAATGCTTCTTTAAGTCTGATTGGGGATAAAGATTTCTTTTATCTTTCACTAAACCTACTGAGAAAAAGTAGCACCGAAGATCAAGAAAACCCTGTCCTTTTATTGTTCTGAAATTCGACCTATTTTTCTTTGAGGGAAAAACTGAATTTTTGTACATTTTTGTTCATTTTTATACATTTAGTAATATATTTTAATAAAGCTGTGTTTTCAATCGAACGATTTTCACTATGAAGTGGCACCCTGACAGTTGTGTTGATTCTTCACTCATATCGATAATAGAATTTAATTTACTCCACTCAATCACTTCTAGCATTGGAAAGGTATTCCCAGTTTCGAAGCACATTGCATGATCGTATCTCTTTCCGACCCCCCTCCCCCCCTACACCCACAACAACTTGTCGTTCTCACTATTCTCACTATTCTCTCTCCCTCTCTTTCCTCTTTTTCCCTTAGGAATGAGAGGAGACAATTTCAATTACAGCTTCTCGTAGGTACGCGGTTCACTGTAAGCTTTATTTATCCTCATCTTTTCAAATTGCATTCCAATTTCAGAAGAAAATACAACGAACACATTTTTACTATTATCCCTTGTCCTGTAGCATCCAACAAGATAATTTACAAACTACAAATTAAGTAAATGCCTAAGTGCGACAAATGTATGCTTGAACTAACCTGGACGTCTGGGGACTAGACATTTCTTACCATATGTAACTTTCACAAACAAACAAACATACAAAAAGTGGGACTCATAAAAGACCTACTCTCGCGTGTTAAATAGGGATGTAAAATGAATGCTAAATTATCTAAGTGATATTGGAGTTCAGAGAGAAAAGGACATACAGACCATCGCTAAAAATCTTGCATGTTTCACCGTAATCTTGGCAAGTTTCTTGTTCGCAATATTTATCGTTTTAGTTTCGTTAATGCTAGCTTGATTTTACCTGCAAGCAAATGCGCAGAATATACGGTTAAAAATTGGCATTCTTCGGGGGCGATGGGGTTTCCCGCACACATGTGATATAATGATCCTGGCCTGCTCGAATTAAAAACCATGTGCCATGAAATGATATTTTGATTAAACTTGTGATATATTATACGTTACACCTTCTACGCTCTAAAAAAAAAACCAAGCTTCAAAAACAATTCAACTTTCTGTGTGCTTTGGCTTGCGCCATTGATGCCATCTCTGGAGTTTTCTTGGTTTATTCACTTCTTCTATCAACATGTTACCTAAATGCAGTTGCATTATGCAGATGCATAATGCATGGTTTTTATTATTCAACTATCTCCACTCCCCACACAAGTGCTGTGTTTTGCAAAACGAATCCTTTAGCTCCGATTTCCGTGCGTCTTACCGTCTTACCGTCTTACTCTAGTTATTCGAAGGGTTTCCCTAACCCAATGCCGCTAACGACCGCGTCCTATACCCACTTCCTAGTTTGGCTGGTCTAAGAAATTTCTACTCCATACACGTATTCTTGCAGTTTCACCATTGTACTTTAATAGCCTCTATTTCTCCTCTCTGCTCTGTGAATTATTACACACCGTTAAGGGTTATATACGCAATAATATATAGAAACAAAAGAAATAAGCGGGGTTGAAAAAAATAAGTTTTTGCAGTCAAATAAAATTAAAAGGGAAATAAAATAATAATTCAGACGCAATCCTATTGTTTGGTCAAGAACGGTGTTTCAATTTATCATTCATAATATGACAACAAAAGTAAAAGTAAGTAACCATTTTCTTTCTTTTGTATGCTTTTCGTCAGCGTAACTAATATGTTGGTGAATGTAGGGCATCGTGTTGCGTTGTTAGTATGGTCGTAGCTTTGGTAGCTTGTATGGTCGTTGGTATGGCCTAGCAACATACTTGATTATCTAATCGAATTTTAAGATAAAACCTATTCCCGTACAGCACTGAGCGACCTCGAAAGCGCGTGATAATAGAACGGCAATATATTATAAGAACATCTTAGCTCATTTTCACATAGGAATTTCGGTACAGCCATTGAAAAGCTTATTATCAAGTTGACTTAGTTAAGGAGCATACGGATCATAGAAACTTCTAATAAGCAGGCTTATACGCTTGAGCGATGATCTTGAAATTGAGCTAAATTCTCTACTTTACAATACAAAAAAAAACTCTTTTCACTTAGCCAGCTGAATATCTCGTGTTATTTATTCGACTTATAAGAATGCAGATGCACCCATACAAAGCTTACGTTTCTTTATATCCTCAGTGCGTTTCTCATCCCCTTTTCATTTTTTTTGTTTCGTTTTGCTATACAGTCTTCTGTTCTAATATATTTCTGCTCTTCGTGCATGATGTTTACTTTTCTTCTATGGCTGCGTTTTCATTTCATTTTGGTCGTTTTCTAGCTGTCCAAATCGCGAAGCTTGTAGCTGAAAAATAATAAAAAAAATACAACTAGTACATAATCATTAAAAAATAAGCACATTCAGCGTCGGAATGCTTCTTTATGCTTTAGTAAGTAGAAACTGTATAGATACCTACTCAAGTCATACAGTATGGTAAAATTCAGAAAATCCGGAATTCGAACGTGTTTCACAAATGAACGGACATACGCTATGTTTTAACAACCTTTAACGTGCGTAGATTTCCGAACTGATACAAAGTGATGTGCTCGACATAACTGTTGGAATTTATTCGAAAATAGAATTTCATTGGGAATTTATAATCGCAATAAAAACGGACAGTATATATTCACTTGGAATCCAGGCCAACGAAACACATATGTCCTATGCAGATGTAGGGACACCACCCGGGCCCTCAGCGTATGGTGAGAGACCTACGTTGCCCGTCACCTATACTAATTCAGATGATTGATATGCTCACCGTGTTTAAAAGAAGACGACTCTTTTACTATCACCGTGTGACTTTCCACGTTCAAGAAGATGAAACCGCAAAGAAGACGCTCGTATGTATTCCTTGGTGGCCCATTTTCAACATTGGGTACGCCCACTCCAAGTTCTTGGGTTCTTCCTGAATAAAATATAACATGTATCCCGAAATCCGCAAGGATAAGAAAATACTGTCTTTTATCACGATTAACTGCTGAAGTATATTATCTAGATTTTTTAAGTTTGTTGTGGAGGGTATTTTTATGCGGTGTGCCACAAAAGCATTCAGTTTTAGTGCTACTTTCCTCCTACCGCGACCGCAAGTATGCGAGCTTTTCTGTTCTGCATAAAACCACCACATCTTTAACCATGCACCACATGTTCTGCTCTAGCTCCTGATCGTGTTGCGTGACTCGCGAATTGTTGTAGTTAGCATCAACACTCTTTAGCACTCCGTTCAACTGGACCCACTTTTCATTCCCAGCGCGAGACGTAAGTTTCTCTTCATAGTATAGGTCTAAGGAACGTGTTATCTCTAGAAAGTTTTTGAGCAAAAACTCTTTCTACGATTAAAGTGTGGTTCGCATAATTGTTTGCCGGTAAAACACGTTCAGTCGTTATCATTTAGTAATAAATCAGAGTGAGCATGCAGCACACAAGAAGTCTCTAGCGGGCCTACTACCTGAGGGTATAAATACTTTGACTAGAATTTAGGACAGTTGGAATTATTGTTGGGGTAGTTTAGGGATTTGGAAATAGCGATGGTTTTACGCCTCCAAAGTGGTTTTCTTTTGCTGCCCAGGGGAACCACCAGAAAACTGTTAGATTTATATTATTTCTAGTCAGCTATGATTCATGATTCATGAATGTTTCAAATCAGAAGTTAGAAGAGATGAATTTGTGAAGGATGAGGTTTAAAGATGAAAGATGTTAGTTTGTCAGGCGACAAGAAATGAATTCCTGAAAAATCTCAAGTTATATTATCCATTATTCACTAGGGTTAACGTACTTCGCTATGATCGAGGCTCGACTCTCGCCGTTCTATCCCTGTTTCTCATCAGAAGGAAAATCTACCCGCGAGGATTTCCTCATAAATTATCCATGTGCCACAGTGTTCCCTCTTTTTCTCAAACAATTGCGTGCTCCAAAGCAAACAGGCGAGGGAAACCGTTACACGCTTATAAAAGGAAGCTGCGAAAATAATTATTTTGAAATTATTGCGAGGAAAAAAATATAGGAGTGAAGCTTTACATGCGGGAATCAAAAGTTCCTCTTGAAAGCTTGTACAGATATGGTTGAGTCCCATGCATGGCTTAGACAGATGCCTACCCATAACCGAACAAAAAGCAATTTCATAAAGAGGTATCATGAGAAGTGTTACTCATTGTAGCGTGATTGCACTGAAAAAATTCTGTGAACGGCATTTGAGATTAGAGTTTGACTACGAGCTGGATAGGAAACTAAACGAGAGGAGCATTACTGTTAAAAAATAGGACTTTGTAGTCCTTCCACTGTGGCCTAAAACTGTATATGTTGTGTACAGTTTATTCATGTTGATAACAATGTTTACTTTTATACGTAACTCGTTAAAATGCTTGCATTTTTGTATAATTGAGCGAGGCTAAAGTCTACAAGATGAACGAAACTAAGATAAAAATGTCTGCCTAAGAATATTAAAAATCGATAACTGGTTTTTTGAGAGCGAATAAAGAAGGGTCGCAAGAAGGTGTCTCAAAAAAAGTGTTTTATGACGAGCGGTCTTTGTTACAAACCTCCCGCAAGAAAACATCTAATTTGTGTAGAAAGTATTTGTGCGAAATTCACTGGATTACTTACAAATTTACTGATTTTTGTGTAGAATTGGTGTGTACGTAATGTCTGACCAATGTACTCATAGAATGGGGAGATAATTTTTACAGAGAGGGAAATAAAAGAAAATAGGTGCAGTATGACGACTCATTGCGTAAATGGGTATGTATATTCACTTATCAAACATTCAGGAATTCAGAAAGCGCTTTCAAATTTTAAATGCACTGAAATGTTGGTATTACTATAAAAAATAAGTAAAACATTTCCTCATATTGATAAATTGAAGATCCGAGAATTGAAGATCAAACAAAATGTAATAAATGATTCTCAGAATCCATGATTGGTCGTCAAGTTATTATTAAAAAGAAATACATATAATTTTGTTCCTCCAATCACAAGCAGCGATCGGTGAACATGGGGTCGTAATGAATTTCATATCGTGAATTTTAAGTTTTGTTTTCGACGGGAGAGGAAGTATTAAAGTTTTGATGATAAATTATTTTCAAAAGTTTGTTATAGGTTCACTCGATAGCTTGATTCTCAAAAATTTTCCACCACCATTAATAACTGCCGCATCTGAAGCGATATCCCTACCTTCTCTTTTTAACCCCCCCCCCCCCCCCCCCACACCACTCATAACATTTCTATGTGCTACCACCATCAACCACCTTGCACCAAGCTACTGAAAAAAGGAAAATCATTCCCTATTTTAATTTAGCTCAAGTTGTGATTGAGATTCTACCCACAAATGTGAACCTTGGAAGATTAACATTTTGTGGAACGAAGTGAGAAGAAAATTGGGTGTGAGCTGGCACAAGTCGTAAGAAGCGGTGGCGGATACGGCATAGAAAACCACGTCAGGAAAAACGATGCATAAAGGAAAATCCCTTTCACCTAATTACACTTATTTATGTTTATCTTAGAGATTTTCATTAATAGAGCTATTAATTATTCGTTTATACTTGCTATCGACAAGCGCCTAAAAAATACCTACCCTGTCCAAGTTTTGAGCGTTAAACAACAGATTGCGATTGGTCGTTTGATTCGAGTTTGCTTTCAAAGACACTGTGTCGAAATTCTGTTTTGTCAGAAAAGCGGGCAGCTTTTCCGCAAACTTATCAAAACAACCGAGACGTTTGAGCTGTAAAAAAATATGTTTTATTTTCATTGTTTCCCATTTTAGTAAACTTCGCGTCCAGCTGCTATATGGCATTTGAACGCCATTGGAAAAAAGAGAAGTATCAAATTTGAAGGCAAGCTACAAGTCCGAAAGCGGTTCTAGTTTCTTGCAACACGTTAGGTTCTAGTGTCGGATGGGTGCCTAAATCAGCATTCCCATGAGTTACCCACAGCGATAGCTTCATGTAGACCACCCAATTCCCGTCAGATACTAATTCCCATTCTCGTTTGCGCATCGTCATTCAGCCCATTATACTAAGCTGCTTGACAAGAGGAACATTTTCCAGTTGCCTTGAATACCTGTTCATTTCAAAACCACATTCCAAATCGTATTCCAAAACTGAAAGCATGTACAGTAACACAATGTTTTTATTTGGTAATTGTATGGAATGCTTTCGTCTTAACGCAAGCTGAAAATTCAGTGGTGCGCCTAGCAAATTCAGAGCAGAATAGATGCTATTGGCAAAAGTTTCCATGTTGAGAATCAAAGGCATAGAAACTTCGCCTAGATACACTACAAAAAAGATGTGACGTATATACAGCGTCCTGAAAGAGCTTAGTTAGTTCATGACTTTCCTAATATTATATTGAAACGACTTTTGAATGAACCTTTAGATCGAAACATCAATATATATATGGCTTGGAATATTAGTTCATAGAAAAGTTTGTTAGTTCTATAAATGACAGTTTGTAAAATCCTGTGCCGTGGAAACCAGTGTTCTTACAAAAAGCATATTCGTGTGTGTTTTATGACACACCATTTTATCTAGAGTAGAAAGAGCACATTTTTACTTACTTATATTTAAATATTTACTTCTCATTTAGCTATAAAAAATTCACATAAGTTACCCTGAAGCCTCGTGTGATTCAAACACAATTTTTTAGTAGGGTATGCAGCCCGCAGAGCAATGCAATGTATCAAACTCGGCACTTCCACCGAGGAAGGAACTTCGTAACCTCTGGCTCCACAAAAGACAGTAATTTGTTTTTATTCTCAAATGACACATTATTGGGATGCAAAAACTAGCGAATTCCGGTTCCGTGAGTTCTTCTTAAACTGCCACTTCTCTCACAATGACGCCACCAACAAGCGCATATGACTAGAGCTTAATTAAAACTTATATCCAACGGATATATTCATCTAAGAGGAAAATAAATGCGCACTTTAATGCAAGCTTGTAACGCCCGAATTATTCGAGAAAGCATTCAATTGTAAGCAATTTCCAACTTTAGTTAATAAAGGCAACAAGGAAACCAGTATCCGAGTTACATGCAAAAATTGTTCGTTGCTGCTTTAGTAAGCATGATGATAAATTGTGTTGCTTGCGCATTAACACGCATGTTGAATCAATCAGCTTAATGTGTTCAATCGTGTAATTTGAACCCAGAGCTGTATTGGACAAAATTCACCACCGAATTAAAACAGATTCCAATCTTTAGTAAATAACAACATCTGTAGTTGAAACAAAATTTAGCTTTTAACGTGACGTCACATTCATGCGACAGTTTTAATAAAAGTTGTGAAACTCTTGCGTGAGCCAACCACCAAGAGGGCCTCTGTGGATCTAATACTTTTCCGTTGTTCTGAGCTTTCTTCCTAAACTAATGAAACCCAGTTAACTGGATATGGCTTACGGTGTGTCTGGCTGGGTGGCTGGCTGGCTGGCTCGTTGGTGCTAGTTTCTATGAGTTGTGATTAATGAAGAGAAAGAGAACCGTGTGTTATTCCGCCAAATGAAGGGTGGGACTTGATGGAGGTGGTGGGGGGGGGGGGGGTGTAGGGGGTGCAAGAAGGGGATGATAGGAAAACGGGAAGCGAAGGTGAAGTCACTGGCGTCAATGAGTGATAGTCGCAGAAATCCCTGCCAATCCCACCACTCAGTAATACCGGGGAGCAGCTTAAACGCGATATTGTTTTAACCAGGGTATTGTTTCATTTATCAATTATGACTATCATAATCAATACATGCAGACAGTGATTAATTGTATGCACATGGAACGTTAATCTAGCACTAACGACGATCTCAATTACGAGGTATTATCAAATTTCTAATAGTTATCGGTATAACAATACAACAATTAGAATGTCGTCAAAATTCCACTAGTGAGTTAAGATTATATGTGATTGCCAATTGCTCCGTAAACGTCTAAGCTTCATTGACTTTGTTTTGCCAGGATCTCAGTGAGCTGATTGGCACGTACGGCCACGTACGGCCACGTACGGCAATGGACGGGCACGTACGGCCACACGTACTGGCTACAGTTGATTCCGGGCACGCGACGTTGGTATTATCACGACAAGCAGCTCTCAATTGGACTGAAAAAGCGGGCGGTATTCTCTCTTATTATGACTTATTCACTGACCATTTACCTTCTAATGATTCAGTTTCTCTATAGCAACTTTATCTAAAAAGAAATCATGTCGTTGGGTTTGTAGATTGAGGTTGCTCGTTTTGCACCAGGCAATTTGCGATGGTTGATAATTGAGTGCTAACAGCATTACCATTCCAAAGAAATAACAAAACGATTGTCCACACTGCAAACTCATCTATTTTGTCATGAATTTGAAAGTCCAGAGATTATCCAGTTCACTGGAAATTGCGATCGAAATTAACTTTAAGAAACGTCTAAAATATTTTGAGAAATAAAATTAAGTATCAGAAAAAAAATAACTTGCGTTTTTTTATATTATTTTAACTTGTTTGGAACACAGCAAAGAAAGATCGTTTACTTGTAATAGAAATATTGTCGTTTTCAGACTTTTATTTTTTATTCGACGGGAAAGACGCAGAAAGAAATTATCAATTTGTAAGTTTTGGCTAGAGTGCCTCAGAGAAAACTGACTGACTTTGATAAGAGAAACTTTGAAAAGAAATTTGTTTGTGCCCATTGGTCTTCCCTGGTCCTGTACGCAATACTAATTTGGTCCATTGATCAAGGATACCTTTGATGACATCATTTGATGCCATTTTATGATCGAACGTGGTTTTGAAGTTCTTGTGCGGTGCAGCTGAGTAAGTCGTCTTATTTGTTAAAAATTTACTGATCGCTATGGACTTTTTTTTAATCCTTGCGTGTGCTCTAATTTAATCCTTCCCGCCCTCATTTATTGATAAGAAAATTCATCTTATTTTGTGGTTGCTGGCCTCCGCTTTCGACCCTCTTTTCCCTCCAATCCATCGAGAGGCGACGAAAGACATGTTTAAACATTCTGACGTTCTGAATGTGAATGATTGACGAGGACTTTCGAAAGGTTAAAATAAGAAAGAAGCGATCGAAAAAGAGACAGCTTTCCCACGCATAATTGGTTTTGTCTCAGCTCTTGCCCTGCAAAGAGGAAATGAAAATCGCGATATAAAGTCATGGCATGGACTCTTTTAACCCCCCAGTTGTCAGTTTTCGATGAAAGTCGCATCATTTTTGCGGCAATTTCACGGTTAGGAGCTGTGCTGTGCCCATGCCGGCAACTTGAGCCCAAGTCTCTGCTGATGAAGCAAACGTGCTGGTGAAAGTGTTGAACATCTCAGGAAACTTTAAGTAATAAAAAAGTTAAATTAAGGTGATAGTCAATTGAGTCTGAATGGGTATCGATCGTGGGAGTAGAACGATTAGATGGAAGTTTAGACTCGTTTCCAAGTGAGAAAAAATGGACGTGTTGTACTCCAACGCGAAGAATTTCTGCCCTCATCAATTCTCATCAAGTTTTATTCGCATTAAAATGACGACATTAATGAGTCTATACTGAGTTTTGCCAATTGCACAGGCTTGATTGTATAAATTTAAAGGTTGAAAAAACGTAGTATCTTTTTCAAGCAGTGTATATAATTCAATTGACATCCTTTCTAAAAACCAATTTAGACAGTTTTAAATGAATCGGAAGAAGAAACCAATAGGCTCAATAGGCTTGAAAGAAAAACAGCTTTCACAGGAATCTTATCACAACCCCATTTGCTAGCCGAAATTGTGCTATCGCAGCAGTTTTTGGCGTCGTGCTGCGAGTTATTATTACTTTGACCCTTATTTATTATGTGCCACAGTTTCACCGGTGTGATTAAAATGGCTATAATATAAATTACAGTCCAGTGGATCAGCCATGTTCAATTAAGCGAATGTCAATTTGAAGTTATGATTTGCACAGAGAACACGAGAGCCAGACATAGATATCGTCGCTCAATACCTGAGTAGCACACAGGCTAGGATTTTCGGCAGTAAGAAAATTATCTATCGCCTCGAGCTGGATGAGCACTACAAATAGAGCGAGCGAAGCGAATACTTTCATTTCACTAGCCGTTAAAAAAAATGGTAGGCGAGTGTTTTTTATCTGTTTCAAAATCCAAACAGCTTAGAACTCCACGGTCAATTTTTGCCGATCACGCATTCGACTGCCAATGTGGATAAAAGAGACGTTATATTATAAATTGGGCATTGTAGCATTGGTCAGTATGACTAAGTGTTGCAAAAAAAGGACACTCTTGATAGCGGGTAACTGCGGAGTCGTCGATTAAAGAGCGTTTCTTTTGCTTACGATGGTTCAAGTAAGTAGGGCGAGGCCAAATAAAAGTGATTTCACAATTTCGTTCGTGGTTGGTAGAACAGATATCATGGGTATAAACAGTCGTTTCCGATACCTTTTTGAAAAGTAAAAAACGCATTTTCTGCTATGATATGACAACCAAAAATACATAAAGAGTTTGCTTTCGTTTTTATAGTGATGATTTAGCTATAAAAACTGTTGGTTATATTTTATTTTCAAATAAGCTACGATAAAGGGTAATAATGTGTGCGTTTCTGAACTTTACGTCGGTAAACTTACTTTATGTTGCCTAAAAAGACTACAAAATTTGCGCAGTGTGCGACAGCGCTTGAATATAAGTGAACACAATTAAATAAACTGCCGTTGGTTAGTCACTAAACTGTTTGAAAAATGGTTCTAAATTAAATGCTGCATTACAAAGTAATCTGCACTGTACATCTAGGAAATTGAGTGGTCACTTGATGTTCAGCTTTTGGCTTCATTGACGAAGCCGCGCAATGAGTGGTAAAAGGGCATGCGTGCAAAACGGTGCTCGTGCTTTCCGCTTTTCTATACGAAATTTAGTTGAAAAGTGATAAATAATCGGAAAAAGAAATTGAAAAAAAAAGCCGATGTGAAAGAGCGTGAATAAAGTGTTTAAGCTTCTATGCAATGAATGCGGATCAGCTTGAAACAGAGTTTAATTTCATCACTAGTTTTCTAAAGCTTTAAAGCGCGTAGAAAATTATATATTTTTATCCTTATGACATTTTTACGAGTTTAAACTTGGATATGGTTTTGGCGAGTGAGTTGAATGTTTTTTTGTTGAATTAATTTTCTTCTTTTGATTCATTTGGACCTTTTTGAATATATTTTTCTGGGGAATATCGTATTACGTACATTTTTCTTATTTCATGTGCCAATTGTAAGCCTGGTCTTACTGACAAAATTCTGGACTCTCAATTCATTGCATTCTTAATTTTAATACGCCCAATCAATAAATAGTTAATATTATATATATTGAGAAAACAATTTTTATCTGGATGAATGCCCTCGAGTGCCTTACATACGCTAATAAAACGTGACCCTTCCAAGATGAAAGAGATTGATTGATTTGTGGTGTTTAACGACGCACTGTTTTGACATCTGGCCATGCGGCACTGGTTTAATGGCGTCAGTGAATTAGTGAATGATGATGAGGATCATAATGAACCTAACCTAGCCTTGAAGGGAGGAGGGTAAACCCGGTGCCGACACGTAGCCTACTCCTGTCGAAGCGCACCAAGGGGACCACCGGTTTAACGTCCCTTCCGAAGGACGGTACAACTCGAAGAGCAGGATTCCTCCACAAATCCATGTTGTCGAGAGGTTGATAAGCAAGACGAATGAAGTTGCTGTACTAACTTTCATCTCTCCAACCTCTCTCCCGAACAGAACTGGTCATGTGCATGATGGTAACCCATCCAATACCTGACTCAGCGCAGTGTAACTTAACTTCGGTGATCTAACCGAAGATCCGACCGGTGATCTATGTTGGGTGTTTCCAACATGCCAAACCTTTTGGTGATTGAAGCTGTATGTAAGGACCCGTACACACCTTCTTACAAATGCTTGGGTCTGACAGACTTTACTCCTAGATCTCTTTTCCACCCTGTGTACATGATTCAAGCATACATTATTTATGTATTTACAGTAATCATTCGCAATGAGCTGATTCAGTTATTCAAGCAAATAGGATTAACTTTGTATATAGAATTATTTTCTGTTTGCTTAATACTCGCGGCAAGCGGCACAATGCGACTGTATTTCTACCTGGTTTTTATTTACTTCCTTCATTCTCTAAATAAACAGAGATCCTCACTCCTTGTTCCAATATCGCTACAATTTCGTTTAAATACGCATCAGGGGTTTCTCATCATTCTCGATTTAAGTACAAGTTTGCGAAGACGTCTACGCAATTTGGCGTCGAATTTGTTATAGGATATTCGCATCTTGTTCGAGAGTAATGTTCTCACAGTTTTAATTCCAACTCATTGACCATACTTATGTTTATTATCTTGTTACATTTTATAAATTTTAGAGGTAAAGCTAAAAGATCTGTTCTCAGATTAAATAACCCATGGTGGAAGTAGTCTGAATTCAAATAATGTTTTTTACAAAGTTGCTGTTTCAGGTTTCAAAATTGAAATGATGCATATAAAGAAAAATTGCGTGTTAATGCTTGAAGCGTTGTAAATACACACTAAACGCGACAATAGCTGCCACACAGCCGTGAATCTTTAACGAAATTTCTGTTTTTAGGGTTGGAAGTGAACGATTGCGTTAACGGATTATGGTACCCACAGCCACAAAGAAACAAAAAAAAAAAAAAAAAAAACTGTAACAAAAAGTAAGCGCATGGAGCGGTCAGTGTTAATGGGAATTGGAATATAACAGAGAAACTTATGTAAATTTATGGGCTGCGTTTTTTCTTTGAATTTTCTATGTGAAAAAGTTAGAACTATTTCCTCTTCCTCTCCTTTGGGTTTCATGAAGTCAATTACGAAGTCTTAATTGATTAACTGGCTCACGCTGCCTATTTTTATCTTGTCGATTTAGAACATTATCATCATAGATAGCCGAAAAGTTGTAAAATTAGATTAGTGGTCGTTCTGGAAAATGTCCGTCTGCAAAGATAAAGTTTGAATTAAATTATTATAACGAAGCTTGGAAATAAAATTCAGGTTTCATAATTAGTACGGAAAGTTGGACAGTGTGCATCCACAAATGTAGTCTTGTTTACTT
Source organism: Protonemura montana (assembly GCA_947568835.1). Lineage (NCBI taxonomy): Eukaryota > Metazoa > Arthropoda > Insecta > Plecoptera > Nemouridae > Protonemura > Protonemura montana. The sequence continues at coordinate 11,398,982 of OX387604.1, read as the reverse complement.
GTTGTTAGCCAAGCAAGATAATTATTTCTTAATTTTAAAACACCATAATGCCTTTATTAAAAAAAATAGCAAACAGTTTATTAAAATCGACACGGAACATTTCCAAGAAATTTATGATTGTCACACATATTTTCCAAAAAAACCTTTACGATATCATCGTGCTCTCTCCACAGAGTTTATTGCTAGATAATCAACCATTGGTGGGAGGAATTCCTTGAGATTCTCATGAGCAGCTTTTCACATGCACATAATAACGCTGGAAATAACTCAACGCAGTGGTCTAACGAGGATTTATGAAATATCTGTAGTCAGGAGACTAGCAAGGAAGAGGCAAGGAGAAGGAAAGGAGAAGGAGTGAAGAGCATGAGCTGATTGCCAACAGGGTGATATCCTCATTAGAAGCTGGTATTCATATTCAAAAACCTTGAACCAGATTTACCCATGGCATAGGAAGTAAAATGTAATCCAAGCACATGTACCAAAATGTGATCCTAGGAGATTGAGAAATTAGCTCGCTTGTTTTGTAAATAAAGACACACATGTATTTCTCAATAAATGGTGACGCATCAAAGAAAAATACACGAAAACGGTAAAAAAAAACGAAAGCAGCTTAAAAAAACCGGGTTTCCGTTTCTCATCTTAAGGCTTGCCGATACGCTATCTAAAAGCATGAATTGAAAAAATAAGGCCGGATGGCATTTACGACTCTAAGGGTTTCCTAACACTTCGAAACGTGAAATGATCCGAAGCCGAATCATTTCAATCGGAAAACTCAACGATCGAGGAAAAGCTCTTGGTCATATGGGTCGAAAGTGTGGCACAAAATTAAAATTATCGCCGGTTAAAAGGAGTTGATCGCATTCTGGTGACAGGTTCGAAGCAGGTGACCAGTGACAGGTGATCGGTGACATGGTGACTGGTGACAGGTTACAGGTGACAGTATACCCGGAGCCAATAAGCCTTTCATAGGTGAACGAGATATGAGAATAGTAATAGTAATGGCAATGGGTACGGGGACGTGAATTGGAATGGGAGTGGGACGTTGCTAGTGGGAAGTTGGGAGTAGGAGTGGGAGGACTCCCCATGGCACACGGCACATGGGGCACTGGACAGTTGACTCAAACATTTGCTTCGCCGCCAGGGTTCGATGTATTGATCCAACGCGTAGTGGGAGGAGCACTGAACGGTAAACAGCTCATGGACCGAGAGAATTGAAATCAAAATTTAGGTTTTAATAAAATATAATTTTGCCGCTAAATTGGTCAAGTATCCAAGGGGTATTTACTAAATTGGTGTGCTAGTTAGAAGCTATGCTCCGATGGTGTCAAACAGATAGTGGAATTCTGGGCAGATTTAACAGGACTGCATTAGGGGCCCGAAAGAACTGGTAATCTTACAAGATGAACCATAAAAAATTATAACTTCTTTCAGAAAAGAGTTGATTTTTTTCCACAATCTGTATTCTTCTAAGATTGATTAGTTTCTGAAAATAAGTTGATGTTTATTTTCCTGTTTTAAATCGTGATTTCAACTCTTTTGTAAACGATTCTAAATTAAATTGATTCCCTATTTTCCTACAGGAAAAAATGGCAATTATATTATTTGCTGAGTTAAATCGTTTATCTCATTTTTCAATGTCGTCAAAAGGAATTTGCCATCTTCTCGGGGGCGAGCGATTCATAACCGTTGGCATGGCAGCGGAAAGGACGCAGCCTAAGTAGGAAGAGGACGGCATTTCCTTGCGTGTATTCTGCACAGTAGACGACAGATAGCCACAAGTTTGCTACGTTATGTTCTTATCTTAGATGTCTTTGCGAAAAAGAAAATCTCTTAGCAAGATTCATTGATCATTTTTGTTTTGCTCAGTGATGGATATGATACAATGTATATACGTGAATGTTCAATATACAAATCACATTTTAAAAAAGAAAAAAAAACGTCTTAGCATCAGGACACTTTGTTTTAAATGCATGCAGAAATTTTAATTGGAAAAACATACTGTAACACGGTGGTGGAAACATTCACTTTTTAGTTTAACCAAACGAATGGTGTTATGGAAATGCAAGAACATTCCGTTAAAACTGGGAAAACTGTCTCTAACTTTATTAGCGAGTCGCTTGTTGAGTTGATGAGAAGAAGACAATGCTGACAAAGAGACCGTCATTAGACTTTGTGTGAATATGTAATAGAAAGACAAAACTTAAAGAATAAAGAGTGTAATTCTATGGAAATCCAATAAGACGTAAAGTTTTCCACTGTAGAAGTAAAAGATTAGAAGACGCGAAGGGCCTGGGTTTGTAACTTTGTTGTACGGAATTCCAAGAAGAATTGTCTATCTTTATCACCTTCCTATCAACTTTCTCCAACATACTGTCCGACTATATCCCTCTACTCTCTCGGTTCTCTCCCATCCTATCCTTCTCTGCGCATTGAATCTGTTTCTTCTCTTATCTATTGTTACACTGTTACTTATCACCCTGTCTCCATTCCACACTTCTCCGACTTTAAGACTTCTACTGCTGGCTTCTATTTCTTCGACAAGTTATGATTTAAAGGTTTCTCCATCAGGAGCTAAGATGGCTTTATCGCGTACAGAATATCGCGGCTTTTTTAGCTGGCTCGCTGTTTCCTTTGCTTTTCGTTCATTTTACCTCGATTTCAATGGAACAAAACTCCTTTGCTCAACGAGGAGAACGGACTATTATAAAAAAAGAAGGTATTCTTGAACAATTACTTAGATTTCGTAAGACTTAAATACAATTTTTACCTACTTTATAACATGACACTAAAAGTAAAATGTTTAATTTGTCAATAAATATGCGAATCTCAAAAATAGCCAGTATTTTTCATATCTATATATATTTTTTTATAAATATTGAAAAGAAGCGTGTGTTTGATTTGAGTTAGTGGTATTGCGAACATAGAGTTTATTTTCTTTGGAAACCGCTTCTACAAAATGAGAGATTTCAAAACAATCAACACCAGCACCAAACCCCATTGGCAGGTGTGACATAAGCTTTCTGGGAATGTGTTAGAATAATGTGTCATAATTTAATCTAATCTGCCAACACATTTAATCAAATTTTTCAATCAAATTGTGTTTGCCTGTACATTATTTGCGCTGCAATGTTATGGTATTGACATTCAATGCAAATTAAGATTAAATATAGTTAAACAATACTCAGTGGAAGTTGAAATAAATAACCAAAGGTTATACTTTCATTAAATCGAATTGATGTCAAAAAATAAATACGTAAAATAAAAATAAACACATTCCGAACGACTCCTTTTTTTCAAATGTATACGCTCATGCTAACAAATTATTACAGTTTCGCGTTTTGATTAGCATGGCAAAGGAAAAACTTTTTGTTGTTGTTGTAAAGTATTTAACTCAATTCCTTTAAAAATCTCAGGGCATCGCACATTTAGCGTCGTCTTTCGTGGCAGGTGCTCTAATCATTGAGGTATGGACACGTCACTTCTGTTACGAAATCACTTCATTTGTGAGTTGCAAATTGCATTTAACGCCTCCAAAGTGTCTGTTCCCATTGATTCTCGCTGTAACCTTTAAATAACAAAACACTTTAACCACAGCCATGCAGGAATGCTGAACCATTGCAAGGAATTTCAAGGCCGAGCAAGGACGAGCTAGGTTCAAGGATGACCTTGACACTTGTAATTTTGCTAACCTTCTGATGCAAGCCGGTACAGATTTTGGGGTTGGATGGAATATTTGCTCTTAATGATAACATAATTAAATTTAAGTTAATTTAGAATAATAATAATATTTATAATGTATAATTGTATAATTGTATTTTATTTCATTTGCCATTGCACATCTTTTTTCTTGTAGTTTTTTTGTTATTAATTAAATATTTGTTGTTTGTGTTCAAAAATATATTGCATGCGTGAACGCTCTACAAAAAATACAACCAACTCCAATAAAAAATATCAATCATTACTTTTGACTGGAAGTCTTAAATGTGATGTGGTTTTAAGAATTACTTGGGCTAACGAAAGTGATATTCTTTTTACCTCAAAGGAATGAGTTTCAATATCAGCACGCTAGCATTTCTATAAATGTCGGATTTTTCTGATTTCGTCACGGATTAGCCTCGATCTAAAGACGAAGGCGTCTCGTGGTGAATATTTGCTTAATACGTGTCGACAGGAAATGCTCTTAGGCCCAGTCTTACGGCACTCCTGATACTGTCGCTACTATTAGCGCAGGTAGGTTTATCGCGCTAAAAGCAAACTGCAAAGGTTCCATACTCTGACGCTGTTTCTCTTCTGCTTGCGCTGCTTTGCGCCTTCAGTCTCATCTCAGCAGCTCCTACGAAACGCAAAGTTTTCCACGTGACCTAATTTAATTAGAAAAGTTAAGTGAGATTCGTTGGTTCGTTTCACATACACTTGACGTACATGGCAAGCAATATCCTGAAAACGTCCTCAAAAATCCTGACACTAGAAGTTTTCATCACTGGGAATTTTGAATGGAAAAAAAACCTTTCATTTCCTAAACTTCATTCATCGTTTTTCTTAATCTTTTATCACCTATTTGAAATACGAAAGCTTAGTTATTTTTACCACGTTAACACTGAGCTACAGCTAAGACAAATTTATAATTGGTGGTATCAATAATGATGTTTTTTGCTATTCACTGCCAAGAGACCGTTATCTGATTGGATAGGTTTCTTAGTTTTGAATGTGAATATTATGATAGTACCATAACTTCATCCAGTCATAAAGCATAGATCGCAATTATAATGTAATTATGTATGCAGCTCTGCTTGTTTTTACTTTTGCAATGTATTTCAGCAACAGATAACATCCATGCACCTATGCACAAAGAAGAAGCACAGCACACCGCACAGCTGTAACTTCTATTACAAACAAAGCAACGGTCTTCACGAAATAGCTTCGGTACAAACAGAGCAAGCGGTCGCTTCCTTCGCATCCGTTCTTTGTTATCAACTTCTCAATCTATATTTAGTCAGTATTTTAACCGGCAAGTGTGTCAATAAAACTTGAGAGCAACGCAATCAGAACTTGGTTATTTCACGAGAAAATAAAACATTGCTTTAGTGGTGCATTTCATTCCTGACCAACATCTAACGTTAATTAAGAAAAAAAAATGTTTCCTTACCTCAGCGACAATGCGAAATTTCTTCTTCTGTAGCGACCTCTAAATTTGTGGGCTTGTTTTCGACTTCCAGCTGATGTCCTGCTTAATGCATGTTGTCTAAACCGGGCCAGGTATATTTGTTTGCTCCTGATCCCATTACTGATCACTTCAATGTTCTGTCTAGTATTTGCAACATACCAAACCTACTCTATGAGTGGGGGGGGGAGAGGTCATTGTGCACTACTCAAAGTATCCTCAATTAGAACGCACTTATTTAAGCCTGCTGATTGGCACATGATAATAATGTGTATACTGAACGTTCATAGCGTGAACCTATTATTCGGTTAGAGTGTCGGTTGGACCGTAACTAACGATAGTTTAATTAATACTGTTGACCCGTTATTGTGCGCCGATCGATTGGCAACTGGCGTGGCTAAATATTATTGTCTTGGGCCGAACTAACAGAGGCACAAACAATACTAACTAGCATAACGATTCAAACTAACAGGTCATTGTTGATGAGTTTGAATATGTTACGGACGTTGTGCTTACTTGCGATATGCTACAAAGTTAACCTTCGAAACACGGGAAACGATAATCAATATTCAAGTAGTGTACGACATCAGTATGATCGATTTCGTCTCAGTATGGTGGGGACTTGACAAATCTATCTTCAGCGCCAAGTTTGCATTTCCCTTCATTTTCTCAAGAGGCTAACGTGTCCCTTAGGATTTTGGCTGGTCGGTATTAGGCATTGTCCTTTACATGGGATATGCCCAATTGAAATTTACAAACGCGGTTCTGAACCAGTATGCCTGGAGAGTTTTCTCCTGCGTCTATGGAATATTCTAGCTGGTGTCTCATCCCCTATTCTATATCTATACTCTCACACTCTCAGCCTGTGTCTCTGTCTCTATCTTTAGTACACGTCACGGTGTGGCCTAACTCCTTCTATTTATCCGACGTGGGCTCGTGTGGTGAATCAACGATAGAACTCAGTTTCCAACCGAGACCTAGCAAGGATAATATATTCAAAAAAGGCTTACCATGTTTCCGTGGATTTTTGATACCATTAAATTCGATCGATGTGTATCTGGCAACCACATCGTATGTACTAAAAGTTTGAAACGATTCAAGAGATTTCCTTTTAATCAATTAACACATTTTTCTCTGCATTTTTCATTGGTCGATGGTTTTAGAATTTCATATAACGTGAAGTCAGTGAAGAAAACGTAACAGCGGTGTGACAAAAAAAACTACGTGTGCACTGGAGTGAAAGAATTGAAATATGAAGAAAATTCTTTAACTGCTATACGAATTGCAAAAGAAAATTTGAGTTTTCTTTGTTGAGAAATGCACAGGTGAAAGAAAAGAAAATTTCAGAATGAAATTCTTCGTATCTTCAGTTTTAATCTAATTCCAGGTAAGAAGTCAGTGACCCTGAAGCAATTCTAATAAGTAGCTAAAGTAACCTGAATAAGGTGTGTAACAAATCACTGCGTGGAAAGGGATTTCAATTCACATTTCAAGTCATACGTATTGTTTTGAGTAATTACTTTTATTACCAAATATATCAACACTATTCTCTTACGATAAGATATTCAATTAAACATGTCATTTGATTTCGAACATTGTCTCATTTCCCCATGCCGTTTGGTTCATCCAATTTAACAATAAAAAAGAACCAGCTACTTCTCTTTTTGCCAAAAATAGGGAGTACTCATGTATATATATTTGCATGTGTATATCTTACTCTGCACAGCACACTAATCAACTCAATCGTAGAATTACAACACAAAAATAACTCGTGGGTTTTCTATGACTGTATTCCATTGGCAAATATTCTATGACAACTGACAAGTGTGGATATATTTACAAAGGAGTTATACTTATGTGCTCGAAATAAACGGCTACACCTCAAAGTGTTAGTTAGTGAATTGAGTATGACATAGGCCTACTATATCAATACATGCTACCCTGTGAGTGCCTGCAGCCAGTTCGCTTTCTGACAACATGATCCGACTAGAAACACGAATATTAACTATGCATAATTACTTTCATTTCATTATCATAAGAAGATAAGTAGTAACTATTTAAACTAAATTGCCGGTTAGCGAAGAAATGTTGAAACATTTATTTTTCAGTTGGTAGGTAGGTAATGTTAGTTTCTTTTCGCACTTTCCCTAATCTTCTTTCAGTTTTTACACGTTTTATCCGGCAGTTAACGTCACTTGGTAAGTGTTTACACCCCGTTAAGTGTTCACTGTTCACTCAAAATTAGTAAATAAATATTTCAACACATGTCGTCAGCATTCTTTGCGTTTGAATTTGCATTGGGAAACTGTTTCTCTTTCCTTGCTCCGCTTTCCACTTTCTCAACTGATCTCCGAGCGCTGGGATCGATTTCTCTCGCCCTGATTCTTTGGCGTCATATCTCTGCACCTTCCGTGGTGTCACCCCCATATCCTTCGTCTGGACTCTCCGTGAGAGCTAAGGGCTGGTTTAAATTAGGATTGTTAGGAGTTGAAGTAACTTTTGAGATGATCGCGTCTGATGGAGGTTGGTTTTGTGGTCGTCGGCCGCTGGCAGGGTGCTCGTCATTGTGGCGAGCACCCTCCACGTCGCCGGTGTCACTCTTGGCCTGCTGCTGATGTTGCTGCTGCTGTTGCTGCTGTTGCTGAGCTTGATACGGCCGGTCTCCAGGCCACGGATTAGCGACATTATCGCGGCGAGGGCTCACGGTCGGTTCTCCCTTATACGGTGCAGGGGGAGACGGCAAAAAATTCTCCTCCGAAAACGAGCCGCCCGACTCGACCGAATACAAACAATTTGGGGGGCCCCCACAAGGGTAGCCTTCTACTGTGTACCGTACGTCTGACGGGCTGTAGTGCTCGTAAGATGGAGGATGTGCAGACCGAGCCAAGAATTCTGCCTCGCGAGAAAGCCGACTGTTTGGATTGCTAGCGCCATCTCGTCGAGGTCGGTGAGGCAGAGTGCGATAGAAGTTCGCTTGATCGGAACGCATCGGAGGATTGAGTGGTAAATGCGTGGGCGGCTTTGGCAAACCATAATCTATAGGGTAGCCGTCGGCATCCAAGAACCTTCTAGGAGAAAGATGGACATCCGCGGTGAGATACACTTCCCGGTTCACCAAGCATTCTCTCGGCAATGTTCCCATGTTCAACGCATACTTTTGATTAGTGTCCATCTCCCAGCGAATCTCGGTGAGGGGCTTTACGCCTGCGTCGTAGTCGTGAATGATATTCTCCATTGCCTCTTGATAGCTGTTGGTGCCACTATTTACTCTCTCCCCCTCCTCTCCACCGTCCCCATCTACCCTGTGAGACGATGGGTGTCTTTCCTTTCCTACACTCTCCGTGTCATTGATAAGATCAGGATTCTGTTCCAACTGAAAATTCCTCAAGGAAGGCGGACTCGCGTAAGGATGAACGGCGAGTCCAGCTCGCATGCTTTCCGCGTTACCTCCTGTGGCTACAAGGATCATCTCGTGGTGGTGCCGCTCTGCGATGATCGAGCCGTTCGATTTGATGGGACAAGGCGGCTCGGCATCAACGCAAATGATTTGACTCATATCCACCGACTTGCCATGTTGCTGGCTGTGATGCGTTACTGCTTTCGACCTCTCCTTCTTCCGACTCCTACGTCGCTTACGACTGCATCTGACGATGCAAACCACGATAGCAATGATTATGACTAGGGCCAATACTGATGCAGCTGCTGATATTGTGATAACATATTCGAAAGGGAAAGCAGCGATTCCAACGACTGGGTCTTCCTTCACTATTATCCTGATCGTGTAATTCGATTGCGATTTGCCTGCAGGGTTCTCTGCCACACAAACAAATGTGCCATTGTCTTGCGTGTTCGTGTTGAATAGAAATAGTTCGCTGCGCTTTTCTTCTGCCCCCTCCTCTACGTAATAATAGAGGTGGAATCCGGGGGCTAGCATTGAGTCGTTTTGTAGGATTCGTCCTTGGAACCACCAGGACACTGTCGCCTGCGGTATGGCCGAAACCCTGCAGAGCAGCGAGACGTTCTTGCCCTCGGCAATCTCCAAGTAGAGGGTGGTCGGTGTGACATCCGGCAAGCAAGCCAGGTCGTTCACATCCAGTGTCTTAATTACCTGCCCTTTCAGTCGGTAGGGTCCAACACATTTAGGCTCAAACGAATGAGGAATCTTATAATTAATTAGCCATGTACGTAGCTCCATTAGTCTGCAATCACACTCCCAAGGGTTGTTTTGCAGATTAACTCCGTGCAAGTGGTCGGGCAGGACCTTGGAGCCTTGGATGTTTTTCAGGCGGTTCCCATCTATTTTTAACCACTCGAGACGATCAAGACCAGCAAAAGCGTCGTCTTCGATTAGTTCTATTTCGCATTTGCTGATTTCTAGGCTGGTGAGTAACGAAAGCTGAATAAAAGATCCAGCTTTGAGTGTTTTTATGGGATTACCGTTGAGCACTAGCCTCATTAAGGACGGATAATCGGTGAATGTATCAGAAGGGATGTCTTTAAGAAGATTGTCAGAGAAATCAAGCTCAACCAGGTTCGTCAGCCCACGAAACGCTCTGTCATCTATCGTAACAATGCGACATCTCGCCAAGAAAATCTTTTGCAAATTCAAAATTCCCATCCGTTGAAATCGTTCTCGCGGGAGCATCTCTAGGTTATTACCAGAGAAATCCAATACCTGGGTGCCCTGATCGATGCCGTCGGGAATCGTGATGAGGCTCTTATCGATGCATTCTACAGTTTGCTTCCCGCCTTTCCATTTGCATGTGCAAGATAGCGGGCAAGCCAAAGCCGCGGGCACCCAACACGCCACTACCGTGAGGAGTAGGAGCATCACGCGGGCCCCCTTTGCGCGGGCCCTCTTTGCGCGGGCCCCCTCACACATCATATGAGCCTAACTGAGTGCAATTATCTAGCGACTTTCGTGATCACTCAAACGATGAGCGCCTCGCGGCCAAATCGCCCAGACACGCCGTTTGGCCGTTCGATTGCCTGCTTAGTATCAGCTGACGACACACTTTCCTGGTGCACGCCATCATGATTGCCGGCCGAGTGCCGGGAACGAGCGTCAGTCTGCTAAGGAATGTGCGCGGACCAACACGCAACACCCCGACACAGTGTTGAAAGACTTACTTAACACCTTTAAAAGAAATTTCGAAAATGTTTAAATTGCATTCGAAACGATTGAACGGTCAGTGCAATAGTAATCGTCATCGAGAACCCGACCATTATCGTATTCCCATATTCTCGTATTCCCGTATTCTCGTATTCCCGTATTCTCGTATATCGTATTCTGGTTGCTTCTACCCTCGGCGACAACAAGCAACGAACCGATTCCGCGTCGCTGTCACTTGCACTTGCTTTCGTATCGGCTTGCCGATAATTTATTTCTATTTTTATTTCCTGTACTTTATTGTTAACTGCTAGCTTTTCTTATACCATTTACTTCATTTCGATGCCGACGTCTAGATTTGTAGTGGCACGCTGCGAACGATGCGAGAGCTGGCCGCGGACAATTGACTCGCTTTTGTGTGAACTTCTGCGCCGTATTTTCACATTTGTCGTTTTCCTAGTTTCTCTTTGTGTAGCAAAACGAATGGTATTTTCCGCGATTAGTTCACTTTCTTACATTCAAGTGTAGAAAAAACGGGGAAATAATATTGTTTGCACCCAGTACGAAAGATTTTTTTTTTTTTTTGTAAACGATGTGGTTTTGAACGACGTTTCTCAAGTCTGTGGTAATATTATCTTCTAAAGAATGCCGACGCCGCTAGTTTTGTGGCACGTGATGAAGACACGCTACCCCTTGAAGACCCATGCGAGAAAAGCTTGGAGCTCTGCAACAAAAAATCAAACAACTAATTATAATCCAGCTCAATGTCTGAAAGGTGGGTCAAGTTTAATTATACACATCACTTTCCAGAGTACAGACAAACCGTAAAAATTTGTTTTGATCGTTTTGAAAGGTTAAAAAATGTCTTATTGATCAGTGGGGTTGAATGACGTTCTATTTTGACAAAGCGCCATGTGGCACTGGTCTATGGCGTTACAAACTACAACGGATAGGAAAAATATAACGAAAAAATCAAGGAACAGTAAAGGAAGTTTGATTAAAGATTACCAATCTATTTTCCACAACTTTTAAATTGTATTCATCCCCCCCCCCCCCTCCCGCCTTCTTCGTAAAATTGGAATATTCCTTTGATGTTGACAAAAATATCTAAAAATGTAGTAAACATTTTAATTAGTGATAGTATTCTTAAATTGTGAAACTGAAAAATAAATAATCTGCAGTGAAATGTGAAAAATAACGATGACGAAAAAGATGAAAAAAACGAAACCTGACAGCTCAACTTCAATTAAAGAACTGCCTCTATTTTCCTCCTTTCACAGCAATCCAACCGAACCGCACATTAAATAATCTTAGTACGTTCTACGTTCAAACATGATATCACTTATTTAAATAATTCATTGAAACAGTACAGAAATATATTCCCTAATGACAAACATAACTATATCAAGACAAGATCGTTTTTCCTTAAAAAGAACGAGCACACATAGTTCAGATCTTATTGATATCCCTGCCATTTCAAAAGCATACAAATAAAACCTAGCATTTTGCAAGATTGGATGTTATGCAAAGGCAGCGAGTGTCTGCATATACATGATTTCTTATTCTTTTACGTTTCTTTTTAGCATATAAAAAATAAGCAAGAGCATATGTTTTAGCACATAGAAAATGTGAAAGAGCCTTGAATTCGCCTGCAAGATACAAAACAGTTTCTGGGTTGCGTCAGTGTGTGTACCAGATACAGCCTAATGGTCTTTTACATCCTTCTTCAGATTCTAAAGCCCAAGGCAATTGTCTGAGTTTCTATGATCTCGTATCAGGCACATAGCTGTTTGCTGAACATACATGAAAAACAACGTGAATATATCTAGCAAATGAAGACAGCAATTGTTCAAGGAGATGTAGACATCACAAACCAGTACACTCATAGGTATGTAGATTATTTAACGCGGTGGGTAACGCAACACCGTGGTTGATGAGAAAACTTGCCATACTCATGTGAAAAAGAACGGTTTTATTCAAGTGAATTCGTGGTTTTAATGGTTTACAGTTCGGGTATTTTCACATTAGAATGCAACTATCTTACAATTGTGTAATTTAAACAGTTGGTAGCTAGATACATTATTGATGAAACGTATTAAGAGAAAAATATGCTCTGAATTGGACTAGTAATTAACCCTCTATTTGTCTTAAGTATTCTCTCATATAGGCATTGAAATATTATATTTTATAAATCTTATAGTTGCTACTTGCCAGTATGTATCTTTTTAGAGTTAAAAGAATCCACGTGGATTCCACGTTAACGGATCTGAGTAGGTATGTAAAACCCCATTCTCAATTGCTAAAAATTTCCCTTGTGGAATTTTCTCAAGCTAATATAACTACATTAGTAGCAGTGAAGATGAGAATAAAAATTGTAGTGATCGCACATTTCAACCAAACGAAATGCACCGACTCAATTAAGTAAAATGTTATACCAGAAATACGCTATACCAGTACTAACACGTAGAAGAAAGTGATGCGATTTTTAGAAAAATATTAGATTTTCTTCTCTTTCTCTTTCCCTTTTTCATTTTCTCTAGCGTCGCTGCTGCGAAGACGAATCTGCACAGAGAACGAACGGCAATGCCTGCCAGCTATCAATCTACGTCCGACAACCTTTTCAAGCTTCAATACAGCAGTTGAACGTTCCTCAGACCAGTTCGCCGTTGTTCCGCATAGGTTTATTTATATTTTAGTTTTTGTTTGTGTACGTGTGAGTGCGTGTCAGAATGTGTGTGTGCAGTTCACAGTCCAATGTAGCTACGAAGATCAGAAACCACAGCCGGAAAAAGGCAAAAAATTCTCTGATATTATATACCTAACAGGAATAAGCAAATATCGAAACAAAAGCCAACAATAGCCGATTTAACTGAGCATAAGTAGGTGTTGTATCCATATTTATTTGGAATCCACATCACCATGCACTACATGTTATTAACACACTGTATTTATTTGGAATTACCAGTACAGGAAATAAGGGCAGTGAGTCAATGACTGCATCCTAAAAAATCCTGAAATAGTTTGGCACTGGCTATGAAAAATATTGACTGAATTCCAAAAAAGGGTGTTGGCGTGTTTCCATCTCTTAAAGATAATAGAGAAAAATAACGGAGGAAGATAAAGTAAGATTGTATAAAATATGTTTAAAGAGACTCCTATTGCATATTATTGGTAGAAGTAACAAATTAATTTTATATCAAAAACCTATGGGTAATGTATTGTAATAATCGTCTGTTACATTTTTATCCCTTTATTACTTTCGTTCATTATTAAATTTTCAATGTATCAATCAATCATAGGTCTACCTATACTTCCACTCGAATAAGCACATTTTGACCTAAACATTAAGAACAGTGTGATGTGGTGAAGAAAAGCGGAACGGGACACAATTCTTAACGTTATTGTATCGAGAATTTTCTATCCAGTATCTTCCATCATCACTTCTCCCACTTATCACTTAGTCTCGATAAGTGATCGATGGAGGTGGCTGGTTAAAGTAGTACGAACAACACCACTCACATTCTCAATGTGTTGCTATAGAATATCTTACAGATTCAGTCAGACTACGGACAGACAATATCTTCGCAAACTTCTATTAACTTGTAGCCGACTACTGTGATGTTTCGATACAGGGAATAAATAGGTTTGAAAAAGGGTAGGAAGACAGCAGATATAGTTGACTTATACGACAAAATGTATAGCTACTTATCTTACTGTTACAGTGTAAACATGTTTTAAATTGACCCCTTTTCCCTTACAACAAACAGAGCTCACCAAAGTCCAAACAGAATGGCATAGCATTTTGGAATCGTCGTATCCAGGAATATAAATTTTTGCTTTAACTCCAGGATACCTATTCCAACAATAGCCTGAACATGGAATCCAAAAATGACGTATTATGCTGTTTACTTGTTTTTTTTTCAAGTTCGTTTTTTTTTGTGCCAATGGGGGAGCTTTAGGAAGGAAGATGAGTAGACTACTAAAGGTAAGCTTAGCTATTTGCCACCGTGATAGTAGACAAGTGGCCCTTTAAGGACCGGGTTCAGTTACCAACATCAATCATTGCTCTCAATTTGTGTAGGCAGGACAGGCAGAATGGAGGTCAAAGTGTTCTGTGAGCTGTTCTATCGAAGATTGTCACACACTTCCGTTACAAAGGACAAACGACTGATTATCGAACAGACTATTAACCGAAACGCGATATTTTGGGAGAGCGTAAATTCTTGTTAGATTTTGAAACACCTTCTCAATCTGGATGGTTCAACCAGATATCCAACAGCAGCCCCAGAGCTACGTCTCAAACTGTATGGAGTGTGACCCAAATTCCAAAACATCGAGCTGAATAGAGGGTGCTATGAGGTGGTGCTCCTACCCCCCTCCTCACCCACACCCTTCAACCCACAAGTTGAGCGTCATTATTTCCCTAGATCGTTACTCGATCTACCTATAATGATATTTTCCTCCTACTTTTACTTACAACCAATAACTTAATGGGGAAACTTCTCAAGATTGACAGAAAAATGTTGGTTAAAAAACGGAGATGATAAGAAAATATTAAAGAATTTTACAATAAATTATGGAAAAAAGAGAAGTGTTGAGAAATAATGAAAATGGATGAGCTATGTCGGAATATTCATGCGCATGGATCAGAGAACCTGTGAACCAATTGGTGCATTATAGTTCAACAAAATATCAATATTTTATCGCTTGTCTGCGTGCGGCACATTTCTATCAGACAATAAATTGATACCGGTAAGGACAGTTATTTGTTGGTTGACATATGTGGTTGACATCCATTGCAGATGCTTGATATTCGTTGTTTATTTCAAGAGTGTCTATGCACATAATATTATTATGTCTACAATAGTGTTCAAAACAAATTCAGAATCAGTAAACATTTTTTAATTACAAATGTGTTTGAAAAACATTTTACTTTTGGGAAAACTGGGAAAACTGCGGAAACATCGAGCAGCAAATCAAGGAAAGTAAATCTAATGCATACTTAAACTGTTGACTGAATAAAATTCAATTCATTTTGCTACTGGACATTTGACTTCTATTCAAGAGCACCCCATACCGGCACCCGAAAAGACGGTCCCTCAGGATGGTTGGCTTAAATTTAAGTTGTAGGCTCACAGCGAATTTCGAAAAATAGGTATTTTTGTCGTCAGCCAGTTTATTGCTTTTCAGTTTCATATCTCGATTTTAATTATACAATGCTACGTTGAAAATTTTAATTAAAAAAATGCGGTTATAATAGCAGTCTAGCCACACGAAATGAAAATATTCACACATCCAAATATCATGTTACTTGGAAAAAATATTGAAATTAAAATAGCGGGGAAGATATCCTATAGGTAGCCGTATTTAAATAATCTAATTAAAGTCGGTATTAAGGTTTCATTGACACGTCTCTTTTTCCTCTAAAATGTTCTGTTTCTTCCTCCAAATAAATGCAAAATTATTCTCTTATATGAGAATTCATCGGTGTGAAAAAGCATATCTCAAGTCGGAGTATTAAAACGAGTCAAGTGCCCATTTCTGCTGCATGCTTTAATATTAAGTAGCCGTGTTTTCAAAATCCAGCAAATAGTAGCGAACATTTAAACCAAAATTGGTCACTTCATAAAGCAGAATAAAGCTAAAATTTAATGTGCACGGAAGTAAACTATTGGGAGATTTTTTATAACAAGTATTTCACTCTAGTAACAAAAAAATGTGAACGATAATAGAAAAAACGGCAGTAGCGGTAGAATTCATTCAATGTGTGGATTTGTAATTCTAATAAACCCTAGTGATGGTATTCGGGTTTTGCTTCAAGGATAAGGACCCTTGCCGGTAATAGCATTCCCAATGGTCTAACCTAACCCACCGATGTGCCAAAGCACTCGTCCTGATCGGGCTGACGCATCCCATGCTCAGCTCCGCACCAAGAATCAGCTCAAGAGATCTCAATCAAGTGCTGTCAATGATGTATTCGTTTATCGTAACTACCACATTATAGTATATGATATCTATCATATAATCATAAAATCTAATATATCATTCATATTCATTCATGCATATAGATATATATAATTTCATTAACATATATTCGCATATCGTAAGTAATTACCACAACACAGTTGCTTTCATCCTTGATGAAGAAAAAGGCATAAGTTGAGACAAGTCGGAAAAATTTGTTGTTTTAAAACACAGTTTTCAAATATTTTCTTAAGCATTCAGATACAATTAACTTATGAATCCAAGTAAAATCTATTTTTATAATATTAAAATACCCTTTTTCTTTTTACAGATCTAATTTTATGCCGGAGGTTGTTCTAGTAAAACTCGAATTTGGCTATTTATTTTTTATCTCCTAATTTCCAAAGTTACTTTAGATTGTCAACAGTGAATTTATATTTTGGAACAGATAACTATGTTCCTTTGAAGACGACGGAAGTAGGTAGGTAACCTACACACAGTCTGCATATTGGATTTTAAGATGCCGTGCTTCTACTTCCCAATTCAGCAACTATCTACGGCGACACGACGATTTTATTCATTTACTTGTAAACGAAATTCGCTGACAGAAAATTGATGGAACTGTTTTGTTTGTCTGTTTAAATCGCATTTTTTTCTGATGAATTTGATCAATGAGCACACCTAACCGACCAGGAAATTCCCACGAAGAATTTATAATAACTGCAGTTAAAAGTTGGAATGCTTGAGCGGTGGTGTATCCTATGCAGATGGCGCAATGGTTGGAAGAACCAGGCTTAACAATCTCTGGTGTTGGGAAAGTGGCGGCGGTAGGGGTGGCAGGCATTAACAAAACACTCCAAGAAAAGTTTCATCACAGACGATTAGGCACATCGGGTGCTCGATAAATACGCAGCATCGTCCACACAAATACTATCCATACGCAAACAAACGCAACCCACGCGAAATTACACACAAACGGGTCGCCAAAAACAGCGACACAAATCTAGGATTTAAGGGACATGAAATAAATACGCGTGGGGCATGGCTAAACATGTAGAGAAGATCAAAGCATAGATCAAAGAACATGTGTTAACTAATATGGATGGTCAATAAAACGTGTTCAGCACATCATGCATGTTCTCCATATCTACGCTGGAGCCGTTCGCTGGGAAACATAAATCCGTTAAGCACATTTCCTTCAGAGAAAAATACTTGAAAATTAACTGTAATTTTTGAAAAACAATCACGATTTTTTTCGTTCGAAATGAATACAGACTCACACATGAAATGCAGAACATCATGTAAATAAACATTATGAAATCGGATAATCCGCTTAGTACAAGCCGACTGAACTGGATTGGAACATTGGCGACGAAAGCAATATTAGTTCAATTGGAACAATACACCTGCTAGTTTGGTAAATAATCGATTAAAAAAGTAGCCCACAGAACACGATGATATTTAAAATAATAGCAAATGCTGATACAGGGTTATTCAAGTGGTGGCGGAGAAAGGAAGGGTGTAATGTTTTGTGGAGGTCTTTGGTGCTTTCCTGGCAGTGTCGTGGGACGGTAGAACTCTGGGATGATGGGTGGGGGGAGGGGTGGAAGGGGGAAGTCTGGCGATGTTGACTAGTTGGCAAGTGCAGCCAAAAACAGAGTGATACCGAACCCAAACACCTTCTGCTTATCTCGATGGTACAGCAGCAGCGAAACAGCGAAACAGTAATATTCCGGCTATAATGGATCTGCAACGAATAGCCACGAGAAACGGGCAGTCCCTTCCCTTACACCGTTTCCTTACTCTGGTTACGGACTGTTTCTCTTCCGCCATAGACCATTAATCCTTTACATAACCTTTCAGCTACGGGCACACTCTCGGAGACAAACGCAATTACTAAAGGATTACTTTATTACAACAAGAATGTCTACCCTGGTAAGATTAACTAAAACTAGGGTACGCATAAAGGTGTGTTGGTAGCATTGTGCTGAGATCTGCTGCGTGGGCTGGGTGCACCAAACACATACCCATTTAAATTGTTTGATTTTGTTCATTTCGCCTAGAACTATATAATGTGAGTGCCTTGTTTGCGTTATTGAATTTCTTATGAGAAAACCTTACAACTCTTGACGTTAGCAGCAAAAGTTCTGTAATATTTTCTATGGACCTGAAATATAGGACTGGCTTTAGTCTGACTTGAAGTAATTACAATCGTGAAGGTGTTTGATATTTGTTTTGAAGAATTACAGTCTAATTTCAACGAATTTAATGCGAAGCCATTGTGTTAGACTTTATTAAATTTCATCCACGCTAAGAAATCACGAGGAACCATTTGCCAACACGCACAAACGTCCCAGTCCCAGTCTCAGTTCCCGTTCCCGTCCCCGTTTTCGTTAGAGGTTTTCTTCTACGCTATTTAAAGTTGTAATGAAAATTTCCTCAGCTCTTCTCCAACCATTTCTTTTCTTACGGCAGTGTATTTCACAGAGGCGAGCAACAGTAATTTATTTCGTGTCGTTCTGGAATCATTTTCCATATTTTCTTTTCGTCTTGTGTGTCTACTTTATCCACCTTATCTCGACTAAGTTCATTTGTCAGTGTCTATGCCTTGCGATGAAGCCAGATTGTAACCATCATTCTTCTATATAGTAATAGTGTTTGAGACGAGTTAAAAGTGTACAGAGTTTAAGAGTTTTCAGACTAAGAAAAAGAAAGAACTAAAGATCCCGGCATCCCGTATGGGCTGCTGGGATATTTCTATTTTGCAATGTAATCTATTTGGTCAGACAGTTAGGATCGCTTAATCTGGCCAGGAAGGGTGGCAAGCTGTGATCAGTCTTAGCTTCATTGAGCACTTGGTGATCATGCCGTTATCTTGAAACAGCTGCTATCCGCCTTCTACCTTTTCCCATAAAGGCAAAAGTTTTAATTCGATCCTGCACTTGAGGGAAAATATTTACTTCGCAGACCTTCTTACTCTTGCCAAGAAGAAATGCTTGCATCTGATGATGGAGGTACGTACCTACGCCTTAGCCTACGCCACACACTTCTGAAGGAAATATTACGCCTTCGTTTAAACTTTAGAGGGATTTCTTAAGACTATGAATCTAGAACCAAAATAAAACATTTCACAGTTTACCAAAATTGGGGTGGTATAACTGGAAAAGTGTATACAATGTTAGTGCGAAATAGAAATACTTCTTTTGCAGCTCCAGCCTCCCGTATTATGCTGGAAGCGCAGCAATCTAGATGCCTTAGCTAGGGCGCGTTCCTTCTAATGTGATGCTTTACAGCACTAGCACTAGGTACTATATTCCACGGTGCTTCACGCAGGCTTTTCATTATGAGAAAATGAGTCGGGTGTAGGGTGAAAAGTAGAGTTATAGTTAAGAAGAGTAGACATAGAATTAAGAAATAAGGGCTGGGATGTGACAACCTAGACGATTTACTACCGGAAAGAATATGAGAGACAGAGAAAGACTAAAAACCAAGAGGAAGACGTATCTGTAAAAATGCTAACAAATGAAGACACTGTGTTTTATATGGCCAGAATAAACAAGATCTTGCCAAAATCCAACCGAAAAAAAAACCAGGAAAGAAATCTTACATCACTATTATAGTCAATACCACAAAGTTTCCCTATTTTGTATGCTCCTATCTGTGTAGATCTATGTAGTTTATTTATTTTTTTGTTGATAGTCGACGCTTTGGCGGAAACTAGCGACTACGGGCTCAATACAAATGGATGAGAGGGTTGCTGGATAGAAGTGCAAGCATAGCAGACCACCCTCGCTGCCGACCGCGTAGCGACCTTACCCGACAACCCTATACCCAAACGCAGAGAAAAACTGCTAGCCGCTCGCTCATCTTGAATATCCTGGCCTCACAAAATAAGAGCTCGAAAAGTTCAATGTTTCTACGCCATTGAATTTTCTCCATCACTTATTCTTCAAATGCCTTTTCTACACTCTTAAAAGAAATTGCTTTAAGTTGACTTTGAATGTGCTGACACGGCCAGGCTAGGCCGGGCTAGGCCAGGCTAAGCCTCGGCTAGGAGCATAGGTCTCGCCTGCTTCGGCCAATAGCTAACACATTTTCATTCTAGAGTTCGCTCTCTTGAACCGTGGTGACAAAAAAATATTCAAGTTTCCGTTAACAAACAATAAGGCGAACGTCTTTATAAAACGCTCGATTTGAAGATGTTAGCTCAAAGAAGCATTGAATCTACCTGGCAATGCATTCAGTAGAGAAATATATGAGAAATATATTTCCCCCATTGCAGTAATATTTTATAAACTGAAAGAAATACGTGAAATTGTGTGAAAACAAATGACAAGAAGAGCTGGGAAAGTCTGAACAATGGCGAGTGTCATCATATGAACGAGCTAATGGTACAATTTTCACGGTGTGCATTCAGCGCTGCATCAACGAAGGGTGCTCGCGGTGAGCTTGGGAGCTCGGAGCACGAAAACTGTCATCTACCCGTAGGCTAACGGGTGCCAAACAGGCCACCCGCCGCCGTTTGTTCAACTTGTTAACTATCAGCGCCTATAGGTACATGCGCAAACACACAGCTTTGCATGTTATAGGATATGTAAACATTTGCACTAGTATGTGCACATTGATTGAAACGAATGCAATTGCCAGTACCAGAACTATTGGTTACCTTTGCGTTTGTATTTTGTATCAAAATAGTGTTTAATGATTTAATATAGCTGGAACATGGACATGTGGACGTTTTTGTGCCTGTTATTTGTTTTATTTCATTATTTTAATGATGTATAATCACAACGGTGTTTTGTTGGCGGTGAAATTCGCTTTCTTTTCTTCTTTGTTCTGTCATAAAAACTGTGTGGTACTATAACAATCTATTATATACAGTACACATTTTATAACTCATGCACTCAAAATTGTGTTATATCATTTCCTGACATTTCTGTTTTGAAACAAATTTTACACCACATTATGTCGCAGTAGGGTAGTAAACAGGGTAACTTATATAGCCATTTATAAAAAGCGGTAAGCGTTTGATTCCCCATCAAGTGATGGGATAATAAAACAGTAATTACTCAGAAAATTCTACTGTTATGCTCTTAACTATAAAATCACGGAAAACTCATTTGCTGAAGTATTGGCAATTAAGTGCCATGTTT
This sequence comes from Protonemura montana, assembly GCA_947568835.1. NCBI lineage: Eukaryota > Metazoa > Arthropoda > Insecta > Plecoptera > Nemouridae > Protonemura > Protonemura montana. The sequence goes on along the minus strand of OX387604.1, from coordinate 11,377,594 downwards.
GTTGAATAAATAAACAGAATGTGCGCTTGTATCTAGCGGTCACAATGTTAAATACATTTAGTACCTTTCACGATGCCTAAATAATGATGCAATTGTAATAGATTCTTTCTTTAACAACCCCCACTCCGCCACTTCCTCAAGCCATCTTCAATACCAATGAAAAAAGACATGAGCTACTGTGGTAAGACAAATGAAGAGAAAACGTTAGTAATCAGTATGTAATGGTATAAAAATGGCATTCCTCTGAGCAAGTTCATCGCGCTGGTGTAGGAAAGAACCCCTGAAACCACAAACAGTAATCAAAAGTATTGATTTATCTGCTCTGTGGAAAGTGTCGCATGATTTGCTTTGATTACGAATGTCTCAGCAGGAACCATGAATGTAGCCCCAGGCTAGTAAAATCGCTCTTGGAGGTAATCACTTCATCAGCATTTTGCTCGCAGTATATTGACGGAGCAGGAGGAGGACAATCTCTCTCTCTGTCTCTCTTTATCACACCCTCTCTGGCAGTGCCATTGGTACACGAAACAATATTATAGATAGATGGTTAAAAGCACTACAGTTTGGAAAAGAAATAAAACAAAACGATCATGCAAACAGGCTTTTTGACAAACCAGTACTTGATAACCAATTAGAACTAAACACAATTACGATAAGATGCATTGTATATTTACTTAATGACCACTATTCGATTTATGGTCATATTTGAAATGGAGAATCTTAACTACGGACAATTAGATAATTGGTCTGTGGTTATAAATCTTCCGCCACCTACTGTCCACTGTCCAGTTTAACATGCAAGCATATTACTTTTCTATACAACTTTGGAAATGTAAATAATCCTGGAGCTATCGCCCGTTGCTTTCATATCGAAGCTACATTACCACGTATACTTCCCTGGGCACTTGTAATGTCCACCCCGGTTCCATTATAAGCATGCATAGGGTCACGCTTAGCAGCTCTTGCATGAAGGGGTCAATGCATATTGTATAATAAACACCAGGCAGTCTCCCATGGGGCTAACCCTACAAGAGGACACGGACCCTACACACTTAGCGGAGAACCGCTTTTGCACACAAGAAAATGTTTTTTTTTTATACAATATTTACGTTTCTTACTTACACAATAGGTTATCTATCGTAGTCATTTTTTTAACGTATTGCTTGAAAGGAATTATCTAAATTTAAAATTGAAGAACTCTAGAGATTTTATATTTTCCATATCGTTGTGATTCTCTCCGCTTAAATAATCGACTGTTTGTTTGGTGAAAGTTTCACATCATGCAACAAAGCTTAATAAGAACTGATTTGGAACCAATGAAGCTTTAGACCTAGAGCAAACATATTCGAGTATACCGGTCCAAACCGGGCATGTCCCACAGGCCGAACATGGCCGAACATTGCCGAACATGGCCGAACATGGCGTTCCGATTGTTTCGGAGATAACTTATTGTTACTAGGCGAGCCAGTAGCCACACACTTTTCTCCTAGCCAGTTTCCCGATTAAGAAACTTTAGTTTGTACTTTGCTTGCTGGGAGAAATGTTCTGTCTTCCGCAAAACTATTGCAGGATATAAAAGCTTCTGCCGTTCGCTCTAAAAACTTTCTATACAGCTCGAAAACACACGGAGGGTATGGTAGGTATACGTATAACTAACGTCACTTCTGTATGGACTCGATACCTTCCACTTCTCAGCTCTAAAGCCCCTCGCTTGATATATTATCTCCAAATGGGAAGCGTCCAATGATTTCATCCAAGTCTAGCTCTAGGTAGAACCATAGATTACTATACCAATAAATCATTAATTATTATTTTTGATCAAAAATTGCGTTCTGTGCACACATAGAGCTATTGAAAGTTGGCTCGGAAATCCGTTTTGGCAACAGCAAATAGGAAAAGTTTGGAATCACAGGGAAGCAACTTTTGCGAGTTTATGGTTAAAAGCATGAATAATTACACGGTTCAAGTTTACGCGGAGGCATATTACGCGAGTCCATGCTAATTCGTAGCTAGAAACGAGAAACATAACCGCCGTGCAGATATGTGTGTGTGCAGATCGAGTTCCTTTGCATAGAACATCCATGAAAAGACTAAGTGCCTTCCCCCTCCCCCCACCTCTAACCAAAAGTAACCTAGGCCAACCGCTCACAAAACGTTTTAAAGCGGGGGATTTAACCGGAAGTAACCCAAGAAGAAGTGATTGTAGTAATCTGAAAACAGCTAGAATATTCAAACGATCAACAATGGGATTATTTTAGTTCCCATTCAAGAATTTAGGCCATTAAAAATTAAAATTAATCTTCGCTATCTATTTTATTAGAATAACAAATGTTAGTTTCAATTGAAAAGAGAGCAATATTTTGGTTAAATTGATACGTGTGAGTGTGTATTCCACGTTTATGTCCATGAAACCTATTAATAGAGTTAGTAGATAGTCATACGGAATGGTTTTCTCTAATCGTGGCCACCCATCAGCCGGATAATAATATTGTAACATGTATACAGGGTGCCCTATTTACAGCTCCAGGGTGGCGGCAGCGGTGGCGGCGCCAGCGCCGGCCTGCCAGTCGAAACACATCGGCGCTGGTGATTTATTACATCACCCTACGATTAACTGGGCAGTGGGCACCAACACAAGTAGTGGGCGAAATACATTCGAATAAGCAGTCGTTGCACAACACACCTAATGGGCCACGCCAGTCAAATGTACGTGGACAAGAGATTCATTTCACGCTCAACTCCTATGTTTATCCGATGCATACCCTTTTACAAATATGAATATAGCTTGTATCAACCATTTAAAAAAAACATTTTCTTGTAAATATTACCGCTGATGAATTTTTAAGCACGAAATGGTACTAGTCCACAAAGAATTGAAAGGAACATGCTAATGATTATGATACTCCGCCCATTTTTTTTAATTTACTTCACTGATCATTAAAATTGAGATCTAGAGCCACAGGGAATATTTTATGCGAAGAATTAAATGCAATTTTCATTGTAGATACATCCCACTCTTTCAAAAGATGGAGCTGAATAACGTAGAAGAACATACACAAGAATAGACAAATAAAGAACTAAAAGTGAAAAATCTTGTAACACTTTCGAAAGTTTCAAACTGAGTTGATGGAAGCTGCGAGAAGAGTGAAAAAGAATGATATTGAGAAGTGGCTCTTTCGAATCTGGTAAGACGTAGTAGGTACTGCCACCGCATAATGTTGCCTACCTTCTTTAATCAATTCTTCTTTCTTGGGAAACTGGATGGAAATAGGAATTTTGACGTACAATTTTGAAGGAAGTTTGCTGGTGTATTTTGTTTTGTTTTCATAGAAATTTCGCAACTTGTACTATCAGTTATAGAAAAAATAACTATCTCCTCTAAAATAATTTTTATCACATCAAGCATATAATTCCTAAATGATAGCTGTCTCTTAGATACGTGTTTCTGCAATATTAATTACGAGGCGAATTACCATGCTCATTAAAATGTACTTAGGTATTTTGTACGCCGAACCACCACGCTTTCTCCTTCTGCTCTTTACCATTACTAGTTACCACGTAGAGAGTTAAGTGTATGAAAGTCGAGTGACGTGAATTTAGATCGAACTGTTCAAGTTGAACCAAGACTTATTACGGTGCGGCAAGTGGCAAGTTTGGTGCTGTATTAGATAGGGGTTGGGCTGGGCTGGGCTGGGCCAGACCGAGTCGGGCTGGTTAGAGGGGTAGGAAGGTACGAAATTCAGTATGCATAGGGACGTCTTAGATGCCACTCAAGCTTAGGCCCCAAACCACTCTTGAGTGCTGCTATTTTCAAAAGGTTTTCAGATTTGCCTTCTTGAAGGTGAAAGCTAAATCTTTCAGAGTTTGAAGCAAAATGGGTCATTTAATTTACAATTATTTTTTATCAATTAAGATGACGAAAGTTCAGAGGTAACTTTTTTAGACACACACATACAGGCCCATACACACGCGCGCACTCTGACACGGTAAAAAAAAATCGATATTTTTTTTTACAAGCGAATGTCACTCTGGAATTTTTGAGAAAACCAAGAAAAAACACACTTATAACCGTACTTATAACTGAATAAGTAGGTACATAAGAATTTAAAATATGCGTATTCTTCTTAATGATGGCAAAATAAATGTTACTTTCAACGAATAATCTCCCGCAAGCACAATATGGTTCTTTCATCAGTGTTCTTAAATTATTCGAAGGTAAATAACGGTTTTTACTCAGAACAGTAAAACTTATCTCTTCATCTGTCCGTACAAAAAAAAAAAAAAAAAAAAAAACAGTGAAAATGAAAGTTAATTATTTCATCTATGAAACCGCAAATACTGATCTTCTGAATCCGATTGAACTGATTGAAACAAATAACTCCTAGACGCAGCCCGCAAAGCAAACTTGGCACCTCCATGTAAAAACGTGTAGACGCAGCCCGCAGAGCAAACTTGGCGCCTCCACACAAGACTCCTAGAAGCAGCCCGCAAAGCAAATTTGGCACCTCGACGAATACCAATCTCAATAAGTTCACTAAATAGTTGAAAACGAAGGAGCAACAACGCAGATATAATTTATATTTAAGCAAGCCGAATTATACGCCTGGCATTCACGAAATGAATGACAGTAAATCGTACATGTACTAAAAATTAAGAGTATATACATATACTTTCTATACCTGTATATACATGCCGACCATTTATTTTATATTAATTATTCTCCACACACTTTTCACGGAAAACGAATAAAATGAGTTAGATCTGACATGTTTGGCCATGCATATTTTTTGCTGGTAGACACCTTGACAATAATTAATGTCTCTCAGTGTCTCCACAGGCCATTTTTAAATAGCAAGCGATCACGTAGAGTCTAATTGCAGAATATGCGATTGCTTTTAATTAATCGCTCACATAGTTCGCAGCTGTTTTGCATGCGATTGAACGGAGCTCGGAGATCTATATTCTACCCGATGAATTCAACCAGGCCTATTTAAGCGTCGGAGCCAAGCAGTCATTGGGTCTGCTCGATCCCAACGGCGGAAAATACACGGTGCATTAATATGGACGAAACACTTCACTCTCCAGGGAATATTCTGAATGAAAAAAATCTTCGGCATTCACAAGGATGCAGTTATATTTAGTATATATACTTGTAGATGTAACATTGTTGGTGGCTTTTAAAAGTGTGTTTGGGAAAAATATTGCAAAAGCGGGTACGTTTCTTTTCAGCAGACCGGATTTCCGTCATTCAATAACAACCTCTGCATGACAAAACTTCAAAACGCAAGACAAACATTTTTAAAGACTAACTTAAATAACAAATGTTACCTATGGAACCTCAATACTCTCTACGCAAACAAGATTTCATTCGAATTTGCTTATGTAGAAAATTCTCTTGAAATAACTCGCTTACTCTAGCCCGACATGTACATTTTAGTTATAGCCCTTTCAGGTCCACTATAGATTTACAGTACTACAAGGGAACCTAATATTTTCATAAAAAAAAAAAATTCGATTCATAGAAACAATAAAATTTATTTTCAAAACATGCAATAATAACCTAATTATTTACATTTTAAAAACTGTTAAAGTATAATAACGTTGAAAGCTTTCGCCAATACTTGCATTTTAACTATAATGAAAAAATAAATACAATGTCGAACAACATTCGACATAGGACCGGAAAGGGTTAAGGCAATAAAAATCAGTAACGATTTCGAAATGTTTGGCACGTGTGTTAAATGGTTGTTTTCGTATCAGCATGGGTTCAATTAAACCAATTGCGTCACGTACAGTAATGTAGAAATATGGTGCACAGTAAGGTGCCAAAACATTTATGCATGCATATAAATCTTATTAAACGCAAAGATTGCAATCTGAAACTTTCCCTCCAGAAAGTTTAATGAAGACGTAGAAATTAGCCATTCACCATGATTATAATTATGACATTATAATATGACTTGGGAGACAAAGTTTACAGAAGCTATAATATCCCAGAGGTCACCAAAAGATGCCGAGTTTCAGCTTAGCAGCCACAACCTTAAGCCTACATTGATCCGTGATGCTAAGATTTTAGAGTTCTGCTTCCATGTAGTTATCACCGTAAACCTATACCAAACCGTCAAGGAACATACAACCTACAAAATTAGCTCTCCTACCCACCAAACGCAGTGATGCGTTACCTGCAACTTCTACTGGTCATATCTCCTAGTACATGCTATGAGATTACAAATATCATAAGTGTACTTTTAATTTAATGATGTATTTATCTTTTCTTTACATTTGTTGAATGTTTATCGTATTAGCTTTGAATTTCCAATAGGCAAGCGGGGTTTTAAAGTGCATTCACCAGAACTAGCTGCAGTACTCGGCTGGTTTATTGTAGTGCATGGTTGGTACTGGCTCACTGAATTGGATTCAAACACAGCAATGTAGTGGCTGAAATGGTTCAAGGGGCCCGGGAACGAGGTTATGATGGAATTGTACGAAACGGGGGTCAAGAAGGGTCCCTCCCCCACCAGCCCCACAACCCACCGGTAGGAGACGCTGTTTCTCATGAATGCTGCACTCAGATCATGAAATCACATTTTATTGCAGTCTTTCTCGTCCAAGAACATTTTATTCCCAGTTTGCAATTTATCCCTTAATGCGTTTGATAATTCTGTGAAAGGTATTGCATTTTTTGCTGCTTTTACAAGGTGAAAGTAGACGTATAAAAACACTAAAACCAAAATGATTTTTAAAAATATTTAGTCTACTTTTTTATCATGAAAGTTCTTTACCAAAATTGTGCTGCTAAGATGTTTAAATTAAGAGTGGTGTTAAAACGCCATTGAATCATTCCAAATTGCTTTTGTAGATTCGCATCAATGGTATTACCCATTTTACTTGTCGTTCTATAAGCAATACTGGCACAAGCAGCGATTGGCGTGAAACACTCTGTGGTATTTGCTGCCTGCACTTTAGGCTACGCTCGCTTAGGTACAATTACCATTGTGTAAACTGCTCATGAGTAATTCGTCAACACATCCATCACCATCCTTAATTGGCCGCGTTGGTAGCAAAAATTTCAAGAGCTGCAAGGACACCGCTAGTTCAAACAGATTGTTGCTGAGAGCACCATAAGGCCTTATGGCCGAGAAAAAGTTAAAATTTTCCGTATATGTAATATATGAATATGTATTTTAAATTAATAAAAATATAACACATTTATTTTTATTGCTTTAAACTATATTTCATACGTATTTTTAGCACAAGGGATCCGAATGAAAAGTAGATTAATATTTCAAATCTTGTATCAGACGTACGTAAGAAAAAGTATTCGGTCTCTTGTACCAAATTATTTTAACCTATATCAAAAATTGTTTTATTATAATGCTCAGCGTCAAAGATGAAGTTGATAGGATACGAAGGCAACTCTAGGTTTAAATAATACGTGGCAATATCTAACAAAAGCACTCATGCAGAGAACTGGAGGAAAAAGCTTAGAGAAAAACGGATGAACAAAGAAAGATTTAAGAGATTGCCTGATGAACTGGATATAAGAGACAAAAAACCGAAAGAGGCCACTGATAAAGTAAAAGAAAATAGAAAAACAAATGGCGAGAAGATAATTCAGTGGCGGACCATCAGAGGACAATAGAATTGATTCAAATTGTGGTTAACGGTGCAGTGGCGCAAGAAGTTAACACTTATTCAAAGAAGATAATTAGTGTCCGGCATGATCCGACTCAACTGAAGAAGATGCGGTACTCAACGTCATATCTTCAGTAACCTGAAGAGAGTGAGTAGAAATCTCTTGTCTATTAACCATTTAAACGTAACGCAATTATATTGTAAGACTGTTGTCTAATTATTGTAATTAGTACGCAAAGTACATGAGTTCATGCATTAAAGATCAAAGGGGCGCTCGAAATGCATTAAGAAGTCACGACGTAAGATTTAAATTGAAAATGTTTTTTTTTTGTTTTGTTTTCAGTTTTAAATTAAAATTTATAGATGCATTTTGTGCACAAGGTGGATGAATTAACTTATGGGTACTTTCTTATAAAACATGTAATATTGCATTTGAGACTATGAAAACAATATTTTCAAAAAATGATAAAAACAGAGAAGAAATGTAAACAGTTTATACTGTAATCTGACCTGTAAGACGCTTTGAGAATTATTATTAGATGTAACATTGTGCACAACATTTACTGCGGTCGAGAGAAAATTCAATTTTTTTACGAACAATAGCAAAACATAAAAACGAAACAATTTATGGTTCTATAGAGAATAAAACGGCCGTTTGTCCATTTGGCTATTTGGCCTATTGACATTTAAACGCTGGCAGTGCTCTGTTGTTCTAACGCATATCTTGCGTATCTCTACAATGCAATGGTGCGTGTCACCATGCGTGCATTGGTGTGCACTAGGTTCGTGCCTGCCTCTGGTCCGCGTGCCTCTGTCGGCCTTGTTGCTGTTAGGAAATTAATAATTCACGTGGCAGGCTTACACCTGAGCAGAGGCTAGGTAAGATCAGGAACAAGCAGTAATAATAGTACTTATTATTATGCCATGTCATCTGAGACCATACTAGAGCTGACCACTCCGTAATTAGCAGCTGCAGCCGCTTGTTGTTTAATATAATTAATGTATACATTTGTTTTTGTTGGGTAGATTTTCATCGAGAGAGGGAAAATTGCCTGGAAGGAAACCCACCATTTCACGATAGTAATTTTGAAAAAAGAAATGTGTATAAAAAGCGAAATGAATTAAATGAAACACTTTATATAACTGCATTTTCTAGCGCCTTTATACCCAAAAAGGGCTCTAAACCTCCATTAAAACAATAATATGAAAACACCCAGAAGGGCATTTTGTGACAGCGAAATCATCTGGGTGTACTGACGAAAGTTTTTTACAGGGACAATCTCATGTTCACTTATTTGCTCGTGGAAATCTACGCGTATACATTAGCCTAACATTCGTTATAATAAACTGACGCACTAACTATTTCAACTCCAATGTAGGAAGAACTCTTGTCTATGAAATAACACAGCTGTTGCACTGGTAGGCCTACGTTAATTTCCCGTTCAAAATTTCTATGCCAGTCCTTTTTGCTAAAGCATAACTTCAATCCCAAAGGACCAAGAGACCACTACCAAATTGACGCTTACAGATCAGAAAGATCAAATACTTCCGTGGTTCTGTTTTTTGACATTTAACCGCATTTGTCAAGACGCTTGAAAAACATTTTTGATCAAATGCCTTGCTCAAAAAACCCATAATTAAAAAAAACATGAAAAATATCCCGTCGTTTGAATAAACAATGGAGAAAAACTGTGAAATACGGGGTTCTGGGAAAAGCACAACGATACGAACAAAATACCATCGGAGAAAAATATTTATCACGCCGCTTTCCGGAAGGGAATTGTGACTCCAGTTGGCAACGGAGAAGGTGTACGTTCTTCTACTTTTCTATGCCATTCTACAGGTCTACCGAACGTTCGAAGGAAAGAAGGACGAACGAGATAGATATTATATTTTATTATGTATTGAGCAATCCATGCTTCACGTACGTTTGTGTGTTGTTGTTGTTCCTGTTGTTGTTGTTCCTGTTGTTGTTTGTGTTCACAGGTGCTACGGACCGTCGATGTGTAGAGCCGAGCGTAGCTAAGAAGAATCTGTAAAAGGAGAATACCAACATCAAGCAGTCGCTCGAATTGTAGGCGCGTCAAAAGAAGCAAGCATATCACCTTGGGACCCAGAGACCAGATTTCTTCTATAGAAAAGAAAATATGAAAAATGTTCCGATATGTTATTTGAATAAAGCACTTACGGATCAGAAAATACAGGCTTAGCTATATATGGTGTTTCTAACGTTTTATACAAAAACTTTCATTCAATTGCCTTTTGACTTTCTTATGACCATGATTTTTATATCCCTTTGCGAGTATATATTATGCGGTATTAATGGTATGGTATTGACTTTTAAACTTTAGGTCCATTAACCAGCGTATTTTTCTTACTTTTCAGACCGTGCCCTCGTGGCCACTGCCATTTAAAAGTTATCAAGACCAGTGCATAAGCTCGTGTTTTATTCGGTATAGGTTAGAGTTCAGAAATGAATCATTATTAGGTACATGTTATTACACAGAAAGCTTTAACCCTTTATCAGTAACCCTTTATAAACGTATTTTATCTAACACTGCATTTTCATTGCATGAAGATTAACATCAAAATGGAAAGGCTAATCCCATCGAACTACGGTGCATTTTATGTAGTGCTGGAATTCGCTTTTTAATATTTTTCGTGCCCCATTCGGGGCCAGGCGCTTGCACACTCCCCCCTCCTCCGTCACCCCTAGATGGGCGCTCAAGCCCTCGCCAAGCACCGAATGCCAGGCTGGCTGGCTACCCGCCTCTACCGGCTCTGTCGGATATCCATACGGCCATTTTATTATTTATTTGCCCATATCTGTCTTGTCATGAACATTATATGACCTCGACGCCATATCATGATCACTTCTACTTCCTATAACACCCTCTTCAGTTTTCATGTAAAATTCCCAGTGATCTGGGCATGTTCAGCTATCGCGCGCACCTAAATCATTCAGGTACCGTCCCACTACATCCTGTTAATCAAAGTGAATCCAGAGTCCACCGGTGGCGAGTCTTCTCTACTTTAGCTAGTACCAGCCTCTGGATATTACGTAACATTGCTGTTTGCGTATCGGTATAAACTCATTTTCCTTCTTATCGAGTGCCCCACAATGGCAATTTAAAACACCACGCCAGTAAATCTCAATTGAATAATATAGCTGGGAGTTACTTTTCAGCACCCTTTGACTTTACATCCACTTTAATATGCGGGTATCGGGTTCCAAAGACCTCTCGCATTCACAGCTCGGGCAGAAATTCCTTGGCAAAATACAGCCATATGGTTCAAAGCGTTTTTTTCAACACCATTAAGAAAGCATTGGAAAAATGTGTTATTTATAACGGTAGAGAAAAGATTCTCTGTTAAATGAGATATTCAAACAAAATAACATGTGCACTATAGTGATATAGATATCGCTAGAGGTAAATAAGAACCAAAATTTTTAAGATGATCATTGAAAGAAAATAATTGTACATGGACAGCAAAATGCATTTTTTTGAAAATTTGCCAAATTTATCAGGACGAGGAGCTACATTAACCATAGTCAACATTACCAGCAAACGCATTTCGGAAATCTCTCAATTGTTAGCGTGGGGTTACTTTTAATGACCTTCCAAAAATACGTTTTCCATAATTAAACCATAGGTAAAGATTGTTTCTGCCCATACAATTAGGATTCTCAACCCATTCGTTTGTCTATTTTTACCCAGAAAGACGATTGTGAGCTTGAGTTTTTTTTTCGTGGCCAACCAACCAATACGTCATCCAGAAACTCAATTGGGATAATTGTCAGACTCTTCGAAAATGACGACCCAAGCCAGAGCAGCCTCTCAACATTTAAAATCGAAAATCAAGCCAACCATTCGTAATGCACAAAACAAACACAAAAAATGTTTCATGCTCGAGTAAATCCCCTCCAACGGAATTATTTATTTCTTTCTGGACAAGAAATATCAGACGTAATGTCTGTTAGAGGGGCCGTCGTATACGTGGACAATGGCTAGGAAATATGAATAGCAACCTGCGATGGCACAAGCCTCCACCTCCAACGTAAGACGTGCAGCCGGCAATTCATTCTAGCAAATGGTGCTATATGTATACTCTATTGTACTCGGCTCAAGTCTTCAATTAGAAGTCACGCTTATCAAAAGGGAAGTTTTATATAATGTTGATCTGGGTCAATAAAATCTACGCTAAGGATGGTGTTACATGATTTGGAGGTTACATTGTCTCTGGAATAATACGTGGGATAGCAGTACTCCAGCCATGCAGCCGAGCAGACGCTTGGAGAAGTTTAGCTCACCGCAAATGAGTGAAAGGGTGATTTAAATATTTATCGTAAACGCTTAAAGGAATTACAGGCGGAAGTCTCCCTCAGGAACATTTCAGTGCAGTATCACCACATGTTTCAAAGACCCGTCAACGTATGAATCAATTTAGGAAAATGTTCATCCTCTTTCGAATACAATTTGTGGCAGATATGTACTGCCTCAAAACGAAATGTTAACGCACCGTGCCCATCCATCAATTCCGCTCATTGATAGATTTAAGTTAAACAGATATAGTTGCAGAAAATACAACGACAGACAAAGGAAAGATAAATTGTGCAGATGACACGTTGAAATTATAATGCTCAGCATAAAAAATGTACATAATTTCCGAAAAGCACTCTCCAAATGAAGAATAGGCGCTGGCTGGGTGATGTTTTGGCCTCAAAAAGGATTTCCCAACACTGTTGTGTCTAATGGGTATAGATTTAATTCCTAACACAATCCGCTCGACACCAAAACAAATTTCGAAGGAAGGATGTCTTCAAACTTAAAACACAACAGTGGCAAGCGCAAGACAATGCATCCGATATGAGGTAGGTACAAAACGATTCCTTTTGAATAGCAGCTAATTACTTCTAGTTGGCTGAACGTGAGATCGCACCCACAATTAGAAAAGAGGTAGAAGTAGAGAAGTGTATAAGAGTAAAGGATTCGGCCAATAAAGGACTATTGGGCGGAATGTAATGAAAGCGTTCGATTTCCAAAGCCGAGCTACCAAAGAGCGAATACCAACTTAAGAAAAGGGAACATGTTTAGCTAGCATTTACAATGTTGTTTAGGAGTAGTCTGGTTTCTTGGCAGCCTTTCTATTGTCAGTGGTGCAACCATTCTACGTGACTTGCACGCAGAATTTACGTTCACGTGAATCCAGCGCAGTCGTTGCACAGGACTCCAGGATCCATCCCAGGACCAGCGGGGATGCTCGCTGAACTTACCAAAGTACTCTTGCTTGGTTTATAACAGTAGCAAGTTCCCTGGCATTTATAGGGTGGTAACGTTGCTCGTCGGTAAAGGTGTACAATTTTTTAGTGTAAGTTTCATGAAGTAGACCGTATTCAAAACGTTAACCTGGCACCCCTGGTGATCATGGGCTTATTGCGCTGGGTTATCGCTCTCATATATAGTTATATTAATTGCCAAAATAATGTTTAAGCATTTGGCTTCAACATCCTAAACTAAATTTAGTGCAGGTGATAGCTCAGTTTTTAGAGACAAAGCCTGGGTTCTAGAAGATGTGGAATATCTTTAATAACCAAAAGAAAAAAGTTTCAAACTTATTTGTAGAATTAATTGCAAAAATCGAAATAAGTCCAAAGAAAAGTTTCCTTTTTCGATTAAAGCAATCAGTTTGAAAAGAACTCCAATAAAAATTGTGAGCAAATCACAAAAACAAAGTCGTTACTACTGAGTTTAACAAGAAGCCTGAATTTGATAGTCTATCTATTATTTTCCATTAAATAAACAACAAAATTGGCAGTCCTAAGGCTTTGAAAACTGCATACAGAACCTAGAACTAGGGAAGTTAACACAATTGATTTTATTTCAAGTATTTTTAATCTTCCAAAACAAAAACCGCATTTGTTTCCGGCTTCGAATTCCCTTTATATGTCTCTGGATGTTGTGAATTTAACAAATGTCTTGCTTGTTTTGACCATAAAGGCGATTCTCGATCGAAAACCCATGTTTTCTTCCCAGTTAGCCAGATAGAGATTGTAAGGCAAAATCTTCTCTGGGAATTTTCTTGCTTTTTCCTGTCCCTCCCTGCCCCTACCCAGGCAACTGCCCCAGACACGATTCACGATAGTCACACTAGTCACGACTACGACTCACGTACCCTCGATGGCTCAGCTGTAGCTGCACAAGACTTAGGCTTTATATTACTTCATTTGTAGCGTGCTCGGTAAATTTGCTTCGTGGCAATGAATTAGCAAGAGGACAATGCAGACGACTGCTAGTAAACACACTTCCTCTTGCGCTTCTAGCGCTTGGGCCCAGCCCTGTACCATCCGAACAATGGCCACTAGATATTGGCAATCTCAACTCGTACGCTATTCGCAGTTTTCAACCGCAAGAGAACCAAAGATAATAAAACAATTACTCTCTCGTTTCTGAATATTTCATTAAAATAAATAGAACAATGGGTAGTGCTCACATGATCGATTAATCAATCATATTTGTTTTGGTTATAGACAATGTGCAGGCTAAAATATTTACAGAACGAACTTGCTACTGTTTCATACATTTATTTCTATTTTGTAAAGGTACGCTCTCTCATTGTGTGCAGTATCATTTATAATTTCCAGAGTGAATACGCAAATTTCTATCTCGCTTATACAGGTATCACAAATCTCAGCTTTTCATTCGCGCGTCTGCCTGGGCGTAAAAAAATCATCCCTTCAAATTTAATCACCAGCTGGAGAGAGATGAGACGTATATTATCAGTTTTCATGCCAGTTAATCAAAGATTTTTCAATTTCATCTTCTTTTCTGTTCGCGCAAATAATGCAAAAACTTATAATCAAATGAAACCGTTGATTACGGTTTTCAATGCAAGTTTAATGAAACAAATACCAATTTAAATTCATATTTGGATCTACGTTTCATATCATTAAAAATACCGCCTCATTCAACCAGAATTATGCGGATATTCTCGTCTTGGCTCTCATAAAAGAGGGTGCATTTTACAATGAATGATCCAGCAATCAAAAGAGTCCTTATTTCTTTCATAAAAATGATATCAACTGATGATTGCGTTATAAATTTGATTAAAAATTCAAAAAGTCTGGAGGAAAGATACCGTGGCGGATTAAATTTTCATGTAAAATGTGTGCAAACTATTTTAAAAGTTCAATCTTAGGCAGTCCTCTTGGATGTCTAAAGCATAAAGAGAAGGTTGGTAGACTTTCTTCGTCAAGTCCCCTGCGTCGAGGGTGAAGAGCAAAGCAGAGACGAACAATTAACCAGCTCTGGAGCAGACACAAGGATAGTAACGAATCAGGTCACATGTAGCTAACCATCTTATTCGCTGTTGAGAACAAAACTTGTCAAGTGTGGGTTAAAAATAATGATGTGGCTACGGTGCAGTGGCTATGTGTTGTGCACTGTAAGGCTCGCCATGAAGGTAGAGGTGCAGCCCGCCAATCGTCGGTGTCAGAAGAAGGCAGAAATGGAAAAAAAGGAAATATGGAGAAGGGGGCGAAAGGAAAATTTGAACGCCAACTAAAATAGAGAAATGGGAGACGACTGCGAAAATGACGCATGAAAGAATGATGAAAATGATATAAAACTATATATATATATATATATATATGTGTGTGTGTGTGTAGGTATATCTACACGTCAACGCGCAATATAATAAACCTACAGGAAAATATATTTACGTCACCTGTCAACCGTCAGCTCGGCATGGTCAAAATAAAGAAGCTTTGTTATTACAAGGCGTTATAGAAACTTTACACCCACCAAGATATCAAATGGTCATGATCAAATCAAATGGTCGATCAACCAATTTGCAACAATGTCAATCGTGAAATTGTATACTATGAAAAATCTCAATTTTGACGTTGTATACGACCTTTTGTGCGTGTCCTCAAAATCATTATATAATCCCAGAAGTAGACATCTCGTCTTGTTTTTACTCTGCATACTGTACTTGTATATGTATTTATGCAAAACAGAGCAATCCACTTCACCCTTAACTACATACGACGGTGTTTTGGTGCAACACAGAGATCATCTCTCGTTGGAGCTAGTGAACAGGGTTCGACGTCACGAAACTAGAATAAAGCTTGCCGAGAGGTAGACTCATAGTCGGCACCACGCCGCCGGCCACATATAGGGCTAGACAAGACCAGACCAGGGTAGGGCAGGACGGGCAGGGCAGGACGGGCAGGGCAGGACAGGACAGGCACACACTAGGCACGGGCTTTAAGCTGAACGTACGTGGTACCAACGGGGCTCGCTTCACGCAGGGAAACAGGACGCTTGAGCGTCGAGTGACGCTCTCACACGCTCCTGCAACCATGTAATTACACCTCCGTTTCGCTCCACCTTGGCTTGTGCCGCTTGTCCGATCCACTTCCATTTCCACTCCCACTTCCACTTACAATCCCGCAACACAGGCCGTGGGTCCGCCACTTACTTGCTCCGAAGAATATACGTGATAAGAATCGCGACGAAATACAAGAAACGATTCACCATCTCGTAGTAACTAAAGGCCGACACTTAATCGCTAGCGTTGCCGATTTCCCAGTTCAGGTGTTCAATGCGAGTCTAAAGGGTTGTGCTATTTATTTGCGGTGGTTCTGTAATATGCTAATACTATTCATCAAAGTCTTGTTGAGTTTATTCGTTGAAAATTTAACGCAATGTTTAGTAAACGGATATGAAAGTCTATAAATTAAAGCACGGCTTGGCGGATCGTTACCGGGCTGGCAAAGGACCCGGCACCTCCACCCGCATTTATAAAGCACCAGAAAAATCAGCACACGAGCTACACAAGCTAGTAGATGACAAACTCCTAGCAAACTACGCAAGCTAGCACAATAACTAGCTGCTAGAAAACTACGCAAGCTAGCACAGTAACTAGCTGCTAGCAAACTACCCAAGCTAGCAAACTATGCAAGACAAACTGCACAAGCTAGCACTAGAACTAACTGAAACTTCTTCTTTTTGCACCTGCTTTGTCGAGAACGAAATAAAATTGGCAAGAAAAGGCCTTAATATTATAGTTAATAATGGAATAAAGCCAACGGCTAGGGATTATTTCTTTCCTTCAATGCGAACATAATAAAAATGGATTTTCAGATAATTGGATTTTTCCTTAGATGAAAATTGAAAATAGGCAACATCGCGAATAGACGGCTTTTTAAAGCTTATAACAACATACTAAATAAGCAATTTTAGCAAAATGTATACCACCGAAGCATTTAGATCCAATAATGAAAATCAAAAATTATATGTAGGCACTGTTTTCCTTCTAGCTATCCTGTTTAAGCTATATGAAGCGTATATCATCACGTTTGCTTAGCTACTCGCCGCAATGTTATTGCGCTTGAAAAGAAATTCTTTATTGGCGATGAATATAAAATATCCAATGGATCGCGTCTGTTTTCTACAGGAATCTACAGGAGAAGAGATGTTCTCAGCTCTGCGTTGAGACTGTATACAAAACTCTCCTGATGAAGAAATTCACAAACGATAAGGGAAGGAGTGATGTCAAAGTTTCGTAATGAGTTGTTCAAGTTGCAAGCACCACCGACGAAGGAAGTCAGTGCTTGCGAGAACAGGCTCAGCCCTCAGTCTCGTATTCTCGTATTTAACCGTAACGTTGGTTTACTCAGCAATCGTCCGACACAGCGTTCCATCAAGTTTCTCTCTATAGTCTTCCGTAAATAGACCTCCAAATTATGCTACCAAATATGACCAGTATGCTCCAAAAGTTCGATCGATCTTTCACGTCTAATAAATCGTCATACATTATAAGATCAGTGTGCCAAAAGCAGTAATTTTTGTTGTTGGCGAATCCATGGTTGAGAGCGTGTACGTATTTAAGATCATGATTTTGACAGACACAGACTAGGCTCCCCCGCGTCGTGTCTGTGCCGACGCTGCCGTCGCCGCCGTTCTAGCCTCGTTCCAAGTCGTAACCCCAGCCACAATCCCAACCCCATTCCCACCCCCCTGCTGTTACCAACACATGCACACCCCCACACACACACACACTCCAGGCAACTCGTTTCATCTCCGCACCAGGATCACTCTACATAGGTACGCGCCCTGCATCCTATATTCTATAATACTAATGCTGCGACGGATAGAAATTAGTTCAATCGATAAGTTATTCAGAATTTCAAACATTGAACCTTGCATTCCTGTGCCACCTTAAGGCATGTATAATGAAGTAATGATTTCACTGCGCGCTTTCTCCCGAGCATTTGTGTCAGATTGTACCTACTTGCTGCCTATAATTTAATATGGTTATCCTGCGCTCAATTCTTGTTACACTAAATGGCTTAACCATCGATCTGTATAATTAATTAGTTGGAAGTGATTTTCTCTTGTGAATCCTAGAACATGAATTTCTCATTTTCTGAACGCAGTGAGACATTCCACGTTTAACGGAGATACCATCCTGAGCCAATTATCTTCTCCAGTCGAACCTCAGTCTTCTTTTTATCCCTCAGATTCAGTCTTATTTTTTAACCCTTCTTGCGGCAGAATTAAATCAATTTTCTTCACGAGTCTAAACCAAACCTTGTGATTTTAGGATATATTCAAGCATAAACAAGAGAACTTAAATTACAACTACTAATGGAATCACTAATGAAAATGGTATGGCCTAAAAAATTGAACTGGGTTGCGATATCTGGCATATTTATAGTTTAGAGTTTGAACAACGCTATTCGAATAGTGCAATCCAATCAAAAGTCGTCCAAAAAAAAAACAGTTTCGCTGCATAGTTTATCTCACCATTTGGAATTCCGGGACACGACATCGGTTTATTTTTCTGGAAACGTATCGTTTTAGTCAATATAACGAACGTACAAACACGATAATTTCTTTATTAACTTTGTACTAGGTGACACGTAGGTATTCACTAGACCCCCGTTTTGTCGGGGTCACTGCGTTTACGATCAATCACATTTTGCAATAATTGAGCATCGAGATATTTTTAAAGTAGAAATTTGATCGTTCTAACGTATCCAAATTCCAAACCACGCAAATAAAATTCATTGTCCAAAACGATTTAATAAATGAATTGTAAGAATCTTGTATTTTTTAATGATATAGAACGATTTTTTATGTGTAGTTTTACCCGGCTTGAAATGTTTCCGCTGAAACCGTTAAAAAGTTTGGTTTTTATTTCTTCCACGTGTCTAATGCCCAACTAAGAATGTAAGAATTCTGGTCTAAAACATTTGAGTCTATTTGACAAACACCTTTACGAAGAGAATGTCAACATTCCAATATAGGATGCATAGTTGTGGTCGGGTGGGTAACATTGTATGTTTTGTTTGATGAGTCAAACTCATGAAGTTCATAAGAAAACCTTTACATTTGAGATAATCGCTTGCGGGGATTGGGTACCGGAAAAGCCTCTCACAATATTATTACACGCCACCCTGAACAATCATGAAGCCTCAAATTAGAAAGCTGAGCATTAATTCAATTGGTATAACGATATTGTGGTTAGCTTAAGCAGGGTCCATTAAACCAAGAAATGATATTGACATGGTATCTATGTTGTACCTCTATTTGTATCAATATTCGATGCTAGTTATTTTCGCATGATCATGGATAATTCAGAAACCAATGATGTTGGGAACTGGTCAAACAAATTTTAAGATACATCTATCGAGAAAAGCAATTTGTGACTGCAATATCAAAAGAAGTCAAGTCTATTTCAATGTTATTGATTTGAAAGTCGCGAAATGAATATCCGTAGCAAAGTTTCGTTGCGGTTTTGCGGCTCTGACGGTTTCAATACTGAACTGGAAATTTCCGATTTGTTTCAAACAGTTTGATATGTCACGTGACATTTGAACGTGAATCTAGAATGTTCTAGCTAGCAAGCACGCAAATAGCATGCTAGTCAAAATGTCTGCAGAGAATAAAGAACTGCAGTAATACATTGGAAAGAAAATGCTGGCTGCTCACTTTTGTATCACACCGTATGTATGAAAACGAAGCGCTTGTTCAGAGCTGCATTTCTTCATTCGATCAGTGATAAACGGATCTTCATTAGGTCTGATTACAAAAAATCGCTTTCGCAAAAACGTATTTTCCGATATTGTACACCTGTGCCTGCTATGAATTCGATTTTGACTCAACCTCGATAAAAACGAAGTGTATGTATATCCGATTTAAGAAGATCTTTTTGATTTTCCTTCATTGCTTGCAAAGATGAGAAAATATCAGTCACGTTTTATGCAATTTTATCGTCTGCTGCTTTTAAAGATTTTAATATTTTTCGGATTTTGCATGGGAAAGTTTGTTTGTTTTAATAACCCGACCAACGGTTAGGCAATATTTCGAAGTCATCTATGTGGTTCACATAGATACAGAATTAAATGAAATAAAAGATATAAAACTTATGAAACTTGGAAATACGTGTATAAAGATTTACTAGAAATAGGACTAAAAAAACACGTTCACTCCACCTTAAAAAAAAATGCAATCTGTGGAAAATGTTCAAAGGAAAAGTCATGTGCATTGTATAGAGCAAGTTTCAAATCATTTCCTAGCGAAGTGACGTAGAAGAATGTACACGTGCAGGAGTCTTGGATGGGATGCCTATCTTTTCTGGGTCTTCCGCACGTTTTTCGACTTCAGCTTGGAGATTCTTTGATTTAAGAGTCCTGACCTTTCCATACTGATAAAAAGGCGAGTGTACAGGCACTCGCGAATGATGAGAGATTGAGCTGCTTATCAGTGGGGAAAAAATAATTAAAATTTGTGTTTAATTTTCTCCGTTTTAACGTTATTGAACATACATTACACACTGCTGAAAAAAACTTATTTCAAATTTGAAACAATTTAATGTAAAACCGTTTGTTAAAAGTAAACATTTTTGAATATTTAAGCTTCTCATAATTTCACAATTATAATCTTAACATGTTTTTTACTTTGTTTGAACTAATAAATTGTTTCACAGTGTATATCTATGCCAAGTAAAGTTCTTATTTGTTTCCTTGTCGAGAACACAGTATTTTGAATATTCTCAATCCCCCAAACTAATTTAGCCAGTATAAATTCGGTCCTTTGATCAAAACATGCCGTACGTCACATGACAAGCTCACGTTGGACTGACAGCAACTTAATATACTAAAAGCAGCAGGGCTCCTAACTATCTCCTACTTTCAAAACACGATTACGAAAGCTATATTCTAGATTCATATACATGCATGTGTTTAAGCAATGCATCAATCAAAACGATATGAAGAATAGTCCCAGATGCTGCATCTGAAATACCTACTTGCATTTTATTAGATATCGTCGTCAGTTTAACCGGTTTTTAGGAGACGGAAGCTTATATTGCAAACACAAAGCTTATAAATACACAGAGACAGTGACTTATGTGGTGCAGTGAATCGCTTACCTAGCTAGATATACGGTCTAGTTATATATAGATATATATATACTAGATATAGATATACTACTAGCAACAGTAGTCCTGTTTTGAGTCCACTGAAGGGCAGAGGACTTATATCACGCAAATACGATGGTCAAGGGGCAGACTCTAGACATGCCATGAGAGCCGTGGGCTAATGGGCCCCATGGTGGGCATGGGAAGCCTTCATCGCGTCCACCGCCGATTTTTGTTTCAAAATTTCTTACTGTTGCAAGTTGTTAACTCCGTGGTATGTGGTTTAATTTTCTTTGCACTAGGAAGCCAAATTTTTAAGCATGCATTTTTGAAAGGGACATCTATAACTTTATAAGAAAAATGTTAGTCCAAGTATTGTTTATTGGATTTTCAATATTGGCCGTGATATTGAGTGATTCTTAATGAAGAATATGCAGGAAAAATTGCTCTGAAGGTTGCATTCAAGGGCCACATTGTAAGAAACGATAACGCAAGAAAATAAAATTCACTGTGAATATAAAATCAAGTGCATGGATATAAGGAACAGGAGACATTCAGGTATTGACTGCGTTAGATGATTTGATCAGGCGTCTCAAGGATGTCGTTAGTTCTTGAGATACTTGATTCCAAGGTTCCAAGACGGATATAACGTCTGTGCTTTGAGCAATTGCATCTCGCAGACTCGGAGTGTAGAATAATTAAGATCTAATCTTAGTCGAAAATGAACGACACATATTTCGTTTTCGATATTCGTCCCAACCTTCACCCCAAACTCTTGAAAAATCGTGCGTTTTTCTCTGAAAACTTGCTAGTGCACAAGACACTGCAATTATTTAGAGGAATACTATGTCTTCAAGTTCTAGTTAGAGACTTACGTTTTAGCAATTTTAACGTTCTTAACACGTTCTGAACTTGTTCATGAACTAAAAAAAATATACAGATTTTTTTGTTACTAACAGCACCGATAGCAAAAAAGGTATTATTATTCTTAATAAAACAACAAAAAGTTTTTAAATGTTAAATGGACCTTTGACTATCCTTACCCCATTATTTGATCGGGGACAAGGCAATTGGAGAATGAGATTTTGATTTACAAGCAGTAAATTTGGCAAAGCATTTCTGGCTGACAGACATACTACAGTCACTAGCATATTATCGCTCATTTTCTCTTTAGCTAATTGACCCAGCAGCGCAATAGCCGATGGTAATGCAAACAATGTTAACCGTGACAGGTACATGGGCATTGTTTTCAATTAACAACCACGCAGTTCAAAGGTTGCGCTGTTAATTAAGTAAAGAACAAACAAATGTATGAGATCTGTAAATGTACACCAGTGGTGCAGAACTTATTTGGCATGAATCCACTTTGAGACGAAATTACTTCGTATAAAACGCAAATTTCTTTTAACTCTGCAATGAAAGCGCATTATAGTGAACTAGCTTTTTCCACAGCTCGATATATCTACAGGAATTCGTCTGGTATCTCGGCATTTTCTTTTTTCTGTTCTCATGGTTTCGCGGCCATTCTGTTAAGAACCGACAGCGGTTCAATTAATTCCAAGTCTTTCATATAATCATGTAATACGATATCGAATTTAAAAGTAACGCCGTGTAGTGACTGATTAATGACTTTTTTAATGTGATTATATTATCCTTTTATACAAGGGAAACCCCTACAAGTCACACTCTCAAATGATCAGTAGAACATCAGACTAACGAAAGACAGGTGCCCTAAGGGTGAGATTTATGATTGCAATATCAGTGCTTCTAACTGAACTCTTTGGTTCATATCTGCTCAGCCTCGCATGACTCCATCCGTTGACGTCGTCTTTGGCCACGTTTGGTCGCCTTTGGTCGCTTTTGGTAGCCTTTGGTCGCCTTTGGGGCCTAGAGAGAGATCGCTTTCGCTGTCGATGCACGATGAAATAGTATGGATGACCCGGCTCGTCCTATCCTCTTCTCTATATAGCACGTGCCATCGCTTTTATAAATTAACTTTCCAGAAATGGTGTTATATCCACGATAATTTATTACTATAGTTTATCCACGATCATTTCACCGATATCCAGTGCTGGTCTTCTCGTCTTCTTTAAAAACTTTGAGGAGTCAGAGCATCAGCAAGAGGCCCCAATTGTAACAGACTTCGTAAATATTTTGCATTTAACTTCTATTGCAATGTATATTGTAAAAAATGTCTTGGTATCAAGTCCTGGCAACAAGCTTGGATTTTTTTTCAGTTTTTAGATTACTCCTTGCTATGATGCCACATAATTGATAACTAGAAAATTAAATAATATTTTCTGGCTGCTAAATTTATTCCGGCAGGGTGAAGCACAGATTGCGTTTTAAAAAATTACTCTAATCGACGTCATGTTCCTTCGTCTACGGCAAAAAAAGAGCGCCAAACGATTGTTTGCATGGCTGATTGATTGATTGAAAGTATTTGGAATTTATTGATTCAGGGAGTGAGTTATATTGATTGATTGATTGGTTGATTGATTATTTAAAATATCATGATTGATGGTGAAAAATCAGAATTGTATTCTTCTGTGACCATCTGATGAGTGCTTCGGAGTTTTATAACTTTCAACATGCAATCGCAATTATTATCTCTTGAAAAAAGCAAGCGGTCGATTTCTATTACATTTTTCATTGAGAAAGAGACTATTGTGAATCATTCCAATGTGTCAGGTGAAAGGCTGTCAAAGAATGCTATACCTGACAAGAAATCCGAATCTAATTTTTGTAAGAAGTTGTGTCTCCTTGCTTTCAACAAGTAATGGTAATCTTAAAATTTACTAGAATGTCCCGCCTTTCCGGTCACTCCGTTATTACATCTCTTTACGACATTTTCTGATCGAGATACTTTTAACTCAGGTGCACGCATCCGCTTGAAAACTTGGTTATGCAAGCTGTTTGTTAGCAATTTCCTCTCTGGGAGAGCATGCCACATCCAGCAACACAGACCATGTTTACATCACGTTGAATTTTCGTCGATTTATCCACACAATATAACTTTGAATTATGAAATTTTACGAGAAAACATAAAAGTAAAACACAAAGCAATAGCATAATTTCCGGAGCTTCCGTCACCTTTCCGCCAATTCACTTGGCAGTCATGTTAGAACTGTGAATTGTACATTCTGACAACGCTTCATGTACAATGCTTTTCATTCTTCAATCAAAATTCACCTCCTGGACAAATTAAAATTTTTTGACAAGAATAAATCGGATATGTGCTTGGCACATGTCGAAAGTAGACAAGCTCTCGTAATGTTAAAACTAAAATAATAAATGCGCTGTGAGAGGCAATGCTGTCCTTCGGATGAGAGGATTTTCAAATGTGTGTGTGTGTTTTTTTTACATGGTGTTAGCACTATGGGACATGGTAAATGAAACAAATAGAAAATGGTTGTCTCGTATGCTTCATGCCGGGTTCACGCTTTTATCTTGACGAAGCAAAGGGCTCGGCGTCGGTCTGGGCGACGCCGACGCCGACGCTTTACGAGTGTGTATAGCCTGTCAGAGATCGGATCTGGCAAGTGACAGTTCCTACCGGACTTAGCACGTCTACATTATTCTCTATAAGCAGCTATGTCACCAGACCCATTATTGTATAATAGAACAAAGAGACAAAGCAAACAGGAGGTTCACACTTGAAACAGCCTCACTATATACAGAATTGAGATTAGTGTTTAGAGTCAAGTATTAGATTCTTATACATTTATAAGTACTCCTGCAAGTCAAGTATGTTCGCATATTTATTTTTAGATGTAAGGCAACGAGCCGGCAACACGTGGTAATGGTAAGTGTTACCCAATGGCGTTTGCGGCCGTTCTTTTTAACAAGTTCTATAAGTAAATAATAACCAGTCAAAATATCGATATAAGTGCAATAATCGTTGAGGTAAGACTTAATAAAGACAAGCTGAGCGTTTATCAGTTTCAAATGCGAGTAATGTGCACGAAATAACGAAATAGGATTTCTTTGGTATCGAAGCTGTTTTTTTTTTCACTTTTAGCAGTCTCAATTTTTTCCGGTAAAGCAGTCACTTAGCGGGAATTTTTCAAGAAGACAGTTTGACATTAGCTCTATGTCGAGTGTGGTGAAGATACGATGGATTTAATGTTTCTAACACTTGGTCTGCTCTAGACTTGGGCTCGACAGGCAAATAGGTCGAAGCGATTGAGGATTCATTTGGAATGCACATATTTCTGATATCCAAGATGTTTTTTTCAAGTATCATGCATGTGTCTAAAACAATGAAAATAACATACTGTTTGTTAGAGCAGTGACAGAAGTTAGTTTATTAGAACAATTTTATGAAAACTGTCAAAACTAAAGCATTGTTATATATTGCTCAGGATATAAGATATTTCTTAAGCTGATCATTTTAGAATGTTACGTAGAGCGTACAATTACTTATATAAACAATAGAGCAAGTATTTTGTTCCGAAAAATTTCTAAGATAAAGATTTTGATGCATTTCTGTACGTGATTTATTCAAAGTTTTGTATTTTTTAAACAGAATTGTATTAAAATTCATTTTTAACGTTTTTTGTTATTTATATCTACAAGATTATAAAATATTGTATTTTTAATCAGAAAAAAAAATGTGCACGTTACGAAAGATCAGATTATTATGACGTTGAAGTAATGATTTCGTGAGCCTAGGAGACAAGCCTATGTCCCAAAGCATGGTAAGCGATTATGCACAGCATGGTCCCGAATGAGGCAACAGTAGCTAAACAATTAGGCCGCACACCATACACTGCAGGGACTGTTACGTTTCCACTATTCGCTTTAATTAACTTATCACTGAATACATCTCTTGATATTAGCCAATTATGAACTTTGGAGCTCAAAACAAATTGTTTAAATTATTTTGTATATCCATGTTTCACTTCTAATCCACAAGAAAGGAGGGTGTAATAATGTAACTCTATAAAGAGAACGTGCAGCATTGGTGATAATGGAACATGCACGGTCGACAAGGGGTTGGGCGGAGGGGGGAGGGGGGGGGGGGGGGGCGTGGAGATCGGGTGTGACCGTGGAATAATCGTGAGACCAATTCAAATGCGCCCCAAATAATTGGTGAACGAAGC
The DNA here is from genome assembly GCA_947568835.1 of Protonemura montana. NCBI lineage: Eukaryota > Metazoa > Arthropoda > Insecta > Plecoptera > Nemouridae > Protonemura > Protonemura montana. Next base: position 11,351,426 of record OX387604.1, on the reverse strand, counting down.
GCAGTCAAATAATCCGGACGTTCTCTCAAACTGAAATATTTTAATTAAATTAATAAAATGTTCATTACCTTGCGTAGATCTAAGTTTAGCACTTGCATAGTTTTATTTTCAATTGCAAAAACCCGTCACAGATTATAAGGAATGGATCGAGTACCGTGAGCCCCTCCCTTCTGGAACTAAATATACGTTCGTTCTGACCTGAAAGTTGGATGACGACACGGAATGCAAAACACGAGTTTTGTTTTTAAACTTATTGCGAAAATTTAAAAGGCCGTGTTCGTGAGAAAACTTTGTCGGGAAAAATGTATTAGCATACCGAGTGGTAAAAAAAGAACAAAACATGTGAACCCTACGAACAATATAAATGGCTAAATTGACCAAAAATTGTTTGTAAGAGGCAATACAGGTGAAATATGCCTAAATTATTTTATCTAATACACGTGTGTTATGCTACAAGGACTGTAGATATATTTATTGATTTAAGCCATTTAAAAATCTTCAATCTGCAAAAAAAAACAAGCCAAATTGTAATATCTACATTGTGAAACAAATTGGTCAATTTAATCAATACAAGCTGGGAAACTCCATTTCCAATTAAATGCCCATGAAAACCTAATTATGCTTTATTTGCGATAAATCTTGTCGGTAGATAATCGTATCCAATGGTCCTGGTTTTCTTGTTGCAAGACAATAAGCGTTAAAGTGTCTTCCAGAGGCTTAATTTTCTTCATCTTTGTCAAGCACCATGAAATAATATGATCGTGAAATTGTTGTGGGCTAAGCGGAGGCTAAGTACCTAAAGGTTAGTTGTGACAAAATGACTAATTAGCTACTATAACTCAGTCCCGGTCATAAACGAGACTAATGAATGCGAGCGTGTGTTACAGTATCTTATTACACGACTCAAAATTTCCACAAGCTATATCCATTTAAATTATTAATACTCTCCAAGTTGAAGTATTTTAATGTAAAATTAGGTTTCGGATGTTATTATAAGGTTGAGTGATTGCATTTCACAGTAATAAAATAATTAGGATGCGTCGTCCTACATGGTAAAGCACCATAAAAAAGTCCGAAATAGGGAATAAATGACAAAACTGAAAGGTGTTCAGAGTTACTGGCGACAAAAATAGATGTAAAGGTGGAATGAACGCAAAAACTAAATCTCCCAATTTTAGATTGATAACATTACATAATAAACTATGTTGGCAGATAAATTATTCAAGGTTACTAGACTGATTATTGTTCAATTTAAACTGTCAAACGTAATATTAAAAATACCTTCTGCCGCATTTACAAAAATAATTGAAACCTTCATGAATACGTCCTTCAAAATAACCTTGAATTCCGTTCAACCAATAGGAAGCACAAGGCCAGAGCTCAAGGTCATGAGCATGCCTTATGAATTTTCGTACTTTGCGATACTTGCAATACTTGCAATAATTTGTCATGTGGTTCCTATACGACGACTCTGATTTCTGGTATTGAGCATATTCTGGTATTGAGGTATTTTAGCATAGCTTCATGCTGAGTGATGCATGTCAAAATGAAATATACAAAATGCAAAGTGTGTGCTTCCAAATTTGTAACGGATCGGATAGCAGAGGTTCGAACAGAACTGAATATTTCCTCGAAATATAGATTACGTCGCCGTTCTGAGCCAAGGGTATTCGCCGGGTTTGCATTTTCAAGGAACTAAATTGGGTTACGACGGAAAATTAGATAAACACTAATTTACTTTTAGCTGGTTTATTTATTGTCTTATTAAGTTTCAACTGAAATAACCATTTTGTATATGAAATACCCACCTTTTAAATTTTGAAACAAAGTGTAAAATATAACTTTGTATTATTGCGCAATAGAGAAGAGGCATCATTAAAAACAAAAAAATGTTTCCGAGTGTACAAATGAGAAAAATATGGGAATGAAATAATGATCTTCGTAACTCGAGATGATATTGCAGATAAGTAGATGCCACAGAGCACTTAGCTCGCTACGCATTACCCATTTTGACGAATGTTGCGTACTGTAAGATAACACAGTAGATAGTTATGCGTTCCGAAAGCTGGGAACAGTGAACCAGTGTGCAAGGGCAAGTTATAGAAATTACCAACGAGAAATTATGTGTAAAGTTGGGATAGGTAACAATTTCAACGATAGAATACATGGAGGAAACAATTGCCATAAATACTTCGTAATTTAACGCAACTGTTAAGTCGCCTATGTGTTCTATAACAGAATTCCCCTAATTATAATTCAAACTTCATAAAAACTTCAAAAATTGCGTTTGTAGAGTCGTCCATTAGAGTGCAAATTTCATATTTACCATTAATAACGTCTGCCTGACTTCTATTAAGCATTTCACAATTTTACGATCCAATGTACTCGGCATTCTTGTAAAATCGTGACCATGCACTCGAATAGAAATAAAACTACGAACCTTAATCAAATATAAATCACCAATCCAAAGAGTGACCACGAGCGCCGCGAACATTTCATATCGAACTGACAATTAAACTCACATGCACTTCTTCATTTTTGGTATGCCATAAATTATCTACTTATAATTCTCAGCACGAAATAAAATTTATTGTCGCCTTCTACCTCTATTAAAAACATCCCATATTTAATCGTTTCATGAATTAGGCACACACGCAGATAAAATAAAACCTTTTTGCTTTGCTTTGAACAGTGTTCACATCGTTTTTGCGCAAGTAGAACCGTAGAACAAAACACAGAACGCGAAGCCACGAACGAAACGGACAAATTTGAGTCATTCATCTCCATTGATAACCGCAGCCCCGACCATTTCATGCATAATGTAACAAAAGTCAGCCAGTGGTGGTAAAAAGTATTTACGTTCATACGTGCTTCGTCTGTAGCACCTAAGACACCAAACGTTCGTGACAGACATAATAGCACAAGCTGGGGGTAATTAATATTAATTCTCGCTGCATTAAATGCAATTGCTCAAAATAACTAAGTCACCTCAGTTTATTGTTCGCTCCTGTGATGGGATGAAAAAATAATCTTCTAATCAGTACAATAAACCCCACAAAACGCTCTCATTCAAACTTATCTTCGTTTTAATTACTCCCGAAGGTGTCTTAAAAAAGGAAAAGCGAAAATAAATAAATACGAACTTTGTCCTAGTGATCCTATAACACTCATATTTAATGAAATCTTGCATATTATTCTTATTATTTTTTTTTAATTTGAAGTTATTATTGAACGTTAAAATTGTCGGAAGCAGATTATGCAGCGTCCTGATATATAAAGGAAAATATTTCACGCGCCAGTTTGTGCAGAAGACGGCGTCTCAGCCAAGGAAATAATTAGAAAGCAGACATTTTACCGGAACTGGATGCTTCTCGCGTATCATCTTCTTGCAAAGAAGGAACACATCCTCTTCTTCCAAATTGTCGTACTGGTTATTTCATTGTAAATTATCTGTGCCGACCGCATAAATATGTAGGCTGGTCAACCGAAATTTTGAAAATGTTCAGCTCCTACCCCCACCTGGTTATTTCTTTAAACAAGAGAGATATTAATTTTTTTTTTTTAAATAGCAAGTCAGCTTTTTCAGCTTTAAGCAATAATTGTTCATGCGGAACATAGTGAAAGATAACACAAGAGGCTAGGACGAAAAACCCGACCACCAAAAAGGATTGCCATCCTCATGAATGACGTGATTTATTATTTCCCGGTGCCCTTCAAGATTACTCCATACCTTTGAATATTTAGTTCATTACTTGTATAGAGGGCAGTGTTAAACGTATCCGGGGGAGTGATACGGGACGCGGTGTGCATTTTCCCTTTCCACAAATTTTCTACCGCGGTAAAAGCGGAGTGAATCACTTGGGTGTCTGGATGATTTGATTGGGAACAAAACACTGCTGAATTTTTAAGCCGATTTGTTATAAAAATGTTCCGAGAATCGCTAATACCAGAGCCATTTAACTCAAAAATTCATCTGATGTTTCAAAATCTTAATTTCGAAAATATGAAAAACACCATTGCATTCGGAATCGATACCTGATTTCAAATCAGTTTAAATTTCTGTTCTAATGTTGAAACTACCCTCTCTAGCATCAATTTACCGTGATCAACCAGCAAGGTTACTGGACTGCAAGTTCTCCGTCTCGCCAAACCGTCGTAATCGCCAGGCGATGTTATTAAAAACACACCAGTAAAGGAATTCCAAGAAAAACAACATTGAGATAAGCACCCGTCAAGTCAAAATGCCTATAATTTGATCGATTTCTGAAATTTGGAACAATCCACATTACTTTCCGAAATTTTCTACGTGGAAATCTCTTTTGAACGCCATCCAAGAAACAGATTTAGCAATTTGACATAACTTCTCACCTAAAAATTTAAATTTCAATGATCATGTTCGTGAAAGCATGGTATGAAAGGCTCACAGCGACTTCCAAGCGTGTTTTATAAGCAATATTCGCTGAGTCTTTCGGCCTGCGATATGGTATTACAATTTAGTTCAGTAGCAAGCATACCTGTGTGAACCAAACCGAATTTCGAAAAAATCGTGGATGAAGAACATGGTTTTTGTGTCAAAAACGTTAGAGTTTAATTTCAAGTTTGTTGCTTAAGTCGTTTCGTGGCAATCTTTGATTTTGCTGAAAAACAGTCCTTCTTCTTCGGTCAATTGCATAAAGAATATTGATTGGAATCGATTGAAAATTACATGGCGGTAGAAGAACACATGCACCTACCCAACGGATTTTGAATCATATTTTTAGACCAACCGATACGGCGGCTGTTAGCACTTGAAGTGAAATTGTAAAGAAATGTTGCACTGTGAATCGAAAGAGAGAATTAGAGGATTATAATCAAAACTAATCCTTGTTGTCTAACCTTGATTTCTTGACGAATAACAACAATCTTGAACAAGCTCAAGTGTGCGGACGCAGTTCATCTCAAACGACGAATTGTTGGAATTAATTTTCACTCCCTATAACTATGAGCGGAATTGGTTTATAATTTCAATGCCAGAATCCCCTCCTAAAGACAGACACACACACAAGTTTTCAAACAGAAACTTTATTTATTCTTGTATCAAACTTTTGTTTTGAACTGAGCCCTAAGAATTTACGAAGTTTCGAAAACTCTTATTTTTTTCGTCAAGTTGTACGTAGCTAGTTTGATCGATTCATCTGTAAGAATTGCTTGCCATATTAAGCGTCCTGCTATATTAAGTCAAGCAAAGAAAACCAGAGTGCTGGATCAAACCCGTTCAAATGAGACAAGGAAACAATTTAAAGTGTAGTATTACATTGTGTCATACTGCGCTAGCAGATCTATTTGTAATATTCAGCACAAAACCATTTTGCATCCAGAATTTTCCGTCGTCCATTTGCTCTAAAACTTAAAAAAGTATACCACTCAGAGCCGTCTCCTTTTTTCATGATAAAGCACGAAAGATAAGAAAAGAAATATCGGCAGCTAATAGAAAAAACTTCTGCATACGTTTTTCATTTTTCCGTTGGGTTGTAACATATCATAAAACGTGATGTGTTTCAAACAAAAGTAGATGGGAAATTATCCTCCTTCCATTTAATATCCAACAAGGTTCAATAATAGGCTACTCCTAGTCATTTATCAAAGCGAAGCATAAGTAAATATACATAAGGGTGTTTTCAATTTCCTCAAACACTTAACCGCACTTGATAAATCGCCTGTTGGGGAATATATTAAACAATATTTAGTTTCAGTAGTGAATTCAGTATTTTCAAGGGCTTCTTAGAGCACGGCTAGCATGCAAGATCGTCCTAGTCAAATAAACCTCTTGGTGATCGTATACTGCAATGCCATGCCCTACCAAGAGGTTGCAAAATAAAGTCACTCGAGATGCACCGTGTCATCTTCTGTCTACAACATAATGACGTGAATGTATTTTCAAAATACGAATGTCGGCCAGTCAGTCGGTAAACCACTAAGACATGGACACAAAAGATACGGAAATTTGCTTTTCTCGGCTTGTCGATTGACCAGATAGATGAGAATAGGTTTCCTGAGTCCATTCAAGCTCTACGTGACTGAAATGCTTTAAATCTAATAAAATGCACGAGCATGTGATATATCGAAGACATTACAGGAGGGTTCGAGGAAGTCCAGGGTTCCAGAGAATCTTCATGACTCTATCTAAATTGTGACAGTAAAACAAGCAAATACAGTAGGTTTGCAATTGTCTGGCTATCGTAGGTTTGTGTAGCTAGGCTTCATGACCTGCAAACTAGTTATTTATGAATATAAAAAAAAAGTTTTCTGGGTAGTGTGAGGATGATAGTATAAGCATACATTTTTACCATGGATATATGAAAATATGTTTTTTGCGAACATTTCTCACCGCTGCTGAAATATTTCTCAATGCCTTTATCGGGTTTAACTGCACACAGTTATATCTCTTTAAAGTCTGTGCATGAAGTAATTATGGATATTGGATTGTAAATACCTGCATATGGCTACTTTAGAAAGGTTTATGATAGCTTTTCACAAAACTTGAAAGTTGCATATCTTTATTATAGAATATATTTTCCGCAAACAGAAGCTATGGGAAAAATGAATAAATACAGTTATATGTGACTTGATGAACACATATATTCCTAAACATGTGATTAAACGCTATTTTCATTTCCTAATCATACACTTCATGTTAAAAAATGACCGAAAAGAGCTCTACTTCGGTAAGTTTTTACGATATTTTTCAATACTGAGTTTATGTTTCTGTGAGTTAGACACTGTGCGCCAATTCACAGAATCATCTGCAATCACTACATTTGATTAAAAAGTCGCCTTGGAAATTTTTTAAACTTTTTATATTTATCTAGAAGTTGGGAAAGTTGTAAAACCGGGGGGGGCTTATAGCTACTTATTACTCTAGTTGTCCAGATTTTTGCATTTTTTTGACGTGACATCGTCTTATACCGTGGTTTGATAGGTAGACATGTACGGAAACTCGGAGAGACATGACCTCGTTGCAGGCCGTAATACACTGAAGCCTAGATTATACTATTGCCAAGGAATATCTAAGGCAAGTTCCCAGATTTACTTATTAGGCAGCATATAGAATTGAAATATTTACCGTACGTGCTTAACGGTATTCTTAGCATGTGGTAATTAGGATTAACACAAATAACTGCAACATCCCCATAAATATAAAGGGGTTTTTCTATGAAGACTATTATAACGCCATACATCGCCAAAATCATTTGCCAAAATTATTTACATTGAAGTCAGTTCTATCAATGTCCATCCTAAAAACAGATTTTGTATATTACATCATGTCAATTTTTGAGATTATGTCTTAAAAAAACGTTCCAATTATTCGGTATACTTTTTTTAATGATTCGAATACCTTGTCAGTAATGAAACAAACGCACTGAACATTAAAACTGGCTAAAAAGACCACAGATCCATGCGTTCGAAAACACAATTTTCCTAGCATAGATTAAACCCCACGGTTCATTCATAGATTTTCGATTTCCCCAGCCGCCTGGCAAAGTTCTGTGTACTTGCTAGGTTATTATAGGTTCTTTTACTGTCCGCTACAGTGCGCTAAACTCAAAAATGTTATTATTAGTGATCGCTCGAAGCAGATCCTATATCCAAGTAATATGTCACATATATTGAATTTGATACCAAGCTGAAGCTTCAAACGTTGGCTTAAGGACTGCAAATCCATAAATCCGTAAAGGCGTCTTTCGGCGTCTTTCGGCGTCTTTCGAACACGCACGCACTTCCAAAAAAAATGTGTTATAAAGTTTCAATTTGAAAATTGAAAAATCTATTAATTTAATTCATGTTTGTACAATGCATCCAGCTCACAATTAAATAAATACCTGCGACGAGTTTTGACTGTTTAATAAGGAAATTTGGTCGAGTAAAGCAAGACTACAGGTGCAGAAACTAAAAATATGTTGTAGGTGATGGTGGAGTATTGACATTACCAATGAAAAATATGATTCGAGGAAACTTTGTCACAGCCAAATATCGTCCGTGTTGGCAAAAAACAGCCACACCCAAGTTCTGTTTTCTAATATTCAAACATATATATATATATATATATATATAAATAAATGTGCATGATAATGTCCTTAAATAACCTAAATTGAGCGTAAGCACCGATGTTATATGTTTGCCTCTTGCCTGTCTCATATCTTAATACGTGAGCGTGCAGGTACTCGCTCGCATAATTGCGAGGTACTCGTATAATTGGAGGAGTGGAACTGAAAGCTGATTGATTAAACTGGCAATCAGCGAAATCTGCATTGCTTTGGTATTCTGTACGGTTTACCATTTGCACACAGCTGTATTGGCAGATCTATTTTCCGAAAGTGTGACGGCTCAAATTTCGTAATCAACGGATGGTGTTCACTTACCGTGAAGGTAAAAAAGTCACACACAGGCCAGAACTGACGCAATTTTCTCAGCGGGTAGTTAAAGTTCAATCTGCAAAACAAAAACAAAAAGCAATTGTCAGCATTGAAATCATCATATAAATGTTAAGTCGTTGTTATGTTATAAATGTTTAACTTTCTTTCACACTGTTATTTATGCCAAGCAATTAAGTTTATTAGATCATAGACTGCAGGTATGAACAAATCTCTGAACAAATCTTCGTGATATAAAACGTTCGGCCCATAAAAGCGAACATACACTTGAGGATAATTGGCTATCAAATTTTGTGACGTGCTCGTCTCGGCGTTCACACCACTCTTATGCCACTTACAATAACTGCGCTAACTGGAGATTCCAATCAAAATTTCAAATAATCACGGATTAATCTTTCACGCGACAGCGTTTTTAGCAAATCGTTTGTTCTTGATGGTGCGTCAAAGGCCACAAATCTGTATTCCATTTTCCCAATATCGTACAATCAATCGACATACCGAATAAACAGCATCCCTTTTCAAACACAGCCGTAAAACATCCAATATTTTCGTGCTATCATCGCAGTTTTTTATTTAATCAAAGTTTCGCTGCTAGTGCTATCTTGCAGTTTTAGGCTTGGTATTATTCTGCTTGAAATCCCGAGTAAAACGGTTTTGTGTGATTCTTTTTTAGGAGCTCTACTAGCAACGATTACATTTCTATAACGTTTTGAAGTAATCGGACCTCAGGGAAAAGAACCTTTTAACCAATGCTATTTTTAAAGCGTTCTGATCGCTACTGCTGCTGCAAAATCAAAGTGATGTTATCGCAGTCCTGGTAGGCGTAAAACTAAATCAGAATTAGTATTTATAAGATTGGAAGTTTAATGGCATGTGAGGAAAAGGAAACGAAAGAAATCTTTGGTCACGGCACAAACCAAGTGAACGGGGCACGCTGCGATATTTTGGCATGAACATGTAGATCGATAATCTCGAAGGCACTAGGAAATTATGAAATCCCACACAGCTCGTCTTTTCCCCTGCTTTACAACCGACTACCCAATACCCCTCGTTTGCCTGCGTTCTCAGCCACCCACTGTACATGGCAGGTAATTCAAATTTATATTAACACACACACATACACACACACATACACATTACAACCCTACGCACTTGTATCATGTAAACAACTATTTATATTTTAACAACGTATCTAAAACATTATTACAATGTACTAAACCATAAAATAAAAATTTGAATGGGTATTGAAGTAGATGTTTTTTTAACCAATGTTTCCCTGTACTACAATAGTTTTCAAGGGTAAGCTTATGCTGTGCAAGAAGAAAAACAGACGTGAGTTTTAAGGGTGCTTAAAACTCAGTTCTAAAGTCATGAGTTTTCCAAGTTTTCCAAAAGCATAGCTTTGGTTCCGTATAACTTACAGCTTTGTTATAGAATATTACATGATATTTCTGTGTTAACTATTTAATGTTGACATTATATGCAATTCATCCTGAATTCACCGACAAGAATAATTACACATTGCTGCATCTTTTTCATCGTCATCAATGCAAGCTAATTATTGTGAGTATCAAAACGAATTAGGGACTTTTGTTTATTATTGTTTCACTATTTAGATGTCGTTCTACCAACGTAGACGCTACAGAGGCGTTTCAAAGTTGCGGATAGACTTGCTTCTCTGTACGGTACACTTTTATTCACAGCTGCCATATTTCCTCTTTGTTAAACAGTTTTCAGTGCGTTTAATGCCAATTAGCTTTATGGTCGTTACAGCATGCGTATTACATAACATAATAAAATAAGCCTGCTCTTATTTACCTGCGTCCCAAAAGACAAGCTTTAAAGTTATAAAAAGAAAACGGAAAAACTGTACGAAGCATTTTAGCGTTGTTAATTGGCGTTTGCCAAAAGTAGAGTGATGTATCGCAGAAGCACTTTTATTCTGCCTTATTAGTGACTTGGCCGATTTAATTACAAAGGAGCGTTGAAAGTCGCTAACAAGCAGTGGTTGAGAGGGTGGAAAACCCGTTGATTGTGCCTCCCCGGTCCCCCACACCCACCACGCTCCGCCACCAACCCCGCTCCATACCTCTTTCTCGCGCAAACTCACTTACTAGCCCCAGTCACGCACCTACCTTAAAGACCTAACCTAGCAAGTTACTTCTAATAGGATCTGTATCACTGCACGTCTTTTAGGGTAAAAGATTGTGGTGCGCACCAATTTCGACCCTTCATCTAATCAAAATTATGTAATTGGAAGCATTTCCCGCGCGGAAAAATGGGCTAACAGGTATCAAATACATAACACCTGTAAATCGGCCCCGAGAATGGATCAGTGGAATAGCTTCGGAAAGCTAAGGACATGGTGTGGGGGGGGGGGGGGGGTAACTACCTACGCATGGCACGGTGAGTGATGAGAGAAGGTTCCAATTCAAACGGTGCCTCATGGGCACTAAGGCTCAGGTGCACGCTCAAGTAGATAACATTTCACTGGCTAAAGGTTCAAACAAGCTCAAATGTATTGCCATGGCAATTATATTTTAATGGGCTCTACTTCTCGGTAAAATAATTTTCATTAAATTCAAGTGAACAAGAATTTACAACTTTAGGTGGAGTCTATCCTAATATAAAGTGAGTGTACCTGATAGAGCGTTGCAAGAAAGAAATCTTCAGTTGCCGTCTGAAACTCATAAAAAATAATTCAATAATGTACTCAATTTCTGCCAGTGATATATATATATATATATATATATTTTTTTTTTTTTAAAGAAGCATTTCCTTTTAAAAAGTGTACTGCTTTATTAGTTTATTGGGCAATGAAACTTGCAGTAGTTTTATTTCGCATCTTTGCTCATCTTCGACGAGCCGAGAAACAATCTCTCTGCTTTGTGACCTCGTTCCTCTCGTTTTCCTAGGGGCTCTTGCAGTGCACTTCCGTTCAAATCTAATTACTGTAACCGTTGCATTGTTTTTTTTTCTGTATGCTCCGTTTACTACGCTTTTGCTTCATTTGGTGAGGATATTATTTTATCCTGTTGACATTTTACTAACGTATGTAGCTCTAATTGAAAACTGAATAAAGCATATTTCTGGATCAACTTAGTTTTGCGTGCGCAAACAAAACAATAAACACTGTGGTAAATCATAGTGAGTGTTTGTACTACTTTCACTTAAAGCAGTTTCACTCAGCCTGAGTCAAGAAGTTTTTAATCGAAAGAAGTTATGGATATTTCAGATGAAGTAGGTATTTTGGGGAAAAGTAGCGTTGGTTGTGTAGAACAACACAATAAAATATTTCTTTAGGTCCTGTCATAAAACTACAGGTCTACGGGCGGGTCCAGAGCGGAGTCACACAAGTTATAGCCACACAGTAAACGCACGAAAACACAAACCAGAAACTATTTTTATGTCTCTGAAATGAGCTCGTGAAATGTATTAGTATCTATGTCCATTTGTGTGATTTAAAAGAAATCACCGAAGCACAGCAATACTCTGCGAAGATTCACGAAATAGAGTGATTTACTTTTTATGTTGCCGAGAGAAAGGAATGAATTGCAACGGTCCGCCAATGTGCACTACAGTGTTTACTCGTTGTGATAAGGGAGATCAAGCAAAATCTCCCTCCCTTTTCCATCTAGGGCGTTCTTCTCGCTTCCAATAGTCAGGATATGCTGATGGTCTCCTTTTCCGGCTCAAAGAAGTTATCAATATACATCCCCCGCACGTTCAACTTTTATCCATCAGTTGGCTACTCATTTCCGAATAAGTCGGTTCTTTGTCGAACAGCTATGCTTGCCATTAGTAAATGGGAAGTAGTAATACACTTAAGGAGCTGTAGCGTTTGATTCAGTTCCTTGTGAAGAGAGATTGTGGCTTTAATGTATCTCTTCTTGCACAGTGCCAGTATAGAAACACAATAAGCTTTCGGCCAGGGATTATAAACCTCAGTGGAAATAGTGGTTAGTCAGTCTATGTCACATACAAGTTACTGAGGCATTAAGACTGTGGTTTGACGCTCGTTCGTTCAAGATCAACTGCAGACGACTCAGCTTCGTTTATTACATAGACACCAAGGCGTGCGATTTTCACATAGCCCCGCTGTACAAGCGTACACCCCAGTATGCCCCGCGTAAGCAATCGGCTGCACATTCAGCCTGGTAGCTATTTACTACATCTAGTCTGGTTGCTGTTTACTACTCGAGCTGGGTTAGTTCATGTGAATTAATTAGAAATCCAGGAAGACAGTGCAGACTCCACGCGAGACCTCGCGAGGCAACCAAATGTGATGCCAGTCTGATATTAACTGTATCCGTATGTGGAAACGAATGAACAAACATACGCTAAGTTCCTGGCCCGTCCTAGCTCCTGAGAGCTCATTACTAAAAAGGATCTTCTCTGCTCGTCAAACTACTGCAATAATATCTGGCTAACATCATATTACACTCGTCGTTAGTCACCTGTCGTCCGCCGTACGACGTACGCCGTACTTCGTGCGCCGTGTGTTGAACGCGTGCCGTTGGTGGCTTTCAACTAACGAGACCTGCAACGGTGTGTCAAAGAACTAGCGTTTATGGTGAGCGAATAGAATGGTCACGTAACTGGTTACACCTTCAGTAATTATGGGTTTGCTTTCATTCTACTACAGAGCAAAACATGAAACTGCTCGGAGCGTTTGTTCGTGTCCGTGCTTTTGATTCAAATAGAAATGTTTAAAATTGGTTTGAGGAGACGAACGAAACAAATGAAAAAGAGTCTCTATTTGTGAACTGTGCGTAAATGGAGTATCAACACGATGAATTGAGTATTGTGTTGGTAAATCTACTTGCTAAAAGTCATCGAGCGTGTCGAGGCCCTGAACGCAGCCCGCAGAGCAATGTAGAGTGAGCGGCTATGTCGCGGCACCTCCACTGTGTGCAGCGAACCGGGAACGGTCGAGGCCGGCTTCAACGACTGGGAACTGCGACCAGCTCCCAGTAACCGACTCCCAGTGGCTCTCTGCTGTTTCCGAGAGATGTAATTACAATTAATTGGAAAGAGCAGAGCTAACCAATTACTGGCGGTATTAGATAGTATATTGAGCAGGAAGTTAGCTGCGCACGAAACCCATATCGCAATATCCCAACTTTTTACAAGTGTATACGACTGCGGACATTGTATTAATTATAACGGATGAATAAACATGTACACCACTGTACAAAGAAGCAAGCTGGACAATGATATAATTAATTTCGTTGTTTCTCTTTGAGTTTAATAGTGGAGAGAATTTGTACGATTCATATTAAACCAACTGTGATTCGTAATAATTGTTGCGAGGCATAATATAACGTGTGTGGTGTCATGTGATGAAAAGAATTTTGCATGCCTCCCATAATGAGCAGCCAGTGATGAGGTGGGGGTTCTGAGAAAGGAATCCTTCATATTATCTATCAGTCATGGTTGATGTCAGCGAGCCTTGCTCAAACCAGACACGTACATAGATCAAAGAAAACTCTATTTTAGTTGCGAATCGAAGAGGCGAGTGGAGAAGTTCAAAAAGTTTGACAGCTTTGAGTTTGGCAGTAGATGTGACCCCCGTGACCTCAACCCACCTAAACTATTTCTCTCATTCAAACAAGGTGTGATTTATTCATTTCGTGAATTGAAAAGTTTTCTTCTGATCTTTGCTCGAGTTGACATAAAACATGATTCGTGTGCACTATTCACATCAATGACAAAATAAACCAAATCCAAAAGCAACCGAAAGTTCTTCCTCTCTTTCTTCTGCTTTTGCCCATTTCAATTTGTGTGCATTTGTAAGCCGTACGCGTGTGTGTGCGAGAGTGTGCGTACGAGTGTGTGATACGTCAGTGCGAGAGAGTGCCATGCAAACAGTGTGTTGGATATTCGCAAGAGCCCAGCGCTCGTAATTTATGGATCAGACTTTTTAGATTTTTTGTCCTTTTATTGATGGAGGGGTGAGGTTTTCAGAGTGTGAATTCGTGTTTTGAATTAAGATTTGTCTCGTCAGTCTATTGTGGAACAGTTCTTCCTCTTCGCTTATGCACCAACCATCAATCAGTTATTCCAAGAGTACACTTGGGTTGAAAATTTGTAGGCTCAAGTTTTCCCAGCAATATATCAAGAAGGAACGTCACGTAGGCTACGTATAACTGACTCGCCAAATTTATTAAATACACAGTTGAATGCACTAAAGAAGCGTTAGTAGAAGGGACGAGGACAAACACTTTTCACATCGATGAATCTTGATAAAAAAAAAAAAGGAGAATAGGAAAGGCTTTGATATCGATCGTTACTGTTTGGATTCAAAAAGAGCAAGCATCAACAAATCAAATTGAATGCCTCATGCAAACGTAACTGTGCTGAATGTGTTTTAAGTGAAGAGTTGAGAGCTGGAGAATACCTGTGAAGTTGTCTCGCTAACTAGACACAGCGAGAACTGTTTATTCCTGTGGAAAAAAGCTGTAAAGTGTGTTATGGCATTTGCGCATCAAATTTGGTTTTCTTCTGAATAAAATGAAATGTTACAGGATACACACTTCGCAACTGATCTGAAAAACGCTCCAAACTTGGTTTTCTATTGAGCAATATAGAGGCATTTTCAAACAGGTTAACAATGTCGGAAGTCGAAACGTATTATCATCCAATTTTCTTTTTTTTCACAAAAGAAAGCGAGGATTCCTGCGAAGAAGTGTCAACAATAGAAAGGCATGTCCTATGTATACTGGCTGTGGAGACTGGAGACGTTCACAGTGTAAAGATTCCAACAACCATCCGGGGCAGAGCGCCGGGTGCCCCTCCCCCAACAAACTCGCACTTGCTTCTCCGCACGCAGCAAGCTTGTCCTCATAGAATGTTATAGTTCCGGGTTCCCGTCCTTCTTGCGGTTACTGTTATTCTTCTATTGGCAAAATATTATGATTCGTATCTCTACTGTTGCCCTTTTTCTCCAGGCAGATCAGCGTAGACACTCCGACCCATTCATTTTATTTCAGCACGACGACACTTTGCTCGCTCTTCGAAACATCTTATTCGCACAAGGAGGCGCTAATCCACAACTGGAGCGAGCTCAGAGGCAGGTACTCCTCACCGACGCCTTTGCCAGTACGTGGCTTCGTTACGTGGACGCGTTACGCATATCTACACGCAAAAGTAAATGAGTATGAAATTCTAGTCGTCCCGCGTAGTCTTCGGGGACGTTAAATACTATTGCTTGACATAAAACGTGAAGTAGAATCTTATTTTGACGTTATAAATTGAGGCTTAATTACGTTTCCAACTCACCGTTGCCGCCGCGTTGGTGTCCAATTTTCGGCGTGGAAACCGCGGACGTTATTACAATGGTAAAAGATGATTAAAATCCAGCAACTCCCTACACACCAGTAGAGAAACATTATGATTAATGTTTCAGTGAAGATGTATTTCGCTGAATTTGATGCTTGGGTAGACTGATTGGCTAGATCTATGAAAGCCTAGTTCCGAAGTTTATGTACACACCTAGCCTCTCCGTTAATCAGGAGTGAAGAGTAGTGCACAGGTTGCATTCGCCCAGACATGCCCCTTTGGGTTTCTCCAGGAACCATTACTCATTAGCAACGCTCGCTGCAGTTAGTGATGCAGAACAACACTTGTATAATCTGCATTCGCGTTATCTCTCGTTATTTTTGCAAATTATGCACCTGTTAATCGTTTCGGTCGCAATTATTCAGAGCTAGCATTGAGCATTTTCCTCAATGCGACATGATACCTAATTAAAGTGTACATTGAAATATGCAAATTATTTCAAAATTGTTAAATGATGCATCCATGTGGAATAGTACACCCGAATGAGTGAGGAATGATTCTGACTGTGAACATTGTGGTTATGACGGCATTTCAACTCCAATGGATTCCCATCCATATAGACGCGCAATAAAAAAGTAAATAATTAAAAAAGCGGATCAAAAAGTGGATCATGGTGGATCAAAGAGACAAGGTGTTCCCTGCTCCGTGCTACTCACGCTAGCACGCTAGCATTGATCTAACCAATTAACCTATTGCCGTCACCCATCACGGACACAGGGCCGCTCAAATTCGACCTAAATTCTGCTCATGTGTGCCTAACGCTTCTGGCCAAAAGTGCAGAGCGTCGAGCGTCGAGAGTAGAGTGTGTAGAGTGTAGATGTAAAGTGGAACGACTCCAGTGGACGTGATGTTTACCAGTTTTGGGCGCAGCGAGCTTTTCAGCCTGTCCTCTTTGGTTTTATTCAATTTTGCATTAGCCAAAGTGACAAGAGTAGCGGGTGACTAGTAATCAAGCCTTTGCCCTCGAACTTTCATGGTTTGTTATTGGAGAGGAGAGTGGTGGCTTCGCTAGAGGGACGTGGACGGGTTTGTGGGTGCTGGGTACAGACATGGTGGTAAAGGGGAGGGGCGTAGAAGGAGACGAGTAGATGCGAAGGAAGAGGAGGTTGCATGAGTACTATCACATAGCATTTTGGTAACCACAAACTTCCCTTCGTGGGCCCACATAACGTTTAGTGCGTGTGTCGGTCAACGCTAGTGTTTCGCCCGTGCAATATTTTGCCGTCAGTGCCAGTAGTGAAAGAATGTAGCTACAGATCGAAATTGAACTTCGTCCCCGTCCCATTTGGAAAATTGTGATTGGAAGCACTGGAATCAGCTTTAAGTAAAGTTTAGTTATTGTCTGCTGGCTCGGTTAAAAATAATACGACAAATAGGAAACACAGTGAGCAAGCTTTCACCGCGCGTTTAAAGTGAAACGCTTTGAAAAAGTACGAATGGCATTAAGGTACAAAATTGCATCATTAAGCGGAGTAATTATGAGATTTGAATGGCAGTGCGTACTTTTAAATGGATCTTAACTCAATGAAAGCATGTCTGATCTAATATAGCTGAAAGAAAATGGTCTAGGCCTCTCATATATTCGACGACACTGTCTCAAGTCGTTACCACGTGGAGCTCTTGCTGTTGAGAGTTCCCTTATTTTATTTTATTTAGTGTTTAGTTCGAAAAGTGTAGATACCCATACAGACAGCTCCATGAAGGTCGGAGTTCTGGGGACCTTCATTTTGAAGGGCGCTCACAGATTCAGGCGGAATATTTCGCTGGGAATCCAGCTGAAGTAAAAATTAATACGCTGTGAAGCTGATTAGGTTAACGCCAAGCAGCAATTTTAATGCGTTTCAAACTTGAATTTTGTTTCCCACGTAAATAGGAAAAAAATACTTATACAAAAAACTTTTAACTGAAAAATATAGCAGTGAATTGTTCACCTTCGAAATGCACTGTCAAGTGTTGAACAAAGTTTCAAATTTGCTAAAAGGGAAGAGTGTTTTTAAAGTAGGCTTATATAAAAAGATACCTACGTAGGTAAAGAATAATTGGTAATTTATCTTGGGCTTATGGTTCAGTCAGAGTTTTCAAGTTTTTAAGAAGCCAAAAGACGATGGAAGATGTTCCTTAAAAGAACTAAAAAGCAACGTTTAAAAGAAAGCTGAAGCAAGTTGGGGTCTCCATTACTGTCACATTTCTCCCAGAAATTGTGATGCCAGTAAGAAAGTATATATATGGCACATGGCTGGGCTACGAAAAGTGTAAGACACCCGGCATACCAACGATAACACTCGCTTGTTGTATTATGGAGTAGCATAGTGATGAGGACTCCACACCATTTTCCTAGTTTTCGTAGTTTAAAACTTTCACAGCGTTACGTTGCGTATACGTTCATGTTGTGAACGACAAACAACTTTTAGCTCCCTAATCTTTCTTCCTGCTAGCTAGCGCAATGTTGCAAATGCTTCTTCTCTAGTTCCTTGTTAATACGTAGCAGGGATGGTGGTCCGCCCGGCGCCATCGATTTTAGTTGCGTCGTCAACGTAACATAAAAGGACGAGGGAGGAAGAAAGATAAAAGATGTGGATTTAAAGCTCAAACAAGGAGCGGGTGAAATGTAAAATTGTTTAAGTATATGCACAACCCTTCTTCTCTTTATAGATAGCACAACGCGTGTTTATCAAGTATGGTGAAGCTGAAAAGTATTGCTCGCTTAACGATCGACTTCTTCAAGCTTTTTGATTTTGAAGAAATTTATAAGATTTAAGATACATTATGTATAAAATGTCTTTTGATAAAACAATTTGAATACAATTATAGCAGAGTTAATAGAAAATTTACTTTGGGGTTAAAATTATTGATATAAAATTAATAGAAAATGACAATCGTATTATAACTGTAAAAAAATAACTTGAAGGATAGTGATAAGAGAGTTCCTCCCTCACCCCTTTATACACACACTCACCCCTTTCCACGAGTCCCATGAGGGCGCAAATTCAAAAGCGAGTAGAATCAAACAACGGTTAATCCTAGCACTGTTCTCCGGGGCTCAGTTATAAATGATAACTTCACGTGATTTCTACGCGAGAGGATTTGTTTTCAAATTCAATTTAACTTTAATTCAGCAAGTGATTCCGTATATTTGCGGATTTACCAGCATCCACCTACTTCCTCGCCAAAATGAACAAAGAACACTGATGATAAATATATTAAAATGTAATCCTCTTCTTTTCATCACACCATCATAAAATGAACTTTAATTATTTTTACGTTTAAGTGTGCGTGCCTTTTTATGTGGATGAGGAGCCATTTTATTTCGATGAAGACAAAATCACAAGAGAAACAAAAAAACTTTCAAAGCGCGCTAGATCTGAACAGCTAAAAAAACTTGATTGCTATTTTATAACTGCTATGTAAAAAAAATTTAGGATTCGATTTAGGTTTTAGGATTCGACAGCAAGAGAGAATTGCTACAAAAATATAGATTTTGTGAAACCCCTTTGAAGGGTCTTGATGAAATTTGAACTATAGTCCTTACACTGTTACCACGTAGCTTAAACCGTCATCGCTTCGGTCAATCATGGGCCTCGACTATCAACTAAATCAATTCACCACGCTGCATTCCCACGAGTGACGCAAAATGATTCACTCATCTGTGCAATTATTGTGCAGCACCAGATGGTAGTTTATTCGAGCCAGCGTCACAGACCAGGGAAACGGTCCAGCCAGTTTCCGATCGGAAAATTTCTACAAAAACGTACTAAACTTCCTTTGCCCAGCATCCGCAGAAATGTTACAAATGAACAAGGTTTCATAACTTCAAATTTCAGACAGTATTAAAAATAAATGGATGTGCTAAGCTTTATAAGGCTAAGAACATATATAATAAAATAAGAACACTATAATAAGCAAAAATGAAATAATAGTTCAATTTCATTTATTATATTCTTATTATATACGACAAAAGATGAAAATACTGAAAAAGTTTTTAAAGATAAGAAGATGCAGAAATACTGAAAAAGTTTATGAACATTGTTAAGTATTGTTCGATTTTTTTTTATAAACGCAATTCAGAAACTTATCTTTAAAATCATTCTTTGTGAAGAGAATTCGCGAACTTAACGTTAGTTGAAACTAACTTGTGACTTTCCCTTGAAAAGAAAAAATATATTCAAATTGAATGACTGGAGTGTTTCAAAGACAAAAGATTTATTTATTTCAATTTCCATGCATGTTAGTTCAATAGCAATAAAATAAAATTGAATTGCATTTCCATGTCCCGCATCGCTGGCTTTTGAAGTAGGTTTCTGAACGCAACTGTTTGAACTCGTAGGAACCAGAAGAACCGGTTGGAACCGGTGAGAACCAGTGACAACCGGTGGGATTGGTAGTCAGAACGCGGGGGCCGCCCTTTGATTTTGCATATCGGCGTATCGAAACGCAATAAAGTAATTTGATGGATTCTCGGTCTATCACGTGTTTAATAACGCATTCTACGTTCATAACAGAAAGCTAAATAACTTATCAAAAAATGAATATACAGGATCAAACGATGATGGTTTTTTTTCAATGGGATTGAGACGCTTTTGCAATGCCATGAAAAAGCAATCGCTTTTGAGAACCAAATTATTCTTATGTTGATAGACGTTCTATGATGAAAAATCATAAAGAAAATTCACAGAACTGCTAGAAAATATTTTACTATCACTTAACACCTGGGTATGTAAGAGATAGGATTTCCATGAAGATATTGCGTTGCTTACTGCATGAACATACACCTCACGATCGGTAATTTGATAAACAAAGTAGCAGAAGAGAGGAGACATTGAACAGCCGTCATCGAATGCGAGCTCACTCTTGGGTAACCGATAAACTTGAACGCGCAACGAGCAACGGACGAGGTGCAATTACAACTAATTGCAAACCAGTCGGTTAGAATTGCACATTCGAATAAACACCCAGAGCACCAGCCATCAGTAGCGCATAAAGCAAAGAAAGAAGAATTCGAAGCCAGCAGAAGCAGAAGAACAAGTTAAAACGCAGACATACTTTTTAATTGTTTAGAAAGTAGGGGACAGTTAGTCTAGTCTTGCTTGATATAATCAGTTTGAATTTACTCTAGCGTTAATCGGACAAACAGTGTTTCAATAACATAATTATGTTATATAATATTTTTTCGAAGCAAACAAAACGTCACGTGGCTCTTTGTAATGGAAATGGCAGTTGAAAAAAAAAAAACTCACCAATTAATTAGCCTAACCGGGTTCCACAAACGAAGCCAATTGCAAATTGGATAATCTAGACTGCGTTGCATGAAATTGTACTAATAATTTCATCAAAGTTAATTTTAAATGTCTTTTTCATGTCCGATGGTCTGTTTATAGATCACAGGGTCGCTTTAATTCAAGATGGTATATAGGTCATTTGTGTTTGGTACACAAAATCTTGTGAGTGCAAAATTGAATAAATCCAATTCGCTAATGATGATGACATTAGTTAAAACTCAGTAAAACCAATTAAACGTTTTAATCCAAAAAGCATTTAATAAGAATACAGCCCAATAAAATTGTATAACGAGAATTATTGATCAAAACTCTATATCCAAAAAGAAGCCCGCAGCAAATATAAAATACCACATGATTCTCCTTCCGCCGTGCATAGTGCTCGTTTCTGGTAGGAAAAGTCACCAATAAATAAGACACACATTTATGATTGATGAAAATAGGGTGGAAAGTAGTCCACTCAATCCCCAGTGCCTCCTTAACTTCTCATGCTCCTACGCAATGGGTAATTCAAGGTTCTTTAGTGTTGAGACTCCTAAAATATGTAAAAATCCCTAGGGACACAAGTTGAGATATTTGAACACCTGTTAGTGCTTAAAACGAAAGTTTACTTCTGACATGTAATGGATGACAGTGTTGTGCTAGATCAACTTCAGATGGTAAGCATTGCTAGCACGGTCTCTCATATTTTAACGTCATGACCTCAAGAAAGACTTTTATTAGAACACTTAAAAATTATTCTGTTTTGCTCAATTGGACCATGTTACGGTTCCTGAAGCTACAATCAAGATGTTATGATATACTGTTAAATGGGTGATCGAATGCAATTGCAATCCAACAACGCGCATACCGGATCTATGGAATTGTTTCACTGATTTTTTCAAAGTTAGCCATTTTCTTTGCCAACTTTAAAAACGAAAAATACTATCAAGCATACTGTAAATGGAAGATATTACTTTTTGTAGCCATGGAGATGTTAAAATCGCCTGACCGAGCACTAAATTCTGATTTGAATGTTACCGCGGGTATGCTTTATTCCATCACCGGGCTGCCCCAACCTATCCCACCGAGCTGACACCAAAAGTGACATTGCAATCAGGATGCTTCTTTGACGCTGGGAAAATATTTGCCTCCATTGACCCTTAATTACTGTAATTCAAATATGGTAGAAATTCGGGGTTTTTATTTGCCACTCATTCCAAAAATATGCAATATTATATTCCTTTTTTAAAGGCTTAATGTAAGTATTGAATCACAAAAATGTGTATAAGAATTCTCACCGATGAAGAAAGACGTGTAAACGAACATGCTGTGAAGACGTGTAGTTGAAGACCCCCCTTCTCTTCCCGCACTATAAATAAAATTGTAATAAAGACGCGCCCAAGAATTAATGAACACAACCGCAGCAATCTTTGATGGTGCCATATTTATATTTCTCTCGTCCTTTCCAAGGATTTTAATCTCAACATTCATTTCGTTAAACAGCTTTCTATTCCCTATTTATTTTTTATTTTTTTTATGTGTATAATAATATTTTATTTTCAGGATTGAGCACCCAGCATCACACATTTACTTACGCATATTTCACTTAGTATAGTTAAAAAAAAAAAAAATAATAATAATTTCAGTTTATATAATGAGTAGTTTTCAACCTTTTTCTATATACTTTTTCCCTTAAACGAAATCGCAAACGATCTTATCAGTTATATTTCCTAGGCAAAATCTTTTTGACATGGTTTTATTGTTAAGAACAAGTTAAAAGGCTTCGAGAGATGTATACAACAAAGAAGTCTTCGGTGATTGAAAAAGTTCTTTAGTCTCATTTTTCTTTGCTTCGTATTATGGTAATATTACTTGTAAAGATTTCACAATACTTATTATATGTTTTAAGATCCTCTTACTACCAACACCTTCATTCCCAACAATTTTTGTTTTCTCTTTTGGCATCAGTATTTTTGCATAAAAATGAAATTTAGGATACAACTTCATAAACTTCACAAAGGTAGCTTCATAATGCTATACAAAATACACTTTTAAAAGTGTATTCCTTCAGCAGATAATATTATATGAAATTATGAAATAGAAATTTTTCCATTTCCTTTTATTCTCAAGACAAAAGTCTTATCTTAGTTGCGGGAAAGTTCGATCGTGACGCTGGTGTTACTTTAGATGTGACGTGATGCGCTTAGTTTTTACTCTTTTGTACAAGTAAGAAGGGAAAATGCAATTTCCTGGAGATCGTGTCACGATACTGCCTACTAGCTGCTTTGCTCAGTTGCCATAGCCATTTATATGCCTGCTAGCCTTTAAATACATACTTTACATAATTCGCCCCAGTACTCCCTCCTTTTGTAGGAGTTTCTTTTTTCGATTCTTTTATATTGCTAATTTCTGTGAGTTCCACACACCTGAGCGTCCGTATCCTTACGTTAAGCAACCCTCTAGCACGGTCAAAGGCACGCAAAACTGTATTCTTGTGAGCTGTGGTCATAAAACAACAGTTGAAGTGTAATAAAGTCGAACATTTAAATAGCATCCCATACCTTTCCCGTAATTGCACCGAGGCCAGCACTAAAGCATACCCACAGGATGTAGGGAGAGAGGAGGTGAACACAAAGAGGGTGTGATCACAAGTTAAAAGTATCTAACACAATTGTAGTGTTATTCAAAAAGTACGCTTGTACAAAATGCATTATAAAGTCCTCGTCGCGACCCAGTTCGTTTTATCAAAGCTGGTGTTGGAGCTTGTGGCAACCATCAATTTTATAACTTCCCCGTCTCACTGTGAAAAACATGGCGCGTTTAGAATTAACCATGAATAAATTTATGGTGTTATTTGAGAAGTAGACGCCAATACCGAAACAAATGAAAAAAAAAAACTGTTCTTAGTGGCTGGGGACACTAATTGAAAGTGCCAACTTCCATGACACATGCTATGAAAAGGCTGCGTCCGCAAAATATGATAATATCAGTCCATGATTGGACAAACAAATAAAATAACTATTGTCAGTTGCGACTGGTGTGGTGAAATTATACCAATGTCTGAAACCATTTTCTGAGAAGCAAAGCGGATACTGAGGCAATTGAAATCAAAGTTATAATCATATCTGTGGAAACTAACGATGTTTGACTATAATTTCAATGAAATATTGCCACTCGGGAGGCTACACGCAAAAAGGTCTGCAAACTATTTTCTTCACGCCAACGATAGATATACGAATAAAGTTGAGACAATATATATTCTATAAAATATATACGTTTTCACATTTGCATATTACAATTGGGAAATGGTTCTGATTTTAATTTTTTTTTTTTTTGTACAAAGGTACACATAGTAGAAGTAATTTTCCAGCCAGCATCATCAGAATCCCCAGATGGCCATTATTCGCTGCGCTTTCCTTCTCCTACCAAATAACGTTTCGAGCCATCGCAAACAAAAAACCGTGGATATGGCATAATTTTCCCTCTTGCTCTTTTTTAAGAAGTTTATAAAATAAAATGAGATACAAATTGAAAAGTGAGAGAAAAACTGACGACTTTTTTCTAAAGAATGAACATTTTCAAGCAAGAAAGTAGGGTAATTTCAGAAGATACTCGCATGTTAGCAAACTAATTAGAGGAGACCTTCGGCCAGTATCGAACAGGCCACGTGAATTCCTCACGCCCAAAACTGAACGATGTCCCAAAACACATGGAGTGTGGTGTTGAGCATTGCCAGCCGCATCCGGGACGCGCTAGTATTGATGTGTGTGAACTTTGACCCTAGTGTTATGATAATTAAAGGTATACCTATGCCAGGTGGCAGGTTGACACTTCGCAGCTAACCCGTGTGGGCCCGCTTCAACCCGCTCCCCACCCTCTTCACCTATCCCAGCGCCCCACGCCCCCCTCCCAAGTCCGCGCAGCTCGGGCAAAAATGCCTGTTTACCAGCGAGCGGGCAGTAATTTACCGCTCTAATGAATTTGGTGGGTGGTTTATACCCACGGGAGAGCCCCAGCCTAGCAAGAGAATATCTGCACCCAAAACATGCATCATGTTTAGAATAGTTAAATTGACGCGAGGTGTGCTGAAATTACAAAGTAAATGAGCTCTCAGTTTGGTTATTATGTATTTATTGAATACCACACGGTGAAAATTAATTGATACTGTCAAAAGTTACTGTTAAAGTTTGATGCTCTTGATCCAGAGCCTATGGTCAATGTGTAAGTATTTTTATTGGAAAGTAGCATAAAACTGGAAGCTGAGGGTTTGTTTGGTTGAGTTGCTGAGTTGAAGTCGTGTAATGCCGGGAGCAATCAACTGGAACAACGACTCGCTTCGGCCCAAGTCCTGGAGACCTCACTTCTCTGTTTCCCATCGCTATTCAGAATAGCATGGATCAAATTTGCATCAGAAGCATTTCTGGAAAACATATGTACTTTATGTATATTGACTTTCGTATAGAATTGGCTGCAATTTCGCATCCCAGCCATAGCTGTGCCAAAGCAATAAAATACTATTTAAGAAAATGCTCTTTAACTTTGGTGAAGTGCCGTACAATATGGCGAGCTTTAGAAAAAATAAGTGCATTGGACAAATGCCATTGCTAAATATTGAAAGAAAATACGAAATTATGTCAATTTATGCACCATGTAGAAATTTTAAGTATGGCCCGTAACATTTGCGAGGATCGTTGTTTTAATTTAAGATTACGTTGAAACGCCAGAGCATGAGGCAATTGTAAGGCAAGGCCTATCGAGTCCAAAAATGTTTCACGCTCACACGTTTTTGAGTTCATTTATATTCTGGTCGACACATTTCGATGAAAGTTGGCACTATCAGCAAAATGGATGTGGGCTGGGAAGTAAAGTAAGCCTTATGCATCCATGGGTTTTCATTTTACCAGGCAAACTTCCAATATTGGCCTTGCCAAGTGATTTGTTCCCACTTTTCCTTTTTCTTTTATTGCAACAAAAAATAGGAATAAAATCTACATTGAGACCGACGTTTATTCAAAACTCTGGAACCATACACCTTTCATCGTACTGCCTTTGAAAGTTCAAACACACAACAAAAAATAGTACCGCCATATTGACTTCTGATGAAATACAACGATATCACCTTAAAATGGTACACTTCGCATGGTGAATTTATACTTTTGCTATCTCCTCGGAATAACCTCACACCTTGAAATGCCACCGCTGCAGTATTTTATCGAAATAGATTTATGAAACCACATTTATTGATAACGTGAGTAATTGAATTTTGCTCCGAGGAGGGTATAAATTAACACGAATGCCATTTCAGATCGAGTTTATATCAACGCAACACGGATACCTATATATCAGTGAGCTTTCTTCCTTGCTAAAACGAAACAGTTGAAAATAAAGCACTCTAGGGTCTTTGGGCTTTTCGGCGGACCTAGCCGTAGGCCAATACCCAATCGGTATTTAGGATTGACAGGCTAGGACAGTATTTAGGATTTACAAAAGCTTATTTTCCAATGCACTTTCAAAGAGTAGGAAAAACAAAACTGACGCTCAGCATACCCTTTGTTGGATACCATCTATGATTCTATTCAATTACACTCCTCCTTTCTTATTTATTTGTTTCTTCTTTCTTTCACACCTTTGCCAACACGCACGTCGTGCTCGTATAGTGCTTTTTATAGAAAATATTCAAAATATTAATAAACTATTCGACTTGTTTATTGGTATACTAGGATACTTTTAATGCTTCTGAGATTTGAAATATTAAGTAATATCGCGACAACGAACAAATATTTCAAGAAATTCGTTTCAATTCGTGGGCCTCTCGGCAAGAAGTGGCTCGAAAAGTACGAAAGCGTGAAGCATATGCCTGACATTTTTCAGGACCAACGTTGCTGACGTGATATAAGTCTCAGCTCGTTTTTCCGCTACGTTTAGTGATAGCTAGCACAACCGTCTGCTTTTGTAACTTATAACGCTGATTTTTCTCACTGAATCCACAATCGCGAATAAACGTCAACTGACAAATTATTATTTCGGTTTTAGTTCTTTTGCATCTAGACAGCGGGTTAAAATTTCTAACGACAAAAAAAAATAATTAAAATGTTTCATTAGAAGTGTTTAATACATTTCAGTGAGCAGCTAATCTGGTTGACGCCAAGCCTTTCCGAGCGCTTTGTCCGACACCGTTTATCCTCATAATTAAGGGATGATTATTCTCTCCATAAATGCTTGTCTCAAATCCTAACGAAGGTCATACAATTATCAGATGTGCATTAAACTTTCGGTTTTCATTATTTTGTTAGATAAAATATTGACTAGTTGTATTTAGTTAGCATGAACTTGCTCCTGTTCAGTGTAATTAAGTTCGGTCTGATTGGGGCACTACACTTCCAGAAGCTTTGCTCAATTTACTTTCTCCACGCTAGCCACGTTATGGAATGGCGGAATGGCAAGGGTTGGCTGGAGTTTGGGTCTGCTTGAGTGTAGACTCTAGGTTGGGGTTTTCTGGTACAGTAAATTAACTGTTCTCCAGGGAGTTAGCTGCAGAAACCCAGCTCCAGTCGCGTCCACTCCTATTATCCTATGCTCTCGCGGTGCTGGCTGTGCACTGCGCGACCTAGCCATGGAAACTTTCGGCGGGCCTTCTTCGCTTTGGCTGCGGCTGTTTTGGCCCGCCCGCCCACCCGCCCGCCTGCCGCCCGCCGTCCACCCTCCAGGCCGATAATGCCCCGGCCAGAGCTTTCGTCCTCCCACACTTTTATCACCATCGCGACGGTGAAGCCGGTCTTCGCTTCTGCATTCTCGATACGTCATTTTGAATTGGAATTATAACTTTGTGTATCGAGTTAGTATGTGCTCAATTTAAAGTTACGTGATATGGGGTAGAAAGTTTGCAAGTTCTGTTAACAGGAATAATGATAGTGTCCATTTGGTAAAAAAAACACTGTTGGCTATTTTTTTTTATTATTTTATTATTATTTTATCGTGTAATTCGGTGAAGGAGATATTTTTCTATTAGTTTTCACCTCTACTAAATTATAAGCCGAAGTGTGTTTGGTTTCATGATGCATTGTAAACAATGCATATTAGTTTGTACTTTGCTATTATAAAATCTAGCGTTGGTTTCAGTTCAGCTGCAGCAATGTGATCGAGATAGTTTCGGGTTTTAAATTCTGATTTATGTACTAAAAAGTAAAAATCTAACGCTTGTAATGCCCGCTTATCGCTTGCACCCGTGTGCCCAGTGCGACAAATGGTTGGAGAGCCATGAGGTGGGAGTGGGTGGGGCCAGGGGGATGTATTGCGAGCTAATGGTCACAAAAGAATTGCTCCATTGAAACAAGGGATGAAACAACACATATTAATTATTGGTACAAATATATTTATGGTCTCTTTTTTGTATGCTTTTTATGAACTGGTCCTCACAATTGCAACGGGTTCATTACATTTTTTATTTAAAATGAATGTTTGAACTTTTAACGTGAATTATTAGAAAGAAGAAATACACAAAATAAAGTGTGTTGTTTGTATGATTGATGTGTAGGAGCACAATATTGTAAAATAGCGTCGAACCAATTCCTAGATGTTATCGTCGAGCGAGCCTTTCAATTTTCACTGAAAATAAAATCCCATAAAATGTGGGCTTGCTTTAATCGAGTTGATCGAATGCGTTTTATGACTGAACCGAAAACAAAGCGAAATAAAAAAAAGGGTGACGGGAGCTCGCAAACTGTGCAAAACATAGGCAGCCACGTAATTCAAATGTAGCACCTCGGTTGCTCTCGATTTCCCGTTCATTTTGAGACATTTTATTTGAAAGGGTTCACCAAACACCAAAGCATGTGGTCAACAACTGCAAGACAATAAGAAATACTTGACAAGATATTGCGGCAAAGTTGTGAGAATCAAAGGTATATTGAGCCCGGGAGAACACTAATCACTCTACATAAGATGTTTGCAGTCCCGTCTTCAGTGTGCACCAATGGAAATAAACCCTAAGGGCACACAATCTTCACTTATTTCCTCCCTAGCCCGACGAACCCTGTCCATTCCTAGTTCCATTCCCAGTTCTCGTCCCAGTGCTCCCCACAGAGAGCAAACAGACATCTAGCCACGAGCTACGACTGGCTAGATAAAGGAGTGGAGTTACTAATCCGTGAACTGCCCTTATCATTGGCTCTAAATTAAACATGTGACCTGAACTGTAGTATAAAAAGTTGACAGTGATTGCACGTGAGAGGTAGGTTTTGTACCTCTGGATCTCTGTAATTCTGTGTCATAATCGCCTTAACAGCCATTGCAGTGAATGAGAAAAAAAGTGTTTCAAGCAGGCTAGGGCCAGAGTCTTGTGTAAAAATGTTACAATTAATCGGTATTTCATCAAACACTCTTCCTTCCCGCTATAATTAACAGCTGTGGACGGGTGTGCAGGCCCAAACCATTCTTTGCCAACACTAGAGAAAAAGGATACAATTATTCCATAATTTTATTTAAGAATGGAGCTTGCGATGAAAAAAAGAATACCAGACCAGTATATATTTTTTCCCCGTTTTAATTAAGACTTTTGGAAAGTTGATGCGATAAAAATAACGTGATTGCTTTATTGATCGTGGAAGTAAAGTTGTTATTTCCTGCTACGAGTCTATGGTTTCAGGTAATACGGGGAACCTTGACATGAATGCTACTGTATGATCCTGTTTACTTATGTATATTTCTATGTCCTTCTATTTGTTTCTGAATTTCCTCCTATGTGCTCCTTTTAGATAAAAGCACTTATTTCATTGAATGTAATTACCTTGCAATCAGTGAAATAACTGCCCGATCCTAACATTATATACACAATTGTGTTGTGTCAACAAATATTGACACCATTTGTATTAGTGTAGTATTGAGATAACTTTTAATTTGCACAGCTTGGTGTGCGTACTACATGTAAATCATCCATTATTAATTGAATTTTGAATTCGTGTCGTTATCATTTTGTAGACTAACCGTAGACCTTCCATTTTGTCTCTCTCTCTCCATTAGCTCCACTTTTCACAAATTTATCTGTTCTCTATTCATTACACGTTCAATATGATCGAAATTAGTAACTCATAACGCAGTATGACACACATAATAACGTGATGACTGATGACTAATAAGTAATGAGTAATGAGTATTGAGTAATGCGTGCTGGGTAATAAGTTGTGGGTTGTGACCGTGGCCCCTTGTCCGTGGGAACTCGAATTTTGCTCTATCTCCCTATTCCCCTACCCCAATTTCCACGGTCAGTTGCTGAGGTTTGGACTTCACTGCCCAATCTAGCGCATGTGGTCCCTGCCCCTGATACCACGCTGCTCTGCAACACTCTACACATCCAATGTGATGTGAAAACTCATAAGTCATAAACGCCCAT
This sequence comes from Protonemura montana, assembly GCA_947568835.1. Lineage (NCBI taxonomy): Eukaryota > Metazoa > Arthropoda > Insecta > Plecoptera > Nemouridae > Protonemura > Protonemura montana. The sequence goes on along the minus strand of OX387604.1, from coordinate 11,321,031 downwards.
TAATCATAATCGTCAATGAATCAATACAAAGTTGAATGAGCTGTGTCAGAACCATGGCTAAAGCACATAGACATTTTGTGTAAATATTGGAGTCAATTAAGCTATTGCAAGTTGTTTTGAATGGAGACAATTTAGAGTTTAATTTTATTTAGGAACCAATTAACTTTAAATTTGTTACAATTGGATTTTTTTTATTTTCAACTGTCATTCGGACTTTGAGCTGAATATTTATTTTTTGAGTTAAAGCTATTATAAAGGAAACCCTTCAGGGAGTCTAGAAAAATGTCTTTTTGTTTTTTAACGAGTATGCATTAGTTTTGATTATGTTCCGATTTATTAAACTACCTTTATTGTCAAGGTAAATAATAAATATGATATGTTAATATATGTATGCTATAAAAATTCGTCGGTAGTTCCTGTATTTTAGTTGGATTGCTTCTGCAGAGTAATATCTGCACCATACGTTGAAAACAAAACATTGGCTATACGCATAAAATGCACTTCACCTGTGCAGTAACTTTGCAAACTCTCCGCATAGCCTAAGCTTAAAACCGAAACTTATAATACCCCAAAGCAACATACTACTGCACTAATAAAACTAAACGCCAGAAATGTGTTATATTTGTTGCACACCTGGCGTAGCAGAAGCAGTTCCAACAGCTGGCACAGAGGCCAAGAATAATAGGCTATGGTTACCTAATGAGCGAATCTCTGACATTGTCGTAGTCTGTAGTGGAGGTGCCGTTAGCATCCATTGCAGCTTTACGCTTTCAGCTTTACGCTTTACAGCTAACGGCTATGAACGCATACTTGAATGCGCTATTTCAACGATATTAGTTCACATTTTATTCTCTTTTAATAAAATTGTGTCCAATACAGCATACATTTCGTTGTTCGGTCGAAGAAATGTTTGTGTTGGAACTCAGAAGCATAACATGAACGTAAGGGAGAATGTGGAAGAAGGATGAAAAGGAACTGGATGTAGGTGTGTTGCAGAAGTACAGCATAGTACCAGAAGAACGTGGACGGGAAACGTACATGCGGAAACATATATCAGGATATTATAAAGAAAGAAGAAAATGGGTTGCTTTGGCGAATAGACCACAAGGGAGGAAAAAGAGATTGAAATAGGGAATGATGGATCAGATCGCTCGGTACGAAGCCTGTAGTTGAGTTTTTACTCGTAAATATATGTGACACTTTCTATCATCCCAAAAGCAATAGTGAATTTTACAACCATAATAGATTTTAAAACGAGAACGGTGTTGAGTACCAAAATCTCCCAAAGGAACCGGATCGTAAACCTTAAGAGGCATACATTTTCATTCTCTTTGCATTTAATATGTACTACGTAAATATCTTACCGAAGGTCTCCAGATATTTCTCAGCATGCCGGTGCGTTTGAAGCTTGTGACCGATAATTTTCATTATCAAACAGGCCTAGGCTTGAGCGGAAAGGATTTTCTAGCAATTTATACGTTAAACTTCCAGGCAAAGCTAGGTGATAGATTACTTAGTAATGAACTACTTGACTGGAACACAAAGTTAATTACATAGAGGTGACGTACTAACTTTTGATTGCATTTAACAAACTACATTTTACTTGATAAAGATGATGAAGAAGAGACCCTAAAGAATTTGGTAATAACGTAGACCACATTCCTCAGTTGGTGATGCATCAGTTCCTCGTCCTCGTCTTTGCGTTCCTGTTCCCGTTCCCGTTCCCGTTTCCGTTCCCGTCCTAGGCCACTAATATCAGAAGCAAGCAATACAAAAGCCGCATCTGGAAAAGCAATCCTCCTCCGTGTGCCACCGAACGGTTTTCCAGGAAAACAAAAGAATGTTACCATTGTAAAAGTTGATTATTTAATTCGTGGCCCGTTGCAAACATGGCAATTTAATTGAAATGAATTCGAGTAAGAAATTAAGGAAATTCTGGTCGAAATGCAAGATTTTTTAGGGGTGTGCGGGCGTTGAGGGTGGGCAATTGAACGCAAATACGCGGAAACGTCTCGTGTTTGGGCGTCTACGCGGAATGGAGCTGTAAGCTGAGTCTCCCATGTACGCAAATAAATTGCGAATTAAAATGTTGTTTAGACCTGATGTTGCTAGGGAAAGTGTTGCTTTTTATACCTTTCCTACCAAAAAAAAATCGTTCAAAAAACCTTATCCGAAACAATACAGTCGAAAACATTTCGGTATGTGCATTACGTTCTAATGTATTCGTTCTCGTAGGATAAAATTCAATTTTCCCCATCGATTTCTAGCGTTCTGAAATTTTTTGGGGCTGGTATAAGCTGCTCGAGTTTTCCCCGGAAAAGCGATGGCGTGCAGGTATTGCTATGCTATCTACCCACGACTGGTGCCATGAACCATAGGTGATGTGACGTCGTATTTACTCCAGAGATTTCATGACAACTGTCACACAAAATATAATATATCTGGATACACTAGGTTGGAGATGTGCACGACTATGCGCATGATGAGAATCCCGAATAACTCGGCGCCCGGCACCCGGCGCCTGTTCCCGGTATTCAACCGTTATTCCCTCTACGTCGTGCTCTGAGACCAGCACCGGGACAGGCACCGGGACTGGCACCGGCACCGGTACCGGCATCAGGACCGGGTCGCAGTGGAGCCATGGAAGCAACGGCTGACGGACATCCATCCTGATTACTCGACTAAGCCCCTTGACGATTTCACCTTGTTATCCTGCTTTCTGTTGTGTCCGAACTACGAAGAAGACATGTCTGATTGGATCGATTGACAGCTGCACTCCCATTTTCACTCCTCTACTCTTTTCTATTTATATATCTGTTAATTTCCGCTCCTCCTCTCTTCCTTCCCCTCCCCCCCCCCCCCCTCCCCCTCCCGCAACACGCCAAAGGCTCTCGTGGTGCATCTCGTTGGGTGCAATCGAACTTTAGTGTTTATTGCCTCACTAATCGCCTGTCTGTTGCGGACTTGTCTGGACCTCCTAGGCCATGCGGCTATTTGGAGTACGCAAATTTCGACTCGACTGCACCAGAGCAGCCAGCATAATTAATGGGGCGTTCCAGTTACATCACGAAATTCTGTTAAATAGCGGGAATGGCACGTGATGTTGCTATCCCAGATGAGTTACACTGGAAAGGAATTCGGCACATTCAACACATTTGAAAACAAGTCTTTCGTCCATTTATCGGCTCTTCACACTTGTAGTGCACAAACTGAACCAAAACCAACTTAAACTATTATGAGACAATCTTTCGGTATAATGAAACGAGTAGAATGTTCCACAAAGTCCATTAAATGATGTGCAGTGGACAATGGGTGAAACTAACCAGACTGACTGACATAGTCTTGTATGCACCAAGAATAGTTTCCAGTTTTGCACAAGTCCACTTGTTACGACACCCGTGTCTCATGAAACTGTCCGGTACCATAACCATGACTTCAGTTGAAGTAACAAATCCTGACACCGGACTACCTCACCGCGTCAGGCTGTTTTCCACGTTAGCTAGCTATTGTATAGAGATGGGTCCTTTAGCAGTTTGAAATAAAGCCCAGTTTCATCGGGGAATGTTCACATAAGCCCATTAGTATGGGCACCTAACAATGGAACAAACATATATTATATAGGCGTGACGCCAGAAAGCATTATATTATCAAACAAGCTCATATGTGGTTAGGCTAGGTAAATGACTAGATTTAAATTAAAAGAATACAATGGGGGGGTTAACACATGGGAATGGAAATAAACTTGGGAGGTGACCAGTGACCGCGGGGCATGGGCCCAGAGCGAGGAGAGTGTAGCGTTGACGCGACGACACCATTGCCCCTGCAGCACCAACATTATCATCAGCCCACAGATTCAGCAGTTGTTAATATGTGGCTTTATTAGGGTATAGCTAGGGAGTACCTACTACTCTGTCCACGCCTCATGAAATCTACAATGTTTCATATTGTGTTATAATTTGAATGGCTTTTTAGAATGATGCAGATGACCAGCAAAATGATGATATCGTGAAGAATGTACGTTTTCACAGATCACGATTTGCTTGTGCGTTGTAATGGGTGGACCTAAATTTTAGTTACAATCGAACGATTCCAGGCTCAAACAAAAAGCAATAGAGAATGTGCACAGCCCGCTTCTTTAACTGGCAATAGATAATGGAAATTGCATTATACATTCGGTATTCAGACTGTCTCTGTCGATTAATTTAATCAATTTCGGCTTTTCAGAATGTTATCGATTCGGTATGCACAGGGAAATTCTGTACTCTAGATTAATTAGTGTCGTAATCGTGATTCCTAATTTGTTTGGATTTCCATGGGTGCGTTTGCTTGTCCCACGGCGATCGCAAACCGGCCGTTGAAAAGCGTCAATTAAAATCTCTGGGTGATACTCAACAACAAAATCGACTCGAGAAAATAAATCGAATCCAGCAACGCACCACCATCATCAGCAACTAGAAAAACAAATCGCCCACGTTTTTACGTCAGAGCCAGCTGAATGGCAGGCTAGGTAAACACAATTTAAAGGTAATTACATTGGCTGGGTACCCACTGCTATTTACACAAAATACGCAGGCATGTAGGTAGAATAAAGCCGTACAGTACTATAACCGAGTTCACCCTCAGACATAGGTGCTAGATAAAACACGACAAATAGAACACCTACCAATATATTTTAGTGTGCATAGTTAAATTAAATTTCATCCTGGTTAACGTAAATCAATGCGTCGTTTTTAACTCTTTTAGGGCAAACTGGCTCTCTACAAATAGTCCAACATGCTTCGTTCTAACCAACCCCATCGATAACTCACCCGCCCCTAATTGTTCCATAATCTTACATGCCTTCGAAGATTTGTGTGGCTTCAACTATCATGCACGGCTATTTTCGATAGCCGCAGCGTTCGCAGCGAACACGTGACATGTGTTGTATGAGTGTTGTGCGTGTGTTTTGCTGACTGACTCCGCACATGTGCGCCAGAGAATATAGCAAAGGATTTAACTTGCGCTATCACCGTTAATTCCAGCCACATACCGTCGCTACATGCAGCTATTTCCAGCTTCTTCATCTAATATTACAGCACTAACAGTAGTAGTAGCTAGTAGTAGCACCAGCAGCAGCAGCGGTAGTAGCAGCTGATCTATGTAAGCAGAACAAATGCCATTCACGCGTGTTATCTGCATAGAAACACCGTGAACCATCATTCCGCCGGCCTTATGACTAAAACGTACTGCAAGCACTCGGTACCCGGTTTACAATGTACTTGTAGGTTCCTCTAACAAGCGCTATAAACTTGAGCATATTTAGACGTACAAGTGCCGCGCACGCGTGCATAGGCTATATTATATCAAAATAATACGTGCAACGCACATTCTAAGGCTGCTTATGATGTTCGCTAGTCGTGCCATTATAAAATAACTTTGGTGGTAAACATAAATTATATGTAAGGCATTTTCTCTGCAAGGCTATAAGCACATTCAAGCTTCTATAAACTGTGCTGTCTTGGTCTAAAAGCGAGATTTACAGTTTTAGTGGGCTGTTTTCGCAGTTTGCCCGACGTTGGGCAGAGCTGGTTGCGAGAGGCCTGTCGGTGCTTTCCGAACTTGATAGGTGCGTCGGAAAAGGGTCTGACCGGAAAAGCCATCGAATAGCGTTCTGCACGATACATTGATCCCTTAAAATTGAGCCTATCATTATTTGATTTGAAGTCGTATGACTCCAGCATCTCACTGGATCGATTGCATAGTAAAAGTGTAGCACCACGATGAAGGAATACCGAATGTAGGTAACCCTTTAAACGCAATCCAGCATTCCTTGTCAAATTTCCGTAGCATAAGAGCCAGTGAGTGAAATCAACATGGATAATTGAGCAAGACAGCATGTAAATAAAACATCAATCAAAGTCCCTGAGAAGAATGTCTGACTTTCAAATAAGAACCATTACAGATTTTGCTAGGCGGCATCGCGTTCTTCGGGATTTCACTGTGATCTTTTAATTAAGAATTAAGATCATCTCTAAGAAAACCAAACAGATAATATTATTTCAAATTGTTCCTAAGATAACTAGGCAATTCGAATCAGAAATGTAGATAAGGGGATGATAGCCTGACAAGAAGCAGGGTACAGCTACATTGGGGACGTTGGGAAGACTGCCCTGAGGCGGGTAGCCAATTCTCATCTACGAAGAACACACAGTTGACGTACAATACCTTCTAAGGAAACATTTCTGATTTTGACGTTTCATATTTGAAATTAGTGGCATGGAGATACAAAGGTTGTGTAGCCAACAAAGTTTGGAATAAATTGGATGAAGAACCCAACATTGTTAACATAATTTACCTATAATGTTGTCGATTTAAATGTATCTTTAAATTCGATTCATTTAAGGAAATGTTAAGAGAGAAACTGGATTTGAAAAACCACCAAAAAAGAAGGTTTTTGAGTGGTGTTTATAATGATAATTATTATAATTATTGGACTATTAATTTATTGGAAAGGAAGTATTTATTATTACGCAGCTTTAATTACTGGGATTACTTTTATAATTACTACAAAACTTCACTAAAATTTTTGTTAATTACTCAAATAAAAGAAGACTTTCAGTGTTGCATAACAAATAGTGTTTTCTCCTTTGTAGCAGATAGTTTCCAAAGAAACAGCCTTTTTTAGTTTCTTACCGAACGCAATCAGCCCCTTGAAGCACCGTCCCTTCCCTAGAGAGCAATGTTCTTTTTTAATTTTAGTTTTTTCTTCACAACTTGCATTGAAACCAAGGAACAAAGCCCCAAGATGTAACTTACAATAACTTTACAGAATACACCATCTAAATACTCAATATTTTTATAAAAGTTTCTATCTAGTGATCTTAATTAAAATATATGAATGTTTTCAAAAACATTCTCTCAATCATAGACATTACAGTTAACTACTTCAAAAATCATATTGAGGTAAATTTTACCTGACTCGATTACACCTTGAGCCGTCAACGTACTAAGAGCTAGGCAGCGTCTTATCTTCTGAGTACATATTTACCAATTGGCCCTGCTCTCATCAAAGTGTCATTGTCAACAAATCGACCTCCTCACAGCCAGCTCTATCCACAGCTTGCTCATAATTAACCCAGATTAAAACAAGTGATCTTCACTTATCCACCTTTTACAAAGTAAACGAGTCGGCGAAAAACTTCAGTTCATTTTCAACCTTACAAAATTGAATAACGGTATTGGAAAACGTGTGTCGATGTTTAAGCGCATCTCTTTTTAGATAAAGAATCCAAGTACTTTTTTTAAAACCAGACAACCTCGAAAAACAAACTCTTATTAACCTTGACTTTTGGCCAAGGTCAAGACGGAAAACGCTTTAGCATGCCGCCTAGCATCGTTTAATGGCGTTGTAGGGGTTGAAGTATGGGGGGGGGGGGGGGGTACCTCCATTTCAGTCACTTGTCAGAATAAGTATGTACGTACAGTGCTTCCAGCAGCTTACGAAGCAGTTGCTGCTTACCGTTCTATCAAGTAATGTACACTAATAATCTTCAATAATAGTAGCTATCATCTTCTAATTGCATATGACACTTAAGAAACTTGGCATTCCAGAATAGCTCAATGGTGGGAAGATGAGACTTCGGACAAGGCGTACATGTTTTACTGAAATTAGCTGAGGGGATTTTGAGTTACTTTCTTTTCCGGCTCTTTATATTATCTGAAGCGTGTCTTTAAACACTAATCAGGAGTTATAATTTCGTGCGAGATCGTTAAGTATGAAGATTTCAGTTTCTTGTAAAAATAATCTCATCTTAAACATTAATCGAAAAATCTCATAAAACAACTTGATATTGCTTCAAGTATCGGAAAGGGTATCTAAGGTTTTTGTTTCTTCTTTAATCCAATTCCCGCTAGCCTATTTACCACTGTGGAAGAGTCTATTTATTTAAGCTATAGTGGAAACGAGTTTTCACCGCATTTCCCTGCATATATTCTACATAAAGTTGACATGTTTAGCACCCACAAGTCAACCTTTACATTTGCATATTTATTTCATTCAGAAAATGCATTGCTTTTAAATTTTATCTCAATTGTGAGCCTAATAGCTCTATTCCGAAAACCGTTAATTCTTTTTCAGCGGAGGAAATTCACGAAATAATTTGACAAGAAACGCTATTTTAGTCAAAGTTAACTAAATTGATGGTTGGTAGTACAAAATAGTAACCACACATCTTTTCAGTTGACATCCTGAGTGCATTTACAAACGTTTTGGGGCAAAAAAAAACACTCACTGAAATTGAATTATTTTTTTTCATGGAAAAGTCACTTTACTATTTAATATTAATTTAAAATGTTAGGCGAAGAGCAAATATTAGAATAGGTGTACTGTCATTATCAGAAAGAAAAAGAGCGTCGCACAATAACCGAATGGTTTCCATCAAATTGTGGTGCCAGCGATTTTGAATATAACATTATAAACACATAACATCCCTATTATGCTGTAAGTGTCAGGCGAACAAAATCACACCGATCAACTTTTGATTATCAATGGGATGGCTGTAATCACGCGGTCATTGTTTGTTGAAATCGCGATGCCACGAACCGATCACTATTCCCTGCACTAGTATCACCCCTTCCCAAACCGCGATGGAATTACCCAGCTCGGTATTGGTGACCGATAGGTGCATCCCAGTGTACGCTCCTGCTCGACAAAAAAACAACCTACTTTTTAATTAAATGTGGAAGGTAATTGCTAAACTGATAATTTCACGTGAAATACAGTATTTTAAGATATTTTATTTACAAATCGAAATCAAGCGGAAGTGATTTCACCTTTTAGAACGAAGTTTTTGTTAAATCCTTCCACTGCTATCTGAAGAATGAAGAGCGTGTTTCTTTAATCACTTCTAGGCTTCAGAAACGAAGAGCTTTTGAACGGTAATTGAAGTGTAATAGTATTATTTGATATTGATTTTGTCAAATTGGATTACTAAAATGATATTATGTAGCATAAATTTCTGACACGTGTGACATTCGACAAAAACAAGCAAAGTAACATCGATCTAGTCTAACATACTACCAAGGTAAGTGTAGAAGAAACTGTTTCCCTACCCTGACCTAAGTGCCCTGGTCTCGGCTAGCGGAACGTCTTGTGCACAATTCTCAAACTTAAGAAATTATGCATTGTCAGTAAATCACAGACCTGTTTTAACGTGGAATAAATTATCAATGGATAAATTTCACATGTTTGGCTTGTGGCTCAATTCAACGTTGATTGAGGTGAATATAGGAACGGCACAATAGTTTGATGAAATCTATAACAACGTTCGAGTGTCCAACTATTCACCGATTCCCACGAAGTTTGTATAATTTGTAGCTAGGACTAGCTATGTCAATCCCCACATGAAATTGAAGCAGCTGGTAACCTATCCCTAGTCAAATCATACACTGTGAATAGATCCACGAGGAAGCCTAGAAACTGCGTTAATCCAGAATGTCAGTTCCCAACCGGGAATTGATGTAGATAGTGGTATAGTTCATAGTGTAGTCTAGGGTGTATACCCATACGACGTATTTCAATTTGGCGTATACCCACCTTCAAATTAAAGAAATGCGCTCTTGGCGGCAAACTTTCACAAGTTCAGTAAAACTCGTAAGACTAAGTAAAAAAGTAAAACTCGCAAACGCAAGTATTTTGCGAATGCTTATAGTAGAAAGACGGGAAGTTAAGAATTTCATTAATATTACTGGATTAGTCGAAGAAACCCTGTCAAGGAGATAATAACACCAAGAGAACGACAACGCGAATAACCCAGAAAACTTGTAATTTGTAGTAATCAAGAGGAAATAATCCCCCCCCCCCCCCCCCCCCCCCACCCACCCATCCCGTATCGAGGTATGTAGAAAATTACCAGCACAACGACCATTTTTGAAGCGTACTCCACTGTTTCACGATGGTTGACTTGTCGAAGAAATCAGCACGAGTGCGTGTGCGTGCCTGCAACCGCACGACACGTCGATTGTAGACCAAACACAATCTCCACAATCGCAGAGAATACTCGAAGTGGAAACATCTCGTGTAATTACAGGTTGCGAAATGTGTTGCTATTTTCACAACGTTAAACTCAATAAAAAAGAAAAGTATAATTTCTTTACTATTACGATCTTTATTGAAAACGCGTACATTAATGATAGGTATCTCAAGTGACTCATTTTAATTGGTTCTAAAAGCAACTTTTGATTTGTTTTAAATAATATATTTTTAAATTGTTTACGTACAAAATGAAAGAGAATCGAATAATAATGGAAAGCATGCACAGATGTGAAATTGTTTGTCTGGATGAATTGCTACACATCTCCTTTTTTGTTCTAGCCAAGCAGTGAGATTCATTTGATAGCAGTCTAAATTCATTCTCTACCATCAAATAGTCTCTTGCAGATTTTCGTGTTCCCGAGTAGGAAAAGCGGTTCACCGAGCTTCTCGACAGAAGGATATTCTCATATTCTATTCTGCGTAGAATATGATGGACACAGCACGCAAAGACGCACACTTCCATGTACCAGCTATACCACAGGGATTTGGGTGGCATTCCGAACACGTGTTCCACCTTGGACAAGATAGAAAGATCGGCTTCCAAACTTGCCCCAAGCCCATAAACAAGCCTCGGTACAGAGAATAGATCTTACACAAACTCCTAAACTTCCTAACAAATCTCGACCATCAAATCCATCGTCCAAAATATACCTTGCACGCGTTTCCTTATCACGTCGAAAGAGGCCTATCATCCGCATATGGCGTTATCTCCGACCATAATTCACACGCTTGGCCGGCTACACAGGCAATGGCCTGGCCAGCGCAATTGCTCGTCTCGGACATTGACCATTTTCAAAGTGGGTTCTCGCATGGACCAGCACGCGACCGTCGCCATCCCATATTGATTTCTTTCGGATTGGGGATGTTTGCGCCGCGAGATAGGCCAACAAAACAACTGATATGTATCGGGCTGCTGAACGCATTCCGAGGAACTTGCTTTGGTGGTTCACTTCTGATGACACAATCAATAACTTACAGGAAATAAAATTGAAAAACTCATTTCAGCGGAAAAAATTTGCCCAATTAAACGAAATGCATTTTTGGCATTTTGCGGATTTTTCAATAAGTTGCCAAAAGAAATAACTTTTTGTGTGTCCCGGTATATATATAAAGAACATAAACATGCCTAAAAACGTCTTAGATCTAGGAACCTACATTGAAGGTAGTGTGTGTCTGTGTAAGTCAGTCTCAATGTGTGTATGTGTGTGTGAGTTTTCACGGGGGTGTAAATTGAGAGGCGATTCGGGCGAAATGAAATAGACTAGCATCACGACACCTGACTTTATTGGGAAAGGGAGGCTGTCAGTAAAAGGAGCTGGGTCAAGGGAATAAACACAGCTGTATATGCCAGTGTCTGCTGAGGTAGATGTCGGTGAAGATGTGGTATAGATACCGATGCACATGCCTGCTGTAGGATTGCTAGCTAGCTGTAGGCTGTAGGCCTGCTAGCGAGACCAGGGGATCGGGAGACGGGAGAGACTATGTGAACAGGAATCAGATCCAGGTATTGAGTTAACTCAGCAGCAAGATCCAGGGATGGTGGTCGCTGGATTGAAGGCTTCGTCCTCGGTGACAAGAGAGGGTGCACACCAGGGACAAGGGATGGAGACGGCAAAAATAGAGAATTGTGTGTGCAGTCCGGAAAGGCATCGAATGGAAAGCCATATGGGAGTTGGGAATGGAAAGTACGAGGGTTAAAGGAATGTGACGACAGGTAGGTAGGAAATAGGGAATGAGAGAAGTGGAGGGTACGAATGTATTGAATAAAGAAATGTTGAAAATGATGAAAGAAAAGCAAAGTTAAAAATGGAAAGACAATGTAACGTAGTGTATGCACGAATTCATCTCACTGAAATGGGAGAAAATGTGAACAAAAAAAAATCTCTCTTTGCTAACATTTATTAACGGAATAAATGAAATGGCACTGTGGGAGTATACAATATGTATACCTACGTGGCACAAGCTTCATTGTGCTAAGCCGTAGCTAGCGAGATGAATTCACTAGCCCTGATTATAAGGCGGGGTAGAAACGTATACGTGGCCCAGGCTGTCCGCATACTAGTGGTATCCATCACACACACATGCGCCAACGAAAGGGATTCAAGCAGCAGTGGCGAGGTATCACATGCTTGCAGACAACGCTGATTTATTCCACTATCAACCTTACCCCCAGTAAAAAAATGTTTTCGTAATTGGGCCAAAAAAAACGAAACGGTCGTTTTTATTATATTGTGAACTACTAAATATTAAAAAGATAAACGTGCAGATTTATCGAAACTGGGGTTGAGGCACGCCATTTGTGAAAAAAATTAAATGTTCTCATTATCCATTCAAAAGGCGTAAATATACAAGGTGGGCGACTGGAACGAGATGTCGCAAGTGGTAGCGGCGGCGGTGACGGCGGCGACGGTGGCGACTGCCGGAGGGTGCAGCCTCCCAGCCTCTCTGCCTCCTGCCTCTCAGCCTCCAGTCTCCAGCCTACCCGTCTTCCAGCCTCACAACCTCCCGTTAACCATCTTCCATTTCTGCTGACTGCTTGACAATCTCCTACTATTTCCATGTGCCCAGAAATAACCGGGCAACTCCTAAATCTCGACAGCATCACAAGTTCCGATCTTTCTCCCGACGTCAATTTTACAATAAAACGCTTTCGTGGAGGGAGAACACCACGGGAAATCGTGGATAACGAGACAGAGAAATATCGGAAAACGAATGAATGAGACGACGAGAAAAATGAAGAAGTGGGAGGAAAATCTGGATATCGGCCCGAGTGTAGGTGTGCAGTGTTAGAGCGCTAAACTTCTGTGAACATGAAATGCAATTAGATATTTTCTGGTTTTTCTCGCATTTTCTTTTAAATTTGTTACGATCCGCTGTGTTAATGGTTTGTAATAAGCTGCAAGACATCGGGTTTCTTAAACTCTTTAATGTAGTGTAGTTATTGGCGACCTAGCTCAAAGAATGTAACAACAAGTTTTTTTCAATATGTCGTTTGTTCGTGAAACTTTTCGTACTTGCAATAAACCTTTCCGCCGGTAACTTTTCTACTTGGGCAAGTTTACCGATAACTTTGCGTAAGTACCGAAGTGCTCCCACTACCTAGCTGATATAGCTAGCTGTACTGGCATGCTGGGTAGGGTAGTTATCTATTGTGTATAGATATGAAATCGATGCCACTATGCACTACAAGACTCTATCAACTTATGATGTCTTAACTTCTAGGCGACCCCTTTTTCTCGTGCCGGAACTTCCATTGCGCATGTACAATTTGCTTATAGTTAAACTTGACACCGTTATTATAGTTTAGTGCTCGATACGCTTATACCCCATAGGCATACTTCACACAGGGATTAGCTATGCTTAAGCACCCCTTACCGTGTTCATCCCAAACACGGTAATGTATGTGTTGATCTGATTATTCATTGAGACGTACTCTTCCAAGCTAGAGAGCTGTGAAATGAAGCAAGCAACGCTCTCGCATCTTACCTCGTAGCAGTTAACACCTAGGACGACAAGCAGGACTTCAGCTAAGACAGCATCTACGACATCGTCTACGACGAAGAAGATTGTCAGCACCTTTTGATCTTGAAACGTGTGATCGTAACCGACAGGGTCCAATGTCGACTAATCAGTAATCACTTCGCGTTGCGGTTTGGTGATCAGCGACAACTTAACTCCTTACCAACGCCTGTCTAATGACATGATCGTCAAATGATCTGGTTCACTTTCGACTTTTCACTTTCATGTCTAATAGCATATAATTACGGTCAAGTGAACAGCCCTCGTCAGTCACGCAGGTAGAGAAAGTGAGCACCAATCAAGGTCTGTTTATACAACGACGCACCACGTGTTTAGGACAATGCTTACAAACGACAAGAACACTTTTTATTCTGTTACATTTTTAGCACATTTCATAGTATTTATTGACACTGTTGACTGGCATGACACAAAATTGATTCCAATGTAGCCAGACGACCTTCCTCACACCCGAACACATTGCGAGAGAACGACGTTCTGACGAGTACGTGTGCACGTTGTTTCTCCGAAGCAATAAATGGTGCTTAACATCAGCACCTAAGTATATTAATATAGATAGACACCAAAGTACCAAAGATAAGCAATACAAACAATACTTTTAAATCGCGGTGATAGCTGTCAGAAGACTTGGTATACTTCTCTATGGTAAACCAGGTACGATACGATAGCGCATCCGCAACCGTGGTTTCCTCACCGACGGTCGAACTGAGACTGAATGTTGACTGGCGCTTGGCTCTCCCACCCTTCCCTGGACGAGTTTGGGCGCCTCCCATTCGAGCGTCGCGATGCTGGAGAGAGCGGGGACGACGCCAGACGCCGCGCTGCGCCGTGCAGCCGACTCGAGTCGAAATCACCCGACGCCTGGGCTACCATTAAAAACCTAGCCCCGGCCAAACGAAACATACTCTTTAATTCTTACTCCCAAATAAACGCACTTTGTTTACCCATAAGTTTCACCATGACGTGATTATAAATAGTTTCTTGTGCTTTTACTTACTTGAAGATTAACCTGTAATCTATTTGCTCGAAATGCTTTGACTCACTAAATTCTGCAGACAGTTGAAATACAGACACATTAGCAAAGTTTCCAAACAATCAACGCATCGTTTTACACCTTGAACCACTTGAGAATTGGTTTTGTAAAAGTCTCTTGATAAACTGAACGGATGTCTTATTTAATCAGAAACTTCTACTAGTCGAGTATCGACTGACAGTCTTATCAGCAGGCTTCGCCAAAACATGGTTTAATAATTTAATGGACGATCACGATACAGTCCTGAAACGGTCGACCAAGGAATGAAAAGCACTGTTAGTTTCAGCGGAGGGAAACTAAAACTGGTTTTATCGTCGTAACAAAGTAATAAAAAAGAAAATCCGAAATGCCTATAGGCAAAGGGTTTTATGTTGTGTTCTACTATTTTTACATCCGATGCCTTTCCCGTCGTTCGTTCGCGTTCGCTCGGTTTCGTTCGTTCATTCGTGGGTACGTATGCGTCGCATAGCAGGGCACAGCATGTATCACTCACTTCAAATTGCAGCATGTAAATTGCGCCGCAAAGGGAGACAAATGTACGAATCACAAGAGTTTTTGACGTCCTGGCAATAGGGTTCAAGTACGGAAACCTCTCTAGACGAATACACATTTTATTCGATATAAAAACAACGCTCTAGTACCGGTTTACCTTTACTCGCTGTGTGTTGCCTATAATGTGAGGGTTGAGAGTCAATCAACAAATTGCCTAGTATACTTGGCAGTAATGTAACGAAACTCGAAAGAATAGCGCGTAACGCAGTTTTGCAGCACCAGCGGGAAGTAAGAGGGGGGCTATTTGAGGTCGTAAAACTAATTATCACTGTTTGAATCGGTCAGGGGCGCTAACACACTTGCCTTTATCTGACCTTTCGAGTTACCTCATGCCAATGCGGTGGAATGTCAGTATAAAGCATCTTAGAAAAGTGCGCTGAGTGTATACCAGCAGGTATAAAAGTAAGGTGTGTGTATGTGAGTTTTTTTAACCGACAATGCATTTGCTGTTACTGTTCATCAACAAAGTCTTTGCTTGTGATGAGCTGAGTAATTCATGGTTTATATTAATATCCGGAGCGGGGTGAACAAAGCATGCCTCGTGCCAGACTCGGCAAAATAACGTGACTTCTATGAAAGCTACTTGAAATCTTCACAGATCACATAAAAGTTTGTTTTTTCACGTTGAAATAAATGAAGGTAATATACATGAATGTAATTTTTCTGCGCTTTGATCTCACTTTGTTATGAAAACAAAATAATTGCGCTTCCTGTATATTTGCTCTATGATAAAATAAAACATTCATTCAGAACGTGATATTTTTTATCACACAAAGGCTGAAAATTTCAATAGATAACATTAATTATACATAGAAAAATTAAATTCATATTTGTCTTTCGGTGCACACAGTAAATATTTTTTAAATATGTATTACTTATTTATTATTGAGTTTTTTTATGCACTGAAGTGTCCAGAATATTTTCAAAAAATGTTATAATTAAATAATTACAACTCTAAGTGGCATCACATGTTTCATTTTCGTGCATAATTTTACAAAATATCTACACGTATCTTTAAAGATATACCTGGCTTTCTTACAATGTATGTCAATTTTATTTTATAGCATCTAAACTTTATCAAAATCCAAACCCACACTTCCAAAATAAAGGCTTCTTATTTAACAAAAGTCTCTATTAGTCTCTTACTGCATAAAATTAATAACATTTTTTTATCCCAGTGTGGAAGTGCCAAGTTTGTTCTGCGGGCTGCATCTAGGAGTAAGTATTTGAAACCAGTTGGATGAAGTGGACAAGCAGTTCCTTGCAATTTATAGTTTCAATATTTAAAACAGTATTCTATTCTAAATCAAAGTGGACCGGGACATGAGTTTTAAAGGCACCGTGGAAGTGCCAAGTTTGTTCTGAGGGCTGCATTTAGGAGTAAGTATTTGAAACAAACCGCTAAGTATTAGCAGCCCAGTTTCTTGTCATCTGAAGTTGTCTTTAATTAAGTAGGAAATTAATTAATATATTTTACAATCTAAATCGGCAGCGAAATTAAATTGATAGACTTTCGTGGAAAATAAAAATTTTAAATCTTCTTTTGCAGGCTGCGTCTCGGGAACTAATTCAATCATTGAAGTCAGCTGATGAGCGGCGGATCTTTATTTTCGATAATCTCTTTTTCATTACTGAAGTATTCAATTAATGAATGTGTTATTTTATAAAGGTCGCTAAAAATCTTGATTGTCGTGGTGATACCAAATTTGCTCTGCAAACTGGGCAGTTTCTTAAAAACAATCGTTTTTAATGAGTTAATTGGTGTTTTAATTTATTGTTATTTTCTTTCTTTCTTTCATTATGAAATCATTTAATTGATGTGTACTTTTATCAATGTCGCTAGCAAAAATAAAACAGTTAACCGTTTCAGCACCGAGTTTGCTCTGCTGGCTGCATCTAGGAGTATTCATTCATATTATTTCGAAGGCACCGAGTTTTCTTATTGGTCACAGATGACTAATTTTCTCTTTACATATAACACCTTAAGTTGCATGTAAAACACGAATTTCCACCCTACACGTGATAATGTACTTATATAATGTATTACTCCCAATAATGTAAAGCAACTGCCCAGTTGAAGGTACCTCCGTGTGCACCGTTACCAACTTTTTTGCCTTAAGTACAACAACTAGCACTACAAGCACTGCTCTGGAATTGCATCCAGTAGTTAGAGCTCACTGCATGTTTTAACTAGCACAACTGGTTTAGTAAGACTTCCTTTTTTATGTGGTTTAAAGCAGCTTCGTACCCGCTTCACGTTTTCTGCAATGAAGACATATTTTGATAAACTTTTTTTTATAATTGACACCATTCATAAAATAATCTTCTAGTTGGCGAGCTATCTTCAAAGACTTGCTCAAAATTGCATTTTAAGAACACGGACTTTAACTTTATCAAAGTTTCTTGTGTATTTTTCTGATATAAAAGTTCTTAAAAGACCTATTTATAAAAATTGAGAGAGAAGCAGGAAAAATCAAATCAGATTCACGTTGGTTTCGAATTTAAACCCACAACGCTAGCCCACAAACTTCAATGAAATAATGTGCAACGCAAATTGGAGGCACTGTTCAGAAGCAATCGATAAACCTCGTCCATATTGAGCGATGTAGGGTTAGGAAATAGCAATCGCTTGTTCTGGGTTGGCTTTCGAAACTTTTCTTAATCGAATTCGCAGTGTTTGAAATCACATTATTGTTCAAGTTTCCATGTTTCCTAATAGTTCTATGTGTGAATGTAAAGCACATTGGACAAAGGAATAGCGGCAAGTACAAGAAGCTGGAGCTTGCACCAATTGATGCTTGACCGTAAAATTGACCAAATAAAAATAATTGCCCACTAAAAGCATCATCTACTTTCATGATTATCTCAAGGAGAATTCTTCCGTCTTTTATTACCCTTATTAGGCGTGGTGAAACTGTTTAAGTTTGTGTGCCGGTGCCTGTGCCAGTGCCGGATAATAATGCCTAGTGTACGGTGACTCAAGTACCACCATTGTAATATCATCTCGTTTGTACGTAGCGTGAATTACCCACCTCAATGTCTTCACTTGATTCGCAAGCGGGTATGAAATCTTTTGTCTCAGCTCCTACCAGCCAAGCGAATTTCTTTTCTTATGCTTGTTCGGCGGAATGTTTGCTACGCTTGCCCCTTCAGTTAGCCATTCGCTTCGCACTAGATGGCTTCGCATTACATTTCAAAAAGTTCATTTTTTTTATTTGAAAACCTCATTTATATCATAACGTAAAATCTGAGACTTCTCTACTTCAAAGACACTGCACCCAGAGCAGTTCCTTGGCATTTTCAAACTAAGAAGCTTCCAAGTAAAGAATCAACCCAATTATAAGTAGGACACCATGATATTAATTATCACCGAGTCACTTACTTTGAACATACTGTCATGATTCCATTTTTATTATTTGCCCAATATTTTCCAAAAGATTTGGTTGTACGCCAAACTCATTTCCAGGCCACGCTACGCGCCATCTTGATCTCGGCAGTGCGAGTTACGACTAACATTGACCGCAAATGTAATCTAAAATCCATATGATCTGAAGTCGACCCACGATTGCAGCTGCCAATCAACACTCAACATCTTTGAATTGCTGCTCAGAAACTACATTGAAGATTTCCAACTAATCTCAACTATCGATTTGGTAAACGTTTTTCTTGAGATCATTTTTTATCTAAATTAAACCTTAGGCACAAATCGATAAATTTGGAGCAATGCAGAAAAAAATAAGAATAGAAGCGTTATCTAGGAGCCTCTAGATTGCTGAGCTGCACTCTTCGAGGCGCTTATTTTCTTTAGCATAATTAACGAGGTTTCTGACGACTTTCCTGATGGTCTGCCGTTGATGTAGACGTCGCCGTCGGTGTCGGCGTCGGTGACGGCGTCGGTTGCTCCTGCACGTCGCATCCGTGTCATTCAAGGGCACCTCTACCTTGAAGCGACAACGACGATGACAAAGACGACGGCAACGACAAAGCTGCTATAACATCATTTTACGGGATTGGATTTTCATTTACAAAAGAAATAGAACACCAAGTAGCTGCTTATATATATTTAGAATTTTTGTCAGTTACCAGTGATGAAAGTGTGAAAAAATTGTTAAGGTGTGGACTCACCTGGTCGACTGGCTATATTTCAAATACAGTTCCACATGGGAGTATAAAGCAAGGCTCAAATGAACTTGTTCAAAAAGATGATCCAGTCGGCCGATTCTATATTGCCTGTAGAAACGCAAATTTAATCAATATCGACGACTGCATAGCTATGAAATATGTAGTAATTTATTCTTCAGCCATTTACAATACCCTCCCTCCCTCCTGTCACCTTGCCAGCCTTATCTCACCGTACTAAATAATGTCCATGTATTTCCAATCGTTTGATTTCATTGAATATCAGTAACTTATATCAATCGCGGTTGCATTTATCTTTCATCTGTTTGTGCGTGCCTTTCTGTGCGTGAGAGGGAGTATACCACCGTTTTTTTAACACATTCCCAAAAGGAAACACTCCAAAGTGTAAATTTTCTGGTCGAATTCTTCATTTAGGTCCAATAATTATAGCCCTGCATTTGAAATGATTTTTTTAAGGCCAGAGAAATGCTTCACTCCAAGAATCCTGCTTTACATAAACTCTGAGAATTTGCATAACTTTGAAAGAAGTTCAGCAGCGCCCACTGGAATTGAATGCGTTGGGGGAACAATGTAGCTAGATACGCGTCTTGAATTATCGCCGCTTGAATGAATTAACTTGTACTTTATGGTATTCAAGTTGATATTGACGAAGGTTTCGAAATGAGATTGTTTGAAAATTAGTGTCATAACAAGTGTGATGTAGTGCACCTATAACGGGTCAATCCAGTGACCACGCGCGAGGATACCAATTTCATCAGCGCATTCCACAGAGTTTTGTCCGTCGAAACGACTAGACGAGTGAGTGAGATGGTTAGAGGGGGATGGGGGGGGGGGCGAGGAAGAGAAAGAGAACGGAGCACGTATGGACTTGGCGACACCATTCTCCGGCCATTACCACCGTTTTACTTTCAGGGATGAGCTCAAAGATTAATGGAATTGACTAAAGGGGTGAATTCATAAATGTAGGCATTTATCGTCTATATGAAATATGATTTATAGAAAAGTACAAAGATCTGATGCGTGTGATACCACGTCACACAGCACGGTTTTCTTTCGTGAAACACTTTTTTTTGCGGTTTAATAATTTAACCTGATTATGTTATTGGAAATTCGTTTCCAAAGTTCAATGTCGTTTCATTCCGTTACTCAAATTTAAACGCCAAGATCGCGTTCCACCTTAAAATATGATAACTTTTTTTCTTCTAATTCCAGCACAGCGGAACGGTTGATAACACAATATTTCCCCGAGTAGGTACTAAGTTTCTTTTCTCAGACGGAATGTGTTTCCACTTTCCACTAGTCACGTGTCTCCACGCAAATGGCCGGGAGTCACGTGATTTCCCCTCGTCCCGGCAGCACCCGATCGGGTAACACACACGAGGCACAAGGTGCGCTTCTGAGATTACAACTAATTATTAACTGAACAATAAGAGCGACAGACGGCGTTTGCCTGTGACTTTCAAAGTAAGGTCAACCCCAATCCAGGGCAATTCTATCCACGCACTTGCTATGATTGCCTCACAAACACGCAATCGGCGAAGGGTTGGACTATTATCAAAACGCACTTATGTGCTACTGGCAGATTGATGTGGGTGAGTTGCTAGATGGAAATGCTTGTTATTCTGCTCTTGATAATACTAGTACATTGTACATGGTATGTATTATTATTTATTATATATTTAGTAATCAGTAGAGTTGCGTTTGTGCAAATACAAATATAGCAAGTGAAATATTATAAAATTACGGTTTCGTGTGCGTAATTTCAGTTGAGCAATCTTTGAAATAATATTGGTCTTTGATTGATGATTGATGATTGTTTAAACCCGTTAAAAATGTTTCATAATATATAACGTTGGTATTAACACTATTTTCTGAGAATTCTGTGAATATTTCTTCTCAACAACTACTTTGTGGACAAATATTGGAGTCTGTTTTTTAATGTTATTTGCATCTCTCAGGTACATAAACCAATCAGAATGGGGTATTTAAAACCGAACAACGGTCTTTTTATGCTGTAAAAAAAGCCGGCGGCCCTTACTACTAGTTTTTACATTCTAAGCTCCAGTTACCATGGGGATCCACAGCATCCAGCATCACTGCCATGGGGACCGATGAATTTTTAATTTAAGGTTATCCAGACCCTGAGAAGCCAATTTAATATAACGTTAACATTTTTATGACTTTTTCCTTTGTTTTCCCTCCGTGCCGAATTGAATGTAGGCCCGATTTTCTGTAAATCTAAAACTCTTTGTAAGATGCCGCTGCTTGGACTGTTTTATGAAACGAACTGTAATTTTGACGAGCCTGGTCTTGATTATGCACGCAGCAATTTGTTTTATGTTCAAGGAGCTCAAGAAAATTCCATGCTGCAGATAAGCTCTTGGCTTGCAGCTTGAACGCCTCTCGTATTTACCAATTCTTCTTGTTTTTGTTTGCCTTCAACAAACTTTATGTATTTGGACTAAAGAGACTGTGTCACTTCTGAAATCTTATTTTTTTTACTTTTCAAAGTGAAACGGAATTGAAAATATATCCAAATTGTCCACACGAAAGGAGGAAATATATGACAAGTCCAGATGTACGGTTCTGTGTAACAACAAAGAAGACTATCTGATTTGATTTATCTCGAATTTTCCATTCTCGTCGCATTTTCAATCCACTCAGCTCAACGCACCATGCGATTGGATTCGATTCTCAACAGAATTTCATAAGGTTCTAAGCGTGAACACCGCAAGTGACGAGCGTTTTTAGAGGTTTTTACATATTAATTGTTAAAAATTGCTCCAAAAATGGCCGAGCGTGATTTCATTTTCTTCTTGTTGCATCCACTATGCCCAGGTTATTCCTCACTTACTGGCGTTTCATTTTTAAATCTATTGCATGTTTTATGCAGTGGATTCCACCCTTAAACACCGTTTCTCTGTCCAGCTTCACCCCGCATTTCAAATCCTAGGTAAGCTATCTGGGAAGCCATCGTGTCATATGTAATTGAATTTTCAGTATGCATTGGATTCACAAGTTTCGATTACCAACAACAGAATTCGCTACGAGCGCGTAACTCCTTGTGAATAAAAATATAGCAGACATAATTTTTAATTGGAAATATGGTTTTTAAAAAGCTGTGCATGCAGATTATAGGAAAAATCGAATTAAAATGTGTTGATGCAGTAAACATGTAATATGCATAGGTTGTGACCCACACGCCATGGATATATCCCATCATTGCAGGTCTAAGCTGGAGATGATCCTTATGCCGTCAGCGTATGTCCAACATTAATAGTCCAATACCAATCGAGAGAGATATCCCAAAGTTAATATTTTCACTGTCAACATTGGTTTATAAAATACATGATCATCTCACCACACCACATCCACTACTACAGTCTCTACCTCCGAGTGCGAGCGTCCCTGTTGGTGGAATGGATAATAAAAAAAGGAGCCTGTAAATTGATATTCGACGTCTGATGGCAACAATTATTATTGGAACGTGCAGCCGGGGCGCAAGGGCGTGGGCCGCGGGGTCGCGGGGGGCGCAAGGGGCATACGGGGCACGATAGATTGGGTTTCTCTTCTCGGTTAGCTCTCCGAGCCCAGTTGCCGAAGCACAGTCACTCGCCATGGTGAGTTATAGAAAGAGCAAGCTTGCTGGAGCTGCCAAATGAAAAAAGCGGCCCCGCGAAAGATTCATGCGTGACGAAGGAAGGTTGTTTATTTAATCGGGAAATTGCATGCTCGCTCCCAGAGTCGGTGTGCACGGCTGGTGCAGACACAAACGCTGACTCTGACGAGAGGTCGTGCTAACTGCTGACAACCCCGAAACTCCTACTGCAGGGCTGACCAGTGCCGACAGTCTGCTACAGTCCTTATCTCAACCACGTCACCACCCTATCACTATGCTCTCGTCACCTTACGCCTATAAGTGACCTTCCCTGGCGCCACATTATCGTCCCGCTCTGCGTTAGTGACAAAGTTTGTAGCGAAATTTCGATGATACTGTTGGCACAATTTTGTTCCCAAATTTCTTAATTCTTTCATTATCACAATTGATATCGCAATGCTAATTCGAATGTGTCGGTGGCAACGTGGCAACGTGGCAAACTAGTTGGTTTAAGGACCTACTCTAAATTTACTTCACTTCGCAGTCTCAGTAGATGTAATCGAATGAAACGTTGGTTAATGAAGACGTTAATGAAGAGGATTGAAACGCAAGCGCGTGCAGCCCAACGTAACATGTAAAAAAAGTGATATGTAAAAAATTACACCACGCTCTCTTAATAAAAGTCGTTTGCAGAGCCTAGTTAATTAATTGCTAGCCTGCAACTAGCTGCCAGACGAACCCGATTAAGTGACTGTGATAGATTTATGCCTCGGGCCTAATCTCTCATCGAAACTTTCTGGTACATCATGCGTTTTATAACCTAAATTTCCCAAAGCGCCAATTGGAAACTTGCGATAGTGGTAGCCAGTTCGATGTACTAGTTCCATGCGACATGCTAGAAATAAAGGTGCAGCAACGTGTGCCGCATTGGTGGTCAAATAATTGCTTCGAAACGTAACAGAAAGTGTAGCGACTAGCGAGCTCAAGACCATGGGTAGGTATGATAAATGGGATTTCTGTCCGCAGCTAGTTCGCTGGGAAAGGGCACCCGAGCTACCGCAGATGCGGAAGAAAACTTCGCCGTTCGTGGTAAATACGCTTGCACCGCTAGTAGCACTGAAATGTGTGATATTTCGCGGATCAATCTTTACGCTCGTTTCGTATTTCGTCACGCACACAAATATTAGGGATGATTAGATGAGTGCGTGGGTGAGTTCGTTGTGAGAAGGGTGGGAGAAGGAAGAGGGATCTGAGTAGATTCTTTTGTGCGAACGAATGAGTCTCCATCTCATGCTACTACACCAACATGTTTGATTATTCCTTAAAACTCCCTTTCCCTGGTAATAGCGTTTTAACGGGCTTCTGCTCATTCATAAAATTTGATCAATTTGATCAACCAAAAGATCCAACCAGAGTTTTCAATAAACCTAAAAATCGGACCTGGAAAAACAAGGACGCTATCAAAGTGACCCACGAGATGAGGCAGCCAAGCTAGATGTTTTGCCTCTTGAAACCTACAAAATAGAACAAGCTTGTTTGAATAACGTAATGAAGGTTTTCAAGTAGGGAGGTGGGTTTGTTTTTATTTACGAATAAATGGATTCCGCATATCCAATGCGTCTAATGTGAGTGGAGCGGTAAAAAGATAGCCGAAAAGCCAGCCAGGCAACAAGCAAGCATAACCAGCATACCTACTGCGGGGTTTCTTATGTAAAGAAGGATTTACTTGTGGAAAGAGGATTCTCCATGAGGTATTCCCTCTGGATTTACTTAGCCTGAGGGCCTTATTGATGGTAGTTGGAACTGTAAAGCTGATGCGCTCCAACCCATACGGCGTGTCCCAATCAATGCTTGCTAGCCAGAATTCAGCAAGCATGCTTCACCGACTGAGCCACGGAGGGTGAGAACGAGGCTGAGGGTGAGGATGAGGATGAGGATCACGATCAACCCAGCGAACGAAGGTAGCTAGGTGGGAATTTTCACGTCGAGTAATGACGACAGTTCGTGATCAAGCCTGCACGAAAATAAATTAGGCATTTCCGAATTTTATAGCTGATTTAGGTGATTTGAATGTTCAGTCCACAGATTTGACGTTACACAGTTACGAACGGGGTCTGTGCATTAACTAACCCAATGACTTTTGACAATTGGAGTTCAGGAACGGGCGAGCTCGAACCTTATCGAAATCGGTCGCGTAGCTTTCACGCATATATAGTCGCGAATCGTGATCTGGTGAATCCCCAACACGAGCAAAGAACACGAGTATTCCAATGCGCCATCTGGGCAATAGCATCCAAGGAGTTAACACCTAGCTTGGACTAAAATCTATTATAAGAAATGGTCGCGCACAAATTCTCTGTCATATACCGTTCATAGTGCACATGAAATTTCATTAATAACAGTACGGCTTAACGGCGTAGTTCTGCGATATTGGTTTAACGACCAGATAAATCGAGTATATCGATTAGCTATCGAATAAACGTGCAATCCACTGTTAATGGGACTCAACGAATTTCTAATTATCATTAAAAAGATTGTAAGGAAGGAGCGCTGTGTCAGGCCATTCCGAAGCGTCAGAAGAAAATCTTCAGAAAATGCGAGAATGGAATAATCGACGTCTACCAATTTTATCGCAGGATTCAAAGTAAATTAAATTAAAGGTAGAAGCACCAAGAGTCTGACGAATCAAAAACGCACATTTGTATTTTAGGAAAAGAGAATTCCTTATTCCCGACATTGCAGGCTGGTTCTTAGCTAGGAAAATAGAAACATCTTGCAGAATGAAGTTAACGATCGAACATCCCAGAAAATCGCGTTTTTTTTTTATCCTCTCCAAATAAAAAATACTACGCCTAACACATTGAAGCAAATGTCTATAAAAATAAAGAGAGCCCTGCAGCATTCTATTCAAGCAATGCTTAGACGATAGCACACAGTCAATATTATAAAAACCCACTGCGAAAAACAAACTGGAAAATACTGAATGGTATAACCTTTCACCCAAGGGCATAACGTAAATTGTTAACCGCCTTAGGGGGAGGACATTTTTATTCCGTAGGGCATATCGCAGACTCAGCGCCGTCGCCTTTGCCTTCTCCGTCGTCATTGCCATCCCCTTCCCAGTCCGAAGAAACTAGCACCCTCACCACCATAAACTATAAAGGCTTATCCGGTTTGCACGCCCTTAAATCGTGATAATTCGGTCCAAGTCTGCTTTACAGGTACACACAATGCTACATGATACCACATTCCCATGTGCATTTATGCTGGAAGTGGATCTAGTTAGGCCTTAACATGGTAATGTGTCTACAGAATTTGGCTGGTGGGCTTCGAGGAACATTAGGAATATTCCACACAATCCGTACCTACTAGTAATTACCGATTGCGATATTACCGGTTACAGAGCCTCCAAGTTTAAATGCAAGGATAGTATTTCATTTCTCTTTTACTAAGTCAGGGTGAGATAATTTTTCGTCGCTAGGTTCTTAAATCCTCTCATATTAGGTAACATCGCCTAATAGTAATACGCATCTCCTTCAAAGCTTTACCAAGCTCCTTTCGTATGCGCAAAAATGTTTAAGAAGTAAAGTATGCATGAAACCTAAACTTGCGAAATACCAATATCAAGCGGCACAAGAAGAGGTTGAATCAAGAAGAGTTTCTACTTATACCATGTTGTGGCAAGGATATAAAGTTGTAAAACATTTTTAGGAGCAAGAGCAGCGCTTTATCGTGTGATAACGTGCTATAATATTCGCATAGTCACGAATTGAATCATAAATGAAAATATATTGAAAATGTCGGGTACAGTGATGTAGTTGTGAACCAGAGGTATTTTATTGGATCATTTGAATATCACATGTTGTATGTAGTACGTAGTACGGTCTGTACGGTGTGATATAAGTTTACATACCACGCAGAATGCAATTCGATCTGAAATGATGCATTGAAATTCCGTGAATTATATGGAGTGCAACGAATTTTTTTCTGATAGCATAAAAGCCAAATTCGTATATTCAATCGGATTTCTTTTTAACGAGACTTTAATACCAATATACTAATATAGGATTACGTACTTATTACATCAAATATTGCAAGCATCGTGGTCAGTGACGGTTCGTGGCCAAGAGGCATGCTCAACGATACCCGTCCTCTAAAATTCTTTCAATTCTGCATGCATGCATGGCATTCCAAAAATCTATTACTAAAGTACCGACTACGGCGTTAATAAAAACAAATATGTTGGCCGACTCTGCTGCTTGGCTAGCTAGCCCATCTGTGAAAGAACCCTGCTAGAAAGCTTGGGGCCCTGAATCTCAGTGCTATACTACTCTACTGCTATACTGCTATACTGGTATAACCTATATATCAGTTAAGCTTTCTGCTCGGCCATAGTATACCGTGCTATCTCAATACTGCACGGCCACCGCCGTTCCATCGGTCCAAAAAACGATAATACAAGAATTCCCAGTTGATATCCAGAACATAAAGAAATTGGCTAAAGAGGAAATCTTTCCCGTACGTTCGCGTCCGCTTCGAAGGAAAACCTGTAACAAAAAAGAGTACTTCATGGTTGACTTCTTGGTTGGCTCCTTTAAGGACAAGGTCAAATAGAGAAAAAGTACCATGTACATTCGAACATGACGAGAAAATTTGTTATGATCACTTACTTATCTATACTTTTAGAGGGCCGTTTAAAATAAACGGCCCTAACAAGCTGACTGACTCGCTTCGCTGCATTTCTCGAATTTATATGAGTAACCAGCCGGAAAATGAACGGAAGTGTGCCCATTTTAACAGGAAATTAGGAAATCTTCACATTATTCACACTACGCTAAAGACATGTACATGTTTTCTGATCATGCAATACTATCTCACAGTTTAATTTTACGATGCAACATTCTGGTACTAATTACATCTATTAACATGAGCCATTTGTGTCTGAGAATCAATGTTAGGTTCATTTATGAGTGCATTAAATAACAAAAATATATTTCTGCTTACACTTTGATGATTTATCGTTTTTCAGAGACTGGAGTTATTATTTTGTGATGATCTGAAGTATCAGTCAGTGCTTGATGCTAATTACGAACTCAGCAAATTCGTATCTATCGATCTATTTACCTTCTACCTACCAATACCAATACATCTGATGCGAGTTTACTTTCCGCAAACACTTAACTCTCTATACGTTTCGACAGCTTTCGAGATTTTCTTTCCTAACTTTATGGGAAGTCTTGAAATTGACGTTTTACAGAGCGAAGTCAAGGTTATGAATTTAGTGGGGCAATTTTCGGCTCTTTTTCGGGATCCATTTCGGACAATTTTTTATTGTTTTACCTGTGGCTTTACTTAATTTTTGTTTTCATTTGTATACTTTTGTTGTTTACCTACGGACTCAACGGACTCCTACTGTCTGATTTGTGATATAAAGCGTGAATGGGAGGGAAATCCTATTAGTCTGAAAACCCTTTCCTTAAAACCTTGCTGAATTTGACATTTTGCAGTTGGTGGTCAGGGTTCCCGCACACGAGGGGCAATTTTAGGCAATTTTAAAGAATGTCTTTTTTATACGATTTTACAGTTTTAGAGATTTTATTTAGATCTCTTTGGAATGGGTTGGAATGAACGTTTTTCAATGCTAAGGCGAGGTTTTGAAGTCCAAATGGCGATTTTCTGCTCTTTTAGAAGGTGCAATTCAGTCATTTTTGAACATTTTTTCGGTTTTTATTCGTTTTTGACGACGACTAAATTTGATGATGGTTTCAACCGGTTAAGCGGATCTGACACTCGGGGGATTGGGGGGAAATCCAAACAAAATTTAATATTGTTCTTTGCTTTTGATCCTGTTCCACAATGTTTAAGAAGTAAATTTAGGACTTTTTTATCATGATTTTTTTGACGTTTTGCAATGAGTGGTCAAAGTGCTTACACTTGAAGGGCAATTTTGAAAAATCTCAAGGGTGCCTTTTTGTCATTAAGATTTTTTTCCAACTTTTCCCTCTCCATTTCGCCAGCTACTAACCTGAATTGCGTTTCAAAAGGTTGGGTGGATTTGGCATTTGGGGCTCTGATTGGGGGGGGGGGGGGGGGGGGGGGGGGGGGAGAAAGAAAATCCCACCAAATTTTAACGACTGTTTTTGCTCTCGACTCTGTCTCATAGTTTCTCTAGTACCTAGTACGCCTACTTTGAAACCTAGTGACCTTGCTGAATATGACGATTTTAAGTTAGTGATTTGAGTTTCCAAACCCAGTGAGCCGTTTTGGGCAAGTTTTTTTTTGTCATTTTTAGATTTCTGGCCAAATTTTTACGGTTTAATTTTACATTGAAATTAATTGCGGTTTCAGGAGTTTGGGGGATTTGAACGCGTACAGAAGAAAAACTAAACTGTCGGACATACTGTTCTTACTCTTGAACTATGGATGTTGAGTTTTATCATTAAAACTCCAAGCCCTTGCTACTTTTGACGCTGAAGAGTGGATGGTCAGGGTTTCCACTCCCCTATTAAGCAATTTTGTGTATTTTTTTTTTAAATCAGCAGTTAAACTGTTCCTATTGTCAACAGTCCAGTTTGCTTGGTGGGCAATAAAAGAAGATGCATATCCTGGCATGACTCGTTTTACAGAGAGAGATTTCACCACCACCTCTTTCTTTGCAATGAAATGTCCGTTTTACACTTTTCGTGCCCGATAGGGGGAGCTTGGTGGGTGAAGGCCTGGCTGGTCCGGCGGGCGTAGGACTTTGCTAGCAGAGTTGCGTTACAGGATGAGCGTGTCAAGAGACATTCTGGGTCATTTTTAAGAATGCAACATATTTTTTCTTGTATTTACGGTGCGTGGCAGGAAAGCGTAATGAAAATTGATCTCCCACTGAGTCTTAAATAAATTGGTTAAAAAATACCAAAACAAAAAAAAAACTCGAGAAATTTAAAGGAATCTACACAAGTTCCGAGGATTTTTTTTTATTTGCTACTGTGCATTTTCAGACAAGTAATGCATATATGCGATGAACATGTTTATCGGATAAGTAGGTAGTTTTTTTTATCAAAAGTCATATTTTGAAACTTTTGTAAAAACTGATTGAATATACTGCCTCCATGTAATTACTGGGTTTTTGGTTATTCTGGTAATTCCACACGGGATCTGAAACCAGCGAGAGAAGGATGGAATCGAAGCTAGTCTGGAGCTAGCCCGGAGCTAGTCTGGAGGTGGTCTGGAGCTAGTCTGGAAACTAGGATAAGAACCCGAAACCTCTGAGCTGTCCGGGTACACAGTTCCTTAAGTAGAGATTTTGAAGCTATCCTAAAAGTGCCCTTTATGTCGGTACGGTCCTTAAGTTAGCAGCGAGCAAACGGCTGGGGTTGTAGCGTGCACCGTAATTCAAGTTGTGGGGTCTGTGTTCGATGGGTCGTGGTAACGCGTCAGGTTCTGGGACCGTTCTTAAACGGGTTCCAGTAAGACCACTTCAAATTCGAGAATATTCCAGAAACATCTAACCACGTCCCAGGAACCTTCGTAACTTTCTTCACGTCTCTCCACTAGCAGGATTGACATGAAGAATGTAACGACGGTTCGTGGCACGTAGTAAGATATTTTTGGAGAATTCACGATTTGACTTATAGTCCGATGAACAGGTTTGGGAGTAGGTACATTTCAGTCCTTTTTTTTAATTTGTTTACTAATTTTTTAGTGAAACGCCTCTATGGTTTACGGACTAAAAAAGTCAGACGATTTTATCTTTTTTTTTAATGTTTGGTGATCGTTTTCTGTTTATTTCGACTGCTACTGGATTTTAGTGAGGTTCTAGTAGACTAAGCGATTGTGGGTGTTTGGGGCACCAATGGGAGGAAATAAAAATTCTGCAAAAACGTTCTCTGCTCATTAGCCATTTTAACGGTTTTGTAGAAATATTTTCGAAACATTTGGACATTTCTGGATATGTCGTTTTAAAAACCATCGTCGTGGCTTTGACGGCCAGGGAGCAATTGTGTGCATATTTGTGAGTGTTTTTGTTTGTTAATTTTACAACTTGCATTTTTTAAGTCATCATTCATTTACAAAGTTTCTAAAAGATTGGGCATTTGGAGCATTCTAGTGGCGCAATTTCAGATGGTGCACATCTCGGGCGACTCAGACGTTAGAGAAGGATAATTCACAACGCACTTTTCTTTGCGATAAAATGTACGAGCGAACTTTTCGTGTGTGACACTATTCGTCCGCGACATGGAGGGGGTTTTGGGAATCAAAGCTCCCTGGCCGGCTTGGCTCCCGAAGGTATGGAGCACATAGAAGCTTAATAATTCCCACAATGATTGCCTGGCAACATCCTTATTTTAATTCCACACAAAAAAAATGTATGCAGAAAGGTGACATTTTAACACGTCTCCGATGATTTTCTGCTTTTCCAAACACGAAAAAAATAGAGATTCGTTACTTCTTGGTAGATAGACACAATGCCTCGATTTTACCTTCAAAATTTTGTCAAAACACCAAATAGACCACTTATAGCTAAGCTAATAAGTTACTTTGGGTTGTCCTTGAAGTAAATTCGTAGTGAGCTACGGATTTACTTTGATGTACAAAACGTAAGGTTTCTATCATACTTTTAAGATCAAAGTAATCACTAGATTGACGCGCCTATAAACCCTACTATTCATTCGTTCGTTAAAAAAACTGGGATATCCTCGAAGAAAATTACTTCCGTGTCGTACGTCATGCACCTAAAATGAATTAGCGATAGGTCTATGTTTCCCTATTTCAATAAGCATATAACTATGGTGTAACTATGATGTAACTATGATGTAACTATGATGTAACTATGATGTAACTACAGATTAGATGGGAAGACAGCGCAAAGTTCTCCGAATTCATTCCATCTGGGCATTATATAATACGTTATGGAATAGAGTTGAAACGTCTCCAAAATTAGTCCTGCAATCTTCGGTCCAACGTAAGCACACCAGCTTAGAAACAAGCGTACAGACAAAACTTATATTACATAGTACTTACTCAGTATACAGTATACAAGTAATTACATAATACAGTGGGTTACGCTAAACACTCGTATGACTTCGGAACTTTATAGAAAATTCCTCAATAATCGCAAGCTGCTAATGGGTTACTTGTTTTTTTACCATAAACCCTCCGGGTACCTCGCGAAGCTTAGGCGAGGGTGAAAATTCCACTCAAGCGTTACACAAACAAGCCAACCGTACACTAATGACGTATTGAGTAATGACTGCAAACTATTTTAATTGTACAAGCAAAACATAAACCACGTCACCAAATTTTCGCTCGTGCATACAGGGCGTTACGGAGACAGGGAATTATTTATAATCCATCAGATAAATACTTAAAGCGTAAATGAATTAAACAATGACAATGGCAAAATAATTATAAATATTCCCATCCATATTTTGTTCAAAATAAGCATAACATACGTAGTCGCTGTATAATATATATTCCAAATTGACATCAATAACAGCAGTTTAATCACCGTAATCCGCATTAACAATTGTTGTATTGGTTGTGAAGGTGTGAGGGTCCCGTAGAGCTCCAAATGGGCTCTGCCTGGCTCTGTTGGGCAGGGCAGAGTCGGAACACAACGGGATGGGACAGATCATGATACAAGTTTGTATATTTCGTTGGATTGCCGAGTCGATATGTCAATGTCGACGTCGTGTGCAGCTGTTCTCGCTGTTATACGCTGCGATGCTATGTGCGATCCTGTCACTAGTTGGTCTGGACCAGACCATGCCAGTTCCCAGTGAACTATATATATACGTGATTCAGTGGAGCGACTATCAATGCATGGTGCCCTTCGCACAACTCACTCGATGCATTTCCAGCCTAAATGCCGTACGCGTACGAAATTGCTAAGCTGATATGTCGCTATATGTTATACGTAGAGCCAATATCATGTTATGCATTTAATATATCATGTCTTAGGGCTTAGAAAGGGCGCACGAACGTAATCGGTTATGAATAGGACATATTTTCGATGGTCACTCATCGGGAAAAGGTCAGATTGCCGAGAGAATTTCATAGCTTGGAGAAATAAACAGGTAATTTATAATCTTCATTAGCTTTAAGTTAAGTGTTAATATCAAGAGTCTGCGTGTGAATGGTCAAGCTGACAAGAGCTGGAAAATTGCTTCTTATCTCATTTATTGAATGGAAAAATCGTGAACCAGGCGCATGCGCATGTTTACCTATATCTTTAGGTACCGCATGAAATCGATAAAAAGTTATTCCAATAAAACGCTCGTTACTTTTGACTAATAACAATAAGTTCTAAACAAGACTAATCTGTTAGATTACTTTCATGGCATGAAGAAGCTTGGTGTTGGCGTGGGTGTTGGCGTTGGCGTGGCAGAGTTTCGTTGTTTTACCTCATTGACTCAAGTGCTGTCACAACTTTATGCACTAATTACCGTTGAAGTGAGCTAATGAAGATGGCTTTAATTTAGTGTAACTCATGAAGAAGCGGAGATGAGACGACGGTAACGGCGATGGATATGCGATAAAAGGCGCGTGAAAACAGAAGACAGTGGAAAGTAGACACGCTTATCTAAGCAATAAACGAACAGAATATATTTGTTTCACTAATTAATATCCGGCTGTTAAGAAGTAATAATGTTACGTTAAAACATTATTTTCCAATATTCTGTGCTGAAACGTTCACTGTCTAGAAACTCCCCGTTATTTTCTGATCGATATCTATACTTTGACGTGAGATAAACCAGCAGCATGGTTTTCAAACTGAAACCCTGTGAACTACCTGTCAGAACTCTCTACCAGGTGCCCGTTATAATATTGAAATTGAGGAAGGTATATGATGCCCGTACTTTGCCTGCAGGTATTGGTAGAAATTCAATATACTCATTTGATATACCCAAAATATTCCGTTACGTTATATGAAGTTGACAATGCAGAGAGAGTGTCCATACAATTATAGATATTCTCTGGTGGTCAAAATGGAGATGTCATTGTTCCAATTGTTATTAGCTTGGTATAACTACGTCCTCAACCCCCGCCCACCCCTCAAACCACATTGGTTGAGGCCTCTGTTTCCACCTACAATCACAGACAATGCTTCACGCATAAAAACAATCAGGCAGTCGTTTCAATTCCAATTTTGTTATTTACACATTGCGAAGTGTGGGATACGTTGGTCCTCATTTGATGTTGTTCAGAGTGGAATTTAATAATATGTATAATTTATTTTTTTAATAATCAGTGCCAAACATTTGATGAAATTTCACAGAGTTGGTTTGGATGTGGCCCTACCGTGCCGTTCCATCAGTGGCGTGCTGGGAGACTCCTCATTAGGGTGCGTTGCACCGGGCGCCCCTATTTTGCTTTCAGTATACAAGAAAAATGCAAGCAAGCGAGCAGTAGCGGGTAGCAAATAACATCTTTTATTTTGGGGATTGATAAATTTAACTTTTAAAAATGTGCGCCCTCCTTTATTGGGTGCAGAACTGATTTTAAAAAGTGGACATTTGCAGAGTTTTTGCAGCTTGGCTAGAGCCCCAAACTTGTCTCGCAAGAACCTCAAAATTCAACCCGCGTAGTGGTTCAAGCAAATTTATCAACGCTATTCCTTTAGATTCTTAGATTTTTGACAATAGTTTATGGGCCTGAGTAAGCTCCGAAGAGTTTAAAATATTTGCTTTAAATGCGCCAGTTTGCTCCAAGACACCTGGATTTAAAAATGTAATCGGGGCTGCACCCAAAAATCCCCTATTTTTCGGTATTGACTTGCTATTAAGGCGGCCCTCTTCACGAATGACACGTGAAATGGCATGACTCATAGCGTTTTTTGGGATAGATACAAATATATTATTGGTGTTGTGTGTAAGTTGAACTGCGAATCATGTTCTAGGGCCATCACTTTTTATGGCTGTTTAGTTCTCTGATGATGGGCTTTTATGATGGGCACTCGGTGGCCCAAAGAAGACCAACATTTTGTGTACTTCTTATAAAATAAATAAACTAAACAATGATGTATGATGAAAAAAAAAATGTATAATATACGATAATTTAACTGCCCAGGTTTTATTTACCTACAATTACCTTCAATCGTAGTTTCTTCTATAAAACGTACAGCCACAAGGGAATACAAAAACCGAATTTTCAAAAATGACCACGTTGGTAAAACTTAGCGAAAATTTAAAAACTTAAAAATAACCAAATTAGAATGGCCAACTTCAATTGTCAACAATGCAACCAAGATTACGGTTGTGAGTTGATAGCCTTTCGATAAGAGCGAAAAATAAGATATCGGAACTGAAAATTACACTCCTTCCTAGCGTTTCTTACTGTTTTTTATACAAGTAAAATATCATCTTAAATTCGCTATTTTATAGCTTTGAGCTATTAATATTTGTTATATGAAATGGAAATCTTTAATCTAAACCGGCATTAAAATCAGCACTCTAATTATTTATTTTGATGCAATGCGTTTTACTTCATTTTTTCCCTTTCATTCGTTCTATGGTGCTCGATGGATACTGGAGAAAGTTTCATCAAAAAAACTAATTTTACTTCGACTAACTCCACCTCAAGTAGCATATTACTTTTATTTTCTCAATTAAGCTTCTACTAACTCCTATCATTTATCCAACGTCATATTACATTCTATAAAAAATACACACGATTTCTTTATACGTTGCAAAAGGTGTGTTTACTCTAGACAACCTGATCTCCATCGTTTCAAGTGGTTTCTGATCCTGGGGTTACAACATTTTTCAGAATGCCTATCGACGCTGTGTTGTCTGAACTGAGCTTGGTCGGTCTATATGTGCCGGCTGCTCGTCAAAGAGTTCACAAACACAACCCAACGGATCGGACCAGAAGCCTTCATACAAAAATAAAATCAATCTCCAGATTAATCTAGAATTGGCAGCGTAGAAAGGATTGCATTTCAATTTTCAATTACTAACCACGCATGCCTCTCCGATTTTAATTTGCAATGTTTGTATGCGCCGAAATGGCTGGGTTACGTGTATCCACAATACTTAAACACCCCGAGTAAAAATAACAATTCCAAAACAGACATGTTCTGACGGCTTAAAAGGGAATAAATGCATATTATTAAATCGCCATACGATGCTACTCCTCGCATCCAAATTAAGTACAAGAAAAACTTTGTAGAATCGAATTTTTAGCAAGTTCTTTTTTTATTTTACATAATGCTATGCAGTGTTTCGTTTATTCATGTAAAAAAAAGACGTGTCAAAAGTTGTTTCCAAATGTGTAGAACAAATATTTGCGGCGTGAAACACAGTTGCCTTTTTTTTCCCCGCTTGAGCGCTGCAGATCCTCGGAGCATTCAGTGATTTGAATCACAACCAGTGACCAGTTTCCGATATCACCGAGTTGAATAATGTAACTCAGCATGAATAATTTCAAAACATTTTCAATGCCTCCTCTGCAATTACGATTACACATCTGCTCTTGCCCGGCCTGGCCCGTGGGCTAGAGGTAGCTGCTGGCTAGCCGTTAGCTGTCCGACTCAATCAAATGTCAACTCACACAAACGCCATTCATCTCACTGCTCCAACGGTACCGGCACCGGTTAGTTGGCTAAACTGGACCAAAACTGGGCCAACTGCACCTAGTTCGTGCCATTCAATGCGCCCCATGTGTCTTCAGAGCCACATAGATTGCTTTAGCACAAATTCACCTCTTATCCGATACAATGTCCTAGTTAGCAAATTGACAACTTGAAGTTGGAAAACTTATCCATGCAGTGCAAAGAAGTCATTAACCAAGTGTACCTATCTCCACGTTTCCATTCCTTAATCCAATTAAATGAAAGCAGTAGAACATTCCTTCTCTAAAGCCTTGCAGTGATATTTGCTAAATGCGAGATGATTATCGCCCTTTCGTTATTATTTGTTTTGTTTCGTAATTTTACCGCCCTCTTTCTCAGGATAGGGGCAGCAGGAACGAAAGGTGAGCTAAAACTGCCTAATGGGTATACGTCATACATTCTGCATTTTACACTCGTCTAGTCAGACTCACCCAAATAACCCTTTCACCCCACTTTCCTCCAAGCTACATCTCTAATTCCGATTGTTTTATTATTTATTCTTGGCATTTGGAAGTGGGGAGCGCTTTCCACGCAAAACTGGATGGATCTGTTTTTTGTGCGTGAAAAATTAAGCTCAAAGCTTGCGCCGCGTGGAATCATTTGGAAAATGTACACTCAGATTAAAACAAATCCAGAATGATCATACATTTTCAGGCAGAAAGTTTCTCGTCGTTTTTTTCCCCTCTTTCAAATGTGAAGACGTTGCTTTTAATCTAGCTCCTTCTGCTCACAGCGAACCGTGTAACTTGGTTATTGGAATTTCTTCTCAAGAAAAAAGTGTATCATAATATAATCTAGTAGGTCTCGCGGTTGAGCCTTGAGAGAGAGAGTTGGTTGCTGGTCCAAGGTGATGCATGTGATGGTGGAACGCATGCAACGTCGCATCATATCCTTTGCCTTCGTCGCAAATCCTTGTACAATGCGAGTGCATCTCCCTTTGCACTCAGGGCTGATTGTGCGTTAGCAGAGGCTCGAATCAACGTTGCTCTTCTCGGGCCCAGTCTTGGGGTATTCTCTACCCGGCTTTAATAATGAGTCCCAGGCGGGTAGTCGGCCCCTTAGCTCATGTTAAATCTCCAAAAACTTCTTTCAAAGTTATACCACAGGAAAAAAAACACTGCAATGTCGCTGCTGTCAAAAACTTTTATCTACCAACTGTGAAATGTTACAGATTTTCCGCTAGAATAAAAGGTTGCCTGGTGGTGGTTATATTATTACGTGTACGTATTACTATAGGTATATATTTTAATCCATCCTTAGCAAGCGGTAACATTTAACGCTGTTAAAACTTGAGATGATGCTAATACACAAAAATTAACCATGGCCAATTTGCATTCTCTGTTTCACAGAGTTGAGTGCCCCCAAAAATACTCTACACAAGTATACAATTATTTTGTGGTAACGAGACTGAAATTATTCATAATAAGCTTCGTTTTTTTTTCTTTGATATACTGAGCTCCAAGCATTTTGGAACGAGCTAAGTAGCTAGAAGATACCAGGAAAGTTTAAAGATATCAGATGTATCGTAAAGCCATAGCAAAGCTTTAAAACAAGCATCATAGATTCCAGAGGCAAACAATTACATGCATAGACATTTTGACAAAGTAACTCAGATTTTCATCGTGTATGCGCAGAAGGAATAAGGATAAAAAAAACTTCTAAATTAACATAAAAACAGTAAAAATACAAATGTATGTATCATTGCGTCGGTGTGTTTCAACATTACCAAAAAAAAGCAAAACAAACTCAAATTTAACAGCTTAAAACTTTCTTTGTTAATTTTAAAATATAAAAAAATCTACAACCAAGACCCAAAATACAATGTCAGAGTTACGTCACTCCCCAGGCTTGAAGACATTATTACCGTACCCGTGGTTCAGGGCAGCAGCTCGTATTTCTTGTCACTATTTGTGATTACGTCCGATGTAATATACAGCAAAGAGCTGGCAACTAATTACGCAGCGGTCAAAATGGCAAGAGCACCGTGGCGTCAGCGTCGGCGTCGCCGTCGCCGTCGCCGTCGCCGTGAAAAGCCATGCAGCTTCTTTAGGCTTCCGAATTCGGTATAGCAACACTAAAACTGGAGGACACCACACTAGAAAAGCACCGGTGATAAATAATGCTCAACATGACTTGTATCCATGCTCAAAGTCAGAAGGACCACCCGCGAACGTGCATGCCTCTAGAAAAGAAAATTTTTCTTACCTCTCAGTTTCGACGGGACTCCTTTATTTTTTCCTATATCTCATCTTAACGTGTAACTCCTTTTACGCTGTCACTATACCATCATTGTATTGATCATCACAAAAACAACTACGTTAACTTGTACTACAATAATATCATGAAACAAGTAGGGCCTTGCAAATTAACTTTTATTCCACTGCTCTTAAGAGTGAAATTTTGTTTAGAATGCAATGGAAAATGGTGAACACGCAAAAAAAGGGTTAGTTTTCCTTTGTCTGATTACAGAGTTTCATTTCTAGTCGTAGCTACAAATTCCAAAACAATTCGCAAAGAAAATAATGGAGAAAGTAAGTAGAAAGTTATATTAGCGTCATCGCATTCGTAGAACTAGTTTAAAATGTTTAGTTCGAATACCAACGTTTCACGCTTCGCAAGTAAATAAGAAGACGTGGTGTTAAAAGAAAAAAAACCATCCCTGGACTTTCGACTGTTCATCTCGTACGGAAAGAATTATTTTAAATAAATTTAACTTAATTTTTTTTAAAGCAAAACAAACGGAAATATAAGCAGTTTACGGTGATCATTAGTAAATGGCTCTATGTAGTATACTAGAAAACTAGTACAGTAAAGTAGATGACACAGTCCGAGTTGCATAGCAACTAAGGTCATGAAGTAAGTACATCCCTTTATATAGTAAATCTTATTTAACTTGTACTAGATCATGATAGCCTAGTCAAGTCACATTCGCAACCGAGCTGGCGTCTATTTCTATTGCCGAGTCCGCCGCTACCTATATCCACCTGACATTGCGTGCGTCCAGTCCACCCGTCGCAAGAGACGGCGTCGGGTTCAACGGGAAGGGGTGGAGAAGTGTCAACCGGCGACATCCTGAAAGTTTTATTATCTTCATTTTAATTGAAATCTCCTCTTTGTACGAATGATAGTCTATTTTTACTTGCAAAAAAAACTAGTATTACCTTTTTAAGATGTGAAGATGTCTTGATTTATTTTTCTATTTTCTATTTTCTGATGTACCGACTACAAATGTGACGTCAGCCTAATTGTAATTGAAGATAGGCATATAAATAATCTATTCCAATTATACTTGTCAAACATAAGCAAATAAAAGCACTATACCTATTTCCACTCTGTAATTACCAATGATGTAGAAGCTTCTAAAAGTGTTTTCCTCGTGTTTTTTTTTCAGTCAATATAATCCATTTTCGCTACGTAAATAATGATTGCTGCTCCACTGCTCTAAGCCTCTAAGCAAGTTGATAGCCTAAGCCATTTTTCCATGCTAAAAGCTTGCCCGTTTCAATTAAGAATGGCCACACCCGAAGCGTGAACATTTTGTTCCAGCTAATTTATGCGAGGCTTTCGGTAATGAACCACAAGGTAATGAATGTCACGAATCGTAGCCG
Organism: Protonemura montana; assembly: GCA_947568835.1. Classification (NCBI taxonomy): domain Eukaryota; kingdom Metazoa; phylum Arthropoda; class Insecta; order Plecoptera; family Nemouridae; genus Protonemura; species Protonemura montana. Next base: position 11,280,891 of record OX387604.1, on the reverse strand, counting down.
TCGCTGCACAGCCTCCTCCTGAGATCTGCTGTACCATGGGGCTGCACGAGATACGTGCCCAGCGCTCCCAACCAGCCACTGTACAATATAGCTGGTAAGTAGCTATGTAGATTAATTTGGAAAAAAATACCACTATGGCTCCACTTGATTGTGGTTTTATGGTTAATGGTAGGTTAGAACAGCGTGCCGATGGAAATTATGGAAATTCAGCTCTTTGCGTTTATAATAAAAATAGCTTGTGTAGAAAACCGTGGTGCTCGTGAAATACGAAATAACGTGTGATTTAAATGTGTTGGCCAGAGGAATAATTATCAATCATCCTATGGCGAGCAAGAAGCAAATGGGATCGTGCTCGTTATGCAGTGGAAGCAGAGAGAACCTCGTTTAAAAAACATAAGTAACTAGGTATTGAAGCTGGTATATATTTATACAAAAAAAGGTTTCTGTGGTTCCAATCTCTTTGTTCTCTCTTCTATCTTTCATATCACGCGTTCCTAAGGACGATGCATCTAAATTGATAAAGCAAATAAAATTGGAGGGGATGAAAAATGTTCAAAGTTCGATCGCGTTGCCAAGAACGGATAGCAAGACAAACATTGTTGAAACTTCATCGTAAATTGAATAATAAAATGGAGATTCTAAGCCAGTGTTTTCGGAAAGTGTTCTGCCGACCCACGCAGCACTTTTAGTCGTTTCCCCTTCCAGCCTTCCCACCAAACCGGAAGTTTCAGGAGGACCAAAAGTTTCACATGTAGAAATGATTTTCAATTCAACTCAGTTTTTATCTCTGTAATTAACTTAAGGTTTTGATCATTACCTACATACCTTAACATACACAAACATAACAAAGCCATCCCCCTCACACCTTCCCCTCAATCCCTTGATAAGCATTCCTAGCATTTTCTGAGTATATTAGAAACAGGGAGATCTTGTTTTAGAATTGCTGACTAAAATCTTTAACATTATTCAACTAAATTGGTTAAATTTAAAACGTACTTGGTTTTAACAACAAAACATTCACTTGCATTAAATATCTTGTATTTATTCCGGAGACTTTAATGACAAACGTGATTCGAATTTGTAATATAATTACCTAATTTCTTGTAAAGCTAGGTTATGTCCCATTTGATTGAATAAATTTCACTAATCATGCACCTTTAGTTGAAATTCTAGTTGAAAACTAGAAGGTAAAACAAGATGAAGTCATGCACGGCGTATCTTACCTTATTTTTATCAACGTCTAGAAGTTTTGTGCCCATATCATGGATATTTTAGTATCTGCCAACTTTATGAACAACTGGAACGCAAATTTGGTTGGCCCACAGCGAGACCACCACGATGAAATACGGAATAGCGTCTCCATGCCACTATTCCAATTTTTAAAACGTAAACTTGTTATGACACACGATCTTCAAGCTACTACCCGATATTGCGGAAAACTTCCTGACATTCACCGGTAATAATATTGAATGAAAGGTGAAAGAATAACTTTCTAAGCCAGCTTCATTCACACGTTTAAAAGTCTTTGCTCGCATTGATGAATTGGCAATCGGTTGGACTGAATAATCATTATAATGTTTCGCTATCTTTAAAAACGGTCTAGTAGAAAAGTTAAAGTTAGAGGTGGGTACCGAGTATGCGACATGACATGTGCTTTGGAGGGATTTGTCGAAATGAGTGTTTCTCACAATTTTGACATCTGTGTAACCCATTTACAATTTTCGTAACACCGAGTACCCTTCTTCAAAAAAGAAAATCGCAGATGTATCGTTTTATTTTATGTCAAATCTACACACACAAAAAATGTGAAGCTAATCAAATTTAAATCTTAAAAACTGCAAGCAAAGAAACCGAGTAGGCCTAAGACTGAAAAAAACATTTTTTCAAATTTTTATCTCGCACTGTTCATGCGCAGCAGCCTTCTGGGCTTAAGCCATTGGAAATCTGAGAAAATGTTGTGAGTTTCAGGTGACCAAAATGCTTGAAAACGAACTAATTCAAAATTGGATGCTTAAAATTCACAAAAATATTTCTGAAATATGTTTAGTAATTATGTGAAGCGTTCTAAAAAGTGCAGCGCGTACCTCCACTAAAATCTTCGCGAACCCCAGGGGGTTCGCGTACTACACTTTGGGAAACACTGGTCTAAATGACAAATCAGCTGTTATCAGTGTTGACTTCTTCAGGTGTTGTTTGGACAGAGGACAGTTGGCAACAGTCTGATAATAGAGTGAAACTGTGGGAGGCTATGGAAACTCTTCGATTCTTTGCAATCCCGGAAAATAGTTTTGTGTTCGAAAACTGAATGAACGTGATCAAAGGCTGCCTTAAAAGCAAGTAATCTTCAGTTTTAATTTTTTATGATTTGATGCTTTCGTGTGTAGCAATGCAATCCGTCTGATTGCAATGGATCAAGTGAACGACCCATTTCCATGGTGCTAATGGATACCTAGAATAAAACATTAACTAGAATATATAGAGTTGACTTCTGTCTTTCTGCATATGGGTCATTCCAAATCAAATCGGCACACCTGGGAAATAATTTATACCTTCACATCTCAGATTCTTTTCAAAATTTCAGAGTTTTTTTACCCAAGTCACCAAATGCACAAAAGGATTTTTTTGAAAATGTTAGGCCAACTAGTGTGAGATATATGACCTTCCAAAGTTGGGCTCTTTTAGCTGTCCGCGCGTGCACAGTTCCGTATTATAACCGATATCTAAAAAACTATTCAAGTTATAGACTTACAACTTTCAACGTTAGAAAGAGCATTAAATACTTGGTCGAAACAAGTCTTTAAATTTTGGAAAAACCCCAACAGATTGTAGGATACACTTTCTACATCAATGTTTTTTTAAAACGACTACAACAAAAATCTCTGTGTTAAAAAACAACTCAAATTTTTAGAAAACGTTGCTTAAAAATGTATATTGACTTCTGCAAAATGTAATCGTTGGCACTCTACAGGTTCACGAGAAAAAAATCCAGCGTTCATCCATGCGTCAAAAAAAGCAAGGTTTTCGCTAACAATTGATAGTTTAGAAGCTCTTTACTATAACTTATGTTCTAATAACTAGGTGAAACTTTCAGGAAATTTTGTTCTTGTACGTATCTTGGCTGGTGCAAACTATTATGTTTCGCACTTTTTAAGATTTTGAGAAAAAATCTACTGTTTGCCATTGCGTTAATATGCACAGTTTTTAGGGACAATTGACTCTTTGCAAGCGTACAACTACGCTCTATGATCAAAAGATTAGCTTAAACTATCAGAACGAGTTTTTCTTGAATGTAAAATTGCTCGTGCAAAATTTCATCTTTGGTTGTTGGCAAGTTTTTGAGAAAAAATAATGTCTTTCGCATATGTGCTAAAAATGCATAGTTTTTACTCACAATTAATAATAATAATAATAATAATAATTTTTAATAATAATAATAATAATAATTTTTATTTATTCTCGATTGACCAATAGCTTTGGTATGAGACATGTCATTACAATATATTCGTGTTTTACACTCAGTCATATTATATAATATTTACATATTCACTTAGTTAATTCTATTACATACTAATTACACAGTCTTAAAGGCTAAAAAACTATTTACAGAATAAAATGCGTTATCTGCCAAAAACTTTTTAACATTCATTTTAAACACCTCGTCATCTTTGTTAGTTTTTTTGATGCTAAAAATGGATAATATTTTGTTATAAATTAATATTCCAAGCATAAAAGGATTGTTCTTGTCGTATTTTGATTTTGTTTTCTCATTTTTTAAAATATGTGAGTTACGTGTGCTATTGTTCCGTGAGCTGCTACCCAGATTTAGATGATTAATATTATCAATCATAAAACATATGGCACAATAAATGTATATGCACGGTAAGGTCATTATTTTGTATTTTTTAAAATAAGGTCTGCATGAGTCTTTGTAGTACATTCCTGGCGTACAGGGATTTCTACTTGCTGATGACAGGAGTCGGATTGCTTGCTTTTGTAGTATGAAAAGGCGATTTATATGCCGAGATTGCCCCCACAATAAAATTCCATACATTAGTCGAGAGTGTATAAACGAGTAGTAAACTAATTTGGCTGTTTCAAAATCGGTGATTTGCATCATTCGTTTAATTAAGAAACACCCTGATGCAATTTTTTTTCCTATTAGATTAATGTGATCATTCCAACTAAGTTTGTTGTCAATTAAGATTCCTAAAAATTTTGTGGTGTTTTGAGCCTGAATGCTTTTCCCATTTAAGTATAGTAAGGGACTTGTGTGAAGATGCATATTATTATTTGGGTGAAATTGAAGAATTACTGATTTTGTATAATTTATTGCCAAAGCATTATTATGAGCCCAATTTTGAAAGCTATCTGTGGCTTGTTTATTGAAATGTACTTCCTCAGGACTAATACTCCGGTCATTTACTAGGAAGTGGGTGGTGTCATCAGCAAATAGTGTCATTTTACCACGGTCAATACAAAGGGGCAAATCATTTGTATACAAAATGAACAACAGTGGAGCAATTATTGACCCCTGTGGGACTCCGATGTTGATTATCGCCTCAGTGGAGTAGTATTGGCTATGAGAGTTATTAATTTTTGTGATATGACGTCTATTTGAAAGATACGACATTATCCAATTATTTGCTACTCCATTTATGCCAAAAAGTTTCAATTTGTTTAATAGTAAGGTGTGGTCCACCATATCAAACGCCATTTTTAGGTCATAAAACACACCAATTGAGGATTTTCTATTATCTAAAGAGTTGTAAACTTCCCTTATAAAACTGAGCATGGCCGTTGTGGTAGATTTTCCTTTCCTAAACCCATGTTGGCACTCAGATATCAGACTATATTTTTCCAGGAAATGTGTTAGTTTTGTACAGAAACATTTTTCGATAATCTTAGAAAAGATAGATAAGAGAGCTAGTGGTCTATAGTTTTCAACAGCTGTCAGGCTTCCTTTCTTATGTAGCGGACAAATGATGACCTTTTTTAGTTCCTCAGGGAAGACACCAAGTGAGAAAGATGAATTTATAATATATACTAGAGGATCAATTATATGGATTGCATTATGTTTTAGAATGTGACCTGGTATACAATCATGACCAGCTGCTTTTTTTTTCTTGTCACTATATCAACTGCCTCCAAGACATTCCTAGCACTAACTGGCGAGAGAAAGAAATTATTTGCATTTCTCCTCATATTTGGAGTTAAATTCTGTTTTAACATATTTAGAGTTTTATTTGATTGCAAAATGTTTGTTGTTGCTTCACTAAAATAGTTATTGAAGACATTGGCAATCATTTGTGGGGATTTTATTATTTCATTATTACCATTTTTACTATCGCATTTTAGTTCAATGTTATTGTTTAACGACTTGTTTTTGTTACTGTCTATTACATTCCACGCTGCTTTAGGAATATTTTTGGAGCTTTTAATTTTGTTGACAAAAGCTGATTTCTTACTCTGATAAAGAGCTGATTTGTATTTCTTTAGTAGGGTAATGTATTGTTTATTATCCGTTTCATAGCCAGTAGTTTCCTTAGATTTCTTATAAAGCTTCATAACATCGTTGGATAGTTTATGTAGTTCAGGTGTATACCAATTTAACACTGGTTTACCATCTGTCATTACTGGTACTTTTTTTAGAGGAAACACCTTGTTAAATAATTCATTGAATATATTCATAAATAATTTAAACATTTCATTTACATCATCAGTCTCAAATACGCTACACCAAGATGTTTGACTTAGGGCCAGCCCAAAAACACTTATTAGTTTGTCATTTAACACTCTTTTATACACATATTGTTTTTTCGGCTTTATAAGTTCATCAACTGATTTTAACAATTGTACGGTGTGATCAGATAACCCTGCATCTATAATCTCTGACAATCCAAATCCATTACTAGTAAATATATTGTCAATACATGTCAGGGTAGTTTTAGTTATCCTTGTAGGTTTGTCTATTTTCAGTGTCAGACCATTTAACCTCAATAGTTCTACTAATCGTTGGGCATATTTACAATTAGAAATAAAATTGAGGTTAAAGTCACCGCATAGAATTAATTGTTTTTTCAATTTGCCTATGTTATGAAGAATAGATTCTAAGTTGGCCATGAATAGGTCAATGTCACCAGTTGGGGATCTGTAAACACACATGATAATGTAATTGCCGAAGTCGGTCACTAGCTCGACTGCCGTTATCTCGATGTGTTTTTCAACAATTAAATTGTGATCAATATGGTATGGCGAAACATTCAACCCTGTTTTAGCATAAATAATAACACCACCATGTGTATATCTTTCTCTGCAAAATACGATTGACACTATTCATGCGTATTTACTATGCTGTATATTCTAATGACGAGCTGAAACTTTCAGGAGAACATTTTCATGAATACATTTTAGCTGGTGAAAAATGGTATATTTGGCACTCTTCACGTTTTTGAAAAAAAAAAACGTTTTTCGTCATCGCGTGCTTAACATACAATTTGTATGCAATATCAATGTATCCGACTTATACAATATATGAGCATGTACCTGCTATGTATTTAAATAAAAAGCTGAAACTCCCAGGAGACGTTCTCCTTCTATGTATCTTGGCTGGTGCAACATTTTATATTAAGCACTCTCCAAGTCTTTGAGAAAAAACCAATCTCAAATGCGAGTAATCTGCGAGAAATAACGGAATGGAGTTTCTTCACACTCGAAACAAAGGTGACCCCACCTAGAAGCACCCTCATTAGCGTATGCTTAACATTAGCTCTATGGTTTAAGGTGATGGCTATCCGTAGGTATAGCTGTCATACTACAGTCAAAACCATGATAATTAATTTCTGATGATTAATTAAGTCATATTTCTAAGTTACGCCCAATTATGCCACGATTCTAACGTTGAAAAATAAAACATTCTTTTCAAATTTAAATTCGAGTGAGTAAACATGCCGAAAAACTCACCGAAACTAAAGAACACGAAGTCGTGAAGCCAGCCAGAGTCTCTGATTGGTTCATGTCAGTGACCTTAATGACTGTCCAACAGTATCTGTCAAATGTAAAGAAACATCGAAAAATAATCATATCACAATCACCATATAAACTCGATGCTATCGCTCTTTGTGCCTGAGAAAAAAAAAGATTTGAACCGACGAACTTACGGCTTTTCTGTCGAAGTGACGGTTAAATCAAAGTGGTGTATAGATTGGATTCGAAAATTCAAAAAGTAGAGTAACAGTACAACGGCAAGAATCCAGGTTAAATCCGACAAAGCTAGCGAACGACCACCATACGTTACAGAAAGCAGCCAACATTTGTGGAATCTATATTTTTCTGCTTGGTCTGTCTTTGAACCTTTGCAGGTTGCCTGCGATGCTATCTCAACATACAGGGGGATTTATGTTACCCTCCAACTCCCATACAGACAGTGCAACGACCTGGGAAACTAATTACTCATAAACAGGGTCTCGTACTTGCGCTAGGCATGCATGCCAATTGTCATTGAACATCTACAACCATCTTGCACCGACCGTCTCTAATTTGACAAAACCCAGCACCTTCGAGATCTGTCTCAAATCCTTCCTCATCCACAACCCCATCTTATTATGTATGAGCAGGGCACCTGAACTCTAGTCAGATAATAACATTTATTTTATTTATTTTAGGCTCAAATAACGAAATTTAATAGTTCTATAACCAATGATGCTATTTATATTAAAAGTTTGCAGTTTGGAGTAAAAAAAAACCGGTTCATAGTGAGATTAACAGAGTTAAGCAACACTGCGCTGGGTCAAGTGTTGGATGGGTGACCGTAAAACACATAGTAGTAATAATAATAATAATAATAATAATAAACATTTTTATTCCAGATTGGTTATTATTACAACATTAAAGCATCATATTTTCCTATGCTAAAATCATTATTGTAGAAATCGTTTAACGAGTAAAAACAGTGGTGTTTTAAAAAAGCTTTGAGCAGTTTAACAAAGTTTTTATCTTCATATTTACATTTAATATAATAGGGCAAATAATAAAAAAAATTCACACCGCTTAAGATAAGTCCATTACAATATTTTGTTGTTGTCAGGTCAAACATATTGCTATTATGTCTTAAGACATATTTGTGGTTATTATCAAATTTCAATTTTGTAAGTTTCTTATTGTTAATTACATATGTCACAATACTATAGTATTGGTATAGTATTACAATAGACCTGTATGAATATCCTTATAAGGATATACATACAGGTCAGAGTAATTATGTCAAACCTTTTAAAAAGTTGTTTCGTTGAATCCTTAAAATATACACCGGGATCGGTAGGGTCGTAACTAGCATTAGCAAGATATTTGATTGCTCTCTTTTGTAATATACATAATTTCTTTGTCAGTGGTGAGTGCCCCCATAAAACGATCGAGTACAGAAGATTAGAATGCACATACGAATAATACACTCATTTGGCCGTATGAAAATCGCATATTTTCCTTATTCTTTTTATTGAGTAGCAGCCGGAAGAAATCTTAGTGTGTCATATTTTAGTCAATAGTCAATCTTTAATCCCAAAATTTAGTCTCTTTCATTACCTTGATACTTTTCCCGTTTAAAAAGATTAGAGGTGATGATATGCCGTTGCCGACGATGTTATGCTGACCATGCCGACATAGTCAGATCTCTTTGGGAAAGAGGTTGGAGGGATGAACTTCAATTGCCTAACCTATCAACACAGCATGGATTTGTGGAGCAATCCTGTTGCTCGAGTCGAACCGTCCTTCGGAAGGGACGTTAAGCCGGTAGTCCCCTTGGTGCTCTTCGACAGGACTAGGCTACTTACCGGCACCGGGTTTCCCCTCCTCTCTTCTAGGCTAAGTTGGGTCCATCATCCACTAATTCACTAACGCCATTAGACCAGTGCCACATGGCCAGATGTCAAAACAGTGCGTCGTTAAACCTCAATAATCAGACAATGGCAGCATTTTTGTCCAGCAATTTTGCCTCTGATTCGTTTAAAAAAAAACCTCTTCAATGGTTATTTTATTTGTAACAAATTAATTAAACTAAGGAAATATTTTGATAGTATTCGCCTCTGCTTGACATTCGAAATCAATTGTGGGAACGAGAAGTAGCTACACTGGCGAGCTAACTGGGTACCCCCAGGGATCCAATTAAGGTTCGGGATATAATCTACTTCCTCCTGAATGATGACTCTCATTCTGCCGGACGGGCTACACTTAACCACCCCAAAACCCTATTGCCCCACACTTACCCTTAGGTCCTGGCACAACTTAAAGGAAATCAATGTTCTATTGTAGCCGTGGGAATTATTTCACTATGGGGCCAACTTGCAAAAAATACTCTGTAACTCCCAATTTGTGTTTATTAGTTGTTTAGCAGTAAATTAAAGCGTGAAAACAAAGCCTTTGAAAACAGAGGAGACCGTCAATTTACAAGCTATTGCCACTGGGTATAATAATAAAACTCCGGGAATGAAATGAAGACCAGAGATCTCCGCCCTTTGGCTAGAATGCGTTGAACAATATAAAATGCAGCTTTATACTTGAAGTCAATACTTTTATTTCTCAAAGAGAGTATGGGATATTCAAAGACTCGAAGGGAGTAGAAGTTAGGCAAAATTTCCTGGGTAAAATAAAATCAAACTGTATGCGCTGATATAAACGGGAAAGATTCTTATGTCGGCTATGAAGGTCTCAAAGGGATATTTCTTATGTTCAAACTTTGCTCCTTTTTTCTAATGAAACTTGACCTAACACAACTCATGGTGGTGTTAAAGACAGCGAGGGACAAAAATAACAAAATAATAAACTAAAGAACAATTAAATAGCAAAAATACTTATTTCGCACTTCAAAGGGACCTTATCTGAGATTTTCCTTTGCAGTTTTTTACAACAAAAGTACACATACCTACCATACCACGTGCAGCTGATTTGATCGAGATAGTGTTCCATTATTTCTGAAGGATTCTCTTAACAATACAGTCGGTTTCAATGTTCCCACTCTCAATCATTATTTGATGGACATGAATAGGACAAAAGTAACCGCAGTGCAATTCTGAAACGAGTTTAACATGACAGTTGACAAAAACATCATTGATGGACCAAATACCCCGAGCGAGCTGGCAACACAAATTTGTGAAAAGACGACCTGATAGTGAGCATGATAGTGCATAGACCTGATAGTGGATGATCACAGATCACGCAACAGCCGAGTTTATCTTCCCACACGCAACAATTGACCTGTGAAAGTTGAGCAGGTGCGATAACCTGCTAAACGTACGAATCAAACAAAACATAAAACATTTAAACTTTAGGCCACCAAGTTAGAACAACAAATCTTTCATAAAATAGCTTTATCCTGAGAGAACAGCTATCATTTGCAATATTGTAATATTTTAAATGTTGTGCTAGATTTTGTATGATAAGACTAAAAATATAGCCTGCACAGATATCGCATCATTGTGGAAGAAAAATGAAAGGTATTGTGTATTGGAGACACAGGTTCTCGTGAGATCACCGATGTTAAGCAACACTGCGCTGAGTCAAGTATTAAATGGGTGATCATCATGCACATGACCAGTTCTGTTTGAGAGGAAGGAGCTGTAGGTATAATAAAAGTAAGTAAAGCAACGTCATTCACCTTGCTTATCAAGCTTTTGACGGTATGGATTTGTAGAGGGATCCTGTCGTTCGCGTTCCACCGTCCTTTGGAAGGAACGTTAAACCGGTGGTTCCTTTGGTGCAGATCGACAGGAGTAGGCTACGTGCCGACACCGGGTTTCACCTCCTCCTTTCTAAGCTAGATTAGGTTCATCATCATCCACTCATTCCCCGACGCCATTAGATCAGTGTCACGGGGCCCTTTGTCAAAACAGTGCGTTGTTAAACACAATAATCAATCAATTCCATCTCTCAACTCTTAATAATTTCCTAATTTTTCTCAAGAAATGTTATAATGTTGAATAAATGTCTGGTACAAGGTATCCATGTTTCTGCAAACAAATGCCGAAACGGGTAATTTTTCATGCAAGCAACAAAATTGTATTTCGTTTTCAAACTGCACGTGCGATCTTGACATTTTGTTCCGAACTGTTTCTTTCGGTAAAGTGCATTTCATCAAATCTTTTCTTTCTAGAAGCCTTTGGACTTTAAAACTAGCAAATATTTTCCATTTGTCTGTGCATTGCTGACTGATTGTTGTGACATTTTTAAATACTATGAGGATTGGTTTGGTGAAGTGGTTCAGAGCCGTGGGTGAATGTTGTGGTGAGTGACGGACTTGCTCTGTTGTTGGACGGTTGTGATAATACAATGAGATTATCTCGTGACACATCTAGATAATGTTTCAAGTATCTATATTTAGAGGTAATGAATCAAGATACAACTGAACCGCTTTGGACATTTATTGACAAAATAACTGGCAAAAAAAAAAAAAAAAAACAACAAAGCATTTCTCACCTAATTGTTAAATTTAAAAAACTGATTTGTTCGCTACTCTCATTCAATTTTTGTGTAATTTTTTAAAATTCTTATTTTCTCAAGACTACTTTTTTTATTCTGTTATTGTTTTTTTTATATATATATTTGCTGGAATTAATAACAAGTATCTTCTAATAAGATTGTAGGTAATATCTTTTTTCCATTAAAAAGGAACCAGTCATAACATCTGGGGGCTGGATTCTGGATCGTCACCAGGGTGTGTCTTCCACGCTCGAATTTCTTCGCCACTTCGTAAGTCTTAATGAAATATGGAAGATTTCGAGTAATTTTGTGTAGCTTTAGGTGCACCCCCAGCCAATTTTTCCGCCTTAGCAGCGTTGTACCCAGATCCAATATGGGGCATAAGACATGAGAGGAACATAAGACCCTCTGTTAATTTACTACTTTCCTCTGTCTATCAGTGTAACACAAATGCATAAGCTGCGGATTGTTTTGGTTTAAAGGATGCACGTCGAACTCGATTAGTGAGTTTCCCAAAGATCTTATCGCCGACCAAGTATAAAATGTGTGGATTTTGGAATTTCAATATTTTTTATGAAGCTAATCCATTGGTCTCGTTACACACAAACCTCGATGTTCGTTTAAAACTAAGGGATGAAAAATGAACCGTACAAAGACGATTGAAGTTCGCCAAGCTTGTCAACAAACCTCTCAGCCGGCCGAGCTTATTTCGTTATCAACACAGACACATACATTCATGCATAACAAGTATCGACTTGAAGACAGAGATATTTATACTAGGTTCGAGTTACGTACAGGTATTGGTTCTGTGAGATAAATAAGAATGCCAATTAATTTACATAAAACACTATCACCTGGTAACTGAAAATTTGGACCACAAATCGATCACAACCTTCCACGTGTTTAGTGGTATTAAATTCTTTTCTATTTCGATCCTAGGACGTGTTTTTAGCGATTTCCGCTACAAAAAACAATGCAGAGGGCGACGGAAATAATGCCAGGGAACAGCCCTTGGCTCAGAATGACTTGCTTTTGACTACACAACCTAGGGAAAGGTATTGACTATTTGTGCACAAAATTGGTTTTCCAATCTTTTGTCATAACTTCTAAAACAGGGCTGAAATCCGAAACTTTGTTTCATTGTGAATTTTTTTTTAATTATTTTATGTTATTTTATGTTGTTAACAAATGTTGTTAACTTTCAGATGCCCAGTTGCAAGATGTTCTAAGCTATGATACAATCTGGATTACTGTACTCCTGTCTCAGTTCTTAGGTAAGTAAGGGGTTGATTTATATTTGTGTCAAGGTAAAGAAACTGAAAATAAGATACTATTCGTTGGATTTGTTATTGTATTTTTTTGTTGTATTTTTTTGTTCTAATTTCGATGAAGACGTGTTTGTACTTTTATTGTACCTGTGTGTATTTATTATATTTTCTCGAGCTTCAGAAATCTTAGGAGCTTGATTGAATGCTTCCTTAGCTTAGTGTAGGAATGAGTATGACCACGGTATAATGTGGTATTAGTTTAAGTATTACTTTTTAGTACTTTTGGAAGTTTAGAACATAGAATACTATTAGGTGCGTACCTTACAATTAAGATTTTGAGTTGTTGTGTGAGCGATACCAATTAACAATCTGATTACAGTTCAGCCGTATGGAGTGAACTGCAGAGTCAAGTTTTAAGGCGAGTTTTGATAATCAAATTTTGAATACATCATCTGAATGAGTAGAATTTTCTTTAGGCAACTTATGCAGTATGTTATTCTATAACCTTATGAGGTGACTTCCTATTACTTACAGTTTATGTAACTATATAGTGCACTATGAACCGAAGGCATGGCATGTGTAACGACATGAGCCAGCTATTTCTGAACCAGATTCCCAATTAAGTGAATGGAATTTGGAACTGGTATTCACATGTCAGGGACGATGGTGCGATGTCACATTTCGACCAAATTGTCAGTGTCGCAAAAATTATTCCCCTTTCAGCATTGAGGGCAGGAGAGTTGAGGAGGCGGAGGCGTCTCTATAAAATAATTGGCTTAATTTCTGGCATGCTGTCATCGCCAGAGTTCCATGGCATCCAAATCTGGAATGAGCAAAATCTGAGTCAAATTGTACTACACTAAAACCACGTGAGAGAATTCAGAACTCTTGGTCCAAAATTAAAAAAAAAATCTGTAGAAAATGCGTCGCTTGAAGTTTAAACCTGTGAGCTTGCAGCTTTTTGATGGAAATGTTGAGGAAGAATAGTTTTCAAGAAAGTACCCACTTTGAATGTGGTTTTCGGATTCACTTCAACATCACAAAAAATATACTATATCATAATATGACTCGCCCTCCATTTCAATGCAATTGTAGCTACGATAAATTTTCTAGATTTGAACGTGTAGGTACTATTGTAATATAACACGAGATGATTTATCTGTCTAGCTTCATGAGATCTTTCAAGAAATGTCATTCGTTTTTCCCCGTTACCTCCTTTCCATCGTCTCAATATCGAGAACTTTGGCCAGTCATAAATCACTGTGACAAGAACAGTCACATATTTTTACACCTTTCCTCAATTCAAATATGTATTCTCATACATGATTCACCAGAGCCTTGCCGAATATTTAAATGCATGCCTTTTTCGACACCCACTGTGTCGCGATGTGTAACGATCCTGTCGACTTCTGTGCATCCCAAGCCCCGAGCATCGCCAGATATTTTAAACGTTTACGGTACAATGTATCCACGTTCTTGAACCAAAAAAATGAAGCAAGGTTTTGAAACAGTTTGGTGGCAATTTTTTTTAGAGTATTTGAACACTTTTTTAAGTAGACCTCCTAGGAATAGGATGAGGTATTCAAACTTTTCATTATCTTTGTTTCGTGAAATTTTCCCAAGTATGATCCTCTGTTAAAAAATAAAATTTGACATAAATTTAAACTAATTTGTTAAAGCAGTGCACTAGGCGCTCAAGAATAGCGAATAATAAATATATAAGTTGCTGAGCATTAGATTTACATCGTGTACAGATCTGGTTGTGACACATAAATCCGCATCATCCAGTTAAATTTGAAAAATAAGATGGAACATCCAGTTTACATTTAAATACTACCTGCATGATGTATAGGTTCCTATAAATATTCAGTTCTCATTGTCCCAACAGCAATGAGTCAAGATAAATGAGCGATGCAGTCTAGGTAGGTATATGTAAAACACATTAATATCCCCAAGAAAACAAACAATGTTGAAATAACGTAACCCCAACACCAAAAATAAATATTGTCACTGTGGAGATATACCTATTGTCTCGGCCTGACCATTTATTTCCCAAGCTTTAGTAGTCTGAGACATCAATGGGCACAATATATCTCAGAAAGTGCGCTTTGCATACCAACTCCGCTCATCTTTTGCTGCGTTTAGACATTACGTGCATGGGAAATTGTCGGCTTCTGTCACAAAAATGATTAACAACTGAATCGTCTTAAGCCGCAGAAATAAAAAAGTCGATTGAAATTTGAAAACAATCAATATCAATTTATTAAAATACCGCCGTGCAATCTCGATGCACGGAGAATTCCGTATTCTGAGGAAGTATTGGATTTATTTTAATGCTTTGTGTTTTTTTTTTTTTTAATTCTATATGCATTTTTAACTCATGATAATACAATAATATTGTTGTGATACAAGTGGGGTTTCAGACACCAACATGTCAAGGGATGTACAATTATTAAGTTAATTACATTATTAATATGAGCCCACCTGGTTATAATTGCAATTGAAATTGCCTGGCAGGAAGCCTGGTTAGCGCTGGTCTTTGTTCACAGAACTCGCCCACATCAAGAAAAATTATATCATATTTTAATCAATTTTTCTTCATATTTTCAATTAATCCTAAGAAATGATGTCTGACCACATTAGGCTTACCAAAAATGCAAATAACCAATGAAATGAATGATTTTTTAAGTATTTCATGAGATTTTAATTAATTAATCATTTTTTATAATTTATTATTTTTATAATTTATTTTAATAATTTAATTAATTTAAAGACTGGGTATCTATTTAATTATTATAATATTATTATTATACATTATTATATATATATATATTATTATATATATTAGATATTAGATATTTTATATATATTATTATATATATATATATTTGTCATAATTAATTTGTGATCTATTATTTATTTATTTTGTTTTTAATTTAGGGCATCTGTCTTTTATCAAGGTCAAGTATGTGTTACGTGCCAGAACTAAGGTTCCCTCCGCTTCAAAGTGGAGATTAATTAACTGACCTCATAATTTGGAAAACAGTGCCCCTGTCAAAACAATGCGACGTTAATTGCCAGTAATAATAATTGAAAAACTGGTTCTACCATTGATTCTCTCTCACCAAGCCTTACCCAAGCATAAAGAGTTGGGACTAAAAATAGCAATACAAATAAAAAGCGATGAAAAATACCTTCTCTTCAAAGTTCAATTGTATGACTAGATGCCCAAACATACTTCTGTAAAATACGATGTAGAAGACAATATAAGAATGCACTTCTATAGTCTGCGGGTCGTTCTTTCTCGTTCCTAAAGAGATGACATCAAATATGGATCGACAATGTGCGATCCAACACGCGCCAGGTTTGGTATCCCAAAAATGCGAGCTCTCCTTTTCTACGTCTCTGTCGATTACATTTGGTTATCATGGATTTTACCACCATTAACATACCTACTTTACTTTTCAGAGTCAGAAAGATCAAAGATACCAAAATAATAACGTTTACATCTTCACAGCTGTACGCCTTTATCTACAATTTAAAAAAAAAAATTGTTTATTTCATGGAACTTCGAATTTATTTTGGGAAAAAGTTCGAGACCTAACGCATTTTCTACCACCTCAAAAAAGAGCTTTACAAAAAAAATGATTTTTTTTTCAAAAATGATCAAAGAAATATGCTGGAAATGTGCAGAAGTTGCGAACGAACCAATTCGTGGACATTCCTAATCTCCATTTAACAGTGCAAGACAACTTCTGATAAGGAAACTTGTATATCATAACGAATTCTAGCTGGTAATATTCCATGTGGTCAGCACACATATCTTGGTTAATGGATATCCCACATCCAGTTCAGAACTTCAAAATTTTTATGAGCCCAGACTCCAGTTTAGAACCTGTCAGATAACCTGAAAGATACGCTTGACTGATATTTATTCGACTACAACATTTAAATGACTATCAGAAGATTAAAATCAGGGGGTAACACTTTTAGAAATGGAAAGTCCGATTCCAATTTCGGTATGCAACTGATTAACATTCCGGTTCCACAGATTGAAATGTCGAGTACAAAAATGTCGAGTTCGGTTCTACAAAAATTAGCCATTCATTGTGATCTGTCAATAATGTATTTTACAATTGATTTTTGAAATTGTTAATAGGATCGAAATAGGCTGCGCAGTCTGCACTTGCAGACTGCATACATACACAGATGTTTAAAATAATCTACAGTAAATTAGCTCAAAGCAATATAGTCCCACATGCCAAAATGCCTCAAGACTATCTCTAGCCAGAGATGGACAGTATCTGAAATACTTTTTTGAGAAGTATCTTGATATTGTATCTCAGATACATTTTTACAATATTTTCCTATACTATCAATACTTTCAAGTATTTTTGGACAATATCCCAAAATTTTTAATAAAGAAAATACCACGTGCAGTGGAGTGCACTGCAGTGTACCTACTGCAGGAAATGAGAAGTGGGGAAATTAAATAAGGAAAAGGGTAGTTTATGTGAGAAATGTACAGGTAGTCCAGCATCTAACTAGTATATTTATTTAGAAGATTCTGTTACCAGTTGAGCTTCGTCTTGGAAGGAACTACACCAGTACCTGAGACATGGTCCTATAATTGCTTTGCTAGTTCCAATTGCTAGTTCAGCTTATGTAGAACCGTTTTAAATATGGCAGGCATCAAGCAAAATTTCTAATGATATTGAGGAAGGTGAAAGTATAGTTTTAAAGAAAGGTGCTCTCCTTTATGGAAGCATACTTCCCCTTCCCCTAGCCCATCAACTCTAAAAATGAAAATGTATTTTTAATAAAAAGTATCTGGAGTGTTTTCTATCTTGAGATACTTTTTTTGGAAAGACCTTGTACCTGTATCTTATATAGATTTTTTTTAAGGTTCCCGTACCTCACACTTTTTTAGTATTGTGCCCATCCCTGTCTCTAGCGGACAACGAAGACAAGCGACAATGAAGACAACGGAGAAAGACCATGATATCTTTCACTTAAATTTTGATTACAACTTGAACGTAAAATTAAAGAGGAAGACTTTTGGTTCCAATAAAAAATTACATAAGCTAGAAAATAAATCTTCTAATTAAAAAATAATAATAATAACGGACTCTGTATCCAACCTCTTTTGGTGAACGAATGGATGATGTTGAAGATGATGATGATGAACCTACCCCAGCATAGAAGAGAGGAGGGAAAACCCGGTGCCGGGCCCGGGAGAAGAGGTTGAAGAGCCCTAAGCGGACCACAACTTAACATCCCTTCTGAATGACGGTACAACGGGAACAACAGAATTCTTCCACTTATCCATGCTCTTGATTAGCAAGGCAAAAAATATTGATGTACTTACTTTCGTCCCTCCAACCTCTCTCCCTAACAGAACTGGTCATGTGTATGATGGTCCGCGGTCACCCATCCAATACCTGACCCTGCAGTGTTGCTTGACTTTTTTGATCTCAAGAGAACCGGTGTTTTCAACACGCCAAACCGTTAGGTTGATCCATTAGGAAGACTGATCTTTCAGGATTGTATTCTATTGTATTTATTGCGCTGCAGACAAGTATATGGTATTTGTATGAGCACAGTTTTGTTTGAAGCTAGGAACTGTACATAACATGCAGGTTACTTAGAAGGGTAATATGAGGAATTGACGTGTTTGTTAATTATAATTTATAGTTAACATGTTTGAGTAAAAGATCAATTATATCCTGTAAGTACATGAAAATAATAGAATAAAATAAAAATAATGGAAATAAATAAAATAGTAATAGTAGTAATAGTAATAGTATAATAATAATAATAATAATAATAATAATAATAATAATAATAATAATAATAATAATAATAATATTAATAATAGTAATAATATATATATATTTTTTTTTAATTCAACTTAAGTTCATATACAAATTAAACGGTGCCCGTACAAAGCTTAAAGAAGCTCGTCTGCAGGGCACCTGAACAAAAAAAGGTTCGAAGGTTTTAATCGAAGAAGCTACGTTTGGAGGAATCTTTGATATGGGTCGTGAGGTGGTTGTATATTTTTTCACAGATGTGGGGGAAACTGGGTGTGAAGAGTGTGGTAAGGTGTGGGATGGTGCAAATTTTTTTTCTGCTTCTGGTTTCATGGGTGTGGATAGAGGAGTTGAGGGGGAAGAGGTGGGGATGAGTTTGGACAAGGGTGCTAGTTGTTTGGATGAGGGTGCAGGTGAGGGTTAGGATTCGGTGGGTGGTGAAGTGGGGCTTGCAGGTCTTTCGGCGGGATATTCCTGCTATAATGCAGACTGCTTGTTTCTGGGCAGTGAAGATTCTTTTAGCCTGTGGGGAAGTGCCCCAGAAGGATGCCATATGAGAGGTGGGAGTGGAGGTGAGCGTGATGAACTAGTTTAAGGGTGTGGAGGTTGACTATACGTTGAGACGGCGAAGCAAGAAACAGGTGCTTTTAATTTTAGAGAGGGATTTTGGGATGTGGAGCGACCAGTCTAGGGTGGGTGTTATGTGTACGCCGAGGAATTTGGTTGAGAGGGTCGTGGGGATAATATGGCCATTAAGTAGGGTGCAATTGACTGAGGTAGAAAGATTGCTTAAACATACAAAGTGAATCCCCGGTTTAGTTGCACCTTGGGCTTCTAATGTGCCTCAAATTTTTGAGCTTAGCTTTGTTTAAAGTGTTTGCCCTATAACCACATAGTCCAAGGCCACCCAAAAGTACCATGCATTTCAATAAAGTTTTAAATGTCGCATAGTCTTCAATTTTCCGTAATTACTTGTACAGCTTTGAGAACACAATTTAGTTGTGTAGCATATGAGCGCAAATTAAACGTTAAAAGGAGAGGAAGGAGCAAACAAATCGAATTAATCGAACAAATCGAACGAGAATCAACAAATTGTAGAAGAATAAATTGCAAAATTTCAATACAAACTGATTTGATGAAATCTACATTTTGGGAACTAAAATATAAATATTTAACTGACACATTCTCTTAACATAAAAAAAAAGCAAATAAATAAACATATTTCAAAAAGAAGTATTTGGATACCTAAGCTTCAGATATGCTTAACTTTAGTAAGGTTAACTTACCTACTAGTAAAGTTAGGTGAGCAAGTACTAAGAACTTTTGGATTTAGAGCGTTTAGAAAATTGACAGATTTTTCTGAAAAATGTCGGGGGTCTAAGAACATATTGTAATTAAAACGATACAACTTGGTCTTAGTATTTCCCATTTCTTGGTCTCAATGACTTTATTTTCTGCAAATTTGTTTAGGTGTCCTCTGCTACACAGCTTATTAACAGTCCCACTCTCGTTATCAACCAGGCTAGCTCAAAGATGGCAACATCATAGCTTCTATTAAATCCATTCTATACAATAGAGAAATTATGTAGAAACCCATAGTAATAGTTTGGTAAAAGGTTTGTTTTGTAATGTTAATATTGACATTAATTTAATTTTTAATTTCTGATAAAAATTGATTATGTTTCTATAAAACACCTGTCTACCTTCATTGTCTGCAACACCTACAACCTATAATGGTAGTAAACAATAAAGAAGGGTCACTGAAGACTCTCAGACCGCATTGTCAAAGTTTCACATACTAGGTCTACCATATCTGGGTCTCAGTCACTTTTCATTGTTGACAAAGCTTGCGACAATTTTTATCAAGACTAAGTAAGCAAGACCACATAAAATGGCCAGTTCAACACAACTTAAAATGAGAACACAAAATTTTCCCCTTAAAATTCCTTAATATTCTGGTAAAGCGGTACCTAACACACAGGCAGAAATAAAAAAGACACTAAGTGCTTCGTTTGGGGGTGAAAATTTAAGATTTTGCTTCGCTTGCTACGCCCATCATGAACGTAAACGATGGAACGCCTTAATTTATTGCGCTGTAAATATATGTTTACCTTTTCAGCACTTGAACCATTCTTCAACTTTGTCATACTACTTACGTAGCTAAGACTTTTGTTTTTGAGATTTGCGCGTAAACACTCGCTCCTAGCCTTAGCACTAACTTTCAAAAAGGAATTAAATCATTACTGCATGATTGAATGATAAGTGAAGTCTGGTTTAAAGCTCAGTCAAGGATACTGACATATGTCAAGCCACCTGTGGTCAATTGTGATGAAATTTTAAAATTACTACTACAATTTTGTAATGTTTTCCAATAGTTCTCCGTATTCGTGTTTTCTGTTTTGAACTGATAGCTTAGCATCATTGCTGACATGAAAATGGTCAGCCAAAATTCCAGTCATCTGAAAGACCTAGCCCAATCTAAAAACAATCTCAAACTAGAATTGTGAAAAATTTGGAAGATGTTGCTTATTTTTGGCGTTCAAATTTTTTCCAGGAAGTACACTCAGGCCAAACCGAGACACTTTGTTTTGAAAACGTTCTGTACTTTCCAATTATTACGATTTGTGACAATAATGTTTTTGCAGATACCTTCATGTTCCGTGTTTTAAATTCACAACTAGATGGTCCCCAGTGACATAAACTTGAATGTGCATGCATCAACGTCATCTAGAAATCTTCCTTAGATTTCTAGTTGTGCTCTAAAAATATAGATTTTAGTAACTTGAAAGATAGTTTTATTTTATAACAACTGAAGGAACGATTTTGTCTCCTTCAGTGGGTAAAGATTGTGCCTAGTTGGTTGTCTTTTGAACATTTTCACTACTGAAAATGTAGTGACTGAAATGCATTGGCAATTTGGCTGCATTCAAAAGTTATAATATTACATGGCAAATCGGCTACTTAAGAAGAGCTATTTGTCCATGCCCTGATGTCACCACCCAGCCACGATATAATTATTCAGGCAAACTACATCACCGAGGCAGGGCACACATGCCAATTTATTTGTTTAAATCATTTCATGCAAGTATACAACTTAGGATTCAGGTTCAGTGCCAGGTTAGGTTACATACACGAGCCAAGGTATGCACCTCTTCTCCTTGAGCATCCTTCAAGCTGTATTAAATCTGATTTAAATTAAGAACGCTTGTATTGCGCAGGGTATTTGATTATTAGAATACTAATAACCTCTCAAAAATTGATGCCCAAACATTGCATCGAACCCCAATCTCCACCCGCCGCGGGTGTTGCTCTAACAAATTGAGTTACTTGGACATGTCATTTTTGAGAGGATTTTAGAGTAGGTATTTGATAAGAATGACGGATCTAAAAGGAGTAAAACCATGACGCTGTGAATACTCACTCTAATTCTAGTGACGCTAAACAACGTCGCAACCATTCAATCTCCAGTAAATCCAATTTGACGTTGGATGCGTTTTAAATGTGGTAAATCTGATTTAATAACCGCAACGGGTGGAGATCGAGGTTCGATTCCCCATTTGGGCATTAATTTTTGAGAGGTTTTAAGTGTTCCTAATAATAAAAAAAAAACAATCCTTCCAGCTGTCATCGAGGACTAGAGTCGTAGTCATAGGAAGTATTTGAGTGTACTGGAAAAATATCTTGTGAAAGCTGTTTTCTAGAATTTGCCCTCCACCCCGTACTTTAACTTCCACCCTTTTAATTACTTTTAAGATATCATCTTAAATAGTTCTAGGGCATCTCTTCCAGAATTACATAGGGTGAAATTTGACAAAAAGCTGGACAGGGAGAAGACAAAAATAGAGTTGCCAAACTTACCCAGACAAGGGAAGTGATGGTGGTGGCTGCCGTAAGATAAAAATATTACTATCGCAACCTTCCACCATTGCTTCGCTTCTTTCGTTGAGTTCCATAACTCCACTCCTTCCTCTTACGACTAACAGAATCAACAACCTTCAATTGAAGGCAAATTTGGGAGTTTTTAGTTATAATCAACCCAGAGGTTGCATAATTCCCTAAGCTCAGGACTAAGGTCACCGAAATGACAACTTCTGTGGCCGACTAGACACTAGATTCATACAAGCATATCAAAACCGTGATCTCTTCACCATTTATTACACAACCGCACCAATTTTTAACAAACGTTAATAATACATTCCAAATAGGTATAAGATTCCGAAATAATTTCACAAAATGATAAATAATGACGTGTATTTATCGAATTTATCAAAATGATGTGCACTTTACAGAGTAAAAACTCGAAAAATATGCACAGACATCAAGAATTATTCATGTGAATTAAGGCAAAAGAAAAAAAACGCAAATTAGCAATGAAAGAGATATAAAAAATAAGATTTATCAAGCCTAGTAGGTATAGCAGTCAACAAATATGCCGGCGCAAATTTCCATTAGACAATATAACAAGTAATAACCCAAAAAAAAATGCTGAATGAAAATGTCTCGACAAAAAATTAATCTGACAAGCAATGCAAGCTGAAATTAATGCCGGGAAAGCTGAAATAGTTTATTCAATAAAATATATATAGGCATATGGCATAGAAAAATTGGAATGAACCATTCAGAAGAACTAATCTGACAAGCAACGCAATTTGAAAACGCAGGAAAAACCAATAAGGTATTAAAAAATTCAGAGAATCATTGGCAAAACTTATCTGGACAAGCAATGATAATGCGTGGATGGCCGGTCAAAGCGCCCCGGCTCTCCACTAATGCGTGCAGCGTGCACGGCCAGTCAAGAATAAATTTTACAACTCTTCTGGACAAGCAATGGTGATGCCTGGGCAGCCGGTATCTCTGTCAAAGCGTCCCGGCTCTCCACCAATGGGTACAGCAAGCAAAGCAAGTCAAAAATGGGAACCGGAAAACAAGATATATTTAATCAAAAAATAACTCTGGGAAAACAACAAAAAAATGTATTGAAGAAGTCTTATTGAGGCATGGAATTTTTCACCAAGAAAATGGAATGCATTATAAGTCTTGTTGAGTTAAGAGGAAAGATGCATTGGCTTATTCGTTGTTCTGTACGACGGTAGTCTTTTCTGAAACGTATAACCCATCGAGAAACTTTCGAATATCTTTGTTTTTCACGCTAGTTGACTGCTGGATTAGCGCGGCTGAACACGAAACCGACTCAATGTTGTTTCCCTCCAGGATTAGCTCATCCTTCTGCTTGGGAGAGTTGGCGACTGTGACCCCAGGAGACATTTTCACGCGGCGAATGTATTTCTCTCCGAGGAAGTTCCTGATCTCGATGACAGTGTTGTTTTCGGACGTTACACAGTTGATGGGGAAATGGGCATAGACGGCACGCATCTTGTACAAGAAACCCTGCAAAAAACATCAGATGCAATTAAGACTCGCATCAAGATACAATTAACACACAAAATAAGGTATTGGACGGTGGACGAAAACCCTGGCAGGCAGATGCATACCCAGGATTCAGGGCTAGGAGACCTAATGCATAATCGGAGCAACATAATTCTGTAAGGTTTAATTGTGGTCATCTAGGCCCCCACTTGTCTTAATTAGTCGTGCTCCGAGAGGGCAGTTTCGCTACTGTTGATATTTGATGCCGGCAGTAGTGAGCATAACCCATAATGGGGAATGATTTAAAAAATGTGATTATTAGGTGGTGCTTAGTTGTACAGAAAATGAGAATTAAAAACCCTAGATGTAGCAACACGTAGCACGTAAACACATAGTATTACAGCAAACATTTAGTTATGGGAACTCTTTTGACATTTCAGGATTTAGAAATGGCATTATAGCTGTCTGCGGAAAGCCTCAAAGCTTACATTGGTTAAGTAGAGATTTTGTCAAATCAGAAAAACTAGGTCCCACAACCAAAATATCTTGGGTTAGGATGGAGTTTAAAATTGCTTCCGCTTCATGTTTTGCTAACTATTCCAGAAAAATCTGAATGTACATTTATTCTGTGCATTTATCAAGGGACCATTAAATACAAAAGCACAACAGAAATTTTGTTGGTTTTTGGAAGGATTCCAGTAGCAAAATATGAAACAGGAGTTAACAGAAGTTTCATCAATTTTGTAAATTATTTGCTCATTTTCAATTAATCCGCTACACAATCACACCAACTACACCACTGTAGTTTGATCACAACAGCATAATCATTCCTGGTACCAATGCAAGGCTAGTTAGGTTGTAAGTACTGGCACCAATAACATATACACACACAGGTAGGTGCTTTTCACTTTCTGCAAGGGACTTCCAAAGAAAGCGGCTGCTATAACCTTTCGGTTACCATTTATTCCTAAATTAAGACAAATCATAACTTGTCCAGCCTAGATACCATATAAACTTCCTAGAAACAATGATTCTTTTTAGTGTTAGCCTGTAGAATTTCAGATCTAGTTCTGCTTGAAATATGTGAAGTTGGCTGCATATAGAAATAATGACTTCTTTCTTAACTATTAAGATCTTAAGTTCCGATTAGCCAAACAGTAAACACATTTCGACTGCTTGCTCATGTTTTCTTATTTCCAACGATGGCACTATGGAGAGCATTATAAATTCTATACCAGAATCCATGTGTGATATGTGCATAGATTATCAACAGAGATGATTGATATAGTGCTATTGCAATATGTGAAATGTATCTAGTTGTTGACAAAAGGGGAAGTTATTAAAGCATAACTATTTATCTATGTCTGACACTACAACGCACAAAACATCCGATCTTGTTATAGGTCCCACACAGTTCAAAATGCAAATGAATACTGTGTCAGTGAATTATATCAAGAGTGGTATTTAGAAGTTAGTTCTACTCCTAACTAATCATCTTTCTTTGCGTACCTTGGTAACTCCTTTGATCATGTTTTCAATATGGGAGCAGACAGTTCGAACGGCAGCTAATTCTTTCTTCGTTCCAAACCATTTTTCAACCCTTAGTTGGTTCTTCCCTACCATCTGAAAAAATAATCATATACAATCAGGATACAGATCCAATGAAAGATAACGCACTCCACAAGCACATTCAGCAACAGATTGTACCAATATATAGAGCACATGGACATTCGTAACTCTAGTTTACACTCCACCTCGATCGCAGGGAACCCCAATGGATTACCATACAACCTAAATGCTGAGGGCTATAGCAACGTTGTGCATTTTTTTTCGAATAGATATTCAATACAAATTAATATAACCATTGCACCACGCTGCTGTGTGGCACGGTGAGCCCTAACCTCAAACGTCTAAACTGAACTTGTGAATGGGGGAAGCACAGTTTACCACCACCGACTGCACATGGAATTGTAATGATGGACAGAATGTTAACTTACGTGAATGTCAATCGCAAGATGTTTAAATGATCTCATCAAAGATCCACGGGGGCCTTTGACTTTTACGATTCGGGCCTTGACGGTAACCGTCAAACCCTCCGGGATTTTCACCGTTTGATTAGTGACGATCTGCTTCATTTTAAATTGTTAAAGTCGAACAAACGTAAAGTGAAAATATCTTTTAATATTTCCACAATAAAAATAACCTGATATGGAAAGGCACAAAGGCCGATGATCAAGGATTAAAATCCAAAGGATTCTTCTCCTCTCTTGTCACTTGTGGCAACATTAGCCGGAAAGGCTCAATTTGAAGAAGTCAGCCAATGACGTCTCAGATGGTTCCGAACACTTCCGACTTGTTGCCGACAACAGCCGATGTTTGAAAAAGACTGCAAGAACGTACTACCGCAGGCGGTGCCAGCGCTAAACTTAGAAGGCCGGGAGAGTACGAATTTCACTTGCCGTTACTTGCTTCATCGTACTCGCATGGTACTGGTGGATAATTTTTCTTTTATTGTCGAAATTGCTTGCTTGAAGTGATTATAACGTGTTGTAAACTGAACTTAATAAGTCAATTAGTGATAGAATGTCGTCGGGAAGTTCGCACGAAGGTATGAAATCAAAATTTCTTACTCACTCAGTAACCTAACTAAATTCAACCTACCTCAGCAAAGGAACAGTGCTCAGGATGTCTATAATCCTTTTCATCTTTCTTTGGCTGACTAGATGTAGCCATTAAGACTTTAAAAACCTTTGAAAATAGTCATTAATCAACTAAATTACAAATTAGCCTGGATTCTAGCTTTGTATTGCAACGTAAAATAAGCGTTCTCAAGACAATCTAACAAAAAGTCTCGACTAACCAGCGAACCTAGGCTAGACTGTAGTCGCACTACTAAGGCTTGTTCTAATTCAATGCTAGACTAAGTAATAACAACAACTTACAACAAAATATGCTCAGCACTGAAAAAATGATCTACCAATATTTCTAAAAACATTCGCTCCCTACTACCTTCTTGGAGTCAATATTGACGCCGATAGTTTCTAGTGGCATACTGCATTGTGCTCTAAAGACGTTCAAAGAATCTACTCGAATTGTATTGTCAATATAAAAACAAACAGGCAACATAGTAATATATATATTCCACTACTTTAATACTAACAGCTTCAATCTGACATTAACCAAGGGAATCACATCTGCTTGTGGGTTAGCTGCAGATGTAAAATTCCACTTGAAAATAACTTTATGGTTGCTGATAGAGTAACTAAATCTTGTAAACTGGTAATAATTGGATATTAGAAAAACTTCATATCCCTTTGTTGGCATTGTCGGTTAACAACCATCAACTATTGTCTGAATATATTCGTTACATCGAAACAGAACATTTAAATCTTGGAAGTACCTACCGACCCACAATTAATAAGAAAACATTTGGAAACTGTTATTTACCTGAGTTAGTTTATTGCATAAACAAAATAATAAATTACATTTATTTGTGACCTCACATTACATCGTACTAAACGGTCAACTTGACAATATTACTTAGTCAGTATCTAGTACCAAGTGATTCAGTTGTTAAAATGTTACAAAAACATTTACCTTATACTCTACGTTAAAAGAAACCAGACATTGGCAGCACTTGGATTGAGGGCCTATTTATGTTGCCTGAAACTGATGTATTTCCTCTTTTCTCCTGTGTGTAGTAAAATCTAACAGAATGATGTCTTGCAGAGAAATAAACCCAAGTTGTTAGGTACAAGTTTCTTTTGAAAAAATGGCAAGGATCTTAATAATTCAGTGGATATTGTTTGAATCAACCATAATCTTTTGAAACCTAAGTGTGTATTTCCAATGTATCACAGCTAAAAGAACTACTTTCACTAGCAAACTAGTGAATTAGGAGCAGCTCAATCAAATCTGAAGGATACAAAACATTGAATCAAGATCAGTCTGCTGTCAATAATTTCTTTGATAGTGTCTTACCATTTGCCTCACATAACGTATTGTTCTCATAACAACTACAATTTGCAAGAGACATTTTTTTAATCCAATTGGTAACCTATGGTCTTATCTCACATACAAATAGTACCACTTAGAAGTTAATATAATATCTACATACTCTATTTTCAGAAAGTAAAACATGTACTCGCTAAAATCAGTACAGTTGCAGAAAACAGTACCTCCTAGGCAAACTATTTTGTCATGGCATATCAAGATAAGGAATATATCTTTGGCAGTTTGTATCAAGTGTAACATATCTTCTCAGTTAAAAAATAGGTTGTTGACGTTGTTGGTTGTAGAAATGCCGAGATGGGCTATATCGTCTAACATTACCATTTTCGACTTCGATTAATTCTGCGTCTGGGTCGATCATCACGAGTCCTCCTTTTGTGCGGTCACGCATCAGATCATTGACACGGGTGTCGCTAGCTAAGTCAGCAGGGTGGGACGGTTTGAACACATCTACAGAGTTGTCGACGGAATCTAAAACCCGTGAATCTATGTATGCTCGTTGTCGGTGCCCCTGTCTCTTGAACTTCTCGCTTCCACTTCGATAATTTTGATTGATGTCTAGGTCTTCGGTCTATAGGGAGAAAGATGGGCAGAGAAAAGGAAACACATAAGAGCACAACTAAAAGAATAGAGCTATTCTCTTTAAGCACACACCATGATCCAGACTATTTCCATATCCCGCAGTTATTTCTTCCACTGAGTAGGGATTAAAGTTAGTCATACTCTGATTTATTTGCTAGGGTAAATCTGGAACCATTGTTTCTGGCTCATTTTACAGCATGCATTTGAGTCATATGCCATGGCTGCCATTTTAATTTGCTGGTCTCATATTACTTTTAGTATTGGAGTTTTGTTGTCCTGCGTGAATGCATTTATTTTATTTCTGTGAATTATTTCTCTATTGTTTTGAGTGTTGAGATCTTATAAAAAGGGTCTATGACTACTACATGGGGCTCATTTATGTCTAAGAAAAACAAATACAGTTAAAACAGTGAATTGATTGATTTCAAAAGAATTAAACTTTCTATCCGTCTAGGTTCCTAAAATGTGCATTCTATGAATGCTCCAGAGCAATTTTCTACGGCGATTCTAAAAGTAGATCAGAATTAAACTTTCAAAATTTAAGTAAGCAAACATAAACACAGCCCAAATGACCACAAAAAAAGCAAAGCTATAACTAGGTACACAGCAAGCACATTAATTTAGCATGTATTATTTAACGTGACACCAGCACCAAAAAGCAAAACATTCAAATGTAAACAACCATGATGCCTTTGAAAAACTTTTTATTTTCAAGTCATCAAAATTCAGACCATGCACATCATAGATTAAAATCATTTTGACTCAAACATACCATATCTCAGGTAGATAATTAAATATTTTAAAATGTGTTGTATCTTGTTACACTCCAAATTAATACTCATTTATAAAAATAACAAGGCATGCCAACTAATTAACAACATTAAGTTTCATTTGTTGAATAAAGCTGCTTGGTTTACTTTTATATTTTTGGTCGACAAACTGGTTACGTTCTGTTTCGTTACTTAAAAGAACCCACCTCTGTGGTACCCACCTGAGGATCCCCGTTCTTGGTGGTGTAATCCCTGCTGGCGTATGTAGGGGAATTAAGTAACTCCTGATCGCTATCAGTAGGTCTTACTTCCTGAACTAAAACTCTAACAACAGAGCTTGAATCTGCATCTTCGTTCTTGTATGTAGTTTCATTCACCGTCACCACATGGCCGTTCACGATCTGGAAGATGATTATTGGCTTAAGCTTAGGTTAATGTGCATTGAAAATGAAACTTAATGCCTGTTAAGATTTACTCTAGGTATAAGGTTTTTGGCTCAAATCTATCTTTCCGAAAATGAAAAGTCGATAATCTGGTTCTGTTCTCATTATCTGAGAACTTATACAGATAGCGTGCATTGTTGATTGAGTGTGACATTTAAATTCTACCTTAAATGTATTGTGAGGCAAAAAAGGAACTTATATCACACACATATATAAATACAAAATCTCCCTTCAAAATAAATCGCAAATTTAACTTTTGTTTAACATTAACAAAATTTTAATGTATAAGACATCACATTAAAAAAATGATTTTTAATTCTGTCTGAAATAAAACGATTGGATGGAAATGGCAATGAAAATTGTGAAGTAGGCACGCTGTTTCTACCTTGGTGTGCGATGTCGTATTCCCCAACTTTCCCCAGTCAATGTTCTGCGGAGGCATTCGGCTGAGAACCTGTCCCATTTGGGACTGGACCTTTTTCATCAAGGCTAAACAGAACACAAAGCAAAGTTAGGAATGTAAGTCTTCAACAAAACCTCCCTCTTCAATGACACAATTTTAAGCATCTGGCTGTAGGTAGATCTAAAATCTAGAAAAAATTGTGCGATTGTCTCTTGCCAGGACAGTTAGACATCAGTTAAGAGAGTTGAAAATAAACTCCTCACAATGTCCAACGAGGGGCAAAGGGTGCGTTAAATCTACTGTAATAGTTATGTCCAAAGTACTTTCAAAACACCAAATACAGGAAATGTTGGTAGTTACAGAATGAATCCAGTACGATTTGTTTGCTGGCCCAAAAGATCTGGTAAGTTTCGGAACATGATGAAAAGTAGACAGCATTCTTACGCAGCTAGCGTTGAGAGATGTACCAACATTTACCTTATATTGGCTGTTTAAACGTGGGATTATGCAAAATACTGAAATTGTCGGTGAGTGACACTAAGATATATATCTTGTAGCTCTCTTCAGCCATCTTACAAAGTTTATTTTACTAATCCACAAATGTTTAGTTACTTTGCATGCGTTGTATGAAATCAGACAACGGGCTGAATGCGATCGGGTTATAGTCGAAACCAGGCTCGGGGTCTTTGTCAAAGTCCTGGGAGAATCCTGTCTCAGGGTTGTAGTCTGCCCCCTCGTCCACTAACGACTGCATGTCCTCGTATGGATTTGCCTCGATTCCGACATCATTGTATCCATTGCCGGATCCTGAAAGTTAAAATGGCGTTCAATGTGTGGGTAAGGATTCTAATTAGGGCACAATCAGGAGTGTAGTCGTTTCGAGCGCCGTGCACTCTCCGCCACACTAAGTGTGGACTATGACTAGTGTGTATTGATGATGACATTGCGACACTTTATACAGTTAAGCGTCCATGGCAAGCCAGTGCTTGTGTTTCAATGTTGTCATCATTGAAAATTCATTGTGCGGTGGGGCAAAAGGTGCGGAGCGCTGGACACGGCAATGCATTAGACTGCAGCTCAAATCTATTTTTCCAAAGCTGGAAAGTAAAAAAAAACTGGTTCTGTTTCCCTTTTAAATTATGGTAATTCCATGGCCTTTTGCCTTGATCTTTCAAAAACCAGACCACATTGACAACAGTAAGTTACAATTACGTTGAGTAAAGCAAGGATGCCTAAAGTATGTTACATTAGGTGGGTCAAATAGAATTGAACTAAGACCATATTTTCTATTTTCACAATTCCTAGTTGAAGTTCCTAGTTTCCATTCTTTGTTAAAACAATTGCCATGCCCATTCTAATCACATAAATAGAAAATTAAATTCAAATGTTTCTTTCAGCTGTTGCTAACTAAATTCTGAAGGTCAATTTCACCAACACCATTAAAACGCTCTTTAACACTGTTTAGGGGTGATTTTAGCCGGTGCAATAATTTGCTTTCAAACGATTATATTTTGATAATTGCAAGCCAAAAACTGTAGACAATTCAGAAGAAGGACAAAAAAGTTGTTTTTAAAACGGAAATTTGGCGACAAGAAATGTCGGTTAAACCCTTAAACCTCTCTTAAATGCCGATTAAGCAATATTTAAACAGCAATGGTGAAATCTACCCTGAGTTGAGTAATGTGGTACACTGGGGGATCCTCTGCGACAGTAAAATCAGCGTTGTTATAGTGGAAAGGGGAAGACAAGCACGAAAGTCAAAGTAAACTTTTGTGTTGTAGGTAACGCAATATATTTCGCCTCGAAAACTTGCTCTAGCCTTGAATACTAAATGCATTTTTCTGTGGCGTAACTACAATCGGGGCTGACCGGACTAGGTCAATACAAGCACCATTCCAAGAACCAGTACAATTACAATACAAGTATACCAATAAATGCAACGCCCTGCTACGAATAAAAACAATTCTAAGAAGCAGAATATTTTTTTTTGATAAAATTAAAAGCTCTTGCATCTTTATCTGGTTTTGAGCAAAACTATGACCTTTCAAACTTGGGTACACTTTCTTAGCAAATCCTTTCTCGTAGCTATTACCACATTTTCGTAATTGCCATCAAAGCCCCAAAGCCCTGGTTGTATTGGATAATAGGGGAGAGAGAAACACCTTGGGGTCTTCCAGCAAGACCCTAAGAGCTGGCCCTGCGTTCCAATTTACACTTCTTGCTTTCAGAGTGGAAATTTGACTAATTTTTCCTGATGGTACATTTTGTATTTTGTCCCGCTCCCTTGCATGGCTCTTTTGTCTGGAAACCTAAAGTCCTAAAAGAAGAATCCTCTTAGGGAGTGAAGAAAATGTAAATCGTATCTCTCCACATTTTTTTTTTTTTTTAAATAATTAATTAATTTTTTCTTAAATTTGTTATTGAAAAAATTGTAAAAAATTATTGATTTTTTTTTAACTAAGCCAACAACTTTTTTAACAAGTTCTTCACAATTTTTAATTTTTTTATTTGATGAATGGGCCAAACCGATAACAAATTTGTACAATTAGAACCAATCAGAATCAATTGATTCTGAAATAATTTTCCTACTGTCTTTGATGTTCACACTATTTGATTTCCTCGGCTCTGCCTGAAAGGTAATTCGTACTTAAAAGTTGAATACTTTCCAAAGTCCCAATTCCCAAAAAGAAGAAGGAATGAATGAAATGATGCATAAAAATGTCAATGGTGTAGATACATCGTAAGCAATTAAAATTCGTATTAAATAACCTTGTGTCTAATTAAACTGTTGATCAATTCTACTATTACCACATCCGGCAAAATATTCTGCTAGGAATAATGGGTACCAATCAACAAGTAACACTACCCTTGTCCCTTGCCATAGTACTGTCAAAGATATAATTTAGACAAACCAAAAAATGTCGTCAAATATCGTTTTCTAATGAGACATACCTTATGTATGTTCTGTTACCTACATTGATAATCAAAACTTACTTGAATTGGGATATGATGTTGTAAATGCCACAAACGCTAGCAGCGTTATTAAGACAGCTTCGTAAACTGTCTTCATCGTAAATAACCAGAAAATTAGGTAAATATAAAATCACTTATCACCCAACTGACGATATACAACCTTGATTTGTGTAACCTCTTTGCACCTTAACTCCTGATGGAATGACGATCTCGCTTGTTTTTCATCACATATAAAGCCACTCGCCTCTTCGCCTCCCCCTCCTCCCTTTACCAAGTAGCGCGACCACAACACTGACCTTCGTGAGCACAATCAATTACATGTCATTCGCTCGATGTAAATCACTCCCGCGAAAATATCTAGTATATGGCGTTGATAACATAGATTTACACTAACTATATGACTCAGTCTTGTCTCGAACTCACGCTTATAGTTTTCTTAGAAAATATCGATCATGTTTCAAGCATTTCATTCATGATGACCAGTAATCTTTTTTCATCTATGACAACGACGCGATTTCTATTTTTATGAAAACTTGATGCATAAGTGTTTGTAGACGTGTTTTTTCTTAAGTTCATTCGTCACTGAAATTGCACTGTTATTTATTGCATACCATTCCTTATATGCGTGTTTCTTTGCTCTTCGTGAAAATATCTGCAAACCTTCGAATACAATTAACAATTACAACAATAACATCGGTATTGCATGATATATTTAAAAAAAAAACGCTGCTCAGTGCTTACATGATACGTCATCTAACCATGTAGCTCGAAATAATTAAATCATTTATTAGAAATTTGTAAACCATTAACCAAGTAATCAAGTTTGCTATAAAAAATGATGGTCTCAATAGCCCATACTTAAGCAGCGAGTCACAGAGAGAATTAGTCTGACCTATGATGCATATTGATCGTAAAAGCATCCTTATTTGACGTCTCCATCGCTGTATGATTTCCCTTGTTATTATTGTGAATTGTGTATCGAAATTCCACGATCAGGATAGCTGATCATATCAATGGCAAGCGTTACCAATCAATGCAATGCGTAAGTACTAATCAGGCAGAACACGGAAAGTGAATGCCCACGTAGTGTTCTAGCTATGTACCTATGCAAAGTGTACATCAATTTGATCAGCCTTGATAGCGACAACATAACATACAGAGAGTCAATGTCATGAAAAGTCATGCCTTGGTAGGTAGTGGGAACATTGCTCAATTAATCATCAATCATTACTTCCACACATCGACGCGTACATCACGTTTGAAATGGTTTTTCTGCAAATTTCAATTATTTGCATTTACTTCTTATAATTTGCTGATATCGCTTTTCTTGTTATATTTTTAGGTAGTACCTCTCTGACTTCAGTTTGGTTTCAAGGCCTGCAATTATAATGCCATGATAATGAGTTACATCACTCTCGTGTTGGCAGTCGCGACTAATGAAAGGAAAAATAATATTTTATCTAACATCGCGCAGTAAAGAAATTTAAACAATTAATTAATTTCCTTTGTTAATGAATTGGAACAACGTGATTTTTTTAAAAATATAAACTATTGCTGCGAATAGTTGACGCAAAAATGCATCTACCTACCTTTAACTTTCTTCAAGAATGCCTTTCCTGCCATGTTAGCGGTGTCTATATTATCTCAGGTGTTACAGCAGGTTGCTCGTGGTTCATCTCGTGGTTCATGCAACTAGTTCGTTTTTCAATTAGCACAGTTAATACCGCGCAGATCTTCATGTGATAGCAATTATCACATTTGAGTGTAGACAGCTAACGACTTACCTTGCATGGGTAAAATTGTTGACACATTTTTGGAGGTGTTACAGAGTAGGATAATTTGTGATTTGGAGGACGCATGGAAATAGTGGATGGTCAAACTGTCATTATAAACTGAATGTATGTGCTAGATAATAGGTACACTGTACTAAAAACAAATGGGTTAATCCTGAAGCCTTCTTTTTCGGTCATTTCAAGCAAATGGAACGGTTTGGCGTATTGGAAACGCCCTTTCTCATGAGATCACCGAAGTTAAGCAACACTGCGCTGAGTCAGGTATTGGATGGGTGACCATCGTGCAGATTGCAGATGACCAGTTCTGTTGGAAAGAGAGGTTTAAGAGACGAAAGTTAGTACAGCAACTTCATTCGTCTTGTTTATCAATCTCTCGACAGCATGGATTTGTGGAGGAATCCTGTTCTAGTTGTACCGTCCTTCGGAAGGGATGTTAAGCCGGTGGTCCCGTCGGTGCTATTTGACAGAAGTAGGCTACCTGCCGCACCGGTTTACCCCTCCTCCCTTCCAAGCTAGGTTAGGTGCATCATAATTATCATCATCCACTCATTCACCGACGGCATTAGACCAGTGCCACATGGCCAGATGTCAACACAGTGCGTCGTTAAACACAACAATTAGTCAATCAAGCAAATGTTTGGATAGTCCTTCAAATAGACATCTTCAAACCCCACTTTACGTGCCTCCAGCCACTACTACAAATAAGATCCTATCAAAGTTCAGTTCTAGGACATTTTTATGGGTAATGAGTATTTTCACTCCCTCCCCCCCCCCCCCTTTCCCCCTCACTACCCGGCGCAAAAACAAGGTGACATTTTCTTATAAAATTTAGAAAATTAGCTGAGACAACAATCAACCATTAGATTGATTACATTAATAATCAATAGATAAAGATAAAATGGAGGATTATACCATTTTGAATGTAAGAGATGTGTATTACCATGATTGTTTATCATTTCAGTCATTTCTCAACCATAGCAAGCAATACAATATTTTAGTTGTTCCAGAGTTTGTTGCTTTTGGGATGTAAGAACATTTTCTGGATAAATAACTTGCAAACGATCTACTTCGATCGTTGGTTCGATGGTAGATAGTGATTGCCATAAATATATAATTCACGATGATCTACGAGGATGATCTTTGGACTAGTAAGCTGTAAGTAGTGGGAAATGGTCAGAAGGTCATGGACATCAGTTATATATTTTGGTATATTGTGAACTGGATAACGATAAAGAAATGAAAAAATTCTACTTTCTGAAAATGTTAATATTTGCATAATTCACTTATACAACGCAGTTAAGTATTTAGGTCCCGTGCACTTTTGCAATCGCATGGAATTTCGTAGAGTAATGACCCTATTGCTTCCCGGGTAGACCATAAAAGTACAAATCACATCGTGCAAAGCATACTCAATCAAATACATCGCAAATCATAATAGAAGAGCAATTGTATACGTCATTGATAATAATAGATAATCACGTTTACACTGACGTAATCGTATTCTTAGCCCTCCAGCATCTACTTAGATTAAATCATCGGATTTAAAAGAAGTCAACGGTAGAATACCATGAATTCGGGCAGCTTGCAGGCACCGGATGCTGACTGATGCTCCTGATGATCATCTTGGGTTGGTGTAGGAAATGTAACGTCATGGTTGGCCTATTATGACGACACTACGTCACTACTGGGCAGTGACGTGTTCCCATCAACTACCCACACGAGGAGAGGAGAGCAATACTCCCTCACGACTTTTGATTGCGATTTCGAATAATTTAATTGTATGCTTATAGCTTATAGTAATTGATTCAGCAAGAAATTTTGAAGTGAATCTCTAGTAAGAGTCTGCTTAAACCTATAAGGCCCACGGCGGTCAGAAATTAAACCCTTCATTAAGATTCTAATTGTTAAAAAAAATCAGTGTTGCGACTATTTCACTGGGAATTACTAGGACTTGGACTAACTAGGAGAATGGCACAGGGGTTTCAAATTTTAAATTAACGAAATCACTTTGTTTCTATATTAATAAACACTCTAATTTATTGTCACCCTAACTGTTTGATGTGAAATGAAATATTGAGAGCTTCATCTTAAAGTCTAGAGATATAAAGGTAATTAGTGCAGATATGTAACGATAGACGAAGTTTGTCATATTATTTCATCCAACTGCATTCGATGAAAGTTGTTTCTCCGTCCTATGATTTTATGACAATATTTGTGCCAATGTTAGTTTACTTAGTTAATAAGCAACCATTTTTGTTAAGCAGTGTCTTTGAAAAGTCTATACTGGCAAAACATCATGAAACTTTTTAATTATTAATCAACATATTTGAGACTGCTGACAATATATTTTAATTTCTTTAGTCTATGATATATCTGGTTTAATTACCAATATTGAGCATAAATAGGTAGATAATTAAATAATTTATCAAATTACCTATCCTAACTGTTTGTGGCCAATATTTAAAGCAGTATCAAATGTAACATAAAAATCTTGTAAAATGAATGTTGAACAATATTTTACAGTGAATAGCCAATTGGCATGTCACGAACATCAGCTGGCCAGTGATTGAAAATGAATTATAGCATCATTTATCCACATTAAAATATCATGTTGTTTCATTATGGCAGGTACTGTATTTTAGCTCACGTAAAATTGTGAATAGCACGAGCTAGTTTATATCACAAACCAAGTGAGTGAGTGTTCTTAGTTTGTATTTCAAATACATTAGGAAATGTATTACTTCTACTACTATAATGATAAAGAGGTGTCATCTTCCATTTAATCTCATAACGTTAAGTATTGATGCCATAGATAATCCTTATTTTACAACTATATTCAATTCACAAATTAATAACCAAGACTTATATTGAATTCACAATCACATTGACAGTACAGTACTATAGGTTTAAATTTTAGCCTATGTGCAGCAGTCACCAATTTATAAGTACCAATACATACATACATATAATTCAACTTATATACACAGAAAAATAAAACTAAACTTTGGTAAACCACCATCAATGCAACCTTGATAACACTTTGATTTTTTTGAAAGGAGGTAGGTACCTTAGTACTGTTTTGGCAGAGATGAGCACATAGACATTATACTTAAGTATAAAACCACCCTGCCTATTGCTGTGGCAGTAGTGAGTATTACACCATCCCATCAAAATACACACATTTTACAAAACTTGTTTGAAATTAAAATATGATCAAGTAAAAATGTATCAGATTCTTCAATTAACAGTTAAATTATTTCTGTTCCGACTTGAATTTCCCTCATTCTTGAAATCACCCTAAAGTTCTTAATCAGCAATTCAGTGGTTTCACATATTATGTTGCACAAGCAGGCCAATCCTGCATTCTTTAACCATGCATATTACATTGGTAAACAAGAATATTTATGAGATCATTAAACAGGACTTGTCTGACAGTGATATTCGTCAAGTCTTGATTCTACCACAGGCTACCCCCCGTAGGAGACACTTAAATGACTGTTTCGGAGACTGCAGCGCCCTGAACGCGATATGCCGGAGGTCCGGCTTGCATGAACGTCGAAGCGTGTTTTCTCGCAGACCGCCGGTGGTTGGTAGGCACTTGTGCTGTCGCTTGACCTTGGAAATACATCTGCTTCACGCCCCCATTGTCGATGTAAGAAATAGCTCTCGACGACTCATGCACTTGCGAGATCGACCTTGCAAACTCGTTGTTTTGAGTTCGTCGCTCCGGTTGCGTTATTTGTGACGGTTTCACATTGTTTGGCTGCACATAAGAAATGGTCCGAGTGCCGTGATAATTTGAATAGCTGGATCTGGCTGAGCCTGGCCTGTTGTACATTTCTTCTTCATTTAAGCTTTGCATAGAGCTTTGTTGATATGTGGGATTCGTATGACCTGTCGAATCTTCTAACATGAAATCTTCGCCGAAGTTTTTTCCATTATAAGGCGCCTCCTGGTATGCCAAATTTTCCGATCTTATTTTATCGCTTATACCATTTTGCCTGGTGTTGATCTCGATTATACGAGAACTTAGAGCAGTGTCCAAAACTTTGCTAAAGTTAGGTGCTTCGAGCCGGTAGTTCCGATTGGGTATGGCAAAACCTTGGTTGGCTGTAGCAAAGCGCGTGGAATTGGGATCACACTCGGAAGAGGTGTCTAGGCTGGTAGGCCTGGTGGCATGCAGTGCCAGTCCGAGCTGCTGCTGCTCTATGAGCCGTGTCACTGGGTTCTGTACGTGACGGCGGCGCTGCGATGACCGCAATGACGTGCGCTGAGAGCTGTGTCTCAGCGAGTTACGGGCTGTTTCACTGCGTCGCTTCACGCGCCTTGGGGTCATCGGTCGGGGAGACAGGGGAGGGGCTAGTTGATGGTCATCTTCTAAGCTATCTTCGTTGTGGCTGAATTCGATGGAATAGAGTGAGTTCCGATTTCCGTTCGACTTAGAGCCCAACTTGTTAGCTTGTGCTGTTAAGACAAAGGAAACAGTTAGTTCCTTCATTTTATATTCAATTTGTAATTTACTGAGTTGTTGGTTGGATTAAGAATAATTATCTTGTACTTATATTAGTTAGTGTACACAGTACCTGTTATACCTTAAAGCTTTATAGGCAAATAGAGCAAGCCAAGAATTAGTTACATGAGAAATTGTGTTTGTTATTCATACCCATATTAGTCATAAAGGGGACAAAGTTGAAGCTAGATGTCAGTTGCCATAAAGAGTGGCACATTTGGATTGGTGAGATTGCCTTTGGATTGTAGATGTTAGTAATTTGTAAGTAAAGCAAAACATGTTAGTCATTTGACAAAATTAAATATTTATTTGAAAATTTGAAACATAAACCAATGCATACAAATGTTATTAGATTACAAGACACACCCATAACATCAAGATAGTTATTATCTAGTCTTAAAAGATAAATACCACCTTCTGTTCATGCAGTCAAATATAGTGAACTCTGAATATAAAAGAAAGCTGTTTATAAAGAAGAACCACTGGACACTTATTTTATCTGGTCCCATGCATGGTAGCTAAATCTCTATAACTAGTAGTTTTGCTTAGGTAAAGTCCATTAAGTACGGACCCAGGCACATTCCCCATGCACATGTAAAGCATTATCTTAAGCTCATAGAACGTTTGCTCAAGGGGCCCAGGCCAATTTTTGCCTATGCAACTGTAATTTGGCACAAGATACCTTTTCCAGAGACAAAGTTTTCATGTCTCTTAGTGTCCTCCTAGCACACACTCAATGCTTATTTACATAGCAATGAATCAGCCAAGCTTTAATTTACAAGTCATTTGGAGGAGGCACAACATTTGCTTATCTGAAAAAATTGTATTTGAAGATCGAATGGATCCTGCCTAATGTAGTCCACATCAAAAATTGTTTGCTCAACAATAAATATTGACAGATGTTAAATATATCTCACTCCCTTCCCTCTCTTATCCTCCCTCATCCTAATGAGCATTCAATTGATTCTACACTTTGTAAAAAATAACACAAGCAAAACCCCTCAATGATCTTTTCGGTCAACAAGTCGACACCAAATATTAGTAAATGCAGCATGAGAAGCCATTGTGCAAAGAAATTTTAGCTTTTATGTCATGACAAAATCTTTTGTGCCATGTTTAAAATTATCACCAAAGCAAGCACATATGCTTTTTGTACAGACTTTTATGATAGCTGTCTACCAGACACTAACCAGTAATCCAAAGCAAGTTACAAAAAACACACTTTAAAAACAAAAGTTGTAGCTGCCTCGCAAGTTATTAGCAGTTAAAGATTAAAAAAATACTTGGTTGAGTTCCTTTTTTAAGAACTCAATGGCAAGCTAATGAGAAGCCTCAAGGCAGTTATAAATCTGCTAGTAATTGAAATAATTCAAACATATTGCGATGCAGGGCGCGGGGTATAAAGCGACTTAGGCCGAGCATAAGCATTCCTTCGCAGCTTAGCTAATTGAGCACTATTGCTACGATAAATATTGATATCTGAGTTATATACCCTTATTCTATCAGCACACTGCTTATTAAGATAATTAGTAGACATGGGTTTGGTAGCGTGGTGACGGATTGATTTCAGTGAATTGTAATGGCTAGTATTTTCAGTCAGATGATTTAAAGGATTGTAGTCCCTTACATACATGGGGTGTAATGCCATATGCTGAGGTGTTTTGCTAACACCATCTATAAAGTCAACTGAAATAAAACAGATAAGTGAAAGAAGGAAAAGTATTTAAAACACATGCAAACCATAGCCAGAAATACAATAGCCTAAGAAAAGTGTTACATACCTCAATAGTAAGTTTATAAGTTTATAAGTGTGAAATCATTTGTAATAGAAAAGTAATCAAATGACAATTTAAGGGTCGCCTGATTAGCACCAACTTGGTTAAGACCAACTTGTGAAAATATGAAAATATTTGT
Organism: Protonemura montana; assembly: GCA_947568835.1. Classification (NCBI taxonomy): domain Eukaryota; kingdom Metazoa; phylum Arthropoda; class Insecta; order Plecoptera; family Nemouridae; genus Protonemura; species Protonemura montana. Next base: position 11,239,578 of record OX387604.1, on the reverse strand, counting down.
GAAAATAATTGTTACACTAGAACAAGAATCGTCATTGAATGCATGTTTAAATTGATGAATTTGATGTTGAAGCCTTTTACGTACAATATGTTACTGCAGTACCAACGTTTTTTCAATGATAATCACTTGAATCATTACACCTCATTATATTATAGAACAGCTTCATTATTCAACTAAGTTTCGTTTAAGCTTCCTAACCGTAATGGCTTTCAACAAAAAAAGCTAATTAAATAGAAAGCAAATTTAGCAAGGATTTGCAAAGTTAGCCAAAAATGATTATTAAATTGTATGGAAACAGACCAACAAGGTTAGATAAATTAGACATGAGTCAAAAAACCATAAGACCAATACCTTCTCAATAATAGTCATTTACATCCAACCAGAGAAAACTGTTTTCCAATCCATTTAAAAACCTACCCAGATATATATTTTTTTAAATTTGGTCTCACTTCTTTCAAACCTGGTACTACTAAAAAATATAGAATAATTCATCCCAAGCACAACCAACCGCCAACTCGGCAAGTAAAAATTCACAAACGCATTGTCCTAAACACCAAATAAGGCCCACCGCTACAGTGGAAACTGCTTCAACTTCGGCCAACGCAAATAACGGCGCTATAAATCTGCGTTGTCACGACTAGGTCATCAAAGCCCTGGCAGCCATCACCCCGTTCACTGCTGTCGGTAATGCAGTTTGCTCACTGTGAGTAAACGTGGTTGGCGTAAAAACTAGAGGCTGTTAGGTGTGCGGACAGCCGGTTTGCTTAGCGCAAAATACGCATTGAGGTTTACATTACTTGCTGGCTGCCTCATGACTAGTGATAAAATATCGCACTCTTCACCATTGAACTTCTAAAAGGAGCATCTAGGCACTGTCTTTCCTACATAAGACGTGTCTCATTGGACTAACAATCTGTTTGAACTCGAAGTAGAAAAGACCTGTACCTAAATTATTTTTCTGATCCATGTCGCTTCTCTTTGTCATATCCGATGGTAATATTGCATTGAGAGGCTCTCTGTGGATCTCGAGAATCCTAGTTTGTGCTTTGTTACAACAATCATATGTTATCAGTAATTTTCAGCTGGAAGCTGTTGATGGACCAACAGTTTCACTTAAAATGTTCTTCAGTGCTTATCATCAATTATCCAGTCTCGAAAATTAAAGCTTAAGAAAGGAAAAATTACTTTTCTATGGAGCTTTTGAAAATAATGGAATATTAATTTGTCTACGTCTAAAGTTACTTGAAATAATGAAATAATGGAACATAATAATTTTATGTCTTATAGTTATAACTAAATAGTATGATATTGTGAAATGGTTTTTAGTTATTTACGGTTGCAAATTATAATTATTAGCAAAATTGTGGGAACAAAACCAACTTAGTTTGAAGGCTGGCGCTGCTGCCAGTGGTACGAGACCAATTTCAAAATAGCCGCTACACTTCCTGTCGCTACACTGTTGTCAAGTTATGTTGGTGTTAACCAAGTTGGTGTTAATCAGCGGCCCGACAATGTAATGACCTTTTAGCATTGCTTTCAGTATAAATGTGTTTTTGAACACCTTCATTTTGTATTTCCCACAAAAAAAAAAAAAAAAGTCTGGCTCTAGTTTTAATCCTGAAAGTCTGAAATCGTAAATGCTCTGCGTAAACTGAAATCTATAGATCTGAGATTTTTTTATAAATAGCAACTCAGACACTTGTGTAAAACAAAGTGGGCTAGCAACTCGGAAAAAAGCCAAAGCTAGCACGCTATTTACCTTCTTATAAATGTACTATTGAGGTTCAAACAGTTTTTGTAAAAAACTATAATAAAGAGAAAGAAAAATAATCTCATCTAAATAATCTAACTTAATTTTTTTAAATTTTAAGTGGTACATGCTTGAAGCACTACTTTTCAAAGCAAAACCTTCAGTATTCCTGTTCATTCATAGGTCTTATTATTTATAGAAATAGAAATGCTACCAAACTGTGGATGTTGCAGCATTCATTATGAATTATGTTCCCTTACCAAACCAATTGGGGGTCAAACCCTCCTATGAAGTCAACTGAAATATGACAGCAATCTGATATTACTATGTTGCTGGTTATAGAACAAGGTTTTGTTATTAGGCCATTTAACACGCAGATTTAATTAGATTAATAATTGTAATAACAAGTTTGAATGTGTATCTACAGTCGAAGTTTTTGAAAATGGGAAAATGTTTATCTTCAAAACGTTTGTGGCATTAGTCGTTGATTGCCGTTCTTAGTATATAATAATAGCAAGTTCCCTTTGATCTCCAAAATATATTTTTGATAGCAAGTCGGTAATACTTACATCCATCATCCTCTTCCAGAAAAATCTGGCTTAGAAATATCCCAGCTATGCCTCCTAGAACCTACGAACAAGGATGATGTATACAATTAGTCTAATTTTGTACTTTCTATGACAATATAACGTCGGTGGCAATTACTGGAACTTGTTTTTTTTTATTATTATTTGTTTGAGGTACTTACAGCCAAGGCACACTGAATTGCAGAATGTAAAACTTCCACATATTCATAATCCAGTAAACAACTAGTCACTTTTTCTGGGCGAAGGGGTCGGAAAGGATCTGTACCCACAGTCATGTTGATTGAGAATGTGGGTTGACAGCCATAGCCATTCACCTAAGAAATAAAGATTTTATTAGGCACTTATAATTAATAATATGGTGCGTAATGTGCTAGAATTACTCCTTGGTAATATTTAAAAAATGAATCCAGGTAGACTTTGAGAAACATTTTACCTCAAACCAACTGACAGTGCCAGTTCCCAAATTCAATACGTCTGAGTCTTTGTCAAGAGCACCAACGCTCAAGTAAAAGCAAATTAGGAACACATTCCAGCCGATCCAAACAAAGCACCATGTCACGTACTGGAATAAAAAAGGTTTAAATGTGTTGTTACTTGTGAGAACTCTTCAAAAAATGTTGAGATATATTTGATCGCAACACTTACAGCAATGATGTATCTTGGGCGATATTGGAAAGCACCAAAAAAACCAAATATTATGAAAATAACATGAAAGAAGTTAGCTAAGATGGGTGCCCAAAGGAAACCCAAGAAATCAAAAACTTGTCTTTCTACAGTAGAGATCTGCAATCAAAAATAAATTTTAGTGTTAGCAGCAAATAAGGACAAACTTTAAAACAAAACACATATAAACAGGCTATATTTGGCGGTCATGGGTGATTTTTTTAACGCCACATTGGAAGGGTGATAATATAAATCCATAATATTATGGTGAACCCATTGCACAAAACAACAGCTCAAAACAACGAATTTTGAATTGCTTTACGTGCAAACAATTACAGCACAGCAAATCCAATATTATAACAAATGCCTCAAACTCGCAGTAAGAATAATGTGCAATATTGAAGGAAGTAACTCTGTTAGACAGTTTTTTTTTTGCATTTATAATATGAAACAAATTGTAGAATAAGTTATGGCACGAAATTGCTGTGAGAAAAAGAGGATAGTAAAATATACTATTCTCACCAGTTGAATAATGCATATAGTAAGCAAGAAATGTCTTCTAGTGCAAATTCCCATATCAACTGTCAACAGCACTTGTTCATGTGTTTGAAGATCAAATGTCGAGGCATTAATGCTTGTTATAAAATATAAGAAATTCTAATAAAATACTGCTAGACTTGATGCTAATACAAATAACCGCGTAGGTAAGAATAAAGAGTTTAATTATTAGCACGTTAACACCTGTCACCCAACACCACCGTACGCCAGGCTCTTGTCATTGTAGCCAAAACAACGCTGCAAAATAATTGACTAAAAAAGCTGGTTTATAATTTTGACGAGTTATTATGATTAGCTTTGAAAATCATTTAAGTTGGTACCAATAGCACTTGCATATGCCTATTTTCTATTGGCTGGTGCGGATTCCGGCGGTTTTATTTGAAGATAACCGTTCATAGCTATATTCAAACTCAAGCGACATAATTTTTAATCCATCTGAAACTTAACACGGTAGTTTATGGTAATGCTGGGCCAAAGTGCTAGACGTTAATTTTCTGTTCAATTTCTTCGGAATTTATATTTTTCGTTCAAGAAAGAACGTTAAAGCCTGACACAAGGGGGAAGAGTTATAGGATATTTGAATGCGAGTTTACTAGGTTTATCTAAACTACAAGGGGGAAGAGTTAAAGGATATTTGAATGCGAGTTTACTAGGTTTATCTAAACTTTTTTTCTGACTGTGCCAGAAAAATCTCTCATCAAAGATTAATTCCTATCGCCGATCAACCCAATTCAAATCTTATACCAACGCTTAGGCGGGCTACAAATAACCATGTCCATTTTGGTGGCATGGCCTCAAACGACCTTGACTCGTCTTCAGCCGAGTGTTGAGTTCCCTGTGGTCCTTAGTTCGAAACTGCGGAACTGTCCGCTTGTGATCTGTGCTCGCCCTCGTTGTCTGGTGTGGTGCCGGCGTGAGTCTTCTTGGCTGGTGTGTGATGAGTAGCTGAATTTACATCTGGATCCTCCAACATTGCATTTTACAATACGGAATCTCAATTTGATTAATTTGTAAATATGTCTGGAGATGTGCAACCAAAGAAGCGCAAGGAAAAGCGGCGAAAGAAGGGTAAGAATTATCACCCGAAATTATAACCTATATTTGTTTCGGTTTGGTCTTAGCCACGATTAACTAATTGGTACGATTGCCGTTATCATTTATGAATTGAGAAACTAATTGATTTAAAGGTATTTAAATCATTGTGTACTCTTTAGCTGTGGAGCCAGCCAACTTTATCTAGAGTCCTTATTTTAGCATTATATATCAAGGCTTTGCCACCCTGGAGTACGTGTAGATAATCTACTAATATTTTAGATATTTGTCTTGAGTATTCTTATAAGTAAATACAATATAATTTCAGCATCCTTTTTAGCTGCTCATTTATAAGAAATTTTTGTTCCATTCATCTACCATATTTTGGCAAACCCATTGGCAGAGGGAAATATATTATTTTATTTTTTATTTTATAAATATCAACTTCATATTACAACTATTCATTGCATTTGCATGTTTATAAAATAACACGCTTAAGCAGCATAGTTTAAATAAATCTTAATAGTTTCTTAGCTGGCTAGGTATGTTTGCTGGCACACACTATAGGACCAATGCCTTCTTTTAAACTTGAGTTAGTGTAGTAGCATCTATTAATATCACTGCTGGCCAAGGTAGAAGAGAATGATATGCAGAGTTTGAGCTGACTTGGAACTAGTTTATTTTGGCTTCCTCTCCCAAGTGCAGGGTTGAGAGTTAACTTTGCCGTATTATTTGCGTTCCTATATTACCGTTCTGTCAACCCAATTGTTAGAAGCATTAATCATAATGGCTTATGGTTCAGAATTTTATTCCAGCAAAGAGTATGGGTCCAAATATTTTCTTTTATTGTAGTAAAAAGCATCATCAGGGCTAAGAACGTTGACTTATATCTACTTATCAATAAAATATTATGTGTTATACGTATTTTTCATGTAAAATAATTTAATTAGTATTATGCTATATTAAGTGTTACCGAACCTTATAGCTCAAAAACGAGGGTAAATTATGCACTTACAACATCTGATGAGATTTTCTATTCAAACCTCTAATTTTCCTGTGTGATTGGATTGCCAGGGCAGTTGGCAGCTCTCCAACGTGAAGAATATTTGGAAGAATGTAAAGTGTTCACTCAGGCACAAGCACAGAGCTATAATGAAATATTGCACGGTTAGAACCCACTGACTTAAATTTTTTTATGCAGGAAGGGCCTCATTGAATTCATCTTCTAAAGTTTGTCCTTTCCCAGATTTTAATGTGAATACATTTATTTGTAGACGGCAAGATATTTCCTGCTAGTTCTCATTGTCAACTCTTAATTAACAAAAGGGCATTGTTTTCAGATACACCTATTGTAGGTCTGCAACCTGAATATTCAGCTCAAAAAGTTGGAACACCTAGTCAAGGTAGATGACAAATCTTGGGTGAAATTTAGTGTGGCACCTATCTAACTGGTACCATTCTCGTTTGCCATACCTGTTCATGCCTTCAATTAATAAAATATGCTCGGCTCATGTAGGCGTGGGTGCACATAATTTTCCATGTCATAGTTGAGTTTGCACGGGTTTTTGTTTAACTTTTGCGTGTTGTTATTATTTGTGAATATCTTACAACTCGTTTTATTTGCTAGAGCTCGAAAAGAACAACCAGTCGTCATTAATCACTTGTGGACTCTAAATTGGTTATCATAGATTTCTTCTCAACATTTACGTTTTCCAGCGATTAAAATTATCAATTTAATATCATCCTCCTTGTTTCAATGTTGATAGATTATTGGGGTTTTACGGCACACTGTTTTGACACCTGGCCATGTGGCACTGGTCTAATGGCATTGGTGAATGATTGGATGATGATGAGAATGATTATCACAATGATCATTCATGAGCACCTAGTTTCTCCAATTAGACCAATAAATGGCCACAATTTATCTGCAAAGAACTCCCAAGTTTTGGTGAGGAAGTGAGGCTAGAAAATGTACGACCAAACCGGGATACATTTTTTCAGACTCACTCCCCCAGCACCCATTGCTTGCTAGCTTGAGCTTCTATTGGGAGTCACTAGAGAAACCAAAAAATTGTGCAATTACCAAGATAATAATGCTACACATTAAAACAGAAGTTGGATGTTGACATGTTGTTTTTCAAGAAGACAGCGCACATTTTAATGAGCCTTCAGCCACATTGAAATCAAAATAATTAAACTGTAATAAAATACAAATCTGCCAGGTCAGGTTCCATGCATTATCAGGTAAAAACTTGTTTGGTGTAGTTAAATTACTTGCGATATCGCGACGAAAAGATTGTTCCACCAACCACTTTAGCAGAGAAAAGTGTTGTTGGTGTTCTCTTGTCTGGAAATTTTGTGGTTGTGACCATCCCAAAATCTGGAGAGTGCTCAACTGGATGTATCCAGCTCAAGTGCCAGTTAAATATGTAACTATCTGTTCTCTCCTCTAGTTTTACCCAACCTTTTGGAACCATAATCTAGAAGAGAACAACTGGAGAGGTTAAGATTTACACAAAATACAAAATTATAGAAAGTATTGCCAAAAATACCCAAGACTGTGAAGGAACCCCAAATATTTACTGCTAAACATAAAATCTATGAAGAACCTTAGGTTTTCAAATGCCTACTATCTCAAAAACTGGTAGCATGAAGAATAGTGATTTTACAGAAAACACTCGCTTACAGCAACATAATAAAGTTGATATTCAATCCATATTGAATAATAGTATCTACAATAATATTTGCAGATCATTTCTATGAAGTCCCAACAGGCTAGAGGTTAATCCAATGATTATTCTTGACCCACGCATGAACCTTTTTTAAGGAAACTTGCAAACGATGAAATATGTTTATTGGAAAGGTAAAAGGAGAGTACGGACCTTACCGAGCAGGGGGCAAGAGAAGATGATTGTTCGTTAACATTTCGGCTGTTGCCTTTATCTCTAGTGATAAAGGCAACAGCCAAAACGTTATCAAATACTCACCTTCTACCGCGGCCTCCCACTCTCGCTCGGTAAGTTCCGCACTCTCTTTTTACCTTTCCAATCAACATATTCGTTGGAACATGACGTATCATTAAATACTCATTTTCTTATGACTATCTTCAATAAATGCCCTTCCAAACAAGCCTTGAAAAAAACACAATTATTTCAATCACCAGATATTTTCAGCTGCTCGTTTTTCTGATATAAAATCAGTTATTGACGCGACGGGAAGGAATTTTCATTATGTTACAACAAATGTAAAGTTCCATATTTTTTTATGTTTTTTTCACCCAAAATGACTAGTTTTTAGCATGCTTATGTAATATATATATTAACAAATTAATTAATATCCAAACATTTTGTGTGGGGGTTTTCTTATCAGGCCAAAAAATACTGCCTTGCCGCTGCCTTCTATTCTACCCAAGAACTAGTTTAAGAAACTCATACACCTGCTTGTAATACAGAGAGGGACCAAATAAATGCCTGCATTGTTTCAACATTTTAATCTTTCAGATGACTCGGCCGATGAATTACTTGGAAACTTCTCTCGGGACGAAACCATCCATGTGCATTCGGATTCTCACGTTGGAGGAAACGTATGTGCCAAGATAGTGTTTTTGTGCCTGTTAGCAGGACTGGCAATTACTGTTGGTCTCATTTCGTTCGAGTACGGGGAATCTCACGAGGGTAAGTTTATTAATAATTCAATTACACTTAAAATTTGTTTCAATTAATGTAAAAATATGTGTGTTATAGCCTTATAGGCTATCAGTATCGGCTGTCACCATTTAAATTTGCATGTTTCTACCGGTAGAATAGGTATCCGTAATAGAAAAAGAAAATGAAAAATGTTAATCATCCTACACTCTTAGTACTGAAAGAATTCTGACCATTTAAAAAGGCCATCACGAGTTGAAAAAAAAATTATGGTTGTGTTGCTATCACATCATGTACATGTGGGACCTTATAACAATCTGATTATGTAACTTGATTCTCACTTTAGTCGAGGTTACCGGGGAATCCAAGTGGGCCAAATATCTCGACGGCTGGATAGACGATGCTCCAGCACATGACGATCATGATGTTAAACATGTAGAGCATGACGATCACGACGATGAGCAAGACGATGATCACGATGGAAGTCACGAAGACGACAGTCACGAGGGTGATGATGACGATGAAAGCAGTCGAGGAGAAGAAGCTGATTCGGGTGAAAATGACATCAAAGAAGAAGAAAGTGAAGAAGACTTAGGTAGCAAAGAGCAAGATAGCAATGAGACTGAACCAAGTGAGGAAGTAGACGATGATGAGGATAAGAGCGGAAGCAATGAAAACGAGGAAGATGTTGATTCTGAAGAGCAAAGTGCTGAAGTGGAGGACATACCTGGTATTACTCAGAGCTCAGAAGATGAAAGCGGAGAAGTTGGTGAGTTAAGATTACTGTAAAGTGTGCTATTATTTCTCAAAAAAGTAGAAGCATGGTGTTCTTTTGCCGACTGGAACTCACCAGCAAGAATACTCGACTGTGATTGGTTGAGCAACAAAAACAGTCTAAATGCACTAGTGGAAAAAAACGCAAATAAAAACCCACCTTAAGAGTGGGCATGGATATAATCTTTTACCCCTTCAGCCTTAGTCAGCAAAACGTTTCATCACTGGCTTATCTTGTCCTTTTTCATGTGCTTAGACAACGATCAGTCTGCGGAGTCTGCAGGAGATGACGAGGGCGAGGAAGATGAGGGCGAGGAAGATGAGGGCGTTGAAGTTGACGGTGTAAGTGAAGAAGCAGGTAGCGAAGAAGCTGCCGATGATGAAGACAACGGTGTATGTACTTAATCGTCTTATGTTTGACACTCTTTATATGCTGACGCTGCTAACTTTTACAGTGTGTGTGACATGAGAAACACTAAAATCACTGCCTGTCCTGCAAAATTATCACTTGCTATACCATATCAATCACTGCTATTCCTAACTATACCCCATTTCCACAACTAAGAAGAGCGCTGGGAAATTTGGATTATTGATGGAATCTAAGATCCGTTGATGACCCTGAGGAAAAAAATACTGTCAAAAGAATTCAACATAGCTATACAATTTTTGGAAATTCCATGACAATCCCCCCCTCCCCCATCGATTGGTAGCTAAACACCATATACCTTCTTTTTGAACAGATTTACCCCAAAGTTTCCAGCATATTAGTCTCTGTTTTAAAACAAATTATAGAAACTAAGAGTTTGATGTCTTTGCTTTGTTGATTTCCTTTGCTTAACAACCACTATGAGTCACTTTGTGATATATATTAGTATCAATTTAATATGTAATGAGAATTGAAAACTTGGGCACTTGTCTGAAAGGAGCAACTTTCAAACCACCATAACAATTAGATAAACTATTGCTTAGAAGAGCTGTCTTCTATGGCTAAACTTACCTCTGCATTATCTCCATTTGATTACTGTGGTTGTCAACCATTTCTGGTTCACCGAACAAATAATTTGCTCCCTAATATTCACACATACCTTAAAAATGATAGAGGAATTGAAAAGAATGAAAAAGAAAATAGTTGAGATATGAAATTATCTGGTCTAAAAATTTTGGTTAGCAAATAAAGCAATGATTAATTCAATTAAATTATCAGAAATGGAATGTCTCGTAGCAACTATGATGCATTCAGCAAAAGAATCTTAAGTATAACAAACTGTGTTTTTCTAATTCTTGTAGTCAACAACCAATGATAATATTTTGGCATTATATTAGGCACATTTTTGTGACTCTTGTTCACACTAAGCTCGAAAAGCCATTAGGTGCTTCCTGAAACTAACATGCTTTTGTTTGTATACAGGCACAACCAGAAGAAGATGAGCAAGAAGAAGAGGCATCAGAAGACGATGCAGAGCCATCTGGAGGTAAAGACATAGTTTTCGGGCTTTACCCGAGGACTTTCTGGAAACTTATCGCAGCCATTTATACCGTCCTCAAAGCTTATGCTAAGCTTATCAGGATATGCCTTTACCTAGCTCTTGCACGTTTGACTCTGCTTAAAATCATACTTCTGCAGGTGTTTGCCAGTACGTACTCAATTTTAAATTGGTATATAAATCTTGAAATAGAGGAGGAAGAGGATTCAGATGGTGAATATTTTTTGTAGACTACCGTAGATTCATGGTGCTAAAAAATGACTGGTTATTCTCACAGTATTTTGTTGTTTGTGCCCAGTTGTATTTGAAATAAATTGAAAGTTATGTTGTGTACTGATCTGTTTGGGATTTTAGGAGCTGGGTTTTAAAGTCATATCAGGCTGTGATACGTACTCTTACGTATGATTTTAGCTGTAGTATGTTCTTATACTAAGGAACGATATGAACAATTTTGAATTGTAGTTGGTTTGAACTTGATTGGTCCCTCTCTTTTGGTGTATACTAAATAAACTGATTTACTTCCACGCCACTTTCATTCTGAGCTCTGAACAGCATGAGAAAGTATTTTAATTTTGTCGGAGAAAATTCATTTCTGTGTATTTCATGTTTTTTTAAGATTCTGATCTTTAAAGATTCATCTGATCTGTACCATTTACACTGAAATGCTCGACTACAATTGAAATATTTTTTATTTTGGCTGAAAGGTTTTGGACCTAGTTGCAGACTTATTTCAGAGGGGGCAGAAAAGTGTTTTCCTTTAAATACATCGAGCTAGAAGGTCAAGAATTTTTGATGGCATCTTGTGCATTCAAATTAGTAGTATTAGTAGAACGTGGTATCTTCTGTTTATTTGTAATGTGCCAAAGGACTGGGATAAGGACATGTTGTTGGGAAAGTAAAGGGAGAGTACGGAACGTAGCGAGCAAAAGTGGCAGGTAGCGATAGTGGAAAATCGATAGTAGAAAATAATTTTCCACTATCGCGGCCTGCCACTCTCGTTTGGTAAGTTCCGTACTCTCCCTTTACTTTCCCAATCAACATATTTGGTATCTTATGTTAGTGCCTTTCTGTTATTTATTTTGACAACTGAAATTTCTCCTTATTTTTTGTAATAAATTATCATAGTGTACTGCGTCTGGGTGTTTGTGCGCATGACCATGTGCATTATACCATGGCATCTATTTTTATCAACAATTTTTACATTCATCATGTGATTGTCATCGGTGTACTGCAATTTGTGCTACCTGTAAGATATATTTTTTTACGTACTTGTTACTCAAGTCTTTACTGGACTTGTTTTTATATTTAAAAGAATCAGTCGAAGGAAAGGGTGGTCTATTTCTGTGAGTGTAATTACTGCAGGGAAATGCATTGTCTATGAGGAATTCTTCTTTAATTTCCAGTGGCTCTAAAGTTTGGCGTTGGAGTAGCGCTGGTTCTAGTCGCACACATAGTCTTGGTTAGGAAGTGGCACAACAACATCGGTCCGTATCTGCATGGATCTATGTTATGTTAGCATGGATTCGATCATAACCATCTACCACTAACAATGCATTTCCCAGCTTGCATTCGTGCAGTAGAATCGAAGATGATAGACATTTGTGCACTTTAGTATGAGTCAAAAGAACTAATTTCCTCCCCTATTTCATGTGTGGTTGTACATAAACTGCTGCTCATTAGTTGTTTTCAGTTTATCCATTTAGATTTTGGAATATGACCTTCCCTTTATTTTCATAGTGTTTGTACCTGGGAAATATTTATCTTCTTTTGTAAGTGCCAAATCTCTATCACCGTTGCTGATAGCTTTTTTACCTACCCATTGTTTTGTGTTAATAAATATTGTGGTATTAAAGTCAATACAGCTGATAAAGCCATTTTCAATTCACTTAAGACTTTATCAGATGTGTTGCTCAATCAAAGCTTTTGTTGTGAATGATTCTAATATTGTGATTTAGCATTGGATTACGTGGTGTGCTAGTTAATTTGTGTACACATGCTTTTTTGTTGGAGATATCCTGTACATGGTAAATTGGACAATTACTAGTACCTCTCTACATAGAAAAGGGCAAATATGTATTCTATTATGTATTCAATTAAAGCTTGAAATCAGTACTATAGAACCATTGAAATGTTTAAGCCAAAGTTCATCTCTGGTGACCACTGGTGTTGTATGGAATCAATCATCAATATATGAATAAATTTTAATTTGGTACAAATATACGTCAAAGTTTTGTTAAGAGTCGCCGCAACTTTCCCTACGAGCACTGTAACCTTCAATTATACCCTCGATTGATATGTGATGGTAAGTCAAAAGATAAAGTTATAAATCGCAAATTATTTATGTTTGTGTTAAGATTTTTCCAAGCAAAAATAAGACAAAATGTGTCAATTTTGTTATTCAATGGCACTCAGATGATTTCATATTGCAACTATGTAAGGAGAGATGTGACATTTTGGCTCTATTTCTGTGATTAAATAGTCAGTTTTTTTGATTGCATTAACTATTGACATCAAACTAGGTTTCTTTACATGCCTGCACCTACTCTCGAAAGAATCTTGAAGTTATCTACTACTACTACTTCTGTCTATCCTGTGAGAGAAGGTACCATATTGAGCCTTTTGGAACCTGTTTAAGACTGCTGGATACAAGTTTATAAAATACTTTAATATGGAATCTTCTTTCACGGGCAAACTAAACTGACTTTAAACTTAAATAGATTGAGGCTTCATGAAGTTAGTTTTTTAACTTACAGAACATGACACTTCAGAAAAGACAACAGAGATCCTTTCTGCATCCACTGAAGGACACTTGGGTTCTGTCGATCGACGGCAAACAATAGTTGCACCTACCATTTCACCGAGCACTGATGATCATAATGACAGAGAGGAGTCCGAGTACTCCGAAGAAGAGGAAGAGGAAGTTGAAGAACCAGTACAAAAAGTAGACGTTGCCAAATCGTCAATGGAATCCAAAGATTACAAGATAGAAAGCTACGAGGATTTAATGAGAAAATTTAGGCAGCAAACTCCAGAAGAAGAGGAGGAGGAAGAAGAGGAAGAAGAAGAAGAAGAAGAAGAGCCTGTAAAAAGTGTTGCAAAAGAAGCAACCCAAGCAATGGCAGAAAATAAGTATCCCGGAGTGAGGAAAGAACCAAGTGAGGAAGAGGAGGAAGAAGAGGAGGAAGAGGAAGAAGAAGAGGAGGAGGAAGAGGAAGAAGAGGAAGAACCAGAAGAAGAATTACCGGCCAATTTCAAGAAATGGAAATGTTAGTTATGTATACTAGCTATTCATACAAGAAATATGGTGATTCCTTGTGACATTCCAGTGACACACTGTGTTTTTTGAGGAATATAAATGTATTGTTGTTATTATTATTATTATGAAACCTGCAGTTTGTCCGGCAGTTTTTCTAGTCACGTTACAGCACACAATTTAAATACTTCTGAAAAGAGTAATAGGTTTCCAAGGTATCTTATTATTGTCATGAGCCATATTAAACATTGGTGTTCTGTCTTAAAGCTACATGCGACAACAGACAAGTTCTTAGGAATTGTTTTAAATTACAGGGGAAAACTTGGCAAACAGCCTTTCAGCTACTTTTAGATAGTGAAATATGAATTAGGACATTTGGAAATAACTGAAGAAATGTGCCTTTTCAATGTAATGTTTCCGAGTTCTGGGTACAAAATAAACGATAACTATGTTTCAGATGCACTGTGGTACAAAAGAGTAAAGTTTGTGTGTTTTTAGCTCCCACGACAAGCGTTCCACCTCCAGCTGAGTCCAGCCCGGAAGAGTCAGAGGAGGAGGAAGAATCCGATAGCGAGCCTACACCTGCGCCCGTTGTTCCTCCACGACAGCGAGGGGGGCCCCGTGAGGAGGACCTCGAGTTATCTCCGAGTGTAGAGTGAGTTAACTGTTCCCTCCAGTCTCCAGTCGTTGTGACCAAACGGTTTAAAATTTCTGAAGCATTTTTTTCCGTGTGATCATCGAAGTTAAGCAGCATTGCACTGGGTTGGGTATTGGCAAGTGGCTACCTTATTTTTGACCAGTTCTGCTTGGGAGAGAGGTTGAAAGATTTGTCGTCACTTGCAGTGTCACTCAACAGCATGTATTTGCCTCAGCTGTAACATCCACAACTGTTATCAATGTTCCAAAAAAACTAGCAACCATTTTGCTGTTTACTTGCCTGTTATCGTAATAATCATCAACAGGGCTGTTGAAGAAGAGAATCAACTTGCAGGAGAGCTTGATTACTGCCAAAACTCAGTAGATGGAGACAAGTGTGGCATTCAAGAAGCCAAAACAAGTGATGCTGACTGGCAGTTAAATGAGGAGCTGGATACAGCAGAAGCTCAACTGAACGAGGTAAAGCAAAAACAATTTCTTTACTAACATATTTAATACACTATGTTATTTTGGAAATTCTGTACTATTTTTCTAGCTTTTCATGCCATTTCATTCAGCTGAGTTCAAATTTACAAAAAACGTGTTGTTACGCTAGCATCAAGTGCTAGCTTTTGTTAGAAATAATGGCAACATGAGCAAATTTAAGACTCAAAGATAGAGCATCCCCGCTTATAGAACAATTACCCTTTTTTTCACTATCAAGCAATATTAATTTCAATTATAATTATTGCTTTAGTGAGATACCTATTCGCCACTTCATTTTTTGATTTGAATATTAATCTACCATTTAGAAGGCCAAATAATTGAAGTAATTTGGACAGTTTCATCTGCCATAACTAATTTAAAAATCGTCCCCCCCCCCCCCCCCCCCCCCCCCCCCCCCCGGTATTGTATGCCTGTACAAATAGCTGATACCTCCTGATCTGTTTAGAGTACATATCTTTATTAATATTATTCATCAGAAGCTCACCCACCTACCACCCAACCAGACACCCACCCACCCATTGGTACCGGCACAGCTGCCCCAAAATATCACTGTCAAGCCGCCAACCCCATTAGACCCGTTTCACAGGGCTAATTGTCAAAACACTGCCCTAATGCCATTAGACCTGTGTCACAGGGCCAGTTATCAAAACAATGTGTCGCTTAACACGAATCAACCTATCAACAAATTTGTTACTTTTATGAAAAACATCTATTTAGCTTCCAAAGGAACGGAATCATAAGTCCAGATATACGTAAGCATGAATTTCTGATATTTTTCTTTCTTGTTCTTGTAGGATTTTGGATTCTAAGCATAAATTTCCTTTTCTCATGCCTTTTGTCTTAGTTCACTGTTTTCATTTCCTGTTTTGTGTTTTTGTTCCTTAAAAGTGGCAAGATGTACTAATAACTATTAATTGTGTGCACTTGTTTGATAGAGTGAGCCCACCTATATAAAACATCTGAATCTAAGAGGTTAGTGTTTCTCTCATGTTTGGTTTGTTTGTTTCCATCACTTTTTTCTTATTATGCTTGACACTTAGATTTTCATAATGAGAGGTACCTTAGTGCCTCAGGGAAACAAAATTAATTGCTTGTTCCTTCATATTCATTGACATGTGTTATTTTTCAAGTTTGCCCCGTGTATAGTACAATTATCAGTTTTGAAATTACAGTCCTCAGGAAAGCCAATGTACTACCGTCGGATAAATAGGTTCGATAAATCAAAAATGCCTTGAATGTGCAAAATGACCTTGCTGTTGACGCGCCTATAAACCCCACTATTCAAAAATGCCATTGCTAACTCTACGGCTATTTATCCTTATCAATTTTAGAGCTTAGACCGTTAATATGCACATTCATTTAGAGTTAATATTTAATTGATCAGCTATGCTGCACCCACATATAACATCTACTTGTAGAGCTGAGCAATTATAATAATATCACTAAAGTTTGTGCCGTAGGGTAGATGCATATACTCTGTTTTCCAATGCAATTCAATTGTTGATTTAAAATATTATAAAACCCAGTGCCTTTGGTGGTATTTTGAAATCAACTTGCCTTGAGTTTTGCATTTTGTGTTTGTGAGCAGGTTCATATTTTCTTGCTCGTTTTTTTGATATTTTTTGCATCACTTAATTTTATGGTACTGTATTATAATATATTCAAAACTAAAATCTTAGAGTTTTTACTCGTAGATATAGTTAATATTTTTCATTTAAAGTTTCGTTACAAGATATTATTTATTTCTATGAGGGGAATTTTCTATGACGTGGTGTCATAGTTTTTGCATCCTAAAACATGCCCTGCAAGTTAGAATGTAGATTTAGCTGTTTTGTCAAGTGTGTGTTTTAGTAATTTTACTACACCGGTCATAAGGCCGATAATTTTATTTCTTTTCATCCTATCCTAAATTCCCTGCTTTTTTTCTCGTGCCTATTTTGGAGTTATTTTGTAATTTTGTGTGTGCCTTCTTTTGCATGAAAATAACAGAATCCCAATAATGCCCTACCGACATTCGAATCCATCCTGACGCTGGAGCCACACAATTTCCGAGCTCTTCGTGGCAAAGCATCTGCCCTCGACAAATTGGCTGAACTTGAGCAGAGCAACGTGTTACTTGAGGAAAGCATTGAGGCGTACAAAGAAGTCTTAAGATTGGGGCTTGATATCGACGATGAGGAATATGCTTCTCTAGCTCAACATTGCATTGAGAGAATGCGATTTAAAGGTATGCTAATAACATATAACATAATCATTTGCTTATCATCTGAAGTACAGTAAAATGATTCTAATTGTTTTTTTTTGTAGGAAGCCAAATGAATGCGCTTGACATTCACCAAATGTTAATAAACAGATTTCCCGATGAGCCAAAATATCCCAATCAGTTGGCTGTAACATACTTAATGATGAATAGGTAATTCATTATTCAATGTCTGCATCAGAATAAATAATGGTTGTATAATTATTGGCTAGTGTACTGTAAAATCTGTCAATTGCCATTGCTGACATTTCTTATTATTTCAGAGTTAATGAAGCAAAACACCAGCTGGAGGAAGTTCTTCAACGTTGGCCAGAAGATGGATTTGCTCTTGTGCATTACGGTTTTGTAATCAAAACTGCAAACAACCAAAATTTGGAGACAGCTGTTGAGTTTCTAACCAAAGGCATAGCCAGTATGTAGCACAATATGTCTGCAATACTTTCTCATTTCTCAAGCTCTATTGACTTTATTGCTAAGTATAATGTCTGTTTTTGTAGCTAGAGATGCAGGCACAGTAGATGGGAGATTCTACTTTCAGTTGAGTGATGCTTTGCTCAAACTGGGCCGCAAGGAAGAAGCCAGTGTTATTAATCGTCTGGGAGTTAAAGAGGGATTATTCCGCTCAGAATATCAGCGTTCATTGTATAATGTGGATCGACTTAAGCCCCAACCTTGGTGGACCCTTGAAGAAACTACATACGCGCCTTACCTTCGGTACATACTTAAAGCCATTTCTTTCTCTAAGCTTTAGCCCAGTGAATTTTACTTTCAAAGGCTAGCTTTGAATAGCCTGGAGATTTTACTTCGTTTTTATTTGCAGGAAACTCGAAGCTAACTGGAAAGCGATAAGAGAGGAAGGCCTCATGGCATTAGAAAATAAAAAAAACTCACTTTTCCAAAACGAATCTGAAAATCTGCGAGATAAAGGCAGTTGGCTCCAACTGGAACTTTTTTCAAGAGGTATTTTGAGAACAGTAATTATTGTAAAGAGCTTGTCGGATTCATAATTAATAATGATACTGGGGCTCGATTTAAAAACTGAATTAATCGATAGGCAGGCGCGTGGCTAAAAACTGTGCGAACACTCCTTTCACTTGCCAGCTGATTGCCGAGTTCCCCGCTGCCAAGGACTGCCGAAGAGGTAAGAGGCGAAAGCTGTGGCCACATACTGACTTTTTGCAAACAAAATTAGATGTCGCACTCTACTGCTATTTGTAAACCATACCATCTCCTGATAAATGCCCTCGCTTGGAAAGAACCATATGAAATTTGACTGGGTGCATTTATTTTTCTTCAGGCCAGGCAAAGTTCAGTGTGATGTACCCCGGTACACACGTGTTTCCTCACTGTGGCCCGACTAATTGCCGGCTCAGGACACACCTCGGGTTGATTATCCCGCCTGGAACAGCCATTCGTGTCGCTAAGGAAACGAGGTATGCTCATTGCTCACCAAAACCTGCTTTCTCGAATGACAGCTGATCCCATCAACAGTATACCTTTACATTCTGTGCGATGTTTTAGAAATTGGCAAGAAGGCAAGATTATTGTCTTTGATGATAGTTTCGAACACGAGGTGTGGAACAATGCCTCAAGTGCACGACTCGTCCTCATAGTTGATGTGTGGCATCCAGACCTCTCCAGCGACGAGAAGAAAATGTTGCCATCCATTTAGCAAGCGAAAGTTGCTGGTAATCTCCCTCCGTATCAGTAGCTCAGTAGTGTTTCAGTCACTGTAATTACGACTCTTTTTGTGGAACGTATAGATGCTACTACCGTTTTCAAATGATATTAAAAATTGACAGCTGACCCTTGGATATTGTTGGATATTTCAGGAGTTGGCAGAAGGCAAAGTAAAGAGACTTCAAGCACAGGGTCTCAAGAGGTAGCCTTGTCCTCAAAGTAGATGCGTGGCACCCAGACCTGCCTAGCAACAAAAAGAAAATATTCTCAGCCATAAAGCAAGCAAAAGTTGCTGGTATCCTCTGTCAATTTATTTAAACAATAATTCCTATAATAAAATACACAAAAAAAAAACGCAAAATATTTGTCAGTCGTTGTATTTATGAACCTCTTTTTGTTTAGAATTTAACTTTTCCTTAAAGATCCTTTGAATTTCATTTATTTTATTCAATTTACAGTTTATTTTCAAGAAGAAACCTTTAAGTGTTGGAAGATATGTAACGAGTATGCAGGAAATAAAGGAACACAACCTTTACTTGCCATCACAAGCTTTTGTGCAAAAATCTTGAATCAAAATAATAAAAATAGATATATAAGGTAATATAAAAGACTATGAGTAGGCAACTCATACATTTTTGCAAGTGGTTTATTATTTGTAACCACTTGTTAAATTTTAACCATTTATCTATATGTCAATATGTGAACAGCCAGACGAAAATGTGACTAGTGTTTACGTTCCTCTCTTGAAAACCTTCACATCACCTTCTGTCGGTCGACGTAGTTATAATTTAATCATCTTGCTCTTTGATTCACTTTGTAGGAACTGAGTTTTCATTGCTAGCATAGTTCTCATTGCACAACTTAGCTTTATGTTGGGAAATTGGAAATTAGTTACACTGCTATCTCTAATTACAAATATTGTGATAATATTGCTACAAGAAGTACCAATTTCAAAATAGTTTCAACTTGGTTTAAAGCAAACTTAAGTGACTTAAGCAAACTTAACTTTTTAATTTTGTTTTCTGCGGTATACATTTGCAGAGGTTTTGCGGACAGACTGCTCGGTAGGTGAAGGATACCAGTAAGGTAACTACCTAACCACAGCATCATTACATTACATACAAAATCAAACCTGTCCTTTCCTAGCATACATTTTCCACCACACTCATCAATTGAATGTTTACAGCGATAATGATCTGTTCCTGTCTGTAATACTTAATATTACGAGCCTAGATAGCATTGGAAATTGATAGGTGTTTGCTGCCATATTGAAAATGTATATTTTTGTATTCAACCAAAACAACTTTCAGACTATTCCCAAAAGTATTAAAAAATAACGTGGACCATGGCATATGCCATTATAAACACACCAAATATGTAAAGAACTATTCATGTAGGCAACATTACACCAACTGATAAGCACCTCGGTAAGTATTTATTGCTTGACGTAGGAGATTACGTTGATGCTAAGATTGTATGACTTTTAGAAAATTTGATTTCTACTGGGTGATTAGCTGGTGTTTCCAAATCGCTGTATGCCTGCAAGACAACCAGTAACTTTTACGTGCAATAAGCCAACATCAATAATTAAAAATATCAAAAAATGTTAAACAGGTATACCGTGGTATACTGCAGAAGCTATTCAAATGTGTTGCATTTTTCTTACCACCAACCCCATTAACTCCTCTGAGTGAGTTTGATCTGATAGAAGCGGTATAAAATTTGTTACTTGATGTACAATAATCTGTGGTCTATAACAGTACCGGAAAAAACCTCCGCAGGACAGTAGCATGAGCACGAGGAATATTATTCCTGCCCTAGAAAGTAGTAACAAGGTATAAGCACCCGACCAATTATAAAATTAAATATTTCTGTATTTTTTCGTACAAAACTCACCAAAAATACCATGAGCTGTACACATTGTTACAGCACTGGTTGTCCCCACAGCAATATTGATGGTCACCCTCACACAAATTCCATTCGCAGTAATAACCTTGTACCTGGAACCAGACTTTTTGGCTAAGTCCTCACATCACACTGTGAAGTCGTTCAACAATAAACAATGAATTGTAAAAGCGATTGAGGAATCTGAGATTGTAACTTACAATATTAGTAAATAAAGATGTATGTAAAATAAACATCAACAAGAGATTCTCTCTGACATCCTTCATGGGTGCCGCCATATTTGATTCCTTGTCAAAATACCGACACCCGGGAAAATACGAACACTGGAAATGTAGCGTTTCCAGATTGATTTTAGAACTGTATAAATGTATCACCAAATGTATCACTAGCACTTTCGGCCAAAATAGCATAGTAAGTATTCAAAAGTATAAGGGTGCATTTCATGAATTTTACCACGACCACTACAGTTTCGACCGCTGAACCGAGCGCACTATATTTAATTCTTTAATTTTTATTACCAGATTATTCAGCATAGAACTTGATATTGGTACGTCAGGTGTTATTAATGTCGTTATCCTAATGTCGTTATATTAATATGAATACATTGATTAATTGATTAAAGTTTGGACAGTAATCATATATCTTATAGTACCAAGCATTTTTCTACGAGGTAGGATTTCAATATTATTTTAAACACTTCTGGTGCTTTAGTTGATTTGATATACGGAGGTAATGCATTGCATAATTTGATGCCTGCTTGTATTGTGTGTCTACCTGATGATTGCAGCTTGAATAGTTTTAGTTTCCTGTCACTTATCTGAGCTGCCTTAGTGCCAAGAATATTTTCATCCTCAGATTTTAGGTTTAATTGTCTTATATATATAATATTATAAATGTACAAGCATGGCAGGGTTAAAATATTTGTTTCTTGAAGTGCATCACACAAATGTCTTTGTAAAATATGTTAGCAAATGGGTTTAGGCTGGCTTAAACTAGATATTTTATAGCCCGTTTTTGCGGTGTAAAAAGTCATTTTTTGCAATTTGAACCTCCTCAAAGAATGACCCTGTACTGCAGGTTAGATTAAACAAGTGCAAAATACACCGTTAGCACTGTTTTTTGATGTGACACCTCCATAATCTTCTTAACTAGATAGCATGCTGCTGTTACTTTCTTTGCTAGGTCGTTGACATGTGGACGTCCAGGGCGTTATCCAAGATGAGATCCAGGAATTTTGTTTTGTCTGCAATCGGTACTTTGTTTTCTTCTATAAGAATTCATGGTTTGTCATTTATTTGTCTGCGTTTGGTAGAGAATTGTAATGCAGTTGATTTGTGAGGGTTTATGAAAAGGTAATTTCCAGCTCAGTAATTGACCGTTCTCTGTGCCGCCTCATTCTCTTCGTCGGTGAGGTTGAACCTATTTTTAATTGCCTTTAGAAATATAGGTATTCACCTAACCGTAAGATGTTCATAAATGGTTGAACATTTATGAAAAGTAGTTTAATAATAAATAAAAAAACTGAAGTGTGTGTAAAAAAACCCAACCCATCAGATAAAAATGAAGAAATACGATTTCAAAGCCACTTAGAATGATGTAGCGCTAGAATGAACAATGGGTGAACTTAGATTGATACATGTTACACTGCAACAAAAAAATCTTGGTCCAAATTTTGACTTTGCTTGAATGTGCTCAAGTTTTCCTTTGCAGTATTGTTATCTGTAAAATAAGAATAAACTTGTTGTGCTTGTTGAGCTGTAACAATATGTGTAACGATGAGAATTCTAGAAATCTTCAGCACTTCTGAATAAGTGCTTTAACTCCTAAGTACCTCCAACCCAAAAAATAAATCCACACAAATGTTCAAAAATCTTTATTTTATTTTCCAAAGCTCGTTGCCTTATATTTTTTATAACAATAACGGAACAAAACAGTGTCGTAATTAGTAAAAAACACGAAAATACATCATCCAGACTAACGCAAGGACGAAATTGCTATTAAGTTCACATAACTGTGATTTAAGACCTTCTAGGACATCCCTCCAACTACCCATCTACTTATAACATATCTCTACTAATATCATTTGTATTCTAGATCTAGACCACTGATCTTTTTTAAGGCAATTCAAGCCAAAGCTTTGGTATTCATGATCACTGGTTTTTTGTATTGTTTCAATATTTTTATAAAAAGTACATAAACGCTAACAATTATAGTTTCAAAAGTTATTGCAAAGCCAAAATGAAGGCATGGTTACTTTTCTTTCATACAATGATAATTTAAAATATTTATTGCAGGAAGCATTATTGTGCTGTTATTGCATTCTAGGTGGTTCTCAGCAACAAGCTGACTTATGGTGGCATCTAGATGTTATTCAACATTGAAGGGAACTCAACTGGTGATTCTTCAATTACGTCATTACACCTAAAAAATTCAAATCAAACATAGCTTCTAGCCAAGATGCATTTTCAAGTTTGAACTTCTACTTAATAAAATTTAATGATTTTAAGGATTTCATCAGTTTATCAATATGACTGCGCATCACTTACCCTACAGCGTTTATTTCCCTTGTACTTGTGGATCATTTCCTGAGTTATACTTTCATAAATTTTTATATTTCTTTGCTGATGAGGTTTTTGCCACATAGTTTGATTAGAAGATAGATCAGACTTTCGTTTCATACCTGGGGTATGAACTAGAAAGGCTCCATCTAGAATAACAAACCGGTACCCCAACAAACACATTTCGTTCATTTGTGTCATTTTATCTTGCTGACCTTCCCAGCTTAGCAACTCACTGTACATGGGCTCTCGGTTGGTACCAATGTAAATGGGCTCCCAGCGATTATACGGAAATTCTCGGCGCACAACTAGCAGCGGCTGCAAAACACATAGGAGCCACAACATTATTAGCTGACACAATTTTACTTCCATATTTTCCAAATCTATAAATTTTTTTTAGACAACATAAGGGAAAAATATTTATTATTGAATTATGGAAGCAACCAAAAGTGGGGAATTAAGCCAATTTTTCACATTTTGACAACATGCTATACTTTGTCCATTTGTTTATTTGTTGTCTGGACTAACCCTGATATTGGGAGCCCCAGGCGGGGTTTTCTGGAGCCATCGTTGCAGACCGGGAAACCTTTGGCAGTGTAGACATACCCAACGATGAAAATACACGGCTTTGCTCTTACCATAAAGGCTAAGCAAATCACTTTTTGTCTGTGGTACATCCGTTTCATCAGAATCTACTTCAAAAACTGGCAATACAAACACATACTTTTTAAGACTTGTTTCTTCACTAATTAGTGGATGGAAAATATTTTGCCTTTTCTGAAATCTACCGAGCATGGAAAAAAATTCACCCACTAAGTTTTGACTAGGTAAAAGTTCAACATCAGAAACCAGAATAAAAGTAGTCGTTGCTCCCATTCGAGCTACATTTCTAGCAACATTAATAGGGTAAAACAAATCTTTTTTACTTTTATAAGTTTCAAACTCTTTGCTCAAAATTGCCTTAGGGGCTGAACAGTCTTTGAATAATGTGTTATGTAGGCTTGTTGTACCGCCTCTAGTGTTTTCATGGAACTCCGGGGGATGCTGCGCAGGAAAAATAAAGTGAAGCGAGATTTTAGACATTTCGGGAAAACAACGACATATTTGACGAATGATAATCAGGCTTAGAAAAGCGTCGTTTCCAGGCACAAACACAGCTATGCTAACGTAGCTATCCCACCGACGTACAATTTCAACTATGTGATACAAGAATTCGGGAGTTGCATGAGTGCAATAGGTCAACCCAAAAAAACTCACATTATTTGACTTATAATTATTTTCTACTATGTTGTATATAACACGGTATGGACCACTAGCTCCAAGTTCAGGGCTAAAAGAAACATTTCTAGTCCAATTAAAGGTGTCCGAACCATATTTAAAATTACAGTAACTACTTGCTTTCGGCAGAACTCCAACCAAGAACTGACCGGGAATAAATTTTGTGGAGGGCTTTACTGGTGCCACAAAAAGAGGTGGGTGGTTAAAAATATTACTTTTCACGAAATGGACATTTTTCAGCATGTATGATTCATTGGCAATGTTTTTTGATGAAATGTTTTTTTTTCTTATTAAGAATAATTTACTGAAAGCAACTAGAACAGAGAGAGCAAGAAAAATTGACCATATTTGTTTCACCCTTAACATACGAAGTAAAAAGTAAAACAGTCTCATTATCTATCAATAAAATTAATAAAAATTCTTCCAGTTATAAGGATGATAAGCCCGTAGACTGTAGTAGTTTTCTCAACCACAGCATTGTGCACCTGCACATTATTTCACGCAGCTCTACCGTACGGCCTGCTGCGACTGCAAGCTGCAAGGGGTGGGTTAGAATGATTATTGGAAATTTCTCCTTGTAATGCAAAATGTTGTAGTTGAACTGACCAGAGATATTGAAATCTACCTACGTATAATGTTTTAATACGCAACCAATAACGAAAGTGATAATATTCAGGCTGAAGTATTTACTTGCGATTTTTTTCGTAAATTTATGCAAGCAAGTGTTCAAAAAGACAAACGCTCTTGCTGTAGTTGGCTAACCTGACCCACGACACGGCTGTGCCGATTACTCTGCTTTGCATTGCAGGTTGCGAACTTGCGCTGTAGAGTTCAGTTCGGTGAAGATGGCGCCGGTAGTTGGAGTTAGGGTGATGCTGTGCGTTGTAATATCGTCTATTTTCTTAATTCACGTGAATTCCGCGACTACTGACATAGAATTAGACGCCAAGGCTTATCGTACTCATCGCATAGATAGTTTAAACTTGTTGCTCTACACTTTTTTGTTGATTTTGACAGTGTTAACTATCTGGCTGTTCAAACACAGAAGATTCCGATATCTTCATGAGACAGGACTTGCAGTAATATATGGTTCGTATAATGTACAAAAGGAACAGAAACATGATCGGTTGACCCTTTTTATCCTTTCTTATGAGGGTTTATATCCTAACTTTTCCTGTGTTGCCTTGGGTATCGCATGATAACTAATGGTATGTTACCTTGACACAATACCCAGGCTTCAAATGTCATGTTCACGCCCATTTGACAGCAGTTCTTATCTACTACGGTGTCAAATTGCTTAGAACTTGGTTTACTTATATTATCATATTCGATGATAAAACGAGAAAATCAACATATTTATCTACTTTTTTTTTTTCATACGGACAAGTCCGTCTAGTTTACACTAGACAGGCAAGACCCACAAGTTTGCACTGCCAGAAACATTGTCTGCAATCCTAATGTATTTTACTCCCAACAAAAAGTGCATTTTATAAGTCCCTATTTCTTAGCACCCTATATGTATGACCTGAGCATTGTAGAACCGAAATAAAACCTATTTTGTTTAGGCCTTAGGAAGTGACTATTCCTTGGTTTTATGAAGTTTCCATTTTTATTTTCAGGGCTAATTGTAGGAGCTTTGATACGCTACACCGGCAGTTCTAGCTCGATAGCACATATGTCTGTGAATCAAGACAGAGATTCAAGATACAATCTGTCCCTACCGCCTGATACGGTGTGGTTACAGTACCCAAACAAAAGCGTCAATATGAACGGCCCGAACAAAATTTATGCGTACACCTTCAGGGGTGAAATTGACAAGGAAGACAGTGAAATTGACATGAAGGTATGATTGAAATTCTACTCTTGTCTATGTAAACTGTCTTTTAGAGAGTGCTGACAGTGAATATGTAACATGTCTTGATAATCATATTCACTTGCAGGCTACATTTGACCCAGAAATTTTCTTCAATATTATTCTGCCTCCTATAATTTTCCATGCTGGATATAGTTTGAAACGGGTGAGTTAATTTTCCTAAAATTCAACAGGTCTCAACATTCTGTTGAGACATTAAGAAACACAAACTTACCTTTCTTTTATTTCAGAAATATTTTTTCCGTAACCTCGGTGCTATACTGACGTATGCGATGATTGGAACAACAATATCATCATTTGTTGTAGGGTAAGAACGTTTCGTTGTACATGCCACTAAGTTAAAAGAGTTTCACAGTTTTTGGAAGTTTTCTGAACTTTTTGTTTCTTTTCATTTGCAGTGCCATGATGTATGGATTTGTTCAGCTGATGCCTTCTCTCAAGCCACTCTTTTCATTCATGGACACTCTCTACTTTGGGGCACTGATTTCATCAACAGATCCACTGACAATTTTAGCCATCTTTAACGATCTTCACGTGGATGTCAATTTGTATGCATTGATATTTGGAGAGAGTGTCCTGAATGATGCAGTTGCTATAGTCCTCAGCGGGTGAGCAATTGTTAACCATCTAAAACTGATCGTAAATATGTTGATAATCAGAGTTTGCCGAGATCTATCAGGAATGATTTTTTGGAAAATCGTCTCTTTCCAAGCGATGGCTTTTTCTATTTCATGTCTTTGGATTTGGAAGTGCTAACAACAATTCTTCTTTCTGAATCACAGCTATGTAGTTTTTTCTTAGTTATTTTAGATAATATCCGGTAAAGTTTTTCTATTTGTTTCAGATCAATACAAAATTATTCCAAGCGGTATCAGTCTGGATCAGGTGGCTTTGAGACTGCTGCTTTTTTCCATGCTCTTGGAGATTTCATTAGCATATTCACCTTGTCGACAATTATTGGTGTACTAATGGGCTGCCTGACAGCTTTGATATCCTTTTACAAAAGTTTGTAATTCAACTAAAGAGTACACACTCTTTATGTTGGGTAGGCTTAGCGGTGTCACTAGCCAAAATCTAAAGTCCATTTTTAATTTTTCCTAGAAAACCTATGATTCATTTACTATAAAATCTTGGCAGATTCTATAATCACATCACTGCTATTGTATTGACAAAACACATTGCCTTAGCCATTTGCCTGTATATTTAAATTTTGAAATTGAGCAAAAACTTTGCAAATTCAGATGTTTTGTATTAGGCCAGCTAAGTCTTAAAAGCAAACCTCTTATGCATTTAATATATTTATAGTATTCAATATACTTCCATTTCCTTAAATAATGCTTTTAAATTAATAAGATTAGATCAAAATTACTTTCTTAACTCCTCCTCACTTCACCAAATTCACCAGAGTTCGTGATTTTCCTCTTCTGGAGTCTGCACTGTTTGTGCTTATGTCTTATAGCACATTCCTCATCGCTGAAGCGTCTGATTTGACAGGTACCTTTATTGACTTTACAATTGTGCCATTTTTATGTAATGGAAATGTATATTACATCAAATGTCTACCTGTTAGGAATTTTAGTCTGGCTTGGATACAAAGTCAAAGGATTAAAATATTAAAATAAACTGGAGATGCTTAGGTATCCAAACTCAAGTTGATTTTTTTTTTTTTTTTTAACTTTTAATATCTTAAAATTTCTTTTTGTACGGGTATCAGTTTCTCAGTGAGGAGTGAATTAGCATCTAAAGTCCACTTCCCCAGCACTCTAATGTTTCCATAATTTATTACCAACATCTTTTTACTGTTTCAGGTGTTGTAGCAGTGCTGTTCTGTGGAATCTGTCAAGCGCACTATACATACAACAATCTATCAAAGGACTCTCGGTCCCGCACCAAAAAGTTATTCGAGCTTTTAAACTTCTTGGCAGAAAACTTCATTTTCTCATATATAGGTGTTTCGATGTTCACTTTCCCAAAACACCACTTCGACCCTGGCTTTATCTGTGCTGGAATTGTATCCTTTGAACATAAATCTGGAGCATGTGGTTAGAAAAAGTTAGCAATATGAGGTATTTAGAAGAAACGGTTAAATGTTTTAGCCTTTAACTTGATATAACAATTAATCTTTGATAATATGTGTCCTTAACCTTGTAAATCAGCTATGTGCAATGTTGGGCAGGGCTGTGAATATTTACCCTTTATCATTTTTGCTCAATCTTGGAAGGAAACCAAAGATATCTTGGAACTTTCAACACATGCTCTTCTTTGCTGGTATGCATTTTGTTTTTTTTTCCTATTGTACATTTTACATTAAATAGGAACATATTTATTATTTTTACTAGTGCTGAGTTATTTATAATGTCTAGTGCTGTTTGATTGTTTGATCAGGCCTTCGAGGAGCTATGTCCTTTGCATTAGCTATACGCAATACTGTATCAGAAGCAAGGCAGGCTATGCTCACCACAACTTCGCTAATAGTCATCGCTACCGTAATCATTCAAGGCGGTGCCACCATGCAACTGCTAACCTGGTTCAAAATACCGTACGTGTGTTTAATTTCTCTTTGCGTTCTCATTTCTTCGACATGTTCTCGTGATAATCACAGTTTTCAATTACAGAGTTGGTGTCGAAGAAGAAGCTGATATGCTAACCTATTCTGGAGTTCGAAGTGTAAGGAGAATAATTGTCCTAATTCAATTATCTATGGGTGGGAATCTGGTAGTTCAGCTTGCAATCTGCTTCATACTTCTTACTTGCTTCAAAAATAGCTATATGCTTGATAGAGACCCAATTTTTTCTGTTATAATCATGGTTTTCCTTCTCTTGATGACTTTTCTTTCTGTTTTTGTGGTGGTCTTCTCCCGTATAGACTTACAATTCGGTGGAAAACACTAACGGGGTAGGTATTATTACTTGAAATCAATGGGGTAAATATTAGGTTTAAGTTACCTTACCACCTAAAAACCAACACTGAGAGGGTGCATGTGGCTGTTTATTTTTGCTTTCATGAGAGCCAGAAATACCAAGCTATTTTAGCATGTGGCTAGTTCAAACTTGTCAATGGTCTGCATATTCCCAGTAAGTAGGTGGCTGCTTAACCCCCTACCCAAGGCATTTATATAGAATTACCTCTTCCTGGAAGAAGATTCCTTTAATCGTAAAGTTTTGCCACAGACATCTAGGTGAGCATAACCTCTCACACCATTCCTTTCTCTAAGGTCCCACCTATCTCAACTTAATAGAACTGGGTGAATGGAACTGATTATGCAAGTAATATACTTGTTGCTGGATTTTTAATGAAATGACAAAGATAACAAAACTACACTTGTGCTCATTACTCAGACTTGCATATTTATTAGGTATTTACATATTTATAAACTGCTTCATGGTCATATAGTTGTATCAGTGCGATAATAAAGAAAATGTCTACTCGCTGTTCTAAAAAGTAACTGTAGGGATAAGGAAAGAAATGCGTGATTTACTAAGCTGAGAAAAAATCAAGCGAAGAAATTGATCAAATGTGAAGTGTCTGGGGGCTATCATTTTTTATCATATCTCTTGCCCAAGAACAAGGCTTAAGCCAAAATTACAGAAATATAAACAATAATATTTTGCTACTTGCACCACCTCTAGCTTGGAAAGTTAAGCAATCTTTCTCCCTGTAATTATGAACTGCCTTTTTTGGAATTCGTACGTAACGAATTTCTGTTGCAGGAAACATCTGAGGCCCCGGCAGGTAACAAGAGAGACAAGGCCTGGCTGGCTCGGATTTGGGCTGACTTTGATGTGCGTTACATGAAGCCTTTGCTCACTCACACCAGACCAACGCTTCTTGAGACATTGCCAGTCTGCTGCAATCCGCTGGCTAGGATATTGACGACCACAGAACAACTCACTCAGGTAAAACTAGCTGATCTCATTGACGATTCGCTGATATGTTAGTGCAGTCAGATATCAACCAATACATTTTCGGAGGATATCATGATACTGTTTAGACGACGGGCCCTGTTGCACTGGTCAAATAGTTTTAAGCTGTAAGGATACCCATCCTAACAGCTTGTTCTTAATTCTGGTACTGAGTGTGCTCAACAATCACAATTCTTCTCTCACTATATCGGTCGCGATCTTTGTTTGGGTAGTGACCATCTGTCCCTAGCGAATGCTTTTAAGTGAACAGACATCTCAAGTAGGCATCTGGCGGTTACATAAGAATGCCATTTTGTGTCCACAGGAGGGGCGATCAAGGAGAGATTCTGATTCTGATCTATGCATCGAGGAGCATGAATCTAACATGGTCGATGAAAGACGGCCATCTCAGAGGGTAAGCAACTTTTTTACTGCTTCTATGCACAGATTTTCAACTGGTGCATTCAGTTATGGGTTTGGATTCTAGAAGATAGTTTTTTTTTTGCAGGTTTCATAATTAAATTCCCCATTTGTGGCTTCATATCAGCTTTAAACATTTGCTCAACAATTATTTCATTCTTTGCCTGCTTGCCCAAATTTGTGCATATGATACCTTGTTGCGCATTTTACTAGATAGTGGGTACTGCTCGCTAGAAAAGTTGATTTATCTTAATCACTATCAAAAGTTTAATCATCATGTTATTTTGTAATCATGCAATAGCGTCTAAGGTCCTTGGTTTTGGTGGTTGTCCCTTCACAATTTCAACTTGATAAATCGCATCCATGAACTGCTATTTGTTAACTGTCGATGCATCATAATACAGTAGACAGCTGAGAGCAAATCTTCATACAAAACTAACCATGTCATCTACATAATTCATTAAGTTCTACAAATTGATTATCTGCAAAACAAAAATCCAAATCTCCAGCTATCAAAAACTACTTAAAACCATACGTTCTTTGTTGCTTACTACTGTTGAGTGAGCAGGTTATAGGTAGAGAGACAATATTAATGTTGGGGTATCTGTGTAGCAAACTAGCCTGCTACTCGTGGTAATGGAGGGCAAATACAGATGGCGCTTGCGACCATCCTTTTTAAAAAACCTCTAGAATTTAATAAATCTGATTCGAAACATCGATACATGTAAATAAATTGTTGGCGCAAAAATCATAAAGATAATTTGAGCATAAAAAGTCTCAAATGGGAGTAATCTGCGAGAAATAAAGAAATTTAATTTCGTATGATGGTGACTCCAATCAACTGCATCTTCCGGCACCCTCCGCTTTTGTTGGTAAAGTGGTCATTTGGTGACCATATTTTGCGCAGAAACTATGACATTAATATTTTCACTCCATCTAAAACCTGCACACCCAGCGATAGTACCTAACCGAAAAATCTGTTTCTTTTCTTGCCCTATTATTTCCTTCTTTTCTGTTTCGCTTGATGGTAGCTTGGCGCTTGCAAGTATTTCCAAAAACTTCATGCTTATCGGCTGGAATATTTCAAATAAAAACTGAAGTACACTACTGACCAGTTGAGCCTAGGTGAACAACTATTTGTACCGAAGCTATACAAATTTTATTTCACTTTATCTCAACTAACACAGCTACTGCAAGGCACCATGTTAGTTTTGATGAAGTCAATCTAAAACTTGATACATTTGCAAAATACGTCACTGATTGTTTTTCTTTACTTATCACATGCATACATTTAAAGGAAGAAACTGATGCTCACAGTGTTCATTCAGTGGAAGCCTCCAATTTTATGTAACACTATTGTGTTCAAAACTTAATATGATCTACGTGGTATGTGGAGAATTTGTTCATTTTATCAATCCACACGTTTATATTGACTGCTGCATGCAAGCATTTTGCATGTGCTTTCTAGTAGATGGGGACTGGATGTTTGGTGTCTGCTTAAATTGGTTTATGTCAAGTCTTTTCTTCTTCTGCTGTCATATGTGCGATTGTGTGTTTTGTCCGAGCTATCAATTGCTCAACGATTTACAGAAAACTTTTGTTCGGCCTCCATTTTGTGAGAATAGGTCCATTTAGTTCACTCTCGTCGTCTGGAGGAAAATTTGTCAGTAATTTACAAGAGACTTTTGTCTCAACAGTTTTAGATCTTCTTGAAAGCAAAGTTTATCGGATGTCGGCTAGAAATTCTTCCGTTTTCATGTGCGAGGCTATTGCACCGTATGAAAAATAGTGGGCTATCGTGGGCTAATAGTGTGCTCAGATATATAACTATTCTTATTCTATCAGTGAAATTGAAACTGGATCTTTTAAAATCTAAAATGCATTTTACTACATTTATATTGCAGTATGTATTCTCACTCTTAGACAGTCCTGGAGAAATGATAGTCTAGCTTTTTGAGAATTAAAAAAAAAAAAATTGTTAGCCATGAATTTGTATTGCATTTCGTTTTTTGAGTTCTTATTCGTTTGGTTTCAGATTTCTACTTAACCCATTACCGCCCACTGTACACCCTTGTGTACACCTGTTTGATGCGTGATTTGGTGTATTCTTTCTATGATAATTATGAAAGTAATCGATTGTTTTGAAACTATATGGTAGGTAGTGTTGAACTGTAAAAGTTAGAGGTTTTTTTTTCAATTTTTTTTTCTTATATGTTACTTTGCTCAATATGTTATAATCAATTACATTTAAACATAATTTTTGCATGTAGTTTTCTCTTGGGCGTTAATGGGTTAATGCAGTTGCACTAACTAGAGTTCACCGGTATCATCAAACTCAAGTGTTGCTCACATATTTGTATACATAAGTGTAGGTGTATATTTTTTGTTTATATGATGTTCTGTGGGCACCTTCAAAATATGACACTTCTCTTGCAACACACTCTTTCACCAATGACCTTTTTGTTTGTTGTTACATCTATTTTGAAAAACATTATATTTTGTGTTATTGTTATCAAATATGTTTCAACGAGTGCTTGTACGATTGCTATCTGTTTTGTATGTAGGTACCTACTTTGGCGCTTTTTGTATTGTCTCGTCTCTCAATTTTTCAAGCAGATTTTGGGCATGAACAGTAGATGTCATTCAACTGAATGATTTTTTTTTTGCATCTAGGAATGCATTTCTGTATTGATACTTTTGCTTAGATTTTTTTTTTGCCACTGTTATACGTAGTCTATTTGTATATAGGTACCCACCTTTATTCTATTTCAGCTGTAGACAGTAAATAAATTGAGTTGTTAACTTACACTGATAATTTGGCGAAGGGCATTGTCAAAAGATTGACGTGTTCATTGTGTACTGGCGTGTTCCCGACAGAGGGAGAGCGTGATCTCGTCTTTGACTGGGATGTCGGCGGGCGGCGGAGAAGTGGGCCTTGGAGCACGATATGTGGATACCAAGGTGCATCTGTCCGGGCTCTCCGGCCGGGACATATAGGTGTCCGACCTTCTAGCCGACATTTCTTGTTACCTTTTAACAGTTGATCGCAATCGGCATTTGCATAGCATTGGCTTCATAACACCGTTACATGAAACTGTCATGAAATTGTCATCAAGCAAACGATGGAAGGCATTCAAGCCTTCATTTTCAAATATTTTTAATGCAGGTATGCAAACGCTAATTACAAGTCTAGTGTTTAATTGTTACAATTACTATGAATGATATACTATGCTAATGCCTGTCATGATAACACCTCTGTCACCTAACATTTATTTTGCATCCAATCCAAAAAAATTGCAAGTCAATGTGAGAAATACAATATATATATTGTTTGTTAAATTTACCACTTGTCAAATTTGTGCGGGTGAGGCTGTGAACTCATTTTATTATAAGTATCATGATAATTGCCTATTAAAATTGATGTGTATTGCTGATCAAAAGTGTTATTCCAGAACAATTTTATTACAAGTAGATATAATTATTATACTGGGTGCCTTGTGTTGCCAGTTTCTTGTTAGCCAATTTTTTCCTTTGCTGACATTCATTAAAATGGAGAATAAATTATTTGGGTTAGTTGAATCAGGATACTCTCTGGAATTCAAGACAAAATGTTTGCAATTGTATACATTTCACATCGCAAAACAACACAAACTGAAAGTCCAATTTATCTTGAACCTAATATAAGAGTTCAAGTCAAGGGATATTAATTATCCTTGCCAGATTTCTTTGGGGCTGAGTGCTTAAAAATGGCAGGTGCAAAATAAAATCTGTTGCTTTAGTGTAATTGTAAACCATAATTTCAAGGGCCAAAATCAGTCTTGGAGCTAACTAATGTTTAGAATAATGTTGTAAAACTGATTTATTTGCGCACGTCATGTTGTCTGAAAACATGAGAAACAGGAATTGGGCTGTGCATTAATACTACTCACTGAAACCAACTATCAATCATTTGGAGGTATTGTGCAATATTTTAACACCCAGTAATGATCTTCCTGTGTGATATTACTGAAACACTTGAAACTAACAGGAAAAGTAATTAGTACAGTTCGTAGATATTGTTGAATTTTATGGTATTTTAATTTTTAGCTTCTCTAGTCATGACTTGTAGAGAGTTTGGTTTGACGAACATAGAATGAGCTTTTGAACAGTTTGATATTAGTTTTAATTTGAAATCTTTACGTGTTAAATTTGAGGTGAATATGAATTTTTCGACTAATAATTTTGATTGGTACATAATTGTAGGTACAATTTTAGATGAACATGTTTCATACAATTGAATGGTTCTATGCTGAAAGAGAGGGAAGTTATAGTTAAAGTGGTAAAGCCAATTTAAAAGATAAATATTTAGAATATTTTTGTTTTATTTGTTATTGACACTCCTTGGAAGTAGTCAACTTTGGTGTTCTTTGAGGACGGAAATTTTATTTTTTGTGTGAAAAAGAGTTTGAGGAAACTTCGATCTTAAACTTATTGTGAGTTGACATGTTCCTTATACCCATAGGTACAGAATATTGGCTTAAATAATAAGTTTAAAATTCTGTATGTTAGCGTCTTACAGATTATGATATTGATAAACATCATTATATTTCTTTTTTTTTTTATTAGCACTGGTTGGTTTTGGTGTAAATTGTACCAATAAATTATTCCAGAAAAATGTGAAACCGTTTTTGTTTTCTACTTATTTACCTTCACTCATGGATGAAGTTCAAATTTTCTTGCATCCCATTTTAGTCATCCCCGGGAAGCATGCACTTCTTTGTGTAAATTCAACACAATTTCACCAACGTGCAAACATCTGGATTGGGTGATTGATTGATTTATTATTGGGCTTAAATGACGCACTGTATTGACGTCTGGCACTGGTCTGGTCTAATGGCGTCGGTGAATGAGTGGATGATGATTAACCTAACCTAGCCTAGAAGGGAGGAGGGGAAACCCGCTGTTGGCACATAACTTGACCTGTTAAAAAGCATCAAAGGGACCACAGGAATGCTAAACCTTAGAGAAAAGAACCCCATTATTTCCTCTAAGGTTAAACTTTCTTCGCAAAAATAACGGCCAGATGGCTTAAGAGTCGCTGAAGGATGGCGTTTCTTTTTCAAAGAGACACGTTTTTCTTGATTTTTGAAGATTCGAACAAATTACAGAAAAAAGCAAGCTTTATCTCGCACAATTCATCTCTCATAGGCCCATGAACTAAGTAGCCCATGCAGTCCACAAGTCAGCACTTTTGAGTGTTAGTACGGAGCGTCTTCCACAACGTTTGGGCGCATGGCTAACGACCGGTAAAAATAACGGAAAAATAAAAACACCGTTGAAAAGCCGAGAAAAATTGGATTAGTTATACAGGTGACAAAAATTGATGAAAAAGTAAACATTCATTCATGGCGTTGCTTAAAATCAAAAATACATTTTCAAAAATGTGTCTGGTAATTATGAGAAGCTCTCAAAAAATTTGCTCTCCAAAAAAGGTCAGCGTGTACCCTCACTAAACTTTTCCCGTATTCCAGGGGGTAAACGTACCACTCTTTGGGAAACACTGCTCCAACCGAAGAACAAGATACGTACTGCCGATAATCTGACAGCTCTCACTGGGTAAAAACCACAACAACAATGAGTATGACACATTTCTAGTTATTCAGTCATTTTATTAGTTTCATCAAAAGGCCATAACATTTCCTCTCCATACAAAACCATGCGTTTTTTTTCAATATATTTCGCAAAAAATGTATATTTCTTATATTATTTGCTGATACGCTTATTCGTTGATGCAGACAACAGATTAAGAAATCGACGCCATCATGAGTCATGATAATAATCAATTCAATGTCTGCAGAGTTTTCTTAATATTGCGCAAGGTGTGAGCAGGTACAGCCTCGGAGAGTGCAGCGTAGAAGTTGGGCTTGCTCGATAGCAGTCGAAACAGCTCCTTGGCATATTTCCTAAATAAAGAAAATAACCGAATCAAATTTCCTCCCTCCGGTTTTGGTTTGATAATACCCAATACCCATCTCCGTAAACAACAAAAGAGGCAGCTCTTTTACCTTGTATCTAGACTTCCTTCCGTAAGCATATTTGCACCAGTGAGCAGAATCTTATCTCTCATATCTCTTGTAGATGCAAGGATCTTGTCAGGACCAAGCTTTGTTGTAAGGCTTAGCAAAAGTCTGGCAGCTACGGAACGAACTATTGCATTTTTATGGCTAAAACATAAGATCATTTTTTTAGCAATGTTTTCAGCCACATTACGAACAATATGGCAATTGTGCATGCTTGTAAGGAACAGAAATCTACCTTGCTCCTTTCAAAACAACTACGTGAACAGTTTTTATTGGGGTGCAGCTGTCCAGCATCACATCCAGAGCTGCATTCGAATCTGCACGCAGGAATCGGTTCGTGTCCGCTGATCGATGAAGTAGCGCTCCTGCTAGTTCCTCCAAATCAGCGTCCAGCGCTTTTTTCAGAGCCGTAAACAATTCCCCCGATACTTGACAGGCAGCTCGTGCAATTTGAGACCGGAGATTATGCACTTGCTTGACAAGAGCAACGACCGCCGTGTGGAGACTTGCACCTTGCAAGACTGCCGGGTGATGACGGGTTAACCTGACTAATGTAGTTAGTCCTTGCATTGTCATCTCCCTGGTTGGACAAAGGATTTCATTGCGAAAATTCAGTTTTAAACGCAACTTTGATTCGTTAATGTTATGCTTAGGAAGTCTAGACATTTGTAAGGTTTTGCTTATCAAAATAGAAAAACGAAGCCAGGAGTTAGGACGAAAACAATGATTTGTTAAAAAGGTTATTCCGGAGGACCGGTGATACACTCGGAGGACACCGAAGTCAACTGCCTTTCCTCAGGGTCGCAGCCCCTCAGGATAGTCTACACCTACCTGCCCCGGTGGAGGGACAGGTTACTAACCGCACAAAGTGGCGGGAACGTTACACATTGCAGTACCTAAATAATTTGTGGTAAAAGCGGGCTGCTATTATATTGATTTAGAAAGCAGGGGTTGGGCAAATGGTAGTCTAGACTGGTGGATGACTATGAAAAGAAGATTTCCTCGGAAAGTGGTATAAACCTTCAATTTTATTTTTTTGAGAAACTTACCAATCGGAGTGGTCCAGCTGGGAAAAGCACTGGTGTAACGATTCTTTGGGATTTTCCAGCGCTTTTAATGTGTCTGGGTACAACTGTGTTCGCTGTTGATGTCGATCAACGACTTTTTCAGGAAAACCAGTCCGAGATTTTAGCGAATTGTTGCTAACCAAAGAACTACGTTTTGGTCTCGTCCCTTCGATGGTGACGGAGTTCTGTTTGTCTTGCGCTTTTATGGATAGCTCTGGATTGTCCGAATCTGACGAATCTTTAGTTACTTTGGGCTCCTCATTTTGGCTTTCAGGAATTGTCAATGGACCCGAAGAAATTGTTGAATCTTCACATGTCTGCAAGGAGAATAGTGATGACAAAGTTAGTTTAATTCACTTTCCATACTTTAACTTAATTGTCTTATTCCTTAGGTGCAACATGTGTATATGTGATATCCTGTCGTGGTGGGATACGAAAGTCAAAGTCCATTGACCCCCTCCCCTTCGAAATGTCACTTTAAAAATATGCACCTTGGAATGAGCTTGAATCTGCAGGATGTCATGTTTCCCTAAACTGACAGATTTCTTCAATACTGTTGGAGGAGATTGAACAGTGGTAACTACGTCTTCAATATCGCAGTCGTTCAGCTCAGCCTCCAACAGAGAATCATCTTTCTCGTTTACTTCTTCCGCAACAGGGACGGTGTTTGCTTTTGTCTTTTTGGGCTTTGAAATTATTTGTTTTGGCGTTGCAGCTTTCTGCTTCTGAGATAATGTTCGTTGCATTGGAGGCATAAACTCCAAATGGTTTTTTGACATCGGCATCTCTGTTTCTTTAGTAGATGTCGGGACACTGAAGGTTTTCTCGGGATCTGTACCAGCTGGAAGTTCATCTACAACAATTTTCTTTGTTGGGGCGAAGGACACGTTTTCCGGTGCCACGTTTGGATGTTTTAAAACTGCCGGCGATGATACCGTGTGGCTGGAGCCTCCTAATTTGTGAAGCTGAGGTTTCGAAGGCGGATGCTTGTCTGGGCCCAGCTTTGTTAAATTTGAATGGTCCATCATTTCAATCGGCGCTGGGAATAGAACCGGTTCGGATCGCGACATTTCTGGAACTGCAAACACACAATTTCAATGGGCTTAATCGTGGTTACATTTTTTTCAATTTTTTTTTTTTTTTTTTAATTATGTGCTGCGAATACTGACAAAATGGCCCAACATGTATATTTTTTAATTAATATTGAGCAGAACTGTTTAAAAAACTTGAGAGAAGATTAGATATATATCTATATATATATATATCTATATATATATATATCTATATATATATATATCTATATATATATATATCTATCTATCTATATAATACCTACCAATAATGGTATAGCAACACCGAAACCGTATTCTTAACAACCAGGGAAGTGCAGAGATTATTGATTATTAAACTTGAATACCTATTCTCAAATAGTTACCTAGTCGTGGTAAAGCATTGTCATAACGCGCCAGAAGAGGCTTCTGAGGAATTGTGTTTTTATTGGTTTGCTGATCCATTCTGCGAAGAAAAGAAACGTTTTGCAATGCATGTTTAAGCCAAGAAATAATTAATGGGCAGCAAAAATGCTCACAGTTGAGAGGAAGTGATGTTGGATAAACTTCTTTTCGTAGGAGAGAGCTGTTGATGAAAGAATGGTGGTCGTTGTTTTATTTGGAAGGCGTCGAATGTGATATTTTGCAGATCTTCTTGACGCTGGCCACGAGATGGCGCAATTGATCTTCGTCGGTAAGCGGAGCGATGCTCTTCCATATTTGCCATCTCGATGCTGCTTTTCTAAGATTGCAACAACAGGGACACCTATTAAACCTCCAGTTCCATTGGTTTCATAACTGCATACTACGAAATTCATTCAAGGTTTGAGAGTAAAAACCATTTGAAATCGTTCAGTAAAGACAGATATAAATTCCTTTGATTCTATGTGCTCTTCTACTGATTATCATGGCTCATAATAACCCAACTAAGAAGGTATAACATACGTTTGTGGGATCTGGCATCTCTCGGCCCGTTGCCAATGCCGTACCAACTTCTTTAGATCGATCGCTTTTGCGCAAAATCATGTTACTTGTCTTGCTACCCGCACTCTTATCTCTTCCTGCCTGGTGGATGATGTGCTCATTGGAGTCCCGACTGACCAGCGGCTCTTTTTCTAGACCGGTTTGCTCATACTTGGCGACCAGCGGGGGCATCTTTAGCCGGCCTCGAGAACTCTGCGCTTCGCGTGCCTGATAAGACACCACCCTCCGGAGTCCCGAACTTGTATCCACCGCTAAAAACAAGCAAGAAATGAGGATTCGTGAGAGTTCTTGCTTGCTAATAATTTCGATTAACTTACAACGTGACGGTACAGTGCATGTAAGATAAGAAAGAGCGCATTTGGACACTAGGTTGTGAAATGATATAACACAATGATTCTTTGTGTGTTTGTAATATAACAAAGGGAAATTGTGTTTACGAAGCTTCCGAGTGATGACGTTTTGCATGCTATGTTACATCACGATGATGCGTGTACCTCCGTGTATATTGCTGTGACCTTTTCGTGTAATAAACACGAAGCGTATGCTCACACAGAATTCTTGCGCGTTTTAATCCTGTTTGTTTGCACTGGGCAGAAAGGGGGCAGAAAATATTTGCACAAAGGGCGAAGAGGAGGGATGGTTTCTTAGAAGTGCAAATAGAACCATAAAATAATATTAGGTGTGGGTTTTATTTTCATGCAAGTGTTTTTTGTTTCTTACTCTGTCGTGCATTGATGTCCCCTTCCCACAAAGATGACTCCCAAGATCTCTGATTGTCCTGAAAAAAAAAAATAGCACTAACATTCTTTCAGATAGTTAGGTAGCTTCTGTAATAACATTACCTCGTTCAGTAAGATTACATTACATAGCTCTATCAAAAATAATGTTCTGATCGCAGGTTGTAAAATCTAGGAATGGTCAATTCCTAAGATTCTTACTTGATATTTTACCAAAATTCACCTTTTGA
The DNA here is from genome assembly GCA_947568835.1 of Protonemura montana. Classification (NCBI taxonomy): domain Eukaryota; kingdom Metazoa; phylum Arthropoda; class Insecta; order Plecoptera; family Nemouridae; genus Protonemura; species Protonemura montana. Next base: position 11,198,687 of record OX387604.1, on the reverse strand, counting down.
TAATTCTTACCCAATTTGTAGCGAAGACCAAAGTTCTTTGGTTGACAACTCGGCAAAATAGCATGATCTCTGTTTTTTAACAATTCAATTTGTTTCCAACCTTACAAATTATAATGGTGCCGTTATTACTTGGTGTCAACTCTACATAAATCGTTACTCGAGCATGTTTTCACATCTTTATTTAGACTCTACCGCTCTTTGTGCCTAATTTTCGCTTGATCGACAACGTGCAAATTGAAATAAAATGTAATTCGGGGCCGGCTTTTGCAAATGCAAGGTTCTTTGTTGTATGCTGTGTTGTGATACTGAGTTGTCAAGAGAAATTATGCTTGGATCTTTCTTCACGATGAGAAACAGACAAGGGTTACACTGTCCCTTACACTGTTCCTTACACTGACGTAAATTTTGTTGGCATCGGTGCTGTTACTCATTATTAGACACCCACGTCAAGTTCAATCAAAATTGACAATGCTCGAGAGGTACTTCTATGGTACAAGATAATTAACTTTTTTTCATTATTCAATAGCTTCTACCGAACTTGATAAAAATAAACATGGATTTGTCTTATTTTTATTGAAAAGAAAATTTCGCTGTGTATTATGCACTTTGTTGTATTTCGCATGGACTGACACGAACGACGCTAACAATGCCTAAGGCTTTACATTAATAATATTTGAAAACCATTGCACAACATCTATCACATGAACCCACGCTGCGTGCTAAGATTCTTTAACCACTATTTTTGAAAATTAGAAAAATTCTATTATAAATGATCTTGATAGGCGAATGTAGCACTTGATAGCACATAACGATATTTAAAGGTCAACAGCAAGCAGCAGGCTAGCCGAGAATGCAAACACAACTGAATTCTTACTGGCAAACACTTGCAAATCTCGCTGATAACAACCGGACCGATGTAGCATGCGTCAAGACTGGCACTGCAGACCATGTTGCTGACGTCGGTATATTGATTATGTTGGTATCTTATGGTAATCTAGTGTGACCGTGAAGAATTGATTTGGGAAATTTCGCTGAATGTTTCTAGCCCTACTTGGAGGAATATTGATTTTTCCTCAACACACAAAGCAGTTACTTGGCGGGAATGTAGATAGTGCCATTGCATCGTCTGTTGCTTTGCAAGTTGCGCAATTTTAATAAAAAATACCCTCTACCTTTGGGTGAATCAAATAAAATATCGATCCTAAATATTCGACTAAAATTACTAAAAGCACAACAAAGAATAGACGAACTCGACAAAAGCAACGCTGTAGCGTTGGTGGTATCGTCTAGCTACATGGTTTTTGATGGTGCTTACTCTAAACCACATGGTTTTGCTGGTACCGACGCATCACATGGTTTTCCTGGTACCGACGCATCACGTGGTTTTTGCTGGTACCTACTCTAAACCACATGGTTTTCCTGGTACCGACGCATCACATGGTTTTTGCTGGTACCTACTCTAAACCACATGGTTTTCCTGGTACCGACGCATCACATGGTTTTTGCTGGTACCTACTCTAAACCACATGGTTTTCCTGGTACCAACGCATCACATGGTTTTTGCTGGTACCTACTCTAAACCACATGGTTTTCCTGGTACCGACGCATCACGTGGTTTTGCTGGTACCGACGCATCACATGGTTTTTGCTGGTACCTACTCTAAACCACATGGTTTTCCTGGTACCGACGCATCACATGGTTTTTGCTGGTACCTACTCTAAACCACATGGTTTTGCTGGTACCGACGCATCACATGGGTTTTGCTGGTACCTACTCTAAACCACATGGTTTTCCTGGTACCGACGCATCACGTGGTTTTTGCGGATAGCGACTCACCACATGGTTTTTGCTGGTATTCTTTGCCCAGGCGCTGGTGTTGGGGAGATTACTACCCCTCACCCCCATGCCAACGGCTTGGATGTCCGGGGGACGCCGGTCGGTCCATGGGTTTCTCGCTTTGACATGCAGATGAGAGTCAGTATCCGGGAAATCCACGCTGCCAAACGACACGGGCGGAGACAATCTTTGTGCGTTGTTCAATTGGTTTCTTGACCTTGCAGATCCTGATGAGATTGATCCAGTGCCCTGTAAGATCCATTCGACGTCTGCACCTGAAAATTTAAATTTTTAAGATTTCTTCATAACAAAGAAATTTAATTATGCTTCGAATGAACGGACATTTTTGGTGGATATCCAATTGAGAATTGAAAATTAGCATGCCTTTTGCTATTCAAGTCAGGACTCATCTAAGCTGACAATAGTCAAAAAGGGTCTTGCAGACAGGCATTTCCCATGTCATTGCCATAAAAGCTGTTAGTTCTTACCTTCATGCGACCTGCCTGCACCAGACGACTGCGCTGCTAGTGGGATCTGTAGCGCGTACAACAATAATCCAGAATCCGGTGCCACATTTGGGAGCTGTCTTCGGGCCAGTCGCGTTTTAATAGCGTTGAGAAAGTCTGGCCTCGGCGAATCAAGCATCTCTAGGGCAGCGTCTAGCAGCCATTTGGTCCCTGTCAGCTGCCCTAAAGCAGCCAACGTCTCCAGCGAAGCCAGACGCACGCGACGCCGGGCGTCGCTAGCCGCTGTTGCTAAGACGCACTTTGCTACACGTTCGCACGCAAATTCAGTGCTGGGGAAAGTCATCGTTGTGTAGAGGATGAAAACTAGGGCGTTTTCCCGCATCTGAAGAAAATAGCGAAGAGAAATTAATGAGAGTATGTTATGGAAATTGCGAAGCTATGCATCTTACTTTCAAAGCATTCAAGTGTTGGTGAGAAAAGACGTAATAGCTTTATACTTCTGAAAAAAGAACCACCTAATACACTGTCTACCACAGTATATTTCTCACTTGATCACGGTGTAAAGTATTGTTTTCTTATCCGTTAACTGACCCATTTTTCGTCTTCCTTAACAAGCTTTTCTTTAATTAGCATATAGAGTAAGCACTTCGGGCAAATTGTGTTCGGGATTTTCTTGGACTAAATTGGTTGGCATAATGGGAGAGGGGGTGGGGAGGGGTGGGGGGTCAGTGATGGGGCAGTGAAAATCCACTCAGGGTATTCTGGTTTAGGCATGGTTTTCAACGCTTTATGGCGCTTTATGGCTTTCAGGCGCAAAATGACCTCGCTGTTGACGCGCCTATAAACCCCACTATTCATTCATTCATTCAACTCTTTATGGCTCAGTGTGACTTACTGTTGCCACTTCTCATCCGGACATAACGCATTTAGTGTGGTTGGAGTGGCGGGTGAACATGACGCAAATGATGTTTGCGAAGGTTGCCTACGTCCAAGTAAGACAAGAAATTTTTTTGTTGGAATATGTGTTAAAATAGTCAAGACGTCACCGGCTGCGCACGTGAAAATTAAAGTTGTTCAAAAACTAATTACCTTCGAGCTCTTTGCACCTAGACACTTCCTAGTGATCAAAACATCAATGACAGGCATCGGGCTAACAATTTGCATCAACGTCTTCGCTGACTGCACTGCTTCAATGCTGCCACTGACGCTTCCCGTGTTGGCGATGTGTTTGCAGATACCGACCACCAGCTGTTGAAGATTGGTCCTCAACAAGGTGATAGGAAGCACTTTGATCAACTCTCTGACAGTCTTCAACGCAGCTGCGTCAATTCGGTGACTGGGGTCAGACGCCAGAGAAGTAAGGAGAAGATGAAGAAGAGAAGGCACGCAGTTGGTGATCCTTTCTATGACTGCTGGTTGTTGTAAGGATAATCGAAGCCTCTCCAGGCCTCTGCTTCGGGCTCGCCAGTCATCCTGAAACAGCACATTTGCATATTTAGTACTTCGTGCACTCCTCGTGGTCTTGTTGTCGACATTTTCACAGCTATATTATCGATCTACGTCACTCTATCTAGGTAAACTATATGCAAATGTTAGTTTCGATCTGGGAAGAAACATATTTTGGGGCATTGTTTTGTCCGCTATTAATTATTGTAGCGAACCCTCTATAATATTACGAGTACAGTAATTTTATTGCTATTTTTTCAGTTTCGTTGGAATGAAGCGGGGCGGAAAACTAATCAATGTCCAGCATACAAGTGTAAGCTTTTCTGCTGTGGTGCTGAAAAGCATGCACACGCCTAGCGCATGGAATCGATTCCACAATTATTTGCAGGGGTACCCGAGGTGCGAATTCTAGGTGGAATCAAAATGCATGCAATGTTTTATGCAGCGCTGATCGTTTCTTATTTAAGTTCAGGCGTGTGCAATAAAATGATGTGCAACGATTAAAAGATTGGGTAATGGAAAGATATAATTTTGTTGTGGCACGCATGCTGTAAATTTTATCAATATATATAGTCTAATTGGATATCGACTTTTGCGGTAATGCAAGTGAATGTACGCGTTTCAAACAAGTATGACTCTTGCTGATACTTAGAAAACGAATGGAGTGTCAACTCGCAACATTTTTATGAATAATCCATACTTTAATATAAGAATATATCCATGAAATCTATACAGTCCATAATAAAAAGTGTATTTTCAGAGCAGATTGATTTTACATGCTTGCTTCTAGCTAATCTTTGGGACTCAAGTGACTATGCCTTTTTAAATATCTAATCATAAAAATATAAAAATATAATTGAGCTCTTGAAACCGGCTCATTGAGGTTAAACCGAAACGTTTTTAGTGAAAACTTACGCGATTGTAATATCTATCTACATTTTCCATTCAGTTTTCTTGTGAACGCGCTTCAAGGTCATCCGCGCCGTGAGGAGGAGCCGGGTTGAGTAAAAGTATATTCCAATCATTAGGAGATTTTAATCTATAAAGATATCCCGTTGCTGGCATGCAAGACTTATCCCAAACTTATTTAAAACTTACAGCCTGATGCGGCGAATAATATCATATTTGAGTAGTTTTGAAACTTTCGGGAAATTACCACCTGCTTTAACGCTAATAAGTGCGAATGAAATCTTCTCCTTCACACGTAATAATGGGGAAAATACATCGAAGTATAAGCGAAAGTAAATTCGAGGGAATCCATACATAAACAACATTATTGACAACATTTAAATGGCAACCGTTTTTTTTTTCTGTGCCCCGTTGAAGTGTCTCTATTTTACAATATTTTGAATTGGTGAATATTCAGATGTTGAGTTTTATCTAGAGTTCCTTTCAGGCCACGGGTATATTATAATATCCGGCTTGGAGAAATGGACTAAAACAACATACGAATTTGGGTAAAAGGATCGCGTGACTTGTAGTGTGCGGAAGGGAAGGCAGCTGGAAAGTAGGTTAGACTTGTGTGCCCTACGTCTGTGTAACAAACAAAAGACCCGTCCAGGTGACCCGCCGGTACTGGAAAGGACCACGCTCCATTACTACCAATAGGCTACCTAGACTCTTGCAAATTTTTACCAAGTTAATCGTTTTATTATAAGAAAGATAACGCTTTTTGGAAATCGTTAGTTTTATGTCAATCCTTAAAAACAGTGTATGGAAACTAGCATATCTGTTTGTTAGGTATTTATGTCAATATATAAAAATAGTGGTAAATCGTTGTCAGAAGGGCTGATAAGATTAAAGACGCAAGGGGTTCTTGTTTAGTATAAAGAAGAGTGCAATTTGAAACAACAATAATTTATGATGATTGGCTGGACTCGTGAATGCAGCTGATGCTAATTGAGCATAGATAATTATCTAGTACTGGCAAAAGAACTAATTCACTTTATTAATTGCGTAGATAAAATGAAGCTAGCCTCAAGTTTCTATTCCGGTGACCTGCTTTCCAGACTTTTCCGTTTCCCTCTCGCATGCAACTTTTAGGTTGGGACCGCTGCGTTGCTGCGACGCTGCGACGCTGCGTGCTTGCCTGCGCAGCTTCGCGTGCCATGCAAAATCTTCTCGTGCAAGTGTCTGACAAAATCAAACCGTCTACTTCACTCTCTGGTTTATTTAAACTTCGCTAATTGCTATCATAACTTCATGATGTTGCTTAATTATCGATCTGTTTTTGGACCAATTCAACAAACATTCTTGATGTTTAAGAACGCCGTATTTCATGCGATAACAAGTTTCAAGCCAAATAGTTTCCTTTTCGGGTACGGGAAAAAGTTTTCTCCTATTGAACAATATCCATGACATGAGAAGGAAATGCTGGATCTGATGTGCATATGCAAGATTTATACATCACATCCACATTACACACTTTTCTGCAATGTACCGTAGAGTGATTACCTACAAGAAGATTATTGGGGTTTTGCTATTAAAGAGAAAAGACTAAATTACGAGTGACTTGGTTACATGCTGGAAAATTGTACTACAGCTTGAGAGTCATGCCTTTTTACCTTATCTTGTAAATCGGAAATTGTCTTTTGATCCACAAGGTTAAAATCTTCCCAGCTGCTACTTTCTTGCAGACGTTCTGTTCTCACTATTTTCTCTGCTTCATTCACCAACCTATTCCCGTCGATAATCTTAAAGAGCTGTTCACCGTCCGAACTACTCGCTAAAGATTCTCCGCCATCAAAGGTTGGAATGGGCGAGTCACTACCACTTTTCTCTAATCTTTTGTCATCGACCACTACACTCTCTGAATTCACGCTGTATGAAGATTTGTAGAAGACAGGACCTTTCTTCCAGCTCTCTCGAGGTTTGTTGAGAGCAGGATGAATTGGTAGTGGTATCTGACTTGGGAAAGCATGACTTGAAACTGGAGGACTTTCCTCGTGAGTATTTCGATCGGAAACGAATGTTTCTCCGCCAGCCAAATCGGCTTCGGGCTTCAAAACATCTGGTTTGCATCCCTCTGCGTCACAACTGTCTGCACCTTCTGAAGGTGATGTGTCCAAAGACTGCGATGGCGAGTCCCCAGAAAGTTTAGGCTCCTCCACATAGTCACTAAGCACGTCGCTATCTGGCGTCCGCATCATCACCATTTCACCACCAAACCGGACCCTTCGAGGGGTCCTTGTCACAGGCATATCGTATTCAAAATCCTCGTCAGCTAGCACTTTCATCACAAAAGTGTTGTTAAACATTGAGTTACCAACAAATTCAATTTCTTTTTCCTCGTTTTCCTCCTCGATTTTCTTGTTAGCAAACTGTTTAAACATCTTTTCTTCGAGTATTGTCATTGTTATAGCGGTTTTTTCGCTAAATTTTATTTCCGTTTCTAGCACCACACGATTAGGTTGAAGTACGTCGTCGTCATCGTCGTCGTCGTCGTCGTCTCCTGATTTGTAATCAAGCGTTTCTTCATTGTCTATTTGTGAGGATCCTTTCCTCTCGGCGACATTGCCGTCGATAAGATCGTCTCTTTCAAGGTCACTTCCATCGGCGCTCTCCGAATTTTCTCCTTCACCATTGCCATCTGAGTCACGATTTTCTTGACTCACATCCAAAGAGTTTCCATCCCTTCTTGAAAATTTCCGCGCATCTTGGCCCCTAGGATCCAAAATGTCATTGACGGACGTGTTCTGGTATGTGAATGAGTTATCGGATGCCGGACCGGAACTATCGTGCATGGGTGGTGACTCGTCGCTCCACGCTCCCCGATGCACACTTTCCAGAGTGCTACTGGTCTCATACTTCTGCGAAATAAGCTCCATATCTATGCCAGAATCTTCTAGGTCAGGTTTCTTTCCAACTTCATAGACATTACACAGAAGATCAAAATCTTTTTTACATTCGGTGTGAAATCCTTCCAAAAATCGATCAAATTTTGATTCTCCGACCATATCTCTAATGTTTACCAATGCTTTTAACGCAGCTTCTTGATAAGTTACTTGGACTAATTTCTTTGATAATGCACTTACGAGCTGAACGAGTACATCTTGAGTAACTGAAGTTTCGGACTTCGATTTGATTAGCGGAAATATAAGAGAAGGTGACGAAAGAATTACTCCAATTGCGACATTGCTTTGAAGCGACTTTGGGCCCGCCTGCGTGTCCAATCCCTTGGTTATGATCGCACTTAAAACCATCTCAGGCTCATGAGAGTAGCGCAGATAAGTTCGTAGCGCATCTAAAGCACCTTTCCTTACTGCTGGGGCACTGTGTCCCAAATTGTTGATTAGGTCATTTAAAATATTTGGTAACATGAATGAGTCCAGAACATCGCCAACGACAGGTATTAGATCGACCAAAAATCGGACTGCATGTTGCGTTACCTCCCATTCTAGATCGCGTAGTCTCGTACCCAACTCTTCAAACAATGCCTCCAGATGGAGATCTGGGGGCAGCCGTTGATATTTGATCACGTGCTCCCAAAGAGGTGTCAGCTGAAGAAGCTTGCCGGAACTGCTTGGCCGTTGAGAAATGGTCGATTCCTTTGGCGTCCTTTTCATTTCAAAACTTGTGGGATCGGCACTGCCTGTTGGTCGAATAGTTTTTAATCCATCCATGTCTACGCACTTCTAGTTCTCCAGGTTATTTACGACGTAGACACACAAGTGATATGAAATTATGACCCTCCGCCACTGATTTTCGCAGAGAGTTTAGAGTCGCAACGTCTACCCTTCTTTTGGCACCAAATTGGTGACACAACGAAACATTTAGAGCGCATTCCAGATAACTTTCAAGACTGCGTCACACATAGATTATTATTCAGTTTTTTCCCACGTACATTTTTTAATGTCGACACTCAAATTTTAACCCTATGCCCGTACTATTCGACTGTTGTTTATATAAGAAAAGTATTTCGCTTTTTGTTTGTTTAGAGAGTGAAAATGTGGAGACCCCTCTATACAGCCCGTCGTCGACCTACTAAGTCACGTCTGACCTGGCCTCACAAAACCAAGAGGGCAGCCGCGGCGTCGGCGTCGGCGTCGGCGTCGCGGGGGTCGGCCAGCAGCCACCTACTCTACCTGCCAACCTGCTTACTAGGCAGAACCAGAAAAGAAGACAATGACCTCACGGTTGTTAACAATCGATTAAATACACAAAATTGTCATTAAGTTTATGAAAAGCTCATTTATCATTGATCGGTAATGATCGCTACAGCAATCTTAAAGTTTTCTAAATCATTGTTACGATGCAGTAAATGAACCCGTTATTTCTTCTATAACATGAAATTTCTCACATAAAGGTGTGGATATGCGTGGTATTTGAAGGTTTTTTTTTTTTTTTTTTTTTTTTAGCAGCCCATTTAACATTCATGTAAAATATATATTTTTTTATTTTCCTAAAAGTCACAAGGATACATAACTGCAGGATGGGGAAAAGAAATGGAAGAATTTCGATGAAAAGGGGATCGGCAGGTGTTGGGTGAGGTATTGTGTGGAAATGAAGGAAAGAGGGAAGGGAAAAGGAAGGGGAAGGGGAAGCATTTTATTAGTTCGCATGCTGTCGCGTGCGCCGAGCTAGGTGGCAGTGTTTAAAAATTTTATGAACAGTTCGCACTTGAAACTTTCATGAAACTAGTCACAAATTGTGATGTATGTAAGAAAAAATATAGTCATTGGGAAGTAACTTGGATGAAATAGTTACGTTACTTTGCAACATTCGTTATTTTTTATCGTATTCAGTCTCTTTGCAAAGACTATTCGGGAGTGCCGACAACGAAATAAATTGAACCATTTTATGTAAACATGTTTAAAGGTCATTCCACATCAAACCAGCACTCTTAGAAAATTTGTTTCACCTTCACTTCTCAGATTATTTTCAAAATTTCAGCGTTTGTTACCCAGCAAAGTGTTTTTGACAATTTTAGGCCGTGTGGGAGATATGACCTTCCAAAGTTAGGCATTTTTAGACACTTGACTCTTTGCAAGCGTACAACTACGCTCTATGATCAAATAATTACCTTAAACTTTCAGAAAGAGATTTTCTTGAATGTAAAATTGCTCGTGAAAAATTTCATTTTTGGTTCTTGGCAGGTTTATGAGGAAAAAGAATGTCTTTCGCCCATGTGTTAAAAATGTATGGTTTTTACGCACAATTTACACTATCCATGCGTATTTACTATCATATATATTCAAATAACGAGCTGAAACTTTCAGGAGAACATTTCCATGAATATATTTTAGCTGGTGAAAAATTGTTTATTTGGCAATCTTCACGTATTTGAGAAAAACCCGTTATCCGTGCTTAACATACAATTTTCATGCTATTTCAATGTATCCGATTTATACAATCCGACTTACCGACTTTTGATGATATATTAAAACAAAAAGCTGAAATTTTTAGGAAAAGTTCTCCTTCTATGATTAGCTAATGTAGCTCTGTTAGATGATCTGGGTCTACGTTACGAGAGATATGCAGTTCAGCTTCCTGCGCCACTAAATTTTGTGACCCAGGGGACTACATTGATGGGATGGTGAAGAAGTAGTCGGAAATTTTTTATTTAACTATTTCTTTTACAGAATACTTATATAAGCTAAACCACTTGTATATCACAGGGCGGAGTGGTCGAAAGGTAACGATCCTGCGTCGTAGCTAGAGCTAGATTTATATGATTGTGTTTAATTCCGGGTGGAGTCAGCGTTTAATATTTACTTTACGACTTTTTTTTAGGTGGCGGGGGCCAGTGTCAAAGTTGTGGTGCTTGGTTCAAAAGACTGCGATTCCAACCCGTAGTAAACATCTCCCTGATACGATATCCCAGTAGACTGGGATATCAAATATGATTTAAAAAGTATGGCCGTCGGCGTCTGCGTGTCATAGTGGGACTGTCGCTAGTTCATCGCTACCTGGTTCGAACCGATGCAGTCTTTTTTTCTGTTCAACATCCACACATGGTTGATGAAGACAGGAGACTTATATCCGGCAGAAATACCGAAGAAATTAGATGTCCACGTGGTCGTGCGGTTAAAGGCTGCGATTCAGACATCGTTTTAGACACTGAATTGTGAGCATACACTTTTGCACGTTTTTTTTAGGCGTAGTACATCAAGTACATTTGATATTCAACAGAGTGTTGGTCTCAGTGCTTCTTAACGCGACTGCGTGTTCGTCCATATCAGTTACACAAAACGATCCTGGAGACCCGGCTTCGGAGTTCGGCTGATGTTCTTCCAGTTGGGCTCTGATGCTTGCTTTTCGCGAAAGATCGTGGCAAATAATTAAAGCCCATGTTTTGGATTGGCCAAGTGCTTGGTTTGGGGCGGTGGTGCTTGGTATTGATGTTGGTCTGGTGTGGGATTGGATGATAATAACACGGACTAAACAGAGGGTACTTGCTATCCGCTTGTTCTCACCCCAGAAAGTTGGGTTTTTAGATATGAAACTCAAATATGCTATCGTAATCTTCTGTGCACGGTCGTTTGCGTGGCACAACGGTATAGATGCTGCTTCGGCAATGTCTAAATATCTAACGATCTAGATCGCACCCACTTGACGACAGAAGCTTCTTACTATTCGAATATGAAATCACGTATCTACCCGTGGTAGCTGGAGTCCGGAGACTTATAGTAACCAATATCTCTCCTAATGACCTACATGCTTCTCTTCTTCATAGTTTAGAAATGTATATTTACAATATATTTACAAAAACTTCCAACATGTTCATTTGCTGCCGAGGTCGAGCGGTTAAGGTACCCGCGGTTGCAGTACGGTAAGGCCCGCGTTCACTTCCCACCGTCTTTCGTTTTTTTTTCTTCGTAATAATTTGTATGGCCAAATATCTGATCGCTATCAAGCGATTAGAAAATTCCATTAACAACACCGAGATAGAAGGACAGGAGTACAGGAAGACAGGAAAGAGACAGGAAGGAGGACAGGAAGGATAGGAGGAGAATAGTAGCAGGGGCAAGATCTAGCACGAAAAGATCTAGCAAGATCTAGCGCGATGATGCAAGCATTAAAACCCACAGCATTGCAGCGAACTCCGTTTCCTGATCATAGGTCCTCCATGTTGTCTTATTTGTAAATTTTTCACCAAACATGAAGTCGCGTTAAGTCTCAACGTGACCCCCAGCGCCATCTGTTGGATCGTATGTTGGATATATTGGATATTGTGATATTAATGGATATTATAATGGATATGAGTATTTTATAATAAATATTTACTATGAGTAAATGAAAATATAAAACTCGAAAAAAATCTTTGTACATATATCTTCTATCTATCTTCTGTACTCTATCTTCAGTGAAAAATTCAAGGACGAAAATAAATAAAAACCAACTTTTTGTAAATGTTTCCTTTTTTTGTTCAGGGCTGGTCCAAAAATTAAAGACTATCGCGGATCGATAGCTTGTCATGTTCTTTATCTTCTGTTAAAAATTCAAGGAGGTAACCCACCTTCATTTTCGTGGAAATAAATTAAAATCAAATTTTTGTAAATATTAACTTTTATTTGTCCAGGGCTGGGCCAAAAATTAAGATTTACCTTCTGTGAAAAATTTAAGGAGGTACAAGAATCATGCGATGGACTCGTGGGAACTCAATAATTGGGCTTTCATGCTGGCAAGTGCTATATCTTAGGTGCTACCTCTGTCCATAGACGTAACTTGTTCCGAACGAAACGTGCTAAAAAAACAAAATATTTACAAAATATTTTTGTTTTGGAATAGCTTACAGATGTGTCTGCAGCTTTTTTTATTGTTATGACGATTTTTGGGTGTATTTCTAGACTTTTTCGACATTTTGTACTACAGTGGTGTTACCGGATTGACACATTTAAGAGTGGACTGCAGCAACTATAACAAGGGCAGGTGACATTGGAGTTGGACTATCTTTATCTCTAAGGACCTCTTGGTCGATATTTCTACTACCACAGACACTAAAGTTTGAATTTATGCGAAATTACAAAATTACAACAAAAATACGATTTCTATATATGGCAAAAGGCCGACTCCGGTCTTACATCAGGTTGCATGGCGCAAAATGGGGTTCTTCGAGAAATGCTCACACTTAGTTTGGACTTCAGAGGATGAGAGCACAAATTCATCAAATATCTAACGCTTAACTGGGCAAAATATTGGCTTTAAGTTTCAGTCTTTGTTCTTTGACAATTATTTACAGTTTCGTCGATATTAAATGGTTCCTCAGTCTATCTGAGGTGGCCTTATGCTCTTCATAGGTGGATGGGTGCCAGTGTAAGAGTCACTCACCTTATTCAAGGTGAGCCTGTTAACCGTGCCATGGCATCGAGAGTGGGCTGTAGGTATTGTTATTACGCTGGACCGAAACGTCACTTAAAGATAAGATTACAGCACTCAGAGCGACGCACACCTTCAGTCGATCACACTTTACCATCGTAGTAACAGTGAATTAGAATATGTTAGAAAAGAGCACCGGTAGACATACAACTAGTCAATTCATTAGAGAGTGTAATAATAGTTGCGTATTTTAATGTGAAACTAAACCTTCATGAGCCAAACTCGGTATGTTCGTTTTATTGCATTCGGGACTTTGGTCCTTTTGGGACTCCTGTTATATCTCCACACCGCGATCTCAATGCTGGATCAAAGAAAAATCGAAACGAGTTCTATTTTAAATATCAAGACAGCGATCCGAGATGTCGACAATGGTGATTCACTTTCGCTGGTAAATTCAAACAATTTGTTTATCCATATTCCAATCCAACCCGTCTTGATTTGAAGTTTCCCATTATTGATCGTGATTTTTTTTGCAGAGTCGAGCCGAATCTGACAATGCTGGAAGACTCCAGAGGGTACAATCAATTTGCTACAAATACAATTTAGGACTGTACAAGCACTCGGCAAGCAAGCCAACAATCAAGCATCCACCCACACCGCAATACGGAGTGTTTTACATTGACAGGTAGGTGACTCTTAATCTCAGCATCTCAGTCTTACGCTAAAAATGACTGTGTTTAAAGTAAAATTTATATCAGAACAGAAAATTGGAGCAAACGAATTTTCTCGCTCGACCAATTAATCAATTACGATCCTTTTTTGTTTCAAATTTTCTAGGGTCCATAAATTGTCCTGGTGTCCAATTTATAAGGCTGGTTCAACAACTTGGTTGACAAATTTCCTCCTACTAAGTGGATACAAGAAGGAAGACCTGGAAAATTATGATAAACAGCTGAGCGAAGTAGCTAGGACCATTTATGCCGAGCTGGATGCAGCTGACGCAGAAGAGGTACACTATTTTAAATATTATAAAACCATAATAGGGTAAGCTGGCTGGTAGATAAGGTAACTAAATTCAGCAGAAAAATAAGGATGTAGCGATCTAATGATGTATCTGCTGACACCTGTGATCGGAACTGGAGGCAATTGTAATTTTTTACTACTTCGGTTCACAAACCTCATTAATTTTTTTTTTCAAATTTCATGAAAAAAATAATCATGATTGCATTTTATTTTAGGCATTTCACGACTCATTGAAGCTTTTGGTCGTTCGCCACCCTTTTGCCAGACTATTGTCAGCTTACCGAGACAAACTTGAAAATAAACGTCTGGGATGGAAACACGGGACAAAGCACTTCTACCAAAAGTACGGACGCAAAATTGTCGCCAAGTACAGAAATCAGCTATACCAGGGAAATTTAACAAACGTTCTCAAGCCCAAACAAGTAGTATACGATCCAAATTTACCCAAGCCCGAAGGGAGTGAACCAACTTTCAAAGAATTTGTGAATTATTTACTGGACACAGATTTAGTGCATAATGCTGATGACCATTGGATACCTTATTATCTATTTTGCACCCCATGTTTACTCAATTATGATGTTATTGCTCAAGTAGAAACATTAAACAGAGATCAAAATTATGTTATAAAATCTATGGGATTAGACGAACTGATAAAACCAATATGGACACATAAGACTGCAGTGTATCAAGCGTCTGAAATAGCAAAACGATATTTCTCTCAGTTGTCTAAAGAGGAAGTTAGGAAATTATATGACAAGTATAAGCTTGATTTTGAGTTATTTGGTTATGGTATCGAAAATTATTTAGACTATGCTGAAAGATGAACGTGTAGTATTTTAAATTAGCCAATAATACATCAGGTCAAGTATTAGAATGTTTATATTTTTTATTTTATCATGCTGTGAATCTTACAATGGTAATAATAATTAGTAGTGTGTTTTTTTCACCTTGTGATGAAGCACGAGTCAAAGGCATGACAACATAAATGCTTACTTATATAAACATTACTTTACATTATTTTGAAAGAAAAATTGTGAATTGTCATACAAATAACCTTAAGTGAATAAAAAAGGGTTGGTGAAAATGGGGAAGGTGCTAATATTAAGGATTTCATCCTTGTACAATTTATCTATCAGAATAAAAAAACACATTTAATTCATATCTGCACACACTTAAAACTCTGAAATAAAGAAATAAACATGATTAGATGGTTCCAAAGCACAGTCAACATCATAAATTAAACACCAACAAGCCAGTATTATTTGAAAATCCTTGCTTCAGTCCTTGTTGGCAACTGGAAACTATGGAGTAAAGCTTTAAAAGACTTTTAAGAGTATTAGTTGATGAATTTGACCCGTAGGGTAAAAGCAAATACACAGGAAAAATAGCTGCAATAGTTGCTTTTTAGACTACATTATCACATCCTTGGATATCAGGACAAAAACAAAGGTTTCCTACATATATCTAGGCAAATCATGGAATCAAAGCAATTGCATTTATTTATCCTGTGACACACTTGCTTATTGTATACAAAATATAATGTAGGCAAAGAAAGAATTTAAGCAAATGTTTTAAAAAAATAATTGTCTGATGCTTGTATTGCAAGAATAACTGCTCACCTTAACTTGAATCGTCACAAAGCAAACCGATTTTGTAAAATAATACTATTGTCGGTCCTTTCCAACATCTTGTTCTAACAAATAACAAATCTTACAAACAGTCTCCACCTTCAGACAACCAAATATACATGTTGAGCCAGTCAAATTTCAGCACCTTGATGCTCTCAACCTTTTAAAATATACTTTAAGCGCACATCCAATTGAGCGCTCTAGAAGTATGATCCTGCATACCTCCTAACTTTCATAATAACAAGCAAATAGCACGTATAAGTACCTGTAGCAATATCTAATTCATGCACAACTAACTACTTAATGCTAATTTATTCTAGTTGCGGATATTAATATCATTATTGTTTTGTTACTGCAAAAATAGCCGAGTTAAATTTAGCTGCACTATTGTACAGCTAATGGTGAATGTGCAACTGATCAAACCCTGTTTTTCATTTTGCTTTGCTATCGCTACTGTGCCGGCCTCCCATCTTCAAAATTATTATTATGATCATATAAAAATAGTAAATACTGATTCATAACTTATCAATTAGGTAATTATTCTTATTATTGATGCACATTGATTGCATTAGTTAGTTTATCTCTGATATCTAAATGTGAGTCTGAATGTACAAAATCAGAAACAACTTTCAACAATAGATAAAACTTCCAAGTCATTTTCATAAATCAATTATTTCCTTCAACTTGAACTGCATAAAACACATATTTGAAGCAGAAATTGAATGTGTTCAAAAATATAAAATTCTCATAAAATTCTTGAAAAAGGCACGAAATTTAAACAGGTTCATCATTGTACCTAGCCGAGCGCGGACTCGGTGCCAACAAGCCTGTGGACGAATTGGTCGTCAAGTCCATGAGTAACTCCTCGTTGTCAGAAGTCAACGCCCCTTGGTGAGCACTTATGGAGCGTGCTACCTTCTTCAAGTACCTCTCAGCGCGTTCCTTCTCTCGCAACGACTTGAGTCGTGTAAACTCGTCATCCTCGTCGTCACCGTTGCTCGAGCAGACACTTGCTGTGTCGCCTCCTGTTTTCCCATCTACTGCTGTGTTGCTACCCCTTTCCCGGTCCCGGTCCGATTTCGACACACCTACGCCGGGGCTGAACCCTGGAGCTGATCTGTAAGCAACGTAATGTGAAATGTTAATAAAGCTACTACAAGCTAGTGCGAATTGTGTTCACCTTCCATACGTAACTAACGTTTAATATATAATTGTTATCTCAATACTTTCAAGTTAGACTTATTATTACTAAAGTCTAGCAAAATAGTGAACTTAACATTAAAAATGTAATTTTGCCAAAGATCCCTTTCAAATGTATTTTTTATTTGAACAACTGCATTGGACTATATCCTAGCATGGCTAAAGAGGTTTAATAATAAATTTCATGATAGATTGGCAAATTTAAAAGTCTACTCAACATGTTACACACAAAACCGATCCCATGATACCTTATTTATGATGTCTTAAACACAATAAGGTGTGAAAAAATATGCACATGCTCTGTATCTTGTACTTATATAGCTTGCACATCGCTTCTCACTACTTTACAAGGCAACCTGGCACTGAAAATAAAGAAGAGTCTCGTTTGGCTATCTCAAAGCCCGTTCATCCAAAATGTTTATTTTGTAAGCCGAGATATTTTGTTGGACACCAACAAGGGTTTAAAAACCAATCTAATATAAGTTATCATTGTTGGTTCATTTACCAATTGACATTTCAAACCACTGTTTACGGCTCAAAGAAAATCTTCAATCAATTTTGGTCTAGACTGCAGTACCACCTAAAGTTCCAATTTTTGTTTTTGTATTTAAACCTTTTGTAGAAGAAAAGGCATGAATAGCGTTAGAAAATAATCTGGAGGAAGCTTAGTTTAATAGTAAAAAGTAGTAGTAAGTAATAACGTACTTCAGTGAAATGTTCTCGGTAAACGTCGTGTTGGTACTGGTGGGCGAAGGCGTTCCCATTGCTGCTAATGTCGTGCTGGTCGGCGCCGAGAACGAGAGGCCAGGCACATCCTGCTGCCGGTTGCTGGGCACAGCGACGGGGGCCGAAGGCGGGGGTGGGCCTGTGTGTCCGGGGAAGATCATGCGCACGTTGGGGTGCGTATCCGCTGGACGCATCGACGTTATAGTCAGCTGCTCGTCTACCTCCTCGATCACCTGGTCCGTGATGCGAGTCGAGCCGCCGCCGACGGCCTTCGAATGAAGTGACGCTGCACTGCTGCTCGTCGGCAACCGCGGACCACCTGGTGAAACGAGGTCGTTGATAACTTCTGGACAGACAGTGCATGCGAGGGAGCTTGACTTTTGGACATCTTTTAAGGATAAAATTGTTAAGAATCTAGATTCCACTTCCCATTCACAAAAAGTTTTAATTCAGCTTTTGATATCAATTAAAAAAATAATAATATACAGAGTTGCTTCCAATGCTTTTAAGATTTTTTTTATAAATTATCTCGTTTGTATTCCAATCAATCACACAGAATAAAGATTCCAATTTAAATGTATTAAAAAAAAATTTTAAACTAAATGTTACAAACGGTTAGAAATGAAAATTCTGATATGTCAATGAAAAATTTCTTTGGCATTCAACCACCACCTTTATGGTTAGGAGCATTCTTCTTTCATAAAAATGGTTATCTGATTTCTAGCAAAGAAATTGTGTATTGTGCGTGTACCAGATGACCTACGCATCTTACCTGATCTTTCGGGTCCAACAGACAACATGCCATCAGCCATTGCTGTTGTGGGAGAACTTGGTTGTTGGCCCTCCCTTGAAAACAGCCTTCTCAATACAGAGGTGACTGAACCAACATGATGCATTGTGCTGGACAAGCTGCCCAGCGCGTTCGTGTTTATGCTCGAGTTGGAACCACCCGACAGACGATCTCGTCCGCTCAGTCGTGAAATGCTGCGCTTGGAGCCAGCGTTGAAGTGAATGCCGCTTCCATCATCACCGAACTGGTGATATTAAACCAACATGTTACCACAGATTACATTAAACTTTTACAAAAACAAATAACAGAATGTTTCTACTACTTCTTCTTATCCTAATAGTTATCCTTATCCTACTACTATTACTTTTCCTGTTACTGTTAGTATATCCTACTACTTCTACTACTCCCTAGTGTATCCTACTTTGGCTCTTAGCCATCCCATTTAATTAAGAACAAGATTTTTTCAAGTTATAATTTTGAGAATAATTTTGAGTGATTGAAAATCATATCCAGAACCAATTTGAACCATGGTAAACAAAAATATGATGAATCAATGTTGATTATATTTTCTACCTCGTCGATTTTGGGTGCAGGCTCTGCATCGACCTTCGACACTTCGATCTTGGCTGTGCTGTACTGCGGCTGCTGATCCCTGTACTGCTCGGAAGCGAGGGTGTGTGGCAGTTCAGATGGGAAAACTTCGTCCCAATACTGATCCTTGATGAGTTCAGGGTGTTCGTGATGCATTTCGTCCACAATCAGATAAGATACCTGCCAAAAGCAGAACCAAAAATAATCATCAAGAGCAGTGAATATATTTCAAGCTATGAACCAGAAAGTTTAGATATTCACTGACCTGAAGATTCCTGTCCACAAGCCAGTTAACTTCGAAATCATCATCGTCTTCCCCAAACGGATTGATTAAACTCTCAGCCACTTTCAACCAACCCATGTAAAAGAAAAACTGAAGGAAATAAATAAAGATATCTGTTAAATTTTTGTTTCATAATAAGAAGAAAAAATAATTGTTATTGTCAGTAGCTACAGTAAAGTGTTGGTTTACCTGTAGAGTGGTAAAGAATGGGAAATAGATATCAATGTCGTGCCTGTGCTTGTTCAAGCCACTTTCATGGGTGACTTCTATATCCAGCCATTGTCGTGAAAGGACGCACGTCGTGAAGTACGAGTAACAGGCCAAAGTCACTACCTAACCAAGGGAAATAAAAACAATTTATAATTCAATCTCTTATTTCAATAAAATATTACATAAAATTACACACATTTATTATTTACCTGCGTGTAAACCAAAGGTACGCTTATCGTATCATAGCTCAGCAACAAGCCGCATTTTCCACGAAATTTGTTGATTTCATCTATGATAGTTTTCACGGCAAAGTCATCCCTTACTCGGCCTTCCTTCCTAGCTCGAGTAACGATACTGGCTGCCCAAACAATAGGTAGCCAATGCTTTGAATGTCGAGGGAACTTTTCATTCAGATCAGTCATAATTGTTTTCTCGTTGTCTGTCAGAAGGCCGGCTTCTACAAAGTGGTCCAGGGTGGGAAAACGCTTCTTCACCCTCGGACTTATCATCGTGAACACCATGGTAAGGCAAAGACAGACGTAACGCATCACAGTTCGCCTCATTACCCGACCACGTTCATCCTGTAAATGTTCAAAATGTTAGAAACGTAGAAAACTAGCAAAGGAAGCCTGGACGATAAAGAATGTGTATCTATCAAATAATAGGAGGTCAGTTTTAATTCAGAGATTATTCAACAAGTCTAATAAGTACTCGAAAAGGGGATGTGTTGCATTAAAATATGAAAACAGACAAATTTGAAAGTTAGACTCTTCATTAGTCACTTTAAAGATTTAGAGCAAACTTAATTTGAATTATCGGCTTAGAAGCACCAACAATCATGCTCTGAAAATAGTATAAAATATAAATATATAGTTACTTTAAATATAAAGAAGATGCAAGGTGATTTATAGCATTCGAGCAACGCGATAGCCAAGAAAGTCACTGCGGCTTATCTGAATATCATGAGTGTTGAAAACAGATTTTGAAGGTTGCGGTCCTGGACGTTGCCATGATTCACAAAAACATTAATTTGGAATTTGGTCTGCCTAATAGCCTTGTACATCACTAATGGTACGAAGTGAAGCTTTTTACAATTCTTAAATTCTCTATTCGTCTATTTTGGGTTTGACATGACTATGAGGCAATGTGACCAAAGTAAACGGTCAAGGTCAAGGCTAACCATGGATATTCTTCTGATGTTAAGCAATCGTGATAATTTTCTCCGAGCTTACTCGAAGCAAGTCATTTGTAGTTTATATTCAGGAAGACCGATTAACTACGAAATGTATACATACCTGACCATGGACGTTGGTACTGACAAAAACTGCGATCGGATCCGGCCATGGAATAGTGGTGTACTGGCCCCACCACCTTGTCATCACAATTGACACGTAAAATCCCAACACGAATGAGAGGGGAATAAGATCGTTGAAAGTCTCGCAATACTGTACAACATTTTCAAATGTTCTGTAAGATGAAAAGTGCACTAGTTAATAGAGGTTGGATTACGAAAATAACCGTCAAACTGTCAAATCAGCGACGAACAAGCGAATGGTACTGACCTTTTTTGATCCTTATCCATGAAAAACCTATATGAAAAACTTAGTGAGTAGTATAATATTAAAAACATAACTAGGTCTGGCCAGACTAGTTTGTAGATACTGCCTCTCCATCTGAAAGAAGAAACGAACGTTAAAACACACTGCTTTAAATCATTTTAATAATCTCTGCGAATTACAGTAATCAATTCCTAATATCACAAGACTTTTTGATAAATCGTTTGTATTTGTTCGGACTTGCCCATGGAAAAATAAAAAAGACAACACGTCCACGTTTCGTCCACGTGGTATAGGGTAGTCGCGGTAATTATCAAAATCTCGTCAATACATTTCCATTTCCACTAATGGTACTCAAGTTTTAATTACACGACCAACACAAGGTTGAAAAAGGTTTGCATTAATGTGTTTTTTTTATAAAAATTTCGCACGCACTACTGGGATGTCACAAAAGGTTTGTTTCCCGGTTCGTAGATATTTTTCCGTTGTCGCTCACCTTGGCGTTTTGGGACAATCTAGAGAAGGTGCGTTTATTTGAACCACGCCCTTTCGTAAAAAGATTTGTTGCGTTTGGCTAAGTAACCAGTTGCATGATGCAATTTTAAATGTATAAAAAAATCCATGTTTGACGTATTTTTGTTCGAGAAGTAAGCTCTGTTATCGATGATTATAGCGGCCGAGAGCAAAACTAGTTGTAGTGGACCTATCTCAGCGGAAGTAGATAATTCACTCATCTGTGTGAAATCACACAGAAACCACACCAACCGTGATTAGTTTCAGTAAATTCTTTATTTATAGGTTATTGTTTGACACCATGGCCAAAATACTCTTTGAAAGTCATTTACTATCGTAATGTTTCAACCTAAACGTACGGTTTATCAACCTCGATGGCAGGCAAAAAATCAAAGTCAGACATATTCTATTTGATTTAGTATCTGTGTCATTTTCATGCAAAGTCGTATCGTATCATTTTTTTCGCCGCAAAGCTCGATTGAGAAGAACCGTCCTATGGTTTAGTCTAGTTATTCAATTTAGTTTCAATACGTTAAAAAAATAATCACTGGATTTAAATCAAGAGACCATCTTAACTCTTCACATAAAACTTGAGATGCCCCTTTCATGTACAGTATTAATTGCAATATACCAGCATTCACTTGCTAATTACATGCGAGACTGACGTCAGAGCATGGTAAGTGTTTAATTTTACTCTAACTGTCAACCTCCCTGGTTGGTGCAAACTAAATCATCTCCACATGATGTGTAACGTCCTTCCAGTCAATGATTGTAAATTATAGGTTCATAATACGATTCCAAAGTAAGCAGTGAACGTAATTTATTTGTACATGAGAGCAATACCAAGTACGACACTGTATATCATTACTGCAATTGTGAGATCATGGATGCATATAGGTCTTGTCCATCCACCCACCCTCCCACCCCGTACACGTTACACCTCGTTCCACCAGACCTCAAGCATTAGAACCGGCAAGCCGATGTAGCAGTGTATAACTATAGACGTGTTAATTAAATATAACCGGTGTATTACTCGCACATTGGTAAATTTGTAGCTGTAACTGACACTACAAGTCGTTAGTGAGAATGTTATGTTTGTCGTTATTCTATTTTCCCTGGATGCAGGCCCTGCAAATAAAATAAACGGACATTGAGAACTTCTCAGTCCTCGGGCTATTTCAATTGTGACAGGAAACAAGTATGGTCTGTTTTTCTCGAGCACAATTTGGCAGATCCCCATCTTAAGTGATTATCCATGTCACTTATCAGTGGAGAATCGTGCTTTCGAACGTACCGAAAAGATCACGAAACCCAACCGCCTATTCTCGGAACAAAAATATTACCTGTATAATTCTATGTTTCGAAGCAACTTAACTGAACTAAGATGACAAACACGCAATCGAAAAAGTAGAATGACCTCAACTGATAAAACGATCATTGGGAGCAGTCTCCAATAAGTGGCATTTACGCAAAGTGATTAACTACAAAAGTATTTTTTCATTCCATTTTTTAAGGCGCTAAAAGAGCACTGTAATTAATGTAATAGCCGCTAGAAGATTTTGAGCGATCAAGTACATCTTCACTCCCAAAGTTTCGCAACGAATATTGAGATCGATTCAATAACGAAGTCAAAATAGCCAAAAAGTACACCGCGAAACTTAAAGTTATTGATCTGTCTGTCTAGTTTACTCCTGTCCTTCCTTGCTCTATGAAAGGGACTTGTCGCCCACAGCTTGATTGCAGTGATAATAAAATGTGCAATAACTGATCTGCGAAGAGATTGCGCTATCTCTCCCGGTGCGAAACCGACACTCAAAGTCAATATTTGCCACTTCACATCTATTTTCTTATTTGTATATGAAGATTGACAAACCCAAGCGGTGGGCTTGGGCCCACCGCCCATGCGTAATCACAATACATCAACACGGTATCAAGACAGAGAATCAAGGATGTGAAAATAATAATTGCAAGTAGAGTCGAAGATAAAGGTAAATAAAGGTGTCGGTTGTGTTTCACTCCCACTACCTACTAGGATAACTTTCGTTACTGGTCGCACAATTATTAGAGTACATCCAAAGGTTCATCCTATCGAAGAAATTACCAACAGCAAATGTATCAAGTCATTTGAAAGTGTCACTGTCATACAGGAACAGGAATCAGTGACGATAATGCTATGATTTATATTGCTGAGATAACGCCCATTGGTATCCCACATTGCGTAGGAAGCCTGATACCAGGAAATGGTAACTGCCGGTCACTGACAAATTAATAGCAAACATATCCACGGCCGTGAACAGATTCCCAAAAATTTGCTGAGCACAGTGGAGAGAGTGACGTGAATGGTAAAACCTGGGACTTCGTTACACTGCTGACCTATGGAGTGACCGATCAATAAATTTCAAGCTTACAGAATTTATATTTTTGGGTTTCGGACATAGGACAATGCCCTTGCTGTGCGAGTGCTGCCAACCCTTTGTGAGGCGATAGCTCCCAGCGAGTCTCCTCGGGAACCCTTTGAGTGCGTTACACTGGTGCCCTGGGAGGTGCCTTTAGAGGAGCGTCCTCTTGGTGCCCTAGGAGGTGGTCAAGCAGATTCCCTAGGAGATGCCTTAGGAGGTCCATCATTTCGGTGCCCCAGGCGGGGTCCTAGAGGAACGTCTCTTCAGTGCCGTGGAAGGGGCGTCACTACGATGCCCTAAGTGTTGCGCCCTTTGGTTCCCCAAAAGGTGCTCGAAGAGGCGTCCACGGGAGATCCTGGGAGATGCGTCCACGTCAGTTCATTGCAAGCTACACGCAGAGTTCGCCCTAGCTAACGATTGCATGTCGCGGTGCCGCAGTTGAACGATAAATGACGTCAAATAAAACACGCGATTTTGCCTGACAATGAGAAAACAAATCTTTCACTTTATTATTGCGGTATTGTCGAGGGAAATAGGCATGTGCGAGTGCGTTGATGTACGCTCGATAAACACCACATAATTCATGGAGCTGGTGTCATTTTCCTGCTCGACCTGGTAAATGTAGTAACCGTTTCAAACGTACTCAATGCCGACGCCAAGAAGTTCTTTGTCAAGAAAAGAGCAACGTTCGCTCTCGGTGTACCTCAATTATCCGCAGACTACCTCCCCCCGCCGCGCCCCGATCCCAAGACCTCGTTCTTATGATACACCGATTATGTGTCTCGCCTGCTCATCTGCAGATATTATGCAACATGTCCTTGAATTTGCAGCTCCCAACGCCCAAGACATTCCGAAGACAGTTTTTGCTCGGAAGTCTCAAGATATACCCGCAATTTCCGATGGAAGTATAAGTTAATTTGTTTGTTACCTGCTACTTATTGAAATCAGAATTTTCTGCACCTGCAAAACTCTAACTGAAATGCTTCAGAAGATTACACTTATGAAAGCAATTGTGATAGCATGAGTACTGATTGTAACATGCTTTTATGAGGAGGCGATGACTACTGTACACTGCCTTGGGAAAGTTCGATCTGTTTTGCATTAGGACTGGCACCAGGGTCTCTAGTTCAACACGCCTGTCCTTGGTCATGCTGACACGCAGGGGTTCCCATCCTGCGGAGGGTTTCCAATTTTACCTTGCATACGAAATTTGATGGATAATACCCGGCTAAAATACAGTCGCTTGAGACAACATTGCACTTCGATAAAAAAAAAATTGATTGTGGTACAGTGGTCAGAGTCACAACGTTTTGTGGGGAACGTCCCACACCTGTCAATGTTACGTTTGATACAATAAAATCTGACTAGAGTTCCCCGTTTTTCTTTGTAGATGCCGTAAGAGAAAAGTGATGAACTGTCATTTTGCCAAATATATAAATAAACCCCCGAAACACTTTCATTTTAAGACGGCGCAACCAAACGTATTAAAGCAAATCACCATATATATTGTCGACAGCGACAGCCGCTGGTAGCAATTAAAAACAGGTAAACAATTAAACGAATTGAAATGAGCGGGCTCTTTCTTAGCAATCCGCAAAATTGGGCGCTCATGCCTATAAAGAGGGATAATGAAGGAAAACATTTTAATTCAGTAAGGGAACGAATTATTTAAAAAAGACAAATTCTATATCACGTTCTAAGATATCGGCACTGACAAAAATTGGTTTGGTGCTAGGTAGTACCTCCACATCGATTCCCTTTTTCATCCATAATATAAATGTATTATCCCCCAAAAAAAAAACTAAGTGCATATAATTTGACTGTGCTTCCGGCTGTGTGTTTCAGCGCATGCATCACGTGAATTCAATAACGAACGAATCCACGCTCGGTATCTTCGACGAGTGCTATTATAGAAACAGTATTATGGCACGTTTGCGTTGTAAACCACGCTCTCACGCATTTTGCATCAAAGGTGTTGATAATTTGACAGTGATGACCATTTAAAATGATTTACAGCTCGTAGATCTACAAGTGTTAAGACATGGAAACTAAAAGGGGTGTTGTAATACTTTTAGTACGTCGTATTTAATATGGTGAGATAAAATAAGCAGCACTTTTGTCATTTAGACATGGTTTTGTTTGACTCATCTTAAGCGTGATTGGTTCATATCTCAACAAGCGTTCTTTTAATCAAACAAGAAAATTCTCAGACTTTATTCCCCGATACGGTCGTTCCAATTGAGGTTTGGGTGTCGCAAAGTGAACTCCAAGTCTCAGTTGGTCCAAAACATTCAAAGATTACACTATTACTTTCAAGCCGACTGAAAATTTATTGGCCCTTCTTGGATTCCTTATCTTTAGATTTTATGTAAGTTGTGCTGAGTCCGTGTCATGACCTCAAAGATGTACAGTCTAATCGGTCTTCAAGTAAAATGAGCAGGGGTAAGATGGTATAAGTGCCCCACCTTTAATCGAATTATGTTGCGCGATCAAAAATTGAATGCATATGGCAAGACCAATGGCAGTCTTGATAGCAGTGACTTACAAGGAAGAAAATTTAACTCACACTTTTATATATATATATATACGAGTTATGTCAAAATATAAAAGGAATAATCGCCAGTTTTTTTCTTCTTTTCACTGTAGATTGGTTCTAATTACACGAATCAAGTAAATATGTTGAAACAAAGGTCTCTGACATGTAAGTCTGTTACATTGGTGGGTATTTGTGTTGTTATGTAACCTGACAGTCAATGACCAGCGAAAGTGATGGAGAAGAGGGTCGGCTAACCCATCATTATCAAACATGTTACCAAACGCGACTAACACACGATAATTATACCTCAAATTTGAACATACGAACAAGAAGGGGACAAGATATCTCAGGCTCAGACCACTTCAAGATATCGGTGAATGGTGATATCAAGTCACTCATTACTCATTATCTCGCCATTCACATCCCAGGCAATGCTTTCAATATGGTAGTGAATTTACGCTACATTCTATTCAAACTCCCATTTTCGTCTTTTTCACGAAATAATTTAGAGGAGTCATGTTTTTTACCCGGTACGCATTGAAGCCAACAAAAACTCGAGTTAATTAATTTTAATTTCTGCTTTGCGAAAATAGAAATGAAAGGACTATTCATTACGAAGTCAAAGAAAATTAAATCCCAGTCTGTTGACTGGGCTTAGTAAAACCAGTGGACCAGCAAATCATTGGACAAGCTCATCAGCCTGTCACCAGTGCTCGGGGCTGTAGAAATATCCAACTCTCCGCAGTTCAGTGTCAAGTCCGAATAACAATGCACTGTTTTCGGCCTTCTGCCTGCACATCAACAGGATGGCAACGGTGTATCCATTATTTTGTGAGCAGGTAACCGAAAAAAAAACGCCCCCCTTCCCCCGGCACCAGTACCTACACTAGAAATAAATAATTATATGTTGCACTTGCGATTCCAAGCACATTTATGTCGATGAAGAATGCAAAGGCATTCATTTTCTATCCATGCTCCCTGAATAATAAGTACATTTAGATTCAATTTTAGGTTAACACGTACTGAATACAAAAATGGGGCTGTCTAACCTGTTTGAAAGCTGTTTTGGAGTTTTTAACAGATCCTCCTACATAACTACGCGATCTTTCTAAATTATTTTCCCTCGCAAATTTCACTTTAATCCTAGAGTGACATTTGAGGATCTATTGACTACAGTTACATTACGATCTATAGAATACTGTGATGCAAAAACAATTCTTGTAAGAATATTTCTCCTCAAATTGAAAATGATTCAGAAGCCAACTATAATATAATAATTCATTACACCACGGATTACTTCCTTTTATATAAATAACACGTGGCATTGACATTATTGTAACCAAAATGATAATTACTGATAATTATATATCTAATTACTATACTACTATTGAGTGGCGCTAAACAAAGTAATAAAAAAAGGCCCATGAAATTAATCTTATCTTCCACGACAGATGCCTGCACACTGACACAGACATCATTCAACTGGATATCAGGCAAGGTCGTTGATTACATTATAAGTACTCAAATTTAGAGTCATTCCGTAAACAAAGTATATGATTCGTAGCAAATCCATGCTTCTACCCTACTCCAGGGCAAACCCATGCTTAATTAGGACAAATTAGCGTCGAAAGTTTGAACCTTCGACTCGGATTGTATGTTTGCTACAGGGGTAATAGAAGAAGGCCGAGAAAGGGGGATGCTCAATATGATATCCCTTGCCAAATGGCAACACACCACATTTAGCACAAAATTGGAGAGAGGATGGCACGTACAGTCGTTCAAATGTCATTTGGTGCAACTGCAGTCATACCGCCCCTGATACTTAGTGATGACAGTATTAATACCACATGGTGCTGAACCTCGCTGTACTCGCTTAACCTTGCGAAATCGTTCAGTCGTTCATGGGTAGGTGAATTTCTAGCATACACTCCCACAACAATATTATTAACTATTAAGATATAAATGAAGTTTCCAATAGCTCCTTATAATATACATACTTGCTAAAAATACAGTTTGAATTTGATACGCAAGAAATATTTGGGACGTAAGTGTTAAGTTGAAGTAATATTAATACACACCGAAAGAGAAGTTTCCCAAAACAGCCGAATCCTTTACAGGTAGCTACTTCTGCGGTGTAAGTTACTGTCATCTTGAACGGTACTCAAATTATTTATTATCTGAGATATTTAAATAGTAGGAACAGAAGAGATTCAATCTCGTTCCGGTTTAGTTCGAAATTCAATTCCAACTTCTTCAATTATCTATCATTGATATCAAACACTTCCTCCTACACGTTATTTTATTGTCACTATCTTTTTTAATCGCACTCTACGGGAAAACTTCACTTTCCCAGCAAACAGGGTAAAAAGAAAGCAGGATGCAGAATTTGTCTGCCTTTGAATCGGAAACAAGCGCCAAAAATTATCAGTTCAATAAAATAGTTTCCTATTTAGATGTATTCCTAGATCGATTATTATGTGGTATATATAATATGCAGCAACAATTAAACACTCGTTAGATCAATACAATCGAATGTTAAAAAGTGAATGTAGTGCCGAAAAATAATAAAAACACAAGCACGGATGCCGATCTTAGCATAGGAAAGTCGCGCGTTGTGCACGCGACAACCTCTGCTCGGCTCGAACCGGTGTTCACTCCCGATACCCAACTCAGAGCTTGGCCCCTTGAGCTTGCCGGGTGGGGCGGGGGTAGAAGGGGCCGGACCTTTGTGCTGTGCCGCCGTCGCGCTATCCGCAACGATCAAACGCCCGACAAAACGGCCAAAGCTGCCGACAGATGCTCCATCTGTTGAGGAAAGTGCACCATAGTTTTTCCCGCTCCACGAGAAACATTTTGAAAGTAATTTTGAATTCTACCGTATTCTGCCTTAAAACATGAAGATGGGACCAAAGATCATATAATAGTGTATCTTTGGATGGAACCATTCATTGCTCTTGCTGATATGCTTGCCAGTAACGTTCACTCTTCTATGTACATTAAAATACAGAGAGAAAGAAAATGGACACATCTTGGGTGTAGGTTTTTATTCAAAAAACATCATTTTTGTAGGTACACTTTGTTCCAGAACAAGAAGGTAGGTACACAACACTTAATATTTCGGTATTGTGGTAACCACTGAAACTGTACAAATTACTTGTGCCATTATAATTAACTATTACATTTTATTAAAAATGACAATTACAAAACTGTAATTATTTTAATCTATTGCAACACAGCTTCCAGGTCAGTAATGCAAATAAAAGCACTACTGAAATCTCCTACACCCATGCATTTTTCTGTTTCTCAATCCCCCTCCCCCCAACACGCAAAACATTAAATTTTATTTGATATTCACATAATTAAAAAAAATAATTCTTATATGTTTAATTATACTTCATAAATCAAACATTTCTTTCACAATAGTTGAAATGACGCCAATAAAATTCTCGCTAACACTTTTGATACACATCAACCGAATTTCGACTTGTACACTTTTCAGCTGGTAGTTATACTGGGTGGCACTGACTGGGTGGTTATTTTTCCCTTTTATAATAAAATATAATATTACGCCAATTAATCCTTATTTTCATGGGAATAAATTTCAGAAATCCTTTTGAAGAGTGATAAGTGCATACAGGGAAAAGAAAATTAAATGCAACAGGAAAATTGTGATATTTCACTCCAGATTTATTTACCTATTTCAAAGCAAAAATGGATTAATTGGTTAAATGAAAAAGGATGCAACCAATAAAATCACCATAACAAAACATTTCATTGAGAAAACATGTAAGAGAATAGTAGGTACACTGAACTAATTGATATTGGAATGTGGATTCAACTAGAAAGTTGAAATACGTAGGTACACACGTACGTAGCAAGATGTATACAATATATTATTATTACAATATTAGGTATTTTCTATGAATGTCTTTAGTGTTTATTTGAATCTTTTAACGTGTATTTAGCAAGTGCTGAAGCTGTGTAGCATTCCAAGCTATTAGTAGCTACCGCAGCTGCCCCCTTGTTAGTTCTTTTCTAAGAAAATATTAAAATATTTTTTCAAAAAGGTGTTCACACAAGTATTCACTAGAGCGAAATATTAAAATTTTGAAGAACATATATTTTTTATTTTTTTCTTAATAAATGCGCAAGTTTCCAGAGTGCAAAACTTATGGTGATCAATTGAAGGACAGAATACACAATATCATCAGTGAATGGTAAAAAGGGGTAGGGATTATACAACTTCATTTTAAGAGACTCGACACAACAGTAGTTGTCTTCTAGCCAAAATCATACCGATTCCACAGACTTTGGTCGGAGAAAATGGTCAATCATACCTGCCATCAGTAAAGCCACAGATAATATACACAATATTATTTGAACTTCACTTCAAGCTAGCCTGGCTGTTCGGTTTTGGCTTTCCCCTTTTACCACGTGGCTGCCAATTGGTTTGTTTCAAAGAAATCAAATCATGTTGTTAACAAATGCAGTATTTTCTAAGCCTACAGCTATTTACTAAGTTACTTTTATTTCATACTTAAGCTACCATTGTTTAATGCATACACATTACAAGTGTGTTACTCTTACTCTGTGGCCAAGTTACATATTATATTTTTATTCAAACAAATAATTAGCGTAATATTCAAAAATACTTATTGTTAAAAAAAGCTCATAATAATTAAGTACATGTTTTGAAATATCAGCTAACATTACAATAATATATTCTCTTGATTATTTGGTAGCTTCTATTCTCTCTGGACATAGAAGCATGTCAGAAGTTATCACAACAACATACATTATAATATTTATGCCAGGAGTTAATAGATTATTTCACCAAGTTGCCAAAAATCAATAAATCAAGACTTTTTTACACTTACTGGATTAGACTCCTCTTATAAGGTACCATATTGCTTAAGAAAGTAATTAAACAAGTATGTCATTTGATTGAATAGTGATGTGATATGCATTATTAATCCGTGCCTTGGCATACCATATAATACTTGTAAAGTTATTGATCCATCACAATATAATACACCATAAAATAAAGCAAACTAAGAAACCAATCATATGCATAGATATATTTAATATTAAGTAGGTAGGTAGGTATGTAGGTACTCTAATTACTCTTGCAGTTAACTAAATTTTAGTAAGTAATAATAAAGCAAGAAAAATTAAAATTTGCACTTTGCAACAAAGTATTTATGATCATTTTAATAATGTAGGAATAGTATGTTAAATTCAAATCAATCATTTTTGAGGCTTTATGGCACAAGAAAAACCAATATCATATTGTACACAT
Organism: Protonemura montana; assembly: GCA_947568835.1. Classification (NCBI taxonomy): domain Eukaryota; kingdom Metazoa; phylum Arthropoda; class Insecta; order Plecoptera; family Nemouridae; genus Protonemura; species Protonemura montana. Next base: position 11,166,925 of record OX387604.1, on the reverse strand, counting down.
TTTTCATTCTTTTGGCAACATTTGTGCGAAATATTAAATAAACATGTAAATATAGATTAAAAATTGTAATCCAATCAAATGTTTAAGGTGAACTAGACCGCAATTATAAAATATTATACTAGGTACCCCATGGTAAGGATTTCAGCCGTAGCCATTCAAGTTGACACGACTCTGGCTGAACCCTCTCCTAGGTCTTATGCCTTCAAAGATGGTATTTGAATCGGCTAAGGACGGACATACGACTCAACAGAAATTAACTGTTCTCTATTAATCCATTCCAGGACCAGAATGGTTCAATTTTAAAGCAAAAAGAAATCATGAAAACACCTTTAGTTTTACACAACTCAAACACTAGTGGTTCAATAAAATATGTCCGTTTTTTTACCAGCAACCATATGTTCATGTTCGATAAAGTACACGATGGCAGTGACTTGATGAAAGATGGTGGGGTTGTTTTTGCATATCGTGATAAGCAGATCTAGGCTTGCTTCCCCCCTAAAATGACAGGTACTGCAATAAACATAATAATACTTATAAATTTAATTATAACAATATAATCATAATAATAGTGATGGTAAAAAAATGCATGATTTTGATTGGTATTGAAATAGAATAGTTATTATCCTGCACACCATTTCTAAAAGCAGCCTGTTGAACCTTCGTGTCTGGTGACACATCAAAACAAACGACCGAATTGCATCTGCATCATAGTAGTCGCTTCGAGCTGCCCATGAATTTAGTTTCTAATTACGACGGACGTCAACTTTTGGATGTACGAATGTTCACTCTTGCACCTCTTTCGTAAGTAGGGCAGAACTGATCATAGCTCCACTTTCGAGAACAGGTCCACTTCTAAATGCTTCTGACTGAACCACTTTCGTATCCTACAGCACCCTGCTCGAAAACATTTTCCTTGTTTGTGAATTAATATTGGTAGAGATTCATGTTGCACAAGGAAGCGTTCCCTTCCGATAAAAGTGCGGTAATTATAGTAATGTAAACCTTACTTGCACTTTTAGTGCAAATTTTCATATCAAAAAATTAAGTACAAAAAGGGATATTGTTACCATGTAAATAAGAATCTAGTAACTGTAATCAAATAAGCTAACAGTCATCTGTTAATTAGCTGCGATCAAAGTCGACCTGGGAAGTATGGTGGCTTTTTATTCTATCAAAATCATATTCTCGTTAATGTCCCTATAGGTATGGCAAGTGCCAATGGCCAACGTCAAGTTTACTAAAAAATTATGCAGGTATATAGGTACGTCAGGAAGTTTTCTTTCAGAAAATTTAAATATGCATAGTGTCACGATACTTGTGAAGAAATAATGCAAGTTTCAACTGGAAAGTAAAGTAGTAGTGGAACTGCCGGCACACAATATTTCCAGCCGACTTGCGGTGCAAAGTGCAGTGGTGTGGGATCTTGTCGCTGCAAAATGCCGACGCCAGCCGCTCGATGGTCATGACTGAAGGTAGCAGCTCTCATCTGGCGAGCCTGACCAAACCAGGACAGTGTTAGTCAGAGTTTGGTGACCAAGGCTAGTCTTTCTTTGAAGCCAAGCTCCTTAACAGAGACATTCTACGATAAATTAAAATTCCAGCCAAAATTGACCAAGTAGCTAAAAGCTGTGTGGAAAACCCTAGGCTTTAGGTGGCTTGACTGTCACAGCAAACTAATCTCAAATAACTTGTCATCTTCGTTTGAAGATCAAGAGAAACGAGTATTGACGTGCTCAAGGGCTGCATTGGGCTGCAAATAATTGAACACAAATCAAGGATATTCAACATTGCAACGACTAATTAATTTTCTGTGCTCATGATACCTGGACTTATTATCAGTTTTATGTACAACCTTCATGAAACGTTGAATCAAACTTAAAATGGTAAAAGCCATTTATAATCTTTTACCTTGTACCTTTGATCTTGTTTTTTGAAACAAGGCCTAGTAAACCTTAACACCTACACCTAATTAGGAGATAATCAAAGTTCCATCCTTAGGGAAATAAAAATCAATAGGTATAGCAAACTTAAGACATACCGTAACTATTTACTTCGAAAGTTAGATGGCCAGTGTGGAGTTATCCCATTCAAGATCTTTCACTTTAGTGACTTCCTCTTCTTCATCGTCAGAGGAGTCGTCGAGGTCGTCACAGCTGGAGCCATCATCCGACGAGTCATCATTGTCTCGCTGTCGCTGGGGAGCTCCGTTGTTGTCAACGCTGCCTGGACCACCTCCGTCCACCTGCTGCAAATTGCAGAACATGGAATCAGATCCCTTACCGACTATAAGTACTAACTTGGGGTACCTGGATACCGAGGTCGGTTCCTGGTTAGTGCGATACCTAGTTTCATTATTAGGATCTGGGTTTTGTTCATCGGGGAATTTTCTCGGCTGTACTCTGTTCGACCTGTACCGCTGCCCTATTATGTATTTTGTGCCTTCTGTCAAGAAGCAAATTCAGAAGTGTCTGCTTAAAATTACCTCCATAGGGTTAACTGTGATGGTGAGAGCACTGTCATCCCACGCCATTTCAGTGTCTGTCATCTCTTCTTGAGTTTGCCTGTGGTGGGCTGCTCGAATTCGGATCACGCCGAGTACCATCATGAACAGCAAGAAGCCGACGCATACAACGATGATAATCGTCACTGCGTTGCCTGGGGAGAGAAATTACAACATTAGTGCCGACTACTGCTGCGTTTGTCAGAGGTTGATCAGCGGATCGTATGATAAACGATACATTTATGAAAAGGAATTTAAAAGATCATACATCATGAATTTAATTGTATTTTTAATAGACATATGCCGACACCTTACAACCGTAAACTAGCCATTTTAACATAAAATTATCTGTATTTAGTTAACATTGGTTACTCTAAACTTGCAGTGAGTGGGTACTGACTAACTTACGATTAAAACTACCTGCGACCTATCCAAGTTTGTATTCTCTTCCTACACTACATACACATAAATGATGTTTGTTAACTCACTTAATTTTCCTTATTAATTTAACTGGGTTGTAACTATTTTTTAGTGTAACTGGCTTGGAACTACATCCTTATGCAATAACTCATACAAGGATAGTACTAACTACAGCGCAATCTTGCTTAACTGACGTTACAGGCAAGAGTGGAAACTTACTTCCACCCGTGACGATATCTTGGGCACTGTTGGAAGCGAGATAAACGTCGGAGATCATTTGTGGCGGTCTCAGGTCGGCGTGATGCTTGTCAACGTGAGCGTGCGCCTGAATTGGTGCCTGAGCCTGTGTTGCTTCCATTGCCGCCGACTTGTCGCCACTCGCGGAGGCAGTTTGACTCGGCTTGGCCACCGTTTTAGCTGGCATCACTACACGAGGGTGGATTACCGTCAGCTAGAAAAGTAAATTTAGTAAGGAGTGTGACGTTAAATAATACTTTTGGTGGAACTGGATAAGAACTGACTGCCACACTTACTGTCTGCACATATTCGTTGCTCAAAAAGCGGCCATTTAGTTCCGAGCATGTAAGTTTAAATACACGGTTCAGGTAGTATGCAGGCTTCTTGTTTGTATACAGAATTTGACGCAGAACCTGGGTAAAAAGAAATATATATTAGAATGACTTGTCAAGCTAGTTCAAAGTAGGTCAGCTCAAAAGGTACAAGCATTTGTTCCAAGAATGCTTTTTTAGCAATCTTAACCATCAGCAATCGCACTCATAATTTCTGAAAATGCAATTGACCAGCTAATTCTTGATTGCTTCTGCTTACTTGCCTAAACAGACCGGTTCAAGGCACGAAGAGTTCAAGTCCTATGTAGTCATAGAGTGCATTGACATGGCAAGAAAATCAACAGACTCCAAATATGAGTGATAATCACCTGTTCATAGTTGTAAATCATGTCTGCTCCCGAGAGCACGACGCCATCTTTGTTGACCTTGGCAACAATTCCTAGCTGTGTGAGCATGTTTTCGGGAAGGGTGACAGTCTCGTGGTCTGGATTCAGAGGCGGGTACACGCTTACAGTGCAAGCGTCCAGTTGTTTTTCGATCATGCTCATCGATTCGCCTAAAAAACAATGCAAATTCAGCGGCCATTTGTTCTAGTGCTCCTTTTAATTGCAACAGGCAATTGCAAACTTAGTTTTATTTGCCCAAGTACAGAATTAAAAATTCCACCTCAAACTATAAAGACATAATCTCACTGTCTTAACTTATCCAGCTAGATTCTTGATTAACAAATTCTTAAGATTCAATCCATGTTAAGAAATGTTATTTTGTCACAAGGCTTTAAAACCCTTTGCCATTCTAGCATAAATGATAATTTAATTTTAGCAAAGTGCCATTTTTAAGCAAACCTCACCATGTTTCCATGTCTTCTGGCCAGCCTTGACTTGGCCTTCTGTGATGTGCACATCTGTGAAAACTCTGACACCCAGACGGAAGTCCTCATATTCCCGTGCGATGTTCTCCGTGCCGTTCATCTCTATGCTTGGTTGTTGAGGCTGCAGAACCATCACGTAGCTTTCCACACTGGGTACCTTAACAGCTTGGCTGCCTTCTTCGCAGCTGGATACAAATGAAAAGCAAATAGTAAACAATGCTGTTCCATTTCGGCAAAATATATAACAAAATGGCTTACTAAGCGCTGAGGTAGTACTACTACAGCAGGGTTAAAGCCACTGAGACAATGTTAGTGTATAAATAAAAATAAGTCCAATAAAAATTAAAGTATATAGAAGTCAACTGGCAGCAAATTTCTACTCACTTCACTGTAGTGGAAAGGTGAAGGTTTCTGCGGCCTGGCGTTGGGAACTGTCGACTGTTAGTATAGCCAACCTTGCGAACCAAAATCACCAGGTTTGTCTGGTTGTCACCTTCAATGCTCAGCTCAGTCAAATCTACACAAACAAGCATTGATCGACCAAATTTAGTGCGTTAGCAATTAAATTGTGTAATGTTACAGAACTTGTGTAAGCAGAAAAACAAGTAAGGTGGCATAAACTTACCGCTGTTAGTTAGCAGCTCCATTCCCGGCTCGAGCAACTCCATTGCCGGCACTTCAAGGCTCTCCTTGCACTTGTGCAGGCAGGTCAGCACCTCGGCTTTCTCGGTCTTGTCCAGCAGAACCGACAAACCAGCCAAGTAGCCACGGAAGTGATGCTTCATTTTGTTATCTGATCCTGAAATTATTACCAAAATGAACATCACTGACTCGCATAGTTTACACCATCAAGATTAAGAAAATTAACTCGTTTCTAATAAATTACCTTGCCAGCACGCTCCGACAGTAAGAGTTGTATTGATGCCCTTGGTCGGGTGCAGTGGCCAGTCATCGATCACCTCAGGGTTCTTCTTCTCCACTTTGAATGCTTGCCCGTCGACAAAAAGCGTGACTTCGGGGAATTTCACATTCACCGCGTAGTGATGCCAGTCGTTATCACACACCTAGAAGACACAGATCGTGAAATGACTACCCAATAAAAGCAATCAAATTTAAGTTAATCAATGGGTTTAGCAGTTAAGCTGCCATTAGATAGTTTTCCCTTTAGCAGGGACATACCTGCGGTAACTTCCATCTCCATTCTGCGGGTCTGAAGATGTTCAAGTCTCCTTCTGAGAAGTCTCGTCGCAGCAAGAGTATCAGGCGGCAGTTTCGAACGAAGAAAGCGTAGTGGTGTCGGTTCATTTCTAATGAGAACGGGCAAATGATCTTGGGTGAAGTCAACAAAAAAGACATTCAAGCTCTAAGAATCCAAGTTGACTAATATCCATCTGATTTGGTTCCTCTTCAAGCTTTTCCAAATAATAGGTTTACTCAATTTCTTATTAATGCAATAACTTAAGGACTCAACTCTAAGAATTTACTTAAAAAGGAGTTAAAAACCAGAAAAACTCAGGTGGCCCTTACTGTGGTCATCGGCAGCGCACAGAATGTGCTCCTTGACATGCTTCTCCTGATCAGGCTGGTCTTTGTGCTTCATCCACGTCGCAATGGTGAAAGTTGAAGCCAGACCATGATCGAGCACGTCGGAGGGAATAGCTACAGCAGAACTTGTGCCATCAAACTCGAAGATCTGATCGGACTCGCGGCCTTCATCGGTGGGCAGGCTCTTTGTCCACTCCGAGCCAGCACCCGGACTTGGCAAAAGGTCCACGCTTTCCATTGAGGCTCCTGAGCACAACACAAAGATGTTTTCACGTTTAGCACTATCACTATTTCCTTCGTCACTCACGTCATTATATAATCACAAATAATGCAGCCAAAATGATAAAGCTAGCTTGGCTATTTGTGTTTGTTTTTTGTTCTGTCACAAATATTCTCTAATCTACTTGTGTATTCTCCTTCCACAACAGAGAGAAGTGTAGAACTTACCACACAGCTTCCGCTGGCTCTGCACCGAGTAAGTATCACGATCGCATCCCTTGCCAATGTGAGAAGTTGTCAAGCTCAGCTTTGTTTCGATCGATTGAACGATGCAGGGCACGTCGCACAGTTCTAGTTCTGCGTCGGGGAAGAGTTCCTCGCGGCCCGTATCTGGTGCGTAGTCAATGCGCTCCGGGATTCCTGTTAAAACACACTCATTGTCATAACCAAAATTGTCGCAAAATTATTAGATATGTATTTGTTAAATATTTTACATAAATAACTAACAAATAGTAGATCTTTACATAATTTACACCAAAATTTCTACTTTTTCTTAAGAAACGTACCCTTCCATCCCAATCGGCAGATTCGGTTGACTTTGATTGTAACCATGACTGGGGCAGATGGCTTCATTCCGCAATCGTAGGCCACCACTGATAAGATGTGGTTGTGCGAGCGCTCGTAGTCAAGAGGCTCAGTGTTCCGAATGGCACCTGTAAACAGAACGCAGACCGTTTATCACAAGCTATCCAAGCCGAAAATCCAGCTGACAGTTATTTTTAGGGGGAAGGGGGGGGTTGGTGGTCTGGTTGATTTGCTATTGGGTCATTCCATGTCAAATCAACCGACCAAAAAACCGTCACCTCTCAGAAATCGACCAAACTTGGTAGGATGATGACGACATCATTTCTCTTGTTGACATATTTTTTTGTTTGCCTCTGAGTCAAATGGTTCGCCCGGTACGGCCCCGAAACGGCGGGACGGCATTGAATTTTGGGGTACACGCGTCTTTTTTCTTTCACAAATTGCGTCGGCTGTAGTTCAGATAGATTAATGAAAAAAACAAATTATGAAAGGTATTGAAATGTCTTTCAGATAAGCTTAACCAGTTCTTTGGTGATGTTTCGTTAAATTTTCGTCAAGTTAAAAGTAGGGTAAATCTTTTTTCTTCTCAATTTAGGGGATGTTTGTACATTATGGGTAGTTTTTATAATTGAAGTTTTTTTTTCAATTCGACCTTTCTATCGGTGTTTTTATTTTTTCGTTATCATTAACGGGTCGTTAGCTAGAAGCCCAAACGTCTTGGAAGGCGAATCAAAACACTGAAAAGTGCTCAAGTTTGGACTGCTACTGCGCATGAACGATGCGAGACAAAATTTTGAAAAAAAAAGTGAAAGTCTGTTCTAAGTCTACTTTATGCCTAAGCATACTTTTATTTCACATAAAAGTAGGTCAGGTTTAATGATGTGTTGATTTTGTATGAACTTTCCCATATACACGTAAACACATGTAAAAACCAGCGATTTTTTTCACACGGCGATACTTTTTAATTTTTATCTCAAAATTCCCTCGCTGTCCCACTCTGAAACTTTCAGAAAATGGAGTTTATACTTATAGCTATCAAATAAATTTTTTGCAAGAAAATCAAAATAGTACTTAAAAAGATAATAGGGGTAGAAAAAATCAAAAGGGAGAAGGGGGGGATTTTTTACTTTTTTTTAAACGAAATTTATGTTTTATGAAACAACATTTCAATACCTTTCATAATTTGTTTTTTTCATTAATCTATCTTATCTACAGCCGACGCAATTTGAAAAAGAAAAAAGACGCGTGTACCCCAAAATTCAGTGTCGTCCCGCCGTTTCGGGGCCGTACCGGGCGAACCATTTGACTCAGAGGCAAACAAAAAAATATGTCAACAAGAGAAATGATGTCGTCATCATCCTACCAAGTTTGGTTGATTTCTAAGAGGTGACGGTCAATTTTCCAAAAAATTTTGTTGAATTGACATGGAATGACCCTATTGTGATTGGCAAAGGTAAAATAGATTCCTTTGCTGGATGGCATATTCAAATGCAGTGTCATTAGTACCTTCATTATCAACGGTGAATGGTTGATCACTGGTGAGGATCTCATACTTGCAAACATCCCCAAATTTAGGGGTGCAATCTCTATCTGTAGCTTCGATTCGAACAATCTCTTCGTAAAGACGGCCCTCATCAACTTGGCAGACGTAAGAAGGCTCGAGGAACATAGGAGCATATTCGTTGATGTCGACAACGGTAATATGAACAGTGGCACTGCAACAGAAATTTAAATTCAATAGATAATAGGTGGTGACCATGCAAAAAAACTTGAGTTTATTCCAGAGCCCAGATTCAAAAATTTTTGAGAACTTTAAACTTTCTGTTTATGTATATTACCTGGTTATGTATTTAGAATGATAGAATTAGCTGCTTACAACAATTTGCATTCCAACATCTCAATTCTAGAAACCCTGAAGTCTCAATAAAGGAACTTACTTGTCAGAGACTTTTCCACTGCAACTGACTGCAGCGATGTCAAACTTGTAATTCTTTCGCTTCTCACAATTTAGAGCTTTGCGGGCATGAAGTTCAGCCTCGCCAGCCTTTCTCAAAACAATCTGAAAATAAGAATTTGGAATTAATGGCAAACAAAATCAACCAGGAGTATTCCAGCCCAAACAGAACCCAATTAAAAGAATACTGATATTGTACAGTTCATATTTTCTCTAGCAAGGAAGCAGAAAAGCAACACAATATATATAACACGCTCTAAATATATTATGAGAGCAGGTTAAACTAATGTGAAGATGTATACCTAAAGCTAGGTACACTCAGGACTTGTAAAACTGTCTAACCAGAAAAGGATGCGTAGAAAATGTGAATGAGTACAAGGCATGACTAAAGGCCAAAGCAGGTTCCTAGGTATAACAAGAACAGGGTTATGCTGTCATAGTAACAGACACGACACGCTAAAGAACATGACTAAATTAACTGTTTATTTGGTCGATTTGCTCAGACAAGACCGCACCGACAGGGAAACTGCTTTATCATTTTGGTAAATCCCTAAAACTACATGACATGCCATTTGCTTAATAATCGTTAATCACCTGGAATGGCACTTCGCCATGATGTTTGTTGACAATTCTGAAGCTGCAAATGTCTGCCCCAATGGCACGGATTTTGGGTGTTACTTCCACCAACGTTTCGTTTTCCTTAACCAAGCCGTGATAACCGGAGTCCAGGCTCACCAAGTCAAATCGAGGAACTGTAGGATAATCATAATATCACCATTTAGTTACAAGTTATCAAGTGATAATGGTATAAACTCATTTTATGGAAAGGAAATGAATGCATTCCAAAGTTATGCATTCTAATGTTGCATAACTTAGTAAGCTTTGGTATGGTATACTTTGCTTTAATTGAAATAAACTTTCCTAGTATAGTTCAAGTAAAGATAGTCTAGTGTATAGCCTAGTATAAACATTGATACACAGCGAGGCTAACCTTAACCACAAACGGAGGCTTATTTTTCAGGGAATGTTATTTGTCTCAAGAAAGTCAGTCAGTAGGAAAAAACTTGTTTAGAATACATGAATTCACTTGGCATATTAACGTTCAGAAAGATTGTCTCCAATCTTTGTAGGATAGTTGGCTAAATATACGTCTGAGCTATCAGAATCATTAAAATGTGTTAAAACTTCAAAGAGTTTCCAAGGCATGTATTTTACAGCAAGTATATAACAGAAAAAAAACCAAAACAACCAAGAATTAGACTTTAAATTTCTTACCAAAAACTTTTGAACCATACATAATTTTTATGTGAACAAGACTGGGTTGTGATCCAATGCATAATTCGAGCACATGGGTTTGAAAAATTGTTGACTTAAAAGTATGAAGAAACTAGTAACATCTAAAAACCCAGCCCGAAAAACTAGCATTCCATTTAAAATAAATTAATGTGGCAACATTTCTTAATGACGAAGATGACGAAGATGCCCATTTAGTAGGTACTGGTTTATTTAACATCAAATATTCTGGCAATTTCATTTGCTTGACTATTATTTCATAAATGAAACCTGTTGCCAGAATTTGACAAGGGCACCCTTTCATTGAACGAAGATAACACACACTTCTTAGAAGAAGAAAACTGGTAGGTAGAAGATGGAACTGAGATGTTAATATCTGGTTACAGAAATAAGGAACATATCAAGGTCTAAAACAGATCTTTAAGTTATCTACGAGTACCTGCAGTCAGCATGTGATTATTAGCAAGTTATAATTATCTACATTTGACAGTTTAAGTTTCCTAGATTGAAAATGGGCCAATTCCAACAAAATTAATCACAAATAACACATAGCTGTTGCCTCAAATAAGGCCCTGCTATGGGTCAACCCAGGTGCTATAGTTAAAGTGTTCCAATTCCCTAGGCATCTAAGGACCGACTCTTTTAACTAGCATCACTATTTTTAAAATTTAAACAAAATCATTCAAGAATTTAAGTTGAAGATAGGTGATTTTGATCCAAGACAACTCAATTAAGATAAAATTGATTGAATGAGGAAAGTAACATTCTGCAGCTGCAAGCCTGTTTCAAAATCAGCTGTCACCTACAGATACCTAGGGCATCTGTCATTTTGAGCTTACCTGGCAAAGTAAGCCCTTTTAAACAGTACCGTGTAAACAGTACCTATATAAATAAATTTCATTTCTAACTAATTTTTAGGAGAATGGCCAGGGAAGATAAAATGTTACAGAGGCTTTTCTACTGTTCATATTGGCATTAATCCCAATAAGTAATCCACATGCTTAGCAGTGGGTAGGTAGTTTCAGCTATTGTAGAATGTAGGTCAATACTATTGCTAGGTTGATGCTAGCAAGGGATAAAATTGTATTAAGTTTACAGGTTCCTACGCCGAAGGTTTTCCATACTTTGGTAATTTGTCACATTGACATAGCATACTCCGTTTATCCTCAGTGAACCTTGAGCAGAACATGCCTCCATTCATTCCATAGACACAACACAATCCATCCAGCCTAGTTACTGCATGAACACCTGTCTTACGTCAGCCCTTGCAGAAGTTAATGAAGGAAGGAGATCAAATTGGGCTGATCACCTTATTTAGTTCCTAACTTTCATATGCCCTAGTTAAGCCGCTCATCTTGAGACTTTTTTCACTCCCTCTTCCTCGCAATAGCTGGCGTGTTTGAACTTAAAATGGGCAACCTACATACAAAAATGGAAGGCCATGCAAAGGAACCGTATTAAGTGTGAAAGAATGAATGTAAATACAAAAAGCCAAGGAGACACTTGAGTTTAGTGCAATCCATGTTTTAGGAATGAATATGGCATTGTTCCTCTATCATCATTTCATATCCTCGTATTAATAAAGATAAGATTACCTCCATCTGTCTTCGGCTCTATCGTGACACTTGCAGTGGACGCAGCAAATCCGAGGAATGCTGCAGTGAAATATAACTTCAAAATCATTTGATGGCGGTGTTTTAACACTTTAGATATTCACGAACTGGTCCACGAACGATCCGTAAATGTCAATAACAGAGCGTTGCAGGCGGCATTCAATATTAGACAAAGATATCAGCCTTCTTTGCTTAGAGATATCCCCGGATACAGGAAAAATTACTCTGCTGTTAATGGAAGATATTGACACCCCCAAGATGCACCACAGCGCCTTGCTGTTAGTACTTTACTGTTATCAAGAGATGGCAGAAATTTCAGCACGCTTCGGTAATTTCCGTGGTCTTTCCGTTGACTCTCGGACGTTTCAAGCGTGCGCAGAAGTCTTTTATACTGCATTCTAGCGGCAAAGAGAACGTACTATGAAAACAAGAATTAAAAACACCTTGTCAGATGAGAACATTCACTGAGAAAATCTATGGAACACTTCCACACCTGCGCAGTCTGCGTGACGTCATGATATTGATTGAGCCGCTACTATCGTAGCCTTGCATCGCAATAATCAGTACTTGCAATCAGTAATCACAAATAATCGGAAACACCTCCCTGTCCAATTAAATCTTTAAAAAATAATCCCTGGAATCTAGATTTTTTCGACCATTAAATTGAATTCCAATGCAGGTTCGACCATGTAAAACAAAGATACAACAATCCTTCTGAAAATTTGAATTTTTTTAAATATATTTTAACACGTTAAGGAAAAAATTATTTGAGCAAGCATTGGAACTTCTAGGTATGCATGATGACACTATTGACACAAGCAATTACTAAACGAAGGTCCCTCTTTAATTTTTTAAGTTAACTTTCCTCATTCTTGTGCTTCTAGAAGTAACGAAAGTATGGTTTGTTTTAACTGATTTTATTAATTATATGACAGTCAATTTGTGTTGTTTGTATAATATTCATCTTATGTTTTTCTTATTGGTAAACAACAACTTCAGTTTAACATTACGTATCACTTAAATCTATGCGATGATTCTGCAAATTGCAAATATTCTTCCCTCATAGGTCTTGTATGTGGTATGTATGTGTGAGTACTCAGCAATTTAACCCAGAGAAATAAATAAATATATTGACAATATGAATCAGATTTTTTCTTTTTTAATGCTAGATAAGATAGAGTTTGGCTGATTTCCAGGTTTTGAGGAAGGAATATTTGTAAACTACCTGCAGGTAGAAAATAGCAAAAAAATGTACATTTTGCTACCTGAGAGAAAAATAAAATATATTAATGCAATGTACCTGCATTTTTTTTTTTTTTTTTTTTTTTCGGCAAAGAGGCCTACTTAAAGTAACATTTCTATATATTTGAATTGTTTGTTTTGTCTGTTCATCTATTCAACTCGATAATATTGCAACACATTTATTACAATCATTTTTGAACAGGTCCACAGTTGCTACTATACTTTGACAATACTCGGAACAAAAGCAAAATAGTGTATTATTATTACTTACAATGCATCCGTTAATAATAATTTTTATGATTTTTTTTTTTTCTAATAATACATACTGTGAGAAAATGTAACAATAAACATCTGTATGTGAACAATGTATTAGCAACTCAACAGAATGCCTAGGGCATGGATGATCGGCAAATACAATGTCTGGTTATCTGGTTAAATGCAAAAACTGCACTTGCACACAGATATACATTTGCTGGAAATTAATTTGTCAATAAATTGCAAAATTTATTGTTTCTACTGTTATTTCTCCCCTACGAGCCAGTATATTATTATAATATCCCTTTCCAAATGTCCACCTATATTTAAATGTAAGTAGGTAATACATTTTCAAAGTTGCCCACATTTGCATGATGTAAGAAAACATTACGGGCTTACTTTGTACACATTCAAATACTGTTTTGAGCAAACAATTACACGGGTCAAAGAAGTTGCATCTCCTCAATAAATGTTCTTTAAGGCCGCATGGATGGCAGTGAATATTTTGAGTGAAACACTATACATACATACAGACATAAATTGTTTCATTTATGTACATATTACTGGCACATCACATTATAGCTACGTCTTAATCAGGAAAGATAGAATTTTAAGATAATTTCTCCAAAACAGATATCAAAAGATGGTCAGTCCCTCATAAATAATATTTTGATCAATTACTTAGGTATGATAGGCTTGATATTAGGCTTCCTCAATACACTATGGCATGACAAATATAATGGTTAACGGAATAGAAATTGCTTAGTGCTTTTAAGTATAGCTCCCTGTAATATATCCTCTGAAATCAAGATTTTTTACTGAATACCGACTAGTTTGTATTTTTTTTATCTAATGGATCATCGCGCTATCAACAAGCATATCTACCTACCTCTACAAGACTATAATAATATGCAACTCTACTACACATGACTTTCTGCAGAAGGGCAGCAATTATATTATTTACATGAGATAGGATTCAATATCTTATTCTATTCATAACATGATTCTATCTGCTATAATCATTGCATTTTTATTCACCCTTTGCTTACTAGAGTTGGTAGTTTTACTGTAAATATTAAATATTTTTTCGGTTCACAATATTTAGATAACCATAAATGGGCTACGACAAATTTTTTACATTTTTTTCTAGTGTAGGGGGTTATAATATGCAAGATTTTATGTGTGTATAATATCATGTATAACAATAATTTCATATACGTTTTATTATTAGTTTAAAACATTGGATCCTTATGGCAGTGAACTTTAAAGAATTTTGAGTAGGTCTGTTTACTACTTCTGTTTATTTATGGAATATTTGTAATAATTTTGGCATTATATTTAATTAATCTGGATATTCTACAGCTAGTTAATACTCTTTACTTTAAAAATTGAGCAACAAGCTGCAAGGATGTTCACTTGCAAATACCTCAAGTCCTAGTAATTATAGTCATTGGAATAGGCCTCCAAATCTACCGCATTTAACTGTTCCAACACATTGCAATAATTCATTTGCCAAACATGGTGTTGTCTTGTATCCTGACTGCAATAAAAAAACACACAAATAGCATTACTATATATTCAAGTTGAACTTATTCAGTTATAAGTTAAATCAAAGATAATGTATAAGTGGTAAGCTCACTTGTACTAATTTCCTGAAGGCTTGGATTGACTTTGCTTCCTCTGTTGATGTTGTATCTGGCTTCGAGTCTCTTGAACGGCGGCAACCAGGGTCCGAACGGCTTCTTCGTGTCCTTCAAAACTATCAGCCTTCTTGAGTCCATCCATTCGGAGGCCCATGCTCTCCCCTGGTTCAGAAGTTCCTCTCATGTCAAACCCACCACGAAACGAGTCGGGATCACGATAACCTTCGTCACGCCTTTTAGGCGGGAAAGTCTCCCAAGACCTCTGCTTCTGCATGAGACGAGCCTTAGCATTTTTTGTCCCTATGACAACAACAAATGTCTTTCGGTCTCCCAGCCCAAGGTCAATCGAACTCCGGCGACTGTTGACCGAGACCGTGCTCAAGGTCAAACTTTCGCAAGAACTTTGCTTCCTTGCTTTATCGGACATACCTGATGAGATCCAAAATTTAAAAAAATTATATCAATTTAGATTTGCATGCTAAAACAATAAAACATTCACTATGCGTTTACTTTTCTCGTTAGTATATCCTCGCTGAGAATGATGGTGCCCTGCTTCTTCCGAGTAAAACACGCTGTCCTCAGTGTCCGATGCTGGATACATTCGGATGAGATCGCCGTGAGTTCGTCTCCTCTGAGGAGATGTGGGTGTGCTTGCCGCAGTGTTTCCCTGCTCTCGGTGAATCAGCGCTTTCACTGCTTGTCGAGTACCCCCTGTAACAAGCCACCCAGCCTCATGAGCTTGGTAAATTTCATATCTATACACACGTCTAACCCAATAACTGAGATAATTCACAGTGTTATTAAATGAAGATTTATTGACAAGAAGTTGAGTAACTAGTATAACAGAAGCAACCCGGAGCAAACACGCGTTACATATGGGTGAGAAGGGAGGGGAAATTGAAGTAGAACTTACCGAGAGAAGCGAAGCGATGGTGGTAAGCTGTGATAGTATTTTATTTGGTCAAAGTTTAGGCTGTTGCCTTCGACACTTGTAGGAAGACAAGTGACAAAACACGACATGTGACAAAGGCAACAGTCAAATCATTAACCAAACAAAATACTATTCCGGCTTACCACCATCACTTACCTTCTCTCTTTAAGTTCAGTAACTACTTCAATACCCACTTCCTCTCATGCATATCCAGCCTTCTGCCACACTACAGACCAACATTTGTTTCATATCTCACCTTCTCCTGGGCTGGTAACTTCCACTTGGTCACCCATCGAATTTTGTCTCTTCCTGTGTTTAGAGGTGGCTAATTTGTCTTTTAGATGTGTTTCCAGCCTCTCTCTAACGTCTACACAGCCAACTTGAGATGCCCGCTGGCTCATGCTGGCCGGAGGTGGGGGAGGCGGCAAGTGCGAACCTCCAGTATCTTCGGAAGTGTTGTCTCGCGAGCACAACACTTTTCCGCTGATCGAATGGTATAGCGACGCAACTTTCGAAGAGCTTTCTCGCCCAGATCCAGCTCCATATCGGGCCGCCTCTGCCTTAGCTGGAACGAAATCAGGCAAATCCAAAAAGCTGCTTTATATGACTCTTATCAGTTTTGTGGTGTTGAGGGTTTCGACAAACAAGAAAATAAATACAAGGTTAAAGATTTATATTTTATTATTATGAACACTATAACCGTCTCAAAAATTTAGTGGCGTGTGGTGGGGCTAGAACTTAGGTATGCTCTTTAAAAAAAAAAAAATATATATACTAAATAATATTAACCTTACATAAAAGCCTTCATCCGTTGCCAAGCTACGAAATAGTTTGTAACTGGGTATCTGGGCTGTCTCATTGCTCTAAAAATTTGGTCGAAAACGCGCGCGTTTGGGCTAGATCGGTTTGTCTTTTGGGTTCACGTTGCGCTGTCACATTTTCACGGCAATTTGATCGGGTTTTGCAGGTCAAATGTTGAAAATTACCGAAAGCTCCAGGGGAAAAAGAGTTGGAAAAAATTTCAATCTTTTTCGACAACAATGCATTCTGTTAATTTTACCGTCGAAGTCGTAGCGTAGCAACGGAAATCTCAATTTTATTTCAACTTTGAGCTCTGAATTTTCGTTGCTACGCCACGAAAAGGCTGGCAAAAAGATCTTTTCTTAGGAACTGAAATTGCTTAAATCGCAGCAGGTATGCAGCGGGTTCATTTCACCATCGAATTCGTAGCGTAGCAACGGAAATTCAGAGCTCAAAGTTTCTTAGTATAATCAATTGGTTGTGGCCCCATTATTGGAGGCTTTGGAATGGGCGTCTGACCCTTTCAAATTACTTGAATTACTCAATTTAATTACATCACCTTATCTGTCACCTCACACACGGCAGCTGTGAACGCAGAGGGTACACTATTTACAATATAAAAAAAATATATAATAAATAATAAAATATATAATATAATAATATAATAATATATCTATGGATGCTGCAGGGCAATGTTAGTGTCACCCACGCGATCCTACCCAAAACAGCGCCGGCCGATGACTGACTGCCTGCGGCAAGCTACCTCGTGGCGCCAGAAGAAATGTAAGTAAGAGCGGGAAGCTATTTGAATCATCTCACAGAACACTGCTGCCGACACATGCGTGCTGGCCGCTAGAGAGCTAAAAACTACTGGGCCAGAGCTTATGATGCCGCGACGCTAGAGCTAGAAGAGCGAGAGCGAGTGAGAAGGAAGTATCCTCCTCCTCTCCGCTCACCCAGCGTCACCATACATAGCGCCATAAGACCGACCTGCTGGAAGCGCGCTTTTAACAATGTAAAAACTGAAAACAACGATCCGATTCTTTTTTCCCCGCCAAATTTGTAAATAATTATCATAAATGATAGAAAAACATAAAAATAACCCACTTGATGATTTTCTCAGGGCATGCGGCACATGCCCCACATGCCCTGACCACACCCCCCTGCAAAAATTGATGCCCAAACGGGGACTCGAACCCTGATCTCCACCTATCGCGGGTTATCGGGTTTCGAGTCCTCGTTTGGGTGTCAATTTTTGAGACAGTTATAGAGTTCATAATAATGAAATGACCCGCGCATTGCAAGCGTTTGCAATTTAAATAAGATTTCATCTAAGATTTGTATTGTTTGTGCAAATTGAATGAAGTGATGCGGCACATGCCCCACATGCCCTGACCACACCCCCCTGCAAAAATTGATGCCCAAACGGGGACTCGAACCCTGATCTCCACCTATCGCGGGTTATCGGGTTTCGAGTTCTCGTTTGGGTGTCAATTTTTGAGACAGTTATAGAGTTCATAATAATGAAATGACCCGCGCATTGCAAGCGTTTGCAATTTAAATAAGATTTCATCTAAGATTTGTATTGTTTGTGCAAATTGAATGAAGTGATTTCAGAAGATTTGTACCAGCTCTTGCTGCTGAAGAGCCTTTC
Organism: Protonemura montana; assembly: GCA_947568835.1. Lineage (NCBI taxonomy): Eukaryota > Metazoa > Arthropoda > Insecta > Plecoptera > Nemouridae > Protonemura > Protonemura montana. The sequence continues at coordinate 11,148,830 of OX387604.1, read as the reverse complement.
ATTGAGGAGGCCAGGGGCTTGGCATCTTCAGAAGGTTGCAGAGCTGCGCAGGGAGGAGTTTTTGAACGATGACCACTAGCTGTTGTGTCTCCTTTCCCGCCTGCCCTTGCACACCTCAACTCCTCACGAACAGGAGACTTCTTGCGGTCTTCTTTCGTGCGCACCTTTAACAAATCAAAATAATATAATTAGATACCTACACATAAACTAGGTGAAGAAAAATTTGTATACACATCTTACACATTTTTTTGTTTGGCTGGGCAAGCAGGGCCAAATAAGAAAAACTCTCAGCTTGCTTTCCAACTATGCTTTGTAATGAAAAATTGCAGATAAATACAACTTATTTTAACATTAATTAAATATTTAAAAAAATATTTTGATACCTTCTCAATGAGATGACTAAGAACTCCTTTCTTTGGGTCCTGTTGCTGCGAACCTCGTGAGCCAGAAGCCGCATAAACGCTATCGATGATGTTTGTCATCGAATGAGGAGATCTTCCTCTGCTACCCGTGTCTCGCACTGGAGCTTCTTTGCTCTCCACTGCGCAAAATACAAATCAAAGCTTAAGATAATTAGCTTTGTATTAAAAATGGTATGTGAACAAAAACCACTCTTCAAAAACTGCTTAATTACTAAACACTTTAAATTGGTGTTTGGACCTTAAAGTGGAGGAATTAAGTAAGTACGCCAAGCAGGTTCACACCTTTCATGTAGACGACATTGTCTGAAGATGGAGATGTAAGCTGGCTTGGGTGCATTCTGCATTCACCCTTCTGGCCTCCTTCCATTCTATAGCTGAAAGTAAGACGATAAACTAAATAGCATTCGTAACTTAAGCAACCTAATCAATTCTACATACAAAAAATAGCATAATAGAAAAAAATCATCTTTTAAGTTTAAGACCCAACCATCTAAAATTAAAAAAAACAATGGAACACTAATCAAAAATAGATTAACTTATAACATTGAAAACCAAAAGCCAAGCTCTTATTTGGAATATTATGTCTCGACTCACATGTTCTTAATGAAACCTACTTGGCATGTTGAGTATCCAGTTGGAGGAACGCAAGGTGATCGAGCAACGTTTGTAGCTGATGTTGCGAGACAATATCCCCAGAGGGTGTTGGCTCCCTCGTCTCAGCTTGGGACTGAGCCTGCGACTGATCTCGAGGGTTGGAGTCACGCCCTCCACTCCCTCCTCCACTAGTCCCACCGCTCAAAGACTTCACATATGGCTCGAGCTGGTGAGCCACGACGCTCAGGTGCTTTACTTCCGAGCGCAAAGTCAGTATGTCATTCATCTGTGGTACAAGTTGAGTTACGGTGAGTTTGGAATGTGAATGAGAAGAATATGATTTAGAATGATGAGAGTGTGAGGACAGTTTTAGACCAGTGTCATACAATAATTTGTCACACAGTGCACTAGCAAACAAAGTCAATAAATATTGCAAGAGTGGAAAATATATAAGGCACAAAAATATTTTTTAAGTGGTGTTGGTACCTGAGATTGGAATATTTCTTGCTCGACATGAATTCGGCACAACTGTTCTTCCCATAGAGTATCGAAAATGTTCTTGAGTCGTTCCAGTTCGATTTGATGGCATTCTAACTGTTCCTCCAATTGTCCACACTCCCGTGTGATGAACTCGTGGCGAGTGCTTAACGGCGGAGTATGAGCACGTCTCACGTCCCTGTGCAGTTCGCTTAGGCGTTCTTTCACAGAGAAAAGTTGCTGCCCCAGTTCCTGAATGACGACAAAAAAAAATACATTGCTGTTTCTATATTTTTGTTGCCATGCAATTGACTACGATATTAACTGAACTTAATTTTCTACGTGTATATTCATTACCTTCAGTTGGGTATCAAAACTACGGCAGTGATTGGAGAAAGGACCCTCTCCTTCAAGTGCTTTGGCTCGGAGCTGGGATTGTTGCCGTCGAGATGGTTGATGATGGGATGGTTGATGTGCCATTGGAATGTCACTGGTATTTGCGGCCAGAGGGGGTGGCTGTTGGGCAGCCGAACCTCCCCCAACCCATGGCTCAAGGGCATGAGAAAACTCGTTTCGGTAATTTGTTCGGATCTGGCTTGATTGCACTGGCCTGAATCATAATAAAATTACAAGTGGAATGAGACAATATAAATACATTCTAATACAAGTGGAAATAAAGGGATGTAAAGAGACTTACCGTATAGGATGGCTAAGTTGTGAGACAGCTGCTAGCCTGTCCATCATCGGATAAACCATGTCAAGAAATTGATATTTGTCGGCCGAGGACAGAAACGACGAACACAGGTTTAAGTGAAGTTGTAACAGAGGCAACACTGTGCCCAGGCTCATTACTTGATTACGGAATTGTCGCTCCTTCGTCTCAAATTGTCTGAAAATTGAAACGGTCAAAAGCCATACCTTGTCTCGAATTATTTACGCTTGCAACATTAAACGAAGCAAATTATGGGAGGCTTGTTAGTTGGTAGCTTACCGTTGGACTTCCATTATCATGCTTGAATGAGTTTTTGCAATGGCTTCTTGCATTCCTTGACAAAAGTTGTTTATGGTAAGTTTCTCTAGATCCATATTCCTCCGCAGCTCATCGAGCAGTGACTTAAAGAGAAGTAACCCATCTCGAACAGAGCCTTGAAGTTCTCGTACAGACTGGAAAATATGAAACAACATTTATTTTAAAGTCTCCGGCAATATCATGCGGATGGTTGTTGACCAACAAAAACGTCAGAATAGCGCAATGGCTGGTATAATCCCGATCCTTTAAAAAGTTGATAGGTAGCCTCATTAGATGCATACAACGTTCATAAAAGTGAGTTCTGGTTAAAAACTAAAGAAGTTTCACTTGAAAGATTAGGTATCGGAGGCTAGGTGCAGAAATCAAGCATAACATCAAGTTAATATGTTAACCTATTGACTATCCATAATCAATTTTGCCAAGTAAAAAAAAATATATATATATTCATGAAAAAAACAATACCCACGGAGATGATTTAAATGCAGAGCATTTTCCACCCAGGCAAAGTCATAACCTTTATCTTTAATAACCAGAAAGGAAAACATTATAGAAAGTACATAGTAATACGAAAACATTATTGTAGGGGTCTATCATTGTGGTGTCATTGCAGTTGGAGTTGCAGCTTTATTCGAGGGAATCACCTCGAATAACTGCCTCGAGGTAACTATTTAAAATACCTCAAGATGGAAGAATAACAAGTAAGCATATGTAAGCTGAACTCACTCCAACAGCACGGTCAAGCTTCTTCGAGTCCTGCGTGTATGCAGTGTCAATGTCAACGCAGTGAAGTCTAGCGTCAGCTGGCGTATCTCGGAAGCAATTCACACACAGCATCGTCTTTTGGGAGGTCGAGAACATGATATACTGTTCTCCATGGACAGCACACTGAAATAATTGATGGCAGTTAAAAACATGGTTTGTTTAATGGAATATGTGGATTCCATTAATCAGGCAATTAAAATAAAATGCCGTTACTCTTCGGTGAACTTCCTTGGAACACTTGGACACATGAACGACATCGTGAGTGGAAAACATCTTGGCACTGTGAGTGTTATCTCGGCAACCCTTACAGAGTGACTGGCCTAAAAGAAATAAAATGAATGTTAGGGAAAATAAATTATTTTGCACTTATGTCATTTAAAGATGCCTACTAACGGTACTAGAGGTTGTATAAAAAAATCAGTTAGTTTTAATTGGAAATAAAACGCTTGAATTCTTGGAGATTTAGCATTTATAAAATATAAAATAAAAACATATCTTAATAAAATAAAATAATAGATAGGTACCCATGAAAATCATCATCATGCATTTCACTGTGAAACATGGACGTCAACAGACACCATCTAAAAAGAAAGACATCAAAAAACTTAAATAAATTATAAATTATATATAAAGAATAATAATAACAAAAAAAAGCATTTTTGATCAATTCAATATGGCAGAAACAAATTTAACAGTCAGCGTTGGAATTAAGCACAGAAATTTTCATGCATAGGATCGATGAATAAGTTTCAACTTGCTTTTTGCAAAAAAGGGCATTTTTAGGTAGCTCCAAGGCAATGAGCAAGTGGTAATTCAGTGATTTTGAAGTTAAATCATTTTCCACTAAACACAAACCAATAGAATAAAATATAACCCCTGGCACTGTCAATATCCAGGAGACTAAATATAAAAATAAATATAAAAAAATATCCAACTAAATCGAAAAAAATTTGACCATCTCTTATAATAAAAATAAGCTAAAACGCTTAGAGTGTTACGTGGCAATTTTATTTTTTAGCCCTTAACCCCTGCATAAAACCATACATGAAATCTATAAGTGCCTATCCAATCCAAGCATTGCATCGCATTGCATTGCATCTCAAATACTTAACATTTAATAGATTTATTATTAATACATACCACATGTTGAACAGAAATACATTGCTGTCTTGTCCCGTTTATCACAGTTAGCACATGGTGGGTTCTCTGCGTTCGCTAGCACTATAAGCTGCCGCATCAAGAAGTCAGGAGGAGGTAGCCTTGCCCCTTCTTTCAGAACAGTCTCTAGGCTGCAACAATAAACAGCGATGTAAACTGATGCTATGCTCATCTATATTTTTTAATGGCAAGTAGAATGTAATTAACAATACATAGACAAATAAAATTGCTTTAATATGTTCTCCTTATGAGCAATATTTTTGTAGTCATAGCAAAAAGTATTATTGGTTGCAAAATTATTGTATGTAACTAAGCAATATATCAAGGATCTATCTCATTTTTAATAAATAAAGTTAATGAAAAAATAAAACTTACCCACAAAGGGGACATGGAATCTTTCCATCGATCTCTCTACCTCGCAAACATCTGGCACAGAAACTGTGAAAGCATGAGAGCAGACATGGCTCTAAGTAATAGTCGTCGCACATGAAACACATGAGAGGGTTGCGGAGTTGAGTAGCACCACCACCATCTCCCTGATTACTAGGCTTCATGGCGGATTCTGGCTGTGGAGGATGGTAGCTGCCACCTGGCATCATGTCAACTTGTTTTAAACAGCAGTTTTTCACCTAAAACAGAAAAGGAGATAATTACGTGTTGTCTACTATTGAAAATAAAATTGTAGGGGCACTGGAAAAATCTGTTTCTGAAAGTGGTAGGTAGGTAGGTACTTTAAGTTCTCAAAGACAAATCATTTGCATCAGTGGTAGGTAATAGAACTCATGTAAATTTGGATACATTAAGAATGTAACGTGAAATAAATAGCGTACTTCAAACCGCTTCTTCGCTACTGTAAAGATTTCCATTCTCTGATAGCCTAACGAACAGCCAGTCAATCTTCATCATGCAAAAGTGAACCATCAGAGCTCATAGCTAAAATGAAGAGAGGTTGTTAAATGGTTTTTAAGATTTCGAAGAATGGGGTAGGTCGCAAGTCCATACCTAGTCAAATATAATTACCCTATTGGTAATTGGGTAGATTGGTACAGGAATTATCTTCAAAAAAATATGTGGAAGGAAGGAAGGAAGAGCACATTTATGCTTCACACTTTCAGGGAAATACTTGAACCAAAAGTAGGTTAACCCCTCCAATGTAGGGTAGGATAGGGTGGGAAAAATCCATAGCCTAGTCTGGGGCCAAAGGCAATATACAGACACCTTGCAGAGCTTGCAATTCGCACCATTCAAAAAATATACACAGATATATACAATAAATAGGAACTTCGATTAAATTAAAAAGTTTAGTAGATGTAGAGCGTATAGCTGGTTAGTGATTTATCCTATCGACATAACAACGTTTTTGATGACATCTTGCTGCTAAAGTTACGCCTACTTTCCAGTGCACAAGATTATATCAATATTGATGAAATTCTGATTACGTAGCCATTTTCAAGAACTTTACAATTATATATTGGAAAATAAGGGATACAATTGAGTATTTCGTGCACTTACCTTAATGTATACTATCAAGAGCCGTTATCAGATGTTGTTGCGATCCATCCACCTGCACATTTCACCAAAGTACACAATTCTACTAGATACATCCCCCACCCCAACCCCTATGACTGGTAAGACTTGTGCGGCAGCGGCGAGCGGACCCATGAGCCAACCAAGCTCCCAGGGCACAGCCACTACAGTCAGACCCTCGCAAGGTGCTAGCCATACCCCGTGCTGTATGCTATCCCTGGGCCCTTTGATCTAAAAAATTTGCATGAGTCAATAGCACCAACATGATTTATTATGACTATAATATGACATTCGCAAAATAGCTTATGGAAGGAATAAAAGGAAGCAATGTCACCCTTTGTTCTACTAGCACGTATAATTGGAAAATTATTTTTAATCGAACACTGTATTTAATTATTGATTGAACTATGCAATTCTGAAATATTGAAAATAAATGCAATAAAGAATGCAGATCATTATTCTTTGGCATACTAACTTTAATGGCAGGAATAATATCAGTTAATTGGACCCAACATAAGTTATGAATTATCACATGAATTTAGATTTTTCGCCGAAAATAAAACATGAGTTCATAGAGATCACTTGAAGGGGTTCTTAGCACGCTTCGCCTTGATGCTGGCTAGCTTAGCTCGGTAGCGATGGAGCGTATCTGCAGCTATGGGAACCGGACCAGTTTCATCCAATTTGGGTCCATCTCCCATTTGCATTCCACATGATTGGTCCTTGCAACCAGGAGAGATAACCTTCTGACAATCAAAACGAACATCCCTGAAAAAAAGGTAAAATATATTATAGTGTGGCTAAACAGTATTCCTATCGCCTCTACTAACCACCTGAAAAAAATACTTTCTTGTTGTACAAAGAATAACTAACAATCGCCAGGCTTCTCTGTTAGCTGGTGGTTTTTTTTCGGTCTGATTTCAATTAATATTAGACGATTTGGAATTGATGTAGAGAAGATTGGAGCCCTCCAATATCTCCAGAATAAGAAGCCATGAGAAATAAAAATCAAGTTTGTTCAGTTTTTATGGGGTTGAAGTTAGTACAAGAAGGTACAACTGCTTTAAGCTGCCCAGCTTGACAACGGCACCCTTTCAAACGGCACAGATTTGTGTGGGAATAATGCCACCGTCCATCGGCCATACAATGAAGTCATTTTTCGTTACAATCGTGAAAATCCAAGGATAAGGTAGGCAGTGGTGAAGTCCTACATTTTTTTTGGGGTATACGCTGGGTTATCAGGCTGTGAGTTCCAAATGCCGTGGTCATCACTAGGTTAGGTACTGGGTGGGGGGGTGGGGGGTGGGGGGTGGGGGGGGGGGGGGGGGGGGGGGGGTGTTTCTAATTCTTTACCTTTAGTCTATTCACTAGTTATAGTTCATTCATATCAACACTAAAACTACTACTTGGTGTTGGGGTAGCTGCAATCGCGCTTTCCTCGGGTGGTTTGAATGAGTACGTTGACTGCTTGGAAAAACCATTGCATACCCATCCAGATCATACGATCCGCTACAATACACGGACTACCCACTTTTCGGAATAAACTTTGCTTTTGGAGTTTTTATAGTGTAGGTTGTAGGGAGATTAAGAATTGTCGTTGCAAAACGCATTTTAAAGTTTTGCAAAGAGTATTTATTGGGCGTATACCCTGTATATTTTTTTAGGGCATACGCTCGGTGTCAAAAAGTTTTTTGGGTATACGGCGTATACCCGCGTATACCCTCGACTACACCACTGAAGGTAGGGTAACTACTTTGAACACGAGAAAGCCAAAGATTTACAACACTTATAATTGGGTTCCTGTAATCTTTGAAGACACCGATAAAAACCAACAAATTGATAATATTTTTTTCATTATTTCCAACATAACATCAGTATCTTTTATGAAACTGAGCTATGCCTTATCATTGATTCATCATTTAAAAATATAAACCGTGAAAATCTCTGATATACAATCAAAGTATTGGTCGATGGCAGAAGGGCACATATTCATTTTTCTAAGGAAGGGAGCGGATGGAAGGAATTTTAGGAATTTTAAGGGCAGAGAGTAAAAATAATATCCGGAGTGAGATACATTTCTGCTGTGGTGTTAATAATCATTCACCAGCTGCAGACCGAACGGTTTGGGGTGCTACCGATTCCCGTGAGATCAGCGAAGCTAAGGAATTGACAGGACAGGAATTGGATGGATTCAAGAGGCTAGTTCTGTTCAGGAGAGAGGTTAAAGGCATGAAAGTAAGTACAACTTCACTCGCCTAGCTTATCAACCTTTCGACAGCATGGATTTGTGGAGGAATCCTGTTGTTCGTGTAGTACCGTCATTCGGAGGGGACGTTAAGCGTCTGCACAGTAGTTAATATAATTATCTGAATGTTGATAAGCTAATCAGCATTGCATGGTTTAAATTATTTGTTTCTTGCCAAAGAGTCTGGGCTTGCAAACGCTGATTCACCTACTTTCTTCATTCAGCAGGTGATTTTACGACTTTTAACAATTAATTTGCATAGTTCCATCAAAGTTTTCGGACGTCAGATAGGCAAGTTATTGGATTTGGAAGTTTTTTGAATAGTTTTTTTATGGTCGAAATCGGGGGGTTTCCATTGCACGTGCTTTCTTTTATACTTGTAAGACTCGAGACAGCGATTACGTTCGTGTTGACAATTAGCAGCCCGGCGTCTACCAAACATGTATTGTATGAACCCCTACGCGGGATTCTTAGGGATCGAAATTTACTTGAAAAAATCTGTGAAAAAAACAGTGCATATGGAAAGACTGTGGTCATGGTTGCTACTGTTTAATTTGTTGATTGAATCTTTGGAGTCATTTAACTAAGCCTTAAAATCTGTGCATTTTAGCTCTTTTTCAAAACCTCACTCAGTCTACGTTTTTGAAAATATCAAAATCTAAACCATGGACCATGATACACTCTACACTCTGTTTTTCAAAGATATTTTCGAACAATTTTAGACCCCAAAATTCTGGCCGCGTGGAGAATCTCTGCTTGAATAGTGAGGGGACATCCATCTTAAGTCAAAGGGCCCCTTGGTGCTGTCAACAGGAGTAGACTACGTATCGACATCGGGTTTCCCTTCCTCCTTGCTAGGTTAGTTTCGGTGCGCATCATCTACCCATTCCCCGACGCAATTATGCCAGTACCGCAGGGCCCATTGTCAAGACAGTGCGTCGTTAAACCCCACGATCAATCAACCATCAACTATGCTTATGGTCTGCTGCAGAAAATCAAGAAATACTGTATGTTGGTGTAATGCAAGCTATTATTCAGCAACCTTCGGAACTCACAGCTAATTGTGACAAATAATTGTTCAGCCTAAATTTGCTTACTTTGCATTCGGCATGACAGGTTCCTCAATGGATATTCGATAAACTTGCTGATATTTATCCCATTTCTTCGCCAAGATATCGTTGAGTCCTAGGCAATATTTTGGTTGCTCTTTTTCCTTGTTGAGCTCAAATAGGGGCAGAAGATCAAACCCAGCTGCCTCCCGAGCTTTAATGTATGCTAAGGTGTCGTTCTTTTTGGATATTATCTCTGAAAAAAAAACAGGGTAACCGTGTGACCGAGTAATGGCCGACCGTAGGACAACAAAATTTCCAGACAAAATCGCTTGAAATCCATCAAGAGCTACCATATCTTGCTATCGAGTCGGAAAGTTCCACTAAAGTACATACGCGTTTACTGATTTGAAATGTCGTACGTTAATTTAATAACTGCATGTTTAATTACTTGATGTATTTGTACTGCTGGTAAAAGTCAGCACCAGTCAATTAAATCCAAATTTACCGAGTTGTGCGGGCAGGCTCATCTTCGATTCATTAAAAGAATCATCGTCACGCAACAGTTGTTGCAATACTGAAGACCGTTGTAGGTCGCTCTTGCGAAAAAACAAATTGTCCTGTACGTCCATCGTACGTAAATAATTAAACCGCTGGGAAACTTCAAAGAAGCAACACACAACAAATGGGGAATGACAAAAAACAGCAAAGGACAAGATGGTGGCTGCGTCTGAGACCGGCTAGGAGAATTAGCCTGAGAATAAACCAATCACAATCTCGCACGTCAGCTGATGAGATAAATGCAACCCTATTTGTGGGTTGTTAATATGTTTCAAATTGCGGGTATTTGAACGAAATTTGAATTTGATGTCTTCAGCCTTTCAAGATTTCCGACTTCTAATTTGCCAAAACCTTCGCATCATGGTCGCACATGCTAAAAGACAATTCCAATGAGACATTTTAAAATTTAATGAATAAAGACCCCTTCTTTAACAATCAAGAGATTCGAGTTGGCATGACTCATTGAGATATCCTGTTAACCAAATATTTTACTATTTACTTTTACCAAAAAGTCAAGTAGGGACTTAAACGAGCAACTCCACTGATATCAAAATGTAATTGTCGGTAGATTGATCAAAAATACAAAATGCACTATGGAGATTAAATGTTTAAATTTCTGATACGTGTGTTTTTTATTAAGCAATTATTTGGTAAATTTACTTTCATACTTCATTTCTTGTGCACCAGAGCAGTGATGTATTGGTCAATACACGCGGGTGAACGCAGTCCACCCACTATTAATTTTATTTTTGGCCATACCCCCACTTTGAATTTTATAGGGAACGCAGGTGAGCGCACGGGACCCCAGTATTAAATTATGATTATTCGAAATATCGTGCACTTCTTTATTTTCAAGACGAAAATATCCCAGTTAAGGGTTTCATTCCTAATAATCCACTTACTTAAAAATAAACCTACCAAGAATGCCACTGTATGCGAACGTACTAAGCGTAGGTAGGCTGGAACTACGTCGGCGTCGCGACTCGCAACAAAGGGGTTAGTTAGCACCATACGACTGTTATCTTAGGGAAGTCGGTAGCCGCTTTCGCGGCGTCGCATGGCGGTGCAAGCTCTCAGAAGCAAGCCCGCTTCAAATAATAAGAATTCACAGGAAAGACAAAAATACAAATAATAACCAAAATGCCACATACGAGCCACACTGGACGTGTTAGTTCAATTCAAGATGCAGAAGAGGAAGCAAGTGGATTTGCGTTCCCTTTGGGGCCTTGCTCCTCCTAAAAAACCAAAATTTGGTTTGGGGGAAGTTGAAGACACCACCAACGTCGCATCACGCAGCAGCAAGGAGCTCGATGAAAAATAGTCACTGTGGAAACTGATGAAATCTCCTCAACGCGAAAGTACGCGCGTATCTATGGATAGTTTCAACAAAAATTAAAACCAGTCTTCGATTAAAATGATTGACTTTCTTTTACCAAATTCCCGAATCCCCACCAAATTTCAAGACTGCAACAATGTGGGAAGGTGAAGACATGAGAGGGCGGCATTAATTTTAATTTCTCAAAATTATTACGTAATGAAAAATGCATTTCTGACCATGTCATTCCAAGCCCAATTTCATCGTAAACTCGTAGATTGACTCCAAAAGAAACCTTAGAATAAAAATTCACTTGGAGCTGCGCCCGAAACCCCTATTTCCCACTCTTTCAGTGCATTCGCCTTGGGTCTTCAGAAAAAATGGGTCATTTTTGCGTACCCCCATTAAAAATTGTACGAATACATCACTGCACCAGAGCGAATAGGAAAGCAATCATGGTTATATTTCGAGGATTTTCTCGATATGGCCTGAGAAAATCGACTTGTAGGGTAAACAAACATATCTCGAACATTATTGTGCGAGTTGTTGACGGTATAATTCCACGCTCGAACCGAATGTCTTGTTTTGTGAGACATTAAGACTGCTTAAATACGTAGCTTTGATAAATTTTTCAGACACACATTTTTCGATTTATTGTGACAGGCATGACTTAAGGATGATTTTCTTTAAAAATTCTTGGGTTCGATTAAAAATAGCCAGCTATCAACAGAATTTGAGTATGGATATTAAGCAATCAGTGTGTAAAAACATCAGTTTTCGTAAGAACATTGCATTTAAGCAATAAGGTATCTTGACAGATTTTGAATGGGTGACCGACTGACCGTCACACACAATTTACCTTCAAACTAGAAGAACTTCACCCACCCAACCCTTCAGCAACGATGTATATCGTAGAGTGGAGACATTATTTGTAAAAACAATTATTCGGAAGGTATCGTTAAGGTTGTGGTCCAATTAGTTCACTTTGCGAGAAGTTATAGTCTAAGGGCTGGCACATGATTCTTCCTTTATTCTAGAGGCTCATAATATTTCTGTCACATCTGCATTCATCAACGCCAAAGGCCGGTGTCATCCACAGGGTCTGATGTAAACACAGTGATTCATGTAACATAAGTACCTATACATGGCTCCTCTGAGATTATTTCTACACCCCCCCCCCCCCCCCCTTCACCCCTCGCTCGCACTACACCAGTGATTCGACATCGTTGCACCTACATGCATCGACTTATAATTGCAATTAGCGAGCATTGCGCTAGCTGGAAATTACACATACTTAACTTAACAATATCCGTGAATGGATACAACCATATCTTTACTGATAAGAAGTCGAGTCATGGATAAGATTTAATCTCAGATAAAAAATAATATAGTGAAATAGTACCTTCCACCGTCTTAAAACGAGTAAACCCCAAACCATTCGTGACACATTCTTCCAATCGAAATCCAGAGACTGGACCACAACGGCCATCACTACTACAGCAATACAGGATGTAAATTGTAAAATACATCCTCTTTTCTGGTATGTTGTGACTGCCGCATATTTTGTTTGCTGAAAGTGAAGTTCAGTTGGGGTATTTATCTATCTGGTTCAAAATAATATTTTGATAATTCTGCAGATAAAGTTGAACAACATGAGACCAAATACTGATTGGACATCAAACAATAATTTCCGAGGTCTAAGTAACAGTTTCGCTATAGAAATGTGCGAATTGTTTTATAATGAGATCGTTTTAGTTGGAAGTGACGGTAGTGATATATCGTTCTGACTTTGATCTTGCAAAATGAAGTGTACACGGAAGAAACACATAATTATTGAAAATAGGAAGCCACGGGTAAACGATAGTGCAGATGACGATGATGATAGCAAAAGTCTGTCATTCAGTGAGGAAGGGGAGATAACTGCCACTTGGAGGGAACTTGCAGGTGCCTTTTTAATACAAGTAAGATTTTAAAATAAAATGGAAACCTGAAACTCTTTCTTCCGTGACTGATGGTCTAGATTATTTAAATAAACCATTCTTTGCAGTTGACAGTTGCAAGTATTGGATATTCCTATGGAACAATTTTTGCTTTTTCTGGAGAAGGTGATTTTTATTCGGATAGGAAGAGTTTACTGATATCCTCTGCCTATATCACATGTTGGGCATTTGCAGGTATCTACACATTTCATGAGAATTAAATAAACGTCATACATAAAACATTTAAAAATGATCTTTATATAATACAAATCAAAAGTTATTTCTTCAGGTACTCAAGGCATAACAAACTTGCACAATATTAATAATTATTAAAAAAAAATAATATCTGACTTCATTTCAGATCCATGGTGTAGAAAATCAGTTTCTACCAAGCAAACATATAGTAGAGTGCTGACAGGCATTGGAGTCCTCATTGCTGTGGGGGGAATTGCCTGCAACTGTACAATTAAAAATATTTTTTTACAAGTTTTGGGGTATGGAATAGTAACAGGTAAGTTTTCTCTTATTTCAATCCACTGCAAAAAGAATCCCCTCGAAGCTAAACAGTAAACAGGAACAAATGTTTTAAATTCAGTACAGTTTATATAAAACAGACACACACACAAGCTCACACAAAACACAGTTTATTTATATACTAATATATTTTTGCAATATAAGTCCCCCATAGTGTGTATATTACAAGAATTTCTAATAATGTCTACAACATTTAAAATAAACATGTGTGAAAGGGCTGGGAACCAGCCTGGTTTTGGCTCAGACGGAAGAGCTGTTGAGATGCCACTACCCTGTACGGCACGGGCTGGTCATGACATTCAACAACGTTGGAAAGGCTCTCGGTAGTTCGTCGATGCCACTAGCGTCTTGTGCCCTCCTGGCAGTTTATGGATACAAAGGAGGTTCGATCTTGATAGCAGGAATTGCAATGCAAGGACTAATTGGAGTTGCTTTGCTGTTTCCTGCGCCTGTTGTCAGAGCCAATCTTAAAGCAAGACATCAGAGAATACCGAGATCATATATCCTGATTAACAACCGAGACCAATGGAGGTATGCTTCTAAAATAATTAATTTCACTTTAGGGTGTCTTTGACAAATTCCATACATTTATTTGTTTCTCATAATAAGTACCACAAGGAGGAAATTTTCATGTTCGGAATCCGTTGAGTTTAATGGGCACCGAGAAATCATTTGAAAGCTCATCAGCATTTAAATTCATAATATTTTTATCGTCTCACAGCAATAACTGCCTGTCAATGCCTCAAACACGTAACTGGAGAAATCCATGCAGAGATGATTTGCATTCTAGCCCAAGAGACGATTCTGGAAGCAACGGGAAAGTGGAAAGCTTTAAAAGCCCAACTAGTAGACGGAAACAGCCTCCCATTATCGAGGTGATGCCTAAAATTTTAGAAGAGAATGAAGAAATTGATGATCAAACTGAGGACCACATAAGTATCAATCAATTTACTTGTGTCGTAGACATTGAAAATCAAATAATCAGAAGGGAAGGTGCAAACCGAATACTTGATACAGCAACTCACAGTAGTGGCGGACACGACTTTTCATTACGACTAGATGATCATGATCAAAAATCAAGTGTCCTCTGCACAGAATTGAAGACACTACTGAAGGAGCAAAAATCTCTTGAAGAGCACCACCTCAAAGATGATTCGGAAGAAATTGAAAATGACATTTTTACAGAGGAAGAAAAGTTACAAACTATTGAACTAAATTCTGATGCAAAATGTTTCAAAGAAATACTTCTTGAAACAAGTGAGCCTAGCCCACAAACAAAACAAGAGGTTTCTTCTGGCATGGGGTGTGCTAACAGCCAGAAAGACAAAGAAAATCACTCTTCTAAAACAGTGCCGTTATCTAGTTCCCTTCCTCAACATAACCAATCGGAGAGTATCAAATTAAATGATTGCTGTTTTCAGCAAAAATCCAAGGAAAAAACCAATTTATGTTGCATTTACAATAAAAGCTCCAAGAAATATTTTGATTCTCTAGTAACTGCACTGAAAACACCATACTTTTGGCCTGTTCTTTTTCTAATGTCATCATTGAAATTGTGCCCCTTCTTATTTGCGGCACTGATTCCCCAGTTGTCACTCATGAGAGTGCCAAACTGTTCGTTGGAAGCTGCGTCATTTGGTGTGTCAGTTGCTGGATTTTCTTGGTTGTGCTTACTTGTGTTAACACCATGGTTCAACAGTATTGCACCCATTAAGCGACGATACCTCTCATCAGTGGGCTGTTTCCTGGCTGCCATTGGGCTTTACTGTGAGTTTATCATTATCATACTGCACAATCTTACCGAATTCGGGTGATCAGATCTAAATTTATACTGGATTTGTCTTGTTTTCCACCTTCTTACAGGAAGTGAAGAATTACTGACCAAAATAAAATATTTTGGGACGTTACTCGTTGGGTTAATAGGAATCTTCTGGATTGGGATGCATCATCATTATCTGCATATGTGATTAATCTTACTTTTCTCAATTGGTTTTTGATCATTTTCTTTACTTCCAGTGCTGTCCGGGGCAGATTCCAGGGACTCGGTGACATTAGGCTGCGCTGTTTTTGGAATAGGGCACGGCATCGCAGTCAATACTGCACCCACTCTGATTGATGAAACTTTGGGGCCATGGAATTTGGCAAATGTTGCAACTATATTGGGCAGTCTCTCTGGCAGTCTCATCCTCATATCGACAATTTTGCTTTGTAAGTGTAAGAAAAGTTTAATTAAAAAACATAACACCATCACTGTGGGATGTTTAAATTAAGTGATATGTGATATTTAGTGATATTACCATTAATTGTCATGTCCAATTTTCTTCAGATTTTATCTTGGCCAGTCCAGGTGGCCTACAGTTCTGCTTCATCATTCTGACAGTGATCCAGGCCCTGCCTGGAATTGCATGGCTCTTTCAACCAATAATTAAAAAAATTAATAGTTGCTTGTGTACTACTTAAACTGTATTTAGTTGAACATTTGGTAACCATGTAAATGCTAATGGAAATGAAGAAATGAAATGTTCCTTATAATCACAAAATAAATTTTGAGTCGTAAAGGGGATTTCCAGCACTGTGCAGATAAAGTCACATCCTGTGAGGTATACTGATAGCATGTTGCATCAGGTTTGTGGTCAGTTTGTGTTACGGCAAGTCTTTTCCTGTTTCTCAAGTATAAATATGCGGAGCTGGAATCAAAGCACCAAGTTTAAGTCTAGCCATCAGTAACTGACCAAAGTTATACTCTGTCTGACATCATGAGTTTTCTATATACGTTATTAATTTTGTGCATCACTGTGAAAATACATGTTTGGGTAATGTAACATCGTTCTTGATTATATGCAGTAACATATTTTTTAATTATTTAAGAATATTTATTTCAGTAATAATAAGTGTGTGCAATAATTATTAAAATCAAGTTATTTTTCATTAATTTTAAATTAATTTCTCAGGCCATGGCTGGATCTTCACGTCCTATAAGCTGTAGAACCAACCTACCAGAAACAAAGGTTTTGGAAACAGGTACATTTTTCATCCGCTTTAATCAAATTGTAAATGGAAAATAAAAAATGTATTACGTTGAAGCGATGAATGTATTATTTGTGATTAAATTGCAATCTCAGAGGGTGAATGTAAAATTTTTTCTTATAAAAACATCTAATTTCAGCAATTTACAACTACAAGGTGCACAAAACCGCCTTTGAGCAGAGCGCATCAAAAAGTATGTGTGCCACTCGAGACACTTTGGTAGAAGTTGTTGCAGCTTCGGCAAACACTTTGGTAAATATTCAGGAGATTATTATCATGGTACTGTGGGTGTTGAACAAATAATCCAAGTAATAAGCCATATAACGAGTTGTCAACATTAAATAATAAGTGCATTTGCTCAATTCACTATTTTCTACTCAGAAGCTCAGTAATTCCTCATTTCAGTTTTTTTTCTCTATACAAGTAATTCACCTAATGGAATCACCTTTTATTTCAGTACTATCCCTCAAAAGTGATGGTGAAACGATGTGACGGAGGAGTGATGGGAAAAAAGACATGCTTGGCCACAAATTCAATACCGAAACAGTACACTGTAAGTGTTGTGGTGAATACTAAAATTCACCATTTTGTTGAACTGCAACTTCACGCATCTTGATTTTTTTTAATGATAAAGGAACGTTTAAATGTTAGCCTTTTGGTCGTCAAATTACTTTTTGGTGATCAGCCGTACAGATGATGATAAAATACAGTAGTAGTAGTAGTTGTGATAGTGGCAGCTGATACTGAAAGGAAATTTGTGGTAAGCTGTTGCAGAACTTAATGTACTCTACTCTTTCAGGTACTAAGAATGGACCTTCTCGATGCAAAGGTAATGTTTGCTGTAGTTGTTGAAATAATGGAACATACCAAATGTAGACCTGGTTGCTTGACAATGGAAGAAGACTGCAGTGAAATGCAGGTAAGGCTGGGAAAAGCATATGAGAAAAAAGTAAGAGAATTAGAATAAGAATGGAAATGGATTTTTAATACCTAACTTACTAATTGGGATGTTTCCAGACGTTCATGAAGGATAAATGTATGTGCGTATGCGCACAAATCCAGAAATGCACTAAGGTAATGCTTTGGGACCCCAATGAGTGTAGGTGTGTGTGCCACCAAAAGCCAAATATGTGTACAACTGGTAAAAAATGGAACAAAGAGTCATGCAGGTATATACCAAAACAATATTTACATAAAAGATTGAGATATTGCAATTTGGTTTGTTTAACAGTAACAAATAAATACTTTGATGCCAAAGAGAATTCACAAAAAACTAAAATTCTGAATCTGATTCCAAAAACAATATTGTTTCTCTTTGATTCTGACCCCTTGGGAGTAACAGAAATTCTCTCAAAATTCAAGAAATATTTCAAGCACTTCTTAGTCGTTTTCTGACTATTGCTATAAATATCTATTACTATCGCCCAAATAAAAATTCCGATTACAATCTAACAGTCAAAATAAAGATTCCTATTCTTGCCACTGGCTTTTACTGAAAATAAATTTTGAATTTCATAACATTGATTGAGACTCGGGAAAGATGCAATCTTAAATGGTGATTTTTTATGCGATTGTTTTAGTTGTGAATCAGCAGAAAATTTGCTGGATGAAGATGGTTATGGCGACGGAGATTTCCACATGGACAGAAACAATACTTAAAATAGTTTATGAAGCACCTTAAGTTATTTAGTTTGCTTTATCATAGTTTGGATGCCTACATAAACATTTTTAACTATTAGTGTAGGCACAGTATTTTATATGTGGAGAAAGATTGAGCAATTTTGTTAATGCAATAAATTTTGTAGTATAATTTTAACTAGATAATCTACAGGATCATTTCTCTTCGTTAGAAATGCACATGGGTAGTGGTGGGTTTGTGGGTATAGGAAGGAGGATTGGCTCCCCTAAGAATACTAAATCTTCCAGAAAGTACTTTCCCTTTTTGTATTTTTATTATTTTTAAAGTAGCCAAAAAAAACATGATTTCATATACATGGATGACTCTGAATTTGCACTGTTCCTGACATTTAAATATTTAATTGACGTTATTGGTGGTAACAGAATAGTCACCAAAATGCGTCCATGTGTGTCCCCAAAGGTCTGGATTTCCTCTGGGATCCACATCCAAATTGCCTGGAGGTACAGCAGTCTTGTTCAAATTAGCAAGCTCATCTTCCAAACGGGCTACAATTTCACGATATCTGAAAGAAACAATTTACTGAAGACCTGCTGTCTTGCAAAAACGCTTCAAATTTCTCAAAAATATATAAAACAGTAAGTACTCACTTATGAGCTAAATTATGCATTTCACAGGGATCAGCTTTAATATTAAACAGGCAGGTTGCATTGAAGGGATCACATTTTACACTCCCATTGAGTAGAGTTGTATCAGCCGTACTGGTCGTGCACTCGATGCGAGAACTTTTCCTCATTGTTATCATTTCCGAAACAGTAGGACCTAAAAAGGGTCAAATAATAAAAATACCTAGTCTCCACTATAGAATATTCAATGCATTTTGTGCACTTAAAATTTAAACACCAGTTAATATAAACCTACCATCAGATTTGTAATGTATTGCATTTGAAGCCATAGATGATGCAATATTGTCAAAGTTGTATGCTAACGACTCATTCATTCCAGATGGGCCATACCAACCATCCCACGTTCCATTATAAGTAGAGCCTTTTACTATTTTCCATTCTCCTATCGTTAATGCTGAATTTCCATATATGTCATCAATGTTATGTAATACTTGGGTACGGTTTGGCTTGAGATTATAAGAAAGAGCTGCCCATCCATCAAATCCATCTATGTGAGCTAAAGTTCTGAAAATGAACAAGAATTACTCCAATTAGCTACTTGCACCAGATGTCAGATTTAAAAACAGTTGGAAATACTAAGAACAAAGTGGTTTTAGCATTTGACATACTCTGATTTGCCTCCAGCAGCTGAATAGAGTGTTGGCAGCCAATCGGTGATGTGAAAAAGTTGGTCAGACACACGGCGGGTCGATTCTAACGTTTTGCCCCAAATGAGACCTACACCACGAACGCCTCCCTCCCAAAGTGTGTTCTTTACCTAAATAAAATGTCTTCATTTGGCTGAGTATCGATACGAATTATCAGTAAGACAGCATCGTAATTAAGGCAAGAATATATGGTTTCCTTACCCCTCGAAGCGGCCAATTAGATGCTGCATTTTGGTTGAATCCATCGGCTGGACCACCATTGTCCGTAGTGAACACAATGATTGTGTCTTGCAACATTTTTGCCAAACTTAATGCTCGCACAACTTTTCCTACTGAATCATCTAGCATCTTTACCATAGCTGAAATTAGACGTGTGTAATGACTTAAATTTTCTGAAGCCACATGCAACAAAAAAATACCAAAATTACTCTAAGCACGTAATATTTACCAGCATACTTTCTTCGGTTAAAGTTTTCGATGTTTTTAACCTTTTGTACTTCACTATCAGGCACAGGAAGGGGGTTGTAAGGATTGCCCGAGTGGACAGCGGCATGGGCAATGTAGAGGAACATTGGAACAGTCGAGTTGTGTGAAAGAATCAGATATTCGGCTTGTTTCGTAAATATGTCTGTCGAGTACTGTCCGTGTAGGTCCCAAGCAGTTTCAAACCCACGTCTCATGTCTAGGCCCCAGAATTTCTATAACAAAGATTTTTAAATGGGACTAAGATGTCTTGTTAACATTCAGCTACTCCAGTGATTTATATTCATGAGGTCTTTTTCTCGTGACCTAAAAACCTTGAAAATTAAAATAGTACAAGAAAAAAGCCAGCAAGTGCCCAAAAAATGTTTTGCATGGAAACCCAGAGATAAATTTCAGTTTGACTATGTAGTGCCTGATTGGGATGGGATTTTCTTGATTTTCATTTAATACTCTGTATAGATACCATAGTGTGGCTCAACTATTATTCAAGCACAGAAATACTGCATACGTTTTTCTTATTTTTTCCCTTTTCTATCTCAACCTGCCGAACCTCGATCCCAAAACAAAATACACGATTCCAGGAAATTACCGTTTCCATTGCAGTGTGGTCAAAATAGTCGTGATGACCGGTCCAATATCCGAGATGAGAGTCAAAGCCCCGTCTCATTGGTGTGTACTCAAGTTTGTAGCTCCCCAAATGCCATTTGCCAACAATGTGTGTTGCGTAGCCCAGTTCTTTTAAATGTTCCGGCAAAAGCTTCTCGTTGAGGGGGAGGCCTCGTGGTTCCGCTCCAAATAAGACTGTGTGCTGCATTCCTGTTTTAAAATGTACAACATTAAACTCGTAAACATTGCCATAATTGATAGCAATATAGATGTGTTGCTATTTTCTTGCAGTTCATGGAAAATGCTCACAACAATAGTATATACCTACTAATAAAAAACATAACAGGAGGAAAGAGGGTAAAATTCTTCTGAAATATGTTCCAGTAGTGTTTTAAAATCTGACAACTCTTGAAGAGAAAGGGGAGTTCAACCCTTAATTTAATAAAGCCAAAATATTTTAGCTTTTAGTAGACTAGTGAGTGAAAATCACCAAGCAAACTTCAATCCAAAAATCTTGTGTCAAAATCAATTAAAATAATCTTCTTAGATCTGTTTCTACAAGTTATTTTAACATACAATAATTTATATAAAAAAAATTAAAAAATCCTGTCAGAAGACTTTCAATTGTCTCTTCTAATCAAAAACGGCGTAAATAGCAGAGTTGCTGACGCGCCGGTAGGTAAACAACACAATCAATCAAATGTTACAAAGGGGCACGGCCAATACCCCATACCCCACAGATACCCAGCCCTTGTTCTCGTGATTCCCAGAGCTTGTGTGGCTTTCCAAAATAATTCAAAGAAAACACCTGTTTAAGTGAGAAACGTGTAGAAACATAATCGTTCAACCGACCTGTATGTATTGGGTATTTTCCAGTCATTAGCGCGCTGCGGCTGGGTGTGCAAATGGGAGCTACATAATAGTTGTTTAATATTATTCCATCATAAGCCAAAGCGTCAATATTAGGCGTAGGGATTTGGTTTGAGCCATGAAAACCAACATCATTCCATCCCTGTAATAAATCAAATCTGAATTATAGCTGTTTTCTGATAGTATATAAACTATTTTTCGTGAGCTTAAACAAATACAATATTATGCAGTTTTTCTCATACCAGATCGTCTGCTATGATGAATACTATGTGAGGTTGCCGATGATTTGCCTCCAAACCAAAAGTATTTAACACGAGAATCAAAATAAGGAGACTCATTTTGAAGGCATTTGAAGCAATAGCCAGCTCCCTCATTGCTTTGGCTATTTATATAGAAAATGCCGCATGTACTGATACTATAACAGTGGACAAAAAAATCGTATGCTAAATAAAAACACCAGACAGATATTTTCAGCTTATGTAGAGTAAAAACAATTGCAATATCTTCGTTGGGTAGATACTTTTTAATGTCTGGAAGCAATGTAGACGCAATGTGAGGGTTAAGCATACGTATAGTCTGCGCCTGAATGGCATGGTACAGGTTTACGCATGCAAAGCATATTTGAATATTTCCATCTAACTAATAAAACAAGTGTTATGGTCGTCTCACCAACAGCAGATAGGAATGTCAGTTGATATTTAGACAACTCCCAAGCGATTGTAAGTTCAGTGATGTCCACGGTTCAATGATAGTAGATTCACTTAAGGCGAGCTACTGCCTAGACTCAACCGTGCCTGCTTTCAAGATAATCAGATTAAGCTAACTGTTTATGCAGCACATGCATCTTTGCCGAAGGTGCATACAGGACCAGGCTATTAAGTTAATAAGTATGCTCCACATCAAGATTCAACTTCTTGTTTCACAGAAATATATGTATATATATATTCCCTTTGAAAACCGGATCTATTTTACGTGAGCTTAGAACTTTGACCCTATTCTGACAAAAGAAAATACAATGGAAATATTTGTACATACCTGTAAGCATCTTTATCGCTAGAACAATCGACCTATCATAATTCCCCTGCATGTCCTTATTAGATCGCGCTGAAATAAGAAGATAAACAACAAAATAATAACATGATTCATCGCAAAATCGTAAAATCACAATATTATTATTTCCATCTCATTTATGTTAAAATTATATGTTAACTATCATATTTACATATAACTCGCAGCTATAAAAAAATAATATTCACACTTTTTTGAAAGTCGCATCACTGACAAAGTACATACAAATAAAAGAACGCTGCTACTGATAAAGCTGTCCAGTTTAACACGGCTAAAAATAACTTACTTACTGGAAATACCAGCATAACATTGATTTAACAGCGAATAAATTACGGCACAGCATATTTTACCTACAGTTACGCAAAATTGTGTTCTGGCTAACATATCTTCGGCTAAACAAATAAAACCTTTCAAACGAGGAAGTTAATACATTTGGAAAATGAATGATTCTAGACCTCACTGGGTATAACCAATTAAGACAATGAAAATGTCCGTTAATTCCTAACCATTTTCACTTTGAACTTGAATAAAATAACTAGCTACCAAACTGAATCGAACGTCAACAGGACACCGGTTGCCAAGCTGGAATCAAAAACGAAATAACTGCTGGGCTTTGTTTGATTAGATGCTTTGTTACCTCGATTTATTAACACCTCCACTGGTCATCACTCTGCATTCAAGAAGCGACTAAAAGTGAAACGCGTTTTCTCTAATTTTATATGGGTACCTTGAACTTTAAAGCATATAGGCTTGCACTATGGCGCAACTCAATTAAGTGGTCATTATATTGCTCCAAACGACATAGTGTTGATTTTTCTGATCTCATAAACATTTGAAGTGTGATTTAATCAGCACAATTATAACTAAAAAAAAAACATTAAAGATATAAATTTACATTTTTTAGAGCACATTAGTACAAATTCCTGCATTGAGGAAAAAAGAAAGCACTACACATTTTGGCATCAAAAAAGGTATATTAATAAGAAACACTACTTATAATGTAGCAGCTGTAGACTAGACAATGTTGAAATTAAAAAAAATCTTACAAACAAAAGTTCAGCTGCTTGTATGCAGCTCATTACTTAGCCTTAGGTAGGTATTCAAATACCAAGTATGTAAAACTATTAATCAGTTAATTCTTCCTTCCCCTGTAAATAATAACACTTACTTTTATATAACTTGGATAAGACCAACAAATGATTCAAATAGAATCTCTAGACATCAAGAGTACAGTTTCGTAACATGGACTTAAAATGTGTAAACCGCTATATAATCACTTTGGTATAGGGGTTATAATTTCCGAATGGTGTTTGAAACATCCAGTCAGCAAGAGAAACAGCAGCAAGACTCTCCAAACTAAAATATTATAAAACATATTTCTACCAAGGGCATGAATGTGAAGTAGAATCACTAATCAGATATATCAGAAAAAAGCAGGAAAGATTTGAAAAAAAATCAGTCAGCAAAAATTATCCATAAGAATCACAGCCGTTTACAAGATCTCCAGATCGCAGTGGCGTATTTCTGGGTGCTTTTTCTGAAATTATAACAAATCTGAATCAGTTAAAATGGTTCAGGGGTGTCCGTAGGAACCTAATTTTATATGTAACAATCCACTATTATCCATGCAGACCCAATCCAATGATGCATGCATCCATCATCATCATCATATATAACTTATCATAAATATTTCACACACATGCATTTATTTTGTTCTAGCCAGCACACAACCCCCCCCCCCCCTCCTCCTCCCACACAAAATCATAGATGATATTTCAGCCATATGGTTTAATCCTTCTGTTTCAACATAATCTATCCATGAATTCTCACAATCCCCATTCCCCCCCATCCTCTCTGCACAGGGAGTAACTCATTCACTAGCATTATCTAGAGATATGACTGGATTGATCAGGCATGAATAGCTTAAGCAAGGCGCTAAGCTTGAATGCCTTTCAACAAAAATCATTATCGATATTGATTGATTTGTGGTGTTGAACGACACTTGGTTACAGATCCAGTGGCACTTTTTCGATGGTGTCAATGAATGAGTAGGTGATGATGAGAATAATGATAATAATAATAATAATAAATAATAATAAAATAATAGCTTAGAAAGAATGAGGGGGGCACCTAGTGTCGGGAAGTACGCTACGTCCTGTCAAAGACAGTTAAAAAGGCCCACCAGCTAAACGTCTCTTCTGAAGGACTCAAACTCGAACAATAGGATTTTTCTACAAATCTATGTAGTCGAGAGGTTGATAAACAAGGCAAGCTAAATGTTGTTCTAACAGGTGAAGGGGGCATATAATTGGCTCGCTTTTGAATTAGTCAATAACTGTCACAAATACTTATGTAAATGGGTAAACTTTTTTAAAACTAAAGTTCTCGCTTACCAGTCTTAGGAAATAGACTAGAATGAACTCTAACCACAAATGGAGAGATAAATTTGAAAAAAAATATTTAAAAAAATCAATTGGACAATCATATTAAAAGATTGATTATGTGCAACATTAAAAAATATCCACTCATTTCATTGTACTCATTTTTCATGAAACACAAAAATTACACGCATATTAACTAATTTTTAACGCACACCATTCTTGCTGATAAAAAAAAAAACAACACAATCACAAGAAAATATTTTTTACTTCTGATTGCACACTTCCTTTGTCTCTTGCTACATTTATTAAATTGATCGTTGTGAATGACACATTGACATATGTCACATTGCATATTATGTCTATAACTAGTGCCAATTCGTGTGGTGGGGATAGATCTGCTGGAATGACAGCCAATTTGTTTTCATGGGCAAGCACAATGTTTGCCAGAATAAACAGAGGAAATAGTACACCACATCATGACTTACCCGTAACTTCATCTCGATGCGATCAATTTCTCCACCCATCATATCGACAATATTTTCTCCGTGTTTCAACATAAATTCTTCTAATTCTTCAACAGTTTTCATTGCTTGCAGCTCCTGAAAACAAAATAATTGTTTTGAAGGACTGTTCATTTAAGAGCGCACCATCGTTGTCAGTACTTTGATAGTACTTTGATAAGTCCAGTAGCGTGCAGTAAGGTAAGGACGTAGGTATGCTCCCATTTTTACAATCCCGGTTTAACTGACTAACTAAACCAATCGTAGTGGAATTATATTTTTTGGCTTTGTTTAGAAAACAACTAGGTAACCTTGAAGTGGGTATGCGCATCATACCCAGCATAATCTGACTGCACACCCATGGATAAATCATTTGCTATATAACCTGCATTGACACTCACAAAGAAATATAGGTAGTAGGGAATTCCAATGCACCTTCTAACATTTACCTGAGAAATTGTGGTAGGTGTCAAAAAGCTGGATTGGTGAATTAGGAAAACAGCAAAGACAAAAGGGACCACAAATTACCAAAAGTGTTTTTTCAAAAAAGATTTGTAACATGAACTTTACTTTTTTCTGTTTGTTTTGCCTATTTTACTTCTGAATTGCACAAGAAGGTATTTTAATTCTTTTATTTGACCAAGGCATCTAACAAAATGTTATAAAAAAAATTTAATTTCTTACACCATCTTAAAACATTCAACATACTAATACCGTTGAGTATCTTCAATAAATTAATGAGTTACTAGATATTTTATCTCCATGTTACACGCATGGCGCACTCTGGAGTCTGCCATTGGACAAATTCCCCATTATATTGTGTCGCGACACTAGTCTCACTCTCTCTACACACGGATTACCAGGTGGATGAAATTGAAACCTCTTGCAAATCAATTAATTTGAATTGGTCGTCGAAAACCCGTGCTGTTTTATTACAAATTACTTTTTCTGATTTGCATGTTAACAACGTAGCGATATCATGCACTCCTAATAGATTTACGTAATCACCAGACCTTCATTATCATAGTTTGAACTTTGATATCAGACAGACTACACATTCCTATTGCTAGGATGAGATTGACTAGACGGAAATTAAAAATAGCTGATGTGTGAACGTTGTGTAGGCCACGTAGGATTAAAAAAGGAGTCCACTCAAAAAAGTTCCGAGGAGGTTACATGGAATACAGCATCCGAAAGAGAAATAGTTCCGAGCACATGGCATGCCACATGCTTTCCTAAAAAACAAACCAGCTGCCTAATCAGTGGAGTCTTGCCTTAACAAATGAAACATCATTAAATTAACAAGTGTGTCATTATAAGTTACAATGACAGCAAATCTGCAATGTCTTCTGCGAATCTTTTCCGCTGCACCAAAGTAACTAGCATAAGTAAATCACTTTTTTCTGGTTCTTGTTATCGCTGAATTGCCTGTGCGAGTTAGCCATCAAAAAGGTTAGGAGTTAGGTTGAACGATTGCCTTGATCGAGAGATAACAGAAGCCATTAATGGGTAGAAAATAAAGCCGAGTTAAGGAAATTTCTTTTTTTCTTATTATTAAAATAGTAGTTAAGGTGAAGTGCATCTCATAATGAGACAACACATAAAGTTTTCGAGTTTTTCTTATATTTCCAAAATTACGAATTTTAAATCATTATGATGAGCTGGAAATATCCAGAAGTCGCAAACAAACCATTTCGTGGACATCACCGGTCCTCATTTCACTGAGCTGGGCAGCTTCTGATAATGACACTAGTTTATCAGAAAAAGCCTTAGGACTACTAAATTATGTGAAATGTCATGTGCCCAAGTCCATTTGTTCCATTCAATTACAACCCTGAATCTAACACAAAATGCGATTGTTTGACGATCAATTCAAAATAATTAACAGTTTTAATTCAAACCACCACCCGGTGAAGTGCAGTGATCTAGCGAGACGAGCGCTCAACAAGATGCAGAACTGGACCAATGGCAGCCTCTAGTGCGTGCCCCCCGTTTAACACAGAGATAAAATAGCCAAATACAATGCATTAATCTATGGTATTATCATAGCGCTATGTCAAACTGTCCTTGCAAAAATTAGCCACCAAAAGGCCATGTTAGAGCCAAAAGGCTTCTTTACCGATAAAAATTTAGAATACTACAAAATCATTTCCGCCGATGTCTGCATTTTCCTTTTGCTCTAAAGTTTCTGCTGTGCCAAGATGTTTTGTTTTCGAGCTATTTTAGCTCGATATAGCAATAGCAATATTATAATAGCAATATTAGGAATTATTTGCAGCTATAATAAGTATTTTTAAATCCCGCAAATTTAATATAAATTTAATTTAATTCATGAGTTTGTAGCAATGCTGGGGGCGGTCCTTGTGCTGGTATCTTATCCCACGGGGTAGACTAAACTACGAGAACCAGTATTCCTTCATTTTTTAATCACAAGGCTTAATTAGCAGGTGTCAGTTTGTAAAAATATTGAAGCTTATCCACCAAAAATGTTCCTACTGTTGTTTACCTTAAACAGTTGATTGGTATCCTGCTTATCCAGGTAACTGCGGGTTAGTTCTCTGCCATCGAAATCCATTTCAGCCTTGTAGCGTACCAAGGAGTTGCCCATGTCGATTCCCTTCACATCATGAATTGCACGAATCATAACATCAGCTTCGAGTTCCGAGTTAATCTTATCTAGTCTATCTTGCTGTATCGACCTGAAACATCGAGAATCTGTCTGTGCATACTTTCAACCAAGCCAAAACTTCAAGCAACTACAAGGTTAAAAAAGGTCAGCATGCTCACCTGCCCACTAGCGCTGCAACGTTGGTGTAGATGATGAAAGATGCTACGCCACCCAAAATTCCTCCAACTAATATGGAGCCGCACGCATCAGGAACTGTCGAGCCGTAATACGAAGTAAGTCCCATACACGAACCAGCGACTAGAACCCCGATGACCGCAGCAAAGTCTTCCATGAGAACTACATTCACGCTGGGATCCTGTCCTCGTAGAACTGCATAAATAACAAATCACAATGTTCGTTAACAACATGTAAGACAAATCTATTTGGGATTGTAAATTGAAATAACAGCTCTGGGTATAGCAACATCAATGATTATTCCTTGTTAGTTTTTATAAAATGTCTGTGTATTTTTTGTCAAGCTTAACACAAAGTGTGTACATGCTAGGATTATAAAGTTTTATGACGTTTAATCTGACTCACAGTAGATGATAGATAGGAAATAGTTAATAGTTACTCTTAATCTCAGCTTACCGTACTCAGAGAAGGACATTTCTAACTTCTTAGCTCCTTTTCGTATAGAATTGACTGCAACTAGAAGAGTGGCTCCTTCCGAAACCAGAGACCCTCCAAGAATGAAGTAAGCCTAAAGTACATAAGAAAACATGAATATTATTATTACTAAAGAAAGGTTAATTTACTAGCTAGAAAAATTATTCAACATAACACTCACCCAGTAAAACGATTCAAGAGGAACTGGATGTAGCAAGCCCGTCACTCCATGATATATCGACAAGCCCGTACCGACACAAAATATGCCAACCCCAGAAATCAAGCTTGCAACATACTTCATGTTACTGTAACCATATGGATGTTCACTGTCTGCTTGCTGGATGGACTTGTGGATTCCATAAGCCAGTATACACTGGTTTATTGTATCTGCTAATGAGTGAATGCACTCACTAAACATTGAGTGGCTTCCAGTGTACAGCCAAGCAAATAATTTAAATGCAAAATTACTCATATTACTGCAAAAATAAAGAAATAAGATTAACCAGGATTTATTTTTAACAAAATGGTAAGTTATTTAGTTGAGAATAGTAGGTCATGAGTACCACAATCGTGTTACTTACATAACTATTGCTGTTAACACAACCCGACCTGACGATCCTAGTAAGCCGGATTCAGAATTGCCATCCTTTTCCATATCGGATTCCGCGTTGTTATTCACTCGGCGGAACTCCTTGTTTCGACGTTTCACAGAAAATATATCTAAAAGAGAGAAATAACTTAATTTTTAGTTGGCAAATTGGCAACAGAGATCTTGTAGAGATGGCATCAGATATCTGATTGTCAATTTAGACAATCTAAATTAAATCCCATTTCCCCACATAAAATGAAAAAAGCTGTCTTAATTTTATTTCAAATTTCCATATTCTTATAAAACTGGATTACTTTTGGATCTATCAATATCATTTATAGTGCCATTCTTACCCAATATCCTCCTAGTTTTTGTTTCATCCTGGCCAACTATGCAAAGAAAGTAGCAAAGGGTGACTTCCTGACATTTTATACGCCGAAGAAATAATCAATTATCAGAGAAACATGTGCTGAGAGCATTGACTTGGATCAAAGCTCAGAGCAAAGACACTTAAATTACAGAATATAGTAATTTTCTTACTCTGCTGGTAGCGTCTTCTCTCAGCATCTCGATAGAGAAGCTCCTTAAAAAGGTTTTCTTTTGTTCCCCACACCTGCAAGGCCCTAAAAAAATTGAAATAAAATATGTACCTAACTACCTAAGACAGTTTGGAAGAAATCGGACTAACGTATGTAAAAATTTAATAGCTGATTTGAATTGTACAAAGCATAAGTTTTGAGTCGTAAGATTTCAGATTACACATTTTTTTTACAGAAAAACCTCCCAGTGAGCTGATATGTTAATTTAGTGGTTTTTGAAAAAGCTTAAGCTTAAAAACTAATTGACCATCTGTAGGTAAGTAAAATAATACTTTAAAACACGCACTACAAAATAGTACAAAAACAAAGATAAAAAAGGTTACTTAAAACCGGAAGTCTCGTTGAAACCAGTAAAACTTTAAGCAACACTACTAAAAATAAAGAAATGTTTAAAATGTTCGGAACTGATTAGAAAAGAACGTTTAAAGATAGACTTACTTGGCTTCAACATCTCGCCTCCAATAGACAGTTATTGGTGGCTCATTTTCATAAGGGCTTCGGCGCTTAGTTTTCCGTAAGCCTTCAAGATCACTTGGCTTGAGGAGAAAATCTGCCATTGCACGGACAGGTGTAATGAAGTTTCTCTCCAGGGACTGCACGGACAAATCCACTCGTAGGAATTTCTTCGCCGGAGGAATAGTTGAAGCTAAAATAAATGTAGGATAAAGTAATTTGAAAGATAAAGACAAAATAACCATTAATTTCTCCTTTGAACAAAAATATGTTTGTGCCCCCAAAAGCCACGTAGCAAGAAGTTTGCAGTATAAAATAGGCTGAACTGCATTCTTCTTGATTGTCTAAGGTACAAAAAAAGTAGAGTTCTTCTAGTCTATCTGTCACAAGAAATTTGCCAAGTACCATCCAAATTCACAGCACACAAGCTCAGACTATCAATCTATTTTTAATTAGTCTCTAGTGCCATAAATATTTACGCTGAATTACGTTCAAGTAGGACTCCGATTTGCGTATACGATTTTTTCTTGAGTCAAGAACACCTAACAATAAATACGGAAAAATCAAAAAAATTATTGGGCTGCTCAATCATCTATTTTCCATTTGGCGGCAAGCTCCCTGAGTGACTGGCTGCAGTGGCACTAAGCGCTAGGTGGGTGCCCGCTTGCCGAGCCTGCTGTGCTGGCAATTAGTTTAAGTAAAACCTTCTTGCGAGTAGCAGTGTGGTATTTTATCTCATGTTTGTGCTTTTTGTCCTAAAAATTGTCGTTTTAATCATAAGACGACTGCAGGATGATGGGGAAACATTGTTGTGTGTACCAGTGCTCGAATGAGTCGGGCAACACAAACTTGACATTTTTTTCATTGCCCAGCTTGAGCACATTTTCATCTATATCTCTCAGTGAAAACTTGAGGTCCAAACTGTAAGGTAGCGCTGCCATTTTCACACTGCTACAAAACCATGCCACACGATCGCGAGCGAGCTGCACCAGACTGACAGTCTCAGCAAGCAGGCACCCACCGAGAACATGGCGCCACTGCAGCCAGTAACTCGTGAAGTCACTGACGGAGCAGTCCGCCAAATAGAAAATAGGCGATTTATTCGCCCCGTAATTATTTAGATTTTTTCCATAAATGGGATATTTTATCGATTGAAGTCCTTGAAACCACAAAGCATGTCTTAGAGGGTAAAGAAGAGATTTTGTTTAACCAAAGCTAGTGGATGCATGCAAATTGTGAATGATACTAGTATTAATTTACCCTTGAAAGAAGTATCCTCTGATTTATTCAGGAGAGACTTAGCTCCTTCCGCTGTCGCTGATCGAAGAGCACGTGAAATATCATCAAGTACTTCTTTAACGTGAGCTTTGGCTGAAACTGGTCCTGGATCTGTTTGGGAAAACAGATCATTGTCTGCAGCATCAGATTTCTTGATATTGTCATTGGACTTGCTTATCTGTGGATTTGTATCCTGTGAGCGAGTATGTACGCATCTAGCAAATGATGCAAACCCAATGGGAGAGAATTGGTGCACATTTCTGACCCGGCACATACTGCCGTATGTAGCATCTTTCAAAGATCCTAGAATAAAAACCAGCCAATCAATTTAAACATAAAATGACATTGTAAACACACATTTTGAAAAAAAACGTTTTGTAGCAAGAACTGCAATCTTTTAACCAACTGCTTGATAAGTTATGTTAAAAAAAAATACTTTCAGCCCTTCAAAGAAAATTTGACACTCCAACTTGAATCTGACATCTGCATCATATGATGGAGGCAACTCTCAACGACCAAAGTGTAACTAAGTAAGTAAGCTAGTATGTGCATACCTTCATGTAAAACGTAAAGTTGAAGACAGTAGGATATGTTATGAGGTGGTTTGGCTACATATTGATGTAGGAATTTGAGAACACCTATAGGTGACCGAGGCAGCATAGCTTTTCAGCTACTGTAACTTCACACCCACAGTCTTTGTCTTCTCCTTTCCAAAGAAATATCAAGAATCAATTCAATAAATATTCAAATTAACTACACCAGAACTTATTTTGAGGACTGACATAATTCCAATCTCTGAATAATATTGTGATTACCAAAGATTGGTCTACTCTAACCTCAAACTTGTAAGACAAGCACTAATCGCACACCATTCACTTTTGCTTTTGGTTGACCTTTTACATACTTCTAGTTTGAAATACTTCTAGTTTAAAAAAATTGTGACAAATGAATTCATCTTCAAAGTTTGGGCATAAAACGAAAACGTCTAGCAAACACAAACAATGATTACTTCCTTCCTACGCAACAGCTGTTTTAAGGTGGGCGGAGCAACGCTGTAGGCTGTAGGACCATGTGTTGCGGGTTTCATACCAACTGCTATACTAAGATTTAAAATTTAAATGCCAACGATTTTTCAAATTTTTCAAATATTTAAAACATTTTTTAAACATTTTTAAAACTTAAAAAAAAAATATTCGAGTGCCTGCAAGAAATATCGTATGAACACGAAAAGTATACATTTCTTAGATAATATAGTCCAAAATTCAATCATGATATGGATTTGGCTGCCCAATTAAAAATGTTATTAAATGGTTAAGGGCTATGAAACACTTTCAATACCTCACCGCCTTATCTAATATATGACTTTACAAATTATATCTTGAGTGTATGTAAGTCTGGAGGTGAAAGAATTCTGTCGGTCAATTCTATTCAAGTTATTATTTTAATGTGTTATCTATAATTGAGATCAAATTTAAAGGCAAACACTCGTTGAGTAATTCGTTTAGGCAACTTAGTTACTTGAAGTAGAAAAAAATACAAATGCTACTTGAGTAGTCTGGAAAGTGCTACTAAATTAAAAACATAATCAATAATTGCTTATCAAAATATGCCGATGCTGACTATAGTCATAAAAGTTCTGGTAGTTGCAAAATAAATTATAATGACGCTGAGAACAATGGGATGCAAAAATAAACAAACTGAACATGTTTCCCTCAAATAAGTAAAGTAGAAAAAAACCCCGGTATACTACAATAAATGAAATCGCTGCCATTCATTCCCCGGAAGTTCAATGTATATTATGTTCAGAAAACTGGACACGGAGGCTCAAACGACATACTAAATCATATTGCTACTTGATTATTTATTTGCTCTTTAAAATAATAGTTGACTATTCGTGAAGCTTAGGAAGTTGAGAGAAACCTTTTGCAAGTACAAATTACCATCATTTGCAAAAGCTTCCGTATCAAGTGCATTTTATAGTAGCATGAGAAAATAACTATATATTCTTTGATATGTAATACGATCATCAATATTCAATTACTATTTACATTGCACCTTTGATTGCACTATGTTGAATATCAACTTCGTTGATCAGCAAACGGGAATTCATTTTTCTACACTAATTGGGTCAGTGTGATCGTGATGAATAATATTCGCCATGCCGCAAAAAAAGAAACATTTTGCCCGAGGTAAACTTTCCCAAAAACGTTTAGAGAAACGATAATTTGCTAAAACATCTCATCTGCTTTAACTTATATTTGATTAAATGTCTTGATGTCACCACAAACATCGCACAGCAAAACTTAAAAAAGAAAAAAAATGTTGTTTCAAGGAGCAATCAATTAAAGTGTAAAGATTCATAATTTATATGGTCTAGCCGAGAAAGGTGTTTCTTTGAAGGATTATAGTTGACCTGACACTGAAAATTAAAACGATTATGAGTCAAAAGTTGATGCTCTTTGATCTAACGGCTCTGACACATTTTTACGTGGTTTAAGCACACATTTAGTACGTTTTGCACAAAATAGTCGGGAAATCTATTCCACACAACTCATCGTAGGTAAAACCTGAAAAAATCTTTTGTGTCCGTTAAATTGCATTTTTTTTGCCATCAAATGACAGTGTTAAAGATTTCGCAACACTTGAGAGGGTGGCAACATTATTTACTCTATAGAAGACTCTTATGGCGTATGACACCTGTATCAGCTTTACGACATTTTATGTAATATTTTAAAGAACGAAAGATTTTTTTACAAATTTAAGATTTTTCCAAAAATCTCAATACATGTTTAAATATTTTGCTTCTCATCACTTGTTTTTGTTGCTTACTTGCATTTTTCTGTGATGCGTTGTGAGATTAATTAAGATTTGAATAAAATATAACGGTTTAAAATCAAACAAGCCAAACAAAAAATACCAACCCCAATAAAAATGCCATTCCTGTAACATATCAGTTGTTAATCCATTTTCTTCTGAAACCAAGAACCGGCAGCAATGACCCAGATATTTTCCCATCTACTTCTAATAAATGAAATCCACTAATTTCTACCATCTTCCCCATAAAAGAATAACAATCAATCTTAACAATTCAAGTACCTAACTGTCCAACCCATCTTGATCATTGTCGTCATGGCAGTAAATTAAAATGCAACTCATTACCTATCATGAAATCGTGTCTCAATTGTTATCAATGACATTGATACCCTCCTCGACGAACATAAAAAATTATTAGTCCATCACCGATTGTTTCCGATGGAAAGATAGCCACTGGTCACGACTTGCGACCATACAGTAAGCCATGATGCACACGTCACAGATTGGATAGCGGCGATTTACGAGATGTGTGAATTGTGACGTCACATTGGTGATGTGTGTCGACTCAAGCTAGTGGTACTGGGAGGTGAGCAGTCGACTGCGCTACCAACGGCAGGTGAAGAGGTATTGTCCTCGACTTGACTCGACTGCTACCATCGTTCTGCCATTCACATTTGCAGTCGCTCAAGAGCATCATAACTGACCAGTCCGCGAGATCAGGTACTCGCGGGCTAATCGCATGTGCTGAGTGACAGCATACGGTTGAGCATCTGCAGCCGATACTCGCGATTGGGTTTTATTTGTAATTAAGTTTTTTTTTTTCAATTTTCTTTTGAAGATTTTAATTTAAATTCGGATTGTGAGTGATTTTTTTCTTTTTTTGTTCTTTTTGCTAATTTTGGAAACTGTGGTGACCTGGAGAAGGATTCGTTTATATTTGGAGGTAAGTTACATGATAATAGTTCAACATTTTCTCGATCATGGTCAAATTCATGACCAAAGTATGAAAGAAAAAGAGTTTTGCACGAATCAGGTCGGGTTTTCCGTTGCTCAACATATTTGGTGCAAATATCACGCTTTCTTCAAATTTTTAAGGAATAACTTTCATAAAGAATGAAACGCATGAGAAAATGTTAGAAAAAGCAACGTGTCAATGCACGGTTTTCTCGGAAAACCGTCAGAAAATCGCAAGTCTGTTGTCGTGCGTGAGAGTGGATAGATGAGAGAAGAGAGGAGAGAGTAGAGCGGATTTTGTGGCTCCAAGGAAGACATGAAAGAAACGTCCCAGAAATAAACAGGCTATAGATGGAAATTAGTGGAAATCATCAGCGCAGAAGTTTTTTTTCAGTCAGCAAAAGTACGCGTTAAAACGAGAACCAGATGTACCTGCGCAATGAAATATGATTTCTTCGCTTGGTTTTTAATTTGTACCTTGAATCAAAACTTGTTTTATAATTTTGCCACGAAGAAAAAGTGATATCACAGTTCACACTCTACTTTCATTCCATGCAAATTTATAGACTCATTATAAATCATATGATGAGAAGTTGAAGATCATGCAAGACTTGTCAAATAATCGAAAGAGCAACTTGAGATGTTAGACAAAAGAAAATCGCCGGATAATGCTCGCGAAGATTATGTAAACTCGTATAATTGTTAAAAAAACGTAACACAATAGAATGCAGGACTGGAAGAAAAGTTCTCACTGCAGATTGGAACACAATAAAATGTTAACAGTAATCTGATAAGACACATCTTACCTTAAATGAGTGTAATTAAGAGTTGTTGGCGACATACAATGGATGCATGCAGCTCTAGCTCAACTCATTCACAGACACCTAAGGGGCCAGGGTCAGATGGCCATCCGCCTCAGGGTTGGTGTTTGCCCTTCAAAACCATTCGTTTTACCCAAGAATGGAACAAATTATAAGCACATAAAACTAAAAAAAAAAAATCATTGCCAACACGGTATAATTGTGAAGTGTGGTTAAATTCTGCGTATAAAATGGTAATGTTGTTTTACCGTAAATTTTGAAACAAACGGTTCATATTTCATAAGGTAAGAGGATACATGAAAACGTTTGGCGGTTTTTGGCAATCAATTTTAAGAACAGTACAGGTAGTTAGTTTGGTTTTTTAGACACTTAGCTAAAAAAGTTGAAAAGGAATAAGGTCATTTTTTATCTTTGCGAAGAGCTATCCGCACGTGTTATAGATCTCTCGCACAGTTGATTGATCCGGTTAAACAGTTCAGATCCAAACCAATGATTTTTATTGATTAACTAGAATTTTCAGTTTCGTTCGAATTTCGATTGAGCACTCGTTTCTAGATGATGAAAAGAAAAGTAGTGACTTGTTCATGGTCGACTGCGACAACTTCCAGCATATCATAGGCCCATGGTTTATTCGCTGTTACTGTTACACATCCTTGCCTCCGGGTTACCTTGGCGAGAGATATTTCGTTTGGTCACGCTTTTCGGGTGCAATTTCAGGCTTTTTTCACACTTTGCTGTCACCACCTATTGTTTGATGATACATTAAAAAAAAACATAGAATAGTTCTAAAAAAAATATAAATATAAAACAGGTTGTGAATTAAAAAAAGGTCACTATAACTTAAGTGGCTCATTACTAATAATTTTGAATAGATTTTCATAGAAAATACATACGTTTAAAACAATGCTAAAACAAGTGTTAACATGCGACAAAGAACATAATTGTTGTACACAATTATACGAGTCTGTACTTAGAATCACTTCTATTCACTTCTCAAGAATTGCCCGTCGAGTTTGATATAAAATTAATAACAGGAATGAGACACCACTCGTTAGTATCAAATAAGACTCATTTCACTTAGCAATGTTATTATTATTATTCAATTTCATTCTGAGTCAACGACGCGTTTTACCAACAAACACATTAAATAAAAATATAACGAACACTTACATTTATGACAAAAAATAAGTTATGAAAATTAATGATGTTAACATAGAATTTAAAAAAATGATTAGACTTTAATTGTGATTGATGTCACGTTGTATTGTATAACGAATTAATCTAAATCGCCATCGATCGAGGTTGATCAATAGCCATGATTGTTTTGTAGAAAAGTGAGTTTAGTCAACAAGCTAAACAACATCTTGATTGACTACCACTAATACCCAATATTAGACAACCAAAATTTAGGTAGCAAATTGCGAATAATACACGATTACATCGGAAAGTACTACAGATGCACGTGATTCTTATCAGAATTTTAAATCTGGGTGGTCAATCAAAAGTAACAATCTCGTAAAAATGTTCGAGAGCGATTTACACGGGTAAATTCCTATAAATCATGGGCCAGACCCGCTTCAAATCAGCGCTGTACGAATGCGTTACATCAACCTGCTAAATTCTCGATTACTAAGTGTTGAAATTAGTAACCTGTCGAAGAGTATGTAGCACCTGACTGATTGTACGTGTATTGTACAGATTAACATAAGGAAGAAAAGGGTCAATAGGTGAAATAATTATACAAATTCGACAAGTCTTTATATGGCGTAGGAAAGTTCTTAGAGTCATTTACTATTCACCGTTCCCTAGGTTTAAGCGGTCAACAAAACACCATCATAATTTTCGCCTAAGTCAACCAATTTTCTTTTTAATGGATTGCTGGCTTCATTTGCTTTAAATGGCTAATGATGGCCAAAATTGGCTTTCTTATGACTTTATTATTGTTGTTGATGACATATAACAAATCGATGAGCTTTTTCTTTGGACATAGATTTAAATATGTGTCATTGAATATTAGCAATGTTATTTAAATATGTAGATCGTGACCAAAAATGCAAATAGTGTTACTAATAACATGATTTAAATATGTTTAGTTGCTTCATAAATTAACGGACATGTCTGTTTGGTTCGAGTTCACTTTCGTTAAGCCTAGGGACGATGAATGATTGGTAGCTGGCATTATGCAAATATCTCCTAGATAAACTCTGTCCGAGCTTTGTAACTATTTTTTTGGGCATCAATTTTGATTGCTTGATGAGGTACTTCATAAAATGATTATATGATATATGTTATCTTTTAATAACTCATTATCTGACGCAATGTTATATTGTCTTAGGCAATCAGTGGCTCAAAATCAATCTGTGATAAAAAAAAAAAAAAAAAAAAAAACTACTGTAGGCAGACAGGAATTTCAATCAAATGCGATGTGACTATATGGTGAAAAGAAAACAGGAAATTAACTTCTCTCTCTATGTAATAAATGTATATAACATAGTTATTCTAAGTGATGGTATTGTACAAATGTATACGTAATTGAACGTTGTACAGATCAACATTAATTTGTGAAAATCATGTATGTTCCAAATCTTCTCCACCTAAAATGTATTTTATTACTACTCTTTAAATGATGACAGTTTTAGAATTGAGGTTTTGAGTTTGATTGTTTAATCAAATAAATCAGAGCGGTAAATTCTCAACAAGTTGGCAAACAAAGTAGCATCTCATGTCAACTGGATCAAGATACCGATCCAAAGCCAATATATTTCAAGTGTTACTGCAATAACCAAACTATAATTAGGCAGGAGCTAACTTAGATAAAAATGTACGAACAAACCTGTGGCTGATCTTTAATTTCTTGGTTACATCAAAGTAAGCACCAGTCAGCAGTTGAAGTTTCTTCAATTGGATTCTCGGTACAAATGTACCTTTCAGGTTTAATTAAAGGTACTTCCTTTTTCGTATCATCGTAAAAAAATTAACAATTCTCCACTCTTTATAGTATGAAACAGTTTCTGACACATTTTAAAAATATTCTTAGTCATTTCAAACTAACATTACATTAAAACGCAACTCGATCAAAAGCAACATTTGCCATTCATCACATCAATCGTATTTTTAATTTCAAGGTGATTCAGAATCAGAAATCCATCTCTTATTAGTTATACATATTACTATTCTCGATTACACGAATAATTTACGGCCTCAGGATTTGTGATGACAGCTTTTAAGCTCGCGACAATTTTGTATAGAAGAAGGCTATTGCTATGTTGATATACACTCAATGATTAAGAATTAGAATATCAAGCTGTATGCCATGCGCAACTATAGTAATGATGTATTCGCCAAGATTGAATGACTAGAAGATGAAGGCAAGGAAGTGAGACTTTGCATGATATTAGCTTAGACACATAAGATCAAACGATAGACCCATTTTTAAGCGGTATCAGCAAGTATAATTGTAGTTGAACTGTTGAAGGACACCTAAAACACTCATTTTGTAGGTGACTGTCATTGATAAGATTGACTCGTGAGACATTGTAATTTTACTTTTATGCATTTCATTCTGGGAATTTGCTTATTGTTTCGTTTCAATCTGCAGATAACCTGTGAAGCTGAAAATGGAATCTTCAAGGAATTCAACGAATAAGCAGGCGTCCATTGCGATGGACCAATTCAATTCCACGTAAGCGAGTTGCATTCTCAAGACTTCCGCATCCTCTATGGATCAGGGACTCTGTGATTGTTTTAAAAGATAATGAATTACTTTTCTGTAAGATTATCAAATACTTTTCAAAAAATTAAGAAGTTTCCCCAAATGTTCAAGAGAGTCAATTTAATTAAAATACAGCATAACAGCTCATTTGTTTTCAATTTCAATTTGCTACTTTTCCTTTGATGTAGGATGTTTGTGAATAAGCACAAGTTGGAAAAAACACTTAGAAAACATTTAAAGTAGTGCAGATGGCAAGATACATTTTATATCGCGTGCAAATAACTAGATTAAAGGTGGATTATTATTAGCAGATGAATTTGACCTACATGAGAGTGAACCATCACAATTTTCCTAAAGATGTATACATTTATATTACAGGACCCAGCTTACAAACGGAAAAACCGCCGATCAAGAAAAACAAGAACTTTACGATCCTTTTGCAAATCGCGTGGTTGAACATCCAAATGGGTAAGAAACGAAACGCTTACTTTAAAAAACAAAAACATATTTAGAAATAGATATATTGAAGAGCTTAAATATTTTTGATATTTTCAGAGATGGTGGTGCTTTGGCCCATTTACTCAAGAGCAGTTTGGGGTCCGGTATTTTAGCAATGCCTTTAGCATTCAGAAATGGTGGTCTAGTATTCGGACTCGTTGGAACAATCGTTGTAGGAATCATCTGCACACATTGCGTCCACATTCTCGTAAGTATTCAGATAAGTAAAATATCTTCTTCAAGAAACGAATATGATAAATTGGGACCATTATGTTTTCGCCATTTAATTTGGTCTTTTTGAAGGGCGAAATTGGGACAAAAAAGGGACAACTTTTTTAGAGAAAGACACAGGGAGAAGACAGTGGCTAACACCCAGAAAGACAAGCTCATTACTTGAAAAATAAAGATCCAGCTGCGATGTAGATGAAGTTTAAGTTCAAGAAGTTTTTTTTTTATCTCAGGCTTCACGATTTTCGTATCAATCTTGTTAGGGTGTTCTAAAAAGCGTAGTGAACTATTATTTCTAAGATCCTGGTTTGGCAGGTTATTTTGGTGTGGGGGGGGGGGGGGGGGGGAGGTGACTCATAACAATGTCAACATTTTAATTATTCAAGACATGTATCTTTAAATTGAAATAGCTGCGTGAGATTGGAGAAGGGAGCGACAGGACATAAAGGGAAAGAGTGAAGAAACTAGAGGTATACTTATATTTTACTATACAACCTCCAAAATATTTAGATAAGTCAAGTTCATTGCCCAACGGCCAAAACAATCGTTTTAAAAGACATCCAGAGCGAAATCTTGAGTAACTGTTAAATATTACACCTTAGCATTTTTTGTATCCATTTGTTTGTTTGTTTTAGGTGAGGACCTCACATTTTGTCTGTAAAAAAGCTCAAATCCCCAGCCTGGGTTATGCCGGCACTG
The DNA here is from genome assembly GCA_947568835.1 of Protonemura montana. Lineage (NCBI taxonomy): Eukaryota > Metazoa > Arthropoda > Insecta > Plecoptera > Nemouridae > Protonemura > Protonemura montana. The sequence continues at coordinate 11,107,351 of OX387604.1, read as the reverse complement.
CGGAGGTGGCTTTCAAAATCGGCCCAAAGAAGATGCAGCCGTATGCAACAGCAGCAAGGTGAGTCCTCCGCAAGGCTGTTCACGATGCACATGCATTGGTAATTACCTAAAATAACTTTTGGAAATTCATGTTGAAGGTAAAATGATTTCAACGTTGTGCTCAAATGAGTTTTGGCCTCGTCTTTTGTGATCTTTTAACCACTTGAACATGCAGTTATGAAAGATTTTTGACTTCTAATTTTAAAGCGACATTTAAGTAATTAGCTGCAAGGTCCAACCACAGCTAACTAATTCATAAAATGCATTGATCCTATTTCATTCAACCTTGATTGACCAGGAAACATAAAATATAATAAATATTTTGTCTTTTGTGGCCACCTTCCCGGATGCAACACAGTCTGAACTGAGTATAAAAGATTTTCTGTTGAAAAGAATGCGCGATTCAATTAAGAAGTCAGGTTCCAATTTGAGAAAAAAGGGAGGCGAAAGATCGTGTAAACATGGTATGACTTGTGAAAGGGACATACTCACATCAAATGCCAAAAAGGTACTTTCATAAATCTGGTTACCTGTCAGTAAAAGAAAAAAAAATATTGCGTAAATCCGCGAAGGTGACGCAGTACAGTGATCCATAACTTGCATGCTTTTTACCCACCATTAGAAAGATAACCAATACAAATTGGTTAGTAAATATGTGTGATTTGCTAGCATCAAATCAATTGGGTGATTATCAGCATGTGTTAGGAAAGCTTGCTACGTTATTTCGCGCTATTCTCTTCATGGTATACTTAGAAGAAGAAGATGATGATGATGTAGAAGAAGATTTATGACAATGCACATGTAAAAATCTAAAAGTGAAAGTCTGAATGATGCGATTGTAGGTAACCACTTGCTCAGTAACACAATAGTGTGTATCTATTAAGTCTTGATCAATGCCCGCGCCACATACCTTGATAATTAGGAAGTTGAGATTGCATTGAAATGTCTTACGCGAACGCTATTACCTATATCCGGAGTTCAATTCAGGACACATATTGAAAACCGACCGACTACCTCCCAGCTTCTCAACTAATCATGAGGCAATTATAACCCACGCCCTAATTAGCAGCGCGTGAAGATGTTCACCTTAGTCCAAGTCACGCACGTCTCTATGTTTTAGATTAAAATGGCAAAGTTGAAGTTGATATTATTTTATGTTATATATGATGCATATGCAAATCGTGATCACGGTGGAAAGTTTAATCCCCTGCTAATTTAGCTTTGCCAATGCCGCTGTATTGTGAACCATGTCAAGGGCTACGTCAAATCGGATAGAACACACTTACATTCAACCAGTATACGAAGTCGATATTATTACCTCCTCCATAACATTCATGGTGTTTACGAGAGTTGGTCGAAAGTAGTTTGACACCCCGCCATCAAATTCTTCATCTCATCACATTATTATTACGTTTTCTTACGACTTACAATCTCATTTGTTCCTTCATTCAAACATATGATATGCAAATATGTTTACAGGAATTTCGTGAATGGATCATTGATTGCCACATACTACAGCGCAGCTTGCGTATACGTGGTTTTCATAGCAGAATCTTTCAAACAGGTGATTAATCATGATCAATCATGTATAATTTAATACGATATTTTCATCTGATAACATCTGAAATACATAACGCTTCACACATAGCTGTTTGCCATGCCAACTAAAAAATACGATTACTTTTATTTCAGGTTTTCGACGTTTATTTCCCCGACACACAGTTGAATATCAGGATTTATATGGCGATATTTCTGCTGCCACTGATTGCCATTAGTTTGATCAGAAACTTGAAACATTTGATTCCGTTTTCGGTATTGGCCAACTTGTTTATTGTGATCAGTTTGGCGATTACTTTGTATTACATGTTCCAAGATCTTCCACCAATCAGCGAGAGGTTGCTGATCGCTCCTGCTGGGCATATTCCGCTGTTCTTCAGCACTGTCATCTTTGCCATGGAAGGAATTGGTGTGGTAAGTAGATTGCATTTACAAAGATGGAGAGTGTCGCTTGGTTCCTCAACCCAAGCACATGTTATACATTTTGTGATAAACTCCAAATCCACTATTTTTTTCAATCTGCGTTGTCCAATGCTACCTTGTACATGACAATTTTCATAACAGTTGATTTTGATATTATTTTTAAGCATGAATATTTACAAGCCTAAATGCTTTGATATATTTATAAATATGCAGAAGAAATGTCATGTGTAGGGGGCCCATAGTTATGACTACCATGTGTATCTGATACATTCCTTTAATTCATGAACAGGTGATGCCTCTTGAAAACAGCATGAAGAACCCTGGCCATTTCATTGGTTGCCCTGGAGTACTGAACATTGCCATGTCTGTAGTTGTCACCCTTTACGCAGTTATAGGCTTCTTTGGGTACTTGAAATACGGAGAAAAAACAGAAGGAAGCATTACACTGAACTTACCCACAAACGAAGTGTACGTAAATATAATAGAGATTTACAGAGATTTACAGAGTTAGCTCTACATGCAAGTAGATTGTGCGTAAAGATTATACTTTTTAGAGCTATATTTGAAAACAGTATGAGGAAGAATCAAAATGAAAAATTAGTTGACATTGCACTTGAGGAAACATTGAGTGTATGTACGTTTCAATTATTTGATCTGCAAACTTAGCCTTCAGCTAGTGATTTAATATAATCAGCAAAATTTTTTTTTAGTAAAGTTTAATGACTCTGTCGTTAAACGTAAGCTGTACAACCTCGCAGCTATCGGACATTTTTTTTTCATTGACTCCGGTCTTCCCAATATCAAAAACATAACTGACAAAATTATCTGATACAAAAGTTCACAATCATTAAACCTTGTATACTTTTTGCACCTCAGGTTGGCCCAAATCGTCAAACTGCTGATGGCAATTGCAATTCTCTTCACGTATGGTCTCCAGTTCTTCGTACCAACGGAGATTGTATGGGGAATGTTGAAAGACCGAGTGAACGCGAAGTGGAGCGACACCATCCAGAACTCTTACCGTATATGTGTGGTTACCCTTACAGGCAAGTTATAACTCATGCAACTCGCCTTAAAATACTTATTTCATCTACCAAAAAAACTAATAGTCTAACTGTGTGACGTTTCTTGCAGTTTGTGTCGCGATGGCAGTTCCAAATTTGGGCCCTCTAATCTCCTTGGTGGGTGCCATCTGCTTCTCAAACCTTGGTCTGATGTGTCCAGCAGCTATCGAACTTATAGCCTACTACGAGCATAATAAAGGACCTTGGCTTCTTTTGAAAAATGTGCTTATTATCATTATAGCACTGATCGCTCTCGTCTCTGGTACATACGCCAGTATTTTGGAGATTATTGATACTTACTGATCAAACCGTGCGTTTAAAACCACGTCGTTTATTTTATTTACCGTTATGTTGTAATTTTATGTTGTACTTCCTAAGTTGTATATATTCATGACACGTATAATTTTATTGAAATAGCTGAAAACATGTCTAAATATAATGAAGCATTCCCTGACTATCGTTGTAATTTTCCCTCATTGACAGTGAAATACAAATAATAACTTCACAGTAATGATCGGAATACATGTGTGAGCTCAATAAAAAGTTTAGCGTGCCTCACTTTATACGAGAGTTTAATTGGTACAGTACATGGAGAATGCAGTGTAAGTACTTGCTTTTGGTGCGAGTTAGCGATTGATTGAATACAATTGCGATGGAAACTAAGAAAACATCACACTGAATGTGGGAAGCGTTCCAACTTCAAAAATCGATAGAAATCAAAATTAAAAACACATTTTTTGAAATCCATTAATAATGAATGCAAGTGAAATGATATAAATCTGCACAAAAACTCAAATCTACATGTGTGAAATTCATTTACAACACTGAATCCAATAGGAAATACTGAAGAGCAATGGTTGATGTGGTTTAGAGAGGGCGAGTGGGGAAGGGTGGGAGGGCGGGAGGTCGGGATGGCGGAGGGTGTGCTACCATCGAATTAGCGGCGAATGGGGCGATGCTTCCGATGACGGGATGATGGCCCAGATGATGAACCAGCCCGCAACAGCGAACAATGCCGACGCTATATACAAGCGAATTTTCTTTAATAATTCAGTTTTATTCCGTTGCACGTAAGTAAGTGCAGCTTGTTTATTGTCCACCACAAGTCTTTGCCATCCATCTCTAAAGAAATATTTAAAATGTATCACTATTTTATATTTAATTAATAATAACATTAATGAGCCGCAGATATTTGTCTAAAAATTCTCACCGAAGGTACTGCAGTGGACTTATGGTCTCCTCGTATACGGACTCGTCTCCGAAATGTCTTGATTCTCTCCAGCATGGGGTTAGCACAGGTACACTTTCTTCCGTTGTTATCTCCTGATCTATTTCATCGACTTCTTTCTCGTTGTTGTTTACTTCCAATGCTACAATGGGTACATCTGCGCTCGTCTCACTTCTTAATTCGGTGGATTCGACTTTCTCAATCTGTACTGCTCTACAAAGAAAACATTATTGATTTAAAACATTGACGATAATAAAGCGTATGCTATCACTGAAATGGAATTTTGCTAAAGAGCATTATTTTACAAGAAGAACCATATCGGTCATTTTGCCAATTCCTTTAAACCGATTCACATGACTTTGATTGTGATTTTTCTTATAAAACATACACTTTAGTATATCTTACTCTTCTGCCTTTTCTTGCCACTCAGAAATATCCACCGTGGACGACGCCAAAGCAGTGATTGTAGACAAGGTAGACTTCATTCTCATTGAATTCACTATATTTGCCATATGACTCTTCGGTCTTGGCTCCTGAAAAATTGTTCAGCTACATGCATGACAGTAAACCAATATTTTCAGTGAGATTTAGAAACTAGAAACACCCTACCAATTGCCACGGGTGGGGAAAGCAAATGTATGTGACAATGCGTAGCTTACGAGAAGATTCCCGAGACTCCTTCCAGCCTCCAAAGATGCCGCTACTGGTCTAGGAAGTGCTGCAATGCTCGCCCTCCGTTTGGCATTCAATTTCTTCGCTGTAATAGCCGCTAATGAACGATATCTAAAACAAACCATTCGTTATAACGCTTTAAATTTAACGGATTTTATAAACAAAAATGTTGATTCGGATTAGACAGCTCTTAGACAGCTTTTAGACAGCTCTTAGAAGCCGTTACGAATAAGATAGATGTACCTTAAGGTTCGAGGGGCTGGTTCGTCTCCATCTGGATTGTCTTCCATGACGATATTGTTCTCTGCCAAAATCCGCTTTAACTCTTCTAATTGCCCATTCATTTTCTCGACGGTGAGCTTGGTGTTCTCGACATGTGCTACTAGTACTTCAGTCGCTCGAGAAAGCCTATGCTCCTGTTGAACGGCTCCAAAATGCTGGGAAAAGAAAATTCCTTTAGCGTTCCAATGCAATAACAGCGTGCCTACAGCAAAGCACAGTTTATAACCCCAATTAAATAACCTGGTGCATTCTCACTGATAACCCTACCTTGTAGCAAAATGTATAATAACGTCAATAAACTGTTTGCAAAAATATCTGCTTTTGGTTTATGAGCTTAAAAAATTACTTTTGGTGATGTAAAATGAACAGTAGCTACTCTTGTTTATGCATGAAAGTCCTCTCACAGTTTTCAAAGCGATGCACAAATTATATAATGCAAGGATATTTTTGTTTTCTTGAGGCAGTCCCTCAAAGAGTCTTTGCGGAGATACGGTAATTGGGCGATGCTGTCGGAACAACCCTTGTCAGAACAACCCTTGTTTTTTTAAGTTTCGCATTCAATTTAAGTCCTTACTCATTCTCTCTCTTCGCAACTCTTTGTTTGTACTTCAATGGGAGCGTTTTAAAAAGCAACAACTAATAATGCCAGAATGTTACCTCTGCTGATCCAGAAACTCTGTTAGTTGCCTGCTGAAGAATGTCCACTTGCAGTTGAATTTGAGCCAACGCCTCTACACAGTCAGAGTCAATGTACACCCGACTTAAATTCTAAAAAAAAAACATGTATTTTCAATTAAAACACATGCTGGTTGATGTTGAATGTCTCATTACGAGTAAGTTGATAATTTACACTTACATACAAAGAAGTTTTTAGCTTTGCAGCTTCAGTTGCCATGTTTATTTCCGCTTGATCCCGCTGTCTTTTCTGCAATTCTAGTCTATTAGACAGAGTCAAGACATCTGTCTTGAATGCCAAAGCTAACGACGTGAAACGATTCTGAAAGAAATTACGCATCGTAGTAAGTAAATTGATGCGATCGTGTGTAAATATCTCATTAGTTGCAAAATACTTACTTCAATATCGGTTTCGGAGAATGCCTCGCTGAAAAAAAAATTAATTAATTAATTCAAATTCAGATTTCCTTACATTTTTTGCAATACCTGCCAATCATACAAAAATATTATTATCATTTTGAATAACATAGATAGTTGGAAGCTCCTTCGATGCACATTCAAACCTCTTTACACATTCTTAAGCTTTCTTAAAAATTCTTAATCATTCTTAACAGACACATATAACAAAATTAAGTAGCCACACTTGATGCTTTTAAAAGAAATACATGATTTACCTTTGTTTGTTAGCAGATACTAGATCTACTAAAGATGACACACGTTTCATCTTTGCGATCAGTCTAGGTCTGAGACTGTACTTAGAATAAAGTCATTTAATTTTCACCAAACTCCCAAACAGAACTGAACCAAATGTTACAGATGTGTATATTATTATTACTATTCTGTCAGTAAAGCATGTTGCCATCTCCTCTATGTTCTCGCAGTACCCGCTAGTAGCACAAGAAAATTGATAAACTAACGAAAGATGAGTTGTATGAATAAACAACGGAATAGTGAGCATCGGCACCCATCTTTGAAACGAATGAAAAGTTTATTTCAAATCAGCAATCTCAAAGACCATGGAATAAAAACTGGAGTTTTATCCTCTTCACATTGCCCACATATTTTTCCTGTGATGACGTAGGTACTCACAATTGCCACGTTCCACTGTGAACGGGTCAGTAAAAAGCTTGATAAAGTTAGATTAATAAAAATAAAAAAAATACTGCGTTTATATTAAAATAGGGAAGTTTTCATAGAAAAATGTGTAAACGGGAAATCTGAAAGGTTTGACGCTGTTTTTATGAGAGGCTACAGTATTTATAGATTTCGTTTGATAAACATCATGCCAACATCCATGCCTTCACAGCTGATATCGGATTGCCAGTTTACGTTGTGATTTTATTTCAAATACCCAGTATACTTCTCATTACTCAAGACATGGACAGATTCTCAAGGCTTTATACTTAAACTACACTGGAATGAAAATAGCCATGTGATAAGTATCATCATAGTGGACAGATTATTTTCCTAGCTGATGGACCCAGGAAGTGGCCTCTTCAGTTACGCTTTTAGTTTACGTCAAAAATGAACCGAGCTCGGAATAAGATTTAACAAACTTTGCTCGCAAACTTTCTGTGCCGGCTGTCAATACAATTACAATACCTATAGAACATTTCTTAGAGTACAATACAGTTGTTATGCTGAAAAAAGTGTGCTTTATGACAAGCCACCCAGTTCTTTTTCGGGCATAACGTTTAACTGTTCCGACGTTGAAGTGATTTGATTGATTTGTGGAGTTTAACGACGCACTGTTTTGATAGCGGGGCCTGTGGCACTGGTCTTATAGTACCGGTGATTAGAAGATGACGAACTTAATCTATCCTAAAATGAACGAGGGGAAATCCGGTGCCGGTACATAGCCTACTCCTGTCGCAAGCCAAACCGTTCGTTTTGGGTCAAATTGTGGTCGCTAGTCAGATGCGAGATTTTAATCTTAAAACCTAATCTGTATATCCTGTGTCTTACCGATCAGATCTTCCAAGAAGTCCCAGATGTCGTAGATATGAAGTGGGCAAGCTTGGAAAAGCGTTATTGGCCCCATCATCGGCAATGGAGGTGCCAGATTGCTCTATCGCCCCAGAACCTGACCCCGAACAGGACGATTCCGAGGTGGAAGATTTTGCTGCTGCCGACTCGGACACTGATCTTCTAAGTACTGATGCCTAGCAACAAAACGTACATCTTACATCTTTCATGTCACTTGTAGCTACGCGGCAAGTAAATACGCTACGTGCACATTAGAGGGTGTTTGATATTTTGTCGCCTTCAAAAATGCAGTTATTTTTTAAGGGTGGTAAAGATCAGGATTGAGTTCGGTCGGTGCTGAAGAAGTTGATGGTGGTATTTTTCATTATTTTGGTACAGTTTTTGCGTCTATACACACAGTCAAGAGGTGGATGCCGTCGAAAGGGAGCAAATCTACGTGTCAAATTATTTGCGTAACAATAAATACTGACTTGGATTCACGAATTTAAGGACGTGATTTGCAGAAATTGAGTGCAGAACTGAGAAAAGTGACTTTCATATCAGATGAGTACATGCTTTTTTATTCCCACATCAATTTCAGGTGAATGCTAGGACAATTAGTGTTCCAAAAGGTACCGGATATTTTTCCAATCAATATTTTTCCAAACACTCAAGAAATATGCCCAAGTATTTTGATAAGGTTTTGAAGACATTGACCATTCGTAATTTAAATTGCAACTTCGGCATCTCCACACAAATCTCCAGATCTCCGAGGAATTAAGTAGCTCAGATACTATACTTATAATTCAAACTTAGCAGAATTAATAGAATTATACTTTTCGATTTTATTTTCTTCAATTAAATATAAAGTCCATAATCGAGTAAGTTAACGAAATCTGAAATAGTCAATCATAAGTTTATGACCGTGAGTAGTGATGCAAAATGAAAATGGCGTTCTTTCATCTGTCATCAATCGAGCCAACATAAATGTTTATACATGCCAAACTGTTTGATCATGGGAAAGGCTGGATTCAATTTGACATTTGACTATAGGGGCTTAATTCATGTGTAAGGCACTGTTTGCTATCTTAGTCAAACGTAGAAGAAGACAGATGGTTGCAGATTGCATCCTTGCTTCTATTTAAATGAGGAAAACTTCGGAATTATGATAATTGTTTCATGGTTGTGCAGAACCAATATACATATGAAAAACAATCTCCAGTTATCATAAATGTACCAACAACAGATTTGACATTTGAATATTTTCATAAAAAAGACAAGCAACTGGGCGTTAGTATAATATTTATTAATTTTATCTGATATTTTCTAATCTTGAAGGCAATAATAGTTGGCATAATCGTTCTACCTTGCCATACGATGACTCATAAAGTAATACACGTTTGCAGTCCGGTAAAGTATGCTATAACGTGCAAGTACAACAATTAAAACTCCCTGGCCGTGATAAGCTATCGGGGTGCCAATGATATTCAGCTATGCTATCGTAGGTGGACGTTTTTAAAAAGTAGGCTCGATACAGCTGGGGACAGGAATTGCCAAAATGTTTTAAACCTTATTTATTTAATCAGACATATATAAACTTACATCATTTAAAGTAATTCCGTCTGATTCTTCATCTTTAGGTGAGTCAGTAGATGCAGTACTGGCTTTCGTAGATGGGATTGAAGTTGATGAAGAACTGACTTCTTCAGAATCCTGAAAATATTTATAATTTTAGTAATCGCATAAGTTAACGTCAATAGCATTGACTGTTATGTGTTCTGGGAATTATTTATATGCTTGCTTGTAAGCAAAAAACAAATTTACTTCATAGTTCATCTTGTGTACTCTGTGTCAATTTAAATTCATCAATATTGCTGTATCATGGAAGTCAAACAAATTGACATTAGCTGGTCATTAAAGCTTGCAGAGCTGCATCGTTTGGTCCAACGATTACTTCGTCTCTTACATTCAAGCGAATTTAGTTGCAAATATCGAATAGGCAGGTGATCTATTAAAATATGTGTGTTTAAAATAGCTCCTGCCATTATAAGAAGCCAAATACGCATCTACTTCGAAAAACCGAACTCAAACAAAGCGCGCGGAACATTTTGGAATCTCACAAATAATTGTTTGAGCAATGTAATGAATTATTGGATGCTAGTTCAATATGGACGCGTTGACTAACCAAGGTCTGCGTAATTATAAATCATCCAATACACCCAGATGACTATCAACACAGCCACAAATACTTCTGCGTTAAACCATGGACGTTAAACAATCTGTTAAAATAACTTCGAAACCCTTAGAGCATTTTGAGAATAATGCGATATGCATGATGTTACGTTACGTTCCTAAATTCGTAGTATCCAATATCCATGCAGTGACGACTTAAATGCATTTCTGTTTAGCAACTACTATTACAGGATTGAAACGTTATATAATCTGAAATTAAAACACACTCGTTTAACACCCAAATAATAATATGTTAATATATTGAGAGTGAAAGTTTGATACTTTGGATCACTGAATAAAACATATACGTATTATATTTGTGCAATTTTTATCAAATAGAGGCAAACTTTCCGACTTGAACCTCATTAGCTAAAAATCTGGATCAACCCGATTAGAGTTATAAGACAAGCCGTGGTCCTGGACATATTTCAATTCAACCAACGAAGAGTTTGATTCGGAATGAATTAAAACATCAACGTCACAGCCAGGATAACCAATAAATCAACTTTTTTCAAAATTCTTTAAAGTTTAAAAACATATTGTTGTAAAATAGCTTTAAAAGACACAAACCTTGGGTGGTATTGCTTGTTGTAGATCGGGTCCATTGCGAGGAGATTCTGAGGTGGTTCCTTCAGATGGGTTTACACTGCAAGAACTTTCTGAAGAGGAAGATTCATTTGTGCTTGCTCTACTAGCAATCGAAGTGTCACTTTTGGTAGCAGTGACGTTTCCCACACCTTGAGATCGCCGGTAACATGCGGCTTCATTTTGCAAAATACCAACCATTTCTTAGACCAACAACGAAACTGTTAATTTATTATCAATACTTATTTGATGATGGTTCTTTCCATGACGTTTTCAATATGTAGACATGACGCCGAATTCACATAAAGTTGACCACTAAAATCATAATACAAGAATTTTATGATCGAATACAAAGCGATTTGAAAAATATGAAAACCACCTTACTCCATCGAGTGCTAACGTTAAAGTCATGCAATTATAATAATAACGACCACGCTAAAAACAGGATATATGCCATTGTAATGTTATCCTTATCTGAATACAACCACAAGAAATCTACTAAAATAAGGCTTTGATAACGCAATCACCAAGCACTGTTTGTATTCACAGGGTTTGTTAGATAGATATAAATATTTTAGCTATAATATCGCAGTTCATATGTATAGATCAAAATAATATAATTTCCTTACACTGAATACTTTCCCGGTTAATACCTAATCTAATTTTTAATTAATAATTTAGACACTTTCTTAACGTTACTAAGTGTGAGTACACACCAGGCAACACTGGTTTTGACTGATTTTGAAGGGTATCGAAGGTGCCCCGTTTGTTGTGACATGGCACTGTCACAGGAACGATATACGAACGACACGGGCACGTCGTGAGCACGACATGAGAACGACACGAGCACTACACAGGCACGACCCACACACTATACAGGCACGACCCGGGAACGACTAGAACACAGACAGTAGTGGCGGTGGACTGGCTTTTCCCGATTCTAGCCGAGCAACACGCTTCGGAACTCTCGAAAAACGATGTCTTAGTATTAATACTCTAAGCGAAACATTGTTCTTGTATGTATCAAAACTTAAATACAATTTCAACAAAACGTGTTTTGCTCTTAATTCATAAAATGTATCGTAAAATGCTTAAAGAGCTAGAAGCAATGGACACATTAATATTCATGTTAAGATAGTTAAAGATAGTGCTCGCTGAAACGTTACCTTGTCAGTTTCGAAGCAGCGAAAACGAAAATGTATTTGCTTTCTTGGACATATGTACTTGCCAATTACACACTCACGTTTTGTGTGGACTAACAACAATTTTCGCACAGGGTAACACAACTCCTACTTGGAGATGAGAGTTCAGTACAGATACATACAGCTACTCTAAATCCAAACCGACCCTATCTAAAGCGATTTAATCTTGGCTTGTCATTGAACAAACTGTAACTGTCTGAAATTCTTACACAGTTAAGGATTCTACGGTTTTATTATCATGTCGTAAAATAGTTTCACTTATCAGTATTCTGAAAAGATGGACAAAATTTCTGTACAGTACAGTGAAAGTAGGCAACACTTGTTTCGTTGCTGTACTGCGGAATGCAGCACGATCAGACTGAGGCTAGAGTTAACCTGATAGAAAAATAACATGGAGGTTTCAACTATGTTTTCAATTATTTTTGTGTGCAGCTATAAGATATGATACAATCAACAGCTTTCAACTATGACAATGAGACATAAAAGAATCAGAGCTAGTAAATTGAGTATAATAAAGGTAAAATTTTGCTCCGCTTTTTTTTCGAACTATTGGGTGGCAATGTTACGTTAGTAGTCTAATTTTAGGTATTTCATTTTTTAATTTATGGAGTGTTAATATTTAACTGACAAACAGAAGTAAACGATGGTATCCATACCAAAATCGTCAGATCAAATAACCAGGAAAACTTTGCTTAATTTAGGAAATAGATTGGATAGAATAGGAAATAAATGGATTTGGAACCATGTAATTCTAAGGTTGGTAGCACCGTCAAGGACATTTATATTATCATAGTTAGTGCCATCTATGGTGCCACTCTGCTTTTTATTGCCTATTTACGAATAAGGCTGTGGCAGACCCTAAAATAATGTTTATTGTCAATATTGATTAAACCAACATTATAAATATTGGTTAATTTTGCTTTATTGTTATTTGTTGTTACAATCATGGAACAGAGACAAAACAATAATTAGCATGGCATATAAAACCACAAATATCCAATGCACACAATAATGTAGGCATAGGAACAAAATTATTAATATGACGAACAAATTTATGTGGACCAAAGATTTTGATGATTAATTTGATAAAATTGTGTAAAAAAATATATAGTTTGTTATGCTACAGTACTGAGTACATACACACATAACCTAATGTTACACACATTGCTGAGTTTATGGAACGAAATACAATGTTAACTGTTAATTGTTAATTTAAATATTTTGCTATTATGATATTCCTTATTAGTGATTATTAAAATTAATACGAAAACAAAACTATTCAGGTACAACCGGATGAAATCTTTTTCCGTTAAAGTGGTAACACAAAAATGTGGTAGAATTACATTATTTGATTCAATTTTAAAGGCCAAAAAAAAGAAGAATTAATGGTCATATCAGTTTGAGCTCTTGCTGAGATGACCCTTAAATCATCGAACTTAATGGGAATATATGTGACCACTTTTCTGGAGAAAAGAAGTCATTATGGCGCCAATTTGTACCCTCAAAATCTAACTTACACCTAATATTTTAACAACTGGAATATTAAAAAAAATTTGCTAAATATATTTTAAAAAATCTATACTCTAAAAAAGATTACTAAAAAAGACAATATTAAATTGAACATACAAATCTTCCTTCAATATAATATTGTAAGCATATGATAATACACTTTAAAATATTATTAATAGCACACAGTAAATGGGATATTATACGAAAATCTTAAAATCTAGAAATAAAATTACAGATATTTTAATATAGCCTATACTCACATAAGTATTTTTAGCTTACTAAATTTAACCTATATTTAACTTATTTTCTATAAATTGTTCATAGAACTTACTGCAGTTGATATATCATAGATATATGGGATCAAAAATCACCGACGGCATGTGCATATCCCACAGCATTAATATTCTCTCCAAAGTGAAAAAATCGATTTTGATTTCTTAGTTATTATTTCATCAATTGAGCATCGAAGATTACATCCAAATATGTATATCTGGCTTGTTATCCGAGCATCAAAATTTGAAGTAGCAACAAGGGAAGTCTTATGAACCTAGATTTTCTTTTTTGACGAGAATAGTGTGCCATGGAGTACTATACATACTTGTCAGCAAGTCACATAATAATAGTACAATACACAAGTAGAAAACAACATGAAATCATAAGAAAAATAAGACAAGCCATTTTGGAAATTACCTTCCGTTTACCTGGCGATGCAATAGAATCTCGAAATAATAAAACAAATGAAAATAGGGCCAGCCCATTTCTATATAGTATTATAAGCAACATAAAAAGTATGAAAGCAAAACTGTACATGCATTTAATAACCGAAGCATTATTATGTGATCGTATACCAAATGTCTAAGCATTTGGTAACTTCACTAAAATGCAAAAATCTTTGTACAATGCATCATTTCAGAACTTCAGCTAACTGCACAAAGTTAATAGAGCAAATGTACGCGATATCCATCCTTATCGATACCTAACTGAAATCCTTAAATATAAATTAAAGCCTACAAGAATCTAGTGGAAAAGCTTTTGTACAAAACAAGAAGCACCAGTCACCAGTACCCAAAGAAAAGACCCAACTTGCCCTGAAACCACTGGATATACACTTTTCCATCCACAAAGAGGTGAATTTAACACAGAAAAGTGTGATTCCACCCGAAATTGCACAATCCTTAAAGACAATAAGGATGGCAGAACTGGTAAACCAATCTCTGCGATCTCTCTGTTTTCTTCATGATTCCTTTCTTGTAATATTGCCTAATCGATCGAGAGAGCTTGTCGTAGTTCATAGCTGGCCTGTTCTTCCTCTTGCCCCAAAGCCTTGCAACTCTAACAGAGTCCTCTATCTTGAAGACGCCTTTGGTCCTGTCCAACCATCGTATGCAGGAGCCGTGCACTTGTGGAGCTGCCAGCAGTTCTTTGAGGAACTGCCAGAGGTGGATGTGCGAGCCCCCGGTACGTCCTGTGGGCGCACTGGTCGTGGCTGATTTTCCAGCCGATGGTGAAGGTACACTTTCCACCTCATCATCTGGAAAGATGAAATTATGTTCAAGTTTTACGTCTATGGAGTGTTGGCTTTGTGTTTAATCTAGGAGCGCACTGGATTTCAAACGTGGCAACCAGTTATAATCGGACGATATTTTCTGAATAGTTGCAGCATGACTAGTTGTGACGTCAGAAGTGTATGATAAAAGTCAAGCTGAAGAGATTGAGGACGAACAAAGAGACTTAGAAGAATGACCTTCAGAAGTAGGTCTCAAGGAGACAGAACATTCGTGTGAATAACCAGAGCAATAACATAAGCCCTATAGCATCAGGTAAATTACAAGCAGATGTTTACACCATAAATACATTTCCAAAAAATCATTAAAATTATTCGTTAACAAAGCCATTTGAGGGAGATTTCAATAGTGAAAGGCATTCGGTGAGTGTTGACTTTGAAATACGTGTGCTGGGGCTCACCTTCAGATATGTCGCCGCTAGAACCGCTGCAAGTTGAGTTGGTTGCAGTGCTCCACTGCAGAAGCCCAGCCATGTCAATTTCTTGGCAGGCAGCTTTCCAGATTTCGAGCTGTGCATACAGAGTGCTGCCACACTACGAACAAAAAACACGCTGCCATTAATTTCAATCATTTTTTACTTATTGCATTTAGTTATTAAGACTTTTTTCATGAAGTTCTCCCATCCGTTCGGTACATACTATCTGGTTTTAAAATTATCTAGCACTGTGATCAAAATTTGAGGCATCTGTTTCTGTAATGATTAATTCTTGGGCTTACCTGAGGAGCTCTTTGGTGGAAATCTTCCTCGGACAGTGACGCTAAAGCGACGCCATCCATGTTGAAATAGTCCATCTGCATCGCTGGTAGATTGTACTGCCTCAATGTCCATAGCAGCCATGCTTTCACGTCATCGATAGTCCACTGCACTGGATCTGTTGACAAAACAAAGAAACTGTTTTAATCCACACAAATTAAAATTGTGATATTGGCTTCTTGGTGTGTTGGAAGAAGGCAAACCAGGGCATAAGAAAGCCGATAGATAATTTTGCAATGTCTTGTTCTCAATAAAGGTAGAGCATTTCAGCCACGTAAGAACAAAGTTTGTAAAAAATCTCGTCTCGGCTGTGACGCAGTCAAGGCTGTATTCAGGGATAGGTTACCGTCTAAAGTGATCAAGCCAAATTCACGGAGAATGTAATTTGTACTTGAATGCGGAAGAAAAAACCCTTAATCAAATTGATCTTAACACATATATTGAAAAATGGAATCAATATTACTCATTGGAAGCTCTACACAATACATGAAACGTATTTATAAATTTTCTATTTTTATACCGAGTTAAACAGAGTTTTATATCAAGCTGTTCCCTGTTATAGAACGAACACAAAAGGATGTAATACAATTTTATTACTGCTATATCTAAATATCTTAGCAATAACTTGACAACTCCAGGTTGTAAAAAAGACACACGTGTGCTTTAAGTTAAGAACAATTTCTGATTGCTCCTCGTATAATAAAAGACAAGGCTAACGACGCCCTATTCGCCAGCCACACCCAATGTGATAGAGGTAACACCGCGTCGTCTACGCATTTCATTTATCTATTACTCTTCAAGAACAAATAAGAACATAAAATGTGGTTTGGACCATGAGTGTGTAGATCATATCAGTAGGAAACTGAGATGGATCAAATTAAAATCGAGTATTGGCACTTGGCATTTTCACAGTTATTGATATGATTTTAATAACAGATATAAAATTGCCAGAGAAAATATTCGCGATATTATTCTCGCACCTTGACACAGCTCCAAATTAACACTGTCAGAATATTTATTGAAGGAGATCTAGTGTGGTAACTTACGCATCAGCAATCCAATACATATGCGTATTTTACTTATTATTACATCTATGCCCTACCATTAGCATCATTTTTACATTAGTCTACTCGAAGTCACTTAAAGGTTTATGATGTTTGAAAGATTCTGGTTGGGTGGTCATCGATACAAGCTTGGACATTAGGATATCTGAGAGGCCATTTCAGCTTTCACGACACCAAGAACACCGCACCTTACAATAAAACCAGCATGCTTCATCTAGCGCTAGCTTCTTTCTATATTCTGATACACATAAGCTACTAGAAAGGCATGGAATAATAGCGATCATTGGCATTGTAAGATGTAGAGTTTGGCTATTTCAACATTGTAATGCTAAGACAATTGTTTAGTCGATATGCGTGCTACTGAATTGAAACTGTAATCACAAAACCAGAGTAAGACAAAGTTATTTAATGTATTCTCATTCCGGTTTTTATTTTGCCCAAGTATATTTTTACGTTAATACAATACCAGTGATAATATTGTTATTGTACTGAAAAATATTCTCTAATTTTTATCTCATTGCTTCAATTAATTGTTCGTGAAGAGTGATTTAAAAAGTCATTTTTTATACGTCATCATGCTGTTGGACTAACTAATACCAGGTAAAAAAACAGTACGAACTGAACAAGTTTTAAATCTTCCTTTAAATCTAAAGAAATAAATACGGGCCTTACCCTATGCCATTGGTACCAAATCAATTAAATTGTCATGTACTAACTCGAGGCTGTAACAATTTAGAGGCTGAAGCCAAGTTGTCAACCATGGTACCCGACCATCGGGCAAGGCACGGTGGTGGGGGAGGGGAGGGGGAAGAGAGGAAACACAGTCGATTCCCACCTGGGTAGACTCCATTGGCAAATCTGTTTCAACATTAAAAACGCAAATTCATTCCTGATATTTGTAGGTAAAGTACGAACTATTTTTTTACTCTGTGGTTTTAGTTAATTGTACTTGTTTTGTTACTTAATCATAAGCAACTTGCTGCTTGGTCTTAATGCTAATTTTCATTTTGATGGTACCCGTAAAGGGATTTAGCTTCCATTAAATATTACACGTTAATATTATTATAACTTATAATAACTCATTAATCCCACGTTTATTTTGGGGTCACTATTTTTAGCAGCAGTAGAGACAATTTTGATGTAACATACTTGACAACCCAATTCTTTGCTGGAATGTAACCGTATGGAGACTAAACTATTTTATTATTTCTTTTTATTCATTCATATAAGAAATAAAGTATGGGTGCCTAGCTCTTCTCATTCATCATTCATTGACCCCATTAGCCAAGTTGCATTAACCAAGTTGCATTAGCCCAGTTTGAAGCATGGAGCAAAAGAATGCATTTAATAATGTAAATAAATTAGCAGATAAAGTCGGCAAGTTGATCGCTGAGTTTAAATTTTAATTAAGATTTTTCTTTTAACGTTTGTGCCAGAAGGTATGACAAGACATGCTCCATTCTTGCCAAATTATAGGCAGTAGAACTTAGCTAGGAAATGCAAGTAAGTTTTTGGTCAGCACGCATCGCTGCACGTCGCTGCTCCGGTGGAGATGACCCATGCAAATTCTGTGTTGCCGGTCCAGTCCATCCTCAAGTTCGGTAATATAAATAGGCTTGATTCTTACCTGGAGCAATTCCCAGCACATTACAGGTGGAGTCAACGTCCTTTCGAAGCTGTTCTATAGCCAGCGACAGCACAGGCTCGATCTTTTCGCGGCTTAGTTCAGCCAAAGAGTCGCTCTTCTGGGCGTCAGGGACTCCATCCTCTTCGGAGTTTCCATCGTCGTCGTTTACTTCCATCTTCACCTCGACTTCTTTTTTGGTCGGAAGGAATCCTCCCATGCCAGCGAAATTAAATGGCCTCAGGTTATATTTCCGTTGAAAGCTTGTATCTTTCAACACTTCTCGCAGCAGCGTGTGGTCTCCCAGTTTCGGATTGCTCTTACACGATGTCGATGCAATCTCTTGTTTGGGCACTGCCCCACTGGATCCGCACCCCAGTAGAAGGTTTCCTAGAGCTATGGATTTACTCATGAGATCGTCACTTTTCAAATTTGTTTCATGGGATGTCGAAGAAAATGTGTTTCCGAGGACCAATAAATTTCTCTTCTTTTCCTCGTTTTTGTCGCTATTTGGCTTTTTATCCCCAATTATTTTTTCTTCGGAGTTGCTCATCAGGATATTGCAAAAATTGGCAACTTTTTGACTGAGGTCGTCAGTCTTTGTACTTTCATTCCTCTTTGTTATGTTCATTGATTCTTGAAGAAAACGTGATTCGTCCAATATTTCTTGAAGATCTAATGTCTGCTCTTGTTTGATTCCAGTTTGCGATGATGGCGAGAGAGGATAAGGTGACAGGTTGGAGGCGTACGATGATGATGGGGATGGGGTGGGTGACATGGATGGCGCGTACGGTGAGTTGTAGTTGCCCATGCATGGTGACAACAGGTACGAAGGTTCTTCCTTTACTGCACCGAGCATTCCCGGCGACGAATGATACTGATAAGTACTGCGTTTTGACTCGCACGAATCAGCTTGGGAGGGTGACTTTAAACTGCCAAAATCGTCAATTACGTTGATGGAGGTTCTTGAATTATTTGATACATCCATTTCCTGGCCCAACGGTGACTTCAAGTTTTCAAAGTTCTCATAAACGTTTGTCATCGTCGCTGAATTTGCCTGTAGCTGACTGAAATGTTCAAACGAGGTCATTTCTGAAGGGGTTGAGGCATCGAGTGCATGAGACTTGTCAACTGATTTAATCGTACCAAACTGTTCAAAATTTGGAAACGGTCTGTCGTGAGAGTTATCTTCGTCCATTGTCTTGAAGTGATCAAAGTTATCGAAATCTTTATCTTGATTGGTGTGAAACATGGGCGGCGGCGTCGTAGGGTCGCTGTACATAGCCAGGAAATGTTGAATGTTAATCGGAGACAGGGGTACTTGACAATCCGAAGCACATGGGAGGAGGGACAGATCGAAACAGTCGGCTTCAAATGCACTGTAGTCGCAAGCAGGGCTGAAACCGGCTGATGGCACCGTCTGAGGCATCTGTAAAAATACAACAATTGACTGTTACTAAAACGTACTCTTTCTCTCAAGAGAATGTTTGGTGTAGTTTCCGCGGGTGGCAGTTGCCTGGTGGTGAGAATGAATCTCTTTGATGTTGGAATCGCTGTGCTGTGACATTTTGTCGGAGATGCACAGGGACAATGTCATCGGGTATTGTGACGTCAATTATGCCAGCATGGGAAGTACCAGTAAAAATCATCCCACATGTTTGAAATGTTTTACAGTTTTTGTGGCATTGCTTTGCCAGTGCGTCATTCGATATTATTTTCACTTGTGAGACAGACTGAGAATTTATAAGCATAATTTCTATACTTAGTTCAAACGCATTTGGCCGAGCCTGCCAATGACATCCGATTTTACCAAGATCGCACCTATCGGTAGATATCGATTCTAAAAGTGTAATTGAAAATTTAATATGGAAAGAATGTGATTCACTCCAAACTGTTAAATAAAGCGAAAACGTATAAAAAAAATTATTTTAAAATCGAAAAATGTTCTTTTATTCTCTTATGAAGTTTCAAGCGCTTTGACAAATGGTAAATAATAGATCCTTGAGATGAAAATGTCAACAATTTACACCCCCCCCCCCCCCCCCATCATCACACCAGGCACCCTGCCCCTGGCATACTTGCAGGTGGTTTTGTTTCTCATGTAACACGAGCAAAATGTGAATGTGACACGTCTGACTCGCTTCTCTGACGTCAAATCATATGTGTGCTGCACATGGTCCCTCCCCCCTGCCACTCGGTGCCCCCCCCCCCCCCCCCCCCCACGACAAAATGTTCGTCCGACTGCCTGAGTAAATAAAATAAAAAAAGCTGCTCACTTATTTTTAGATATTTTAATATCCTTGGTACTAGTGATAGATACACACAAAAATTACATGCTGTTAGATATTGATTCTCTTAGTAAGCAATGCAAGTGGTTTGAAGCGGATTTTGGTACGGTGATGATTTCATTCCACGGTAGCTGGGTTTCTGAACGATATTTTACAGTTATATACTTTCACTATTTTCTTTTGAAATGCCGTTAATTTGAGCGTACTGCATTTTTATCACATTTCAGCGTTTACGTGATTAATATGTAAGTTAGAGAAAAACGTTGGTCAAATAATTTCCAGTGAATGCTTTTTTAAATTTCGGTTTGTGTAGTGAGAAGAAGGTGCTGGAGCAATTATAGATGCGTTCACGATGTAGACAAATTCCCGCGATGCATTACGACATTAATTTTAAAATAGGCGAACTCATAAAAGCAGATGTGTATCGATTTGGCATGGATGATCGCGTCCACATATCGTCATCCTGCAGGGAAACAGCATGCAGATGCTTCCACCAATCTTTCGACAAATTTACCTTCGACAACACAGATGGTATCAACAAAGCTAAACGTAATTTATGCCCCAAATATTATGAAGTAGTGCATTAAAAATAAAAGGATTTACCACTAAAAATAACAAGCCGATATTATAAATAGATTTCTACTAATAGACAGAAATTTACGAACACACCACATACTTGTAGCAATTTACACACACAGTTCTGTACACTTTGATGGTACAGGTTTAAAGTAAAATAAAAAAATATATAAATTTTCGCTACCTTTAAATAGTTTTCTTATTTTTCAAAACCACCATCTTGCAATTTTAAAATCTCTAACCAAGACAAGTTCACACATCCACACACTCTTAAAGAAAACACACCAGATCAGTGCATGATCGCAGATAGAACTGACCATCGGATCTGCAAAACATCGCCTGTTAGATAGGTACAAGGTATACAGCATAAGAACCCCCCCTCCCCCTTCCCCGCCACAAGCAAGCAATCCGTCTCTGACTCCGTCTCCGTCTTCGCGTCTCTGTCTCTTCACTTCTCTTCGTCTTGAATTTACCTTTAGCTACTCGAATCTACCTTAAATATTTTGATTCCAAGGCCCCCAGATTATAAAGCCAGATCCATAGCGGTGGGCCAGCGAGAATCACTTCCCTTTGTTTGGCCGTCATCTGCATATAATGTTGACTTGCAATATTATAAGATGCGTGCATGCAATGTGTCTGTGTAACCAATGATAATGACAATGCTAATGCTAATGTTTATTGTTGATCATTATTATGCAGGCCATGCAATGGAAGGCTTGCTAATGGGGAAATTCCAACTGATTGATATTTTGATTTAATTAGATCACTTTTATAGAAAATCCCACGCATTTCGAAAAGTCTGGCTGATCAGAGAAATATATCACGATTTATAGGAAATCGAGTGAAACAAGAAATATGGAAACTTTTTTGCGGATACTCGCCTAGTCATAGTTCGATTATATTTGCTTAGTTACGGATATTTCCGTAGAGTAAAAGCTTACCGAAAGTTGAGATGTTAAATTTTTAGTAACAGTTGCCCAATACTTTCATTACCAGACTAAAACAGAAAATAATAATTTTTACTGGAACTTTTTTGTTAAAATTCCAATCAAAGAATGTAAAAAAATAACTGCAGTGAGCATGCCACAAGAAAAATACCGTTAAACACTAGTCTCAATTTTAATTATAAGTTTAAACGTTTGCCGCGATAACGACAGAAATCGATACTTAAAACTAAGCTAAGTAATTAGATAATAACAGACACACTTGAAAATCGATTGATATTTTTCGATGACCTCAAGGAGCCCAAGAACCTCACATAACTTTCTGCATTTTTGACAACGTATGGCATGTCTAAGTGATAAGTATTCATTGTCAATAATACCTAAATACACTTTGAATAGTCGTGGGCTGGGGGGGGGGGGGGGGGGGAGAAATAAATTGAGAGAGCGAGAGAGAGGATGTTGGCATGAAGTCACGTCACCACATTCAAGGCCTACAACTTGCCTCTTGGTTTTTCCCTGAGAGTTTTTTTTCTCTTACCACACCGTCCACAATAGGTGTTATAGACTAGAAACCATTGGGGCCCTCCTACCTCAGAGCAACGCTAACCAGCCTACCATTATTGTAGCTATGTAAAATTATGTTGACCAAGCCAAGCATTTCATTCAAATGGAAGCACATCTGACCATAATTAATAAAGTCTCGGCGAATTAAGTTTTTCAAATACCTATCTACTCTTTGTTTAATTAGATATAGCGAATAATTTCAGATTGTTCACACAATGCAAATGGTTGTGTTCTGACATTCGTCATTGCTGGTGCGTAACTGAACCTCTGTGAAGATGATAACCAAACATGCGATATTTCTGTTTTATGAACATTCATTAAGAAAAGTTAAGCTTATAATTAAGGGCGTTGAAGACAAACGCTATGTATAAGAATGAACACAAAACACACAGTTTTTTAATGAAATCTGAAAGTTAACAACATTTGCAGAATAGGAATTCTTCAAAGATAATTAAAAAAAAAAAAAAAAAATTATATAAACGCAGTTTAACGTGGTTTTTGAAAGTGACACAAAGTGTCGGATTTCAGTCCTTTTTTAGAAGTTATGACAAAAGATTGGAAAACCAATTTTGTGCACAATATAGTCAATACCTTTCCCTAGGTTGTGTAGTCAGAAGCAAGTCATTCTGAGCCAAGGGCTGTTCCCTGGAATTATTTCCGTCACCCTCTGCATTGTTTTTTGTAGCGGAAATCGCTAAAAACACGTCCTAGGATCGAAATAGAAAAGAATTTAATACCACTAAACACGTGGAAGGTTGTGATCGATTTGTGGTCCAAATTTTCAGTTACCAGGTGATAGTGTTTTATGTAAATTAATTGGCATTCTTATTTATCCCACATAACCAATACCTGCCCGTAACTCGAACCTAGTATAAATATCTCTGTCTTCAAGTCGATACTTGTTATGCATGAATGTATGTGTCTGTGTTGATAACGAAATAAGCTCGACCGGCTGAGAGGTTTGTTGACAAGCTTGGCGAACTTCAATCGTCTTTGTACGGTTCATTTTTCATCCCTTAGTTTTAAACGAACATCGAGGTTTGTGTGTAACGAGACCAATGGATTAGCTTCATAAAAAATATCGAAATTCCAAAATCCACACATTTTATTCTTGGTCGGCGATAAGATCTTTGGGAAACTCACTAATCGAGTTCGACGTGCATCCTTTAAACTAAAACAATCCGCAGCTTATGCATTTGTGTTACACTGATAGACAGAGGAAAGTAGAAAATTATGAGAGGGTGTTATGTCCCCTTCTACATTGCATCTGTGTACAACGCCGTTAAACCTTATTTTATTACTAACTAGAGTAAATTCTACGGGAAACCACAGATGACCACTATTAAAAATTTAGAACAGGATAATTGCAGATAATTTTTTTCATTAAGAAATGTACACTACATATAAATAGTATTTATGGTTGTCAGTTCTCTGTTCTCAGTTACATTTCTGTATACTTCATAATATCTTTCATCAATCACGTGACTCGCCGTGGCATTCTATTATCTTTGTTATAGTATTTCACCTTCAGATTTTCCCGTCACTTTTCGATTCTGATTCTCACTCCACCGCCCACAAAAACTAGTTGGAGGTCATTATATGCTACGTTTTATAATAAATAATTAAAATGCGTCTAAAAACATCATGACTTCTTACGATATGAGATCGACATTCTAAAATTAGATTAAATTTGATCAGACTTCTCTGATATAGCAGGCTCTTAGTGGAATTTTCAAAAACATTTCACCCACCCAAGAAAAGTTACGGTAAAGCAGCTTGCAGTAAGACTCTTTCGTAAGAGATAGTTTTAGGTTATGAATTTATTCCAGGAATACCTGCACTTTTATCGACAAGCTGCTGACGCACATCGTTGGGACAGTACTTTCTCCAGTCCATTAGCACTTTCACTCTACACTCAAGCCAACGGTGGGGCGTCCCCCATATACGATTCTGTCCACCAACAATCTTACAGCATTTGCGCTCAAGCAATGTCTTACCATACATGAATCTAACGGGGTAATTAATCGAATACGGATAACTTTCACTAATCACTAATTACAAACTAAAGTTATAATAAATATTAGAATTTGCGGTTGCTATCAACCATTTCTAGATATTACCTTGATTATTTCTGAAACCAATAACATCACAGATTGAAAATGACTGTCAAAACCAATTGTTTACCGACAGAAGTTTAGTTCACTCAAGCCACGGAGTATAATATTTCTTATAATATTTCTTGCTAAAATTGGAAATCCCCAATTTGTTATGTCATTTATTTTGAGAGTACCTACTTACTGCTACTTACTTCTGCCTACTTACTCGCAAACACATTCTACAGACAAACCGAAATGGAAGATACTGACAAGTGAGAAATGCATGCATAATTTTTGCCTGTGGCAACTAAATTTACTATCCTGGATCATTTTCGACAATAATTACAACGAAGAAAATTATGATAAAACATCGAACGCTTTTATAGCTTAGAAACCCTTCTGGCAACTGAAATACCTGGTAAGGTGTTTTGTAAATTGAAGGTGCGGCCCTCATGCTCTGCAAAAAGTTTTAAACGCCAACAACTATTCATAAAATGAAATATTTTTTTGTTCTTAAATCCTAAAGAAGCTCGAAAATGTCAGCTATCTTGGAAGACCCAAGTACCCGAGCTGATAAGAAAGTTCACATCTTCGGCTATTGCGATGTGAACCATGCTGGATTTGGAATTCAGATCTACTGATCGGAATGGGCTGTCAAACACAAGCTGTATTTAAATATATCGATTCATAAATAATCTTTTTGTGGCAAACAGCTCTGTTAGTGAGCTGACGTCGTGTGTTTCATCATTCTAATAACATGCACGATGAAACTGTATTACTTATTAAAGATTTTAAGAAATGGTTTTGATTGCACACAGAGCAAAAGGTATTGAAGAATTTAAGTAATAACAAACAAATTAATTGAACTATCCTGTTTCAAGTTTTATCCGAAAAAACGGTTACGCTCGATTTGGATCTGCTAACGGGCCATCAGAATGTCCTCAAGTGGCATACGAATTCCGAAACATTTATTGTATTTTATTTAGCGTCCAACCAAATTGATGCATTTTTGGTACGAGATTTCATCATGCTACTTTATCAGGAAAATCCAGCATCCCCGAAAGGACCAAAATCTCCGATATAAAATGATATGGATGGCGATAGACGTAACAGATCCCAAGCCCATGGTTTCTATAGTCAGGCGATATCGTAATAGGTAGCGCAGGTATAGGTAAGACTATATTCTCTACAGCGTTTCTTGGAAACATGTTAAGAAAGATGGCTGTAGCTGCCATAGCCAGTTCTCAGCAAATATCTTGTACATGCTACATAGGATGACCTCCTTTCTCAACAGCGAGCAATGTCTTCGGACTTGGGCCTCAAAGTATTTCTCTTACCGTCAGTAACTCTGCATGTAGCAACTTAAAGTCGTATATTGCAGTTATGTCGCGTTAGATCCTTTGTCCTCTCGATATTTCCTCAAATGTACACATGCAAATATAAAGACACCAGTCGTGTCACGGATTGTATTCTCCAAATACCATTCAAATATCTCAGCATGAAACGTGGTAATGGATGCCAACGTTCTTGTGACGAAAATATTTCTAGATACGATTTTATCGAAAATCTATCCCAGCTCTTACAGCTTAAATGATAAAATTTTCCAAAAATGAAAATCTGATAAAACCATTTCCATCTCACGAAAAGATATGTAAACATGTTAAATAATATATCTATATATATTTTATATTAACTTACCGATTCCCTCATCGCGTCGATGTTTCTTCCACTGAATACCATGGCACACATTTTTAATTCGATTCTGTCTTCTCAATAAATAATATGAAAAATAAACCAATTTGTAAAATTGATTGGTTTATTCGATTCCGTCAATAAATAATTCCGCTCGATCAACGTGTTCGACGCTGTGTCTCTTCACATCAAATACTTTCTCACTACTGAACGCACTGCTCAGCCCGGCTAGAACTGAGTAGTGACTTTAACTTGAACTTCCACCGACCTCATTCTAGTGCTAGCCTGATAATGGCCTAGCTTGGTCAGACAGCTAGCATCAAGCGACTAGTGTGTACCTAGTGTTTTAGACTACCAACATTTCAAACCTAACCAGTTAGATCACGAGCTGGCATGGCTCTCTCATCGTTTCTCAAACTCTTATTTTAGATAAAATAATAGCAATTCAAATCACTTTTGGAATCGAATAGCCGATTCTCGTCGAATTAAAAAATATATTTGATACGAAATTTGTCATTAGCAATAACAGAACTTTTTCTGTCTTTGGTTTCAGTTTTGTTCAATTCCACTGGAAAAATTTTAACGAAGTTAATTTATTTGAGAGTTGAAAATATCTTAGAGCAACGATATTGTTTTCCAAGATTGATAATAATTAATGAGCGTCCGTTAGTGTATTAAAAGAAATTTTTTTAAATATGATTTCAACTCTACTCTATTGATTTAAAATTAAAATATTAAACACTTTTCAAAATAACAGTTTATAACATTTTAGCTTCCTTTCCATCATCCGCTTGCTGGTTTAAGCTCCCTAATGGAAATGCCAGAAAAACAAAAAAAAAAACACTGCATTTTTAGCAACGTTTACCATTTCATCGGTTGGTCAGATTTCCGACATCTCATAGCACTATAATAATAATAATAATAATTCTAGGATTATTAACGCTAAGAAACCAAAATCCCTGACATCCTCACAGGATTGCGGTTTCTTCATATTAC
Source organism: Protonemura montana (assembly GCA_947568835.1). Lineage (NCBI taxonomy): Eukaryota > Metazoa > Arthropoda > Insecta > Plecoptera > Nemouridae > Protonemura > Protonemura montana. Next base: position 11,079,755 of record OX387604.1, on the reverse strand, counting down.
GTAATATCTATTGGTTTTGCACTCACGTAAAGATTACTCACGATAATATTACTACGAACCTACTTTCGACTAATCGTCTAGCGGCTGCTAGCCCATTTCCCCTTACATTTCAAGCAAAAGGGTGATAATTATATAGTCACCTGTCTTACGTTTACGTTTAATTGTTGCACTTTCTGTGCCTGTTTTATCTGAAAGGATAGAACGTTGCCACTAAAGGCCAATCGCTACTTAAAAAGTGAATTACACCTAGAAGGAAATTTGATGAGGTAAAGGTAGTTCTTTATTGAAACTAAAATGAAGTCCTTAAATAATAAAGAGTATAGTATAATTACTAAATATTTACATAACAAGTTCCTATAATAATACAAAGTTTGGAGAAGCATGATTTTGATTTTTACTGATCAAACAGTATATGGCAAAAATAACGTAATATTCACAATTCACATTATCCACGCAGCATTAACATTTCTAGGACGGCGAAGCTACTCCTAGGTTGAAATAATTCGTCAAAAAACCACCCGTCCTCGACCGGACATAGTTTTGAAATGACTCTGCTGCTCCCTGAAATTAAAAGAAAATTTCAAGTTTAATTTAATGTTAGGATTAATATTTATAATATGCCTATCGGCCTTATTTAATCAGTTAACTACAAATTACCTGTATGACGAAGCCCATGAATTGAGAGACTGCCCTCGTCACATTGATGGCGGCATTCAATAAGCCAGGGTCAGTGGATGACGGGATGCCACCCCCACCACCAACCTGAAAACATTACAATATATAATTAAATGTAAAATTATCAATAACTAAAAACATATAAAGATTTTCTATTCCTTAAAATCTCAACAAGAATGTTTTTTTAATTTGATTTACCTCTGAAGAATCTGGTGAATCATTTTGTGGGTTTCCTGCAGCAGTAGTTTGAGGTCTCAACAGTCCACCGACAGGGCCAGGCTGTTTTAAAACCAACACACTGTTATTTACACAAATCTCTAGAGGAAGTGATTGGAATCAGCATCTTAGAAGAGCCTGGGACGTAGGCATCTCTTGTTGCTTTCGAGAGAAAAGTGAAGTGAGCTGGCTCACGAAATGTCCACTATTTCTGACTAGGTTAGTACAACCTACAAAGATAATTATTTTACTACAAAAGTACCTGATTGTTCCTTGCTCCTGAGAGGGCTTGAAGGAGATATCTTAATCCCGAAGGAGCTGGTGTGGTAGGTTTCTTCGAGGGCTTAGCTTTCTTTGGAGATTTAGTTCCAGCTAGTTGTGCGTCTAATAGAGCAGCTAAAATATCATCATCATGGTCGAGAACGTGATTGCCTGTCGTAGATTTCGCAGGATTTGTTGTTGCAGTTTTTGGCAAGTTGTCTGGTGTTGATAGGACTTCTCCAGTTTCTTCATCTTTGTAGTTTACTACAAAATTCTCCAACTCCTTTTGACTTGGACCTTTAGCCGTTTCCAGGAAAGATGCTTGACTCGAAGACACCTTAGGAAATAAAGAAAGGAAAAAAATCCAATTATTTTTCAGATATATCATGGGACCATCAGATGAGACAAAATATGTCAAAGCTCAAAAAGATTTTTACCAGAGCCTGCAAAAAGTCTCGATAATTTTCTGTCGTCGTGGATTTTTTTGGTTTCGGCGATGAGGCTGCAGCTCGCATCAAAGCTAATTCAATAATCTGGAAAGAACGGAAAGTCCTGAGCTGTGTTAATTAGTTCTCCACTAACGCTGACAACTAATTACATGATTTCCTATCAATTTTGCAGCAACTTTATCACTGTGATGTCGTACTCAGATATAGGAGCTGATAAATGTGAACTATTTCGTTAATCAATATTTAACAAGTTCGATGCTAAATGAAGATATCTGAATCTTCACATTGCACTCTAAAATATAACTGGTAAATAATCTCCATCGACTCTGTGGAGGTTTTAACTGCTGCGTTTTCAATAAGTTGTGCTGTACATTTCAAATTTCTGCCCCAAATATTGCTAGCTTCAAGTGATCCATCGACTCTGTTATCCATCGACTCTGATGTCATTGGAACCCAATGGTCCAGCTCGTAAGATAAAGCCCTCTGGATGTATATATTTCCACAGGCTCTAAAGGCAAAATGTATCTAGAGGACTTAGACATAGTGTCTTCTCTCACAGGATACACAGTATTGGCCATTCCATCGACTCTGCGGCATTATATACTTTGAAGTTCAATTTTAATTTTATCTCTTTTCTTGACCAAGCTAGATCCATCGACTCTGTCGGCTATGTAACATTTTAATTTAGTACTTTTTTTTTTTACAAATGAGGTAGATCGACTCTCTCGTAGATTAGTGTTTTTCAAATTCGGTGTAAAGTTTTGCGCAGTTTTAATTTTTCTAAATTTTGCTGATCAAAAGAGATCCATCGACATTGTCGAAAACGTAAGTGATGAGTAACTGTTTTGCGCTCTTACATGCAATTTTCTTGGTTTGCCCAAGTTCTCGTTTGGCGAGGTTAATAATTAATGGGAGTGAAGAACGAAAGATGAAAGAAGAGCTATAAATGACTTTAGCATAAAAAGAAAGGTGAGTACAACAGTCACTGACCTGATTAGCCAGGACTAGCTGGGCATTTTGAGTGCGTCCCGTTCTTGGAGAAACGCTTGGTCCTGCTCCCCCTTGTAGCTGGAATAAGGAAACGAAAATGACATTAGCCAACTATAAGACAAAAATAACAAAAATAAATGAGCAAATTTGTAATATGTCTTACAAGCGTGTTGAGGAGCAAAATGTCATCGATGTACCGTTCATCGGACGGTTTTGTTTCTGGGACGTTTGCTTCCGATGGTGTAACCAAAGTCTCTTCAGGAGATGTGGTTCCAGGCGTTTTCGTAGTTGGCTTCTTCGTGGTTGAAGCTAGTTTCATGCTCGGTGCAGTTGTTGATGGAGGCTTTTTAGAAGTCGTTTCGGTTGAAGTAGGCTTCTTAGACGTCGTCGTTGACTTCTTAGTTGTCGTTGTAGGTTTCTTTGTGGTTGCCGTTGTGGGCTTCTTTGTAGTTGTCGTTGTTGTTGGGTTTTTTGTTGATGTTGTAGCGATAGTAGATGTAGTAGCAATAGTAGTTGTAGATTTTTTAGTGGTTGTAGTTGTAGGCTCCTTGGTAGTTGTGGTTGTAGGTTTCTTAGTAGAAGTAGTGGTAGGTTTCTTAGTTGATGTAGTCGTCGGTTTCTTAGTAGAAGTAGTGGTAGGTTTCTTAGTAGATGTGGTCGTCGGTTTCTTGGTAGCTGTTGTAGTTGATGGTTTTTTTGTAGTCGTGGTACTGGCTGGTGTCGGCTTTAAAGTAGTCGTCGTGGGGTTATTTGTCGTTGTTACCAATTGCGTTGTGGTATCTGATAGGAAAGAAACATTAAAGTAAAATTTAAAATATAAATATAGATGAAAACAGAGCTTGCTTGCTAGTTTCAGTTTTCTTGTGGAATCACCAGAAAACGAAAAATCCAGCATTAAATATGATAGATCTATAACTCTTATATTTACCGACGAAATTTTTGGTTATTATTTACCTTCTGGCACTTCAGCGTTAGCTGCTATTTTTGTTGATACATCCAATTCTGTTTGAGCATCGATGCTGGAGTTTGAATTTGAAGACTGTCCGGATTCGGAAGAAGCAGCCTGTAATTGAGTAAAATGTTATTTTACTAACGCTGTAGAGCATCAATGTAGTGGTGTGTATGTGTATGGGAAAAAGGGGATGGGATATACAGTTCACGAAATGATCCAGCCAATATGTTCTACTTTTTTATTACTCACCCCCTTGGATTTATAAATAAGATTGGCAAGTGTAATCGGTGTTTCTATGTTTGGCTGCGTAGTGCCCTCGATTGAGCCGGTATAATTGACAGAGTCCGTGACAGGTCTCCACCGAAAAACTGTTGTGGACGTTGTGCTCGTTTCAGAGGGTGAGTCTTCCTGGGATGGTGTCTGAACAGATGTTCCCGGAGATAGGTTCACTGTTAGAAATCGAAATTTAACTTTTTCGGTTGTAGATGTTGAACTGGACCAAAAGTTATTGTATTTTGAGTCTTTTCCAGTGTATACTGCATTCGACACTTCTGGCTTGGCTATTATCGTGTTTATTCTGTTTACGGAATCCGTATCGGTGTTCTTTTTTTCCTGGAAACAGAAATGACAAAAGTAAAGTGATATGTTGGTAATGTGTTTGACATGTAGATTTTTGTTTTCGCTGCTTACAGTTTCAACTGCTTGCGTCAGCTCAGTTGTAGGAGTGAGGGTTGTTGAACTCTACAAAGAAAAATATCACTCAATTATAATACTTAAAAGAAAAGAAAAATTACCGTGTTTAGCAACTAAGAAACAAAGATTGTTAAACCCAGAAAAACTGCGAAAAGCATATAATGGATCTTAAAGAGAATTGCAAATCATCTTTCATAGCTTTAATTATTGAAATGATTTAGAATCAATTTTCTGCACGCGATGATTTGCAGGAAAACAAGGAAGAGAGTGGATGTTTCCATTTTCTAATGGATTATATATTTTTTTTAAGGAGTGCATTAGCTCTAGTTAGAGGAATAAGACAGAGGAGAATTACGCCAGAAAAGCAAATTGTTGGATGCAAAGCTATAAGCAGTCACCATTACTAGCAAAGCTTTTGTTGTTTATTTGAAGCTTTGAAGCATTTAAAACTCTGCAAGCAACCTGAATTACCTAACAGTCAGTCATTGAAAACTTGTCGGGAATAATTAACGCTTCTTTGGTGTATCGCAGCACTGGTTTGATGTTTCAGTAAGTATTGAAACTTATTTTGCTTTTCTAGCGCAATATCTCCTCAAATGAAGTCAAAGAAAGAAGTAAATGCAATAAATGTAAATGATGTGCATCATGATGTACCGTTTGATTGTGCTGTGCCACGGGTGATGTGGTAGTTGCAGGGCTACCAACAGTTGACAATGGTGTTTCAACCTCTTTTACATTCGTTGTTGTATCCGGGGTTATCACAGAAGTTTCTTCTGAATTCGGAGCAGATCCTATCCGTGTGGTGATATTTGTTGAATCTATGCTTGAACTATTACTTGAGTCTAAACGATTTACTACTTGCTTCTGATCGTCAATCGTTTTCTGTGCCATTGTGGGGATACTCCTTGGCGCTGTCTCGGTTGAGGGGGGAGGGAAATAGGGTTCCCTTCGTGCAATCTCACGCTCGTCCACGATCTCTGTCAAGCCTGTGTTGGGATACTTCCTAAATACTGTGTTGTTAGGAAATATGCCATAAATCACGAAAGGGTAGGGAGTTGAAGGTGTAGATGTGGTTTTTGGCAATTGTGTTGCTGCCTCTGATTTTTCTCTTTCATTTTTTTGTGTATTGTTTAAATATTCGTCTAGCGTTAGGCTTAAACTATTAAAGTCATACACGTCTTGCTTCGGTGGCGACAAATACGTTTCCGCCGTAACATTAAATGTATCCATACGGTCTATTGAAGGTGGGAGTGAGCTATCCACGTTGTTGAGAGTAATTTCATCAGCGCTTGACTGAGCAATGTCATTTGATTGTGATGTTATGATGGACGTTGGCGTTTGCGTTGGCGATGGAGTTGGGCTCAGGGGTAGTTTGGGGGAGGGGGTCGTGGTACTGCTCATTGTACCTCTAGGAGCGACTGCAACCCTAACAGCGAAGCGACCTTCTATCGTAGGTGTTATTCGAATTGCTATAAGGGTGGTATTGATTGCATTGATGAAGGCATCGCTAGGTGATACATTTTCTTTAGGTGATAGAATTTGTTTTGGCGTTGGCAACGTTAAATCTACAATATACGGTGTTTCAGTAATTGGTTTCTGCCAAGGAAGGGCTGGTGTTGTGTTTGACATTTTCGTTGTTGGCTTAGGAGTTGTTGGTTTCTGTGTTGTCTGCTGGAGAGAGTTTGCATTTTTCGCGATAGGCCTTTGATTGGTAGGCTTTTCAGTAGTTGGCTTTTGAGTAGTTGGCTTTTGAGTAGTTGGCTTTTGAGTAGTTGGCTTTTTAGTGATTGGCTCTTTTGTGGTTGGCTTAGGAGTTATTTTAGGAACAAGTTTTTGAGTAGTTTTTGGTTTAAGTGTTGTTGGTTTTGATGTCACTGGAATAGAGATGGTTGTATCGGAAATGGCTATTCTGGGAGTGATAGAATCAGCGTCAGATCTTTGAGTTTCAGTATTGGGGAAATTCGTCTGGTTTGTTGCACTTGGTATAGCTGTAGATGAAGCAGTAGATGAACTAGTGGTTGTAGATTCGGTACTAGTATTTCCAGTGGTATCAGTAGTTTCGGTGGTGGAAGAAGAAGTTGTCAAAGTAGATGTGCTTCCATTAGAACCAGAGTCATTATCGACAGCAGTGGATAGAAAAGAATCTTTATCGGAAGGCGTTGAAGGTACTGTCGAAAGTACTGTTGAAGGAGAAGTCAGGTCTGCAGCTAGAGCAGTCGTTGCAGTATCAGTTAATAGAGATTTAGTAGCATCAATAGCATCACCAGCACTAAGAGAAGGTGTGACAGTTTCTGCAGAATTAATGACTGCAGATAGGTCATTTTGTGAGCGTGTGGGTGTAAGTTCTTCGTTGTTAATCAAAGTAGTAGTGTCTAATTCTAACGAATAGTTCTCATTAAAGAGTGGGCCTACATCAGTTGTGTCCTGAATTGTGCTCTCTTCAATGTCCAGTGTTTCGGTGGATAGGTCCTGAAATTACGAAATTATGTTAATACACGAAAGTAATTAGTTGAGCATTGATAAGCAGAAAAGATGCATAGAACCTAGAAATAGATATTTAAGAATGAGCGAGAAATAGTTTTTTGTTTTAAAGAATTAACGAATAAAGAATACAGATCATGTTATTCGTCCTACGACCTCGAGATGGCTGGAAAACAACCAAACACAAGATCACAAGAAGAAAATGAACAGTAATTATAATTGAAAAATAGTTTTAATTAGATTTTCTCTTTCAATTATAGCAATAAAATTAATTTTGCGAAAAGTAAACCAAACATTTTCCTTCATGCAACCCAAATTATTTAAAACGTTAGCCTTTATAAGTTAATACTGACTTTTATAGAGATATTGTTATTGCAAAATAAATTTGATTTTTGCAAAATGATCCAACCACCCACTGAAGTGTATTTGTATAACTAGTGTTATTTGGCTCTAGCTCATTTTGATTATTTATTCCAATCCAGAGTATTAAAGAAGGTAAAAATACTATAAATGGTGTGAAATTAGAGTTTATAGATAATCCCTCTCTCTCCCTATCTCTGTTTCTCCCATGATGGATCAATGGCACAGTAGATAATTCGTTGAGATTATGTGATGCGGTCGAGGGTGGGTGGCGGGCGGGCGGGCGGGCGGGCATGATTTCGACTATCATAACGAGAAGCTGGCCCTTTGGGAACTCATCAGTGGGCGCTCTGAGCGGGGCGCCTGGCGCTAGCGATCGGGCGCTTGCGTGCACGCTGCTTTTCCTTAGGAAGAAAACTCAGGTCAACGTGTAATATCAAAATGTAATTGAACCACTTGGTAGGGCGTCTAACCTTTAAATCATCATTTTCCCTGCTTTTTCAGGAAAGTTACAAACAAAAATACGCCAATTATTGTCGGGCGTGAAGGTGTACTGCTCCTTAGATGCACGAATCGTTGTGATGGGAAATCTTTCGCTACGCTCATCAATAATGATCCAAAATGATTGATTAAATGATATTAATAAAGCGTTTAATTGATTTTAAAATAGTGAACGATTTTTTTACTTATGTGTTGTATGAAAATTTGCTTAGCTTTTTTTTTATAATATTATTAACTGCTTAATTAATAAAGAAACAACTGAAATAACCGTAATTTTAGTTATAATATTGCCTATTTATTTTTCTGGAAATTGAATAATTATAAAATTTGAACTTAAGTTAATTTGTTTAATTTTTCTTTATGCTTTACTTATAATTATAGTTGCACAGAGTAAAAATGTTTGGATACTTTTTAAGACCCGGAATTAAAAAAAACACCTTTGAAAGAAATCGCACTAGTTAAAAAAAATGTCACAATAATTTTTGTACATCTAGCGTCTTTATTTTAACAAACAATTAAATAAATTATAATTTACATTAAATAACTAAACATGTAATATAAAATTCTTAAATTTATTTTTCTCCGGCAAGTTAACGTATATCCTTACCGTATTCTGGGAGAAATCCGTTGTGAATGGCGAAGGGGAGGTAGCTAGGTGGGGCAAGGTGGCGACGTACACCCCTGCGGGGGTGCGAGATGATTTGAGCCCATCGCCTCTATAGCGCGAACTGAATCGGTGCCGTGGGGCACTGCCTCCCAGCTACACAAAACAACAATTCGCTATTAACACCACGCGACACATGGGTTAGTAAATTATAGGAATTACTGGTTAGAAATTCAGCTTCAGAGAGAAATGGCTACAGATCATTTATACGCCAAGTAAAAGTGCATGCATGCACTGAGTGTCGTCTTAAAGATGTCTGTGAAGTGAACGTATTGGACATCCGGTCGGATTTCTCTGATTAGACATTGAAACTATTTTACGTTAAAGTGATAGTGATTGCTGAAAGAGAGGCGCATAGTTTAAAGGAAGTTATGAGTTCTTATATTATATTTTACACAACTACACAACATATACTTAAACTGTAAATTTGTCAAGTATGAATATTATTAAGCAACGTCTCTTAAGTTACTGTATTTTATAGATATCGAAATATTTTGTCTCACAGTCACCGTGCTTCGTTAGTGCGTTTTTTTAGTTACGGAAAGCAAGTAAAGCTTATCATTAAACGTACCTGTGAGAGTGATTTGACATCTGTCCTCCCCGAATCAGTTGAAGTTTTTTGATAATTTCGTCGTAATTCCGAAGCGTATTTGAAAGGTGTAGACGTCTCCTTCGGCTTAAATTTAACTCGTTCCTTAACACCACCACTTTCTCTGGATGTTGGTCTGGGAGTGTAATTCGTTTTCTCGTCATCATAGGTCTTATCATCTCGTCTTATGGTCTCAGTTGTAGACGGTCTCCTTGATCTGGGAGCCTGAAATCTTCTTGTACCCGGTGGCCTAGTAGGTGATGCATCACCGACATATTCTGGAGTGACTGCCGTAAATGTCCTCAGTCTGTTAGAGATTTGCGGCTGTAAAGGCCGAGGGGTATCGGGGTTGAACTTTGGTTGTAAAGGTCGAGATCTGAAACCCGGTTTGATTGGGACCACAATCTGATTACTCCTTGAGGACGTTGACGATACTCTTGATTTAGGAACATATGCTTGCCGAGAAGTAGAAGTTGGCCTTCGAGAGCTACTTTTTTCGGATGTTGAAATGTTTGGTAACGAATCGATATCGTCTTCTTGTATAAGAGAGTTTTCGTCATCGCTTGCGGTAGTCTGCTTTGAATAGTTTGGTATCGAGCTAGAAATGTATTCTTCCGTTGACAGGGTGGACGATGTGCTGGTACGGGGACGGAAGCTGGGACGACTTCGAAGCTGCGTCTCGGGGAAAATCTCTCCTCGCGATCTGTAAGTCGACGTCAATGTCGGTGTCGACGACGGCGCCACGGTAGGAGGCACACCATTGTTTACAAGTCTAGAATTAATTGTTTTTCGTCGTGCGCTTGGTAAGGGCCTGCTGCTAGTTCGGCGGAGTGGGATCGGGCTGCTCTCCTCGATTATCGATTCCTGGAAAATTTAATCGTCATATGATTATTATGTATGGACATACAAGAATAAACTTGGTTGTGATTTTGAATATCGTACTATGCTAGCAGATTCCGTCGTTTGAGTTGATCCAAGTGATTTAAGCACCTTAACGGGACGTCTGTCGTCAGTTAAATCGTCGTTTAATTGCGAAGATCGAACCTTAAAGAAAAAAAATAATATTTAATAATTTTAGTGATGAAACTAAATATGTTCTTTAAAATTGTATTTGAATACCACATTTACAGCTGAATTTTTCTTTATCTTTTTGATGAATTCCTCGGGGTAGTTATCATCGTCATTTACTTCCGACGCATCGTCTTTTTTGGACTTATTAGGTCTTTTAAAGTGCGTAGATCCTCGCACACTAGACCTGGTTGTTGGCTGATAGGTTCTCTTGGGCAACTCGTTTGTTTTCTCGACACCAGCCTCCACGTTGCTAATGTTTTTCACTGCGTTCCTCAACGGCGACCGTCGAGGGCTCACGTCATTTACACTTCGCGAGTTCGCTACCTCGTCAACTTGCCGGGTAGCGAAAGATGGGCGAATGCCGCTTTTCCTTTTCTCAACTGGAACATTTTGTGATGAGACTGACTCTAAATTTGTTTTCTTGTCGTCACTTCCGAGTCTAGCTCTAGAAAATGGTCGTCGTCTTAGACTGCCACTAGGAGCCACGTTTTCTTCGTCTAGGATTACTTTTCTTTGAATAGGATCAATCTCATCATCTGTTATTATTCTTCCCCTTCTTCCCCTCGCAGCGTCTTCAAAGCCTCTGCTTCTTGATTGTCTTGTTGGTCGTGGTAGGTTCTGAGGTTCGATTGCTACTTCGGCAACGTCTAGCGCCGATTCGGTCGCTAATTCTTTTGCACTTTTCTTTGTGTCCCGCAATAATTTTCTGTTTTTACTAGGAGCGTCTGCTATTTTTGAGGCCTCTGCCTCGAATCTAGAAACTGTTCGATAATTTCCTTTGATTTTTTTAATTGGGCTATCTTCGAGCTTCTGATGGAGATGAACCTTCTCCGGTACAGCGTCTGTAGCAGCAATGCTAAATCGGAGACCACCTCGAGAGGATCTTGCACTTTCTTGTCCGGTTTCTGTAAGGTTTAATCTTGATGTCTGAAATGATAATAACAAATTTCAAAATTTTAGTACGTGCATGTGTTTCTACAACGTTTCTTTGACTCTTGGTTCTTAGACTGGGATTTTGAAGCATATTTGTCTCGTACTTTCCCTAGCTTAGCTAGCTGTCGGTGTAGACAAGTAGGCTTTTAAAATTGAGTTTTATCTATGATTTTATAGAGATTGACTGATACCATCTTGGATTATAATTGTAATCAAACTTTTACTTTAGTGATTCAAAAATAAGTATGATGACCGGGGTTGACTACCTGCACACTATTTCTTATCTTATGGCTTTTTGTAAAGAACTAGCAATGCAGTTTGCTATTGATATACAAAATAATTCAATTACATCTCTGTGACGGTTTCATTTGATCAAGAATTCGCCGTGGTGTTTGCTAGTACTACCATACCTGCAGTGTCCACCTTTTGACTCGGACCTCACATCCTCATCGACTGAAGGTAGACAACTTTCACAATATTTACTAGAGCTGTTCCAATTAGTTTTTAAGCATGGTCTTTTTTCGTCCCCATGCTTAATGGCAACATTTTTGCTATGCTATGGTTATAGTAGCATCTTTTATATTTACTTCTACACAGGCGAAAGGTGTCATTAAGAATCTCCGATCATTTGAATTGTAACACTTAGCTTTCTGTCCTACTAATCGAATGCTAACAGCGCGGAACAAATAGCACATTTAATTTTATCAATTGCTCCCGAGACATTTTATGAAAGGTGAGTAGCTTTGGATTTCGTAACTAATATTTGAAAGGTTTTAGCGACAGGTAACAATTTCTATTGCTTATGATAGGTATTATTGTGAACATTACTATAGTTGTACCGTTATTGGGGAATTTCGAAGAAATTTGAAACTAAGAAGACAATTAAAAAGTGAAATGACGTTTTTGCCAATTCACGATATATATTGAGTTTTACGTTAGGTACAGTATAATGATAGACAGTATTCACTAATTTCTGGTAGCTAATTTTAGCGCAGTACAGCATTACATTTCCTGGCGTGTAGGTAGCAGATGTTACGATATTCTACCTTACCATATCTACCAAATTGTTAGAAAATACTACATTAGGATAGGTATGTGTATTTGATTATGAAATCAGATAATATTTTACACAATTCAGAGATAACATGTGTTGTAATTTACCTTGTACTAATGTACAGAGGTAGCAACTCTTTAAAAACTCCAAATATAGAACCAAGGGTGACGTTGGTGGTTTCAACAGGATGAGACTTATTTTGTTTTTGTGTCATAATTTGTTGTTCAAATACCCTTTTCGTAAATGCGAAATCATAATTGGCAGGTTTGTGTGTTCAAGTGAAGGGTAGGGCTAGGAAGATAAACAAAATTTTTGTTGTTATTGTTAAGGCACCGTTAGAAACCAATTCATGAAAGGTATCTCAGAAAATAACTAGTTTTGTTGAGATGTTATGTGATTTATGACTTTTCTTAAAAAAATGAGCATTTGAATTTTATTGGGTTCGTCAGCACGCCCTTGCACTGTGTGCACCCAGGGAGGACACTTTATTCCCGCTTCATGGACTCTTTCTACATGAATTGACACCAGGAGCCAGAAGATAGGGTATATATCCTTGAACTTTTCACCTTTAGTTTACCCGCCGGCACTTTGCAGACTGAAAAATGATGGCACTATTATAAACTTATGCACGAATAATTCAAGATAATTGACTGTTTCGAGAGCGCATCTATAGTTTAGATTTTTTTTGTTACTTAGAAGTAGGTATTTGAAAAGTATCTTCGTCGCTGAAATATAATGATACAGAAAAGGGAAATCCAGTGTCATACGATGCTAATATAAACAACGGTATGATTTTTTTCATGTACTCAACCCGCCTTATAGGGTCACCCTTATAACCTCCAAGGCAATTAATTTATGCTTATAGATGAGAGTGCTAGCACGTTACAGTTATTTTCAGGCAATAAATACGCATGCAATCAAGCGATTCGACCATCTATCGCATGAACACACACTTATAGTATACAACCGAAGCAATTAGAAAGGGATTGTAGAAACGGAGCACATAAGAACGCAGGCTGTACGAGGTTATGCTGTTGGTACGAAGTGACCACTCATCTTTGATAGGTATTTCACTAATTTTGCCCACGAAGCGATGGCCATGGGCATGAGGTAGCTCTTCGGCTTTCCACTCGGATATGAGTAGTGAGAACTCTGTTCAGTGAAACACAGGATTGGTAACTGTGGTGGTGTAATCGCTATATTGGCATTCTGTTTCAAAAAGGATTTATCAAAATTATTCAAAGTAGTAACAATGTAAATCTAGTCTACATTTTAAAAAGGAAATACTCGAATGGAAGCTATATAGCGTTAATAATTATAGTTACAAAATTGCTGACCCGGAATAAAATTAGTTTCTTTCCGTCTAGTACATTTGTGTTACGTTTTTAAGAAGGGCGCAGACAGTTTGTTAGTTTCACTAATTTGTCGTTTGAAACAATTTGAATGCTAAAATTCTTCGATTTGACTCAATTAACAATGCACATTTTATTGCAACTTGTAGTCACGAGTTACTTAACAATTTACGATCATGCATTACAATTGAAATTATTCCATTCTCTCTTTATTAAGAAATAGCCTGTCGTGAATATGCATATCAGGATCATTTTTGTTACCAATCGAGCGTGGCATATTATTTGAAAAATGTACAGTTTTTATATGCCTCAAACTAAATTTTCGTGCGCAAACAAAAACAAGAAACAACTGCACATTTTCTCCAAGAAATGCACATTTAATACCAATATGAATGCTTATAACAGGGAAAGTGTAGCCTAACACATCCGGGTTTGAATGTGTAAAACATGTCTAATTCACTTAAAATGTTATAGTTCGTAACTTTGTTTGCATAAATTGGAGTTGATAAATAGATGACAGTGGTATTTATTAATGACAAGGGTCAGGTGCACTTTATGGAACTATTTGTTGACATTAATCTTGAATAAAATTGTGTTTAATTAGCATTCATAAATATTAAGTAATTCACATTCACACATCATTGTTACTCCCGCGTTTGTTATTAAATAAAACTCCAATTAAAATTGTGAAGTGTGAACAATCATAAAATCAAGATTCTCCATTCATACCCGATGTCTCCAATTAAAGCGTTCTGGTTAATTTTAGTATCAAATTTATTAAAATAATCTATGCTAAAAAGTGAAACGCCCAAATCGCGCCCTTGGTCTGCTCCTTATCCTATTTTTTTTTTATAAATCTTATCCGTCCAGATCCAAGGTTAGCTAGTGCTACCATTGTCTGGTTCAGTTAAAACTTATTTATATACTCACTAAGTCCACAACCACATGTCACTAGATAGGCAACGTCCACGACCTCGCCCTAAGCTTGCATCGCTCATAATGTGCCGAATACCGATATTCAAAATGTAATTCACTAAATCAAACCGCCTGCTTGCATTCCATATCATACTCGATGCAATTTCATAGTCTACATGCTCTGCCATAGGGACTTTCTCAGTCGTCGTCGTTTTTTTCCGAACGATTTTTTTCCAAGCAATTACTGGCGCTGTTATAAAAGTGACCACGCCTAGCAATAAAACTGGAGCAGCTAGTTTTGTCGCTTCTACCAGTCTACCATGCTACAACTCCAAAGCAAACTTGAAGCCAGTGTCAGGCTCTAGGCCGGTCACTTCATGCCGTCGCCATCACTGAAACGCTCTGCATAAATCAAAATATGCTCGCTGTAAACTTTCACGTTCACTCATTTAGAATCGTCGGTCAGTAATAGTGCACTTCTTTCACTACATGATCAGTGCAATAATTTAGTTTCGATTATGCATTAATGAAGAGTTTTAACATTGAATTCATAAATGATTAAAAAAGAAAATGATGTTTCCGCTACTTCCTGAATAGACACCTGCAAAGGAGAGTTACGATAACCATGTGCTTTACCTATCTCAACGGTGTTTAGAAAAGGAACTTGTCAGTAATTTGTAATTAACTTGGTATGCGTACGATACGGAAATCTAATTACATACAATGGCACAGGGTGGCATAAGAACCATCGAGGTTTGGTTTCTGTTTCCCAATACCTAATGCTTCTAAAACCATTGGATAATAGTCCCAACCCATGGTAATTGCCGGAAGCGATATCTGGAAATCATATGAACTGATCCTGATTATGAAGTTCTAATTAGTAGGTATTTGTTGTTAACCTATAGACAACTTGTGGTTTCAGTTTACCCGATGCTGGTTTTGTCCATGTGCTACTAAAGCTGCGTGGAAGATGACCGCGATGAAGGCGAAAATAGTCAATCCTCGCAGTTTCATGATTTCTTGTGGTCGTCAATCTGTAACAGTTTCAACGGTTTTTAGACTATGCTTCTAATTAATTTTTTAACTGAAAGGAATCTGGCCGTACCCCCCCCCCCCCCCCCCCCCCCCTCCCACCGGAAAGCGAATACCTATTTTTAGGAGATGAAAATTCAGAAGATCCAGAAACATTCCTGATATTTGGGAACCTAAGACCTTTATATAAAAATATTGCACATATACAACAATGCAAGACAGCCTTGGCAGTTGGAATCCAGCAAAATTGCAATCGCTGTCATCAAATTGATATTTTCAGATAAAAAAAAAAATGCGCTGGTTTTGCAAACTGAACAGGAACTAGAACGGCGTTCCTATATCAAGTTAGGAGGGTGTGTCCTACCAGTCGGGCGTTCGAGACGCCCGATTCCTCCAAGGTCACTGGCAAGACTTCTCAATTCAACCCTAGCGTAACATTTAAAATTTGTATCGGGAGGATTTTCATATTAAAAAAAAATCCTTTCACGCGTTTTGGAACTACTTGTTGTAGATCATATGTGTCATAAATAACACGTTTTTTTTTTTGAAACGGAATTGTGCAACTTTTGATGATGTGTTTCTTCATTTGTCTTGGAGCTTCAAAAATCTTACATAAGCATGCGATCCTGTTTAGAGGTGGGTGTAATATTTGTATTAATGGGCCGGTTTTGAGGCAGTCTCTTTCCCAATGGTGTGGAGTATTATATCGTTGATGAAGCAGTTTTATATCGTTGGTACAGCACGAAAGTTATACCTGCTGGGGGTTACGACCGATAATTATTTACGGGTATCATTTCGATTTTGGTCATGAGTTACGCATGCATCACGACCAAATCTAATTGCAATGGCATGATGCGTTTTGATTCCAGGGATTTCTGACACGCATGCGTTGTTGTTAAATTAAGCTCATGTAAAAGCTATTTTCATAACGATGTCAATTTGACGAAAAATCTAATAATGATTAATGTATGCTAACCAACCAGTGAGGAATATTACCGCGGAATTGAATTTTTAATCATAAAAGTGTGTGAGAAAAGCAATTACATTTAATTTCAATTTAAATAGAAATACATCAAGACAACATCATAGAAAGTTAACCGTAGATCGTGAGGCAAAGTTTTACTTAATTAAGCAAATATTAACTTCGAAACGATTTACCACCGTCAAGTTTTTTGTAGACTTTTTGCTTAAATGCTGATCAAACTCGTGACAAATCGTGACAATAAAGCACGCAGTACATAACTTCAATTTTTTTCCAGATACAACTTGGAGTTTAATTAGAAAATATTTTTTTTATTAAAACAGCTTTTTGTAATCGGCGTCTTTTTGAATAAACAAACAAAATTAATTCATGTACGCGAATATGATCGCTACAATTCCAATAAATTGTGTACTGTAACTACATTATTCGACCGTACGTATGCTTCCTCATTTTCCTTTCGGGTATTCTTCTCATAATTCTAAATTACGCAAATAGGTGTACATCAAAAGCAACTGAAGCTTTTACGTCCTTCCAAACAGAATAAAATAACTTACTTGGTTTAACAAGACTCTTATTAACACACCAAACAGCAATGCATGGTTACTCGTCTCCCAGCCAATATCCACTCACTATGTCGCAAACAGAAATCTATCATCTATTTTATAAAATAGCCCGTTGACATTTTTCCACAGAAAAAAAAAGAAAATATCACTTTGATGCGTCAATCACACAAACTTGTATACACTGATACCATCAAAATAAATCCACAAAAATACACGTGGTCACAATCACTTTACAAACAAAAAACGGCATTTCACGCAGAAAACTGACACATTCAAAAATCAATCGAAAAGAACACACTATAGCAAAGCGCTCACTCTTTCGTTACATGATGTCGATATCAACTGCCGGTAAAACGCGTCCGACCTGGTCAAACACTGAACAGAATTGAACTAACGTACACATTTTTTTCACGAAATATCTAGAACAACTTTTACTCGCTCAAGCTTGTGATGGTCGCGCGAGGCGGTAGGAGGTAAGGTACTTTTCGCCTGTGGTCGACGCTCGTTGTATGTACAATCTCACAGTTGCCAATCACACCGCCGCCGTCGTCGTTGCCGCCGTTGCCACTTACTTCCTCTCAGGGTTATCTGCATTGATCAATTTCACTGCCAGTCAAATAATAAACAGTTTCTTCTTTTACCTCAAGAGGACGTGCTTATCTGAAGTTAAGGGCAAGGTGGATAGAACCAGAGATCCAGACGTGTCATACGAGTTCATAAACCTGCTTAACCTTGAAACAATCAACCGTAAAGATATAGGTATTGGTGACCTGATTTAAATGATGGTTAAGATTTAAAAGAAAGGGCAACTGATAGGTAATACAATTTTGATAAATTAGTCGAAAGGAAAGAAAGCCTTCCTAGTTTTGTGATGTGATAGACAACAATTTGTAAGCGGTTTTGATTGCAGAAATTACCCAAGGGTGGCTGATCTCTGTCATTGGATGCCCTTGATTCGTTCCCCTAGGGAAATTCCTTATTTTTACATATTTGTCCTATACTGCTGACGAAGATACGTCAGGGTATTTGGGTACGACAGCACTGTAAAGGCAGAATATATTGCCTTTGCCCTTATACTGTTAGAAGAAATACTTTCAATCTCCCCCCTCCCCCTTCACCCTTCCACACCACTAACATTAGGAAAATTTCTGAAACCAAAAATTCTCAACAATGCCTTGGGGCAACGGCTGGACCCGGTCCAAAATAGGCGGTAAAAGACCTCCCCCCCACCACAGCGTCAACCTTCAACGCTGCTGGCAACGCCAATAACAAAGACCTAATGTGCAAGTGCAACTCATTAGCATCTTGTTTGGCCATTGCTTAGTCTAATATTTATAAATGACAAATGGTGTGCTTTTTAAAAATATGTTTATGAAACATCGGAGGTCAAGGAAACACTGTCATCTGTAGTCAGATTTGTCAGATTTATACTCGATGTTTTGTTTTGTGCTATTTGTCATTGCAACCATGGGTGTTCTCGTTGTGTTTTGCTGAAATTGTTTCCATCATAGACTACTCAACGGTTTTATGCGATTGCACTTTGTTGCATTGCTAGAGTTCATACCGAAAATTGCCAGGCTATGTTAATAAAGTTAATATCAAAATATGTTTCATAGAATTGGTATTGTTGAGTTGCGCTTTCATGTCTAGAACGATCTTCCTGAATAAAGCCTCTCTCAAGATATTTTATTGAGTGCATTGTTCAAACACAATGTTTATTTAGTATATAAGTCGCTTTAATAATTCGTTAAATAATTGTACTAAAATTGCATTTGGAGGAGTTCTCGGATTTAACGAAATCGTATGAGCATAAAATAAAGTGGTGGCTGAAGCCTTTACTTGAAATAAATCCTGACAAATTTTGTTCGCAACATTCGTCTGTCAGAATCGTGAAGCGAATGATTTGCTAAAAATGGCACGTATTCAGCCGTCAGCTTGCGTGGTGGCCGCTCGACGCTCACCGCTTCTAAACGAAGGAACATTTGCCCCGTGAACTGAATACCAAAACAGACTCGAAATAATATTTAACTACAGCTCGTAACTAGACATCGTGAACAGTGAACTAGATTTATTTACGTGACTATATAGCTTGATCGACAGAACAAAGTTGTCATTTTCATGAGATCATATTTCTGTCTTAGGGTGACATTTTCATTAATTGTCTATTGTGGCGGTTTTTTTTCCATGGCGTACGTTATGCGGGAAACCATTACAGTTTCTTCTGGCCGAGACAGATCCAGAGATTTGCAGATCCACAGACCCACAGATCCATTATTCCTGGAAGCAAGAGGAGCCATTGAAACCTTGGGGAGGAGAAACTAATTATGCATTGTTTGGTAATCCGTTCATAAGCGTCTTTCACTTGAGTTTAATTATTCTATGACTGGATGAAATCTTACGTAAGTTTTAGATTAATCTAGTGAGTTAAGTGCATAGCTGAAAATCCTCTGTTGTGATTAGAAGCATAGCTAAGTTTCGATATCGAATTTGTTGCCACTATCAGCTGAGATGGAATCCATGTTAAATCTTGTGTGAATCAGTGTGCGCTGAATTGATTAGGGCAGGCAGGCCCACACACAACCTACACAATCCATACATTTTCCTTTGTAATATAGTAAAACGCTTTCTCAGACACATTCAAAAAAAATTTTACACCCTTTCGGCGTATTCTTGTGTGAGAACTCCCCAGTTTTCCAACATGGGTAATGGATATATATCCCCCCCCCCCCCCCTCCTTTTTAACTGTTCTAACTTTAATAAATTACTAGTTCCTTTTGGTTCTTGCTTTAAATGTAACTTTTTGCAGATCAATGCAAATATATGGCCTGTAGTACAAGAGTGAACGTTATTTCAGTATACGGCTGACACTTTTCGAAATTGCTTAAGTTTTTTGACAATAAAACGATCACTCCCTATATATTTCCAGCACACATTCGAACCTCCATTTGACCCAACAGCTTTCTTACTTTTCAAGTTTCTAGTCCCCAATTTTGTTGGGATTCAGCATGTCCTTAAACTAAATCCAAAAGCCAAGACAACCCTTGGCTTCGAAAGAAAATGTATCGCCACACGTTTTCCTCGTTGCTAGAAAAACAAGATTCCATTAACCGTTTGGAAAAATCCTAATTCACTAGACCCACTGTTAGTTGTGTATGCACGCGTGACAGTTCATCTCCTCTCCCCCAAAAAAAACTTTGACAAAGGATATAAGAAATGAATGATTTGGCAAGGCGGCTTGTCCTCGCCTTATAGGTATGCCATAGCACGGACATACCTATGTCTCCGGCGAAGATGGTATCTTATTTTTATATTGTGAGTGTAGGTATATAGTAGACTGAGGAGGTTGGTTATAGTGTCCGTTTGCAAGGGGATACGACCCGCCTGGGGAAGCTAAGGGATGGGAAGACTTTTGCATGCGGGAATAGAAAGAATGGGGAACGGGGAATGGGGAACGGGGAACGGGGAACGGGGAACAGGGAACAGGGGTAGAGCCGTCTCAACTCTCAAGTTACATAACGTTACAGTAACAAAAGTCAAACAGCAGCAACTTTTGCGACTTTCCGAGAATAGCGTGAAAATATTTGCTGTATAAGATGTAGGCTAACCATGTGGCAACCATATTTGATAATCGCGAAAGGCAATTCGAATAAACGCACAGGAACGGAAATCAGAGATCGGGAATCAGGAATTTTCCAGGCTCGTTCGTTGGTTCAGGTCACATAGTTTCTCCATTATCTTAAATAAAGGAAACATAGCACATGAGGAAGCCTGACTTTTTACTACAGTTTTCATTTTTCATACGTCAACACGCATGTGGGTGAGAAGCCAGCTCAAGTGATAAATAATTATTACGCTAGTACCTACCCATGAAAACTGGTCGTTACGATCTACAACACTCTTTATTTTAGCAGCTTGTTGTATTATAATTTAATCAGACAAACAAACCGACGACCGGCATTCTAAATAATTAATACTTGAAATGTGCGGCATTATCACTCGCCGGTGAGCGCTTTCAAGTAGCGTTCTTATAACAAAGCGAAAATAAACCTGCGTTACACGTCTAATTATCAATTACATTAGCGTTTTGTTCTTTAATTCTGTATCAAACATATTCTACATTCTCATGGCAGTAGTGTTGCAAGTGCACTATTGTGGTTGAGGGTCTAGAATGCAAGCTGCCGCGAAGCTTCTCGTTAGCCTCTGTCTCTATGCTTGTGTGCATTTGCCAGGGCTGGACTAGGTTGGCTGAATGCTGTTGCAGAGGCGTCCCCGTCTCGATCGATTCCTTTACACATAGCGTACATACACCTCCAAAAATCCCTTCACACCCACGTGATAACGGTATGATTGCGTCACAGAAAGAGATAGGCATGGGGTTTACGAAAGGTACCCTTCTTCTAAATGGGTACCACGGGACATACCACATCACAGACAATGCCTACGTGGTTGTCATTGCGTCTCGCTACCGTCACGAATCTCAACGTTACTGCTGACATTGGTATCTTTGCTGGCATCGCTTGCCACGGTTGCATTGCCGAGTTCGTTTTCAGCAACGCCGATGGTAAATGCGCCATGTATTTTAACTTATTTTAGTTATTTGAAGAAAATGGATTTCCTTCTGCTTTGAGTTTTCAAGTTTGCTTTTAGGAAAGGAGAATTTTCTTTGCGAGCAATTTTTAGAAATGCTCTTGTCGTTGACGATTTTAATATGAGTTTGATTAGAATGTTCAGAACGACATAGTAAAATAATTGGCTTAGAATGAATGTAGCAGGAGCTCTTTCCTTATACCAGACGAGTTATTGCAAATTGCGCGACCTCAAAATATACGCAAAAGAAAAGAGACCCTTAATTTAGAAAAAAAGCAGGGAATAAAAAATAAAGCTGCTGCAGCGCATGGAGTAAAGGAAGAAGTCTGCAAAATGTATTGTCGTCGTCTTAAAACTCGCAATGAACAAAGGAAGTGTGCGATAACCACGACAGGAATTCACAAGATAGAGACAAGAAGTTGTCGCAACAGTGATCCCAGCAACCACAGAAAGAACCACAGAAAGGGGCGAAAGAGCAAAGTCAGTACGAACAGACTCCTGCCTTTTTTGGCGAAACTTCCAGAGTTTTTCTTATTATAATGTTAAGGAAGAAGTATTGACTCGTCTGGAAGTCTACGTGCACGCTCGGAAATTACTTTTGATGAAATGTTGCGGAATGAATTGTCACTTAGCACGGACACTTTTCAAACTATAGGAATTAACTTCTATACGACAGCATCTTTTTCAATAACATTCCACATAAAATCTTAAGTAGTTTGTGTCACTCTTACCTCCAGCATGCACCGTTCGCCGTTCACCGTTCTGCGACCCAGGTCCCGGGAAACTAGTGTTGTATTGTTTGGCATAACCATGTTTCTCGCCGGAGTTTTTAAGTGTTGGGACCATAAGGTCCCTAGGGAGGTGCAGGAAACTTGTGCCCCACGGCCACTGATCGTAAAAGATCCCCCCGAACTGTGACCTGCGTGTTTTTATTAGGGGGTGGTATGGGGTAAACTAAGAACAGGACGGACGAAAAGATAGCTTTCTCGGGAAAGTGGTAATGTAAACTTGAATCGTACGATACAGACACTAGGCATAAATTAAACATATACCTTACCTACCTTCTTCCATGCGTTGGGGATTAGAGAAGGTAAACCATACCCGAACCAACCGTCTTAAAAGATAGAAAATGCACAGTTCGCTTTCCTTTTCACATTTAACGAGTTGAATTTGAGGAGACCTATATCATTTGAGCAATCTCTGTCATTTTCTTTCATCTTTCCCACCGGTCAGACTATTTCATAGCAACTCTCTATATTGCTAGGGAAACGGACGTCAGAAAAATCCATTGCATGTACGGGGTACGATATAAGTGATGTACAAGAGTCACATTCAGTTGGCTAAAAAGAAACAAATCTGTCGGAATGTACACGGAACTCGTGCTGTGATAAAGTGTCAACTTTCACTCACGGGGTCTGCTAGTCTGATCCGAAGTGACCACGCGTTCGATCCTGCGTGGCGTCGGCGTCGGCATCGTCCCCTGTGCACTCGGCCTATGACCTTCCCATGTGCTGCCCTTGGTGCCCAGCGGGGCACGGCTGCCCCATGGGAGATGCCTGCCCAAATCACACACAATATCGACAAATACATTTTACAAAACATGATATCTGCCCGCTCCCACGGTCGTCACCGCCGACGCTGCCGACGCTGCCGACGGCGTCGTCGACAACAGCTGTGATGCGTAGAGATTCGAAATGGACCTATTCCAAATGTTAGCCGGACGGACTCGGATCGTTAATGAGAGCAATTAAGTACCTACCGACTCGTACCTTTTGATTCTCAACCTGTCTTCTTTGCTAAGAAAGAGATGATCGTACAAACTACAGAGCTAACTGGCCAGACCATTATTTCGCTACAATTACTTTTAACGACGTGCTAATCGAAAGAAAACTAAATTGATTTCATATTTTTATGTCAATTAGTTTCTCCGAGAAAACTTTAAGGGGATTTTAATCGAAATAAGTACCGTGTTCGTGATTAAATGCTTGAAACATTTCCGATGCAATTATAAACTTTGCTCGGTACAAAATCAAATAACACTTCATTTCACGGTGACCGAAGACACGTCAACTGCACTGATATGAATATGATGCCGTTTACTGGGTAACAAATATTTCCTTAATAATAATCAAATATTGGGCGCTTAACCATATTTTTCGCGGCATTATTCTTCATACAATAGTTCTTCAGTTTAGTTAACGAGAGTTGGGTTTCGTTTCGAGCTTCTTTTTGGCAAAAGATGGCAGATAATTCATGTCAGTAGACGCGATTAATCATTGCAGGCAAAAGTCCCTTTATACCATGCCACCACTGGACATGATTAATGTACCACCCTTCTCTCTCTATCTCCCTGGTTTTACAGAACGCCAACACTGTTATCCTATTCCCACTCACCTATATAGCTTTATAAGCTGTAATGCATGAAGAGACGAAACTCTATAACGCAAGTTCATGAAATTTATTAATATATTTCATATATTATCAAGATGCATGAAAACATTAGTAATTAGCATCCACGTGCAATTAATATCGGATTACAGCGTATTCCTTTTCCTCGCACCGTGTCGTGCTGAGAATGCGTCCCGTCGTGTGGAGGTGCCAAGTCGTAGGTTTGGTGGAGGTGCCGCATTCAAGTTAGCTCTGTGGGCTGCGTTCAGGGGTAAGCGCTAAGTCCTTCGTAGTGCAGCTGGTTACGCGTAGCAGTTTAGCATAAGTTGGCAAGCATCTTGTGTTACTATTTTTATCAGCTGAATGCAGCTTAGAAGATGATGTTCTAGAATGAAAATAAATAAACAAACACACGAATAAATAAATAATAAAGCCATGTTATTCGAAGGAATAATTCTCGAGAAGGAAAAATAAATGAAGTTTTAACTTGAATCTTTAGACAAATGAGTGGCAAATAACCTACTGAGTTGATAACTCTGGTAAGAAACTACCAGTAGTTGTCTTTATCCACCTGCGTGGCGACGTGCTGGTTGAAGTTAGGTGTTAAATCAAATGTCATAAATTTAAGTTTGACATTGGTTATGGAAGAAGACAGAAAATAGAACAAACTTCCGTTGTTCGAGCGGGGATTGTTTGTTTTTCACTTTTTTCTGCTTTTCTTGCTAGATTTTCTCATCCCTTTAGGGTCACCCTTCTCTCCCTCGGGCTCGCCAGGGGCCAACTTCTATATCCCAATCCCAGTTTCTGGTCACGTAAATATATTGATGTGGAGCCCCGTACAGTTCAACGGTCGACTGTTCTTTATCAGGGGTAATTTCTGTTGAGTGATCGAACGGCACACAATTCCATTTCTTATAAATCGGAAATATTGTTGTTATAGGTTGCTAGGCGAAATAGATTTTTGAAATAATGTTGTGCAAATCCCGCGTAAACCACTTTGAATGAACTCCAAAACGCTTGATGCACTTAACCACGTGTGCTATGTTATTTAGAAAATCATTAGTTTGAGCATTCTTCAGTTTTGTGTGCTAATAGCTAACGATACAAAGATTAATTATAATCTTAACCAAACGACATCCTAAGAACATCCCTATTCATGTCAGGCAAAGTTTTGACTTGATTACTGCCTTTGTTCCCTTGTGTTGCGTAAGCTGCACAAATTGTTGAACTGTGCGTATGCACCTCTAGTGATTAAGAATCGTTACTCGAACCAGAGTAAAGGCGATCAAGCACGTCTGAATTATCACGGTTCCTTTAAGATGGTGCCGGGCTCACAGTTCCCGGTTCGCAGTGACCGGTTCCTGCTTTAGAGCTGACCTCGTGACTAGTCCAAACTTTGCACGTTTCCCAAATAAAGTTAACATGCCGATATGTTTGTGCACTCGCAAAGCGCTCTGCCTACATATCGTCTGACAAAACAGACTGTGCACATTTACGCAGTCGCCAGATTTATTGTTGGGACGCACTCATAGCCCTTTGCACCCCCATCCCCCCGGAAGTCCTATGAAGCGGTACACGAGCTGTGAACAAAAAAAAACTAAAAATATTTATCAAAAAAACAGGGTGCAGTGCCTAGAAGGTATAATTATTTATAAATAACGTGGATTTACAACACAAAATTAATACTTTGCGTCCATTTTTAAGCTACTTATACCACATCGTTTCACACTGCTAAATGTTACATAATGCAAACCAGTTAGCAGAAAACTTGCTACCCGAGAACATTATTATATTTTGAATAGGACAAAGGTGTAGACCGAACTTGCAAAGTAATGTTACAACGCTATTTATTTCTCCATCTATTTTCTAAAAGGATTTTCTTAAGCCGAAAAACTCGACGCACAACGTAAATAACTATTAATTTTCTCTTTAAATCCTGCTCTTCCTCTTGTTGAACCCTTTTCAGTTTTCGGCTTGGATGTCGTATCGGAGAAACGGGATGTCGGTGGTGGACGGGGCGGGAATGGGGGAGGGGGGGCGTGTGATGAGGAGCG
The DNA here is from genome assembly GCA_947568835.1 of Protonemura montana. Taxonomy (NCBI): domain Eukaryota; kingdom Metazoa; phylum Arthropoda; class Insecta; order Plecoptera; family Nemouridae; genus Protonemura; species Protonemura montana. Next base: position 11,053,993 of record OX387604.1, on the reverse strand, counting down.
GGGGCGGGGGAATATCGGGACTTTGGGGCACCGGGGTGCAGGCATGCGCGCTATACTGGTTGATCCCAGCGCCGCTCGAGGAGCTAGTGCGGGCCAGATTTCCACGTTCAGTTGTTGCTAGTCACTCGCGCTGCTACGACGCAAGCGTAGGAAACGAATTAGTTTTAACAGCAGCAGATAAAAAAAGCGAAAACAACTCAAATTAACTCAATTGACTCACGAAAAATCGACGAACACAATAATTTTTAAGTTTAAGTACTGATATTTATGGACATTAACAATGCTTTCATTTAAGAAACAGAACCAACTACTTAATTCAATTATAATGCTTTGATGTTTCATTCACCCAATTTATCTTACGTGTTAAATACTATTGTGATGATGTTCTATAATATGCAACAACATTCTTGTGTTTTCGATGGTCATTTTTATTGAACTTAATTCAGAAATCGACGTGATTGCGTAGCTTTGTGTAGATTAACTGCATTAATAGGGTCAGTTGTTGGGGTACCAGCTAGTGCGTCTCTCACCTATTGGTCCAGCCTACTGAAGCCATGCTTGTCTCATCTGGCTGTCGCTTCAACAAGGTACACCTTCTTATATTATTAATATCGCATCTGCTTGATGAACGAATGCTTTCAATTCTGTCTACGTTGTATTTTAACGTTAGCGTATTTTTAGAATATTTTCGCCGACAAGAATATAAGGATCCTGGCTCGAATTTTGTCAGTTATATTTTCTACAGCGGAGTTGTTGTGCTTAATCGTTGATTTATATTTTTCTTCCTTTACTTGTGCAGCAAACAAACTGATCTCCGCATGAGTAACATTGTTTATTCTATCTGAATTGCTAAAACTAATTTACTTTAAATACACTACTGTCGCAAAACAATAGTGCGAGTTCAAAAAATAGCGGTGGTGGAGAGAAGCACGTTTTTTTCCACTGTGCTTCTAAATGCAAATAAACAGGCTGGCCGGCGGCAGGTTTGGGAATCACTTCGGTACAACACAATTTATGAAAAGCTAACATTATTTTTCTCAACGAATTACTTGGTAAATAGACGTACCACTCAAATACTAGAATTATCAGTCCATCTACTCCTGACGCTGCTCAGGGTTGATGTCCGTAGTATCAGTGTTCATACTGCTTTAGCCAGACCCATATAGTAGAAGCATAACCAAGTAAATCCCTACTACATTTACAAAATTGCGCCGCATTTTCAATATCGCCAACCCGTTTCAAACGCCAGCTGCTGAAGAGTTCGGTCCATCACGCTAATTTATAAACGCAACGGTCACACGGCAAACGAACATTTCGGACATAGGAGACGTGCTTCCTATTTCTCGTACATGAAGAAGCTGATTTAGTTTGGATTAAATCTATTTGAGACCAAACTTGGCTTCCCGATCGCGACAGTTATCAAATAATGTTATGATTTACACAATTAAAAACGAAACAGTTTATTTAAGCCTACACGCACTCTCATCTTTACATTTCCGTACCTCGCAAACTTTTCAAATTCATAACTCATCTTGGCAAGTTATTACAACAAAACTGATACGTTCACTGCGTGCAGGTGTGCGTTTAATTAGGTGATGGATGTGAGAGTTTCCAGCCAACCAACTATCTACAGCACCAAACTACCTTCCCGTATCTACCAACGCGAAAATGTTCTGATTTAAAAGCAAATTCTATCATCTTAATGCAATACGTTTGCAGCTAAGTAGGAATGGCAAATGGCTCCACTAGATAATTTTTCTGAAGTGACATAAACACTAAAGTTGCACACATTTTTTTAAATATAAAAGCTACAAATATAACAAAAAACAACATTTTCCGAGTACCTTCGAGTAAAACATAAAATAACCCCAACAAAATACTCGGTTAGGCAGTAACTAGCTTGCTGGGTATCGCGTTTCATTGCTCCAATTCGTTTAGAGCCGATCTAGATTTCGTTATATCCAACTACACTCATTTCCCGAGCAACCCTTTAGCCATCCGTTATGGCAGGGTTGCCGTCAGTCGAAATCCATCACGCACGGCCCAGAACAGCATAGCTAACCCTTCTTGAAGTTCTAACCGCATGACCTAGTAGTAAGAATGGGCCGTGAAGCAGTGAGGGTGTGATTTCTCTCATTAAAACCAGTCACGGAGGTGTGATGGGTGAGCCAAAACATCGCGTATATAATACACTTGTGGCCGCTAAGCCCACGCCGACGCCGACGCCGACGCCGTCTTCAATGAGCCTAGCGAACATCTTCGTGTTCGCTTGCCATTTTGAGAAAAGCATAGTCCGTGTGGAAGTCTAGCTACCATGTGGCTATCTTTTCTGGGGGGAGTTTATTTCCTATCCTCTTTTATCCACGTTTCTTGACCAACGAACTTAAAAAGGCAAAAATGTTTCCACATCAAACCATATTCTTCGTATCTTCACTGACCAAAATGGGGTTGGATCTTTTATGCTTCATCTTTCCGTGCTCGCTCGTTTATTTTCATGGTTTCGTTCTGTATCCATTTCCAAGTACGAAAAGAAATAGCACGTTTTTTTTTTGCGTTAGGATGGGATGCTTTTGTATAGGTACATACGCCTATTGAACATAGCACAAACTAATATACAATAATGAGATCCTTGAGAATTGGTCGCGTAGAAATATCACATTCTCGTCTAGAGAAATTCTCGAGCAAGGTTTAAAGGTAGAGCAGGAAAACAAAAGAAAATACATTTGTTGTAAAAACTACACGTTTAAAACGTAATTATGAGAAGGAATGTGCAGGATGGTTCCCCTCTCCTCGGTCGTTTATAACGTAAATACCAGAGGGGCATATAAATTAATTTTTGACCAAACTTTTCTTGTATCACTTTAATGCTGTTTATGGAGCTAAAAGTTTTGTTATATGACTGAAAAAAGTAAGCGCAGCATGAGCGTAGAACTCTTGACTCTTAACCTATTAAAGGCTGTATTATATTTCTAACAAAACTTAATATTATGATCTGTGCTTTTAAATTAAACTACATTATTTTGTAAAATATTTCTGTTTTTGAATTAACGATAAGTGTATTATTTTCAACTAAATATCCTCTAGCCTTTAGCTTAAATGAAGTTGTCAATGCTTTGTTCAATTAAATCATAGACTTGATGCCATTTCAGCAGAAACTGGAAAAGTTTCTTTTGAGCGACTTGAGGTTTGCTTCAAGAATTACGGAGATAAGGAGAGGAATGGGAATGGAAATGAAAGAGGAGAGAAATTGGAGAAATCTCTCCCATTTCGCTGTGCCAATCTTCTGGGCGTATGATTCAGTGAATGTCTGCTTAGGAATTGGAGCTCCAGCCAAGCATTGGGCACTGGCCTCTTCTGGACTGTACGGATCTGGTTCAAGGAAGGTGTCCTGTATCATGTATCCTGTGTCCTGGAAGCGACAGGCGCTGGCCATGCTCGTGCTCGTTAGGCAGCCAGCTTTTTCTATACTTGCGATTGTGTTTCGCTGTGTTTTTTTTTTTACTTTTAAGCCTGTCAAACGACCAAGCTAGGCTTTTCAGAAATAATTTTCATTTTGCATGTAACATCGAGGATTTTTGTTTCCATGAGGTGCTTACTGTACGTTTGAAATTTGCACCTCCCCTCACCCCACCCACCTACCATGAATAATTGATCTCAATTTTCACAAAGCATGGCGGGGCAGGTATCTCTTATTTTTTTATGTTCTGGCTACATGTAGTACAACAATTTAGAGGCATTATTTTACGAAAATTGGCTCTCTTAAATTTCAACTCATTTTAGCATTTCGCATATATTCCATTCATTTGCAAGAAAAAGATACGTTCGTACGCTCATATCAGCTTTTGTATGTAATGAATCACAATTCTTGTATGTACCATCTTGTTGGCTAAATATTGTATGTGTTAGCTTGTAGGTCAATACTTAAAAAAAAAATCATGTTTTAGCAGTGGATGAATCCTCTCTCACCCTCTCAGCGAGAGCTTAATTGTTTCACCCTTAATATTTGAACATTTCACAACTACAATTTACTTTATAGTGGCAACACTGACAAGAATATACGATTGACGGTATTTTTAATTATATTTCACCATTCTGCACGATTTGTGAGCGACACTATTCAGCCAGGAATGCACAGACATTCATTACGCTATTCTGTATTAGTTCCAGTGAATTATTAACAAAGGTGGATATTTCGCTTTTGTCGTGAATTGTTGACATTTCATCAAGCGGTTACTGTATATGGGTGCGAGCGACACACGAACGATCCCATCATTATTTCCATTGACCGTGTAACATTATCGTCCCACCAACCACCATATAGTAACCACACCGATGACATAGCATCGCTTTCATGTGCATTTGCATCAAATGGTTTTGGTTACTTAAAACTCAACAATTGGAAAATGATTTTGCTTGTTGAACAAAATTAATTGCTATTAACATGCTGATTGAATTTCCGAACATTCTGTTCATATTGACATAGTTCGTTAAATAATACAGAGGTCAATCGAATTATTTGATAGCCAACTAGTTACAATAAAAATTTTTGCTATGAGTTTTGGGTAACTAAGAAATCGTTGTTATGTTAGCAATTAGTTGGTTGTTCACTTTATGTACCAATTACCAAGACAATTTGCGACCATTTGTAAGGATTAAGGAACGAATGTTGATTATTTTTCACGCAGTCAGTGTAGAGGTGAACTACTCACGATCAAAGTCTAATTGGAGACGTATATCGGCTCATTTTGTGGACAATCCCCGCTACACAGTTAGGTGGCTGACGCGTTAGCCTAGCGTTAACCTTTATTGTATTATTAACTTCTCTACGGCCAGACCCAGCTACGTAGGCTCAGTGTTTTATTATGTTGTATTTTATGTAGTAAGTTATGTGAGTCTTGCTCTGCTCTATGGTATTGCTAACAAAGCATTTCCACATAACCAACCTAAATTATTAATTAAAGTTTGCCGCAAACGTTCCACGAAGTTTACAACCGTGTGTGCCTCAAGTGCACCGCAGAGAGAATAAGCATTCAATTAATAATATTATAACGAATATATGTTTAACTTTATTACATGTTTTTATAATGCATAAGAGCATATTCTTTGGGTTTGTATGGTAATTATACAATGTTATTGGAAGTTGCTGAGGCCTACTAGTTATTGTTAATCAAACATTCAAAAACTTGTATGCCTTACGGGTTAACAAAACCAACATCCAACAAATTTATTTCATATGATTCGGGTGGAAATAAAAAACACATCATTTTAATGGTACATTTGGGTGCTAGTAAAACAAAATGAGATTTGAGGATGAAAAACAAGATAACTCAGTGTTTAGACTGTAGATACGTGTACTCAACCAACTATATAGCGTCGAGGTGCGATGCGATTTTCTGAAATTGCACGAATGAGCTATCTCGTTGCTTGTATCGCACCTATATGTAATACTTGCGCTGCAGAACCCATGTACCCTGAGACACCCGTGAAGAAAAATGGAACCCAGCTCTTTTCTCTTCTACGATTCTCCAATCAAAAACAATTCGGCTTTTTACCATTTTCAAGTGCATTCCTTCCTTCTCTTGCTGTTACGATTTCGATAGTTAGTACCAGTTATAAGGAAGGTCTATGACCATGGCGTCTACATACTTGAAATACATTGAAGAGTTGTGTGTTGGTTTTGTGATTTACTTCACGAGAGGCAGTCCTCGTCAGGATTTACTAGGCTCTTCGGTATACCACAGGCATTTTACTCGTTCCCCCCCCCCCCCCCCCCTCACGCGGACCCCTCGTTACGCCCACTACCCCACTCCCAGACACCATTCTCCTCCAACTACTTTATGCTATATCTAGTGCACACTCGTGTACGATAAACTAAAGCCAGGACAAATTCTGCCAAATGCACATAGCATTCATATTTACTGGTATTTATAGTCTAAATATACTCATTTAACCCATTCCTGAACTTCCTAACTCTTGCACAAGAACAATAAAATTAAATAAAGTGGAATGCATCGATTAACGATTTAGTGGAAAACAGAGAGACATTTTCTCGGCTTTGAATGAAGTGGGTTTTCCAGCGCGGCGCCTCCACTGCGTGTGAGTAGCCGACAGTTAGCAGAGGTGCCTGTCACTGTCACAGTGACAAACACGAGAAATCATTGCTATTTGCGTGGTCGCGTTGTTGGCATTCATTCCAGCTCTTGAAATACCAATGTTCATTCCCATGTTTTATTTCGCCTCTCCCCCACCCCCATACAACTTCACCAGCAGTACCTACAACTCATGATTTCACATCGAACGATTGTTTCAATTTGAAACGTTTTTCTTGTTTGCATTTATTCTGAATTTGAGTGTAGCAGACTTCATATTCCGATCGGTACATTAGTTCGTTTGATTGGACGGCTGCAGAATGAAATGTCACATTTATGTTTTGGGGCAAAATGCCGTTCAAATTTCGACTCTATATCCTATAAAGCGAAGTTTTTGATGAAACTGCATTGAGCTGCAATAATTCCTTTGGGAATTCCTCTCTAGCTTCTTTGTTATTCTGATAGGGTGAAAGAGTCACAGACTGACATTGTCCTCTTTTTTTCAGTTGGCAATGTTGATGAACGTCGCTTATTGAGAAATATCAGAAAAAGATAGATAGCAGAGGGAAATTTTTCGGTTACAAAAAAAAAATGTAAAAAAACAACAAATATCTACAGCTACTCTAAAACTGATCATTGAATAATCCAATAACCAAATCCATCTGATAAAACCCAAAAGAAAAAAAAACTGGATGCTGCATGGTGGCGGTGGCGGCGACAATATAGCTGTACCTGTATTCCGTACCGTGGCAGTCATTTGTTATGATATCCGTTGGTGCAGCCATTTGCGACCATCCCGTGACGTGAGCCGGCGGTGATGGACGACCATTGCGGTGGCTGCGAGCGATGATGTAGGCAGATAGGATTGGGATGAGACGCCGCCGACGCCGCCGCCACCATCGTCGACGCCGACGTCGACGCCCAGCCTCGGTCGAAACCCGTCAAATCGACGCTTTACGCCCGTCGAACATGTAAATAGATATCAAATGACGCTTCCATCCACCACCAATGCCACACCACATCGCAAAAAGAAAATAGCGGGCGAGGAAATTAATGACTGTGTCAAATAATGAGGCCATTAGCCATTCGATGATTGAATAATGCCAAGTAAAGTCCGCTCAATCACCCTTTGTTCGGTTGTCCATTCTTTGTAATCGCCGGACGGGTTTGACTTTGTTGATATGGAAAACAGGAAGCCGTTTAATAAATTGTCGTTGAAAAAGTTGACGCAAGAAACTCCTTCCAGCTCGTCAGTAATTAGTTAGCGTTGTCTACGACAGTGTGAGGACATTGCTGCAGAGTACGTGCCATAGATTTTTACTTTGTTGTATCTTGGAGGAAACGACGAGACAAAGTGGTCACCCGTCTTACGCAGAGACGGATATTATGTTTAATAAAGCATCAGAGTGCAGACAGAATACGTTCCTTGTGAGACCCTTACATAATGCCTCATTCACAAGATATTATCAAATTCTCTGTTTTGAAGACGAACTCATAGACGATATTCGTACCTGTGAAATCGCAACGGTAAACACGGTACACGAGTCGGTATAATAACCGTGGATGAATAAGCACAAACTTTGAGGGCTCACGAACCTTCGTTCTGTATAAATGAAGGAAATTTACATATTATACATGTTGCATAAGCCCATGCATTGGAGATCAAAGCTTGTAATGCTTGCAGAGTTATGTAATATTCAATCAATACGCGTTAGTATGGTCACAGGGAGATGATAGTACATGGTGTGGATGCTGTGAGATGTAGCTTGCCGGTGGCTCAGTACCGTTTCAGGATCCAGGATCCAGTATCCTGTATCCAGCATCTAGTTTCTGTAAATAATGTAGGCCCGCGGTTGACTCAAAGCTGCACGTTGTGGCCCCGGAGTCAACAAAATGAGGACAGTTTCATGGCAGGAATTGAACATTGAACATTTAACATCGATACTCAGTCAGAACTAGTTAACTTTTTTTTGTGGTGAAATTTCAAAGGTAACAAAAAGCTAGACGCGGCTGTATTGAGTTCCGTTTTCTTTTTTTCTTTGAGTCATGGGAAATCGAATTTGTTACTTTTTGGCAGCGATTTTCTGCATATTAAACTTTATCGATCTAAACAAATACTTTTATAATTAAAAAACTGAAAGCAGAATGTTTTTAATTAACGTTTGTTTTTATTGAGCTTAACAGTACATGCAGATCGAATGGAAAATTGAACAACTTTCATCACTTTTGTTTGATTTTGAGGTGAAAATTGGATTGAATTAAAATTACGCAACAAATTCGTGAAATGCGCGAGCGTAAAATGTGTTACATAAATCTGAATGAAAATAGACGAACAGTTTTAGAGAATGATTGGGTGGTCTACATAGACCTTACCAAGCGTGAAACGAGCACGCATGCTGGTGTTTTTTTAAGAGAGCCAATCCATCTGCCAGCTGCTTTCCATCCCTACGATCAAGCTGCAACAGAAGAAAGCTGGAACTTAAAAATATTGGGAGAACAGTGTCATCAGTAGAAACACGTTCAGCAATGCCCACACGCAGTTCTTAACGATGGACCTACAACAAAATCAAGATACCATACATTTATTTCTGGATTAAAAAAAAAAAGAAATGAGTCAGCCTTAATGGAAAAGCTATGAAAAAGCATTGCTCAAATGAACGCAAATTTATTTCTCGAAAAAATACTCACTTTTATTATCTGAACGTGATTTTCTTTACTTTTCATTTAACGATCTTATACAATTCGGCTCGATGTCTCGAATATACTTATAGTAAGTAGGTTCCCATGTACGCTTAACTTATTTAGTATTAGACGTTCGATTTTTCTAGATGGACATGAATGGGTTTGGATGCCGAAGCCAGGTTTCAAAATACCCTAGACCAGATATATCCTTGTTAGTTTTTCATTTGTGTGGCCGATGTTCTGTTTGATTGTACGGAATCGAATGCGATTTCTCGTCAAGGTAGAAAGGAAATGTCGCTGAAATTTTGTACAATTCTATCCCCTTTGGAATAAGCTGATCTCTGTATTTATCTAGAGGAGTAGAACATGTTTCCTGTGGTAGGAACCTTCACTAAACACTTTAAGGAGAAGTTATGGTGTAGGGGAGTAGAATTGCTTACATCTAATAGTGACCAATAATTGCTGGGAACTGGCTATTTCAGCCAAGAAGGAACTCAGGTCGGTAAGAGAGAGGGTATAAGGTGAAGAAAACAGTCGTGGCCTCATTGGTTTGATCGTAAAATAACTTTACAATCGCGTTCATGGAAAATTATTGATAACGTTACGGGTTGCGTTCCTTGTGAAATGTATGTTCTATAGGTAGGTATTTCAACAGGCTAGCTACAAAAAACTAAGCCCACAGCAGTGGCGAATGAGATAGTATATAATCTGTCGTTTTAGGATGAGCTAAAAGATTCGTGGCGGTGCTTGGTGCGAAACACGATAAAGCAGTTACACATTGATAGTAATAATAAAAAATATATATATAATATAATAATCTATAAGTGATATAATGGCACTATATAATTATATAATGGCAATATAATATAATATATTGGCACTTACAAAGCCTCAATATCTTATGGCTCATATGTAGTTAGCTATTTCTTTACATTTCACGTTGTCTTTCTCTAAAGGATGTCATAATAATGATCAAAACAAAACAACATAAATGCAATTTTATGCAAAATAACAAAAAATACGAAAATCATCGAGCATTCCAGCGATAATTTTAAATTATATATGACCTGTCTAAAATTATTTCTCAAACAATAATATTATTCAATATCCAATTTTTTAATTTTTATGCAACTTACGAAAATTATTCTTGATAAAAAAAGGTATGATGAAAAAGAAAGAAAAAAAGTATAACAATAATATAAAAAAGTAATACTCGTTTGTTTGATTTAATTGCATAGAGTGTCCATGAAAATAATTTTTTTATTTCTCTAAAACGTGCTAGGAGGCTCTATAAATACCTCATACCTCGCTTTTCTGCACATTTGGTGCTCAATGTGGGCTGCTGCATCGCAATGTTAAACCACGAATGTTGTCGATGTTAATATATTTTCATTCATTTCAGTTTTCGCCATGATCGACACTTCTTGTTGGAGGATCGGCGGGCAAATTTGTACTCCTTTCCTACTCGAGGTAATATAATTTCCACAATTAATATTCTCCTTAAAGCGGAGGTTGTATTTTGTCAACTTAACTCGTAAAAATTGCATTCACACTATAAGAACAAGTATTTCCATTGCATGGGTTAGTATTGCAAGGCGATTGTATGGCTGGTTGTTTAACCGAAAATTCTTCGGTTAGTTGGTTTTTCTATAAAAATATCTTAGTTCCGGACAATGTTTGACGTTCACGCTGCGCAGGTAGTACATTTTCTGCGATTCTGGTGTCGCAGGGTAGTACATTTCTCTTTTCGCTTAATTCCGGTCGTGGACAAATGACAATCGTGGGGAAATACTAGTGAGCCGAGCGCTGCGTTTCCTAGCCGAGGTACCGCCGGAAATTGCAGTAGATAACAACTTAGGGAGTCCCGCTAGCCTCCGGGAAAACTCGAGGAAAAGAAATTTTAAAAGATATGCGTCGGTGAAATGTAGAAAGTTTACAAGGGAAAAGCTCTCAGATCAAGAAGGGAAATGAGTATACATTAAAGAATAGGCATAGAAAAAACGTGTAGATTAAAAATGAAGAATATATACATCTATATGTGTGAGTTGTGCAGGAGCATTTTGGTTTACGAAGGTCATTTAAAATTAATATAATGAACTATTCCAAATATCTACTTAATCAAATTCCAAATGTTAACAGATAATTAGATTATAGGTAGGGTATGTTTTCCATGCAATATTCTGTTACATAAATGGCTAGTGGAGTGTGGTTAGGGAAGGTGGGTTTAGGGGGGTGGGAAGGTGTGTGTGGGGGGGGGGGGGGGCGTTGTACCTTCTATTCAGAACTGCATGCATCGGTTTTTGGTTGAGCGGGCGGACAAAGGGTTATGGCCACACCATATCGACGCTGTCATCCAACCACATAGTTGTGTAGGGCGATTCTTGATGCATTTTACCGAATTTCCCATAGGTGCATTATGTAACAATTTGCTCAGTGCATGCCAGTTGAACCTGAGCCCACGAATTTAACAATAAACACAAAAGATCAATTATATACCACGTTTTTTTTTAAATTTCGCATACAATCGAATAACGTATATATCGAAACTAACTCGCACAGACATACGTATGAACATTATAAAAGCACAGACATATCACGAATCTATCATAGAACGCAGACCAAACACAGTACGTTAGGAAAGTGAGCAGTTTTAAAAGTGTTCATATCGTGTGATCGCTGAAATGAAACGACAGCCCAGATCGTGATTTATGTTGGGGTCTAAAGCGATCTGGCCATGCCAAATGTCCATCGCACATCGTAGTACATGGACTAGGAACATAGAACACACTGTCAGGGCGAGCTGCCATGCCGATACAATGGCTACTATCTCTGAATGGCTAGCCATTCATGGCTTTGTTAAAGATAAACATAATAAAACATGCTAGCTGCATACTAGAAGGATAATCTTGCTCTCATCATAGACCAACCATTCCTCCTTTTGTCCATTGTGCCACACACACAGACACACACCTTCACACACATATGGTTATTCCGCTCACACACACTCACACACACATGCTTCTAATTAGTTTTCCTCAGCTATCGTCCGCAGCTCTGCCACAGAAAACTGAAAAGCCAGGCGTCGTTGGCGTCGGCGTTGGCGTCGCCGCGCCTTTCACAAACACCCATTTTCAGCGTCTGCACAAACCCTCACCCAACACTTACCCAGCCCTCACTCACACACCTCACCCAATGCACACCCGACTCAGTTTCCAGCTTCAAGGCGCTCCCGTTTGCCAGGGGAAAGGGTTGGCATGTTATGCCAACTCGCGTCCGCCAATTCCGTTCTTTATGTCAAAGATAAGCACAGTTCGTCTTTCATACTGCAAGCAGCTTAGTTTTCATCTTCGACACCATTTGAAAAGTTTATGACAAGATTGTAAAATATTTAAAGGAAGCTCTTAAATAGAGTATTCATAGTATGTTGTAAAGAGGGATTGGTTCTGCAGATCATATTTCAATTAGGCTCTAGTAACCCCTTAAAAATATTTTAATTCAAAAAAGTCAATTTGCATAATTAGAACGAGTATTCAAATCTTTGATTAATCCATTAGAAAAGTTTGGGAACTGTAATGAAAATTCATGGATTAGATGAATCACAATTTGAAAAAAATCAATGTCACATCTATATTCAAACAAGTTCTACAGATGCTGATGGAGTTTTATCTAATGATCGAATTCGCTTTTCGCTTTTGAATGAGTGATCTTGATCTGGCTATCACATTGCTGGGATTGAATGATTGGAAACTAGAAAACTCCTATTGAAAATGTTGAAAATGTGGTTGGTAAATATAAAAAGGCGATGTATATTTGTCACATCATGATTCCTTGAAAATGTGACACATGAGAATGAAGGAAAATAGGTAGTTTATTATTATGAACACTATAAACGTCTCAAAAATTGATGTCCAAACGGGGACTCGAACCCCGATCTTCACCTATCGCGGGTGTTGCACCGCGCATTGCAAGCGTTTGAAATTTAAATAAGATTTCTTCTCAAAATACAACGCATCCAACGTCAAATTGGAGTTACTCGAGTTTGACAGGTTGTGACGTGGTATAGCATCACTAGAATCAGAGTGACTGTGAGTATTTACAGCCTCTTGGTTCTACTCCTTGGAGAACTGTCATTCTCATCAAATACACTAAAATCGTCTTAAAAAGCTAGCGTCCAAGTACCTCAATGGGTTAAAGCAACACCTGTGATAGGTGGAGATCGAGGTTAGAGTCCCCGTAGGGGCATCAATTTTTTAAACTTTTATAGTGTTCATAATAATAAAATACCCCGCGCATTGCAGGCGTCTGCAATTTAAATAAGATTTAATCCCAAGGAAAATAGGTGTTTTGAGTCTGATTACTGATTAGGTATCATAGGTCTACTCACTGAGCAATGCACTAAGCACACCCCCCCCAAAAAAAAAAATTATACCCACTACCGTACCACGACTTTATATTTCCTCAAAAACCTTTTAGGTAACTAATAAGACCAAACCCTGCTTTTCCGAAAAATGTCCCGTAATTTTGTTTGTCTCTTCGGTATATATTGCATCGTAAACTAGCTGCTATGGAGCCAGCTAACTCGTTTCATCTTATTAGACGATAATATCGTTTACGATCCTCTCTCATCGGATTCACTGCTTATAGTCACCTCTGTTCCTCTCGTTGCCAATTGTTTACGACTCTCTTTGTTACTCTTGAGGGAAATTCAATAGCCCGGTCTCTTTCACCAGGCTCCCAGTTTCCTATAAAACATTTGGCCTGGCTGGCTGGCTGGCCGCCTGAAGCGTTATACTATCCCGCACTGCAGCAACTTCCAGAATGCATGGCCTAGCAAAGCCTACACTCCTCTGCAATAACTATAGAGCACGAATGGAAGAAACTGGTGGAAATTTTCGTAATTTTACAAATACCTCCGGTAAATTTTTAGTAAATATCTAAACGCCGTCTTGATTTATCTCCGTGTAATTCAAAATACCGTTTGGCACATATGAACATTTAACCGAAAAAAGAATCAGAGCTAAAGTTTTATTAAATCATAGTCTGCCCATCTGCGTGACAGAAACTCGAAAATTACTTGGTCTTTTCGAGTTTACTAAACGTGCGACTGTCTCTTAAAAAAGAAAAAGATGCGAACAAACTAAAGCATGCGATAATGCAATCCAAAAAACTCAAAAAAAAATGCTTTTGTGCGACTTTCACGTGGTAATGTTCTATCTTAAGTCTCGAGTTCGTTTGCGACTTGATTGAGAGAAGCAGCCACTTGGTATGCAGTGTGATGCATGAAGCAACGTGCACTTGTAAAGTGCAACGTGCAGCAATGCAACGTGTAGCGTTGCAGCGTTCACAGAGAAATCTACAGTTACAGCATTGCAGGGAGTTGAGGGTATAGACACTACTCAAGGGTATTGGATTAAAGTACATTATTTGCAGTGCAATGCTAACTATTTATGCAGAGAATAAGTTCATACCATAGCTAGTACCTTAATTAATATTCAGAGGTCGTCGCCTTTATCTTAGAATGTTAGGTTATAGTATGAAGATTTATTCCAGTCAAATGAGATGCTCATTGGACGGTAGAGAGAGAGAGAGCTAAGGAGCAGTTTGGGTTTATTGCATTTGATTTTGGGATGAAAGCCAAATTTGTACGTATATTATGTTTTATGACAAGACCAGAGAAGGTAGTGATCGCATTCAAAATGAATTGTATGACGGGGAGGCTTTGTGTTTGACCTCCTGAAATTTTGAAGCTGGTTTTGCTTTAACTAAATTCACGTTTCAACGAACCTGAACATTTTTACGCTATTTTAGGCATGCCTGAAAACATTTTCCTAGCAAAATGAAAACTGCTGGAAAATGATACGATGTTTTATATTGATTTTTAAAAATTATTTGCGGTAAGTGAAATTAATCTTCCTCTCCCTTCCAACCGATAATGGTTTAGACGAAGCCAAAGTCACTGTTACCCGCACCCCCTCCTCCCTCACCAAAGCCCCACACAATCGTAACTTTGTTAAATCGTATATCGAACCGTGTATGATTCGAAAATTGAATAACGGTTATCATAAGACTAAATCAATACAAGTTTTAAAGTGGATTTCGTCTCTCTCTCTCTCTCTCTCTCGTAGTTTGCTTCCCTGAGGAAAAGCACGCGGACGTAGACGTTCTTTTTATCAATATTGACCCCTGAGTTGGCCCACCTATACCTACCTACCTACACCTAAACCTACCCCCACGCCGAGTGAACAAAAACACTCCTTCCCTTTTGGCTTTTCTACGTCCTAGTCCAACATCAATACAGAACAACCAGAAAATCTGCTTTATCAAAAATAAATGTGTGACGCTGTTTGCTCGTTCATTCGTTTGTTAGCTACGTTGGTATATTTGTTGCCTTCATGATTCTCCATTTTTACAAACTAAGCTGCAAGTTCAAAGACACCCGGATAGCGTGTACCGATATTCGCATCGCTTGTTAAATACATGATAATAACTCGAAAGCACTATACAGATTTTCACTCAGCATCTTTTAATAGCTGTTATTTTCATCTGAATACCGATACAGTCTTTATTTACAGTGTATTTTGCAATAATTTATTTATATACATCAATAATGCTTCATTTTGTGATTGATGTTCTCTCATCTTTTGCGTCTAAGTATGTTCATACTGATCAATTTATTAATCACTACTGTTTTTGAACGGTATGTGCTTGACTTATTGCTCTTTCTCTTTACGCTTTACGTTTTACGTTTTACTCTTTACGCTTTACGCTTTACGTTTTACGTTTTACAATTTAAAATTCACGCCCGATCTTCACAGCACGCCGCTCGCCAGGTATTGAGCTGATGCATATAGAGCATGTGCTATTGCATTACACGGGAGCTTCAAGTTTCTTATAATAGGATGATTAAGGTGTTGCAAGTTTCTCCGCCATGCGTCTTACAAAGAGAGAGAGGCGGTGGTGGCGGTTGCACTGGGAAGACATTATGACCTTAATATCCCTCTATAAAATGACTCACCTCACCCCCATTAGTCAGTCACGCCATTTACTCGAGTCTTGCTGACTTATCACAATGCGAAACGAATCTTTCTCAGTCTTTCATTACTTGTAATTTATAATAAATGTGTCAAGACCAAAGTTTTCATTTGCGTACGTACATGCATACCTGAAATGTTTAATAAAATAAAATAAGCAGAGAATGCATTTTCTTTTTTGATTTTCAGTGATTAGATTTTGTGTCGCTGTTAACGTAACCTCAATGGATTGCGCCAGGGCAAACCACTATCAACTGTTCTAGATTCAAAACATTCAAATATGCGATGTGTAACACAAACAGATCATATTACTACAAATCTGACCTATATAAAATTAATGTTAAGCTTAGTTTTCAAGAAATCACCGTTTATCTCGCATGATTCTGTGTAATTTTCTCGGTATATTAATTAAATTTCTCTATGTATCAGCCCCTCCCCCCCTCATCCCTTTTTCGAAACTCTACAACAACCAGATACCATAGGGTATACAGGATATCTGTGGTTTGATAAAACTAGAATAGTAATTAGTTGCGTTCCAGAGAAATGCATAGCGCATCAGCTAACCTCACCAAACAATATCGCGATGCATTCTGATTGCATCACGCTTCCCATACTAGATTCCAATTGATTGCACTCGGCTACATTTTGCTGCATATCGCCGCACGTTTCATCCACACACACAGAGAGCTCAGGAACTGGGGAGTGAAAGGAGAGAAAGGAATGATAGGAGTGATAGGATCAAGGAGCGGCTTGAGGTGCAAGCTAGCTAGTAGCTCGGTGTGACCCATGCTGAGCTGAGTTGACCTTGTTTGCCCCTTCATCGATCGAGACTGAACTCACTCTCTCAATGCATCGCAATTGGTCAACTATCTCTCTGCACCCCCTTCCCATAAAAGACAAGTTAATCCAAAGCTTATACGAGCATGACCAGTTTAAAATGTCGTAGTAGGTATTATCCTATCTATAGTAGCACAATTCCTACTAAGTGTGTGGATTACGCTGAAAAAAAAAATATATATATATATCTGCGCACTTAGGTACATGGCAAGTATTATGGGGAATAGTTTACACACCTGAAATGGTCACACAGTTTATTGGGTATATTAACCAGAATCACGCGATAGCTATTTGGATCGTTCAAAAGCACCTCTGTTGTGAGGACTCTGCGATATTGTCGCTAGGTTTCTTATGGGTGATATGAAGAAATTTTGCTCAGGACAAATGGAAAAGCGATACATTATGGAATCGGATCTTTTTGAGACAATCAATATTCTCTGGCTATAAAGTAACAATCACTTAGCTATTGTGCATAACGTGCTCATAGTTCGGTGGGTGTTGTATTTTATGGAAATCACATGTATAAGCGGGTCAAACGTTGCGTGCTTTTTAAAATCAGTAATTTACATATTCTTTATTGAAGGTTTCAAAACGGAAGTATTGATGACAAACGTTATGGCACTTTGATAATTTTCAATCAAAAAATGTAAAACACGAAGATGTTGAGAATAAAAATTGATAGCTATGAGTAACTCAAATTGTAATTATTCATCTTTTTACGGTTTTGAGTATTAATTTTGATTTGAATTATACGAAGATATTGTCTTTTGCTTTTTTTCAGCATATAATTTCCAGTATTCATGCTTAATACGATTTTGACGAAAGTAGGCAAAGCTTTTCATAACTGAAGAGTTTTTGATATGATATATCTACTGGGTATATCTTATTACATGGCACGGTTTTGATTTTTCCTACCATTTTATTATGTAATAAATCAGATCTCTCGCAAGAGCCAGTGCTGTTTTTGTGCGTGTCGCAAGAAGCAGTTATTCGGGGCTTGGTTTTTTTGCGCACCATTTTGTACGGTTTTTACGCTCTGACAGTTTCCATTGTGATAGAAAAATCTCTAGAAATTGCACCGAAAATAATTTTCACAGCTTTAGGCTCATATTTTAAAAGTATGGCATACAAATAGAACAATTTAATATAAGTTCATCGTCAAGACAGTAACATAACAGGCAAAATCTTCCGCACCTTTATATTACAAGTTATTTGCGTTAAATTGGACCTACAAAGATTATCGAATGAGTTCCACTTATAGCCAACAGTCAAAACACATGTCACAAAATTACAGAGCGAAAAAAACCTAAAAAAAATATTCTCATGCCAGTTTCAGATGGTGGTTATAATTGGCTCCCTATACGAAATAGTCTCTTCTCATAACATTGCCACTTTGATGAAATGTGCTGCTCTTGCCAAGTAAAACTTGCGTGAGCTTCAAAACTATTTCATTCGAAAAATTGCACAGCGTTCTCTTGAGAATAGCATATACTAAACAACAAATGGAGCAAATTGTACCAACTCAGGGGTCTGATATACCTTTAAAAGACATTAAATAATCAACGTTCGGCACGGTGATAAACATCGTAATGAAGATCGACAGAGAACCAACGGAACCTAACCCAGCTTGGTCTAACATTACTTGCTCTACTTTTTAACATGATTAAACCCAAGTGCAAACTACAAAACAACTTCTTTCGAGCTTCTCAAGTCAACGAAGGAGACAAAGCTTCAGAACGGTGATGAAGACTTGAAGCGGGGTTTCGTTAATAAAATTAGATAATCTTATAGTTTGCGTTGTTTCTGAGGTTGTACAAGAATATGTCTGTGTTAAACATTGTGTATCAACAATTATGTATCAAAGGCCACAGTTCAGACACTAGTTTTAGTAAGCACACTCAACTTCAAAGTTTGACCTTTTTTGCTTAAATCGTTTGCTTTACACGTCGCGTCCAAAGCGAAGTGTTTTCTTTTTATGGTGTCTATGATTTAAGTCAGCGAGAGTTGTAAGTTGTCTACCATTTGTCATCATTTGGCTATGTTGCTCTCGAATGACATATAATTTCGAAAAAGATTAACTAAAAAACTTTTCTTACTAAATCACCAACAGACGTGTGCCTCAACAGACCCAAATTTAACTATTGCCAAGCCGAAACTTTTTGCTCCCCGAGTCGAGGCAAGCACAAAAGCACTAAAAAAAGTGATCCCTGGAGAATCAGTTTGATAAAATATTGATTAGTTTTTAATTGCAAGGTCTTTTCATTGCACTTGACTAAATTTCGATTGATAGCAAGCCATCCGGAAGGCCTCACCGAGAGACTTGACTGTGAAGGAAAGTGGAAAACTGCCAGCATCTATCATCTCCTTATATTAAAACTGTAGCAAACGGCCAGAATGGTGCTCTACGGGTTTCCACTTTCCAGTTGAGCAGATGACTTGAGAAGTCGAGATTCAGGACGCGTTGGTGTGTAGCGGAGACTGGGAGGTTCAGGCGCATCCACAACATTGCATCGAGCAAGAGAGACAACTCATCCTGATCCTGATAAAAGAAATATCCTTCCATGTGCAACATCTTAAGTCTACGCGGAATTATCTTTTCATCCTTCTAAAACTCTGTCCTTTGATGTTCTTTTAGCCAATAGTTTCTTCGCACGTTTTAGTTTACTTTTAATGGCGCCTTCTGATCAAAACACGACTTTCTTTCCGCATTTCTTTTTTAATGTAACGAGAAACTTTTTTTTTTAATTCAGATAATTGTGTGACACTTATTTGTTATCACACGTTAATTGAGCCATGCAAAAGAAACACCGTCTTTGAAGTGAAATATAATCCCCCGAAAATTCAATTACAAAGGTATGTAATTGTTTTTGTTTTTGCTTGAGTTTCACACCCTTTCATATTAATCGGAATAGTGTATGGTCGCATCCGGCTGCGTATCATCAAGGCAGCTCTCAATATATGTCTCTACGGCTACGGATGTCAGCATCCAGCATCCACCCAGCGACCCCTCTCACGTCTTCCAGCCACTTCGTTTGCACTCATTCTTAATTATTCACACTTCCTATCCCACTCCTAGGGTTGACATCTTTCATAAACATTAGCTCTGAGAGGGTTGTCAAAAAAAGAAAAATAATAGCGGTTTCTTCTTCGTTCTAATCCTGATGGATGACATATACAAGTGTCGCGACTAATTTTAGGATATATTTAGAAACCACTTGAGTATTTTTGTCATTTATCAATCGTTCTTTTAAATCGTAGAGGTAGCATAGCGTTGGCTTTAGTTTTGGCTAAGGGCCCAATTGCCTTAAAATTTTCATCGTTGCGCGTAAATTTTGGCAATTCGCTGCGCTGTTCTGTGACAAATACCCATACATAACGTAATTAAGAAGCATGGTACGCATTTATGCAAGCTCCAACCAAGACATTTCTTATTGAAAGATGTCGGATTTTTCCTCTACTATTGACGTTTCATTTTTCACTAACATCGAATCCATTTTCATATTTGTAAAGTGTTCATTTATATTTTTATGTCAGCGCTTAATTAAATCTTGGAACGAAAACATTGTTCTTCCTTACGTTGTTTGCTCGTTGTAAAGGCTGCTGAATTCTTCGTGCAAGAATTTGTTTTTATTTCAGAGATTTTGTTTTCTTTTGAACAGTTTACGTGCCACGGCGGTTAGTTTTTCCTTAAACTTTTAAAACTCTTACCCTGTCGAAAAGTTAAATTTAATTTGAATATACAAGTCAAATCTAA
Source organism: Protonemura montana (assembly GCA_947568835.1). Lineage (NCBI taxonomy): Eukaryota > Metazoa > Arthropoda > Insecta > Plecoptera > Nemouridae > Protonemura > Protonemura montana. The sequence goes on along the minus strand of OX387604.1, from coordinate 11,033,600 downwards.
ACACTATCAGTCTATGTAAAGAGACATGGAGCTCTTATAAGAAAAGTTTTGATATTTTTATATTGCACCCAAGGAGTGCATCCAAGAAGTTGCCCATCTCCAAGCGCAAAATACACCAGAAAATATATTTATATTAAATGTTTCAATAAAGGGAAAGTCGGATGGCAATATGCCTACAGAAAACCAGTTTTTCTCCATCTTTGATAGGTGATCTTTATATATTCAACCACAGAGAATATATCAGGTGTCTTGGGAGACTTCTTAGAGACATCAGGAATCTGGGACAATTTACAAGACTCAACAAAAGTAATTTTTTTTTCAAATAATAATTTTCGGTGTAGGGACTTTATTTATTAATAAAAAACGATAAGCAGCATTCATATTTTCTTTTATGAAATTGACTTGTATGCTATGAATAAGAAATAATAGCAAATTTACAAAAACCATCGTCTTCCTTGCTCTTTCCAAAATTAGGTATGTAATTCGCTGATAGTGATTGTTATTCATGTAAAAAAAAAACGGTTCGGTGAGTTTTTAGGTCGAGAGAGGGGAGCGAAGCGGAACTCTTTCGCGTAAAAGCACCCTTTTTGTAAAAAAAAAAAGAAAAAAAAAAGATAAAAATAACGACATAAGTTTGTACTACAAAATTCTCGTTCGCCCAGCGCAGAATGCTATTATCTCATTAAATAAAGTAAGTTACGTATTCTTTATTCAATCTCTGATGCCTGGTTTTTATGCACTTTGTGAGGATCTTAGAAATCAAGACGCTGCAACAAAAAGTATCGGGACTTAGCTAACACGCATTATAGCATGGTATTGCCCCTGATTGTCGTCGGTTGATTAAACTTCTCTTTTTTATAGTATGTGAAGAGAAATCATAAAAACTTCCCCTGAACGCAGCCCGCCTTGCAGACTATATTTACCACAAGCTGCATTCAATTAATGTCGATGCTGCAAGCTAAGAATAATGATTTTTTTTTAAATTGTTTTCACAATTTTGTTTCAGCGGTAATAACATATTTTACAATAAAAAAAAAAAAAAAATCCCAGAGAGCAAACTCGTCTGCACCATAAATATATTTAATTGTGGATTTGTATAAGAAAGATATTTAAATGCTTATCAATTCACGTTTAAAACATACATAGACCACTTCGTGGTTTCGATCAGTAAGGTAAAATATTTCCAAAGCTGCCCCTGAATACAGCCCGCAAAACAAATGTGGCTCTTTTCGATTACCCGTAAGTTATTAATTTCGATCTTGGAAGAAATGGTTCAGAATCGAAAATCTCGCGTAACTGCCTTATTTCTCAGCCATGCAAAGAATAGTTAAAAAAGTTACTCCTGAACGCAATCCGCAGAGCAGACTCGGCTCCTCCATTCAAAGAAAGTAGATAATTAATTTAGGAATTTTATTTCGAGTTAAGATGACGGTACCAATGAAATTTTAAGTGAATTAGTGCTATATATTCAAACATTTCCTAGCATCTTATACTTTTTTATAATATCTTTCTATTGTTGTCCCTGAACGCAGCCCGCAGAGCAAACTCGGCTCCTCCATATTCAAATGAGCTTAAAGATACTTCATTTTGATTATATGCAAATCGTTGATAGAAATATATGCAGAAAGTATAAAATGCCACTCCGTACCGAGAGAGTAATTTCTTTCGATTTCCTTGAACACTGCTCTCAAATATAGTTCGGCTCATCTGCGCTGCTTTAAAAAATGCATTTTAAAAACCTTAAACGCCTTAAAATACTATTCTACTCGAAGCTTTTGTGATTCTAGACGTCAACTGAGAAAATCACAAGAATTAAAATTATATATGTTAAAATTACGAAGAAAATTAAGACTTTAGTTACTTTAAAGACAATCACAGTATACAAAAAAAAACTATTAAAATTGTTAGACGTTTGATAGTTAGAAAAAATAACTGATCAGAGAAACACCTTGACAATAAGATACCTTGTGTAATCAAAACTTCACATTTTCTCTACTGGTCTCGTAGATAATTTAATTGAAGTTGTTTTGATTTGTTCCATTTCATCACTTTGATGTTTTTGTTAATTAATTATGACTTTTTTATAATAATAAAACTGACATTTTTAGCAAAATGATGCAATTTCGTTGTCTGAAAGCATTAAATATAATTTCAGGCACTTGATGGAGTTTCTAGAGATTTAATCCCGTGAAACTTATTTTTATTTATTTATGATTCTACTTATTATACTTTAAATATTGCCTGGGTATTGCTTGTATAATTTGAAGTTAGTTTTAAAGTAATGTTACAGTGTTCTTTGCTCTCAAAGTTGCTAAAGTTACGTCATTTGTAGAGATATTTGCCAATATACAACAAGGTTTTTTATTTACTTTGCTCTAATGCCGAGATTCTGGAATCTAAAATAAATATCTCTTTGCTACCTTTTTCGTTAACTTTGGCAGAGCATTCTTTCGGGAGAGATTTTGATTAAACTATCTTCAGTAAATAACGGTAAAGCTGAGTCTTTTTTTCCCATCTGTAACGCAACCTTAAAACACACTACGTTGCAAAGCACTGAAGTTGCAAAGAGCGTGGATATATTATACATTAGATTTACAAATAGATCGTGATGCTGAGGTATCGTGACTCAAAAAACGGGGTAAGGTTAGTGGCCAACCGAGGTATTTTCCAATGTGCTTTTCTTTTAAAGATACTTCTTTTATTAAATAACTACGGCTAAAATTATCGATCAATGTCCATTTTCCGTAATGGTTGGCATTTATGAATTATTTTATCGTAAACTAATCTCAAATGCGAGCATTCTGCGAGAAATAGCGAAATTAAATTTCATTACGTTAACAATGATGGTAACTCCACCTCTGAGAGAATATTTTTTTATCGGTATAGAAACTATCGGCCAGTAATTTTCACGAGAAAAGTAGAACATTAGCGCTATGGCTCAGAATTTCTTCAGACCGAATGATATCTGTGTTAATAATAACTCGTATATTATTATTCATTATTCTGGTTAGTATTTTATTCCTGATGGAAAGCGTTGTTAGTAATTACATTCCAATCTTACTTTATCTATACGTTTATATCATACCTGTACTTCTCATGAAATGAGTAGGTACTTTTCTGCGTTGGTTCAATTCTCATAAGTTTTCTAAGCCACATGACACAAAATTGACTCATCAAATAAAAACTTATTTCAGGTAATATGAAGGAGTGAGAAGAAATCAAAGTTACCCATTTGATTTTTAATGACAGTTATGTTCGGTATCCATTTGTGTTTCTTCCTTCCTCTTAGCGAGCTATTTTATCACTCGACGTCAACCTAGGAAAGTCGGTACTAAGAATGCTATCTTCTTTGGAAATGTCAGATTCTTAAATCTGATGCTGTTCTGCTTTTAGCACTTCGCCCGATACAATTTTAACGGAAGTTGAGGGATACTTGGTAAGTGTATGTGAATGTGTGTTTCGTTCAAAGCAATCTGATAACAAAATAGAAATGTCGTTTTACATTTTATGATTGGTTATGAGTGTTAACTTTGTGGAGCGTACATTTCTTAACTTGTACATTTCTGTCCTCGATACTTAAAATCAAAGATTGATGAGATTTCTACCTACTTGACCTCAAAACATAATTAATTTGTTGATTGAGCAAACGATCAACAAAAATTCAAACACGATCAAAAATTGTGGAACTACTTAATTTTGATGTATTTTACAGTTTTGCGAAGTTACGTGACAAAATATCAAACACTTTTGGCGGCACAACTCCAAAAAGTTTATATAAAATGTGAACATTTTCGTACATTTTTAGTTGTTATAAACCCGTTAGACCAAGTCGAGGACACGAAAATGTAATCTGCAAATTTTTTTCAAATCGCACGAGGCGTTTGGTTGCCAGAGCGCGAACAAAAGTGCGTAAAAACAAACAAAAACACACGCAAGAATAAAGATTTCTCTACTCTCATCATAAGCACGCAAGGTGCATGAGAAAATGTTTGTACTTTGAAAGTTGAAATCGACATATTCGCACCAATCAGATACGTCTTGTCCCATGAAATTAGACGAAGCAAAAGAGATTCTGAAGAAGGAAATTCGCTTATTTATGTTCATTCTTCATGATACCGTTTTACGATCAAGAAAACCGAGTTGATTCCTCAAAGATAATTACAGTCGACGCCCACTCTGCCGCCTCAATAGAGGCCAGTGGTCATCATCTTCTTTTGTGATTAGACGCCAGTTAATTATAAATATGGGGTCGTTTTGTGGCAGTTAAAAACACTTAAGCTCACCAATTTAAGTGCATTTTCAAGTTCGTATTGCGATTAGAAGAGAGCGAAATTGCGATACTCTTTCGGCTATGCAACCCTGCAGCTCATGCCTAGTCGACGAGACAGAAAACATCAGTGATATTAACTTTATAAAATAGACAAGAAGATCCATTTCAATGCTATTTTACGCACTGATTTTGGACCTGCTTGTCTCCACAGGTATATATTTTACTTACAATTATCTGATCTCGGTGACCGCTTCTGCTGAGTTCTCGTGCACTAATTCGATGAAACAAACAAACACAATCGATTTTTTTTGGGGTAAGTGAAATAGAACATTTTGCTCCGCTCCGCTCACTACGCTCATCTTAAAAATATATATATTTTTTTGTAAATAATGTCATACAGTTTTAATAACTTAATATTTGCGAGGCTATAGTCTAAAGTCCACAATTAAAAATATTTGCTTTACTTTTTTGTTTTCTTAATTTCTCACATTTTATATTAAACATAACCTCAGCAATCCAAGCTGGTTCAACGATTTTCTTTACGAAATCATCCTTTACTTCCATCATATGCCATTATGGGTGTGTATCTAGGCAAGCCATTTAGAGAATGTTCAACGTCGAAAGCAAATATTTTGGTTTTCAAGCCAAGGCGAAAGCGATCTTCAAAGGTATTTACTTTGGATGTACAACAAGCAAACACTGCCTATGTTTGGCATGGTAATATCAAGAGAAAACGATCCTGAACCGACGACCCAATCTTATGAATATTCAGTGGACTGAGGATCGGGGCTGGAGATGATTTAACGACAATAAGACGAGGTGATACCATATATATATATATATATGCTGCAAAGAGCTGCAACGACGCTGGAAAAGCTTCATGCCTCCAGATATAATATCTAAGCACTATTATAATCTTTTATCGCGATTATTTTTACTGTGGAAACTATTTGTATGCGATTCTGCAGGGACTATAAAGCCGTTGGCAATGAAACCTCTATGGTAAGTGCATATCAAATCCAGCCAAAAATGTTTAATGCAATTTTATTCGGCAGATAGATATGGCTGAAGAAATATGATTGGGCAGACTCTTTTATTTGCAATTCTTATTTGGTTGCGGCTCTTTTTGCGAGTAAGCATAGAAATTACATTATGGAAGGCGGTTGGCAGTATTAAAATAGGCGGTGAAAAGAGGCAACATGCTGAGAGAAAACAAGAATCCGAGGAAGGGTAGAGCAAAGTTATTGGAAAGGGGGTGGGCTCAAAAACCAATTTTGTAAATATGACTTGCTATCTTATGCTTATTTTCATTATGTTGGCAGTTCGTACAAGACTAGAAAACTTTTTATGCCGGCAATATATTTTGTTTTACATTTTTAAAGAAAGTTGTTTTTGTGAAAGAATGAAATATTTTTAATCGGCGAACGGCATTTAATTTTTAATATGTTGAAGAGATTAGCTTTATCTTTCTTGTGAGTAAGAAAGGGCTAAAAAGGAGTTATTATCTCAATTTACTTTTCATAACGAAGAGAATAGATACTTAAAAACTTGATTAATTAAACATATTTATTTATCGAGTTATTTAATTAAGATCATACCTTTTTGAATTAAGATGATAGATCACAACAAATTTGGCAGTCATATATGTCGTAATCGTTAATGATAGTTTCCACTAACTCGGTTAGCTGTTTCCATAGCTGTCCCTGAACGCAGCCCGCAGAGCAAACTCGGCTCCTCCATTTTCTAATATTAAATGTCAGTGTACTTATTTTGATGAAAAGATTGATCAAAATAAGGTAATAATTATCCTCTATGTCTGCAAAATGGACTGCAATATTTAATCTTCTTAGCCTTGGTACACTCTCTAGAAAGAGCAAAATCATCTTTACAACATATTAAAAATTAAATGCTCGTTACCGATTAAAAATATTTCATTCTTCCACAAAAGCTTTATTTAAAAATGTGAAACAAAATCCAATAATGCCGGAAACAAATTTTACTCGCCGGGTTTGACATCCAATCCTTTAAGATTGCCACTCTAACGATGATTACGATTCCATTCTCAAAACAATACAAGATCTGTGAACGACGAAAATCGCGCCCTAGGTGACAACAAAACGCATTTTTCTTAAATCTGTCGAAAGTTCAAACCTTTAAACAAGGCTCTATAAAATAAAGCAGATAAACATATCAAAACTTTTCTCTTTTCTTTGCAGCCATTTTTTTTTTTTAGTTAAACAAGTTTTTGATGATGTGATTTGTTGTCGATGTGGCAGACTGTAAGGGTGCTGGGGGTAAGCAATGGTGCGGGAAGCTTACGGCTTCTTTGTGTCAGGGTGGGAGTGTCAGGACTGAACTAAATTGTGTGTGACTGTTTGACAGTATAAAGATGAGCTTTTTAGGGGAAGAAAGGTCACAAGTTTGGAAACAACATTAATTCTATGATAGTTTATATTATAGACAGGCGCGTCACCCGGTTTTCTTTATTAATGTTACCTCTCCCGAGCCATGTGCTCTTCTTAGTATCGATATAAAATCCGGTAGCTCATCTTCAAAACTTGTCTCATATTTTCTGAAACACATTTTGTTATTCAATTCCAAATAAAAAAATCTTTAAACAGATCCATACACATTTTTATAATATAGAATTGAATTTTACAAGTGTATAAAATGTACGAAACATTGCTATTTCTCTTATCCTGCTTATTCTTTTATAAGTGCCGCCTAGGTTTTTTTTCTTTACAAAAAATACAAAAATTCCTTTTTACAAACCCCCAAACACCAATTGGCATACATTTGGCTTTCATGTCATTTCATGTTTATCTGAGAAGATAATTCTTTCGTTCCTCCCCACAATATTTTCCCTAAATTAGATCCCCTAGGAGTTCATTAAGCGTGTTATTATAGAAACGATATGCTTTTCCTATGTCTCTCTGGGTTGTTATACATTCGATATCACCATACTTACTTGTTCTCTGAATCCACCACACAGCTTAATACCCTACACGTGTTCTTTAGAGTATTCTTGTGTTCATTACAATGATAAAAGCAATCAGTTCATTGTTTGTTTATTTATGACAATCATTAAGGAATGTACTTTCAAACAACTTCAAAATGTCTGAAGTGGACAATACCCAATTTACCAACTTGCACTATTTAGCATATAATATCACGGTCCCTTAAATTAACAGTAACAACAGTAACAACAGTAACAGTATCTAAAAGTAACAGAAGAGCATTATCATTCGATAATTGCATATTCGTGCGAGGGCCAGTGTTACAATGTATATTTAAAATAAGTTATTTAAACTAAAATAAGAATAGAAGTGTCTGATGGAGTGGTCAAAGTCACAGTTTTTAACTGTCATTTTTAAAAAAGATCTTTGGTAATCAAAAGGGAGTATCTGATAAGCCTGTAAAATAAGATAGACATTGTTGATGCTGGTATTCGTTAGTGGCAAGGTTTTCCAAGTGATATTTACGTATTTGAATGGCAAAGCATTCTATTTGAATGACAAAATTGACAGGTGTGTCGCTGTGCATCGTTTCTGTTTCACTCGAAAAGAAACGTAGATGCCTGTTTCAAGAGACCTATGCGTATCTATTCAATTTCATCTAGATTGAACCTCTTTGGCATATGTGCATTCCCTGAGGAGTTGGATGAGAACTAGGCGGTCCCCCCAGCTGGATTGATCGACTCTTATTTAGCATAAGATATTATATAATACCTAGGAAAAGCTTGCGTGTTATCCAGCCTCTAGTATCAACTTTTCAACGCTGAATTTCCTAACAGTGTGCTATCAATCAACGTTTGTGACAGCTAGGTCTAAAACTCTTTTTTGATATGTAAGCACGAGGGTGATTATTGCATTACTGACTTCAAAATTTTTGTCAAAATGTTAGATGAGCTACGGTCAAAAAATGTGTATGAACAATATGTTGCTTAATTGATTGAAAGCGTTATTGCTGGCAGAGATTTTAATCAAAGCAAGCTGTTTCATTGCAATGTGAAATCATAATCGATATAACAGCTGACTAATGCTTTTTACAGATTTGTTTTAATGGTGAAAAGTAGCTCCTAACTAAATGTCTTTGCACGTGATCAGTTCTAGTACGAAATATCTATTTTTTTAAACAGATCCGGAGTCTATTTTTGTTATTTTTGATATTTTTGATATTTTTGTGAACTCTACGAAACAAAATTTCTTTTTGCATCGCCCGACATTTGCATTTGAAAGTGTCTGTATGATAAACTAGCACGTTTTTACATTAGCTCAGGAACACTTTATTTCCTTCTCATCACTTTGCCTAGCGATTCTCAAGTTTTATTTAAGCAGCAAATCTCTCGTTTTTATCCTTCCATAAAAATATATAAAAAATATTTCTGGAAATAAAAAAAAAACCGCTATTTTTTAAAGTGATGGTAAGTCGAATTAGTTAGGGAGGTTCTTGGAACACAGTTGGCCTTCCTACGTTTATTTTCTCATCTGACTTTCCTTTTTGGGGAAGACAAATGAGAGCTTTTATGTATAATGAAAATGTTGGGCTGAGGCGGAGGCTTGGTAAGGCCACTGAGCTTTAAGCTATCTTAATGGTAAGATGAAAAATATCGAGTTAAAATACAATTGAAGAGAGGAGAATTTCCTTGTTCCTTAATTAATTACAAAGATTCAAAATATGGTTCACATACCGTTTGTTTTGCCTTATTGTGTTCTGACGATACCTGGGGATCAGGTAATGTTTTAATTCTTTCATCTTTCATATGTGTATCGAGTATTTCAGTTCGATCTAATGAGAATAAGTAATTCTTATGTAACAGTATTAATTAAAATCACAAAACCTACCGCTCAAGTTGTTTTAGCCTTTTCAACCTCCCCCAAGACAATCCCTATCATCTATCTAAAACCAAACCAAAGAAAAAAGAAAGAAATTAGTCAAGCTTTTAAAAGAATATTGTTTTCTTGGTCAAGCCAAATGTGTTTAATTCTTAAAATGTATTTGTGTAGTGAGTGTTTGTTTGAGAAAGATTGAGTAGCTGAACGAGAAAGAAGAGATCACAATTTGGCTTTAGCAAAGCATCAAGTAAATGGCCCAAGGAGTTTTTACTAAGTATTTGTTGTTTGCTTACATGTCTGTCTAACTATCGATTTGTTTTCCCGTACACTTATACGAACTGGAAAACAGTAGTTAGGAAGAAAATCTTCCAGAACAAAGTGGGGACGTTTTTCTTGGGATTTTTAACAGGAAAGTTTTTTAATTAATTGTAGTATTCCATTTTGTGCCCTCCTGGATTATAGATCTTCGAATGTTACCTATCGCTTAAAAACACCCTCCGTTGTCTGGAGTAGTCAAGTAGTCAGTACATATTTTAGATTTTGTGGTAATGCGGTTTTAAAATCGTAAAACACGGAAATGCCTTTTTAATTTCGGACACATGCGCATTACAGCGAAAACTGTTAAAGACAGAAGGTTTCTCTCCTTTTTGCGACTGTTAGGTATGCTTTAGACTTTCTCTCGGCTGCTTTTCTAAGTTTGATAACCAACTTTAGCTGTTTAACTTAATTGAAAAGTTACTGGAATGTGTTTTCATTTTTATTTTCGAAAAGCCTTTCGGTAATTTTAACTTTTTGAAATCAATAATATCATCCGAGCAACAACAATGGCATGCGCAGGAGTTTCCTTCTACTTTATTTACCCATACTTTGCCTATAGTAAGAATTTTCATTGAAAGAGCCCGTAATGATCAACTCTGTTATATCCGAGTCATATTCAGTTACCTGACCCAGATATTCCCAATCCTCGACGGAAAAAACAAGCTCAGCGTTATGCGACGCTATCACTCGACTTAACTAAAACACTCTTGTAATAAATCATTTAATCATTTTTTATTATTATTTTAGTTTTCCTTTTTTTTATTCTTATTTTCCCTTGCCATGTTGTTTCTTTTTCTGAAGTTTTCTTACCCTCTTTTAGGATAATTCGTATCTTCTACGTGGATAACTCATGTCGGGCTGTGTTGGGTAAAGTCTCGTGATGATTTTAAGAAGCAGGGGTGAGAATTCGTACATTTAGAAGCAATTATGGTAACGAAAATGCGTTTAACAAAGCATTATTTTAGCATTTAATCTGCAAAAAGGCACTGTTCCTTAAGCAGCTAATGCTCTGCCACTGATTTTGTAACGGAGCAAAGGAATGTGAAGCAATGGACCAGTAACCAACATGTACTCTTCTCTAAATCTGGTCTTGTGCGGGTTTCCTGACCCTCTCAATTAGCTACATACTAGTGGCGCAGGAATAGGGGTACAAAGTTGTAAATTGTAGCCCATGATTGCGATATTTTGATTCACCCTCTGCATCCATGGAGTCACGTAGCGTCCAATTCCCTTCTGAAAACGCCCGCCTAATTTTAATAAATTCTTGTTTTCTGCCTGAAAGTTTCAGTCAACTCAACGCTAAATCTTCTTTCGCAAGTAGCGATGAACTTAAATATGAAAGCTGTTATTACTCTAGGTTGTCTTTTCATCTCCTTTGAAAAAAGTGGCATCATTTCGAATAGTAAGTAATTCTACTTTGAGGACACACGCTCGGCGTATAAGTTGAAGCTGACTGTTTCATCTTTTTGCGGATTGCGGATCAGCGGAGCAAATATTTTCGCTCGTGTGCAGAACATGTGGGGGCATTACGGACTGCAAAGCAATAAGAAAGTAAAGAAATAAAAAGAAAGCGAAAAAAACTTATTCAACGCGAATACAAGATAAATAATTGTTGACATTTTTTATTCCAACAAGTCACTCCAATATTTATTTAAAGTTTGCATTTGGAATAAGCTGATGAATTTATTCTTTATAAAACAAGAACACATAACGCTCACCCTTTTGGCAAATCTTCGTCGGCTGTGAAGATTTTCCCTTTGTTTGTTTCCCTCCATTCATCTTTGGTCAAAACACAATATTATGAAACTGATGTGCTGTGTCTTGAAAGCATTACTGGGCTGTTCAAGCATTTAATAACATCGCATTAACTCGCATGATTTTTGAGTTATTCCTCGAGGCCCTTGACTAAGTCTGTGTTGTTTGTTTGCGAACCAAGAGACGTGCTGGGCCTCGATGGAGAGGGCAGGGGGGAGGGAGGGGGTCATGAGTGGTGGTTTAGGGTGAGACTGGGAGGTGGGGGCTTGCATTGATCCACCCTTAGCCTCTTAAGGGATGCTGAGGGCTAAGGGTTAGAAGCTAGGCTAGAGATTTCGCTAATGGTTCAGCAATTACTTCCCGAGTATGAGAGAAGAATGTAGCCTTTATTCGTATCTCGCTTGCTCTCTCCCTATCTCCCTCTGCCCCTTCCAACCCCCCTCCCACTGTAAGTCTAATAATCTGGAAATTTCTCTTTTTTCTAGCTTTTACCTTACCGTCATTCTATTTTACATTCTGACTCCCTAAATCGCTGTTCTATTTACATCTGTTTGTCGGGAAATATTCACATTCAATGAATTGCATAATTTAAAGCGCAAAATAATATCATTAACAACGTGAGTAAATTTCTTTTGTCTCATTATGCAAACCAACAATCAAAGTGTGCAATTGCTGCAGGCTTGTACGTAATCCTTTGTGTTATTTTACAGTCACCATGAAAAAATTCATGATAACACACAGATCGATGGTTGAAAATTCCTTGTCATTCACCGATACCATGATAAATGATGATTGGACCAGAATTAGAGTAATCCGGTAGTGACAAGGATAAGCCAGTGGTTAGGCCAGCCTTTTCAAACATGAGCATTTGCATTGCATGCTTGTGTAACTTAGAAGCAGAACACCCGGGTCGGTGCTGATCTCGTGAATGTCGTAAAATATGGTGCCTTAGGCAGAAAAGCACACGAAATGAGCGATCTCAACATTTGCAAGCTGCGAGCTGCAACTATGTAAGCTATTTTCAACCTCACGGAGCTGCGAGCTGCATTTATAATAGTTCTTCTCAACCTAACACAAGCTTCAACTATAATAGTTCTTCTCAACCTAACACAAGCTTCAACTATGATAGTTCTTCTCAACCTAACACAAGCTTCAACTCTAATAGTTCTTCCCAACCTAACACAAGCTTCAACTATAACAGTTCTTCCCAACCTAACACAAGCTTCAACTATAATAGTTCTTCCCAACCTAACACAAGCTTCAACTATAATAGTTTTTCTCAACCTAACACAAGCTGCAACTATGATAGTTCTTCCCAACCTAACAAAACCTCCAACTATGATAGTTATTCTCAACCTAACACAAGCTTCAACTATGATAGTTCTTCTCAACCTCACACAAGCTGCAACTATAATAGTTATTTTCAACCTCACGGAGCTGCGAGCTCCAACTATGACAAGATTAATATTTCGCCCTGGATGTTGCTTTGCCTCAGTCTTGCAAAGATATAGGTGGTGGGGTGCGGTGGATTTGTCCCAATAAGCTGAGTTTCTTAGGCTTTCTCTTAAGATTATATAGATTAGATCGAAGAGTATAATCTTATAGTAATACAAAAGTCTCTATTTGAAATTCTGCGGGTGAATTTGAAATTATAAGTTGCAGGGTGGGAGCCTTAGCTTCTCAGTGAGGTACGTGTTGCGATTTCCCAATATATTATTTTCTTTTTTGTATTCATACATTAGGAGAAAAATTTAAAATTCAAAATAGATCTAGTGAAATTCGAATATCGATTTTGACTTAAGTATAGAAAATTTATTTTAATTTAAAAAAAAAAAACTATGGTGCAACGAATTCCTTTGTTTTATACGATCGAGTACCAATAAACATAAAAAGTATAATGTTTTTTTCTAGAGGTACACCTATTATGAGCTCTTCCTTACAAAGCATGTGACCTAAAAAGAATGCATCTCTTAGTAAGTAGTTCTTATTTTAAGTTGAATTGCTCTTCTTTTGTAGAATAACGATCCGATAGCGTTTTACTCAAGAACCATTTGCTTACATGCATGGAAATTCTTATTGAAATACAAGCTACTGATTGAAAAACGACGCAATTTTTTAAGAAAGTGGCATACCGGCTACAAGATGTCTCTCGTCTACTCGCTGAAGAGATATTTTCCAAAATACTGACACATCACCTTGGATAGAAGTCACAAGCAAGGGAAAACATTTTCTCTCGGATCTCGGAGAAAAATGTCGCACGGAGTTAAGAAACCAGAATAAAAGATCGGATTATAGTTAAGGAGTTGGAGGGGCACTAGACGTTATATAGAAGGGTAAAATAGGATTAAGGAAATTGCCGATTAAATTAATTAACTGTTAAGGAAAGCAAGAGACGCTTGGATTGTTTTTAGGAAAGCTTTCTCCAACGGAACCATTCACATTAAGAACTCGACTTTGCAAATAGGGATTTACGATGATACTGTTGTTGCCTATAGGAATATGTGTTTTATTTATTTGACTTTAAGAGCAAAAAAGAGTGACATTGTTGTAAATAAAAGATTTTTTCTTAACCAGCTTACCTTGCCCCTGAAGAATTGCTGTTGCCATATACTAGGTATCCTCTAGAAATGTGTAGAACAATCAGGTAACAGTTGAACAATACTATTTTGTAATAACTAGAATTATTCCTAAAAGAATTGCTCAAAGAATTTTAAGTGGAAGTATGCCTCATGTTGAGACTGGAAGGAGAAATGAGTCTGGATTACGAATTGCCCCAAATGAGATTCGAATGGCGCCGGAAGAACATGTTTTAAAATTGGACCACATAATTGCTATGCATGCACAGGTTACATCTTATTCTCAAGGTGCTGTTTCTTTCCATGGGCTTAACAATGTTTTTGTTGTGTTAAAACATTTTTCATCTACCCAAAATCGTGTATGAAAAAAAAGCAAATGTGTAAAATTATTTAATTCACAGAATAAAAATGCGTTTTTTTAATTTTAGATGCAGTGGGATCGTCTTAAGAAATCTGAGGTAAGTTGTAAGACGAGTATGATTAAAATATTGCAATTAACAAGGTTAAGCATCACTGCTCTGAGTGTGTTAGTAGATGGATCACCGTGTTGTGACATGTAAACCCCTTTATCTATAAAAGGAACGTTTGAGGAATAAAAGTGTGTACGAAGATTTCTTTCATCCTTGCAACTTCTTGAGATCTTCTTGGTCATTTCTTGGTTGGCAAAAGAAAACCGTTTGCGTTGTACCGTCTTTTAGGGAAAGAGCCCTACCGATTTCAGACCAATCTTTCGACGTTTCCCGGGCGCATCATTCAAGTTAGAATTTTAGAAACCGAGTATATTGTAGATAAAGAATTAAACTTATGAACAGTTTAATTTTTAGAAATTATTTTTTTCTTTTGCCAAATTTTACTCCCAAAGTTGCACTTTTTAACGAAGTTCAGGAGAGTAAACAAGGCAAACTAAACAAACCAAATATTAAACACAACGAATCACAAGGAAACACACAAGGCATACAAACAAACAAAAATAACCCTGTTGTTCATAAGTTTAATTCTTTATCTACAACATACTCGATTACTAGAATTCTAACTTGAAAGGTGAGGCCAGGAAACCTGCTGAAAGATAGATATGTTTCTTGACATTTGCACTCTCATTACTCGACTTTGTTCTCCTTGAAATTCACTTCGCCGATAAGCATGAGTCAATGTGTTCGTAAGTAACCCGCTCGCAGTTTGTTGACGGGATGGAATTGCGATAATTAAAATCGTCTCGACATTTTCTCAGTGGGGCATTACAAACTTGCTGCAGTAAGAAGCAGATGTGGCGCTAGGACATGCTCTAAAATCCGTAAATATGACACTAGAACTTCCATTCAAGCTAGCCGGTGATTTATTTGGCCAGACAAATTCAAATGTATCACTTTAATTAGAGAAATAATCAATTGGGTAAATAATTGTAATGTACTGGAACTTTTGCCACTCAGCATTTTCTCGGAAAGCAGATTACTTTGAATTGAGCGCTCGCACATAGACATTTTATAAATAAAGGAGATCCATGCTCTTCTACCATTGAGTGTGCACTTCTACAGTAGTAGTGCAAATTATGGCTGTACAAAGTTTGTGTCAAAAAAACAAAAATTAAAAAACTGCAGGGATCTTTCCCCTTACGAAGGTATTAGCCTTAGGAGCTCTTCTCACCAGGCTTAGCTCATCATCAGCCTCATCATCATCTTGCTATTGAGATCATTTTCATTTTTCAGTTTCTTTCATTATCCTTTTATTTGGTACGAAATAACGAGCAAGCTGCTGTTGCTAAAAAATATCCCTTAAAAGGAGGGACATGACAATCATTAAAATAAATTGGAATTATTTATAATGTTAACTTTTATAATTTTATGTACAAGAATTCCTCTTCTCGTATGAACTCAAAATACTGCACATTTCTTGTCACAACTTTAACTTTCACATCAGAGTCTTTCGTGAGAGAACCGGCAAATGCATGTGAAACTTTATAACGATTTATGTCCCAATTTCGATTAGTAAGAATAAAAATTCTGCTTATCTTAAAATTTACTATAAGAGAATAATTTATCTTCTAAGCGAAGTGTATATCTCATTCAATTCTGCGCAGTATTTTATAATATCACTGTGAAGTTTTACTAAAAGAAAAGCTAACCATTAGAGAAGAACAGAAATATACGTGTATGCTTCTTGTAAGTCGGGCAGGTTGTGATCTCTACATAATTTCAAGCCCAGTCCTGTAGAAAATATGACGCTACTTTCAACCGGTAGACAACACTCATACGGTTCATAGCTGGGCTGGAGTATATGCAAATTACTAATTATTCTGATGCAGCCTTAATATCCGAACTAGAAGCATGAGGGTGGTGTTTATATTTCTTGTTATATGTTAGCTGTATATCTTACGCTTTACGTCTCATGTTCGGAAGCAATTAAAATGTTTGGAATCCCAAGTTCTCTGCAATTTCCGGCGAAGCAATATAAGAAGGAAGAAGATCTTATTGCCAGTAGTCAGTACCCCCTTCATAAGCTATGCACACTAGATATAGGATAATTTAAGGGAAGTTTTCCTCCATGTAGCTAAAGGAATTTTCTTCCGCGCATGTTGCATACTGAAACTGAAAATGATTATCAAAATTCTTTTAGCTTAAATAATTGTAATAAACATAAGCTTTAACGTTTTTGGCGAAGTTTTTGTCTATTTGTATCGTTAAGACTACGCTTCTACTAAGTTAAGTTTAAAATTACGTTCATTCTTTTCGAATAACTTAAATGGAAAATGTTGAGATCTGTGAGCTATCTTAGCTGGGTTCTTTGTTCGAGCGTTTTCTTCCCTTAATGCCGGCGCTCCGTCTATTGTTGCGCCAGTGCCCCCCTCCCCCCCAGGGCCTGTGACAATGCCAAGCCCCGGTACCAGCACCGGTACCGGCACCGAAGACGAGGCTTGCTACACGAAGGAGAGATAAGAAAATTTGTATCTCTTGTCCTTAATTCCAAAACAATAGACCAATTTTCTTTTGTTAAGTCAAGTCTATGGTAATTTCATTGCAAAAGAAACCATTTAAGCCACCACGTTAGCGCGTAAAATATCAGATCAAAAAATCAACAAAATTCAACTTAATACCAGTTTGGAAACTCAAACCTTCAAGATTTGCTCCTTCACAAAAAGAAAACTTTCTCTAATATATTTTGGTTGCGCTATCCACGACTAACCTGTCTTAAAAGTTCAGGTGGTTGTCTATAGGGGACCAATGAAACACATATCTGTGAAGGGGAGAGGTGCGTACTGCCTTATAGGGTGGTGACTACCATTAGGAGCTTTTTAAAAAAGCGTATGCAGAGTGCAAAAGAACGTTGTTTTCATCACCAAAGAGCATAGTTTCTCATCACATACACGAGCACTCTCCCACTACTATTTGTGTGTTGTCACAGCCCAGGCATCGCCCTAGAAGAATAAAAAGCGTCGTATGCTATATAAGGTTAAAGGTTCTAGAGGGGGGAAGAATATTGCCGCCAGGTTACACAAAATCCAGGCAGCGTTATAAGCAAACCCTGACAGAATAGAGGAGCAATAATAGGAGGGCTGTGCCATGCATTGCTTCTACAGCACCTAGTGAGATGCTGCCGCTGCTCTTGCTTTGCTCTTGCTTTGCTCTCTTCAACTTGCTTGTCTCTTTCTCCTTGGCTTTAAGGCCCACACTCCTTTATTTCGCACTTTGAAAAGATTGCGTTCAGCAAGCAACGGGCAACAGCTTAAAATATAGATAGTGCATGGTTAAAGCACAGGGAAAGTTTACAAAAACAATAGCACCGTAGGGTCGTGCAACTGCAAGTATGTAGACGATAGTACTTTTTACTGCCCTCACCTAAACATTTCGACTTTACCTTTCTTCAGAAAAGAACATGCTCAAACGGATGGATTTACAAAGGTTTAAATTTCGTGATGATCTGCCAAATGAATCAATTTCCTGCCATATACAAAACCTCATTTCCCTCGGCGGTCAATCGAATAGGTCTTGCACTGCCCTGACCTGCATTGCCTCGCACCATATTAACCCACACTGCACGGCACTACCCTGTCCCACACCGCCACGAAGCAACCCGCACTACACGACACTACCCTGTCCCACACCGCCACGAAGCAACCCGCACTACACGGCACTACCCTGTCCCACACCGCCACGAAGCAACCCGCACTACACGGCACTACCCTGTCCCACACCGCCACGAAGCACCCCGCACTACACGGCACTACACGGCACTACCCTGTCCCACACCGCCACGAAGCAACCCGCACTACACGACACTACCCTGTCCCACACCGCCACGAAGCACCCCGCACTACACGGCACTACACGGCACTACCCTGTCCCACACCGCCACGAAGCACCCCGCACTACACGGCACTACACGGCACTACCCTGTCCCACACCGCCACGAAGCAACCCGCACTACACGACACTACCCTGTCCCACACCGCCACGAAGCACCCCGCACTACACGACACTACCCTGTCCCACACCGCCACGAAGCACCCCGCACTACACGGCACTACACGGCACTACCCTGTCCCACACCGCCACGAAGCAACCCGCACTACACGACACTACCCTGTCCCACACCGCCACGAAGCACCCCGCACTACACGGCACTACACGGCACTACCCTGTCCCACACCGCCACGAAGCAACCCGTAAGACACGACACTACCCTGTCCCACACCGCCACGAAGCAACCCGCACTACACGACACTACCCTGTCCCACACCGCCACGAAGCAACCCGCACTACACGGCACTACCCTGTCCCACACCGCCACGAAGCACCCCGCACTACACGGCACTACACGGCACTACCCTGTCCCACACCGCCACGAAGCACCCCGTAAGACACGACTACGCTTAGCCCGCAGTGCGATAGACGAACTATAGGTAATCTAAGAAAACTCCCTGTCTCGTCAACTAGCAGATGTTTTTAGTACTTTGCTGCAAAATACCTCAATTTTACTCGAGTAAGTAATATATCATTTTCATAAAGTTGCAGTGCAAAGCATCGTTAAAGATAATTGCGATCTGTAAAACAGTTGGTTAAGGTAAAAGCGAACGAGACGTCGGTACTCTTGAGAAGGTGTTGTTGTCTAGCTCATGTAGACTGATGAGTGAAGAGTGAAGAGTGAAGAGCAAGAAGAGTGATAAGTACTGCTATTCACGAGGCGACACGGTGTCTCTCGAGTGCAATTCAAGATCCTCTTCATCCCCTTAAAGCTGTTTTCTTTCGAAATATCGACATGGCCTTCTTAAAACGAAATCGCATGTTTCTTTCATGAAGTTATTCTTGTAAGAAGACAATTACTTGTATTGATATATATATATTTCTAATTTAATCGAGTGTGATCAGAATCCCCTTTGGCAAATTGTGTCACTGTTCAATGACGTCTGATCACGTTTAAGACCCCATGAGTTGAGTGTGGAGGAGTTTTCATCAGTCCACGCTAGAGGATGATGATTTCACATCAGCATTATTTCTGGAGAAAAGGTCATTATGTTGAAACTCTTTGTTCGCTGTACATGGACTCGTAAAAAGTGTTTGAGCTAGAGCAGGAGGGGCAGGAAGGGGCATGAGCGGCCAGAGTGACAGAGGAGAGAACAGACGATTCTACGCTTCATTTTTGACTAGGAATTTTTGAAATGTGCGTAGCCGTCGACAAGATCAAACGAATCTGCCTCCTGGCGACATGCTTCATTATTAAAACGGTTCAACGAAAAAAAACCCATTTGTCCATTTTTGAAACGTGAACATCAAACCCAACGAATCACTAATCACTAATGAGTGTTTAGATCGGCGACTAACGAAAAATATTTCCCAGTGCAGTTTAATTAATTAGAGATCGAGCAATCGCGACAGCAAAAGATACGATTACTGCGTCAAAATGATTTCATCCTGTTGGTTTATTGATGCGCTGATTCCGAACTCGTGGAATGTGCCGACTCCTATGAAAGACCACGTTTTATTTGATCATCTATTTAATGACGTACTTTAAATGTTCTAGCGCCACCTCGCATTTTCCACATAATATTTTGTCTCATTTCGCCAGCAGTAATATGTGCAGCAATAGAATAGGAATAAACTTAATCCGTTCGTGTGAACGCAGTTACTTTAAAGGAGGTAAGTAGAATAAACGAAACTGTCGCTCTTTTCTTCCGCGTCCTGAATTGTCGCACGACTCATCCAATTACATACAGACTAGTTTAGCAATGAACTTAAATATCCTTGATTACGCAAATGGTGTGGAATACAAATAGCTACATTAACGGTAAATATAATATGTAACTAAGTTTTCACGGAGGTCGTTTCCAATTGTTTCATTGTGAATTATGCACATGAAAATAAAGGCGACTGCCAAGCTTGAGCAAAACTAGTAGGGCTAAAATTGACATAAAAACGGGTTATACCACAACGTTAAGAAACAAATTAGGGTAATTGGGTTGGGGGGGGGGGGGCCGGAGGGGCTAACGTGGCATGATGGCAATTTATGTAATTTATGCAATTGATACACTTCGTTGTCACAATCATGACCTTGGAACTTTGGATCTTACCCCTCGACGCAATTACACCAAACAAGTGCTAGCTTATTGTACTTAAAAGTTACTAAGTCGTTTTCTAAAAATATTTTGTGCAAATTTGGTGCAAACTTGGTGCAAATAATCAGCGTGGTGAGCATCTCTCTCTAAACTACGTCGGAGCAGACTCCATCGTACCATCGCAGGCAGATGGCAGTATAGTCAAAGTGGAGTGCTTCTGAGCTATTTGCTTTTCCACCTACACTTATCGACTGGTCTCCCATTGTTTTTGGAAGCTCGCTCAGTGAGTCTGTGAGTCTGAGTCGTGTTGGTGGTGTCTCACAGGCTCGTACGCTCTCGTACGGGTACGGACATCTATGCGGATGGTGGGCTAACCATAAATTCGATACAGCGCGAACAGAGAGATTCGAGCGCTTTACGGCGAGGTGAGGAACTAGATATGTCAGCGTTCTTGTTATAGCGTTACAGGTTATCTTGATGATGTAATTAGCTAAATACCTGACTGATCAAATAACAACAAGACTGACTGGCTGACTATCTGACTTAATAACGGATTGGCGTAGTAGGTTGTTGTCTTGCTGATGTGAACAGTCTAGACTGGGAAAGTCACGTCACTAAAACATGTCTCAAAGTAGCTTCCAGTTGCTACCTTTTGAAAAAAATATTGCAAATATGTAACATAGAAACAGCTAAACGTGTGTACTTTGCTTACATACAAGCTAGGCTGAGCTATGCAATTGTACTTTGGGGCAATTCGAAATATGCAAAAAGATTATTTATTCTCCAAAAACGAGCCGTGCGAACATTAGGGAAAGCCAGCAGAGATCCTTGTTCTGATGTTTATTTTAAAGACACATGTGCAACCCTCTTTAAAAAATTTTCAATTTTAACGTTGCCGAGTTTATATATATATTCAGCAATTTTATACGTAAGAGGTTTTAACCATCGAACGACTGTAAACTTAGAAGTACACGAGCATTTTACAAGAAAGCGAAATGAAATTCATCTTAAGAAGCATAATTTTAAAAAATCTGACAAATGTCCTCTGTATGCTGGTGCACTTTTATACAATAAACTCCCAGATGACATCAAAAACCAAAAAGATACACATTTTAAAAAATCATTAAAAAATTACCTTTTAGCTGAATGTTTTTACAGCATTAATGCTTTTATACACAAGAATTATAAATATAAATGTGACACTAGCTAACCTGGCATCTTCTCTGATTTTTTATGTTCTAGGATATTATTTTAGTTTTTAATTTTAGTTTAAAACTGTAAATTTGTAAATTATTCTATTGCTATACATTGGACTGTCACATATCATGTATTTGATCTTAACGACAATAAAAACAAACAAAACAAAACAAAATGTACTATCTGACTAGTTGTCTGAATGATTGTGGTGACGTCACCACCAATAGATTTTCACGCAAACTTCTGTAGACAAGACTAGAATTCCCGCAATTGATCGAATATTACACTATCAAATATGATATTTACTTATTTTAGGAATAACTATGGAACCAAAAATCTGTCTACAAAGTAAAAATAAATAAATAATAAAAAACTTTTCTCTTCTCTTCTCTGATCAGGATTACAAACTTTGAGATTATCTGCGCCTGAACGTAATAAAACCATACTCCAAGTATTACCTTCCGTTATTGCCTCAGTTTTCCAATGGAAACTTTTTAGACAGAAAATTTGCTTCGATTGGCATTTCTATAAATCCAAGCGCAAAGTTTCCTGCAAATAATGCTACTTTCATCCCGCTGCAGATGTGTACATAAACTTGAAAGTTGTAAGAAACATGCGTCCAACGTGACTTTAAGATTATGTTTAATATGTGAAGAAAGCCTCGTACACAAATCTGTGAATACACTGTACCTAAACGATAGGCACCCCCCAACAAAAGCGATATTTTATATCTCAAGAAATCATCATTTATCCTGTCGATAACAAGCGGTGGTTATTATACTGCATTTGATGTGGCCCAGCCCCTGTGCATATTTACATAGTTATTTGTCAAAAACCGTTATTTACACGCCACGCTTGAACTCTCTGATCTAGTGAAGCGTTCTAGAATTCCCATAAAAATGTTAATACAGAACCCCTTTGTCACTTTTAAATATTTATTGTTAGTTAACCATCTTTCGGTTTAATAATTAAATGATAATTACTTTTATTGATCGAGCTTGAGAAAAGAACATGTGGTGATTCTACGCAGACTTAATGAGTATACCTATATATTGGTGCCGTTGAAACATCATAAGCGAGCTGGGAAATAGACCAAACCAAGTCTCAGGTATCTGAGTGCCTCTCGTGCGGTTTCGTCCTTTCAGTGCGTTGTTGCAAAGGTACTCATTTGGAAAAGGGTTGAGAAATAATTGCAATAATACTCTGGATGTACTTCCCTCTCATTGACTGTATGAAGTACAAACTATGATCTATAATTTGCTTTAAGCCTGTTATGTAGATGCATCGCTCTATGTGGTTACCAAAGATATGAAATCTATTTTCACGAATCAAAGAAAAGCCCTAGGAAGTTTGTAAATTTAGAATTTGGAGACACACAATATGATTTATCGTGAGGCCATACGACGTTAGTTACGTGTGTGCAAGGGAGTTTGGTTCTGAGGCTTTAAGTATCCGTTTTCTTGAATTAATCTGTTACTGAAGAGGATATTTATCCAAAAACGTCTGGAACCAAGTATAATGGAACGATAGGCGGTATAAGAGCTTTCAATTGAATCTTGATACCAGTCCAATTAATTTAAAATTGTATTCTGTGTTTACTGTTCAAAAATACCTTAGCTAATAATTGATTGTAATATTTTAATGAAATATAAATAAGCTTTCATCTTCACGTTCGATTGAAATTTTGCCTCGTCTAACCATAGAATTGGTCTAACCAACATCCGAACGAATTCTTTTGAAGTAAAACTTTTGAAAAACCACGCTGCAAAGTTCTCTCGTCGAATGTCGCCAACTGCGTCCTCTAATTACGTTTATATCATTATTTCACCTTTGTTTTGTTCACTAAAAGACTTGTTATCAAAGCGCCAAGCCGTATAATTCACAAAATTACAACACTTTGCATTTGAGCTCAATAAACCAATGCGCCAGTCCTGTATACTCTATGCTTTATGTTCTATGCTTTATACACGCTCTTATGCTTTATGCTCTTACACGCTCTTTGCTGAAAGTCTTAATCTCGCTGAAGTGGATGAGCAAAACATTTTCTTTTCTAGGCTAATGTTTTGACATTTGTGCTGAAGCTGAAGTATCATTCTATTGTCTTCAATTGTGAGTCGAGTAACTGGTGCATTCTTATCAACTACAATAGAAGGGCTATTCTGTTTCTGTGTGAGCCATACCCGTTAAAGTCAGCCATAGAAATCCCGCCCACTCATACTTACCACTAAATTGCCTTCAGGTGTATGCTGTTTCAACTTTGCTAGAACATTTTATATGCAAAATGAGCATTCAATATTAAAGAAATTAAGTTTGGGTTTGCTAATTTTTCATCTCTTTATGAATAATGCAGTTTTAAATGTTACCGAATTCGTCATGGTAATTTAAATTTCATTCCACAACCTCAACTTTATTTTAGCGCGCATTCTTGCTCTTTTTTTTTCAACCTCCCTGAAATGATTGCATACTTTTCTACTCTTTGCTCTGATCTTGGCGTTGTAGACGCATTAAGAATTACTGCTATTTCATTTTTTGCCTCTTTTGGGCTTTCCATCGACTAGTGTGCACCATTCCGTATTTTCTTTTCCGAACTGGCGATGAATATTAACTCTGGCATTTACTTACAACGCATCGAGCAAATTATTTCCAGTTTTCTTGGAACTACCTGTAAAACAGAAAACTTGTATTGCTTTGCTATGCTCTATAATTCGTCTCAGATTTTGAAAATATTACCATGATTTCGGTTCATATTCCGACATAACGTTCATTTACAAGCAGCAAATTCTTGTCATAAAGCAACAGTAGCTACCAGACTGGACATACCAAGCAGCTAAAAACAAAACATCGGCAATAAAAAATAGCTTCACTGTCAGTCCATTTAGACGTGCAAACTAATTTTTATAACGAACATAGTTTCAAACATAATTATAACCTTATTAGATTTCCGATGACATCGCTTAAACTGCCCAACGCCCGAACAGCTAATGGGTATAATACGCTGAGAGGTGTCAGCGTCGACCAGCCGTAATTGGGTTAGCCAATTATCAAGTAGTTCACCAAGCCACGTGCTGTAATACATTCACATGACAAAATCGGAATAGGTTGAGGTCGCTTCTACCATGCGACGGTTACTGGCTGCAACTAGCTTCGCTCATGGCGTTTCGATGGTAAATACCCAAGCCGAGTCGAGATGCCTTGCTCCGTGTCAGCCATCTCTGGCCTCTAATGAGGGGTTTGCTGACCACATGCGAAGCCACCCTAACCCAAGACACGATTTTCCTTCTCCGAGGGGGGATAGAAAACTTACCGTCCCTCTCCGCTTCGAAACAGATAATGAGGCAGCTCTGATTTGGTTCCGACTAATTCATTAATACGAATCCCCATGTCTATTTGCCCATAATTACATAAGATTTTAATCTACTTGTGTCTATAAATACGTTTTTGAATGCATTTGGAAAAATTCTTTCGAGAGAAAGTTTTTATCTGTGAAGTTTTTGTTAGTCTGATTTTTAAAAAGAGCGTGCGCTTTCGTTTTAGGTTGGAATCTAGCCATTTTGGGTTTGTGTTCTCTTGGGGATACGAAACATCGGAAGCAATGTTTAAACCTACTCTACCGTGGGTTCCGTTCAGCCCGTTACCAAGAAGCTTAAAGAAAGAGGATGGAATATTTTTGTTTAAAAATATATTTTTAATGGATAAAAAACAATATCATATTCATGAAAATAAAGGCGTTCCCGTCTTCGTTTGTGCTGAAAGTGAAAACCTGTAATACGCAAGGTATTATACCTTTCAGGTACACACACATCGAAAGGAAATATCGACACTGACACTATTTTACCATTAGATCCAGAAGTTTGTTAAAAAGCAACGACGATTTATATTTAAACTTTGAGCAATATTTGGTTTATGGCGATATACGAGATTGCTTGGTATATAATCTCTGGTAGATATGGAGAAAAAGTGGGCATCATTTGCTCACTGGATATTTAATCACAAAAACTGACATAATTGTAACAATAATTTTAACAATGTTGGCTTCTAAGCTGCATATCCTTAAGCTGCCATGATTCAATGATTAGTAAAATATGGCACATGATTTAGATATGGTTTCTGGCATAAAAATGCTGTTAGCATAAATATGACTCGTGATTAGCTCGTGATATAATTATGGTACGTGTCACAATAATTAATCGTGGCATCACAAAAACTCGCTCGTGGTATAATTGCTCGTGGTATCATTGCTCATGATATAATTGCTCGTGGTATAATTGCGCGTGGTATAATTGCTCGTGGTATCATTGCTCATGATATAATTATGGCCCGTGATGTAAATATGGTAGGTGAGAAAGAAATTTTTTGGGGACATTCGTTTGTTCCAAGTTCGAAATTGTTGAAAGGTTTTTCTGGATTCGGCACCTCTACCAGGACAAGTTCCTCTTACGTCATTACCACTATTTCATTAGTTTCAATGTGTTTTTGTCATGTTTACAAAATTTCTCTAATGGGTATTTAGGGAACTCTTCCGTAAAATTGCCGATGAAAGGTAGTACATATTTTGATTGAGTTTAGCAAAGTATAATTGGAGCATCACATTCTGTCATCTACTATATTTCACTTTATTAACTCAATTACAAATAAAAATAAAACTCGCGTACGTTCATTTATAGATATATGCTGGATTTAATCTCGTTGAACTGAACAAAGTTTGCTCTGATGAAGGCAGGTACCTACTGCACATGGAACAAGATTGGTTTTTATCAAAGGCATGCTATTTAAAACAGAACATGGAGTTTACAGCGATTAAAAAACGGTATCAAAGCTTTCACTTGCTTTTCGCAAGTCTTCAAATAATTGGATTCCGCCGTATTGAAATATACCGTCGGAAATTTGATAATTTTTTTTAATGTATTTAATCGAAATATGTCCACTGTTACTTTGTAGCTGAGTGTGGAAGTGGAGAGCGGAGAGCGGAGGGCGGAGAGCGGAGAGCGGTGATTGAGAGCGAAATGTGGCTGTCTCTGCCGTAGCATACTGCCAACCACCTTCCTGTCTGTGTTGGTGCTTACGAAGGGTTGGGTGGGTGGGAGGGTTGAGAGGGGAGGAAGGATGAGTATGGGGATGATGACGACTCAACTCGAGTGCTTTGCGGAAGCTGTGTCGACAGGTATCGTAGATAGCTGATGAAATCATCATCTAATATAGGTTGATTGAGTTTTCATCTTAAATTGGATGATGCCAACAGTTGATCGCTATTAAATGTATTATATCAAATGTTTACGCGCAGGTATTCGCAATCGACGGACTTTGTTGGTTATACATTGAGTTTTTTTTTTACCTTAGAATTTAACGCGCTCGTTAAATCAACTGAGATCAGATGGAAAAATCAATCGTTCGAATATTTGAGAAGAAACGAACACGATATTTTGAAATTTTTCTGCTTTCATCTCATGGTACTTTTCTCGTTAGGATAATATATTCGACTATATCAAAGTGAACAAAGGTCTTAATAGTATCTTGACCTTCGTCGATCTGTGTGCGACGTAGATCACATATTAGTTGTATTTTCCCCTTGAATTTCATTTTCTAGATGCAATGTATCTCAATATCCTGTAAAAGTGTCATAATGGTACCACTACCTAACTCGCATCGTTATTTTTAAGTATTGGAGATCTTTATGAAGTTAATTATTTTCACAAATACAAGCAAGGGACTTAACTTTGCTCCTAGCAGTTCTCTAACGAATACAATCCATCAATTCTTTTTAGAACATGCTGGAGTGGAATCAACAAATGAAATTCTCAGATACAGACATGTAGTGGGCCTTTAATTAGGGTAGGAAGGGGTGTGTGGGGGAAGGGAGATACGAGGGACAGGCAGGAAGAAATGGGGGAAATTCATGGGGCGCAGTCGTGTGCATTTGATGGACGACAATTATTTCCAATCATCCATTTTCTGCAATTACAGAAACTCGAACGTACGAGTAACAATGAAATTTTATCGACTGATTTAAAAAGAACTCGTAGATACTCGAATTGGTTGATAATAAAATTCCTACTGGTATCTTCAACTATTGTGTTCTAAGGAATCTCGCCATCGCAGAAGGAAATAACAATCTCGGATTCACCTATTGGTACTAAGGTATAAAACTCATATAAAATTTTCTTCAAGAAAATGCTGTCAGAAGAAGACGCTCCGTAAGCCCTTCATACAAAGTGAATAAGAGGATCAATGGATGCCAAATTGGTTGCCATAATTTTAGAAGCAAAGAGATTTCTTATTGAATAAATTATATGAAGACATCTCCATACCAATCTAACTCTTTAAATAGTTAACTTCTCTGGATCAATGCAACATTTTTCGACCAGATCTCAATTCTCTAACGAAAAATTTTTTTTTCTTACGTATGTCTTTTCAAGACATGTGTCTTTATCCCGGGCCTGGTCAATGAATTTGTTCCGGGCATATATTCTTCCAAACCTGAAAAAACTCAAATAACACCAATAAATGGTTGATATTTTCTAGCAAGTAACCTACATTATAACGCAACTGAAATCCCTTTTTTTAAACTCGGAATGACCATAAAAGAGAAGCTCGTATACGCGAATAGCTATAACAGCATAATATTACGATCGTGAGATCACAAACACCATATACCGGGTGCCGTTGTAGTGGATTTGTTCATTGCAAGTGGGTTTTGTTTTGACACTCCTTTGTACGTGTTGTTTTACTCGCAGATTATTGTATTATTGACATAAAGGGAGTGTGAGGATGAAAGCGGTACCGGCGTAACTTTACTCTGGCTGGCATGTTTTAATGAAACTATACGTGTGCGGGGCCAGCACATGCTTCAAGTGAGCCCAATGATGCCAAGCTAATGGGGTTCTGTAGAGCCTCCTTCCCACCCCCAGAAGCCTGCACTGGATTAATGTGAGAGGTGGTAAAACCCATAATGTTTTGGATAACACAAATGGCACGTTCTGGTGCTAACAATCATTAATATCTCGACGTATTGCTGCAGAACTGAGAAAAATATCGAAATCTATAGTACAGACTTGTCAAAATGTCAATGATTCATAATCGAATTGATGGTAATATTTTGATTGCTATTTTATTTGTGTGCAGTGGCATGGTAGACTTGTTTACTACTTATTTATATTAGTAAAGTTTATCTTATTTCAAGGAAATGAAAATCAACAAAAGCAATTTTCTGTTTTACTTAGATGTTTGCTGTGGAAAACTAACTTCGTGTACTGAAATTTCAAATTTCAAACCAATATCCCCGTATATGAGTTGAGTGCCGGGAAAATCTAATTATTAAAAAATTTATCTTCATACCTCATACGATGTAAGTTTTGTGTTCTTATCGTTATTGTAATTGTTTTAGGTGTGGGTAATGAGATGTTTGTCAGAACGTTTTCCTAACCCAGTAATAATGTCAGTGCAATCTTATAAATAATACTTTGCTGCTAAATTAGACTACTAATTTATAGAGGAATTACCATGGTGCATTTCAGAGACACAGGTCAAATATATGGTTTTGCATCTTACACCATGAAAGATAGGCATAACGGAAGTTAGGCTGAAAGGTAAGTGATGGGCAAAGCATTTAAGCATACTCTATTTATCTTTGTCTGAAGCCAATCTAGAGAAACAAATACGTGCACAGTATCACGTTTAGTAGTCTTGGTTGATCCTAAAGCCAAAAGCCAAAGCCAAAGGAACTAATTCTGTGA
Organism: Protonemura montana; assembly: GCA_947568835.1. NCBI lineage: Eukaryota > Metazoa > Arthropoda > Insecta > Plecoptera > Nemouridae > Protonemura > Protonemura montana. The sequence goes on along the minus strand of OX387604.1, from coordinate 11,004,375 downwards.
AGTAGAACAAAGTGGAAACTCTCTGAGAAGAGAAGAACTCCCTGAGGGCTCATTTGGTTGTTGATGACATCCACAGATGGCGCCCCTATTTCAGTCACTCATAATGTATAACGTTGATACGTTCGTACTATCTCATGCTCGTGCCAGTACAGCAACGAAGTCGCGAAGAAACGAAGACTTGGATGCACGTAATTGTATGCCTCCGGTACGAATTTTCTCTCGAAGTTTTGTTAAAAATTTAAAACCATCGGTGAAAATTCTAGTTCACCAGCTTAACTCGTATATAGATGCCCTAATGCCAATACAAAAATAAAAATACGTACAGCGCAAGATTGAAAAGGAAAAGAGGTGAATTTTTTGAAAATTGTTTAAACCTCGTTTTTAAAACACGAGAGCGTCTGGGGTTTTAACATATTATTGGAAATGTGAGTTATGTTGATAAATCTTGGCACCATTTTTTGCATTAATAACTGCGATTTGCAACCGGTATGTCTAAATGTTGTCTACAATCCAGTTTTTCCGTGGAGCTGTTTCATTGCACCGACCTCTATAGCATGTAGGATTCTTGATATATTTCATCATTCGTCATCCGTATGTTAACAATAGAATGATGCTCTACTAGTGCTTGTGTTTCTGAAAAAGAAATTGCTTAGCAACACTCCCGGGTTTCAGTGCTACCACAAGTTGCATTTACGACTGTGTTGACGTACCATCGGGAAAACTGCGAGGAAAATCATTAAATGTACAATCAGCCTAGCTTTGATGGTCGCGTAAGTCGTAAGTAGACCGCGACTTTTCACGCATCAATGCTCCTGAAACTTCAACATTAGTTACCCCAAGCTTGTCTTGACGTTCAAGACAAAAACAGCTAAGTATTTTCTTGAAATTCACAAAATGTTTTATAAAATATAATAACAGATTCCAAAACGAGAATAGGTAGTTGATTCAGTGTATATGCTGCTGTGAGCACACTGTACGGATTTTGTTCACTCTCCACGCTCCCGAGATCCTCTATAGTTAATCACATATTGACAGGAAAGTGTATGAATGTTTCATGAATGTTTCTTTTAGATTGTAGGGATGAATAATAATTATGAATATGAGGTGGAATATAGGTAGGCCTGCTACGGTAGAATTTGCCTTTAAATTAGCATATAAATTGGCAACTGATGAAGGTTTTAGCTCAATCTATGCTCCATTGTGATGTGTGGAGTACGAATGCCTGGATGCTTCCAAGCTAAAGGGGTCTGCTAGTGCGGGGCAAAGAGGGGGGGGGGGGGGGGGAGATATTTTGGACAAAGAGATCAGATGAGGTTGGTATAAGCTTCCCTTTTCGTTCATTTTCACCCTCTCAACACTTCTATTTTGTTTAAAGTGAAATCATAGCATAAAATCATTTTACCATTGATAATACTGCTAAAGCTTTATTCATAACTCCATCTACTGTATTTTCCAAGAATTTGTGTATAAGAGAACCTTAGTTTTATAAACTGATGAGCAAGAAGATTTTTGCCTTGACACGAATGCACCTTGCGTAGGTGCTATAAAACGCATTTATTTATCAAATAAAAGTAATTTCTTTCTGTGACCAAATTAAATAATGTCATCAGATTGTCTAGCAATATTTGCTGCTAGTCCAAGCCCAAGTTTAGGGAGCCGCCCACAAGGGTGGAGTGTTATTAGTGTATTCTGCCGTAGGGGATGCGTAGGGGTATGGATGCTGGGATGTTGGGGTGACCGTCAGACGAGGGTAGAGATGCAGAAAATTGGACGTAGAATAAGAGGGTAGACATTTTGTGAAGAAGTGACCCTTATTTCGCCTGTTGCTTGCTGTTGCTCGTTCTTTCCTTCGAATAAAATTGCAATATTATGTAGAAAATGATGAGTTCTCGTCTCTATTGACTGGTTGATAAGAAAGCTTGGTTGCGGGCCGTGAGAAGTGAGGTGAATAAAGATTTGTCGTTTATAACGACGGATCCGTTAGAGTTACTTTCAACTTGAATTTTAAAGAAAAATCTGCTACTTTTAATTTAATTTTTGAATTATGTGTCTTCTTGTAGTTTGTCATAAAAAGTTGTGTGGTTCTAGAGTAACGTTTATTTGAATAAAAATTGTATTTAAAAATTCGCACTTATTCTTGGTTTCCTATTGGGATAAATTCGTCGAATTAATATGTATATTCAATTCAATTGCGCTGTTAGGTAACATAGCGAAACACTGTGGTCCGTTGTAGCTTCTTGTGAGCACACGTTACGAGAACAAAACTAGTTAATTATAAACAAGAATTTTGTGATGCGTTTAATCGAATAATAATAGGATACGTCAATCAAAGTTTCCGAGTGGTGAAAATACGGTATGGGAAAATACAACAACTCGCGGTTTTTGTAACAAGGTGCTTTATCTTTATTTCTAGAGTTGGATCAAATTCAAGCATCATTGGATTGAAAAGGAAATTGATAATATTCCTGCAATATTAGCTATAGTCATCTGCCGTTTCTTTTGTGTAACTTTATCTTTTAGAAATTTAATATTCGTTTTAACATGTCGTAACGATAGTAAACTGATTGTTATGATTTTGTAATAGCGATATGTTTGATTATTTCAGTGCTGTAGACCACATGAAAAATGACAACTAGCTTTGCTTTAAGCCTCGAGTAATAAATACAATCGTGACATCGTTTTACTCACGTTCTAGTTCCATTGAAAAAAGAAGCGATGTTGGAATTTTGTATTAAAAAAGTTAGGAACTGACTGACGCGCTATGCCTTTCAATTTTCCTGATTGCTAATCAACCAAAGCTGGGTAAAAATTCTATAATTGTTCCACCATTTTGATATCGAATTTAACCTATGTTATAAAACCTCATCGCTCTACTTTTATACACCTATACAGCGCAAAATAAGATTTAGAGTTACTTTAGAGTAGACAATAGTTACTAACTTTCAAAAACTTATGTTTATTCCATAATTATTTCATATTTTCATTTTTCGTTTTTACCAATATCAGAATATTTCAAGTTTTAAAACAATCTTTCAAAATAAGTTTCGCTAGGGTTAGTACTTGTATAGACTGTTTATAAAAACTCTTTCTAGACAATATCTTGTTCACAGCCGGCTTCTTGAGGGTTTGGCAAACTATGAAGCCATGCACTGTTTTTTTATTAAACAAATCCAAAACAATATATTTCATAACCACTTCAACATCGACAAGAAGGATTGATCTGTTCTTGACCTGTATGCTCTTTTGTATTTACATCTCTCTGATTAGGTACTTACACAAGATGCAACTATCAAATTGAAACCATCAATGACATCCCCTCGAATGATCACAAATGCTTATGATTTTGCCTGCTGAATTAGGATATTCTGCGATTCATGTAGTGGAATAAACTTCATTTTGGTCACAGACCAGTTTTCGGAATAATCTAAAAAAAACCTATATCCGCTTTTCTCAAGCATTCTATGTTTCACGGGCTAGTCAGTGTTTAGAAATTAGATTCAGGTACAATAGAAACTATTCCATGAACAACTGAATGCTCTACTCTCAGGTAAAAATCAGATAAATCAGACCTACCTTCGGTTCTGTTATACAATGTCTATTTGTTCAATACTCAACATATGCAATCATGAATGGAGCAAATTCATGTTTTCAATCATGATTGGCTTAATTAATGCAGTATGTTATTGGCAAGTATAACAACTTGTAGTGGAAACTCAGTCATGCACTAAAATTAACTGCATTTGAGGAAAATGCAGTCCATGTAATAAGGTCGATAGAAATGAATTAACGTATATCAAGTGTACTCCATTGGTTTTTAGTATTGATTAGACATGGCTGTATCAGACTTGACAATATCACTTAGTTTTTTGTGATACATGCAGTGCTGCCAAAGCAACAACTTACTGACCAAAACAACCTCAAACACGCGGAAAACATTCAACAATCTGTTTAGTGTTTTGCTTTTGTTGTTTAGTTTATTTTTAGGTAGTAGGTATGCATAGAAATTGAAACTTTATGACATTTTTGTGGTTCGCCTTAAATGAAAATGATAAAACACAGAATATACAAACATGCATTATTGAATCGTAATACCTACGTATTATGTTATTTACGCATTGAAATAAAATCATAATTACCATTTATAGAGCCAGAATGTGAATTAAATTTGTCACTAATGACGAACAAAATGTGATATTTTGGAGTCATGGCAGCACATGGCTCGCTTAGTGACATTTTATCACACGAATGATTGTTAATCTATTCTGTTCGTAGAGCGTAATTTCAAATGTGACGCGATTTTAATGATCCTCTTTTTTTCTGTGTTTTGCAGTGTGGGCGGTGTGAATGTTGACGTCCCGTCAAAGCCGACACTTCTGACAAGCAGTTCGGGGAAAACTACACACTTTCCCAGTGAAGTGTCGGAAAACTGGATATTACTTTGAAAATATTCGAAAATAAAGAACAATAGCGCCAATCGGCCGGGAAGGACAACGAAACAAAGCCTACGACTACTAGCTGTTAATCCACGTTAATTGTAGGTAGCGAAAAATCCAGTTTTCCATTCAAATTATTTTTTTGTAAAGATGTTGAGCCATGTCAATTTGATTTCTATTTTCGTATTTCTTCGCGAAAGGATCATAATTCAAAAGTTACCTATGTCTATATGAAAAGTAACCGCTTACAAATAGACGCATGAGCAAGAAACTGTTCTGTTACTATGGATACGCTCGGTCGTCGTGGTACGGCGACTAGTCGAACTAACAACTACCAAAATTCAGCCGGTAATATAAGCGGCGTCGGCGTCGGCGTCGGCGTTGCCGGTGCCGGTGGCGGCAGTCATCTTTCGTCTGCCAATACGAATGGAAGTGGCGCCGGAACCGGAACAAGCTCAACAGGTCAAAGACTTCGTAGACAAAGAAGCTACGAATGGCGCGAGAGACAGTATTCCACATCTGAAGATGAGAATGCCGGGGCAATAATTGTGCAGGCGAATCCTAGAACTAGTAACAATAGTTTGGCGGGTGGTGAGAGGAATTCCACTTCAAAGCAATCTCGCACTAGTCCAACGCCTGCGGTGTATGCTGCTGGTATTGCTTCTCTGCTCGCTAGCTATTCCAGTAAGTATATCATTACTGGTGACCAGATTTCAGATCGAAAATCTACTGCATTATTTACTTATTACATAGTTCCTAGGGCTGGCATCAAATGTCTCAAACCAAGTTGCTGTTTTCATCAGTTAGTTTACTTTATAGTGTATAGTTACTTAAACTTTCTAGACATCTTGGCGTCATTATCTATTTTCAAAGTTCGAAAACGCGGTTCGACCTCGATGGAGGTGCCGAGTTGTTATTCTCTTTCTTGCTCGTGAACGTTTTTTTCGTTTTCCATTTTTACTGCAACAAACTTTGATCAGCACTTAATATGACTTGCAGCATTAAGAAATAATAGTTAAATTTGTTAACTAATTCTTAGTTTTTTTATAGTCTTTCTTTCAATGTTTATTTCTACTAGAAGTAGTGAGACGTTTACTTTTTGTCGCATTTCTGGTAGATCTTTTCCAAGAAACTGAGAAGCATGGTTCAAACAAAGACTTTACTAAAGCACGTCCTTTCGATGACAATTACTAGAGATTGGTTAGGTAGACAATAAGTGCCAGAGGAGCAATTCAACTTCTAGTCCCGGCACGACTCTCCTGACTAAAGTCCCACGAATAGTTGATTACCAGAACCACAGAACCATGGCATGACCTGAATTACAAGAAAATCAGCTGAGTATGAAAGATTACGGACAGTTTCAGTGAATTGACCTTGTTGGAAACTCAACATTAATTCGGTCGACTAGGTGCAAGACGCTTGTCAATTTGAACTTTGATTAGACATTGCTCAAAGTCGTAATCTAATAGAATCAAACAGCGCTCGTGGCCAGATGATTAAAAAAACTGATCAATTAAACGATTTTCCAGTTGAATAGTTCTTGGAATGCTATTTGCAAGCTATACGATTTGAAGTTGCTGTTCTAATATCGGTGGTAGAAACAGTGTGATGATTTCACCGATACATTCTTGGTATCAGGCTCGATAAATGCGTTTCAACTTTTAATGCTGACTTTACTGCCACTTGTTGCGTAGAAAAAAACTCTTCCCTCTTTATTTCTCTTGACCCTTCGTGATCAAAGAGAAATTGTTACTACGTGAGCTATAGAATTATGTAAATATCAGTTTATTAGAAATTATAGCGTACTTTTAACATAGACTTTAAATTTAAACTTTTAATAGAATTTTTCATGCTCTTGCATTTATCTTTTTTACTCTTTGCTTCTGTATTAGTTTCTTGAAAAGCACGGTGCTCCATCATATGTGCTATTCGAATTCTACACAAAGAAAATGTCACCTCATGTCGTACTACCATCCCTTGTATCCTTCTGCTCGTAGCTTGATCATTATCATATTGCAGCCCTATGTAATAGGCAGTTAACGTCGCTCAGGCTGTGTGACTGCAACTACGTTATGGTTTGGTGTACGGTGTCGTCATTCTCAATTTGTCTGCTCTCTAATTGGCAGTATTTTCTTTCTCTACTCTATTATTTACGCGTCCCTTTCTTTTTCTTGTCACGTGGAAAAGAGATCGACTTACAAAACTACCGTACGCTCAAAAGAATTTGTTGTTTGATATCACGGCAAAGCAAATGGTTTCGGAGAACAGATTTAATAGATCTTTTTCGGTCCAGAATTTTATTTAGTTTTGCTCACATTTCGTACTAGAAATGTGAATCTTGTATAAATTGAGCTTCAGCGCCATAGAGCTATTACAATACAAGAGATGTTTAAAAAATGACTATTCTTTTCTGGTATTGACAGGTTATTAAAAAATGGCTATGTAGATCCATTTCATATAGTCTTAGAACTAGTTTACATGTTTTTTTACGGCAGAAACGATAACTCGTGTTTCTACCTTCCAACATAAATGTAAAGATTTCTGCTCTAACTAAAAATTACACTGGGTAAGTGAAGTGAGCAGTAAGTACCGTACCTGGCACCTTAAATAGCGATAATTCTTCAAGTGATGTGAAATGTAACTATTTTAAATTTGAGCAAGTGCGTTTGGTGATAACGGAACGCTTAGGTCATCCCGTGTCAGTCGTTGCCTGGATATTCGATTATTAGAAATTATACACTTTCCGCTTTTATTTTCCATCAATAAAATGCATTTACCTGAATAATGAATGCGAAATATTTTATAATCTTGAATCAACTGGGCATTAATTCCACATTTTTTTTGGTTTCCCACAAAGAAAATGTAACGCGGAGATCCTTGCAATAAAAAGACTGTAGCGCGACGGGATCTTCATTCAACTAACCCTTTGTAGACTGTAATTTTTCAATATGTAATGAATCTACGTGGAATTATTTATAACGGCCATTGCTCACAGCAGAGGCCATACGGGGTGACCGGCGGAGGGTGCAAGGGGCGAAGCTATAGGGCGCCATAGTTATTGTACCCGAGAATTTCCTGGCAATATCAAAAAGAAGTCTGTGAAATGAAATGTTTCCAGTGCTGGATATTAAAGTGATGAAGGATGAAGCCGGGAAATTGTTTCGGTGTACGATTACGTAGACTCCCAATGAAATCGCTTGTGTGATCCAACTTGATATCGAGTGACGGTAGATGAGTGAAAATGGGAAAACCGATGAGACCAGTCAGCAGTATTCTATGGTCCAGTAGGAAAAAAACGATAAATCATTTTCCAGATGAAAAGAAGCGGAAACTCCGTTAATTGGTTTTTATTTTATTTTCAGTAAATATTTGACGACCTTTTCGAGTTTTCTTTCGTGTAATTTAAGAGCTTGGTTCCAGTTCCGACGGCGAAATTACTCACAATTCAATTGAACATAAAGATTGTTATAAAAGTTTTGTATAGCATTCGTGCGTATATTTCTGAGTAAATGTGAAGAATCTCTAGCCAAGACCGGCATGTCTCGCTCGGCTTCACACTATAGCTAGCGCCTTGTCAATATAGTGTTGCCCAGATCCATGTGCTTGCCTCAACCTTAAGTTAAGGGTCGCCATCCATCTTACGTGCAGGCCGGGAACCCTCCATTCTCCATTTAAAAAAATTGCTGCTGCATTCTCGAATAGCCTTAAGGCTAAGAAAACTGCCATGCCAAAAACACCATACATCATTTCTAAATGTTATTCTTCTACCCTCACTTACTCTTTAACTTGACTGTAGTTTTTACTTCTATTTTCTTGACTTTCGGTGAAAAAAAAAACACCATGGTTCTTCGTAAGCTGCTAGCTCACCTGTGTTATGAGGGACGGCTTGTATTTGATCACAGTTTATAATTGAAAGTAAATAAATAATGGTAAGGCCTCTCCGGAGTTGAGGACATGCATCCGAGACACGGACGGTTTGAAAGTCGGCTGTTTCGGTAACCGAACCCAACTGTATGGAATTGAATTCAAATATCAACAGAAACAATTCGGTTCGCTGGATTTAAGATATTGGTGACTGTCTCTCAGTTCGTATTATTGCTCATCGATTGATTTCAATTGTGGCAAGCGCGTCACTAGATCACTCATTACCTTCAAATTTGAGTCGGTCCTACATTTCAACATTAATTCTATTACATAACACAAATCCATTTATAGGAGTCGGTCTCTTTTTCAACCTTCTCGTCACATTTCATACCTAATTTCACACCCTTTCTCCCCAGGTCTTTCTCATGATGGAATTCAATTTAAGGGGTTGGGAAAATGCCATGTCTTTTATTTCTAAAGTTTGTGTCGGGTATAGGAGGAGCACATCGAGCTAGGCTTTAGTATTGGAAAATAATGTGACATGTACGTGTGTTGGGGGGGAAACTTCAGCAAGAATTTTCTTCTGTCTGATATTTAGTCTTTATGGGTGGAAAATGAACCGCGTGTTTGTTATTCGCGGCATGCTTATCGTTATTTTTTCATGTATATTTTCTCGTCCTGACAATGAGAACATTAAGAAAGAAACTTAAATTGGAGATACAATACCAGTTCTCGGAATTCTAGTTTGGCTTAATAAATAGGAACTTTATTCAAAATAAATCGACTGTAGCGTCAGTTAGGCTAAAGGTAGTAATCGTTGGAATAAAAGTATGAAAAAGTATGTAAAAGTATGGAATTCACTTTCATCCAAAATTAGGTTGCAATTTTAAAAGAGATTTTTGATATGCATGATTTCTTTTTGTTATTCCCATACAACCTCACAGCACATCTAATCAAAAAGTAGGTATTTTGATTGTTTGAAATTTGAAATTTCACATGTAAGACAGTACAATTTGCAACGAAGGGTAAAAGTTGTCTTTTTTTAAGAAAAGAGGAAAAGCGTTTGTGAACAGTTTGTTTAGCAGGACGTGTGAGTCTCCGCGTGCATCCTTCCCATTTCCCCGGTTTTCCACCGGACAGGTTGTTGGTCATGCTTTTCGGTCTTGCTTGACGCTGGTAATTGAGTTGGGGACTTTTCTCTAGAGTGCCTAGAGCTGCATGCCAGATACTGCACTTCCATCTTTCTGCGCGCTTATGCACTTTTTAAGCGAAGCCATAAAGAATTGGAAAGTAACATCAAAATGCACTTTGGATCAAATTTTGCATCAGACTCAAAGTAGAACTGTGTATTATTAATTTTATCTCAAAACATGGAGACCACTTTAAGAAGCTAAATGCTTTACAGTAACTAAACCTGAAACACAAACAAAGTTAGCTTGGCAGAGAATTTTCATTTAACTATGTCACTTTCACGTCTCTTCATTCAAATTATAATGTTCATCATAAAATAAATACAATTTGCTTCCTTTTAAACTTGGCCACAGGGTGAAGTAAATTAACTGTACAATAATACAATGAAATCTATAAAAGCATCGCAACTGATAATTGCAGTGTTGTCATAAAACCCACACCATTGTTTCGGGGAAAATCCTACTATTTTCTTTACCAACAAAACATAAACTGTGATTATCTTTAATTGTCATTGTTTCCGCCTTTCGGGGCTTCCACCCCTGACCGGCCATTTGCTGATTTCAGCCAATTTCAGATATATTTATTACTCTGTGTGCTCTTTCCCCACACCATTGCCACATTTCAACCCCTCTTGCTACGCTGAGCGGGCTGCCTAAAAATATTGCCTCGTAACTGTAACAAGACATTGTAACACAATATACATATTTCCTAACCGAAATATATTCTTCTCTTATTTTTATTTTTTTATTTTGTCTGTAGAATTTCCCGGGGAAATTTTAGATTTGCCGTACTTTCTTTTTTGTCACTTTCCGCCTCTCAAAGCCCAAATACACTGCAATAAAAAGTAAAAATATCCCTCATATATGCTCCGAACAATATAGTAACCTTTTTGTCGCGTCCGACATAAATGCTTGGTGCAATGATGTAAGATGAGTACATAAGCTAAACAGACTAAAATATATAAGACCTCATGTGGAGACGTTTAACACCCTAATAAACCCTCTACGCACGCAAGCATCCCCTTCTTATATTTACCATTATTCCAAATTGAAGGACGCTGCTCTATGTCTACCAATTGATCAATTTTGTCATTGATAATGGAATTGCTTATAGTCGAGCAGTGACAATTTCAGAATCCAATCATAATTGGTTTGGCGGAAGGTTTCAGAGCCGTCAGAATATAAGGAGATATGTTTCACGGCGTTGCTCTGGTTTGAGAAGTTTGTCGGCGCTTAAAAGGGTCTTGGTTCTCAACGTTTCGGTGGGTCACGGCCTGCCATCTTCAAGAGACAGGAGAAATCTTCAGTCTCCTGAAGATGTCTCCGAAACGTCTCATATGTCTCCGAAACCCACCAAAACCTCGAGAACCAATCATAATTATCATCCAACATTCGAGATCGGATAATTCGCGAGCTACTTCAAGATGAAGTGTCCTTCATGAACGTACCTAATCGTTTCATTACTAACCCATCTTCAATCTTCTGTTGCAGGTGCTGAGAGGTCTTCGATATCAGCTCTAAATTCGTACCGCGCCGGTGCCGGTACCGGTACCGGGTCTGATACAGAAGACGCGAATACTACGGACAACCCAACCACACCTTTTCCTACACCTCCTCCTACGTGCGCGTCTCCAACGATGTACCAACACCCACTCTCCAACCCGTTACACAGCCCCAGTCTTGGGCATCGCCAATCTAGTCCTTACCCCCTCGAGAGTACCAACATCTCCAGCAACTCTACACCGGTCAATTCCACCACAAGATATCCTTCCTCTAGGCATCACTTCTCAAGTAAAAAGTCATCATTATCTCGTAGCGATGCTAGTAAAGGTGATAAATCGTCGAAAAGAGATTTCCAAAATTCGGGCACTCTCGGTTCGCGCGGCCGCGTCTCTGTGGGCAGCCGTAGAATGGGAAGTTCCGGCCCCGGAATGACTTCTTCTGAGTCTACCAGCTCTGCAACCTCGAACGGCAGCGAAAACAATCTCGACTTGGCTTACCCGGATGCTGAACTCTGCAAGGAAAACCGACGGCTGCACATGGATAATGGTGAGTCTAAATCATTTCTTGACTCTGATAATGGCATATTATCACAGTGCCTGGCATTTATGTGAGCAAAGTATTGGATCATTCTTTGAGTGTCCCCTTCCTGAATGTATCTCTATCTGAGTGGTAGAATTAATTCAATCATCCCCCGAAATTGTGCGAACGATGGATTTACACTGTCATTGTTCTCCCTTTTGACTATGTAGTTTAGTGTCTCTGGTGTATGTGGTCATTTGTCAGAATTAATATTCCAATATGATGCATATTCTATAGCATGTCAGGTAAGGAGTGGGTGTACTGGGCTTACTTGTGGTTCTACATGCTACAGAGGAAGTACGCAGTCTAAACATTACATTGTTCTTGATTGAAATGATAGTCGCCGAGTCTGTGCTATCAATCTTCTCAGTCATCTATCTTGCTTGATGTTGGAACTGGAACTGGAGACGATCCGACCCACTCTCCTTCCAGCACCCTCCCCTCACACCCCTTGAACCCTCCCTCTGCACCGCGGCAAAACAATCTAATTGATTGATTAGGCTATCCCGTGGATTGAATTACAATTAACGGCTGATCACAAGGCAAAGCTGAAACTGTTTAGTGTCTTTCTACACGATTGCAGAGAAAACTACTTTGATCACAGAAAATCTCTTTGCCGATTCAACTGTTATTGTCTTCAAAGAACTTTGCTATCTACCTAGTTGATTGGAGTGTTCTCGTTTGCTCGTCATTCTGCATTGCTTATTTAATAAGTGGAAACTTTGTGAGAAATAAATTAATGTCATCAATCATTCCGAGGTAAATAATTATCAGGCCAGCGCTTCTTCAAGTTTTAAACGTGAATTTATCATTATAACGTTCCCTGCCATGTCGATTGGAAACTGAAATTGTGTATCAAGATAGAATAACAGTATAATAAACTCGTCTCAAATTCCGGTACGTATATCGGTCTACAGAATACGTCAATCAAGCTTTATCATTAATATCGATATCCAATTAATCGTGCACGTGCGTCATTGCTTTGAAACAAAACAAAGTTTTAATGAGATGGCTTGCGTTTGGTGCGTTCAGTTCGTTCATTTCAGGGAACATGCGTAGCGGGACGTCTACTGTTGTCTTTTGTGGAGTGGGTAGGTCTAACCGCCGACATGAGACGAAAATGTACAATCTTTCAACTTTTGGCCCAGGCTTGTTTCAAATTCTATGCGATTAAATTGCTGCGAAATATGGCTACGTTCACCAAGTGCGTTTCACGCAAAATTTGTGGGTTCGTTTTACAGTCATATCTGACATAATTTTCTGCCAAGTAAAACAAGGTATACTATTTTAATGATGGTATATTTTAGGATAACGAGTAAACTTCTCTGTAGCTCAATGCAAACGCATGTAGCCATTAATGCAAAACTGCGTAATGCAACAATGCAATGCATGAGGCCAGTATATCACCTTCGTCAGAAAAGATTCGTATTTGTATTACAAGAATTCGAACAAAACTTGGACTGAAGGAATAAAGAACATAAATTTGACCATTTCTACGCGTATGCAGTGTTAAAAATGTCTGTAATTATTCCTCTGTCATTTAAAAACAAATATTGGTCAACTTAAAGCGTATCATAAGATTTGAACTTGAAATGTGATAAAATTATCCTCTCTTACGGTAGAGGTGCCAAGTCTAAAGCTACATCTCTGTTAAGGGGATTTATACGGTAATTGAAATTCGACATTAGAGCAAATGTTTTTGCATGGGTTTATACTACGTTTTTCTGAGTCACAAATAAAATACCTACTCAAAAAATTATTCCGCGAATAATTTGTGGGAAACTCGGGAAACTTATTGTTGTCGCCTTCGGTTTTCCGAGAAATAATAGAGTTGAGTAATTCACAATTTTTTATTACATCTACAATACTAATCTTGAAAGAATAATAAGTTTTCAAACAACTTCCTTATCTAATTCCAAATAAAATTATTGTTTTTCATGGTGTTAAAATAAGTATAAAACTCCGCCCGTGTTTCAACGCCGAAATCTCACCAGAAAATACAGTTTTGATAGCGATCATTTGTTAATCTATACCCTACAGCACGGCGATTTCAAAAATTTCAGTGTCATATCGATCAGACAAATATTTTTAATGAAACCGAAGTCCGCGTAAATCGGTGTGCAGCGCTATAGTAGGTACGTGCAGTAACTGCCGACAGCGAGTCCAAGCAAGTCGCTCAGACGCGCTGTCAGTAGATCCTCCATACAGCGGATTGGGGAGACCCATGAATCGCGTTAATTGGCTCAAGACTTACTGTCTGCTGACTTAAAGCATCCAAGTGTTGCTACACCAATATTAATGTCATTACTCTGTTTACTATCGCTGATAATCTGATTTATGCTTCCTAAATTACATAATCTATAAATCATCATCCTAAAACTGGGAAGAGTATATACTAGATGCGCTTAGCCTGATAACGCAATTATCTCGTCGCTATGGCAGGCTACGGGAATTTCAAACCACCAGATGTATCGTGAATGTTTCGTACAGGGTAAGCTATCAACGCTAACTTTGTTCAAAGTTTATGCGATATATGAATTACAAAGTTCATGATTTCTGACGGGTTTCAATAAGCTACTTTTTGCAAAAAAACGCACTCGATAGAAGAAGTAAAAAGGAAAAAACACCTAACCTCCACATTTTCCTCTTTTACGATCTCTTGTTTCACCAAAAAATATTTTTAACTTTTTTTGACGCTGACAGGTCTCTCGTGGCCCAATTTCTGGGTTGGTAAGTAAGAAAACTGTCCGTCGTCGCCTTTGACTATAGGCCCATAAACCTGCAACCTCTGTCCCCTGTTTTCTTGTAGAATAGGTAGACATACAACTACTTTATGCTTGTTTAGGTTTTCTAAATAGGTATTGTCGCTTATTTCTTAAGAGATATGACCATTATTAGAGTAGGTGAGATCTCCAATATATTTTATATAATTTCATGCTTTCAATGTGTATTTTTATAGCTAAAGTCTACTAAGGCCTAATCTGTAAAATCTAGTTACTTTTTTTGAACGGAAATTATTCGTTACGAGTCGTCTGTGCTCCAGATATTGTGCTACCGAGGGTTTGATTTTTGAAAACTTAGTTTATTTTCAATTAAACATCCAATTATATTTGAAAAAGGAGATAGTTAAGCGTACTTATCCGTGATAAACTAATTGCATAGCTAATTAAGTGTTGTAACTCCACAAACTGGTTTGTTTTCAATAAATTCGCATATGACAGCCATTAGTAGATACGTATAAACCATAAACTGTACGTCAACTGATGAAATTCACTAAAATCGAACACGGTGTTAATGAGATTATATTAATTTTAATTGGATTACCACGAAAATATGGTTTGCATTTCGTCAGCTTGAACATTAATTAAAATCCTGCTCCACTCTACAAATGCTTTTAAATTCTAACCCAACTTTTCATGTTGCTTTAATTACTTTGCTACAAACCATTCGAAACATTTTTTTTAAACCACCTTAAATTAAACACAGTTTCTTGAGAAACGCTTACAATTTACTTCGCTTCATTTGGCACAAACATAACTATGAGAGAATACTCTTTGGGTATTGATACTGTAGCCGCTTACACAACCGTCCATCGCAATGCATTTGCATCCCTAAACTCTGCATTTTCTACGTTATGCATCCCATTCATAGCCTAGAAGAAAATTTACCCGATACCCCACCCCCCAAAGGGACCAAAGGTAACTTCAGAACATTGACCAATACTGCAGCTGAACCTACACAAATGATAAACTGTCTATCTGACAGCTATACTAGTACGTTCAGAATAAGAGCCACCAGTATAAGAGCCGATCCCACAGTTTCCACCAGTAAGATTGTGAAGGCAGTCGCTAGGACAACTTTGCAGGTGGTTCTAATTCTGAAAATACTATAGTTTAACCTTTCTGAAACAGTTCCCGATCATCCCTCCACCGCAGCCGTTTACAAGAAGGCACTAATCACGAACATTACACACATAAAAATGCTAGCCAAGCAATCTTGAATGCTGTGATAACTTAATCAGAACGTGCTTTGATTGAGTCACTGTCAAATTGGTTGACTTGTTTCCTTGACCGGCAGACCTGGCCGACGAGTCACCCCCCGAGCCAGCACCCCCAGAGGTGCCACCGAGGGGTCCTTCGCTGCATCACCCATTGGCGACGCTTAGAGGCAGTGTTTCTAGTCGCGGGGCTAACTATACACTCAACCCAGGGGTGCAAGTGGAACCCGACGAAGGAGATTATCATCCGACGACCAACCCGAATAGCTGCGTCTTCCTATCGCAAGGTAATTAAGAATTATTTCTCATTTCTTAAAATATATGTGTGAGTCTTCAAAATTTAAAAAATTGGTATTGATTACAAAGTAACTGTTTTCCCAATTTTTCATTGAGCGTTGTTCTTTATTGGTAGCACTTTGTCTAAGGAAAATGAGCAAGTCATGTCAGAAATAATATTTCATACACTGGCGGTCAGCTCTTTGTGATTTGGAGCGAGATATGTGCGATTGCTGTTGGTTTTTATCAAATCATCGAAGGTCACAACATAATAAATGATAAATGATAGATGATGAGCAAAATTGACGAGGTAAGCAAGTTGCAAGAAAATATATCAATCGGTATGTGTAAGAGGTTAGTTTTATTGATATTATTGGAATATTTGCAAAAATCCAAATCGATGCTTTTTTTAAACGGTCGTTTTAAGTGAATTTTAACCATTGTAGAAAAAAGTATATATTTAAGCGTAGCAGACGTTCTTAGTAACATACATGGGCCTTGCTTGAGATCGTTGCGTCGTATTATACGAAGAAATATGGCTAAAAATGTGCTAAACAAAAGTTAGAAGCGACAAGTGGGATTTAAGCAAATAAATGTCCAATTCACTGCCGTCTGTTTTTTTACGTCACTCATAATTTCTCCTGTTTTTCTTGCCGCCGTGATCTCGCCGTGTCTTTCGAATCTTTGGCGGCTTGAGAAGCTGCAAGAGCTTCAACGATGGACCGTGGTTGTTTGATGTCCGTTTTCAGCATCCGTTTGCCGAACTGCGGGTTGCAAATCTCTAAACTAGACATCGTGGCGATCCTCCCCCACGATCTTCTTTCGCCCCAATTTAACATAAGCCACAGCTGATTTACATGACATATTTAACACTCACATTTAAAACCAGATTGGCAATATTTAGCACCGAACAGAAAGAGCACTTTGTATTATTTTGTTGCAATGTTTTGAATGAAACTTTGCAGCATTCACTACACAAACAACAATTACGCATAGAACTGTTGACGAGAATGTCTTTCTGCCGACCAATCATAACCAGCATATAAGGTGGGTAGACACAGATTCCATTCGCAATATTCAAGAGCCGTTTGTCACATTTTTAGCAACGTATCGTCTCACCAACCTTATTAGCAACACCCGACCGCCCACCACCCACTTTCAACCTGGACCACCTAGACATCCTTGGAGTTTTAATAATTTGCTCGAGAAATTGCAACTTCCGTTACAAGTTTTGAGGAAAACAAAGTGTTGACATCGAAAGGCTATTCAAATGAATCCCCTCATTCATAAACTCAACTGCCTTCTTATCGCGACAAGAAACTCACCCGTCTACGTCTACGTCTACGTTAACGTCTACGTTTTTCAAAATATCAAAATTTGATCCGATCGCAATCCTAGACACACTCTTCCTTTACACTGTTTTTATTTCTTCAAATCGTTTAGAATAATGTTAGACCCCTAAAAGTCTTTAGACATGGACCTCTGCTCGGGGTATGAGGAGTCTTAACAAGGCTTTCAAGGGTTTCAGTGTCATATCATAGAATCAGTGAGAAAAACTCTAAACATCTGGAAAAAACGGATACTTTGACTGAAGACTTACGCTATTATACACGATGAAATTTTTCCGCGGAAAAAGGTACGCACGTTGATTACTTCTACCAAAATTAGTTTCATTCTACATCCCGTAAAAATCCAGATAAATTAGTTTTGCAAGCATAATAATGGTGTGCTGTGATGCATATATCTCCATGCCATTGGGCTCCAGGTGGTTCAGATGAAAGGGGGGCAAGGAAAAGTACTGTCCCCTCTTCTAGTTGGAAACGATTAAGAAAATATGTCGTTGGCAGATTTTTCTTTCAATTATCCATCAGAATATTTAGATACTCTTTGATCTTCACTTACCACTTGAAGTTGGTGCCAACGTGAAACGCAATCTCATCCCCCGACCCTTCTACCAAATTTTTGACGGTGCTTTTGACGTTGCCGCAATGCAACTATCGTATGGGGGAATAATATATATTTTTTATACTACCTTTTCAAATTTTATCATTGACACGATGAAATGTGTTGAAATCTATGATTTCAAAATCACCAACATGGGTTTTATCATCGTTTTCATCGTGAATGTATATATTTACTAGATCATGATTAGTATTTTTATCTTAACCTCTTTTTCAATTTGCAAGATAATTACAATCTACATGTAAATGGTAATGGGTAACATTCTAGACCATTTATTTTGTTTTACAAATAAAACGGTTAGGTGGAAAGGTTTGCTTTTTCGTAATCATTCCGCACGAAAACATCTTAGCAAATACAGCAAAAACTCGAAAATAAATGGATGCGGAAAATCGTCTGGGGTTTTTAACTCGATTGAAAAAAAATCAGATTCGCACCCCATCGTAGTAGTACTTCGGTTAACTGGAAGCAGAAAGCACTTTTCAAAAATGCTGACATGGAAAACATTTCTTTTACGAAATGTAAAAAACATTGTTCGTGTTTCTTGCAAGAAAATGCAAAGAAAGGTAATTCAATATCTCTTCTTGCCTGCTGTACCCCTTGATGCTACTGTCACTGGATGTGAAGTAGGTTTAATGAAGGTCATTTAATAGACTGGCCGTCTCAATAACTAGTAATAGACTAATAGAGCTTCCAGCAGAGGGCGACGGGTTACAAGAATTCGAGAGGCAGGAAGACAATGTTAATAAAGGGAATAACGTGCCCGGGCATGCAGCTGTAATGAGCAATATACATACTAAACATACTAAAGCTTGCTAAGAATGCTTTTGTATACTTACCCATTACGCATTCTTGCATTGTTGCAGCTAAAGCCCAATTAACTTCATTTTTTTCTATAACAATACTCAGAGTTAAGAAAGTTTCGCTCAAAATCACGCAGAAGTTTTAAATTCTGTTTCAAAGTTTCTTTCGCGACTTTTTTTTAATATCTCAAAGCAGGTAATTGAATTTTCCTGTGGAAATGACATTACTGTTAAAACTTGAAATGATGGTTTGTTACTGGCAGTGACATTTGTTCGTCTGTAGAAGGGTGCACGTTTTTCACGTGTACTTACTTCGCTGTTATAATGCGAATAGTTTTAATTAAACTCACGTTATTTGTATTATTCATCGTTGTCTTCGCGCTGAATGCTTTTTATTATATTTACTTAAGAAAATACGTGCTTCTAGTGAAATAGCCTGCATCAAGCTCACCACCCACAGCTGCGGCTAGTGTTAGTGAGTGCTTTTAGTATACATTCACATTTCGACGAAATGAAATGGAAACGAAATAAGGCTAAAATATCGGAGATCTTGGAAAATGTTCTATTCCAAATTGTAATGCCTAGTGAACGAAAGGCAATCGATAAAACTTAATAATATGGCTAATTTGTCGTCGTAAATGTGGAGATGTCGGTCTTTATCTGCCCTGTGACATATACTACTTCATCAGCATCCATGACCATATCAAAGCAATAATCATGATGTATATTTATAAGATCTAAAATACTATGTAACGGCCCCTGCAAGCAATGCTGGCAAGGAAGGAAGTTAAGAAGGAGGGGAAAATCATGAAAGACATTCGTGTCCCTCCACATGCCCATTGAGAATCTGAGGGGCTTGAATTAGTGGGATGGTTATTTGGCCAGCACTAACAATCAAATCGTTGCAGTGCTTTGTAGGCAGTGATAGCTACTCTTAACCCACGCCGTGAACTTGCCTTTAAGTTGAGCCAGTTTACAAGAAATTGGGCGTGTAATGTGAAAAACAGTTTCGCAGAGCACTTTAATCCAGCACAATTACCTGAAAGACGATCCAGTTTTGTCGTGTAAAATTAATTCGTGTACAAGTGATTATTGCTTATTGTGTTTTTGTCGTCGTGTTCGTGGTTTCTGTGGTCACTGCTGATAAACATCGAAAGACGCTTGTTTCGCTGTTCCTCATTAACGCATTAAGAAATGTCTGCAAGTTTCAAAGTGCTACAGTATTTGCAGGGTTAGACCAAACAGTGTAAATGACCTTTCACAAAGCCAACTGCAACATTCGCCTGCAATATCTTATAGGTTAATGTTTCAAGAATGCTGTTTGTCGGTCATTTTTACTGGTAGTTTTTAAATTTCAAATACTATATCTCCGCCAAAATTTATATCAGATAACTATGTTTGTAAATGATCTTCATATCTTTAATCGAATGAGTAGCGCTCTGTTGATGGAATACATTTTCAATGTACATGCCGTTGTACTGTGTGTTAATTTTATTTTAGAGCTGACCTTGAAGCAGGACAATCCACAGCGTTTGTACGTAAAAGAAAGTTTGTGGAAACCGCTACTTCTGAATTAAAAACTGTGAAACGAGTGTTGAACAATGTGCGAGATTAATCATTTCTGAACCAAAGTTCGAATGGGTGTACACACTTATTCAAAAGTAACGGTTTTCGGTGTTATTCTCGTCGTACTCTATCTTGTTTTGGCGATACTTACCTTATCCTGAGTGTTTTATTTTGTCTATCCCACGCCAGTAAACCGATTAATTTGTTTATCGACAAGACAGTCAAAGAATTCAGTTCGTTAATGGACCATAATGGGAGACAATTGTATTAAATTACACTGAGAGTGGAATCTACAAGCTTGTTGCTTACAATGAAGACTGCTCCAAGACTGTAATCACGCTGCAAGTGCGCTCTCCGGGACGTGTTTATGAAATGCCAATCAGTAACTTAACTTAAGCGAAGAAACTTTCTGTGTTGTGCAGGGTAGGTAAAAGACGGAAGACGTCAGTTACTTCCATTACGTCTTAACTCTATGTCAGGGAAATGTGGGAAGAGAAAGATTCGGGGTGGAGACTGGAGAAGTTTTAGCGTCGACGATGCTATGAGAAGGTAAAGTGAAGAAATCCCATCAAAAGTCGTTGGTTTCTTTTCGTGGGGTCTGTGAGCTATCAGCTAAGGTTGAGGAAACCTTTCAAGCTCATCACTGCATTATTAATGAAGTTTCAGGCCGAAAGCAAGTTGGTCCTCTTTCTCCTACATCAGCTGAGTTCTACCCTGCTTAGTTCATCCATCTCTCTTACTTCCTCCCTTACTCTAAAACAACTCTTATAAAAGTCGAATATTGGTATTGATGCATAATTAACTAAATGAATCTCTGACTAACTTGCTGCATCTATCTGGTCTACACGAAACTTTTTTTGTTGATTTGGTAAATAAACAAATTTAAATTGTTATTACTGAATCAAGTAATCGTCCTCTTATCATTCTCGGAAATTTCAACATTTTTATATCAAAAAATGTCGAAGATAATATACTTTTGTTCGTGTAGGTATTCTACCGCCAGATTGTACCTTTTCATAGAATATATTAAATCATTAGTTTTCCTGCTGTAATTTTATTTTAATTCTTGCAAATAAGTAAAGCCGAGTTTTCAACAACTTCCATATATCTGCAAAGAAAAGAATAAACTACCCCAAACAAAGTTAGATGAAAATATCAACCCACCCAACAATAAAATTTCCCAGCAGAACAAACTGCAGATTAGACGCATTTTTTAACAATAAAAACTTCGAACTTTAATTAAATTCCTTGGCTTAACAAGAGGTTATTAAAAAAAAGTTTTCAAACCTTCTGTAGTCTTTCTATAAGATGCGTTGTTGCCGTATTCGACACGTGTGCGGAAAATAGCGTATGATTCAAACGGCTGTAATATTTTCATTGATTTCCCATTTCCAGCAAGTTAGTTTAGGTCACGTCAGGTGCTTTTCTGCGCCACCGTCTGTAGTTTTCCGAGCAGGACAGTCGCGCCACTAGCGAGCAAAAAGGGAAGCTTGTTGCAAATGGCGGCTGCCGCTCATTGCTCGCTGCTCTCTGCTTGCTCTGACTCGACGCGCACTCTGTTATTGACCGCATTGGACGTTCGTCTAGTCTAGACGTGACTTTTTCTTTTGCCGAGCAACCGAAATAGTTATTCTCTCCTTATTTCCCACATAACCTCATTCATTATCAAAATAAAATAAACATGCGGAAGTAGGAGAATGTATATGGCTGCTCATATACCGTTATCCATGAACAAGTACACTCGAATACTTTAAATTCTCTAATCATTCGCGTGATCGGTACTTAATATAAGTAAGCTATGCTCACGATTTTTCGATCTCCTACCGGAAAATCAAGCCGGGTGAAAAAATTAAACAAAAACCTGGTCGGTGGAAATAACTGAACTCAATTCTAACTTCCAAGGCGAATTGTTTCAATATTTTTGCCAGTGTCTATATATTCCTCCATATTTATATACGTGTATATACGAAACAGTTGAAATTTTCATTCCAACTTTTCTTTTATTTGACTTACTGTGGCCATACACATTGGATTATGGGCTGGCCTGGCATGGCTTGCACTCCTGGCTGTGTGATTGTATTTCATGAATATTCAACTACACGTTCCACCCTTTAACCACCCGCTAAAATGTTCCAAGTTTAAATACCATAGAAGCCTAACTACTCGTTTAAACATATACTATTAAACACCTCAGCTAAAAATTTGCTTACTCTTGCAATTTCATTTAACAAGTGTCCATAGATGTAACACTTTTTATCTTAAATTAAATTCAACCACTTCACTTCTTTGTTCCCTTGAAATGTTCAATTAGCCGTAATTTCTTTCATTTAACCAAACGTCAGCGTTAAAGCTGCATGCTAACGATTCTATAGAACTAAAATGATCACAGTGTATTCAGTAAAATATGGCGCGATTAACCAAATTCTCCCAGAAATCCAATTTTATTAGAACGATATAGTACGACCAATAAATAAAATATTGCCTGTATAGAGGGGTGCAAATTGATTTGAATAAGCGAACTACCGACGTAAAAACATTAATTTCATCCCAGTTTTAAGCTTACATATTGTCCATTCTAGTTCTGTTGCGTACGAATGTTGTTTATTGGAAATATCATTTGTGCGTCACCATGGTAAGCTTCTCTCTCCAAATTACAATTGATAAAGCGAAAAGCGAAATGCATTACGCATTAGTAATACTACTTTTAGGGTCGCACACAGGGAGAGTGGGCAAACGCGGGAGGAAATTGATGTCAACTTAAATATACAGCAAACACATGGCACAGAAGGGTCATAACAAAGGTTCATAATAACTACGATGTTTCTAATCAAATAACAGTATTTCATGCGCCTATAATTTGATTGTAAATTACATTCGTTTCACATAGAGTATGTTATTTAACTCTTTTTCGATTCTCACTTGAGTACAGCAGTGGATTGTGTAAATATAAAAAACCGCACTGGACTTTGCTTGGATACAAAGTGCCGAAAAGGGAATACAGCGTGAATACATTCACATGTCGTACATTTACATTGTCTTCCAGCCAAGAGGATATTAAGATCCTGGTCTGGCGTAGTCACGTCTTCTTGCATTGCTTGCAATCTTGGTGCAATTTGCCTCAAGGAAACAAGCTAATGAAAGTTCCGTGACATAAGTTACTAATTAGTGTGTGCATCAGCTTTGTTTAGGTCCTTGTTACGTATATACAAGAAATTTCCGTATTATTTTCTTCAGTTTTCATTAGAAATTGTGTAGTGGGATGCGCACTGTAAACTGCACCAACTGGTTGTGATATACCTTACCAAGTCAGCTGTAAGAGGATTATAAGGGTATTAAACTAAGAAACAGAAGCAGCAGACCTAGGGGTTACATTACAGTGAACGAACGGCAAATATATAAAGTAGGGGTTGTTTTATTTAAGTGTAAATTGTAAGTAAAGGAAAAGGAAGCGGGATAAAGAGTTCATTCAAACCGGAAGTTGGTAATGTATTTGCTTCACTGCCTATGTTTTACAACTGAATATAAAAAAACAAAATGGGATTACGTATAAAAAGACTTCGATGGAAAAATCTGACTGTGTGTTGAGAGTGCTGCGGTACCACCGTATTTTCCACGTTTTATTTTGCCGATTCAAGTTATTATATACCTTCCTAAATGAGTAAACTGATGTACAGGAGCGACGTCGTCGTCTACACTCCCTTCACTTCAATGTCTCTCATCCGTTCTGGTTCCACCACTGACTTGCTCTACTCTTCCGCTACGGAAATGTAGTAGGATATTGCTACAACCATACCCGCAACTTCTTCATAAATATTGAGCAACAGATCTTGTCTTCGCGTACGTATATACTACAACTACTTCAAATTGTTGATACGCAATTTGCCAAACATTATGACAAAGCACAATTAGTGATAAAAGGCTCGTTGCGGCTGTATATGGTTACTACATTTTTATGTATACATTCTGATTTGAGCAAAGCGATTTTTGTTTTGTTAATGGAGACTCTTCAATAATACGTTTTACACTTTTCATTTTCGTACTCTGGCTTTTCCGCCTTGACGAACGTGTTTTACCGAGATGGGCTTGACTCTCGAATTTTGAAATGTTAAGAATGTGGTTTCGTAAAGTAAATTGGACGAACCGCAGAAAAAGTACAGTTAACTGGGAAAGTCCTGTCTGTTAGTAGTTTTCTTTGAGATCTGCGCAAGCGTTCTTTCTTCAGAGAAAGTCTCTGAGCGTCTTAAACGCAGTCTCACAGTAATATGTTGACAAGATAGAATGCAATTTCCTCCGCTGTTGTTATTTCGACGTTCTCTAGGCTCCCCTTCCTGTCAGTTTTATACATAAAAGTGTGCTTATTACTAGCAAGAAACGCTGTGAGATGCGTATGGATACAGTTTCCTTTCCTTTCAGTTCTATTTCTTACTGCATTGGAAACTGGCATTTTTATTCTTCGTGTGTGGATCGATCTCAAATTCGACTCAGTCATTGTTTTTCAATATTGTTTTTCAATGCAGAAGAATACATTGCGAACATTAGTCACCTATCGACGTTTCTCATTTCCTTCGGTTTAAATCGCTCATAATGGCAGCTGCCTGGGAAATTAATGGAAAATGTTGCCAGCTATTTTAAGAGATATTCGTTAAAAATGCACATTTTAAATAATAAAGCTGTCATGATGCATTGTACGTCAACACTTTTAATGGTCGGATTAGTAATTCATTTTTGTAATTCTCGTTTTCATTAAAGCAGAGAGCTTAAAATGATATAACCCGATATATAACTATCACTGAACACTAAGCACACTTGATTCGACCACACCATGGACGTACTTTTTCATGCTATGCGGTCGGTTGGTCGCGTAGCCCAGCATCATTATTTACCTATGTATTTTGGGTATATTGACAAATTCTGTGCGTGTGACTGTGAGCCCCAAAACGCACCCATTTGCCATCGTGTTTGCGGATTCGAACCGTATAACAATAAATAACTTCGTTCTTAAGCGCTGCGAGTGCATACGTAATTCAAGCTTATGAATCGACCTGAGGTGTGTTGGATCAGAAAGACGCATTGAGAACGAAGAAATATGACAGAAGGAAAACGATCGTTGTATTTATTCCTCCACGTGAATGTTTGTGGGCATGCTACTCACGAACGGCTATGTGTGATGGCTACGAGTTTGTGTGATGAATATAGTAGGTAGAGAATGAATAAGTTTTTAGGAAACTCCATACCATTTTCATTATGGTACGCAACATTTCGGAGAGCGTTATTGCATATTCAGCCGTATAACAACATTTGGATACAAATTTATACTTTTATTAAACAAGTAGCACAGGAAGTTTTTATTAGCGAGAACCAGCAAATGTCACTGTGAGGCAGAAATACCTCGTGCTCCGCATATGCGCGAGCATGGTCGATGGCAGACATTTTGACAGCTTGGGTTCATACTCGGGTTCCAGTAGGGACAGTTGGACATGATTGAGTTAGTACTTCTGTGATAGATTAATCTATAATTTATTCAAGACCTACACTTTCGGTTTAGTCTTGGTTACTGCAGTTGATGTCAAAATCGAATGATAGTTACTAATCTAACTCTGACTCATCAGAATGTAGGTAAACCAAAATCTCAAACACGGACTGTCCAACCCCCCCCCCCCCCCCCCCCCCCCCTCCAACCAATATTTCTTGCCAAAATTCCTGGTGGCACCCCACAATTCTTCGTGGCATTTTGAACGAAGGCAAGAGTAAATCGACGAGGTCTTGTAGGCGCCGTTCTGTTGAGAAGCCGTCAATTTGGATCCACCTGCTGTCATTATCTACCTGGAAATGCCGAATAAAACTTTGGCGAAACGTGACAAGCGCTCATAAAAACCGAGGACTTTTTGTAAAAATTACTCATTCGAACAGCTATTTATTTGACTATTCTATGAACTCCATTAGCAGTGCCAGGATTTCTCCGCGCTGAATGAATACAATTTTATTTGCTAATTCTGGACGACTTCGTGTATTTTAAAACAGACATAAAGCATGGAATTTGTTTCGCTTGCTCACGCTGCTTT
The DNA here is from genome assembly GCA_947568835.1 of Protonemura montana. Lineage (NCBI taxonomy): Eukaryota > Metazoa > Arthropoda > Insecta > Plecoptera > Nemouridae > Protonemura > Protonemura montana. Next base: position 10,978,143 of record OX387604.1, on the reverse strand, counting down.
CGACTGGCAGGGAAATAGCTCCCGTTCGTTGCGGCACGAGCCAGGTTGCTTTGCCTAAATTAGCGGACACTTCCATGTCTACACGTATAAAAAAGCATTACGCAGCATGTAGAATATCCAAATGACTGTTACCTTCTGAATACTAACCGAGGAAAAACAGGAGAAGGGACGAATATTCTCTAAGAAAATCGAAAAAAAAACTTATTTTCCGTTTTTCTTCCTCTCTGATGTGTTTTCATCCTGTGCACGGAGGGGCCTTGCTTGGTTCCCTACCTTAGGACACTCAACATTCTGTCGGGGAAGGAAAGTTTTCCCTATGGAGGCTAGCTCCCAACTTTCCTAACTTCTTATATAAATTGTTATCGAATGCACGGATTTGTTGGGGAATACGGTATAGTAAAGGTACACTACGCAATCCCTAGCTTCTGGCTTTCTCTGAAATCTAAACAAACTAAGTCACTTTTGAAGCCTTTCTTCAGTCCTCGTCCTCTATATGGGAAGAAACGATAAAAAATATATTGCCGCACGGGCCATTTTTTCCTGATTCAATCAGAGACTCCCACCTTCAGTTTTCTTTAACGCGTAAGGTACCGATTTTGTCCACTAAAGAATACTCCTTTAATCTTCATCGAATTTTTATTTCTTTACTTTTTTTCCTTTTAAAAATGAATTACTAGATAAAAGTTGTACCATTCTTCTCTAGTTTTTATAAATTACGTGGCAGCTTCCAGGTCAGTTTGTCAAAACGTAGGGACATAGACATAGAAAGAGACACGGTCACTGACGATGGTGAGGGGAAGATGTATCTATTTCACAAGTGTTCATTGGCAAAGTAGATTTGTGCAATACACTTGCTCTAACACAGGTGAGCGTCCATCCATGTTACACCAGGAAAGAGCAAGACAGATAAAAAAGAGAAATTCAACTCAGTAAGCGAGATAGAGGAAGTGAAAGGAAAATCGATGGTAGCATGAAATGCCGTATAGGGACGCTATCTATCCCGCGCCCGCGCCCAAGTCCCGCCAACAAGGAACGTGTTCCCTTTGGGAGGTAAAACCTGCTGCATGCCTGCCATGCCTGTGCGTACTAGTCGAGCCCGATACGCCTCTAAACAAACAAGAATAAAATTAAAACACCTTACCCGTGTAACTTGTCCTTTCATTTCGCTCCTCTTAATATAAAACCTTTGATCTCTGAACCTTGTGCATATTATTATTTTATAAATATCTCATTAACACAGCTTAACATGCTTTTAGTTTTATTGCTGTGTTAGGATCACAGAAAGAAATATTTATTATAAGGATACTTGGCTTTGTAAGGGTGTTTTGCTGAAATACATGGTGAGATCTCCCATTACTGTTCATATGTTGAGCATACCTATACCATCAGACGGACCACTCCACTTCTTGCCTTGCGGAGGTGTTATAATACCGAGTGCTATTTGCATTCATTAAGCGGCTCGAGCATATTCGAAACTATGGGCCCTTTCGATTCATGCGAATGAGTTTTGCCGTGGCTTTTTCAGTACACACATGCAAAGTTTGTGCGAAAAAGGCGAGAAAATACTAACCCAAAGCCCACATTAAAAACACTCTCGTAGAAAAAATAAACTTTTGAGCTAATTTAGAGTTTAGTAGAAAGAGCGAGAAAAGTTCATTGTTGACAAGACGATTTTCCTTCCTATTGAGCGAGATTCAATAAGGTTTATTGCTTTCTATCAAAAATAATTGATTTCAGTAAGTGCGGAAGCGAAGGGTTCATCCCCACAAATAAAGATGAATGTATTTTTTTTAATATCAATTGCTTTCTTGAAGACAAGTTGTAGGCCAGTGTTATTTTGAACAGTATTGTGAGCTGCAAAAATGTTGCTGGTTCAATATTTTAAAAGCTGCTACGTGGTGTTTGTCCATTGAACGTAACGTACGCGCACCATCATTAAATTACTTAGATCGATAAGAAGAAGATGGTCGTAACCCTAATTTACATTAAATACAGTGTAACTAGTCTTTTAGCCTCAATTTATTCAGTGAACAAGAAGCATTCTGCGTGCGGAAACGTAATTCTCATTTTATATTCTATTTCTCTAAGCCTTCACGCAACCCCTTATGCCTTTCAACTCACTTGTTTGTATTTATTATTGCATATATTTTTTACTTATAGTCCTGCAAATGTGTGCAAGCCCACGTTTACAAGTTAAGCAACGATATAGCATTACAGCTCTGTGAGTATGGACAAGAATGGATCTCTCTTGTCCTTGGAACTGCTATACATTCTATGCATAACAGATAAAGTGTGGCTATTCCAGTAGGTTCTGTCTTCGAACAAGTCTCTCGTGACCTATATGCGAACGACCCCACTATCGTGTTTATACCTTTTACTCTTTTACTGGAAAGAATTTCTCTTGTTCAGTAGTGGAGTGTGAACAGTAACCCAAATAAAATTTCATTAATCTTTAATTTGATTAAAAAGGAAGAGTGTTGTTCTATTTTGAATAACCTTGGTGAAGGTGCCGTGTTTTTTTAAGCATAGTGGAGGTGCCATGATTTTCAAGCTTGGTGGAGGTACCGGATCCCACTTTGTATGTGCCCCGTCAAGTTACGTTTTTCATTGGTCTCCACATGAACGTGGTTTTTTTCATGTTATTAAACTACGCTTTATAAACATTGGCATCTCTTTGAGGCCTTTTTGAGCTTTGTCACTGTAAGGTTCACATCAAAACATTCTCAAGTCTTAACCCCTAAAAAACACACTTGCCCTGCTCAAATATTAATAGGTCATGTGTAGCTGTGCCTACCCGCTCTTCGCTTTCGAGGAGTGAGTGGTAATATGTTCAACTTGATCTCTCGCTGTGACAATTTTGTTGTCAAAAGAGAAAAAAATAAAAGTGAGTTTTCAGATAGAACATTTTATTTATTCTTCATTCCTGTTATTAATTCTACTCCTAGTATGGAGTTTATTAAAAGTTCATTAGCTTTTTTTACGTTAATATATTCAAGTAAAAAAAATACTAAATATGAAATTGAAACCCGCCTCTGAGATTTTTCCATTGTGCCCCTGCTCGCTCAGCCTAAAGGTACCTCTGTCCACGCACTCGGCGTCAATTTGCTAATATTCATTGTTGCTATTAACGTTCTGATATCGGTCGAAACGGCAAGATAATGCACGCATTGCTCATATTGAGTTATGGTCCTTTGACGTGAAACGGTGAACCCCTACGCAAGAGTGCAACGCAACCCGAATTGTTGGCCGCCCCGCTCGCTACCCGGCACACGTGACGAGGCAATGGAATTAAAGCGAAGGTGCAATAAAAACATATTTTAGCTTGCGTGCAAGAATATGCTTCGAGTGTAGATATGAATAATTACAATTATGACTTTTTTTTATTATTATTTGGGAAGATTTGGTGTTAACTAACCTAAATCATGCACGTCAGCCAGTGAATGAGGCAATAGTTACGTACTGTTACGTTAGTTCGTATCTAGGACAATGTCGACAACGCATAATGTTTTCTGCTTCAGGGTTTGTTAAGGTTAACCATGTTTACTTCGTTCAGTATGCCCTCGTGTGTACGTTACAACCAAAACTCTTCGCAGTCAAACGCATTTCCAACACATCTTATAAATTTCGCTCAGTTTTTGTACCCTTAGATAAGCCAGCGACAGAGCGTTTTCATTTTCTGACGCGTATTACGACGTCGTAACGACCATCGACGACGCCGACGTCGACGACGACGTCGATGATGCGAGCAAGAGGGAATCGCACGCTGGTTTTTTTTCGGCATACGTTTTATCGATGTAACCATCGACGAATTCCAATCTGTCGCCATTATAAAACAGGATATTTTTTAAGTGGCAATTCCTTTAACTTCGTACGATACCACGCACACACACACACTAACACATACACATACACATACACACCTCGTCCATAGAGGTCTAACCATGTGCATGATTTATTTCCGTGCTCGAAGCTAATTTTTCCTCGCAATTTCATACGCTGGGGTATTTTGATTCGGGTAGATTCGGCTCCCGTGTTACGCTATAGGCTTATGGATTGGTTATACGGGCTTGTATAACGATCCGAGCGCTAGCCGAGCGTGGGGGTGCCTCATTCGGCCGCGTGGGGCTCTACTGGAAACAAGTACAACCAGCACTCGCCACTAACCACCAGTCTCTATTCACTCGACTCTCGCCACTCGAAACTCCACACACTCTACAAAACACTCGCGAATTACCACAAAATATCAATTAAACTTCACATTTCCGCGCACATTTTCAATACGTGCCATTAATTATCAACATTCACGTACGGAAAATTACGCGCTTCTACAATTTCGTTTCAACAAACTGTTTTCCGTTATAATAAAATGGTACTCATGCCGTAAACTCAGGATTATTAGAGTTTGTTGGGTAATGTCCTTTTTAAGTGCATATTCCGTAAAATTGGTGTGCTACGGGTCATGAAAGTATTTTTTAAATATGAAAGTGACTATAACTTGTTAAAGACCTGATGGCGGCAAGCATGGCGTCAAGATAAAATAACACAAACTTTTACTACGTTTGAAGTTCACTTCGATGAATTGAATCGTAAATTAAGAATCAGGCGTCCACATCGTAATCATGAACAGAATGGGTGAGTGCCTTAACAAGGTATTAATAAAATATTTCATTTTCGAGAGCACTGTTCTCCCATCACGGGAAACATTTTCTGACGTCCACGTCACTACCTTTTCAACTTCGAATCAAAGGAGGAGGTGCATGAATATTTTTTCTCTCGAATTATTTATAAATAATACCTGTAAGTGGTTGCATTTTCACCTGCATATGCCTATGATGTATGTTGGTCGTGCAAACAGTGTGTCTCTGACAACAGCTTACGATATTGGTCTCACCTATAATTTGAATATAAGCATTGCATTTATCGGTATGTAATAGTTTTTTTAACGCTGATCTATATACCTGGTTATTCGATTATTACCTTTGGCGATTAAAACAGTACAAAGATTTCAGTTCTTTAAGTACTTGCTCTTTGGTCACACGTTGTTTATTTTGAGACGTTACACAGCCAACGAGAAGGAACGTATTTCATTTGAAAACTTTAGTGTATGGTATGTAGTTACAAATTGCAATCGATGCCGCTTCAAACGATCTCTTGAATAACTGAAGTAGAATGGAGCAAAGGAATGGAACGTTTCTTATGAAAACCATGAGGATCCTCGCTGCGATTTGCCTTGTTACGCTATCCACTATCCGCAATCCACATGGAGCCTGGAGTAGTTTGAGCAATGAAGGGGCAACCCATTTTTCCGCAGACATGAAAGCTTGAAGAAAATATTCACATGGTGGTGCCAACGTGAACGACGAACCAAAGCAAATGTCTGTCTTTAGATTAATTATTTAGCATGGAGGTTGATTTATTTCATCTAGGTAGTAGTTCGCATTTAGGTACTCCCTCAGGAATAGAAGTCTTGTGGGGATAAAACAGTACCTAGTGCAAAGTGCGACTTTATCGTGTTATAGCACTAAAAGGAATCACCCAATAAAAATCAACACAATAAGGGCACAGATTCTCAGACCAAATAAGTTCGAAAATAAGATGAGAAAGGAAAATGCGAGTTACTAACAAGGGAGGGGTGCGGATGCTAGAACGGATAGCTGGCTGACGTAAATCCTCATTGGATGAGCCCAAGCAGAATAAAGAAGACGCTCTTTGAACAACTTTTATGACTCTCAAAATCAAAGTCAGTGTAAACTTTTTTCAATTATTTCATTTACATAATCAATTCTCACATTTACTCCCGTCTGTGGTGAAAATTTACCGTTCTACTGACTTTGAAGTTGATGCTCAAACTACAGCCTATTACTTTGCGAACGTCTCTCCAATTATGCAGTGCATGACGAAGACACTTTACCCTTAGTTTTTCCCAACACTTAAGACACTACAAGCGTCTCTTGTATTCAGTCCCGTAATTGTCTTATCAAGTAAACATCTTAGTGTGGAATAATGTAGTTAAACTAGGCACTTTGTACGCTCTCCTCGTCACCGCCTTCCTCTTCGAGTAAGTAGTAAGTAGAGTAAGTGTGAGGAACATCAAGTCGAAGGTACAAATTTGTTGCTTTGACTTGATGTTTAGTTGCGTACAGCTTAGCGAAAATGTATTTGAATGTATCGAATCATGGCGAAGAGTTTGGGGGGTCAGAGGGGTGTGTAGGCCTGGATATTCGGCCTATAGGATCATGTCACGCTGTAATGGAAGATATATGAGTAAGTAAAGGCGCAGGGATCTGTGTATATTGGGTTAGTTTGGAGAATTCGATTAAAAGTTCATTAATTTTCAATTAAGTCTGAAGAGAATGGTGGCGCCCCGAGTTGCGACGAACATTGTTTTCAAAGTGAAAAGAAAATATTACCTTATCTGTCCAATTAAAGAGTTTCACCAAACACTTTTCAAGCTATGACAAAGAATAATGAACAGTCTTTAGCAAGTAGATGGATCTGTAGACTTACGTTATGAGAACAAATCCATACATTTTCATCCGTTTTTCATATTTGTCTCAGAGCTTTCGTCAAGTTTTCAATAAATAAATTATCAACTCGAGAATAACTGAGTGTGTTAGTAAGCTTTTGTAAGTCGCTGCAAGATATACCTAGTTTTAATAATCGATTTCAAGAACTCAAAGGACATCGCTTTTCAATTACTACCACATGTTTTCATCTTTTGTATGTAAGTACTTTATAAAATGTATGCAGCTCAACCATACCATACCCATTATTAATACACATTGAGCCACTGGCTAACAATTTGTACCCACATTACTTTTTTGCTTTCCCTGGCAAGTTCCGTATAATATCGATATGCAATTTGGCGCTCTGAGGTTTGTCAGAAACAAGGTATTTGTAATCGAGTTGGACAAGGTTGGTTTTGTGCGGCAAACGTGGGTGGTGTGTATGTTAGCGTAAGGATAAGGGGGAGGGGGAGGGGTGTAGATAGGGTGAGGTTGGTGCCTGAGGAGGGATGCATGGTTGAAACAGCACAGCAGAATCAGCAGTGTAGGCTGGTCGACAAAATTGCATGCCATCCTCTACTCCTACATCCTCTACCATACTGATGTGGTTCACAGCCACATATTGGACAGAATAGTGTATTCAGTTATGTTGTTTCTTTTTTGTCTTTCTCACAATATCTAAATTCGTGCGACTGTTGCTCATAGGATATTTTTACATTCATGATATACCAAGGACCATAATTCTGATCTAATGAATACATATCTAATATTGCGGGTATCTGAATGCAGAAATTGAAGTATTTTGGGCCACGATCTCGTTCTGATCTAAAACTGATTACGGAATTTTGCGTTACGGTCGTTTTGGAGGCAAAATATCGGCTCCTGAGCTAGAATTGAGCCGTATAACGTTGTGCCGTGACGACGTAAGGGTGATCACACAATTTAGTCAATATGATTGCTTTCAACGTTGATTTTCGCATCTTGTGAAAAAGATAAGCTTATCTTCTTGGCACCTTAATTTACGGGTATGTAAAGACTGAAGAAGGAATGAAGGAAGGAAGGAAGGAAGGAAGGAAGGAAGGAAGGAAGGAAGGAAGGAAGGAAGGAAGGAAGGAAGGACGGATGAATGGATGGATGGATGGACGAAAGGAAGTAAGGACGGAAATAAATAGAGATACTTCAACAAGATTCGTAATGTACGAATAATGACTATCCTGTATGGTATTCCAGTCTCTCAGGCTTTTCCGCTGCGGAAAGAGTTAACTTTGATATTTTATATGCCGCCTTTAGTTTGTTGAAGAAACTCATAGGGAATTTGCATTTTTTTTTTCAGAGTATCTCATGTCTGGAAGCCCGCGCACTTATCCTGCAAAGCCGCCGAAATCCCCGGCTGGAGTTTCAGGATCAGCAAAAGACTTCCTCCAGCCAGAACTGATTGCAAGCTCGAAGACCAACACTCTGTCCAGCCAGCACACTCACAGGTAAGTCGAGAAAGTCGACGCAAATCTTTCAGCGTTTCTTGCTCGTCGAATGAACTCTCCCCTCACTCTCATGGGAACAAAGGGAAGAAGAGATCCTTTCTCCTACAGAAGTAATTATAAAATAAATATAAATCGGATTTCGTCTATCAGAGATCGAAAAAAGATCAAAAGATTGGCTTCTTCCACTAGATTCTCTTAGATTTTGAAATGAATATGAGTGACCATTGCACCCGATTTCCCTCGGGTCGCCCTATGCCGTTATACCGACTTCTATAATCGGAGAATGTTTCAATTCAATATTCATGTTATCAATTCTTTATATATTCTTGTAGAAGATTTGGATATAAAGTTGCGCTCTATGCTCCAACGAAAGATAGTCACTGATTTGTACTTGTCTTGTCAATTTTCATCGGATGGCATGTGTTCGTTGATAACTCGATGTTTGTTGAAATACTCAAAACCATAAACCCATGGCTCAAGGCTGATAAAATTGAAGGGTGTGAAATTAAGATGTTGGAGAAGAAGGGAAGAAAATGGAGACACATGTCAGTCAGTTTATCACTATGATTGGATAGGGTGAGCTTCAGCAAAGTGTCGAGTTTATCTCCTCTGGAAACTCTACTTTGGCATTTTCTAAAGAAAAATCGATCTCATTTTTTACTTGAATGATATCAAAAAACTAGGTAAGATTGTCGGTACCTTTCAAAGACATCACAATAAGCCAGTTTTTTCCACGAGTAAAAAGTAGAGGGGGAAGACTGGGGAATTTTCATTCTTTACAATTGATGAAAAACGATGTAGAATAGATGCAGCGCATACAGTTTCACTGAAATTAAGTATGTTTATTTTTAGGTTTCTTAGAGAAACCCACTGGCTAACCCTTTAAATCATCTCAGATATGATGATGTTTCAAATACTTCCGAAATGAGCGGAGCCTTGAAAAAACAATGATAACCGCATCAGCATCCAAAAAGTAAAATAAAACTATGAAAGATAGATATTACCTGCAGCCGTTTGGCACAAATTCTGAAATATATGGCAGAAAGCAAAATATTTACAGAAACCATTATCAGTAATGCCATTTTTTTTCTCCAAAAACCAGACAGAATATTATTTAGTTCAACCATGTAGTAACCGACACATTCCCCTAACCAAAAAGTACACCTGGGCCATGGTGGAATACACCTGCAGAAACGTACATCCTGCACAAATTCGGACGAGCCATCATTCCGAGTCCACGGCTCCCTGACCGATGCCTAGCGTACTCCGCACGCAGTACGCCGTTACGGCAACGCAAACTCCCATGTAGCTGACAGTTGGTTGCCAAGTGTCCGCTCGGTTTCGAAGGGTGGTGCAGGCTTCGGGTTGTGTTTCTAGGTGTGAAATTACACGGGGGGCTGGGTGGTGGTAGTTGTGCGCCATGCAGAGGGGTGTCATTGTAATGTCCTTTAGAGTTGGGACTTTATAGGGAGGGTGGGGTGGGGGTTTTGTTGGGGGTGGGCCGAGCGCACATAGGGAAGTTAATTAATGTAGCAAAGCTAGCCGATCTCGAAATAAAGGGAAATGCGAACTACAATGCACCACCATAATAATATCACGCCATTCGATGAATGTTGCTCGATGTAGGATCGGCTTTGTTGATCAAATAGACAATCGATAGAACGGGGAAATGTTTAAAGTGACTGGAATTTAGTTGGAATGGAGAAAATTTTCAGAATCAAGCTATATATATTCTATTCACTTCATTTATTATGCATTTACTGATGCTATCATATATCATCTCAGCTGTATATACAGCACCATATCTGTAATGCATTGATCAAACTGAATAAGAGATAGTTTTTAATTCAATTCGAAACTTCGTAAAAAGTAACCCATCCCTGCCAAATTAGTAAAGTTTTCGCTGAAAATACATTGCAAGTATTTGATTAATCTGAAACTGTTGAGCAAGCAATCTGCACTTTCAAGTTATCACTGAAATTTCCTTGGGATCGATCAATATTATGATGATTATAATCTCCACTATTGGAACAATAACGGGTTGCTTTTTGTCGGTGTAATCGGGAAGCCTATCAGTTGAAGCCACACGAAAACCATAACCTGCATGTGCCAATAAATTCTAGCCGCTCTCCAGCTCCGGACCCAGCTCCCGCAAGGTTCAACTGACCAAACATCCATTTCCTTCCTGTAAAATAGCTACACAATCTGTACATTGCCACTAAAGCCTCACATTTGAAATACTTACTATCCTTGGAACGCTAGACCAACGACCGTGCACCGTTGACAACCCGTTTTAAGGAAAGTGGCTAGTGGTGGTGAAATGGCATCATCATCGGACCGATCTGTAAGAGTAAGCATTTTCGCGTTATCATCATTTTCACCGTTATATCAGACTTTTTTTTATGTTTTAAGGACGTTGATTTATTGTGTAGTAGCAGTTTATCTCGTGGAAATGTGATGTAAAACTCATTAGGTCAAAATTCGCGCTCGGTTTTTATGATCGGTGGAGGTGCCAAGTTGGACGAGCTCTGCGATTGCTCTGCGGGCTGCATTCAGGGGTAAAATATCAATGTGCAATCGTAAAGGGTTTACTTCAAACTTAATTAACACTGTATTCGCTATCAGGAATAAACTCGCGGTTTTTCTAAAACTTTTGTCAGTTAAACACTTGGTGGATAATTATGTTTTGTTGTATTTACCTCGGTCGGGTGGTGTGTACTGTTTTCCAGTTTTTACTCCCCGCCCAATGCGTGCTCGAGTTCTAATAAAACTACTCTAAAAATACTTGTTCTCGGTAATTAAACTCATGGAAAATGCTTTCTCTCACTGCATCATTGCTCGCCGAGTCGAACCGTCAAAGTGAAGCGCACAAGTACTTGGCAATTGTTGGGGTATCGATATCTTCGCTATGTCACTCACAACTCACATATCTAGATTAAGAAAATGCTCACTTTTCACTGCTAGTTTTCTCGCTTCAACATAAACACAAGTTACGCCATTTTTCATCTAGAAATTCTCTGTGACACCCATTTTATATCGAAACCTTGGCAGTTTTCTTTTGACATGTTACAGGCTTAAAGATTACCAAAGTTGACAATGTTTTTCGAAATTGTAGTCGACGTGATGGGGATTATTCGAGGCTATGCGTTAACCTGCCGTTGCTCACCAAAGAACGTTACCATGGCTTCAAACTCTAGCTAGCTCAGCCTCCCGCCGCCTACCCCACCACCCACCCGACCCACCCAACCCACACCTAACAACCTTCTAATCTCCGCTACTATTAGTTAATGAAAACTTACCGAAACTACCTTCAAACTAAGTAGCATTGAAGTAGGTACATGGAGATGATCGAGTATCTAAGCTGCCAAGTCTATGCTTTGCACTGTTAATCAGCCAGGAGAAATAGGTACTTGCTAATTACGCTGACAACAACAACAGTAACAACAACAACAAAAACAACAAAAACAACAACAACGTCAACAACCGAACTTTTTGAACTACCATAGAGTTGTTTTATTTCGAAATGTATACGACCAACATTTTACAAGCTTTTGGAAGCTTTTAGAAATAAATATGAATTCGCGAGCTTATGTGTTTTTAAAACTGACTCAGCTTCGTACCATTAGTTAGCCGCTGAAGATCTTGATTTACCAGAATGTAAAAATTAAATATGCGGCGCCTGTAGCCGGTGGAGATATTGTGAGGACTAAAACACACAAACAATCTCACAATCATGTGAGAGGTGCACCGTAAATTGTCGGGATCTTTGTGATCGGCAGTAGGTGCACAAATGTAATGTGATGTGATGTAATTCTAAATGAATGAGCGCTCTCATAAGCACACCTACAATCTACCTAGCCCTGTCACCTTGTTGCTAACGCAGCGATAGCTCCGAAAAAATATATTAAAAAGAAATCATACAAAATAGTAATGTACGTTTGTAAGAAGGAAAAATGAATGATGAAAAGTACGCTGTCTTTAGTATTCTAGTCAGAATGGATGTAGGATGGATGTCAAAATATTCGCACATAATGATCATCGTCTTACAAAGTGCCAACCTCTTTACTTACCTTCGTCCGTCGCTCTAGGTTTTGGCTCAGCCTCCATTTCCCTAAACGACAAGATTCTTAATCACGTAAATTGGGATTCACATGCTAAAATCTATGATTAAAACTAATGGATTGAAATGAAGCAAGGTCTTCTGTCCATTATCGAGCTGAAATCCCATGGAACCCTGCGGACAAGGTTACTGACATGCTATGGTTTTGTGCAGCCTCCCATTGCTTAATGGACCTGAATATTAGATTATACTACATTAGATTTAATGGTTCCATTAGACATGACTTAATAGGGTTACATATTTGTTGCACGAGTGTCATGGCTTGAGAGTTGCTGTAATATGGCTTCCGGTCTCTGTAGTCTGTACCACAAGATGTAATTATCTAGGACAGCTGTTCAATCTGATTTGATGTTGGTGGTTTTGTCTGGATTCCAGTCGGTCATTTCGTATGCTAATAGTGTATCCTCTCTTCATCACATTGCAAGGATGAACTTCCACCGAGTCGAGTATAAATATCAACGTCTTCTCGTGGCACATTTTCTTTCCTGACAGACGAGTGGCGCTGGCACACACACACATCTTTGCATACGAATTCTGACTTCGGTTATTTAATATTGGCAGCATCGCTTTTAATCCCGAAATTCAATAAGACACTTGAGAAAAATGTTTACCCGTGCAATGTTACGTTGCTGACCAATCTGCAGATTATGCGAACTATTCATTCTGCGTTTGCAAATTGATTTCACTTTTGAAACAGCCAGCTGTGAAAATCGAATCTGATAGATAAACCTCGATACTGTTTTCAACAATAATAACAGTTTCCATCAAAATAATGTTTTTCTTGGTTGTTTACTTTGTATGGTGATGTACCATACATAAAAACTATGCTTAGTAAAACAACAGTGCGCTGTTTTCAGGTAAATAATAAATATGCGATGGCTGTTCTGTGTAATTACGATTGCAATTCGTCACAATCAGCCAGCTTAAAGCTCGGTGTATTGGCCACGCCAAGCTAATCTAGTTGGCTGACCAACCGCCGAATGGCACTGCGAACGCGGCGTTTAGGTGGGGGAGGGTAATGGTGGTCCTGGCTCCAGCCCGCACGTTCTATTCGACACTTCTGTTGAGGTATTCTAAAAACTTGACAGCATTAGGGAAATTTGAAACATAACTATCTTGAATGCTTTGGAACTGTCTCTAACTCGAAAAATAGTAATGAAATCTGACACTCTGAATTTCCTTTGTGGCTTGACGGACTTAACTCTTAAAATTCCTAGTAAAAAAAAATATCACAAGCTTTTGAACAGGAAATACTGCCGAAGAAATCTAAAAAATGTAATAAGTTGACGTTGGTCAGGTTAGTGATTCATAATTGTCTGTGACTACGAGCGCTCCCAGTGGTTACATTCGTCTAAAAAATAAACTATCTCAAAAAAAAGGTGCGACATTACGCAAAATGTATTCGGATGTGTTTTTCGGCTAAGCATTTATTTCAGTTTCCAGATGAGTTATGAAGATCGTGGAAAAGTTGTTAGCTCTGCCATAGCTACCTATCCTGGAATGCTTGGATTCCTGTGAATGCTACGAATGCGACCGAATCCGCGCGCTGCTGATATGGTAGAGACAGATGGACCCGAGCTTCCATTTCTTCTGTCTTATAAAAAGAAAAGCGTCGCACGCTTTTATTTCCGTTTCCATGGCAACTTATCAGCTGGTATTCGCTTTTCAGAACAGCTGATCGATTTGATCGCGACATGCGCACAAGAATTAATCGATGTGCTATGCATCAGACCCTCTTGCCACCTCTCAGCAGAACGTCCTATCAAAAATATACGGTACATTATTGCAATCATTATTCATACTGCAACGGGCTTGGCGGATACGAGCAATAAAAGCACGCTTTTACGGTGTGCTTGATAGGCCGTCTATTCTATTTGCCATCTCAAAATCGATCAAAGACGCGAATGGGCTTTCATCCCCCCTACTCGCTTTGAAGTTCTTCTTCCAGTATATAGCATTGTCAATCGAAGCTTAAAGGAAATAAGAGAAATTATTCTTTTTTTCATCCTCACTGTGCTAAATTTCTCGTTCTGTAAGGCAGCGCCCGTCTTTCAGATCGATTTTCCAAGAACGTAACAAATATGGGTTTCGTTTCCATGCAGCCAGTTTCCAAGATTTAGGTGGAGGTGCCAGGTTTAAACGAATATCACTTTCAACCTTGTCCAGGTTTTTTACGGTCCATGTTTTTAAAAGTATGACTGTATTTGATGACATGAAAGAAGCCTCTCTATGTTAAATAGGCAGCTTAATAAAGCAACCCCTTTATCAAGGGGGCGAGAAGGGAAGGGCAAGTGGATCCAGGCCGTGTGCCGTGTGCCGTGTGCCGTGGTGCCGTGCGCTCGGTGAGGAGAATAGCCCTTTGGGCTGGATCAGACGTGGGGAGAGGGCCGACGTAGCAGGAGGGGCGGCGGGGGCGGGACGGGGAGGGGTGGGCTTGGGGTGCTAGAGTGTGGGCTACGGAGGGAATTTGCTATGGCAACAGGTCGTAGGGTTTGCAGTGGCAATATAGCGTATAGGATAAGGATAGCGACGTCGCCGTCAACACCGATGCCGACGCCGACGTCCTTTAATCTGCGTCGTGCGTTGATGAGTACGTTTAAGTAATAAGGACTATGAATGGCAAGGCTTTGAGCTGAGCCATCAAGGGTTCAGTCGTATATCTGTTTGTAAATATAATACATGTATTGTTCATTTCTTATATTTAGCATTTTGTATTCATACAAATGGGTTACCGTCTATAGTACCGCATATTTAATATAACAGATTCGTCACCAATTCTTGGAAACAAAATAAAAACACAGGTAAATTTCCTTGGGAAAATGTTCCGCCTTTTGCAGAATGCTCCCAATTATTTTTGCCATTATACCGAGGAAAACACAGGCCATTGGTTTCACTGTGCGAGCAAGGCGTGGCGAAAATAGGGGGGGAAAAGCTAATAAGGAGTGATACAGCTATTAGCTCGACCGCCCAGCAGTCGTGAACGTCGTGAATGCGTCCGTGGCGTCATGGAGCTTGCAATGAAGCTCACCGCCAATGTGAAGCAGGCGCTTGAAGCCTGAAGCTTGAAGCAATGAAAGCAACGTGCCGCCGCCGCCGCCGCCGCCGCCGGGGGCAAGTCAGGACCTACCTACAACCTTTCCGACCCAGCTACTTCCTTGTGCGTGAATAGAATATTGGAGATGATTGGCTAGATTGCTGTCATGGCGACTATTGTCTGAGATCCCAAGCAACGGGCTGGAAAATATAGAAATGAAGCTTACATTTCCTCTCCTGAGCAGTAATCTTGGAAGGATATGAGATAGTCACTATGTTATTTCACATGGGTATGTGTGGTAAAGTAGGATTTTTATCAAAAGGTAGAAAGCAGAATATGTTTAAAAGATCAGAATTCCCAGATAAGCTGCTATTTGAAGTTGTCTTCGGCAAAGATGCTGTGAGAGATCAATATATTTTTAAGCAGATTAGTTGCTTGAAGAAGTCATAACTGATTTTGCACAGCAAAAGAGGATTTTTATTTGCGTTTTCGTCGAAAACAAATTATATCGCGCGAAAAAGTCTGTAATTTGGTATAAAAGATGGTGCAGTTATATAAGTTATATGAAATGTCAAAATCAGAGCGGAAATTCATTTTGATAACAAAATAACCGAGAAAAGCGTCGCCAAGACCATAACGTGAAAACCGACAAAAATGATTTATAAATTGAATAAGGAATCAAAATACTCGAGTGAGAAAATAAGAGAATACTCTAAAAACAAGAATTTTCATAATTTTCTGCACTTGAAAAAGTCTGTCTACGTTAGGTACAATTGTTCTCGCGTGACGTTGCAGGCACGTTAACATTTTCAGCAAACCCAGAGAGTTCTATTTGAAAACCACGTTGAAACTAAGATATGGTAGAATGTTTTTTGAGTAGATCGTAGTCGGGCAAGGCTGAACCTTGCTTTTGTGCAATTTCCATCTGCATGCGACAGCCACTCATCTTACAGCCGATTATAATCTGCTAAATGATAAGGGGACACGTCACGGGCGAAAATCTAACTTGAGAACAATCGTACAGATCCAAACCAGCCGTCAAATCCAAACTCTCTAAACAGTCTTTGGTATGAGATTATCGTTCTAGATCTATAGTGCCAACAGGCGACAACCAACAGCCCCTCCCTTAAAGTAAAGTAGAGACCTTTGGCCTAACAGGAGGGCATTTACTTACTAGTATCGAATGTGCACAAGGAAAGAATCCTTATTGTGGAAAATAGCCGCGTATCGATTTTATTGGAGCAACATCTGCTAACTTTTAAATACCTCCCAGCACATTGTCTACGTTGTGCCCACCTCTACTGGTCAGCAGAAACAAAAGGAATATATCAAATAATTGGATCATCGATGGCGTTTTTTGTGTGTTTAATTAGTCTAATACAATTGCGGGATTGTGAGGTAGAAAAAGATTGAGTTTGAATGAGTCTTCTTCTCCAAGAAAACTAGAATTTGAATCGAATATTTAAAAACAAAAGCAGTTTACAAGCACGTAAGAAAAGTTTCCCAGAAGCTATGTTTTCTTAAAAAAAACCTAGGATTATTGGCAATTCCTTACACGACGTTTTTCATTCCATTTGATGCATTTTTCTTTACATCTTTATGTCACTATCTGTCTGTGAGTTTTCATCAAATCTCCTTTGTTCTCGAATTCATTGCGGGTGTGAAATTCAGATATGCTGACGCATGTTCTGTCCCTCAATAATCCTCGTGCGCCCGATTCATCACAGTCGATAGAAGGGGCGGTTTTTCCGTGGGGGTGAGGTGGGTTGAAATGGAAGGGGGGGGGGGGGGGGGGGGGGGTTGTAGTCGATCACAGAATCGAAACAAAAATCTACAGCGCCGTTCCACATTTAATCATCACAGACAATAATAATATGCATTGATTAATTTTAACACCTATATTTTCAATACGGTTACTGATGAGCTGATCCGATTTCAGCTACCTGGATTATTATTGGCTGGTATTAGATTCAGTTCAATATTTATTGTGAGAGTAGGCGGCTTCGTTTTCATGCATTTGATTTGTTTTTGACAGCTTTTGTCATTCAATCCGTGTAACAGAGCCGCGATATTCTGGTTTAATATAATTCCATGCCTGTACATGTAGTGTGTGCCTATCCTTCACGCACCAATAGGTGTGGGAGGCCGATCGCATTTTTTAATAAACGAAAATATTTTCGAAAATTCAATTATAAAAGTCGGAGTTTCAGGGATGGCTGAGGGTACCGTGTTTAAGGGGATTGTAGCGATGTCCATTCACTCAACACGTACTTATATTTTTTCAATAGTGCTTACGTATGAGGTAACAGTTTTTAGTGGTATTCAGAAGCTTTATCGAATGAATTGGCTTTTTATTTACAAGAGCTTTAAACTATCCAGGCTCTAAGTAATATAGGTGCACTAATCGATAACAAAACCATTGTACATGCATTTAAATTCTTAATTATAAATTCACTTTTGTTTTCCTTGTCTTCATAACGTTTCTAGCTAACCATTTAAATAAACTGCCCTTTAGCACTGATTCTACGAATCCTTAGTTTTGACAGAAATCTATAGTGTTAAGCCCTTTGGCACTCCCATCAGCACGCACTCTTTTCCCCATTGCACCCCGGGCGGGAACCGTGGCCAGCCTCTCCTGCAGCCTGCATGGTGAAACGGTGTTACAGTGAAACGGTGCAGGCCACTTACTTCCGGAAGTGCCGTGTGTCACGCGTTACTTCCGGCGCTAATGGCGTTGGGCGGGCTGGTGCTCGACACCGTTTGAACCATGGTTTGATCTGAAGCTAGACAGAAACGACCACTGGTCTGCCTGTCTGCCGAGCCCAGCCATGCCCACCTCCTTGCTTACTCAACGTCAGTGATATTTTCACAACACACTGAATTCATTGCGGATTCAGCTTTGCTACGATTTTCACGCGTGAATGGTGTTTAATAGAGGTCCATACTTTTAGGTCCCCCATGTCTAAAATTAGCAAATATCAAGAGCGTTCTAAACGTGTGCAGATTTGCAATCACGACACGTACTGTTCGAAGGCTTTAATTGAGTACACCAAAGCAGGGAGAGTGTTTCTAGAAGGACGAGAATGGCGGCAAATGATAGTTTTTTTTGTGGTTTTACTGTCTTTTAAGAATTGGCTAAAGAGCGTTTAAAAGCACCCTTACAAGTTTTGTACGTGATTCGAAAACGCCGTTTTCGCTACTTCTTGAACGAGTTATCAAAGTTCATCGTTGAACTTGCACGCATGTTTTGTCATATTCTCATCGTCCCCGCTCCTAGTCCCTAGTAAACGTCCCTATAGTCCCTATGTTCTGACTCCCGACTCCCGACAAAGTTGTATAATACACAGACACTGTTCGACGAACCATGTAATGCTCCCGACTTCATCAAGCAATATGTCTATTATAAAATACATAGCCGTTGACTGCTTCCAAAATGTGTAATCGTGCCCCATCGCAAACCCGCCTTGCGGCATCGCTTTGTGCGTGGCTTCAGTTGGTTCGCAACATTGCTCAGAGTTGGCCAGTGCCCCCCACGTTACCCCACCATGCCCCGAATGCCCCACGATGCCCCAAATGCCCCACGATCTCCCAACGTAGCTGCGTGGACGAACGAGACTCGTAGGAAATAGGGGTGCTATGCCGAGAATGGAGATAGAAACTCTGGAGATAGAAGCGTACAACCCTTCAGGGGGTGTGCCGCATGGTATCCAACTATTTGTTTGACTCAGACCGGCAGACCTATAAATATTTTCGGCTCACCATGGAAAATGTTCTTGTACCCGAATTTCTTGTTAGCCAAAGGCTTATCGGAGAAATCTCATATACTTTTTTTGAGTTTAAGAAGAATGTCAGCAAAAGGGCATGCACCCCTTCTTAAAAGTGAGTAGGTGGGATGAATAGGGGTGACAAAATGAGATTCGTGCTTTGGAATCAAGTAACTTACATATCACAAATGATACACTTTGATATGCCAGACGGGGTTCTAAACGCGCTGGGTGCCGATTTTTAATATATATGACAATGAGTACAATACCGATTGTGACATGTATGGCTCCGTGTGTTGGCCATAGTGGAATTCTATAATCCAATTTTGATCCAATTCGCTCACAAAGGGGTTCTAAAAAATCGTATACCTGGCTGCTCGCATTGTATTTTTTGTCGGCAAATGAATACCGCAATATGGAAACTATTTGAACATTTCACAATAGTTTGCAAATAGTAATGCCCATTCGGTGATCTTCCTTGAAACCTTGATTGTGCGTGAACCGCACCCCCTCCCTCCGCCACCCTTTCAACAAACCATCCAGTACACTAAGTTGAGAACTAATTTGAGGGTAATTGTGTTGTGGTCGGACGTGACTATAATCCATT
Source organism: Protonemura montana (assembly GCA_947568835.1). NCBI lineage: Eukaryota > Metazoa > Arthropoda > Insecta > Plecoptera > Nemouridae > Protonemura > Protonemura montana. The sequence goes on along the minus strand of OX387604.1, from coordinate 10,958,631 downwards.
AGTGAACATTTCCTGACAGATGATCAAAACATACTATAATATTATGTTACACTTCTCCAGGGTCGACCATTATAATATCATTAATATTTACAATGAAATTCATTCCAGCAACCGACAGGGAAATAGTTGTCCTCGCTGGAAAATGTAAGAGTCGTTGAAAGTCCACATTGCCACATTGCACAAGCCATTGCGCTCTCTGCTCAGAGAGCATCGCTATTTTGCACAAAATTTCTCCCGCAAGAGTATAGTAAGGAAATATTTCGAGTTCCGAATTCCTCTTCCGTTTATGCGTAATGGAAAATGCACAAAGAAGAAAGGAACCACGAGATGGAAACATGCATTTTATGCTTGGAAAGAACAGAAAGATTTTGACGGTGACCTTCAGCCGTTTAACTTTGCTTTTATACATATTTTTACAGTCGCTCATCCTTATTTAGAACTCAATCAATTTCGTCTTGGAATGATCACTTTAATTGTAAGCAGACGGCTGGTTTCATTGATACTGGATTTATTTTGACCAATTTAAAACACCTGTATTGACCAAATGAATAGACGAAACATTTTAAGCTTAAAATAAATTTAAATTAGCCGTCGCGCAAAATATTATACTTAAATATTATTACTTTGACACTGAAAATGCGTAGCGTAATGCACAATCGTTTTTGCCTAGTGACTATATTAGAGCATCGAATAAAGGCGGTGGTGTACATCCCCTATGTTTCATAACCGCTTTCATCTCCTACCCTAGCTATAGACTGCACTTGTATGCTACCATCCCCTAACCAAACATCCCTAGCTGGCATGCAGTAGTGGAGAGCACAGACCTCCATCCCCAAACATTTCCTCTCCAGCCTTCAGTCCAGCTCTTCCCGTTTTCGAGCGAGGTTGGGTCGTGCTTCGCCCACAGGAACCGTGCCTGCTACCGGTCGCCGGTCCCGCTACACCGTTGGTTCCACCGTTACACCAACATGACACGAATAGTGCTCATTAAACATTGATAGTGGGTTCCGGGCTCCCAGAGTTACTCCGGATGTTTATGGCAAAAGGGATGCAATGCAAAGTAAAATACTTGCTGTAGCGAATCCTATAGTTGGTGGTAGCTGCATCCTGCTTAGTTCCTTGCGAGTGCGCGACATGAATCGTTAGTGGAAATAAAAGTGTTTCGGAGTGGTGAAAATGTGAATAATCTCTTACTTGTTGGGTGAAGTGTGTCTTTGTTAAGATTACGTTCTCGTGACTGAGCGTATAGTAACTAACACCTGGATTACTATGGAGCATCTTTACCGCCGTGGATATGGGGGGATTCCACCACCTTTACCTGACAGACTCGAGACAGTGTACGTGCATTTACTGTCAGTTGAAGTGCTCGATCTCAAATCGAGTACAATTACGACAGAGTAATCTATACTTTAAAAAGTGCTTCTCCATGTATTATACTGTCACAACACAAACCTGTCAATTTGTAATTTGCAATTTTACAATTTGTAAGTTGTAATTTGTTTAAACTCCAAAAAATGTCATGTTTTGAAACAAAAGCCTCCCAACTAATCGTCTATGGGAAATATTTCGAAAAAAATTAAACCTTGCGCTTGGTTGGTGCGTATATACTTTACCTCCGTTCGGTCAACATGACAAAATTTATGAGTGAATGGATCACTGAATTTCTTCTCCCGAACCGGCCATGTGTCCACTTACCCGCAGGAAATATTCCTGGAGCAAAGGTTACGTGAGCTACGACATTTCCTTCGTGCAGTGTCTTTGCATTCACTTTTATTTTGATTTTCGGGTAAATAATGTGTCAGTGATCAAAGCTGTATATTTTTACAATTTTTTACATGCCAGAACTTGTTGCTCATGCATTTCAAACTAATTATCTATACTCGATAATATACATTCCCGATTACCGTTTTCTGCATTGCTCGCATATACCATGTTTTACTCATTTTAATAAGCCAATATTGAAGAGAATAAATCATTGAAATCAGCGTATAAATGTTTAAAAAATAAATAAAATTCAGCAATACTCCACAGCGTTGAAAGTTCACCATTGCTATCATGTTACACGCTCGGGTAAATATTAAATACGCTCTATTTCTTTGTTTCCAGATTGGGCGGCCAAGTGATGTCTCCAACCATCCCCCAACTATCTGTCTCCCCAACCCTTGTGATGCCCGTTTTCCCACTTCGTCCAGCCCCTTCCCCCTATTCCCCCTACTCCCCTTCCCGCTTCCACATCGATAAACGATGTCAACACAGGTGCTCCTGGAAATGCTGTTGCATAGCACTGATTCTCCTCTGCGTAGCTCTTACAGCAATGCTGGCCTACTTTGGTGGTGAGTTGATTTAGCTATGCCTACGATTTACGCGCATTGCATGGGTGGAATACGCTCTCTAAACCCTATCTTTTCCATCTAGACGTGATTCGTGCGTAACGGCAATAATTCAAGTAATTTTATTCACAAGGGTGATGGTAATAAAAGAGCGACAATAAATTGATGTTGATTGCATTTCAATTTATAGTTGCGATTACGTGTTGTCTTTTTTGGCAATCTTGCGGTAATTTTCATATTTGTACAGTGTATTAAAATTTTTGTATTGCGCGTTTATTTTCGAATGAATTTTAAACCAGTGCATATCGTCAACATCGCTTTATTCAATGATCATGAATGAATAAAATTAGTTTTTAATTATGAATTTAGGTATTTTGTGGGCCAGTTTTACAATTTCCAGTTAAATAAGAAGCCAGAGTATAGGATGAAAATAAAATAATCTGATTGGCTGTGGCCATGGAGATGAGTCTTTAGCTGGCAGTTAACTTTTGAACTGGAGATTGTAAACCTGGCCCTTATTCTGTTTTTTAAGTGCCCTATAACTGCAGTCTCCACATATTTCAAGTGCTCAGCTTCTCAAATATGTCACCAACAAATAGTACAGTAAATGGCATTTCGAATTGTACGGGCAACAAAGTTTGTCGAAATCGGGTGAAGATAATTATTTGGACATACCTGGTTTTTGACAACAAATTAAGAATAAAGACCAAGCTACTCAATATCACTACACTTAATAGTAGCTGTTAGACTAGCATCTGAAGGGGAACAGTGTGCTCGGTACGGAGATTTCACGTGGATTCGATTGTTCCAGCTGTCAGCTCCATGCGACCAGGGCTGGATAGCACCAGCTGCATTTTGGTGGAGGATGCAAAGGCCGTCGCCCAAGATGACCAAGAGATGAAGGATGTAACATCTTCCCAAGCCCCAACCGAAGGTTAAAAAACAATTAGATCCAGCAGTGCCTTATCAAGACAAGATAAATTACAGCTAGATTGCACATTGCTTCACAATCCTGTTTAAATATTTGTATAGCTAATTATTGTGAATTTGGATGATTTTTCAGAATCTTTGCCAACCAGTACAGCAGTGCTATCAAACGGCCCTAATCAAACCAACAAACTAGCAGGGAGTGGCAACGACCAAACATTACAACAGCAGTCCCAACAGCTATGGCCAGCAGTGGTTGAAATTAGGGAATTTGGGCAACCTCATTCTGCAACAATCCCTCCATATCAATTTTGGAATTCTGAATTTAAGAATAAACAGCCTGCTTTCATACGGATGAATTTCACATTGCCATGGGGCGCAAATTTTGCGGTATACGGACGAAGGAATGTTGCACCTTCAGTCACTCAGTACGACTTCGTTGAGTTTGTGAAAGGTGGCCGTGTGGACAACCGATTGAAGAGGTCAGTTCCTAACTTCGAGGCATTTGGCAGAGATGAAATATTTGGTTCTGCTTCTGCTGCCGTTAGTTTTACTACTCTGACGGCTCAGAAGTGGCCAAATAATCGACTTTCTAACGGTGACAGTCTTCATGTAATTCCTGCGCCTCCATTCATTGTCAACCACAACCATCTTGAAAAGATACCCGACGACCATTCCGATGTTTCCGAGACAGCTTCTGAGCTTCCACATTTTTCTCATACTCATGGAAACTCCGAAAAAACTGGGAAGAGATCTAAAGAGTCATACTCGACGAGCATGTATCATGATCGCGATGATATTATTTCTGATGATGAGCTTTTGCCTGATGAGGATGATGAAACTGTAGGTGAAAGCTCTTCCGACTCGACTGACTTTAAACATCAAATCGCACAAAATATGAAGTCAGCCAAAAAGCGGAAACGCAGCACGCACAGCCGACCGTCAAATAGGCCAACTCATACACTCATTGATTCTGCTCAAATGAACATGCAGCATGGATCGCATAATGAAAAGACCAAGGACCACAGTGTATCGAAACGATCCGGCATAACTGGTTCGTTGTTAATGAAGGTGAACGTTACCCTTCTACAATACCTCGATACTGGCCGATGGTTTCTCTCAGTGTACAATGATGACCTACGCCCCCATGAAGTTACTTTGCTGGTGGAGGAAGCGGAAGGAGTGTCCACTGCTTGCCCCAATGACTGTAGTAGCCACGGGTCATGCTATCTCGGGAAATGTGATTGCATCGATGGTTATGAAGGAATCGACTGCTCCAAAAGTGAGTAATCACTATTTTATGTTACCCAACTATTGGGGTTATAATAAAGTCAATAATACTACAATTTATGATGACCTGCTTCAGAGGAAAGTAATGGGATTAAAAATATCCTGATACAAGGCTACGCTGCGTTTTGATTGGCGACAAAGTCCGACGCAATTCACAAAATATCTGTTTATTTTCCAGGTGTTTGCCCTGTTCTCTGCTCTAACCATGGGAAGTACGGCGGGGGTTTGTGCCACTGTGAAGAAGGCTGGAAAGGTACCGAATGTGACATCCCTGAAAGAGACTGCCAAGTCCCCGACTGCACTGGAAATGGACAGTGTCTGGCCGGCGTATGTGCTTGTAGACCTGGTTGGAAAGGGACGTTTTGTGACCAAGGTAATTGCGACGATCACAACCCTTCGAACCGGTTATCATTGTGTTCTCCCTGTTTGCAAGTAACTGTTAATTAAAAGCTACGGACAATTTTCATGTGGGAACGTGTGGAAATTTTAGCATGTAATGTAAAATATCTGCGAAAAAACGGTTGTACATTTACATCGCGTGGTAGCTTCCCTTCCAAATATAATTCGTTCCCAAATAATAAATACAACAATGAGGTTAAAATGCCTTATTATGAAACTTATGTTTCTTCATAAGGTTTTCAGGAATCTTATTAAAATATCATTTTCAGTTGACTGCCCGGATGCTACGTGCTCAAACCATGGCTCTTGTGTCGGTGGCAAATGTTATTGCAAAGCGGGTTGGCAAGGAACCAACTGCAGTGTAGTGGACCAGCAAGTGTACCAGTGTCTTCCCGGCTGTTCCGAACACGGATCATATGACCTTGACTCTGGGGCATGTGTTTGTGAAAACTATTGGACAGGTCAAGATTGCTCTCAAGGTAATTTTTATCCTGATGCCACACTTTTTTTATTGCGTTGAGTAATAAATCGAACAACTATCAGAGAGCTATGGACAAAATTGATTCACCAGGTTTACATTAAAGGTTAGAATTCCATATTAAATTTAGATATACCAGCTCGTATACCTAATCCTTTTTCTATGCTAGTATCCAGGTTAGCTTATGTGCCTACTGGTAAATGCTTATGTAGATTACTTTCTACTCTCTACTTTCTTTGAGCATCCTATGTATCTATCTTTCTATCGTTCACTAAAATAATTTGCCAGAAACTATCAGTAGAAATCAATTCCACAGAAAATTATTAAGAGACCAAGCTTCTGCACCAAAAAACTACCATAAAAATAACTTTGATTGACACCTATAAAAACCCCTTAAATAAGACATTATACTCATTATTCTTTACTTTTGATTGCACTTGCAGCTCTGTGCAGCCTAGAATGTGGACCGCACGGGCGTTGCGACAAGGGCCGCTGTGAGTGCCATCAAGGATGGACCGGCGATCGGTGCGATTTACTGCCTTGCGACCAGCGCTGCTCAGAGCACGGACAGTGCAAGAATGGAACTTGCGTTTGCTCCCAGGGGTGGAACGGTCGCCATTGTACATTGTGTACGTATTTTTCCTTTTGTCAGCCAAAAAGGTTCAAAATGTGTAGGAAAACTTTGCAGTTGAACTTGAGTGCTGATCAGATTTTTTTATAATGGTAAAAAATATATATTATCTACTCTACAGCATTATGTACTCACTGAATTTGATACGAAAGAATTTATTATGAATAGCGCGTTCTCTTAAAGAGCATTTAATTCCCAGTAACACAAGACATACAAACACCTCCTATTTGGAAGAAAAAACTTGTAGCTAACAACTTAAGTAATCAAATAATCTCTTGTTTCCTTACCTCTGGGTCTGGTCTGCACTGTTAAGAAAGACTGGTCAGATCCGGCTGACAGATGAGCATATGTTGCAGCTGGGTGCAAGAATGCGTGCAATCGCCACGGAACGTGCACACTCGAAGATGGGGATTACCGGTGCATATGTTCGGCTGGCTGGGCGGGTCAGGATTGCTCCATACGACTTGAGATGGAGTGCAATGATGAAATCGACAACGATGAAGGTGAGATACTGTTCTGGCCCAGACGTAGCCAGTAGTGTTTTTGTTTGTAATCGAGAGTCAACAGCGCGTTATTTTACATTCTTTTCATAACTTTCTTTTGTTTGTCTATCCATGAAGAACAAAGAACATCAAAAGTTTCCTCTTGATAACAAATCTTATTCAAATATGTAAATTCATATTGCTTTCTTAGATGGGATGGTAGACTGCTCTGATAGTGAATGCTGCAGCCATCCTACTTGTGCCGATCACATCATGTGCTTGGCATCGAATGATCCTGTGGACGTTCTTCTGCGGAAACAGCCTCCTTCAGTGATAACCTCCTTCTACCAACGGGTCAAATTTCTCATTGAAGAAAATTCGGTACAGAGCTATGCTCACATGGATGAATATAGTGAAAGGTAAGCGGCAACATTTCTAACTGACTTATTTTAGATATAAATTGAAACTCACTGATTTTTTGTTTTATCATTTGTTGGTTTTGGGTAGGCATTTTTGGAGGTGAAACGATTTTTAAAGGACAAAGATGGAGATTTTTGTGAATGTAATAAAATGTTCATAGTAAAAATGTCATTTGAATCCAAGGAAATATTTGGGTCCGTATGGCTTTTAGTAATCAGGTTAAGATAAATTAGTAAATTTCATCAATGCACAGAAATTTTAGTAGTAATTCTTTTGCCATCTTTAACAAAACTCTTGTATGACTGAGAATAGATTATTAAAATCCCTAAGAGCACAGCTCACTATGAGCATCTCATTTTCAGAAAATTTTCTTTATTTAACTCCAAATCGACTGGGAGTTGAGAATTAAGCAAACCTTATAAAAAGAAGTCTTAAAAATGTCATTTTACTTCATCTTTGTCCTTCTCTTGTTATTATTTTATTTGATACCAATGTCATCAACTTACTCCTTGCCCTAAACTAGCTTATTTGTTTATTAGCTTTCTAACAATCACCTGATAATCTCCTCACCTTACCCCTAAAGTGTCTTATGTCTAGTGTGCAAACCCTCTACCATTTACATGTGTGTGTTCGCTGTCTTTTCATCAACCTCATAATAGACAGTAAGTATGACAAGCCAAGCGAAGATCTGAGATCAAGACTTTGTTTTGCTTCTTACTGAACTTGAACCTCTTCACAAAATGTATTGTTCAGAACATAAAACCCTTATCAATACCACAATTGGGAACAGTTCAACAGGGGGACAATTATTTGATGATCATTTATTTTAATATTAAATCGAACGCCAAAAAATCCCAGGCTTTTAGAGCATAGTGCAGCAATACATTTTGGCTCTTTCAGTACTTTTCATTTTGTAAATTTTCCCACCACCACTCGTCACTATAAAAACGTACATTAAAATAAGTCTTATTAGTACATTCAATAAACCACTAAAATGTGGTTGGTTAATCAGGCTTTGAACAAGATTGGTGGGAGATTTAATAAATGAAGACTACATTCACCTATTACATAATTTTTGTAGCTACTGACTTCGTATGAAAGCTGTTGTTAACCTTCTAAATTGAAGTAACATGGCTTTCAAAGTATATGCAGCAGCATTTTCATTTATTCTGAAATGGGTAATTGCATTTGTGAAGTTGGGACAGTCTGTTTGAAATAAAACACATATTTTTTTAATACCTTTCATTTTTTCAAAATATACGTAAAGACATTTGTGCTTTAAGACAATATTAAGAATTGGGGAAATTATTTCAGAATAAATAAAAAAAAGCAAATTTTTTATCCAAGCTTTTTGAATTGTTATTTCTGATAACATATCAAATCCTTGGATGAAAGCTATACACATAGATACTTTTTATGGTAGACACAAGTCTTCATTTTGCTTCTCGCTTCTCCAAGTTTTTGTATCGGTAAAACAACTAGACCTCGTGTTTACGCCTAAGGACAGATGCGTATCGGGATTCAATAGAAAATTTGTTTTTCAATTCTTACTCAAAACATAGATTGGAAAGCTGGGAAAGCTGCTACGGTCACGCAATTGTAGCACCAACAGTCAAATCCACCTACCCAACTGTTATATTATTTATTAGGTAGTAACTTGTGTCCGTCATGCTTGTTTTGTTCTGTGTTACGACTTACATGTGGTGTGGTTGGTTGAGAAAATGTGTTCGACCATTTTTTTTTTTTTTGACAATGTTTAATATAATCACAATTATTTTCTGTCGTCAAACTTTATTCCTACATATTAATGTAAACACTGACATTTTTATTTCAACTGAAGTAGCAACGCATCTCTAAGTTTAAAATATTATCTGTTCATGGCAACAAGGCTTCACCAGATGATTTTGCACAGATCAAGCTCAAAATTTTCAAGAGAACATGCAATTTTTTTTCTGTTTCATTGACTGGACATTAGCTGGACTGTGACCTATATGTGACAAACATTTAAATGTGTGTAAATGTCAGCGTGTGTGGATGTGTGTGAGTGTGTGCGTGCGTGATACTGCTTACACGTGTAACACGCCGTTTCGTCGTGTATTGTAACGTCCTCTCTTCTCGTTACTTCCCCCACACTGTAGTCAGTTCTGGAATTCGTTTACACCCCGGTAAGTGACGTCACAACCACGTATGGCTGTCTGTCCCAGTTCAAATAATTATTACTGTTATCTTATCAAGTTTTTGTTCATTTCATTCTAATTTGAAAAAAATACACTCATTTATAGAAACACAATAGGAACAAGCATGGAAAAACATATAGTCGTAATATGTTGTGCGTCACTGACAATTATAAAGAAAATAAATTTGGCGATATGTTGGTCCTGTTTAAAAATTATACATTTATCACATTTTATTAATTAAACTTTAAAACTTACAGTGGCATTAGAACTAATGTCAATAATTTCACAGCATTGTATTTCCTGCTTGAGAAATATGTGCACAACAATACCTTATATTCCAACGCCAATATGACCAGTGCCAAATAGCTCGTTTTCAAAAACATCCTGACGGTAAACACAAAAACCCCTCAATATTAAAATTCAAGAGAGTTAAAGTACCTACTCTTGTATCAATTAATAGTAGTACGTAATACTGGATCCTTACTGTTTGGGTAGTGATTTTAAAACCCACCTTAAACACTATCACACGTTTGTTGCGTAAGACAAGAGATCTAACAAACGATTTAAAGGTCTTGGAATTACGATTTTCCATCGGCGCAAAATTATATTGACCACTAGGTACACATACCTACACCATCAACAAGACAATAAAAAAAAAACCAGGCTACAAATTTATTGTTTATTTATTATGTTTATTTGTTAAACATCAACTCTATGTGTTAGTGTAACGTATGCACTGTTATGTCAGTCCAAGTTTATTGTACTTGTGTGTGTTTTGCGTTTCATTTTTTTCTTGGTTTACCTAAACCTTAAATGGTCATACTTTTTTTGCAACATTCAATTATGTGGTTTTGTAATATAATTGAAATGCCAAAAAGGAACCCATGATTTCTTGAATTAAAATATGGCAAACCAGCTATGCCATACAAAATTGTTGTGCGTTGTAAATTTTAAGTAACCAAACAAAATTAAAAATGAATGGGTGCTTTTTTCCTGGCTTACTTTTATATTGACATATTGTTCGTATTGTAAAAAAGGTTGATTGGCCCTTGATACAATACAAAGGAACCAATCATCTTTGTGAAACATGTAGTACCCTTCCCCTGTCTGCGTCTATCATTGTTACCATCTGTATAACCAATACCTACCTATGTGTTGACATGTCACCTATCTACTACCAATCCCTACTACCCCACCATATTTACCAAGTACCACCAACCAAGCCAATCTTATGGATAAAACCTCAAAACCTCAAAAAAAAAAAAAAAAAAAAAAAAAAACACCTTCAGCTCCTAAAATTCAAACATCTAGTGCTTAATTATTGCATTTTATTACTTCATATTCTGAATGTATTTTTATTATGATATACTAATATTATTACCCTTTTTGTTTTTGTCAGTTAGTTTACGACTGAAAAATTGATAGTAGTCTGACAATTTTCAATGGCCACGGCTGCACCTAAGAATGGGCTAAACATAAAAATTGTTTTTGAACATCGATTTTTATATGACATATTGTTGTACTTATGGTTAAAACTGAATTGATTGGTACTTACCTTTCATTTATGTAATTCACTGTTAACATGAAGTCTTAGCAATCTTATGTTCAGCCTGGACCATAAAGTATATAATTTTGCTACATGCCAAGTGAAGAATCTGATAATAGTAAATTTAGATTATTTTTTAACTATTAATGCACAGCAACACATCCAGTGCCACCTTACCAAGTTACTTACCAAGTTGCTTTTTATTGATACTTCACTAACTGATCACACAAAATTTTGCATGCCTTTGGAATGCTTTAAATCAAACATTGATCAAAGTTACATATATTTGCAACTTAGAGCCTATCTAGAGGCTCTAGAGTCTAACCATTCCATTGATTTTTAAATGATAACAAACATCTTTCAGACTGATGCAGTATCAGACTACCAGCTTAAATGTCTAATTACTTTGTTTGATCAATGTTTGGACACAAATTACCATGGTTTATTAATAACATAGCGTGTTTAAAAATAGAATTTATCATTAGCCTTTATTCCTCTTAAAATGTGTGATCTTCATGCAAGATGTTGGTTTGATCAATGAAAATAATGCAACTCTGCAAAAAAAAATGTGATCAATAATCTCTTAGTAAAACCAAATCAGAAAATATGATAACTCTTCCATTGCATCATTCACATTCTATTACAAAATCTGGTTGTCAAAAAGATAAATTTGCATATGATGCGACATCAGATCACTACCTACTCTTACACGTCCCCAATGATTCCGTGTTTCCGCTCCCTGTCTACAATAAACCTCGTCTAATGTTGCAGTCGAGTATCGGTGATGAGAGGCCAGGTGGTAACTCCGCAAGGCCTCGGGATTATTGGTATTAGAGTGAGCGTCGACCGAGATTCGAGATTTGGCTTTACCTTGACCCGACTCGGAGGATGGTAAGTGGCACTTGTTTCAGATGAGCAGCCTATCGATACGTTGTTTCTTAAGCGTCAATGATTAAGCAATTTAAAAAAAGAAGTGCACATTTATTGGTTGCTAGGATTTGGTATATCCTACATTTCTTATTAGTTAATAAATACAGTAATTTGTTCTACTATGTTGAGTTGCTTTTATGAAAATCCGATATTATTCTCGCTTATTTCTAGGTTCGATGTTTTGGTAAATGGTGGTGGAGCAGTCACATTGCAATTCCAGCGCAGTCCATTCCGTCCTTTAACTAGAACAGTATTCGTCCCATGGAATCAGATCGTCGTCTTGCCTCCTGTTACTATGCAACTTAGTGACGAGACTGATGTTTTCATGCCCAGTGTTGGATCAAGACCACTAGGTGTGCTCAGAAGATATTAAACATTTTAAGTGTGAACTTTTAATGCTTTTATTCTGTAAAGGTACATGACCAATTTTATATATCATTTCAGGGATACCTGGGCCAGTCAGTAGTATTCCAGTTCTAGCCCAGCAAATGACACCATGCATGGACCACAACCATGAACTTCTCAGTCCAATTCTAATGGCAACTTGGATGCCCGAAAAGGTTGGAGGTGTCCCTGGAAAGAGTCTCGTCTTTGCTGAGACACAGGTAAATTTGTTTATTTAAATAATTTTTGTCTAATTGCATAAGCTAGAAAATGGGTAGTGAGATACTCATTTGTTTATTTGTATTTTCAGATTTTGCAAGAGAGCATACGTATTCCTGGTTCTTCGCTCCATTTGATGTACCAAAGCTCGCAAGCCCCAGGATACTTGTCGCGAGTGCTCATGCGTTTGACTCATGCAACCATCCCCCAAACGCTAACTCATGTGCATGTGCGAGTCGAAATTGAAGGATTAGTTCATTCACGAACATTCGAAGCAGATCCACATCTCACTCACACATTTGCATGGAACAAACGAAATGTGTACAAACAAAAGGTACTTTCAACTGTCACAGGATTCTGTGCAAATTCCTTTCTAAAGACTTTGGAATTAAATTTTGTTAAATTAAAATAGTGAATGACCCTTGATTTGTCCGGTTTTACAGGTTTATGGTGTTGCCCAAGCCAGCATCTCAGTTGGATATCAATACTCGAGCTGCGTGGCCCCTGTCTGGGAGACTCAAACAGCGACTCTCCAAGGGTTCGATATAGACATCTCTGAAGTAGGAGGATGGGGACTCGACATTCATCATCATTACAATTTCCATGAGGGTAAACAATTTGGTTAAATTTGCTTACCTATAAGTTAGGAAAATGGGAGAAACAAAATATGGTGTAAATGCAAATGTGTTCGTACTTCCCTCAGGTATTTTGCAAAAAGGAGATGGTTCTACTCTTCATTTCAAGCAATACCCTCGCACTGTGAAGGTTGTGATGGGTACGGGTCTTCAGAGAACTCTCATCTGTTCTGACTGCAATGGTGCCGCTAAAGACAGCAAGCTGTTGACACCAGTTGCATTAACAAGTGGTCCGGATGGCAGTCTGTATGTTGGAGACTTCAATCTCGTGCGGAGAGTCACTCCAGAAGGAAATGTATTCACAGTTTTGCAACTAAGGTAGCTTTAACTTTCATTCACTTTTATGTTCTGTTTTACTCTTGTTTCTTTCCATGGCAAACGTGGCTTTCATTTTTTTTGCTTCCAGTGCTACGCAGGTGTCTTACCAGTATTATCTGAGTGTTTCGCCTGCCGATGGACACCTTTATATTTCGGATCCTGAGAAACATCAGATTTTACGCGCTCTTTCAGTAGAGCCAGTTGAGGAGCCAAGCATCAATTTCGAGTCTGTTGTGGGTTCGGGAGAAAGATGTATTCCAGGAGATGAGACACACTGTGGAGATGAAGGTCCAGCCAGAGATGCTAAGTTAGCTCATCCAAAGGGTGAGCAAAACTAAAATTGCTTTGAAACTTGCAGCAGTTTTTCATAGTGTTCCGTCATCATAAAGCTTGTAAATTCTTTTTCAGGCCTTGCTATTGCAGCTGATAAAACTATGTACATTGCCGATGGCACCAACATACGAGCGGTTGACCCGAAAGGCATGATACACACGTTAGTTGGCCACCATGGGCATCATAACCATTGGACTCCAGTTCCATGCTATGGAGCTATCCCAGCTCAACAAGTAAGTCTAAACTTATGTTCTGTTTCCTGGAAAGTGAAATATCTTGTTATCAAACCATCTAATTTATTATTCTATTGTAGGCTCAACTGCAATGGCCTACTGGACTATCTTTAAGTCCACTAGATGGCAGTTTGCATTTTATCGACGATCGGTTAGTGTTGAAGCTCACGCACGACTTGAAAGTTAAAGTAGTAGCCGGAACGCCATTGCACTGTCACAGCACCACCACGAGCGACCATCAACATCTCAAGCAGAGAACAGATGCCAGCGTTAGTTCACTGAAGGAAGAAGCAAACAAGGTAGCAAGGCATTTAAAGACATCACACTTCAATTGTAAAACTTCAATTGCGTTGTTCATAGTCCATAATGCACTGGTCATCTTCCAGGCTGAAGAAAGCGATGAGGCGGAAGAAGAGGAGGAAGAAGAGGGCTCAAAAGCAACAAATACTGTTTTGGGATCAGTTCTTGCTCTTGCATTCAGTCCTTCTGGTGACTTGTTTATTGCTGAGAGTGACTCAAGAAAATTAAACACCATTCGAGTGGTGGATTCAGCTGGAAGAATAACTGATTTTGCTGGACGACAAATTGAAAATGTTTCCCAGTAAGTATATTCATTGAATGAAAAATTTCTGGTGGCATTTTGAATGTTTGTATTTTTACAGAAGAGGGACATTTTCGCTGTGGATACACAGGCCAAACTTTGAGGGATTTACGTGTAAATTAATGTTTTTAAAAATTAAATACTTTACATTGATAAGAGAAAAACCTGCAGGTTTTATTTATTTAGTGCTGATTTATACAGAAACATGGAAATAACCTGAAAAAATTCAAGCGTTAATTGTTGTCAATATTTTATCTTGTACTGAGTTGAGGTTCTCTGAAACAAGGAAATAAATCAAAATGAACTGTAATATCAAAATATATGCTTGATTCCTGAACCTGTAGTTAATATTTTTAAAGTATTTTAAACCACTTTATCTCTCAAGGTATGTGGTAAAAAATCTCTCCAAATAAAATCTTATAATTTTTTTAGGATGAAGAGCTGCGAGTGCAATGCCAACGGAAGTCTGTCCTCATCTACATCTGCAACATCAGGCTGCTCCTGTGGACCAAGCGGAGGAATTGATGAAACATTGAGCACAGAGCGAAGCTCAAAAGAAACAATGCTCTCATCCAATGCTTTGTTTACGTCAATTTCCGCAGTAACTGTTTCCCCCGATGGCATCTTAAATGTAGCAGATCAGGGAAGCTTGCACATTCTTGCGTTGGAGCATTATCTTCCCACGCACGATGAAAATGGGGAGTTCAAGTAAGCAATTTATGATGATCTGCCTATGTGCTTGAAATTACCACTCAGTGGTCATGGCCAATAAATCTTTAACATAATAATTTCATATGATTAATCCAATAACTTACTTTCAGAATTCCATATCCTCCTACCCGCGAGATCTACATATTCAATCGATACGGTCAGCACATTGCTACCAAGGATATAACATCAGGAAAAACACGCTACTCATTCCTGTATTCGAAAAACACCAGTTTCGGAAAGCTGTCAACCGTTGCTGATTCGTCGGGCAACAAAATCCTTTTCCGACGTGATTACAGTAACGTGGTGTCTGCTATCGAAAACACGCAAGATCATAAATCTGACTTGAAGATATCAGGTGTAGGCTCCCTTGTCAAATTCTCTGAGAAAGGAGAATCGGAGATCGAGTTGGATTACGATAGTGCGACAGGTCTGTTGACAAGCAGGTCAGATTCTCGAGGTGGTGGTGTAAGTTGATTTTATAAAATGTATTGATTGTGTTGTCTTGCTTTCACAAGCTAGAATCAATGCAACATTAATTTGTTTTAGGGAGGAGAAACTTTCATGTACCGCTATGGAAGCAATGGCCGACTAAGTGACGTTATCCTTCCAACTGGAGAAACTGTGAACCTTGCTTCCCACCTGTCACCTGACTACGGTTTAGCAGTTCAAGTAGAAGCGCCTCTTCAAACGATCGTACCAGTAGAAAGCCACGTTGTAACACTGAAGATGGAGGGTAGTGGTGCCAAAAGGCTACTTTTAAGAGAAGGTAGGTTTTATAAATAAATAAACTGAGATCCTGGACTTCTCATAAAATTATTCCCACATCTGGCCTCTCTATGACAATTACAAATAAACTACCAATGACAAATGCATCCATAGGTTTTTCTACGAATGAGGCCGTGACGTTCCGCAATGGCTCGTTTTCACTGTATTCTTCTTGGGGTGGACATCTTCATTGCTCTTCCGTGGCACGTCACCCTCTGCTCGAGCTGGCTCTCCCTGTTGAAGCAGAAATGCTGCCTATGTGGAGTCGACAAGTGCTCACTCTAGGAGACGGACTGATTAACTCCGCACAGTGGACATACAGCCTGGTTGGGGATGTAAAAGGAAACGAACAGACGCTTTTGCGGGAACTTTGGGTAAGTCCATTTCTGTATTTAGAATTTGCATCATTCTATTTGCTATTGCTGTAATTGGTCATTGGTTTTCTGATTAAATATACATTTTTATTAATTCAATTACCTATGTTCATGATCAGGTGAATCAATCTCGGGTGCTTGGGATAGAATTTGATCAAGCTAGCAGTTCAGAAGTGTTTTACGATCGCGACAGACAGTCTCTTCTGAAGGTGACATTTAATGTAGTTGGTCTACCGCAATCGTGGACTCCGAGTAATGGTGGCCCACAAGTTAATATCACTTATGACAGGTATGAGTAATACAATATGTTTGACAGTTGCTTTCCAGATTTATTTATTTAAATATTTGTTTGCCACAATAATGCTCTACCAAATCCTTTCAAATAGGTTCATAAATTTCAATGTTTCTGTCACAATAATCAGACACAGGCTTAGTAATTATAATTTATTTGAAATCCCTCAATTCAAACACATGTTCTTCCAGCTTTAAAAAGTTTGCATAGTTCCTTACTTATTTTCCCAAAACACAAGATAATTGCTGCACATTGAAAAGAAGACTACTAATGTAATTATTTCTCAGAAAAAATGAAACTTTGATTTCAGAATAAAATGCAAAATATTTTAATTTTTTCTATTTTTCAGATTCAACCGAGTGGACTCTTGGAAATGGGGAATTCAAACCGAACAATATACCTATGAAAATCATGGTTTATTAGCTGAAATAAGTTCACCTCAAGACGGAACAACTAAATTTACTTACAGCGACTCAAACATGGTAGGATAAAAATTCTTCATATCCTTATTTTTTTTAAATATAATTTTCAATCTGCACCTAAACAATATTCTGTGTCGTCAATTCCAGCTGTCGCACATCACTTTGCCGAGTCAGCGGCGTTTTGGCCTTCAATACGATGACTACGGCGGATTACGACACGTGACTCTTCCTTCCGGGACGCACCACTCATTTTCTTGCCAACCATCGTTGGGTTTCCTCCGCGTGAGCTATACGCCTCCAGGATCAACACGCGCCTACCTGCAGCATTATGCCCATCGAGGGGCACTCCTGCAAACCGTTTTCCCAGGAGATGGTGCCAGAGTTGTCTATCGATACCATAATACCGGACAGTTGGCCGAGGTAACTCACAGTTGAGAAAATTATTTCTTAATTTCCAGTAGGAAATTAACAAAAATTGCAAGTTACTGCAAGAAATTGTGCTGGACCAAAAACACGCCAAGTTGCCTGTTTTCGTTTATAAATTTCTGGTGGTAGGAGAGCACCTAATAAGTTATTCTGATTTGGGTTTCTGTAATTAGTCATCTTTTAGACAAGGGTTTTTTTTTGTGTTTTATATTTGAAAAGACCAACTGTATCACTGTTCTGCCGTTTTTACTTATTATGTTGGTAGAAATTGGCCCATGACCCTAAGCAATGGCATGGCCAAATGAATGATTAAAAATGAGAAATTAATTTATCATCTACATAGTTTAGGAATATTTTTCAAACAGGTCCATATGATCTCTATTCACACTTAATGTTTTTGTAGGTTGTTCACGGCGACGGTAGAAGCCAGGTGAACTACTCGCCGTCGACAGGCTTTCCCTCAGAAGTCCTCCATTCCGAGCGAGAATATGAATACCGATGGGATTACCAATACCAAGCGGGGTTGCTGACAGAAGAGCGACTGGACTTCGGTGCAAAGACAGGCCTCAGCAATGCCAAGTTTACCTATGAGTATGATACAAACTTTAGGTTGGTGGCTGTGCAAGGGCGAATTGGCGGACAAAATCTTCCAGAGCATCTTCTTGCATACAACGGCAAGACAGGAGCCCCTGAACAACTGGGCCAGTTTAAGGTATTTTGAGCATCAATGCTTGCTCAACAAACTAATAATTCTTCTGAACTATACATATAGTGTTCTAAACATTAAATCTTAAATAGGTTTCAAGAAGTCAGACAAATGAAACGTCTGTTATGGATGGAACTGCCATTTTCAAACGCACTATCAACGGACAATTCCAAGAAATGCAAGTGGCAGTGACAATTCATCGGATGGAAGTATTCCGCATGGAGTTTACTTACGACTCACGCAGGTATGCAAATACTACACCCATCCTGGTGCAAAAAACTGTTTTGCAAATTGTTAAGCAGTTCAAGAGCTGAAAATGTCTGAAAGAAACCAGAAATTTTCATTAATTACTATTGACTCTTAAGTAAAGATTAATTTTTTTCCAGCCGCGTGAGTCAAACACGGACGTTCACTCGTAATGTCGGCGTGACATCTTACACAAACACAAAGAACTATACCTGGGATTCCGACGGTCAATTGTCAGGAGTTGAAGCACAAGAACCTTGGGGATTCAAGTACGATCCTAATGGAAATATGTTGTCACTTACGTACAGGTATGTAACAAACGTTTTACTTTCAAGGAGATACACTCTATCTCCTTTCACTCCTTCTACTTTCGAAGTATTATAATATAATCCTCACGCATGTTTTGTGTTTTTTAGGGGAAATATCATTCCAATGGAATATGACGTGATGGATAGAATATTCAAATTTGGTGATGGCCTTTATCGTTATGATAACAGAGGCCTTGTCATACAGAACGCTAGAGAGGAGAGATTTCATTACAACGCTAAAAGCTTACTGACACGAGCAACCAAACGCGGGCGTTTTGATGTTAGATACTTCTACGACCATTTAGATAGACTTGCCACGAGAAAGGATAATTACGGAAATGTAACCCAGTTTTTCTACACAAATCATCAGCGTCCCAATGAGGTATGTACTATGATTCTCTCACTTTATTGAATGCTTTTCTTCCATCAAAATTATATAAATAATGTAGTACACTTACACAGTTATGGTGAGTAAAGCTACACAAATAGTACGTGTCTATGATAAAGCTGCTTTGCAAAACTTTCTTTTGACATTTCTGTCAGCAACACGGTAAAATAAATTGATCAAGTGGTAGCATCACAGCTTGATATCACATTACACGAACACTTTTTTGTGAGTCTGTCATTACTGTAATGACCGTAACTACATAGGTTTAAATTTTACTGTATTTATTTCTCCTCTATAGGTGAGTCAGATATACAGCCCTCGGGATGGTAAGCTGATGTCTCTAGTCTACGACGATAGAGGCCACCTGATATATGCCCAAGTGCATCGCCACAAATATTACGTAGCCACTGACCAATGTGGTACTCCTGTTATGGTTTTTAACCAGTACGGAGAAGGAATACGAGAGATAATGAGGTCTCCGTATGGCCACATTGTGTACGACTCCAACCCATATTTGTATTTGCCTGTTGATTTTTGTGGAGGTCTTTTAGATCAGGTGAGAAGCACGTTGGCTTATTGTAATTGCTTTTTAAACTTTCATATTATTTTTAGTTTATTTTTACTATTCTAATTGTTAATTTTTTATTAAGGTTACTTCTTTGGTGCACATGCCAAGTGGTAAGGTATACGATCCGTTGATCGGTCAATGGATGTCGCCAATGTGGGAAGGTGTCTTGGACCGGGTTGCCAACCCCTCCCACTTAAATCTCTACCGATTCAACGGCAATGACCCTATCAACGTTGGCCATGCCGCACAACACCTCACAGGTATGAAAATACTTTCCTTTGAATAAAAAGACAATTTTAAGAGAAACAAATCACTTCACAAACTTTCGTTGTTTGCAACTACAAGAATCAGTTTCCATTGCAATATAATTTTTAGGTATGAGTTTTTTATCTTTATTAAACGTGTTTGGAATCAATTTCAAATATGCACAATAAAATGACCTTTTTCTGCTCTTTGTTTACAGAACATCAAAGTTGGTTTTCACTATTGGGCTACGATCTCAACAGTTTATCACCTCAGCTGTATCCGAAAAATCTTCCAGGGGGTGGCTTACCTCCAGACAGAGGCTTCTTAGGGCTCGGTGCACTTCAAGACCAAACCATTCCAAACCTCATGTCATCAAGATCTTCGCTTCAACTGAAATCAGCACCTCCATCACAATTTTCAGTCACACTAGGATTCTTTGCCCATTTATCAGAGAGACGGTTGGGTGATATTTCAACATTGAATTCACCTCCGCGGTCGGCCGTTAAAAGAGACCCCTGGCCTCCGCAAGATTTTCCAGCCACTAACCCTGCGTCAGTTTTCACCTTGCGACGGTTAGGGGCCGCTTCGGATCCTCCGTTTGGTCGCGGAATCCTGGTGTCGAGAACTGCCGAAGGCCAAGCGATAGTGAGCTCTGCGCCATCTGCCAATGCGATATATCGTGACGTATTTACCTCCGTGTTTAATCAGAGCTACTTTTTGCCGTTTACATTTTTGGTGCATAATGCTCAACAAGACATTTTTTATTTTGTGAAGGAAGATATCTGGCGAACTACTGAAGATAGAGGCCAGCTTAATAGACTTGGAAGTAAAGTGAATATTACCTTTAATGGTAAGGAAACTGGTGTATCTGACTCAGCAAATGGAAAAATTGCCGATTTGAAAATTCATGGGGCCTCTGCGATAATAAACATCCGATATGGTACGACTCTAGAAAAAGAAAAGCAGCGTCATTTGCACCATTATAAAGGTGTGGCCATTAAAAAGGCTTGGCACAGAGAAAAAGAAGCATTAAGTAAAGGGTTTGCAGGATCAATAGATTGGGCGCAAACTGAGATCGAAGAGATCCTCAAATCTGGCTCAACTGCAGGTTATGAGGGCAAATGTGTGCATGACATACAGCGATATCCTGAACTGGCAGAAGACCCATTCAACATAAGATTTGTAAAGAAAAGTGCAGCAGCCACTGCCACTGAATCTAATATTCGGCGTAGAAAACGTCAAATAGAAGATAGAAATGTCATGGCAGGAAATTTTGGAGATCGTCTAGGCCTTAGACCATATTATAATATGTATCTAAATCATCACCAAAAAAATCTTAAAACTAGGGAAACTTTAGCCCTAGAAGTGAACCGAAATAATATTATAAGCGTAAAAAAGAAGTGTTTAAGCAAACACTGGTGGTTACCGTGGACTCATAACAACCCATCGTGTTGAAACTCATTAAGAGCTGCAGCGGTTACCATCTACAGGTCAGAATCTTGACAGCGCAGCAAGACGTAATGTTGCGGACGGAACATGGTAGAACTGATTGAGCACATATTATGCCTGTAAATATTTCCGTTGGCATAGCGGATGTGGGAGCCAGTTGATTGTCGAATCAAATTGATGAGGTTGGATTTATGATTTTGTATCATGCCAGATGTGTAGGAACCAGACTTGGATAAAAACATTCTCCCAAAAGCAGTATGAACGTTAACCAACCATTTCTATATTGTAGATAGATTCTGTTCATATTATTATACAGTGTTTGAAATAAAATACCATGTTTACTTAAATATGTGAGCACTTTAAAGGGCATTGATTTTTGACAGAAATAATTTATCTGTATTTTTGCTATTTTCTTATTTTTTCTCATTTATGTAGCTCATTCCTATTTGGAGATAGCTAATCATAGCAGGCTTATCAATAATGATGGCTTTTAAGTTAGCTAGAAATTATGCATTTTATTTTAACTACCTATCTAATGTATATGTTTTTGTAAAAGACTGAAAGTTGGTGTAAAAGTTGATGAACCCTTACTAGACCCTTACCTATGTTTTTTAAATGATTTTTTTAAATAATATTTATTGCAGTAATTGAAACTTACTGTGTGCATGCATGTGTTTCAGTAAATATGGTGTGCAAATTTATAGTCGAGCAATGGAAGCTATAATTTTATGACCCAAATGCCTAAATTATGTATAGTAGTATTCTAATCTGACGATGCCAAAATAATTACCAAGCAAGTATGAACATAATTGTAGACTCCTGAAAAATTTATCTTTATGTTGTTGATTTTATAAGCAGCAAGTGTATTTTCGTGTACAAAATGATTTGTATGATACCAGTAAAATATTTTACTTTAAGTGTTATTGACATTGCTACATGCAGTGTGAACAAAGTTGGTAGTAAATATCAATGTCCGTTTATTTGTGCATGCTACTAAGTGGACACATTTTTAAACTGCATTCGGAAATAATCTATTGCTGTGCTGTATTTGGCTATTTGTTTTATCATGATTAAATCTTCACGGATTTAATCAAAATTGAAATAGTATTGAAACTCTTATATCAAGCAACTAATGTTCTTGTGGCATATTATTCCAACCTGCACTAATTTTTAATAATTGTCAGTACCTATGTTCTAAACGGATTTTCAAATGAAACCATTATTATGGTTACAGCTCTAAATATAAATGTTGGTATGGAATTTATTCTGGATGATAAGGTCATTTACATGTGTATAATAAATCCACAAAACCAATTTTCCTAGTCTGGGATGTGTGCCAGTGTAGCTTGGGTACTGTCATAACGAAATTTATTATACTATTTTTTAGGATAATCTGCTTACTCGCATTCAAAAATTTTACATCGATGATTCTAACACCCCAAAACAAGCATTTTTATCCCACTTAGAAAACCCATTATACTGACATTTTTTGGATTCAGAAAGTGTATGAAATGTTTTTAATGCTTAAACTAATGCTTTTCAAATAATATGTATTATATGAATTATATGTATTTTATGTACCACATTAGTGAATTTCTTTGTCCACGAACCTTTTACCTGCCCGCTAGCGATATTTTTTTCCAGTTTCTTATGTTTCTCAAACATATTAAACAACCTGAAATGGTAATGTATTGGCACCCTGGTGCCGCATGAAGGTGCCATCGTCTACTCAAGTGATTCCCAACTATAACTACTATCGTAACATACACAACGAACAATAAGTATCGTAGCACCGAGTACCCCCACAAAAAACGCATATAGGTACTGTTCAATGTCAAAACAACACACGAAAAAATGTAAACCTGACCAAATTTAAATCTAAAAAACTGTAAGCAAATAACGGTAATGGTAATATATGGTTTTATAAAAAAATCCCACAACTCACTGAGTCCACGTAACTCAGTGGGATCGTCGTGATCTACAATTCGATTCTTGTCGCCGCCTAATTTTGTGAGCCAGAGTACCCTGTCTGGAAAATACTTGTACAAGAGGGACGGCAAAAAATAACCCAACAAATATTTTTCAAGATTTTTTTAATTTCAAAACAAAATATTAACATACCGGCACTAACTATTTCCCGTTGAGAGTCCACGTAGGGCGTAGTAGTTCATAAGTGGTTCATAGTTCATAGTTCATCTATGGTAAGCGTTGTAGTTCATGTCGCGGGGGTAATGCGTTCGAATCCCGGCGTAGATGCTTTTTGGCTTCTTACCATAGAACTAGATAACACTTGACGAGGCATGAAAAATTATTTGTAAGTCCAATGTGTAGTACCAATTTCTGCCAACAGGTGGCTCTGATTTGTACTTAACTCTAGTTCCCATTCCTATATACTTGATGCTAGACGTAGGAGCTCCACACGAGGTATAGGTGGGGCGCGACTGGCGGGCGCGACTGGCGCGAAGCGCCAGGAGCGCCCGGCAGTTTCGCTACTGTCTAAGCTATACGCCAAAAAAAAATTGCAGGAGTGTGATACTGCGTCGTGGAACGAAGGTGACTCGAACCCAGCAATGCATCAATCCCATGTCAATCCTCTAACTTCGAAGCTTTTAACCGACGACGCGTACATTTTTGAGCATTTTTGAGATACACTTCAAATAGTCTTCCAACAGTCAAAATTGTACTGCGTCGAGTGGGTTCGATCCCGATAGCGCACACTTGCGACGTTACCGTAACAGCGATCATACCATTGTGCCACGCAGACGACCATATATTTTTAAGAAAGATGAACCTATTTGAATTTCATTTTTGAAAACCCAGCTCACTGCGTCGCTACATGATATCTACCGCACCCCCTGTGAAGTTCGGTTTAGAATAGTAGTACCGTTAGCAATCAGGGAATTTATTCTTGAAATTATGTGAATAATACGGACAATTACCATTCTTCCTCGCAAGCAACAGCTAGACCCGGCCACCTCACCAATCAGTGCAGAGGTCCAGGTCGGCGCACCTAGCAGTGCAGAATCACTTGGCAACTCATACATATGGGCTCCAATTATTTGCAACAAGCTTACGCAAAAATACAAGCTTCAAAGGCTGACTAGCATAACGCCAGTCACAGCGCGATGCACGATCATCTGCTGGTCCACACCATCTTGGCGGAGTCGAGACGATGGTGGCGCGGAGGGTTTCACCGAACACGCAGTCGTGTTAAGGCGCACCGTGACCTCCAGCGCAATCTTTTGGATATCAAATGTACTCGATCAATTAATGCAGGACGTCTGTCGGTAACCCGAATGTTGATACGCCTGATGTCATGATCATGCTCCCTGATACCTGATCATGCTATCATTCCTTGGCCGGGATTCGATCGTGGACCCTTCAACTTCAAGAGCGGCTACTATATCCCGGGGTTTAAACAAAGGGAAGAATTAAATTTAATTACCTACTTTGGGCACAGAATCCGAATCAGTAGCATCGAAGATATTTTCCGAGTTTTATATTTTCCATTACTCAATAATAATAATAATAATAATAATAATAATAATAATAATAATAATAATAATAATAATAATAATAATAATAATAATAATAATAATAATAATAATAATAATAATAATAATAATAATAATAATAATAATAATAATGTATTGTCGGTTTTTGTCTAGGGATATATAGTCCTTGGGAATGCTCCCAGATCTTTCATCTAGCAGAACAACTGCCGTCCAGTGGCGGCACCGGGATTCGAAACTGGTGTCACGAAATTGGTCGACTCAGTAGTCTTGGCCTGTACCAACATGGCCACGGGTAGTTGAAAATAACCGCCGCCGCCGCCAGCTCGTCATCACACTGGCTCGGTTTGACCCGAGCACTGCAACCCTGACACAGACCCCCGCCATTGTTTTACTCTAAATATCAGAAAACCCTTCACTACCATCCTGTCCACAAAAATCTGCCAGGTTTTGATCTCGGAATCATTCAATGTCTAGCCAGCTTGCTACCAATGAGCCAAGCGGCTAACACGCAAGTGGAGAGCCATAAATCGTTTATATAGTTTATAAATAAATTAGTAAAAAAAATCAAAAGTATAAAGTCCTAAGTAAATTCAAAGTACTTTGGACTAATTTATCGCCATCCCATCAACAGAACGGTGATTTTTTTCTCGTGGACCTGTAGAGTGCCAACAATTAAATTTTGCAGCAGCAATTTGCAGCAATTTTTAAATACATCTATCAGAAACTTTTACTAGACATTTGGATCGTTTTTGAAGATATAGATTTTTGTTACAGTCGTTTCAAAAAACATAATAACAATCTGTTGAGGTTTTTCCAAAATTTTGAAACTGTTTCCCATTTAGTTCATACCGTTCATTCTAACGCTGATAACCGCATTCTATAATTTAACTCGTTTTTTTAGATTTCGGCTACAATACAAAGCTGTGCGCGAGCAGACCCCTAAAAGAGCCAAACTTTTGAAAGTCAACTCTCCCACACTAGTTAGCATAACCGTTACACCTTACAAAGCTTGACCTGAACTCGATACCTGGTAGTGTAGTCGGCACTCAATGCAGCAAAGGCACTCACTCTGCCACTCCAATACATTGGGGCTTACACCAGATTCCATGATCTAACGCGAAAATGCAGGTGCTAGGGCCCGACTGCAGGAACGTCAACGTACGACGTTGATAGTAAGTGGATCCCCAGGGTCTACGTCTCTCACTAAGTGTGTACGAACGCGCAGTCGAGCTAATTTAGGTAAGGCTAGGTTATTAGAAAGACCACGAACTCTGTTGGAGATTAAATGTACTTGATCTATTAAAATGTCGATAAATCACGATAACCAGTTGGTTACTCGTTTACCGGTTGCCGTTAGTACACATGCACTTTATATACATTACAAATCTGTCCCATCCTGCAGCCGCCCTCGTGGTGGAATGGTCATACTGTCCTAGTCCAACGCAGCAGATACTGTGTTCTTGTCCCGCCAGGGGCGTTTTTTTTTTATATTTTTTTGTTTTTTATTTTTATATGTATTTTTATAAATAGTATATATATAGTACGACTATAGCACGACTACAGCACGACTACATATAGTACGAGTACGACTAAAGATAAGAGGATTAACATCATAGAAGACTCCTAAATGAGTTACGACCAATCAAGATCCATCAATCAACTCCTCTTTAGAAATTATTCGCATGGGCCAGTGGCTGCGTAAAAAATACAATCCAAGCTGAAGCTCGAACGCCAGGACCTGTCAGAACATCTCTAAAACAGCCTCACGCAGCCATCTTTACAAAGGGCGAGTGGATCACCGAAGTTAAGCAACACTGCGCCGAGTCAGGTATTGGATGGGTGACCATCATACGCATGACCAGCTCTGTTCGGGAGAGAGGTTGGAGGGATGAAAGTTAGTACAGCAACTTCATTTTCCTTATTTATCAACCTCTCGACTGCATATATTTGTGGATCTTGCTGTTCGAGTAGTGCCGTCCTTCGGAGGGGACGTTGAGTAAGCTACTTGCCGGCACCGAGTTTTCCATCCTCCCTTCTAGGCAAGGTTAGGTTCATCATCATCCTCATCATCATCCACTCATTCACCATCGCAGTTACACCAGTGCCACTGGATCCGTCGTAAAAACAGTGCGAAGTTAAACACAATAATCAATCACTCAAACGCCAGTAATCTGAGAGAAATAAAGAAACAACATTTCTTAGCACTCGAAAAGACGGTGGTTCCATTTCTGGGACAACTCTGTCTTTCAAAAATATCTATTTCGTCAGTAAGATTTTGGGAAATAATAAAATCGATAAAATAAAAAGACTCTACATGCGATTAAACATGGCTATACCAAAAAAGTTAGGAAGGAATAAAGACCAGTAGATCTAAAACGTTTTTAAATCCTCCAAAAACTGAATACCTACTATTACATTTTTTTACTCGATCTACAGCTTTCTTGCGGATGTAACGTATGTGTAACGAAATGTTAAATGTATTCTTAATCGTATTGTAAGGCTATTCTTATATCTCTGTGAACACATGACAATAAAATATTTGTTATTATTGTTATTATTATTAAAATTGTCGAAAAATTCCGAATAATTCGATGAAGAAAACACCCAGAGATCTTTCCACTTCGGTCTTTTTTTTTGTGATCATGTATTCATGCTTTTTGCATGCAGTAGGTAGGAAATTTTGATCAAATTCTACAAATGTTCGAATATTTTGATTGGTTGGAAAACTATTCGGCCGATGTTCCTGAAAGCGACAGGGCTTGAGCAACGAAGTAGAGCTAAAATCGATATTTTTTTGAATTGGAATCAGCTGGGTGCAAAACGGAATCGGGATCTAAATCGAAATTTTTGTTCTTGAACTGGGGTAGAGCAATCGGAACTTTAAATTGAATAAAACATTTAAAACTTCTATGTCAAATTTGAAATTTGATTGAATTTTTAATCGAATAAAAGGTGTTGAGCTTTCTTTTTTAATAGAATTGGTACGGTATCGGGAACGGGAACGCAGTCGGAATTTTAGTTTTGTACGTTGGAATCGTACTAATAATAACAATGCAGATATCATAAATCATGCCGCTAATCAATATCCTATTCTCGAGCATCAATTTACATGTAGAATAATGTTTTAATAATATATTTGAGGATTAATTCAAAGTCTCGATCGACTTTGAAGTTAACTCCTTTAGGAAATTCTAATGATGGTCGCATACGAAGTGACCTAATCCTGGGTTTCGGCAGAACTGAATTTCGGTCCAGAGCGTGAAAGGAGGATGAGATGTGTTTATGTTTCGATCGGTGGTGTATAGTGCTGCACATGCGCTGTGCTGAATCGGCGTAGTCTCTAGCGGAGAGCCGTCGTTGGCGGCGTCGGCGTCGTCGGCGTCGTCGGCTGCTATGGTGTGCTTCAGCCAGTCCGAGAAACTCAGTTCAGTTTGACTTGCTTCTCGCGCTGCAACCTCCAGCTTGGTGCTGACGCGGATGCTGAAGCTGTCAACGTACACCTCTACGCGATACAGTTCAACAAATTTGTAAAGACATGTTCTGGTAACTGCATTTTGTCTTTTGTTGTCTCTTATACCGTAGTGTTAAAATACATACAATTTTATTTCGTGACTTTTGTAGAAATGCTTGAACTCAGAAAAGCGCATTTTCGTTCCGTTATTAATGACATAACTCGTCTGATCAGCTAGCATTTACGACAGTGGTCAGTGAACAGAAATTATTTATTGTCATTTGTTTGCGTGTTACGATGAACTGATTCGGCGAGTACGCTCGCAAGCAAGTGCCGTGGGATATGTGTGACTGCTTGCTAATTTACATATGTGTGAGCCTCGGTATTTGAAGGTCTAGCCGCATTTCCAATGATATTTTAAGAAAGAGTCGCGTGTTTCTGTGCGCATCGAAACGATGACTATAACACTGGTCGTTTTTGCCATGGTGGTGATGAGTGTCACGTGCGGCCAGTTGTGCCCCGAAGAGTGCGTGTGCTCGTCCCCAGGGAGATGCGTGGCCAAGTGCAGCCGAGCAAGTGAAGATGCGACACTTTCGCACCCTACGCACCCCACGCATTCCACGCACCCTGTCCGGTTGTCGCCGAGTTTCACGCGGGTATGGACACTGATCAACGACGCAGCACGCACGGAGATTACCCACCTAACGATACACGATTGTGATGTTAGACATTTAAACGTGAGTCTCGGCGGACAAAAGTATTTAGAGACGTTGGACATGTCTTACAATTCGATCATCGAGATCGAAGAGAACTTTGCCAAGTCGTTGCCAGCGCTCAAATCGTTCACTCTACATGGTAATTCTATTACTACACTAGGAAATAGTTGGTTGAGATATCTTAAGGAATTGCAAATGCTAGACTTGTCTTCCAACAAAATAAGTGCGCTGCTAGAATCGCCGTTCGAATCGTTTAGTCTTGTTTCGCTGAACCTAAGTAGAAATAAAGTATCAGTGCTGAGTGAAATAGCGCTGAAAGGATTAGAAAGCTTACAGTCTCTCGATTTGTCATCAAATTTGATTGACGTGCTGGATAATTCGCTTTTCCATTCATTGTCTTCTCTGCAATGGCTAAATTTGAGTGGCAACCGTTTGGAAATGCTATCCGAAGAGTACTTCATCGGATTGGCTCATCTCCAAACTTTGGATGTCTCGGCAAACCGGATCTCCACCATCAGGTCGGGATCTTTCGAGTCGTTGAGTGGTTTGACCGAGCTGCTGCTGTCCGACAACCCCCTAGGATCTGTTCAGAAAGAGCTCCTCTTCCTCGTGGGCACTGGGCGACGTCTGCAAACGGTCGAGGTGTCCACGTGCAACCTCTCCGACGTTCCCGCTACTCTCACCTGGTCGATCCGCCTCCTGAAGCTCTCCGACAACAAGCTCACATCCATCCGCCGCGGCGACCTCGATAGCTACCCTCTGCTGCAGACGCTTGACCTGTCGGAGAACCAGATTACCGACGTCGAAGAAGACGCCCTGGGGCGCCTAGAACTTTTGCGATCGCTCATCTTGTCTGGGAACAAGCTGACAGTGATACCAAACAGTCTTCCCAGTAGCCTTCGAATCCTTCACTTGCCAAACAACAACATCGAGTTTCTGAACGTGGGTGATCTGCAAGCTACACCAAAACTGAGTGAGCTGATTTTGAGACGAAGTAACATAAAAGCAATCCAAGATGGAGCATTCGCAAGCGTGTTGGAATTGGAAGTCTTAGATTTGTCAGACAACCCAATCGAACGTCTTTGCTCCAGTGTGCTTGCCGGCCCTCAGCGACTCCGGATGTTGAGTCTGTCGGACCTACGGCACATCGCCGGTGAGGAGGCGAGCGAAATGTCGTTCCCCATCACTTCCCCCGAGAGGCTGGAGAGGCTGGAGCTGAACGCAAGTCCTGTGCTGGCGCGACAGCTCATGGCAGACACCGCAGCGCTTGCAGCTTTCAGACACCTGCATCATCTGGACCTGAAAGACACCAATCTGACACACATTCGATCCGACCTGTTTCACTTCTTTCCAAGATTGGATGTATTCCGGATATCGACGAGCCATCTGGAGTGCGACGACATTCTCTGGCTGTCAAAGTGGATGAAGCAACGCACAGAGAAGGACCCGTGGGCGTACCAGGACGTTAGATGTGCCTCTCCAATACGTCTCAAGGCAAAGCTGGTGGTACAACTTTCCGACGAGGATTTCTACTCTGATCTCGTCTCAGCTTCCACGCGAGATGTTGGCCTTCCATCCATCTCAGACGCAAGACAACCGATACTATCTGGAAAACACCTTGAGAGGAAACCTGTGGCAACCACCGTCGAAAACGTGAATTACAACGAGGACGTTTTAGGGAAACCGTCTACTGCCGAATCACATAGCATAGGAAATGGGAAATTAAACAGCAGAACCCAAAAAACTATCTCTCCCGATCCGTCAATCGATAGCATTCCTTTTGCAAGTCGCGATGGTGCGATCTCGACGGATTCACGTCTCAGTGGAACAAGCCTGAAAAATGCCCGACAAATCAACGGGGCCGGGGAAAATTCCACGTCCAACTCCACTTTCCGAAATAATTCAAAGGCGATTAATAAAACAGGAAAGTTCGATCTGAATCCACAGACACTTAATACGAGCACCGGGCTCCCAAAATCTGAAGAACACCAGAAGACAGCTAGCCTAATCAAAAATGTAATAAAGCAGGGTGTTAATGATTTACGGGATATTTTCAATGAAAATCCGAAGATGGAAGAAAGCGTATCTACTGTAACCCCAGGCTCGAAGCATGACAGTAAACAAAGTCAGCCAATCTCAAATGCGGCGGAAAATGTTTTGTTTTTCCCGAGAAAAAATGCACCTGCAAGCCAAAACAAAGCGGTAGCCACGCTGCGAAATGCCAACAAGAAGACTTCTCGCAATTCGAATGTAAACATCACATCTGCTGGTGATTTTTTTATAGCCAACAAAACGCGAGGGGAGCAAATATTTGACAAAATGATGCGCGACAGACTGGCCAATAACAATTCACGCGCAGGCGAAAATAACAACAGCCGGGTCAAGGGAACCGAAAATTTTAGTCGGATCAAATCGTCTAGCAGCATCCATCAAAGTTTCGAGAACAGAACGCTGACAACAAAGGTTTCAGAGGCGAGCAGCATCAGTGAGCCAGGCCCAAGTGAGAGAACCCAGCCCTCCACAAAAGTGATCAACGATTCCCGCCAGGCACCTTCTGAATTACCGAGCGCTCCGAAAGAAGGTGGCCCATTACCACACTCGGCTCTCATCCCCAAAACGCCTGAACACCAGAATATCTCCTACAATAACCTTCTTTTGTCACAAAAACCCGACAGGAATTTCACGAACTATGCGCTTCCAAACATTCTCTTTCCAAATCCGAACTTAAAACAAAATAAAATAATCGAAAACGACGAAGACTACCAAAATTCATCCGCGGTATGGGGAACCATAAAATCCATGTCAAACTTAAACTTGTCCAACAACACCAACAAATCGGAACTTTTAATCGGCATTGTCCATACGAAAGAAAGTGATCCAGTGCGAGCCAGACATCACATCGACAAAAGCAGCCTGCTCTTTCGAGCTCAGACGAGCAACGCATTCGCGGCAAGTGATTTGATGCGTCGTCACCACGTAGAGAGGGAGGGCGAAAGTGCGAACAGCTCAAGGCAGATTTTCGCGGGTTCGCACCCCGGCATGTTCGTTCTGCTGGCCCTGGGGGTAGGCAGCGTCGTGGGGCTGGCCGTCGGCCTGGTGCACTGCGTGAGAAAGCGGCGTCGTTCGGCTGTCGAATATAGCCGTCAGCAAGACATCGAAGTGCGAAGCATGACCAGTCTTGTTGAGAGGGAGCGCTGGTGATTCAATAGAGTACTTCTGCATTCACTTATTCTAGTATTCAAACAGTGAAACATCCACGCATTTAGCGATCGGCGATCGGTTGCTAATAAATGAGAGGTGGTCGCTGTCGGATCTCATCTGTTGACAGCTAGCATGTTATGTAATTGAGTTGAGTGATACCACTGTGTTTGAGATCTATTGCTGATATCAGTGTATATTACTCATGTGGATTTATGCATGTGCAAGCTACGTGCCAAAGTGTTGAATTGAGAGCAGATACCTAACTGATAGGTGAGAGGGGGTGGGCCGGAAGATGAACGCTAACAGTGAAACAGTCTGATTACCATACTTCATGCCAGAACTGTTTTCATTGTTCGATAGATTTTAATATTTTAAATTCTTTTTTTATGAATGTGGGGAAAGAGTTGGAAACTGAAAAGTTAGGTTTTTGACAATTATTTTAAGATCAATGATCCAACTGATGTACATATATAGCTATGAATTTCTGTGTATAGAAATGACATTCCGGCCAGGACTTTTGAAAGACTTTGTATTTATTCCAACAGAATTTAATACAATTTATTATCAAAACGATAAATCGAGTCAGAAAATATAACACGAGAAATGTGAATGTAAGTGTGATTATGGAAAATCATTATTTCCCGTAAGAAAAACTGTGTGCCGATTTTATGGGCCAGCATATACATGTCCAGTAGAACGCTCGTGGGTTTCTGTTACTAACATTTCTCTAGAATTTTCATGTGAAAATCGTTTTCCTCAGTCAGTTGTATTGTGTTGTATCAATCGTTAAGCAATGTTAGAGAACAAACTGGGTTCAGTAAATAACATGTGCCACAAGCCTGAAAACTGAATACATAAATACCCTTTAACATGTGTATCTTCCTAGAGTGTCTAAATATAATTTTCGACTGTTACGTATTTACTATATACTATTGCCATATTGATTCAATTACAATTTACATTCGATAGAGATGCTTGTAAAAATGTAACTAGACATTGGCCGACACAATAGATGAAACCACGTGTACCCCAAGGTGTTAATCAATAAGACCCAGCTTCCATCCACGAGCTGCTGTGATCTGAAAGAGTGGGGAGGGGAGGGGGGGATATTATGCTAAGTCGACCAAAGCCAAGAGCAGAGAATGGTTTAAACTCTTGAAAGTATTTAATTGCCAAAAATAAACATCAGGCTCAATTATGACTATTTTTTAAAAGAAGAAAATGAAAACATAAAAGCACAAATAAATGAGATGATTTCTCTGTGTCACTGGACACATCTCTGTTAGGTAATGCATAGTATATCATTACTGTACTGACCCCAACGTTGATGAACGTTGTGTAAAACATTCAAGTAAAGATCACTTCTTCCAGAAAAAAAACAAACGTAACTGATTTCACCAGTGCACATCCTTCGTTCCAGAGTATCCTGAAATGATAACCTGTTTGTAGGACTTCGGGAAAAAGTACATTTTAGTCTTGATCAACTAAAGTCTATACGACTGTGGTAGGTATGAAGACCCGTTGCTTTTCAAAAGCTTAACGAACAAAGGAGGTTGCTGTTGGTTGGGTTATTGGATTGTACGATGGAAAATCGTCTTGACGACGTCGTGGTTTTACGTGGAGGCCGGAACACTGCGCACGCTGAGCTAACGGAATCTCGTCGCAGAGCAATGCAGGTTTGTAAGCAATGCGCTCTCTCACTCAACGTCTTAGCAAACCCATATTCCAAGAATCGCAACCCTTTGCTGATATTTCATGACCATAGCTACTTTATCGTAAAACTCTTATCGACATTCATCTATCAGCTATCGTTTAAGGTTAATTTCCAAAACTCAGTCCAACTGCAAGTGAAAATCCTAGTGGAATCAACTCACAAATTAAATTGAAGTCGACCTAAATATATTTTCCAGAAAAGCAAGGATTCATCACAAATTGAATGCTTTGAATATTATTTTTAATTGGCAGATTCCAATTGAGTTGGATTTAATCAGTTGGTCGATAACACGGACAACTTTTAAATTTTTAACGTTGAGAAAAAGGTTGCATTTAATTTTATAACTTTTTTACTCTTTTTTATGAAAAATTTCAAAAGCAATTTAGAGGATTTTACCGTCAAAAACTTATCGGAGTATTGATCACAGGGATTGCAATTTATAATGAGTTAAATTTATGTCCGTACGTGTCTCAGGCGAGCTCGTAAGTGTCAAGACAGTACAGCGCTAGTGAGTAGTGTCTTTTTCAAACCCGTGAAGAATTCTCTAAAAAAATCAGCAAAATGCACACCTCAAGGCTTTCATACGTCCAAAAAAGTGTGCAAAAAGCGGATAGGAAAATCCTTATACTAAAAGTAGATCGACTAGATAGAACAGGTGCGATGAAAAATAGGCCTTGTAGAAACATCAGGTGACAGTTTTCCGGCAGGTACAACGTCCAGTCGGTCAGACAAATGGTCACAGACAAATCTTCTTGCTTACATTTCCAATCACTCTTGTGTAAATTCGCAGTGCGACAGTAGCACGTAGTTGATCTTGATCATCTTGTTGCCTACAAGTAAAACTACCAGAGAACCACTACTAGGAGTCAGGACATAATGTAGAACACCCTCAATTGACAAGATAAATGACCACCTCCTGCAACCTCTCGTCCTGCTACCCTCGTTCTAGGTTTCTCTGCACACAACTGAGATTAGGACTAATTATCTTTGCGTGTTGGAAATGAGTGCTGACATATAGCTTTAGATTCAGAATTTGATTTAAACAATTGCTTAAAACCCTTTTTTATCGCGATGGATCAGGTCAGTTTAATAACATTTTTTAACTTTGCTTTAAGTGATTCACACAAAAAGAAGTCTATGGACTGAAATAAAATTGTGAAATTACCCTTAAGATTACTTACTTTAAACTTACTTTGAACTGAAATAAATGCATATAATTTTATCTTGAATTTTGATCCTCTTAGTATTTAATGTTTTCACTGAGTTGAGTAAAATATATCGATTTCAAGGTTACACGAGCAGTTGGCACCTCCATGTCCAAAAATTTAAACTTGAACTTGAACTTAAAGAAATATATAATATTAATGTATCTCGAATTTTGATCCTCTTAGTATTTGATATTTTCACCGAGAAACGTTCAATAGATCGATTTCACGGAAGTTATACTCGAGAAGGTGACAGCGTCAAAAGAGAAAACTTAGGTCCGGAGATTTTACCTAACGCCTTGAGAGTAAAGATCTACCATAACGGATTCAATCGTACGACTGCCCGCCAAAAGAACGTAGGAACCAGAAGCGCGAATGCTCGGGACCGGAACCAAGAGCGGGATAAACGTCAAGAAACGAACGAGTATATGAATAAATAATATTATTTGATCGATGAAGCTTTTTATTCCTACTTTTAGAGTGTAATATTTTACGGGTAAGATTCTGGAGTGAATAAAATTCATTCTTTCCCTATTCCTCTTCCTTAGAAATGTTCTCTACACAGCGTCTTCTATACATTTTGAGATGTGAGTTTGCAACCAACGTTATGACATTTCAGAAATATGATATCCCCTAAACAATATTTGTCTTAAGCCCCAAGAAAACGTCATATTTAGTTTCACCGTTATTTTATGCGCCCGCGTTACCAAATTTAAACACAGACTTAAATCCGTTGGATCTGATGTGAGCATTTATAGAAAGTCAAAACCTTAAGCTTTTGCATCTTTATTATACTGGAGGCATCTTAAAATAGAACTCTTCTGCTTGCATTTTTCTTCTCAATAAACCTTCGAATATATAGTAGTGAGCTGCTTGGTGCTCAATGAAATTTCGCTAATCGACGATTCCGAAAGCAAGAGCCTCCATGTTTCAAGACCCTCGAATGTGCTGAGAGGAAACACATCAGTCTGATCCGAAATCGATGAAATTGTGTTCGAACTTCCGAACATGACAATAACAAATTACTCTACTGGCGTCCAGAATGTTAGCTGTTTTTTTATTATTTCGCGAAAACTTGTCTGGATTTCAAGGAAGAATTTTAAATATCATGTAGGCAACGCAACTAACCCATTTCGATTTATTTTTTATTGCTCTGTGCCTGATAAAGTTCCATAGCAAATACCATAATTACAATAGCAATTACCGCGAGTAATATAGCAAGAACCAACATTAACAGACTGCTATCACGGCCCTCAATAATTACAAAATGGATTATCGATTTTTAAATAAAAACTACGCCAAAACAGATAAATTCAGCTTTGTTACGTTTTTTTTTTTAATTCTAAATGCCATATCTGGGTGGACTATGAGTCATTACGGTGACATGCTTATGCTTTTAAGGCATGCTTTTAAAAAAATTTGTGTACCGTTATTATATGGCTGCTTTTGTCTTAATTTAATGTTTAAACAATAAACTTAGTTCAAGATTAGGTCTAGGTCAAGATTTGGACATTTTTTCTAAGTTGAAATTTTGGTTCTTTTATACTTGGTTTCTGAACACGATGAGAAAGAAAAATGTACATATTGTTCCCACATTCCTCACAGATTCTCTTATACTTGTTCCGGTGTCACTCACAATCCCTTTTTATTCCAGACTCTACCTGGAAACTGGTGTAGCACGCAATAAATTGTTAATTTTTTTCTGGTTTCAGTGATACCTTATGATCAAGGTGTAGGTGCCAAAAACACAGATATGATGAAACGACAACCGTAGATTGCTAAGAAACTGAGTGATTGTTTCCTGGAGTTCAACGTCGCACTGTTTTGACAACGGACCCTGAGACAATGGTCTAATGGTATCAGTGAATGAGTGGGTGATGGAGAGGTTGATGATGAACCATATTCAGCCTAGAACTTAAGAGGTGAAGCTCTCTCCTGTCGAAGAGCTCCGCTGTAGCTTCCCTTCCGAAGGACGGTACAACGCGAAAAACAGGCTCCCTCCACAAATCGATGCTGTCGAGAGGTTGATAAACAAGGCAAATAAATTTGCTGTACTAACTTTCATCCCTTCAACCTCTCTCCAAAACAAGGCTGACCATGTGTTTGGCGGTCAAACTTACGATACCTGACCCAGCGCAGTGTTGCTAAACGTCGGTGATATCACGAGAACCGGTGTTTCCAACAAGCTAAACCGCTCAGTTTTCTAAAGAAAATGTGTAATTCCTTCAAAATTAATATTATGGGTTCTTGATTGAGTGGTTAAATATCCTCAAAAAAAAATTATAATTAGTTTAACAATAATAAGAATAATACGTATTGACATCGATTGCTGTGTTTAGTCATTTCCAAATTTTGGGGATACAGCAGGACTCTCTTGTCTGGTTACAGACGTGATAAAATGTTTGTTAAATTGAATGATATCCTCCCCCCCCCCCCCCCCCCGACCGGGGACCCTTTCAAGAGTTTTGATTACTCAAGGTCAAGCTGGACTGGCACACGGGTTGATGGTTTTTGACGACAACTAATAATTTTCTCGTGACTCGTAAGTAGCAATTAAAAAGTTACATGCAGAACCATTTTAACACCAATTTGATTCCTCATTAACGTAATGAGAAACAAAATCACACAATTTTAATGACATTTTATTTCTTGCTAGGAAATCAAGTGGATCGACTCGACTGGCTCCAAAGAAAAATCACAAGGCCGATGAAATTTTTCTGTTCATATTCTCGTCATTGGATCTCAGAACCAACCTTCCCAGTTCCTCATTTCCTACAATAATTATAGCGTAATCGCTAAAATATCTCTTCGCATTAAGCAAAATGTCTGTTTCTGGATTTCAATAATCTAAATGTGATTCAAAATTAAATAAACCATTCGTTCCGGCTCTTTCGAGCTGTAGTGTCGAATCTAAATGCTGTTCCAATTACCGCTTGAGATTTTCTAGGCTTCAAACGTGTTGTTTGTTAATATCGAAGTTCTTCTTTGAGAAAAGTTGGGAACCAATTTGTAAAATTAACGCTGGATTTATTAATTAATCAAGAAAATAGAACAGCGGGGAGTGTTAAAGAGTAGGGGCGCCCGCTCCCCCCCCCCCCCCCCCCCCCCCCCATCAACTCCAGCTCCCCGGATCCAGCATGATAAAGAAAGGCAGCTTTTACAAATTCAAGAAAACGCATTGAAATCAGATTCTGTTCAATCTTCCTATAACAGGCCCATTGAACTTTCTTAGCGAACTCCGAGCATCGTCTTTCGACAAAGTGTCTTATGCAGATGAACCACAATGTACCAGTGACAAAATGCAGCATCATGTGCCAAGGAAAGGTTCATGACCTCGAGGACGTTTCCCATCGCTAGGAACGACTCCCGTGAAATTGGCTGCTCGAAATACTTGAGAAATGCAAAAAATAAACCAAGAACTGGAATACATTGAGAACGGAGATAAGATATGAGTATATGTTATTTCAGATTTTTCTTTTGACTTGATTAAATAACTCAAAAAGTATACCAATAAATTATATCTAAACGCCATTAAATAATATTTCACAGTATTTTTGTGAATCTTTTCAGTTTCACTGGAGTGATTTTCCTCTTCCAAAAATGTACATTTTCTTTCAATTTATCCGACAATATTTCAAATGACGCACGTTATAAGACCTTCCCACACTTCAAAAATATTTTCAGAATTAAACTGTATTCGTTTTTTTCTTTTAGTGATAGAACAGACCCAACACACAATGCAAAGATCCAATCTAGCAACGTAACCAAAAATAGGTAGATATCAAGACAGGTATAGGTAGTACTTGTTGCCTTTTATGCTTGCGTGATCGTTCACATCTTCCAGTACGCTATTTCCTCAGCTTGCCTAACTTCCGTTTATACCGGAAGTCGGGGGCTGAGAACACCCTCGGGTGTGGACTAGGGAAAGAGGGTGGCACAGGGCTTATGGTCAATACACCTCAGAACAGGTTAGGGCCCTACTCTCCAAGCCCAAGATCTTTCATTCAAACCCATAGAGTACAATCAAAGCGGAAAAGTCAATATTTCTCTGACTTTTCAGCCCGAACAGTCACTTGATCGGGATACAATCTTTCAACGCATTCCAAATAATTTGTCAAAATCAGGCTGCTGGCACGCAAGCATTCATATAATAATTATTGTACAAGCCCCAT
This sequence comes from Protonemura montana, assembly GCA_947568835.1. NCBI lineage: Eukaryota > Metazoa > Arthropoda > Insecta > Plecoptera > Nemouridae > Protonemura > Protonemura montana. The sequence continues at coordinate 10,919,423 of OX387604.1, read as the reverse complement.
TCAGCAACTTAAGAAATCCTTTATTCTCAAAGCCACTGATCTTGATCTTATTTGGCTTTCAAACGAAGAAGGAAAACTAGTAAGCCAGTCAGTTCCCGAATACAGTCAAGTATAATTAAGCGTCTCTGCATTGAATCTGCAAGTAGCGCGCTCTCCCTAAAGCTCATAGTATTTTCTTTTATAAATTAAAGAAGGACGCAGTAAAAGAATATAATGAGAATGTAGTGGCGTTTGCTGGCTTAATTCTGCAATAAGTCTCTGCCATCGTGTCCCATTCCCCCCCCCCCCCCCCCACACTCTTCATTTCTCTCCCCCCCCCCCCCCCCCCCCCCCCTTGCTCTCTCACTAACCATCCCATTGCCGCACCCAGTGATTACGCCAAAGTGAATATACATTTGGCTCATTTATTGTGTAAAGTACAACTTTGAATTAAGGCGGGCGGCAGTGAGTTTTCTGGGGTGAATATGTTGTTTCGGTGGCTGCGCTGGCGTTCGGAAAGACTGTTTAATGTGCCGGGGAAAAAAAACTGTAGCTGTTTTGTAATTAAAAATAGCGGAGAACATCAACTATAGAAATAATTGGCCGATTATTTGCATAGCATTGCTCGTTGTGTGCAATGTGTCTCCGCGTATTTTATTACTGTTTAGATATTTTGCAGTGAAGAATTCAGTTTGTGTCCACGAAATGTATATTAATCTAGTTAAAATACTAGACGTCTGAGAACATGAAAAGGACTCAAGTACGAGGATTTCAAATATTCCTTGTCTCTCAATTCTTCATAAATAATTTAATTAGATGTCAATAAGAAAGGGTAATGGATAGTGAAGAATTTATCACCGCCACTTAACTGGAAAATTAATTCAATTTACTTTGTTTCCGTCTTGTCAAATAGATGCACCGATACATATTGGAAAACCCGTCCTCACTTTTGCCAAGAGAGAGGAGAATATTTTTATAATTATTGACGTGCTCATAAATATTTATAATATTGAAAATTTTGATTAAAATTATGTTCATAACAAAAACAGCCGTGAGTCGTTTCAAAAGAGCATGTGACGCAGACCTATACGACGCTCAGGAACGCAGATAAAATAGAAAAGCTGGAAAATACTAGTGAATTCCAGCATCGTTTTAATTGCATTCCTAATATGGACCAAGAGGACAAAGAATCTAGGCTATAAATAACATTTAGTTTCAGGATTTTATGTTCACTTCTCCACTTTTCCTGGGGTATGTCGCCTTAGACTGTATGCTATCTGCATAGAAATAGGTGTAAGGTAGCTTGATTCTAGGTGCGTAAGTGGAGTGAAGTCTAAAAAACGATGAGAATCGCCTGAAACCTTTCACGACGTTTCAAATTGAAACATCCTGTATAGGTAATGGACAGCTGTTCCGAGCTGAAAGTAATAAATATTAATGACTGACCATGGAGTTAAGGTACTGAATGTATACAAGGGTTGCTTTCACGTAAATTTACCAGTCATTAAAGTAGCATTATCGAGCCCTTTACAAGCCATTAACAGAATACCACCAGAAGATACTTTCAAATTCTAAGCGTTGCTGGTAAACAGAAAAAATAAAAACACCGTTGCTTATACCTTTCGCTTTCTCTGCTTTCCTTTCCTACATCCTTTTCTAAAACGTTGGAGTTGACAAAATGCAGCAAATAGGATTTTATCTTTGGTTGCATGTTCTGGCATGAAAGTGGTGCAGTGCCGGGTTCGGCATCAAAGTGAATGTTGAAATCTCATCATGGCGGAAAGAAAGCATACGATCGCGTCCAAAATGCTGATAGAAGAAATCGCGATTCAAATACTATAAAGAGAAAGCTGTGTGTTGATACTGCAGGAATGCGTCGTACTTCATTCAGACTTCGCTGAGCTACATTTGAAGAAATGGTCGCGATACCTGTTTATTCACTTCAATGCAGTCCACCGTACCAAGATCAGAGGGCAGAGTAGACCATGTCACGGGTATAATTACATACAATGCTTATAAATTCCTATTTTACGGATCTATCGTACGCAGCCGTTTTGCCTGCTGTCCAAATTTTTGGAGATTTTCCTCGGACATGAAACGAATAAACACATGATGAAACACGTGATGACATGATGGTGAAATAAATATCCATACACTGCTTAAATTTAGACAAAATATAAGGCTAACGTTGATACTCTAAGTGTTTCTATGTTCAAAAGTGTATTTTGTAGGTGGCTTTTGTGGGGCGTGTGGATAATTTAAGCATTTCAAATTAAATCTGAAATTAAAAAAATTGAAATTACAGAAGTGTCAAGTGAAAAAATGTCACTGTATTCGATGAATGAGAAAACAATCTCAAGAAAAGAAAATCGTCAAGAAAATAACACGACTAAGAATAATAATAAATTTGTCCAATATGCGTCTTAAAAAAAATCGGTCGAACGGTCTGACATTAGCGTTATTCACTGCAATTATGAGCATACAGCAACCGGAAGTTTTAAAATAAGGCAAGTGTCAGTTCTTTGAGACTACTACCTGGCACCTCCATCGCTTACACTAAGCGTCAGATTGAACCATAGACCCCGACCTAATGGCGCTGAAATCCCGAACTTTCATTGTTTACGTCGTAATAATGTTTCTGGCAGGACATTCATTTGCTGAGACAGTTATGAAAGGGATCCGATGAGTTTTATTTCATTTTCGTTCAGAGTAAAGCTGGCTTTTGGGTGACGGTAGTTCCACTTCCTGGAGATATCGTGGTAGAAATAATGTTTACCCCCCAAATCTTGGGTTTCAGTTGGGCTTCTTATATCAAAAAAGGAGTCAAGTGCAAGGAACTGATTAATGCTACAAATATTATTGACATTATGAGATTTCTTTTTTAAGAACCTTGTACTGAGTATGAATTGCTTCTCAGTCTTAGGGCAAGTAAAATGAAATGCTATGTTATTTTTGTGCATGCATATTGTATTTTCCAGTAAAAACTGTCATGCAGACTTTAATATAACCCGTCGCTCATAAAGCAAATACCTATGAACGATCCTATGCCAAAAATTCAAGAAACGGGTATCAGAGTCATCTATTTTCTTATGGTGTATTAACCTCCCTTTCAATTTACTTTACCAAAAAAAAATTTCATTATTTTTCATTTCTTTCCTTGCTTGTGGTTCTAATTTCCGGTTGTAAAGAATGTAATGCTAAATCACAAAGTTAGCTCACTCCGATGTGACTTGAAGAGTTGAGCGAGTCTCTGGTCGTGCTGTCAAGAACGTTTAAACTAAGAATGAACCACCACGCTTCAAATAAATACGTTCCTAATGCCATGCTTATAGCCACCAGCCTTATCTGACAAGGCAAGGGTCATCAAGATCTCTGTCCGTGCAGCGAGTAAGCGCCAAATCAAATCACCAGCATTATGTCATAAATTTTAAATCACCCTGCACCTCTTTCGTAGATAACGAATTATCCACACTATATAGTATGTCGTTTTCATACAAAATATCAATATCATTTGCAAACGTTAAGTCACCATGATAATTTAGCCATGAATCAAATCATCACACGCTTCAATCGGAGCTGTAAGTTACTAAGCCAACTGAATGGAAACAGCTGTGAGTTGATAATTTCACCATTTGATTTTGAAGAAAATAATCTTCGAAGTTCAACTGTTTGTTGCTCCACTCAAGTTTCAAATCGTAAACTATAGCCCAACTTATTTATATTATTGTAGCTATCCCACCAATGTCATTTTTGGTGTTAGGAGCCTATTTACTACAACGGCTGCCTGATCATTCGCTGCTAAAGATCATTTTCGGCTAAAGCTTAGTGTAAAGACCCAAATTGCTCGTAAAGTCGTGCCAAGTAAGTTCGCTGGATCGTTTATAAACCTGACTCGGCCGGCACAAATGGGTCCGGGTGCGTTCACAAAAGCACGGAAGAAAGTTTGTTCAATCAGTTATGCACTTATACTTTCCGTCGAAGGGTCGAGAGGTTGTGTGTGAATGTGGTGGCCGGGGAGGGGGAGGGGGAGGAGTGAGACGGGGCCGTCCAATATATGGGAGAGCCTAGCTTAGATCAACGATCGACGAATAAACCGCCCAAGCATTCGGCCTAGAACCAGGAAAATTCGGATTGAAAAATGCTAACAGAAGAAAAAGTGAAAACGAAATATCATACATCCATTCCTGAAAAGAGTTAAAGAAATGGTAAAAAGGATTTCAAAAAATTCTAACCAACTTAGACCCACCCACACAGAAATAAATATGTAGAATAAAGACGTTGGAATAATTAAGCTCTCCCGAGAAATATATATGTTTTAGAATCAGCATGGCTTGGTTACACCAACTGCAGGCCACAATGATTTGTAACACATTTCATAATTAAACTGCACAATTAAGTTTGCGAAAACTATACCACAATTCAGTGAAATATATTACACCCAGCAAGGAAGAAATAAGACCCGACCAAAAGTACAGGAGCGTGCTAAATTCACACAGATTCTATCGGACAGCCTTGTACCACTTGTACCCAACAAAATTAATCTGTAGAATATATTTATGTCTACCAGGAATGCGTCTGTGATGGCCTAGTTGTAGCTTTCATCCCTTATCTTAGCAATAAGGAAAATATACATTACACACGTTCGCACATATGCTGCTATACAATCGTACTGCATATAACATTGTTAAACATGGGGGTTCCTTCTTGGTTTGCTAAGAACAAGATAAGAGTGGATTAAAATAATTTAATGCCCTGCTATTTTCAATATTCGTAATCTCTCTGGAAATAATATACGCACCCGCTTATTTGAACTCGCTTAGTTCTTTTTGTCGGCAGCGCTAGTTATGAGTGATGCTGTGAGTTTGAGAGGAAATGCAGCGCTTTGAAGAGCACTGCACGCGCTGGCGCCCGATATCCTTATCAGCACGAACCAGTGGGGGTCACGAATCAACCACCCTCCCCCTCCCTCAACAGTTAGCGTTGGAAGGCACACAAAAATGGGGACTGGAATTGTCGACGATTTGAAACTTTTTTTTTTTTTTTTTTTTACCATTCGTTGAAACAAGACGATGGCACATTACCGGACTTAAACTGGACATTTTCATTGTACAAATTACATTTTGATGTAAATAGTCATTGAAAACCCTTTTAATCTTGTCGGAAATGTACTGAAAAATGACCGCTCACTTTCAACAAAATATGATTTATGGTTTAATTGAGATAAAGGTGGGGTTTACTTAAACATAATAGTTTGTTATGTAGATTCTCTAGACTAAATGACTAAGTCGAGTTTGCACTTTAAATATAATCTATAATGCATGCTCATATGCCAAGGGAAATTTGACTTCAACCATATCCTTATATCCTGCTTCTCGGTTTGTTCTAAGCCAATAGCTTTTAACAAACAATTCCTGGTAATGATACTCGAAATTTGCATAAACTCCCAGCGGTAGCATAGCAAACAGGTATAACGCCACATGATTATTACCAACACAACACCGAAAAATATCGAGTTCTGTTTGCTAATATTTGCTTAAGTTACAAAAATGCGAAACGAACGGTCGGCACGGATATCACATTCCAACAAAACGGGGCTGTAATGCTGCAATTATTGTTTCACATTCTGCAAACCGTAGATCAGTTTACATTGTTATGTACACTAACCGTAAGACGAGTTTTTGGATGCTAGGATATGCCTACTCTTATGCTTATAGCATAACGAGATATTCATGAGATAGCTACAAGTCCACAACTTTTATTATATTCGCATTATTCATATAATTCTTTACCATTGCAAACGGTAGGGCTGGAAATTTAAACTCAACTATTTCCATGAATAATTGATGAGTCAAAAAATGCATATTCGCACTTTTCATATGAAAGGTGTGCTTCTGGAAAAATGAAAATTCTGTTAGGTGCAACGAGCGCAAACCAAGGTCTTGGAAATTCACAATCCCCTTTCCCCCCTTCCTTCCTATCATTATAGAATTTAAAATCCACGGTTTCGGTCACAGTCGTTTAGAAACCAGTTCAAACTGCGTTTTTTTTCTTGACTATTAGAGTGGTCCTGAGTTGCAAAACTAAAACAAAGTCAGCAATGCACCAAAAGTATTTTCTAATGCTTCTTTTTCAAGTAAAGTGAGAGTATTATATTTCACAAATATTGAAGCGTACACAGAGTGCATTGTTTTACATCTCTTCTCTGCTCTGTTTTTGTATCTAGTCATAAATGCAGGGCAAAGTCATTAACTGCATGTTTAACGCTCTGAATCGCTGTGGTGGGGAATGTTACGCACTGGTGCTATATCTCTGGTTAAATGGCCTGTTCATACGATACCAGCATTAGCAAATTACGCGATTACTGGCACATAACAATGATAGCCGCTTATTTCCATTTCTACGTGTCAAAACTGTAGGCATGTGCACCACCGAGGAATTTTAGACAACGAATTCCATATTTGATGTTGAATATTAAGCTGAAGGTACCCTTGGGATAAATTAATGCAATATAATTACAAATAAACACTCCCTATAATCGTGGGGAGAAGAACAACTTTGTGTTTAATATAAAATCATGGACAACGTCATTTCTGTATTGCGAAAAGCATGATAAACCAGAGAATATATTTTACGTAGAAAAAGCTAATGTGCACTTTTAGGTGGGTTCATTGTGGTGGCGGGGGCGGGGCAGGGGAGGGTCCCACTCACACACATAATATCTATTTGCGCTAATAAGGCGCTGCGAAAACGAGCTGCGGAAAATGGGGCTCATAACTTGGCGCTCACCAGAAGCGAACGCCTAAACCTTCTGGCCTAGTGGCCATGAGGCCAGGGGTGTGAATGATTAGTGCTATTTATTGCAACAAAAACAGCTCGCTGCTCGTTAATGCGGAATTAAATCAGTTTACACCAGCGAAACATAACTAATTGAAGTCCCGTGCTCTCGGACGAGTACGCACTCTGTTGGTAATAGGTGATTAGCGGGAAATTGGGAAAATATAGTATTGTATTTTCGTAAATTAACTAGCTGCGAGTGCAATCCCTTGCATTGAATTCCAATTAATATTTGTTGAAGTATGTATTAGTACGACCACAATCATTCTCTTCTAGCACTGTGAGTCAATACTCAATGTATAGCATTTTCGTGGTTGTTTATACTATTCTAACTCATATATTAGCTTACCGAAAGCCACCACTTTAAACTTAGTCGAATATGAGTCGTGCCAACATAAGCATCTGAGAGAATGATACAATTCTGGAGGCACGCCTTGTCTGTTTTCGAAATAAAAACTTAAGGCGTAGTAAGTTTTCAGTTTGTTTAACCGTACCTGCATGTTTAGATGTTTACTCCAACCGCCTGAGCGCAAGCATCAGCATCACCATCCACATAAGCATCAAAAGCACTAAGAAAATCAGTTGGTACTGATAACTTACTCTTATAATGACAAAACTGTCTACATAAGGAAGAAGAAGTTGAATCCATCGCACATCCTGGACAGTGCAGAGTGTCATCGCAACTCCTTCAGGAGCAGTGGAAAATCTTAAGACACACGCGCAAAATCAAACAACATTCACACAAAAATAAAAATAAAATTTGTTGAAATTGAACAGTAGTCGCTTATATTAGTAATCTGATATTTATACAGAGTCTTCGGGCCCTGAACGTACGTACTTCTGCGAGTGAACATAAAGCACTTTGTTGGTTGCAAGTACCCCTACCCTTCCACCACCTATGTCACCCGCTGACCACATGGAACGCATCAAAAGCCCCATAGAAACAAAAAGCAAGCAAAACCTAACGAGATGAGCTAGAATAATTTCATACTCCACCCTGATGAGACAACTTCCAGCAACACAATCCTCGTGGGTGGTTGCGCCAAAGTTCGATGATATAACTAATAAGTAATAACCAACAAAACAATATAAAACTACTTCCAGTAACTCCATTGTCCAAAGTTCAAAGCTTCGTTTTGTTTGAATCTCGTTGTAATAATATTATAACGGTAGCTTCACATGTCGATGATATTTATATGAGAAAACATCACATAGGTCCATAGCATTACTCATTGCGCCATTGTTTGCAACGCTCGTATTCTGATTGTTCGACGTGCTAGTGAGAGTAGCACCAAATAGCACCATCACGAGTGGTTTTCTGTGGGGTCAGTTATCGTAATTCAGCCTGCACAAGCTACTGTTCCCCTAATGCACAATAATACCGGTAAAACAATGTGGAGCCTAGCGTGGAGGCTGTGGAGTTTGCGTTCACCAGCCAGTCAGCCTAGCAGCTAGTCTTCCAGCCTGCAGAGGAGGCTTCACTGGTATTAATCCCAATTCACGTTCTGAATGAAAGGGAGAAAGAAGGATTCACTGAACATGAATGAGACAGTAATATCTTCAACGGGGTTGGCAGAGAGAAATAGAGATTTTGAGGGTGGTGGTGATGGTGGTGGTAGGGTGCGAGGGAGGTGGTGGGAGGAGGGATTATTTTACATGCCACGAATTTCAATTGGAAGTCGGGCAGGACTGGAGAGACCAATTATTGTTGCCTGTTGGTTATTATTTTAGTTACGAGTATTAAAACGCAATGCCGCAATTTCATTAAAGTAAATTGAAAAAGATTAACAAGTATAAACTCACCACCGAAGTTTCGTGCAAAATTGCAATTGAATAATATATAAGTCCCTCGAGATTATCTTTAACTTATCTGCAAGTGAACGTTGGATTTGCTGCAGGCTGGCTGGCAAGATCGAGTGAGCCTCTGACGACTGTATGCACTTCTGTTCTGCAACAATCTCAACTAGTCTAATTTGCAATAGCAGATCAAAGAATCAATTAAGTATGCTTCAACTCAGCTCATAAATATTCATCGCTCTGGTGGCTGGGAGTAAAGATCGTTTCCCTTTTCCATGAAGCTTGAAATGATTAGACTTGTGGTTGGTGAATGCTCGTAGGCAGAACTAATAACATAGCTAATGTGTAGGATTAGGTGGAGGCGCCGGGTGGGCCGGTGGGCCGGGTGGGGTTGATATGGGTCGCCTGATCACAAACTGCAAAGGTCAGGCGACGTATTCCGCATATCTTCGAAAAGTGTAGCGTCTTTGCAATAGAATAGTCGTCTGTGAATATAATTTAGAGAAAGACGTAGTTCGTTATTACTTATAGCTCTTCGGTAACTTTATATATGAGCATGCTTCTTGTGATACCGTGTCTCTGACTTTTCTCTTGTGGCAGCTCAAGAGAACAGCAGACTACAAAACTAAAAACGAGTTAAAGACGACCTATCTGAGATATCAAATTTTGATATTCGTGGCACTTTCTGACACTGGGATATTTTTTCGAATCACTTAACAACGACTGGCTCTGGATATATTAAAGTGGATTACTAAAGGTCGTGTGAAAAATAATAATAATAATAATAATAATAAGTTTCAACTGATTTGAAAGAAAATGTATGAAGAAAAGGATTTCAGTGCTAATTAGTTCCTCTGTTAGCCTGACCACTTTATACTTTATTTATAAACAATTATTGGAACTCTAATTAAATTGATTTAGCAAGCTTTGTAAAGGCAAACACAAATTTTTATATGATTGGAATCACTACGTGGATTAATTTGGGGACAAAACTTTAATTACAAGTCTATGAAAAGATAGTAAAATTGTAAATACTACACATTTAGTGTTTTTATTGGAAGGCAGGTGTTTTACGGTACAAGAGTTTGGCATCCAGAAAGCGTAACCCGCCTTCTAAATTATGAACGCCGAGAAAAAAGACTTTATCCAAAAAATGCAGTTGGTCGTTTAAAATCACCGCTGTTCGACGAAATGTGAAATGTATACAATTCCACTTAATCTAGCCATAAGCTTTAAGCACACCAAACCCATATCATAAGGATTCCAATAGGCCAGATAAGACTTTCCATAGGAAAGTCTACTCCCGACCGAGACAATATAAAAAGATATAAGAATCTGATTTTATTTCAACTTCCACCCTTCTTTTCAATCCAGTTATTAAATTTGACGACTTTTAAAAAATGCCCCTGAATGCAGCCCGCAAAGCAAACTCGGCACTTCCACTAAATAAATAACAGTGTCCAGTATATCGGAAAACTTTGACACAACAATATGAATGTTGTCTTAGGTTATCTCGTGAACTGAATCATTTTAGACATACACTTATCGAATTTAAAAATAAGAGCAATGCAGAGGAAATTCGGCACTTTTACATTACAAATAAACCGCCGCTCTTTAATAAGGTAAATTTGGATGCAGTTTAACATAGATCCAATCATTTTTCTCCATTAAACCAAGACTCACTTTCAATATTAAAGGATCCTATTTTAAGAAATGCCCTAGTAAGCAAACCCGCAAAGTAAACTCTGCAACTCCATTACACCAACAAATACGTCTAAAACGACGGGAAACTTTCTTTGGAAATTATGTATGCTGCCTTTAGTCATCTTTTGAATCTGAATCTACTTAAACATAGATCCATCACATTTCAAAATATTGTCCCTAAACGCAGCCCGCAGAGCAAAATCGGCACTTCCACCAAGGTCAGAATGTAATTGTCGGTACAACTGAAAAACACATACTATTCTTATCTATCAAGCAATCGAGGATAATTTCAGGCAGGTTATTGTAACTCAAATCATCAGACGAACAATACAACAATTAATCGACACTTATACATTCAACACCTATTCAAGATATTTTGTTTCTGAAGCGTGATAAGATATGAAAAATAATGCGTAAGCCTCAAAAACATTTAAACGATATGAGATTAGACTATTCTTTACATATGTGAAACACAGGAAAATGAAATAGCTCACCTAGCAAATTGAACGGAAGAATTTAGCTACGGCAAGAAATAGTGTTTGTCGATCCCTCCAAAGAACATCTATGGCTGTTGATTGAAATTCTACCGTAGATATATGGAACCGAAGAACCGTGGAACCGTTGAACCGTGGAACCATGGAACCGTGGAACCGTGGAAACGTGGAACCGTCGAACCGTGGAACCGTCCAACCGTGGAACCGTGGAACCGTGGAACCGTGGAACCGTAGAACCGTGGAACCGTCGAACCGTGGAACCGTGGAAACGTGGAACCGTGGAACCGTGGAACCGTGGAACCGTGGAAATGTAGAACCGTGGAACCGTGGAACCGTAGAACCGAAGAACCATGGAACCGTGGAACCATAGAACCATGGAACCGTGGAACCGTGGAACCGTAGAACCGAAGAACCATGGAACCATGGAACCGTGGAACCGTTGAACCGTTGAACCGAGGAACCGTGAAATCGTGAAACCGTGCAAACTTAGAACCGTGGAACCGTGGAACCGTAGAACCGTGGAACCGTTGAACCGTTGAACTGTGGAACCGTGGAACCGTGGAACCGTGGAAACATGGAGCCGTGGAACCGAAGAACCGTGGAACCGTGGAACCGTTGTACCATGGAGCCGTGGAACCGTGGAACCGTTGAACCGTGGAAACATGGAGCCGTGGAACCGTTGAACCATGGAACCGTGTAACCGTGGAAACGTAGAACAGTGGATCCGTGGAACCGTTGAACCGTGGAACCGTAGAACCGAAGAACCATGGAACCGTTGAACCGAGGTACCGTTGAACCGTTGAACCGTGGAACCGTGGAACCGTGGAACCGTGGAACCGTGGAACCGTTGTACCGAGGAACCGTCGAACCGTGGAACCGTGGAACCGTTGAACCGAGGAACCGTGGAACCGTGGAACCGTTGTACCGAGGAACTGTGGAACCGTGGAACCGTGGAACCGTTGAACCGAGGAACCGTGGAACCGTGGAACCGTTGAACCGAGGAACCGTGATGTTCCATCTAAGAGATAACAGCACTTCCTTGAAGTGACGATACAAAGATGGCACTTACAAACAAAATGCTATCTAAACTAGATCGCACAAAATGATATACCGGTAATACCTCTAAAATAAGACAAGGAAGTTCGTCTTGAGTATTAGTAATAGAATGTGTGCACTTGACAACACGAAAGCACCGTAGCAAAATTGCTCGCGTTTTCGCTTGATCTCCTGTGGGCCCCGCAGGCTTCGACTCAAGAGCCTTGCGGTTGTATCTTGTTCAATAGGATTAATATTACCCTCGTATTATATCACGTGATCAAGGTGGGAATTAAAATAATAAGATGGCAACGCTGTGTATATCTGTAAATCATTTTAGCACGCGCCAAGCGCGAGAGTTTGTCAAAGACCATGAATTGTAACTTGTATGGAGGCTGTAGGCGATTCGATAGGTGCGTAGGTTGTAAACATAACATAATGAAGACCTGTCAGTTTCTTGTATGGAAATGATAAACCAACAATTATTTCTATATATACAATCGTTATCATAGAACAAGCCACGTATCTATTGTTTGTTTTACTGGTAACCAGTGTTTTGCTTCAATTACAATTCCCACCATCATGCAGTTTGGATTAGAGATGCCAAGCACGCGAACCTGTGCAACGATGTGATCCCCTGTTGTCCTGGAATGAGGCCCTGAAATGAGGTCCTGCCATCAGCGCCTGGCTTCAGGACTCTAGAGCCTAAAGAGCTGCACGCGCCACAAAACTCAACGTGCTCGGGTTCTTTAATAAAAGTGATACCCATTACTTAAGTTATATAATATTGTCACCTCTGCAAGGCTTAATTCTGTTATAGCGGGGGCATTTCAAGCGTTTTTCCTTTATTTTAGCCTGCCCCAATATCAATGGAAAAAGACAATTTCGTCTCATCTTATGTTTTTTAATTCATTCTTACATTAAAGCATCTTTGTACTGCTCGCGCGACTGTACAAAATTATCGTGCATTTCAGTTAGACATTTGATTTGGGGAACAATTAATGTCAAAAAAATCACCCTACCACCATCACCACCACCAGAGTTGTGACTTGTCTAGATAGTTTCATCTAGATAGATTACCTAGATCATTCTTTTCATCTGTTATCTGTATCTAGATAAAAATTAGAGTTATCTTTACTATTTATCTATGATAAAATAAAATATTCGTCATCTTTCAGTTGTATTTTTCTTATTGTTGATCTAAATACGACCCCAGAAAATGTAATTGAGTTTTGTAACTACCGATTCAAGTGTATGCTTTAAAAAATCCAGAGAATATGGATACTCCTTACTCCTCCCTAGTCCTTACTTCTCAATTATTACTTATGACTTTATTACCAAACAGTTAAATTATTCCTTTTATATTTCTTATTAAAACCCATCCCAACGTGTCGAAACGCATTTTTTTTTAAATATATTTTATCTTTTTTAGGTTACCTAGATAAATGTATGATCGTATTTATCTTATATCTAGATAACTGTGTTTATCTTATCTTTAAGTGTTATTTAGATACATTTTCTTCTGCGTTATCTTTATCTTTATCTAGATAAATTTAAAAAGTATCTGTCAAAACTCTGACCACCACCCAGCTCACGCACACACGAATCAAATTGGTCCAAGACTCCCAAACGGCACCAAGTTCTCTGAAGAGCGCAAATTCCCAAATAGGCTCACGTTTCTAAATAGCCCTAAGCCACTAAATGACCTCAAGGTCCCAAATGGACTAAGGCACCCAAAGAGGTTCAAGTTCCCAGGTGGACCCAGACTTCCAAATGATCCCAAGCTCTCAAATGGACCTAGGATCCCAAATGGACCCAAGAGCTCCCAAAATGTCCCAAGTTTCCAAATAATCTCAAGCTTCCAAAAATTCCCAAGCTTCCAATTAGTACCAAGCTTTCAAATGGACCCAGGCTCCCAAATAGTTCTATGTTTCCCAATTATGGTCCCAAACTCCAATATGGTCCCAAGCTCCCAAATGGACCTAAGAGCTTCCAAATAATCCCAAGTACCCAAATGGAGCCAAGCTCAAGCAATGTTCAAAACGTAAATAACAAGCTGCTGTTACATCTCGCATTTTGTTCAATCCGATTTTTGCACGCAAAATCGAAGGAAACGTAGAAATCAATGTATTTGAGATGCTTCGGAGAAAGAATCAATGGCTTAGGGTTTTTTTCTGCGAGTGTCTCTCCATCAACTATTTTATTCATCTTTAATATTTTTTGCTTGATATTAATTACACCTAATTAAATGTTGCCATAAATGCTGAAACAGTTTACTAAAAATAAAAGATAATAATTGAGGTATGCAGGAAAACGCTTCACTGTTTGCTTCTATAGGGGCTCCTAACTAGCGGCAATGTGCTTTAATCATTTTTCTAGTTACTTGTTCTCGCCGAGGTTTTATTCCTCCCTTTTCAACCGTATTTTGCGACATAGTGCTCGTTAACTTTTGCGAAACTGTGACGAGAGACAATTCTATATGTTCGAAACAGAATGAGCCACTTGAAGTAAAAAGCTAAAGCATAGCAAAGCATAGCAATGGATAATAACCCGTAAGATGTAGACAAAATCGGAAACACAGCACACTGCAAAACACTGCAATACACTGAAAGGCCAACGTACAATTGCCAATGTTGTGTAGTGATTGTGCTTGAAGCTGTGGCTCAGTGTCTGAGCCTGTAGCTTAAAAGCTTCTTAAAGCGTACCTCCCTGCTTTCCAGTTTGATAAAAAGAATAAGCATTATGCGCTATATGTTCTGTGTACTCTGTGTGCTTGTATAGGGCACGAGATTGAAGATTGAAGGGGTTTTTGCTTTAATCTTTTCTCGTCAAATATTGTACGCATTATGCGGCTCATGCTCTAGACTTGTAGTATGGGCGATAGCGTCACTCCAAACAGAGTGAGTTGTAAGGAAAGTCTACAGATAACTATACCAGCCAGAAAATCTAGAAAATTACTACAATACATTTTACATGCCAATTATAATATGTTTCTGTATCAACATCTAGTTTATGTGCGTCATGTCGTGATTTTTGCAAGCAAAAAGAGTTCAAGTTGAAAAGCGATCATTTTCTCTTGCATTTGCCTGTCCAATGGGCTTATTTTATAGATGGTCCGTGGGAGCCTGGGTGGTATTATCGCCTGTGTAGCCCTGTGAGAATGCAGGGAGGAAATGTTGTGAGAGCTATTTCAATCCTCTTTGTTTGCCCCACCAAGTAAATTCCACTTTCAAGACGGGAAGGGATTTGAAAGAAAGCTTTAATAGTCATTAATGAACGAAGTTTAATGAAAAAAAAGAGGGCTCATTCCAGTTAGGTAGTTGGTACCTACTCCAGTATAGATAACATCGGTGTCCTGAATATCCACGGGCGAAACCACCGTAAGATTTTATGTACACCGCCATTCGCCAATTAATTAGAGACAACGTAGTTTTGCTCTTTTCTTCTGATATGCATTAGTAGAAAAAAAATAAAAAAGGTTTTTCGAGTAAAGAAAGCCGTGGTCGTTTCTGGGCCACTGTGCCCCCAAATTGGCAGAGCTTTCTTTTTTTGGGATCAGAATTCTGTGAAAATACAATCGAAAGGAAGTAATAGGTGGCTGTAACATCGATGGCCTTTATTCACATCGTTATAGAACGGTTCTCACCACTCAAAGGAGCCCGACGACTATCTTTAGTTTACTATAACCATCTCATACCATGCTCTCTAACCATGCTCTAACCATGCTCTAACCATGCTCTAACCATGCTCTAACCATGCTCTAACCAAGCTCTAACCATGCTCAAAGCACGTTATTTCATATTTTGTATGCTCGCTCCAGTACAGCAATTTGAAAATAATAATTCTGATCACCTTTGATTTCAGCAAAGAACGGTGAAATCTCAGCATGAGATTTTGCTGATTCAGTCAGTAGTTTGCTTCCATTTTCCTGGTACATTCATCAAACGAATGAGACGAATTGGTTTGAGGAAATCTTGCTGTGGCCAGCCATATATTTCGGGAGTTATCTTTGAAAAGTCAGCATTAACGAAATACGTGCTGTACATTATGAAGAAAGGAGCTCATGAACCTGTGCAATTTCAGGAGCTCGTCCTAATAACACGAAATTCCACCCACAAGAGCGCTCACCTCTTCCCCGCGGAACCTAGAAACGGGCACTCGCAGCCGAGACAGACCGGGGCCGACCATTCACATCCATTACGATTATTTCAGAGTGAACAAATGCTAATAAATCCCAAAACGGTGTGCTGCGTGGCAAATTGTGCGAGGCAAAGTGTGCGTGCTAAAGTGTGCGTGGGTGTGTGTGTGCGAGTTTGCCGCCTGTCTTTTCAAACATCTCTTCATTTCCTATCAAGAATCCTTTCCGCTTTCCACCAAGATTATTTGGAGGGGATTACTTGGAGGGGATTATTTTGGGGGATTGTCGGAGGGGATTTTCAACGAATGACATCGTTAATTCAGAAATATATGTCGGCAATTTGATTTCCAGTCAAAATTCCGTTTCAAATTGTGTGCTCTACAAAAGGTGTTTTGGTGCTTGCCGGCAGCTGAACCGTGTGACCGGTGCCATGGGCAGGGTGGTAGGGCCAGGGGTTCTCGACGTACCCTATATGGACGGCGCCAAGCCAGGCGTGACGACGTCACCGGACTCTCAGCGACCGGTGGCCCGCAGCGGCTCGATCTTCCACCCATTGCCCCCCACCGCCCCAAATGTTCATGGAGGTTCCGTGAATCGAGGCGGCAGCTGAATATAGCCGTATTGGCGGGTCGACTCCTGCCCCCACGAACGAAACCACACGATAAACCGGAATTAATGGGATCAACGAAGCCATATTTACAGGACTGCATCTGCCGCGTTGCAAACCGTGATACATTTTTAGACCAAAATTTCAAATCAAGTTTTGCTTAGATTGCCTTTAAATTTTCAATGTGCACTTTGTAGAGTACCATAACGAGCTCTCTTTGCATTGAAACTTTCTTCCTAAAGAGCACCACGTGGCCAACTAAAATTGTGTCATACATACGTGTATGTGCTAGAAGAAGCACTAAGTGCAATCCACCAAACTTATGTAATCCAATCGTCCTCTGTTCAAGTATAATATCCGCCAAAATATCTACATAACATCTTGTTCGCAACTTCAGGCGAAAATTCGACATTGAGCTGGCGGAAAAAACACCCGAGAATACAATTCTGACAATCTGCGCACCCTAAATGGAATATGCTGGCGCTTTTCAGCAATTAGCGTCCTATGCTTTATTTATGCATTAAAGCGTTCCTCTTGAATGAATTGCGCTAAAAAGCAGCGCTAAAAAAGCGGTGAATAGGAGGCGTGGAACAAATGCAGCAAAGCAGAAGTAGCACTGCACTTGCTCCCCGTTGCTGGTGACAGCGGGGAGCACTAACAATGACACAGGCGCGTTAGAGAAAAAACGACTAGACCAACTTTCGAAACATGCATGAGAAAAACATTTTCTCGGTATCAATATCACTAGTTCTTACGCGCTTTCAATGCGTGACGAATACAATACACAAAAGCGAATCAACCCGGTTGATAAAAGGAAAAATAACAGCATCAACAAAAAAACTTCAACAACACAATTCTTGTGCACTACCTATGTCCACCTATTGTTTTTTTCTTTTCCATCGACAAAAGGGTTCCAAGAATATCACCGTCTGAGAAATTGTATTATTGAAATATTTCCTTCGGAGAATCACAACAAAAACGGCACTATTATTCGAAGCTTGGAATTGACAATGGCACTGATAAGTCGTAAATATCTTGTCAGCAGTTTTCATCTCCATTAGTCCGCATCACCCTTATCGTCTCGTTAGGGACATCGTTAAGGGTCTCTAGTTACGGTTTGGTAGAGAGAAATTGGAGATAACAGTCGTCAAACACGACGTTACATCCCCAGCTGTATTCAGCTTCTACAGCTTATGTATAGTCTTCGTATAAGTACAGCTAAACTTTTCTCTCTGTCTCTCTGTCTCCCTCTCTCTCTATCCTGTGACCCATACCAATGTAAGGAATAGATGGTGCGCTGATGAAAGCTGACTCTTGAACACTAATCAAAATATCCTCTGCGTCTGTCCACAGACAGTGTCAATTGACTGGCACACGAGTGTCCGGTCACTACATCGGACTAAGTAACGATTCACGCAGACTTCGGCATCGGTTCGCGACTACCATTCGAAAACTACCTCAGCTGGGTTCTAACTTCTGAGTCAAATATTGTCTTCAACTCTCTCAACCTCGTCACGCTTAGTTTCTTTGAGAGATGTGTAACTTTGTGTCTAGTGGCGATTGTCCACTTTCATTCAATGCTGACATTGCTGGTTAAGCTGTATAGGTACACTATTCTGTCCAATTTGTACCGTGTGTATTAAACTGTACAGTCCTTGCTGCCCAATGTTTAACAGATTATAGACAAACAAAGCGTGGAACGCTAGTATATTCCATCAAGTAGCTTATCAGCTGCACCGTTTCATTCTATAGTATTTAGCATATTAATCGTACCTAAAGTATGTAGGTAGATTCAAGGTAAGCATTAACGCAGTAAGCCGCAAGCCCAACTTATATGCTGGCATGCTAACGTAAAGACTAAATAAATTAGCTAACTAGGAATACCGCTAATGATAGACGTAATTGTGGTGAAATCACCGTCAATGTCTGGAATGGTGTAATTAATCTGAATTGTTTGGACACTGTGGTTCCGAAATCTGACAATGTAGTGAGTACACCGACGGCAACAGGTAGAGGTATCGAAGAACAAGTAAGAATTCCAACATGACCATGACTGTCAGACTGTCTCCCGAGTCCCTAGTTCCGGCAAGTTGTTTGGTGGTGGGAAAGGGAGCAGGTGACCGCGTGGGATGCTAGAAGACCCATGAATATTCTAGTTCGGTGGCTGGTTGGCAAGGCGTCCGTGGCAAGACATCGGCGTCGGCATTTCACCGAAGGAGCTTGGTGCAGGCGAGTGGCTGAGAAGCCAGTAGTTGCTAGGTACTTACTAGTTCTACGTGTAGAGATGGTATACAATGTGATTGGAAAATCGATGAAAACTTTTTGAACTATGATCGATGACTTTAGGTTTAGTGATTTATATTCAAAGCGGTCTCGTCGTCGAGCCTCAATTAAGAGAGTTTTCAGTTGGCGGCCTGGTAGCTACGCATGGCGTGACTGTCGACAGCGAAAATGTGACGCACCTATCCACGACGATGTGAATTAGTACAGGATAAAAGTTCTCGTTTGGGATAAATATCATTATAAAATCAGTACATTTTTCGCATGTTAGAAGACGTGTTGTTTTCGATATTGCCGAGAAACAAGTTGGTTCACCTCGTCAGGTAGAAACGGGAAGGTTTGTATCAACGCCGATGATACACACATGAATTGTTTTAACTGCTTTGACAATATTTGTATGAGACATAATTAGAAACCTCGCTCACTAAAGTAACCCAGCGATGGCTCAGCTATAATAATCTCATATGAATTACACTAAATTCCCTTTTACTCCCCCTAAAATCGTGCGTATAATTTCAAATGAGTAAATCTCATCTCATTCGAAAAACGAAATGACTGGTGTCGGAATGGTAAGAATTTCAACACAAAGAAGGAAGAAAGCAGAGCGGGAATGAACCAGAGTGACAGCGAGAGCGAGACAGAGTGATATTATCGATCAGTGGCACCAGCAATGCTAGCGTAGTACTCAGATCAAAAATATCTCGCATTTTCAAATCAGCTATGCGTGAGGAAAATCAAATTAGACTGAAATGCGTGTGACTTTACCGGACATTTTGTACGCTGCGTAGATTTTTTTGAGTACACTCCTGCCTCGCATTACCGTCTTCGTTTTATGAATAATAAAATAAAAGTAACATGATTAAAAGAGTGTAAACTGTTAAAAATTCAACTCTTCCTTAGCTACTGATTAAAATAATTAAAACGCTAGTGACATGAGACCTGTTTTCTAAGCTGCTTACCGCTTTGCTAACCCGGCACCTCCACTCGGCCGAACGCTTTACCGGTGGCGCTATGCCTTGTAAGATGACACTCGAAATTGGAAAACGATTTTGGATCGGTGTTATGCGTATTGCTGTGTGAAAGCATTCGACTGAAGCCGATGGGCTGTAACCAAGGGCTGTAACCAAGACTGAAACTAATGCAAACGTATAGTCGTTCTCTACCATGAACGTTCTTTTGTACTTTTCAAAACCTTCCTGACTCTAATCCAAAGGAAAGATAAGCTCATTTGAAAAAAGAGGCTCTTCAAGTTCGCCATTCCTCTCTATTTCAAAAATTTTTGTCATTTGTAGGTATTTTGATAATTTTGGCCATTGTGGTTTTAAAATCGTAGCCATCGCTAATATCATTTGCAAAATGTGTCGCCCTGAGTGTCCACTGAAATTCATAAAGTTTTTCGAAAACATTTCCCTTGACACGTGCCATACTAAATTCATCTGCGTACAAACTTCCAAAATAAAATAGAAATGTGAAGAGATTTTGTATATTGTGTTACGACAATCTCTAATTTCCCCACCACTTCAAGGTAAGCGTGATTTAAGGGCGGCTGGCTAGCGGGTGCTTCAGTAAGGACATACGCTTGACCAGCCCTTTGGCCAAATCGTTAGGCAATGCAGTTAGTGATTGTGCCTCCTCCCACACACCACACCACCACCATCATCCCCTGCCACCGCGGGGTGTGCGCTATTTAACCTCCACTGTCACCCACTACGCACCGCATCATCGAAGTCACCTTCAAATTAACTTTAAGAATGTAAATAATTAAAAACAGTTTATTTTAAATAGTATGGGAGTCATTCTCTGAGTTTAGATTCCTTCTTAAAACAGCTCTCGGTGGCGCGACGACAGATTTCACGCCTTGTCGACCCTCATTTGCGTGATGCTATTGTTTTCGTCGCATCCTCGACGAAATATTATGTTAATTACCTGAAAGCATCACATATGCCGTAGTAGCAAACGAGAGATGTCTAGACTCACACGCATATTAAATTATGCAGAAATAATTCAAAATAAAATAACAAAACTAGTCAAAAATCATAAGCAAATAAACATAAATTATTCAATTGCATATTCGAATCATAAATATATTGCAGCTAAGCACAGGGACGGGAGCTGACTCATTGGATTCGTTTCCGGTTTGCCTGTGCAAGATATTCGTAGAGAGAATGGGTGGCCTCCGTTGGTGCCGCCGAATCAGTACAAGATGCTACCGTAGGGGATGCTGTACTGAAAAGCACGCACGCATGTCAACGATGCGTGCCTCCCCAAAACTTCTCAATTCTGCGAGCCACGTACGCATTGCCCTCCTAAATGGACACAATTGCAATCCCGTAAAACCGGATGATCCAGCATCGCGCGTTACTCAAGAGTCAAGACGATAGCTGTAGGTAACCCTACCAAGATTGAAGAATCATCAAAACACCATCTGTGTGCAAATCTTAGTCCAACCATAGGGTTAACCACCCAGAATCCTCATTTCTCATCAATGTGCCACTACTGGAAAATCTATTGCTCAAACACAAATCGAACGCTATAATAATATCAAATAAGGAAATTGGATTTTCCACCAAGTGAAGCCGAACGAAATTGACATATATTCACCTTATCCAATATGCTTGGTCGCACCGGGGCAGAAAATCTGCTAGACACGCCATACTTATAGGCTACGGCGTCACCCTCGCCCCCTCACCCAACACTCCGTCGCCATCGCCATCACCTCGACTCATCTTTCCGAAGTTACTGTTTTAATGAAATGGGTTTAATTCCCTCCGCTCATCAGTAATCTACTAAGCGGCGACGTAAGCACGCCTCGCTGGGACGCATCTAAGACTAGCATGGGTTTGTATCACCCCGACGTCGATGTCGGGGGCGGCCAGGGGCGGCCGGGGGCAGCCGGGGGCGCCGCGACGACCAGAGAAGCACACAGTCAACTCCAAACCAACAAAACCAGATCACAGCACGGTTTGTTAGTACGAATTGTTTGATCAAGCAAGATCGACTACACATGTTATTTTTATTCCATCGATGTGTTTTTTTTTAGAATTGGTCGACGGTCGGCAGTAATTGTGAATCCGAGTACGAGTAATATAGATTACCAATTACCTACAACCAAGCAGCGCAGATGTAATTTCATGGAAAATGTAGCCTCGTCCTATTTTCTAGCGTGCTCATGTGTCGTGTAGCTGTCAACACATTCATATTTTATGCCAGCTGTTCGTATTTATATCGTATTCGGTGAACGCATCTTTAAATTGTGCTTCAAGCAAAGCTTGTGTTACAAGTAACAAGATGAAATAAAGCAGCGAGCTGAGAACGAGGTGACTTCAGCTTGAGGAAAATTATAGTGGCATAAAGAGAGCTCGCAAATAGAAATGCCATACGAGAATTCACATTGCGTTGTCTAAAGACGTGAACAGTGCCTTCAGTTCCTGTTCCTTTAATTAAAACATCGTAACAGAAACTTCCCATTGCAAGAGAATAGTTGACAAGTTGAATAAAAGATGACGGAGATATAATTTTCAGAATTAACCTCTGTTAAAACCACACGACTATATCACCTCTATATACACAGAGCCCATTACTGGCTGGTTTAGATGTGCTCTCTTGTTTAGAAATCGCAGCCAGTCTAGCTCCCCTTCCATCCATCGCTTGCTGGTTTCAGCTCCCTAGTGAAATCACCAGAAAAACCAAAAACCCTGCAGCAGCCCTTTACTTACCCTTAACAGCTTGACTAACTTGACGCTCACGGTGACTGTCAGTTTACGCGTGGATAGAATATCACCTCATATGTGACATAATTCAGTTTAATTAGAAACAGCGTTTTGCTATGTCTATCACACGGAGACACTATTTTCATGCCTTTGTGATCTATGGTTAAAATCTAGCACGTGTTTTCCTATAATAATAACAGTTATCGTAAGAAAAACATGTACACTCTTGAACACTGAAAACCAAAGATACTATTATCTGAAAACGGTCAAAAGTTCAAATCCTGAGCTGAGTTAGATGGAACACAGTTTAGAGTACATGGTCACGTGGTATGATGTGATTTTAGTGGGTGTAATAAAACTCGTTCTACCAAACCGGTTTCAGTATAGGTAGCTGGCTCGATCAGTGAAATGAGGATCGACGATGATCACGAATTTGTTTGTTGGTAATTTCTTCAAATTTGCAGTACGCCCACTAGCCTAAATACATAATTTTTTAGATAAAAGGAAACTTCAAAACTTAATTTGTTTTCTCTTTACGACACACACATTACGGCACTACCTTCTCAATATTAATGAAAAAGTCAGTTTTTAAAACACATTTTCACTTGATTTCTATAATTGCTTCTGTAATCACCCAATCAAGGTAGTTGTTCGACCCCAAACCTGACATCTTTCCATGGCGATACCTCGTCCAGGCAAGTCCAGACAATAAAAATGGACAGTCGAATATTATTACATATTTCAACGGGGCGGGGACGATCAGCGTCGATTTTACACATCAAAATTTTGCGTAGCAGACCGATTGCATATCTAAGTGCTTTGACAATCTTTATTTTGAGTAAATAATTTTAGAATGTTAATAATACATTTTTGACGTGTTACATATGCAGAAAGACAAAAGTCAACGCTATATATTCTAGTGAATGTTTTCTTCTAGGAATCCATTAGCACCCTGGAAATGGGCCGTTCACTTGAATGACGTAAGTAGACGGATTGCCTTGTTACACACGAAAGAATAAAAAAATTAAAACTGTGAAGAGTACTTACTTTTGAGGCAACCTTCGATCACGTTAATTCAGTTTTCCAACAGAAAACTGTTTTCTTGGATTGACTTTTATGGAAATGTAATTTTGAAATTATTGTGAGATTTTCAACGTGATGAGCAAAGAATCAAGTGGTTTTTCAGTCTCCCACAGTTTCGCTTCATTGGCAGACTGTTGCCAACTGTCCTCTGTCCAAACAGAGTGATTCAACTGACGAAGTAACCACTGATAACAGCTGGTTTGCCATTTATACCAGCCCCCTGAAGCACATGACATGTCACGTACTCGGTACGTACCTTTCTTCCTAAACTGTGTTCCATCTAACGCTGCTCGGGACTTGAACTTTTCTACTGCACCGTTTTCAAAGTCCAAGAGACATGTTGCGCTAAGAGTCAAGATGCCGTTTTATACAATTGACTATGATTAAAAATGTTAATAAGTCAAAAGTGCACCTTACAATTTTGCACAGAACTTGTTTATAGAATAAAAGCATTGTCTATCAGGAATTCTTTGAGACTCATTTCAAATTATGCATAGTGTTCCTCATTCTTTATAACTGTCGGCAAATCGTAACATAAATTTGCTTCTTCACACATCGGGTCCTGCTAAGTCATTTTTAATAACATCCTAGAAGTTTTTATGTCCCCTTTGGCCCTCGTCACACATGTGGTAGTATTGACAATTACCAATTTTCCTTCTAACAACATAGATCATGCGCGATTAGCAGCAAGCACGCTCATCCCATCAGAGTATATACTTGTCGAGTCGGGTGTTTCAACATGTCAATATTCAGGCATGATATCGGGTGTCCACTATCAGGTATCTCTTGAAAGTCACTGAGTTTAAATACATGCACATGAAATTCGTACCAAAAACTGACGGAGCAATTCATTTTGATTTGTATTTTCCCCCTGACAGAGCAAAGCGGCGTAGCGACTGGAAGCCAAGCCCAGCTAGCGCATCGTATTAAATCGCGTATATGTAATACTACGGGGAAACAATGCATTTGGCGTAGCCATCTGGAACTGACGCAAATAATGAAAATTTTCGAAGGCTCTGAAACTGACATGCAATTCAGCTTAGACAAGAAAATCTCAAGCTGTTTTTCTGCTCTTTGCATAGCATTTATATTTTATTGATTGATTTGTGGTGTTTAACGACGCGCTGTTTTGACAACTGGCCCTGCGGCACTGGTCTAATGGCGTCGGTGAATGAGAGGACGATGATGAGGATGATGATGAACCCAACATAGCCTAGAAGAGAGGAGGGGAAACCCGGTGCCAGCACGTAGCCTACTCCTGTCGAAGAGCACCAAGGGGACCACCGGCTGAACGTCCCTTCCGAAAGACGGTACAACTCGAACAGCAGGATTCCTCCACAAATCCACGCCGTCGAGAGGTTGACAAGCAAGGCGAATGAAGTGGCTGTACTAACTTCCAACCCCCAACCTCTCCCAATCAGAACTGGTCATGTGTATGATGGTCAGCCATCCAATACCAGACTCAGAGCAGTGTTGCTTAACTTCGGTGATCTCATGAGAACCGGTGTTTCCAATACGTTAAACCGTTCGGTTTATATTTTATTTATTCCCCTTTTCCTTAGCAGCAGAAGATTATCATTCCTCCTTGCTCGTCAAAGTTACATACATTTGCAAAAAATATGTTCGCTGTCAACAGCATCATTGGTGTCAAAACTGCTCGGAACATTATTATGATTGTTCATTTTCCAAGAATGTAGGACAAAAATGAAGAAGACTAAAAGGAAATAAGCAGCGCAAGGCTTGAGGGGCGGTGGAGTTCTCAGACGTTAGTCCCCAACTGTGCAGCTAGAAACTCAATGGAGTCGGGAATGCAACAAGGTTGAGTCAATATAGGTAATGTTTACTGTTAAACATAATATCGCCGTGTGCACCGACTTTGCCACTGTAATACTTTCGTAACAAAAAAACAAACAAAAAAAAACAGACCTTCATTGACTTCTGAGTCTGCTCGTTTAGCCACTGTGCCTGTTAGTTATTTAGAATAGCATACTTCAGGCTGGTCGGAATTGTATTTTCCTGTGTGAAAACAAAATTAAACCATCTCGGTTTTCCGGTTTTCAAGCGGCAGGAGCTTGCATAATCAGCTCTGTAGCTTGTGTGAGTGACTTCCCGGTTCTCATGTACTTTCAAAAATATAAATATTGCGTGCCGAAACTAGGGGTGGTGTTGCTAATTTGGCAGTACCTAACTAAGTTAGCGTTGACGTTAGCATCTTTAACTAACTGTATGAATTTTCTAACCACGACTTTTCTAACCAAGCCTGACTCAATTTACTTTAAAGCTTTAATTGTGAGCGTAAATATACAGTAAATAGAGACAAAGCGGATATAAGCACAGCCAGGTTTTTTTGCCGCGGAAGTAAAATTTTGAAAATCAGGTTTATAAGTAGATACATTATCAACTGTAATTTAAGATGTATATAGTATAAAGAGTACGCAATTAATATGCAATGTGTTGATTGTTTTATTGAATAATCTATCTAAGGAGTAGAAAAAAAGTTACATGTTATGGATAAAGGACCCTGCTATGAATAATGTGCAACGATCTCACAACCAATTGCAACGATCAAGTGGTTCATATCCGAAAAAAATCAAAGCTCTTTGGATGGATTTATTTGTCAATCAAGAAGTAAACTCAGTCCCACTAAAAAATTGTTTCATGTAAATTCTAAATCACTTTTATTATTTACTTCAAAACCTATAGGTTAGGTTTTGACTATGTTAGCAAAACATGACACGTGGACATTCTTTGGAAGTAACTGGCCTGATTTAAAATGTCTACATCACTGAGTAATTTGATTCGCCAATTGATTTAGCGATTCAAAGACCCCACCAATTTGCTTGATGATTATATACTGATACCAATATAATGGCAAACGTATACAAGAAGATGTAATTGAATGTCTGAAACTTACAGCTTGATTACTGATTAGTTAATATTCCACTTGCCCTGGAGGAATTCATGTCTCGAAAACAATGTTTAGTACGGTTAAAGCCATAGATGAATTATCTATGCCAGTGTTTCCCAATATTTCGATATACACCGAGTACACCGAGTACCACTCGTCAAAAGAAATCGCAGGTAGGTCGTTTTATGTCAAATCAACACAAAAAAATTAAACCTAACCAAATTTAAACATTAAAAACTGTAATAAAAAGAATGTAGGCCTAGGACAGATTTTTTTTCTCAAAATTGTATCTCGCACTGTTTATGCGCAGCAGCCTTCTGAAATTGAGCCACGGGAAAGATGAGACAATTTGGTTAGTTTTAGGCGACAAAAATGCATGAAAACGTACCAATTCTAATTGTGGGTTGCCCATGCTTACAATTCAAAAAAATCTTTCTGTTATGGGAAGTTATGTGAATTGAAGTTATATAGGTTTGGTTATGTGAAGTATGTGAAGCTCTCTAGAAAAGTGCATCCGTTCCCCCACTTAACTCTTTGCGTAACCCAGGGGGTACGCGTAACACACTTTGGGAAACACTGGCTTAATAATCAACGGGTCACGACCGCCATTGCTCTTATCACTTCAATTGCTGTTGAAAACCAGTCATCCAATGGGAGCCGAGCTTCAGTCGATCGATAGCATGAGGGAGGGATCGATCGCGCACGTGGAGAGTGACGTCATGCGCACCCTGCGCATCGCGCTCGGACGATACTCTTTTGTCGGCTGGGCGCCTGGTACTAAAAGGGAGTTTCGATGCCGAGTTTTAGACGAGTTTAGCCGAGTCAAGACTGCTGCAGCCTTGTGCATAGACAAGTGATGCACGCACGCGTAATAGTGGTTGCCTACCGAATCGGGTTTACATGGCCTCATTTGGGTTTACTTGTTGAGCGTAGCGACATATTTAATATTATTATTATTATTATTATTATTATTATTATTTATTTATCAGCAACAGATGCGAGTCCACGAGTGCGATTTAATAAAATTTGGACAACAAGTGGACAACACAAACAGAACAACACAAACAGAACAAGACATAAGACAGAGTGACGTATAACATCTAACATGGATAACATTTAACATGTAAACTTAATAAATATAACTAGATTATAAGCTATGTAGAAATTCAATCATTTGGATCATATCACCTACCCCAGAACATATTTCTGAAATATATCTTAGTAGTTATATGACGCTATCCAGAAAAGTGCAGCGGGACTAAACTCTTCGCGAACCCCAGGGAGTACGCGTACCACACTTTGGGAAACACCCTCATTACCCTCATTGCTAATTTCATTTGACGGTAAATCTCTGATTGTTTCTGTGATTCACAGAAACAAAAGAATATTTTGAAGCCAGCACGGGTTTCGTCAGATTGAATATTGTAGACATTAAAGTGAGATACAAAGAGCGAATAAGTTAGATATTTAGCTGAATTAGCCCTAATTAAAAGTCTTTATTTGGATCATGATCTAACAGCTGCATATCAATATGCAATTGATGTATTCTTAAAATAGCTTATTAATTATCGTTAACAACAATATGCATAGCTCATTTCCTCTGTGTTTTCATAAACGCATCGGAAAAACTGCACACACTTTCCTCATTTGAGAAAATTTAATTTTCAGAAATCACAATTGGCTCCGATAGAGCTTCACTCAATTATCATAGAAAGCTACAATTAATAAGTTCGAAACACACTCCGGGCAACTTACAGAGCTTCACAGGCAACTTTTTTGTGTCTTATCAACGGTATAATAATAGATCACTCAATAACATAAAGTTAATTAAATGATGCCATAAAGTATGTACTACCTACAAGATCTGAGAGCCTGTTGATCTGCAAAGTGTGTTAGAATGGCGAGTGGTTGCCGTTTCCAGAATAACTATGTATTTTGTTTTCTGCAGATATGGTAGGTTTACCAACTGGAAGAGAAGGTATGCATGTTAATTATGAATGCCATCGCAATTACATCAGGTCAAAAGTTGAACCCACTAGCATAGGAGCAGCACAGCTACAGTCATCTCTAGCTGTACGTCGAAATTGAAGTTACTTATTGGCATCCACGAATCAAAATGTTATTAAATACTATGTGACTTGACCTAACCTGTTTAACCTACATGCAACATAAAACTTCCAAGAAGAGTGAATGAGCTAAAATTAATTAAAAGTCAAATTAAAACTCACGTTGGAATTTTCTGCCAGCGTTTAAATTATTCTTGCTTACTAATATGTGTTTAGTTAAGGTATGGAACCCCTATCTATCCAGATTCTACCTTGGTCATACACTGCCGTCATCCTCCCGCCCTGCTGCATTAGCTGTGTTCTGTCTCTCTTCTGATCCTCTTCCCATTTCCCCCAGACCTACTACCCGGACCCGGTACACCCTTCCATGCTCATCCCCGCTTTTCTATGCAATCTGTGTGAGACTGAGCTCAATAATCTAGCCATTAAATTTCATCCTAGGTCATCCCATGGAAAATGAAACCCGGTTCCAGCAGGCAACAGGAAGAGCAAGTGATGAAACCCTACTAAAATGTTTGTTGGCCGGTACCCCAAGGAAATGAGTCAGCATCCTCGCATAAAATGCAACTCGATCTTCTTTTCTACTCGTTTCGCTATGAAACTTTTGTGCTATAATAGCCATGAGTTATTGACGATGTTATTTACATGCTCCGACTATACGATCTCACTTCTATAGCTTTCAATACTGCAATGCAAGTTATTACTAGTTATTGTCCAGGGGCTATGATTAGTACGAGATGGCAATCTTCAACAACGAATAAGCTGAGTTCGTCGTTGGAATAGTCGGGTCTGGGTTTAAGATAGTTTGTTCGAATGTTGGCAAAGTTTGCGTAGGCATATTACCTAAATCCAGCTTAAATCTCGGCGGATACTTAGTAATGTGCTTCAAGTATCCAGCAGAAGGCTGCAGAACAACACAAACATAGCAAAACGAACAATAGTAAGTGTACAGTGTATATATAGAGAGGGGATGTTGAACGGGTGTTGTAGCGTGCTCCTGTCTCTTGGCCTTGTTTTCGTAGTTTGTCAGATTAGCTACATGCCATTTGAAACAAATAACATAGTCAGGGACCAGGGTTCATTCAGTGTACTGACTCGATTTCAACTTTAGCTATCAATGGAAATGGTCGTGCAATGTGCATTCCCTTGATTAACAACAGGTTACTTGTATTGAAAGAAAAAAGAATGTAATGATTTCCCAAGGGTCCAAACGGTTTGCTTAGCCCCTGCATTTTATTTATTTGGTCCTATTGAAAAAACACCGCTTTCATGCTATTGTGCTCGTATCTAGTCACTCTTTAGGACTCGAACTCATGCATCATTTCGCAGATATAATTTAAAAAATCCGTTGTAACATTTCTGGCTGTTGCTATTGGCAGTCTCGCAGGAGTGAAAATCATCAATTAGATTATTCGACAAGACGCGTTATTCGCGAGTTTACTAGCGACTTGCCACTGACTATGCGCGCAAAATAAAACTCAGTAAAATGTACGATAATTCAGTTGAAGAGTGATGCTTCCAATAGCCACGTCTTTCCTGATATGTATTGCATAAAATCCAAAAAGGATGCCACTTATTTTTCTAACAACATCGTTACAGGTATGTTGCGTGTCGTCTTTTCCATAAAAAAGAACAGTCTTAGGAAGAGCATAAAAATGAAATAGTATGAAAACTTTTATGAGGGTTTCGTTTGCTA
This sequence comes from Protonemura montana, assembly GCA_947568835.1. NCBI lineage: Eukaryota > Metazoa > Arthropoda > Insecta > Plecoptera > Nemouridae > Protonemura > Protonemura montana. The sequence goes on along the minus strand of OX387604.1, from coordinate 10,889,092 downwards.
TACTCTCTTGGAAGCGTCAAGCGAAACTCATGGCAATAAACACAACACATAGTATAATTTCCCAGGAGCATAGTGGAGCACCTGGCATCTAAGGTCTCCCAGCGGATACTCTCAGTTGGGTCATTTCTCTGCCAGACGCTGACAAATTGCTGGAGAAATCGTTGAATTGTCATCCAGAAAAACAACCCTCACTTTTGGGGGAAGCTTCCTGACGACATTCGTAACAGAAGTAATGGATCCTTTCCTCCTATCGTGAAAACCTAATGGGCAATCCCACATGTCACCAGTTTAAAAACATAACTTTCGTTCGACCCTTCAGTTCAACCATTTCAATGCAGATCGTAGTCTAGAACTAGTAGTGGTGCCTTATCCCTCGGCATCTAGCATGGTGGGCAATAAGCATTGTCTTTTTGTATCACTGCCTTGTGGTGTACAGCCACTTCAGATTTGCATACAATTGCACCAGCCTGCAAAAGTCTCGAAATCCAATTAAATTTTGTCAGTACGCAATTGAAGAACACTGTGGTACATATAAAAGCAGATTGCGTAAAACCCAACTCGGACAATGTTTTGCAATAACAAAATCAAAAAGGAAATGATTTCTCGAGAGATTTTGTAATCTAATCAGAATTCTAAGCCTGTCATGTGACTTATGAAAAAAAAGCTTGAATGGATGCAACTATTGCAGTTCAGCTACCCCTCATATCGAAATATTAGGATTCTGGAACGCTAGGGCGCCATCGCCTAGCAGATACCCATGTTCTAGTGTTATAGTTTCTGATGTCAAAAATGATTATTATTTATCCGACCATATAAGATTATTGAAAAAATACTATGGGCTCCTGCACCCTCCGGGCGCCAACGGGCTAGGGTGGTTTCACCCCCTTGAACCCCCCCCCTCACCTCCTTGTCACGCACGAATAGTGTCGTGCACTCAAAGTGTTTAGCACTAAATGAGTTAGAAAAGTACATTTTATCGCAAAAAAGAGGCCGCTATGAATTTCCCTTCTGTAGCCTCGGAGTCACTCGAGATGTCCACCATCTGAAATTGCGCGACTAGAATGCCCTAAATGCCCGATATTTTAGAAACTTTGTATAAAAGGGCGGTCTCAAAGATGCAAGTCTTGAAATTAAAAAAAAAACGAAAACACACAATAAGACGGGCCCACAAATGTTCCTTGGCCTTCAAAGCTCTGACAAAGCTTTTCAAAACGACATATCCAGCAATGTCCAAAAGTTTCCAAAATATCTCTACGAAACCGTTGAAACGGCTAATGAGCAGAGAATATTAATGCGGGATTTGTTACTTCCCCCATCTGCGCCCCAAATCTCCCAACCTTCTAAGGGCTTAATAAAAACAGAAAAAATCTGGCCAAACTTCTAAAAATGACAAAATGCACCATCTGAATCTGCCTAAAATTTCCCCGCGAGTGGAAACCCAAGCTGCCACACTGAAGAACGTCAAATACAGCATGGTCCTAAAATTAAAAAATAAATATACATAACTGAGAAACTAGGGAACAGGTTCAAAAGTAAAAAACTGTATTCAAGATTTTTACCCCCCCCCCTAATAACTCACCACATCAGAAAGCAGTCCAAACTGTCGCAGAATTGCATGATTTAGAAATCTGAATGTTTTTAGATGAAATCTTATTTAAATTGCAAACGCTTGCAATGCGCAGGGTAATTTATCATTATGATCACTAAAACCATCTCAAAAATTGACTGAGTATTCACAGCCTCGTTGTTCCACTCTTTGGAGATCCCACATTCTCATCAAATACACTAAAATCGCCTCGAAAAGCCAGTGTTCAAGTAGCTCAATGGATTAGAGCAACACCCGCGATAGGTGGAGATCGGGGTTCGAGTCCCCGTTTGGCATCAACTTTTAAGACGGTTATAGTGTTCATAATAATAACATCTGGATGTGTTTTTATCCTCTGGCCAAGCTCAGTAGGACCAGCGAGTAGGATCTATTTTGAGCTCCTATCATAGGAATACTTTTTGGAATAGGAAATGGATTCAGTCATGGGATTGTAAATGACAACACAGATTATCTTGTGAGAATATATATCATGTCAATAAAGCATTTTCATTCATTAAATTACAGCTGCAAAATGAGAAATCTGTGTGTTTATCTTCATTCTTTTTGCTGCCTACATCTTGGAGATGCTCATATTCTTACTTTATAGGTATTCTTGTCCCTTGGTTTAACCATAACTTGTTATTTTATACAATAGTATCCATCATATCAATTCTATATTCTTTTTAATACATTTACATAGATTATTCATACTGCAAAAATCAGTTGACCAATTACAAAAAAAAAATATTTTAACATGCTTCCTTGTTTGTACACTTCCATTCAAAAACAGCTTTATTAACAGTAAACATGGTTACAATCAGGTAAATGCCAAATACATACTCCATCCGCGTCAGTAACAAAAATTTTGACAGAAAACATGACTGCTCGTGGCTTCCAGAGATGATCTTTAACCATTAAGCCAACAAGTTAAAACATGAAACAATACCTAGCTCAACCAGGTTATGTGAAAGAGGTTAGTAAAGTAATGCATAGAAGTTTAATTTTACCTTTTTTCCTTAATTGTGTGGGACTTTTGTTTGCTAAGCGCTACATCACAACTTTTGCTTGCCCGTGGGTCTTTGGTAATATTTCAGTTTGTACATAAATAATTTATTGTGTGGTTTAGTTTACTATTTACAAAGAGCAACAGGACTAATATTCTGATCAAATTATATCAACCCATTGATTTTGTAGCAGAAGCATGGACAAAATCAGCAGTGCTCACGTTAATTGCAACGTAGTTGCATAACTTTGTTCAATAACATTACAACTTAACATCAAACTGTGCAGAAACCATGTACTATAGATAAATTTACAGTATATTTATAGATAGAAAACTAAGATGAATCAACACAAAAGAGGCAATTCACCAAGACTGTTACAAGTGGTGAAAACCACACTACAATCAAGACAACCAAGATGATTCAATAAAGCCTCTTCTAAAGAATCAGTTGTTAATTATAGAAAAATGCATCATGCAAATAAATATCACCAGTAAAAGACAATACGTTGAAAAATGTGCCAATCCGATTAGAATAATAATGACCGATGATTCCTCCAGCGCGTAGTTGAATCGTAAGGAATGCCCCTAACGAGAAATATCACTAGAAAGCTTTAATACAAAGAAGTCAAAGCTAATCAATGGTAGGTACATTCTTATGAATAGTTGTGTATAGAGAATAATTCAGTATTATCACTATTATGTTATGTGGAAATATTTGATACAACCCTTAAAATATACATTACATTCAGAAAGAATAATACCCATTAAAGCTACAACTAACTGATCAAGTTTTGTGGTAGAAAGTTAATTTCAAACCCAGCTGCAAAAGTAAAAAAAAAAAAGTAATTAGCCGGAACTTCACGAAGAATGAGACATCTGAAAAATGCAACTATAAGGAAGGAAAATGATTGGTCATTTTAAGATAGGTGAATGTTGATATAATGGCAGATTGTGATCGATTCTCAAAAATTTGAATACCAGGCTGCCCCAGTTGGCGTTCCCATTTTTATTTCACTAGAAAGAGCGCTAACGATAAGACTTGAAATCGAGACATCTGGCAAGACAAAGTTTATATTGTTTGCCACTCCGGCTCTAGAAAGCACATATGCGTGAAAGAGCACCTAAATTAGTATCGCAGCAATATGTCATGTGTGAGGCACCTTCCATGATAAATAACAAAAATACTATTTAAAATCATCAAAGCTTGAATTTGTGCTTTCTTACTTGGAACCATTTTCTGAAAACAATAATTTAACTCTTTCCGAATATTTTGATTGAGCTTTTGATAAGATTTTTATTTATTTTATGCAGAATTACTTGTTTAATAATCAGAAACATAAAATGAAAAAGAAATCAGGTAAAGTCACAAATATTTGATTTGTCATCTTGAATTTCAACATGATTTCAAGCCTCGTTGTACAACGCTCTTTTTAGTGAACTAAAAGTGGCCACTCCAACTACGATGGTCTAGTATACACATTTATGAGTATCAATCATAGTTGGCCACGGTTGATACATTATCGTAGGATTCTTGCATTTCCTGCAATTTGGAATATGTACCGTTTTATGCCTGATGAGGTTCTACAGATAAATGAGCCCAGAAAAAAAAACAGTTCCAAATAAACAAATTAATGTTAATTTCTGGTCGACTGTAATCTCTCCTGAAGAACAACTTTAAGTTATCCAGTTTCACAATCTATCCCATGACTGTCAAAGCTTTCTTTCCAAATTATTCATCAAGTTGTGGTAGTGGACGGCTTAGTTTTTTCTGTTAATTAATACACTCTCCAGTCTAGTGGCACTTCATTCAATACTGACCTAACATAACAATACAACACAAAGAAATAAATACTTGATATTTTATTCCATTTGGAAAATCTGCTTCAATTCCTTGACTAAAATTACTTGATAACCATAAGTAATCTTTGCAAAGCCAAGTGGCTTATGATTATAGGGAATGTAAGAGAAGCATTCAATACAAAAGAAATCAAGTGTCAAGTTACAAAGAAATCAAATCGACAACTTCTTGGACAGCAATGTCTACACAGATTATGCATTAAGCAGAACACAACAAAGACAATTATTTTTCTACAACAATTATTAGTGCTTTTGGTAATGAGCTACCAATGGACTTTTTAAGTTGTCTGTAAAACTTAAACATCTTATGAATGTAAACAACTTTTGACAGCCAACTTTAATCTAACAGTAAAGCAATGAATCTGAAACAAGACGCTGGTGACCCCATGGCATTGCCATCAAATCAATTTCCTTGCTGACTACTTACAAGTAAAAACAACTCGGAAAAAATCAAATTGTTTTATAACACAATTAATACAACTTACTCCAAATTTGTGATTGAGTGGGCTTAAGAATAACAAACCATTTCATAAATCTAACCAGGAAATAGTTCAAGGTTAGAAAACTATCAATAATGCTGGTGGCTTTGTTCCAGCTCTGCAGCATTATTTCTTGCTTAGTGCTACCCGTGTTTTCAGCAATACGAAGGGTTCAACAGAAGCAAGTATGCTGGCAGGGGTGGGGGCACCGCTTTACAACATCAGTCAAAGATGGGGAAATAGCCTCTAGATACGTATTTCAGTTGTTTTTAGATCAAAATAAAAAAAATTAAGGGCTGCATTTTATGTTTTGATGCATGCCCTACAGAAACATGCATTCAAGTTACTTTTGTATTCTTGTGGGAGTTTACAAGATAAGAAAATTTTGCTGTCTGCGATGCTTCGACCCTCGCCGACTCATGACTCTTGTGTCACGTGACCAAATCGAGCCCGCAGATTGGCTGAAAGTACAGGGACCTTCAACGCAGCCTTTGTGAAAGGTAGCACTAAACAAGGCATTACGAAAAACCTCAAAGGTAAGATCCCATACCTATCCCAGTTTCCTTGTATTCTTGCATTGTGAAGATAGGCTAATTGAATGGAGTGCAAACAAAATTCTAGAACAAAATTTTGTTTATAAAGACAAATTATGACTAGATTAAAAACATCTTCCAGACACAAATATGTTCGAACATGCAAGCTTCGTTGCAACTAAATCGACATCACCTCAGATAATAGCAGTTCGATGAAGCATACTCTTTGACAAAAATCCACTTCACGATGTGAAAGGTCCGGCTCCTATCGCTCGCAGATGCAAAAAGATCAATGCCTACCAAATTCGACCATGAGCTTCATGGAAGAAACAAAGTTGTAATAAAAATCTCAATGACAGGTGACCAATAGATGATTTGAGGCAAATAGCACTGACAAGAAACAATATAGAAACACCATGTTAATATTACAACTATTTTTTTGTTGGAAGCGGTAGCATTAGGTACCTAAAACTTCATTTGGTTCGTTTCAATTTGCACTTAAAATTAACATCAAATAATATTATCACCACGTTCAGATAAAACATTTACATAACACTTTTTTATGTGAAAATTTCACCTGGTCACATAGCATATTATATTGAAAAATATTGTATATTTCAAATTTTTTGTCAATTTTCCATAGTACTAGGTACTAATTATTGTTTAATTGTGGTAGTCTACCTGCCTCGACTGCTAAAGCTTGTCAACTGTTGCCAGCAAGATCACCGGTGGTTTCTTCGCGGCCGTGTGCTGACTTCGACCGGCAGAGCACCAGCACGCGTTGCCAATGCCTGCCGTTCGGTCATGCGGTCCAGCTCCAGCATCGCTTCCTGGATCGCATTCTCTAGTTGACTGTTCAGCTTGCGGCTTCTGCAATCACCAACCGCACGGTTACCATCTCGTACGTCTAGCTTTTCTCAGGTTGAGGAAAGGTTTACTACTACTTTACGAGGAGAAAATATCAAACACCACTCAACAATAAAGATAGCTAAAGAATTGATTCTCAATTCTTGCATGGTTACCTATGAAAGTTCAAAGCAGAACTCTGCTTATTACTGGGTGAATATGGGCTTGATAAGGAACGGCCTGAAAGCAAGGGACTTTGCAAACATACTCAGCTAGCTACTCCTTGAAATGGTGCATCTTGGACAATGGCAACCGTTCCATCACGGTGAGGCGAATATCACTGGTGCTAAGACTTGATGAAATGATATGAGTAACTTGTCGTGAACACTGGATGAAATCACCATTCACGTTTTCGCACATTGGGCGCCCTGAACGAATCTGGCCGCAAGAGAAAGATTGGCCGATTTCTTCGGTTAAATCAGCAATCATTATTTCAACATGTATTCCAATCACGTCGATACGACATGACCAAATAGAAATTAATTCAAATTCACAAAATATCTTAATTCCTTTCAATGCCATGTGCAACAACTTGAATAACGTCTTTTCCAACAGATGATTTACGAGATGAACGGTGTAAACGTGTCTTCTATAGAGCTCGTGTGTGAGTGTGAGTGTACGTGTGACGTGTGTATGTGAGTGTGCATGTGTAGGTGTGGGTGCGTGTGTTATGTGTGTGTGTCTCTGTATGAATGACAAATGAAATGATTTCTGCATTCTACACCGGTGCAGCTTGGAAGTGTGCGGAGAGGCGTGTCGAGCGACTCACTTCCGAAACTTCTTCCTTGCTCGATGATGTGCTTCGAGCCCTTCGCTCAGCGTCTTGAGCGAGTGCATCGAGACTTGGGTGAGAGCGCGGTCTCCCCCGAACCAGCGCACCCACACTTTGCCGTCGACGGTGGCGGGAGCGGGAGCGGGGGTGGGCCCGGCGAGCTTGCCCGGCCACGCGGGGAACCCACGAGCCGCGCCCCACACGAGGTCGCCTTCACAAAGACTTCCCGCCGACCGTCCAATCATAACCCCTGGCCGACACATGGACATTTCACTTCACTGTACGTATGATGCTGTGCATTGCGCCAACCCAGTACCCACTGCCAATCGCATGCCGGTGCCAATCGCTCTACCAATAGTTTGTCACACAGTTTACATGAGGCACGTAGCTCATCAAGCAATTTGTTGCAAAGCATAGAAAGTAGTAAAACATTCATATTTACTTCACAAAAACGACATATTGGCAAGTTTAGAACAAAAATGATTTAAGACTCCTAAATCTTGATTATTATATTTTAAGCCTTTAACCAAATATATTATTTACAAAATAAACCAAAAGACTGGTTTATTTACATAGAATCTTTACAAATAAGAAAAGCGAATCTGGGTTGGCTTGCAATGATCCTTCTTGGGTAGGGGCACTGCCTCCACCACATGTTAACCACCGCAGTTAGTTGGACAACACAAAAGCGAGACCAAACTCAACGCAACGCACATCGTGTACTGAAGCAATTGTATATCCTAGGCCAAGAAGCAGCTTTCGTAGGTATGTGCACATTCAGGAGAAATTGGGAAAACAAAACACTTAACAAAATTCCACTCATCCATCGACGAAAATCAATAGGTACAAGCATGCAGTAGTAACACCAGCGGATAGAATGAGATGTCATGTAGTTAAAAATTGCCTAGCTCCAGTCAAGCAGGGATTAGCACTCTTGTCATCAAGGAGTTATACACCAATCGGTCTGCATTCTGAGTGGTAGTTGTAAACTATCCATGTCTACTATCTAAATAAACAGTGCACAGCAAGTATTCGAAACATTTTTTTTTCTAAATGTCACTTTCACTACGAAAAAGAAGATTTGTTCCACCATAATTTAGCTGATTATCATCTGCTTATTATGTGATGCCAGTCATTAATGTCAGTGGTACAGGAAAGTTTTTTTTTTTGTGTAAATGTGTGATGGGTCTTTTACTTACCAGATATTTACTAAATACATTGGACACAGCTCAAACCAAAAACATGTTTACTGGAAAGGGAGGAGGGAGAACAAGGCAATGCAGCATTGCATAAACTACGGAAGAATTTTACGAGCAGACACAAAAATAAGCATCGGTGATTGCAAAGGAAATATGACAGGCAAACAAAATGTTAACAGTCAGGTATGACATTGTAGGAGCCCAAATAACACACAAGACATAGAAACATAAAGATCAAGAGGAAATGCATTCGAAAGAGACAAAGACAAATAGCAAAGAACCTTAAATTATTTTAGTAGCATGCTACATTCTGTAAGAATCCCACCTATCAACCATATCATGCCTAGGTACATTATTTACTTTCTATATTCTTGAAGGATGAACTTAGTAATGTCAATAATATTAATTCTTTTGAGTTTAAGTTAAGATTTCAATGTCACTAAGTAGACATCATTTATCGAATATATACAAAAATCCTGAGAAGAAAACAGCATTAATTATCAATCTACAAAGAGCATTGAAAATAATCAACTTCTACAGAGATGGTTTAAGAAAAAATTCAAAAGATGAACAACCGAGAGTGTGACACATACCTTCATCATCGTCATCCATAGCGTTGATATCTCGCGGTTGTGTCTCCATGACGACTAATGCATCACTGTGTTTCCTCTTGGCCCCTCGTTCAATCGGTCTCGACTTGCCGATAACCACCGGAACTTTTTCTTTGGAATACTTGAATGTGTCTTTTGCAGCCGCCTCCCCGAATGTAGACTCGGCTGTAGCCAGGTTGCCATCTGCGTCGCCGTCTATTTTCGTGCCTGGCAGCCGGTTGCATTCGATAGAGGTCTCCTGCTCATTACTACTGGAAACACAGTGGACCATGGGCAGGGACTGGGGCGAGACATCTGGCCGGCTTGGGGCTTCAACCTCCTTGGACTTGTCATCAGTGCTCCCTACCGCCGTGGTGCTTGGGCTTTCCGGGCACGAAGGGTCAACGGGGCTGCTCTCCGGGCACGAGGGGTCAACTGGACTGCTTTCCGGGCATGAGGGGTCAACAGGGCTGTGTGTTGTCGTGTCTGGTGGACTTCCCACATTGCTTGCTATTGCGACCAGATCATCATTCGTCGACGCCTGGGTCTGATTCACGGCAGTCTGCGTGGACACCGAATGTTTCATCATTGGCGCTTGCTGACAGTTCGCCAAGTTGACGTTAATCTGCTGGGCTTTTTCTATCGAATGGTTGTTTAAGATAAAATGATTTTGGTTGTTTGGGTTTAGAGATGGTGGTTGAGAGGTTGTCAACAGTTGCTGGTTGTTGGAGACCATCGTAGGTTGCTGCTGGAGTATGCTTGGGTTTTGTTGAGTGGAACTGTTCGGGGAGTTGGAGGAAGCCACCGAACACGGTACCATCAGCGTCTGCCCAATCTGACCACACTGGAGGTATTCTTGCTGCGGCTGCGATGGATTCTGCGTACGCATCTGGTGGTTACTGGTCGTGAATGACATCTGTTGATGGTTCGGGCTGAGATTTGCCACCAGCGGGCTCAGCTGTCCGCCAAATGTGCCTCCGTTCATAACAAACTGATGACCCCCATTCGGTGAACTGGTCAAGTACTGAGTCGCTCCCCCGTTGCTGTTCTGTTGAATCATTTTCCCTGCATTAGGCGTACGGATGACCATGCC